>OW119922.1:93098229-95716479 GCA_933210815.1 Meta bourneti
GAATAATTAATTTTTATTTTCCAATTAGTTGTAAGTGTGTTGGACTGGTGGCGCCATCTAATGATTTTAAAAGGTTAACGAATTTATTTTTGTCATTCATTCTGGGAAGGTGCTATGTTTAGAAAATGGTAGGGGGTTTTTAATTAAATTTTAAAAGACATGTCACAGCCAGGTGGAAGAAGTAACAAAAAAGATTTATTTTCTAGCTGCAGCGTGATACTTTAGACAGGAGAATTTTTTTTAAAAAAAGAAAAACAATACTATGAGGGATTCGAACTCAGCAAAAAGGTAATTGCGGCCGGCCGTTTTTTTACACAAGCACTTTAACCGTTCGATCACCTACTTTTTAGAATACATATAGAATACTAGCTCGTGAAGTTACATCTTAAGGGAGTGAAAGTATGTGTTTTCTTTATTATGAATACCTTATTGCCCCTGTGAAAAATGAATATGAACATAACGTTGAATTGACAAGTTTATATCCAAAGTCTGCGAATTATATGTAATGACAGAATCTAGAACTCTCTGGAACGTGTGACAATATGACTAAGGATTTATGTGCAGATTAATTAAGATAACAGAAGGAGTTAAACACGTAGTCACCGATAGGATACAATCTTAAGTAAATGAGAAAGCTTTTAAACGCATTGCTATTTAGGAGAATGGTGTTGTTTTTCTGATTGTGAGAAAAGCAAATGAATGAATGAAACTACATCATGCCAATGAATCACATATGACATGCTTGAACTGGAACTTTCTATAGGGGTTTTAGCTATGAAATAGTGACGAAGGGATTATCTTAATACTCTAACGTTGGAACTCGGAACATAAGTAATTGAGGCCAACCAATATATGCGAAGATTTTAAGCGTATGAGCACTACATGTAAGATAGAATTATAATACGGAAACCTTTTTTATATTTTAATGAATTTATATACAACATGAACTTGAAGAAAATGTGAATGTTTAAGGGTGAATGTTTTGTAGGGAAAATTATTATTACAATTTGAGGGGAGGACTTTGAGATATGAATAGGACACACAGGCATAACGGTGTATGAAACATTACATTTTTAGGTAAATAAGAAGTAACTAACCAAAGATTTATAGTATACATATTATAAGCGATGGCAAGGAAACGTATAAGATTGATATTATTAGAAGCCTCTGGAACTTGTGAGAATATGACTAAGGATTGTTTTTGCACGTGTAAGTTAATTAAGATAACAGAAGGAACGGAGTTAAACACCGAGTCACAGATAACGATAGAAACTATTTGATAATAAGAGGCTTTTTAAAGCATAGTTGGAGCATCTTGGGTCTTTGAATTACTTTGCATCTTGTTTTGGGGTTTTTCTGCCCTTTTTTACTGTTTTTAAATAAATCATGGATTCTAAGGACATTAGACCTGCAAAGAAAATGCGTGCAGACAAAGAACTGTGTTTGCAGAAATATTGTAAAGATTCTTTATGTTATGAGTATGGTAAACTGTTTACAGATCGTGAAGGCTGGGCATATTTTCGTCGATTGGAAAACGAATTAACGTACTTAAAGAAAGAGGAAACTACTATTGAAATTTATGGTAAAAAATGTACTGTGCCTCGGCAACTTGTAGCATACGGAGACGTAGGAATAAGCTATGCCTTTAGCGGATCTTGTATTGCAGCCAAGCCTTGGTCTCCTTTACTATTGGAAATAAAGGCAGAAGTGGAACGAATAATTGGTACACGATTTAATTTTGTGTTGGTGAACCGTTATAAAGATGGTAAGGACTGTATAGGTGCCCATAAAGACAATGAGAAGGACTTGGATCTTAATGCACCCATAGCGTCTGTTTCATTTGGACAGAAAAGGCAATTTGTGTTTTCTAGAAAGAACTACAATTCTCTAAAAATTGTTCTGGAAAATGGAAGCTTGCTTGTGATGAAGTATCCAACAAACCAATTTTGGTTTCACAGCTTGCCCCGTGGGAATGCATTATGGCCTAGAATAAACTTAACGTTTCGTAAAATTCTTGTATAAAGCAGCGATAAACCACTTATGTGCCCCCGAACTAGAACTCAGTGTCGTATACTAGACGATATTTGGACAACGTTGCAATTTATCTTTGCCTTTCTGAATAGTATTTTTATAAATGCTTATATCTTGTTGTTTTTAAATAAATTTTTTAGCGTGTCTTACCACATATACTGTATTTAGGACTTTTTTATTACATAATTTTATAAATTGTTTTTAAAATGCAAGATCTGAAATGAAATTTTTCTTTGCTATAAAGATTTATGTTTTTAAGTTAGATGGTTTTACTCAAAAATTAATTATACATTAGATGTTATAGCACATATTTTCAATGCAGAAATTTTGTTTTAAGTATTGTACACACTTAAGTAAGAGTAAACTTTTGAAAACTTTACAAGACCCGTACTATGAACGTACACATTTTGAATAAGTTGTAATTGTATTGAAATCATTTATGCTATAAAATCTAAACCAACTGTTATTTTTTAATTAATCTTTCCTTGCATATTTTTTTTAAATAAATCTTCCTAAATTTTAGTGATTTAATTTTTATTATACAGATTTACAAACTGTTTTTGGATGAAATATAAGGATTTATATTTTTTAAAAATTAGATGCTTTTACTCTTAATTATATATTAGATACTATTACACATATTATTATTACATTGAAGATTTTTAAAAAACGTTTAACAATTGAGAATATATATACTTTAAATATTATTACAAACATTTAAATGCAATTTGCTTTTTATTTTTAATTTTACAATTAAGACATTTTTTAAAAGTTTGATTCTTAAAGTGTGTTTTATGCATAGTAAAAAAACAATACTAAAAAAAAACATGTAAGAGTAAAAATATTTTATACATTAATTTGAAACTTTGCAAGACCCATACCATGTTTCCTTGCACATTTGAAGTCATGAAAAATAGTTTATTAAAACCATTTGTCCTTGAAGTTCTAAATTAAATGTCCTTTTTCTTTAATGCTTTTGCAAACCACACATTTTACTAAATATGAACTTCCTTTTATTTGAAACCTTATGCATATTGTGCAGTTTAAATTGTAGAGCAAAATTCCAATACTGTACGAAGCTATAAAGTATTTTACAAGATACTTCATATTGTTCTCTTAATTTACATCTAATTCATTACTACGTTAAAGTGGATAGCATGTGAGTTTTCTGTTTTTAAAAATAATGTGTGCACATCTGTACTAAGCAAATTAACTTTTGCCTTTTCTTGATATTTAATGCATAATCTAAATATTTACGCACACCGCTGATAGTTTTACACATGAGTAAAATTAAATAATAACTGAAATTTTAAATATTAGTGTGAATTTTAAAATGAACAAATATTGTTGACATATTGGATTAAATCTGAATTCTATGTATTCTCAAAACAACATTGCAAGAAAAAACAGAGACACTTCTTAAACAGATTGAAGGAAGTCACATGGAAACAAAGTAAATTAGAACACTTTTTAATAGAAAAAAAACATTGATTCATATATTTTACAAAACTAATACATTGTAGTAAAAAAGAACTTATTTTTACATACTTGCATTTTTTAAGAGACACATGTTTACGACGAGCCAATTATTAAATGCCATCACCTCAGCTTTGGGGCAATGCAAATTATTTTTGTGATGACCACATGATAGTTTTTGGATCTTTTTGTTGCTACTTAGTGCACATAGTACATCGAATTTGGGACACCCATATTGTTCCAAGTTGATATTCGGAATATTCAATGCATCTAGGCGTTTCTTTCCCATACAACCACCTTTGTAAGCAACTAGGTACTGAGTGGCACTCTTGGTCTGCTCGTACAATTCTAAAAGCTTAGAGTCTAAACTTTCTAAAGGAGACACACTTTCCCATGCCACGGGACAGAAAGGGAGACCACATATGTAATTTTCAACATATCGAACAGTTTTTTTATCTTTTGCACTCAGTTTATGCTTATAAGGCGATAAGTTAAAACGAATACTTGAAGCTACTTGCGATTTTATGGCGATGTATCCGTATTCACGTACTAAGAAACCCTCTTGAGTCTGAAATCCGTCAAAATCCACAATTGCACAAATATTAAACATTGCTATTGAAATGTGCTAGCTGTTCTTGGAAAAAGAATTGTAAACTAGAGGCACGAAGAACTGGACTATATACACTTACTAATCAGTGAATAACACCATACACTTACTAATCAGTAAAGTTAAAATTTATCTTAGTCTTATCTTTTGTGAGTAACTATGAGCGCATAAGTGAAGAATGTACTCAGAAAACATGTGCTTGTGATAATGCGCCAAGTAAAATTGTGTGTTGTAATGCAAGAAGATTTTAACGAAAGGATATACTTAAATGTGCATGTGATTTTTCTTTTTACTCTACCACTAGTATCTTAGACAAGTATCAGATTTTGTTTTTTAAAAAATGACGAAGAGAAACTTTTCAACACAATCTGTACTATAATTTTACACTTAAGAGTAACAGAGCATAATATAATTTTAAGGAAAATGAGTAATCAGTATGCAAATTTGAAGCCTAAAGTTCCAAACATGTCTATGCTCAATAAACGCCTATCTACGTTTAGAGATTGGCCACGCACAGATGTTGACATTAGGGACTTGGCCGAAAATGGATTGTATTATACGGGTGTCTCGGACGGGGTTAGGTGCTATTGGTGTGGAGGAGGGCTTGAAAATTGGCAAAGGAGGATATAGTCAGACACGAACACATAAAGTTTTATCCAAAATGTTTGGTAGCCCAACAAGGACCGATTGTTGACCCTAGATTAAAAGGAACACCCATAGATGAAATTGTACAGGTGTTGGATGAAACAAACAATAATGCCAATGTTTTTATAAAAAAAAACCTGATGTAAAACTTTACTGCTCATACAATGACAAGGACGAACGACTTTGTAAAATTTGCATGGAATCGGAAATGGATGCTACTTTACAGCCTTGCGGTCATCTGGTTACATGCATGAGATGTACGAAGAGTCTCTCAACGTGTCCTATGTGCCGAACCAATATTTTACGTAAAATTAAAACGTACATTTGTTACTAAACAGTCTATTTATTAGTACATGTAGTAGATGCAATTTCAAGTGATTTATTGAACACAGTGTGGAAGAATTGTAAAAGGGTGGTTTTGAGTTGAATGTCATGAAATTAACACTCGTACTACAGCAAAAAAAAAAAGACTAATAAGGAAGTTTAAGACTTTTCTAAAAATCATAAGACTTTTATCAAGGACTTGTGGAACAAATCTTGTAGGAAAGACCTTTTTTACAACTTATAAATATATTGACTATTTTTATTATTATTTGTTGTTTGTTCATTACATGTTAAACCTATTTACTAAAGAGGAATTTTGAAATGCCTTAAAAAAGGAGTTACTAAATGCTTTAGGAAAAATGTGTAAATGTACTTTAATGCAAGAAAAAGAACGCTTGAAATAAATATTCATCTTGCTATTATTTTTAGTACTTATCAATCATCTTGGTGTATTGTTTATTTTCTAAATTAAACCTTTCGTACTTTTAAATCTTAAAACAAAAAGAAAGGAAAAGTAACCATCTAGAATAGTAAACGCCAAATTAAAAAAAAAAACATTTTAAAAAAATATTTTCTTATAATTTTTTACCTTTGCCTTTTTTGTTGTTGAATAAACATTGTCATACAAAATTAGTATATTTGTTGTGTAGAATATTTTTTGAAAACACTGAATTGAAGAAAAAAAAATCATTTATTGAAAAAAGAATCAACAGTTTATACATATTTGTAACAACATATCTTACAGGTCTTTTACATACATCTCTCTAACAATATTGAAAATATCTGTGGTATTCAAATTCTCAAAAACATTTTCGATTTGTAAAACGCATCATTTTCAGAACTTTGAGGTACACGTTTTCAATAAAGCTTCAACTTAACCAAGAGATAAAGGCGAGTTCATTAACGTTGCTTGAAATTTCAGTTTATCGGTTTTTATTGTTATCAACTCTAGAATCATATGATGTAGAACGACTTTATCTCTGCAAAAAACTGAATCAAGTGGTGAGTTGCATTAACTTTGCTTGAAATTTCGGTTTATCGGCTTTTATTGTTATCAAATCTAGAATCTACCAAGAGATTATATGATTCTAGAGTTGATAACAATAAAAGTCGATAAACCGAAATTTCAAGCAAAGTTAATGCAACTCACCACTTGATTCAGTTTTTTTGCAGAGATAAAGTCGTTCTACATCATATGATTCTAGAGTTGATAACAATAAAAACCGATAAACTGAAATTTCAAGCAACGTTAATGAACTCGCCTTTATCTCTTGGTTAAGTTGAAGCTTTATTGAAAACGTGTACCTCAAAGTTCTGAAAATGATGCGTTTTACAAATCGAAAATGTTTTTGAGAATTTGAATACCACAGATATTTTCAATATTGTTAGAGAGATGTATGTAAAAGACCTGTAAGATATGTTGTTACAAATATGTATAAACTGTTGATTCTTTTTTCAATAAATGATTTTTTTTTCTTCAATTCAGTGTTTTCAAAAAATATTCTACACAACAAATATACTAATTTTGTATGACAATGTTTATTCAACAACAAAAAAGGCAAAGGTAAAAAATTATAAGAAAATATTTTTTTAAAATGTTTTTTTTTTTAATTTGGCGTTTACTATTCTAGATGGTTACTTTTCCTTTCTTTTTGTTTTAAGATTTAAAAGTACGAAAGGTTTAATTTAGAAAATAAACAATACACCAAGATGATTGATAAGTACTAAA
Source organism: Meta bourneti (assembly GCA_933210815.1). Taxonomy (NCBI): domain Eukaryota; kingdom Metazoa; phylum Arthropoda; class Arachnida; order Araneae; family Tetragnathidae; genus Meta; species Meta bourneti. Next base: position 93,105,042 of record OW119922.1, read on the forward strand.
AATAATAGCAAGATGAATATTTATTTCAAGCGTTCTTTTTCTTGCATTAAAGTACATTTACACATTTTTCCTAAAGCATTTAGTAACTCCTTTTTTAAGGCATTTCAAAATTCCTCTTTAGTAAATAGGTTTAACATGTAATGAACAAACAACAAATAATAATAAAAATAGTCAATATATTTATAAGTTGTAAAAAAGGTCTTTCCTACAAGATTTGTTCCACAAGTCCTTGATAAAAGTCTTATGATTTTTAGAAAAGTCTTAAACTTCCTTATTAGTCTTTTTTTTTTTGCTGTAGTACGAGTGTTAATTTCATGACATTCAACTCAAAACCACCCTTTTACAATTCTTCCACACTGTGTTCAATAAATCACTTGAAATTGCATCTACTACATGTACTAATAAATAGACTGTTTAGTAACAAATGTACGTTTTAATTTTACGTAAAATATTGGTTCGGCACATAGGACACGTTGAGAGACTCTTCGTACATCTCATGCATGTAACCAGATGACCGCAAGGCTGTAAAGTAGCATCCATTTCCGATTCCATGCAAATTTTACAAAGTCGTTCGTCCTTGTCATTGTATGAGCAGTAAAGTTTTACATCAGGTTTTTTTTTATAAAAACATTGGCATTATTGTTTGTTTCATCCAACACCTGTACAATTTCATCTATGGGTGTTCCTTTTAATCTAGGGTCAACAATCGGTCCTTGTTGGGCTACCAAACATTTTGGATAAAACTTTATGTGTTCGTGTCTGACTATATCCTCCTTTGCCAATTTTCAAGCCCTCCTCCACACCAATAGCACCTAACCCCGTCCGAGACACCCGTATAATACAATCCATTTTCGGCCAAGTCCCTAATGTCAACATCTGTGCGTGGCCAATCTCTAAACGTAGATAGGCGTTTATTGAGCATAGACATGTTTGGAACTTTAGGCTTCAAATTTGCATACTGATTACTCATTTTCCTTAAAATTATATTATGCTCTGTTACTCTTAAGTGTAAAATTATAGTACAGATTGTGTTGAAAAGTTTCTCTTCGTCATTTTTTAAAAAACAAAATCTGATACTTGTCTAAGATACTAGTGGTAGAGTAAAAAGAAAAATCACATGCACATTTAAGTATATCCTTTCGTTAAAATCTTCTTGCATTACAACACACAATTTTACTTGGCGCATTATCACAAGCACATGTTTTCTGAGTACATTCTTCACTTATGCGCTCATAGTTACTCACAAAAGATAAGACTAAGATAAATTTTAACTTTACTGATTAGTAAGTGTATGGTGTTATTCACTGATTAGTAAGTGTATATAGTCCAGTTCTTCGTGCCTCTAGTTTACAATTCTTTTTCCAAGAACAGCTAGCACATTTCAATAGCAATGTTTAATATTTGTGCAATTGTGGATTTTGACGGATTTCAGACTCAAGAGGGTTTCTTAGTACGTGAATACGGATACATCGCCATAAAATCGCAAGTAGCTTCAAGTATTCGTTTTAACTTATCGCCTTATAAGCATAAACTGAGTGCAAAAGATAAAAAAACTGTTCGATATGTTGAAAATTACATATGTGGTCTCCCTTTCTGTCCCGTGGCATGGGAAAGTGTGTCTCCTTTAGAAAGTTTAGACTCTAAGCTTTTAGAATTGTACGAGCAGACCAAGAGTGCCACTCAGTACCTAGTTGCTTACAAAGGTGGTTGTATGGGAAAGAAACGCCTAGATGCATTGAATATTCCGAATATCAACTTGGAACAATATGGGTGTCCCAAATTCGATGTACTATGTGCACTAAGTAGCAACAAAAAGATCCAAAAACTATCATGTGGTCATCACAAAAATAATTTGCATTGCCCCAAAGCTGAGGTGATGGCATTTAATAATTGCCTCGTCGTAAACATGTGTCTCTTAAAAAATGCAAGTATGTAAAAATAAGTTCTTTTTTACTACAATGTATTAGTTTTGTAAAATATATGAATCAATGTTTTTTTTCTATTAAAAAGTGTTCTAATTTACTTTGTTTCCATGTGACTTCCTTCAATCTGTTTAAGAAGTGTCTCTGTTTTTTCTTGCAATGTTGTTTTGAGAATACATAGAATTCAGATTTAATCCAATATGTCAACAATATTTGTTCATTTTAAAATTCACACTAATATTTAAAATTTCAGTTATTATTTAATTTTACTCATGTGTAAAACTATCAGCGGTGTGCGTAAATATTTAGATTATGCATTAAATATCAAGAAAAGGCAAAAGTTAATTTGCTTAGTACAGATGTGCACACATTATTTTTAAAAACAGAAAACTCACATGCTATCCACTTTAACGTAGTAATGAATTAGATGTAAATTAAGAGAACAATATGAAGTATCTTGTAAAATACTTTATAGCTTCGTACAGTATTGGAATTTTGCTCTACAATTTAAACTGCACAATATGCATAAGGTTTCAAATAAAAGGAAGTTCATATTTAGTAAAATGTGTGGTTTGCAAAAGCATTAAAGAAAAAGGACATTTAATTTAGAACTTCAAGGACAAATGGTTTTAATAAACTATTTTTCATGACTTCAAATGTGCAAGGAAACATGGTATGGGTCTTGCAAAGTTTCAAATTAATGTATAAAATATTTTTACTCTTACATGTTTTTTTTTAGTATTGTTTTTTTACTATGCATAAAACACACTTTAAGAATCAAACTTTTAAAAAATGTCTTAATTGTAAAATTAAAAATAAAAAGCAAATTGCATTTAAATGTTTGTATTAATATTTAAAGTATATATATTCTCAATTGTTAAACGTTTTTTAAAAATCTTCAATGTAATAATAATATGTGTAATAGTATCTAATATATAATTAAGAGTAAAAGCATCTAATTTTTAAAAAATATAAATCCTTATATTTCATCCAAAAACAGTTTGTAAATCTGTATAATAAAAATTAAATCACTAAAATTTAGGAAGATTTATTTAAAAAAAATATGCAAGGAAAGATTAATTAAAAAATAACAGTTGGTTTAGATTTTATAGCATAAATGATTTCAATACAATTACAACTTATTCAAAATGTGTACGTTCATAGTACGGGTCTTGTAAAGTTTTCAAAAGTTTACTCTTACTTAAGTGTGTACAATACTTAAAACAAAATTTCTGCATTGAAAATATGTGCTATAACATCTAATGTATAATTAATTTTTGAGTAAAACCATCTAACTTAAAAACATAAATCTTTATAGCAAAGAAAAATTTCATTTCAGATCTTGCATTTTAAAAACAATTTATAAAATTATGTAATAAAAAAGTCCTAAATACAGTATATGTGGTAAGACACGCTAAAAAATTTATTTAAAAACAACAAGATATAAGCATTTATAAAAATACTATTCAGAAAGGCAAAGATAAATTGCAACGTTGTCCAAATATCGTCTAGTATACGACACTGAGTTCTAGTTCGGGGGCACATAAGTGGTTTATCGCTGCTTTATACAAGAATTTTACGAAACGTTAAGTTTATTCTAGGCCATAATGCATTCCCACGGGGCAAGCTGTGAAACCAAAATTGGTTTGTTGGATACTTCATCACAAGCAAGCTTCCATTTTCCAGAACAATTTTTAGAGAATTGTAGTTCTTTCTAGAAAACACAAATTGCCTTTTCTGTCCAAATGAAACAGACGCTATGGGTGCATTAAGATCCAAGTCCTTCTCATTGTCTTTATGGGCACCTATACAGTCCTTACCATCTTTATAACGGTTCACCAACACAAAATTAAATCGTGTACCAATTATTCGTTCCACTTCTGCCTTTATTTCCAATAGTAAAGGAGACCAAGGCTTGGCTGCAATACAAGATCCGCTAAAGGCATAGCTTATTCCTACGTCTCCGTATGCTACAAGTTGCCGAGGCACAGTACATTTTTTACCATAAATTTCAATAGTAGTTTCCTCTTTCTTTAAGTACGTTAATTCGTTTTCCAATCGACGAAAATATGCCCAGCCTTCACGATCTGTAAACAGTTTACCATACTCATAACATAAAGAATCTTTACAATATTTCTGCAAACACAGTTCTTTGTCTGCACGCATTTTCTTTGCAGGTCTAATGTCCTTAGAATCCATGATTTATTTAAAAACAGTAAAAAAGGGCAGAAAAACCCCAAAACAAGATGCAAAGTAATTCAAAGACCCAAGATGCTCCAACTATGCTTTAAAAAGCCTCTTATTATCAAATAGTTTCTATCGTTATCTGTGACTCGGTGTTTAACTCCGTTCCTTCTGTTATCTTAATTAACTTACACGTGCAAAAACAATCCTTAGTCATATTCTCACAAGTTCCAGAGGCTTCTAATAATATCAATCTTATACGTTTCCTTGCCATCGCTTATAATATGTATACTATAAATCTTTGGTTAGTTACTTCTTATTTACCTAAAAATGTAATGTTTCATACACCGTTATGCCTGTGTGTCCTATTCATATCTCAAAGTCCTCCCCTCAAATTGTAATAATAATTTTCCCTACAAAACATTCACCCTTAAACATTCACATTTTCTTCAAGTTCATGTTGTATATAAATTCATTAAAATATAAAAAAGGTTTCCGTATTATAATTCTATCTTACATGTAGTGCTCATACGCTTAAAATCTTCGCATATATTGGTTGGCCTCAATTACTTATGTTCCGAGTTCCAACGTTAGAGTATTAAGATAATCCCTTCGTCACTATTTCATAGCTAAAACCCCTATAGAAAGTTCCAGTTCAAGCATGTCATATGTGATTCATTGGCATGATGTAGTTTCATTCATTCATTTGCTTTTCTCACAATCAGAAAAACAACACCATTCTCCTAAATAGCAATGCGTTTAAAAGCTTTCTCATTTACTTAAGATTGTATCCTATCGGTGACTACGTGTTTAACTCCTTCTGTTATCTTAATTAATCTGCACATAAATCCTTAGTCATATTGTCACACGTTCCAGAGAGTTCTAGATTCTGTCATTACATATAATTCGCAGACTTTGGATATAAACTTGTCAATTCAACGTTATGTTCATATTCATTTTTCACAGGGGCAATAAGGTATTCATAATAAAGAAAACACATACTTTCACTCCCTTAAGATGTAACTTCACGAGCTAGTATTCTATATGTATTCTAAAAAGTAGGTGATCGAACGGTTAAAGTGCTTGTGTAAAAAAACGGCCGGCCGCAATTACCTTTTTGCTGAGTTCGAATCCCTCATAGTATTGTTTTTCTTTTTTTAAAAAAAATTCTCCTGTCTAAAGTATCACGCTGCAGCTAGAAAATAAATCTTTTTTGTTACTTCTTCCACCTGGCTGTGACATGTCTTTTAAAATTTAATTAAAAAACCCCTACCATTTTCTAAACATAGCACCTTCCCAGAATGAATGACAAAAATAAATTCGTTAACCTTTTAAAATCATTAGATGGCGCCACCAGTCCAACACACTTACAACTAATTGGAAAATAAAAATTAATTATTCATCAAATAAAACCAAGTCCCATAACGCATTCCTAGTATTAAGAAAAAAGCAAACACTACATTAATTCACCACCCATAGCAGCTCTTACAACCTAACGTATAACGCACTGCACTACAGATCCCATGGTCCCCAGTTCAAATCCACGAAATTCCTTTTTAATTCCAAAATATGTGGTTTCTCATTCCCCCACCAAATTACAACGACGTGACCACCTCAAAGCCCCTTATCAGCAATTCTCCCCAACACCTTATCAGCAGTCAACTCCTGATGGCTTCACTTCTGGCTCTCCTCATTTCGTATAGCAGGTGGTAAACAACTCAACTTGGTTGTTGGAGCTAAGGGATAATCATTGTGAGTATCGTGGAGTTCTGTAGGATAATCAAGATCCACCTCTAAAACATACCCAAATCCATCGTCCTCTGATGCCAATAATGTATCGAATGAGATGTCTATCCACTCGAATTGATCCAGTGGAAGTGGTTGGCTCATAGCCCATCCATACAAATTATTGGCATCCAGGTAAAGAAGATAACTTTCAGGTTTTCCTGCCTCATAACCGACCATGTACTTATTGTTGGAGCGAGCGTATCGATGACTGCATTGAGAAATTCCGCCTCGTATGCCCTTTTCTACAAAAAGCAACTTTTCGTAGTCCGTGAGGAGCTCAATTTTGACACCTGTAAACTTTAACATAGCATCAAAAGAGAGGCCGGGAGCCGTAAAATACCACGCCATGTCCAATCCATACGTTTGGAAACAATTTTTTCGAAAGGCTTGGAGGACATCGGCGAGCAACAAGACATCAGTTTTTACATACAAATCTGTATAATCGCCCATATCCTTTATACCAAACTCTTTCCAGACGTGTTGAGCATGCTGGTAGTCTTCGTCGGTTATGTGAGATTCATTTAAGAGGCTGTAAAACGCTTCTTTGTTTGGTAGAGACGTTTCCTTAAATTTTGACATGTCATCCATGTAATCATATGGATAGACGCCCTTCCTCAGGAGCAAATCAACTTGTGAAGTGGGGAAAACAGTTTTCATATAGTGGAATTCATCTTTTTTCAAATTGTAAACTAAGGATTCCAAACTGCTCGCCATAAAGCGGTAGGAATCTAGGAACCGTAAGTTCATTTTCCCCACCTGCTTGCTGAAGGAAATATATTTCTCTTCGTTTTCAGCAATAATGTGTATGGTTTTTTCATCTAAGCCAAGCTCCTTCACAATGAAGTGTGAGTCATATCCAGATAAGTTGTGAAAGAAAACAGGAATAAAATTTGGCCTTGCCAATTTCAAATTGCATGTATTACACGCAGCCCCTCGGTATGCTCCTGTTATGTGATCGTGATCATATACTTTCGGATTTTTTTCCGAAAATTTACCATCACAGAGATAACAATTCATTTTGCTGAAATGTTCACATTTTCGTTCGGCAGTCAGATACTCCATAGGCACGATGTTCTTGTATGTTTTTTCAATCTCTTCAGCTTCTCCCATAATCATCTCCATGAACTTTTGAGGCACATCACTTCCTCTGTACACCACAGGAGGCTTATAGGCTCCATACGAATATATAATATAATACGAAAATGAGACACACTTATGCTTTTGATATTGCATGGTGAAGGACGCGCTAGGGTTTGGCTGGCACCCATCGATGCGTTCAGTTATTGCTTCAAAATCTGCTACAATAACAAAAGGAATTTTTTGTTGGTGTTTGATATTTTTAAAAGAAATGAAGCTATCTTCTGAAGGCATTTTTACTCGAGCAACATCATGCTCGGAACATAAAACTTGATGTTTAGTTAAAAGTTCAGGTGCACCGAATGAGTTCAGACATCGTCTACAAATATACTTTTTCTTTTCACTCCCTGATATTTGTGAGGATATTAACCGTGAAAGATTTTTTATCCATGCGTAGTGCGCACTAGCTTGAGTTTTCATATATAACAAGTCAATATGGATGGAACCATCTAATTTACTAATGTGTAATGGGAAAATTTTAAATTTATGGTTGTAGCCAAACACATTTATTGATATATCATTAAGCTTCTCAAACTTTGACATATCATTGAGACTTACAGGAAACTGTATTCCTGTAAAATCCAAAGAATCACCATGTTGTTCATAGTGGGTCTGTCTATAGGCATTTTCTGTAGCTGGATGAAGAGCTGATAAAACAGCCCATTTGAAACACATCGTGTCCTCGTTCTTTACATTCACTACAGCCTGTTTTTGCCGTATGGTGGTAGGTAGAGGTATATAAAAATTCAAGACTCGCAATCAAGTAGTGCTTCAAACCACTGATTTGTGCAATTTTTATGAGAGTGCTTCTGACCAATTGTGTCGAGAAGCATCGGAGTTCGAGCAAAAAGAGTCCGGATGGCGTCTCGTTGAAATTTTGTACTTGGAACTGAGAAACAATCGCTACAATCCCTTAAGGGGAACTTCATATATACCTCTACCTACCATCATACGGCAAAAACAGGCTGTAGTGAATGTAAAGAACGAGGACACGATGTGTTTCAAATGGGCTGTTTTATCAGCTCTTCATCCAGCTACAGAAAATGCCTATAGACAGACCCACTATGAACAACATGGTGATTCTTTGGATTTTACAGGAATACAGTTTCCTGTAAGTCTCAATGATATGTCAAAGTTTGAGAAGCTTAATGATATATCAATAAATGTGTTTGGCTACAACCATAAATTTAAAATTTTCCCATTACACATTAGTAAATTAGATGGTTCCATCCATATTGACTTGTTATATATGAAAACTCAAGCTAGTGCGCACTACGCATGGATAAAAAATCTTTCACGGTTAATATCCTCACAAATATCAGGGAGTGAAAAGAAAAAGTATATTTGTAGACGATGTCTGAACTCATTCGGTGCACCTGAACTTTTAACTAAACATCAAGTTTTATGTTCCGAGCATGATGTTGCTCGAGTAAAAATGCCTTCAGAAGATAGCTTCATTTCTTTTAAAAATATCAAACACCAACAAAAAATTCCTTTTGTTATTGTAGCAGATTTTGAAGCAATAACTGAACGCATCGATGGGTGCCAGCCAAACCCTAGCGCGTCCTTCACCATGCAATATCAAAAGCATAAGTGTGTCTCATTTTCGTATTATATTATATATTCGTATGGAGCCTATAAGCCTCCTGTGGTGTACAGAGGAAGTGATGTGCCTCAAAAGTTCATGGAGATGATTATGGGAGAAGCTGAAGAGATTGAAAAAACATACAAGAACATCGTGCCTATGGAGTATCTGACTGCCGAACGAAAATGTGAACATTTCAGCAAAATGAATTGTTATCTCTGTGATGGTAAATTTTCGGAAAAAAATCCGAAAGTATATGATCACGATCACATAACAGGAGCATACCGAGGGGCTGCGTGTAATACATGCAATTTGAAATTGGCAAGGCCAAATTTTATTCCTGTTTTCTTTCACAACTTATCTGGATATGACTCACACTTCATTGTGAAGGAGCTTGGCTTAGATGAAAAAACCATACACATTATTGCTGAAAACGAAGAGAAATATATTTCCTTCAGCAAGCAGGTGGGGAAAATGAACTTACGGTTCCTAGATTCCTACCGCTTTATGGCGAGCAGTTTGGAATCCTTAGTTTACAATTTGAAAAAAGATGAATTCCACTATATGAAAACTGTTTTCCCCACTTCACAAGTTGATTTGCTCCTGAGGAAGGGCGTCTATCCATATGATTACATGGATGACATGTCAAAATTTAAGGAAACGTCTCTACCAAACAAAGAAGCGTTTTACAGCCTCTTAAATGAATCTCACATAACCGACGAAGACTACCAGCATGCTCAACACGTCTGGAAAGAGTTTGGTATAAAGGATATGGGCGATTATACAGATTTGTATGTAAAAACTGATGTCTTGTTGCTCGCCGATGTCCTCCAAGCCTTTCGAAAAAATTGTTTCCAAACGTATGGATTGGACATGGCGTGGTATTTTACGGCTCCCGGCCTCTCTTTTGATGCTATGTTAAAGTTTACAGGTGTCAAAATTGAGCTCCTCACGGACTACGAAAAGTTGCTTTTTGTAGAAAAGGGCATACGAGGCGGAATTTCTCAATGCAGTCATCGATACGCTCGCTCCAACAATAAGTACATGGTCGGTTATGAGGCAGGAAAACCTGAAAGTTATCTTCTTTACCTGGATGCCAATAATTTGTATGGATGGGCTATGAGCCAACCACTTCCACTGGATCAATTCGAGTGGATAGACATCTCATTCGATACATTATTGGCATCAGAGGACGATGGATTTGGGTATGTTTTAGAGGTGGATCTTGATTATCCTACAGAACTCCACGATACTCACAATGATTATCCCTTAGCTCCAACAACCCAAGTTCCTCCCGGCTCAAAAGAAAAACGTCTTCTTCTCACGTTAGAAAACAAAAAAAATTACATTGTTCATTTTAACAATTTAAAATTTTATATGCAGCAAGGGCTTAAACTAGTAAAAATCCATAGAATTCTTCGTTTTCGGCAATCAGCCTTTTTAAAACCCTATATAGACCATAACACTAATTTAAGAGCAGCAGCCCTTAATACGTTTGAAAAAGACTTTTACAAATTAATGAACAATAGTGTGTTTGGAAAGTGCATGGAGGATGTGAGAAGAAGAAAAGATATTCGCTTATGCTGCAGCTCTAAACAAGTAGAGAAATTGGTTGCTAAGCCAAATTTCTGTGATAGAAGTATTTTTACTCCCGAATTAGTAGCCATTCATCTGAGTAAAACTGAGATAACATTTAACAAACCTATCGCAATTGGTATGGCAATACTTGATATTTCAAAAACTTTAATGTACGATTTTTATTATAATTATTTAAAAGTGAAGTATGGAAGAAAAGTCAGTCTCATGTACACCGACAGACTCTTTTATACTTCACATTCAAACCCACGATGCTTATGAGGATATGAAAGAATCTCTGCATCTTTTCGACACTTCTGACTATCCTATAAATAATGTGTATGGTTTGCCTCAAGTGAACAAGAAGAAAGTTGGTCTGATGAAGGACGAATGCGCTGGTGGTATAATGATAGAATTTGCTGCACTCCGCAGTAAAGTGTACAGTTATCGAGTGCAAGGTGGAGATGTCGTCAAAAAATTAAAAGGAGTAAAAAAAGCTGCCTTGAAGAAGAGGATCACTTTCCAAGATTACAAAGATTGTGTGTTTCAAGGTAATAGAAAGTACACGACCATGCAAAGCATTCGTAGTGCGAGTCATGAAATCTATACAACGAAGCTGAACAAACTCGCATTATCACCGGAGGATGTAAAGAGATTCGTTTCTGAAGACGGCATATCTACTTACGCTTGGGGGCATCATCAAATACAGTAAGTAAATTACTTTTTATTTCCCTTTCTAAGATATTGTAAATAATGTTAAGTGAAAAGTAATAAACTGAAGAGTCAATAACATAAAGTATATATATTTAAATCTATTTTGTGTATTTTTTCTCTTAAACGTTACATTTAATTTGTAATAATTTCAACGGGTTTTTTTTCCTACGCGTTTATGTATATATGTGTATAGATATTTTGCTTGTATTCTATAAAAGTTAAAATACGTAACTATAAATTGCGTGTTCATACAAATATTCACTCTTTTATGTTTTTAACAGGTGAAACTAGAAGAATCTAACAGCAGTATGGAACGTGATCAAATATTTAAACCGAAAATTATTTGCATTTCTTTGTTACTTGTAATTTTAGAATTGGTCATGTACATTGAATATACAAACGAAAATCTTTCTGTGTTTTTGACGAAGGCATTCATGTTACTGATCATGTAAATGGGATTTTATGTAATAGAACTTTGAAAATGAAAATTGGTCGGAAAATTACTGTTGCTTATAACAGGAGGAATTTAACTTCTATTTCATGACTTTGTATGTTAATGTAAGAGTAACCGTTTGAGAGGTTGCGTTACAAACTATTTACGAAAATGTGTCTCTTGTTTGATTGAGTGCTAAACTATTCTATTTGAAACTAAATCTAAACCTTGTTGAAAGATGCAAATATCTCATTTGAAAAACGTATGTCCAAAGAACTTAACCTCAGAATTGTAACTTTTTCTTTAAAGTATGTGGTGAAATAAAATTCGTTATTTTAAATTCTTTATTAATCGTGTTTATTTATTATTATTATTTAAATCCTTCTATTTTTTCTGAAATAGTTTCTAATATATGCTTAAAATGTTTTTTTGCTAAAAGAAAAGACCTAGTAATGTGATTCTTATGTTAATTTGTTCTAAAAAATTAGACTTGAAGACATTTTTCATTTTTGAAGCATCTGATGTGATTACTGATTACTTTTAATGGATGGTAATGGGAAATGATTTTTAAGAAAATAGTGTTTCTAATATATTTCTGAGTAAAACGTTTTTGCTTAAAGGAGTTTCTATTTCTAGTAATTAAGTTAAACTTAATTTTAGTTTATGTTCTTTAAATTAGATAATTAAAAATGGTATATTCTTTGAAACCTCTCAACAGTAATTCATGATTGTTAAAGAATAATTTTAATGACACACCATTGAAAAACATCAACATTTATTAAAAGCACGTAAGACGTTACTCAGTTACATTTATTAGAGAATACATTGTACTTATTTTTTTACAGATCTTTCACATACATATCTCTGACCTTATTGAACACGTCTGTTGTATTCAAGCATTCGAAAAAGTCAGAACCTAATATTATATAACAAAAGTTTACAATACTATTACTCTCTTTTACAAAAATCGAAGCAAATTCTTTCCAATTTATAGCATATAAAGCATGTGTAAAAAATTCACAAAAACGTTCATCAGCATTCATGTTCATGCATGCATGTACAGATTGACTCATAATTTCATTTTTGCAACCTAGACAGTCCAGAAGAATATTAATGTTTGTCGCTACACTATCCTTCAGGCACTTGCACAGTGAATCTGTAACTTCTCTCCAACCCAGAGGGTTATCAGGATCTCCGTAGTAAGGCGTGCAAACCTCACTAGGAAATTTTGTTTTCACTTCACATTTCACATAATGCGGGAAGGAATATTTCAAAAGAGATATTTTCAGCACTTCTGATAGATTGTCATAGTGTTCACACAATTTAAAATACTGATCTGAATTTAGAAAAACACAGTTCGGGAGGAATTGGAGAGAGCGATCTCTTTTCATAAACACTCGTTGAATAACTAAGCCCATTTCGTTGGTATCACCCACTTTAGAAAGACAGACTTCCTTCTGTATTACTTTAACGTCGGAGACAGATGCATGTGTGTAAAAATTACTCACCTGCCTCATCAGAATATCCCATGTTTTCGGGTGTAGAGAGACACCTTCCTTTGTTGGTTGCAAGATACCATTTTCGTCCAAAGCAAATTTTCGTATGTGGACTCGTGTCGAACCAATGAAGTTGTTAATCAGCACAAATGAATAGTCATCAAGATGAAACATGGTGTCAGGAAGTGACTGCATCGTTAGTTTAGGCACTTCCGAATAAACCAGTTGATCGTCAAAACGAACTCTTTTGCACACTTCTGGTTGATTGCTGAACCGTTTCATCTTTAGATTTTAGAAGTGAAAAAATCAAGAAAAAGTTTTAGTCAACAAGTAAGAGACGGTCGTTGTTCACCAAAGTATATCAAATCTTAAAATGCAGTGGTCGACTTATAACAACAAAATTAAAGATAAACTGTAGATGACCAATGAAAAAATTCCTAGCAGGTTCAAAAGCGAAGTGAAATGAAAACATGACGTGAATTTCTCCTAAGAGAACTTGCAATGGGAACAAGATCAGACATGTAAGAACGAGTCCTTTCTCGTATACTGAGTCTGACGTCACACAAGGCACCGCACTTCGTAGTCAAGAAGCCCTTAACCAGCTAAACATCCCACGCTGTGACGTCACTTACGGCACCGCAATTTGCTCATAACATGCATTTCCTATGATCAATTCGTTGCCATTCTGCTAAAGATAAATATTTCTGTTGCCAGATCCCTAAAAACTAAATAGAAAACAACTAAACTCGACTTCGGTTACATGACGACATTTTAGAAACAGGAGAAAACATCTAAACTCAACTTCCGGTTTATGACGTCATCAGTAGAAGCAGGAGAAAACAACTAAACTCAACTTCCAGTACATTACGTCACTTCCGGTAGCAGGAGAAAACAACTCAGCTCCACTTTCGGTTTCATGACGTCACTTCCGGTAGCAGGAGAAAACAACTCAACTCCACTTCCGGTTTCATGACGTCACTTCCGGTAGCAGGAGAAAACAACCCAATTCCGCGTGACGTCACTTCCGGCACCGCGGCACCGCCTGTTTCAGAACCGGCATTTTCCATATACTGTGGGATTCATTCATAAATTATTGCTTTTTCTTTTTAATGTTTTCAGAATCAGTGAGACAAACAAGAATGATGTCACGGGCAACGCCGTGCGGGTACTGCTAGTATAGTATAAAAGCACATGCGAGACAGTTCATTTTCATCTCATTGTTATCTGTATATCGGTACATTTGATGATTTACCATCTTCTATCTGAAGACTGACGTTATTCGAATAGAAATGCGTTTCACATGAAAACTAAGTTTATTTTAAGCCTTGTTACAGCATTTCCATTCATTTTTCGTGATTTTTAAACGCATAATTAAAAATGCTCCAGCAGTTCGAATTCGCGAATTTTGAAAAAAAAATTTTGGCAACACCATTTTATTTTATCCCATTGTGATTATCGTATGAAAAAGTAAAAGATACATTTTTCAAGACCATAAAACGATTGAAACAGGACACTGCTAAAATCAATTGAGAATTTAAGGAAACCCAAAGTAAATTAAACGAAAAACCAATTTTCCCTGTAGTCATTTATTTGTAATGCGTTGCTATGAGAGAATATTGAACAATGCAATGCAAATCAGTGATGTAAAAAGAAACGAGTAATGTAAACGATATTTGTGATAAAATATTAGAAAGCAGCAAAGCGATATTTGTATTGAAACTGCGGAAATAGGCGCAAATGATATCATTAAACAAATGGGGAAATTCAGTGAATCCCAAAATTGAATATATGTCATGAAGAGATTTCTTTAAAAGACCAAAACTAATAAATAATTTGAACGTAATGTTTATAGAGAGGAATGGCAAAGTACACATTTAGTATCATAATAGGCTGAACAACAATTCCATATTAGCTATATTTTTTAAAATGTGTTAAATGTCAATTTTACAAAATTCTGTAACAAAATTGAGTATTCAACTCAGCCTGTTTGGTACAGAAGCGTTATAAAAAAGCAAAATAAAGTTTTGTTGCGCATATTTTTGCATGTAAAACAGCTAAAGGGCACTAAATTAAGAAGTGCTGTTTTTCTGAATACTCATTTTTCTCATAGAATAGTTCTTACGTTCTGTGCTCAGAATAGTGATTTTTAACCACCTTTTTCTATTAGGACCAGAAATTTTCAAGCCCATTTGAGGTCCTGAGGGGCGTTTAGATGCTGTTTAAAGTGGTACAGAAACTGTTTTTGTCTGCACCTCTTCTCTCTCTGCAGAGAAATTACCTAGACAAAATTGTGACTAAATCCAAATATTACAATTTCTTTAAGTGCTTAAAATTTGGATTTAGTTAAATATTTGTCTATTGATGACGTCTCCAGTTAGATGTACGGGAGCAAAAATAGTTAAGCCTACCCCAAAATCCTCGTTTTGGTGAAAAATTTTCGATTTTTTTTTGTTAGTTCATTTTATAGGCCACACATTTAAGATTCCAAAAATGCCTTGTTTTTGTTTTTAAGATAACTAGAAGCAAAGATATAGTATAAATAATAAAACCCGGAAGTGAAATTTCGGATACCGGAAGTCGATATTTAAAGAGCCGCAAAAATGTAAACAATTAGTTTCAACAACTCTCAAATAATCTAAATATCCAAACCTTTTTTTAATATAGATTCACGTTTCCTTTATTTATTTTTTATTATTTTATTTGCATCTGGTAACTTTCTGGATACAGAGCAGCAACATTGTTATCCTTTGCATGTTGTTTACATTCTTTTTGCGATATCATTACATTTAATTACTAGCTATTTCATGATATATTTCTTTTTGATTCCTATATTTTATCTTTTTTAAGTTTATTTTCGTTAGAAATCATTTCGAAATGCCAAAAGCAAGGTCTAAGAAGGCTAAAAAGCGTAGCTTTCACGGAAATCAATTCACTACTGCTACCCAAAAAAATATCAATGTATCTACTGCAAGGTCATCAAAATTGAACACTTTTGAATGTTCTTATGTGCAAGAAGCTAACTTTCAAGAGTTAAATGGAAATCGAATAATGTGATAAAACTTTGCTCGAAAAATGCTTACATGGCATGACGCAGAACAATAATGAATGTTTTAACAACCTCTTGAGGACTATTTTGCCAAAAGAAACTGTTCAACAGAAAACATTGTTTTTAGGTGCACATATTGCAGTGTTATTATTTAATGCTGGCTAGGGATGGGAAAAAAGAACAACCTGTTCTTTTTCACATGTTCTTCAAAAAGAACGAGAACAGCTTGTTCCCACTTTTCACAAAATCCTGTTCTCCGTTCTTTTTGTAAAAAGAAACATTCGAATATTTTTCCACTTCGATTTTAATATTACGGGTTAAAATGGGAATTTTGCAAAGAAAGTAGCTTCTTTTCTCGAATTTTTTTTAAGTTTGCTTTTAACAAACTTAAAAAATTGTTCACCAACAACCATTGTTCAAAAACAAAAAATGTTCGTATTTTCAAAATTATACATGTCCGAAACACAGCTGTTCATCCTACAGTTCTTAACTCACTGTTTCCTGTTGATTCATTCACCCGTTCTCTGTCCATCAACTACTCCTTGCTCTTAGAGTACTTCCTGTTCGGGAATTCATTCTTGCTCTGAGACTATTTCCTGTTCGGGAATTGATTCATGCTCTCAAACTGTTCCGACCCTGTTCTCCGTTCTCAGAGCAGTTCTCTGTTCTCGGAGCTGTTCTCGATGAACGGTTCGCGGAGCTGATCTCGATGACTGCTCCAGGAACTGTTCTCGACTGAACCAAGCCCCGACGTCTGATGAATTTGCGAGGAGATTAGCGTAATAATTGAGAAATTTTATAACTGTTAGGCAATGATATAATCATGAATTTTTGGTTTTAAACAAATTAAAAATTTTTAAAAATATTACTCATCAAGATAAGAAATGCTATATCTTTACCCAAAGTGCCAACAATCAGTAGAACTGCATCAGGATAAAGCAAGCAGCCACACATCTAAATCCACTATTTAATTCGTGGAAAAAATGGAACAAGAAACTAGTATCAAGTCAATAATACCCTTTACTGATATTCCTGCTAAATCTCCAGATGTCTCACCCATGGACTTTCGTGCTTTTGGACTTTTAAAAAGAGAATAATCGAAACGTCAACCGAAAACCATTCAAGGATTTTGGAAAACTGTGGAACAAAATTCATAACAGATTTTACTCAAGTTATTATCTTGAGTATTATATTTAGACATTTTTCACAATCTCTTAATCTATTGACAAAATGTGAAAAAAATAATAATTTAAACACAGAAAACTTGAACTAAAACTTAACTTTAACGGCTTTTTCGGTTGCAAACATTTTTACAATGTCCTCAAAAGATAGCTTTGAAGCTAATTTGTGCTCTATTGATATGATGTTCAGGTTGGTTAGTCGTTGTTGTCCTGTTAAGTTTCTGAGGTAATTTTTTATGATCTTTAGTTACTAAAATTCCTTTCATTTGAGGCGACTGAGACTGGTATTGTGAGGAAAATTCTCAACGCTCTCGTTATGTTGGTGGAATCGTCTTCAAGTCCGTTCTTGTATATTAACGTCAGAAGACCTGATGGTGTATCCGTTTTCATATTAGGGCTTAAATCCAAGGCATGATGCTTAAAACTCTCCACTTCTATCGCCAGCTAGTCCTTGTCTAAGTCTCCTTTATATGTGGTAACTAACTCAAGTGCCTGGTTCTTCAATTCTTCTTCATTCATTGTTTCAAACCGAGCTCCATTGAGGAAACCAAATAAACTATTCATGTTTTGAATGACTTGAAACCTTTGCCTCAGTTCATTCAGAATCCGATCTCATATTTGTATAATCAATAATCTGAACCTTTTTTTCTTCTGAGAATTCATAGCTTTCAACTTCGACCTTCTCATCAAACATCCGCTTCTTCCTCCTCCGTACTTTTTTAAAAAGAGGATCTAGATTAAGCTTTCCTGCTATTTCTTCACAGATTCCGCATTTAGCTCCTTTTATAGTTTTTGTAGTCTTAATAAGTTTTCCTCTTCATTTCTCATCATACGTAAATATCTATAGTAAAAAAATACTCGGCCAATTTAGCGACCCCCCCCCCCCAATCCGGCGCCATGGCAGATGCCCCGTCTGCCCCCCTCTAGTTACGTCTCTGTGGAGGAAGTTGGGATCACTGTTCAGTCTCCAGCATGTCCTGTGCGATCTCCAAACGGAGTTGATTCTGCTCGATCGTTAGCAGCTTTGGAATGAACTTCTCTGAGATTCTCCTGAAACCCAAATCCTCAGTCAAAATGGAATGAACGCTGTCGAAATCCAATGCTGATGCTCGCCTCGTCTGCAAGTTCACTGATCGTGATTCGACGATCCTGCACCACCAGGGTTCTCACTTGGTCAATGACTATCTCATTTCTGGATGTTGAGGGCTTACCAGAGCGTGCTTCACTCTCCACTGATGTGCGGCCATCATTGAAGCGGTTGTACCACACCTTTATCTGTGTGGTGCCCATTGCTTCGTCCCCGAAGGTCTGTTGAATCTTGCGGATCGTTTCCACTTGGGAATCGCCAAGCTTTACACAAAGTTTAATGCAGTCAAGTTTTTCTGGCATTTTGTCAAAAGCGAAAATCCGACGGCGCTCACATACGCTTCCTCACTCATCGGCGGTCTGCCGGCGATTGACAGCTTCTGCAGGCAGGAAAAAATTCAAGCATTTCGCATTAGTATCGCCTATATACTTGTACCAAACCAAGCCTTCCTAGCTTCATTTGTTTACGCACGAAAAATTATGATCGGATATTTTTTGAACAAACCTCGTATGTGAAATTATTTAATGCATGGATAAAACGAGTATACGTATTTCGTCCAAAGTAAATTGTAGAAGCCATAAAAATGCCAAAACGGAGGAACTGTTCTCGACTGAACCAAGCCCCGACGTCTGATGAATTTGCGAGGAGATTAGCGTAATAATTGAGAAATTTTATAACTGTTAGGCAATGATATAATCATGAATTTTTGGTTTTAAACAAATTAAAAATTTTTAAAAATATTACTCATCAAGATTTTGCTGTTCAGCTTTCTCTCTGGTGGTGTCGCCTCTACTTGTTCTTAGGATTTGCAATGCTTTTAACTTCATTTTAAAACCAAATTTTACAAAATGGAAAGCAAAATTTCAAATGTGTGGACATATTTCAATGTGAAAAGGAAATTCGGATCGAGTGTCATGCTATCTATAAGTTGAAAAGGGATCTCATTAAGTCAGGTATTACGATTTTAAAGACATCTCGGAAACAAGAATTCCACCATAAAACTAATGTGTTGAAAAGCGAAAGTGATTTTTTTCCAAGTTACTTTCCAAGTGGTAATCCCGGTATGCGTTTTTTGTGTTTATAATTTTTTATAAAGGGCAACTCCCTATTGCATAACGTGATTCAAAATTACCTGGTGTTGTCCTCGGATCTTTCTCTTCGGGATGGATCACGGACCGTCGTTTTATTGACTTAAATGACCATTTTGTTGACTTAAAAACGACATTAAAATCTAAAAAAATTATTACTTTCGCTTGCGTATTTGTTTTGTCCTAGGCACCTCATAGCTGTTTGGGAAACTGTACTTGAGATGGTTCAGATTTGGGACATTATTAGTTGCCACTGGGGAGAGAATTTAAACGTTTCGATTTGCAAGAACGTTTTCAAATTTACGGAAAAATTCTGATTTTCTTTTCTCAATTACTGATAGTTTGGCGTAGCTTGAGAAGACTTGCCCCTTGCGCCATAAAAAAATCAATCAACCGATAACAATACGAAGACTCCGAGTCATTTTAATTTTTTTTTATATATGCACGCCTATACAAAGTACTAACAAAGATGACGTCAACAAAATTCGGTCCCTGTCTATCGCGAAAACTGCTGGCGCCACATAGTCTACGAGGAGGAACAGGGCTTGTACATTTCGAGTAGAGAGACATTTGAGAACAGAAGAACAGGTTAAAGAACAGTTCTTTTAAAAAGAACGGAACATCAAAGTTCGGCTCGGTTCATCGAAAAGAACAGTATTTCCCATCCCTAATGCTGGCTATTTAGGACCTGTTAGCCGTTTTCAAGTACTATTTAGAAACATCAATTGATTCTCGGATGCTTAAAAACTACATGGGAATTGACAAAGAGCTAATTCAGAAATCAAGACGTCAGTCACTATCTTCTACAAAATTATTCAGAAAAAAGCAAAAAAACTAAAAGAAGTTCAAAATGAAGCTAAAGAGGGCTTGACTTACAAAGATGGCGAGTTTTAAGATTGTAAAGTGGGGAAAAATTGTTTGTGCTGTATTAAAATCTTTAAATGCGTTTTCTGAGAAACTCCGTTTTGTTATTTTTTGTTTGCAATAAATATATTTCAAAATGTTTGTAAGATTTTAAAATGAAATTTTGCCACAATGTTTTATTCATTTGTAGCTATGTTATGAACCAAAATCTAACCTCTCTCTATTTTTTTTATTTATTTTAATGACTATTCTTTTGAAAAAATGAGATAAAAAAATTAGTTTTTGTAAAAAGTTTGGAATATTTCAATAACTTTTAGAACTACTGCAAATCTGTTGGTTCATAACACAGATAAATATGTGTTATAAAATGTATAAAAATTATTGAAATATATTCATTAGAATTTGCTATAGGTGTGGCGTAAATGTAAATTTTCACTAAAATTGCCTATATTTGGGAAGTTAATGGAAATTTCATTGAAATTGCATTTAAATTCAGTTTTATACCCCATTTTAATTAAAAACAGAATTTTATGTATTTAAAAAAAATGCTTCGAAGGTAGTCACATTTAAGTTAAAATTTCTTTACCACTTTTCAAACAGTAACTTTTATCCCACCATAACTTCAGGACCTCAATGAGCTCGAAAATCTGTCCTAGAAAAGTGGTTAAAAAAATCACGATATTCTTAGCACAAAACGTAATTCTGAGAAATGAGAAAATATTAAAAACACATCCTTTTTAATTTATTGCCCTTTGCTTTAGAGCTGTTGGTTCTGCATACACAAATATTTGCACCAAACGTTTACGTTTTTACGTACAAAATAGGCCGGTGTACTCAATTTTGTGACACAGAATTTTTCAAAGTTAATATTTAAAATCTATCTTTAATATTACAGCGAACATGCAAGTGTTTTTAAATATGTACTTTTTAATTTTGGGATTTTAAAACAATCTCTTCAGGTATATACCCAATTTGGGAGCCACTATACAGGTTACCAAAAAGGTTGTTCCGCAATTTATCTTTTTACCATTTGGAGATAGGTAGGCAATGTAAATTGTAAAAGTACACCAAATAAGGTAAGTAATTAAGATATGTGAATAAAATTATCACGTGATAACAATTTAAGCGGATACAGTTTTTAATGGTTATACAACCCCTCTAGATAAAAATCCGAGATAGCAAAAATATTCCTTACCTGCATCCCTATCGTTAGCAGAAAACTGTATTTCTGTAGGTTGAACAGTAACGGAGGCATAATGACGCAAAAAAGTTGACTTAACCGCTTGTGCACAACTGTTCAAGCAGTCAAATTAGGGACCGTACCGTATACATTATGCTAAAAAGCATTTTTTTCGGTCAGAAAGTGCAACATTGTCCAAAGTAATGTAGTATTGCAATTGCAGATGAAAATCGCAATGAATAATAGTAGACAATGTAATCTTTAATAAAAATATTGTATAAAAAATGGTTTAAATAAAAATAAAAGGAAATTTACAACGCATGTTCAAAATGTTTTCCATCTGCAGCAATGCAGAACTTAGCTCTTCATTTTTGGCCATGGGTCAGTTTCCGTCCAAAATTTGATACCGACCCCTTAAAATGGAACCTCTTGTATCTCCGTTAATATTCAACCAACAGAAATGTAGTTTTCTGCTAACGATAGGGATACAGGTAAGGAACATTTTTACTATCTCAGATTTTTATCTAGAGGGGTCGTATAAAAATTAAAAACTATATCCGCTTAAATTGCTATCACGTGATAATTTTGTTCACATATCTTAATTACTTACCTTATTTGGTGTACTTTTGCAATTTACATTGCCTACCTATCTCCAAATGGTAAAAAGATAAATTGCGGAACAACCTTTTTGGGACACCCTGTATACAATTACATCCGTTTAATTTTAAGTAGATTACAATTTAAAAAGGGATGTAGTTTTTATGTTACGAGATTGAGTTATAGTATGTTTTTGAGATTACTGAGACGATGTATTTTTGAGATGCAAGTTTAATTGAGTTATTATATTCAGTCTTCAATACGCTCATTATTTCTTTTAACTGAGATTTTGAGCTAGACTTCGTAGTCGGGAATCAAAAACTTGTTGAGCAAATTAGTTTTGTGCATGGAATCTTCTATACATAGTAAATGGCGAACATATTTCGCGTAGGTGTAATTATTATAAGTATTAAATGGAAAATGATTGAGGAACTCCATAGGAAATATACTTTGTCGAAGCCAATGTAGTTTTCTAGCGCTGCATGTAAAAATTTGAACAGGGTGTCGGATTGATACTTTACCTGATTATTATCTTTGTTTTGATATATTTGGTAAGTTGCGAATGGCAACAGTCTAGTTTTTGTTTTATGTACGCAGAGAAATGGCTTTTGAGTTCTTTATCGTATTTTTAGAGAGAATTAATACGTATTATTTACGCCATAAATGCTTCTGAGTGTTATTTTGTGATTTAAAGCAAAGAGTGTACATATTAGAACTGTAAATAAACTGTTTGTGTTATAAGGTGTTTTTATGGAACAATTGACTACATCAACTATAATCTGAATACTTCTGATTCCGAAATTCAAAACGGAACACAGGGTGCATATTAAGGGAGGGGTAGAAAAAGTTTTCATTAGAAGTTCTTGGTAGGGAAGGTTGCCTAGTCACTCAAATAAGTAAACTTTGGATGAACAGTATCTTCCAGACCCATGATTACATGTATTCTACATTACATTTCCTTCTCAAATGTCAAAGTGCAATAATTTAGAGTGCATTGAAACTAAGGTCTCGATAATATATTGAAAAGTATTAAGATCTGGCTTAAGATCTCATATTTCTAACCTATCAAATCTTGTAGAAAACCAATATCAATAGAATTTTTAAAATCGCTGAAAGTTTGTGAACATCTAGCCAACTTTTCCACAGGACTAAATCAATTCCCAGAAAGTGTATTTAGACCCACACGATCCCGCTGAGCCAATGTCATCAAATTGTATGACTATCATTCATATCTCACAAGTATTTTATCATAACTCAATCCTTCAGTAATAGAGGTACAAAATACTAATTTAGATTTTCAACTGAAAATTTTCATCTGCCAGAGAATGTATAATTAGGAAATTTTATATTCTAAAGTGCTTTTTCATGGCAGACCACACTCGAACTAAGTAAAAACGAACTTAATGCTACCTTCTACTCAACATTCACAAAGGAATGCATTTCACAATGAATACCGCAAAAATAAATTTTCAGTTTGCAATCTCTAATTAGCTATTCCAGTCAGCTTCTAATATACAGAGGCTGTTCGGACATTTTTTGAACGATTTTAATGGACTGAAGCTCAATTTTTTACATGAAATTTTTGTGCTTTAAATGTTCCATTTGATAGCCCTTATTGTTAACTATCTTTCTACACATTAATTTCCATGATGACTTTTGTAGTATCGACAGTATTTTGTCCCATTCCTTGAATGGCTTTCGGTCGACGTTTTGATAATGCCCTTTTTAAAAGTCCATGGGTGAAACATCTGGAAATTTAGCAGGAATATCAGTAAAGGGTTATTGACTTGATACCAGTTTCTTGTTCCATTTTTTCCAAGAATTTAATAGTCGATTTAGATGTGTGGCTGCTTGCTTTACCCTGATGCAGTTCTACTGATTGTTGGCACTGTGGGTCAAGATATTTCTTTTTTGAATATTGGGATAAAATCTGGTCTTAATATATGTGGGAGTTGATCTCTCTCTTTACATTTCCCCCTCTTACTTTTAATTTTCCATTATATGCAAAACCGGCAACAATCATAAATCTCGGAGAAAGTTCGCTCGTTCACTTTGCTATAGTCTTTTGACTTGGCGGATTCTCTTTTAAAATTAAGGATCTTACCTTACAAATTTTCTTTTTTGGAAGTATTTTTCCACTTTTACGTTTTTTCCTTTCTCATTAATATTACTTATCGTACCTTTAGATATCGAAAAACCATGACTTTTACAGCGTTTTTGAATAAGAATAATTCTCTTCGGAAAGAGGAAACATAACCTTCCATCCATTGCTTATTTAAAAGCGCCATTTTGAAAGTAAACAAAACTGAGTTAGCAGACGGTAAGTTATACTTGAACTACTTAACTGATGTGAAAATAAATTTTTTTCGTAGGGCATGCAATTTTTTACAGGTCATCAAAATCGTTCAAAAAATGTCCGAACAGCCTCTATATTTTCAACACCTTGAAAAACAAACATGCTTCATTTTTAACAAAGAATTCTAGACTGACTCCAAATAGAATGATTGCCTACTATCTGCAGAGTACTTCAGATTCAGACTTGATTATGTCGAGGTACCACTATGTTCTATAGCAGGGATGGCGAACCTTTTTCTAACGCGTGTCAAAAAATGTCTTGAGACCGTAGAAATTAACACCGCGTGTCGCTTTTTTTTCGGCCTTTGGAAGACCCTTCAGATATTCAAAAAATTATACGATATATATTTAAAACAAAAACAAATTTAACTTTTTATTATGGTTTATTTAAAACTATCAATATCCGGAAGAAAATAAGTACAGAATTATCGAATTTAATGTGGTACTTGTCTTTCGGACGATAATTTATTTATACGTGGTTCGATATTTGAAACTTTTAATCGTACGCACACAGCGGACAAGTCGATTTATCCGAAGCGATTTCTATTCTTACTTTTAATAAAATTCATTGTCGAAAACAACTGTTCGCAAACGTAGGTTGATCCAAACATTGTCAAAAGAGCTCTTGCTAACTTTTTCATCGATATTAGCGAATTAGGCAACGAGTTCCATTCAGTTAAAATATTTTCAGTGCTTGTTGAAATATATTCGTCACAATTTTCCAGATCTTGTCATTTTTTTCTAAGTTTATTCGATTTTGATTCCGAATCTAAATTTCAATTCGTTTTCCAACTATAAAACATTTTGTGGACCACAGCTTTGTACGAAATTGACCGAAACTGTTGACTAGAATAACGTTTCTATTCAAATATCTACTATAGAATTATCAAAAAAGTTTGTATTCGTTTTTCCACTATAAAACATTTTGTGGGCCACACAGCTTTGTACGAAATTGACCGAAACTGTTGACTAGAAAAAGAATGTTCTGAGCTGCACTAATTTGTATGTAATTATTTTTTAATATAGAGGTGGGGGAAGAAATTACCCCATTGTGGGGAAATTGGAATTTTTTTTTAATTTTCAGTTTATTTTCATTAAGCATGTTTTAAAAATTTCAAAAACAACTTAAGGGTATTCCCATGGTCCCTTGAACTCATTTTTCGAATTTATTAAGTTCCACCAAATTTTTTTCTTAAAAATTGAATATTAATGTTTATTTCACTTTTACTTGTGTACTTCAGTTTTAAAGTTCATTCCTACAATTGTTGAAGTGTTTAAACTTTTTCAGGTCGATAAACACCAATTTTTGTCAAATTTTAAGACATCTTGATAAAGATTTGGTTAAGTTAAAAATTATTTTGTCCCATTTACATTATCCCTATTAGCATTCAACCCATAGCAGTTTCAATTCTTTAGTAAGCTTTTGACAAGGCCTACACCAAACAAAAATGGTCAGAATTTGCAATTTTCATTTTATCTTAAAAATATTTTGCAGTGAAAGTGTTTTAGTTTTTGAGCAATTTATCCCAGCTTTTTAACATGAATCAAAATAGGATTTGGAGCCATACTTCCAATTTACCCCACTTGGGGTAATTATTATTCTTTTGTGGTTAAAACTTTTTAAAATTTCAAAACAATGTTAGTTTGATACAGAGGCCATTTAGTCTTTCAATGCAGGGGAAAGCAGCTTTTAACTAGAGCATCTATTATTACAGAAGTTCAAATATTTTTTTTCTGAATATAGATGAGCGTTAATGTATCAAGTAAACAATGAAATCCATTGTTACCATTGTGACGAATTAATCCGAACTTTTGTTGGACATTAAAAAATAACATTTATTTTAACACAGACAAAACAATGGGTTTACAATGGACGCGCGAAACAAAAATGCTTATTTTCATATTAAAATTTACGAATTGCTACGAAGACGTCTCAACTAGACGGAGTCCGTGAGCTAACTGTTTCTCATTCTCCTCACATGCGCAAGCGCATTATTGAAGGACTTTTTAACAGGAAACTTCCGGGTCTGCAGCCGGCCATCCTAGACTCTTAGGCGCTAAGATGTCACAGTCTATTTCCTCCCTCCTCAAGATTCTTTTTCTGCAGAGACAGACACCTGCAAAAAAGATACAAAACAGCAGCAACAGAATTTTCGCGAAGGCAACAACTCATGCCCAAAGCAATATGCAAGTAGACCACACACCCTTAAGATCCTGGCCGTACCGCCTACTCTAAATTAAAAAAAAAAACATATCATAATTTTAACAAAGTATAATCAAAATTTTTACTCAGTGATAATCATCTAAGAAGAAATTCAATTTCAAAATATTTACAGATTTTCAATTCAAATTTAAAACTTTTTGCAATGTAAATGTATCAATGTACACTAGGAATAAAATATTTTTATATATGCAAGACATCACAAATACAAACAATAGTAATTTAGTTTTGTACGTGAGGCGTACGACTTAAACTGTCAGCGTTTATATGCTGTTTTCCTTTTCTATGGACTACCTCGTAATCCTGGATCACAGTGAATTCAACTTTGTCTCGTAACTTTTATGCTTTCTTCAAACGACTTTTAGATTTGTCTAAGCATTCAGTTATTTCACCAACCAAACTTTCAGTTTCAACGTCCTCAAATATCACTGTCCCTAAGGGCAATTTAGTTACACTTACAGCAACTTCCTTGTTGTTTCGAGTCTGTATTCCAAATTCAACATCATTGCCAAGATTAAGATTTTTGAACACTTTGCATTCACTAGAGTGGAAAAACATATCCTTTACATCACCCCTTTTAATAAAACCAAATGTTCCTTTAAGAGCACAGATAACACCACGGTATCTCACAGGTAAAGGCTGTTCCGAACGCATTTTACAAGGTCTAAGGTTTCTTGTATTTTTGTCAATAGCAATACTAAAAGTGATCTTTTTAGGAGGATGAAAATCTACATTACCATCAACATTTTCAGCAGAATAGGGCCGTTCGCCACGATTTTCATAAGCAACTTTACCTTCAGTATTTTCCTTTTTTTCAATGGTTTCAAATCCAGAAACTGTCTCTTTACACATTATTTTACAAACAGAACTAGCAATTGGTTTTCCAGTACGACGATTATGAGTAATTTTAAATTCAACTGCATCACCACGTTTTAAATTATCAATATTTCCAGAAAATTGACTGTAGTGAAAAAAATATATTGCTTGTCTTTCGCAACATTGTATAAAACCATATGAACGTAACAAATTTTCAACGATTCCAGTCTCTTTAGGAGTAACACTGCTAGAACTAAAACGGTTACTGTTACAAGGGCAGTCGTTTTTCGATGTTTCATTTAAATATGGAGAACTTTGGCACTTGGGCGTTGCAGAGTCTTTTACTTCAATTTCAGAGTCTTTGTCTTTTTTCATATCTTCTATAAGTACAATGGTCTTGTTGCTTAGTAAGTAGCGTTCTTTATCTAAGAAGTTATCCTTGACAGCAGCTTTGGTTATAACATGACCCAACTCACACTCTAAATTTACTTCCGCTATAGGCAAGCAAATAGGGTTATCCGCTAAAGGAGATGCTACCCATACATGTTCACCCGTATACATGTGTGGCTTAACAAACTTCCTAGGAATTAGATCTATGCTGGATCCTGTGTCTCGTAAGATAGAAATCTGAGATCCATTTACAGTTCCGACACTAATGTAGGGAGACATCAAATCTATTATTCCCTTTCCCATAATTTCGTTAGCAGCTATGATTTCAGTTTTCTTCAACTTAGGACATTGAGGTCTAAGATGATCATAGGAATTGCATTCATAGCATTGAAGTTGCTTCCTTTGTTCAAAATTTTTCTCTTTGTAATCTTCTCTGTTTACTTCTGTTTTCCCAAAGGATTTGTTTTCTCCCTCAAACTTACGAAAACCAACGTGTGTTTTCTTGATACCCTCTGTATTCTGGGAACCTTTAGTACTTCTGGGTGTAAGACTCTCCTTCAAGCTTTCAAATTGATCTATTTTTTTAGCTAATTCTAACGGAGAATTTAAGTCCATCCACTCCTCCAGAAAATGTTCTTTTACTTCAGACGGCACTCGTCTCTTAATCTGCTCAGTGATATGCAAGTCTCTGAGTTCTTCAAAAGTTTTGATTTCCAAATCAGAAACCCATTCATCATAGTAGCTTGTAAGTTCATGAGCGTAATTCCTCCATGTTTTATCCGGGACTTTTTGATGACGGTAAAACATCTGCTTCAATTTCTCAGAACTCATTTTATACCTCTGAAGAATAATATCTTTCACATAATCGTAATTCTTTGCATCTTCAGGCGATTCTCTAGCCATCATGCTCGAAATTTCCGAAGGCAATACGCCTAGTAAATACGGCACCCAATCTTCTTTAGGCACACCTGCCATCTCAGCTCTTCTTTCAAAATTTATTAAATATAGACCCATTTCATCTTTCTTTTCCTCAAATTTCGGGGTAATTTTGATGAGCTCAATTTTATGATTTGGCATCCGTTCTCTATTAGATAGTCCTAGCTCACTTGCAGCTTGCATTTCTAGCTTTTTCTTCTCTAAAGCTATTTCTTCCATTCGAATATTACGTTCTTCCCTTTCTTTTGCTTCTCGTCTGGCAATTTCTTCTTTTGCTTCTTGTCTGGCAATTTCTTCTTTTGCTTCTTGTCTGGCAATTTCTTCTTTTGCTTCTTGTCTGGCAATTTCTTCTTTTGCTTCTTGTCTGGCAATTTCTTCTTTTGCTTCTTGTCTGGCAATTTCTTCTTTTGCTTCTTGTCTGGCAGTTTCTTCTTTTTCTTTTGCTTCTCGTCTGGCAATTTCTTCTTTTTCTTTTGCTTCTTTCTCTCTCTTTATCCTATCTTCCATAATACGAGTTAAAGAAATTTTAACTTCCTCTTCTTCATAGTTTTCACTGTTTAGGATTATTTTCCTTATCTCAACCAGTTTACAATCATGCGATACCTTTTCACAAAGTTCATCTGCGAGTTCGAGGAGGTCTTCTTTTCTCCCACGAGAAAGAAAAGCCATGATCGATGAATAACTTATTAGTAAACAATCCAATTTTGTTATCATAAATAGAGTTACCAATATTTTCTAATAACTATATGATTCACAAAATATATTCAATGCCAAATATGCTTCAAATACTAGATAAGATTTAATATCAAACACAATTCTCAAATATAATAACAGAATCTTAAACTATATCGTAGCATATACAATACACAAGATGCAATATATATAGTTGCAATTAAATATTAGTTTTCTTTTACTAATGCGTAATTACCATATGTAATTCAAATTATCTGATTCTTTTCAAATCATTAAATGCACAAAACACAAAATTTCAGTAAAATCAAAACGAAATTTAAATTTTCGTTCACTTTCGATTTGGCACTTTTTGGCCGTGACTTTATCAACTTGATAATATCTACTTAGTAGAATATGCAAATTCACTTTATCATCAACTTCTATTAACTTTCATAAAGACAAAATTTAAATAACCACAAAATAAAATTGGATATGTAGTCATTTCTTTTTGTTTGTTTTTTTAACCAAAACTATTTAGGCTCTTTGCCTCACTAATTCCGGTAAGCCAGAACCTCAATAAATTTAATTTAATACAAGGGTGGGCCTACCTGCATTTCCTGCTTTCTTGCTTCCATCCCACTTCTGACACCAAAACTCTAGTCTGTGACGAATTAATCCGAACTTTTGTTGGACATTAAAAAATAACATTTATTTTAACACAGACAAAACAATGGGTTTACAATGGACGCGCGAAACAAAAATGCTTATTTTCATATTAAAATTTACGAATTGCTACGAAGACGTCTCAACTAGACGGAGTCCGTGAGCTAACTGTTTCTCATTCTCCTCACATGCGCATTATTGAAGGACTTTTTAACAGGAAACTTCCGGGTCTGCAGCCGGCCATCCTAGACTCTTAGGCGCTAAGATGTCACACCATGTATAATGTTCTGTGTTGAAAGTGACTACTTGTGATTTCATTAGGTGTGCAAGGGATTGCAGAGGGACCATAGTTCTTCGCTCTTCATATAAAAAAGGGCAGTGATGTGAAGTTGAGAATTGTTAAAATACCACCCTTCTCTTCTAAAACCATGAAAATGGTCATTCAGAAGCCAAATTAAAAAATTTGGAATTTATAACTTAACCTACTCTTGAGCTCCAACCTAGACCAATCATAATTTCAATGTAGCAACCCCTTAGTTTACCCTAATCACTACCCTTAGGATTCCACTAGTTGCACTTCTAGAATAACTTGAACTAGTGGTCGAAATTCGACCATAATTCATTTAAGTTTGAACGTTAATAAGGTTCTTTTGTCAAAGAGTATACCTCTATATCCATTGCGTATAATTTTTTGAATTTTGTTCTATTACACAAGCTGCGAGCATGTACAAATACGTCATAGGAAAAATGCAGTATAGCTTGGTTAAGCCATATCTAAAAAACAATAACACGTTGTTTGACATTTTCTTGGGGTTTTTTTATTGCTATACTGGCCACAGGTTTCGCCAAGGCTACACAGTTAATTCGCCTATCTTTTTCAAATTATATAAAATTTAAATAATAAATAAATCCAAAAAACGAAATAAGGAATATGTGCTTCGTATTTTTTTATTGAAACAAAAAAAAACGAGTGGTTAAAAAATAAATGTTGTCCATTGAACTTGAAATAGTTCGACAATGAATTTAATGATTCAAAACTTCTGTGTAGACGATGTTTTTTGTAAAAACTCTTTCATCATTTGCTAAATGCCCTTGACCGTTATATTCTGAAATATAAAATCTCAAACCATCGAACTCTACTTGCTGCGACGTACAATTGACCATGTGTAAGAACTGGCTGTCTCAGTAAAATTCCAATTTTTTCGAATGTTTGTCCTTGAGACTTATTTATTGTCATCGCAAATGCAGGTATAATTAGAAATTTAGTTCTTTGAAAGTTAAATGGTAAAATAGTTCCGGAATATGTTAAATTTATACATGGAATCAAAAATTTTTATTTGCGTGCAGTTCCAGTTAAAACTTCGCAATCAATAGCATTACGATGCATAAATTTGATGCACATTCTTGTTCCATTGACTAATGCTTCCTTTGTATTTAAGTTTCTGATCAGCAAAACGATGCAATTAACTTTCAATACTAACTTATGTGGTGGCAAATTATGCCAAATCTCATACTCCTCCATGCTCGCAATGTGCTTAAAAAGGGGTACAAAGTTTTTTCTTCACGTATTAATATATAGATGCTTAGAAAAATACTTCCATGCATCATAGATGCCCTATGATGATTCATTCCATGAAAATAAAAACTAAGCAACATTTTTAAAATTGATTAATTGTAGTTATGTATTTTTTTCCACACATTACTTAACTTATTAAATTTTTAAAACATTTTGTAAACTTTATGGTTTTATTACTTGTTCTTTTTTCTACAGGGAAAAAATTTCATTTGAGCAAGTCTCCAGCAAACTGAATTCCATACAAATGCCAGGATTTCTAGTCAGATATGTTCCATGTGACAAGGCTTGATATAAGTATTTTGAAGAAAAAAGCAGGACCCAAAACTTTGGAATAAACTTGCTTGGAGAATATAAATTCAAGTGTTTCTGATCAACGAAGAATGAAAGTTGCAGTTATTTCATTTATCAAAAACTTCCAAGTATCCTGCATGTGAAAATGCAATGATTGGTTTGGGTTTTATGGCACAAGATCATGTAACAGTGGAATGACTTTAAAAGGTGACATAGGCTTAATATTTTTAACCAATATGAATACAAATCAATGATTAACACTTGTATTGAAGGTTACATAAAGAAACAAGTTTTAGAAGGAATTTTTTTTATTGTCCATATTTATTACAACTTATTTGAGAGGAATGAACCTAGATGAATGTGTTGCACCAATACCAGGTCTTCCATGTTTTACAGGCTTGTAAGTTATACTAAATTCTCCTAAATAATGACCAATCATCTCAGGCTGTAAAGAAAAATAATCATTATAAACATTTGATAAAAACCATACAAGATGTTTATTTCTTATAAGTTCTAATACATTTATAACCTAAAACACAACATAAATTCAACCCAGAAAGAGTTGTAAATCATCTTTTTTTATAACACCTAAACGCACCATTTTATTTACATAATAAAAGTAGTGCATTTTCTGAGTTGATAATAAATATTCATGGTCTCGAAATTCAGGACAATTTTACTTAAAAAATTATAAACAGCTTATTTTATGACCCAAACTACCTAGTCTACCAACAGGAGTTTAATGTTGGAGGTTACCACTTAACCAAATGTAAATACTTTAAACCCATTTCATAAAACTAACAGGTTATGAAAAAAGGTTCTTATATTGAGTTGAAAAGCCCATACACTTGAAAGTTTGGAAAACCAACAAGTATCAAATTTGTCATATGGATCACATACTACATAAAACAAGGTTTACTAAATGGAAAGCTTCTTTTTCCGACAATTATAGTCAACATGATTAACCATTTTGAAATGTTTAACTAAAGATATGCTATGGGATAAACTTAAACACCGCCAAAAATTATTCTCCAAAAAACTCTGGATTATTTCTATGGATTCAGATGCAACCTATAAACTTAAATGTCCAATAAATAGATGTTCTTATGGGTGTAAAAACAGTACATTTATGCCATTTAGAACAGAATATGACGAAGCACAGTTGAACTTTAATATATGAAACACCATAGTTCAAATACACTCATGTCCAAATTTATCTTTACATATCCAAAAATAATGACATTCCATGAAATATCCAATCGATGTAATCCATTTTTGCAGGGAATGTCTGAAAGACAAGCCTAATTAAGCATTATCCAATCAAAAGTGATCAAACGGTTTCTGATGCAAATCAAGGCGTTACGTCATCCGACGGTGAATCAAGAGCTTTGCGCAAAGTGAATACCTCAGTGAATTTCTGCAATACAGCATTTGATTTCAGTGTGTAAGGACTCAAAACCGTTTGTCAGGGCCCCGAAGTATCATTTGGAAGAATCTGTGAAGTGGCGAATTATCGGCCGTTTAGAAGCAGGGCAGACAATCATGGAAGCAGCGAGATGTATGAATATTTCAAGACAGTCTCTATAGAAACAAATTTAGAACTCTGAAACTGTTGTAAGGAGGCCTGTACAAGAACGTAAATGAATAACAACCGCTTTTCTAGATCGGTATCTGGCAATAACTGCCCGTCGTAACAGGAAGTCTACTGCTCGGCAGTTAAGTTCAGAGGTTGCAGCTGCCACTGGAACTGTTGTATCATGGCAAACTGTATATAGAAGGCTTAATGAAAAAGGCCTTTATGCCAGAAAGCCAAGGGTATATGATTCACTGTCTTCATAACAAAAAGGGGATCGCTTTAATTGGTGCAAAGATCATCAGAACTGGAGTGAACACCAATGGACCCATGTTCTCTTAACTGATGAGTCTAGGTTTAATTTAACATCCGATTCTAAACGTGTTTACATCTGGAGGGGTCAGGAACGCGAAATCTTCCCTAGAACATTATGGAACATGACTGTTTCGGTAGTGCAGGCATGGGGATCAATAACGATCGATGGACGTATGCGCTACACGTTTTCAACAGAGGACCTGTGACCGGCCAGAGATATCGGGATGAAGTCGTAGAACCTTATGTAAGACTTTTCAGAGGTGCATATGGATCTGACTCTTTATTTATGGACGATAATGCTCGTCCACATTGAACAAACATCGTTGACGAATTCCTTGAAAGTGAAGCCATTGAGTGAATACCGTGGTCAGCAAAATCTCATGATCTGAATCCGATGGAGAACTTATGGGAATACCTCAGAAAAGCAGTTGCACGGAGAGATCCTCCTAGATATAAATGCCCTGAAGACCACATTGCTGGAGGAGTGGAACTTAATTCATGGTTAACAACATTATTGCCAGTATTAAAACACGTTGTGATATGTGTGTATACGTCAGGGGAGATCATATTACATATTAAATTCATAAGCCTCAATTTTTTTCTGAGTTATTCTTTTTTTCTGAACTCTCCTTGTCACATATTATTGCCATTTTTATTGTTTCATGCTACAGTTTTATATCATATGCAGTGCTCTTAAATTTTTTCCTTTGTATTTGGGTTATGCTATGTCTCCCCATTTCACAAATTCATAAAATTATAATTCAGTTTCTGAGGAATCCGTAATTTTATGCATGTACAGATAATTTTAGACATCAGTGTATTTAACTGCAAGTAACACCAAGGCATAAGAAAGAAATGCATGACATTACAACAAAAACAATAGATTCAAGACACGTAACAGTAGTATGTGAGCCATGTTATAATTCTCCCATTCAGTATACAGAATGGAATTATAAATGGATCTTAATAATTTCTGCCAAGTTTGACACTCTAGATAGTTCAATGTTGAACAACGAGTAACACCAAGGCATAAGCAGGAAAAGTAGTCGCCTAATAAACAATTGATGTCAGATTGTTGGGGAATAGAGCATTTTACAAGATCAAGTTAAGCATTTGCATTGGAATGAGTGAACCATAATAATAGTTCAACAATTCAGCATACAGAAAATTATAAATGGATCTTAATTTTAGCAAAGTTTGACACTATATAGTTCAATATTGAACTACAAGTAACACTAAGGCATAAACAGGAAAAGTGAAAACTAATACAATAAACAATTGATTCCACTGTATTGGTGTGAAATAATGCATCTCTTAGATCAAGCATTTGCATTGGACTGTGAACCACAATATAATTGAACAATCCAGAAGAGTGAAATTATAAATGGATCTCATTAATCTTTGACAAGTTTGACACTAGATAGTTCAATGCTGAACAACGAATAACACCAAGTCATACAAGCAGGAAAAGTGGAAAATGTCTTGTCTGGAATTTTTTGGAAAGCATCTTACAAGATCAAGTCAAGCATTTCCATTGGAATGTGTGATCCATAATATAATTGAATTCAGTATAAGAATGAAATTATAAACGGATCTTAATAATTTTAGCCAAGTTTGACACTCTAGATAGTTCAATGTTGAACAACGAGTAACACCAAGGCATAAGCAAGAAAAAAGGGAAACTAATACAATAAACAATCGATTTCAGATTTTTGGATATGTTTGGAACAGGGCATCTTACAGATTAAGTCAAGCATTTCCATTGGAATGAGTGAGCCATAATATAATTGAACAATTCAGCATACAGAATGAAATTATAAACGGATCGTAATAATTTTAGCAAAGTTTGAAGCCCTGTATAGTTAGTTCAATATTGAACTATGAGTAAGACCAAGGCATAAAGAAGGAAAAAACTAATACAAAATTCAACTGATTTCAGACACAACTGGATTAGCATGAAATAATGCATCTCTTACAGGATCAATAATTTTTTTGCATTGGAATGTGTGAACCATATTATAATTGAACAATTCAGAACACAGAATGCAATTATAAATGGATCTAAATAATTTCTGCCAAGTTTGACACTCTAGATAGTTCAATGTTGAACAACGAGTAACACCAAGGCATAAGCAGGAAAAGTAGTCACATAATAAACAATTGATATCAGAGATTGTCTGGGAATAGAGCATTTTACAAGATCAAGTTAAGCATTTGCATTGGAATGAGTGAACCATAATAATAGTTCAACAATTCAGCATACAGAAAATTATAAATGGATCTTAATTTTAGCAAAGTTTGACACTATATAGTTCAATATTGAACTACAAGTAACACTAAGGCATAAACAGGAAAAGTGAAAACTAATACAATAAACAATTGATTCCACTGTATTGGTGTGAAATAATGCATCTCTTAGATCAAGCATTTGCATTGGACTGTGAACCACAATATAATTGAACAATCCAGAAGAGTGAAATTATAAATGGATCTTATTAATCTTTGACAAGTTTGACACTAGATAGTTCAATGCTGAACAACGAATAACACCAAGTCATACAAGCAGGAAAAGTGGAAAATGTCTTGTCTGGAATTTTTTGGAATGCATCTTACAAGATCAAGTCAAGCATTTCCATTGGAATGTGTGATCCATAATATAATTGAATTCAGTATAAGAATGAAATTATAAACGGATCTTAATAATTTTAGCCAAGTTTGACACTCTAGATAGTTCAATGTTGAACAACGAGTAACACCAAGGCATAAGCAAGAAAAAAGGGAAACTAATACAATAAACAATCGATTTCAGATTTTTGGATATGTTTGGAACAGGGCATCTTACAGATTAAGTCAAGCATTTCCATTGGAATGAGTGAGCCATAATATAATTGAACAATTCAGCATACAGAATGAAATTATAAATGGATCGTAATAATTTTAGCAAAGTTTGACGCCCTGTATAGTTAGTTCAATATTGAACTATGAGTAAGACCAAGGCATAAAGAAGGAAAAAACTAATACAAAATTCAACTGATTTCAGACACAACTGGATTAGCATGAAATAATGCATCTCTTACAGGATCAATAATTTTTTTGCATTGGAATGTGTGAACCATATTATAATTGAACAATTCAGAACACAGAATGCAATTATAAATGGATCTAAATAATTTCTGCCAAGTTTGACACTCTAGATAGTTCAATGTTGAACAACGAGTAACACCAAGGCATAAGCAGGAAAAGTAGTCACATAATAAACAATTGATATCAGAGATTGTCTGGGAATAGAGCATTTTACAAGATCAAGTTAAGCATTTGCATTGGAATGAGTGAACCATAATAATAGTTCAACAATTCAGCATACAGAAAATTATAAATGGATCTTAATTTTAGCAAAGTTTGACACTATATAGTTCAATATTGAACTACAAGTAACACTAAGGCATAAACAGGAAAAGTGAAAACTAATACAATAAACAATTGATTCCACTGTATTGGTGTGAAATAATGCATCTCTTAGATCAAGCATTTGCATTGGACTGTGAACCACAATATAATTGAACAATCCAGAAGAGTGAAATTATAAATGGATCTTATTAATCTTTGACAAGTTTGACACTAGATAGTTCAATGCTGAACAACGAATAACACCAAGTCATACAAGCAGGAAAAGTGGAAAATGTCTTGTCTGGAATTTTTTGGAAAGCATCTTACAAGATCAAGTCAAGCATTTCCATTGGAATGTGTGATCCATAATATAATTGAATTCAGTATAAGAATGAAATTATAAACGGATCTTAATAATTTTAGCCAAGTTTGACACTCTAGATAGTTCAATGTTGAACAACGAGTAACACCAAGGCATAAGCAAGAAAAAAGGGAAACTAATACAATAAACAATCGATTTCAGATTTTTGGATATGTTTGGAACAGGGCATCTTACAGATTAAGTCAAGCATTTCCATTGGAATGAGTGAGCCATAATATAATTGAACAATTCAGCATACAGAATGAAATTATAAATGGATCGTAATAATTTTAGCAAAGTTTGACGCCCTGTATAGTTAGTTCAATATTGAACTATGAGTAAGACCAAGGCATAAAGAAGGAAAAAACTAATACAAAATTCAACTGATTTCAGACACAACTGGATTAGCATGAAATAATGCATCTCTTACAGGATCAATAATTTTTTTGCATTGGAATGTGTGAACCATATTATAATTGAACAATTCAGAACACAGAATGCAATTATAAATATATCTAAATAATTTCTGCCAAGTTTGACACTCTAGATAGTTCAATGTTGAACGAGTAACACCAAGGCATAAGCAGGAAAAGTAGTCACATAATAAACAATTGATATCAGAGATTGTCTGGGAATAGAGCATTTTACAAGATCAAGTTAAGCATTTGCATTGGAATGAGTGAACCATAATAATAGTTCAACAATGCAGCATACAGAATGAAATTATAAATGGATCTTAATTTTGGCAAAGTTTGACACTATATAGTTCAATATTGAACTACGAGTAATACTAAGGCATAAACAGGAAAAGTGAAAACTAATACAATAAACAATTGATTCCACACTGTATTGGTGTGAAATAATACATCTCTTAGATCAAGCATTTGCATTGGACTGTGAACCACAATATAATTGAACAATCTAGAAGAGTGAAATTATAAATGGATCTTATTAATCTTTGCCAAGTTTGACACTCTAGATAGCTCAATGAATGAGTAACACCAAGGCATACAAATACAAGCAGAAGCAGGTTGGTTGACTGAACCAAATATATGACAATGTCAAGTGAAAAATGCTGTGATAGGAAAAGATTGATTTGAGAACAGTAGTAGGATGAAAGCAGAAAAAGAACACTTTGGTTTGGTACCCCAGTTTAGTTAAGACAGTAACCCCATGCGAAAGATAAGATTGCTAGAGTACATTGGGTCTGTGAAACCTGTACACACCTAAAGGAGATGTGCACCTGAGGGCACATACAAGTAGGAAAAGTGGAAAGTAGTACAATAAACAAGTGGATTTCAGAGATTGTCTAGATTTTCTTGGAATAGAGCACCATACAAGATCAAGCATTTGTACTGGAATATGTGAACCATAATATAATTCAGCATACAGAATGAAATTATAAATGGATCTTAATTTTAGCAAAGTTTGACACTCCATATAGTTCAATATTGAACTACTGAGTAATACCAGGGCACAAACAGGAAAAGTGGAAACTAATTCAATACACAATTGATTCCAGACACTGTATTGATGTGAAATAATGCATCTCTTATATCAAGCATTTGCATTGGACTGTGAACCACAATATAATTTTATATAAGTTTGACACTAGTCAACACAAATATGCTTTTACTTTTTCAAGTTAGATTAACATATTTAAACTCGAAATTTTACTTTTGTACTAGCAGTTACCATGCTCTTTGGCTTAGGTTAAATTAATTTAATGTAGATTGAAAAATTACCATTATAATTTCTTTCATAAAATTAATACAACTTTTCAAGTGTCCAGAAAATACGTTCCAATATTAAAATTTCTACTATTTACTTAAAATGCAAACATATAGATACATTCATATAATCCATTACACTCAAAAATTTGACATGTTCCAAGAGAGATGATGGATTAATTTGATATTCATTCATTAAAGAAAGGGTAACATTTTAAATTAAAAACTTGGATCTTCAATACAGAAAAAAAATTGATTTACTACTGCATTGGTATCCAATAAACAACAATAAGGGCCCTACATGATAAAGCTGCACCAAACACAAGACAATGGAGTTGAAAAAAACAAAGGTAGGCAAGGGTAAAACAGAGAGGTTACAGCTGCAGTCTGCCGCGTGTAGTGGCAATGAGTTTTTTATGGCGCACTTTTTATGTCACCAAGAAAATCTTCCAAAATTAAATATATACTGCATACATATGGATTAAATATATTAATCTTGATAAAACAACATTTTGACTAGTAAAACACTGCAAATCTGGATTAAGTATACAAAAAAATATTTTTTAACAGAAATCACATCTTAACTAGTGAAACATTGCAAAACTGGATTAAATATACACAAATATACCAAAAAAATTAACGGAATTAAATATATAAATCGATGTCCTGTGTCTGATCGATTTGTAGCTACGACATGGCTTATTATCCCGATGATTCCTACAAATCCAAGTGTATCATTGCTCTAACTGAATTCTTCACAGGAAACGTCATTTCCCCGTTGCATTTATCGCAAGAAAATTTTGATTTAATTAATCCCGATTCCTTTAAAAAAGTCAAAAAGCTCTTTATCACGACGATAACTCATAACAAAATAAATTATTAGCAACTCCCTCACTCCTGTAAGTTTGTCTACCACCAGAAAAATTCTCTTGAAACTTATCAACTACACTAAAAACAGAAGGCATCTTAAGAAATAATAAGAATGGTATACCAAGATAACTAATAACACAAAATCGACCGTGTCAGAACTGAAAAGAACAATCTAGAAAAAAGAAGGATCTGGACACTTCTGGACGCTGGCAAGGTTACTGTTGGAATCGGTCTCAAACCTCCAATTATAGTGCCGTGTGGGGCACATCAATATAGAAGAATATGTAAATCTTTGTATGTATATAAGTGAGGAGATTGGGGATCATGATCTGATCAGACTTCTTCTTCTTCTTTTCTAAAAATATGTTTTTAAACCATAAGACTTGGCTACGTAATAAAATTTATTTTTAATGTATAAAACTCTGTCTTCAATCGATAAAACCCAACAATTGGTTATGGGCCACAGACCTTAAGCTGAACCTGAATTCTGCCACTACCGGTTTCCAGTATGATGGGTATTCAAGAAATGTCCATGTTTTCCTTCCCGAAGTTATCGGATTTCAACTATGCCACGTGGAAGACGGACATGAAGGTATTGCTAATGGACCGGAACTGCTGGGAATTTATCACTAAAACGGAACCTCTATTATTGGAAGATGCTCCAGAACAAGAAAAAAGAGACTATCGTTATAGGAAACAGAGGACATACACAACTATCTACCAGGGCATAGACAGAAAATATCAAGTCTTAATTTCATCTACTGAGGACGGTAAGGAAGCCTGGGATATATTAAAGACCAACTTTGAACCAGCATCTAGAGCACGATTGGCAGGCCTTGTGGACGAGTTCTTTTCAATCCGCTACCAGCCGGAGGACGAATCCATTGGACTCTTCTGCAAACGAGTGCATGAGAAGCTGTTACAGATAAAAGAATGTGGATTCGAAATCCCAGACCTTTTAGTTTGCTTTCAACTAATAAGACATTTGCCTCACGAATACGATAATCTGGTACAATTGCTATACAGGATGGATGACAACGAGTTCACGCTAGACAATTTGTCTAAACATTTAATAACAGAATCCAGCCGAATCGAGCTGAAGCGGAAAGACGAAGGCACAAAATTAAGTATCGTGGCCGATGCTTATGCTACAAGAAACAAGTCATCTAGATACAAGGAGACACGGGTGTCTACTCCTGATCACAGCAGATGCGTACTGGACCCTGAATTAATTCCTTCAAGCCCAAGAAAGTCGACAGTTTGTCGTATGGGGCCGCGACCATTCTGTAACTACTGCAAAAAGTCGGGACATTACGAATCGAAGTGCTTCAAGAAAAGCAATCGGCAGAAACCTGGTGGTGAATTATTTTATATGGAGGACAATCCAAAAACTGATCTTCAACGTGCCTATGCAGTTTCAAATTTTCCAAATGAAAGACCGAGGGAATTTCTCATTGATTCTGCTGCAACTGCTCACTTCTGTAAAGAACGTGATTTGTTTACGACATTCAGAAAACTACCACCACAGAAGATCCTAGTCGGAGACAAGGACAGCACCTCGGAAGTATTAGGTATGGGTGATATTCAATTTACAGTTTTAGATAGAAACAGAAATTATGATATAACTTTAAAAGATGTGTTATACTCGCCTAATATGAGAAAAAATTTAATTAGTGATGCTC
Organism: Meta bourneti; assembly: GCA_933210815.1. Classification (NCBI taxonomy): domain Eukaryota; kingdom Metazoa; phylum Arthropoda; class Arachnida; order Araneae; family Tetragnathidae; genus Meta; species Meta bourneti. The sequence continues at coordinate 93,146,757 of OW119922.1, forward strand.
GTATTGACCTTGTGGGAAACCAAATTAAATGGGGAAATAACAAAATGATTATTTATAATAGTTATAATAAATATTTGTTTACTGTTCCCAGAATTGGAAAATTGTATATCTTGAAAGGTTATCCCAAGATTAAAAATTATACATATGTAACTGGTTTAGATCTAGAAAAAGCCCACCGTAGGTTTTGTCATGTTAACATGCCCTTAATTGAAAATATGAGTAAAATTAATTGTGTAAAAGGAATTGAAAAACTTAATTGTAAGAATATAGATAAAAATTGTAAGATTTGTGCTATTGCTAAATCCACTAGAATATCCTTAAAAAGAAACTATATGTACGAAAGGAAAACTAAAAATGTTTTGGAAAGGATCCATATGGATTTGTGGGGTCCTGCTCCAGTTAACTCTCTAGGTGGAAACAAATACTTTTTATCTATTATTGATGATTTTTCACGTAAAGTAACTGTTTATATTATTCGAAATAAGAATGAAGTTTTTGATTACTTTAAAAAATACTTGGTTAAAGCTGAAAGACAGCTAAATGTTAAGTTAAAATGTGTCCGAACTGACAATGGTTTAGAATTTTGTCACAAAAAATTTAAAATGTTTTTAAATGATCTAGGAATAAAAATCGAAAGAACTTCAACTTATACCCCTGAACAAAATGGCATTGCAGAAAGGTTCAATAGAACAGCCATGGATTGTGTCAGAGCTATGCTTCAAGACAGTGGTTTACAACCACAATTTTGGTCAGAAGCACTTTTAGCATTTATTCATACTAAAAATAGATGCGAACACAAATTAACTGAGGGTATATCTCCTAACGAAATATGGACTGGTTTCAAACCATCAGTAAAACATTTTAGAATTTTTGGCTCTTTGGCATATGTTCATATTCCTAAAATACAGAGAAATAAATTACAACCCAGAGCAAAACTTGGTATTTTGACAGGATATGGTTTGAAAACTAAAGGTTACAGAATATATATCCCAAACGAGAAGAGAATAGTTGAAACAGTCCATGTTCATATCGACGAAAGTAAGAAAGCTGTTGATGTACTATTTGGTAAAAACTTTGAGTACGTTTCTTTCGATCTTAATTCTAATATTCCTATTTATCAATCAAATGAAAATATAAAAGTAAAATCGGAAAGTGAAACTCAAGTTTTAGATTCTAAAGATTTAGTTAAAACTGAGGACTTAAAAAGTCTTAACATTTCAAATTGGCGAAGAATCGAAAAACCTAGAAATAAAAGCAGTAGGATAGATGTATATTATTATTCTCCTGAAAATTTGAGAATGAGATCTTTAAATGATATTAAAAAGTACTGTACTAAAAATAAGATTAGGTTTGATCCTGTAAATTTCAATTTTAAGCCAGAAACTGAACATCCTAATGTGGATATTTCTAATGTGCCATCTACTTCTAGTGATGAATCTAATTTTTTAGACCAACAGATGTACGACATGTATGATCAGTGTTACAATGTCGAAATCCCCAAAAGTTATGAAGAAACGCAAGCAAGTAAGGATAAAATTAAATGGAATACTGCCATGAATGAAGAAATTCAGATAATGAAGGATAGGCAAGTATGGAAATTAGTGGACACACCCCCAAATACAACCATAATTGGAAGTAAGTGGGTGTACAGCATAAAAATGGACGAAAACAATATACCTAAAAGGTATAAAGCTCGTCTTGTTGCTCAAGGTTTTAAGCAAAAACCCGGCATTGATTTTAAAGATATTTTTTCACCAGTTGTGAATTTTTCTATTGTTAAATTATTGTTTGTACTATTGATTTCTATGTTGGGTTGGTATCACTGTCAAGTTGACGTGAAAAGTGCATATTTATATGGACACCTTAAGGATACTATATACATGAAACAGCCAAAAGGATTTGTGCTGAAAGGATCCGAAAACAAAGTATGTCTATTGGAAAAGGCTATATATGGTCTGCATCAAAGTGGTAGAGAATGGAATTTGGAATTAGACGGTATTTTAACTAAATTAGGATTTTCTCAGTTAAATTGGTGTAATTGTGTCTACAAATTTAAAGATGTAATTTTAATTGTTTATGTAGATGATATGGTTTTGTTTTCAAAAAGAGAACATTTGATAAATGAAGTAATCGAATTATTGGACAAAAAATTGGATCTTACAGTCCTAGGTAAAACTAAATATTTGTTAGGCGTAAACTTTCAAGAGATTGAAAATTCGATTTATCTACATCAAATTACCTACATTGAAAAATTAATGTCAAAATTCAAAGATCTTCCTAAAAGTTTTGTGAATTTACCTTTTAAAATTGGTTGTAACTTACCTGATAAGGTTAAAGAGGAAGAAATAATTGAAAATGATTTAATGAGGAAATTTCCCTATCGTTCCTTAATAGGATGTTTATCGTTCTTGTCAGATAGATCCAGACCAGATATTGCATTTGCCGTTAATATAATGTCTCAGTTTTGTAATGGTTATACTTACAAACACTGGTCTTACGTTGTTGATATTATGAACTATGTTTTTCTTACAAAGGATTTTAAAATTAATCTTTCCAATGTAGAAAAGTTCAAATTTGATTGCTTTTTCTGATGCAAATTGGGGATGTGGTCTCACAAACAGACATTCAAGCAGTGGCTATTTAATTTATTTGGGTAACATCCCAATATCATGGAAATCTTCTAAACAAAAGTGCATAGCTCTTAGCTCAATGGAATCTGAATTTATTGCACTAACCGATTGCACTAAAGAAGTTATTTGGTTTAGTAGAATTATAAATGAATTAAGTTTGTGTGATCACATAAGACCCCAAGTATATTGTGATAATCAATCTGCTATCTATTTTTCAAAAAATAGTCAGGAAAATCAGAAAACTAAACATATTGATATCAAGTACAAATTTATTCGTAAATTAATAAAAGATGAACTATTTAACGTAAATTATATTTCATCGGAAAATAATTTGGCTGACTTTTTAACAAAGCCTTTATTGTTAAATAAATTTAAAAATATTATTAGAAAAATATTTTGTTAGATTTATATAAATATATATATTGAATTGTAATACATCTGCTGAGGTTTTACAACCGATGGGGCCGCATGTTGGAATCGGTCTCAAACCTCCAATTATAGTGCCGTGTGGGGCACATCAATATAGAAGAATATGTAAATCTTTGTATGTATATAAGTGAGGAGATTGGGGATCATGATCTGATCACACTTCTTCTTTTCTAAAAATATGTTTTTAAACCATAAGACTTGGCTATGTAATAAAATTTATTTTTAATGTATAAAACTCTGTCTTCAATCGATAAAACCCAACAGTTACCAAAAAAACATGAGAACCCTAACCATAAAACCAGAGAAAAATTCGAGATAAAAATGGGTTACCATCAGCCGGCATTAGTCGCTTAAAAGTGCGCCAAAAAACGCTCCAAGAGTCCTTGCCACTCCGCATGGCAAAACTGCAGCTGTACCAACAGATTAGATTGGATGTTAGGGTTTTATGGCGCAAGGTCCAAAAACGGACAAGCTGCGCCAGGGTAAAACTGGGAGGACAGATCATCAGGGTTGTGATACATGTGCACACCTGAAGATGTGCCCCTTAGGGCAAGAAAAGGAATTTGTGGAACAGCTGCAGTATAGACCCCCCAATCCATTTGGCGACTTTTTTTGTCGCCAACCCTGATGTTACTTGGCGACATTTTTTAACAGACGTATTACAAAAAAATGTACATAAGTTGAATATAAGTTATTCTAATCTTTTAACAGATTTCACTGTAAATGAGGGTTTCCTGTTTAAACGGGGCTGCCAGTCGTGAACTGAACCCTCAGTCGCACCCCATTCGATTTTTTTGTAAAATGGAAAACGAAATTTCAAAGCAACTATTATAGAAACCCTGGCGTTTTTTTATGTGCAAAGATATTGCACAATCGCCATAATAAATAATGTAAATTTTGCTTATATATAAAAATAGTTATCATAGTCAATATATAAGTCTGGGTTAAATATGTCTATATATACATAGCGTAGGGACGCTGTAGGGTTGCTAGAATGGAGTGGAAAAAAGTGGGGGGTTACCAAAAACAACAAATCGTAATTGAAGGTTGGCGACAAAAGTCGCCAAATGGATTGGGGGGTCTATACTGCAGCTGTTCCGAATTTGCCACTTCAATATAGATATTCTTACAATGCAAAGCTTATGCAAGCATTCTAGTCAGCTATTCAGAAACAAACTAGGCAATCCATTAAGTGTTACAGGTACATTAGGATCCAAGTATAACAAAAGATAGTGCGATTATTCATACTTACTTTAATTTCCACTTGATTGAATGTTTTGCCATTATAAACTCCCACAATGGAACCAACCATTTCTGGAACAACAATCATGTCACGAAGGTGAGTTTTTACAACCTCTGGTTTTTCCAGTGCTCCAGCGTCCTTCTTCGCTTTCCTCAACTTTTTGATGAGAGCCATGGGCTTGCGTTTCAAACCTCGGGAGAACCTCCTTCGGGCACGGCAGTGCAGAAGTTCCATTAACTGTGTGCTACCAAAATGGCAGAGATTGCAACTATGTTAACAAATATTTGCAGTTCATAATCTAACTACAGAATGGTTCTTAAAGAGAAGGGTCAGTCAAATTTTCAATAGATGGTTATTTTGGGGTTTTATGGTGCAAGCAAGGTCCATACTAGGCCAAGCTGTGTCAAATTCAAAATAAGATCAAGTAAAAAATGTTGTGAAAATGAGGGATTAAGGAACTTTGTTGCAGGATGATAGCAAAAAAGATCACTTGGGTATATCGGGAGTACGACCTCCATGTTTAGTAGACAGAAAACCCAATAGGGTCATTCCATTTGAAAACACCCATTTCGAGAAAAAGTTGTTGCACCAGTCAGATTTTTTTTCAAACTTTTACCATAGATAGACATGACAGTGAAACCCAGATCTCAATTATTTAAATATTTTGTCCAATATTAACTGAGATACAGGAATTTAAAAATTGGTCAATTTTACAAAATGGCAGCAAACTTGGATTTGCCACACTATCTATAAGGAGCAATCAAATGAAAACAAGACAGACTACATAATGAGCATGGCACGGAAGTTGGCAACACAGGTAGGTTTATGTATAGAAGTGCCCTCTATTGGGAATCAGGAAGGAACAGCGCAAAGGTTCACCACTGTCATTTGTCTGTTAGACGTGCTCAAAGTGAGGTCAGCGAGTCGTGTGTGCGTCCGACATCACTAGAGGCTGGGAAAGAGGAACAGCATGCTGTAGTGAGTTTTTTGACTGCGGAAGGAGTGTCGGGAAGTGAAATTCGTGGAAACTTTGCAAAAATTGAAGTGCGCCATCAAGTTCAAACGCCCAGGAATGTTGACGGACGGCATCATTCTGTTGCAGGATAATGCCCGCCCATATGTTGCCCAAGTTGTTAAGACTATGCTGCAGAAGTTTCGCTGGGAAGCCTAACACCATACAGTCCAGATATTTCCCCATGCGATTTTCTTATTTTTGGAGCCCTGAAGAAAGACATTCGTGGTCGTCGGTTTGCTTTGGACGAAGAGGTGCACCGTCTAGGTACAATCATGGTTCCGTTGGCAACTGCAAATATTTTTCCATGAAGGCATTGACCGTCTTGTCTCACAGTGCGATAAATGTATTTAGTTATGGCGATTACTTTTGAAATAATAAACAGTTTACTTACTTTTTTTTCATGTGTCTCGTTTTCATTTGACTGCCCCTTATATAAATCATAAGAACTAATTGTTCAAATTTAGTAATTTTGGTACCAAATGGTAGCCATTTATTTCAGGAGTGTATACAAGCCACAAAAACAATGGCAATTTTACATTTTAGTGACTTTTAACAAGTGAAAAAATCACTTTTGACTTTAAAGGGCTATAGGAAAAATGAACCCTTATTTTTCCCTGAAACTTTGTGGAAGTATTAACATATGTACTTGACTCTTGACAAAAATTCAGATGTAAAATTCTTCGATTCTGAATAAAAGCTATTCAAATGATAGCATATGTATTTCAAAACGGTGGTCATCTTACAGTTAAAAATGACCACAGCTTAAAAAAAATAGGGTCAAATTTCAGTTTTTTTCTAAAGTACTAATTCTACTCTCTAGAAGTACTAGCAGAAAGAAAGTAAAAATGTCAGAAAATGGCTCACTATCAAAGACTAATTCTTGCTCATTTTTCATATTCTTGGCATAAATCCCACATTAAGATCAAGTGCACCTAACTAAAATCAGTACTATACGCCTCGTTTGATGGCAATGCTCTTGCACGTTTCTTGGAGTATTTTTTATGTCACCAAGGAAAGAATTCTTAGAAACAATTAGTGGAAATAGTTGGAAAATAGCAGTTAAAATATCTTTATTTTTTTAAAACTGTTTTAAACTCCTCCCAATCTAAATCTCGACTGATTTCCAAGAACTTGTTTTAGGAATCAATTTTTAAATCTTCGCATGAATTTTCAAACACTTAGTCAAATAAAAATTTAAACTTTCCGCTTGCCGAGGTTACCATAAAAATGGGAGTAACCTTAATAAAGATGGATTGCCTTCACCTGCCATAATTCTCTATTAAAAGAGAGCAAAAAATACACCAGGAGCATTGGCATCAAACGAGGCGTATAGTACAGCTGTACCCTATAATCAAACATGAGACTTGCTATCGAACAGTTCAAAGTGCACCACGTTATTTGTAGCTCTTTTTTGTACTTAGGTTATCCAAATTGACAGGAACATTGCCCTTAAAATAGGGTTTGTTACTCTACCATAATAGCATGATGAGAGCTATAAAGACAATCCTCAAATTTGTTTGTATTTTAAAATATGACTTATTTAGTGGTTATGTTTAACCTGCAAGAAGGCCCTCTGGGTTATATCGGTACAGCTGTAGTCTCTGCCGCGCGCGGTGGCAACGACTCTTGGCGCGGCTTTTGGCATAGTTATAAGCGACTCATAACGGGTGATGGTAACCCATTTTTTTTTCTCGAATTTTCTCCTGGTTAGGGTTAACCTGTTTTTATGGCAACCTTGCCGGCGTCCAGTTCTGTCCAGCATTGGTTGTTCTTTTTAGTTTGGACACGGTGGAGAGCGGGTCTTTTTTTTCAGGATATTGCATCAGGTTGTACTTTTTCGGTTTATTTTATTATTTCTAGAATTCCTTATTTAAGATGCCTTCTGTTTTTAGTATTGTAGATAAGTTTCAGACTTATCTACAATACTAATACTTATTGGTTGTTCTTTTTAGTTTGGACACGGTGGGGAGCGGGTCTTTTCTTTTCAGGATATTGCATCAGGTTGTACTTTTTCGGTTTATTTTATTTTATTATTTCTAGAATTCCTTATTTAAGATGCCTTCTGTTTTTAGTATTGTAGATAAGTTTCAGGAGAATTTTGCTCGCAATTTAAAGTTTTCTTTTTCTGGTGGTAGGCTAACTTACGGGACTGAGGGAGTAGCTAATCGTTTTTTTTGTTACGAGTTGTGTCGAGATAAAGAGCTTTTTTTAAAGGAAACGGGATTAATTAAATCTAAAGTTTCATGTGATAAATGTAACGGGGATATGACTTTTTCAGTTAGGAATGCCGTTAGCGATGGTTACACATGGATTTGTCGAAATCGTCGGGATGATAAGCCTTGTCGTAGTTATAAATCTATTAGACACGGGTCATGGTTCCGTAAGAGTAATTTGAAGATGGAGATTTTTTTTGACATATGAGATTTTAAGGGGTACAAAGACGGAAGATATAGGGGAGGAGTATTTTTTTGCATCCCACACTTTAGCCAATTGGCGGCAGTTTGCTAACGAGGTGATTTCTGATTTTGTTGAAACGCAATCAGAAAAAATAGGAGGTGTAGGTAAGGTAGTTGAAATCGATGGGTCTAAATTTGGGAAACGTAAATATAATAGGGGTAGGAGAGTTGAAGGCCAGTGGGTTTTTGGGGGGATTGAAAGAGGATCAGGAAAAATGTTTTTGGTTGCAGTTCACAATAGGTCAGCAGATACGCTTGGGGTGCGACTGAGGGTTCAGTTCACGACTGGCAGCCCCGTTTAAACAGGAAACCCTCATTTACAGTGAAATCTGTTAAAATAACTTATATTCTACTTATGTACATTTTTTGATTCATTTCATCCATATGTACAGTATAGATTCACTGTTGGAAATTGGAGAAAAAATGGGTTACCCTCACCGGCATGAGTCGCTTATAACTACGCCAAAAGTCCATATAATTAATCAATATTTGCAGTGTTTTTCTAGTCAAAATGTTGTTTAATTCAGATTTACATAATTCTTCCTTACGTATGCAGTATATATTCGATGTTGGAAGATTTCCTTGGCGACATAAAAAGTGCGCCAAACACGGCGCCAAAAAAACGCATTGCCACCGCGAGCGGCAGAGACTACAGCTGTACCCAAACAAATTAGCAAAAAGTATAATTCTACAAATATCTATAAAGGTACAAATTTAAACTAAGTCCAATAAAAACTTACTTGGACATGTCAAGGAGTTGATCTAAATCAACACCTCTGTATGTGTATTTTCGGAAAGTTCTTTTCTTTTTCATGGCTTCCTGAGTTGGCTGCGTTTCCTGGAAGATATTAGGCATGAATCAAATGGTAAACACGTCTACTTCAAATTAATGAAATAAGTTAACTTAGAAAAATAGCCAAGTGCATTATAGGTTAATATAAGGCATCTGCACATTCAGAAAACGAATGTATCGTTTAATAACGAAAATGGAATATTCTAACAGAAAAGTAACGAAATAAAAAAGGAACTATGCATAATGTGCAAGTTTAATATGGTAGGTAGTTAATTTACGTCACACTGGAGCAACAGAGGTTATTGGCAACAGTCTGGGATCAATCCCAAAGGGAAAGACATGAGAACACTACATAATTTTGAACCAGTCAGATGACAAGGTTAACACCCGAGTTGGCACCCACTCTCCAAACTTCCATGCCATGACAGATTTAACATGCACGAGTCTTTGGTTAGTGTTTCGAACTCACAACCCTCCGCTTGTTCTTCTGATTGGGCTTACACAGCGCTTAAGTATGGGGAAAAAATCCAAAAAATTAGCATACAACAAAAATATTCTAAATACTAAACGTGGCGACTTTTCTACTCCGGTTACTGGTTTTTGATTGTAACTCACATGTTTCTAATTCTGAACTGATATTTAAAATACAAATGCAACACTTCAATAAATCGATTTATTTATCCTCCACACATACAATCTATGTGCTGTGGGTAAAAACTAACTTTAAATCAACAAAATAAATATACCGCTTTTGTAGGTTAGAATTAAGTGATGTTTGAACATCTCTCGTTACTTATTGACAGGAGTTTAGCACTAGTATTGGAGTGAAAGATTAGTCTTTTGATTGATAATTCAGTGAAAACTTGATCGTCTTTTAATTAACATTAGGTATATAAAACTAGCATACACTAACAAATAGTTAGGAATCGGAATTTAATGCTCTAGGTTAACATTTAAAACCCATGAACTACGCTCATGACATCTATGCGTATTTCCCTCCAACATACAAACTAATCACATTACGACGTTTCGTATAGCTGAAGGAATGATATGTTGAATGTTTAAGGAAGTAACACGTAAAGCTTTGAAAGTTTGATCAAGAAAACATTTATTCCATTTGATATAAACACGTGTTACTTGACAAATTGTAAATTTAAATACAAAATTCATTTGAAGAGTATTAATATACAAATATTTACAAAAAAAAAAGAAAATTTATAAAGCTACAGAAGCGTGTACACGAAAAATGGAATAAGTCTGAAGCCCATACGATTAAAAATATCCACACATTTATTTAATATGCAAGATTATAATTACATATCAAGCAAATTTCTTGCTTGTAATTGCATTATGTATCAGATTATAAAAGATTTACCTCTTCCATTTTTAATATTCCTTTTAAAGACGGAGTATGTCCGAATAAATTGGTACACAAGAAATTTTTCACGAATGAGATAATGCCAGATGCAGATACAGAATAATGTCAAATAAGGCCAGAGGGTTGAGGTGTTGACCTTGTATTCAAAACGATAGGTAGGTATTTTAATACAGGTATTTTACACTGGAGCAACACAACGAACTTTTGGTGACGGTCCGGGATCAATTTCTGGGGTCAGCCCAATAATCCATAATGGCAATTGTCGGGTCTTACTCAGTTGCGCCCCCAACTAAGTAAGTAAGGTCCGGGATCAATCCCAAAGGGAAAAATCCAGGGATAACACCACGTAATTTTGAACCAAGGTTAGATGACGAGGCAACACCAGAGCTGGCATCCCACTCTCCAAACATCGACACCACGCCAACGTGAGGCCACGACAGATTTAACGTGCACCAGCCCCTTTGTACACTACGGTGTTTGACTGGATTTGAACCCTCCGGTTGTTTATCCGCTACTCTATGGTATATTTACGTGCTTCGTTAACAGTGAATATATTCAATCATAATTCAACTCCATTCATTGTAAGATAAACCAATTTTTTTATTTCCATCCTTTACATTAATTTATAAGCGCGCACTCTTCTCTCCGTACTTTCTTGCAACCCCACTACACATACCAGGGTTGCTATATTTTTAAAGGCGCGTACATTCTCGCTCTCTTGGCGATTCACTACAGAGTATCCCCCCAGTGACAGAGGGTACGATGGAACGAATAATATAACTTAAATAGATATATATAAATATAAGGTAACACATGTAATTTGACATACAGAAAATAGAAAGAAATATGATGTAAATTAACAGTTAAATATAGTCAGTATATCTCTGTGGAAAATGTACACGACGACCAGTTCGTGTCGTGGTTGTTGGTTTCTTAATAGTTTCTTTGGAAACAGACGGTTTTGCAAGAGATATTGACTTTGTAGGAAGTGTCTCTGTAACAGTGGATTGACGTTTGATAGGAACATTATCCTCTCCAAGAAGAAAAGCGGGTTTAACTCGATCCAAAGAGACAGTCGATTTCTTTCCTTTCAGTTCAATGGTAATTGTTTTATTGGTTCTGTTTATTACCTTGTGAGGACCGGTGTAAGGCTGACTCAAGGGTGGTTTGTTTGAATCAACTCGTAAGAAAATGTGCGTGCATGCTGTGAGAGATGGATGCACAAAAACTGGATTTTCACCATGTCGTGAAGTAGCAACGGGATTAAGAGTCCACATCCGCTCTTTGAGTTGAGTCACAAAGGAGGTATCAACGATTTGTTTGTGGTCTGGGATTTCTAACATGTCTGCAGGCAATGTTAATGTTTTGCCATAGACAAGTTCAGCACAAGTTGCTTTGATATCTTCCTTAACCGCGGTACGGATACCTAAAAGTACGATGGGAATGATATCAGTCCATCTATCGTTTTCATGTGCTTTGATAGATGCTTTAAGATGTCTATGAAAACGTTCGATGAGGCCGTTTGCAATTGGGTGGTATGTAGTCGTTTTTATTCTATTCGTGCCTAACATGTTTGCAAATTCTTGATACAAATTTGATCTCATTTGAGATCCTTGATCTGTGATTATAAATAATGGGCATCCAAAGCGACTAATCCAAGTGGTGAATATTGCTTTGCAAATGGTAGTAGTTGTCGTATCAGGTATGGGTATGGCCTCAGGCCATCTGGTAAATCTGTCGATGAGTGTCAGAAGATAGACGTGACCATCAGATGGGGGTAAAGGACCTACAATGTCTAAGTGAATTTGCGAGAAACGTGCATCAGGAAGTGCGAAAGTTCCTAGTGGTGCTTTCGTGTGGCGTTGGACTTTTGATCTCTGACAGGGTTCGCAGGAGCGTACCCAGCACTTGATTTGACGTTTCATATTGGGCCACACATATCGGGAGGATATCAGCTTTGTGGTAGCTGCAATTCCTGGATGAGAAATATTGTGTAGATGCTCAAATATGAGCTTTCGAAAGCATTCAGGTACGAAAGGTCGAGGTGAACTAGTTGATGTATCACAAAGTAAATCACAGTCAGATGAATGGCATGGTTTATATTCCAAAGTCAGAGATGAGTCATTGTTTTGAAGATACTTCTGTACCTCTGAATCACTTTTCTGCTTTTCTGCAAAATCTTTAAAATTCAAATTTGGAGATTTTGTAATAGAATCAATTTCGATTCTTGAAAGTGCATCTGCGACAGAATTTTTAGAACCTTGCACATGCCTGATGTCTGTGGAATATTGTGAAATTAAGTCTAAATGGCGTAATTGCCGAGGTGAACATTTATCAGATTTTTGCTTAAAGGCGTAAATTAATGGTTTTTGGTCTGTGTAAATTTGAAAACTTCTGCCTTCTAGCATGTGTTTAAATTTCTTTATTGCGGAATAAATTGCAAATAGTTCACGGTCATATGTTGACCACTTTTGTTGACTTCTGTTCAGTTTCATAGAGAAAAATGCAATGGGTTCCCACTGATTGTGAGAAAGTTGCTGCAAAGTGCCGCCGACGGCAAAGTCTGAAGCGTCTACCCAAACGCTAAGTTGTGCCCCGGGAATAGGGTGTCTTAAAAGAGTTGTCAGAGCAATAGCTTGTTTGGCAGCATTGAAGGATTGTTCAGCATTCTCGTTCCATTTTATTTGTTCGGAAGAATTTCGAACACTAGAGCGAGATTTCTTTTTGTTTTTGTGTCCTTCTAAAAATTGTACTAAAGGGGCAAGTATGTGAGCAGCTTTAGGTATGAAAATTCTATAAAAGTTATACATGCCTAAGAATCTACGGAGCTGAGTTAAAGTTGTGGGTTGGGGAAATTCCATTATGCATCGGACTCTATCGGGAAGAGGTTCTATTCCCTTTTCGGAAAGTTTAAATCCCAAAAACTCTATATTAGGTCTACCGAAAGTACATTTTGAAACATTGATACAAAGACCGTACTCCTGAATTTTTGAAAATAAAGCTTCAAGTTGTTCTAGGTGTTCTTTATCATCTTTTGATGCAATCAATATGTCGTCGACAAAAGCATAAACACCGGTTAAATCGCGAGTAACTTCATCAATAAATCTTTGGAAAGTTGCAGAGGCATTACACAATCCAAATTGCATTCTCGTACTTTCGAATAATCCAAACGGGCTACATATCGCTGTTTTGTGAATATCGTCAGGGTGTATTGGAATTTGATGATAAGCTTTAATAAGGTCGACATGGCTAAAAATTTTGGAACCGTGCAATTCTGAAGTAAAATCAGCAATATGTGGGATTGGGTATTTTTCTTTAACAGTTTGTGCATTTAATGCCCTATAATCGCCCACAGGCCTCCATTCCAATGTTCCTTTTTTAGGAACCATATGAAGTGGTGATGCATAATTGCTCTTTGAAGGTCGTAAATGACCAAGCATCATCATATTTTGGAATTCAGTTTTGGCGATTTTCAAGCGATCTGGTGCTAATCTTCTAGGTTTTACAACAACAGGTGAACCTACAGTTGTGATGTAATGGACAGTATTATGCTTAACCGGTTGATTAGGATCCGGCAATTTAGAAATCGATGGAAATTTATTTAAAAGGTTGTGATAAACAGAATCACCAGTTATTGTTTTTACTGAATGAATATCAGCATTTTTCATTTGCCCAATTGTCTGAAATTTTGTTTTTAAATCTCTTATACATTTATTTCGGAGATCGGGTACCAATTCAAAATAATGGAGGAAATCTGCTCCGAGAATTGGTGTGTTTACATTTGCAATTAAAAATGTCCAAGTAAAAATTCTCCGTAATTTAAAGTTTAAAGAAAGGGTTTTTTGTCCATATACCTTAATAATTGAAGAGTTAGCAGCTGAAAGTGTCTGTTGACAAGAATTTCGTTTTTGAAAATTATTTGCAGGAAGCAAAGATACGTCGCTACCCGTATCGACCAGGAAGGATACGTTAGTTGTCTGGTCTCGAATGAACAGGCGACGCGAGATTTGTGGCAAAGAATAGGTCGCCTCTATTCTTCGCGATTCTCGTTTCCCTGATAAAAACAGGGTTGGACACATTTGTCGGCCCTACATTTATCACCAAAACGACGGTGATACCAACAAACCGATGAACGCCTGGAATTACTCCTAGTTCTGTTTCCTCGGTACGGGGAGCGACCTCGCGAAAACGAAAGTTGATCGATTCTTTTGTTCAACTTCTCAATTTCACGGAAAAATTTTTCCTCATTTGAATTACGCTCTTCACGTGAAACAGCACAATTCTCCATTGGAGAAGGAGTAACTTCCAGAATGCGATTAGAAATTTCAGCAGCCTTATCTAATTTTAGGTCAGTAACGGCGGCTAATATAGACTGAACAGAAGTCGGCAAACGTTGTAAGAATAGTTCCAACATTAAATTTTCTGGGACGTTATGAGATTCAGCGCGACGTTTCATATTTCGCAACAACTCGGAGGGTTTCCTAGATCCTAATTCCTCTCCTGACAAAAGTTGTCTGATTTCCTGTTGCGAAGATTCGCCGGAACGAGCTATCAGTTCTGTTTTCAATTTAGTGTACGGATCAACAGAGTCGGGTTTTACAAGTACATCACGAATAAGTGAGGCAATTTCAGGTGGTATATGAGAAACAATATAATTATATTTTGTCATAGACTCTGTAATAGGTTTAGGAGCCGCCAAAACGAAAGTACTTTCGCACATGATAAACCATAAGGCGGGATCCGATCTATTAAAAACAGGAATTTGAACTGCACTGACCTCAGACATAGTGCAAGGGAATATTCAAGATATCCAAATTGCAAGTAAAAACAAAACAGAAAAGTAACCCAGAGATAAAAAAGTTCGATCTTACCCCGTTCGCCTTTCTTCTAATAGCCGGCGTGTCTTAATCCGATATTCCGTTATTGCGTAACGCGTATCTAATCCTCGGCGCTAGAGAAAGTTAAAAATGAGCTGTCCAAACGAAACTACTTCACAAATCTATGTAGCTCTCACGCATTGAAATTTTTCATAAGAATCACTGTATATTCTCACCGGGTCACCATTATGGTATATTTACGTGCTTCGTTAACAGTGAATATATTCAATCATAATTCAACTCCATTCATTGTAAGATAAACCAATTTTTTTATTTCCATCCTTTACATTAATTTATAAGCGCGCACTCTTCTCTCCGTACTTTCTTGCAACCCCACTACACATACCAGGGCTGCTATATTTTTAAAGGCGCGTACATTCTCGCTCTCTTGGCGATTCACTACAACTCTTCCAACCGGGCCACCGCGGCCCCGTATTATGAACGTGGTTCAAAATTATGCCCTCAACTGTCAAGAATTACAGCCATCTCTACTTGTCCATCCACCTCTTTAAAATTCTCCAGAAACCCTCCAAGACAATAGAACTACTTCATCGCGTAAAGCTACATCATAACTAACTCTTCAAACCTACATTTTGACACCTGTTTTGAAGAAATCCAACTGAGTCTTTTTACAAGTTTTAAAAACTTTTTAACATTAATTTTATCTACTGTTTACTTTTTATCTTGTCTTTCCACTGCACTTGGCTGTTTAGTTCTACCTCCATTGTTTACATTCATTTTTAAATGCTAGTCCTTTTTCTGATCACCAGTGGTGGTGGTGGGGGGGGGGGTATTTCAATTAACGTCACACTGGAGCAACACAACGGGCTATTGGTGACGGTCCGGGATCAATCCCAAAGGGAAAGATCCGAGGACAACACCACGTAATTTCGAACCACAGTGATCACCAGTGGACCAACTTGCTACGATTGTATTGTTATCATAATTGTCTCTAAAATTTATATGTACTTTGCTATTTTATTGACTTACTTTTAACTTTAATTATTTTTATTTGTTATTGTTTATTTTTACTATTCTAATTACTTTAAATAATTTTAACGTTTTTGTTTTTATGTTCAAATTCGTTTTTTATCTTATTTGGTTGCTACTTATAAGCCCAACTCTGTTATTACTCCTGAATTTTGCTTGAACTTTAGTGTCTATGCCTCCTTTATGAGCTATGGCAACTGGCCCTACAAAAAAGCAGCGTGATCCGCTTAATGATGAGTCTTATACTCCGGGTATTGACGTCATAATTAATAGTATCACGGATGTACTATTAATTATGTCCGTCCAACAAATCCAACGTTACAAATCTACCCTCTTAGAACTTACATCTTTATGCTCAACAAAAGGAAGAAGCGACATTATGTCTGGACCGTTTCAAGGATCCCTTACATCCATAATAAGAAAAATCACCGATATTGTCATTGAACTGACCAATAAGAAGATAAATGACAATAACATTTGTAATGAAATGACGGACTCCTCTGTTGGCTCACTGTTGTCAGCCGCGCCTGGGACTCAAACCCCACTACAAAATGGTGTTCAAATAGCCAAATTTGAAAAGGAATTATGCATAACAAATCACGATATCTCCTCACTTGAATCTCAGGTGAGAGATCTGGAACGAAGTAATGCTCAGATCAACTTCATGAAAAAGGACCTAAGTACTAAGCAACATAATATCATCACTCTAGAAGCCCAAATGAAAGATTTTGAAATTCTGAATGCTGAACTTAGGGGTTCCCTGAAGGCTAGGGAAGACAGCATGACACTTATGGCCACGACCTTTGGTGAAGTCACAGCAAAAACTAACCAGATGGTATCGGATACATTATCTCTGATAACTGAAATCAAAAATAATAATACAACTGCAATGACTTATCCTGAAAAATTGGCCACTCCAACTCTTGCTGCTATCAAACCCCCCCCCCAAAAAACACCAGCAGAACCAGCACGTGCTTCTGCTTAAGAGCAAAAAGAATGGTGATTTTTCAAATAACAAACAAAAAGTCCAAAATTTAATCAAGGACACTCAATTAAGAGTTAAGCAACTAAGAAAGTTACACGCCGGCGGGGTTGCTGTAGAAGTAAACTCGACAGAAGTTAACACCCTAAAGGATTTGTTGAATGCGGTAAAAATTCTTTTACAGTTACAAAACCTAATAAATTCAAACCAAAAATAATAGTTCTCGGAGATGATAAAGAAGTGACAGAAAAAGACCTTATACCTGTACTCAGAACCAAAAATGAACTAATTAACGGTGAGGACACCATCGAAATCTTATTCAAAATCAATGCACATAGAGGCAGTCACTGGGTTATTTCGGTCAACCCGTCACTGTTTCGCAGAGTAATGGCAGAGGGTCATTTATACCTAGGTTGGCAGCGTGTGTGAACTGATGAATTCCGCAGTGTCCGTCAATGCCCCGGGTGTGGCCAATTTGGTCACTCCAAATTCCAGTGCAATAATCCAAAGACTTGTCTGAACTATGGAGATGAGGGCCACGAATCAAAAGCCTGTAAAAATGAGGTAAATTGTGTAAACTGCACGATCTCAACACTCGTTACAAAACCAACTTCGACAAGGGCTGAATGTAGAAGCAAAAAATATCCCAACCATAAGAGACAGTTGGCCCTGATTGAAGCCAACAGACTACGTATATGACTGAGATCTTTAGACTACTACAAATTAACATTAACGATTTCCTTTCTGCCTATAACCAAGCCCTTGTCACTGCCAGTGAACTTGACACTGATTTTATTTTCTTGCGAAATCTATACATACTTAACTCCAAATTGCCTAAAACTTCTAATCTAAAAATACTGACCTCTACTTCTAACAATTGTGCAGTTATTTCAACAAAATCTAATATTGAATTTAATTTTAGTTATGTTTAAAAAATTCTGTCTTTGCGGAGGTTTCATCATGCTCGGATTTATAGGGAGTGCATACTTTCCCCAATGACGATATTAACATCTTGTTGGGTGCTAGAAGACCTCATCGAGGCAGGCTCCTCATCATGGGGGACTTCAATGCCCGATCCCCCTGTTGGGTTACGGCTTTGGGGGCTATCAGGGGACGCAGTGTGAGCCTCTGCAACCGTTTTTCACTAACTTATCAGAGGAAGGACCAACCTTTATCTCCCATTCGGGCAGAGGTTGGCCAGATCTAACATTAATCAGTAACGATATTGTATACATCCATCAAAACTGGAATATCCTGAACAAGGAATCTTGAAGTGATCATCGCCATGTGGCTGTAGAATTAACTATTAACACTAATACTGATCTCGGTTTCTTTCTCAGAACGAAATTTGGTCTGGGAAAGTTTCCAAGATTTTTCCGTTTATATACATCCTCACTTTCCGAATTGATTAATAATATTAACACCACCAGCGACCTAGAATATTATTTCGAACAATTAACCCCAATAGTTACTAACACAGCAATACAATCAATTAAGAAACCTCCAAAAACAAAAAAGTTAAAATACGCTGGTAGAAAAAGAACTGGCCTCTACTCGCAATAGAGTTACAGCCCTTTACAAACGACTTAAAAACTTGAGAAATAATAGTGACATCGACGAGGTCATTGCTGGGGAGCTCGTTTATAAGCGAAGTAGGGCTCACTACAAGCTTATGCTAAACGATGCCAGAAAACTGACCTATAGAGACCATTGTACCGGATCGAGCGAAACTTTTGGAAATATTTTTAAATCCACCTTTTCTCGAAATCAAACTAACAATGATATTAACTTATTTTTTTCTAATGAACCCAATTTGACGCAACTTAATAAAATGGAGCGACTGATGAATCATTATTTTAGTACTGCAAATACAGCGCCACAGTTAAGTTCTAATAATCCACTTAACACAGACGAATTGATTATCAAGCAAGATCTGGAACTGGTCTTTTCTGGCCTAAAAAAGGGCAAGGCTCCTGGGCCAGACCTGGTCGATTATAAAATCTGGAATTTTATTTTCAACAAATATCGCTTTCTGTTATTTAAACCAATACTCTTAACACAACAATTTTCACATTCCCGAGGGGTCTCAGGGGTGGGAGTGTCAGATTCCTTGCTAAGCAGGGAAGAGACCCCTCCTCCTGTGACGCCTTTAGACCAGTGGTCGGCAAACTCATTAGTCAAAAGAGCCAAAGATCAGCAGTACAACGATTTAAGATTTCTTTTGAGAGCCAAATTTATTTTCAAGAACCATGTTTTTAGGAGTCGGTTTAAACTAGCTACTAACATTAAATAAAACCAGATATCATAATAATAATAATAATCTTATTTATTGACAAAAAATATTTTTTACATTAAAATAAAAATATGACAAAACACGGATTTAATGTGAACAATAACCTTGCATTTCCTTGGAAGGTTTGGATAAGTCAGGTTGTATGTTGTTTTTAATTTCAAGCAGGATTCCAGGTTCTCATCAAGACGATTTCTCAATTTACTTTTGATAAGGTTCATGCTTGAAAAAGATTGTTCGCATGAATATGTAGAGCCAAAGAGTGAAAGAACAAATGCTAGCTTTTTAACTGATCATATGAGTCAGGAATACTATTCCAGGAGTTGAAAATTGTCATGTCTTCCTTCTCCAGGTCTTTCAAAGCAGACCACTTTTTCTGTGAACTAAGATCACATTTATTTTTCTCCAATTTTTCCATATCAACATTAAGGAATTCAAATTTGGAGCTCCATAATTCTTTGTTTTCTAATTCCAGTAATTGCATTTCAAAAGCGCCAATGTCAATATTAAAGGGAGAAAAATTCAATTCTGCTGCATCAGCACTGACAGGTTTTTAACAAAGGCTAACGTCGCTATGCTATTTCTGAATTCCTGAAACCTCTTTGAGGTTTCAGGAATTCAGAAAAAAAAACTTCCCTCATATTTAAAATTGTTGTTTTGAAATAGTAAATGTCAATTATCGAGTTATTTTCTTGGCGATGTTTCAGCAGGCTCGGAAAATGAATTAATGTTTCTCTTTTAAAATCTTGAGCAGAAAGGGATAATTTGTTTTCGGATGAAATGACTTCTTCCAACATCGAAAAAATTGTGTTTCCTTTCCTCTGTAGTTTACGATTAAGATTATTTAGATAAGACGTAACGTCTACCATGAAATAAAATTTTTGGATCCACTGATCGTCGGTTAGTTCAGGATAGTCAACACCCTTCTCAAGAAGAAATGCTTTAATTTCAAATAATAAGGAAGCGAAACGTTTTTAAGCGTTTCTTCTTGAAAGCCAACGTACCTTATTATGCAGCAGAAGATCTGCGTATTCACTCTCCATTTCAACTAAAAATTCTTTAAATTGGCGATGATAAAGAGCTTTAGCTACAATTGTGTTGACAATCTTGATCACCAATTCCATAACATTGCAAATTTCTTCTGGAAATGTCTGCGCACAAAGCGCTTCTTCATGAATGATGCAATGGTAGACAAGTATCTCATGATTAATGTTTTCCTTCAAAATAGAAACAAAACCTTTACTCACTCCGGTCATACATTTTGCCCCATCTGTTGAAATGGAAACAATTTTATCGAGTGGAATATGATGTTTCTCCATGCATTCAATGACAGCATTTGCAATATCCTCGCCACGTGTTTGACCTTTGAGTGGCAATAATCCTAAAAGTTCTTTAGGAACCGTAGACGAAATAAATCGAACAAAAAGTGAAACTTGCGCTGTGTCATTTATGTCACAAGATTCGTCAACGGCTATTGATAAAGCTGAAACCAATTTACGATCTTCGATTTGCTGATTGGTTATATTCGAAGACATTTTGACTGTGCTGTATTTTACTGTTTTAGCAGACAGTGGTAACTCTTTTAAGAATTAATAATTTGTAATAATTATTAATTATTTGTAATAATAATTGGTAATTTTTTTAAGAATTTCTGCCTTGTTCTTAAAATTCCGGAATCGCTCTTCGGATGCATTTATAAAACCACTTTCAATGTATTCACCGTCTGTGTATGGTTTGCCTCTCAGCAATCTCTTGACTAACAATAAACCTTGCAATATTAACATTGTTGGAAGATTACACCCAATAATTAAATACAGAACTTGATTTTTCTTGACTCTTCTGAAGTTCCCCAACTGCTTTCTTCCTCGCATCACCGGAGGGATATTTACTGCCAAATAACGCGTGTTTAGTTGTAAGGTGTCTCTCCAAATTTGATTTCTTGTTATGCGCCAATTTTTCCTGACAAATAAGACAGGTCGGAAGGCCATTTGAGATTTGTATAAACGCGAACGATTAGGTCCATTCAACTTTAAATTCACGGAGCTGTGACTGGCTCTCTCTCTCTCTCTCAATTCGTGCGTTAGTCGCGTGTGCCTCCTCCGCGCCCACCTGAGCTACGTCCACACGACCGACACCCCGCTCGCCCGCAGGTAGTCGAAATCGATTCGTGGCAGAGCCACACTTAAGTGGCTAAAGAGCCGCGGTTTGCCGACCACTGCTTTAGACCCATCTGCCTGCTTCCTACCCTCGGAAAGATCATTGTGAGGGTATTGACCAGGAGGTTGAACTTCTGGCTGGAAGCGACTAACAAGATCATTCAAAGGCAGTATGGGTTTAGGGAGGGACGCTCTTGCGAGCAAGCCATCTCAGATATTCTTGATACCGTACGTGTACATAAGGGTCTCAGCCATTCAGTCCTTACTACCATCGATGTGAATACCGCCTTTGACAGTATAAACTGGCACTTGCTGCTGGACACGCTGAATAACTACAATACAGCAGCTACCTTTACAAACTTTATCAGTTCTTATTTGTCCGATC
Organism: Meta bourneti; assembly: GCA_933210815.1. NCBI lineage: Eukaryota > Metazoa > Arthropoda > Arachnida > Araneae > Tetragnathidae > Meta > Meta bourneti. The sequence continues at coordinate 93,168,381 of OW119922.1, forward strand.
GTTCTATCTTCTACAAATATGGAGACAGAAATTAAAAGGTACATTGTTAAAGGCTGCCCACAGGGTTCAGTGCTGCCACCGACCCTGTGGAATATTTATTTATATTACTAAAATTTTGGAATTTAATTTGGGTTCCAGTCACATCCAGCCTTCGCGAACGATCTGGCGATTACAACGTCAGGAAGCACGCGAAGGCTCCTGGAACAAAATATTAACGAAACGTTAAAGAAAATATCATTTGTACTTACCAATTTAAAACTCAGGGTGTCCACCGGCAAAATCCGGTCAAACATCATTTCTAAAGATAAAAAATTAAATTGCAATCCAATTTTTCGGCTCTTCACTCATTTTATAAAAAATTTAATAGTTTAACTTATTTTTGTATTGTTATTGACAACAGGCTCACATGAAGCGAACACATTTCTTCACTAACTAATAAATGTTTAATTATTGGAAACTGTGGGAAGCGGCTGGGGAGTCAGTGGCCAGCTCCAGAAACTATGGTATAATATCGTAATAGAAAAATATTGACTTATGGAGCTGGCATCTGGGGGGTCTCCTTAATATCAAGCAAAAAATCAGGCTCAATACAATTCAGCACCCCTTTCTTTTACAAATCACCAGATGCTATCGAACTGCCCCAACTCACTCCTTGAATGCCTTAAGCGGAATCCCACCACTCCATGTGACTGTTGGCACTATATAAAAAATTTAAAATCTGGAAAAGGCGGCTGCCTGACCCAGATATTGATGGACTGTCGCTAACATATCTTGACAATAACATAACCACAATAAACATGTCTTCTATTTTAATCTTAAACTTTAATTCCACTATTATTTTAACCCTGATTTTAGTGTACATACTGATGGCTCCGGTATGGATGGGAATATCGGGGCCTCGGTGTGAATTATATTTATTAATTTTAGATAATAATTCGGTCTTCCAGGCCGAACTCACCGCGATTTACCAGGCCGTGCTATGGGCTATTGGTAACAATAAACGAATTAATATTTACAGTGACGGTTTAAGTTCAATTCAGGCCCTTCGATCTACAAGTAATGTAATAAATCGAAATGCTTAAATAGAATTAAACAGGAGATTGCTCCTTGCATCAATAATTTTGACCTGGGCAGACTGGAAATGAGTTGGCTGATCATTATGCCAAACTGGCTTCTCACGGTGAAGATTCTCTGTCCCTGCCCCCTATTCTTATCTTAAAAGGAAAATTTTATTATTCATTAAAGATAGTTGGCAGGGACATTACTCTCACTCCGAAAAGGGTGTCCGCTTCCGGTCCTATCTCCCGTTGGTTAATCCTAATTTCCTCGCCGTGAACAGGCATTTAAATAGGTTCTTAACGGGTCATGGCCTTCTTTTGTGGCCTACCTTCATAGATTCAAATTTAAAAATACTAACTTTTTGTACTTGTGGGGGAGATCGGCGATGTTGATCACTACCTCTTCTGCTGCCCACATACTAAGAGACATCATATCACTAAACCATCATTGGAAAACCAAGCCTTATGTCTTTTTGTCTTTTCGTTTATTCTATCTCAAAATTCTGTCCTTATATTATAACTGATGTTCGGATATATATTGGCCTATTTTTGTACATGTAAACCATGGCAATACAGTATAATCTGTAATCTTATTTAATTTTCAATAAATGCTGCACGCGCCCACACGGGCAGAAGCGAACCTCTCCTTGTGCGGCTGGATGGGTCCCCTGTTGGGGCCCTTTGTGCTGGAAGACTCTTTCTCCACCTCTTCAACTATGACTCTACACCTTCTGGTGAGTCTGAAAAGAAAAAAAAAATATGATGTGTCCACAGATCTTACCCAAAGGATTTTGGTTCTGTTACAAACAATTTCTTTTCAACTATAATAGAAAATACTTTGGGCTTCCTGTGGGACAGTTTTACGAAAACCACGGTCAGATGACGAGATCACACCTAAGCTGGCACCCCACTCTCCAAACTTCCACACCACGCCAATGTGAGGACATTTGGGGCCACGGCAGCCCCCCTTGTACACGGGGGCTGGTGCACGTTAAATCTTGTTCCGGTTGCTAGTCCGTTACTCTTCCAACCGGACCACCGCTGCCCCGGAGGGTTGCTAGTTCGAAACTCTATCTAACCAAACACCGTCGTGAACGAAGGGGCTGGCAGGGGCGTAGCTAGGCTGGTGCAACCGGTGCACCGCACCGGGTCCCCAGAAAAGGGGCCCCGCCGACCCCCAATAAAGGTGGGATTCCTATTCAAAAAGATTTTGAAGGTATCCCGTGGTAAAACATTCTGTAACAAGTTTACACGTCAACCGAATATTTAATTAAGGTTATTCCTTATTATTGCTGCAATTGCATGTGAGATAATTATTTCGAAAAAAACAAAGAATATACTGACGGGACAATGGTAGAGTGAGGGGATTCACAGAGCGTCTGTCGCGTCGTCTGTATGTTTACGCACTTGGCAGTCAGTTGAGCGACTTGTCCAACCACAATGCGCATGCGCCGCCGCCGGCTCTAGCTTCCACCCCTATTACCCTCAGAGACACTGCGTCACTACTCTGTTCAAGTCCATACAAGTCTGTCAATAGTTTCAGTTAATATTTGTTGATGCTGATGCATGACTGAACTGTAGACTTGCCGTTTGTTATTAACTGTAACTGTGCCTTTTAAATATATTGGTAATGAAGCGTACATATCAAAGTGGTTTTTAAAAAAGGCAAGAGAAGAAAAGATGAACAAGCAGGTAAAAATGTTTTGCTTCTCTTTCGGCGTGGTTGACCCAACTTCTGGCGGAAACTAATGATACTTTAACCGGTAAGAATTAACACTCATATAAATACTAAAAATGGGGATTATAAAAAAACTCCTTTTTCGTCCTTTAGCCCAGCCCACGAAGTACTAAGCATTTTTTGGGGATCAACAAATCATGTAGTAGCGTGTTACTTTGTTTAGTTCGTCTAAGCGAATGGAAATCGACAGTTATTTTAATTACTTCAGATTCTGAGAAGGATGAAAATGTTATTGTTTTTATGCAGATTTTATGATAGTTTTGGCATGAGTCAAAACCAGAACCTACAACAATCAAATGCAAATGTTATACATAAAGATCAGTGCCTACCTGAGATTCAACTGGCAAATGCTACTGTTGAGGAGATCGGAGATAAAATCCAAGTGAGTAAGGACGGTAGTATAAAAAATAATTAAACAATTTTATGCATTTCTTCCATATTTCTATTTTACTTTAACAATAGCATTTTTTATTAAAATATTACTGTATCAAAATAATAAACCATAAATAATAAAATGAAACCAAGCAGTACCAACAGTTGCTGCTTGATTTACAGACACAACTTGATCAACGTTGTGATGAGATAGAAAATACTTCCCATGGAGAAAAATCTGACTTTCCTAACTCCGTTACCGACACAGAGACGAAAAGTGTATCATTGCTTCAGGACCAGGCTGTAACAGCAGCTAGAGAAACGATCACCACGACAACGTGGGAAAATGGAAAATCTTGTTGACTCAGGTGTCGAGAGGAAAAGCCCACACTCCATAACGACCACCCGAAAACATCTTAATGATTTCTTAACGACAGCCAGCCAGCAGGGGTCGGAAATCGCTGTGGTTGCAAAACAAAGGGCAGGCGCCTTTCTGTCGCTCTCTTCGACATTTCGAGACCAAGAAGATTGAGATAAATGATGATGAGTTTCCGACAGGGTTTGATGGTCCCCTTTCAAGTCCGCCGAAGTCTGTCGTAAAAGTTGAGGGGAAAGACCAACGTGAGACAGCCAATCAAGAACGTGAGAAATCTTCAACACCCAATCCAGCACCGACTAAAAGGCGGACCAGAAACGGAAAGGAGGAGTCGATAAGCACCCAACATATAGAGAGTTTTAGAGAGATCACGAGAGGAGACGAGAGACGAGAAGAGAGACGGAGACAGAGGATCACAGAGGATCAGAGAGCTTGGAGAGAGGCGGTCAACAGAGACCGTTTTTGGAGCTTGAAGTGAATATCCGTTCACTGTTGTGCATTTATCCCACCTTGGGATCCTATACTCGCCGGAGTATTTTAGTGAGAAAGGCTCGACCGTAGCCGTAAAGGAGAACCCTCCTAGAGATCCGTGTAACTGCTCATCCTAGTAGTGATCCTGTCCGGAAAGACTGAGATTTCCTGCCTTGGAACTCTGTACTCATTCGAGTAATTTTGTGTTGAGAATAGGCTCACCCGTAGCCGTGCGTTAGACTTCCCCGAGCGAAATTGTGAGGCTCGCCAGCAGCCCTAAGCGCCTCGATAGAACTTTGGACCTTCCAAGGAACTAATATTAATGAACTTTACATTCATTTTCCGACTTTTTGTACAAATTGTAAAATAAACCAATTTAGTCCAGAATCGGATATTTTCAATGGTAACTAGTCTAGCTACCCGTGAATCAAGACGTTACAAGGCCAACCTGTTGGGCCGTTTCCGAGTGACAAACAGAATGGAAGATAATTTTCCAGTAATTACTATACTTTTGTAACGAAATTCGGTCTAAGACTCGACACATCTTGGTTGTGTTACTCTTTTACGTCAGATTGTGTTTATTGCCAACCATGCTGGTTATTTCCTCAAAAAGGAACTTCAGGAACCAGTAATCCGTGGGAAACCGGTTTGCGTGATTGGAGGCATCTAACAGAACGAATTAAGACACACGAGAATTTACAAAACCGTACTAATTCTTGTGTGGTATATGGGGGGGGGGGCATTGACTTCCGAACATCAACTTGGAACGATATGGGTGTCCCAAATTCGATGCACTATGTGTTCAAATTAGCAACAAAGATATCCAAAAACTATCATGTGGTCAACACAAAAATAATTTACATTGCCCCAAAGCTGAGGTGAAGGCATTTAGTAATTGGCTCGTCGGAAATATGCGTCTCTTAAAAAGTGCAAGTATGTAGAAAATAAGTTTTTTTTTTTACTACAATGTATTATTTTTGTAAAATATGCTATGATGTTTTTCTATAAAAAGTGTTTTAATTAACTTTGTTTCCATGTGGCTTCCTTCAATCTGTTTTAGAAGTGTCTCTGTTTTTTCTTGCAGAGAATGTTTTAAGAATACATAAAATTCAGATTTAATCCAATATTTCAATAATATTTGTTCATTTTAAAATTAATTAATATTTAAAATTTTCAATTATTTAATATTACTCATGGATAAAACTATCAGCGGTATGAGTAAATATTTAGATTATACAAATTATATAGAGAAAAGGACAAAAGTTAATTTGCTTAGCAGCACATAAATGTCCACATTATTTTCAAAACAGAAAACCCACATGCTATCCATTTAACGTAGTAATGAATTACATGTAAAATTAAGAGAACAATATGAAGTATCTTGTAAAATACTTCACAACGACGTACAGCATTGGTATTTTGCTCTGAAATTTATACTGTACAATATGCATAAGGTTTCAAATAAATAAAAGGAAGTTCATATTTAGTAAAATGTGTGGTTTTCAAAAACATTTAAGAACATTTAATTTAGAACTTCAAGGACAAATGATTTTTAATAAACTATTTTTCACTACTTCAAACGTGCAAGGAAACATGATATGGGTCTTGCAAAGCTTCACAAATTAATGTATAAAATATTTTTACCCTTACAGTTTTTTAGTATTTTTTACTATGCATAAAACACACTTTAAGAATCAAACTTTTAAAAATGTCTTAATTGTAAAATTAAAAAATAATAAGCAAATCTGCATTTAAATGTTTGTAATAATATCTGATGTATATGTTTCGATTGTAAAATGTTTTCTAAAAATCTTCAATGTTATAATACGTGTAATAGTATTTGATAAAAATTAATTTTTGTGTAAAAACATCTAACTTTTAAAATATAAATCCTTATATCAAAGAAAATTTCATTAAAAAACAGTTTGTAAATCTTTATTGTATAATAATATAACAATAACATAAACAATAATATGGAAGGAATGATTAATTAAAAATAATATTTAATTTAGATTTTATAGGATAAATACTAACATCACTGCTTTCAAATGTGTAAGGAAACATGTTCATAATATGAGTCTTAAAGTTTCAAAAATTTTACTCTCACTTAAGTGAATAATATTTAAAAAAAAATTCTGCAATAAAATATGTGCTATAGCATCTAATGTATAATTAATTTTTGAGTAAAACATAAATCTTAAAATCAAAGAAAATTTCATTTCAGATCTTGCATTTTAAAAGAAAATTTATAAGACCATGTAATAAAAAAAACAAATAATCCAAAATACAGTGTATGTGGTAATGTGGTAAGACAAGCAAAAGTTTATTTAAAATAGAAAGGTGTAAGCATTAAAAGATCTCCAATATTCCCTTACGGATCTGCATTTAAATGTTTGTAATATTTAAAGTATATATTTCTCAATTGTTAAACGGGTTTTTTTTAAATCTTCAGTATTAAAATATGTGTAATAGTATCTTATATATAATTAAGAGTAAAAACATCTAACTTTTAAAAATATAAATCCTTATATTTCATCCAAAAACAGTTTGTAAATCTGTATAATAAAAATTAAATCGCCAAAATTTAGGAAGATTTATTTAAAGTAAAAAAATATGCAAGGAAAGGTTAATTAAAAATAACATTTGGTTTAGATTTTATAGGATAAATGTTTTCAATACAATAACTTATTCAAAATGTGCATGTTCATAGTACGGGTCTTGTAAAGTTTCAAAAAGTTTACTCTTACTTTAAGTGGTACAATACTTAAAACAAAATTTCTGTTATAAAAATATGTGCTAATGTATAATTAATTTTTGAGTAAAAACATCTAACTTAAAAAACAAATCTTTATAGCAAAGAAAAATTTCATTTCAAATCTTGTATTTTAAAAGACAATTTATAAAACTATGTAATAAAAAACAAATAATCCAAAATACAGTATATGTGGTAAGACACGCAAAAAAGTTTATTTAAAACCAAGATATATGCATTTATAAAAATACTATTCAGAAAGGCAAAGATCAATTGCACCGTTGTCCTAATATTGTCTAGTGTACGACACTGAGTTCCAGTTGGGGCACATAAGTGGTTTATCGCTGCTTTATACAAGAATTTTACGAAATGTTAAGTTTATTCTAGGGCTTAATGCATTCCCACGGGCCAAGCGGTGAAACCAAACTTGGTTTATTGGATATTTCATCACAAGCAAGCTTCCATTTTCCAGAACAATTTTTAAAGAATTGTAGTTCTTTCTAGAAAACACAAATTCCCTTTTCTGTCCAAATGAAATAGATGCTATGGGTGCATTAAGATCCAAGATCCTTCTCGTTGTCTTTATGGGCATCTATACAGTCCTTACCATCTTCATAACGGTTCACCAACACAAAATTAAATCTTGCACCAATAATTCGTTCCACTTCTGCCTTTATTTCCAATAGTAAAGGAGACCAAAGGCTTGGCTGCAATACAGGATCCGCTAAAGGCATAGCTTATTTCTACGTCTCCATATGCTACAAGTTGTCGAGGCACAGTACATTTTTTACCGTCAATTTCTATAGTGTTTTTCTCTTTCTTTAAGTACTTTAATTCGTTTTCCAATCGACGGTAATATGCCCAGCCTTCACGATCTATAAACAATTTACCATACTCATAACATAAAGAATCTTTACAATATTTCTGCAAACACTGTTCTTTGTCTGCACGCACTTACTTTGCCGGTCTAATGTCAGTAGAATCCATGATTTATTTAATAACAGTAGAAAGGCAGAAAACCCCCAAAAAGAAACAAAGTAATTCAAAGACCCAAGAAATGTAAGTTAATGCTCCAACTATGCTTTTAAAAGCATCTTATTTATCAAATAGTTTTTCAATTTCTATCGTTATCTGTGACTCCGTGTTTAACTCCGTTCCTTCTGCTATCTTAGTTAACCTGCATGTGCAAAACAATCCTTAGTCATATTCTCACAAGTTCCAGAGGCCTTTAGACTTTCAATCTGATACTTTACCATCACAAATCTTCGGTAGAATGTATTTGCCTAAAATTGCATTTAATCAAAACAAAAATTTCCCACATTTGTCACACACATACCTTAGTCATATTGTCCCAAGTTCCAGAGGCTTCTAATAATATCAATCTTATACGTTTCCTTGCCATCGCTTATAATATGCATACTATAAATCTTTGGATGGTTCCCTCTTATTTACCTAAAAATGTAATGTTTCATACACCGTTATGCCTGTGTGTGTTCTATTCATATCTCAAAGTCCTCCACTCAAGTTGCAGTAATGATTTTCCTACAAAACATGTCCTTCCTTAAACATGCACATTTTCTTCAAGAACATGCCGTATATAAATTTATTAAAATATAAAAAAAGGTTTCCATATTATAAATTCTATCTAACAGTGTTCATACGGTTAAAATCTTCGCATACTATCGGTTGGCCTCAATTACTCGTGTTTTCCGAGTTCCAACGTTAGAGTATTAAGATAATCTTTCATTTTATTCCAAATGTTTTCATGCATATATCCTCGCATCATATTAAAAAAAAGCTAAATTAAAGAATATTCTGTTGCCAATTTATTCCATCACTACATGGCGGTACCCCCAGTCAATTTGAAAATAAAATTAGAAAATAAAAATTTTAACCTATGCACTAAATCATGATACTATCATATAAATATAGAATAATTTTGAATATTCGTATAGAATAATTCGTTTAAAAATCAACCCCTAGATAGTGGTACCAGTCATTCAACAAAAATAGAAAATTTATGCAAGAGAACAAATATATTTTTAAATATAAAAGAAATAAATTCCTTTAAAACTAATTGTTACTTCTTCCACCACTTGATGGCTGTACCTGTCAATTAGCCTATAATTTAAGAAAGCCCCCGTAGATCCCTTATATTTTATATATTATAGTATTTCCACTAAAGTACGTTTACTTGTTCAACCCCTCACTAGATGGAGCTACCAGTTATTTTGTAAAAAGCATTTATTAAAACTCCTCCATGCAATTATTGAAACCATTTTCTAAAAATAGCACATTCCCAGTACTTTGAAAAAAGTAAAAGTACAACAAATGTACTATACAAAAAGTGCAAAATAATATGGTTTCTCATTTCTCCGCCAGATGGAGCTACCAGTGATTCATCACCATGGCAACACAACTCCAACAAAACGACGCCATCTTTACAATGAAGTCACCACCTCAAAGCATCTCACCCCTTCTCTTATCTACTTCAAGTTCCCCTCTCTCCTTATCCTAATGTCAACACACGGCGGACATCTTGAAATTGACGCTCAAGTGACCCGTATATTGCTGGTGTACACCAATATGATTATATGGATAACATGCATAAGTTCGATGAGCCTCGACTTCCGCAAAAAGACGCCTTTTACAGCTCTCTGAATGCGACGAATATCTCCGAGGAGGACTATGCTCATGCAAAGGAAGCGTGGAAACCTTTTCACATTAATAACCTCGGAGAATATTCTTATTTGTATTCAAGTCAAAACAGACTTGCTACTATTGGCTGACGTATTCGAAAATTTTAGATTATGTATATCATCATACAAGTTAGATCCAGCGTGGTACTTGACGGCTCCCAGTTTATCGTGGGATGCAATGTTAAAAAGCACAGGTGTGAGCATCGAACTGTTAACGGTTTATAACATGCTGATGTTCGTAGAACATCCGTGGCGGAGTATCACAATGTTCTCACCGCCTCGCTTCGGCCAATAACAAATACACTCATATCCAAATTTATCTTTACATACCCAAAAATAATGATATTCCATGAAATATCCAATCGATGTAATCCATTTTTGCAGGTAATGTGTGAAAGACAAGCCTAATTAGCATTATCCAATCAAAAGTGATCAAACGGTTTCTGATATGCAAATCAAGGCGTTACGTCATCCGACGGTGAATCAAGCGCTTTGCGCAAAGTGAATATCTGAGTGAATTTCTGTAATACAGTGTTTAATTTCAGTGTATAAGGACTCAAAACGGACGGTTTGTTATAGCTCCGCAGGGGTGCCCACAGAGGGGATTATGGAGCAAGTTGTGCCATCAGAATTTATGGGGGGAATTTTTTCAGGGCGTTTTTTTGGAATTTTCAGGGTGGAAATTTTTCGGCCAAAAAATCATTTAATAAGAAGTCTTTTTATTGTTATATATATATTTTTTCGTAAGTAATTAGACTATCTCTGAATTTGTTTAAAAGACTACTGTTTCCTGCTATGACAACAATTTCAGTATAGGAAGTTATTCCTTAATTTTTTATTGAGCTACGCTTTGTTGGCAGTGCTGATATTCTGCCAATTCATAAACATCTGTCACCTTGAGGGTTTTCCATCTGTTGCCGTTTCGTTATGTGGATCGCTAGTAGTCCCATAGACAAGATAAAGTCAAGTCACCAGTTGAATGCATGTAGCCGTCTATCCGTGTACGTTTTGTGTAGTCTGTCTAGGAGAAGGAAAGGAATTTTTGTTCAGTGCTGTTCGATTCCTGAAAACGTCATTGAAGATTTAGAAATACAACCCTCTTCATCAAGTATGACCCAAGGCGTAGATTTTGAAAACCTTGATGAAAATGAGTCAGGAAAAGTTGTTGATGAAATTGAATTAGGACACGGAGAGGTAGAATCATGTAGCAATCCATCTGGCTGAAAGACCTTCAGTTTCCATTCAACAAGAGGAAACTAACAACTGAAGATTCCTTATGATAGATTGAAAACCCAAGCGATCCAGCATCATATGCCAACATCAAACTGCCAGCTGAGGAAATAAAGCACTCTATTTCCAAAATCAAGATTTGTCTTTTGTCACTTTTCCTTCAACAGGAGAAAGAAAATTCAACCCATCATGGAAGAATGGAGTTTTACCAAATAAAAATGTAAAAGTTAGAAAATGGCTGGTATATAGCCAAGAAAAAGATGCCGTATTTTTCTTGCCATGTACTGTTTTCCCTCCCACGCGAACAGTCAATATGGGGAACAACTGGCTATAGAGGATGCACAGAGCATAGGGGGACCGGGATATTGTTCTCCATGAAAAATCTAAAACCCACTTAGCACAAATTGCAAGGATCCTGTGGATCTCTCAGAAGAGGATTGATTCACGTTTAGCTGAACAATCAGATCAGTTAGTCCATCCCAATCGAGAGGTGCTGTTTGTTGTCATCGATTGTTGTCCATATTTAAGTGAAGAAATGCTTAGATTTCGTAAAAAGGATGTAGCAAAAGGAAAACTCACAGGTCTGTTCAGGCTATTGAGTAAATATAGTCCTGATGCTAGGGTATACCTTGAAAAAATTAATTAAGCTAGAACTGAAAAAGGAAAGCTGGAGTCGAATTTCTTGAGTTATCGAAACGTTTATGATGTAATTAACAAAATGAGTGACATCGTTGCTTCAAAAATCATAGATAGTATAAAAACGACTAACATTTATTCTAGACTCAACTCAAGACATTAGTAAAAAAGAATGTTCAACATTAGTGGTTCGTTATATCGACATACTGACCCGCATTAGGCCTTTGAGACATGGTGCCCCAAAGAAAAATGTCAAACCTGAAGAGCGGCTCATTAAAGTTTTCACTAGTGAAGATACCACAGTCCAAAATCTTTTTAAAGGAATAATGAAATGCCTGAATTTACTTGGTCTTGATCCAAGTGGAATTGTCGGTCAAAGTATGGATGGGGCTGGTAATATGAGAGGAAAATTCAATGGTGTAAAAGCGCTAATCCAGATAGAATGTCCCAAAGCGCTCTATATATGGTGTTCTTCGCACAGATTTGGTTTAATTGTGGAAAAATCTATGAACATATGCCCCCAGATGAAAAATCTATTTTCTCTTTTAGAGGAATTATGTCTTCATGTCAGGTCATACAAGGCATGATCTATTTACTACAAACTTGGACAAGGGTTCAACCAAAATAAGGAGACTGAAAAGAGTGCAAACTACAAGATGGTCAGGTAGAAATGATGTACTGCAAACAGTTGTCACCTAAAACAACACACAATAAAGGAGACGTTGCATAGTTTATCCATTGACAAAAAAGCTGCTAATGACTCAAAGGCACTGGCAACTGGCCTGTGGAAACAAATGATCGATTTTGAAAACATTTGCTCAATACATGTTGCCTCAGCTATTTTCAAAGTGTTGTCACCAATCACAATTGTTCTACAATAAAAATAATTGATTATAGCAGTGTGTCAAAAATTGTTACTGAAATCAAAGCTAAACTTGTAAAAATGCGAAGTGAGTCGGAGGGGAATAAAGTGAATGATTCAATTCTTGCCTTTGCTGATGTGAATAAAATTTCGCAACCCCACCGTAGGAGCAGAAAACGTAAGAGGTTTATGGATGGAATGGCTATCGATGAAAGAATAGATGATCCTCTTAAGAGGATCAAAGTGGAAGTTTATTTTCAAGTACTAGATTCACTTATTAAACAACTCAATGACAGATTCTCTGAGAGTTCTCTTTCTATAATCTCACAAATGGCAGTGCTTTCACATGAAGGAATTTTTGAAAATTGCAAGAGAAAAAGAAAAGCGGGGATATAAATTCTTGTCTGATTCTTCATCAGTGAAAGACTTGTGTGGGTTTTACGATCTTGAAAGTGACCAAATAATAGAGGAACTAGAAACTTTTGCAAATGTGTATAAGGTTACTCTCTCAGAAATTGGCATTTCCGACCTGCTTCTAGAGAAAGAAAAGTGTAAAAATATGACACCAGAAAGGGAATCTGATATTTCAGGAAGATTCAGACCATGATGAGTTGCTTTTGTCTGTTGATCAGTGGGTAAAATGAGGCTTTACAGATGCCTGCAGTATATGTCAGCATTTCTCAACTCACCATGCTGTATCGTATCCTTTTATCGTTACCTGCCACAAGTTGCGCAGCGGAAAGGAAGATGAGCCGTTTAAAGACTGAAAAGAACAGGTTAAGAATCAGCTTATGGGACCATTGGTTGCCAAGCTTATTGATACTATCATCTGAGAATGAAATTCTCAAGAAATCACAAATGAAGAAATTATCGAAAAGTTTGCTATATCAAGTGCACAGAGAAAAAAAGCTTCTGTTAAAATCTTTAAATAGTACATAAATCCCTGTGCTTAAAGAATTTATTTTCTGGTCATACTATAGATTTTTTTCAACCTAGAGTGTTCGAATGTTTTCTCTTCCCTCCGCATAAGATAGCTGTTTGTCACTACTCTAAAACAATTTAGTTTTTAAGGTTTTATGAATACTTACGCAACTCATGTAAACATTACGATAATACTCATATCATTAGTTTTTACACATTTAGTCGTTTTTTCAATATCTGATTATTGATCTTCATTGATGTGTTCAATTTTTTTATATTCTGTTCTTCCATTCACTTTTAATTTTAGAGTTTTTTTATGAATATAAAATTATTCTTATACAAAAGGTCAAGATAAAATATTTGTTTTATTCATATAACATTCAGAATCTTTCAAAACATCTGTTTTTACTATACTATAGTTATTTTCATTTGCAAAGTGTAAGTAATATCATTGTTTATACATGAAATTGCTGTTATAAATATAAAATGTTCATTTTCCTAGCTGTTCTGGTTTTATTTATCTCTTAATTTTATTTATCTCTAACTGATTTACAAAATACAAAATGTAGAGCTTTGTGTGGATTCAGTTGGAAATTTGAGATTCCAATAAAGGTTATATGGTTAACTGAATTTGAGGGGGGGGGCGGTAAAGAAACATGGGGAGGGGAATTGCACCATTGGGCTTGAGGGGGATGGGCACCCCTGCGGAGAAGAGCTTTTTCTGTTCTTATTTTCATGGGAATCTCAGCATTCATATTTGGCCTTACAATGATACTCGATATAGGTTACATAACAATTTGTGAAAGTGATGGAATCACAGACGATTACTCCTTAAATATGTGTAATGATACAATGGAATTACATCTACCTGGAGAAAGAAAAATTACAATTCATTCTCCAAAACAACAGCAGCGTCAAAGATCTTTGAAAGAGAAAAGATGTCAATGTTACGGATCTATTCAATTTGTGAACTTGCAATCTGATAAATGTCAAATACACGGAAGCTTGTAAGGGAATGTGCATTTGTGTACATGTCTGTGCTTGAATAAACTTGTCTTTTACAGAAATATGTTACTTGTTTGTCATTTTTTAGTTCTAATAAACAAACTGTGCATAATATACAATTCTAAATGTGTCAAATGATACTGCAGTAAGCAAAAGTATGTATACAAATACAAAAAAAGAAAAGTAATAAAATAAGCACTTATACATTTTAAAATAAAGAGAGACACATTTGAAAAAGATAAACAAAGAATTTATTGTTTATATATATGCAAACATATTCATATTCTTTAACATGTGTGAAAAACTATTAGATTCATCATTAACATAAAGCCTCCGTACTGTTTCGTACAGAGTTGTATTTAGAAAACGTAGAACGTCAAAATGAAAGAATAAATACCTCAAGGACATATTCTCCGAAGTTCAAGTTTCTCCGAATCGATTCCAGTCGATTTCATATAAAGCGTTTAGGAAATACCGATCGTAACGTTCACTTAAACTCATAGTCACACATTCAGGCTCAAGTTGATTTTCAAATTTGTTTTCACATCCAAAACAATTAATCAGTTTCTTTATTTTTTTCCGAAATGAGTACTTTCAGATGTTTAGCCACGCTGTCGGTAAGTTCACCCACTTTCTCAGGATCGCCGTAATATTCCTCATCAGTTCCTGCTCCACGTTTCACGAATTCTTCTTTCACAAAATAAAATCGAGGGATTCATTAACAAATCTTTCTTTAATGGCTTCAGTAATTTCCTCCGATACAGCTTCCAGTCGATCCAATTGTTTCACAGAGAGAAGAATGCATGTCGGAGTAAGTTGAAAAGCAGTCTTTCTTTTGAAACATATTTTGAAAACTCACACATTTCTCGTTTCCGCGGGCTTCTTTGGAGAGTAAAAGGCTTCTTGAAACAATAATAACAACGCTGCCGTTCTTTGAGCGAAAGCTAGGAATTTCTTCGTAGAAGGCTTTCCAGACTTTAGGAAGTAAAGAAACACCTTCTTTGGAAGGCTGTAACACTCCATGTTCATCTCTGTAATACTTGCGAAAATGGACTCGGATGATTCCCTTGAAGCATGAAACAACAGCAAATTTGGTACCACCCAAATGGAAGCTATTTGAACCTAGTTCATTCATTAATGAATCAGATACTTGAGGTGAAAGTACATCATCCTCAGAATGCATATTCACTTTTTTATTTGTTATAGGATAATATCCGAAATTAAATGATCGCTTCACATTTTCCACTCAAAGCACTAAGTAACAGGAAAGAACACGTTTGAAGATACAAGTCGCTTTCGAGAGCTCAGCGCAGCGACACGTCCTCCTCTGGGGTATTTTTCAGTCAAAAGAATCTTACTGCTCAAACCTGTTAGATTGGGTACAGGTGTTGCCATTCTGCGAGCCCACAAATATTATTATTACATACCATACCTTATTACATACCATTGCCAGATTCGGTCGTAAAACTTTTCTTCTCCACATTCACGTTTTCATGTCAGAAACGCAGAGAGAAACTTACAACTCAACTCTACTCGAAGTAGAAGTCAAACAACTCAACTTCACTCTCGAGTGACTTCATTGCCAACCACGTGTGTTTGATTTCGCGTTTCAACACGTTCGAATGACGTCATTCTCTACCACATTCACCTTTCTATGTCAAAAACGCAGATAAAAACTTGAACCGAAACTCAGTGCCTGATGCTTCTGCATTGTATTCTCTCTTAATCGCAAAGGGTGCTACTAGGTATTCCCGGCTAAACGGTTAAAAGCGTTTAAAAACGGGCAGCCGGGAGAACTTTTGCTGTGGGTTCGATTCCAACTTTTTCTTCCTATGAGTAAATAAAAAATAGAATAAATGTACATTTTCTGTATAAAGCATTTACTTTTCAATCTCATCAGTAGATGGCGTTACCAGTCATCATGCATGTAAAATAAGTCAACTCTATTGCTCCACCACCGAGTTGATGACGTCATGCTCCACCACATTGATAATTTCTGTAAAAAGCATTTACTTTTCATTCTCATCAGTAGATGGCGCTACCAGTCATCATGCACGTAAAACAAGTTCATTGCTCCGAGTTGATGACGTCATGCTCCACAACATCGGTGATGACGTCATTCTCCACCACCGTGATTTTTTACAAGTTCGAACACGTTCGTGTAAAAAAACCTTGAAAAAAGCCCAAACGGTGTTAAAGAAATTGAAACCGAAACTAACAACTCAACTCCACTCGAAATTGAAACCGAAACTAACTCAACTCCACTTGAAATCGAAACTAACGACTCAACTTGTTATGTCGTCACTTTCGGAACGACTCAACTCCACTCGATTTCTCCACCTTCTCCACCACTGTTTTAGAACCCGCATTTTTCCTCTACTGACGTGTGGTTCAAAATTAAGTGGTGTTGTCCTCGGATCTTTCCCTTTGGGATTGATCCCGGACCGTCACCAATAGCCCGTTGTGTTGCTCCAGTGTGACGTTAATTGAAATACCCCCCTCCTCTACTGACGTAGTTAAATAATATTTAGCTATTTTTTTATTTTTATAAAAAGTTCAATTAATTATCCATGCTAAGTTATTTTTATTTTGAATAGCATTTTTTTTAGTTTGGTAAGACCTTAACCTTAAGTCCTAAATATAACAGTCGTGTACAAAGGGGGCTGGTGCACGTTAAATCTGTCGTGGCCTCAAATGTCCTCACGTTGGCGTGGTGTGGAAGTTTGGAGAGTGGGGTGCCAGCTCAGGTGTTGCCTCGTCATCTGACCGTGGTTCAAAATTACGTGGTGTTGTCCTCGGATCTTTCCCTTTGGGATTGATCCCGGACCGTCACCAATAGCCCATTGTGTTGCTCCAGTGTGACGTTAATTGAAATCCCCCCCCCCCCTAAATATAACAACTGTACACGACGGTCTTGGATTTGAACTCGCAACTCTCCGGTTGCTTGTTCGTTACTCTTTCAACCGACGGCCCCTTTTCCATGAGGTAGTCGCGGAGGAAAAAACGAACCACCCTTCTTCATTTGAGCTATTTTAACAGTAGAGAAAATTCAAAGATGGCGTTTGACAGGAATTAACGTCTTCTATAAATTCAAATGCCTAAAATTTGCATAAGGGGCTGTCTTCATATTAGATTGGGTACCAACTTCATAGTTTCCAATAGAAACCCTATTTCGACACACCCAATTTCGAACCTATATCAAAATTTAACTTCAGATGATGCAAAATTTCATGTCACTAGGTCTTACCGTTTTGAAGTTGTGAGTACAGAAAAATTGGTAGGTATTTTAATTAACGTCACACTGGAGCAACACAACGAACTATTTACAGAAAGATCGGAGCACCTAAAGTTAAATCAGTTTCTTAGACTTGTGGATATCTTCCTAAATATTTCAGTGTTGATATTTTGTATCGTGTTACTGTTAAACAACCTAAACAAAATCCACTTAATATTATATTTAAAAATAGCTTTTAATATGCAATAATAATTATTAAATTAATGTTTGAAAACATTATGAATTGGAACCTTATTATATTTTGATGGGAATCGATTCAGATATACGTACTTCTAATTTGACTATGCAAAATTTCAGCTTATTCCAATGGTTAGTTTTCTGCGTTATATTAAATTTTCCTCGTTATGGCGATTTTAGGGGGCAACCAAAAGTTTTAAAACGCCTGACAAACCTCAGATAACAATTCTCGGATCGTTTGCACTTGCATAATATAATCAGAGTAAGGGCTCGTTCGTAAACGCGAATAAATCGCACCGGTTGCACGAGTAATTCGAACCGAGCGTTCCAAGAGTCTCAGATTTTCTAGTGTGAAAACAAGCCGTTTCATGAGGGTCCCCCCAAACCCGATGAATTTTCAATTTCTGAATAGTGGAAATCTACTTTAAAATTGGGAGTTCAATGTTCTAAGCAGTTATTTTAAACTGCATTACTAAAACTATTTTGGGTGTTCCAAGTGTGAACGAGGAATAATTTTCTTTAAAAATGTATCGCTCAGATCAGTAGATCACGTTTTTCCTTGTCTCATGCAAATGACATCTACTAAGGGGTTACTGTAATACGAAAGCAACAATAAAATTTGTAGTATAATGATGGGGTGGGAGGAATTACAGCAATGCCTGATGTTATTCCTAAACTTTTCAGAAACTGTAATGCATACCCAAAGGAATTAAATTTTTTTTTAATTTCAAAATTAGCCTACAATCTCCAGGGACAAACTGAATCAAACCGAAACAATAATTCAGATTCCAATTTAGGAAAATGGAATCAATAAAGTTCTTTCCACTCAATTTTTAAGAATCATTTGATAAGGTTTAACCTTTTATTTTGGTCAAAATTTAATATTTACACCTTATGTACACGACTTACTGAAACAGATAACTTATTCTAAAGATCAACACGCCACTGCCATTTCACCCTCAATCTAACCCACGCTATCCTTTTCCCGCCTTCTCTGGGTTCTTGGGGCGAAAACTGTCCCGCACCAAAATGACAGCTCCGCACTGACGGCGTGACGTCATCTTGTCCAAACCTTACGTTCCCCTTGGAAAGCTCATCGTCACCTTAGAGACGATGCAGCTGAAAAGAAAATGAAAACACAACAAATATACAATGTACGAGAAAAAGAAAAAATATGAGTATTGACCAAAGTAGCTCTGAATATAATCACAAAAATATTATAAGCAAAATACAAATTCAGACACAAAACACAAAAAGGAATTAAAAGCTACTTTTGATACTGTATCGTTGATCCCAATGAGTCAATTTGGCCCCTCGAGGAACAGACTGTCATGTAGGTCAACGGATTGTGGTCGAATATCATCTCATCCCGGGCCCTCTTATCTAGATGTCGAACTTTATCTAAGTTTTGATAACACAACTGCAATACCATCCGAGCAATATGTTCTCCTTTCACTTGATCATCAAAGTCTCAGGAGCTATTCTCCATTTTCTGCGATTCAAAGGAAGTGTCCAAGAACGCCTTGGTGAGAATCTCACATTCATGTTTCCTCCTTTGCAACTTTGGGGTAACAGAAAAGAAGTGTTTTCCGTCCCCTCCCCCGTTCTCGTGGTGTCTGGTTCTCCCCTTCTCAGGAGTAACTTGACACTCTGGAATATTCATTCGGACCGGACCGTCACCCGAAGAGTCAGACAGGTCATCCACTTTGTCCTGCTCCTTTTGGTGACCTTCAACCACTGTCCCTTGGATCACGAGAGCTTTTCTCTCCATTTGCCTCTTAAATTCCTCCCTCTCAGTTTCTTCTCCCAAGTATTTCGTTCTTTGTTCCACGTCTTGCGAAGTTTTCGCTTCACCTTTAATGGGGGTACTACAGTATTCAGTGGAGGTAGGGTCAGTTCTGTTTCCCTGCCTTTTCCTCCCCTCTGGAACGAGATCACTCCTTCCCTTATCTTCCCTGGGAACTACAATTTCCGTTTCGCCTGTCCTCTTTTCTACACTTTTCCATTTCTAAATCCTGCAATTTTGTTTCATAATCATACCTCCTCCATTCAGCTTCATCCCGAGCCACTTTCCGCCTCCCTTCGGATACTTCTAGTCGCAATTTCTCTAATATAAATTCGCGTTCTTCCTTCACTTCCCGTTCCTCCTCCTCAGCCTTTCGTTCATCCTTAATAATTGATAATTGCCCTTCAGCAAAATCCTCATTGTAATCGTCGCTAGCCTTAATTTAATCAGATGTATTGACTTCATCCCATCCGTGACCATTTGACCAAGTTCCTCGGCTAAAACCCTCAAATCTTCCCTTTTAGCCCGATTAATAAAAGCCATGATTCTCAAATTTAACTGAACAAGCCAAATAAAAATAATAAAAAGGATCCTATACCTCTTTCTTATCTTCGAAAACAATTTAAAAAAAATCACTACACCTATATACCTTGGCAGATGTAACAATAATTGTGAAATGTGTAACTTGCAATTTTTACATTCAGATATAAAGGAAAAATTGTCTCACAAACAATACTAACTAATCAACTTAATACAACAAGTATCAATCAATAACTCTTTTTAGTGTGGTACTCTAAACACAAGCAATGATGCTTCACAATGAACGAATTAGAACTCTTGAAAATAATACTTAAAATCAAGCAATAATAATTTTCAATATTTAGCAATGATGCTCTTGAAAATGGCAGAGATTTAACATTGATTAAAATGTACTCCTTTCTACTTGCAATGATGCAAAGAGTGTATTCCGACAACAATCATCATGATACCAACAAAAGAAATTGACGTTTCCATGCATTTATCACTAATAACTATTACGGAAACACGAAAACCCTACGACTTTCTCTCTCGTTTACAATATCATTAAGAACATAGCCACATTAATCAAAACTCTCACCCGTCATTCCCAGCAATGATCCATCCATCCTGTCGAATGCGCCAGTAAAGTTCTTTCCACTCAATTTTTAAGAAAGAATCATTTGATAAGGCTCAACCTTTTATTTTGGTCAAAATTTAATATTTACACCTTATGTACACGATTTACTGAAACATAAATAACTTATTCTAAAGAGCAACGCAGCAAACAACACGCTGCTGCCATTTCACCCTCAATCTACCCCATGCTATCCTTTTCCGGGTTCTAGGGGCGAAAACTGTCCCACACCAAAATGACAGCTTCACATTGACGGGGGTGACGTCATCTTGTCCAAACCTTACAGAATCTTTTATTAAACATTCTTTTGAATTTAAAACAAAATTCTGCTCATTTAATTTTTCATCATATCTAAAATTTTCTCATTTAGTAAAACCTTAAAAATCATTTCATTATATCATTCTAATCAGCACAATTTTGCTTTTAGTCAAATCTTTTGAAGAACAATCTTTAGTAGCCACTCTGCCCTTGCTAGTGCGCAATGAAAGGAAAGCAGGAAAATTCCAGTTTGAATTTTTAAAATGACAAGACAATGTCACTTTTCTAGTTTAACCAAATTACAATAGAAAATGCTGAACTACAAAATAAGTTTCATTTATTTTACTATGGAAATAATCAGAACTAAAAGTTTGACAGAATGTAATAATTTATTTTTAAAAATATTCAAGAGTAAAAGAACATAAATTTAATATAAAAGAGAATGTATTCACAACATAATACATTTTCTCCATAAAATTGTTGCGGTTACTGCTCCATAAGTCAAGGTTAGAAAGTAAATTTCTCAAAATGAACTTCCAAGCTCTTGATTTAAAAGTCCTGAAAAGAAAAATACAACAAATATAAACATGGATATTAAAAATTGGCTTCAAACATAGTTACTAATCGTAAATTAAATTTTCCAATTAATGCAATTCGTTAATATAATTTCAGGTTAGGAAAGGGCTGTATTACCTCAGGGAATTATTTTATTTAATACTAAATTGGATAGCACAAGAGCATTCATTTTACACCTTTTTATCTGTAAATTAGTGCAGAACAAGTGATATTTTTATTGATTTACATCTATTGAATTTTGAAGTTCACTGGCTTTATAAAAAGCTTTTTACAAGCTCTTTTACAGGTATACAATGAGAAAATTATGTAAAAAGGCAACAAAATGATATTACTTGTTTTAGAATAAAAATTACTTAAAAATATTACTTATATGCTTATGTTTAATAGTTAAACTCACTAATATCTTATGGATAACAAGTAACAAACATGATTCAGTATGAACAGTTAAATAAAGGCTTGAAAATAAATATAAGTTTTAAAAGTTCTTATAAAATGTGTAACATATATCTACATTATCATATTGGATTAACACTATGCTTTCACATTGATGTATAGTATAACTGAAACTGTAGTGAAGAGTAAAGTTTAAAAATTGATCAAACCTTTTTCAAAGGCAAAAACATTCAACATTTCTCTTTCCACAGGATGTAAATCTCCACAAATAATTAAAGAATGAAGCGGGCCCCCAAGATCAGCAAAAATCATCTTCTGCAGGGGAGCAGCAACAATTTTCTGCTCATCTGATCCAACTTTTGACAGTCCTACACATATTGTATCTTCTGCATACGCTGAAATGAGAACATGCTATAAATATTATTTTTTTAAATGCACAGCAAATTGGTGTAATCTAGATAAGTTCGCCAATTCTTAAGGAATCAGAAAGACACAAAACAAGAGCTAAATATAAAACACCATTCACATTTTGTGTGTCTTTTTCATTTCTACCAATGCACATTTTCATCAGATCTGAATTACTCCTATTAACTTTAAGGTAAAAACTTTCATTTATTTGTAAAACAGTTTTAATTACACATTTATATAGTGACTCAAATGCTTTTTTAACATATCGGTATCCTGAAACATCTTTACCTTCCTAAAAGCCCATTTGACCTTAAAGTAGATGGCTTAGGAAGCAAATGAAAACTTGTTTGGAAATTTCCACTCCGATCTGCATAACAGATACATTCTTCAGAAATTGCATATACACATGAAATATTTGTTCCAATATAATTTGATAAATGGGATGCATATTTGAATACCATTCTTAAAATATCAATGCATCAGATTATATATATATATGTCAAGACTGAATCGTTCAATCGTTTCCCCTCCCCACCTACCACCGAAAGGCGATGGATCTATTTACTTGAGGCGGCGGAGGACACAAACGCTGAAGGGAGTGAAGAGGCTTGATCCAGCCTGCGGCGGAGAGTCTTGAGTTTTTCAGGGCTAAACGAGATTAAAACGATACAGGACCTATGTGGCTAATCGTGCGTTTTAAGAACGGGAGACCTTAGTGGCTCCACACTAATCCTTTGTGGATTTAAATTGTTACTCCTGAATGTGGACTCCTCTTGTCAATCTCAACGTCAATGCTAAATTAAATATTATCCTAATAAATGTTCTGTGTCTGTAAGAAGTAGAACTCTTTTTTGGAAGCAACTGTTCCTTTTCTATCCCAACTTCTGACAAATTTGGGGGCTCGGCCGGGATCAACCAGAGTGAAGTGAAATCGGATTACAACATCCTGGAGTCATCATCACAAGGATCAACCGGAGTGAAGTGAAATTGGATTACAACATCCAGCAGTCATCAGAAACTGTGAGTACATTTTGCTCAATTTTCATAAAACGATGTCATATTTTGGTAAAGCAAGAAAGGACGATATTTGCCGTCTAGCAAAGGAATTAGATTTAGAAATTCCTTTAAACGCAACAATAACGAAATTAAAGACGATAGTGACGAAACACAAAGATTACGATGAGGAGTATACGAAAACACTTCTGGATACAATAATAAGTGACAGAGTCGAAAAAGAATTGCGTCAATTAGAAAAGGAAAAAGAATTGCGTCAATTAGAAAAGGAAAAAGAATTGCGTCAATTAGAAAAGGAAAAAGAATTGCGTCAATTAGAAAAAGAAAGAGAATTGCGTCAATTAGAAAAAGAAAGAGAATTGCGCGAATTCGAATTAGAGAAATTGAAACTGCAAAATGCAACAACAATAGTTCGGGAAAATCGCATGACAGAATCAAATATTGCATGGGATAGAGGAAAGGAACTATCGAAGATAATAAAAAGTTTTGATTCAAATGAATCTAACGATATAAGTACATACTTAGCGCTGTTCGAGAGACAAGCGACGAAGATCAAAATCGAAAAAGAAGAGTTCGTAACACATTTACTGGGTTTATTACCCTTAGAGATAGCACAAATAATAACCCGCGAACCGGAGGAAAAATCGAACGACTACGAATACGTCAAAGAAATTGTACTTAAAAGATTTAAACTAACGTCTGAGCAATTTAAACAAAAATTCCTAAATCATAAAAAGGAAAGTACAGCCACTTGGCGAGATTTTGCGTTCGAGATAAGCCATTATTTTGAGGAATGGATAAGAGGACTCAAAATAACAAATTTTGACGAGCTCAAGGAACTAATAGTATCTGAGCAGATAAAACGTAGAGCGCCGTTCGAAATCAAAACACATTTCATAGATGATTGGCATCAATTAAAAAGCGCAGAAGTCATAGTGAAAAAATTAGAGGAATACGAGAGCGCGAGGTTGCAATTAGGAAAGGGTGAGATGCGGAATGTAAATAAATTAAAAAAAAATGTTTCGCAAGATGGAACCCGAGAAAAAGGTGAATCGTCGAACTTTCGTGCTTACCAGAATAGTAGAAATGTTGATAATTATAACAAAACTGTTGGTTATAGTACAAATGTCAATAAGTATGGTAATAAGGTTGATTATGATATACCAAGTAGAGATCCATATAGTAGTAATAAAATTAAATGTTATGCATGTGGAAATTATGGACATAAGAGCAATGCGTGTACATACAATTTTAAAGGTGAAAATGCGAATAAAACTGTAAATCAAATATATGTTGTAACGCCCAAAAAAATTGAAAAGTGTATTTATATTGAAAAATGTTATATTAGTGCTGTAATAGACACTGGATCTGAAATAACTCTAATTAGCGAAAAGAGATTTTTTCATTCCAGGACTTAGGAAAAAGGTGGAAAACGTTATCATGAACTGTGTTAAGTGTATCCTGGCGAATAGGAAACGCGGTAAGCAAGAAGGTCATTTGAATCCAATACCTAAAGGGAGCGTACCGCTCAGTACATACCACATTGATTTTTTGGGACCACTTGCAACAACAAATAAAAACTATCAACACATCTTTGCAGTGATAGACGCCTTCACGAAATTTACTTGGCTCTATCCGGTGAAATCAACTTCTTCACATGATGCGCTAGAAAAACTAGAATTACAATCACATATCTTTGGAAATCCATCGAGAATCATATCAGATCGAGGCACCGCGTTCACATCCAAAGAATTCGGAAGCTACTGTGAAGAAAGAAGCATCGAACATTTCAAAATTACTACGGGAGTACCTCGAGGGAATGGACAGATAGAAAGAATATTTGAAACAGTGATACCTGTACTTACTAAATTAGCGATGAACGAAACGGAAAAGTGGTATAAACATGTCAATTCAGTTCAAAGAATTTTGAACAGCACCACGAGTAAAAGTACCAAAATAACACCATTTGAATTGCTAACGGGGGTACAAATGAAGAATACGGAAGATCTGAAGATCAGAGAAATGCTGGAGGAAGAATACGAAGATTGGTTCATAAGAAACCGAGAAGGAGTTAGGAAAGAAGCCAAGGAGCAAATTCTGAGGATGCAAGAAGAAAACCGGCAGCAGTATAATCGAAAGCGGAAACCCGCAAGAACATACGTAAAAGGAGAACTGGTAGCAATCCAGAGGACACAATATGGATCAGGACTCAAGCTGAGACCAAAATATTTGGGTCCATACAAAATTATCAAAGCGAAACCACACGACCGTTATGAGGTGAGGAAAGTTGGCATTCACGAAGGACCTATCAATACGTCCACTGCGGCAGAACACATGAAACCATGGACTAATTAACTTTCTAAAAAAAAAAACTTCAAAGAACATTGAGAAGGGGACTTAGTGTGGAGTCACGAGAGAAAAATGTTTATGTTCAGCAGTAGTCAAAAGAAAAATAGATATATATATATTTTTTTTATTTTCCAGATCTCATGATAGACGCCTGTATGAGAACGGTGATGTTCGGGTCGAACATCGTCAGGATGGACAAGTGTCAAGACTGAATCGTTCAATCGTTTCCCCTCCCCACCTACCACCGAAAGGCGATGGATCTATTTACTTGAGGCGGCGGAGGACACAAACGCTGAAGGGAGTGAAGAGGCTTGATCCAGCCTGCGGCGGAGAGTCTTGAGTTTTTCAGGGCTAAACGAGATTAAAACGATACAGGACCTATGTGGCTAATCGTGCGTTTTAAGAACGGGAGACCTTAGTGGCTCCACACTAATCCTTTGTGAATTTAAATTGTTACTCCTGAATGTGGACTCCTCTTGTCAATCTCAACGTCAATGCTAAATTAAATATTATCCTAATAAATGTTCTGTGTCTGTAAGAAGTAGAACTCTTTTTTGGAAGCAACTGTTCCTTTTCTATCCCAACTTCTGACATATATATATATATATATATATCAGTTTTTGAAATCAGAAGAAAGTAAAATAAATTCCAGCATATTTGTTACTTGATAATTATCATATCTTCTCAAGTACAGTCCCTTTTTTTTGACTAGGGTGACCAGTATTGTGCATGCTCATAAATTCGATTTCCATCATGAGGGGGACCTGAAAATCTGTGATGTGTGGATTTGTTTACTACATTAACAGGACAATTTGAATTTGTCTGCTATTCTGAAAGATACCAATACCATCACTATAAAATGTAAACTTCATGTATTAAGTGTTGCTATTTCATTTTTACAAAGCAGAGAAATGATTGAGAAAAAAGGTTTAGGAATTGTAACTTCACTAATGCTTTAATAACAATCACATAGTGAACCTGAAATCTGCTTCAAAAATGCTGTATTTAACCAATAATTAATTTTGTGACACATGCCAAATAGCTCCTTTGTTTTTCTAAAGAAATACATTACAATATAGATTTATTTACTGCACAGAAGTTTATTTATTTAAGCATATTTTAGGAGCTTGCATCAGAGTTTAGTTTAAATTAGAAAAGTTCACATCCTTCAAAACTTACTTTAAAGAATAAATGGAAATCTTTAAAAAGAACCGAATTTACCTAGCTTCTCATCACCCTCAGTCTTTTTCTGTTTAATAATTTCCAGCAATTGTTGAGCTGCACATGAAACAGTCATGAATCGAGGAGGCTCATAAATTTTCTTCCCTCTAAATCCCAAAAATAAATATACATTTTTTAAAACAGCACTGCATATACAAAAATTCAGAATTCAATTTAATTAGGTAAAGTAAAATCTGTAGTCCTATTTCACGAAGTCAAATAGGTAAATCTGATAGCTGTAGTTACTTTTTTAAAATTAATTAAGCAAAATTACTTCAAAAATTGAAATTAATAAAGTAAATTTATTGAAATTAATTCATTCAGTAAAAAAACAAAGCAAATCGCTTAAAAAATACATTACATTAAACTTGTATCTAATTTTATGATAATATTTAAATGGGAATTAATAACATACGAAATATAAATAATTAACATAAACCCTAAAAAGCTAAGCCTCAGAGGAATGTTGAAATGTACACATGATGAAACATTTATGAATGATTAGTTTTCTAAAGTAAAATCTTTGATCATAAAATTAAAATTCATTCTGACATCAATACCTAATTAGTTAATTTAATTCCACATAAAACAGTGCTTCATTGTAAATTAATGCTTTGCTGCACATTGTAAATTAACTGCCAGTAACGGTTGAATCAATAATTAAACATACAAATGACTCGGTGGGTGAAATATTTATATATTTTTCTATAGTAAACTGATTTTATACTTTTTATCAAGTATACAAATTATAAATATATATATATATATATATATACATGATCACTATGCAGTCATACTACCAACAGCTAAATGAGTTGCTCTGCATTTTGAGTTCATTTTTAAGATTTAGAAATAAACACTCAGACTTGCTATAAAACGAGACAGAATATTTTTTGAAAACATTCTAAGAAATGTCCAACTGCATGTTCAAAGCAAGAATTCAAAGTATTTTTAGTGCATATATAATTCAAAATATTATTTTAATCCTGGTTCCAAACCATTTAGAAATAGAGAAATATTTTGACAAAGGCAAAGATACAGTCAAAGGTATATACAAACAGAAGAGAATCATAATAAGTTATTGCCAAATAATAGAAACTATTTTTTTACAATAATTGCTACAAAAATGTGATATACTTTTTAAAGTTATATTTTAACTGCATGAAGCGATTTAAAATTACAAACATAATTTTTCTTAAAAAACTGCATAAATTACAAAAATGAATTTAGTCCACCATTTTTTGTTTAACAGAAACAGAAATTCTTGATTGAAAACAAGTTTTTTGTAGACACTCAATTGGCATTAGCAAAGTTTTATGCCTTTATCAGTTGTGAATTAAAGAATATACTTACTTAATTAAATTTTCTATAGATTGTTCCTTCACCTTTATGTCTAAAATATTTTTTAAAAGTCACATTTATGCTCAGATGTTGCATTATATCATATAGTTTATAAATAAATGTATAAAGTGGGTCACAAAAGTATTTGGCCACTTCATGTTTCCAATTATTTTCTTGTATTTTACAAGGATGTAGTCAAAATTATGACTTAAAATTTTACATGAAAGCTGTTCTTCAGTTTTAGCCTCTCATCAAAATAACCAAACAATTATAAGTTCTGATCAATTAAACAGAAGTATTCAACTACCTTCATTAAAAGTACAAATGTTAAACCAAAATGTGAAAATAAATATCTAAGATTTTGACCTAACTGATTTATGCTTCCTTCATATCAAAAATTGATTTTTAATGCTAAATTGAATGGTTCAAAAAAATTTTTTAATGCTTAATTAGTTTTGGACGTTTTAAATATCATAATTGTATGAAGGAAATTTAAATGAAAGTTTTGCCAATAACCACTGTTAAATGCAAAGCATGCTCTAATGATCTGGGTGTATATTTGTAGATGGAGTAGATATACTTCAATTTATTGCTAGTCCCAAAGAAGATATAATATGCATATTATATCTTTAAGAGAAACTCAAAAAATCTTGGCACTAAATTTGAATTAAAGTAGATTTTGGACATGACAGTGATCCAAAATGTAGTGCTTTGTATACATAGGTCTGGCGGAATATAAAAACCAAAAAATTGTACCTCAGTTTAAAGATTCGTGTCCTATCATAACCTTCATGAGAAAATCTGAAGGAATCGCTCCTTTTTCATGTCATAAAATAGAGAAATCTACCAAAAATCTGTCTGCTGGCAGAATAGAATGAAACTGGTTCGAGTTTGACCAAATATCTGGTGCAAACAATGATATTTAGACTTGAAGAAATCTAAGATGTAACACAAATTGCTACAAAAAATGTAGATTGATTTTCATGTTTTTGTGCTTAACATTTATACTTTCTATGGAAGGTAGCCAACACTTTTGTGTGCCTGATTTCATGGGATACATTTTAAATATTATTTTGCAAATCTAAAATATTATTTGATTGTTTTGATGGAAGACTAAAAAAGAAAAACAAAGCTTCTGTGGGGTTAAAGTTTAAAATTATACCTTTAACATATATAACAAAATACATGAAAATAATTAGAAATGTGAGGTGGCCAAATTCTTTTGTGATCCATTGTATAAATCCTATTTGCAAAGTATTCAATAAGAAAATTAGTCAATAGAGGTTCATTCCAAGTTAAAATCAATAAATGCTCATCAACAGATACACATAGTAAAGAAAACTAAATATACAATGTCAGCAGCTTTCAAGATTAATGTACACATAGCTTAATAATAAATAGTTGTAATAAAGCTAAGTTATATATATAATTTTCAAAAACAATAATTAAAATATGAAGTTCCAGCCTACTGCCCTATATTATACTAAGATACTTTTTCCAAGCTCGACCTCTCGGCCTTCAGTACTGCAAGGGTCGAACTAACTGCTATTTGTGAAGGAGCACCCAATGGGTGAGCTGCTGCTACTCCTAACAAGGACAATTACTAACATCCATGCACTTACAAACCAGGATTCAAACCCACAACCAACTGGGTGGCAGACAAGCACTATATCAATTAGGTGGTGTATAAAATATCACTTGAACATTCAAAACTCTCTTGATGGACACTTCAATCTAGTAGATATTCGGCCTTAATGAATAATTTCTGTTTTCTCTTCATCCCTTGAAAAAAACATTACTGTATTCCAGCTCCAGAAAGTAGACATCCTCAATAGAGGACAGGGAAAAAAGACCATTTCCAGATAACAGCCATTTTCTCAATTAAGGGAAAAATAAAGATTCCTAGTATATTAAGAATGCTCATATTAGGATCTCAGTAGAATATTCTAAGCGCAATTAAAACCTATTTATAAAACACTAAGGACAAGTGTGTTCAGCATTAAGAAGTTCAACTGTATTTAAAAAAATTGATAAGTATAAAATGTTAAATTAAACATTTGTAAATGCAGAATATATATACACTGAGAAATTATAATCACTTTTTATGAATGGCAGTAGATACTTTAAATGCAAGGTTAAAACAGATTTCATATACTAAAGTCTTTTTCACTGAAATATTTAGCTATTTGAGAAAAATTGAAACTAAGTTCACCTGATAAAATAGCTGTAAAAACTATAAACATTTTAAACACTAAGAAAAATATCATACTTAACCTTTATGCTATGGCAACAGTTGTACTCTCTCAGTAATAAAAGAACTAATAGTAGACTGTAGCATAGAGGTTAATGAAAAAGCATTAGAATTAAGAGAAAGAAATGTACTTTTAGAAATTTGATCTATATTGATACATACTGCAAAAATTTCTATAAATTATTCCCAGTAAAAATTGGAAAAATAAATACAAAACATAAAAAGGAAGATTACCTAATAAACATAATGTGTGATGGCCATTTTTTCGATTCATGTGTATCTTGTCATAAAAACTATTTGGCTTCCACTCGTCTGTCCAAAAGACAATGGACACGGCTTCTCCAAATCTGTAGAGCTAAATTACAAATATTTAGATTATAAAATAAGAATGTAACACAAATATTAGATTTTTGTTCGTGAATAGCATCTATAAACATAAAATGAACTGAGCACCATTTTCTTTGATCTGAATCTACAAACATTCTAAAAACCACTTAATATGCCTTAGCAATAAATATTCATGTAGCCGTCACTGTGTTATATAACCTATATACCGTTTTCCCTACTCTGCCTGTGAACAATTCAAAGATTTATTTCATGCTTAAAATATACATTTAAAACAATATTCTGTTTCCAATAAAATTCCAATTTAATTTGAATATAAATCTGCTTTAAATTAGGGATCTTGCAATTGTAGTCAGACTTAGAAATGATGGAATTAAAATAAGGTAATATCATAATTGTATGCAGTAAGATTTTTGTGGCTTGATAAAAACTTGGTCAAATCAAGTATGGTATTTATGAAATTAGATGGAAATACTCTTCACTTAGATGATAGAAGCCTAAAAACCACATGGTTAAACATGAAACAACATTATTTTTAAATATAATTTCTTAGTTTATTAAATCAAATATTAATAGATTTGACTATCAAATAAAAACACAGTATTTTCTGGGTTTACACAGAAACCTAAAACGTTACTTATGTCATAACATGAGGCTTGTTTAAATGCACTTTTATTAGAAATCAGTCTAAATTTATGTTACCTCCCCTTCAGTTCTTTATTATACACTCCAGTTATTAATTACTTATGTGAATGGTTAATAATAACCAAAACAAATATAACATTTGAAACAAAACAAGAAACACTCACCTGTAGGCCACAACAACCGACTGCATTCATAATGGAAGCATTGTGTACCACTTTGTATGGTATGCCTTTTTCTATAGCTCTCAATACCAAGTCAGAATGTGTTGTAGCACTAAGAAAAAAAATTACAAATTTAAACTTAGATTGAATTAATATTAATTTAAATCACGATTATTATATTTAAATTTCAATATTAGAAGATTCATTGATTGATTATATAATGCCAAAAGCCTGGCATTTGTCTAACAGTATTATATTTAAGTTTCATAAGTACTCTTTGAATATGACAGTCGGTTTATGAGCAATATCTGAAAACACTTAATGCAAATCAAACATTTAAACTAATTATAAAATATCTGAATAATAATTGACGCCTTAGATAAATTGTCCAGACACAAAATATTTTATAACGTCAAATGTTTCAAAGCAAGTATAAAATTAGCTGAAATTATGGTCAAATAAGCAAAAACTACAAATGATAAATATTGAATTTCAGGGGGCTAAAATAGAGGTCTTTGGCTATTTTAGTAGCACTAAGTGTCTACCATCATTCATAATCAAAATAAACATGAGTGGAAAATTCAAACAATAAACTTACTTCACCCATGTGTTGCCAACACTTATTTTTCAAGCTTTTCTAGGTCAAGTATAAAGGCAGAAAAGAACTAGTGAGAGAGCCAAATAAGGTAAAAGTGGAAAAGGATTATCAACTCAATTCAAGTCTTATGTATCGCTTACAAGTCCCTCCTCTAGGTAGTGTAGTCCTTTAACCAGGTAGGTGGGTGTTTGCTCCTAGAAGGTCTTGATTGTACGGCAGGCACTGGAATGGGCTTGGGCTGTTCATCCACAGTCGAAGTGTCCAGAGGGTCAGTGGCTGCTCCAATTGATTCTGAATCTTTGTGCCCTTCTGATGGAACGTCCAGGATCACTGGTGATGGATTATTGGTAGGAGTCCACAAGCTGGCATCAGACTCTGGTATTCTCAGGAACATCTTGGCATCTTCTAATTTGATAGATGTGACGTTTCCAAACAATTCCTTGATTTGTCTGCAACTTATACGTAGTTAATCCTATTACTTCAGTATGGTTGATGGTACCCATTTAGCATGTGGGAGCAACCCTCGAGCATATACAGGATCCTAGGGTGCAAACACTTGAAATCTAGCTGCAGTATTTTTATCCTGCATAGACTCAAAAAAATCTGTGGATGCAATTTATTCAAGCATGTCCTCAAACGGCGGTTCATTAATAGTTCAGCAGGCGAAACTCCTGTGATGGTGTTAGGAGTAGCATGTTGTGCTAATAAAAACGATGCTAGACCCAAGTTCCAATTCCCGAGATAATTCGTTGTAGGGAATCCTTTGTAGTTTGGACCATCCATTCCGCTTGACCATTTGATGATGGATGTCTAGGTGGAATCAGGATGTGCCGAATACCATTATTTTCAATGAATTCTTGAAATTCTGATGAGGTAAATCCTGTGCCTTTATCTAAAACAATGGTATCGGGTATTCCGTGCGTACTGAACAGCTTTCTCAGTACTCCAATTGTACATTTGGAATCGGTTGATTGAACTTTGACTACCTCCAACTATTTGGAGTATGAATTCACAACAATCAGGAGCAATGCTCCCTGGAAAGGGCCAGTGTGATCAATGTGCAGTCTTGACCAAGGTTTCTTTGTCCAGTCCCACATGATGGATGTTTTAGGTGGTGCATGTCTAGTCTGTTGACAAATATCACAAGCATTCGCAGTGTCTTCAATCTCCTTGTCTATCCCTGGCCACCATACATAACTACGGGCAAGGGCTTTGATGCGCACAATTCCTTGATGAGAATCATGAAGAGTAGCCAGCATTTGATCTTGAGCTTTCATAGGTAACACAACTCTGCATCCCCAGAGTACACAACCTTTGTGAACCGAAAGTTCGAGTTTTCTCTGGAAGAATGGAGCAAATTCTTCCCTTGGCTTCTCTGTTAGCCTTCCTCTCCATACCCAATTGAGCATTCATAAAAGAACAGGATCATGTGCAGTCATTCGGGTGATATCTGGCTAGGAGAGGTGGTTTGTGCAGTGCTTCCAGTAGTAACATTTCCATGGGTGATGTGTTATCCTTTACACTCTGCGGGTACGGCAAGCGACTAAGTCTGTCTGCGTCAGAAATTGCCTTTCCCGGCTTGTACACATGATTGTAATCATAGGAACTTAGTGTTAAGGACCAACGCTGCATCCTTGGTGTAGATAGATGATATAGGTTTGTCACAAGCCAACAGTAGTTTATGGTCAGTACGAATTTCAAACTTGTAACCATAGAGATAATTGTGGAATTTCTTAACCCCGTGAATGATGGCTAGAGCTTCCTTGTTAATTTATGCATACTGATGTTCAGTTGGGTTCATTGTTCTCGAGTAGTATGCAACTGGTGCTTCAACTCCTTCTGTCATCTTATTACTTAACACAGCTCAAACACCATACGGAGAAGCATCGCAAGTGAGAATGATTGCTTCTTTTCATCAAAATGTACGAGAAGTGTATCAGCTGATAATAATTTTTTTATCTTCTCGAAAGCCACGTCATGATGTTTGTTCCACTTCTACGGTGTTCCTTTGTCAAGCAGACAATGAAGAGGTTCAGCCACCATTGCCTTGTCATGCAAGAATACATGATAGAAGAGGGAAGACCCAAGAATGCTTGGAGTTCTTCCCTCTTTGTAGGAGTAGCTGCTTCCTGTATAACTTTAATCTTGTCTTTAGTAGGTCTAATACCCTTCTCATCGATTTGATATCCCAAGAATTCGATACTGGGAGCTCCGATGATGCATTTTTCTCGATTGAATCAGAATCAGAGAAACGATGAAGGACTTCCCGAAATCGTTCAGCTAATTTCTTAAACTGTTGAACCCTTGATCAGGACATAATCAAAATATGGTAATACTCCAGGAATGTTAGCTAATAATGTCTCAATGAATCGCTGAAATATTCTAGGAGCTGAAGATATTCCAAACTGTAAACATTTACATTTGAATACTCCACGGTGGATTACAATTGTTTGCACCATTGCAGAAGGCTCATCAACGACCAACTGTAAGTAAGCTTGGGACAGATCAAGTTTAATAAAATGACGATTTTCATCAGTTCGGCAAGAATTTGGTTAACAGCAGGAACAGGATAAGGATGATTTCCTAATGCCTTGTTTACTGTGCATTTGTAATCTCCACACAACCTAATTTCACCATTAGCTTTAAGGACAGAAACAACTTGTGTTGACCATTCTGAATAGTTCACAGGTTCGAGAATTCCTTGTAATCGTTGCAATTCTTTCTTACTTTTAGGTCTCAGAGCAAATGGTACAGTTCTTGCCTGTGGGACTTGAATTGGACGCACTGTGGGATCTAAATGTAGTTTTATTGGAATGCCTTTAAAACTTCCCAATTCTTCCTTGAATACATCAGGAAACTCACACGTGACCTCTTCTAATATTGAATTTCCTATGTTATAGATTCCTGTCACTGATTCCTAGAGGTTGAAACCAGTTTAATCCTAGAAGTCCTAGATGCTGTTTCTTAGCAATCAAAAGTGGAAGTTCTCCCTCAAATGAAGCATATTTGACACTGACCATGCACTGCCCTAAAATTTCAACAGGTTTCTGATTATAGTCTTTCACGACAAATGGAGGCTTTGTGAGAGATGGAGAATTGTGAAGATATAGATTATCAAATGTGCCTTTATCAATGATGGATATCTTGACTCCATAATCAACCTCCATGGTGCACGGTGAGTCATTTATGAAGACTGTTATTTTCATGTTTGAGCTTTCTATAGTATTAATATGAACATGCTTCAAATGAAAATCATCCAACTCCTCAGTTTCTATAGCACGTAAATCCTTATTCTGACCACGAAAGGTTTTCTTATTGGAGGAGTTTGTTTTAGCACTCCTGCATACTTTCTCAATGTGACCTTTCCTTTTACAAAGATAACACTCTGCATCTTTAAAGTGACATTGGGTCCTTGGGTGATTTGCCCCACAACCGAAACATTTTTGTTGCTGGTGTTCACCTTTGTTGGCTTTAAAGTGCTGCTTATGATGTTGCTTTTGAAGAGGCATGACAGATGTAGAGTTTGATCCTCTTATCTCCTTCACATGAAGATGGGCAGTTTCAGCAGCAAGCACCCTTTCTTGAATTTGTGTGAAGCTGAGATGTTTCAGCCAGTAAGCATCGTTGAAGAGCCTCATCTTTCAAGCCACACACCAATCTGTCTCGCAGCATAACACTTAATGATATTCCAAAGTTAGTGTTCTGACAGTTTCCATAACTCTGCGATAAATGCAGTGACACTTTCTCCTGGATGCTGATTTCTTCGATAGAACAAGAACCTCTGGAATATTTCGGATGGCCTGGGTGCAAAGTGTGATTCGCAGAGTTCTATCAGCTCATCATATGGCTTAGCAGTAGGACTTTTGGGCGACATAAGAGAGCTGATAATTGCATACATCTGGACCCCACAAACGCTCAAAAATACACCATGCTTCTTCTGAACACCAGTTGCATTGTTAGCTTGTAGAAAGCATTCCAAACGGTCATGGTAAGAATCCCAAGCTGATAGATCAGCTATGTCAAAGGGTTCTAAGCTTCCAAAAGTTGTCATTGTAAATTCGGAGATTGCAAAAATTCACAAGTCAGAAAACAAGAAAAGCGTACTCACATCAAAGTACCTCAATAGTTCAGCATTGTTGTGAACGTTTCGATAAATGAGTTTCGTTTTCATTTGAAAATTCCTGTTTCTTCACTAACTTCTTTTTGGTTGCTAACTAGGGCCGATTTGTAGGCGCAGCATTGAGACTTGTATTGCATTAAACTTGGAATCCCATCCTCATTGCCAAAATGTTATGTATCGCTTACAAGTCTAGAGAAAGAAGCGTCGAGTCAGGAAGAACACAGTAGATTATTTTATTAGTTACCAGATCATGGTCACATGATCTACAATTCAAAAACCGTTGCCACTTAAAGTTACATAAATGCTAATACATAACATCAAAGATATAGTTTAGAGATTGGATTATATAAGCATGTTCAAAATCAAAATGATGGGAGTGTTCCCAACACTGTTCAGCAATGGTAGATTTGTTAGTTTCTTTCAATTTTATGTTTCTACTTATTTTACTTAAAAGTAATTTTCTCTTTAAAATACTAATGAAACATGAAAATGATTAACATACACAAATATTGAAAACATGCTAATCAAGGGGCTTTGGTTTGGTGCCCTAGTTTTTTGCTACACTAGGGTTAATCAGACTGGTGAACAAGAGGACAGTACTGAAATAAATTACATATATGCCAATCTACCAATAGTTAACCTGCATTCATATTGTACATAGTACATTGCATAATAACCAAACTTCACATGAACAAAAAGTCATTCACTGAACTTACTTTTTCCTAGTAAAAATCATCAATGGGATTCTTTCATCTTCTAAAATGGCAACTTAATTTTCTCAACAATCATTTCACAAGGAAGTAAAAATTCAAAAACATCTTTATGATTGAAACAGAAAACAATGCAGAGTACCGTTTCACTTTTTAGCAATAAACTGATGATGAGATAAGATATTCACTCTGAACAAGACAAACAAGATAATTTTAAAACAATTGAATAAAAAGTAAAAATTGAAAGTGAGATATTGTAAAGGTAAAACAGTTATTGTTTGCTCTGCAAAAACAAAATGTGGAAATCAGTAGTTTTAGTAATGTTCTGCAGTTGGTTTTGAAACTAAAAATTATAAACACACCACAGAAGGTGACATATATATAAGTATAAGACCAGAAGGCCATTGTATATTTAAGCTTAAATAACTGGAGTATATATAACTAATAGAAAAATTGCATGTTTGAAACACAGTATAATGAACTAGATATAAAAACCTATTTCTTTAATTTCAGAAACTTAAGTTATTAGCTAAATCAGGATAAATATCAGAAGAGCATGATAGGAAATAACTCACCCAAAAGGATCACCTACAACAAGGAAAGCTACATCACTGGTAAGAGCTTTTTCAAGAATAAGATCTACATTTGGGAAATGAGAAATTAACAAAAAATTAAATTGTAATAAAAACGTTTTTCATTTCCACATAATTTTACCAAACCAATTAAACTCATGCCAATAAACTATAAAAAGAAATTTCTAACAAATTGCAAGTATTAGATGTAATGAAATAGAATTCTGGAAAGGAGAAATACTATTAAATGAAAACCTATTTCATCAATTGCAGAAATATTCTACTTCCCTAAAATTAATAAACACCCTAACCCTCAACATACCCTATGAATAATTCAAAATATATAAGACTCACATAACTTTCAATCACAAATGGTAGATTCTATTTCTACAACTCAACATACCTTTCAGCAACTAAAGACAGACATTACAAATTTCATGACCTGCTTACCTCAACATAAAAATCCTATTCCCATCTTTCAATAAAATTGTTTCTTTCATTATGTAATCCATCCTGTTATTTAAAGCAATTCAGCACTACTCACTTAAGAACTATGTGACTCGTTATGAATAAATAAAATTGAAATGTTTGGATGTTTTGCTGAATTGCAAACAACTAATTGAAAAATTTGCTCATCAACAACCATTAAAGACTATCACTTTAACCCCAGGGTTGATCAGATTGTAAGTCGATGGCACCTTTGATTATGCAGATTTATATTAAATTTAAATATTCCTGTTATTTACGATGAATTTTCATCAAAGCTTATGCTATTAAGCTGTGGTACCAAGTAAAAAAATAATAGTTACTTCTCCTGTGTTTGGGATGGGGACAGGAAGGTTAATGTCTTTAGGAGTTAGTGCACAAGCTATTAGGTTTCTTTCACCAATGGCTTACATGGGAGTTGGTAGAGTTTGAAGGTGCTAGGGACATATTTGGCCATATAGCACCAGGCACAAGACAGAAAATATCAAGTATTTGACATACACACATAGAGAAAGTTTTACTGACACAGAAGTGAGAAATACACCCAGGGAGGAATAGAACCTGCACTGCCTATAACTCGCAGGTTGCTAGAGCAGTAAGCACACCCACTGAGTTATAATGGCAATGGCTTACATGAATAATGAAATATCTAGTATTTCGATACTCTGAAACTTAAAAACATTTTTCTCTAACACAAATTCTCTAAAAATACATAAACAAGCTTAGACATACTTGAATCTTGTTCAACCATCTCTCTATCAGCTACTGTAATGCTTTTGCCATAAAACTCCTCCTAAAATGTGGAAGAACAAAAAATTAAATAAAAACACTTATTGAAATAAAAATGCTTTCTGGTTGTTATATTTTCTAATGGTAAACATAACATTCACTTAAAAGGTACTAGAAATTTAAGACAACAATACACAAAATAGAAAGCAATCGGTGTATAATTAAAGTTTGATTTTTTTTTAAAGCATTTAATACATTAATAAAGCTTGTATGAGGAAGGTCTAACACTTAAGGCATTGGGGTATTCCACTCTGAAACATGTTGTTTTTCTATGTGTCTCCGAACTAGTTTTAGACTACTTGCTCAATCAGAAATGTTGTGCAATGATACTCTACTCATAGAGAACACCATTTAGAGAGTCGTATTGACTATACTTGTACTGTTGAATACAAATTGTTTTCAGTGGCAATACCTTAGCAATAAGACTGACACAACTATTTACAAAAAGCACAAGAAAATTGCTAAGCTAGTCTGTTCAGGGAAAGAAGGCACTCTGTCACAACAAAATAATTACTACAGTATCACCAAAGCATTCAATTTTTAAACATGAACCAATGATTGACAATTTCAAATTTTTCACTTCATTTTACATGTCTGCTATTTTAATTTAAAATATTACAGGAAATTTTAAATTGTGGTTGATATTTTTTTTTGATTAGGTACTTGTCGCTATAGTTTAAGATTTAAGGTAGATGACAAACAGGGTGTCCTGAGCAGAGCAACCTGTGGATAAATACATTTTACTTACGAGTTGCCCCACCTCATCAACCTGTTGTTTCATAGGTAGGCGACAGATAGGGTGACCAGGGTTCGCTTTTTCTTCCTAACTAGACAGGGTGATGGACGAACCACTAGGATAACACTTCCTAGATCACCTCATATGAGACTGGACTTGTTCAAAACAGCTCCAAAACCAAAGTGAAAACATTGCTTCTTGATGGCAATGCCTGTGGTTTGTTACACAAATAACTCCATCGATTTCCATGCTGTACTGTCATCCTTCCATTTCTCCTTTAGGTGAATAGAATAGACCCCTATTTTGCTGAAATTTTTTTACCACTAGGTTTGTTAGATAAATTCTCATTAAATCTATCACACTCATTATATGATAGGGAAAATTTAATAATATCTTTCTCCAATATTCCCAGCTTAAAGTAAGGCATTCATTCAGTTACTTCCCCCTGAAAACATT
Organism: Meta bourneti; assembly: GCA_933210815.1. NCBI lineage: Eukaryota > Metazoa > Arthropoda > Arachnida > Araneae > Tetragnathidae > Meta > Meta bourneti. Next base: position 93,208,341 of record OW119922.1, read on the forward strand.
GTAATTTCCATAAAAAGGTGTAACACAGCAAAGGGCAAATAAAGAATCATCTTATAATATTCACTCATATTAGGCGGATGAGTAAAAATACAATTTTCTAAAATAACACATGGGAACATAAGAAAAGAAAAATCAAATTAAATTGCAACAAAAAATGACAAGAAATTTTAAGTTTTTATAGATGAAAAAAGTCAGAGGAAGAAAAATGTTTTCTGCTCCCAACAATCATTTAAAATTTTCTTGTTTGCTTTTCAAAAACTTACTAATTTTTCTTTCCCAACTGTCAGAATTGATGTATATGATTCTAAATAGATTTCGGAAACTTTACGAATGATTTCCAAACCTTTCACAGTGATATCTGTTGGATCCCCTAATCCTAATCCAATTAAATATAACATTGTTCAGCAACTAATTTTTCTGATATCGAAAAATATTTATATACGAAAACGCTTATGTTTATTTACATTAAAACGCGCGCAGCTTTACAAGTGGTAAGAGAGAGAACAAATTCCTCCAACCATTGGTTGAGATATTTTATTCATCTGTATTATCAACCAATCATTATTGAATAAAATGGTACTTGTCTATTTTCTGTTGTGACGACTGTATCCGTTAATTATATTTTCTTTTAACGGGTCCTAATTCGTGAGGAAACGTATCGAAAGAAAGAAATTGCGATAAACAGCAGAAACAGCCTTGAAGTAAATAACAAATTTGAGAAGCGTCAAGAAATCAGATCCAAACTAGTCTGAAGGTTCAAGCTTGTGCAGTTTTGATTTTATTAGATTTCAAATTCTATCTTTAATATACGTCAGTCAAGTAAGGAAAAAATTAAAAAATTTCTTCACAATGATACATTTTAGTTGCATGCTATTTAACTGAATGGTGTTGATGTCTTAAGGATTTTTCTTTTCCTCGTAGGAAAAGATGGTTTGTATTCCTTGCATCATAGCTCCTGTATTGCTATTCATTTGGTACAGATTTATTCAGCCGATTGTTCTAAAATTTTGGAATCCTTGGGCTCCAAAGACTTCAATTCAAGACACTTCAGATTCAACGAAAAGCAAAACGATTGATGCAAGTGTAACAGCTTGTCCTTTCTCTAATAAAAGCGAGGTAATTATTTTTTTTTAAGTTTTAGTATAGATCTAATATAGTCTCTTCTTTTCAGTGTTGCTTGTCTCACGATTTTATTAAAATCTGCCAAATTAAGAGTCCAAGTCACATTAAAGTGTTGGGCTTCATATCTAGTTTTGATACCAGCATATTTTTCCGATTTGAAGTTCTGCCTCACAAATTCTTGTGTTGATTTAAAATTATTTAATCCATGGCATTTTTTGTAATTGCAAAAATTAATGAAAGCCAGTTTGGAGTTCATATATTATAACTCTTATGCTATCTCATACTTAAATACATTGCCTCACCCAATAATTTTACATCAGGGCTGGACCCCTTAATGGGAGGGGTAAATATTACCTACAGCAAATAAGTGGGTTCCACAAAACAAACACCAGAAGTCCTGGGAGACTGAGGCCGCAGTAGCCCAGTTGGAAGAGCAATGGATTAGCAACCAGAGAGTTGCAAGTTCGAAACTCGGTCCAGCCAAAGACCATTGTGTACACGGGAGCTGGTGCATGTTAAATCTGTCATGGCCTCAAATATCCTCATGGTGTGGTGTGCCAGATCAGGTGTTGACCTCATCATCTGACAGTGGTTAAAAATGACTTAAGTGTTGTGCTTGGATCTTTCCCTTAGGGATTAATCTTGAACCGTTGCCAATAGTGCTTTGTGTAGCTCCAGTGCGACTTAATTACCTACCTGGGAGACTAATCCTCTTGACCCCCCAATATTTTTAGGTAGGTGCCCAGTCCCCTCAAAATGAGGGATAAGTATTGCAAATATAATGATATGACTAATTAAATATGCAGGATGACAACCTCACTCTTGAAAGTTATATCTTGAGATGGAGTTAAGTCCTTGTCGTTTGATTACCTTGGGCCTCCTTGAACATGAGATAAATATTACAAATAGGACAGCGGCGGCTCGTGGTTGGAAAAATAGGGGAAGGGCCTCTTCGGAATCAAACTCCCCCACGAAATTGAATCCTGGCTATGCCAGTGATATGAAGATAGCAGTTCCGAAAATTATTTAATGAGGAATTACCTATATTTTGTAAATTAAATCAATTCTTCTGTCCTTTAATGCTGCAAATCTGTCTGGCATATTACCGTCTAGATTGGACTATTTCTGTGATTATTCGTGTGTTTTCATACAATGTTTTAAAAATATCATCGTCCCTTTTACGGCTCAATAGCTCACGAGTGTATTTGATTTGAGATACTCAATAGTTTAAATCTAGTGATTTTTCTGGAGAATTTCAAATAATATATTAGTAAGGCCAAAAATTTCGCTGAATACTGCCATAAATGTAAATTTAAAATCGTTCATATCATTTAAAAATCCCTTTGCATGTTGAATTGTTTTGTCTGAATGTTCGCTGTTTGTCATAAATTCAAATATTTCTTTTTATCCCAATCTTCTACAATCACATTCACTAATTTTGAATTGGAGGACCATCAAGTTTGTGTTATGGTTGGTATGCATCTTGCGAAATTTGATGTAAGAGCATAAGATCGCTTCGGCGAGTGATGAAAAAACAAAGGAATGCCGCTGAGGCTTGCAAAAAAATTCGACACTTAGAAATTTTAGAAAAACTTTCTGCAATACAAGATTGAAACGATGTGCTAGACAATGGACAAAAACTGCTTGAGGAGCTTTATCCTTGACTTTTTTCTGGAGTCCATTCCAGTGTCCAGACATTACACTGGCCCCATTGTAACATTGTCCTATTAATTTGTGTTGATAATCAAATGGATCCAAAATTTTGCCCAACATCTATATAACATAAATATATTACTGCATCAATCATTGTTTGTAGAAACAGTATTCAAACGAACGTTTTCATTGAAATGACTTTTAAAAGCCTAGCATTCTCCCTCAGGGCATTGGCAATCATGTTCTTATTAAAAAAATTTCTTACCATTAATTCACACTTCAGATGTTCAGCAGAATCATCGTGTCTATGGAGTGCTCGTGTTATGTTTAATAAGTCTGCGAATCCATCTTTATTCCAAACAGAATGTTTATTACTAAAAAGCAAGCACAGCCAACAAAATAATCTTTTTATGGTTATACTACTGCATAGCCATTTATACTGAGTAAACCAACACTCTTGAAAACTAATATTGTACGACTTACCACTCTTTAATTTCTTTTTTGGCCATAGTCGTCAATAAATCCGTTGGACGTGCTTGACATAATACGTCCCTTTTGTCTTCATCTTTCCGTGGGCTAAATGGAGTTTCCAGTAAATTACACACAATATCATTAATTGGATTCATTCTGTGGAAAAATCTACAACAAAATCATTGCTCTATTTCATGTAATGATATTCGGCATGATTGGCTAGACTTTTGGCGCTAAAGCTCCCTCTATTAGTTTTCTGTGTTCGCAACTGGAAACGAGGGACATCTATTTTTAAATTTCAACTGGCAATCCTATAGAGGAAGGGGAATCGTGTTTCTAACTTTTGCTTTCCTTCGGAGCCGAGTCTAAATGCCTTTTGGCTGCTAATGGCGGTGTTGTCATAACAACCATCTGGCTTACAGAATATGCGCAGCTATTTTTCAGCAAAAACTTCTGTGTTAAGTTTTTGCTGTGTACAGTCATAAGCATTGTAAGATATTTTCCGTGTATTGAATAACGCACTCTGAGAAATTAAATTCATTCATATTTGTAAGTACTTGAGTAATTTATAAATCGTAAAAGAAAAAAAAGAGAAATTTTACATAGAAATATTGAAAATGTATATATAAGAAATACTGAAAAAAAGACTAATTTGAGAAACGTAATTTGTGAAAAATGAATTTGATGAAAAATGTTGGGGAAGAGGCACTTCCCCTGAAAAGCCGCCACTGGAATAGGGATGGATATATTGGTAATGATTCATATGAAGAAAATAGAGTTCCAAAAATACTTACATATGAAGCAACTTAGGTTTTATTTGATCTAATAATTTCCACTGAGGTGGGTGTTTATCCATGTCTGATGATTGTGTCAAATTCGCTACAGAATTACAGTCAGTAGAGTTTGCAAAACTACATAAGTATTTTGAAAGTGAAGCAGTTTCTAATTGGGGTGTAAAGTTAAAAGTTTTTCCCCACTCAGTTCAAATATACATATTGCTAATGCCCAGCCAATTGAACTTAATTATTGCATTCATGAACAAAGGGTCATAAGATGAAGTCAGGGGCTGACTTCATGTTATACCTCAAATAACCCACATTTGAGGCCACACTTTCATTCTACTGAAAAATATCCATGGCTTATCCCCGGATTCAAACCAGGAACCTTTTGATCCAGAAGCTGGCACCCTGACCACTAGACCTATTGGTCAGCCAGTTATAAATGCAATTGCATATGATGTAGAAAGATACCTTGTGCAATAAGTGTCGATTTCTGTAGTTTGGTATTAAATTTATCCATAGAAATAATGACACTGGGTGAAATTGATTCTAGTGGGGGCCACTGAAGTGTATTATTGCTTTTACCCTACAAAACATTAAAAACTAAATAACCACACTCTGGTTGAAAGAATCCTAGGATTTTGCTGTTGGGTCAAGGCTAAAACTAGTTTTGAAATAAAATGAAAAATTTTTAACACACTTGTACTTTTTAAGTCTGAAAATATAGAATGCACTACGATATCTTTAATCAACTAGGTTTATGCTATAATCAAGTTTGGTTTTTCATTTTCACTGGTTAAGGCTGTTACTGTAATTAATAAACAAGTATATTGAGGTTTTCTCTGCTTAATTGTAATGTTTCCATTTTCAATACCCAACTGTAACTCGGGGAATTCTCAAATATTTAAATTTAATTGCAGGAATTACAAAATTTAAGTATCAGATTAAAGGAAATGTTGCTACTTTTTGAAAAGCTTAATTAAATCACTTCAAGTATTCACTGATAGAAATAAATTTAAATAAGCTTCGATTGAATTACTTTACTAGAAATTTAATTCTTTCAAGATCGATATTTTACTTAACATGCTTAAAAGAATGATCAATTTGTAACAGGATTTATTGTTTTAATTAAATATTTTCTCAATCCCATGGTCATACTAAAAGTAATGTTTCTTTTACAGGTAAAGGCATCTTCTAATGAAAAAGAACAAGGTGATAAAAAAACTGACTAACAGCAAATATTCCATTCATGTAATTTTTTGTTAAAGTTTCAATTTGATGTTTACTTTGAAAGAGCTTTATATTCACGCAATGCAGCAAAAGTAATCATTTATTTATTAGCTTGTTTGTAAAACATCTATATGTACATACAATGAATGTGTATTAAACATTCCTGTCTTTTATTAAAATAATTTTTCAATCTCAAAATGTGTATTGTAGTGTACATTTGGAGCAGAGTTTAACACTATAAAATGGAAGGGGCTTTCTAGGCACCTCGCATTGTTTCCTGCCCTGTATTGAATAAGTTGATATTTCATGACTGAATTATTTACAAGGGTCCCCACGCTTCTTAGAAACTCCTTATTTTTAGCTATCATTTCTAAGAGTCCTTAAAAACTGCTTAGTTTTAAAATCAAGAGTTCTTAAAACTCCTTATTTTTCCCAAAATTAGAAAACTAAATTTTTCTGACAGTAGTCATTTTCCGTTTTCGGAAAATTAAAATGTGCCCAAAGTGATTAAGAGCCTACTCTGAAAATTCGCTGTTATTAGAAAATTAACAAACAAAAAATTTCTTTTTGAAAATTAAAATAGAAAACTCACAGATGTAAATGGATTGCAAAACTATTTAGGTACTAATATAATGAAAAATAAAGCAGTGGCATGCAATTATCATTTTCCAAAGAAATGTAATAATTTTCACAAAATGAAATACAATTTTTGAAAAACAAGAACATGTTCTGTGTGCATTATTAAGATTATCCTGCAAGAAGGTAAGATTTCAGTTATTTGCTGATGTCTCTAACATTTTGTGTTCATAGATGGCTAGAGAATGTCCCAGTTGTAGAATCCCTCAGGGGCACATCTTTAGGTGTGTACGGGATTCACAAACCCGAGTGAACTGCTCTTCTCCCATGGGGTTTACTGTCTTTGGTAAACATGGGACTCGCACTCCTGGGGTACCCAAGCGATCTTTTCTCTTTTCCTCCTACTGTTCTATCTCCAACCCCCTTTTGTTTTTCTCTTTCATGGGTCTTGTGAACAGCATTGTAATTATGAACAATTTTGCTTTGAAATCCAATTATATCCATCATATCAAGATTCCATTTCGAGTTTTCCAATTTGATTTGCTTTTTTTTAAAAAATTCCCATCACTATGAGTTGTTTAATTTTTACTTTATAAAATGTCAGTACTTTTTCTGACCCACATGTTTGCTGTGTGCGGCATCCCGTATCGGGGAAAATGGAATCCTGGGGTACCTGATGCGTGCCCTTTGGCCCACGCTTCAACGTAGACAGGTGACCAGAGTGAGCCCGCTTTGGTCAATCGGCTCACTTAAGTTCTCTGGGTTTCACCACGTCAGAGTGCTTAGCCCCTCTACCATGCTGAACTTCACTGGTCTTAAGTATTTTGGGTTAGTGCTGCAACTAGGGATGCCCTGGGTGAACCGGCGGATCCACATCCCGATACTGTAACACTATATCATAGTATCTTGAAGTGTGTGCTGAGGCTGGAATGTTCCAGAGCCAGCAACCACTTCCCCTTGTTGGACTCTGGTGGATATGGGTTCACCACGAAGAAGATAATTATTTAATCTATAGATCCAAAATTTTCTTTGTGCCCTAGAGGAGGCCTAAATCCCTCTACCAAAACTTGCTCAATACCTAAATTCTTAATGAATAACCCTGAAGGGGGAAACTTGCAACCTTTTCACCATTTGCTGTGCAAAAATACATTCAGTCTGCTGATGATGAACCAAAAGCTATTAAAGAAATTGTGGTCTGGTGATCTTTTCATAGAAAATATCTGCATATCAATCTGAGCAACTAATGAAATTACACCAAATTGGCAAACAAAAAGTTAATGTAACTCCACACAGATCACCTCACCACTCTAAATTCTAGTCTTGGAGTTATATCTTAATCTGGTCTTTTTAATGTATCTGAACATGAGTTTATTGAAGAATTGAAATCTCAGCATGTTTATTCAGCCAAACGCATCTACTTCAGATGAGATGATAAAAGTATTAACACAAAACGTAATATTAACATTCAACACACCAGACAGCCATTAAAGCAGGATACTTAAATTGCAGCGTTAGACCATTCATTCCAAACCCCCAAAGATGCTTTAAGTGTCAGAGGTTTGGACATTCCCAGACTTCATGCAATTTGTGCCAGATGCTCAAAACCCGAACATGGCGAAAACTGCACTGATGAACCTGTATGCTTCAATTGTAAGGGAAATCATCCTACTTACTCCAGGTCTTGTCCTCAATGGAAAAAGAAATCCAAAGTATAAAGATAAAACAAAAGATTTTATATCTCGAAGCAAAAAATAGTAGAAAGTCAGACACCAAGAGCAAATATTTCATACGCATCTGTAATTAAAACGATGAAATCCGTTGCTATCCAAACAGATACCATTCCCAATAAAGAAATTAAAAATACAATTGAATGAAACAATTGTCCAAGAAAAAGATGTAACCATTAAAGATTCAACAAAAACAAACATTCCCAAACCATCTGGTCCTAAAACAAAATCACAAATGAAATTAGATGCTACAAAATCTAATAGAATCGATGAAAATACTGGGAGATCTATTCTTATCTGGTGAGAAAACGGAAATAGACAAAAATAAAGAGTACGCACAAACGCAAAAAATCTGAAAGAATATAATGGTTAAAATATTTTGAAATTGCAAAGGCCGTAACCATGTTGAGAATGTGGAGACTGATTGTTGCCATCCTGTATGTCTTGGTCTGCAAGAAACTTTTTTGACACCAGCAGTATGCACACAAATTGGAAGATATATCTCAAGATAATTTTAAAAACAATCATGCTAGTGGTGTAGCGCGTCTGGATTGTCCATCTTCGGCTGTGTTTCAATTTCATACTTTCAAAAATTTATGAATTTTTATTTTGTACATATGTAAATTAAATTATTCAGTCTCATTAGTTATGCCTCAGATGATGATCTTGTTTTATTGTCTGACTATTTAAATATTTTTATTCCCATCTACGCATTTTAAATTTACCTTTTATCTTTGTCTTCATTTTTAAATGTTCTGCGCTTTTATTGGGCAATATTCTGCCTTGTTTGGCACAGTTTGTCCACTTTTGGACCTTGCACCATTAAACCCAAATCAATCAACCAACCAACCCAGTTGTAGAACTTGCAAGTGTAATTTGGACTGATATTATCAAATGTTAGAAGTGTAGAAAAAGGTACTTCGAATAAAGTAAATTGCAAGTCTTTTCCGGCAGTACGAGATGCTACAAAGGATGAGTTAATTCTGGCAAAGTTTAATTTTTTCTTAGCTGTGGCAAAATTATTGCAACCATTCCTTGAATTTTATCAAAACGATAAACCATTGCCTTTTTTGGAGATATGTTAAAGCAATGTGTGGAATACTTCAATCTCCTAAAACCAGAAGAAAAAGTTAATGTAAGTACCATTCAGAAGGTTTTCAAATTTGATTTTTCCGACTAATTTTTATTCTCCTGTGGACAAAATCAATATGGGGTTCATTGGGAAAAGAATAGTAAAGTAAAAAAATAACACCTTGTGCTGCCTTTGATTTGCAGTGTGATTGCAGAAGTTTTGTTATACAAATGTTAGTCTCATGGCTAAATCTCCTAGAGCATATTTGCTTGTTCGAAATGCTTCATGTCTTGATCCTAGACATGATTAAAGATCAGACCAAGTGCATGAACTCCATGAAGCTAGTACTATCGCAAGGATTGTGATGATATATTACTTCAATTCAAAGATTTTATGGAAAGCACCGTTTTCAAATCCGCTTCATTGTTTCAGAATTTTGAACCAAAAACAATGCGTTTAGATAGTTTTTTAACTTCTATAGATGATAGATGAAAGTATAGATGATAGTCTTTGTATCATCTATACTTTCTTAGTATAGATGATACAAAGGGAAAACTATGGAAAGTTATGAAAATCATAATGATCTTATCTCATGGCCAGGCTCCTGTGGAACGTGGATTTAACATAAAGTCCTTAGAAGTTGAAAATTTAAAAGGAGACTCCTATATTGCAGACTTATTTATGAAAATGATGATATTCCAAATTTAGTAATTACTAAAGAAATGAGAAATTGTTTCTTCAAGGCAGAAATATGTTATGCATTTAGAACACAAAAGTGCGAAGACAAATTTAGAAAATAAAAGAAAACTTGAGCTACAGGAACTTAATTCCTTAAAATCAAAGAAAATTTGTCTTGAGGGTGATATAATGAGAATGGAAGTCAGCTGAAGAACTGGCTAATGAGGCAGAAGCTTCTGAGGACTTCTCTTTTAAAAAGTGCAAATGCACTACATAAAGAAATTAAAGGAAAAGCAGCTGAAATAAAGGAATTAGACGAAATAATTTCTAAGAAAAACACATTAGTTGGAATTTATTCGTAAGACTTTTTCTCAGGGGCAATATTTAACAAGATAAATGTATTTGTATTTAAAATGGAAAATAAATTTGTTATTAAAATTCTTTATTTTCTATTCCACCTTGAGATGACATCCTTAAAAATTAGTTTTATTGTGGTTAAATGGGGTTAATATGTGTAAAATACATTCATCTTTTTTGTGCATTGTTTTTAGGAAGTTAACTTCAAAACACGATATATTTAACAGACAACAAAAAAAATTAACTTTTAAGTTACTATAAATCTGCCAACTGTCCTGTATACATCCCTAACTTTTGTTCTACTAGGTTGACTCATACAATGAAGGTACAATATGGTCTCTGGTATATCTCGATTAGTCCTTATAAAAAATTATTTGTGACCTTAGAAACTCCTTATTTTGAAAAAGTGGGAACCCTGATTTAGCTCAAACTTAATGTGTATTTAATCACTTTGGCCTAGCTGTCATAGAAGGGAGATAATGAACCATATACCTAGAAAGACGGGAAGGGGCCAAAATGACCCCTATCGCAGTAATAGTGCTAAATTTTTCCTGATTGATGACTATAATTACCTTGTAACTACACTGTTTTATCTTGTCTTTCCCCTCTACACCCTGTTTACAAGCATTAAAAACACTCCCCAGCTGTGAGCAAAGATTACCAATACAATGAATGTGATTTAGTGGTGATTGGCACACCTTGGGAAAAGGGAAACAACCAGATAACTATTTTAGATCCTGAATATTAGATATTTAGATAACTGAACAATTGAAATCAAAATGCACATGCCTTGTAGGAACACTGGGAAAAAACCGCAGAGGTACTACCAACAGCAAAGTTGGGAAAACAACCTCTTCATTGCACAATATTGTTCAGAAAAGGCTGATATAATGCTTACTACTTATCAGATAAAGATAAACAAAAATGTATTAAGTTCTCTTCATTATTATTTATGGTAACAGTAGAGTGAAGACACCAGAAACTACATTTTTGTAACCAGACTAAATATGGTGTCGAGATTGTAGACCAAATGGTACACCTATACACTACAAAATCGGGATCTGATTGCTTGCCTATGCAGGTATTTTTTAAAAATATTTTAGACATGTCTGGTAAATGCTTGGGTTTTGTATAGTGATGGGAAAGCAGAAACTTAGCAGGAGAAATTTCATCCTGCAGCTTTGTGAAGATCTCCGTACTCCATGTGGCATCTCAAATTAATGCAGCAAATACTCAGATTTTGTCAGTTATAAAACATCATCAATAAGAGATTGAAATGCAGAGTGCGAAATTTTGCATGGGAAACCACACAAAAATAGGTGTGTGAATTGCAGAAAAAGCAGTATTCGGGAAATGCTCATCGAGAGAAAATGTGCAGAATTCCTTCAACGAATGAAAAAATAAAATTATATAAAAGCAGGTCAGTGATAAATTTTCAACTTGAATACTAGCATATATTCTATTATCTATCATTTGAAATCTAAAGTATTAATATAACCTAACGCTCAATAAGAGCTAGGGACCAAATTGGCCCTTCCGTCTTTCTAGGTATAAGACAACTTCCCATCTTTGTAGTGTTAAATCAGTACTCTCAACTAAATATTTTATAATTTGTATCAATTTACTCTGGCTTAGATAAAAAAACGAAGTTTTAATCACAATCCACTGGTTGATTGAAACATATTTTAATTTTAGCAGTTTACTGAAAATGTAAACAAAATAACTGAAAATTGTTTGCTAAATTTTACATTAAGCACACAAATTTTTGCCTTTACTTTGTTAAAAATAGTGTTGAAAATGGTAATCTTGGGACATCTTAGCTATACAAGTTAGCATAAATGTCGAAGACACAAGAACAGGAATTTGAGTGAGGCAGTACATCTTGTATGAAAAACAATTGTACTACCATTAAGATTGACAACTTATAATATATTTTTCTACGTGTGTGATGCTTACTTTTAATGTCAATTCGGTAGTGAATGCCTAACTCTGAATAAACATGATGAATCAAGAAATTAAAATTTGTCTTTCATGTTAAGACACTTACTAAGACATTCATTAATATAACAGATTACAACACTACCAAAATACTTTTTAGGTATTAAAGTAATATTTAAAAGTATTTTGGTCTAGGTATTTCTGATGTTTCTACCTGTAATTTTTAAGACTTGTGGATCCAATACTGATAGATATGTCGTCGGCTTACATGAATTTTTTAGCCTTTCTAAACTACAATGTGGAGATCTTTAGACATTCATTTTTTGCTTAATGCTTAGATATCTTGACCTAACGAAATACGTAGCAAGTAGAATTTCCCCTTTTATTAGAAATGTTTTGGACTATTTCTATTTTCCCTCATCCAAGGATGGCAGGGTATGAAACAAATCATGATTTTAAAAAAAATCAAAAGCATCCGATTTATTTGATTTAAATCGGACTTTTTATTTAAATCTGATTTTTATTTTTATTAATTAATTCCTTGCCCGTACAAGTTTAAATTTGTTGGACATGAGACATGCAAATTAGTGTAGTTTCTAGATAATTTTGATTTATTTAAACATTAGTATTTTTATGTAAAACATTAATGTGTTAAGAAATATAGCCAGGTAAATATTTGAAAGATTAAAACGCAACATCTGAATTAGCAAAGTAAATCACATGATAGAGTAAATAGTGCTTTTGAGAAAAAATCATGTCACCAACAGAAAATAAAATAAAAGGAACTTGCATCTAAAAAATTTCCTACTTATTAATTTTTAGCTTGCAGAAATAACTTATTGGTGAAAAAATTGTTATTTTTTGTAAGTTCGGTCAAAAATGAGACATGAAAATGCATAATTTTGAAATCAAATGTCTATTTATCAAATTCTTTGAGCAATGACAAGTATTTCATAGGTGTATACGAAGCACACAAAAAGGGTTTATATATCAAACAAAAAATGAAGTTTTTCTCTGAGCAGCACAGAACAAGTGTAATATCATCCCTCAGATAATTCCAATTCAGTGGAATTTTGAGCTTGCAATAAAAAATTTATCAATTCCAATAGCTTTCTGCTTCAACCAATAATCTTTTTAAGTATCTTACCCATAATCTTTTGTTTAAGTAACATACTCACTCAATTATCAGATGAGCGAATTAACTTTTACATTCCAAATTTCAATTTGAGAAATATTGAATAGTTATTCTAGGAGGTAAAGAATTCTAAGGGATCAATGCATAAAATTTCCCAATAAATTGAAATAAAAATTAACCAATATTTTGCCCAAAACAAAATGAAACTTAAAATTGCCAATTATAAAGATTTATGTGCAAAATTGGGATGCTTTTGTGATACTGCAGAAAATCTTTCTGTTGTCTTTGCTTTATGAACAAACTACAATACTAAATAAATAACTAGAACATCTTAAAAAAGAAAGCAAGTTACCACAATTTTAATAATTGAATATATTTCGAGCATCTTCACTCAACACATGGTGAATGGTTTAAAATTGGCCATTTGCAATTTATAGTCATTGAATGCTTAAAACAAAACCAACACTGATGAGCAGGCTTAGGCTTGTGAGTGACACCTATTGGTTAATGGCCCAAGATGAAAATACTTGTCTGGTAATTATGATCCTAATCAGCAAATACTGTTATTTATTGTCTTCGAAGGGAGGATGATTTTCAATAATTTTGAGGTGAACTCAGTATGAGTGAAGATCTTAATTTATTTGAATAAAATAACACATCTTGTTGAGTATTTCATTCTCAATATTAAACATAACAGAAAGAAAAATGAAATTTTGATTTAAATTAATGATTTTTTAATAAAAATCACTTGATTTAAATCAGCATACCCTGAAGAAGGGTAAAGCATCTGTAAGAATAGAGATAAACATTAACAATTAAAACAATGCTGTTTTATTGTAAAACTTAAAAACAGATTATTCACATTTAAATTCTTTATACAATTTTATTATGCAACAAATGTACAGGTAATAAGGGATTATGTAATTACCAATCCATAAAAGTAGCATGCTGTTTTACTTCATTATGATTTTCTCTGCGTCGACGATTTGTAGCATTTGCCTCTCCCTTGATTATGATTCTCTTTTTATCCTGCCTCTTTTGTTTATTCTGTAGTTCCTTTCGGACTCTGGCTTTTACCTCCTCTGGAGGTATTGTTGAAACTGATCGTATGCTGTAGGTCTTACTTTTTCTAACAGAGGCGATTTCATCAACATTTTCATTGTTTTCTTCAGTGTATTCTATGTCCTTGTTATTTTCATTTTTTTCAGAAATCATTGGTTCTAAAAGTAATTCACTGTTCCCCATGTTACCTATTGAATCATCTAAATATCTTTGTAGAAGTTCATTCACATTTTTTGTTTCTTTTGCTGCAGCTTTCTTTACATTTTCTTCTGTTTCCAATTTTTCTCCATCACTTTCATTCTCAGGCTTTTCTTCCAGTGTCATCATTTCTAATGCCTTTAAAAGAAAGTATGGAACATATTACATGCCACAATTACAGTACTTTTTAAACAAAGTTTATAACGACTCAAGAATGTTGAGCCATTTACAATGAAAATTAACATTTTTGAGAAAGGCACTGTATGCCTCAAATCCAGGTGTGAAATGGTATCCTAAACAACATTTAATCAGCAATCACTGTGGCACACAAAATGTATACTTTAACTTGAAAATTTAAGTTGTGTTTGCAAACATTTAGTGCTGGAATTTGATCATCACTGAAGTTTAGAAAACTTGTTATGTTCTATTGTAGAAATCACAAGTAGTAAATACTAAGAATTATTTTGCATTTCTTTTCTAAAATGTATAAGTAACCAAACTACTAAAATGAATTCCCCCCTACAAAATATAATTTCCCACTTACCTTACCAAGAGAGCTGTTATAATTAATTTATTTTATGTTAATACATTAAAGAATATTTATTAATTATTATTTACCTCATCTAAATCTTGCAAGACATCTTTGGAGTAACCACTAGCACAGGTCATCAGATCTAAAGTATCTTCTCTCCTTCAAGAACAAGGCATACATATTTAAATTTTAGTGTTTTTAATACATTGTATTGTAATTAAATAGCTAGATTACTTTTTATATTAAAAATGTCAAGCAAAAATCTTTAAAATGTTCATATTTCTCAGTCTTAATATGGAAAAAGTATGGTTACTTTAATTTCAAAAGTAAGTTTATGGAATTTTAATTTTTGAAAGTTAGAAATATTTTTAAAACTTCCAAAATTTTTATTTGAGCAAATCAATTTGTATTCATTTAAGGTACTAATGTCTTCCTTTTAAGGAAATGTAATTAATACATCCCAAGATGTTGTAAGTAGAATACATAAATTGTACATGTATAATCATTTTTCAACTTTTTCATAACTTGAATTCATGCAACAGATTTAGAATTACTGTTAACAATCCAATTTTACAATGGTGCAAGAAAATTTAAATTCTTAATATTACTAATTTTGTTTTATGTGTAACAAGTTCACATTTGAAAATAATTAACAGAGGTATCTCAGTAACTGCACTTTGTACTGTTTCAGAACCTTATTTACTATTCTCAGATTAAAATTATTAGGCCTAGTTGTTAACAAATATTGCAACAATGAGTTCTAAAGAAATTGACTTACGAAATCTCCTGAAAGGTGGGATACAATTCACTTTCATAAGCAAATCGCTTCTTGAAAAACTCTCTAATGCAAGCTACATCTCTATCAAAATACCTACATAAAGGATTAAATATACACTTTGAACATTTTACAACACAAGAGCATACTAAGTCACAGCATTTAGTAATTATAATTACAAAATAAATACAGTATTAATACTACATCCTTAGACTTGTAAATACTTATTTTCAGAAATCAAACGATTATTGAATTAATTTATGACCAATATAATCAACACATATTCAACTAAAAGGAAAATTTCACATTCATGCCAACTTTTGTGAGATTTTACTATTAAATTTCGTGAGAAATATAACAAAAGAAATCCTCAGATAAAATAAATATTCATGATAAAAAAAATTCATCACATGGAAAATAGATTTAATTAATTATTAGTAACGAAATGCTTTTAAAAAACAAAATACCACACTCAATGTTGTGAATTCAGTGAGAAATGGCATGCCCTGTACAGTGAGTCACCACAGTACAGGTCATACTGATTTAAATCGAGTGATTTTTATTTAAAAAAATCATTGATTTAAATTTCATTTTCATTAAAGTTTATTTCAATTGAAAATGAAATAACTATGAACTAGATGCATGTTATTTTATTCGAATCAGTTAAGAACTATATCAAATACGTTAAGTAGGCAGTTTATGGAAAAAATAGATACTTAGTCACAACGAAAAAGTTTTCTTCATTATCACAAATGCATACCAATTTTGCACATTTATCTTTATAATTAAGAATTTAAATATCTTCATTGTTTTATATAATATGTCGGCTCATTTTGTTGGGGAAGGGGAATTTTATGCATTGATCCCTAAGAATTCTTTACACTGCTAGCATAACTATTCTGTATTTATGGAATTAAAATTTGGAATTTGCATGTCAATTTGTCAATCTGATAATTGAGTGAATTATGTTGAAATAGATTATGGATTGAAAAGGAAAGCTATTTTAATGATCATGACTTTTTGTTACAAGCTCAAAATTCCACTCTATTGGCATGTTCTGGGGGTTTGCAATTACACTTATTCTATGCTGTTTTCAGAGAAAAGGTCCATTTTCTTTTATGTTACATATAAACCCTTTTCGTAATCTTAGAATTCTTGATTATTTAATCGTAATTCTTGAAATACTTATTAATACTCAGAAAATTTGAAAAATAGGCATATTTTATTTCAATTTATGTATTTTCATGTCACATTTTTTATTATTTACTTACAAATAACATTTTTCACAAATAAGTAGTTTTTGCAAGAGAAATATTAATGAGAAGTAGGAATTTTTCATGAATTTTGTCGCAAGTTCGTTTTATTGTATTTTCTACTGGTGACTACTTTTTTGACTTAAAAGTCTAACCAATTAATCACATAAATAAAAATGCAATTTTTTTTTGTCTGATTTGTGATTAATTTTATACAAAAATTTATAATGTGGTGTTAGTGGGATCTCACAACCATATTTATCTAGGTCCAAAAAATTTCATGCCACTGGTTATAGGTTAAAAATCATATAAAAAATCAAACTAATACTTGGAGAAACAGATGGGAAAACAGCTTATGTATGGCATTTGTGTGCTGCTCTATTTACTCTATCATGTGATTAACTTCGCTAATTTCTTCGTCTCACATTTTAACCTTTCTAAAACTTACCCTCTATATTTCCTAATACATTAATGTTTATTCATAAATATTAATATTTAACATAAATCAAAACTATCTAGCTGCACTGTCATTTGCTAGTCTCATGTCCAACAAGTTTAAACTTGTACAGGTAAAGGGATTAATTAAAATCATAAAAATCCTATTTTTATGATTCGAGTCATGATTTTTTTCATACCCTGCCACAGAACCATTTAGACTACATAATAGTAAGTCTTCAGTTCATGTGACAAAAATAATGCGAGCTCAAAATCATAAATATGCACTGAAAAGGAAATAGTGATATTTTCAATACTAAATTTAAATACTTTTGTTTGTTTTAGGAAAAACGGATATTCTTTCGAATACTTAAAACAAATATTTCATTAAGTTCAAGGATAATTTGACATAAAATGGTACAAAGAAACTGCACTATAGATCTAATTTAGTTGAAAAATAATTTGATTTTAGAACACATCAAAACGAGTTGTATATAGTCAAAAAATGTTAATGAGATTGTTCAAAATATTAATTTATAATGCAACTTGTATTCAAGACATGCAATGAATACAATCCCATTTTGCAATTGTACATTAAAAAGTACACAAAAACAAATGATTTCATCATTCAAACCTAAAATAAGCCTAGAATGTTTACCATTCAGCATTCGGATGTGAAGTTGAGACCATTTGGGGAAAATCTATAAGTGTTGCATGATCATTTTCTCCAAGCATAATGTTAAATTCATTGAAATCACCATGAATAAGACCGTGGTTTGCAAGATTCACAAGGAGATTCATCAAGTCCTCGTATAGAGCAGGTACATTTTTTATGTCATGAATTTGACATCTGAAATATAAAATAAGTCAGAAACATCAGAAGTAATTTTATTATTCTCCAATTACTACTCAATATCAAAAATTGCAATTAAAATATAATACTTCGTAACTAATCTCAAATAATCATATCTGGAAGATGACATTAACCAGGTTTCTTTTGGTAAGAGGAAATTCTAGGCAATTAGTTTCTTATACCCATCTCTTTAGAACAACCAATCTTTCTAGTAAATTCATAACTTATGAGACAATCGGGAATTTCTAATCATAAAGCAACTAAAAAGCATCAGGATGTAAACTAAAAGCATAGGTCATAAAACAGAAATTCGAAACTAATGGGCTGTGTAAAGCCTACATTGGAAATGGGAAATATTACTTTTCCCCCTAACATCAGATCACACTAAGATTAATTAGGGGAGAGGATATGCTCATAATTTAAGATGGGGAAATTTTTTCTAGCTATGTGTTTAGTTTGATAATTTTGTTCCCAATTGAACTTATCAAAATCTCACCTGACTCATTCATGGCTTCAGGATTTGCACAAGATTTTCAGCAAAAGAAATAAGTAGTTTTTAATTTTAGGATCTAAGAGTCAAATCCACATGTACCTTGATTTGTGATGAAACATCAGAAAATTGTAAATACATTTGCATTTTTAACTTATTTGAAATCTATTCGAGCAAATTCAAACAACTTGTTTTTTAAAAGTAGGCTTTGGTGAGAAATCAGTAATAAAAATTATACTCAGGCAAAATTTTGAATACCTGATTTTGATCACTGAATGGGTGGATAATTGATGGGTCAAACACAGTAAGTTTCCTTTTTTTATTTTCATATTGAATTATTGCATTGAATATTTTACACTGCAGCTAAGTTCAATTCGAATAAATATTTTATGCTGGTAGTTTGTTGGTTCTGTGTTGCACTTCTGTATCTAAAAATATCCAACTTCAAAACAAGTAGCAGACTATTGGATCTGCTTGTCTCCAACACATCCCTTTTCTTTCAAACTGTAAACTCCAGACATGGCAACTTCACAACAAAATAACATTTTAAAAACAATGTGGAAAATTTTTAAATAGTTAATTTTGTAGACACGATATACCTTGCATAAAAATGCTTTTGGCAAGATTTGTGGAAATTTTTTTTATGATCTACATTTGGTTGGGCTGAATTTTATGGCACAAGGGCCATATTTGACCAAGCTATAACAAACACTCGACACAATGTTAAGTAAATGGACATACACACATGAAAGTTTTACTGACACAGAAGAGAGGAATTGAATCTGTGCCACCTACAACTTGCAGGTTGCTAATGCAGTGGGCAAATCCACTGAGCCATGACCTTCAAAAATGTAGTACATTTAAGACCACACAGGCAATTGATGCGCTCTTTTGTATGACAGATGGTACTCACAAGTCTACTGTTTTCATAAAGAGAAACACAAGAATTCTCAACTTACAAGGGATATCCATCAACTACTTCCATAACCACACAGTGCCGATTGAAGTCAACTGGCTTAGGAACAGGAAATCCACGATCGTGCAGAGCCTGGAATAAGAAACTATCAGATGGAAGAATTGAACCCTAAAACTAAACCTTGCACTTTAAAAATACAAAACTAATGTCAACAAAGAAAAATATAAATAAAAAAAATATAAATAACTCTGAATCAACTTATATCTAAAAAATAACTTAATATGTTTGGTTAAAAATATATTCAATTGTCTCATAATACTGTAGAACAGGTGCAATCTTTACACATAAAAGTTTATGAGAATTTAAATAGGATGCAAAAGTATTTTTAGAACATTTAAAGCAAAACAAACTCGACTCATGTAAGTTATGATACTCTAGACGTTATTTGTACTAAGATTAAATTTATTGGATGGTTACTTTATAAAACTCTTGGTAAAAATACATAACAGGGGCATTTGATTTGGTGCATATTTTGGTAACCTGCCTGAAATTTAATTATTTTCATGTCTTTATTTTATTCGATTTTGAATCTTATAATTTTGTTTATCATAATCAGAAAACATGGCCAGCATAGCAAATAAGTGACATAGGCACGAATTTGGCATTGAAAAAAATTAACATGCAACATTAACTTAGCATTCATTGGAATTGACGACAAAACGCCCCTGGTAATTTTTACCCAACATTTAGAAGTTATTTTCTTGTTTTTATCACTAAGCACTATATTAGCATAAGCTCATATTTATCAATTTTACTCTGTACAAAAAATATTTATGTCACAAATACATAAAGAATCTAGATTTTACATTTAGTGTAATCAGAATTTTAAACTTTAAGGAGCAGAGATTAAGTTACCTGCATGAAAGCAAACTCTTTTACAGCAGCCAGCCTTGATAAATATAACCAAGATACACTGCCTCTATGCTTGTGGTAATCCCTTTTCTCTTTAATTTTTCTGAATGATGTTCTACCAAGTCTACAATATAGATAGCAAAATTAAAAAAAATAAGTGTTTTACATAGGAGAAACAACAAATTATTTCAACACGTACAAATTTGTTTTCCAGTTAAAATACTGTGATTATGAATGAAAAAAACTAGTGCTCTATGCAGTTTACAAAATTAAGTACAGATAACAAAATTAAGGGGTTTTGATTTGGGTTATTTTAAGTACCTAAATTTAAGACACCTTAAGAGAAGGGACTACACAAAAGTAAAACATTTTTGCACAGTAGAAAGAAGTTCTAAACATGTCAGATTGTTAAATAGTAAACATTAAACAAAATGGCCTATGCCTATTTCAATGAACTATTTGTCCATCATTAGTATGAATTAAACATTTCAAATTTTAGTTCCTATATGCATTTTTATTGTACTATACTGCTAAGCTAGACTCTAATGTCATTTCTAAGCTGCTAGCTAGGCTTAGAAATGACAAATTAACAATAAATAAATGAAGGCAAGCAACAATATTCTTTTCATAAAACTTGGTAAAAATATTCCCAACCTGTGTATTTTCAAAACCATTTCTTTTTCATCATCATCAGCAACTAAAAATATATCTAGAAAATACAATAAGAAAAATATTAAATACACTTGAGCAAGACTATAAGCAATATATTAAGTTTATACAAACAGTTTGTAAGGAGGTAAGGGCACATTTTATATTATTTTCTTAAATGCTATCAGCAAAGTTATATATTGACACCTAAATTTTACAATAAAATAATGCAAATATGATTTAACAATTTCACATACATATTTCGCTCTTGGAGAAATTATTTAAGTTTATTCACAAGCATGGAAAAACATGACAATTATTTAAATTGCACTTTCCTGGTACTTTAGTATATCCATTAACTAAACCAAGACTAGATTGGATAATTGTATCCAATTGTCAAGCTTAAAATATTCCCAATTTTAACTTGCTAATAATTCTTGCATATGAAACAGAAATGGGAAGAACAAGAATTTCCAAAAGCAACACCTAATTCTGTTTTTAGACGATAGATACGTTCCTGAAGAATACGTTTAAAAAAATTTGTGTAAAACAAGACATTGTATCTATGGAAGAAAATATTGGTTCCGGATCTAAAAAATCAGTAAAAATAATTTTAAAAACCATATGAAAATATTCGTTTTAAGCTTATTATTTTATTTAAACAAAATACACATGTAATAATATGTAATGAAAATGAAAAAATTCTTCATGAACAAAAAAAAATCTGTTTTACACATCAAATTTTTTTATTCATTTTCACTTTCTAACAATAAACAGCACATATGTTTGCGTACGACTGGAATATCACTGCTATCACTACAAATGTTGTGGACATCGTCTTCTTCCTCTATTAATGAAATTCTTTCTGTGATCTCTTGAGCAAAATCAGCATGAGTTTCCTCTGGTGCTGATGTTTCACCGGTTTTATAAACGAATTCAGTTATTAACCGTTGTGTTCGTGTTTTGGTTAGGCCGTTATATAATTCTCTGTAAGAGGCTGTCAACAACTTCAGTTCACGTTGAAACTTCCCAGCGCATTTCTCATTAGGGTCATGTTTGACAAAATGATCACCTAATTTTTTGGCCAGTTCCAGACCTTCTTTTATTAAATCTGCATTTAGAACAGGATCATTTTCTTCATTATCACTACATTCTGTGGGATTAGGAGTCTCAAGGATAACCTCTAATATTTCATGTTCGCTTAAGGCTTTATCGACTAATAATTCATCAATATCTTCAAACGATAGATCATCGAATCCTCTCCACCAATTGTGCGTGCCATTGTAATGATGGTTGGGAAATTCAGTCGTATTAGGGATGATGGGTTCTGCTTTTTACACATTGTGGCCAAACCGCTTTCCAACACACATTCAAAGTTGCTGGTTTTAATTCAGTTAACGCTAATCCAACTAGATTGATACAATCCATAATTGAGAATTTCTTCCACACATCAATGACTGTTAGTGTTTCATCATTCAGTTTGTTCAAAACGTGTTGGAATGTTCGTTTTACGTAGTATGTTTTAAATGTCGCAATTATACCTTGGTCTAGCGGTTGTATCAAAGATGTAGTATTAGGTGGCAGAAATAAAATTTGTACGTTTGGGTGTTCCAAGATAGGATGGCAGGGTGCATTGTCAAGAATCAGAACTTTAAATTTGAGACCTTTCACATTCATGTAACATCTGGGACGAAACATTTGTTGAACCATTCTGTAAAGATAGCAGAGGTTACCCAGGCCTTCTTGTTTGCCATCCAGTGAACAGGCAGTTTATTGATATCTACACCTTTCATTGAACGTGGGTTTAGGGCTCGATTTACCAGCAGTGGTTTAAACATACGATCTCCTGAAGCGTTGGAGCAAAATAAGGTCACACGATCCTTAGCTACCTTAAAACCACCAGCAGTTTTCTGCGATTTGACTAAGTACGTTCTGTTCGGCATTCGTTTCCAGAAGAGACCACTTTCATCTGCATTCCACACTTGATCAGGAGTGTATCCCCCATCTTTAATAATTTTAGCAAGTTCCTGCGGGAATACTTTAGCAGCCGATTCATCTGCAGATGCAGTTTCACCTTTAATTTTTATATTATGAAGAGCATGCCTTTTAAGAAATCCTATCATCCAACCTGCACTTGCAGAAAATTCATACTTTCTGTTTAACTGAGATAAAGTGCTTGGCTCCTTTTCTTTAATCTGTCTATAAATTGTTAGTGCTGTTTGCTTGATGGCATTTCCATCTACTGGTACTCTTTTTTGTGACTTATCTTCAATCCATATTACCAGAGCCTTTTCCATCTTTTCCTTGACAATATCTCTTGTATATGATGAATTAACACTTACTTTTGTTCCAGAACATACCGATTTCCTAATTCCAGCTTCATTTTTCTTAATTGTTCGTATGGTAGCTTCATGTACACCAAAATGCTTTCCTACAGACGTAGCACTTTGTCCAGTTGTAAGACGATCTAAAATTTGAATTTTAAGTTCCAAAGAAATCGCTTTCCTTTTCGTTTTGGTAATGGGTGAATTATGCGACATTATATAAGAGCTACCGAAAAATATCTCAAATTAAAATTTTTAGAGCTGAATCCAATGACTAATGCAAGAATTGGCCAAAAGAGCAATTTTAATTAACACTAAGCACAAGACAAAACAATTACAAGAATAAACAAACATAAAAAGTAACATCTCGGGAGGACAAAACCTCAGTGCGTCAGTCCTACGCTGGCCTTGGGAAACAACTAAAGAAAAATTGTTCATTTGCTTTCGCGGAGAGTGTGTCACGTGGTCCGCCATCACCAATCAAGGCGCATATCGCTGAGACACACGTTAAGGGGCTGATGCGTTACAACTTAATAAATAAAGGTATGAAAAATTTGCAAACATACAATTTATTGACTTTCGGCAAAATTTATATGCACACAAATTTCACTATAGATTCTTTCACTGAAACAGAGCTACATACTAAATGTCTTCCGAAGATACAATGCATGAATACGGTAGATGTGCACCAAATTCAATAAAACCGATATGTAATGTATCTAGAGGAAGCGCGCATTTCAAAACACACACACTAGCTGTTATACATATAGAAAATAGAAATGATCTACTACGCCACAAATAAAATTTTGCTTTCTTAGAATTTAGGCAAAAAAATTGTTAGAAATTGGATTGGACTGCTCGTGTTAAATCAAATTGACTCGCGTAAAAAGACAATGAAATATTTATTTTGAATTCGTGTTAAATCAAATTTGTGTAAAAAAAGTTCATGCAAAAACAGAATTAGGTGTATAAGACGTAATATAAAGTCATGAAGAGCCAGTAGAATATCAAGCAAAGTTGCAGTTTAAATGCATTATGTTCGAATCGAGGATTCAACTTAAAGCACACAACTTCACACATGAGCTTGTAAATATTTATATTATGATCAATTTTCTTATATGTATTATATTTAACACTGTTTTGGCCAATGCATTCCTGGGTCCCCGTTGTGAGACATGCAAAATTCTTTTCCATTCTTTTCTTACAAACCGCACTTGCATTTTTAGAATTTTTTTATAAGCAGCAAGCTGAATATTTCCTCGGAATTGTTTTGTCATTCAAGATTGTTTTCCTTCCAGTACTTGCTATGCTGCTATATTCATAATAGTTTTGTAGTTTGCATTTTTCTAGGTTTTTTGTTCTGTACTGATTATTTGTATTTTTGACTTCCAACATTTTTGGAATTTATTAATGTATCAGAATTCTGATTAGAATTCTCGTGTTTTTCTGTCGCTGCTACAGCCTGGTACATTGAAAGTTCTTGTAAAAAGGTAAATAAATTTGTTAGCAATGATTGACTACAGTATTTTTGAATTGATTAAAACTTTTGAAGATATGAACCACTGACGATGCCATAAGTCGTTCTTCTGTACCAGTGAATATTTGTAAGTTTCTTTTAATTTATTGCCAGGACAACATAATTATTACCTCTTGTTTAGAATAAATTAAAAGGAACTTATTGAAAGGGCAGACCTCTAAGCAAAGAAAAGTACTGTTGTTCTTCAAAAGTCAAACTCATTAATGACTTTATTCTGCCAAACTTCTAGTTAAATTGTAGTTTGGAAGAAATATAAATTTGATATGCTAAAGCTAGGGGAAAAGCCTGGGAGTGCTTTGGTGATTCAAAGTCTCCAAATCCAACTTTTCCTTGTGGTTCAGCTGTTGATTTGTTTTATATTCTTATTGGACACACCTATGCCATTTATTAAGAATCGGACTTGGGAGTTCATCTAATTGTATTTTATGTAATTTTGAATGACCAATAACAAACATGCACAGCTCAAAATGATTTTAAATATATTGTTCAGAGACAGAGAAGCAAGGCTAATGGATTAATTGTCAAACACATGGCATTTATAAAACATTTTCATGGTTCTTCACAGGAATTCCAATGGGCAATTAGTTAAGAAATATTTCAGCTTATGAAATTACTTGTGTAAGATTTCAGTAACATAGCACAATAATTACAACCTGCATGTTGAAATTCAGTTCCTTATGCAAAGTTTTATTTGCTTTAAAGTGTTTGTTCTCAGTTCTCTACATGCAGATGTCACATGAATCGTCAAAATAAAGCAAAATAGTTGTCACTTCCTTGTAAAATATTTGAGTCAGAAATGCCTTGAGTAACACCATTCAGTGTTTTCCTCCATAACCAATGCCACACATAATAGAACCATTTCACATATTTATACATATCTAGTCAGCCAAATAAACCTCTAATACTATGACTACATAACATGATTTTTGTAAGCAACTTTGATGGGTGATTAAAAATGGGTCTTTTGGTTTTTAACAAACCAATTCAAACTCATTTTTCATCAGTCATATATTTTATTACACTAACAAAATATCAGTCATGGTAAAATCACACAGTCCTAACGAAACAATAAAATAGAACAAGGGATTAAAGAATCTTCTCTGAAACTAGACAATAAAATATTTAGTGAAAAAACATGGATTATCTCGAGTTGTAAACCTAGTCCGAAAGCAAGATAGTTTTAGGAAAGACATGAAAAGAAGTTTGGATAGGTGATGCACAAAGTTGGGTGGTTGCTTTGGTGTTTTATGGCCCAAGGACCATATTTGGTCAAGGTGCACCAAACACAAGACAATGACAAGTAAAAAATGTCAATGTCATGAAAAGGGAAAGAGGGATTGGGGAAGTGATGTGCAAGGACCATATGCATTGGATCAGACCAGTGTATATGGAGGAAGGGTGGATGGTTTGGTGTTAAGGGTACCTATTGAGCATGACAAACACTATCAGCCAATGAAATATACGAATCACTGAAAGCCAGGTTGGTTGTTTTTGCATTTTATGGTGCAGAGGTCATATTTAGCCAAGGTGTACACTAAAAGCCAAGACGATCCAGCATAAGTATGATTTGGCAAAGGTAAAAGTGGAGGTGAAAGTACATACAACTGAAATCAGCTAAGATTTAAGTTAAAAAATAAACTTTATTTTTTAACATAAGGATTTCTTGATTCCTGTGTGTGATAATTGATTATCAACAATTATTTTAATCAGAGGATGTTAGGCATCTGGGCTTACAAGGCCACTATGACAATGAAGATATCTTTTTCATAAGATCAATCCAATAAAAGCATAATTGTTAGCTCATAGGTGCACTTTCACTCACCAGACTCTTTCCCTGTTCCAACTTGATTTCCAAAGGATTTTATTATGCCTTTAGATGCTAAAGCTTTCAGGGCAAGATAATCATAACCCATATTTGTGAGTCTGTATCCATCATCTGAAAATAAAAAAAACATGAGCAAAATGTCTAGAAATTGTGATTCAAAGCAAAATGAAGCAAAAAGGATAATTAAGTACCTTAAATCAAAAAGATGAAATGTGGATCCTGTTATACAAACACAATTTCAATCTCATTAGCATCAGTTACTACTTGTTAGTCAAGCATTAAAAACACATAAAATATTCACTTACATCTTTTCCCTCTTTCATAAGCAGCTAGCTTATGTTTTGTAAGATCCATCAATCGCTTATGGCAACCACCATGTTTTAAATTTGCAATGGATGAAATTAAAGGTCCAGGAACAAGTTCATGGTTTTTCATTCCCATTTCAATCTGCAAAAATAAAGAAAATATTAACTTGTATACCAAGTACACACAACAAACTATTAAAGAGCAATTCAGAGTACTAACATTAACTTTCAAACAAAATTGAATTCTATAATTAAAATTTTTAATACCTTTTAGGTTTGAGTATTTGGCATAAGGTCCAAAAATAACATTTTTAGGAGAAATGTAAAAAGATTACGCTGATAGCATGTATGAATTCAAACAATTGAAATTCTTATGATCGGAAATCACATCAACTCAGTATTACTTTAAGAAAAATATAAACTAATTTTTTAAGTCTTTAATATTCTTTTATGACCTCATGTAAGGAAATAATGAAAAATAGTCACATTTTAATCTATATTTTACTTTAAAAATTCATTGTTCATAAAGCCCGGTAGTTTTTAAGATTATAGAATAAATTTGATTACAAAACTAAAAAGCAACCAAACATGTAGAGTCCAGCAATGGCATGGTGACATTTAAGTCATGTGGTCTTGAATGAAGTTAAATTAAGATTAACATAAACAATGTACTTCCACAATATTGTCCAATCATTAGCAGATTCAAACTCTAAGTTTATTGTTTAGTAAAAGTGATAGCAGTGATGAGATGATGAAAAAAAATTACAATGGTCACAGCCTTGCATTCTTGTTTTATGGCAGTCCATTATAGCCAAGTTAAGCGCTAGCTCGGTAGCAGTGATTAGCCTGTTGGTCCTTCAATTCCCGATCCGAGCATGGATGTTCGTAGTGGTTCGAAATCCATTTTTAGAAGTAGGTCCCAGTCATTCATGTAAAAAACATAGCCATAGAGCACTAAACACAAACTGAACTCCTGGCAAAGTGGACTCGCCTCAGGATTAGAAATCGGAAAAGAGTTAGGCATCAATGACACCTAAACTTTTCCCTAGTTGCAAAAAGGTTTTACATGGGTGCAATTTTGAATTTATTTTGGTTTCATGAATGCATATAAAGTAAACACATTGTAAAGTCTGGGACCACACATGTATTTTCGATGAGCCTATTTAGAAGAGTATAGGTTGTTGGAAGGAAAATAAATGATTTATTTAGTCAGAATTGGTGCCAAACAAGTGCACAGATTCATTGCAAAAAATGGTGACTGAATCTCGAAACCTGATCATCAAAATGAAATTAATAAGTAATATTGTTTACATGACTGCTAATTTAGAATCCTGGCTCACACTATAACAAAACTTTACAAATCAATAAGACAACTATTGTACTACTCTACTTATTGGTTGGTTTTGGGGTTTTATGGCGCAAGGGCCATATTTGGCCATGCTGCGCCAGGCACGATATACAATATCAAGTAATAGACATACACACAATGAAAGATTTACTGACACAGAAGAGAAATACACCCAGGGAGGAACGCACCTGACAGGAATCGAACCTGTGCTGCCTACAACTCAAAACGCTGCTTATTGGAAGTATTCAACAAAATTTCACTTAAAAACTACTTGATGGACCTCTAAAAAGTTCATGCTACTAAGAAATAATATCAGGGACAATTACATCTTAAGGCGAATGACATAAAGTCAAGTGCCTGGCATTTGTTTCATTCACAATTACATGTTCACTGTTTATTTGCTAGGCAGAGCTAAGAAATATTTTAGTATCTTTGATCTATTTTAGATTAATCTCAAATTAGGTTACTTTCAATAACATTAAATACCTAAAGCAATAAAGTTTAAAACAAGTTAAGTTGCAAAATATCAATTTTACTGTGTCGTAGAATTTAACCCAATCTTTCCTCATTTTTGACTCCTTACACAGCATCTATAGAGGAAAATATTTTAATTATAAAAAAGCCAAACACACACAATGACTTTCCTTTAATCAATTTAAGATGATCAAGAAAGATCTCGACTCTATAGATAGCTAGTCTTTCTGGATTAGAACGTTTCCAGCAAAAAGTTCAACTCTTAAAAGACTGGAAAACCAAAGCACTGTGTTGCAAGTTCTTTTGTCACAACTAGTTTTGTTGTGTTGCTACCTGGGGTTTATCTCATTCCTCTAAAGACAAAGGAGGACATCTTCTCATATCAGTAATCCAGAACAGCTTTAGCAAAATTACTTTCTGGTGGGGTATGAAGAAATCATGGTTTTTTAAAAAATCAAAAACAAAGGATTTATTTGATTTAAATCAGACTTTTTTTTTATTTAAATCGGATTTTTACGATTATAATCAATTCCTTAACCCGTACAAGTTTAAATTTGTTGGACATGAGACGACATGCAAATTACAGTGTAGTTTCTAGATAGTTTCGATTTATTTAAACATTAATACTTTTATGTACAACATTAATGTATTAAGGAATATAGCCAGGTAAATTTTTGAAAGATTAAAACCTGACATGGGAATTAGCAAAGTAAATCACATGATAGAGTAAATAGACCCAGAATACCAAGATGAGCAATGTTTTTCCATCTGGTTCTCACACACACAAGCGGTTTAGATTATTTTGAATTTGAGTGAGCAGTGACATGAATTTTTTGGACCCAGATAAATACGGTTATCAGATCCCACGTACACTATTTATGAATTATACAAATTTCAGAATTTTTTGCATTATATATTTATTATATACAAATAAAATCTTGTGAATTACTTCAAGTATTTTGATATAAAATAATTAATTGGTTCAAGACTTGCTTTTTAGAAAAAATCATGTCGCAAATAGGAAAAAAAGGAACTTGCAAAAATTTCTACTTATTAATTTTTAGCTCGAAGAAATAACTTATTGGTGAAAAAATTGTTATTTTTTGTAAGTTCGGTAAAAAATGAGACATGAAAATGCATAATTTTGAAATCAAATGTCTATTTATCAAATTCTTTGAGCATTGACAAGTATTTCATAGGTATATACGAAGCACACAAAAAGGGTTTATATATAAACAAAAAAATGAAGCTTTTCTCTATGAACAGCATAGAACAAGTGTAATAGTATCCCAAGATAATACCAATTCAGTGAATTTTGAGCTTGCAATAAAAAATTTATAAATTCCAATAGCTTTCTGCTTCAACCCATAATCTTTTCTCAACATACTCACTCATTATCAGATGAGTGAATTGACTTTTACATTCCAAATTTCAATTCGAGAAATATTGAATAGTTATTCTAGCAGTTTTAAGAATTCTAAGGAATCAATACATAAAATTTCCCAATAAATTGAAATAATATTTAACCAATATACTACACAAAACAAAATGAAACTATTAAAATTGCCAATTATAAAGATTTATGTGCAAAATTGGAATGCTTTTGATACTGCAGAAAATCTTTCTGTTGTCTTTATGTTTTATGAACAGACTACAATACTAAATAAATAACTAGAACATCTTAAAAAAGAAAGCAAGTTACCACAATTTTAATAATTGAATTGAATATATTTTGAGCATCTTCACTCAACACATGGTGAATGGTTTAAAATTGGCCATGTGCGATTAATAGTCACGGAATGTTTAAAACGAAATCAACACTGATGAGCAGGCTAAGGCTTGTGAGTGACCTATTGGTTAATGGCCCAAGATGAAAATACTTGTCTGGTAATTATGATCCCAATCAGCAAATACTGTTATTTAGTCTTCAAAGGGAGGATGATTTTCAATATAATTTTGGGGTGTACTCAGTATGAGCGAAGTTCTTAACTTATATGAATAAAATAACGCACATCTTGTTGAGTATTTTATTCTCAATATCATTAAACATAACAAGAAAAATGAAATCTAAAATTTTGATTTAAATCAATGACTTTTTAATAAAAAGCACTTATGTAAATCAGCATACCTTGCTTTCTGGGAATGATTATCTTACCCAGAAATCTTTTCACAGGGCATAGATGAAGAGATATTTAGACTACTGTCTGGTAACTTGACGAAGTATGAGTGGAAAATATTGAATACTTTCGATTGGAGGATGTTAAGGCAATACAGAAAGGTTATTTGCATGATTAGAAATCATGTTTCAAAGCTGCTGAAAAATCCCAAAATATCGCAGAACCATGATTTTAAGTATTCCGAACAACGACATTGAATTTTATAAAAAGTGAATGTTACTTTATGGTTTAAAAGATACATACAGCAGCTAGAGCTCGGAAGTCTTCTTGGGAGAGGTATCGCATGATGGCAACATTTAACTTCCCCATGCTTTAATTTTAAATACGTACACGCTTAAAATATTTCCCAGTTTAGTTATCAAACATATCTCATAAAGCCATGCGTGCTTGCCAAGTTCTAAAATTTTATGCAGTAAAATACAGAACGTACACAGACATGCTTCGTGAGGCGCATGCGTTGCGATTCGATCCAATAAAAAGCGTGGAATATTATCTGTGCGTGTTGCCAAATAAAATACAATATAATTGACTATTTCAATGAGTAAAATTTTTTCTATTCATAATTAAAACCCAATATTTCCATTTAAATAAATCACGTATATAAATTATGTTTCGCAATCAGCAGAATAAAATATTTTTATCATTGAGGATAACGAAAAGTTGAAAATAATGTCTATTTAAGGAAGGTCAACTTTTTATGGCAACATAGTGTTTACCGTTTCTGGCGATGTGGTGTGTGTTTTGTAGACAAGCGGATGGACACAGCAAGAATCCTAATGTTAAAACTTGGACGAATTTTCGAAGGTTCGCACATGCGCATTGATTCCGTTAGTGGTAGGGAAAAGTTTAAGCGGGTTTGAAAAAATCCCTAAAATAATGGCGGTTGTTGATATGCATGTTATTTCATTTAACATAATCTTTTAATCGAGATCAAGGATTATATGAATTTCTGAGGGTTGAAAAATGCAAGTTCACTTGCCCAAAAGAGTACTCGTTCACAAGGTTGGATATAACTTAAAGGTAAGCACAATCTATTTTAATTTTGAAACTTTATTTTCGATTTCGTAGATATGAAAACACTGCATAAAATTATGGAAAAAATTCATCATTGCGCCTTTCATGTGAGAAATATTGATCAGTTTCCGCTTTGATTTTTGATTGTTAGTGTTTTTCTAAAGCGCCTTAAATAATGTTTACGAAGGAGAGTTTTCGATGGATTTTGAAAATGAGGTTGTTTGATGTTAACTACTGTTTGATGTGTGATCAGCATTTTCAGCGAATGATCTAGAATTGAAAGAAGGCATCCAATGAAAAAATATGTTGTTTTATTAGATGACCTTTTACGCTATTATGAACAGATTTCATATTATTTTTCGATAATTCTTTTAAATTTTGTTTAATGTGTTCATGGTATAATTAGATATTGCAATCTGCAAAATTTAGGGAAGTTCAATTTGGAATATGCTTTGAAAAGAAGCGTATCTAATCAAAAGTTTGGGGAGAGGTGCATAGTCGGATGTTCACTTGTTGCAAAAGCATGTTGACACCAGAAAAATCAACTCTGGGTACAGGTTTTTGTGCCCTGAGAAGTGCAAACCATGTTCCTTGTTCTTGCAGCATAGGTCATTAATATCAAAGCTAGCAGACTCAGATATATTGACGTTACATCGTTAAGGTATTCCTGAAGATGATTGTCACTTTTTGTTCAGTCTATCTCATTTGGGCTTTTGAGTCCTACTGACTGGAAGGTGATTTAGCAAAGGTACCATGTGTGTATAGTAAATTTTGGAATGTTTTACTGTCACATATTTGATTTAGAGAAGGAGTTAAAGATTAAACGCTGATGTTTGTATCAAACTTCATGAATCGAGAACTTGAATCTCAGCAAGATGGAAATTTAAAAGGGATTCATTAAAAATAAGTTAAAATTTTTACATCTAGAAAATATGCAATGATAGATTTCAAACAGATATTGGAAGTGAAAGCACCCTCACACCTTTGTCATGAAATCCATTGGACATTACCCCTTACTTTATACATCGTTATTTGTTTAACTCAAAAATAGACACGACAAAAACATTTGTTTAATGAAGAGGAAACTTAAAAAAGCTGAAAATTTAAGAAGAAAGTTTTGTAAATGCACTAGACAAAATAAAGTGACAGCTTTCAAAATTTCTGTGCTTAAAAGTACTTTGAGATCTCTAAGACTTCAAGTACATTTAAAAACTCCATTATGGCAAAATTCTAAATTTAAGGGATTGAAATCTTTTTGAAAGTAGATAACTTCACTTCTCGAGCAACATTTATCCCCCACTATCAACATATTTCAGCAACAAGTTCAAACGCACTTAACAACACACTCGCACCTCATGTATATACAAATCTTTATATGTAAAATAAAAAATTTAAAACATTTTGATAGGATATTAATCTTTTAATTGTGTTAATACTAGAAAGTTGTCATATACCTAGATAGATGGTGGGAAGCAAGTGACCCCATGGTAGATAAAAATCTTTGTACTCTGAATTTTGATTTTTACTGATCTCTTATATGCCTGCATCAAAATCTTTGTATTAACTGCATTATTAATTCTAAATGCCATATAAGGAGTGCAAATTCTCATAGCAACAGAATGAAATATCACAACTAAGTTTCTGCTTCCCTGTCACTTTGTATAAAATCCAAGTATTTTCCACAGATATATCTAAAATATTAAAGGCATATACATTCATCAACAAATTCTTTTTCTTGATTTGGTAGTAAACAAGTGTATCATTTGGCCTACAATGTCCATGCCATACTTTATCTAGTTATCATCAGATATGTCTGATGCACCAAGTCTACAACTTCATGGTTTATTCGTAGATAAAAAGAGGTTGAGATCTAGTTTTAGCTTATCGGCAAAGATACTGTCACCATTTCCAGTATCTATTATCCAATCTTGGAAATCTTTTCAAAATATCTTCCCAAATGAGACCTCATCGTCAAGCCATCTTCTCTATTCTTTATCAGAAAAGAAAGTGGCCATCATGTTCCTTAATTGTTCACGTAAGGTGTCAGACTTGGAAACATTTAGAAAGAAAATTACTGGTCAGTTGACAGTCTCATTAAAACAGTGTCTACAGCTGGGGAGGGGAGAAACACTTGTAAACAAAATGTAAAAGGGAAAACAAGGTGAAACTGCTTTGAATGTGATTGACAAGGAAAATTTCATATTATTCCAAAATACCATCTTTGTAGGTATAGCTTAAGATAGTCTTGGTTCTATTTCCAACCAGGCCAGAATGTTTAAATACACAATAAGTATTGACCAAACAATTAAGTCATTAAATAGCATATTTAATTCAATGGTAAGGGCGTTATAAGTGGCACACAGTGTGAGGGCCCCATACGTCTTTCTCGTGTTAAAAGAAATAGCATGTTTAATATAATTAACTTAGAAAACAAAACGTACTTAGGAGGAAACATACCCAAATTTTTATAAAATTTACAAATGATTCTTTCCTATATTACTCTAACCCACTTTAAGGGCCGCGGTGGCCCGGTTGGAAGAGTAACGGACTAGCAACCGAAGGGTTGCGAGTTCGAATCCAGCCAAACACCGTCGTGTACAAAGGGGGCTGGTGCACGTTAAATCTGTCGTGGCCTCAAATGTCCTCACGTTGGCGTGGTGTGGAAGTTTGGAGAGTGGGGTGCCAGCTCAGGTGTTGCCTCGTCATCTGACCGCGGTTCAAAATTACGTGGTGTTGTCCTCGGACTTTCCCTCTGGGATTGATCCCGGACCGTCACCAATAGCCCGTTGTGTTGCTCCAGTGTGACGTTAATTGAAAATACCAAAAATACCAAATACCTAACCCACTTTATTTTCAACACATTATGTGCCAATAAGTTCAATTTAGCTTAGGGGCTGTCGTGGCTCAGTGGGTTTGCTCACTGCACTAGTGACCTAAGCTGTAGACGGCACAGGTTCGAGTCCTGTGTATTTCTCTTTTTTGTATCAAACTTTCCTTGTATGTGTTATTACATTCAGTTGACACAAAAAGGTATGTGATCTTATTTGAATTGTTCTCTTTTTTGATGTACTCTTTATATTTTTAGGTTCCTCGTTCATCAGATTCCTGACTGGCCGTTTGTGATGCAATGTGTTTATGTAATTTCTATTTTCAAAATGCTTGCTTCAATATGGTTTTGTTTTTATTTCTTGAGGCAGGTGTTATTTCGATAGCAGTTTATATAAGTTATTGCAAATCAGTTACCGACTATATTGAAAAATTAACAGAAAACGACTGATGTTTTCCCAAAGGAGTGAAAATTGTTGAACAAATCAAGTATATTTATCATGAAAAAACAGTTTGCCCTTCTGTCGGTGTACAAATGGGTTGTTATTTTTGTAGCTGTTAAATTACGTGTTATTTTAGAAACTGTTATCGAAAATATTACCAGTTATCACCAATGTTAAGTAATTTTTAAAATGACCAAACTTTTACAAAAAAAATAAATAGTCCCTTTAATTTTTGAAAAATGAATTTTTTTTAAGATATCAAGAAAATAAAAGAGTAGAAGGGGGGGTTTCTAGATTAAAAAAATCATTTAATGGTCAAGTTTTGTCATGCAAAATTTTCTCCTTGAGTTTTGGGGCCACGGTGGCCCCAAAACTCAAGTGTTGGAAGAGTAACGGACTAGCAACCGAAGGGTTGCGAGTTCGAATCCAGCCAAACACCATCGTGTACAAAGGGGGCTGGTGCACGTTAAATCTGTTGTGGCCTCAAATGTCCTCACGTTGGTGTGGTGTGGAAATTTGGAGAGTGGGGTGCCAGCTCAGGTGTTGCCTTGTCATCTGACTGGTACAAAATTACGTGGTGCTGTCCGAGGACAGCATATTTAATTCAATGGTAAGGGAGTTATAAATACATCTTTCCCTTGGGGATTGATCCTGGACCGTCACCAATAGCCGTTGTGTTGCTCCAGTGTGACGTTAATTGAAATACCCCCTTGAGTTTTGGAATAATAATTTTTAAAAATTAATCATATTAAAGGGAAAAATAAATTTTTGCACAGTATGACTGAATTTTATATATCAAGTTACATTGTATGTTTGATTGAAAATAAAGTTTTTATGTACCAATTCTTTCTTTGTTTTTCTTGTATAAATGAATTGAAGTATTCACTGTAACTGACATTTGTTTTTGTTTACCTTCATGTGTGTGTACATAAACATCTATTACAATGTAAGAATAGTCAATGTCAGTCTCAAAACAATCTTATGAAAATAGTAAATGTTGCTGCTTACAATTTGCATTAAAAGATTTATCTTGATGTTTTTAGTATACTCAATTTCACAATTGTTCAAGTTTACCAATGCTGTCTATGGTACAAGTATTGTTAAAATCAAGAGTTGTTAACTTCCAAGTAATTTTTCTGGATTGAAATGTATTTTAAATAGAATTTTGTTTACTGAACTTATTTAATGACAGATCAAGTGACTGCATGGATAAAGAGGTGATTTAGATTTTCTTGCAGTTGTATTAATTGGTGTATGTAAAGATCAAAATCTTTCCCATACTGTGTTCAGAGAAAGCCTACTTGTGTACGACATCAACAGAGGTCCCTCAATTTTTCAGTAACACTTTATCATACAGTATCAATGTTTTTGTGTTTGCTTTGAAGGCACGTGATGCAATCTAAAGGAATTTTATAATTTTCTTGGAGTCCATCATAGACAATGCATTTTGATAAAATGTTTTAACTGCTGAAGCTTCAAACTCGCCATCCAGAAGCATCAGCTTCCTAAATAAATGACATTCAAATCCAGTAAATGCTTTAGAGGAAAATGGTCGAAAGAGACTGAATTTGCAGCCTGCCAGTCGTTTGGCCGATGTCATATTTTATGAATGTCATTAATTGAGTAAACAAAATGAAATTAGAAATGTTTTATTTAAAAGTTATTCCAAAACAAAATGGTGTCCTTACATAAACATTCTGCATAACTGAGGAAATTGAAAACCAATTTTTAGTTTGGTAAATATCTAAGTCACAAAATTTTCTGTAGCTGCAATCTGATGGGATAATTCTTGTAACTTTAGAAACATTTAGTAATATTGTCTTTGGTCAGATTTGCATTCAAAGCTAATCTAGTTTCTCTTCAGCACTATTTAAAAGAAAATAAATTTAAATAAGCTTATTCAGATGTATATATTTAAAATTGAAGCTTTAGTTGGAAATTGAGTTTTTTTCACTATATAAATAAATATAACTCTAGTAATATGTTAATTAAATTTGTATTATACTATCATAATATTCTAAACTTGTTTAAAGTAGGACTTCTGTGATACATTACATACTGTGCTTGGGCTATCTCCATACATGTAACTCACTCATAACCCCAGTGTGTCTTATCGAAAACATTAAAATTTTGTAATTTGTATCAGAATTTTGAATTGCCCTTTTTGAAATACTTAATTTAGAAATAAATTAAATTTGCATCATACTTCTTAGTTAATTAAACCCCATTTAAAGTGAGACATTGTCCAGATACATATCCTATCTGTTTCCTGAGAAAATGACAGTAACAATCTCAAGATACAGTAATTTTCATTAAAATCAAAGCTTAATGATTTTCGAACAGAAGGTGAAAAAGTTTTCCTCTCGTCCTTTTTTCCATTCATAACTAGGTAAGGTCATTAGATAAACCAAGTTTCATCAAAATCTGAGGTCATGGACTAATCAGTAACATGGAATGACTAGTGAAAAGTCTTGTGAATAAATTATTGCACACTTAGTAATTAATTAAATGAATAAGAATTACTCAGATTAATATTTTGTCATTTTATTATAAAACAGATATTTTTCATTTGTTCATAGTAAGAAAAATTACATCAGCAACATACCTTACCTCAGCAATGAAAAATGATATATTTAATCATTAATTATGCATTTTTTGGCATATAGAACTGGCACCTGATGCAACTCCTATAGAAATACCCTATTAGTACAATTAATAAAATCTCAATTTGCTCATCTCTTGATCAGCATAAGATAAATAACTATTTTGTTTTTGCGAATGCAGGCACATTTGGAAACCAATGTAGTTTTTGGACTTATAAGACACAATTGTGAGTTAAGAGATGAATGGTTCTAAATGAGCTCTAAGGTAATCAAGAATTGTGATGGGTATGCCATTTGCTAGTTTCAAAGCAATACCTCCTTGCCAATGTTCATTCTATCCAAGTCATCATGACCAACATAGTTTTACACATACAAATCACTGCTATTCTGTGATTTTCATCGGATATGTACAATTACTTTTGGGAACAGCTGCAGTATAGACCCCCCCAATCCATTTGGCGACTTTTTTTGTCGCCAACCTTCAATTGCGATTTGTTGTTTTTGGTAACCCCCACTTTTTTCCACTCCATTCTAGCAACCCTACAGCGTCCTTACGCTATGTATATATAGACATATTTAACCCAGACTTATATATTGACTGATAACTGTATTTTTATAAATAATCAAGATTTACATTATTTATTATGGCGATTATGCAATTTCTTTGCACATAAAAAACGCCAGGGTTTCTATAATGGTTGCTTTGAAATTTCGTTTTCCATTTTACAAAAAAATCGAATGGGGTCGTTACCACCGAGATATCTCGGTGGTAACGATGGGGTGCGACTGAGGGTTCAGTTCACGACTGGCAGCCCCGTTTAAACAGAAAACCCTCATTTACAGTGAAATCTGTTAAAAGATTAGAATAACATATTCAACTTATGTACATTTTTTTGCAATACGTCTGTTAAAAAATGTCGCCAAGTAACGTCAGGGTTGGCGACAAAAAAAAGTCGCCAAATGGAGGGGGGGTCTATACTGCAGCTGTTCCTACTTTTGTTGGAACCTTTCAGCTCAATACTTCTCTTTCCCATTCTGTAGAAAATTGACCACTATAATAATACTAAAAATAAGTGGTGCAGATCCCATTTTTGCTGTTCCTCTGCTCTTTACAAACCTGAAAAATATTTCTTTCTCAGTCACTTTTCCAAGCCATTAATTTTTTGATGGAAAAAAATTCTTCAGTTTTCCAAGTGAAGTCATTTAGATGTGTTTTTCCAAAGAATTTTTGGAGGGAAATGTAATTGGGGAACAGACACATTTTACATTCAAGTGAGTTTCACACTTTCTGCCGAGGCAACATAAATTAATATGGTCGAGAATACTTTATCATGCTTAACACACATAGGAACTTCATTTCAATCATGCTGCATATGTATATCAACAAAAGGAGTGACTGCCTACAAATCAAAATTAATGACTCAATACTCCCTTAATTTATATCAAGTAATGCTTTCAAATCAAAATTATTTAAATAAAACCCCTTAAATTTATCTGAGATAGAAGCACAAGAAATCTGTTTTTGAAAGGAAAGACTCGGGGGGGGGGGAATTAATTGTCAAACTTTTTAATTTATACACGTTTTACGAAATTAGATCGAATTATGAATTGCTTTAATTATATTAGAAAAATACAGTTAAATTATGAAATACAATGAACGAAATTTTATATCTTGAAAAAGATAAAAATTAAACTTACGGATTCGCGAACAAGAAAATATGGCAGAACAGGAAATGCAAAACGCAACGTAATGTTATAAAAGAAATAACATTTAAAATGCAAAATTATGAACCAAAGAATGCTGAAATACTCGAATGTGAATGTGATGAAAAATAAACTAAATACCGCGCGAGATTAGCCAGAGCAGGAATCCTAATGTAATAAAACTTCGTAATGAAACAAAGTAGAAAAACACAGATGAAGACTATTTAAAACGGATCAAAGTAAAACGATTAAGAAAATATGTTTCGAATCGCCTAGTAATGGAATGTGACACCGAAAAATCCAAGAAACTAATGGAATTATGGAACCCAGATTAGACACAGCAAGAATCCTAATGTTAAACTTATGCATGCCGAGATTTTCCCCATTTTCACGAATATCCTTCCTTCAAATATTTTTCCCCATACAAAATCACAACTAATGCGCATGCGCTATCCTTCAAAAATTCGTCTAAGATTTAACATTAGGATTCTTGCTGTGTCCATCCGCTTGTGTTTTGTAGCAGTCAACGTTTTAAGCTTTGTAGTTTGTGCCGGTTCTGGCATAGAAGGAATGAGGAAGTTCCTCACTCAAATTTTATGTAATATAAAATTGTGTCAAAAATTCTCCCCAAAACTAAATCGAAATTACTCACGCTTTAAAAGAATCTCCAAAAGTTCTGTTTTAAAAGAATCATTAGTTTTCAGAAACAATTCTTCCCTTAGTCGAGAAGTTATGAAGCTCTCGTCAATAATTAAAGTTATAGAAGAAATTGTTCCACCCAAACTGGCTGAAAGTTGGGATAATACAGGACTATTAATTGAACCAGAAATTTCGTTTCCGGTGAGTTACAATTATACATTACTTGGATTGAATGATGAGAACTTGGCATTTAATGCTAGTTGTTACTATTAAATGTCTTGGTAATTAATTATTAAATAACTATTACCAATAACTACTTTTCCTGTACTTTGCACTGTCTTTTTTTTCCTCTATTGACTGAATATTTTTTCCGTATGTTGTACAATACGTTGTAAGAACAGTAAACACTAGAAAGACTCATTTGCCTTTTTCCTGGAAACACGGAGGAGCCAGTGTCTTATAGAGCGCTGGATCAGACAGTTTATTTTGATAAAGGATGAGATTTTTATTTAAATTGAAAAGTTATGTCACTAACATGTTTTTCTTTTTTAATTTTAGTTTGTACATTCTTTGAAGGAATCAGTACTTCTCTCTCGAGCACATTTTGCATATTTTTTTCAATCTGGGCAGCTAGTTTTATTGGGGTTCGTTTGTAAAATCACACCCTGTAGTTTTGTATATTTTCTGTTTTTTTTTGGTTTGCACAGCTGCCTATGCTGAAACCTTTTTCTTACTGCATTATTATTTCTAAGTGATATGTATCGAGTATGAAGTTCTTCACACAGCAGGAAGATGAAATTTATAAGTCTAAGTTTTTGCTGTAGATGTATCTAAAATGTTGTAAAATATGCATAATCAGTACAGCTGCAGTCTCCGCCGCGCGGAGTGGCAACCCGGTTTTTTTTGGCACGGTTTTTGGCGCACCTTTTATGTCGCCACGGAAATCTTCCAAAATTGAATATATACTGCATACATATGGATTAAATATATAAATCTTGCTAAAACAATATTTCGACTAGTAAAACACTGCAAATCTGGATTAAATATACAAAACATATTTTTTAACGGAAATCACATCTTGACTAGTGAAACATTTCAAAACTGAATTAAATATACACAAATATGCAAAAAAAAAAATTTAACGGGATTAACGATCGAGAGCAGTTGCATCAGGTTCTTTTTTTCAGGCTGTTGCATCAGGTTGTATTTTTCCTGCCTATTTTGTTTTATTAGTTATCTTATTTCTAGTATACCTTATTTCTTAAGATATTTTATTTGTATGTATATATTCTAATAGATATTCTATTTTTAATGTAGTCGATAAGTTTCAAGAGAATTTTTCTCGCAACTTAAAGTTTACTTTTCTGGTGGTAGACAAATTTTCGGGACTGAGGGAGTTGGTAATCGTTTTTTTTGTTACGAGTTGTGTCGCGATAAAGAGCTTTTTTAAAGGAATCGGGATTAATTAAATCTAAATTTTTTTGTGATAAATGCAACGGGGAAATGACGTTTTCTGTTAGGAATTCAGTTGGCGATGGATACATGTGGATTTGTAGAAATCGTAGGGATAATCCAAATCCGTGTGTAAACTGAAAAGAACAATCTATACAAGAGCACTTGACCATGTCGGAAATAGGAAATAAGTAGAACAATCTAGAAAAAAGAAGAATCTGGATGCTGGCAAAGTTGCCATAAAAACACAAGAACCCTAACCAGAGAAAAATTCGGGTTACCATCAGCCGGCATCAGTCGCTTAAAACTGCGCCAAAAGTCGTTGCCACTCCGCGCGGCGGAGACTGCAGCTGTACCGCATAGTCCAATGAGTTCCTTTTTCTCCATTTGACTGTATACAGGTGTACCATTTGTTTTGCAATATCGACACCATACTTTGTATAGTTATATCCAGAACTCTGACTACCTCTACTGCCTCTCAGGGGCACATCTTTACATGTGTACTGGCATCACAACCCCGAGGTACCCAATTGATCTGTTCTCCCTTTCATTTATACCCTCACCTACCCTTCTGTTTTTTGCATTTTCTTCCTCCCTCAGGAATGCATCTCCTTTAGGTGTGTATGGGGTTTACTGCTTTTAGTAAGCACAGGAGTCGTGCTACTGGGATATCCTAGCAATCTTTCTGCTTTCATCCCACTACTCAGTTCCCAATCCCTCTTTTTTCATTCCCAACAGTTTTTGCTTGATGTTGTCTTGTGTTTGGTGTAGCTTTGCCAAATATGGCCCTTTCACCTTAAAACACCAAAATAACCAACCAGCACACTTTTAATGCATATATATCCATGGCTTTGTGGATTATTTGTCGAGATGTAGATTTAGCTTATTCATCATTAGAACTATTTTTCCTGTCTTCATTAGATGAGAAATATTCTTCATTTTCAGAATAGCTACTTTTATTATTTCATCCAATCTTTGCAATACTTTCAAAATCTCTTCATGAGTGAGACTGGGCCACGGTAGCCCAGTTGGAAAAGCAACGGATTAGCAACTGGAGGGTTGCAAGTTCGAAACTCGGTCCAGCCAAAGGCGCGTGTATGTGGCTGGTGCACGTTAAATCTATTGTGGCCTCAAATTTCTTTACGTTGGCGTGGTGTGGAAGTTTGGAGAGTAGGGTGCCATCTCAGATGTTCTCGTCATCTGATTGTGATTCAAAATTACGTGACTTCGTTCTTTATCTTTCCCTTCGGGATTGATCCCAGACAGTCACCAATAGCCTGTTGTGTTGCTCTAGTGCAAAGTTAATTAACTACCTACTTCATGAGTGAGACCTTGTTTTCTACCTATCTTCTCTATTCTTCATCAGGATGTCCTTATTCAGAGCATCACATGAGTAAAGTATGAGACATTCAGAGAAAAATCACCTTAGGTGCCAGTCTATTGCCAAAACACAATGTTCACAGCTGGGGAGAAGAGCAAAACATTTGTAAACATGATGTTAAGAAGAGGAAGCAGTCAAAATACTTTGAATGTCATTGCAAATTGAGAATAGCCACCACACATGAAGAATTTCA
Organism: Meta bourneti; assembly: GCA_933210815.1. Taxonomy (NCBI): domain Eukaryota; kingdom Metazoa; phylum Arthropoda; class Arachnida; order Araneae; family Tetragnathidae; genus Meta; species Meta bourneti. Next base: position 93,251,398 of record OW119922.1, read on the forward strand.
TTGTATCATTGAAATAACATAGGAGCACCTTTTGTCTTTCTAAGTATATATCTCTGGTTGTATTACAGACAGGCCAAAATGATGAAGCGTGGACGTAATAATTAAAGTTGTAAAATATCAGCCTATCAATTCTAACTAACACCATCACACTCCTGTTCCTAGTGTCTTGACACTGTACAGTTTAAATGATTGTAGTTGGGATGAATAGAGCATGCCACCAAGATGGCATGTATCCAAAATGTATTACATCTATACATTATTACATCTGGACATTGTTATACTAAAACAGTAGTTACATCTATACCATCATACTGTTTTACACTATATATACAACATGCAAAAAAGTCAGTCTCTTGGGATAATCAAGTCCTATGATTCTAATGCCAATAATTTTGACCTCAAGCCCTTGTTACTAACAATGTTCCTGAGCTGTCTATTCAATTCATAAGGTAAGGAGCTTGGCTAAATATGGCCCTTGCTCCATAAAACCCTAAAACAACAACATAAGTTACAGGCTGACAAAGAGTGAGGGCCGTACGGGCCTCGTCTGTCTTTCTAGTGTTAACAAACTCCAGCAAAATATTAATTCCAAACTGCAATCATTTATTCAATGTCAGTGTGTAGATATCCTATTCAACAAGAATTGTTCCTTATTACCATTGATTAATTTCCTTTTTTACTATATTTCGAGCGAAGGAACTATTATAATGGCATCTGTTAAATATATTTTCTTTTAATTTTCTAATTTTTCATTACATAAATTAGCATACAAATATTGTAAGAACTTGCATGAACTTGTTAGGACTAATAATAATAACTTGTAAGTAGTAAATTGGTACTTAAAATTTTAAATTTCAACATTTAAAAGATGTTTTTGAATTTTTTATTGTCAGGATTGCCTTAACAAACGAATTCACAAGATTAAATTACCTTTATGGAAAATGCAATTTGAATAAGTGGCTTTTGTGGATGTAGGGCGTATGCAATATGTGATGCAAAAGATGTCTTATTTCAGAGCAGAATATATAAAAAACATTTCTTTGAATTATAATTTTTACAATGAACTCCATTTATCAATGTATTTTAAAGTTATAACAAAAACATTAGATGTGTTAATTATAAGAATCTGTTCACTTTTCTTCTAGATATCAACAGTATTTCTAACGAATGACTTGACCGAGGAAGTACTAATTGAAGCTATAGAAGCCAAGGCAAATCTTATCATTTCCTATCACCCTCCTATATTCAATGGCATGAAAGTATTAGTGTGCCAGAATTGGAAGGATCGCATTGTTATGAAATGCATAGCAAATAATATAGCCGTTTACTCTCCACATACAGCTTGTGATGCTGTTGAAGGAGGAGTGAATGATTGGCTCATAAAATGTTTTGGTAAGGTGAAATCCATGAAGTCATTGGATAACTTTTGATTCTACTCTGCAACAGCAATTAAGTATTGTAACAAAATATTCTAAGGCAAGTTAAGAATTCTGTTAATCTGGTTATCTAAAACATTTCTAAGTAAGTTTTAACAACTTTAGATGTTAGATTTTTTTAAGTAGTAAGTTTTTGTAACAAATTTTATTTTAATTAGTATTTTTCAAGCAAATGTTGATTCATATGGAGCAATTATTTCTCTCTTGAATGTAATATTAATTGAGTGAAACATTGGCTTGCAATACTTTGTAAGTGAAGCTGAAGACTTTCATCTGTGTAATTAACTTTAATTTCTAAATCAATGTTTGACTTTGAATCTATTAACTCATGCATAAACATATTTATCAATTGTGCTAAAACATATTTTCTTGTACTTTGTTTCTAAGGTAAATTGACAGAGATCTCAAGCAATTCTTTTTATTGGATCATTCCATTGTAAAACAATCAATATATGTCATTAAGATCATTTGTATTGAACTTTTGTACTTCAACCCTCTGAGTTAAGATTTAAAACTGGTGCAGTGTTGCTTTCCCCCACAACATACATTATGACTAAATAACCATCTCCTCCCTGGGTATATTTCTCTCTTCTGTGTTAGTAAAACTTTCATTATGTGTGTGTCTATTACTTGATGTTGTGTCTGGCGCAGCATGACCAAATATGACCCTTGCGTCATAAAACCCCAAAACCAACCAACTAAATAACCACATCAATTGGTTCAAGGAATCCCAGGAAATATTCTATAGGTCAAGAAGCCAAAAACTAGTTGCAAGCGATGCAGGCAAAACTGCGAGTTGCATGGTGGAATAATGCATGCATAACCCTCGGAGGGTTAAAACAACTGTTTTGTCCTAAAAATTGCTCAATGCTTGGAACATGCTTTGTTGCAACTTTCTCTTTAGCTTTTGAATTATTTTACTTAATGCTGTCCGTCTTGTGTTTGGCATAGTTTAATAAATATGGCACTTGTACCACAAAACTCAACCAACCTTTTAAATCTATAAATAAAAATGGTGTTTGTACATTGAATATTTTTGCCCCATTTTAAGGTATTTGTCAACTTTGGGTCATTTAATGCAAAATCAGTGGTTTCTCATTTTTGGATCTGCCCACACTACATCCAAACGGCTGGGTATGTTTTCATGAAACTATACTGTGAGTACTCAGCCATTTAGTGACTGATCATTGCATCTGTCTTTCTTTCCATTTTATGTCTGTTTATACAAGTTTCACATAAAATTTATTCAATATAATTTCATAAAATGTTAAATATTTTATAAAACATATAGCTTAGGGAATTCATAATATAAATTTCCTTTGCAAATTTAATTTCCATCCGAACTTAAATCGATCTAAACTTGGCAGTTTTGGAGATGGAATGGAAATTGAGCATTGCGATTACTCGGATTGTTTTTGCAGTACAGTTGGAAAATCAATTATTTTTACAGAATTAAATTCTGATACTCCAGAAGGGGCATTCATAACCTCCTTCCAAAACTCAAAATCAACTTCTATAGTAGTCAATTTGGTGTCATATTTCAGTTTTTATCATACAACAGGCAGAGACGTAACTGGCAAGTTTCCACCCTGGGCAAGAACTCACCTTGGCGCCCCACCAACCAAAACCCACCCCAACAACACCTGATATCACCCCACCACACATTAATTCCACAAATCCAAATTTTTTTATTCAACTTAGATGGTAAATGCTGGATTTCAAAAGTAAATAGATTAATTTGCCGTAATTTGATTTTTAGTACAAGATAAAATACCTAATTAATGCTAAGATATTTCATTGACAAATAATCTAAGAGTAGCATGTTTGGTATATTCTTTCACACTTGTAATCGCTGCAAATGAAATGAAAAGGTTTTATCAAATGATATCGGGATATGTGTGGGCTGCATCAAAATCAACAGACTGTTGCTTTAGAATAGGATATTTAATTATGATAAATACAGAGGCTGTTCAGACATTTTTTGAATGATTTTGATGAGCTGTAAAAAAAATTGTATGCTACGAAATAATTTTATTTTCGCAGTAGTTAAATAGTTAAAGCATAACTTATCGTCTTCTAGCTCAGGGTTTTGTTTACTTTTAAATAAGCAATGGATGGAAGGCTATGTTTCCGCTCTTTCCGAAGAGAATTATGCTTATTCAATTCAAAAACGCTGTAAAAGTCATGGTTTTTCTATATCTAAAGTTACGATAAGTAATATTACTAATGAGAAAGAAAAAAACACGTAAAAGTGGGAAAATACTTCCAACTATATATCCAAAAAAGAATTTCTGAGAATATTTGTAAGGTAAGATCTTTAATTTTAAAAGACAATCTGCCAATTCAAAGGACTATTTATTGCAAAGTCATTAAAATGTTCAGTTTCAACTGTAAATAAGATTCAAATCACTGTTAATTATTTTAAGGCCAAAAATACAATATTCATCATCTATCTCCACGACATATTGCAGAACGCAGAGCTCGCTGCAGAATTCTGTATGAGAAGCATTGAGCTGGAGAAAGATGGGAAAATGTTGTGACAATAGACAAGGCGTGGGTGTATTTAAATGATTGCAATAAAAAAGAGCAATTTATTATCATAAAAGGGGAGAAAAATCTTAAAATGTGGTTCAACTTTGTAACTATAACGTAAGAACTTTCTCTAAGAGATTTATGATTATTACCGGTTTTGCATATAATGGAAAATTAAAAGTAAAAAGGGGGAATGTAGAAAAAAATCAACTCCCACACACATATTATCAAGACCCTATTTTATCCCCAATATTCAAAAAAGAAAAACCATATCTTTACCCAAAGTGCCAACAATCAGTAGAACTATATCAGGATAAAGCAAGCAGCCACACATCTAAATCCACTCTTAAATTCTTGGAAAAAATAGAACAAGAAACTGGTTTTGAATGACTTGAAACCTTTGCCTCAGTTAATTGAAAATCTGATCTATTATTTGTATAATCAATAATCTGGACTTTTTCTTCTGAGAATTCATAGCTTTCAACTTCGCCCTTCTCATCAAACATCTGCTTCTTCCACCTCCATACTTCTTTAAAATGAGGATCTAGGTTAAGCTTTCCTACTATTTCTTCACACATTCTGCATTTAGCTCCTTTTATGGTTTTTGTAGTCCAGTAATAAGTTTTTCCTCTTCATTTTTTATTACATGTAAATATCTATAGTAAAAAAAATACTCGGCCAATTTAGCACCCCCTCTAGTTACGTCCCTGACAACAGGGTATGTGTATGGGAAATGTATTATATGGATGGGTATGCATATATATACGATTTGCATCCAAAGTATGTTGAAAAACAGTTAAAAAATTATTTTCCTTACACTTAAATGGTGTTGGCGTTTTAAACAAAGAGAAATGATTATTCTGGTCGCTTGTTTCATCTGCACTTAACCAATTTAACCGGAGTAAGGTCATATAATTTGGCTATAATTTTATACTTTGTATGAAAACACATTTTTTACAAAAACGAATGTTCTGAAATTTAACTGTTTATGGTAGATTTGAAATGGAGATTTTATGTTGTTTTCTTGCCCTAATAGGTTTGACTGATGTTAAGCCAATCAAATCTGCTGTTGAAAAAGTTGGTATTGTAATTGAATGCATAAAACCTAAAGCAGTGGATCTAAACCAAGTATTAGGCTCAGGAATCCAATATGAAACTTTAGTATCTTGGTAAGAAACTTTATAGTGCTATTTTTCTCAAACATTGATTTTCTCACAAACATCTCAAAAATCATTCCTGCTGTTAAATAAACTATTCACTGTTATTGAATTTAGTTTATGAATTAAATCACATCAGCTGTTTTGCAACCTATTGGTAGAAAAACGTACTTTAGGGCACCCCACATTAACTGAGTCACAAATTGAATCAGTTGTCAAATATTAAAAGCTTCCGCTATTTATCCCATGAATGTTTTGCTCTGCCGAAACAGCTATTGACATTTTTTATCACCTTGTTTTCATCTTTATTGGTCATTTTTTGAAGCATTTAGTATTTGACTAAGGTTTTATCTGCATGTAAATTGAATCAGTGTTTCTTATTTGTGAAGAATACTAAATTTACAAATATTACTCACTAGCAGTACCAGCACGGCATTGCCCGTGACATCATTCTTATCATATCCACTGATTCTGAAAACATTAAAAAGAAAAACAATAGTTTTAAGAATGAGTCCCACCTCCACCCGACATGACACGGGTATGTCGCCTCATTCTTCCAACCTCACTGATTTTTGCTTAGAGAGCTTCATGATACACTATGTTCAATGTTCAATGTTCTTAAATTTGGAGCTAGGATGTAGAGATTCTCGGCTTTTCCCAACTCTTGAATAACCCGCATACAGTTGACCATGGGAGAAATATGGTTTAATGAGATCGAGTCCTACAACTTTCAGCGATTGTCATCGTGCCTTGTTGATGCTCATGGCGAAACTTAAACGAACGGGGAAGTGAAGTTGTTTAAATTGGAAAGGAAGATCCAAAAGGATGATTGGCATCCTAGAAATGAATATGTCTTCACCTGCGGCATGTCCAGTCATGATGGTGTCTTCAATAATATTCGGCATCAGTTTCTTGATGGATAGTCTTGTTCCATTGCAGTGAAGGTGGATGCAGATTTTTGAGAAGCATAATCGGTGCCCCAATTTCTAGCTGTAATATGTGCGAGGGTACTCCAATGTGTTCAAAAACTGTTGTGTAGTTCACAGCCTCATATGTCACATGTAGTGTCGGTAGATTTGTATTATACAAATACAGAAATTATACAAATTCAAAAGAAGTTATGAAAAACCACTACTGAAATAAAAATGTGATTGAATCTAAATATCAATACAAAAAAATTAACAAAGTTAATCAAGAACGCTTTCAATACATTGGATGGGTCCACTGTTTCAAAACATTAATAGAAGTTAGAATGCAAGTCAGCTCGGTTTGCGCAGATACATCATTGCGCGATAAGTATCTTTGTCAGATCAATCTGCACAGATATGTCATAGTGGAGGAGGGCTATGCGTGCAGCACAAGATATTAATTTAAAAAATTTCTAGATTAAATTTTAAAATTCGGGCTTTGAGGGACATTCAGTCATTTTTAGGACTACCTGTGTGCCAAATTTCATGGCTGTAAGCGCTATAGATTCGTCTGTACACCTCAGAAAGACCCACAAACACTTCCTTTTATGATAGTAGAGATAGACAAATAAAATTATTTTATTTGGCTTATTATATTAAAATAAGCATTTTTAAGTTTTGAGAGTGCCTCTTCTAACAGTTAATTTTCATACAAACATGACCTTTTGTGAAATAAATGATATATCTAACATTTATACTTGAACTCTTTAATTATATTTCTGTGACTTATGGTTAAAAAAGATTCATTTTGAATCACCTTGTACACAGATTCTGAAGTAATTTGTATTATATTGTAATATGAAATTGGGATGAGAAATAAAAAACTCGTCTAAAGCTTTGAAATTCAGTCACTCATAAAGAGGGAATTTTACAGTAGTTTCCATAAGCTTGATTATCTCCTGTCATTTATTTTAATTATGGTGGTTGCCATCTTTTTTTTCTAGTGACACATTTTAAAAATAAAGATTGGATCACTAATATCTGTACTTCAGAACCAGACAAACATAAGTCACACTATGCCAACTTTCCAGGAGAGCATAAAAACTGAAAAGGATCTCGTTGCCTGACTACAAAGCTAGTATTTGAATTAGCCTGCAAAAATTTATTGTTAACCATAAAAATATACATGCTTTATCCATTGGTGGTTAATTTTTATGTAATTTTATAGCTTATTAAGACAGGACTGGACTTACGTTATTGTGGTTCTACATCAAAAACCTGTTTTAGGACTTACATAGCACTATAAAAAGATGTTTCAAGTAAACTACATGAGCAATCTTAGTAACAATGTCTTTAATACCATCAAAAACATAGAAAAAGTACAACAATATTTAATATTGTACAGATTGAGTGTTGTAATGTTGTAAATGGCTTTAAAGCTACAGATTAAGCAGAAACATTACTCTAGAGCGGTTGAGTCATCCTCATGAAAGTTTCCTTCCTTCTCTCCATGTGGAAGGTTTTCAAAGAAGAGTCTATGATTCTTCATGGACCCACTGCATTAAATTCATGTGGTCTCTGTACTTCTCATTACTTATCTTGTTTTGTTTACTCTCAATTGTAGGATCATCGCTGGCATAACAACCCTTTGTTCCTCTGATTTCTTTAAAATTCAACAGTTTTAAAGGTATCTGCGAAACTGGTCTTATAGTACAACTTGCTGTCTCCTTTGCGAAGCTGTAACCACACTGCATTGGATATCAAAAATGGGTTTTATCTATGCTTTTCTTCCTTGAAACAAATAGCTTCTTTGCTCTTCAAGTAGAGAAAATCAAGAGTCTTCAGCGCACATCCTTCTCACAACAAAGGGGTTCTCTTTTGAACATGAAGCAATACAATTGGCTCAATCATTTGTGGTAAAAATAGTGTGGTTTTTAGTTGCTCTCTATCACACTATGCTTGCCATCTACTTCTATGTGGGTGTAGCAAGTAGGAACTTATGGTTGACTTCTTTTAGAGAAGAAACTTTTTCCAACAGCCATAGGTACATGAAAATCATAAATATTCCTGTTTTGGCCACTGGCAAAACATTTGGCAATTATCTGTCCACACTTTTAAGTTTTCAGTAGGCCTATCAGGATTTCTAAGCTCTTCATTCACCTATGTGAATAAACATGATGCTATTTCGATACCTCCTCGACTGGCTATAACTTCATCCCAGATCATACACCAAGTTTTGTCAACGGTTGTGTCATAAATTGTAATATTTAATGTCCAGAGTTTCCTTGAGTAAAAACTTTGGGAGTTCTTCAAATCTGGCATTGGAAGACATTTTTGGATAACGACTGAAACCTTGATTAGCACTGCCTTTCAGTTTATCTTCCCTTTTTAATTCATACCTACATGAAGCTTCTTCCAGGTGGTTTTCTTTTTGTAATTTAAGTTCATTGAGTTTTCATCATTTTTAATTTCGCAGTCTAGTTTGTTGCAAACATCATAACTATCATTATCTGCTGAGTGGAAGACAAGTTGAAATCTTCATTGAAAACTTTGAATAAACCCACTTTTTCTCTGGTTTAATTTTTTCTTTTTCGCACTCATCTACATACAGTGAGTACATTGTGGAAATGTTCAGGTGATTGCCAAATATTTACATTTGGATCTTTCCCTGCTGTATTGGTTTTCATACAACGGAAACTTTGAAATATGGTTTTTGATCCGTTCTAAGCTGTCACCAGAGATGTAACTAGGCTAGTTTCCACCCGGGACAAGAACTCGCCTTGGCGCCCCCCACCGACCAACCAAACCAAAACCCTCCCCGACAACCATTTGATATCGCCCCACCACACATTAATTCCACTAGTCCAAATTTTTTTATTAAATTTAGATGGTAAATGCTTCATTTCAAAGGTAAATAGATTCATTTGCAGCAATTTCATTTTTAGTACAAGATAAAATACCTAATTAATTCTAAGATATATCATTGACAAATAATCTAAGAGTAGCATGTTTGGTATATTCTTTCACACTTGTAATTGCTGCAAATGAAATGAAAAGGTTTTATCAAATGATATCGGGATATGTGTGGCTGCATCAAAATCAACAGACTGTTGCTTTAGAATAGGATATTTAATTATGATAAATACAGAGGCTGTTCAGACATTTTTTGAATGATTTTGATGAGCTGTAAAAAAAGTTGTATGCTACGAAATAATTTTATTTTCGCAGCAGTTAAATAGTTAAAGTATAACTTATCGTCTTCTAACTCAGAGTTTTGTTTACTTTCAAAATGGCGCTTTTAAATAAGCAATGGATGGAAGGCTATGTTTCCGCTCTTTCCGAAGAGAATTATGCTTATTCAATTCTTCAAAAATGCTGTAAAAGTCACGGTTATCGATATCTAAAGGTACGATAAGTATTATTAATGAGAAAGGAAAAACATAAAAGTGGAAAAATACTTCTAAATACATATCCAAAAAAGAAAAGAATTTCTGATAATATTTGTAAGGTAAGATCTTTAATTTTAAAAGAGAATCTGCCAAGTCAAAGGACTATTACAAAGTCAATAAAATGTTCAGTTTCAACTGTAAATAAAATAATTAACAGTGATTTGAATCTTAAAAAGGCCAAAAATACAATGTTCATTGTCTATCTCCACAACATATTGCAGAACACAGAACTCGCTGCAGAATTCTGTATGAAAAGCATTTAGCTGGAGAAAGATGTGAAAATGGCGTGTGTGTATTTAAATGATTGCAATAAAAAAGAACAATTTATTATAAAAGAGGAGAAAATCTTAAAACTTGGTAACTTTAACGTGAGAACTTTCTCTAAGAGATTTGATTGTTGCCAGTTTTGCATATAATGGAAAATTAAAAGTAAAAAGGGGAAATGTACAAATCAACTCCCACACATATATTATCAAGACCCTATTTTATCCCCAATATTCAAAAAAGAAAAACCATATCTTTACCCACAGTGCCAACAATCAGAAGAACTGCATCAGGATAAAGCAAGCAGCCACACATCTAAATCCACTATTAAATTCGTGGAAAAAATGGAACAAGGAACTGGTATCAAGTCAATAAATACCCTTTACTGATATTCCTGCTAAATCTCCAGATGTCTCACCCATGGACTTTTTGCTTTTGGACTTTTAAAAAGAGAATTATCGAAACATCGACCGAAAACCATTCAAGGATTTTGGAAAACTGTGGAACAAGAATTAGGAATAACAGATTTTACTCATTATCTTGAGTATTATACTTAGACATTTTTCACAATCTCTTAATTTTATTCACATTTTGTCAAATTTAAACACAGAAAGCTTGAACTAAAACAACTTTATGGGCTTTTTCGGCTGCAAACATTTTTACAATGTCCTCAAAAGATAGCTTTGAAGCTAACTTGTGCTCTATTGATATGATGCTCACTTTGGTTAGTCATTGTCCTGTTAAGTTTCTGAGGTAATTTTTTATGATCTTTAGTTTACCTTTATTTGTATTATAGTATTTCCTTTCATTTGAGGAGACTGGTATTGTGAGGAAAATTCTCAACGCTGTCGTTACGTTGGTGGACGCGTCTTCAAGTCCATTCTTGTATATTAACGTCAGAAGACGTGATAATGTAGCCGTTGTCATATTTGGGCTTAAATCCAAGGCATGATACTAAAAACTCTCCACTTCTATCGCCAGCTAGTCCTTGTCCAAGTCTTTATATGTGGTAGCTAACTCAAGTACCTGGTTCTTCAATTCTTCTCCATTCACTGCATTCATTGTTTCAAACCGAGCTCCATTGAGGAAACCAAATAAACTATTCATGTTTTAAATGACTTGAAACCTTTGCCTCAGTTCATTCAGAATCCGATCTATTATTTGTATAATCAATAATCTGAACTTTTTTCTTCTGAGAATTCATAGCTTTCAACTTCGCCCTTCTCATCAAACATCCGCTTCTTTAAAATTAGGATCTAGGTTAAGCTTTCCTGCTATTTCTTCACACATTCTGCATTTAGCTCCTTTTATAGTTTTTGTAGTCTTAATAAGTTTTTCCTCTTCATTTTTTATCATACATAAATATCTATAGTAAAAAAATACTCAGCCAATTTAGCGCGCGCCCCCCCAATCCGGCCCCGGGAATATGCCCCCCCTCTAGTTACGTCCCTGGCTATCACTAGGTAATTTATTTGCTGGAATATGTTTTCCCATGAGGTCTGGTGTTACGAAAAGAGACTCACTGGCTTTTTTTAAAGCAATGATGAAGGTTGAAAATCTCATGAAGGTTTCAGAAATAGAAAGCTTATTCAGGAAAAAAGTTTTGCAAATGACTTCAACCTTATTATTAAAGTTAAAAATAAATGTATGGCTCTCGGTTTTGTTTCTTGTGCTGTCTCTTTTCCATTGTCTAACAACAGACTTAGTTTTTATACATGAAAGTACAAACTGTCTTTTTGAGTGGATGGACTTGCGTTTGTCTGGCTCAAACTAAAGTTAGGACTTACGCTCTTATAACCCTAGTAAATTATAAAAGGAGAATGTTTTACAGACTTGTGTTGTTATGGCTTGATGCAAAATCAGATTCTACATGCAAAACTAATAACCTGAAAATCGTCATTTTTGGACTTACATTTTTCTGGTTCTGAGGTAGATATTTATTGCAGCAACAAAATCTGTTTTGAAAGCTTTCGTCTGATTTCTTAAATTTTTTTGTATGCTAATTGCAATAAACTGCATTGTGCAAATTACAGAATGTTAATTGATTTGAACTATATCACTAAATTTCAGTGAATATGATGAAGCATCAATGTGGGTCAAAATTCTCGTAGAGACAGATATATTCGATACAGTTCTGAAAAAACTGAAGGAAGTACCTGACCTTCGCACTGTCATAACGACACAGTGCAGAAAGCCAGTGAGTATTTTATGAGCAAGTTTTTAAAGTTTTAAGACAATTATACGCATTCCTACAAAGTACGGATTATTCAGTCTTAACTTTGATTCTTATTTATTCAATGACTTCATGAGAACTGCATTGTTTACTCAGTATAATTTCTTAAGAAATAGATTTCACCTGATTGTAACTATCTTTGCAAAATCTGGCATTTATTTTCTTTAGATTGTTGCATCCCCTACTGGTATGGGTCGAATCGGAAAATTAGCAAAACCCCTGAAGTTGGGTGCCTGCATTAAAATGATGAAGGAACATGCTAAAGTGAATAATATCCGCGTCTCTATTGGAGCCCATAATACATTGGGTAAACTAGGTGTATTTCTCTCTTTGTTTAATTTTACGAATTTTGTGGGTATTTTAACGAATATATTGAAAGATGTATTTTGAAGAACAGGAGTGTTCACTATGTATAATTCAGTAATAATTAAAATACTTTGGTTTGAATAATTATTAAATTATAAATTTATTCCCAATTTAAAAAATTTACTATAAATGAAAATATAATTAATATCAGGACTGCCTCAGGCAAAGCTTGTGAAATAGTAACATAATTTTTTTAAATAGTAGCAAAAAAATGTCTTCTTTTACACTCTATATTAGTAGCAATTTTAGTTGCTATGAAATGAATTGGCTATAACATAAAATGTGCTAATTAAATATGAAATAGACCTTGAAGATCTTGCCAAGAAATTTAAATTTTAAAATCATGGTTGCCAAAGGTGTGGCAACCATGAAAGAAAAACATTGGAGGAATGTGTGGTTGCTAGATTGCCATGAAAACCTTATTAAGAAAGGCACCAAAACTTTAAAATTGGCATTCCTTTAAAATTTTCTTCTGAAAGAAAAATCCGAATTTTTTTCCCATCTACTATAAGTTAAAAAAGGGACTAAATTTTCGTTGACCCTTGTTGAATTTTCAAAAGTCACTAAAATTTTGAAAATGTGAGCTTTTGCTTAAAAAGATACCCCTAGTCACCAATAGTGAAAAGTCACCTGTGGATGTAATTTGTAAATTATTATCCTTAAATTGGCAGTATATGCTCACTCTTATATTATAACTTAAAAGTAGACACATTTGTTTTAGAAAAAGGTCCTGTAACTCTCGTGTATCATAAATGAGGGATAAAACATTTTGAGCAATAGTGTTAAAATTCATACTCAAATAGTACATGTACCTTTTATATTAGCATTCTGTAAAAGTCACACTTTCCTTAAAGAGTTGGAAAAAACAATTGATGACCAAATTTTATTATTTTATAGTGCTCGTATTTCTAAAGGCTAATAAATGTGCAATGTTTTTCATATCTTCATAGGTGGTAGAATTTTTTTTGGGGGGGGGGGATTTTTTTTTTTCAAAGGGAAACAAATTCATAAAATTCACTCGTATGGGTTAAAGTGGCACTTTATGGCATTTGAAATTAAAAGGGGGCACATGGGCAAATATGGTATTGGTTTATTTCTATTCAAAGGAATGCTGAAATAAATTTTTGAGATTTAATTGGGCTAAAACTTTGCAATATTCAATAAGTAATTTTGTATTATGCAAATACCTTTCCTCTAATATAAGTTGTGTGATCTTTTTTCTTTCAGACACAGATATCTCTATAATAGCAGCTTGTGCTGGATCTGGTGGAAGTGTGTTGAAAGATGTCCCTGCAGACCTTTATGTAACCGGAGAGATGTCACATCATGACATCTTAGATTGCCATCACAAAAGAATATGCATCATTCTATGTGAGCACAGCAATTCTGAGAGAGGTTATCTGAATGATCTAGCTGGTCGATTGCATTCAAAAATGCATAATGTTAAAATAATTGTTTCTTCTGTTGACAAAGACCCAATTTCTATTCACTAAAATTCAATGTTTTAGATTTATTTTTAATACAGGATGAGCATAGTTAAAGTTTACATTTCCAAAGGCTCTAGTAGGAACTATTAGTTAGAATAGCTTCAAATACCATAAAACCAATGGAATTATTTTTGAAAAAAGAAGAGTTCAGAATTTGCTACTAGGGGAACAAATGGAGTTTTATTTAGTGAAAAGTAATACTATAAATCAAAAACACTTATGAATTAGGCAAAAAATGTTCAATATACCATCCTTTGTTTTGTGCTACAAGCTGAAATCGCAAAATAGAATGTTCAACAACAGATTGGAGTGTTTTTGTTGGGATGCAGTGGATATGGTATGTAATGCTTGCTTTCAATTCTGGTAAATTTGTGATGTGCCCCCAAACACAATGTTCTTTAGGTGTCCTAAAATAAAGTCATGGTCCACTGAACGTGCTAGCCATGCTATTGGAAAATGACAGCTGATTATTTTGTTTCCAAAATGAGTCAAAAGCATTCTCTATGTTTGGAAGTGTGCCATCTTGCTTAACACTTGTATCTAGACACTATTGAAATCACATGGTTCCTCAAAAGAGATCACTCTGCTGGCCATTAACAGAGCAGCTAACGCGTGACCAGCAATACTGACTCATCATAAAAGAAAGGAAACAATAAATGCTGTACTACACACACAGTGACTCTTAAGGAATGAGGTGGCATCTCATTCCGTGCATGGATTTTCCAGCATGCCCATATTCTTCAATTTTGCATATTAACAGCACCTTGGAGATGGGCTTTCACTGTTCACTAAATGTTCTATGGCCATCTTTTTACAACAGAAAATTGTAATGTGAAGTTTCTGACGCATTCTTGTCCAGGTGGAAGCAACTCCTGAATATGTATAATTTTGTATGGATAACATTTCAGAATGTTTCTTAAAAGTCTACAGACTATGCTGAGGCCATATCTAACAAGTGGGTAATTCTATGTGCATTACTGTTTTCCCAACAATGTTGGATGTACTGTCATCCTATAGCTACATCCTTCACTGTTCATCAACTGGTTTCCATTCTCTGCCATATTTGACATTCCAAGAACTGGTCTCTTTATATTTTGAAATCATTTACAGACATTGGACAAGAATTTAAGTCCTCAGTGGACTTTCAAAACAAACTTTTCAAGTTATAATCCGATTGTTATAAAATTTGCATACTGTTTTCTACTAAAAAGTTCATATATAGAGTTTGGTCTAAAATATTAAGTTGTGTGAAAGTTTTTACATAATATGGGCAGTCAAAAGTTTTGATAAATTAGCAAAAATTGATAGACCCCATGTGCATCAATTTTCCCATATATTGTCATTTTTTCAATTCACATTAGCTTATACATATAAATCAAATTCACACCATTTGGCATGCGTATCATTCAACTGTGAAGCTAAAACATTTTTTGTAATAAAACACTTAAAATTTTATAAAAAGCATAGGTTAAGCAACATTTCAAAACTAGGAAACAATGAATTTCTCATTTTTACTATTTACAAAAGTTAAGCATAATTGCTGTTTATGTGAATATTTCAGAAAAACTACATTGGAATGGAAGGAAACATGATATGCAGGTGTAATAGGATTATAGAAGAAAACAATGCAAAACAAGGAGAATAATAACTTTTATTATCCAAAGAAAGGGTTGAAAGAAAAGGTTCACTATACGAGTGTCAACTTTAAAACACAATGATTAAAACAATGTGATGCTGAAGTTTAATACGGTGTGTGGGAACCTCTGGTAGCCACACATGCTGCACAATGATAATCATTCTTTGGATGAGTTGTGTGCTTAGAGTTCCAAGCCTCACGGAGAGCAGTTTTCAATTCCGGAACGGAGCTTGGTGGGTGGCGGAGGGCTGCAATATGTCTCCCGAGCATATCCCACACATGCTCTAGGATTCAGATCAGACAGAGTTGGCAGGCCACTGCATGCAATGGATATCTTCACTTTGAAGGAAGGCATCGACAAGGGCTGCATGGTGAGGAGGCACATTATCATACATGAATATGAAACCAGGGCCAACAGCACCTTGAAACAGGTGAACGGTAGGGTCAAGGACTTCATCTCTATCTTTGACCAGTAACAGATCCTGTGTCAAAAATGTGGAGGTCTGTGCAGCCGTCCAGCATTATGCCTACCAAGACTCCCCTGAAGGAAAACAATGTCTTTCCATGGTATTTCCCGGGTGAAAATGCGTTCCACATTCTCTCCATATTGTGGTACGACGAGAATCAGTTTGCAGACTAAATCTGGACTCATCACTGAACATGACATTGCCCACTGTTGTCGACTGCCAATGTTCCAAAGTGTCCACTGTAAACGCATGCGTTTCTGTGGAGACATCAGGGGGATGCAAACTACTGGTCATCTGGCATAGACCAACGTGTCTGAGTCTCCTGTAAACAGTTTGTCTCGAAACTGACTCCTGTGGCAGCTGTCAGGGCTGAACCCAGTTGTCTGGCAGAATGGTTCCTCTGATGTAGCTCAGTTATCAGTCTTGCCAAGCGGTTGTTACCCTTGGCCGACCTGGTATTGATCGTTGGGTAACATCTCCAGTGGTTTGAAAGGTCTGCCAAAGTATGGCGATCACACACTGAGGCATGTTCAGAATTCCAGACGTTTTGGTTTGGGATCGACCGGATTCCAATAATTCATCCCTTCACAAACATATCCAGTTGGCATCTTTCGTCCTTATTGATTTTTAACAACGCTCCATACCATAGCAATTGCGAAATTTCTACCTAAACTGGTCATGCCGCTCGAGGTCTTTTTATACTCATTCCGACATGTGCCGATGCTTTGCGCATGTGACTAAACTGTTTTGCATATACACAATGTTTTACCTTTGTCCCACGATTCTGCACAATTGATTTTGAATCATTGTATCCATATTTACTCCTTTCTTTACATTTTACGAATTATGCTTAACTTTTGGACATGAGTGTATGTACAACAGATTTCAAGGATTATCCAGAAATGTAAGGAAATCAAGAAAAAACTAATGTGCTGGGACAGTTTGTAATCAGAAGAATGTCAAAAAATCTTAATAGGAGAAAAACGTGTTTTTGTAGCACACCTACCATACTCATCAACAAAATGTTTTGTTGTTATCAATGCAACTTCATCAAAAATGATCACATTTGAAAAATTCCTTTTGCTATCTAGAGTTCTTACTTTTATCAATCGCTTTTTAACTAAACAAGTCGATTTTGAAAGTCCACTGTCCCCTTAACATTCTGATAAAACAACTTTACCAGAGGAACATGATCTTTCGGTTATTAAAATGTTACAATCCTGATTTCTCACGTTATGGGAAAAGCATTCAGCTGTTTGTTTTTATTGCAGATGTTGCACATATCAAGTATATGCAATTAGCATATTTTGAAAACTACTCCAATGATTAAAACAATGTGATTCACGATTAAAACAATGTGTGTTTTTGGTATTTCACTGCACTACATTTTTAACTGTTCTTCCTTTACCAAAAATATTTATTACTTTAAGAGTATTCATATAAAATTTGAAGTCATTCTGATCAATAGTTTCTACTATAGAGCCTTTTTAACTTTAATTATGCTCACCTTGCATATTAGAATCATTTATCTTCTCAGAAGGACATTCATTTCTGATAAGATTACATTTGAAAAATGATTTTTCAAAGAACAAATTAAATAAATCCTTTCTAATTACAAGAAATAAATCCTTTCTAATACAAGAGCAACTAAAACATGATAAAAGAAATAAATTCATTGCTATTTGAATGAGAAAGATCTAATATTTTGCACAGTTTGCATAATGTGATTGAAATTTTCATAAAAATCTGCTAAAGTGATT
The DNA here is from genome assembly GCA_933210815.1 of Meta bourneti. Classification (NCBI taxonomy): domain Eukaryota; kingdom Metazoa; phylum Arthropoda; class Arachnida; order Araneae; family Tetragnathidae; genus Meta; species Meta bourneti. The sequence continues at coordinate 93,269,093 of OW119922.1, forward strand.
CTTGCAATATTTAGTTTTGATAAGCTACTTTGCATGCAAGAAATGTATGAACATTGTCAATTAAATTGAGAAGTCACTGAATTCTATTTGGGATTTTTTTATTATAATTACCTATGTGAATATAGTGCTTGATCTTTTATGTGTTATCAAAATTAATTTTTGGTATTAAAATTGGCAAAGCATTTATTCATGTTGTATATCATATCAGTGCAATCAGCTGGTTGTCTAGATTTCAAAGGTACTTTACATATGTGAAGTTATTCATACCAAATCTCTTAGAACATTGTTATGGTTGGTTACTTCATATCTGAAGTTATTTCAAAATGTGATGCACTTTCAAATTGAAAAGTGTAAAATTACAATTTTTGTAATACATTTTATAAAAATATGCTGTGCCAATAAATAAGCTTTTTCTCATTTTTTAATTAGTAAGTATTAGTTTTTGTAAATCTTGTGTTTGGTAAAAAACATATCAATGAAATCCAAACCAAGTCTCCATCTTTATACAATACATGATACTTTGAATCCAAATTGCAAAAGTGAATCAAGACTTGTCTTATGCTAGCTCTAAAGATATACTTAAATACAATTATCCTAAATTCTCATGCTCCCTTTAGAAAACTCTTCAGGTTTGTTTTTGTTAGTTGATCCTTTTCTTTTAGGTGTTATTTGATTCAGCTGGATATATTTTGGGTATGAAAAGAATTATAAGTTTTCATTACAAAGTTACTTTTTAAAATGATTCAAAATCTTAATCAAGTTTGCAAACAGGCTAGTGACTACTATAGAATAAAAGTAAACAGATTATTGAAGATCAGAGAATGGGGAACACAAAGAGTGACTGAATTTAAACTCGAGTATAAGTTTCAGACTTAATGGAATAACAAATGTTAGATAAAAATAACTTAATCCTTATGAAGTAATCAATTACAGGACTCATTTGACATTAAGAGGGATTTAAAATCTCAGTATTTTATTTGTTTTCTTATACAGTGAAAAAAGTTGTAAGAGGATGAAGTTCAACCCTCTGAAGGGTTCATATGCATAATTACACTACAGAATTCCCTGCATGACTTCTAATGAATTTTGATTTGATCAATAGAATCTTTCCAAATGCAGGGCTACTACAGCCAAAGCACTTGTGAAATAGCAATCTTAATCCCTATTTTAATTGCTCAGACACAAAATTAATTGGCTCAAATACAGAATGTTAGTAATTAAAAAATTAAATATGAGGTGGAGATCTCAGCAGGAAATTTAAATTTTAAAACAATTTTCTCCATAAGGTTTTTATGACAATCTAGGAACCAATGTTTTTCTTCCAGTTGCCTCGGCTTGGTGCCAAAACTTCCAAATTGGCATCCTTTGAAAAATTTTCTCAAAAAATATTTTTTCTGTCCGCTATTAGTTAAAATACTAAATTTTAAAGTAGCCAAAATTTTGAAAATAACTGACGGTTTGACTTAAAAAAGTCGCCATGCAAATTCTGCCTTGTTCACGTCGAATTTTCTAACGCGGGTTTGAAGAGATTTTCCAGCGCTTCATGTGTCCAGCACTGGCGTTTTACAAAGTCAGTTTCCGGTATGCATTAAATTATGTATTTTATTCCCTAACCCAAGAGTGACAGACCTCGTTATTTGACAGTGATTAAAATTATGGGGTGTCCTCAGATCTTTCCCTTCTGGGGTTGATCGCGGACTGTCGCCAATAACCCTTGTGTTGCTCCAGTGCAACATTAATTAAATATCTACATCTACCCTTAACCCAAGTTTCTATCTGTGATGGTTAAAGATAAGAGACAATTACAAGATTTGAATTCTGCGTAAAATTTTACTTCAAATCGATACCAAAACATGATTTTCTTTTTAAAAAAATTTTGCTATGATCGTAACTAATCTGCAAAAAGCATTTGGCAAAGATATTCCTGAGACATTTAACACAAATTGGAGCGTTACCTCATATTTAAAGGGAATGTTACTTTAATCAGAGTATTTTGTTTCTCCTTGTCAACTGTTTTAATTTTAGCCATTAAAAATAGGATAAAAATCTTTTCCAACAGAGAAACCTAAAAGGTAAATTGATTTTTCTGTGTTCACAGTTGCCCAGATTTTGTTAACTTGGAAATACATAAAAATGACCAATAGAGGGTCTAAAATTATCTAAAAATTAATTTACATGTTTCCTAATTGCAGTGTTTTTGAACTTCCCTCTATACATAAATGAATGCAATATATTATCGACTTGCTGACCAGAAGTGACAATCTAAACAGGATATAGCATACATGGCATTCTGGTGCAATGCCACTGCCATCAACCTGTTGCAAATTTTTGCGCAAGATATTTTAGTACATTTTTCAAAATGTTTTAAATGACAGGATTATTTTGCTCCTAGGAACTGATATGAGCCAGAGGATCACTGAGAAACAGTGCTTTACATAGTTCAATTTGTGGGATTATTAAACGTTTTCATTAACTCAAAAATACCAAAGTATATATAGCTTTTTACTGTGAGACAAGAGAAAACCCCCTATAAGCTCCATTCTTTCTAGTGTCGATGATTCACCTACCAATAAAAAATATTAAGGATTTGTTTTGTGTTAAGGGATGATCACTGATATTTTTTAGCTCAAGAAGCTAGCAGATGAGTTATTTTTAATGTGTTTTATCGTAAAAGAGAACTGAAGACCAATTTTCTAACTCGAAATTGACAGTACAAAATAACACTATATTTCTAGAATCGGGAAATCGTAAACAGAATTTCTGTTCATATAGGCATTGTCTACGAAGTACTATCAAAAAGATGACATGCAAAATCCATTACTGGTGATATCCTTTCTTTGTTATTTTTGTTGGCTTTATCGTGTTTCCTTCGATCTAAAGCTAATTTTTATTTAATTTTCTTTTAAATAAATTTGTATATTTTTAAAAATCCATCACTAAACATTTAATGTATCAGCACACATGAAACATTGCAATGACAATAATTAGGTTTTAAAAATTTTTAAACAAAATTTTTCCGGAGTTCCGACTATCCAAAACGAAAACTAATCTAGCTTACCATCTTTCCGCAGTCCATTTTGTAGCACCAAATGAAACTGCGAATGATTAAGATTGGGGAATGTTTCAACTAAAAATTTGATTAAAACCCTGGACAAAATGAGAAAATTATGCTAAAACTCAAAATAAAAATCTCTAAGAATGACCAAAAAACTACATTTCGAAAATCAAGAGATTGCAAATAGAATTTCCGTCTACTTGTACATATAATACAAAAATTTCAATAAAAGTAGCAAAATTGCCACTCATCCACCAACACATTTCACGTTGAAAGATTTAAAAAATAACAAAGGTTTTTGCTTTTAAATGGAATGTTTAATTTAAAGACGTTTGCCATACATGAAAACTAAAACATAGTTGTCAGTATACGTTATCTCAAGTAAAATGACCAACTATCCCTCTGTTGTAAACTATATTTTTACAGGTTTTGCATTTAAACGGAATAAAATTTCTTCAAAATATCGATTCCGATAAAAATTTCATTATATTTTTCATGACTAAAAATAAAACAGTAGATTAAGACAACAAAATACTCCCTTAAAGAGTGATAGCTTTTCAATAAAAACGAAATAAACTCTCTTTGTGTTCGCATAATGAATATCTTCATCAAATGCATACTGAAAATATTAAAGTTACAATTGAAAATTTGTTTAAAAAATCACATTTTAGGTATCGATCAGGTGTAAAATTTTCCACAGATTTGAAATTTTCACTTTTATCTTCAATGATCGTGAAGATAGAAACTTGGACTAGAACAATAAAAAAGCCCTAACTACGGTGAAAACACATATCCTGAACAGCCCAGTTCCTTCCTATATAGTTCGAGGTGCCTTCCAACTGCTAGACGCATTCCTCCCTGGGTGTATTTCTCTTATGTGTCAGTAAAACTTTCATCGTGTGTCTATTACTTGATATTGTGTCCGGCGCAGCTTGGCCAAATATGGCCCTTGCGCCATAAAACCCCAATATGAACCATCCAACTGCTAAAACGAACGAAGATGTTGAACAGCGGAAGCAAGCTAACGTGATTTCTGCATGTGTACACTCCAGTAGAACTCTACTTAAGCCACCCACGTTTTTGTTGACATCAAACGTGCGTTTGATAACACCTCATGTGAACAGGGCCTAAGGAAAGGAGCAATAGAATCTTTCCAAAGGATTCTATTCAATAGAATGGTTCCAAAATTCCATTCTGAGGAAAGGAACCAATGGGATTAAGGATTCTATTTTAAGGAAAGAATGAATAGAATCTGTTTTAAAGGTTGGAAAATCCATGGATTCTTTAGAAAGATGTGGTAATTAGTCATTAAGTGTGTTGTGGTTCAAAAGCAACACAGTACTCAAAAATCTCAGAGGCTTAAAAGAAAATTTCCAAAGGTTTACTGTCATTTCATTTTCAACTGTTTGCAAATGTAGAAGGTAAGGACATTTTATAGCAGCTTGCAGTATGTTATGGCATGATTTTTTAGAATACTCATGCCTTAGTAATATTTTTCACAGAAAATAATTTTATCGCAAATACCTTTTTCAAAACAGTGAGTTGCTTTGAGTTTACAGTAACAGCGCATTTTTAAATATTGCAACAAGGAAGAACTTAAAGTGTACATTTTTTTCAGTAATAGCTATTACACAATTTCTTTAGTTATGACAATTGCTGATAAAGGGGTTATGCAACTTGAAGACTTTAAAAAAGTACCTGAAGAAACTAACCTAGTATCTATCAAATTAATTTACTTGAATGGGAAATTATCCATAAGAGTTCTTCCTTAACTTATTTTTTTAATGATTGAAAATAAAAGAGGTGCATAACAATAAAAACTCATGAACATTTAATATTCATGAGCTTATTGCAAACATGCAAAAATCTCTGAATTTACTTGCACATTATTTTGCTTTCTGACATTTTCAATTTTGTACTAATTCTGGTTTATTGACAAGATACAAAGCAGTTTTTTAAAAGCATTGTCATATTTGAAAAGGTTATTTTATACAAAAATATGTACATGTTGGAGGATAGCAATGCATCATTATTCACTTTTCCCTCCATTTGGAGTCATTGATGCAGAAGGTGCTATGTCTAGAATATCCTTCATTTTCTCTGGAACCATAGCTTCAGTCTGATGTCTTAAAGTTTGCAGCTCAAACTCACAATTACCTAGTGCAAGTTTCAATTCATATAAAAGAACCATGTCACTACGCAATTCATTGAAATGCCCACACAATTCTTCTGTAGGAATTGGGTTAGGTTCTAAATAAAAATAAAAATGAGAGAATCAACAGATATTCATAACCAAATCCATATTTTAAATATTATTTTCCAACAGAGAGTCAAATCTCATTAAGACTAACTAAATTCCAATCCCCATCAAAATGTATATTCAAATGTTAACTCATTCATTTAAGAATTCAGGTTACACTAATCGGTTGGAGAACAAATTTTCAAAACAATGGCAAACAGATTCTTTTCAATCATATCAATATTTTCTTCAACAGGTTTTCTTCATGCTGTGAATTCATTCCTTCTGTTGTTCAGTCAGGGGAAGATTGTAAATGACTCGTCTTCCTGCTTTTTCAGACTAATGAATGGCGCCTAACAGTAGCAAGGACTGCATAAGTTTACCTTGGCTTATTTCAATAGCGACTATGCAGGAGCAGTTTTGTCAGACAGACAGTAAGCACTCTCATTATGTGAATACCATCTCTTTTTGCCATTTGGACTTCTAGCTCTTAACAAAATGTAACATTTTCTACTCTTTTGTTGCCATCTCAATCAAATTAAACTATGAAGATATTTAGAATGTGGTAACAAATCCATAATTGAAATGTTTTTGAGTTAAGACCATATTTCTGTTCATACTCTTCTGGTCTACCAAAAATTACCATAAAACAATTTAGTTAATTTTTAAATACTATTTTTTTCAAGATATTTTAGGGTGCTATAGAACAATTAAAATTTAAAAACTTGATTTTTTACAAAGCTAAGGAAAACTAATGTAATAACTGCTATGGCTAGTGAAAAGTTTGGTCTTTTCAACTTGATTGTCACATGCCGTGTGTATAAACACTTAACATCAGATGACACTGATCATTTCATCTCAGATGATCTTGACTCAGCTGATTGAGTGTAGTTTTATAGACAGAATTTTAACTACCGTTATTGCCTTGACTAGCATGTCAGAATGGCTGGACTGGACATATCACTTAAGGAGCACCCATTGCAAAGCAGCTCATCTCATAGAAAAAGGAAAAAATCAGAAAAAGAAATTGCTTAAATGAAGAAATTTTAATAAAAATTTAGGTAGGAAAGGCTAGATTAGCTTAATTATTCAACGGAGTCAAAATTTTGGACAAATCCGCGAGTCAAGACAGCACAAGTGGCAACCCTAAGTACTGTTCACTACTGAAGGTGCTTAATTTTGGTGGACGATCCGCAGTGCCACTGAAGTTCTTGTGGAAAGCAAGTTAAAATAAAAACATTAAAGATGGAGTAGCAAAAAAGAAGTTAAGTATAGAAGTTTATAATCTAAATTTAATAGATTAACATTCTTTGTGATATAATTAGTGATCCAGTTGAGTCCTATACCAAACTTACTGATGAAAGAATATGGTCCTATTAATTGGACTTGCAAATGCTAGGTTGAAGGAGAGGAATTCAAGGGATTGGAGTCGTAGAGAACAGGATCCAAATGGAACACACCACAGCAGTTTTTAGGCTGCTGTGGGAAAGTATTAAACTGTTACATGGCAGAATAATCTTCCAAACTTTAAAACAACCATTGCTAAAGCATTTTATTAAAAGGGTCTTTGAAAATTAAATTTGTAGCCAATATACCTTAAAAAAACTTACCAATATCAAGCTCCTTCAGCAACTGCTCTATAGCTTTGGCCTTTTTCTGACCAACAGATGCTGGCAATTTCATCTGTTTAAAAAGATAAGTAATACTATAAAGATTTGCTTTAAAAAATAACACTAATAGTAAAAATCAATAAAGATGGGTTGCCTTCACCTGCAGTAACTCACAACAAAAGGTGTGCAAAAAAATCCACCAAGAGTGTTGCCACCAATTGATGCACATATCAAAGCTGTATCAGATTTTATATCTTTATTAATGTTTTGATTTCAAACATGAAATCTGCTTTGAAATTGTTGAAGCATTTTAATCCAAACAGACATCCGATACAAGTATATAAACAATCATGAATACACTAATTAAGACAAATATGCTAAGTTAAACCAAGTTATGAAATAATCAAATCAAAGTAGAATAGACTAAAGTTCCCCACAGCCGCAAATATGTTCTTATTTAATTCATGGGCAATGCACTCTATTTCAAATGTGTTAATACATTTTTGAGTTGGGAACTGCTGAATAAAATATACAATTTCATAACACCTAAAAATTCCTAATTTGGGGTTGTGACCTATGAAAACCTACAACGGCCTTAGTGTCAAAAAGGGACATGAAACAATTTGAAATCTACAAATATCTTTTAATACCCAAAAAATTTATTATAATCTCCACTGTCCTAATTAGAAGTTTACTGCTAGTACTAGGAGCTACTAAATTATTCCTGTGGAAACACCTTTACAAAAAGCAAATTTGAACAAGGTATTCCTAGGTTGTTATTCGAAAATGCATTATATTAATTGTTAGAATTACATTTATAATTTTTTAAATATGGGTAAGGTGGGGCAAGTGAAAACCCAAATCTTTAACGTTAATATTGAAACAATTACTACTGTTCCAGTAATTTTAATATTTGTACCCACCCACCACTCTACTAAAATATTTACTTTTTATTTGTTTACTTACCATTGATATAATTTAAAAAATACTTTCCAATGCTTATTTCACAGGGTTGCATTTGCCCCAGATGATGGACAAGAGTATACCATCGACAGTTTTTTTGTTTGCAATGTGATGTATTGTAAGAGGGACAAGGGCATAATTTCATTTGTGCTCTTTTATCTGTGCAACTTCTCTCCCGAAATTCAAAGCGCTCTAGAAGTCAAAACAATCTAAAGAACTTAAGGTTTTCAGCAGGTGGCAGCTCCTACTTTAATCAGACAAGTTTTATATTCAGTGGTTGAACTTGCTCCTCCTCACCTTATTTCATTTTATCTTAATAAAGCATGTAGTAATGCACATAATGAGTTTCTATTAATTTAGCATATTATTTTAGTGATGGAAGCTGTCAAAAAAAGTCGACTTTTTAAATCTAACATGCACAAGACTTCCTTTTAAGCAAAATGGATGTGTGGTTGGGCACAAGGGCCTTATTTGGCCTTTAAGCAAAATGGAGAGAAAGAATTGAGAACCACTCTAACATCCATGTAACGATCGGGATTCAAATTCAGTCAGGCCAGAACCTCTTGTCTACCCATGTTGAAGTATTGATAACATGAAGTATTGATAACAAGTGAAATTCATAGCAACCGAGTAATAGATAGCAAGAATTTCAATTGTTATCTATTACTTGGTCATTTGTCCTTTCTAATTTTGCATAATATTGTTTTGCATCATTACTATGTGCCTTTACACCCACAAAACCGATAGAATAGTATGAATTACAAATGGCAACTTTGAAACTGATTAGATTGCTTGTTTTCAAAATAATTGTTGATATAAACAAACAGTGAGTTGGAATGATTTCCGAAATAAATAACAAATTTTGTAGTGTTTAAATTAAATTTAAGGATCCCCATGGTTTGTAACTTCATATTTTTAATCAACATCTGTTTGCTAGATGAGTTTCAGAATATTTTGAATGCTCTTCCAGTGGGCCTAAGAGCAGCATGGAAGTTTCTCATGATAAAAATCTCACAGAAAACCTATTTAAGATGGTATCTTTTAAACTAAAATTAATGCTTTTTATTTACATTTTGATTTGACATTTTAAAAACACAAAATAAAGCTAAAGATGCTTTAGACAATTTACAGAAGCAAAATTATTTTTAAATAGTCTCTAAATTTTTTATATAAATGTAAAAAACACTCAAAGCCCAAAATTTAATGCAATAGTAATATATAGTACAAAAATTAGCTACTTTTAAAAATAATTTTTAATTGTATTAAATACTATTGTAAAAAATACTATTTTAATCAAATAAAAGGAATTTTCTCAACTTTAATTTTATCTTTTTCTTTTTATCTGGGGATAACTTTGAAACAAGCGAATCACTAAAATAAGCTTTGGATTTTTATAACTAGTTAAAACAATGTATGGTTCTGAAAGCTAATTTCTTTAAGTATATTACTTACTCTTTGACTCCGCAGGGTAACACCACTTCCTTTGAAATCAGCAAATTTTATTCCAGCAGAATCAACACTCTAAAAAAATTGAGTAGCAAGTTATATAAGAATTAATTCCATTACAAAATACACTCACAACAGAAACACAATATAACAAAGTAATCCATGATTTACAAAACTTTGTACCAATATAAAATTTATTTCAGTAAATAATTCAATTTCAACTTAATAAATAACATAACAGGTGATCATATACGAGATATAACAATTTAATTCCTGGAATGGCCAGGTGGACAACTGATCTTATCTGAATCAGAACAAGAACTTGATGACATATGCTATGTTCTGGTTCGCACGATATTCTGGTTCACCAGAGTATCCCAAATGAGAACGAATGATGGAATATGAAAACATATAAAGCAGTATAAGAATAAACATTCTGATGCTTGACTTTGGAGTAGAGAGAACAAGAACTTGATGACATATGGTACAAATAGATATGCACAGAAACATGCCTGCCTGTGTATTCTCGATACTATGTTCTGCTTAGCATGATATTCTAGTTCATCAGAGTATCCCCCAATGAGAGAGCAAACAGTGGAATATGAAAATACAAAAAGCAGAATAAGAATAAACAATTTGATGCTTGACTTTGGAGAAGAGGAAAAAGACAATCATATGATATTTTAAAAAGAGAATGACAATGTTTTTGTACTTGAGTGTATCATTGTTTTCCGTCAAAATATGTTTTAATATAAAAGTTGGCTCCCTTTTATTCTTCACAAACTATGACTGCATTTGTGACTTGGAAAGAACACCCATATTCAGTGGATGTTGGAGTTCTTAAAGGTAGGCCATATTCAGTTGTTTCTCTTTTTGCAAATGGGCTTCTGAGGCAGTTTGACTATGGTTTTGAGATTTCAATTCTTGTTCAAAATGTCAGATACAGAGCGGACCTTAGCACTGGAGTGTAATAGGGTAGCCAAAAAAGTATCTCATGTTTGGGTAAATAATGTAAAACTGTATTTTGCTCAATTAGAATCAAGCTTTAGAGTTTCTGAAATCAAGGCAGTGCAAACAATGTTTCATACATTGGTGGCTTTGTAAGATCCACGCTTTCCCATGCCACAGCTTAGGCAATTTATGAACCTCATAGGACCATTCCTTACACTGAATTAAAAAATACTCATTGCTGAATTTGACCTATCTCTGATCTAAGAAAGTAAAAATGTTTCTTCAGGATCTTGAATTGGATGATAAATGTCCTTCCTTACTGCTGTGTAAAATGTGTGAATTAAGTGAGTTACATTGATTTATGGATTAGTAGATTGCGGGCTAATGTGCAAGCCATGTTGTCTATGAGTTTTGAAGGATTACCTCAATTGTCCACAATGGCCAATTATATTTGCGAATATAATATGAATACTATTTCTGTTTCATGCAAGGCAATTTAAAATATTTCACATGCAAACAAAGTGGATAGTTGCTCTTTTAGAGCTCAGGCAACTAGCCCACGTAACACACAAGTACAGGAATTTGCAGTGTTTATTGACTTCAGAATTTGCGGGAACCCCAAATGTACAAGCTTTACAAAGGCAATTTTTAGATAATTCAAGTTCATGTAAAAATGTAACTACAGGAATTAAAGAAATTTGGTTTTGCTTCTATCATTATAAATTTTGGGAAAGGGCTGAAAACTGCGTCCCGCAGTGTTCGTATACTAAAAAACCTAGAAAGACAGTCAGAAACTGACGATTTTTGACTGCCCAGTTCTTAGTCGCAGATTATATATCACTGGCAAACCTCCAAAACATGATTTGTGATAGATATTGGTAGAGATATCTCTTATTATCCAAAATCAGATTTGTCTATAACTACCGAAAATGATCTCTAAGCGATTGCAAATGGATCACAAATCAAAACTTATGGCTCTAAACTACTCACTTTGGATTTTGGTTTTCACCAAAATCTGTAGTGGCTATTTGTAATCGCTGAAGTGAGACCTACAATAAGGGGAGATTTGTGCAACATTTTGGCCTTGGGGTGGATATCAAGTGACAATCGATAAGTGATCCTGTTTCAAAATGTGTTTGTAGAGGACAGTTGGACTTTTACTATATTCATGCAATAGAATGTATCAGGTAAAAAGGATTATGGTGATCTGCTTAATCGTTATAAGGAAATTATCCAATAAAATTCTGTGTTTTCTAAGCAAATTAAATACAATAATCTGCACTATACCCACTATGGGCCCACCCGTTATGGCAAGAGCACAAAGACTAGACCCCACATGGCTCAAGATTGCCAAACAGGAATTTGACTACATGATAGAAAAAGGGATACACACAGGCCTTCCAGAAATAATTGGGGAAGCCTCTTGCACATGGTCCCCAAAGGCTACTCAGAATAGAGGCCTATGGGTGATTATAGGGGGAATAACTAAATAGGATAAATACCTCATTCCAGATCTGCATGACTTTTCAGACATGCTGAACGGTAAAAAAGTATTTTCTAAAATTGAACTGTTGCGGGCATACCACCAAATCCCTGTAAACTCCAATAATATTCCAAAGACCACAATAATAACGGTCTATGAATTTCTGGTTAAAAATTTTGTGTCTGTGTTTGGCCAACCAGACCTTTCAGTGAGTCATTAATGAGGTCTTGGATTTCGTGTTCTCGTTCGTGAATTACATTTTAGTCACTATCAATACCATATGGATTTGAAACAGGTTTTAAAGCATTTTTCTGAGTATGGTATAACAATCAATGAGGTAAAATGTCATCAAATTTGTTAACTTTTTAGTCACATTATCAATCACCTAGAGTGCACTTCGATGAAAGTAATAGATCAGGCAATCAGATTTTCCTGAACCAAAGACAGACAGCTTAGGCAATTCATAGGAATGATAAACTTTTACCATAAGTTTGTCCCTAAAATTGCAGATTATATCGCCCATGAACAAATACCTGGTTGGAGCTAAGAAAAGGATAAGACGAAAATTCAATGGCCACCAGAGTTAGAGGAAGATTTTTCTAAAATTAAGAATGAGATGGCTAAACAAACCTTGCTATACCACCCATACAGTTATGTCAAATTAGCAATCGCATCAGATTGCAGTAAATCAGCATTAGGTGCTGTTTTGAACGAGATATTTCCCTCGGGGCCCAAGCCATTGAGTTTCTTTTACAATAGCTTTCTCCACTAAAGTGCAATTATTCTACTTATGGTAGTGAGCTTCTGCCAGCTTATTCTGCAATACAGTACTCCAGGTATATGATAGAGGCATGGACCTTTGTACTATGTCAACTACAAACAGCTTATTTATGCCTTACAGCAAAAATCTGACTAAAAAACTCACCAAAATGTTTACAAGAGCTCGATTTCATCTCAGTTCACAACAGACATCTGTTACCTTCCTGGTAAGGAGAATATTGTGGCTGATGGGTTGTCATCACGTTTATGTGAAATACAATCTTATTCGCTTTCTGATTTACGATTCTGGGAAGCAGAATAAAATAATGATGACGAGTTAAAGAATCTCTTAGCCAATACTTCCACTTCCATTAGATTATGAAAAGTCCATATGCCAGATTCAAAAATAAATTTTTATTGTCTGTCAAACAGCACTGACAAATTTTATTCCTGTGACTTTGTCTAAAAAGGTATTTGACTCATTACACGAACTTTCCCATACAGGCATAAGAACCACAAAGCGATTAATAAGCTCAAGGTATTTTTGGTCAATTCAGAATAAAGATATCACTGTATGGGGTAAGATGGGCATCCCTTGCCAAAAGACCAAAGTGCATCAGCATATGAAATCCCCACTCACAATTTCAAGTTGGTTTGCAAACGTGCGCATTGACCTACACCTTGTCAGGGCTTTAAATATTGCTTGATCATTATTGATTGTTTTACACAATGGCCTGAGGTAATACTACTCACTAATATAACTGCTGAAACTGTAGCTAGCGCTTTTGCACAAAACTGCATTCATTCAAGGTTTCCAATCCTTAGAGGCTCACTTGTGATCAGTGTGGACAATTCGAATCTGGTCTTTTTCAGTCTCTTGTCAGGATGCTCGGAATCAACATTTCTAGAATCACAGCCTACTCACCCCTTAAATAAGCCTTGATGTGAGCAAGAGGTAACTGGTACAACAATTTACCAATGGTTCTCCTAGGTTATGCTCCGTTTACAGAGAAGAGGCTTCAGTAGTTGAGTTAACATATGGAATCCCGCTGTGCCTGCCTGGACAGCTTCGATGATAACAGTCCAGATTATGTAGTTAAGCTCAGACTATGTTGTCCATACACCCGAAGGCACAAGTGAATCAAGGACATTGACCAGTGTACATGCCTAAAGACCTGTTAACATGCAAGCATGTTTTCATCAAGCATGGTTCCCTGAAAAAGGCTTTGCAACTACAATATCAGGGACCTTAAGCTGCTCAGAAATATCTCCTAAAAGTAGTTGACGGTACTGAGGTGATCAACAGCCTCAATGGTGAACAGTGGAATATGAAAATACAAAAAGCAGAATAAGACTAAATATTTTGATGCTTGACTTGAGTAGAGGAAAAAGACAATTTCATATGATATTTTAAAAGAGAATGACCATATTTTTGTACTTGTATAATTGTTTTGTGTCGAAATATATATATTTTTTATAAAAGTTGAAGTTCCCTTTTATTCTTCACAAACAACTACAACACATTATGACTACAATAGGCAGATGAAACCAAAAAGGTACTTTTCGGTTATCTCTGGTAACATTTTCTTAGTGACGACATACTTGGTGTCATTTGCATTTACTTGTGCTGCCACCTAATGATGCTTTTATTACTTCACAATAACTAAATGTAATTTTTATTGTACTTTCATAAAAAATAAATAGTGTCTTTTTTTATAATTTACAGCATTTATAATACTAACAATAATTGTAATATTAATCATATAGTACCATCATGTATGTTCACAAAAGTAGAACAATTTCCAAAATTATAATTATAGTATAACAGTAAAACAATTATGTATAGTAATTATATACAAATTTGCAGAACACAAATAAAGTATGCTTTAAGTGAAGGCATTAATTGTTTGCTTATTTACTCACTGTTTTAGTCTAACTCCAATTATAAACCATACAAATAATAATACATCAGAAAATTTTCATATCTAATTATCAACCAAATTTTGTCAGACAAACATCTCAAATAACTTTCATGAATTCTTTTCTTCATACATGAAATATAAGTCAGTTCTCATAATGCCAATGGCACATGTAAACATAACAATAGTAGTGAAAGTGCAATTCGTTTATTAGTATGCATTAGCCACATACTTCAATAGATCTTATAAAGCATCGATAAATGGCAGCATAAGTAAATGCAAATGGCAACAAGGATATCTCATGTCACCAAGAAAATGTGAATTTAGTGAGATTTGGTCAGCCAACAATACTATTTAGAAAATCATTTAAGAGCTTCAGTTTGGAGGAAAAAAGACCTGAATTGTGGCCTGGCAAAAGGATCTTCCATCATGACAATGTGCTAAGCCATGGTGTGACCATGAGTTTCTGTTCGAAAGTCGATTACTGACTAAGGTCATCCTGCTTATTCACACAACTTGATCCTGTGATTTCAGGTTATTCCCCAAATTGCATCAGCAATACATTGCGGAAAGGATTAAGATTTTCTGATGAATAGATGTAAGAGAATGGGAAAAGGATAACGTCATGCCGCCAGTGTGAAACTACTAATTGTGCTGGACTGCATCCTTCCACAAAAGAACAAAAACAAGCCAGAAAAGGAAGGTATAAAAGAAAACAGTTAAAAATGATAGTGGCAGTTTGGTAGCTCTGTAATAAGTTATGTGTTATTATTAAACAGTTAAATCATGTGTGTACATTGTAAATATTAATATATGATCAAAATAAAAGGTTTAACCTTACCAATGGGTTTTTATTTTGAATCTAAAAACTTAACTAGTGCAATCAATAGAATAGATGTATTGTTACCCGGAATATGAGGTGAGTTTGAATAATATGGCTCTTGTTTCTCTTTGAATGACATTGTACATGAGAGAAAGCCCTAGAGTTTTATGTTTCTGTAGTATGACAGCTTATTTAGTGTTAAAAATAAATTGCATCCCTGTTAGAAAATTTAATATTTTGGAATGAATAAAGAAATTTATAATTTTATTTTATATAGGAACTCAAAGAGAGAGTATTCCATTAAAACAGTTCCAGGCCTGTTTCCAGAAATGGGAATATTGTTTAAACCAGCAGATTACTTTGAAGGGGAAAGTAACCACTAGTAGTAACAGTTCTAAACTTGTTTTTTACAGGTGCATTCTGGGATTTAAATTGTCACACTTCATATTTTCACCACCGAAAAAATTTTTAAAATAACGTTCCTCGAATGCTACTCACTGTATTTTCAGCCTTAATATTTTTCTGCTGTACAACCTTCTTTTTGGGACCCTTCTTTTCAAGCCTTTTGCTTTCTCCCTGGCTACTATCTGCAGCAGTGATCAACTTCTGAAGGTCTTGTGTCTTCTTTTCTCTTTCTTTCTTTCGAAGTTCAATCTTTCGTAGCTCATTTAGCAACGTCTGTTCTTCTTCAACCTGAATACAGAGAAATAAGCCTCAAACAAGCTAGCAGAAATTTTTAAATAAATATGTGCAAATAAAATAACGTAGTTATTGAAAATTGTAAATAATAGCAAAGCACTGGACATTCTGCAATGTAAAAATATGGAAAACACATCCAGCAGTAAGTTTGATAGTAGTTTTAATTGTACCAATGAAAGACTGAAATGGGTTTTTTTGATTGAGAAAGGGTGATGGAATTTGAGAAGGAAAGTTGCTACTGGTTTCAATTTTCTGTGCCATTACTAATCAATTTGACAATGAAAAGGTGGCCATTCAGAAAGGAAGTTGCTTCAGCTGGTTACTCATGCAGTAACTGCACTAGTGCTAACAAGACCTATAAACACTCAGTCCGCCTTTGAAGTCTCCGAAAGAGATTCTCGAAAGATGAACCGATCACTTAATCCCAAGCTGGTGACGAAGTCAATAAAACCCGCAGATTCATGCACATGGAACCTATGTACGCCAGTTTAACCTGAAGAAGCGGACAAAGCAGTGACAGGTCAGTGTGTTGTCCCTCAACTGCCAGGATCCCCTTTCCCAGGGATACAGGCTCCATGCATGGCAAACACATGGATGATATAATTCCCAAGAGTGGCTGATAACAAGAGTGGCAAAAAGCTTCTCAAAGGGAGTAGTCTTGAAGTCTGAAGAGGTAACTACACTGCTGGCCACCGTAAATGCAACACCCTGAAGGAAGAATGCAAATAATATGAAATTTACAACATGCATTAGCGGAGGTGAGATATGCAAATGATTAGAATTTCAGCGCAGACGCACATCACGCGCGCCTGTGGCGCCACTTCAAAGCGCTGTTTAAGGCTTGGAGATTTCGACGATTTCAAGTACGGCAATTGTGTTTTTCTTGTGGTTTTTTAAAAAAAAACGATCAATTATGCCTCGTAGAAAACAGCGATCATCTTTTGATCAAGTATCCGAGTTCGACAGAGGAAGGATAGTGGCCTACCGAGATTGTGGATTATCTTTCAGGGAAATGGGTAGTCGTGTTGGACGAAACCAAACAACTGTAATGCGGATATGTGATCGTTGGATGCAGGAGGGTACGACGGACCGACGTGTTCGATCGCATCCACCTCAGTGCACCACTTCACGTGATGACAGGCATATTGTGCGTATGGCAGTGACGGATCGCTCAGCCACATCACGAACCATAGCATAGCACATTCAGTCTGTACCGCATCATCCAGTGTCTGCGCGTACCATTCGACGCCGTTTACAGCAGAGTGGTCTGTCCGCAAGACGTCCATTGCTTCGTCTACCCTTGACGCAGAACCACAGACGTTTCCGCCGCCAATGGTGCGATGAAAGAAGGATGTGGACGGCAGAATGGAATGAAATTGTCTTTACTGACGAGTCACGCTTCTGTCTGCAACACCACGATGGTCGGATTCGAGTCTGGAGACACAGTGGAGAGAGGATGCTAAACAGCTACGTTATGCACCGCCACACTGGTCCTGCACCGGGTATTATGGTATGGGGCGGTATTGGATATCACTCTCGCACTCCTCTAGTACGCATTGCCGGTACTTTAAACAGCCAGCACTACATCTCCGAGGTGTTGGAGCCAGTTGTCCTTCCTTACCTTCAGGGCTTGCCCACAGCCATATTTCAACAGGATAATGCACGACCACACGTCGCACGCATTGTCCAAGGGTTCTTCGTCAATCGCCAGATTGAATTGCTTCCCTGGCCAGCTCGCTCTCCGGATCTTTCGCTGATAGAAAACATGTGGTCCATGGTTGCTCAACGATTGACCCAGAATACATCCCCAGCTGCCACACCAGATCAACTTTGGCAACGTATGGAAGCTGCTTGGTCTGCTGTACCCCAAGAACACATCCAAAGTCTCTTTGAATCAATGCCGAGGCGTGTGGCAGCGGTGATCTCCAACAATGGCGGCTACTCTGGCTACTGATTTTGGCAGGAACCACACTTCACAGAAGTCTATAAATTTAATCATTTGATACTTGGTCAACATGTTATCTACAAAATAAATTTTGTTGTGATATCTCTTGTCTTTCTTGGTGTTGCAATTTGGGTGGCCAGCAGTGTATAATGAGAGGAAAGAAAAGGCAAAAAGTAGAAGGGCAGGCAAGGGGTAAAAAAGAAAGGGAGGAAAGAACACTCTAGTACCTGAGTTATGATGCCCATACACACCTAAATAAGATGTGCTAGAAACCAAATATTGGAAAAAGGAAATTAAATTGAAAGTAAAACACACACAAAAATACAAGATTCATATCTAAATTGAAGGTAAAGCAGAATCACATGTTTGAAGATTTTGTTAAATTATTAATGAAAGTGTAATGTTATTTAAGTAAAATGTTTCAGTTTCCCTTGTGGTAAGAAAAATCAGAGCAAAAGAAGTATTTCCTCATTTTTAGGACAGAAACTTTTAATTAGTAAATATCTGATAATAGATAGTTTACCTGTTTTGGAGTTCTTTCATAGAGTTTTAAAAGTTGTTCCTTCCTTCTTCTTTCATGGTCACCATCATAAGCAATGAGTTTAGGCTCAACATTTCCAACTGCTCGCACCTAAAATTCATAAAAATCCTTTTCTGTTTACTAGTTTTTAAGTCTACATTAACCATTTCCAATGAAAAAACCCACCGATTTATAATTAAATCCTTAAAATACTACATAATTTTTCATTTTCACAAATATGCTAGAATTATGTAAGGTAACCAGCCAGTCCCTGATCAATCAGTAGTTGACCATTCCCTCATATTTCTCATTAAAACAAGCAAACTAATTTATTCCACAATAAATTAAATTTATATTCTTAAAGCCAATGGACTAATGGCACATATGGTAACTAATTTGAAGTTCACTAAATTTGTCTTTTCATTGAAATTGCGGTATAGTGGACATTCTGAGGAGTGATGTCTCAATCATAATTCATTACTTCTATTTCTTATTTTGAACTAAAATTTGGTATTTACTGGATTTTAGAGCAAATTTTGATTTTAAATTTGAAGTTAGATATTTCATGATGACTTAAGTGTTTTTCAATTGTTTAGGATACACTAAATATGAAAAATGAGCCTGTATCTTTTATTTGATCAGGTGTCAATTTTAGAAGAGGTGATCAAGCATTCAGGATAAATGCAGGAGCAAGAAAAATTTTAGTAAGGAAAGTGTATAGTATCCCAATTTACACTAAACCTTCTATTAGTCCAGCATTCTAATTTTAGATCATGTGTTATACCCTAGTGACTCCTATCTCAAAAGAAAGATTCAAAATGGAAAAGAGATTGTTCCATGCAGTTGCATGGTTATTATATCATGAAAGAAAGGATAAAATGTGATGGTTGGTTGTTTAGTGTTTTATGGTGCAAGGTTCGATAGCGGATAAGCTTCGCCAAATGCAAGATAAAGTTCGACCCAGTAAAAACGTATAAAATACTCAAATTAATAGTCTACCTAAAAGTAGATTAAAAATATTAAAATATATGAAAGATAAAAATATTATATGGAATTAAAAATTTTATGCTTTGTACGAATTGAAATAAGTTGGGTGGGGATTTTCCTCAAACAAATCTTGTAAGTTTAAAATTGTTACTAAAAATTGTGCCCCAAACCTTGCGAAATTTTTTTATAGAGTTCCACTGACTTTAGAGAATTCCATAAAGAAACAAAGTTTCATTTCTATAGAAAAGTAAAGTCGTGAAACAAAAGAAATGAGCTTCTATAGAATTCTAGGTTTCTAGGGATTTCTAAAGAGGTCATTTTATAGAGCATAAAAACTAGCCATAATTCTATAGGATTCTATAAACCACATTCTATAGAAATTTTTCATAAGTGAATCACTTTTGTGAAGTTTGAGATAAAAATTCTAACTATGAAATACTGAAAATTGTACTATAGCTCATTTTAATAACTATCTTTACAAAATACTAAGTACAAAAAATCTAGATAGTGCAATTGCAAATTAGCACTAGGGAAATTTTTTCATGAAAGATGAGCACTAACCGGTCAATTATTGGCTGGTTCACCCTAATATCTAAAAATATATTAAAAGAATTCTATGAGAAATGTAAAACAGACAAGTTACAAATACCTTTGCTAATGTATTAGAAATATTGTAATAACGCTCTTTTAGATCTTCAATGCTTCTATTAGGAAAGCGAGTTCTATCCCAACGGTCTTGAATAACAACAAAACGAAGATCAAATAGTTGACATAAATCAAAGAGATGATCTGTTTCCTGACGTGTCCACCCATCAGATTGGAGATGCTGTATGTATTCGTCATCAGTGTATTGAAGTATTGGAACAGTCTAAAACAAGGATACAAATTATCATACCTTACAAATTCTTACATATGAAGGAATATTATTTTAAGAACCTTGCCAATACCTACCAAGTAGCAAATAATAAAAATATGATACTAAAACTTTTAGTTTTAAAATGTATTAAGATCCATAGATTTTTTCAAAATTAAAAAACATCAGTTTTATTAAAACAATCTGAAATAAAACATTTTTTTAATTGTTAAAAAAAATTAATAATCCATAGTAAAATTAATATCAAACAGATTTTGAAACGTGACTATAAGAAGTTCAGATTAAGTATACAATTTAAAATTTAGAACAAATAAGATCCATTAATGTACTCCATTTAATAAATGTGATTTCCAGTGGCAGAAAAGTAAGTTTGCAATGGAAGAAACAGAATTGCCTTGCAGCAGGAAATCAGAACTGATGTTCTTTTTTATCTGAAAATTCCAGATAAAGGAGGTTTATTGCTCGACAGCTGGGGTCGCTCACCTGCTACTTATTAAAGTTTTTGCAGTTGTAGCGAATATCCGCAAGTGCAGAGCGCCCCCTCGCGGTGCATAAAACGTAACTATTCAGTTGACAGCGAGAACTCATGACAGTAGGATGTTGTCCCCCGAGATCCCCCTTAACTAAATTTACATTTAGCTTCTTATTGTATATTTTGTAAATATTTGTGATCGTGTAGGTGTCTAATAAATGTGATTTGTATTTAAACCTGGACTCGTGCTTCCCAAACACAACTCAGTCACAAATAAATGGCGCCCAATCTTGTGGCCCGACACGTTTGCCCGACTGACCTGAGTCTCGCTGGCAGCTCGAATTACTTTTCAGGAAAGTAGTAAGCATTTTCCAGAAAAGGAACGGAACGTCATCAGAAAGGAACCACATATCACCAAGATATGGAATTATTTACAGATAAGTTTACTTTTAATTTTTAAAGTGTTCTGATATCA
Source organism: Meta bourneti (assembly GCA_933210815.1). Classification (NCBI taxonomy): domain Eukaryota; kingdom Metazoa; phylum Arthropoda; class Arachnida; order Araneae; family Tetragnathidae; genus Meta; species Meta bourneti. Next base: position 93,290,313 of record OW119922.1, read on the forward strand.
AATTTTTTGTGGTAAACCTAAAATTAGTAATCGACCTGATTACAAGTACATTAAATATTTATATATAATTTGGATAATTTCTGGTGAAGTGTTGTTTTCCTATGTGGTTATTTTGTCAACCTGACATACTTATATATATCTAAAAAGATATTAATTCCAATTCGTTTGAATAATTTCTAATTGAGTTAGTTAATGCACTCCTTGCATAAAGAAATGTCACCCAGACATATTTAAATATTTCTTTTGAAAATATATTAATTCATTTGAATATAATGTGTGTTTTAAAAGCATTTGTTTATGTATAAAGTATTCATATTTGCTACTTCTGATTTGGTAGTAAAATCTCAGTGTTTTGATTTCATGAATGTTCTTAAAATTGTATTCTTTAGTATATCATTTATTATTGATATGGTAGTGTCATTCTTAGAATGATATTATTTTCATTTAACGTTAGAATTGATGAAAACTGAATTTTTATAAAGATTATTTCATTACTTAAAAGAAAAGAGTGTTGTCGGTCACATGACCCGCAGGTGTGGTTCTTCCTTTCCCGCCGCCAACTGTCTGTTTATATTTTTCTTTTGCTGCTATTTTTAGAATCTGCGTAGGTTGCAATATTTTATTTCTTTCTGTTAAACATGTATTTAGCTAGAGCTAGAAAAGAAGACCTTATTAAGTTAGGAACGGAAATAGGGGTAGAATTAAATGATACACTCAAAATAATTCAGATAAAAAAATTAATAACTGATAGCAAAGATTATGAAGAAGATTTTTGTAAAGAACTCTTAGCAACGATCATTAGTACTCGTTTAGATGAAGAAAAGAAACGACATGAAGAATCAGAACAAAGGTTAGCGTTAGAGACAATTGAATTGGAAAAACTTAGGCTACAGTCTGCTATTCCGCAGGCTGCTGGGGGTAATGGAGATATACATAAGGATTCAAATCCTAAAGTTGAAATACAAAAGCTTCTACCATCCTTTAATCCTGAAGATGGAGATATCGCTCTCTTTATTGTTTTATTTGAAAGGCAGCTTAAACTGTTTAATGTACCTGAAGATTTCTGGGTTGCATATCTCATTAGTGCAATTCCACCTAACATTGCTAATTTAATCGCTAGAGAAACGGAAGAAAATGCCAAAAATTATGAACACGTTAAAAAGCTATTGTTAAAGCGTTTCCACTTGACAGCTGAAAGATTTAGGCAGCTTTTCGTGACCCACAAGAAAACTGCAGATATAACGTGGAGGGACTTTTTCTTTGATATACAAAGCTACTTTGAGAATTGGTTAAAGGAATCAAATGTAACTCAATTTAAAGAACTTAAAAATTTGATGATAGCCGATCAAATGAAGAAGAAATGTCCTCCTGAATATAAGCAACATTTCCTAGACGAATGGAGTGAGTTGATGTCTCCCGAGGAACTCGCTGAGAAATTAGACGAATACGAAAATGTTAGAACCATTTGCGCAAACAGTACAAAGAGGGACAAACCATCTGAAAAGACACGACTACCTAAATGGAGAAACCAGATTAACACTTTTGCAGATGACCCATCGAATCGAAATAGAACTTTCAACTACTCAAGAACGAATCGAGAAGATAAATCTAAGCCTCAAAAGACCGAAAGGTCACAAACTTTAACATGTTTTGGGTGTGGAAAACCTGGTTTTGTTAAATCCAAATGTCCAATATGTTCGCCCTCGTTGACGAAGCCTGAATTACAAGCCAATAGTCTGAAAATGTATAGCATGCATGTAAATTATCCAGCATCCATCACGTATGTAGACATAACTATCTGCGGTCAAAAAGCACGTGTTTGTGCTGATACTGGTGCAAGCTGTACTGTAGCTGGTGAACGACTCTATCAGCTGTTTAGAGATAAACAAGTTCCGATGACAAGCAAGACTGTCACTATGTTTTTGGCTGATGGTCAGCTTTCAACTACTAAATCCTTTATCGCCGACTTAATGGTGAATATAGAAGAATGAAATGTTCCCACAACGTTTGTAATATTGCCAGAATCCAAAGGAAATAGAACTCTACTTGAATTTGACTTCTTAGAAAAGGCCGGAATAGTACTTGACCTCCGAAACAGAAGATGGCACTTCTATGATGACCCTCATCATGTGTATCCGTTTGGTGGGGATCTTGATGCAAGCAGTCCTGAACCAGAAATTAGCATGGTGCTAAATTCGTGTGACTTACGGGAAAATGAAGGAGAGAGTTTGACCCGTGAACAAAGAATACAACTCAACGCCCTGTTGAGAGGAGATGATAGAATTTTTCATCTAGGGGAGAAGCTACTCCATACATGAAACATCACATAGATACCGGTGATCACCTTCCCGTGTCAACCCCACCATATAGATTACCACCTTCGAAGAAAGAAGTCTTGAAGAGAGAAATCGACGACCTTTTAGAGAAAGACATCATTGAGGAGTGCGAGTCCCCATATGCCGCACCTGTTGTCTTAGTACCTAAACCGAATGGATAGGTAAGGTTATGTGTGGACTATCGGAAATTAAATGCTATAACAGTACCGGATACTTACCCGCTTCCTAGAATGGACGATTTAATGCACGACGCCAAGTCAAGCCAGTATATGTCTACTATAGATCTGAAATCTGGGTATCATCAAGTTGACGTCAATCCTTCTGACCGAGATAAGACTGCTTTCGTCTGCTCCTTTGGTACATATTGTTTTAAGCGCATGCCGTTTGGATTAAGGAATGCACCCGCAACATTCCAACGACTCATGGATCAGTTCCGTAATGGTCTCCCTTCAGTTAATTTACTGGTTTACTTAGATGATTTGATTGTCTTGTCACCGACATTTGATCAGCATCTTAAAGATTTGAAAGCTGTATTTGATAGACTCGACAAATTCAAATTAACCGCCAATAGGGAAAAATGCAAATTTGCATGCACGAAAGTCAAGTACCTGGGACTTTGGATAACTCCAAGAGGTATTGAGACTGATCCAGAAAAGATATCAGCTATAACAGAAATGCCAAGTCCTAGAAACCTCAAGCAACTCCAATCATTTATTCAAACCTGCTCTTGGTATCGCAAATTCATACCAAATTTCTCAGAAATTGCTAGACCGCTGACATCCCTTACAAAAAAAACTGCGACATGGAAGTGGGATGAAGAGCAACAAAAAGCCTTTGAAGCTTTAAAACGTAGTCTGGTATCTCCGCCTATCCTGAAACAAGCAGATGAGACAAGCCCTTTTAGTATACGTACTGATGCTAGTAATTACGCCCTGGGGGTATGCCTCTTACAGAAACATGGATCTGGCGAACATCCAGTTGAATATGCCAGCCGTCTACTGAGTTCTGCAGAGAGGAACTATTCGACAACAGAGAGGGAAGCCCTTGCTGTGGTCTGGGCCCTTCAAAAATTCCATGGTTACGTCGAAGGAAGTGAAATCATCGTGGCATCCGACCACCAACCACTTAGATGGTTAATGAGCTTGAAGACACCATCAGGACGATTGGCCCGATGGGCTCTGCAGTTGCAAGCTTTTAATCTCAAGATTGAATATATCCCAGGAAGATGCAATTATATAGCAGATATGCTGTCACGACCTAGTTGTGAACAAGAAAATGCAAGTTGTGAAGTTCTTACTGTCTTAGTGGACTTTCCCACATGCTCACCAAAAGAGATTCGAGAAGAACAATTAAAGGATGATGAGCTGAGGAAGATCATTGAGTGTTTCGAAGACTCTGAAAAAGGAGTAAATTTTGCTAATTGGACAGAAAGAGGATTCATCATGAATCAGGGAATGTTATTCCGTTATTCTCCTACTTCAGATACCGAAGAGGCCCAATTAGTTGTACCAACTCACGAAAGAGTAGAAATTTTGAAAATTCACCATGATGCTCCGAGCGCTGGACATTATGGAGCCGATGGAACCTTTGACAGAATCTCAAAAAGGTACTACTGGACTGGAATGCGTTCCTACATAAGTAACTATGTAAAACATTGTGCAGAATGTAATCGGTACAAGCCCTCAAATCAAAAGCCAGCTGGACTGTTAAGAACACCAGTGTATTCTCAACGTTATGAGACCCTTTCCATTGATCTGTTTGGACCTTTACCCGAAAGCTCAAATGGCAAGAGATGGATATTTATTGTAGAAGATTGTTGTACGAGATGGGTTGAGTTGTTCGCTCTCACCCAGGCCACCATCAGAGAGTGTGCAGTAACATTGATGGAAGAAGTCATATTGCGATATGGTTTGCCCAGAAGATTAATCAGTGACCAAGGCACCCAATTTGTGAGTTCAGTTATGCAACAACTCTGCTTCTTACTGAAAATTAATCAAGATATAACCCCTGTATATCACCCCCAGGCCAACCCCATAGAGAGGAAAAATCGTGACTTGAAGCCTCGAATTGCCATCTTGGTTCAAGATCGACACGATGAGTGGGAGGATAAACTTCCTGCTATCCGTTTCGCATTGAATAGTGCAAAGTGTGACACCACAGGTAAAACTGCTTCTTTCCTGCAATTTGGACGGGAAATGAGAACCATAGATGATGTGACAAACGACTTCCGAGCCATCGTAGATAATGACAATTTTGTACCGGAAATAACTCCTTATTTGAGAAGATTAGCAAACATTTCTGCTGAGATTCGTGAAAGAATTGAAACGAAACAGGATGATAGGAAGGTGTATGCAGATAAAAGACGTCGTAGAGCTCCTCAGTATCAACCAGGTGATAAAGTCTGGGTAACCCTCCATCCCCTCAGCAGTGCTGCTCATAAAAAGACAGCCAAATTCATGCCCAAGAGAGATGGACCGTACATAGTTGTAACTCAGCGTTCTCCTACGACTTACGAAGTTGCCCATCCGGACAATCCTGGTGAAATTCTTGGACAATACCATACCTCTGCACTCCGTCTGTGCGAGAACAATGATAGTGCTCCAGTAATGCCACTTAGAAAACGAGGTAGACCAAAAACTGAGAACTCTGCTGGTTCCTCCTCGAGGACGATTTCCCGGAACCAGAGGGGGAGTGTAGCGAATATCCGCAAGTGCAGAGCGCCCCCTCGCGGTGCATAAAACGTAACTATTCAGTTGACAGCGAGAACTCATGACAGTAGGATGTTGTCCCCCGAGATCCCCCTTAACTAAATTTACATTTAGCTTCTTATTGTATATTTTGTAAATATTTGTGATCGTGTAGGTGTCTAATAAATGTGGTTTGTATTTAAACCTGGACTCGTGCTTCCCAAACACAACTCAGTCACACAGTTAATTTGTAAATAGTTAAAAATATTATAAAATCATTACTACAAATAGTCAAACCTTATTGAACTTGGCAAAAGGATATTCTTCCCCTTCATCTTCAATGCGTTTCCAATGGTGAAATACTGCTCCATCCTGTAATATTAAAAACTTTCTTGTGATATTTTTTCATTCATATGGAGGACTAAGGTTGTATTAGGAACCATATTAAAGTTCATGCAGAAAATATAAAAGATATGATCAACTGAAGAATTAGTTTTATAAGTTTCATCATAAAGCCTTTACATGTTTCAAAATTTTCCTTACATAATTTATGATTATTTACCTTAGCACACCTGATTTATTAAGCAACTGCAATACTTAGTTTTTGATGAAACTTAACCTGGGAGAACTCGCTAGGTTTGCTGGTGCACGATAACTCGCGCATGAGATTTTCTCACATTTTGTAATGTTTGCAAATATTATAGTGCTAAAGTGTTACCTAGCCAAAAATTTCACTTCTTTCACCCTCCTCTCCTCTCAACTTTGTAATTAAAAGTGATCATTCAAATAATTGTGTCTGTTTCTTTTTTATTTATTTATTTTGATGTCAATCTTGCTTGAAGATGGTTGTGCCGGCCCTTCCCCCTACACCCCACTACCAGTTAGACAAGAGCGGAAACTCCGACCTTTCTTAGTTTTGAGTGAGAAGTGAAATATTTCAAAGCGTGAGAGAAATCTCATGCAGCGAGTTCTCCCGGGTTAAGAAAGTTAATAAGCAAAAAAATTGTAAATACATTAAAAGCAACTTGCAAATAAAAAATAAGAAACATTTTTATTTCATCAAATCTAATATTTCCCCATTACATGTGAAATATTACATATGATCCCAACAGTAAATTAAAATACTTTTAAATATAAATAACAAAAATACAGAAATGTTATTTCTAAAGATGAAGGATTTAAAACACTTTAAAAATAGCTTTTAATTTAGACAAAAACTTCACTTACTTTTCTAGCTGGATTTGTAAAAGGCATCCATTTCCATGGCCGAGCATGCTTCAAACCTAGTTTTGCTTTGGTTTGCTTATAACCCTGGTCATTATCAGTGATAAACATGGGAGGATTATCTCTGAAATAAAAGAAATGGCTTAGTATGGAAAACTTTAGTATAAGCCATAAATTTTTTAATGATTATAAATCTAACAGGTTTTACAAATAGCTTTTGATATGCTATTTTATGTAGTTGACAGTGAAATTAATCGCAAAATAGTAATTTTTCTTTTATTATAAACAAAGTCAATATCAACCTTTAACTCCTATATTTGAAATTTATAAAATAATACATCAGCTATAGATCTATTTTGGGAGAAAAAGTGGCTATATAGGAGTAAACATAATAAAATATGAACTTTTCCAGAAGTGCAACTTAAAACTATCAGTGCAAAAATTAAAATGATAGACAAATCTGATTTTAAGGGAAATTTAATGTTGAAATAGTTTAAAAATAGCAAATTTAATTAGGATTTCTTTAGCAAATCAAAAGGTACATAGTATGTACAAAATTGTATAATGTTCCCTAAAGAAATAGATCTTTTCTAGATTGTTTAAGAGGAAAAGTTAATTACATTTTACAGTTAATGTATTTCATCTCAATTAAATAATAAATAATTCAATTTTTACTTCTTGTCTGAATATAATAAAGCATAGAGTTCTCGATGCATTCCCTCTGGTCTTTTGAAAGTGGCTTCACTAAGTTTCTTCTTTTTCTGAAAGGAGCGAAGATTAATTTAAATATATTTTAACACAGGATAAAAATTATAATATACATTCACTTTTATATTTAACACAACTAATACTAATATTTTACCATTATTACATAACATTTGTTATAAAAGGTGATTCCAAATTCCCTGGCAAAACTTTAAAGGGTGGTAGAGTGCATCAAAATGAACAGTTTTTGACAAAGGAAGTATGCTTGCAACTGAAGCATATAGGTGCTAGAGGATGCTGTTTACCAAATCACTCTCTCTTTAAAACCTAATCATTCACAAGACATATTTCACATGAGATGGAGCATTACACAAATTTTGAGATGGTTGACATGCATCTAACAGATGGGGTTGCCAATGGTAATGCAAGGGCTGTTCAAATATTGCTGCGTGAATGTTTTTCCAGTAGGTCAGTGCCGAATTGTCAAGCATTTGAGTGTTTCCACTGCCAAGTTGGAGTATCTCATGTTAACAGCTGGCAGTGCAAATGCACAAATGTTTGATGAAGTAGCACTCAAGTATTTGTGAAGCATTCATGATACAATCTTTGAGCAGCTCTTCCTTTTCCATCAGCAGTATCATACATTATATAAATATCAGCTGTGTGATGAAATGAAGTTTAAAAAAAGAATAATTTGCAAAAATGTCCTCTAGCTTTTGAAAGGACCTGTAGGGGACATCTGTTGACAAAAAAATGTTTATTGCACCCTACCACCCTTTGGTCAAGGAATTTCAAACCACCTTGTTTATACTTAGCAGGAATTACAATTTTTCAAAAATTAGAAACTTTTAACTAAAAATAAAAACAAGGTTTATTCATGAAGTTTCCAGCCATGTAATATGAAACAAGGTACATTGTACCTAGGACTTTTTGCTCCTAGTCTCCTTCAAGGTAGGTGCAATCACATACTTCTCTGTTTCTTCCATTTTTCAAAACCACTGTCAAGTCAATTGTTGGAATTGCCATCAGTTCCATCGTCCTGTTCTTCTAAATCGATTCCAATCTGAAATCTTTCAGAGGTAATTTTAGCTTTGGGAAAAGCCAGAAGTTGCAGATTGCCAAATATGGGCTGTAGTGGGTTTGAGCCAACAGGATGATTGGTGGTTTTGCAAATAAACACAGATTGAGACATAATGAATAAATGGGCATGTTGTTATGATGAATCTACCAGTCATTAGTTGCCTACAGCTACTGTCATTTTCTTCGTATTACATCTTAGCTAGTGAAGAACATTGAGGTAGTACTCCTTGTTGATTGTTTGATCTGGAGGAGCATACTCTTGTTGGACAACACCTTCAACATGATCTTGACGTAGATACGATTTTTTTGTGTTTATATCGGACGGGAAGCACTAAGCATCTTCTATTGGAAAGACTTCTTAATGATCTGAATTGTTCCTGTGGTCAAATTTCAAGTTTAATGCAAAATTTGATGTAGAAGTCACTGTTCTACTTGCTTGGACATTGAGAATATGAAGGTCTCAGAGAAGTCACTAACTCAAGGGCATCCAATGGATTATCCAAGGATCATGACTTTTCATACATGTGTATCAATGTCTCTTCCTTGGCTGCCAAGTTACATCAATGCTGCACAAACTGTTCTTGTTTTATTAGTGATGTCTGAATACTTTACGGACAGTTCTCGCATATATACCTGTTAGTATGAGGCTGTGTTTAACCAGTCACGAAAGAGCGATTCACAACAGATTTTTCATATGCATTTCAAACATTGGGACCAAGGGCCTAAACATATTGGAAACAAACAAATCGTTGCAGTTTTAATTTTCTTGGAATACCTGCTTTCATTTTAGAATGAACTATGTATGAAGATTAGTTGAGTACATATTATCTTAGTTAAAATATTTTAGTTTAGGAGACAGACGACAATATTCAAAAATAGATTTTACCCAATAGGACAAAATTTAACATAGTCTAAGTAAACAGAAACTAAAAGCAAAATTTTAATAATTGGAAGTGTTACCTTTCTATCACCCAAAATACTTTCTTTGCTGATCTCTGGAGTTTGGGGTCGCTCCACATCGAGAATATCAAGAACATCACTCATCTAGAAAGCAAAAATTATTCTCCAGTCAACTGTTTTTCCATTTAGGATGATTTTCACTGACCTAAGCTTTTCAAAATAATTATTCTTTCAAATATATACATGAAAATTTAATTGTTCTTCACATAATTATACGTTTTTGGACAGTTTACCTACCTATCATTCAATTTCCATATACATTTCATTACTGTACATTGCACAAAAAGAGGTTATTTGTTTGTTGTCAAATGGCAACAGATATAAACAATATAAAATCAAAAATACAACAATTTTGAAGCTTAGTTTAATTATACTTGATTTGAGCTATGGAGCACATAATATTGCAAAAAGTACACTGTAGAGCTCGCCACTCTAATGAAATTCTTCAGCAGTCTGATTACGGAAAGCAATGAGAAATCCGGATGATAGAAATAAGCGAAAAAGAGAATGTGATCGAAAACGAGTTTAGCATCAGAAAGTGTCAACTCAACTTTAAACAAGCAAATGGGTATGGTATTGGTATTTTTTTATGTCGCGCTGGAGCAACACTATGGGCTATTGATGACGACAAACAAGCAAATGGGATGAAATTGAAGTAGTCGTTCAGAATTTAAAAGTCATAATATGACTGAGGTGTTTTTTACCATGCATTTTATTGGAAATAAGAATTAACACCAGTAAATGTAAATGAAATACTGTTAAATACTTTTGGATAATTTTATTTAATTTAGAGGTATGGAATTCATTATGTGAATATGAATGCTATGTTTATTATAAATGGCTTGAAATAAAATATGGTGGGAACTTTGCCATCAATAGATAAAAGCAATTAAGAAAGTTTAGCAGATGGTATGCATGGTTCTGCCAGTAATAAAAAAAAATGATATGAATAACAAAATATTTAAATATTTCAAGTACTACTTCATATTAATATTTTGGGATATGAATATAATGGTCATCAGGGCTCAGAAATATTCGTCATTTGACAATTGAAGTGAAAGGGGTTATGTGACATTTGTTTACATTTTGGGATTACTGCAGTTTTTAAGTAGTAAAAGACAGTAGATGTCAGATTTATTTAAAAATACGTGTAAGAATCCCTATGCGGATGCTTACAACACCAATCCCAAACTTCTTCCAACTCATATAGTAAAAGTACTACTTTGAGGCCAAATATCTCGAAACTACAAAAATGTCACATAACCCCTTCTTCCACTCATCCCTTCAATTATTTGTTTTATACAGATTTAATCAATTGTGATTAGTTGTAAAATAAATAATTGTTGTATTTCAAGCGATTCTTAAAATTCATTCTTTCATTTTGTGTACTTCACAGCAAAACATAATACATTTCCCAATATTTGCTGTACTGCTTTGTAAAGAAAATTGTTACTGTTGCTATAAAAAAAGTAGAACCTCCTTCAATGGACACTCAGCATTAATAGAAAAATTTTGAGTTAATGTTTTTCTGAAACAGTATTTTCATTCTTCTCGGGATACAAAATTAGTGATTATTAGTAACATCTTACACCTATAAATTTCATTTTGACAATTGAGTTTTCTGCTTATTTGATCAACCATTTATTCTTCCTTTTAACATATATTCAAATTTTTACATAGGTATATCACAGTCCAGACCCAAGTAATTTCATTGAATGTTTAGTCATAATAAATGATACTCACACTTTATTTTCTTTCTTCAAATCTGTTCAAAATTGATACAGATTGCAAGATCTTTCGAATCGCTTTTAAATCTGTTTCGTAACTGTCACATAAAATGAAAAACAAACGTTGTTTACGAAATTTTCTAAAAGCAAAACCTTAAATTTTTTGTCAGCGTCTGACATAATATGATGCTCACTATTTTGTTTCTTCAAATCTCTTCAAAATTGAGACCGATTTCAAGCTATTTCGAATCGCCCTTACATCTCTTTCGTAACTATCCCTTCAAAATGAAAAACACCATTGATACTCATAATATTCATTCGGATCAATTTCGATTTTTGATTGTTTCATTACTTCGTTTCATTTACCGGAAGATTCATTTTCTTAGCTAGAGTAGCTCAAGAATCAAGATAGTGTGTCAAATGGGAGCGCAAATGCAGCGCCCGAGGCGGATAATTAAGGTGTGTTCAGGGTAATTATATTTGGCAAGTTATCGTGCTTTGCAACTGTCACATTTCACTAGTTATCGCTTTTTTGGCAAATACTTTGGCGCATCTTTTGGCTTTGGCTTCTTTGAGACGTTTTCTGGGACTGAAGTCATTAGTGAATCATCTTTTCCCCGTCTTTCAAAGAATTGATCCTAAAATGATCAAATTTCAGTATGATGTTACAGAGAAGTCCTTAGTACAGATTTAGATTTTTTTTCAACATACTCCACGAGCATCAACTAAAGAAATGGAATTTTCAAAATTTCCCATTTTTAGTGGACAAATCTTGGAAAAGTTTGAAAGGATCAAAACACACTCCTGTTTTCTTATTCTGTACAAAATCTGTCACAATGGTTCTATATAGCAGAACAAAACTGGTTCAACTGAATTGATGAATGAGCAATGACAATATGAAATGTCGTGTTTCTCAAATATAGCATAACATTATAGCACTGGTCATATGATAAATTTCAAATATTATTAATTATAATTTATCATAAATTTTGAAATTAGGCATAGATAAATTTAGCATAAAATAGTTAAATTTAATACTATATCAAAAGTTGGGTTTTATTTCATACACATTTTCCTTAAGTATAACTAATTAAGGAGATAGTAATTTTTCAGACTGAAATGTGTAAAACCTCCATTGATTGAAAAATGCACTAGGGGTTCGGATAATTAGCCTTTTACGACGTTTTAAATTTATTCGAATTTTTTTGACAAATTTCCAAATACAATTTTCAGTACCTACATAGAATAATTTTATGAATATCTATTTTCAGTTGACCTTGAGAACAATATTTTTTAATAATCTAAATGTCTGGCATTTACCTTATAAAATAAGTTATATTATATCTAGTCTATATAAAAAGCATATATTCTTGGCCAGGGGGACGGGCAATGGGGTCCTGAGCTGACCTCAAAAGCGTTGGAATCGGCTTTTTAAAATTTACCAACAATAAATATTTGTTGAAAAATCCTCGTAAAATCATTTCTGTAATGGAAACAACTGAGGTGTAACAATTTTAATACTGTATGTCTTTGTTTTTCAATTCATAGTCAGGACTAAATTTAATATATTGTACAAAGACTTAGCGAACCAATATCCTTTTTGAAATATAATAAAGTTCAGATATTCATTTTGCATAAAAAGTTGTATTCCTAAGTTGGTTCAAAGTACAAAATAAAAAATACTTTTTTAATGTAATAAGTCCAAATCTTCAATTAGCATAAAAATTCAATCTCTATTTTGTACCTCCGAAAATAATTCCTGACTACAATAACTTTTAAAATAACGAAATATGCAAGAAAAGGGATAAGCGATTCCAAACAAGCTTCGCAATACCAAGGAGGTAATCAAAACCACTGACAGCAGTGATATTAAGCAAGGTTGTACTGAGCTACTGACGTGATAGACCACTGCAATGCATTCCAAAATCAAAATTGGCTGAAATCGAATTGGCTTCCACGCCAGAAAAGTTTTCGAGCCAAGACGGCGAAATTTATAGCAACCTCCGAAAATTTATAGTAACCCAGGTGCTGCATTTTCGCTCCAAAAAGTAACTTTCCTATCTTTTACTCTGTGTTCTTAGCCACAGAGTAAATTTAGCCACACTTTAAACTGTGTTCTTAGCTATATTTACTCTGTCTTCTTGATATATTTTCTGAATTAAATTAAGTTGTGCTTTTAAATTTTCCCTTCATTATTTTTGGTGAATTGATATTTTTTTGCCAGTGAAAACAAAGTTTTTATTTTTTTCAGTTATTTTCTATTTTTTTTGTAATCGTTGAGAGCGAAACTACTTTCACTTTCACTTAGAAGGTGAGCAAAAAGCAAAATAAATATGAACATGGCTCCTTTACCAATGTCAACTTGTTTAAAGATAAATTCTTTAATTACAAAACCTTTATTTATTTCTAACTTGTAAGTATAAAATTAAAATAAAATCTTTAGTTGTTTTCACTCACATAACTGGAATGTGTTATCCCATGCAGGCATATAGTATTTTCATGGCATTTTAACATATACTTTGATTTGGCATACATTTTTGCCTTGTGTAATTGTGATTATTCGTAATTAAAACAAGGAAGGGTTCATAGCTCTAAGATGTATGTGATTGTGGAAATCCACACAAAAATATCGGAATTGCTAAATTCATTAAATATTGAAAACGTATTCTTTTAATAATAAATGAATCATTAAATTGGTAATTAATTGATTTATCAAAAATCATCAATCTATTAACGTTTTGAAACTTACAAAATCTTATCTAAATTAGATTCCCTCTGTTCTTTCTGGCAACTGTCCAATCAATCTTCAAACCCTGAACTGATGTGAAGTTTTTTGAGTGTTCACAGTCCATTCTGTTTACAGCAATTCTCTGCACTGTCTTTTGTGCAGTGTTCTTGTTTTAATCTAAGGTTAAAAAGTTACCTTCAAGATTTCGTCAGAGTCTAATTAGCCCATGTGTAGCAAATTATGTTTGTAAAGCAAGAAACTAACCACCCTACCAAAGAGTTTAAAGTCTACATTTCTTTCTAGATAACATGCTAACTGTTTACAATTCTCCTTACCTGGGGTTCATTGACATACACTTCTTGATAATATGTAATGCAGTTCTGAAGAGAAGGTAGTCAATTTTTAAATTGCTGTGAAAGCATATTAGGAGAAGGTTGTCAAGCATAAATGGCAAGCAGAGTGGATTTTTCCCCCTGCCATCTTGTTTTCAATGCTATCGTTTGGGGTCTCAAAAGTTAAACATAAAGATAAAGAACCAGAATCTCTCCATTCTAAAGATATCAATTGTGGAAATAATTTATTTATGTTACCACCAATCCCTAATTTAACTAATAAACCTGTTCAAAACCACATGACTCAACTGCTTCCTCCTGGGAGTTGAACTACTGTTTGAGTATGGCTGATTTGCATTGTACAACACAACAGGATCATTACCTTTGTGATCTTAGTTTTGAGGTATTTCAGTATATGTTCATTGAACAATATATGTCATGTTTGGTTGAAATGTCATTTTCTCCCATATCAGTAATGAAAGCTCTGCACTTTACTCAAGTTTTCTTCATGATTTATCTATTATAATTGAAAGCATCTGGTGTTTTCCAGGACATATAGTTATTTTTATCATACACTACATTGTATAGTAATACGAGTATAGTGGAGCTTCTGTAGGAGAAAGAAGTTGACTCATGATTTTGGACGAGTATTAGTTAAATTAGGTGATTGGTAGATGTTGTCTAGTGCCCGAATGGGAACTTTTGAACAACCTTGTGAAAAGCATGCCTGCACATTGTGAAGCCAGCAAACATTCTCTATTAGATTTCTTTTAACCAGAGTAAAAAGATTTGTTCGCTATTTCTAAAACAATGTGTTCTAAGCATTTTTTTCATTTCTTTAGTTCCTAGTAGCACCACAAGGCATGTGGATGTTCTTATTTTACTCTTCGCTTATAGAATGTGCATTTCTCATTTGAGATATTTTAGTGCAGTTACATGGGCATGGGATTCATCTTGAATTGCATTATCCTAAATTTTTGGACTTGTGTGAAGTTCCAAAACTGACTAATCCACTAAGTATCTATAGGATAGTTAAGTTGGTTGGGTTTTATAGTGCAATGATCATATTTGGCCATGCTGTGCCCAACACAAGACAGACATCAAGTAATAGACATATACACACATAAAGAAAGTTTTACTGACACAAGAGAAAAATACACCCACTGAGAAGTTGAATATATGTCGCTTACAACTCTCAGGTTGCTAGTGCAAACACACTGAGCTACAACATCCCTCAGATATTTAGGATATGTTAAGTATTCAATTATAGTCCATTCTGTCCCTAAATGTGGATTTCAGTGACTAAAAGTCATTTTCTGTTATTAAATGTTGGTGAGACCACTGTTGCCTTAAGCTCTTCAATTACTGAAAGGTTTTTCTGGTATATGCTCTTCATAAGCTTGGGAACGTTTTTCCTTTCATTGTATTAATATTTGTATATATTTTGTATGAAGTTCAAATTTTATGAATTTAAATTTTTAATGCAGGAAATGGATCTCATCTGCTGCATTGAAGAATGCTGAAATTAAGGATATAAAATCCACATTAATGGATTCCGAAGAAAAGAAACACTTGAAAGAACTTCAAAAACAAATTACTGTTCCAAGCTTGGTTAGTTTTATCATTTTAAAAATATTGTTGATATTTTTAATTTTGCATTAAACAAATTTAAAATTCTATGAACAGTTAAATTTATCCATCTCATTGTTCAAATCTCTGACAGAGGTTGGCACAACTTTCATGTACTTGGCAACTTCTCTTGAAGTGATAGGATATCAGCGTTCCTTTCCAGGAACAAAGTTCCTGTGAAAAATCCTATACAGTCAGGTACATTTAATACTCTATGTACTATCCTTAGTACAGTAATTAGAATCTATATAAGGATAGTGCTGTAATTAGAATCCATGTATCTAGGATAGTACAACAATTTTGAATCAATTTCAATAAATATATTGCACTAAAGTTTATATTTTTGCCATGAGCCATGACTTATTAGCTGTCACGACTAATTTAGAAACATGATAAATCTAAGTGGAACTTAAAATAGGTTTTTTATTTGTATAATTTTTAATTCATGAATTTATTTATATTTCCATTATTTATAAGTGCAATATTCAGATGATAAGAGTAAGATTTTTGCTTCAACTAGTAGTTGCTGATTTGAAATAGTCGAAAAATAATCATTTTTTTTTATTCCCTCAGTTTTAACGAATTTTCTGTTATAATGAGAAAGATGTTGTCTCATCTTTTTTTATTCAAATTCAGCCAGATCTTACTTCTGTAACTGGTGTACCAGAAGAACATATCAAGTCCAGACTTGTAAGAATCTTTCAACCTGCAAAAAACCCTATGCAATCAGGCACATTTAATACTCACAAATGGAAGATGGAATTTGAAACAAGACAACGATGGGAAAATCAGCTTATGGGTTGGTCATCAAGGTGAGATAAAAAACGATTTTAAATTATTTATGAATATATCCCAAGTTGAACTCAGAAATTCCTTCCAATGTACACACTTATAAGGATATAATTGTATGCAGCTAAATGAAGTTCGGAGTTTCAATTTCAAACTACAGTAATACTTTTTTACTTTTAGTGGTGATCCTTTGTCTAACCTGAATGTGCAGTTCAAGAGTAAAGAAGAAGCCATAATCTTTTGTGAAAAAAATGGTATTTATTTTTCTCTTCACTTTGAAGTGTAGCTATTTGTTACGTACCTCATCCCTGATACAATAAGCACAGTCAAAATTTGTCATTTTCTAAATTATGCCAGTGAAATCAAAATCCTCTGTATCCTGTCAATTTGATTGGACAAATGAATGTAAACTATCAAGTTACAATGGTAAATTTTAAAATGCTATATCTGACAAAGTAAATGAATGCCAAAAACTACTTTACTGCTTTTATCACTTGAGATCTCGTTGCAAGTATGCTATTCCAATCTTAAAAATAAATAGTAATAAAATACCAAATGAGAAAATGAGTGACAGAACCTCAATTGTACATCATACTGTTAATTTGAAGCAACATTTCTAATAGTTTTCCTCATTGTTGTATAGATGACTAGAAAATTATTGTTTGGAATGATCACTCATGATTTTCACTTTTCCAATCTGATGGATATGTTGGGATTTTGCTATAATAGTCAGAACAGATGAAGAGCTACAAGCTCTTGAAGCAGAAATCTATGGTGATCACCAGATGTGTCACCATCCTCTATAATTCATCACCGCTGTGTGGTAAATACCAATCTTCTCTTTCTGACATAGAGGTACTCCAGATCCCTCACGATGATACATAGAACTTTCTTTTATCCATTGTCTCCAAGTATGCTTAAATGTACTAGAATTTCAAGTACATCATGTTTTGTGGCAAAACATGTCTATTTTCTATCAGGACAATTCTAATTGAATTTACTGAATGTTTGGGATTTGCTTTTTTGGGACCTCTTATCTTTTTGTTACAGTTCAACTTGTATTGCACACATCCTATTTGCATACTCAACTGAGTTAACATAATTTTAATCCATTGATTGCCATAAACTACCTGTCTCAAATTTCCTATCACTCCTGCAACTTTCTTGGTGTTGCATTTTCAATGAACAGAAGTATATTTGATGTACATATGTTGATTACCAGTAATATTTTTAATGTTCTCAATAATCCTGCACTCAACTAAATTTAGTTCATATGGGGTATTTTATAATTACATAATTGTTCACAAATTTTACAGGTTGGCCATATTATGTGGACGAGCCGAACATTCCAACTCCTAAAGTTAAAAGCTATGGTGCTAACTTTTCTTGGAATAAGAGAACTAGAGTATCTACAAAATAATGCATAAAAATTCAACTATGAAATTCAGATCAATGGAATAAAATATGAAATATTTAATAGTGCAGTGTACTACTGCTTATATAGTGATAAATAAAATGTTTAAGGAAGGTGACTTCGTAGTGAACTTAATTTGAATTATAAAAATTATACATTTTTCAATTTATGTGTACCACTCAAAAGCAAAAATTAACAGCTAGATAAGAGCTATTTCTGTTAGACAGCATCTGGAAGAACTCCCATGCAGGTTTACAATATCCAAAGCAATAGTTTGCCATTTGTCAAGTTATTTTACATTTGCCAATTCATTGCTAGCTACATACGTTTACATGTATTCCTTTATTCAATTTATAAAACAAATCGAGCAAAAATTTGTGTTCTGGAGTGAATATTCAAGTTTTAGTCCAAAATCATCTTTTATGTACATATGAATGTTATTTTCATGTAGTGTTGAGCTGAACTTTCAGGCATATTTTGTCTTGTTTAGAAGGATGTTTAAGATAAAATGGATTGAACATTTAAAAAACATTTAACTAGGTAATTGACATGGCTTAAACAAATTGAAAGTCATGACTAATTTGTTTTCGACCAGGAACACTTTTGAAATAATCTTTTCAAATCACCAGTTTTTTAGTTTTAATGAAAAGCTCTCCACAATGCAAATTTGAATTGTTAAACATTCAACATCAAAAAATTAATTTAACTCGCATGCCTTTAATTTTAGCAACATACCATAGATGATTTTAATAACTTTTGAAGATTAATTAAAATTTAAAGAATGTTTTTTTATATGAAATGTTTTACAGAAAGTTGCGTTACATTTCATGTTGATCTAGAGTCAGTTTTACAAAATATATTTTTAAATGGCATCGTTGATTAGAATTTAATTTAATGATGCACATTGATTTAACCTTTTAGTTTTAAACAAAATCTATTTTAAATAATGACAAGGGTGATTATAAACCTTTTAATTTTATATATAAAATACGAAGACAAAAACATTAATACATTTAAAAGCAAAAACAATATTTTTGTAACAAAGAGGTAACTGAAATAAAATTAAAGTCATTTTATTGCAAATACATTGAAATGAAATTGTCCACAGGGCAATAAAATTGACTTGCAAAGTTATATTGAAGATTAAAACCTCTATGTCAATCAATTCCTAGTTACATACATTTACACAGCACTAGACATAAAGAAACAACCTACAAACACATGTACAATAAAATTAAGCCCAAATCTGAAACAATTACTTTAAAAGGGAATTTCAAATCTCTTAAAAGTTGGAGAATCAATGTAGCATTTAAAACAAGAAATAACACTTGTAGACCATAAAATATTTTAATCGTCTTCAAATTGCATGTTTCTTTCATCTTCTGCCTTACGCTCTGCATGCTTTTTAAATGCTTCTGGAACATGCTTTTCCATCATGACATAAGACAATGGTTTCTCTTTTTCAAGTGTCTCGGGAATTGCTATGTTCAAAATTTCTGGTACCATATAGCCCTTAAGCCAACCGACTAAGGGGGTGGTTCCACAATTGTAATGAGTTCGTTTATGATAAAATAAGAGTCCATCCAGCTGAAAGAAATTGTAAACAGATGACCATGAACATACAATTTCAAACTAACTCAGATTTCACAAAGCACCATCCAAAATATTTGCTGAAAGGGCCGATATTTTTATTGTTTACTTTGTATCAGTAATAAAAATGAGTTTTAAAACATGATGCTCCGAATGTTTCTTTTAAATCTAAATTAATAAAAATACAATTTAAAATAATATATAGTTCAATGTAATTCAGACATTGAACTCTATCCACTTATAACTAACACTTAAATAGAAATTAAGCAAATTGCAATTCTTCACATAATAAAACACTTTTCATTTGTTAAAAAAGAAACTTCATAAATTTTTAAAGCATTTGTATAAAAATTAATGTTTTGAATTAGAAGTGCAAATAATTTATTTTTAATGCCTTCCATGTAATGATTTATTCATTAAATTATCTTTCAGTTAAGATTATTACTTTTTATATTTTTCTAGGAGTAAACAAATTTTTTCGGATTCTCATGAGGTCATCAGTCTCATCAAGTCAAAACGTATAAATGTTTATTCACAAATAATTATGGTTTTTGAAATAACCAATGTTTCTAAAGTATACAATGGAGAAGGCAGTGTTCATGACAATTACTGGACCCCATCTTGACATGATCAGTTCCAGATTTTTTTTAGTGAATGAGTTATTTTTATTTCTCCTTGCCCTTTTTATAAAATTTAAGTACTTGTCTACGTCACCCTGTTACAAGCGACCCTGACTGACCTAACCATGTGTATAGTGAATGAGTTGCTACAAAGAAAAGTTAAACAGCCCTCCTACATACATGCACTATGTTAATTTTTTCACCTAAAACATAGTGTGAACGTTTAAACTAGCTTATATTCATTACTATTATTTGCATAATATTTGGATTACATGTACGAAATACAAAATATATAACTAAAAACATCAAAAAGCTAAATCTTACCTTTTAATTATTTTACACATTTTAATCATTTTTAATAAAGTCGATCAGTAAATTATTATGCAATGAAAATAAATGATTGAGTTAAAGAATCAAATCTTTAGTTTCTGGTATAAACTGAGCAGCTTTATTTTATCAAATGGAAAATGTGAACATTTTCAATCAAGTGAAGGCTACATAATTAAAGTTAATGTAGTTTCAAATGCTAAAAAGTTTCAGAGGAAATGTCAAAAATCCATCAAAGTAATTCACTGAAGTTTGAGGCTATGTGACAAGGTAACTTCATGAAGACAGTTGATAAATACATTGATTTTTAATTTTGTTTCTTTTGCACTACTATTCATGAAAACTCCACATTCCTATATCTAAAAAGAATAAAAAGCTGTTTAATGCATCCACTTTTTAGGGAACTCCGTTTTTTTTGTTCAAAAATGAAACTGAAAAGTTTATTTTATGCACTTTTACAATTGTAGTTAATATTTTGAGTGAAACAAATCTTATCAAACTATTGATTATGTTTAAATTACATAGACATGAAAAAATATTGAAAACGGATGTAAAATTACAGGTATTTACTGAAAACCTCAGACCTGATTACATCGAAATTATATGTCCTGAATCTCATACGAAGCACTTTGAAATTTGATTTTAAAGAAAATCATTATTACAATTTACTATAAATACAAATTAATTACCTTTGATGGAAACGGTAGAGAAGCAAACAGTGCGTCCCTTATAGATTTTGAATCGCAGTTAAAATATGGCAAAGGTATAAATTTATACTGGAAAGATAAAAAAATAATGAAAATATAGTAGGCAAATCAATACAATAAAAAATAGACAATGTGCCTATTGTTTAGAGCAGACTTAAGATTGCACTTAAGATTGTAATGTCTATATTATATTATGATACAATTAAGATATTTTACAGCATCTAATTATCAATATTTTTTATAAATATCCAAGTTCAATAATAACACAAAACAGAGGAAAATCTAAAAAGGTGCCAAGATCTTTAATGAAATGTTTTGTCTTCATTGGTACTTAAGGCAAAATATCCAAGGTATCAGAAAATCAAATTGAGAAAAATTGTTGTTATTGCAATTTTTTAAAAGTAAATTTGATTTATCAGAGCAAATGTGTCAATGTTATTGCT
Organism: Meta bourneti; assembly: GCA_933210815.1. Classification (NCBI taxonomy): domain Eukaryota; kingdom Metazoa; phylum Arthropoda; class Arachnida; order Araneae; family Tetragnathidae; genus Meta; species Meta bourneti. The sequence goes on from OW119922.1 coordinate 93,311,611, forward strand.
ACTTAAGATTAAAAGTAAAGGTCAGCTGAAGAATTAGACTACAATACTAAAAAAACAATCCTGAACTAAAGTGAGAAATGCAAATCCAAATCAATAATTTAAAAATTTTTGCATTTTGAATAAATGCTTTTTGTACACAAAGAGCTAAATTGGTACTCACAGGATTTTTCTTAGTTATTTCTTTCACTTTGGTGCATTCATCAATTTTAGAATGCAACCAATAAAATCGAAATTCAGTCTGAAAAAAAAATCTCCAGTATTAATCTCACAATTTACAAATTCATTCATAAATTAAAGTATAGTTTGTAAAATATAATTGAGTGGGATCATGAAGCTAAAATTTGGTCCTAAAATGCTATTTTCCCAACACTTCTATTAAATATTCAGGTGTCAACAAATAAAACCATGACAACGAAAGATGACTTGGTGTTAGTCATCACACCTTACAAAAAATTTAGATTTATTGTTGATAGATACCATTAAAACAATTGACAAAATTCCTTTCGTCAATTGTGACGTATCAACAAATCTATAATTATTACAACAGTGATGTTCCCCGTTTTATCCCAATTTATTTATTTTGTTCAAATTTGAAAAGAATCATATTTTCTAAGGTTAATTAAACCTAAATATAACAAAATTTGAAAAAATTTTATATTTTATATAAGAAATCTGACCCATCCTCTAAATAGGACACTGGGATAAAATTTGCACTTGCATGTTTTAGTGTTCTCTTCATAGTAAAAAGCAATTTCCGAGTACAAAGTTTTACTTTATCCAAATAAAACTTTCTTATTTACATGAGAGTTCAATTTTCAGTTGAATTTGACTCTAATCTTGGTGGAAAGGCCCAAAGCAAACCTGACAAAGTGTTTTGTCGCATATCCCACAGTATGTTTTGGGTTTTCCTTTACAGCCCTCTCTTTGACAACAATGCTGTTTTTCCCTCTTTAGTAGAAAATGACCAACACCATCTTTACAGATGTCTTTTTCACTAGAAGGTACAGAAGAGATCCTGGGTCTACCTCTTGTTCTGATCAGTCTTTTTGAGATAAACTGTGGTTATAGCTCTTCGGAACTCCTTCAAGTTTAGGGCATCACTTTTGTTGACAGCTTTGTGGATTATCCATGCATTTACCACTGCCATGTCCAGTGTACGAATGAAAAGTGGCCAGTACCACTTTTTTCCACGAATTTTAATTGCATATAGTCCAGCCAACCAGTCATGGTGATATGACCCATATGTTTGTTGTAAGAATTTATCAAATTGGACATCTTCACGTTAACTTTATCTTTGCATCCTTTTACTCGCCTCTTCACATCAAAGAATGGTTCTAATGTGCTGAAATTTGTAGCAACAGTGACAGTAATATTGTCATTCCATTGCACCAGGAAAATCTCGGAATTCTTGTCAAATGCAAAATCAGACGTGCCTCTTTCTTCCGCATAGACTTAGATTCTTCTAAAGACACTCGTGGTTTATCCGATTTTCTCGTACGGTTCCTGTGGTTCGATAACCCTGTTCACCAAGACTTTTCAAAAGATCAATGCTGGTAAAAAAGTTATCAAAATATAAAGTGTAGCTTGAAGTATTCACAATATTCTGTCAGTTTCATAACAATCCGGGGACCAAGAGGAGTATCATTTCTTGCATCAGATTCTTTACTGCAGTAGAGAGAAAACTTGTAACAATATCCTTCACTTCCACAGAGAGCCCAAAGTTTATATCCAAAACGTATTGGCTTGCCTCTGATAAACTGTTTCAGACTATTCCTACCGTAGTACATGATAATCATTTCATCAATGCTTAGATTTGCTGAGAAGTGTCCGAACTTCATAAAATTATTATTGAGCATGGCAAACAAAGGTTTTACCTTGAAAGATCGATCTTGGGGATGCTCACTTACAGTTTCATTGTCCACTAAGTGTAAATAAGATTTCAACTTTTGGAAGCGGTTTTGTGACATGACATTTTTCACCAGGGTAATGCCAAGGTCTTCAGCATCTGACCAGTAGTCACGTTCACAGGTATTTGAATGATAACCAGTTAGAAGCAAAATTCCTACAAAAACGCGTATTTCGTTAGCAGTGGTCAAGAAATCGTATTCGTTTTTTACATCTGTTGCATATCGCAGTTTCTTTTACTACGAGATCGTAACCTTCATTGGAATAAAACTGCTCAAAAAGCTCTGCTGGAGTTTTATCTTTCAATGCTGTTTCCATCTGCTTGAGCAAGTCACTTGCAGTTGAATCAGCCTGTATTTCCCATTTTGTATATTGTGGTGATTTATTCTTTATCCAAGATGACTGATGTTTTTTAGCTTTTATTCTGCGCTTTGTTGTCGAAACACTAGAGCTTGTGGACGGTTCAGGCTGAAAACCGTCTCCAGTTCTAACCTCCAGAGACCCAGGAACATCGTTTACAATAATCTTACTAGTATTTACTTCATTGTCATCCCCTTCATCTTCGTCAGTTACTTCACTGGCATCTGGTGGTAACACAGCAATTTCAACATCACTCTCATCTGGATCTAAACTATTTAATAATTCCAATGCTTCCTCTAACTTCTGAAACCGTTGCATTGACATTATTCAGCAGGGGTAAAACGCTAGGCAGGGGAAAAGTTATTTTACTTTCAGTTATAAGGTTAGAAAAAATGTGTCGATTGCATGCTTATCGTCCCACTGTCCTATTTAGAGGACAGTTAAAAAATAATGCGCTACAACTTACCTAATAACAGTAAAGTTTTAATTAACCAACAGGATGATAAAAAAGAGTACTCTCACATAAAAAATGCCCAACCAAGTTTCCAAAGTAAAACAAAAAGGAATTCTGCAACTGCAAAAAGAAGATACAAACCACGCCAACTAAAGCTGGGAATAAAAAAAGTTTCCAGGAGACGCAGGACGGGCGACACATAACTTATGCTATCAAAAGCTTATACATATCACTACATGTTCCATCTAATAAAATATTCCCAATAAACAAATACTGATTTCCACATGCTATTTTTCAGCTGTCCTTTAAATAGGACAATGGGTTAAGTAAACAGATAAAATATTGATTTAACTGCACAAATCTTATTCTAGAAGAATACCCTTACCTCGGAGTCGAAACACGGATGTGAATTCCAACACATAACATCTAAAACGTAAAATGTCTTTGACAATTCATCATATATACAATCGAGGAGTGTATAGACATGAAGAGGACCATCTGACAAATTTGAAACACGTTTATATTAAAACGACAGAAAGAAAGGAAATTAAACTTTATTGAGTAATTTCCAAATAACAGAAACACAATTTAGTATGCTTAACTAATGCAATTTTAATAAAAGCTAAATGTAAATAATCATGTGTTGGGGTCGATATCAAACTATAGAACCACTTATAATAGTATCAGAAACATCTAAACAAAACATATTCTTGATATAAAAAAATTAAGTCAAGGCCAATTTTGTGCTTCAGAAACTTGTTCCTCAACATGTCTCCATTTTGATTGAATTTATAAAAGAAAATTGTAACTGTTATGAAGTTCTTGTTTTTAAGTTGCAATGAAGATGGTGATCTATTTTAAAATACAAAGAATTAAATTAAAATATTGTTCTAGCATCACATAAAATGCAATGTAATTGTTTTGACAAATGAATTTTGAAAATCAATATTATCTTTTACAAATTAATCATACTAGAAAATTCAAGTATCATTTAGCATCACAATAATTTTATTAGACTACTCCAAAGAAAAGTTTAAGCTTAGCTTTTAGATGAAAAAGCCTAATTTCCATCAGCACAAGCCAGAAATATAAGTTTGGGAAAAAAGGGATTAAACTTTCCTACATTTTTATTAAACAAATTGCCCTAACACATCAATCTTTTTTTATTAGTAATCATTCTTAAGTCAACCAAGTTATTGACACCTGCTAAACATTTATTAAATTACCATTCACCACCATTGCTATTAGTTGTTATAAAGATTTTACAGCATAAAAATTAATCATAACTCATAATTAAATAAACTAATTTACTCAACTTTGATGGGAAAACACTTTCTATCAATATTAAACTATTTCTAATTTGGGAAAAGTTCAAAAATACATAAATCAGAATTTAATAGAAACCTGCTGACTGCTACTGAAAGTCCATGTAGAAATTTAGTAGCAGTTCACAAGTACTTGATGAATATAAAGAGACTAGGGTACAGTAGACTTTTTTTATGGAAGTATTGTCTTAGCTATAAGTTCAAAAATTTTATCATATACATCACTAGTTGCATTCTGCCAGAGGAAATCGCAGGATTCATTTTTCTTTATGGTCAAAATAAAGCTCTTTGATTGTATTTTTTTATGTAAAATAAATATTAATGTTTGGTTTTGGGGTTTTATGACGCAAGGGCCATATTTGGAAATGCTGCGCCAGACACAACATACAATATCAAGTAATAGACACACACATAATGAAAGTTTTATTGACACAGAAGAGGAATGCACCTGGCATAAATCGAACCTGTGCTGCCTGCAACTCAAGGGTTAGCGCAGTGGGCATACCCACTGAGCCACAACAGCCCCAATAAATATTAATGCAGACCAGATGGACGATTAGTCTCTTTATATGGAACATGGTGAACCATAGTACTACTTTTTTAAAGAACAAGTATATTATCCAGTTAAGATGAAAGAGGCAATTTAGACAATAAATAACATGTTGAAGTTTATATTCTAATAGTTAAAAAACGTACATTTGCTAATAGCACCAGCGAAAAAATAAAAACGCCCAAAGCAGTGACTGTATTTCTCTATTATTTTATGGGAACAGTACAAATTATTAGTAGTCTAATCTTAATTATTAGTATCTAATCATCTGTAGTGTCATCTTTATATGGGTTTGTGAAAAAAATTCTAATTTCTTGAAAATTACCTTCCACGCTTTTATGGCCCCCAGGAAGGAAAGATGGAAATGAATTTATACAATATCCACTCTTGGTATAAACTTTGGTATATCCCTGAAAATAAAATGAAAATAATAATTGTGAACGTATTTAAACCTTAATTAATTATTACAGAAGCAACCAAGAATTAGGTAATTTAGTTAAGAGCTCAAACCGAATCCAAATCATATAAATAATATAGTATATCATATAAATAATCAAGTATTGCATATGTATATATGCAATACTTGAGGTCAACATATTATATATAACTCTTCATTAGGTATTAAGTTTCATGAGCATAAATAAGATGCTCAGATTTACATCCATGTACAACATGTATAAATAAAATAAATCTAATAGTTCAAGATTGCAATAGTATTAAAGGAAAAGTTGTCCAAGAAATTAATTTCAATTCTCTTTTGTTTACTTAGTTTTCTTTTCGCTTGTTACTCTGTAAAACTGCATTTTTGAAACTTGGAATTAATTTATTTCAAATGTTACACTACATACCAAGCCCCCAAACTGATGCTCCGGTCTGTGTCCTGAAGTGGCACTCTTAAAGCATTTGGCCAGCTCAAATAAGAATGTGACTATAAAATTGGGAAAATACTTCGCCAGCTACATTTTCTTCCTTTTGGATTCGGTTTTAGAAAAGAAAAGCAAACAAGCGTTCCACTTCCATCAGGAGATACTGGCTTTGTAGGCATTTTATTTGTTGAATAAATTGTGATGTAGTATTCAGTAACAAAATCAAAATAATTAAATACTTAATTTTAAAGATATTCTATAGTTACAAATTGCATGGGCAAAATTTTATTCAGCATTTATTTATTTAATCTCAGATAAATTTGTAGTGCTTCATTTGTACTATATTTTTAGGGCAGAAGGATCCACATTGTAGTATAAACAAGTTCTATTTTGTTGGCATACATTCAGCATGTAATTGTTTGATTAACAAATTGTGTTTCATATAAGAAAATGTATTTGAAATATATAAGGTACAAAAATTAAGAGTACTTGAGAATTTTACTTTAATCTTTAATGCATGTAACATTTTTGGCAAGTATTATTCAACTTTTACAATTTAATTACTAGCAATTTGAAAACATTAAGCGTTTTGTGGTTAATATATAATAATTTATATAATCTTTTTATATCACATTCATGATATTTCAGTTTTCCTCAAACCCTATGAAATCTTGATTTTTGTGTCCGCAGCATGCAAAGCTTTTACAAATAAGTGTTCAGATATTTCAAGTGGTGGATGAATGTCTTTTCTCATTTAAACAGGGAGTATTTCCCTAAAGAAATCAGCAAAACAATTTTTGTTGCATCATTTTTGAGAAATGGGTAGACTGTTTCCGAATCAAATCTTGGATGCTCTAAAGTGTATGTTTATCAGTGGCTACTAATTGAAATGTTTAAAAACGAATGCAGATTGTAGGAGTAAAGCATAAATTAAATTTGCTTCTAATTAAACAAAAAATACAAATTTTGAGCAAAAACGAAAGAAAAGTAGTTTGCCACAAAATTTGATATTTCAGCAAGTATTCTTTTAATTATTTATAAAAAAGAGAAACTATTAAAATTATAAAAGAAATCATAATTTGAAAATCAGCATACCCCGAAGTTGAGAAGTGCATTTGTATAAGTGTTGTCAGACTAAATCATTGAATTGTAAGCTTGCGATGTGTGGCTGGAAAGCTTTAAAAAAGGCACAATATCACTCTTAGGAAGATTTGTGATAAAGGTTTGGTTTGCTTCTATGGTTGTAAAAGTTGATTTAGTGTTTGCGAGGAGTGTTTCAAAGAGCTTTCTTCATAAATACAGATATGTTTAATGCCAACAAAAAACTATTTTCCTAGTATTTACTCTATAAAAAGATACATCAAGGAACAGGAGTACTGAGGGTGAAAAAGTAAAGTACAGAACATGATTATATTATTGGAGCCATCTTTCTTAACAATTTTACATTTCAACCACTCATTATTAAAAAGAAAACCTGTTTATACTGAATTATTTATATTTTTATGATATACTTTGATATGTAAAAAATGTTTTTAATAGCTTTCAACAGTTGATTTCACAACCTGTCATTATAGCTGAAATTCAATTTTATTCAAAACTCACAAAATACTTTCTATAAAATGTGGCTCTAATAACTTGATCACCAACTGTACATGCAACTATGCTCATAGCAGCAAATCAAAAGTTTTAGAGAAAACTCCAATTTCAGCATGTCAAAACACTTAGTGTTTCCCAAATGTTAAATGTAAGAAAACTTGGATGAGTAGAGAATATTTAAAAGATGAGTTACATCTTATGAATCATGATGCTACACTGAAGTCATTTTCATGGTATAAAAATCTGCTAAGAATTTTTATATTTAAGAATGCAGATAAAAATACGTACTCTGGATGCAACAATTAAGCATCGTTTTCCAATTGGACAGAAAACAAGATACCACAGGTCTTCAAAATCATTTGGCACTTCAACCAGCCACTCAGATAACATTAACTGAAAATAAATAAAATTTAAAGCTAAAATAAATAATACACATGTCTGAAACCTCTTAAAAATACCTGGTGCAGGTAAGATTTGGAGGACAATCTAAGTTGAACTTTTCAATAATTCCTATTACAGGGTAGAATGTCAGTCTTAATGCAGCAAAATCTACATTTAACATCAACTCCTCCACAGAAGGTATATAGAATAAATGCCAAGAACTTCTAATAAAAAGGAACACAGCATTATTACTGAAAGCCTTCAAAATACTGAGTTTCTTGAGAAATATGGGGGAAATGCAATATATTGTGATCACCATTCATTACTTTGCATATGGCCAGCCCTCTCCCAGCATGTCACATCTATTCAGAAATCATCTGATCCAATGTCGAATGCCTCCACATGGGAGCTGCACTATACTCTACTTCTATTTGTTCTACTGTATTAATGGTTTTACGTTTTTGTAATTAAATTCCAACAATGTTTGATTTATTGTCACCTACATGTGGGCGAATTACACCGGGAATTCTCAGTTACAATTTAAATTATTTATTAAAGATCATTTATGTGTCAGTATTTGGTCAACAGACTAAATTGGAAACAAATTCTAATAGGTTGATATGGGTTGGCATCCAATTTGAGAATGCCTCAAGAAAAAGAATGCCTGCAAAGAAAACAATACCCATGCGCCATAAAAGAAACAAAAACTTAAAATTGGGATGAAAGCATAATCTAAAGAACTGAATGAAAGCTTTTACAAATATCTAGATAAGTAGTCTGACATAGAGAAACAGCATAAAACACAAAACAGACTTAACACCAAAATTCAATTTCTGTGAAATCAGATCAAATGCAATATGAAGTTTAAAATTAAAATTCTACAGAACATCTTGTGAGATTTACACATTATCAAAAAGTTAATCTCAAAACAAACATCAAAAATTAAAATTTAACAAGTTTTATCAATATTTCATCATTTAAAATAATATTAATAGAAATTGCAATAATTCCAGTTGGCGAGTATGTTATGGGCGAGTTTTACAAAATTTGAACTTCAGAAAAGTTGTGAATGACTGCCTGTCAACTTCTCCGATTTTCCTACAAACTAAATTACTTTATTTTTAAATCACATAAAACAAAGAAATATTAGAGTTATAAAGGACAAAATGAAACATGCCTGGTTTTTATAAGACTTTGAAGGCTTGATATATTCAATTTCCATTTCATCATCCTCTTCCACTTCTTCATCCCATGTATTGGTGGCAAGTCCACGTGCATGACTAGCAAAATCAAATCGCTTTCTGAAGAGAAGAAACAATCAACTAATATATTATGAGATACAATACACATTTAGTGGCAAACTATGTAAAACACATCTACTTCTCAAAAACTAGGTCATGATCCACTTGCATCAGATTGGATTTTGGTGGTTTTATGGTGCAAGGTCCACAAGCAGACAAGCTGCGCCATGGTTCACTTGCATAGCTGTGGCTTCAATACATACCACATGACAAGAAAATATTTACCCTTTCACATTTAGTATTTGATGGTTCCTCATTACACCCATATCTGGCATATTGTATTACATAACAATTCCACTTCACAAGAACACAAATACGTTACATGGAATTAACTTTTTTCTAGGAATTGAAGTATGCAAACATATTCTTCATTAGTGCCCCAAGATTATGCACTTCCTCATCCTACCCCTGCACTATTCTGAAAACCTAGTAACTTCCCGATATGAAAAGTAATACTTATTTATCTCACTTCTACTAAGGTAATGATTCAATGGTTGAGGTAAAATTCAAACAAAACAAAAGTTAAATGGGAAAAGTGAGTTAATTTGTTGCAAGTTGAGGGGAATACAAATATAAAACAAAAATTAAGTTCAGCATTTAGACAGCTGCTGGTTTTTGAAGGGAGGTTTAACTGAATGGACTATAACAATGGTGTAATAGCGCATTTTGAAGTAACAAGAATTTTAAGGTTAAATCCAAGTGTATGATGCAATTGTCGGCTTGGCATCAACCATTCCAACTCATTTCACAAGTGTCATTAGAATATGGAGTGGAGATGTCGAATCCGGGGCACAAGCGATTTATCGCCAAACATGATAACCTTGGTGTTTCGATCCAGCTTTATGGCAAACCTATGCAAAAGGTTTTTCCACAAAGTAAAGTCCAGTCCACGTTTTTTTAACGAAATTGCGATGGCGACAAACATGCCCCGATTTCTACATCTTTACCGAACAGTTTCTTTATAAAGAAAAGCCTTGTATACATGTAGTCACGGTTTTGTACAAAATGGAAGTTTGATAGTTAATGGCAATGAACACTCACCTACTAGATTAATTGATAATCTTGTAGGGAAAATACGTTCGCAAAACTACATGTTACAATACGCTTAGAAATTTTTGAAGAGTTCAATTTTTAAAAAAGGGACATGTTACATTCTGCTTACAAGAGTTAAGAATTGCTTTTAAAACAACTTCTATATAGTATAGCCCACAAGTCCTTTTTTAAAAATCAAATAAAAAATGACAATTAAGATTAAACCAGAAATGTTACTTTCTCATAAATAGTGTCACAATTCTGGAAGATACAAGCATTTCCTATTGTTCCACCATACCAACCTAGTTTAAACACAATCTGATATCATTTTTAATTATTGGGAAGAGTACTGTATATTAAAAATATATTATACATGATTACCTGTCGAAAGAAAAATTTTTACATAGTAAATTTTGAACAGGAAAATAGTTATAGAAAAGTAAAAACTCACAATTTTTGGGCTTCCAAGAATTTCTTTCGCCTTGCTTCTTGGTCGGTTGAACTTGACTTCGCTTTATATAAAGCGAAATGTGGGTGAACAGCAGATGTAGAATTCTGTTGAAGAGTAACTTGTGAGCCGGCGAATGCTTCAACTAGATCATCCATCAATAATACTTTGAACTTAAAAGAGAAAATCCGGCATGATTAATTTCTGCTACAAATACAAGGAAGTGTTTATTAAATACAAACGTCATTAAACTACATGAAAAATGTTTTCATGTTTATAAAATTCACGTCGCTTACTTTTAAATTCTTTTCCTAAAATCTGCCGTCTGTTTTAATTATAAACTTTCCTTAAAATTCGTTAAAACGAAACAAATTATGGGAAATTTTAAACCGCCATCGTGAAAGAATTACAGAAAACAGCATACAATTTCTTTAAAATACTCATTACTCATCCAAGTACATGTTGTAAAGGAGAGTAAGCGCCCTTGTTCTAATTGGTCAATATGCTGTTAATCCGAAAGCTGTTGAGTTGTGTTGGCTGTGTGTTGTTCCAGTGTGACGTTAATTAAAATACTTACCACAGAGTAAAAGGTATGCAGAGTTACCCTGTGTACCTACCTACCCACTGACGTGAAATATAAGTAGACTGAGCATCGTATTGAGAAGAGCTTCGAAAAGTGAGAGCAACATGTTCCTATTAGTCACGTGACTTCTACGCGAAAAATTCAACAAGAGTATTACCGCAGACCATTCAAAAGCACCATTTTTAAACTGCGCATGCGCGAACTTTTTAAGTATACGGAAGGCGTGGCTTATTTGACAGGACGAGAGTCCATCAAATAAGCCATACTTTATCAGTATAAAAGTAGTCTGTCAAATGGGAGCGAAAATGCAGCGCCCGAGGCGGGTAATTAGGGTGTGTTCAGGGTAATCATATTTGGCAAGTTATCGTACTTTGCAACTGTCACATTTCACTAGTTATCGCTTTCTTGGCAAATGCTTTGGCGCATTTTTTGGCTTTGGCTTCTTTGAGACATTTTCTCACTGAAGTCATTAGTGAGTCATCTTTTCCCCGTCTTTCGCAGAATTGCCGTTGAATAGAATTATCTAGAAATCTGCTACAAGGGGAGTGGGGACGCCATCTTAACAAAGGGTGGTGCATCATTTATAAACATCTTCATTTTTTGTACAATCGTATGTGTACATGTTTTGAAAATTAAAAATCAATTTTATTTTTGAGATTTCTTTACCATTTGGAATTTAAGAAACTGCGAAGCTTTCCATTTTTGCAATTGAGGAGTACACAAAATGCTGACTCCCCTTCTGATTGAGCAAATAACAAAATACAAACCCACTTTACTCAGAATAAATTGCTGATAGAACTTTGGCTTAATTTTGATTGTTAGGTATTCAAAAACTTTCCTGATTGAAACTTGCGATTTGTCTTTTTAATTTCAAAGACAAATTTACATGAAAGGAAATGCACTAAAATAATATTTTTTGCAAGAACCAGTGACAGTAGTAGATTTTGTCATGAGTAAGAAAACAGGAATGTTTCGAGCCTTTGCAAGATTTTGTCACTGATAAAAAGAGAAATTTTAATCTAGTAGTTACTGCATATATATGGCTTACACACAACCAAAATCTGAATTTTTCATGGCTTCTATTCAGTTCTGACATAAAAAATTTGATCACTTTGTTTTGCGAATTAAGGAAGTATTTAAGTTTAAAATGATAAATCCACTTTAACTATTTATTTTTAAAGGCAATTTAACACGCTTTTACAGTTTATTACATACCTATTACATTTTTCATTGCAATTAATAACTATGGATCTATTTCAATTTGGGGACTCTTGAAAAATATTTTACTGAAGAGTAAAAGTAAAATTATACCACTATACTAAAAGTTGAATTTATCAAAATGTTTAGTTATATCATTACAAATGCGGTCACTTTGTTTTGAGTAATAAAGAAATGTCAGTTCAAAGTTATGAAACACTTTCTTCGCTTTATTTCTCTTTAAGGACAATTCATTATCTTTTTCCTGTTTATTACTTGTTTAACACCTTTTTGAAGTTTATTAAATGACGATAGATCTTCTTGAATGTTGTAGACTTTAATTTGAAAAGAAAACAAACATTGTAGAGGTAAATCTCGTGAGCTGCTTGCTTTTGTAAAGAAAATGTAAAGGGCGTCTATTTATTGTAGGCAATTCAAATTGATGTTGCTTCAACAGACTTCTTGAAATACGTTTTCTCTTTGCTAAGATGATAAACCATACATAACACAGAATCATCATTTTGTATTGGTAGAATACATCTACATAAAGTGTCTCATGGTGGCTCAGGGAGTTGTAAATCGATTCTCCTCAAACCCTCCTAAGATCAAGAAAGCAAGATTAAGAAAACTTTTAGTCTCCCTAATACATAATTTTGGTAAATATAGAAAAATGAATTTTTTCACAACTATAAATTGTGATTCCTCTTAAACTTTTTGAGGCAAAACAATAAAGCGACCAAATTTTAGTAAGATGTTACAGAGAAGCCCTTAGTACAAATTTAGATTTTTCAAAGTACTCCACGAGCATCAACTAAAAAATGGAATTTCAAAATTTCCCATTTTTAGTGGACAAATCTTGGAAAGGCTTGAAAGGATCAAAACACACTCCTGTTTTCTTATTCTGGACAAAATCTGTCACAATGGTTCTATATAACAGAACAAAACTGGTTAAACTGATTTGATGAATGAGCAATGACAATATCAAATGTGTTGCTCAAATATTACATAGTATTATAGCATTAGCTGGTCATATAATAAATTTCAAATATTATTAATTATAATTAGTCATAAATTTTGAAATTAGGCATGGATAAATTTAGCATAAAATAGCTAAATTTAATGTATCAAAAGTTGGGTTTTATTTCATAAACATTTTCCATAAATATAACTAATTAAGGAGATAGTAATTTTTCAGACTGCAATGTGTCAAACCTCCATTGATTGAAAAATGTACTAGGGGTTCGGATAACTAGCTCTTAAGACGTTTTAAATTTATTCGAATTTTTTGACAAATTCCCAGATACAATTTTCAGTGCCTACATAAGTAGATAGAAAATGCGGGTTCTAAATCAGTGGTGGAGAAGGTGGTGAAATCGAGTGGAGTTGAGTTGTACCGGAAGTGACGTCATGGCAGGAAGTGACGTCATAACCGGAAGTGACGTCATAACCGGAAGTGGAGTTGAGTTGTACCGGAAGTGACGTCCTAACCGGAAGTGGAGTTGAGTTGTACCGGAAGTGACGTCATACCTAGTGGAGTTGAGTTGTTAGTTTCGTTTTCAATGTTGAGTTGAGTTTAGTTGTTTTCTTCCTGCTTCGAGTGGAGTTGAGTTGTTAGTTTCGGTTTCTCGGATTTCGTCGAATAACACGTGTTTACGTTTTGGACTTGCGAATTTCAGAGGGATTGGATTTAAGGCGAATTTCAGAGCGGTTGGATTTAAGAGCTGATTTTTCTGTAACTCGTAGCGCCATCTATTAGTACTTTTTGAGTAAAAAAATAATAAAATCTTTAAAACATATTTTTAAAACTAAAAGATGTGATATTTTTTTTGCTGGGATCGAACTCGTACCAAAAAGTACTCGTAGTCGAGTGTTAGTTGGATGAGAATATAACCATTCGGCCACGAATACCTGGTTACTTACCGAAATATAATCAATTTAAATCTGAATACATTAAGTGCGTAATTGGCTGTTAAAATAGTATAGATTGCTCCACCACATCAATAAGTTCGATCAGTTTTTATCTGCGTTTCTGACATAGAAAGGTGAATGTGGTGGAGAATGACGTCATTCCAACGTGTTCAAACGTGGAATCAAACACGTGGTGGAGAATGTGGTGGAGAATGACGTCAATCTAACGTGTTCAAACGTGGAATCAAACATGTGGTGGAGAATGACGTCAATCTAACGTGTTCAAACGTGGAATCAAACATGTGGTGGAGAATGACGTCAATCTAACGTGTTCAAACGTGGAATCAAACATGTGGTGGAGAATGTGGTGGAGAATGACGTCAATCTAACGTGTTCAAACGTGAAATCAAACACATGTGGTAGGCAATGAAGTCACTCGAGAGTAGAGTAGAGTTGAGTAGTAAGTTTACCTCCGCGTTTCTGACATGAAAACGTGAATGTGGAGAAGAAAAGTTTTAGTACCGAATCTGGCAATGGTATGTAATAAGATTATTTGTGGACTCGCAGAATGGCAACACCTGGACCCATTCTAACAGGTCTGACCAGTAAGTTTCTTTTGACTGCAAAATATCCCAGAGGAGGACGTGTCGCTGCCCTGAAATCTTGGAAGTGATATCACTTGTATCTTCAAACGTGTTCATTCCTGTTCCTTAGTGCTTTTAGTGGAAAAACATGAAGCGATCATTTCCTTTTGGATATACTTTACCCTTTACAGATCAAAAAGTGGATATGCTTTCTGAGGCCGATTCGTCCTGAAACCAGTCCTTTTGTCATCTACCCTTCTGAACTCCAAGGCATTGAGTACACCCCTCTTTCATGTCTGAAACTAGCCTTTTGTTATCTACCCTCCTGCATTCCAAAGCATTGTACGTACTTGTCCTGCATTCCAAGGGATTGGCCCCTACCTGTATTTCAAGATAGTACGTGTAGTCGTTTCGCATTCTCATTCTATCCTGTGAGCGTGTGTAGCGCTTTCTCATTTTCCTGCCTCTTATACTTAACCTGTGTGTGTGTGTGAGAGAGGGACGCATTCTCATTTTTCTCATAGAACTTTGCAAGCCAGTATACCATATGTAATGAATACACACGTTTGTGGACTTTGCAGCAACACCTACAGCTCCAAGTTTAATTTGGAACGTCATGTTTCTTCCGTGCATAACGAGGAGTCATTTCCGTGCATATTATGTGAGCGAAACTTTAATAGAAAATCAACCCTTCAGCGACACGTAGCCAGTGTACACGAAAACAATGATTTCCGTTGTGATGTGTGCAATAAGGCATTTTCAAGACTTGACGCACTTACGCGACATAAAAAAAGCCTCCATCAACAACCTCCAAAAAGAAAAAAACCCGGCGAGGCTAACCCTGAGAAAAGCAAGCGGCCCAGACGCAGTGAAAACTTTCAAGGGGGTAATAATGTGAATCCTGGACCATCAACGGGTGGAGTGAATCCTGGACCATCAACATCAGCGGGTGGAGTGAATCCTGAAGCATCGACATCAACGAGTGGAGCTTCTTCTCGAACTGTGCGACGGAAAGAGAGTGCGTTTGGAAATCGTCTCTCTACTTGGACTCTTTCGAACCCGCAAGGCATACTAGATGTCTCCGAGTTTATGGAGGCAAAGAGGAGCGCAGCTGTGGAACTAATTACAGAAATTGTTCATCAGCAGAATGCAGTAAAGGTAAATTTTCTACTTATATGTATCTATGAACGTTTCTCGGAAGGCTCACTTTTCAAAGAGTGTTCTTTTAAAACTAAAAATGTTGCATTATTATCTATAAATGAAATTGACTACGCTTTCAGTATTGCTTCAGAAAAAATTTTAAAAGAAAGCGAAGAATTTGAAATGAAGGATTCAGGTTGGGCCCTTAAATCTATTGTTAAATTGGAAATACGATGTAATAAATATTTACCTTTACGAGGAACTAGTTTTATAGAGTTACCAAATGAAATAAAATTAAAACGTGCGGTTGTAAATGTTAGAAATTCAGACAATGAATGTTTTCGTTGGGCCATTTTAGCTGCATTATTTCCAGCAGATCAAAATACATCCAGAGTTTCAAACTATGTCAACTTTAAGGATGCTTTTAACTTTTCTGGGATAAGTTTCCCTACAAAACCAGAAGAAATAAAAATATTTGAAAAAAACAATAATGATATTTCTATTAACGTTTACTCTTTTTGTAAAGATATGATGATTTTTCCATTAGTAGTCACACCCAAAATTAAAAATAAACACGTTGATCTTTTATTTATTAAAGAGAAAGAAAAATCTCATTATTGTACAATTACTAGTCTTTCACGTCTTGTTTCAAGTCAATTAACCAAAGGAAAGCGAAGACATTTCATTTGTAGACGATGTTTAAGCTTTTTTAGTTCAAACGATAGTTTAACTTTACACTCTGAGCTTTGCAAAATGAATGTTCCTTGCAAAATAGAGATGCCTTCTGAAGAGAAGAAGTGGGTTTTTTTTAATAATTTCAAGCATTCTCAATACGTGCCTTACGTTATTTATGCTGATTTTGAAACATTGACTGAAAAAGTATCCACCTGTGCTCCTTTTGACGATGATTGCTCATACACTAACGTGTACGAAAAGCACAAGCCTGTAAGCTTCTGCTATTACGTAGTCGGTCGAGGAGAAACCAAACCTCCGGTAGTTTATAGAGGAGAAGATGCTTCGCGGAAATTCATAGAATGCCTTCAGATGGAGGCGCAGATCATCGAGTCAAAGTACACAAACTTTGTGCCGATGAAGGAATTGAATGAGTCGCAGAAAAAACTCCATGAATCAAATGTGTGCTTCATCTGTCAGAAGCCAATCTCAGCTGGAGACATAAAAGTGAGGGATCATGACCATGTGACTGGGAATTACCGAGGACCGGCACATGCGTCATGTAATTTCAACTACAAACTGCCAAATTTTATCCCGGTTTTTCTCCATAACCTCGCAGGTTATGACTCGCATCTTTTTATTCGGGAATTAGCGGAGGACTCTAAAAACATAACCGTGATTCCGAATACAGAAGAAAGATACATCTCGATTAGCAAAAAAACCGGGAATAAATTTAATTTGAGGTTTTTGGACACAATGAAATTCATGGCCAGTAGTTTAGATACCCTCGCGAATAATCTCCTACAACATGAATTTCACCATACGAAGAATCATTTTCCTTCAAATTGGAAACTTATGATAAGAAAGGGTGTGTACCCGTATGATTACATGGATTCCATGGATAAATTTTCCGAAACACAACTTCCATCTCAAGAAAAATTTTATAATGTGTTAAATAAAACAGCAACTACGGATAGTGATTACGCTCATGCAAAAAATGTGTGGAAATCTTTCAACATTAAAACCCTCGGAGAATATTCGGACTTATATGTTAAAACTGATGTTTTACTGCTCTGCGACGTTTTCGAAAATTTTCGAAAACTATGCATGGCATCCTACAAGCTAGATCCTGCATGGTATTATACCGCTCCAGGACTATCTTGGGATGCCATGTTGAAGAGTACCGGAGTGAAAATAGAACTTTTAACAGATTATGACATGCTTATGTTTGTCGAACAAGGAATCAGGGGAGGAGTTTCTCAATGTTCTCATCGACATGCTAAAGCAAATAATAAATATATGTCTAATTATGATGATTCTCAGCCCTCCAGCTACCTTCTCTACCTAGACGCCAATAATTTGTATGGTTGGGCGATGTCCCAGAAACTACCTCTCAAAGGATTTGAGTGGTGCAACATTATTGATATAGATACACTGCGTAATGATGACCAAAATGGATACATTTTAGATGTGGACTTGGAGTATCCACAGGAACTCCATGATCTACATAGTGATTATCCATTAGCTGCCCTAAATGCCGTTCCTCCTGGGTATAAGGAAAATCGCTTACTACTAACGCTCACTCACAAGGAGAGGTATGTTATTCATCATAAATCTCTTTTGCATTATTTGGATTTAGGTCTAAAATTAAAAAAAATTAACAGAGCTATAAAATTTATAGAAACAGATTGGTTAAAAACTTATATAGAACTGAATACAAATATGAGAGCAATAGCTAAAAACTCTTTTGAAAAAGATTTTTTTAAACTCATGAACAACTCTATATTTGGAAAAACCATCGAAAATATTCGACGAAGAGTTGACATTCGGTTATGCTCAAACGAAAAGTCCGCTTCAAAATTGATAGCTAAACCTAATTTTAATCGCAGGACAATTTTTTCAGAAAATTTAGTAGCCATTCATATGCAAAAAACTAAACTAATTTTTAACAAACCCATCTGTATTGGTATGTCAATACTGGACATATCCAAAACTTTAATGACTGATTTTCACTATAATGTGATAAAAAATGAATATGACGTAAAAGCAAAACTATTATATACTGATACGGACTCTTTTATTTATCATATTCGCACAAATGATTTTTTCGAAGATATTAAAAAAAATTTGGACCTTTATGACACTTCAGATTTCCCAGAAAACAATAAATATGATATTCCCAAATTAAATAAGAAAATAGTAGGTAAAATGAAGGACGAGAATAGTGGTAGTATTATGACCGAATTCGTAGGGTTAAGGTCAAAAATGTACTCGTACAAAGTCGAAGGTAGGAAGGTAGTTAAGAAACTGAAAGGCATCAAAAAACAGTCAATTGAACAAAGCATTAACTTTGATGACTATCTAAAATGCCTATTACATAAACGAAATAAGCATGCAAAGATGAATCTAATCAAATCCAAGCATCATACTTTGTATTCAATAACCCAAAATAAACTTGCCCTCTCCTCCACTGATTCCAAACGATACGTTCTCGATGATGGTATTCATACGCTACCTTGGGGGCATTACTCGCTTGTCTGATGTAATGTATATATGTATATTTGCTCTAAATTCTTTCGTATTGTGCTATACTGAACGCTTTCGTATTTTGATGTACTGAATGCTTTCGTATTTTGCTGTACTGATTGCTTTTGTATTTGATTTAAAAAAATTAATATGAGATGTATTTTATATATATATATATATATATATATATATATAAATTCTATGTGTTACTATACTAGATGTTAAAAATATTTTCCCTAACTTTACCCCAGAAATTCATTGTGTTTTTGTCAAGGAACATAGAATTATGCTTATAAAAAAAAGAAAAAAGAAGTATTAATGACTTGGCCATATGGGTCAGTTTAGTATTGAGGGGTACATTATTGTTTACATACATGCTCTGATTATGATTATTTAATAAACGATTTTTTTTTCTTTAAAAAAAATGTTTCTCTCTTTATTTAAACTTACAAACAAGTATTTTTCTCATGTTATGGTTACAATCTGCAATTTGTTATGAAAAAGTTATTGCATTAGAAAACTGATTTCTCTACCACTATTTTGAAAGCATGTATATATATAATCTACCATTGGACAAGATTTATATATATTTTTTGATAGAAAGTAGATGAAATTAAGGAAGTATAGTTTGAGTTTTTTTTACTATTTCTAGTAGAAATATCAGTAAAGTAACAGAAGTTGCATCTCTGTAACTGGACTGAATGGGTAAAGACGAGTTAGCTCAGTATTATGAAGACCCTAGCTTACCAGGGAGCTTTGGTGGAATAAATGCCTTGTATCAAGCAATGAAAGGGAAAGTTCCAAAAAAGACTATCAAAGAATGGTTGGAGAGTCAGAATGCATACACCCTACATAAAAGCGTTCGTCGCAACTTTCTGCGAAACAGAGTTATTGTTGGGGGAATCGATTTTCAATGGCAATCGGATTTAGTAGACATGTTAAGTGTTGTAAAATACAACGATGGTTATCGATATCTGTTAACATGTATAGATATTTTTTCTAAATATGCATGGGTCATACCTTTGAAACGGAAAAATGGATCTAGCATTGTAAATGCATTTAAGTCAATTTTCAAGGAAAGAAAACCGAAAAAATTACAAACAGATCAAGGAACTGAATTTACAAATAAATCATTTCAATCTTATTTAAAATCTGTCCAAGTAAAGTTTTTCACGACAAATAATGAAACCAAAGCTAGTGTTGTTGAAAGATTCAATCGTACTTTGAAAACGAAAATGTGGAAATACTTTACCAATAAAAACACCTATCGATTTATAGATGTCTTAGACCAACTCGTACACAGTTATAATCATACACTCCATCGCAGCATAAAAAAAGAACCTATTAATGTAACAGTTGAAAATCAAAAACAAGTGTGGAATACCTTATATGGAGATGTAAATAAAACTAATGTTAAGGAGATTCCATTCAAATTTCAGGTTGGAGACTTCGTTAGGGTTGCAAAGACTAAATTAACATTTGAGAAAGGATATGAAAATAATTGGTCCGAGGAAATATTTACGATTCAGCGTTGCATACGTAGAAAGCTACCAGTATATAAGATAAAAGATTTAATGGGAGAAATAATCACTGGTACATTTTACTCAGAAGAACTGCAGAAAGTTAAAAAATCGCATTCTTTTCATGTTGAGAAAATTTTAAAGAAGAGAGTAGTTAAGAAACGTTTGGAATACTTTGTCAAGTTTAGAGGTTATCCTAGCAAATTTAACGCCTGGATTCATTCCAAAGACTTATTTTCGATAAATTGAGTCTGCTCATTAAATTTGTTTCGCTTCCATAACCCACAATGAGTTTCTACGTCACACTACCCAGCGACAGCTCTATCGAGTTTTATCCTGGCAACACAATGTCTCACTTCTACACGAAACTCCCCAAACGTCTAGAACTCTCAGGTGAATGGGAAGTTGGATTAGTTGAAATAATTTATCCCAGAATGTGGAATAACATTATTGATGGTGAAAATTCTTTCGAATATGATTTAGGAAACGGAGTAAAAACGAATGGAAAAATAGCGTGCGGATTTTATGATTCTCCGATTGACATTTTAAATGCATTTCCGAAGCACATAAAAATTCAAATGAAATATAACAAACACACAAAAAAGGTGGTGTTGCAGTTCACTAACGGAGCAAAGCTGCGATTATCCAAGGGATTAGCTGAAAACTTAGGTTTTGAACCTAATAAAGTGATTGGAGAAAATATTATTCCAGGAAATGGAGGCATAGATACAGTAATCACTGAGAGTCCTTTTGTTGCGGATCCTAATGTTGATTTACATTTGCTGTACGTTTACACCGATATCATTCAGCCTGAATTTGTTGGTGGGGTCTTAGCTCCTCTTTTACGAACTCTGACAGTGAAGGGAAGAGATGGTGACATGATTCAAGAACAATTTGAGAGACCTCATTATTTATCAGTTTCCAGAAAAAATTTTGACTCGATTGAAATCGTTATAAGGACACACACTGGTCGTTACGTCTCATTTGAACGCGGGAAGTTGATAGTGAAACTACATTTTCGCTTGAGACATTTGTAATCTCTAGAACAAAATGTATCAACCTTATCGTTGTTGCACCAAAACATTTGAAGACTATTATACTCAGCAAGCAGGTAATGGCTTGTCATATTACAAAGGCATCTCTCTGCAGAAAGGCTTGGGTGGAATTTTTCGAAGCATGTTTAGGATGGTTTTTCCTTTATTTAAATCAGGTGCGAAAGCATTAGGAAAGCAAGCACTTCGATCTGGGGTGGATATTGCAAATGATTACTTGCAAGGTAAAGATGTAAAGTCAGCTATCAAAGACCGAGCTAAAGAAGCAACGAAAACTTTAACCGATAAAGTATCCACTCGAGTGAAATCAATGGTTGGAGGAAATAAAAGGAAACGCACAAATAAGAAACGCATCATTCGAAAGAAGTATCGCAAGCTGTGTGCACCTGACATATTCTCATAATCTTTAGCATGGCCTTAATACGAAATGATTCCCTACCCTCTGTGAAATCTGAACTGGACTTATTTCTTATGCCACCGACTCAAACAGCTATTGAAAAAGGGCAGTGGTCTGAATTTTATCCCATAGCTAATATTCGTGATGGTGGACCTATCGAATTCAACATATCTGGTAGTGGTGAGGAATACATCGATTTATCAGCAACCCAACTCTATGTAAAAGTTAAAGTTGTAAAGGACAATGCAGTTTTACCAGAAAATGAAAAAGTTGCTCCATGTAACTTATTTCTTCACTCGTTATTTTCCCAAGTCGATGTGAGTTTGAATGAGCGTCTAATTTCATCATCCAGTAACACTTACCCTTACCGAGCTTACATTGAGACTTTGCTCAATTACGGCTCTGATTATAAGAAAAGCTTCCTAACTTCAGAATGCTTCTACAAAGATACAGCAGGACACTTTGATGAAACCGATCCTTCAAGTGAAAATGCAGGGTTGAAGAAACGGGCTTCTATGATTGAAAAGAGTAAAGTTTTAGATATGATTGGAAATTTACATTGCGACTTGTTTTATCAAGATCGTCTATTACTCAACTTGGTAGACTTAAAGTTAAAGTTAATACGCAGCAAACCGGAGTTTTGTCTCATTGCTCCTCAAAAAGCAAATTATGACGTTGTTATTGAACATGCATCCCTTTTCATCCGGAAAGTGAAAGTCAGTCCAGGTGTTTTAATTGGACATGCCAAAGCCTTAGAAAAATCATCTGCAAAATATCCAATGGATCGAGTTTTGTGTAAGCTATATTCAGTATCGAAAGGTTCTTTCTCATTTTCACAGGATAACATATTTTCTGGGCAACTCCCGAAACGGATAGTTGTAACATGTGTCGATCATGATTCATTTAGTGGCACTTACCCAACAAACCCATTTTACCTCAAGCATAACCATGTAAATTTCATAGGCGTTTACGTAGATGGAAATCCTATCAGCTACAAACCCTTGGATCCTAATTATGCCGACGGCCAATTTATTCGTGCTTACAATAGTTTGCTCCTAGGAAGTGAAAAACTCTCATCCAATAAAGGTATCTATATTAACAGAGATGAGTTTTCCGAAGGGTACACGCTATATGCCTTTGACTTAACACCAGACTTGGGTGATGGCAACCATTTAAATTTAATTCATCAAGGAAATCTTCGCATTGAAATAAAGTTTGCAAACGCTTTACCGAAAACTGTTTCAGTGCTGGTATATGCAGAATTTCAAAACGTGATCGAAATTACGAAGTCTAGAAATATTTTGTGTGATTTTTCGATATGAATGTGGTACAATTGAATAACATTTTACGAAGTGATGCATACACACGTTTATATTTTGTTGGAGTTTTCCCAAGTGATCGAATTCCCAAGAATTTTAAGAGTTTTCCGGCTGCATTTATTTTAAACACCGATCCTCATCACAAACCAGGGACTCATTGGTTAGCTGTTTATATGAAATCACCAACAAGTGTAGAGTTTTTCGATTCGTTCGGTCAACCACCTTCGTATTTTTTGGGCTACATACATGACTACTTCAAAAAAGTTCCGCATGTGGTCTACAACGACATACCTCTTCAAAGTGTTAAAACTGCTGTTTGTGGACAATATTGTGTATACTTTTTGTATCAAAGATCTAGAAGTAGATCTATGGAATTTACTGTTAAATTATTTGATAGACAGTCTACAAATAATGATATACGTGTGTATAACTTTGTGAAAAAAATTTCGAATATACATGTACCTTTATTTCAA
Organism: Meta bourneti; assembly: GCA_933210815.1. Lineage (NCBI taxonomy): Eukaryota > Metazoa > Arthropoda > Arachnida > Araneae > Tetragnathidae > Meta > Meta bourneti. The sequence continues at coordinate 93,335,200 of OW119922.1, forward strand.
TAAAAAAAGTATAAGTAATCGCCCTAGTCTTTACTTCTGTCATTTGTAACCATGAATTCATTCGCTTTAAAGCATCCTTTCACTGCTCTTGTCTGTGGACCTACATCATCAGGCAAGTCGCATTTTTTGAAAAAATTGATAAACAGCCACACAGATATAATTCATCCTACCCTTGATAAAATAGTGTGGTTTTATGGAATCTATCAAAAGTTATACGATGAGATGCCGAATATCATCTTTGTAGAAGGAATACCCGAAAACTTTAAGCAATATTTAGGATATAATACACTTTTTATATATGACGATTTAATTTCTGAATGTGGCAGTGATAAAAGAATAACAAACTTGTATACAAAAGGATCTCATCATATGAATTTATCTGTGATGACTGTAACGCAAAATTTGTTTCATAAAGGAAAAGAATTCAGAGAAATTTCATTAAACTGTCATTACATGTTTTTATTTAAATCGCGACGTGATGTAAGTCAAATTATACACCTCGGTCGACAACTCTACCCTCGAAATTTACATTTTTTTCTTGAAGTGTTTGAGGACGCCACGAAAAAGCCTTTCAGCTATTTACTTGTAGATTTGAAATCTGAAACAGAAGAGAGTATGCGACTGCGTACAAAAATCCTTCCAGGAGAAGAAACTTGTGTTTATCAGTTAAAATAAATAAACTCCCAACTTGCAAATAATTCATTGTTCATCATGCCTTTAACAGAAGGAGACGTGCAACGGATGAGACTTTTAACTGTATGCCCCACAAAATGTCGGAAAGCCTTTTTAAAAAATCTTCCGAAATCTAGCATCCATTGCATAGCTGAATGTTGTTTGAACACTTTAAAAGGGAATGTTCCTTTAACAGATGAACAGAAGAAAAAACTTTCTCGTCATAAGCATACGCTTAGAGACCTAGCAGATAAAAAAGTAACCCTCACTAAAAAGCGAAAAATTATTATTCAAAAAGGAGGGTTTTTAAATATCTTAATACCCGCAGCACTCACTGTCTTGACTACTCTACTTAACAAGTAAAAACATGCAATATGCAAGGAAAATGATTTTAGTTCCAGAGGAGAGATTATCAAGACATATACCTTCAGACGAACAGCTGAGTGAATTAGATTGTGAGATGAAAAGTATTTTAGTTAATAAAATGGATGATGATGAAAAAATTAAGTTATACAATCAAGTATTGCAGAGGAGGATTAACGTGAATGTATTGAATCCACCATCTGTATCAATTAATTCAGAACTGTCAGATAATCCAGAGAAGGAAACAGATATTGCGAATGAGAAAGAAAGAACGTTAAATGTGGAGGAGATGGTGCTCAAGACCGTTCCCAAAAACTTAATTGGATTAACTACAAATATTATTCTTTATTTAAAACGCAATAAAGAGGTTGTTTCTTGGATGCCTAATGGAGAATTTGTGTATAAAGGTAAAATATAGTGAAAAGTTCTAATATTGTTGACCTGATAGACCGTTTAGTGCGAAAAAGAAAGATGGATAAGTACGTGAATGGACAAGAACAGTTTAAAGATGCACTTAAGGAAATTAACTTCCCCAGTTCCTTTGTAAAAAATAAATTTGCTATACCTCAACAACTCGGTAAGGCAGTGAGGGTAATGAAAGAAGTGATGCCTACCCCAACCCCAAAACGAGTCTGTAATTGGCTTCCTCTGTAAATCATCAGTTATTTCCCCGCTATAAAAATCCATAAGTAGATGAGGCTTTCAAGTTTGAAGCAGTATATATTGATTGTAATCAAGGTCTATGTCTCATTTCAAGCAATGGAACTCATCCAGAGAAGAGCATTTTCTGTTCTTATTTTCATGGGAATCTCAGCATTCATATTTGGCCTTACAATGATACTCGATAAAGGTTATGTAACAATTTGTGATAGTGATGGAATCATAGATGATTACTCTTTAAATATGTGTAATGATACAATGGAATTACATCTATCTGGAGAAAGAAAAATTACAATTCATTCTCCAAAACATAAACAGCCGCGTCAAAGATCTCTAGAAAGTTTTTCAGAAAATCTTTGAAAGAGAAAAAAATGTCAATGTTACAAATCTATTCAATTTGTGAACTTGCAATCTATTAAATGTTAAATACACGGAAGCTTGTAAGGGAATGTTTATTTTGTGTACATGTCTGTGTTTGAATAAACTTGTCTTTTACAGAAATATGTTACTTGTTTGTCATTTTTTTAGTTCTAATAACAGACGGTATAATATACAATTCTAAATGTGTCAAATGACACTGCAGTAAGTAAAAGTATGTATACAAATACAAAAAAAAAAGAAAAGTAATAAAATAAGTACTTATACATTTTAAAATAAAGAGAGACACATTTGAAAAAGATAAACAAAGAATTTATTGATTATACATATATATATATACAAAACATATTTATATTCTTTAACATGTAAAACTATCAGATTTATCATTAACATAAAGCCTCCGTACTGTTTCGTACAGAGTTGTTGTATTTACAAAACGTAGAACGTCAAAATCAAAGAATAAATACCTCAAGGACATATTCTCCGAAGTTAAAGTTTCTCCGAATCTATTCCAGTCGATTTCATATAAAGCGTTTAGGAAATACCGATCGTAACGTTCACTTAAACTCATAGTCATACATTCATGCCCAAGTTGATTTTCAAAGTTGTTTTCACATCCAAAACAATTCATCATTTTCTTTATTTTTTCCGAAATGAGTACTTTTAGATGTTTAGCCACTCTGTCGGTAAGTTCGCTCACTTTCTCAGATCTATCAGGATCGCCGTAATATTTCTCATCGGTTCCTGCTCCACGTTTCACGAATTCTTCTTTCACAAAATAATCGAGGGATTCATTAACAAATCCTTCATTAATGGCTTCAGTAATTTCCTCCGATACAGCTTCCAGTCGATCCAATTGTTTCACAGAGAGAAGAATGCGCGTTGCAGTTAGTTGAAAAGCACAGTCTTTCTTTTGAAACATATTTTGAAAACTCACACATTTCTCGTTTCCCCGAATTTCTTTGGAGAGTAAAAGGCTTCTTGAAACGATAATAACATCGCTAGCGTTCTTTGAGCGAAAGCTAGGAATTGCTTCGTAGAAGGCTTTCCAGACTTTAGGAAGCAAAGAAACTCCCTCTCTGGAAGGCTGCAGCACTCCCTGCTGATCTCTGTAATAATGACGAATATGCACGCGGATAATTCCCTTGAAGCAAGAGACAACAGCAAATTTGGTATCACCCAAATGGAAGCTATTTGGACCTAGTTCATTCATTGATGAATCAGATACTTGAGATGAAAGTACATCGGCCCCAGAATGCATATTCACTTTTTGATCTGTAAAGGGTAAAGTATATCCAAAAGGAAATGATCGCTTCATGTTTTTCCACTAAAAGCACTAAGGAACAGGAATGAACACGTTTGAAGATACAAGTGATATCACTTCCAAGATTTCAGGGCAGCGACACGTCCTCCTCTGGGATATTTTGCAGTCAAAAGAATCTTACTGGTCAGACCTGTTAGAATGGGTCCAGGTGTTGCCATTCTGTGAGTCCACAAATAACCTTATTACATACCATTGCCAGATTCGGTACTAAAACTTTTCTTCTCCACATTCACGTTTTCATGTCAGAAACGCGGAGGTAAACTTACTACTCAACTCTACTCTACTCTCGAGTGACTTCATTGCCTACCACATGTGTTTGATTTCACGTTTGAACACGTTAGATTGACGTCATTCTCCACCACATTCTCCACCACATGTTTGATTCCACGTTTGAACACGTTAGATTGACGTCATTCTCCACCACATGTTTGATTCCACGTTTGAACACGTTAGATTGACGTCATTCTCCACCACATTCTCCACCACGTGTTTGATTCCACGTTTGAACACGTTGGAATGACGTCATTCTCCACCACATTCTCCACCACATGTTTGATTCCACGTTTGAACACGTTAGATTGACGTCATTCTCCACCACATGTTTGATTCCACGTTTGAACACGTTAGATTGACATCATTCTCCACCACATTCTCCACCACGTGTTTGATTCCACGTTTGAACACGTTGGAATGACGTCATTCTCCACCACATTCACCTTTCTATGTCAGAAACGCAGATAAAAACTGATCGAACTTATTGATGTGGTGGAGCAATCTATACTATTTTAACAGCCAATTACGCACTTAATGTATTCAGATTTAAATTGATTATATTTCGGTAAGTAACCAGGTATTCGTGGCCGAATGGTTATATTCTCATCCAACTAACACTCGACTACGAGTACTTTTTGGTAGTCAGTTCGATCCCAGCAAAAAAAATATCACATCTTTTAGTTTTAAAAATATGTTTTAAAGATTTTATTATTTTTTTACTCAAAAAGTACTAATAGATGGCGCTACGAGTTACAGAAAAATCAGCTCTTAAATCCAACCGCTCTGAAATTCGCCTTAAATCCAATCCCTCTGAAATTCGCAAGTCCAAAACGTAAACACGTGTTATTCGACGAAATCCGAGAAACCGAAACTAACAACTCAACTCCACTCGAAGCAGGAAGAAAACAACTAAACTCAACTCAACATTGAAAACGAAACTAACAACTCAACTCCACTAGGTATGACGTCACTTCCGGTACAACTCAACTCCACTTCCGGTTATGACGTCACTTCCGGTACAACTCCACTTCCGGTTATGTCGTCACTTCCTGTTATGACGTCACTTCCGGTCGTGACGTCACTTCCGGTACAACTCAACTCCACTCGATTTCTCCACCTTCTCCACCACTGATTTAGAACCCGCATTTTCTATCTACTTACATAGAATAATTTTATAAATATCTATTTACAAAACTTGAGAAGAAATTTTTTTAATAATTGAATTATCTGGCATTTACCTTATAAAATAAGTTATATTATATCTAGTCTATATAAAAAATATTAAAAGCATATATTCTTGGCCAGGGGGACGGGCAATGGGGTCCTGAGCTGACCTCGAAAGCGTTGGAGTCGGCTTTTTAAAATGTTTTCAAGATAAAATACGATAAAAATTCATGGATTTCTTTAACATAGTTATTGAATTATGAAAATAATTGTTGTTTATTGTACTTCGCATAAAAAATTGTATGTATTTAACCAACAATAAATATTTGTTGAAAAACCCTCGTAAAATCATTTCTGTACTAAAACAACTGAGGTGTAACAATTTTAAAACTGTATGTCTTTGTTTTTCAATTCATAGTCAGGACTAAATTTGATATATTATATTATACAAAAATTTAGCGAACCAATATCTTTTTTAAAATATAATAAAGTTCAGATATTCATTTTGCATAAAAAGTTGTATTCCTAAGTTGGTTCAAAGTACAAAATAAAAAATGCTTTTTTAATGTAATAAGTCCAAATCTTCAATTAGCATAAAAATTCAATCTCTCTTTTGTACCTCCAAAAATAATTCCTGACTACATTAATGGTTATTAAGTGTGAACTGTGAAACGAACAGCACTTCCAAAGCCGGGGGGTGGGTTGGTAGTTGAATCTTGAAGGGAAAGATCCGAGGTCAACACCTCGTAATTTTAAAGGACGGTCAGATGACGAGGCAACACCTGGCTAGCACATTACTCTCCAAACATCCACACCACGTCAACGTGAGGACATTTGAGGTTGCGACAGATTTAACACACACCAGCACCCACGTACACGACGGTCTTTGGTTAGACCTAGTTTCGAACTCACAACCCTCCTATTGCTAATCCGCTACTCTTCCAACCGGGCTACCACTGCCCCACCAAAAATCGGAGTCACGTAATCAATTCATATAAGCTATATATAGGATATTTTCACGAATACTCTCAAAGCTTGAAATAAAAATGCTCTTTCTTGCCGACTTATTAACTTAGTATACAATTTACTAACGTTGTCAATGTAAATGCTTCGTGACTCTTGACAAGATGAGCAATGCTGGATTCAAAATTAGTAAGTTTCAGACTTAAAGCGCCACTGTAAGTAGAGCGACTCATGTTCATTTCATTACACCACGGAATTCTATATATAGCTTATTTCTTTGTTCTATTAAAATGGAATTAACATGGCTGAAACCAGCTTCAACCATTGTTCGGAAATGCAAGCAAAAGTTTTGGATATTTTTCTACAAGTTTCATATTCTTCCAAAAGTAACTTAAAGTCTTTTTTTTTAAAGCGTCTTAGCTTCAAGATCAACTGACAATTCGATAAGTTCATCTTGTTTGTTACATTCGATGTTTTCAATATCTGCAGAAAATGGAATGATAACCCAATCTGGAATGTGCATGTTTTCAAAATCTGCAAAGCGCATTTTAAAATCATCGCTCAAATTTTGAAGATATTTTTGTATACTTCTAAGTCTTCCTCTTTTAATTGCCGTAGATTCGAAAAGTTCTGAAAATCTTTTCGTAACAATGATGATTTAAATAAGGCTAATTTAGCTTAGAAATCTAAAAGAATCGTCCAAGCTTGAATAATCGTGATAGTTTATCTTGTAAACGGGTCGGTATGTCATTAAATTTTGAAAATAAGGTAGCCAAGTAGAAAATATGAACCGAATTAATATTACCCATACAATGATGTTTTCTATTTTTCTATCGCCCCTGGGGTCTATATCGACCACTTTGGCGACCACTGGTTAGGAGTATCAGCACAGTACGAATATTTCGTACATATGATAACAAAAATGACTATTTGACCCATTGAGAAGAAAGACATTTTGGAGTCGGTCCTCCAAATCGGCTTAACCAGCCTGCAGTCGAGATACAATCCTCCGCAGTTTATCAGACCCGCAGTCGAGATCGGTTCTGTAGTGTTGGTTTGATTTATCGCTGGACTGTTTGTTACCTTTTGCAATTGTATATTGAGAGAAAATGTCAAAAGGCTTAGGGGATGCTCACAAGTAAATCGTCACTGGTTAACATTTTGTGTAAGATAGTTGTCCGCAACCTGACCTACTTTAATTCAATATATTATATATTTTTCTTTAACAACTGTATTAAGTGTTGTAAAAATTATCTTAAAGATTTAATAGCAGAAAATAATTCTAACTTTCTTTCTAAAACTTAATGAGGTTGTAGTGAATCAATCCAACCACTCTTTCCTCTTCTAGTTCAGCGGGATACCACCGGAGCGAACGGCGCTGCGGTTGCCCTCTCCGTCGTCCAATGGGACGGATGCGAACCGTGACGTTTCGCTGAAGTATGGAAATTCAAATCTCTCGCTCGCGCGGTAAGGGTATAGAAGGAGCGTAACCCCAGAGTGACGAGAACGTTTTTCCCTGTTCTGATGTGTTCCTATTAAAGTTAAATAAATTTTACTTCTATTAATATGTCAGTGTTATTCAACGCGCAGCAACATCTCCTACATGGTGACCCGGACTGGCCCTGACGAACTTGCAAATACTCTAAAGGAAAATAACTCGCTTTTGGATTCAACAGTCACCAACGTTCAACGGCTCTGGACTGTGATTTGCCCTACGACTCGAAGATGGACGTTATAGCGGTCAAAATACCGAATTTCAACGTCACGGATCCACAACTTTGGTTTTGCATATGCGAAAGCACGTTTGAACTGGCCACTCCAAAACCGATAACAGAAAGCAAAGCGATGTATAATTATTGAGTTGCTCATTTGCCTCCCGACATTGCATCGATGGTTCGTGACATTCTAATTAACAAGGAGAAAACGGACCCCTACATGGAACTTAAAGAAGCTGTCGTGGAAAGATGAGGCGAAAGCCGAACTCAGGAAATAAGGAAGTTAATTGCAGGTGAACAGCTCGGAGGCCGAAAATCGTCTCAGCTTTAACGAGACATGGAACGTCGTGCAAAAGCACACACAATCTCCGATGCACTACTACTGGAACTTTTCCTTCAACAAATGCCACGGAATGTGCAAAGCATCATCGGTGTTGTTCCTACAACTCCGCAGAAAGCAGCTGTTATCGCCGACAGAATTTTAGAATTTTCCCCGCAGGAGGTGAACGAAGTTTCTTTTGCATCTACGAAAGACAATTCAGAACTGCTCGCCGAACTCCGCAAGGAGGTTGCTTCCCTACGACAATCGAGGAGCACTTCACGTCGCCGTCCTGAGTTCAGACGCAGGAGCGCCTCCACAACGCATGGAAACAGTGACATGTGCTGGTACCACGAGAAATTTAAAGAGAGGGCTTTAAAATGCAAAGTCTTGTTCTTATTCGGGAAACTCCGAAGGGCAAGGGTAGTGGCGGCGTGCGTCTTGCCTGCTCATTCTCGTCGCCTGTTTATCAGTGACAGAACAACAAAGGTAAAATTTTTAATTGATACTGGTTCAGATGTCTCTATTGTGTGTGCTTCCAAAAACGAAAGGCAACAAAAACCTAATCAAACATTTACTGCTGCAAATGGTACTAAAATTCACGTGTACGGAAAAAATTGCTTACATTAGATCTTGGCTTACGTAGGAACTTTGTATATCCATTTTTTATTTGTAATGTCTCTACTGCAATTTTGGGTGCAGATTTTTTACATGAGTTTAATTTAAAACCTGATCTATGTAAACGTTGTTTATTTGAATAATTGTACTACTTTGAGTTCTCGTGCAATTTTAAATAATTCTAATATTTATTCTGTTAAAACTGTAATTTGTAATAATGATTATGCTAATTTACTGAAAGAATTTCTTAATATTACAAAAGCATCCAGTTCCAATCAGGAGGTGAAACATGTTTTGCATTGTATTGACACTTCCGGACCTCCGGTTGCCTCAAAGCCCCGTCGCTTAGCCTCTGACAGGCTGCACATTGCAAAAACTGAGTTTTAGCATGATTGATTTAGGCTGTGGAGAACGCTATGAAAATCTTGGCACCTTGCCAAGAGCAGAGGATGCGTAATCTCTATTGCGCAATTTTGTAATGCGCATGCGTGTAGCATAGCACACGCGGAGCGAGAATTTATACTTCGACTCTTCGTATGTTGTTCGTATTGTGTTGTCTTTCGTCTTGTCAATAAATAATTATGTTCTTATTCTTGGAGTAGTAATTTTTTAAACACTACGAACACCACAATGGTGACTATTTGGACAAAGCATGTTCTGAACAAGCGCATAAAAGATTCGAAACTACTCGGTAACCTGATGTGGAATTCTCACTCTTTTGTTCCGGATTGCGCGTCTCCTTGAACTTTCGATTTCGGTTCATCCACAACTCGCCTGGTTTCGCGACTTTCACTCATCATATTTTGATCTTTTGGATTTCCATTATGACGGAGACAAGCGCAATTAAAATACCTCCGTATAATTTCGGCGATCCTGCTTTGTGGTTCATAATGTGTGAAAGTACTTTCGAGTTGGGAACACATAAACCTGTAACCGAAAGCAGAACTAAATATAACTACATTGTTTCGCAATTACCTCCAGATGTTGCCTCAATCATCAGAGACGTTATCACACATCCGTGCAAAGACGATCCGTACCTCCATGTGAAAACGGAACTCATCAAACGCAGTGGGGAATCATCGCATCAGGAAATAAGAAAACTACTTGTTGGAGAACAGCTCGGCGATCGCAAGCCTACGGAACTGTTGCGAGCCATGAGACGTCGCGCCGAAGCGCATAATGTTCCTGACGAACTGATATTGGAGTTACTTCTTCAACAATTGCCAATTTCGGTTCAAACAATTCTTGCTGCCATTCCTGATCTTTCTCTGGACAAAGCTGCTGAAATAGCGGACCGTGTTCTTGAAGTCACACCCTTTCCAGTAAGTGCTTGCTCTGTTTCTTCAGTCAATTCCATTGAAGATAAATTGCTTAGTGAAATAGGAAAATTGCATGAACGTATAGATAAACTTTCTAGAGGCAGAAGCCTTAGTCGGAATCGTAATTTCAATCGACGGGAACGCAACAAATCTAACACTAAATCGTTTGAGAATTGTTAGTACCATCATAAATTTGGTCAAAAAGCAAAAAAATGTGTTTCCCCTTGTAATTTTGCAAAAAACGCGACCGGCCAGGCGTAGACGCGACCTGCGCCTTGCCGAAGCATTCGCGTCGCCTTTTTGTGCGTGACAGACGCACTAATGTACATTTTTTGATTGATACCGGATCCGATGTTTCTATTATTCCTGCATCTAAATTACAAAGACGAAACAATCCTCATATGACTCTTTTTGCGGCCAACACTTCTCCTATTCACGTCTACACTACTCAAACCATATCTTTAGATCTTGGTCTCCGGCGTGTTTATAAATGGACATTTTTAGTTGGTAATGTTTCCAATCCTATCATAGGTGCTGATTTACTGTATAATTTCAATTTACTACCTGATCTTTCTCAACAAAAACTTATCGATTCTCAAACCAATATTAGTTCTCATTGTAAATTATGCACAAGTGATTTTCATTCTATTAAAACTGTATCAGGAGATAGCATTTATCACAAACTTTTAATGAAATATCCGGAAATTACCAAACCACCACGTCCTGATCAGGAGATAAAACACTCTGTAGTTCATTACATTCAAACTACTGGTCCTCCTGTTTCTGCCAAACCACGCCGTCTTGCACCTGATCGTTTGCGTATTGCTAAAGAAGAATTTCAAAGCATGATTGACCTCGGTCACATGCGTCCTTCCAAAAGCAACTACGCGAGCCCATTACATATGGTACCTAAAAAAGACAGCACTGAGTGGAGACCAGTAGGGGATTATAGAGCACTTAACGCCCAAACAATTAAAGACAATTATGGCGTACCTAATATCGTAGATTTTGCATCTGAACTCCATGGAACCAAAATTTTTTCGCACATTGATCTGATTAAAGCGTACCATCAAATCCCTATAAATCCAGAGGATATTCATAAAAGTGCCATCATTACACCCTTCGGTTTATACGAGAGCTTACGTATGCAATTTGGACTTTGTAACGCCGCGTCTACTTTTCACAAAGATTTATAAATGAAGTGACTCGCAATCTCTCGTTCGTTTATGCTTTTGTAGATGACATATTAGTGGCTTCACAATCATCAGAAGACCATATCGAACATCTCAAAATTTTATTTGAACAATTACAACATTATGGCCTCAGTTTAAATCCATCAAAATGCGTTTTTGGAGTTTCCTCCATTGAATTTTTAGGTTTTCAAGTTTCCGAATCTGATATCGAGCCTCTGACAGAACGTGTAGAATGCATTAAAAATTTTCCAAAGCCTACCACTATTACACAGTTAAGGCGTTTTCTTGGATTGTTTAATTTTTACAGACGTTTTGTGCCCAGAGCAGCTCATATATTAGCCCCTTTAAATAAATTCTTAGAAGGCATCAAAAATAAAAAGAAAACTAAACGAATCACAGTAACTAAACCTCACGAGTTACTTGAATGGACTGACGTGGCAGAGCAATCATTTTCGGATGCTAAACATGCTTTAGCAAGTGCTACTCTTTTACGACATCCGATACCTGGAGCTAAGTTGAGTGTCTGGGTCGATGCAAGCGATTCAGCTGTTGGCGGTACTCTCATGCAACTGAATAGAGATGCCTGGGAACCTATTTCCTTTCTATCTGCCAAGCTTTCCAGAAGTCAACGGAACTGGTCCACTTATGACAGAGAGCTGTTCGTAATCTATACATCTGTCAAACGCTTCAGGCATATGCTTGAAGGCCGCGATTTCATCATTTTTACTGATCAAAAGCCTTTGATTTACGCCTTCAAGCAGAAGCCAGATAAGTGTTCGCCAAGACAACTCCGTCATTTGGACTATATATCGCAATTTTCGACAGACGTCCGCCATACAAAAGGCTCTAACAACGTTGTGGCTGATGCGTTGTCCCGCATAGAAATTGACACTATCTCTTCATTAAATTTCCAAGAATTTGCTGCAGCCCAAGCGAATGATTTAGAGTTACAGGCGATTCTTACTAAAAACGACACTTCACTTATTCTGGAAAAGAAGTATTTTCCAATCGCTAATTTGGAACTATTGTGCGACATGTCCACCGAACAACCTCGACCATTCGTTCCACAATCATATCGACAAATCATATTTAATCAACTTCATGGACTTTCCCATCCAGGAATCTCCGCTACCAAAAAGTTGATCACTTCTCGATATGTTTGGCCTGCAATGAACAAATGGATTAAAGATCACGTACAATGTTGTATTCCATGCCAACGTTCCAAAGTCCATCGCCACACAAAAACTCCACTTGGCACATTCGCTTTACCAGATGCTCGATTTGCCCATATACATCTGGATTTCATTGGACCACTCCCATCATCTGACGATCAACGTTATTGCCTCACGATAACTGACCGTTTCACTCGCTGGCCTGAGGTAATCCCGACTACTGACATGACTGCGGAAACTGTTTGTCGAGCACTATTAAATGGTTGGATTTCCAGATTCGGCTGTCCTACAACAATAACAACAGACCAGGGCAGAAGCTTCGAATCAAATCTCTTTCGTCAGCTGACTAAAGTGCTTGGAGCCAACCATATCCATTCTGCAGCTTATAGACCCCAATCTAATGGGTTAATAGAACGCTTTCATCGACATCTCAAAAGTGCATTCAAATGCCATGAGCATGGAAAATGGACCGAAATACTACCAATTGTGTTACTAGGATTACGATCTGCATTAAAGAACGATATAAACGCTACGTGTGCAGAGCTTGTGTATGGAACAACACTTCGTTTACCATCTGACATTTTGTATGGTGAGCAAATCTCTTCAACACCCTCTTCATCGTATGTAGATCAACTTCGCACCTTGATGCGAACTTTAAATCCAATCACAACTTCTAAACATTGCAATGAATCCATATATATTCATCCCTCATTGGCTACATGTTCTCATGTATTTTTACGTGTGGACAGTCACAGACCTCCATTGACTCAGCCAGATACTGGACCACATCCTGTTCTCGATCGTTCGACAAAGAACTGTCGGATTATTGTGAATGGCAAACCGATTTCTGTCACGTTGGATAGAGTAAAACCTGCTTATATTCTGCGTGACGATACCACCATCACTTTACCTTTGCCTTCCACATCTACAGGGTCCAGGGAAACTGTTCATCCTCACACTAGAAGTGGAAGAACTGTGCATTTCCCCAAAAGGCTGATTGAATATATTTAACATTTCATTCGTACATATTACAGATTAGCCTTGTATATTTATTTGTTTACTCATTCTTTTTCTCAAATAGTATTTCTCTCCTTATTTAATGTATTATATTCAAATGCAAATGTGCTATTTTTCATAAAATTATATTGTTTCATTTTCAATGTATTTCCTTTACTACATTTGTATATCGTTCCTCGGTATCCCTCGTTCACTGGGGGGATACTCTGTGGAGAACGCTATGAAAATCTTGGCACCTTGCCAAGAGCAGAGGATGCGTAATCTCTATTGCGCAATTTTGTAATGCGCATGCGTGTAGCATAGCACACGCGGAGCGAGAATTTATACTTCGACTCTTCGTATGTTGTTCGTATTGTGTTGTCTTTCGTCTTGTCAATAAATAATTATGTTCTTATTCTTGGAGTAGTAATTTTTTGAACACCACAAGGCCACACGCGGCCATCAAAAAGTAATTATGCCTCCCCATTGCACATGGTTCCAAAAAAAGGATTCTTCCGATTGGAGATTTTCGTTCTCTTAATGCTCAAACGGTCAGGGATAAGTATGGAGTCCCCAACATTTCAGATTTTGCTTCTGAACTTCACGGTACAAAAGTATTTTCCCATATAGATCTAATTAAGGCCTATCACCAAATCCCTATAAATTCTTTAGATGTTCAAAGTGCCATTACAACACCATTTGGATTGTTTGAAAGTTTACGCAGGCAATTTGGCCTTTGCACTTTTCAGCGTTTCGTCGATGAGGTAACGAGAGATCTACAGGGTGTATATGCTTTTGTTGACGATATTTTGATAGCTAGTAGTACACAGGAAGAACATATTTAACATTTACGTGCATTATTTGAACGCCTTGTCCACTATGGACTATCCATTAGCCCTTCAAAATGTACCTTGGGTGTACCTTCCCTAAAAATTCTGGGATTTAGTGTCTGAAAATGGGTTAGCCCCTATTCCTGATAGTGTAAAAGCAATGCAAAATTTCCTTAAACCGTCTACTCTCACACAACTCCGTAGATTTTTAGATCTTTGCCATTTTTATAGAAGATTCGTTCCTAAGGCAGCTGAAATTGTAGCTCCTTTAAACAAATTTTTAGAGGGACGGAGAAATAAAAAGAAGTCTCTCCGTTCCTCACAAAAGACTGAACAACTCGAATGGTCAGAAGCTGACAAAGCATTTTCTGCCTCTAAAGAGGCACTTGCAAATGCAACTTTACTGCGACATCCCAATCCTGGTGCTCGACTTAGTCTTTGGACTGATGCATCGAACGTAGCAATAGGGAGTTCATTAATGCAACTTTCAAACAACAAAGCCCATTGCATTTCTGTCCATGAAACTCAATAAAAGTCAGAGAAATTGACAAACTTATGATCGTGAACTACTGGCAATCTATTCATCGATAAAAAAATTGAGACACATGCTTGAAAGTCGAAATTTTTCCATTTATACGGACCAAAAACCACTCATATATGCATTCAAACAAAATCCAGACAAATGTTCTCCACGTCAACTACGACATTTGGATTTTATATCTCAATTTTCAATAGATGTTAGACATATTAGTGGTAAAGACAATATTACTGCAGACGCATTATCTAGGATCGAGATCGATGCTATCTCCAAACCTTCTATTCTTGATTTTAAGAAGTTTGCAGCGGAACAGCTTCAAGATGAGGAACTTAAACAACTACTCCAGTACTTCACTGGTACTTGAAAAACTCTATTTTCCTCTCGAGAATGTTTAGTTATATTATGACAAATTGAAACAACACCCTCCTCCTTTTGTTCCAGAATCTCTGACATAGTTTTCGAGAATCTTCACTATCTCTCATCCTGGAATTTCAGCAACCACTGAACTAATTACAAAACGATTTGTTTGGCCTGGAATAAAAAACGATATTAAAGCAAAGGTTCGTAATTGCAACAAATGTCAGCGAGCAAAGGTATTTAAACATACTAAAGCTCCACTTAGTACATTTGCTTTACCTAACGCTCGTTTTGCCTACATCCACATCGATTTTATCGGTCCTTATCCGTATTTGATGGAAACCGATACTGTCTCACAATCATTGATAGATTCACTCGTCAGCAGAGACCACAGCCTGTGCTCTTCTACATGGTTGGATCTCTAGATTCGGAACACCTGTCACGATCACTTCGGATCGTGGACAAAATTTCAAATCAAATCCTTTTGGGGAACTGACTAACATTTTAGGTACTGGTCGAATATTATCTTCTTATCATCCACAGTCAAACGGAATGACTGAAAGATTTCACACATTTAAAAGCATCTATTGTTGCTCATGAACACACTAAATGGAGAGGTTTTACCCATTGTGTTATTAGGTTTACCTTCAGCCTAAAAAGTGATTTGAATGCAACTAGCTCTCAACTAGTTTACGGAACAACCATTACGTTTACCATTTTCTCACAACTGATGCTAGTAGTATGTGGGTTTCTCTACCGCCTTTTCCAAGATGGCCGCCGTTTGATAAGGAGTTGACTGCTGATAAGGTGTTGGGGGAGGATTGCTGATAAGTGGGCTTTGAGGTGGTGACGTCATTGTAAAGATGGCGTTGTTGTGTTGCCATGGTAATGAATCAAAAGTAGCTCCATCTGGTGGGGAAATGAGAAACCCTATTACTTTGAATTAAAAAGGAATTTCGTGGATTCGAACTGGGGACCATGGGATCTGTAGTACAGTGCGCTATCCGTTAGGCTATAAGAGAGTTAGCTTTGGGTGGTGAATTAATGTAGTGTTTGCTTTTTTTCTTAATACTAGGAATGCGTTATGGGACTTGGTTTTATTTGATGAATAATTAATTTTTATTTTGCAGTTAGTTGTAAGTGTGTTGGACTGGTGGTGCCATCTAGTGATTTTAAAAGAAGTTAATCTAAGGAACTTTCTTATTTTTGTCATTCATTCTGGGAAGGTGCTATGTTTAGAAAATGGTTTGAACAATTGTGGTACAGCCATCTGGTGGCGGGAGAAGTAACAATTAGTTTTAAAAGATTTATTTTCTAGCTCTAGACTTGTAGCTTGATACTTTAGACTGGAGAATTTTTTTTGTTTTTAAAAGAAAATTATGAGGGTGGATTTGAACCCGGCAAAAGGTAATCGCGGCCGCCCGTTTTACACAAGCACTTTAACCGTTCGATCACCTACTTTTTAGAATACATATAGAATACTAACTCGTGAATTTACAGCTTAAGGGAGTGAAAGTATGTGTTTTTTTCCTTGAGAATAGTGCCCTTATGAAGAATGAATATGAATATAAAAACGAATAAAGTTGAATTTATAAACCTTAGCTATATAACAAGTTTATTACCAAGATTTTAAAGTATGCGAATTGTATGTAATGACAGGAAAAGTATCAGAATATAGAAGACTCTGGAACTTGTGACAATATGACTAAGGATTTATGTGTAGGTTAATTAAGATAACAGAAGGAGTTAAACACGTAGTCACCAATAGGATACAAGCTTAAGTAAATGAGAAAGCTTTTAAACGCATTGCTATTTAGGAGAATGGTGTTGTTTTTCTGATTGTGAGAAAAGCAAATGAAACTACATCATGCCAATGAATCACATATGACATGCCCGAACTGGAACTTTCTATAGGGGTTTTAGCTATGAAATAGTGACGAAGGGATTATCTTAATACTCTAACGTTGGAACTCGGAACATAAGTAATTGAGGCCAACCAATATATGCGAAGATTTTAAGCGTATGAACACTACATGTAAGATAGAATTTATAATACGGAAACCTTTTTTATATTTTAATGAATTTATATGCAACATGAGCTTGAAGAAAATGTGAATGTTTAAGGGTGAATGTTTTGTAGGGAAAATTATTATTACAATTTGAGGGGAGGACTTTGAGATATGAATAGGACACACAGGCATAACGGTGTATGAAACATTACATTTTTAGGTAAATAAGAAGTAACTAACCAAAGATTTATAGTATACATATTATAAGCGATGGCAAGGAACCGTATAAGATTGATATTATTAGAAGCCTCTGGAACTTGTGAGAATATGACTAAGGATTGTTTTTGCACGTGTAAGTTAATTAAGATAACAGAAGGAACGGAGTTAAACACCGAGTCACAGATAACGATAGAAACTATTTGATAATAAGAGGCTTTTTAAAGCATAGTTGGAGCATCTTGGGTCTTTGAATTACTTTGCATCTTGTTTTGGGGTTTTTCTGCCCTTTTTTACTGTTTTTAAATAAATCATGGATTCTAAGGACATTAGACCTGCAAAGAAAATGCGTGCAGACAAAGAACTGTGTTTGCAGAAATATTGTAAAGATTCTTTATGTTATGAGTATGGTAAACTGTTTACAGATCGTGAAGGTTGGGCATATTTTCGTCGATTGGAAAACGAATTAACGTACTTAAAGAAAGAGGAAACTACTATTGAAATTTATGGTAAAAAATGTACTGTGCCTCGGCAACTTGTAGCATACGGAGACGTAGGAATAAGCTATGCCTTTAGCGGATCTTGTATTGCAGCCAAGCCTTGGTCTCCTTTACTATTGGAAATAAAGGCAGAAGTGGAACGAATAATTGGCACAAGATTTAATTTTGTGTTGGTGAACCGTTATAAAGATGGTAAGGAATGTATAGGTGCCCATAAAGACAATGAGAAGGACTTGGATCTTAATGCACCCATAGCGTCTGTTTCATTTGGACAGAAAAGGCAATTTGTGTTTTCTAGAAAGAACTACAATTCTCTAAAAATTGTTCTGGAAAATGGAAGCTTGCTTGTGATGAAGTATCCAACAAACCAATTTTGGTTTCACAGCTTGCCCCGTGGGAATGCATTATGCCCTAGAATAAACTTAACGTTTCGTAAAATTCTTGTATAAAGCAGCGATAAACCACTTATGTGCCCCCCGAACTAGAACTCAGTGCCGTACACTAGACGATATTTGGACAACGTTGCAATTTATCTTTGCCTTTCTGAATAGTATTTTTATAAATGCTTATATCTTGTTGGTTTTAAATAAATTTTTTTAGCGTGTCTTACCACATATACTGTACTTAGGACTTTTTTATTACATAATTTTATAAATTGTTTTTAAAATGCAAGATCTGAAATGAAATTTTTCTTTGCTATAAAGATTTATGTTTTTAAGTTAGATGTTTTTACTCAAAAATTAATTATACATTAAATGTTATAGCACATATTTTAAATGCAGAAATTTTGTTTTAAGTATTGTACACACTTAAGTAAGAGTAAACTTTTGAAAACTTTACAAGACCCGTACCATGAACGTACACATTTTGAATAAGTTGTAATTGTATTGAAATCATTTATGCTATAAAATCTAAACCAACTGTTATTTTTTAATTAATCTTTCCTTGCATATTTTTTAAATAAATCTTCCTAAATTTTAGTGATTTAATTTTTATTATACAGATTTACAAACTGTTTTTGGATGAAATATAAGGATTTATATTTTTAAAAATTAGATGTTTTTACTCTTAATTATATATTAGATACTATTAGATACTATTACACATATAATTATTACATTGAAGATTTTTAAAAAACGTTTAACAATTGAAAATATATATACTTTAAATATTATTACAAACATTTAAATGCAATTTGCTTTTTATTTTTAATTTTACAATTAAGGCATTTTTTAAAAGTTTGATTCTTAAAGTGTGTTTTATGCATAGTAAAAAAAACAATACTAAAAAAAGCATGTAAGAGTAAAAATATTTTATACATTAATTTGAAACTTTGCAAGACCCATACCATGTTTCCTTGCACATTTGAAGTCGTGAAAAATAGTTTATTAAAACCATTTGTCCTTGAAGTTCTAAATTAAATGTCCTTTTTCTTTTATGCTTTTGCAAACCACACATTTTACTAAATATGAACTTCCTTTTATTTGAAAACCTTATGCATATTGTGCAGTTTAAATTGCAGAGCAAAATTCCCATACTGTACGAAGCTATAAAGTATTTTACAAGATACTTCATATTGTTCTCTTAATTTACATCTAATTCATTACTACGTTAAAGTGGATAGCATGTGAGTTTTCTGTTTTTAAAAATAATGTGTGCACATCTGTACTGCTAAGCAAATTAACTTTTGCCTTTTCTTGATATTTAATGCATAATCTAAATATTTACGCACACCGCTGATAGTTTTACACATGAGTAAAATTAAATAATAACTGAAATTTTAAATATTAGTGTGTGAATTTTAAAATGAACAAATATTGCTGACATATTGGATTAAATCTGAATTCTATGTATTCTCAAAACAACACTGCAAGAAAAAACAGAGACACTTAAACAGATTGAAGGAAGTCACATGGAAACAAAGTAAATTAGAACACTTTTTAATAGAAAAAAACATTGATTCATATATTTTACAAAACTAATACATTGTAGTAAAAAAGAACTTATTTTTACATACTTGCATTTTT
Organism: Meta bourneti; assembly: GCA_933210815.1. Lineage (NCBI taxonomy): Eukaryota > Metazoa > Arthropoda > Arachnida > Araneae > Tetragnathidae > Meta > Meta bourneti. The sequence continues at coordinate 93,354,806 of OW119922.1, forward strand.
TAAGAGACACATGTTTACGACGAGCCAATTATTAAATGCCATCACCTCAGCTTTGGGGCAATGCAAATTATTTTTGTGATGACCACATGATAGTTTTTGGATCTTTTTGTTGCTACTTAGTGCACATAGTACATCGAATTTGGGACACCCGTATTGTTCCAAGTTGATATTCGGAATATTCAATGCATCTAGGCGTTTCTTTTCCACACAACCACCTTTGTAAGCAACTAGGTACTGAGTGGCACTCTTTGTCTGCTCGTACAATTCTAAAAGCTTAGAGTCTAAACTTTCTAAAGGAGACGCACTTTCCCATGCCACGGGACAGAAAGGGGGACCACATATGTAATTTTCAACATATCGAACAGTTTTTTTTATCTTTTGAACTCAGTTTATGCTTATAAGGCGATAAGTTAAAACGAATACTTGAAGCTACTTGCGATTTTATGGCGATGTATCCGTATTCACGTACTAAGAAACCCTCTTGAGTCTGAAATCCGTCAAAATCCACAATTGCACAAATATTAAACATTGCTATTGAAATGTGCTAGCTGTTCTTGGAAAAAGAATTGTAAACTAGAGGCACGAAGAACTGGACTATATACACTTACTAATCAGTGAATAACACCATACACTTACTAATCAGTAAAGTTAAAATTTATCTTAGTCTTATCTTTTGTGAGTAACTATGAGCGCATAAGTGAAGAATGTACTCAGAAAACATGTGCTTGTGATAATGCGCCAAGTAAAATTGTGTGTTGTAATGCAAGAAGATTTTAACGAAAGGATATACTTAAATGTGCATGTGATTTTTCTTTTTACTCTACCACTAGTATCTTAGACAAGTATCAGATTTAAAAAAAAATGACGAAGAGAAACTTTTCAACACAATCTGTACTATAATTTTACACTTAAGAGTAACAGAGCATAATATAATTTTAAGGAAAATGAGTAATCAGTATGCAAATTTGAAGCCTAAAGTTCCAAGCATGTCTATGCTCAATAAACGCCTATCTACGTTTAGAGATTGGCCACGCACAGATGTTGACATTAGGGACTTGGCCGAAAATGGATTGTATTATACGGGTGTCTCGGACGGGGTTAGGTGTTATTGGTGTGGAGGAGGGCTTGAAAATTGGCAAAAGGAGGATATAGTCAGACACGAACACATAAAGTTTTATCCAAAATGTTTGGTAGCCCAACAAGGACCGATTGTTGACCCTAGATTAAAAGGAACACCCATAGATGAAATTGTACAGGTGTTGGATGAAACAAACAATAATGCCAATGTTTTTATAAAACCTGATGTAAAACTTTACTGCTCATACAATGACAAGGACGAACGACTTTGTAAAATTTGCATGGAATCGGAAATGGATGCTACTTTACAGCCTTGCGGTCATTTGGTTACATGCATGAGATGTACGAAGAGTCTCTCAACGTGTCCTATGTGCCGAACCAATATTTTACGTAAAATTAAAACGTACATTTGTTACTAAACAGTCTATTTATTAGTACATGTAGTAGATGCAATTTCAAGTGATTTATTGAACACAGTGTGGAAGAATTGTAAAAGGGTGGTTTTAAGTTGAATGTCATGAAATTAACACTTGTACTACAGCAAAAAAAGACTAATAAGGAAGTTTAAGACTTTTCTAAAAATCATAAGACTTTTATCAAGGACTTGTGGAAAAAATCTTGTAGGAAAGACCTTTTTACCCCTTATAAATATATTGACTATTTTTTATTATTATTTGTTGTTTGTTCATTACATGTTAAACCTATTTACTAAAGAGGAATTTTAAAATGCCTTAAAAAAGGAGTTACTAAATGCTTTAGGAAAAATGTGTAAATGTACTTTAATGCAAGAAAAAGAACGCTTGAAATAAATATTCATCTAGCTATTATTTTTAGTACTTATCAATCATCTTGGTGTATTGTTTATTTTCTAAATTAAACCTTTCGTACTTTTAAATCTTAAAACAAAAAGAAAGGAAAAGTAACCATCTAGAATAGTAAACACCAAATTAAAAAAAAAATTTAATATTTTCTTATAATTTTTTACCTTTGCCTTTTTTTTGTTGTTGAATAAACATTGTCATACAAAATTAGTATATTTGTTGTGTAGAATATTTTTTGAAAACACTGAATTGAAGAAAAAAAATCATTTATTGAAAAAAGAATCAACAGTTTATATATATTTGTAACAACATATCTTACAGGTCTTTTACATACATCTCTCTAACAGTATTGAAAATATCTGTGGTATTCAAATTCTCAAAAACATTTTCCTCCATTATTATGTAATAAAAGTTTAACAGTTTATTGCTCTGTCTTACAAAATTAATAGCAAACTCTTTCCAGTTAACAACACATAAAGCAAGGGCGAAAAATTCGCAAAAGCGTTCGTCAACGCTCATCGTCATACATTTATGTACAGATTGATTGACAATTTCATTCTTACAACCTAAACAGTCAAAAAGAATATTTATATTTTTTGACACAATATCCTTTAGGCACTTGCAGAGAGAAGCTATGACTTCTCTCCAACAATCAGATTTAATGGTATCACTGCAGTAAGGTTTGTAACTTTCACCAATAAAACATTTTTTGATTTCCAGTTTCACATAATATGGCAACAAATACGTCAAAAGCGATATCTTCAATACATCTAACACATTGCCGTAGATTTCACACAGTTTAAAATACTGATCAGAATTCATAAACACACAGTTGGGCGAGAACTGAAAAGTATAATTTCTTTTCTGAAATACACGTTGTAAAACTAAGTGCATTTCCCCCACATCAAACACTTTAGAAAGGCAGACTTCTTTTTCTATAACTTTAACGTTGGAGGCAGTTGCAAAAGCGAAAAATGTGCTCAACTTTTGCATTAGAATGTACCATGTTTTTGGATGCAGGGAAACACAGTCCTTCGTTGGTTTCAAGACATTGTTTTCATACAAAGCAAATTTACGTATGTGGACACGTGTGGAACCGTTGAAGTTATTGATTAGCACGAATAAATAGTCACCAAGGTGAAACACATTGTCAGGAAGTGATTGCATCGTCAAACTTAAGCTTTCCCTTGGAAACACCTGATCGTTGAAATACATTCTTTCACACACTTTGGGTCGATTTGTAAAACGCATCATTTTCAGAACTTTGAGGTACACGTTTTCAATAAAGCTTCAACTTAACCAAGAGATAAAGGCGAGTTCATTAACGTTGCTTGAAATTTCAGTTTATCGGTTTTTATTGTTATCAACTCTAGAATCATATGACGTAGAACGACTTTATCTCTGGAAAAAACTGAATCAAGTGGTGAGTTGCATTAACTTTGCTTGAAATTTCGGTTTATCCTCTTTTATTATTATTATCAAATCTAGAATCATATAATCTCTTGGTAGATTCTAGATTTGATAATAATAAAAGCCGATAAACCGAAATTTCAAGCAAAGTTAATGCAACTCACCACTTGATTCAGTTTTTTGCAGAGATAAAGTCGTTCTACGTCATATGATTCTAGAGTTGATAACAATAAAAACCGATAAACTGAAATTTCAAGCAACGTTAATGAACTCGCCTTTATCTCTTGGTTAAGTTGAAGCTTTATTGAAAACGTGTACCTCAAAGTTCTGAAAATGATGCGTTTTACAAATCGACCCAAAGCGTGTGAAAGAATGTATTTCAACGATCAGGTGTTTCCAAGGGAAAGCTTAAGTTTGACGATGCAATCACTTCCTGACAATGTGTTTCACCTTGGTGACTATTTATTCGTGCTAATCAATAACTTCAACGGTTCCACACGTGTCCACATACGTAAATTTGCTTTGTATGAAAACAATGTCTTGAAACCAACGAAGGACTGTGTTTCCCTGCATCCAAAAACATGGTACATTCTAATGCAAAAGTTGAGCACATTTTTCGCTTTTGCAACTGCCTCCAACGTTAAAGTTATAGAAAAAGAAGTCTGCCTTTCTAAAGTGTTTGATGTGGGGGAAATGCACTTAGTTTTACAACGTGTATTTCAGAAAAGAAATTATACTTTTCAGTTCTCGCCCAACTGTGTGTTTATGAATTCTGATCAGTATTTTAAACTGTGTGAAATCTACGGCAATGTGTTAGATGTATTGAAGATATCGCTTTTGACGTATTTGTTGCCATATTATGTGAAACTGGAAATCAAAAAATGTTTTCTTGGTGAAAGTTACAAACCTTACTGCAGTGATACCATTAAATCTGATTGTTGGAGAGAAGTCATAGCTTCTCTCTGCAAGTGCCTAAAGGATATTGTGTCAAAAAATATAAATATTCTTTTTGACTGTTTAGGTTGTAAGAATGAAATTGTCAATCAATCTGTACATAAATGTATGACGATGAGCGTTGACGAACGCTTTTGCGAATTTTTCGCCCTTGCTTTATGTGTTGTTAACTGGAAAGAGTTTGCTATTAATTTTGGAAGACAGAGCAATAAACTGTTAAACCTTTATTACATAATAATGGAGGAAAATGTTTTTGAGAATTTGAATACCACAGATATTTTCAATACTGTTAGAGAGATGTATGTAAAAGACCTGTAAGATATGTTGTTACAAATATATATAAACTGTTGATTCTTTTTTCAATAAATGATTTTTTTTCTTCAATTCAGTGTTTTCAAAAAATATTCTACACAACAAATATACTAATTTTGTATGACAATGTTTATTCAACAACAAAAAAAAGGCAAAGGTAAAAAATTATAAGAAAATATTAAATTTTTTTTTTAATTTGGTGTTTACTATTCTAGATGGTTACTTTTCCTTTCTTTTTGTTTTAAGATTTAAAAGTACGAAAGGTTTAATTTAGAAAATAAACAATACACCAAGATGATTGATAAGTACTAAAAATAATAGCTAGATGAATATTTATTTCAAGCGTTCTTTTTCTTGCATTAAAGTACATTTACACATTTTTCCTAAAGCATTTAGTAACTCCTTTTTTAAGGCATTTTAAAATTCCTCTTTAGTAAATAGGTTTAACATGTAATGAACAAACAACAAATAATAATAAAAAATAGTCAATATATTTATAAGGGGTAAAAAGGTCTTTCCTACAAGATTTTTTCCACAAGTCCTTGATAAAAGTCTTATGATTTTTAGAAAAGTCTTAAACTTCCTTATTAGTCTTTTTTTGCTGTAGTACAAGTGTTAATTTCATGACATTCAACTTAAAACCACCCTTTTACAATTCTTCCACACTGTGTTCAATAAATCACTTGAAATTGCATCTACTACATGTACTAATAAATAGACTGTTTAGTAACAAATGTACGTTTTAATTTTACGTAAAATATTGGTTCGGCACATAGGACACGTTGAGAGACTCTTCGTACATCTCATGCATGTAACCAAATGACCGCAAGGCTGTAAAGTAGCATCCATTTCCGATTCCATGCAAATTTTACAAAGTCGTCGTCCTTGTCATTGTATGAGCAGTAAAGTTTTACATCAGGTTTTATAAAAACATTGGCATTATTGTTTGTTTCATCCAACACCTGTACAATTTCATCTATGGGTGTTCCTTTTAATCTAGGGTCAACAATCGGTCCTTGTTGGGCTACCAAACATTTTGGATAAAACTTTATGTGTTCGTGTCTGACTATATCCTCCTTTTGCCAATTTTCAAGCCCTCCTCCACACCAATAACACCTAATCCCGTCCGAGACACCCGTATAATACAATCCATTTTCGGCCAAGTCCCTAATGTCAACATCTGTGCGTGGCCAATCTCTAAACGTAGATAGGCGTTTATTGAGCATAGACATGCTTGGAACTTTAGGCTTCAAATTTGCATGCTGATTACTCATTTTCCTTAAAATTATATTATGCTCTGTTACTCTTAAGTGTAAAATTATAGTACAGATTGTGTTGAAAAGTTTCTCTTCGTCATTTTTTTTTTAAATCTGATACTTGTCTAAGATACTAGTGGTAGAGTAAAAAGAAAAATCACATGCACATTTAAGTATATCCTTTCGTTAAAATCTTCTTGCATTACAACACACAATTTTACTTGGCGCATTATCACAAGCACATGTTTTCTGAGTACATTCTTCACTTATGCGCTCATAGTTACTCACAAAAGATAAGACTAAGATAAATTTTAACTTTACTGATTAGTAAGTGTATGGTGTTATTCACTGATTAGTAAGTGTATATAGTCCAGTTCTTCGTGCCTCTAGTTTACAATTCTTTTTCCAAGAACAGCTAGCACATTTCAATAGCAATGTTTAATATTTGTGCAATTGTGGATTTTGACGGATTTCAGACTCAAGAGGGTTTCTTAGTACGTGAATACGGATACATCGCCATAAAATCGCAAGTAGCTTCAAGTATTCGTTTTAACTTATCGCCTTATAAGCATAAACTGAGTTCAAAAGATAAAAAAAACTGTTCGATATGTTGAAAATTACATATGTGGTCCCCCTTTCTGTCCCGTGGCATGGGAAAGTGCGTCTCCTTTAGAAAGTTTAGACTCTAAGCTTTTAGAATTGTACGAGCAGACAAAGAGTGCCACTCAGTACCTAGTTGCTTACAAAGGTGGTTGTGTGGAAAAGAAACGCCTAGATGCATTGAATATTCCGAATATCAACTTGGAACAATACGGGTGTCCCAAATTCGATGTACTATGTGCACTAAGTAGCAACAAAAAGATCCAAAAACTATCATGTGGTCATCACAAAAATAATTTGCATTGCCCCAAAGCTGAGGTGATGGCATTTAATAATTGGCTCGTCGTAAACATGTGTCTCTTAAAAAATGCAAGTATGTAAAAATAAGTTCTTTTTTACTACAATGTATTAGTTTTGTAAAATATATGAATCAATGTTTTTTTCTATTAAAAAGTGTTCTAATTTACTTTGTTTCCATGTGACTTCCTTCAATCTGTTTAAGTGTCTCTGTTTTTTCTTGCAGTGTTGTTTTGAGAATACATAGAATTCAGATTTAATCCAATATGTCAGCAATATTTGTTCATTTTAAAATTCACACACTAATATTTAAAATTTCAGTTATTATTTAATTTTACTCATGTGTAAAACTATCAGCGGTGTGCGTAAATATTTAGATTATGCATTAAATATCAAGAAAAGGCAAAAGTTAATTTGCTTAGCAGTACAGATGTGCACACATTATTTTTAAAAACAGAAAACTCACATGCTATCCACTTTAACGTAGTAATGAATTAGATGTAAATTAAGAGAACAATATGAAGTATCTTGTAAAATACTTTATAGCTTCGTACAGTATTGGAATTTTGCTCTGCAATTTAAACTGCACAATATGCATAAGGTTTTCAAATAAAAGGAAGTTCATATTTAGTAAAATGTGTGGTTTGCAAAAGCATAAAAGAAAAAGGACATTTAATTTAGAACTTCAAGGACAAATGGTTTTAATAAACTATTTTTCACGACTTCAAATGTGCAAGGAAACATGGTATGGGTCTTGCAAAGTTTCAAATTAATGTATAAAATATTTTTACTCTTACATGCTTTTTTTAGTATTGTTTTTTTTACTATGCATAAAACACACTTTAAGAATCAAACTTTTAAAAAATGCCTTAATTGTAAAATTAAAAATAAAAAGCAAATTGCATTTAAATGTTTGTAATAATATTTAAAGTATATATATTTTCAATTGTTAAACGTTTTTTAAAAATCTTCAATGTAATAATTATATGTGTAATAGTATCTAATAGTATCTAATATATAATTAAGAGTAAAAACATCTAATTTTTAAAAATATAAATCCTTATATTTCATCCAAAAACAGTTTGTAAATCTGTATAATAAAAATTAAATCACTAAAATTTAGGAAGATTTATTTAAAAAATATGCAAGGAAAGATTAATTAAAAAATAACAGTTGGTTTAGATTTTATAGCATAAATGATTTCAATACAATTACAACTTATTCAAAATGTGTACGTTCATGGTACGGGTCTTGTAAAGTTTTCAAAAGTTTACTCTTACTTAAGTGTGTACAATACTTAAAACAAAATTTCTGCATTTAAAATATGTGCTATAACATTTAATGTATAATTAATTTTTGAGTAAAAACATCTAACTTAAAAACATAAATCTTTATAGCAAAGAAAAATTTCATTTCAGATCTTGCATTTTAAAAACAATTTATAAAATTATGTAATAAAAAAGTCCTAAGTACAGTATATGTGGTAAGACACGCTAAAAAAATTTATTTAAAACCAACAAGATATAAGCATTTATAAAAATACTATTCAGAAAGGCAAAGATAAATTGCAACGTTGTCCAAATATCGTCTAGTGTACGGCACTGAGTTCTAGTTCGGGGGGCACATAAGTGGTTTATCGCTGCTTTATACAAGAATTTTACGAAACGTTAAGTTTATTCTAGGGCATAATGCATTCCCACGGGGCAAGCTGTGAAACCAAAATTGGTTTGTTGGATACTTCATCACAAGCAAGCTTCCATTTTCCAGAACAATTTTTAGAGAATTGTAGTTCTTTCTAGAAAACACAAATTGCCTTTTCTGTCCAAATGAAACAGACGCTATGGGTGCATTAAGATCCAAGTCCTTCTCATTGTCTTTATGGGCACCTATACATTCCTTACCATCTTTATAACGGTTCACCAACACAAAATTAAATCTTGTGCCAATTATTCGTTCCACTTCTGCCTTTATTTCCAATAGTAAAGGAGACCAAGGCTTGGCTGCAATACAAGATCCGCTAAAGGCATAGCTTATTCCTACGTCTCCGTATGCTACAAGTTGCCGAGGCACAGTACATTTTTTACCATAAATTTCAATAGTAGTTTCCTCTTTCTTTAAGTACGTTAATTCGTTTTCCAATCGACGAAAATATGCCCAACCTTCACGATCTGTAAACAGTTTACCATACTCATAACATAAAGAATCTTTACAATATTTCTGCAAACACAGTTCTTTGTCTGCACGCATTTTCTTTGCAGGTCTAATGTCCTTAGAATCCATGATTTATTTAAAAACAGTAAAAAAGGGCAGAAAAACCCCAAAACAAGATGCAAAGTAATTCAAAGACCCAAGATGCTCCAACTATGCTTTAAAAAGCCTCTTATTATCAAATAGTTTCTATCGTTATCTGTGACTCGGTGTTTAACTCCGTTCCTTCTGTTATCTTAATTAACTTACACGTGCAAAAACAATCCTTAGTCATATTCTCACAAGTTCCAGAGGCTTCTAATAATATCAATCTTATACGGTTCCTTGCCATCGCTTATAATATGTATACTATAAATCTTTGGTTAGTTACTTCTTATTTACCTAAAAATGTAATGTTTCATACACCGTTATGCCTGTGTGTCCTATTCATATCTCAAAGTCCTCCCCTCAAATTGTAATAATAATTTTCCCTACAAAACATTCACCCTTAAACATTCACATTTTCTTCAAGCTCATGTTGCATATAAATTCATTAAAATATAAAAAAGGTTTCCGTATTATAAATTCTATCTTACATGTAGTGTTCATACGCTTAAAATCTTCGCATATATTGGTTGGCCTCAATTACTTATGTTCCGAGTTCCAACGTTAGAGTATTAAGATAATCCCTTCGTCACTATTTCATAGCTAAAACCCCTATAGAAAGTTCCAGTTCGGGCATGTCATATGTGATTCATTGGCATGATGTAGTTTCATTTGCTTTTCTCACAATCAGAAAAACAACACCATTCTCCTAAATAGCAATGCGTTTAAAAGCTTTCTCATTTACTTAAGCTTGTATCCTATCGGTGACTACGTGTTTAACTCCTTCTGTTATCTTAATTAACCTACACATAAATCCTTAGTCATATTGTCACAAGTTCCAGAGTCTTCTATATTCTGATACTTTTCCTGTCATTACATACAATTCGCATACTTTAAAATCTTGGTAATAAACTTGTTATATAGCTAAGGTTTATAAATTCAACTTTATTTGTTTTTATATTCATATTCATTCTTCATAAGGGCACTATTCTCAAGGAAAAAAAACACATACTTTCACTCCCTTAAGCTGTAAATTCACGAGTTAGTATTCTATATGTATTCTAAAAAGTAGGTGATCGAACGGTTAAAGTGCTTGTGTAAAACGGGCGGTCGCGATTACCTTTTGCCGGGTTCAAATCCACCCTCATAATTTTCTTTTAAAAACAAAAAAAATTCTCCAGTCTAAAGTATCAAGCTACAAGTCTAGAGCTAGAAAATAAATCTTTTAAAACTAATTGTTACTTCTCCCGCCACCAGATGGCTGTACCACAATTGTTCAAACCATTTTCTAAACATAGCACCTTCCCAGAATGAATGACAAAAATAAGAAAGTTCCTTAGATTAACTTCTTTTAAAATCACTAGATGGCACCACCAGTCCAACACACTTACAACTAACTGCAAAATAAAAATTAATTATTCATCAAATAAAACCAAGTCCCATAACGCATTCCTAGTATTAAGAAAAAAAGCAAACACTACATTAATTCACCACCCAAAGCTAACTCTCTTACAGCCTAACGGATAGCGCACTGTACTACAGATCCCATGGTCCCCAGTTCGAATCCACGAAATTCCTTTTTAATTCAAAGTAATAGGGTTTCTCATTTCCCCACCAGATGGAGCTACTTTTGATTCATTACCATGGCAACACAACAACGCCATCTTTACAATGACGTCACCACCTCAAAGCCCACTTATCAGCAATCCTCCCCCAACACCTTATCAGCAGTCAACTCCTTATCAAACGGCGGCCATCTTGGAAAAGGCGGTAGAGAAACCCACATACTACTGATGCTCTGACACAACCCATAACTCCTAATTACGTGTCCAACTTAATTTCGATAAGACAACTTAATCCAATCTCTACTGCAACTCATGGTAAAACTGATCTTTTTAAGAATTGACAAAGTACGACCTCCACTCACCTCCCTTTTCAGGACCACACTTGGTTATCAGCCGCACAGATAAAAATTTCACTATAGAATTAAATGGGAAACAAAACACTGTTTCAATTGATAGAGTTAAGCCAGCTTTCCGACTTAATGACAATTTCGAACCACCTACACACTTAGTCCTGATACTCTTCTGTAAGGCCTACAATTACAAAATCTGGCAGACATGTCCATTTTCCTAAGAGTGATTCAAGAATTGAAATAAATAACAATAAAACTGTCGGTTCGCTATTGTATTCTTGAGGAGAAAACGACGAAAAATTGGTTTTACTCTTTTTAAAGTAAATTTAAAAAATGCACAAGTTATTCTGAATCTTCTTTATTCCATGTCTCTCAGTAAGTGAAACAAACTTTTCGAGCCTTTTTCAAGCATTAATTCTTTTTTAGCATATTGCCAAAACGAAATGAACAAGAGACTAAATATTTAATATCGATTAAAAACATTCAATATCGATATTAACCAAAATGTAAAAGTAAACATTACATAAATATTAACAATCTAAAATACTTGTTGAAATTGAAATAATCTTATAATTACTTTTTCTTGTGCTAAAACTGAGCCACTACATTACTCCCCCACCAGTAACTAAGTTACGTTACGAAGGTGGGAAATAAGTAGTGACAAGCACAAAGATGGTATTAAATACAAATAAATACTATTTAATATAGTAATACAATGCAAATTGTCGTATCTGGTTCTATTTAATGGGTTATCAGCAAATCTCAGGCAATGCAGACAGCACAAACATTTATTATATAACAAAATATTTACAATTTACCAAGGAGCGTCCTACACGACCACTCCATGACCATATCATCCGAATATCTGCTTGTTCGATCGTAACACACTCTGACGGTGCTTTTAGCGCCATCTGTAGGGTGATTGAATCCCTAATACGACATCTCCCCCGCAAGATATGGGTTTGGGGTTTTCTCAAAACATAAACACAGATCTGAATTTAAATATTATGGACTCAATCACCTAAATATTATTACACCATATCAACAGTAAAGAAAAATGCAAAATAAAAATATATATACATATAAGAATAATAATGCTAATAAAATACTAAAGCATATAATAACAGACATTATGCTTAAAGTCACAATAATAAATTTGTCACTACTTCTCTTCAGAAAATAGTCTGGATAATGCATCAGCATGAGGCATTTTGACTCCTGGACAATGTTTTATTGTTAAGTTATATCTTTGAAGAGCACAAACCCACCGCTGTAGTCGTGAAGATTGTGGAGCACATTTTGTAAGATATGACAAAGGGTTGTGATCAGTGTACAGTTCTATTTTGGACCCGAAAACTAGAGTTTCAAACTTCTTCAAACTCCACACAATAGCGTACGCTTCTCTTTCTATTGTAGACCAAGCTTGTTGAGTTTTATTCAACTTCTGGCTCACATATGCAATAGGTCGGAGTAATCCTTCGATTCCTTGGGACAGACAAGCGGCGATACCATACTGGGATGCATCACTGTGTATTATGAACGGTTCACTCATAACTGGAGTGTGCAAAGCTGGAGCTTTCATTAGAGCAGATTTCAGTTTGTTGAAGGCAACTTCGTGTATATCCAGCCAAGGTAAATTTTCAGGAATCCTCTTTTTTGTTAACTCTGTAAGAGGTAAGGCAATCTCTGCATAGCAAGGTATATATTCCCGATAATAATTGCACAATCCAAGCATGCTTCTAAGTTGTTTCTTGGTCTCAGGTACAGGTATTTGAGCAATTGCTTTTATTTTGTCTGGATCTGCTTGATGCCTTCCAGATCCGATAACATGACCTAAATATTTGATTTCAGGTCTTGCAAATGTACATTTGTGTAAATTCACAGTAAACTGTAGTTCTTCTAATTTTGAAAGAATAAGATCCAAGTGTTTTAGATGATCACTCATGTTGTTAGAAAATATAGCTATGTCGTCAATATATGCACGACTAAAATCTCTGTATGGTGCTAACGCTTTGTTCATTTCTCGTTGAAAAGTCGCAGCAGCATTTCTCAAACCAAATGGCATTACTTTGAATCTATACTGTGCTCTGTGAGTCTTGAAAGAAGTAAAATCACGACATTTTTCTTCCATTGGGATAGCCCAATATCCCTTCAACAAGTCAAGTGTAGAAATAACATTTGCTTTCCCTATGCTGTGAAGTAATTGAATGGCATCTTCCATAGGAAAATCATCAGCCTTGGTGACAGCATTGAGGGATCGATAATCACCACATAAACGCATGCCTCCATCCTTTTTGTTTACACACACAACAGGATGAGCGATTTCTGCAGAACTTTCTTCTATTAAGTCCAATTCAAGTAGCTCTTCAATTTGGGTATCTACTTGTGATTTCAAAGATTCTGGTATCCTATAAACATATGGTTTTGTCCTTTCTTTGCCTTCCTCAAGTCTTATTTTGTGTTCACCAACTTGTGCAACTTTCAATTTTCCACTAAATAAATCTTTATGCTTCTGTAATATCTGAATCAGTTGACTTCTTTCTTTCTCATGTAAATCGTATAAATTTATTTTCCAAATTTTATCAGACAGTTCTTGTTGATATACAGTTCTAGGAGAGGCATGAATTTCACCAAATTCTTCATCATCTTCAAAAACAATACCAACTGCATTCATTCTTGGGTAATATCTCCTTATCTTATTTACATGGCAGTGTCGTACTTTTCCTTCAGGAAGTTTCATTTTGTAAGAATGTGGCGATGGATGCTCGACTATCTCCCCAGGTCCAGTCCATCGTGCATACAACTTGTTGGAAGAATCTGGAATTAGTAAGTAAACCTGCTCTCCTAATTTAAATTCTTTGGATCTTGTGCGGCGATTAAAATAATCCGTGTAGGCTTGTTGTTTTCCCGATGCGATAAGTAAGGCTTGGTCGGTTGCTCGTTCGAGATTTATTTTGAGTTCCTGGAGATAATCTACGACTGATTTGTCCATATTCAAAGGTATAGGAATTTCTCCACACCAGCTAGATTTCAACACACTCAGAGGACCTCTTGCTTCTCGGCCATACATCAACTTGAATGGAGATACTCCGGTAGTACAGTTAGGAACTTCTCTATAAGCAAATAACAGAAACGGAATGTATTTATCCCAATTACTAGGATCTGTTCGGATAACATGATGAAGTGCATTTTTAAGAACTTGATTATATCTTTCTACAAGTCCATTACAGGCTGCATATCCTGGTACTGAAAATCTAGGAGAGGATCCTAAGCGATTCATGAATTCTTGAGTAAGTTTCGATATAAAGTTCGTACCTTGATCACTTGCTATAGTATTTGGTATTCCAGTTCTCATGAAAATTTCCAACAGTGCATCACATGTCGCCTTAGCAGTTAAGGAACGCAAAGGAATTGCTTCCGGCCAGCGAGAATGTTGATCAACTAAACATAACACATATTTATGACGACGAGCTGAGGGAGGCTCAATAGGGCCTATAATGTCCACATTAACACATTCAAATGGTAATTCCGGTCTGAGAACAGGAGTAATGGGAATTTTATCAATCATTTTCTCTGGGCTTCGGAGTTGGCATTCTTTACATGTTTTACAAAATTCGGCGATTTCACTAGTCATGTAAGGCCAATAAAAACTATATCGTATTCTTTCATTCGTCTTTTTCATTCCCATGTGACTTCCAAAAACAGATTCATGAGCTAATTTTAAAACTTGAGCTCTTCTCTTTTGCGGTAAAACCAGTTGCTGAACGGTCTCTCCTAATATTTTATCTTTGTGGAATATTAATCCATCGATAAAAAAGAAGTTTCCCTTTCGAAGTGATAAATTTTTTCTTATTTCTTTTAACGTATCACAACTGTTTTGTTCTTCACGAAGTCGAAAGCTTTCACTTTTGCACGATAGTATTCCGCTTTCTGTTGATTCTTGTTTGATTCATCATTTCCGGTTTCAGCGCAGACTAAATAATCCTTTTCTTTCACTGGAAAAACACAATCCAATCCGTTACGTTTAGGAATACATGTTTCTTTTCCATCTTCTGTTGAGCATTTTAGTAATTCATAAATATTTGGGGGTATAATGCACTGACCATGAACTTTGTCCGTTACTGCTGCAAGTATTTCAATCGGACGGCAAAGTCTATTTTCATCTTCGTTTTTTAATGAAACTTGGAATTTTGCTAATCCAGCTTCAATTTTTTCTCCGAAAGCACTAGTTAAAATTATTTTTCCCTTTCCAGTTTTTGATTCGGTAATAAAATTTGAATTGAAAACTGGGATTTGAGCTCCAGAATCGATCAGGCTTTTCAGTTCTCGATTATCTACGAGAATGTTTACATATTGAAGAGAGTTCATAGGAACATTTATTTTTTCTTTCACCAGATGCTCCGATCGTATTTCAGCAGTTAATATTTCATCTTCTGGTTTCTTTTCTTTCTTGCTAATATTTGTTGATCTGCTGTATCTTTTAGGACAATCTCTTGCGAAGTGCGATAAACCACATATGTAGCATTCCCTTGAAGTTGTATTTCTAGTGCTTTGGTAATCTTCTCTCGTCTTGAATCGATGTTCTCTGATGTGAGGGGGTGCATATTTCCGGTCTATGGAATTTTTCGTTTTTTCTCTGTTGTAATTAAAATTCTGATGTTTGAACGTATTCGTTTGATTCTCCTTCCAAAATGTTTCCTTCACTTTTTTGTTTACGCAATTTCGAACGTTTTCGTAATTATCTAGTTTATTTGCAATTTCTTCTGGTATTTTGAATCGAGACCATTCGTCGATGAAATGATCACGGATTTCCGATGGCACTTTACGCTTAATCTGATCAGTAATAATTAAATCAGACAGTTCTTCAAAAGTCTTTACATCCAGTCCTCTTATCCATTCTTGATAATAATTTTTAAGTTCATAGGCGAAGTCACACCACGTAATTTCGGGTTTCTTGTAGTGTTTCGTAAACAATTGGTGGAACCTTTCAGGAGTAAGTTTATATCTTTTTAGTAAGAGTTCTTTCACTTTTTCATAATCATCCGTCACTTCTTCGTTTTCTCTGGCAATTATTTGCGCAACGTCATAGGGTAGGAATCCTATTAGGTATGACACCCAATTTTCTTTCTTGATTTCCGTTCGTTTCACTTGACGCTCGAAGAGAACTAAGTAGAGGCTTATATCATTAGTTTTGGGATCAAACTTCTGTAAAATACTTTGCAAGTCAAACCTCGGCTTCATGTTTACATCAGTTTGTTGAATTTCAGACCCATTCTTCAATCTTTCGTTTTCTAGACGCATCTTCTGCAACTCGAATTCCATTTCTTCTTTCCTTCGTCTTTCTTCAACTTCTAATTCTTCTTTCCTTCGTCTTTCTTCAACTTCTAATTCTTCTTTCCTTCGTCTTTCTTCAACTTCTAATTCTTCTTTCCTTCGTCTTTCTTCAACTTCTTCTTTCCTTCGTCTTTCTTCAACTTCTTCTTTCCTTCGTCTTTCTTCAACTTCTAATTCTTCTTTCCTTCGTCTTTCTTCAACTTCTTCTTTCCTTCGTCTTTCTTCAATAATAGTATTTAAGAGTTCCTTCACGAACGGTTCATCATAGTTTTTATTTTCGGTTATAACTTTCTTTAGCTCCATTACAACCATGTTTTCGGTATTCAATATCCCCATTTCGGTAGCAACAGTCTTTAGAACTTCCTTTCGCCAAGAACGCCATAATGGGATCACGAAACAAAACTGTTCGATTTAATACGAAAGTTCCACAATAAAGTTCCGAAAATCAAATTCAAAATTCACTTTGAAGCATTTCAACAAAAATCTTTACACCATTCTTCAAAAGTAGTATTTAGCAGGAAACAAATATAAAAGTTCACAACAAGGAGCAGGACTCACCATGAAAACGAAAGCATATTTCCTCATTAAAATCCTGTCGTTTGCGCCAATGTCGTATCTGGTTCTATTTAATGGGTTATCAGCAAATCTCAGGCAATGCAGACAGCACAAACATTTATTATATAACAAAATATTTACAATTTACCAAGGAGCGTCCTACACGACCACTCCATGACCATATCATCCGAATATCTGCTTGTTCGATCGTAACACACTCTGACGGTGCTTTTAGCGCCATCTGTAGGGTGATTGAATCCCTAATACGACACAAATATTATTAAATATATAGATTAATCAACCAATTGAATACATAGATCATAACAGCTTTATTCAGGACAACAAAAACGCAACATACAGCCATTCGAACAAGGTTAGAAGTAGTTGAAGTACTTTTTACCATTCACATTCAAAAGTATTTAAACAGTTAAGGTCACAGTTAATAACACTAAATGTTTTGCATGATATCTAACACTTCCTCTCAAAACATACATCCACTAATACCAATTTTCTTGCACAAAAACTGATAGCGAGGTTTCGCCAGGAGTTTGGTCAGAATGTCTGCAAGTTGTTCGCTACAAACAAGTTCAATGTTAACTACACCTTCCAGGTATTTTTCACGAACGAAGTGAAACCTCACTTCAATGTGCTTAGATCGCTTGTGGAACTCAGGATTCCTTGCAAGCTTTATAGCACTCATGTTGTCAACCATGATGGTTGGTATAGAGTTCAATGTGGTCAGTTCATTAAACAATCGCATCAACCACATGATTTCTTTTGTTGCTTCACAGGCTGCCACATATTCAGCCTCAGTGGTGGACAGTACAACACTCTGTTGTTTACGACTTGACCACGTAATAACACCACCAGAGTACATACTCAGGACACCAGATCTTGAGCGCCTTGTCTTAACGTCCCCGGCATAATCTGCATCGCTGTAAGCTAGAAGTTTCCCAGGTGGTATGTCCGAATGATACAAGAGTCCATAGTTCATGGTGCCTTTCAAGTATCTAAAAATTCTCTTAACAGCCTGCCAATGAGAGTGCATTGGTGATTCAAGATGCTTCGATACCACACTCACAGCATAAGCAATATCTGGTCGAGTCGCTGTAGAGAGGTACATAAGGCTACCTACTGCTTCCCTATATGGTTCTTTTCCATCCAACTTTTGATCATTACTTTGAATCCACTTTTCACAGGGAGTTGCAACAGTGTTGGCATCAGAAAATCTAAATTTGTCAAGAATTTTCTCAACATAGCTCGCCTGAGTGATGAAAATTGAGCCATTACTTAACTGGTTGATTTGCATGCCGAGAAAACAGTCCAAAGAACCAATTGTAATTTTAAATTCTGTTCTCAATAACTACGAATTTACAAACTTCTCCATCAGACCCAGCTACCAGTCCATCATCCACGTAGATGGCGACTACAAGTTTTTTACCTGCCCCTTTTCTGAAGAACAAACATGGATCTGCATTGCTGCAACACATATCTTGGCTTTTGATGAAGTCAACAAATCTCTTGTTCCAGCATCTCGGTGCCTGTTTAAGTCCATATAGACTCCTGTGAAGCATGCATACACGCCCCGATCCATCATCGAACCCTTCAGGCTGCTTCATATATGTTTCTTCCTTAAGTTCTCCATAAAGGAAGGCAGTTTTCACGTCAAACTGCAGAAGTTGGAGCTTCTCGGCTGCTGCGACACTCAATACTGCTCTAATAGTGTCGAATCTGGCCACAGGACTAAATGTTTCATCATAGTCCTGCCCATGCTTCTGTACATAGCCCCTAGCCACAAGTCTTGCCTTATATCGGTCGACACTGCCATCAGGTTTGGTTTTAACTCGCAAAACCCAGCTATTAGATATTATCTTCTTTCCATGTGGCAAATTGACAAGTTCCCATACTTCATTTTCAGCCAACGAAGCCATCTCTTCATTCATGGCTTGACACCACTCTCTAGCATTTTCTGATTTCATGGCTGAAGAATATGATTGAGGAACATCTGTGTGAGCAAGCAGGACATAATCTTTCAAATAAGCAGGTTGCCTGACTTTTCTCTTTTCTTGAACAAATGTTTGTGGTTGGTTAACTTCTTCATCTGTTGCTTCCTCTGGCGATTGTGGTAAGTCAACTCCTTCATCTGCTGTTTCCTCTGATGATTCATTCCCACCATCTTCAGAGACTACAGGTTTTTCATGCAGCGTTACACTCAGCTGCACTTTTTTCTCTAACATTTCTTCTTTTTCAAACACAACATCTCTACTCAAGATAATTTTATTAGCTGGCAACCAGACACGATACCCATCTCTTTCACCACAGTATCCGACAAAGATTCCCTTTTCACTCTTTGAGTCCCATTTTTGCCTTCTTTGCTTGGGTACATGCACAAAGCACTTTGTCCCGAACACACGTAGATAATGAATGTTAGAAGATTTCTTGAGCCAAAGTTCTGCAGGTGTTTTGTCTTTTATGGTGGTAGGGCCAGTTCTATTCAGAACATATGCAGCTGTATTAACAACTTCAGCCCACAGCTTTACAGGAAGATTCTTTGCATGTAGCATGGACCTTGCACTCTCCACCAAAGTCCTATTCTCCCTTTCTGCAGCTCCATTTTGCTCAGGAGTGTAAGGCATGGAATATCTTATGTTGATCCCCTTGGCATGAAGAAGTTCACTGACATCTGCATTCTTGAATTCTCCCCCACCATCACTGATGAACTCTTTGACAATGTGTCCAGCAGTCTCCACTTCACTTAAAAAAGTTTTCATACAGTTGACTACTTCACTCTTAGCTTTTATAAAGAATACTCTACGAAACTTCGAAAAATCATCTTTAAAGCAGACAAAATATCGTGAGCCTCCTACAGAATTCTCCTGCATAGGTCCACAAATGTCAGCATGGATTAGTGCTCCTGCTTCTTTTGGTCTATCTGATCTAGTTCCAAAACTTGCTCGCTGTTGTTTTCCAAACATGCAGCCATCACAAAAATTTTCTTTAACAGTAACCTTAATTCCTTGTTGACCAAGAAATTCTTTTACATGTTGCTTGTTCTGATGACAGTCTTTCATGCCACAGCTGTGCACTTTCTTCTTGAGATGCAACATAAACATTTGCTGCTGTTTCAGGCATTCTGACCCTCATTTCAAGAGCATAAAGTCCTCCAGCTATCCTTCGACCTCTCAGTCTTTGCACACCATTTCTAGAGAATGTGCAGTTTTCCTTGCCAGCATCAAAATGGAAACCCTTGTCAATGGTCTGTCCAACTGAAAACAGGTTTCTGTCGATTTTAGGGACATACCACACATCTGTCAGATGATTTTGTTCCCACTTTCCACGTATCAGCATCTCAACGCTTACAGTTCCTTTACCGTATGCTAAAATGTCTTCACTGTTCCCTATTCTGATAGGCCTTGGAGTCACAAAAGGTTCAAAAGAATTAAAATATTCTTTTCTTTTTGTCATATGTGCTGATGCACCTGAATCAGCTAACCACAGTTCATCATCTGGAACACCTTCAAGCACACACATGAATGCATCTCCAAGCTTCTTAGAAACATCAGTTCTTTTGGGACAGTTTTTAGCAAAGTGGCCAACCTTGTGGCATTTGAAACACTTCCTTTCAGGCTTTCCTTTACTAATGTTTTTCTTATTGGCAACAAGGGCTGCAGAGTCATCATACTTCTTTGGAAGTCGCATTTCGATGAGTCGGAGACGTTCTGTCAACTTATTTACAGTCCTTTCTTCAATTGGGACAGACTCCCAGACACTTTTAAATTCAAAGTACTCTTGGGGTAACGTTGACATAATTCGACTCATCAGCAGCAGATCAGGAAGTTCTGTTTTCACCAGACGGTTGAGTTCGTCATTGAGCTCACAGAAATTCTTTTGCAGACGTGATACGTGAGTCACAATATCCTCCATAGGATCTTTAACACTGCTAAAGAATTCTTCCATCAGCCTATCCACACGCTGACCAGCTTTGCTCGTACAGACAACAGCTTGTCCCAAATTGACTTTGCAGAGTCACAAGTCGCTGTCAATTCTAGATTTGCATCATTCATGCATCCCACAAGAATTAATTGTGCAAGAGCATCACTCTTTTTGAATGACTTCAGCTCCTTTTCATACTCTGTAAATGCCTGTGTCGGCAGTTGCTCCAAGATCAGTCGGGACAGTGCATTGTCCTGTTAGTGTCCAGGACATCATTATGTCTAAGCAACAGTTCAATCTGTCTCCTCCATTTCGACCAATTTCCTTGTCCTTCGAGCTTATCTATGTGTGGTTTAAAATCCATCTTTGGTAACAGTAAAGTTAAAAACAATAGTCTACGATTTTCACGTAAGTACTAGATTTACTTTAAATTAATAAAAATTTCTTACTGCTCAGTGGAAGAGAGATGAGCCCATAACCTATTAAATATATAGATTAATCAACCAATTGAATACATAGATCATAACAGCTTTATTCAGGACAACAAAAACGCAACATACAGCCATTTGAACAAGGTTAGAAGTAGTTGAAGTACTTTTTACCATTCACATTCAAAAGTATTTAAACAGTTAAGGTCACAGTTAATAACACACTAAATGTTTTGCATGATATCTAACAAATATTACTGAGGATATTTTCAGTAAAAAATTTTAACTTCAGTCCTTAAATCGGACAGGTAAACGTATAGTTAGTTCTACCAGTGCGAGATTGTTTTTGAGCCATATCTAGATTTTTGCCTGGCATCTAATTTGTTGTGGTCAGTTTTTGTTGCCTGAGGATTGTCCTGCTCAACGAAAATAAAGGCGATTCAAGCGATCCTGTGACACATTGACATTTCTCCCTTTTATATTAATAGTAAAATACTTATCGTTGCGGTCAATGACGGGAAATGGTCCTTCATAGGGAGGTTCTAGTTGTTTTTTGACCCTATCTATTCGGTGGAAGACGTGAGAACATTTTTTTAAGTCTTTATGTACAAATATCTGTTGAGACGAATTTTTACGAATCCGTCTTGGTCCCACGATTTTCATCTCTTTCTGGAGGTTGTTAGCAAAACTCTCCGATGCTGTCTGGATACTCGGTTCGCTGAAAAACTCTCCAGGAAGTCTGAGACCCTGACCATAAACCATTTGCGAAATGGAATGGCTGGTATCTTCCTGGACAGCAGCACGCAAACCCAAAAGTACTGTTGGTAAGATGTCAGTCCAAGGCAGGTTGTTGTGAGCTTTTAATGCTGTTTTTAATGTTCTGTGAAGGCGTTCAATTTTGCATTACACGAGGGGTGGTAGGCCGTCGTGTGTTGCAACTTGATACCACAGATTTTAGATAAAGCTTGTAATGTTTCCCTCACATTTAAGTTGAGATCCTCGATCGGTAATGAGTTTGTATGGTGTCCCAAATCGCGCAATCCAGTTGCTATAAAAAGCTCTTGCCACAGTATCAGCTGAAATGTTTTCTAAAGGAATCACTTCCATCCAGTTTGAAAACCTGTCGATGCAAGTAAGACAGTAAATATTCCCTTTTGATGGGGAAGAGGTCCGATGAGATCGATATGGTACACAAAACCTTCCGTTGGTACTTCAAACTCGCCCAATTTTGTTTTGGTATGCAGGTTGATTTTAGCTTTTTGGCAAGGAATGCAGGTTCGAGTCCACAATTGTACATCTTTTTAATGTTGGGCCAAATGAATTTTGATGTCACTAAATTTATAGTTGACTTTATTCCTGGATGTGATAAACCGTGAATTTGTTTCAAGACTTCTTTTTGGAAAGCTTGAGGTTTGTATGGTCTAATATTGCAAGTTGATGTATCACACCACAAATATTTCCCTGAATGTAGAGGATACTGCTTTAAATTCAAGGAAGTAGTGGTTTGCAATCTCTTCAATTCTTCATCTTGAGTCTGTTCCTCAGTTATTTTATCATAATCTATTGATGAAACTTCATTAACCCTGGATAAAGTATCGGCTACAATATTATTTTCACCTTTTATATATTTAACATCAGTCGAGAATTGGGAGATATATTGGAGCTGGCGGGACTGTCTAGGTGCTGCTTTGTCAATTTTTTGATGAAAGACAAATATTAAGGGCTTGTGATCAGTATAAATTGAAAACTGCCTTCCTTCTAGATAATGCTTGAAGTGTTCGATTGAAAGATATATTCCTAATAGTTCTCTGGTCATAGGTGCTATAATTTTGCTGAGCTTTGTTTAACTTTTTTGAATAAAATGCTATTGACATCCAGGTTGGGTTTTCATATTGCTGTAACACTGAGCCGATTGCTGTATCTGAAGCATCTGTAAATAACACCAGAGTAATTCAGAATTGGGAAAAGACAACATTGCAGTATTTGCGAGGTCATTCTTGCAGTTTTCAAACTGTTTTTCAGCTTCTTCAGTCCATTGAATTTTACGATTGTATTTCTTTTCAGCACCCTTAAGATATTCATGTAATAGTACTAGATTTTTTGCTGCGTCTGTAAATAACGACGATAAAAATTAAGTATTCCGAGAAAAGTTCTAAGATCATGAATTGTTTCTGGTCGTTTGTACTTGATAATATCTTGACCTCTTTCTGGCAGAGGACGAGAACCCTGAGGTGTAATTACAGTGAGTCAAAGCAAAAACCGAACACTAAAGAAAATGAAAGGAATTTGTACGTACAGTCCGAACAAACAAAAATTTTATAGAGTTATATATAAATTGAAAGTACATTAAGAAGTGTTTTGTTACACAAATTTTAAAATCTGTAGTTAAGGTAATTTTTAGTTTAATGAAATGATAAATAAAAGTATGGACATTGTAATCTCAAAATGAAAATCGAACACTTGCATTTAACAAGCAAATTTCTTTAAAAAAATTACAAAAATTTTATTGCTAATATTTTGTATGCATCCTTATGCTTTCTTTCACAGCTCTGAGTAGTCTTGGCATGGACTGCACTAGTTTTTTGCAAAATGGCATATCAATTCTTCTATTAAAGCATTCTTTAGATCTTTTTCATTTGAAATGGGATGTTCACTTACTTTTTTCTGTAAATAGTTGCAAATGTTCTCAATGACATTGAGATCTGGTGACTGTGGAGGTGTTTCCATGACATGAGGACAGTTATACAACAACCAGCACCTTAGATTCCATGCTTTGTGCTTGGGGTCGTTGTCTTGATAGAAATGAAAATCGTTTCCAATGCCCAATTTGTGCACGCTTTCTTTCACATTTGCCTTTAGTATGTCAATATATTTATATTGACCCATAATGCCACCCATAAAATGCAGTTTTTCGACTCCAGACATGCAACCCTAAACCATTACTGACCCACCTCCATATTTTACTGTGGATTTAAAATTTTTCAAATTTAACTCTTGATTTGGCTTTCTCCACACTAACTTTTCCGTCAGATCGAAACAAGTTAAATTTGCTTTCATCTGTAAAAAGTACTTTATTCCAAAATAGGTAATCTTTTTTATCATAAAATTTTGCAAATTTTAAGCGCTTTAACCTATTCACTTTGCTGATGTACGGTTTGTATCGTGCAAATTCTACCATTCAATCCATTTTTTCTTAGTATAATTCTAATAGTTTCAGGATTGGCTTTTTTCGGTTCTTAAAAACCTCCTCAGTCAATTTTGGTGCACTTAACATAGGGTTTTTCTTTACTCTTCTAACAATCCAGCGTTCACCTGAGTCAATAAAAAATTTTCTGTTACTTTTCTTGTGCAATTTT
The DNA here is from genome assembly GCA_933210815.1 of Meta bourneti. Classification (NCBI taxonomy): domain Eukaryota; kingdom Metazoa; phylum Arthropoda; class Arachnida; order Araneae; family Tetragnathidae; genus Meta; species Meta bourneti. The sequence continues at coordinate 93,379,346 of OW119922.1, forward strand.
TCTACACTTTTGGATGTTTTAAACCGTTTAATTATACCAAATACAGTCGAAGAGCTTCGACAAACTGATTTCTCGAACACTTTTTCCAGATTTATAGTGAGAAATAATCAACTTACGAATGCTCATATGGCGACCCATTGCATTTAACGAAAAGGAAACAAAGCAAAAATGTATAATTGATAAAAAATTTTGATATAGTATTTACAAAAAAAACATTGAATGACAAGTATTCTTTCATGTAACGTTGCCAAAACATGAATTTAGAAATCTAAATAAGCCAAAAATATAATGAATTATAAAAAGCAGACGATTGTTCGGTTTTTATTTTGAGATTTATTTTATCAGTGTTTTTTGTTTGATACTTCAAACGATGAAATAAAAATATTTTGTAATTTATATCGAGGGATTTTGATAGCAAGGCCTTCATTTTTCCTTTTCAGGTGTAATGAATTATAGGCACGATTATTTTGATTGCTTCAAACGAATGTATTAAAAAATGTCGTCTGATCTGTTTTTACTTTGACTCACTGTAGGTATCCCAAAAACTCGATTTGTTGAACAGCGAACATAGATTTTGAAATATTTAATCTTAAACCAAAAGTATTCAATCGTTCAAAAACTAATTTAAGGTGATTTTCATGTTCTTTGGTGCTGCTAGATGCAATGAGTATATCGTCTAAATACGGGAAAACAAAATCTAGACCTCTGAAAACTTCATGGATTAGTCTTTGGAATGTTGCAGGAGCATTTTTTAAACCGAAACTCATAACATTAAATTCATACAAATCAAAAGGAGTGATGACAGCTGTTTTACATTTGTCCACTTCTGCAATGGGAACTTGAAAATACGCTTTGAATAAATCAATTTTAGAGAAAATCTTAGTGTCTTTTAAAATATGGTGAAAATTTTCAATCCTAGGGATGGGATATCGATCAGGAATCGTCTGCGCATTAAGCTGATGATAATCCCCACATGGCCGATATGAACCATCTTTTTTCGTGACAAGATGCAGAGGACTTGGCCATTGAGAATTTGATGGACGAATTATTTCATTGTCAAGCATAAATTTCAACTCTTTAGCTATCGCTAGCCGTTTTGGATCAAGCTGTCGTGCTTTGGAATGAATAGGTTGACCATTAGTTACGATAAAATGTTTAACATTATTGTTGAAAATATTGTATAAGCTATAAATTATGGTAAAGATATAAACAACGCTTAAAGATAGGCGCCGTAGTTCTGCTTTCAAACGATTTGTTTGTTATGCGGTTGAAGCTGGGGCCATAACTTCTCTTTCCGCCGCAAACGATTTGCTAGCGTAATCATTACTAGAACTTTAATAAGATCTCAGAACGCAATGTAAAATGCGTAGAGCTTGGCTGCTCATTTTTGTGTCTCAAGATTTGTACATACCTTGTGTTCATTAAGTTTAAGCAACACAAAAACGAATATGAATCGAATGTGCATACCAATTGGAATACGAATAGATTCAGAATTGAATTGGGTACTTACCCATATTTCCCAGATTGACGATATGGAGAGGCAAGAATTGAAATACTGGACGCAAAAGAATACAAACTTCAGATAACAATTTAAAAATGGTTTAATTGTATCCTTTAACAAGACATTTTGATTGATTCAGCGATTTAAAGTCCAGTTTGTAGCGAGTGTACGGATCCATTCGTCCGACCCCTTTAGCGTCCCAGCCAGAATTGACACGTAGCGTCTTTCTTCCCGTTGACCCCCGGAGCGGGGAAAAAGTTTCAGTTCGCAGAAGGGGAGAGTTTTTTTTGCTTTTGTTTTTCTTTTACTCACTCCGGCGTTACTCAACATCCTGCGGGGCAACACCACTAGCCGATTGAATGGGCGAATGACATCTCCAAATTTTGTCTTAACTGACCAACACGAGTCAGCTGGTCGGTTCCCAAGAACAACTGGGTGACTCTGCCAAGGTTCCAATGGAGAGGAGGTTGCTGGCCATCTTTAAGTAGCACTAGATCTCCAACGTTGATGGACGTGTTTGCGAGTCGCCACTTGGGACGGGGTTGAAGAGCATGCAGATAACCCCGATTCCAACGCCTCCAGAAGCTGTCTCTCACCTGTAACAATAACTTCCACCTGGAAGAAAGACTCAAAGATGAATTAGGTTGGTGGTTGAATTCAGGAATTTCCAAGAGTGGGACTCCAATGAGGAAATGGCCAGGAGTAAGAGCCCGAAGATTAGTTGTCTCCGTGGATAGGGGTACAAGAAGTCGAGAGTTGATGCAAGCCTCAATCTGACATAATAATGTGCTCAGCTCTTCGAAATTCAAGAGAATTCCTTGACATGTTTTGATCAGATGACGCTTGGCCAATTTGATAGAGGCTTCCCAAAGACCTCCGAAATTCGGAGCGTATGGAGGGTTGAAATGCGAAGTAATGCTCTTTTGTGAGCAGAAATTCAGGACAGAGGGTTCTTTTGGCAACTTAAAAAGTGCTTTGAAGTAAGCGGCTGCACCGACAAAGTTTGTCCCATTGTCCGAAAATATGTCTGTCGGATAACCCCGTCGGGCCACAAATCGTCGCAGAGCGGCTAAGAAGGCTGCGGAGGACAAGTTAGAAACTAGTTCAAAGTGCACTGCCTTGATGCACATGCAGACAGACAAACATAAGTACGATTTGAATGTGCTGGCCTTTCTCTGATGTTGGCATTTTGTATTGATTGGGCCAGCAAAATCAACTCCTACTTTCTCGAAAGGTCGGGATGGTGTTATTCGAGATGTCGGCAAATCACCCATCAATTGGGATGTGGGCTTAGCAGATGATCGGAAGCACCGAGTACATTGTCTAAGTTCCTTTCACACAGTTGATCTGCCATCTGGAATCCAGAACTTCTGGCGAATCAAGGACAAGACTAATTCCGATCCACCATGCAGACTGTTTTCATGAAAATGTCTGATTATTGCGGATGTAACATGATGTCTCTTCGGAATTATTATAGGGTATTTTTGGTTAAAGGCCAACGTTTGGTGTTTACTTAGACGTCCCCCGACACGGAGAATTCCGTCTACATCAAGAAATACATTTAATGAAATAATTTTACTAGTTTTGGGTATGGATTTATTCTGCCTCAGCAACTTGATTTCAGATGAGAATTCTGGCTCTTGAATTAATCTGATTATTCGTTTACTTGAATTGTCTAGTTCGAGGGTTTGTAAAGGCCCTGTTGATTTTTGGGATTTTGCATTATGAGCGAAACGCAAGACCCATGCTATTACGCGTACTAATTTCGTGTAGGATGAGAATTTGCTGAGGATATCATGAGATCTATCAATTTGCGTAACAAAGCAATTATCCTCATCAGATGAAACACTGTCCAATACAGGTAGATAGTCATTTGGGGAGACTGGAACATTCATTTCACTGAGCCACTTTGGCCCATTCCACCATTCCGAATAGGCCCTTAATTGTGCTGGAAAAAGTCCACGAGTGGCGCAGTCAGCCGGATTTTTTTGCCAGGAATGTGGTGCCACGACTCTGCTGAAGTCAATGAATGAATTTTTGCCACTCTGTGTTGTACAAATTGGTTACCCTTTTCAGGAGGATTTGAAATCCAACTCAGTGTGATGGTTGAATCAGACCAGAGAAATGTTTTGTGGATTGGAAATGTGATTGATTTCACAATAGCATTTATGAGCTCGGATAAGATAAGCGCTATACTTAATTCTAAGCAAGGCAAGGTTACAGGGTGCACTGGTGCCACTCTGGTTTTGGCTGCAATTAAACATACGTGAATGTCGTCTGATATCACGCGAAAATACACCACTGCAGCATATGCCTTAGCAGAGGCATCACAAAACCCATGCAGTTCTATCTTAATGGACTTTGAGATATGGATATATCTAGGAACTTGTACTTCCTTGAAATGGCTTATTTCTAAGGAAATTTTATCCCATTTGTTGGAAATATCTGTAGGAAGTGGCTCATCCCATTTCAACTTCGCTTTCCACAACTCTTGCAGCAGAATCTTAAGAATGATCGTTGTGGGTGAAATGAGACCCAAAGGACCAAAGATACGGGCTATCACGGACAACAATTGTCGTTTAGTAGAGATTTTATCCGCGGTTATACCCCTGACTTGAAGGGTATCGGTTTTGAGATTCCAAAATAGACCCAGTACCTCTTGAGAGGATTCATCTTGGAACGAATGAGAGAAAGAGTTGACTTTTAACGAATCTGGTAGGTCTGAGAGAACTTTTGCATGATTGGAAGCCCACTTTCTGAGTGAGAATCCACCTGCAGCCATCAACTGATTCATCTCTTTTACGATTGATTTGGCGGAATCTACGGAATCTGCACCTGCCAACAAGTCATCTACATAAAAATGTTCCCTTGCAATATCAGAAGCAAAGGGAAAATTCCGATGTTCATCCCTGCACAGTTGTTGCAAAGTGCGAAAGGCTAAGAAAGGGGCACATGATGTTCCATATGTGATAGTCTTAAGTTTGTAGATGACGAGCGGATCAGATGGATTTTTTCGCCAAAATATTCTTTGGAAAGGCAGATCTTCATTTCCAATTAGTATTTGGCTATACATTTTTGCGATATCCGCAGTGAAGGCAATCGGGTATGATCGGAAGCGGATTAAATTTGCCAAAATTTCAGTTTGAAGTTTAGGCCCTTTTCATAGTATGTCGTTTAATGATTTTCCATTTGAGGTTTGAGCAAGAGGCATCGAATACTACCCGAAGTTTTGTTGTGCTACCGATTCGTTAACAACCCCATGATGCGGTAAATAATAATTTGGAGTTATTTCATCTTCCTTTCGTGATAATGGGGTCATGTGACATAGACTTTCATATTCCTCCATGAATTGAGAATACTGATTTCTCAACTGAGAATTTTTAGCTAGTTTTTTTTCTCTAGCAAGTAAAACCGCTGTTGGGCCCTTGTTTGGCTTTCTCCTAGCGTCTCGTTTTCTTTGAAGGGAAGATTAACGCAATATCGTCCAGTAGTATCTCTTTTGACGGCTTTTAAAAATAGTTGTTCACACATCTCATCTTCATCTTTTAACACCTGAGGTTTAGGAATGGACTCAAGCTCCCAAAAGTCTTTAAGCGTTTCACTGATGTTGTCCATTGTATGACACACCATTGATGCATGGGAAAGCGTTGTATTTTCTACTTTTCCGGAAAGTAGTTAACCAATTTTTGTATTTATCGCAACTGGTGTGCCATGAGATCCAGTGACTGATTGTCCATTGATTAGAGTTCCGAAAAGATCTGCGCCCAGTAAAATATCAATAGGCCTGGAGATGTAAAATTGAGGGTCAGCTAAGACTAAGCCTCTTAAATGTGGCCAATCTTGCCTTTCGATATAAAAATTGGGAAGAGGGGAAGTAACCTTGTTAACAACTAGAGCCTCTGCCGAAAAGAAATCTGACGAGAAATGAGGCGAAAACTTGAAATTCGTTACATGCAAAGCAGTTTCTGCTAAAACGCCGTTAATACCCACCAACCTGTGAGTTGTGTTGAGCAAAGGTAGATTCAAACGCTCAGCACATTCCCTACTCATTAATGAAATTTGGCTGCTGGAATTATCAATAAGCGCCCTGCATTGTATTAATTTTCCAGACTTAGATCTTATGTTTATGAGCGCCGTTGACAATAATACGTTACTTGTCATTGCATGCACACCCGATTCACATTGAATGCTGTTCGCAGCTGAGACGATTGAATTCCCCGATTCTCTACACGGAAGGTTAACAGCATAAACATGCAAAAGTGTATGATGACGTTCCGAACAGTTTTTGCAGTTCAAAGTCAATTTACATGTCTCAAGTGTATGATTTTGTCGCAAACAGATAGAGCATAAATTATGTGAATCCACTATTTTCCATCTCTCATTTACTGGCTTGTTATTAAAAGTTGGACACTTAAATAATGTGTGCATTTGATTGCAAATCAAGCATGTATTGCTCTTTACAACAACCGCGTTATGTACTATTGGTTTCTTGAACGATTTGAAATCTGCAGGTTTTTTACCTACATTGAATTTAAATTCGTTTTTAGTAGGTTTTGATTCGTTTGAACTGCGAGCTTCTCTTTCAACGAAAACTCTAAATAATTCAAGGTCTGGAATGCTATCGCTTTCAAGAGAAAGTTCCCAGCGTTGTTTGATTGGCTCATCGAGTTTTGTCAACATGAAATTTATTAAGATTAAGTCACTTAACAAACTGGATTCCAAGCCTAATGTTTTCAAATTACGGACGGCTTCATTACAGATGTCTAATAATTCTAGTAACGTTTTTGAATTACTCACTTTCGTTAACTTAATAGCAACTATTTTATTTATTTGGCTTAATGCTAACTGCCGTTTATTTTCGAATCTCTAACACAAAAGCTCCCAGCAATGACTCAGATTTTCTTCTTGAAATGCAAAACCCGGAATTAGTTTTGATGCATTTCCACGTACCGAAGACTGCAAATACTGGAGCTTTTCAATATCTGATTGTTTCTCATTTTTCAAAACAGATAAATAAAATAACTCCTTAAATGATATCCAATTTTCTGAATCACCATAAAAATTAGGGAGATCGAATTTAGGTAATTTTACCAACGAATGTTTTCTTTCTTGTGTTACGCTTTTTACAGTATGAGGGGATTTTTCTTATCTAATTCTACCAAGAGGTCTAGAATATCATCTTGATACTTCATATATTCCTCAAAGTTCTCTTCATTCTCTTTGGGAGAAAAATTTGAAAATATATCTGTTAATCTTGTATCGTAAGACTGAAGTTTCGTTGTGAGAACTGCGATTCGTGCTGGATCACATAGCTCATCGTCTAAAATATTCTCTCGGAACCGATTAACTTCCTTACAGACTTGATCGAAACGCAATTGAACGTTCGACACTTTAGGCATTTTAAAGCCTAGAAGGAACGAGAATTGTTTCTTAACGACTAAATTGACTTCTTTTCGATTTAGATTTCAACCATAGGTCGCTCCGGCTCGACGGACCAACTTATATATATTTATATTAATGTTAATAAATTAGAATGCCTTTAAAAACCTTGATACTTGGATGTATTTCTTCACTCTGTGTCCGGCCTGCACACAACATTTTGTGAAGATATTAGAACACTTCCATCGAAATGGAAACATTTGGCGCCCCCGGGTGGGCGGACTGTATAGGGTGAGAATTCCATTTGCAAGTTACGAGGTAAGAATTTCTATTTTGAAGATTTTTTTATAAAAAAATAGTGAAATTGATAGTAAGAATGGATATTCTTAAACGAAACAAGACCCCTCTACGCGCGTCTTTTACTAAGGCATATAATGAGTGTCGTATTAGGGATTCAATCACCCTACAGATGGCGCTAAAAGCACCGTCAGAGTGTGTTACGATCGAACGAGCAGATATTCGGATGATATGGTCATGGAGTGGTCGTGTAGGACGCTCCTTGGTAATTTGTAAATATTTTGTTATATAATAAATGTTTGTGCTGTCTGCATTGCCTGAGATTCGCTGATAACCCATTAAATAGAACCAGATACGACATTGGCACAAACGACAGGATTTTAATGAGGAAATATGCTTTCGTTTTCATGGTGAGTCCTGCTCCTTGTTGTGAACTTTTATATTTGTTTCCTGCTAAATACTACTTTTGAAGAATGGTGTAAAGATTTTTGTTGAAATGCTTCAAAGTGAATTTTGAATTTGATTTTCGGAACTTTATTGTGGAACTTTCGTTTTAAATCGAACAGTTTTGTTTCGTGATCCCATTATGGCGTTCTTGGCGAAAGCAAGAAAGGAAGTTCTAAAGACTGTTGCTACCGAAATGGGGATATTGAATACCGAAAACATGGTTGTAATTGAGCTAAAGAAAGTTATAACCGAAAATAAAAACTATGATGAACCGTTCGTGAAGGAACTCTTAAATACTATTATAGAAGAAAGAAGGAGAAAAGAAGAATTAGAAGTTGAAGAAAGACGAAGGAAAGAAGAAGTTGAAGAAAGACGAAGGAAAGAAGAAATGGAATTCGAGTTGCAGAAGATGCGTCTAGAAAACGAAAGATTGAAGAATGGGTCTGAAATTCAACAAACTGATGTAAACATGAAGCCGAGGTTTGACTTGCAAAGTATTTTACAGAAGTTTGATCCCAAAACTAATGATATAAGCCTCTACTAAGTTCTCTTCGAGCGTCAAGTGAAACGAACGGAAATCAAGAAAGAAAATTGGGTGTCATACATAATAGGATTCCTACCCTATGACGTTGCGCAAATAATTGCCAGAGAAAACGAAGAAGTGATGGATGATTATGAAAAAGTGAAAGAACTCTTACTAAAAAGATATAAACTTATTCCTGAAAGATTCCACCAATTGTTTACGAAACACTACAAGAAACCCGAAATTACGTGGTGTGACTTCGCCTATGAACTTAAAAATTATTATCAAGAATGGATAAGAGGACTGGATGTAAAGACTTTTGAAGAACTGTCTGATTTAATTATTACTGATCAGATTAAGCGTAAAGTGCCATCGGAAATCCGTGATCATTTCATCGACAAATGGTCTCGATTCAAAATACCAGAAGAAATTGCAAATAAACTAGATGATTACGAAAACGTTCGAAATTGCGTAAACAAAAAAGTGAAGGAAACATTTTGGAAGGAGAATCAAACGAATACGTTCAAACATCAGAATTTTAATTACAACAGAGAAGAAACGAAAAATTCCATAGACCGGAAATATGCACCCCCTCACATCAGAGAACATCGATTCAAGACGAGAGAAGATTACCAAAGCACTAGAAATACAACTTCAAGGGAATGCTACATATGTGGTTTATCGCACTTCGCAAGAGATTGTCCTAAAAGATACAGCAGATCAACAAATATTAGCAAGAAAGAAAAGAAACCAGAAGATGAAATATTAACTGCTGAAATACGATCGGAGCATCTGGTGAAAGAGAAAATAAATGTTCCTATGAACTCTCTTCAATATGTAAACATTCTCGTAGATAATCGAGAACTGAAAAGCCTGATCGATTCTGGAGCTCAAATCCCAGTTTTCAATTCAAATTTTATTACCGAATCAAAAACTGAAAAGGGAAAAATAATTTTAACTAGTGCTTTCGGAGAAAAAATTGAAGCTGGATTAGCAAAATTCCAAGTTTCATTAAAAAACGAAGATGAAAATAGACTTTGCCGTCCGATTGAAATACTTGCAGCAGTAACGGACAAAGTTCATGGTCAGTGCATTATACCCCCAAATATTTATGAATTACTAAAATGCTCAACAGAAGATGGAAAAGAAACATGTATTCCTAAATGTAACAGATTGGATTGTGTTTTTCCAGTGAAAGAAAAGGACTATTTAGTCTGCGCTGAAACCGGAAATGATGAATCAGAACAAGAATCACCAGAAAGCGGAATACTATCGTGCAAAAGTGAAAGCTTTCGACTTCGTGAAGAACAAAACAGTTGTGATACGTTAAAAGAAATAAGAAAAAATTTATCACTTCGAAAGGGAAACTTCTTTTTTATCGATGGATTAATATTCCACAAAGATAAAATATTAGGAGAGACCGTTCAGCAACTGGTTTTACCGCAAAAGAGAAGAGCTCAAGTTTTAAAATTAGCTCATGAATCTGTTTTTGGAAGTCACATGGGAATGAAAAAGACGAATGAAAGAATACGATATAGTTTTTATTGGCCTTACATGACTAGTGAAATCGCCGAATTTTGTAAAACATGTAAAGAATGCCAACTCCGAAGCCCAGAGAAAATGATTGATAAAATTCCCATTACTCCTGTTCTCAGACCGGAATTACCATTTGAATGTGTTAATGTGGACATTATAGGCCCTATTGAGCCTCCCTCAGCTCGTCGTCATAAATATGTGTTATGTTTAGTTGATCAACATTCTCGCTGGCCGGAAGCAATTTCTTTGCGTTCCTTAACTGCTAAGGCGACATGTGACGCACTGTTGGAAATTTTCATGAGAACTGGAATACCAAATACTATAGCAAGTGATCAAGGTACGAACTTTATATCGAAACTTACTCAAGAATTCATGAATCGCTTAGGATCCTCTCCTAGATTTTCAGTACCAGGATATGCAGCCAGTAATGGACTTGTAGAAAGATATAATCAAGTTCTTAAAAATGCACTTCATCATGTTATCCGAACAGATCCTAGTAATTGGGATAAATACATTCCGTTTCTGTTATTTGCTTATAGAGAAGTTCCTAACTGTACTACCGGAGTATCTCCATTCAAGTTGATGTATGGCCGAGAAGCAAGAGGTCCTCTGAGTGTGTTGAAATCTAGCTGGTGTGGAGAAATTCCTATACCTTTGAATATGGACAAATCAGTCGTAGATTATCTCCAGGAACTCAAAATAAATCTCGAACGAGCAACCGACCAAGCCTTACTTATCGCATCGGGAAAACAACAAGCCTACACGGATTATTTTAATCGCCGCACAAGATCCAAAGAATTTAAATTAGGAGAGTAGGTTTACTTACTAATTCCAGATTCTTCCAACAAGTTATATGCACGATGGACCGGACCTGGGGAGATAGTCGAGCATCCATCGCCACATTCTTACAAAGTGAAACTTCCTGAAGGAAAAGTACGACACTGCCATGTAAATAAGATAAGGAGATATTACCCAAGAATGAATGCAGTTGGTATTGTTTTTGAAGATGATGAAGAATTTGGTGAAATTCATGCCTCTCCTAGAACTGTGTATCAACAAGAACTGTGATAAAATTTGGAAAATAAATTTATACGATCTACATGAGAAAGAAAGAAGTCAACTGATTCAGATATTACAGAAGCATAGATTTATTTAGTGGAAAATTGAAAGTTGCACAAGTTGGTGAACACAAAATAAGACTTGAGGAAGGCAAAGAAAAGACAAAACCATATGTTTATAGGATACCAGAATCTTTGAAATCACAAGTAGATACCCAAATTGAAGAGCTACTTGAATTGGACTTAATAGAAGAAAGTTCTGCAGAAATCGCTCATCCTGTTGTGTGTGTAAACAAAAAGGATGGAGGCATGCGTTTATGTGTTGATTATCGATCCCTCAATGCTGTCACAAAGGCTGATGATTTTCCTATGGAAGATGCCATTCAATTACTTCACAGCATAGGGAAAGCAAATGTTATTTCTACACTTGACTTGTTGAAGGGATATTGGGCTATCCCAATGGAAGAAAAATGTCGTGATTTTACTTCTTTCAAGACTCACAGAGCACAGTATAGATTCAAAGTAATGCCATTTGGTTTGAGAAATGCTGCTGCGACTTTTCAACGAGAAATGAACAAAGCGTTAGCACCATACAGAGATTTTAGTCGTGCATATATTGACGACATAGCTATATTTTCTAACAACATGAGTGATCATCTAAAACACTTGGATCTTATTCTTTCAAAATTAGAAGAACTACAGTTTACTGTGAATTTACACAAACGTACATTTGCAAGACCTGAAATCAAATATTTAGGTCATGTTATCGGATCTGGAAGGCATCAAGCAGATCCAGACAAAATAAAAGCAATTGCTCAAATACCTGTACCTGAGACCAAGAAACAACTTAGAAGCATGCTTGGATTGTGCAATTATTATCGGGAATATATACCTTGCTATGCAGAGATTGCCTTACCTCTTACAGAGTTAACAAAAAAGAGGATTCCTGAAAATTTACCTTGGCTGGATATACACGAAGTTGCCTTCAACAAACTGAAATCTGCTCTAATGAAAGCTCCAGCTTTGCACACTCCAGTTATGAGTGAACCGTTCATAATACACAGTGATGCATCCCAGTATGGTATCGCCGCTTGTCTGTCCCAAGGAATCGAAGGATTACTCCGACCTATTGCATATGTGAGCCAGAAGTTGAATAAAACTCAACAAGCTTGGTCTACAATAGAGAGAGAAGCGTACGCTATTGTGTGGAGTTTGAAGAAGTTTGAAACTCTAGTTTTCGGGTCCAAAATAGAACTGTACACTGATCACAACCCTTTGTCATACCTTACAAAATGTGCTCCACAATCTTCACGACTACAGCGGTGGGTTTTTGCTCTTCAAAGATATAACTTAACAATAAAACATTGTCCAGGAGTCAAAATGCCTCATGCTGATGCATTATCCAGACTATTTTCTGTAGAGAAGTAGTGACAAATTTATTATTGTGACTTTAAGCATAATTTCTTTTATTATATACTTTAGTATTTTATTAGCATTATTATTCTTATATGTATATATATTTTTTTATTTTGCATTTTTCTTTGCTGTTGATATGGTGTAATAATATTTAGGTGATTGAGTCCATAATATTTAAATTCAGATCTGTGTTTATGTTTTGAGAAAACCCCAAACCCATATCTTGCGGGGGAGATGTCGTATTAGGGATTCAATCACTTTACAGATGGCGCTAAAAGCACCGTCAGAGTGTGTTACGATCGAACAATCAGATATTCGGATGATATGGTCATGGAGTGGTCGTGTAGGACGCTCCTTGGTAAATTGTAAATATTTTGTTATATAATAAATGTTTGTGCTGTCTGCATTGCCTGAGATTCGCTGATAACCCATTAAATAGAACCAGATACGACAATGAGCTTGAAAGTATGCTCAATAATATGAATATTGTAGTTATAAAACTTGAAATGGCAATTCGAAAAGTTTATTAAGCAGTCCGAAAGATTGGAAATGGCAAATTAGTTATATTTAGATGCAATAATTGACACAGAATTTGAAAACGAATTCGAAATTGTAGAACAATACAGAGAAATGACTAGAAATTAATCTAAATGTTAAAAAAGTAATTGAAGAATACAAAGTAAAGAATCGAAATCAGGCAGCCAAGCTAGATTCTAATGAGAACACTAGAATAGTGTGAAAGCCTAGACTCCCCGAAATTGAACTTCCAAAGTTCGGGGGAGAACTTAAGGATTGGCTAAGTTTTATAGGTCAATTTCAAAAAATTGACGACAATGATGACTTAAAAGGATCTGACAAATTTCATTACTTGACTCAGTCAACGATTGTCGAATCTTATCCAGCTACGGATGAAAGTTATCCGTTAGTAATGGAGAGCTTAAAGGAACGATTTGGTAGGGAAGATACATTGATTCAATTTTACGTCCGTGAATTATTAGGGCTAGTTTTGAATAACGCATTGAAAGTAAACAAAGATTCATTTAGTACCTTGTACAACAAATTACCATCTCAGTTAAGAGCTTTAAGTTCATTGGGTGTAACAACTGTCAAGTGTGCTATAGTATGTACTCTTCCCTTTAGTTGAATCATCAATCCCTGTCGAAACTTTGAGAGCATGGGAAAGATCTAAATTGAATAGAATAGAAAGTAAGGAAACATGTCCATCAGATTTAGAATGCATACTTTCTTTTCTTCGAAAAGAAGTTGAATCCGAAGAAAGGATAAAATTAGCTAGATCTGGTTTTACTTTGACTAAGGTAAATGAAAAGAAAAATCTAGGTTCGAGCAAAAATTCTGGCGAAATGGCGCCTTTTTCAGCTTCAGAACTGTTCGTTCAGAAATCGAATAAAATTTCTTGTATATTTTGTAAAAGGAATCATGTTAGTAAATATTGTAAAAATGCTTTACACATGCCAATGGATGAAAAGAAATTAATAGTTAAGGAAAATGATGTTTGTTTTGTATGCTTAAACAAAGGTCACATAGCTAAAGATTGTAAATGCAAAGTTAACTACCCGAATTGTTCCAAACGCCCCTTTAAATTAATGTGTTCCATGGTTCCCCAGAACACACACTCAATTCAAGTGTCAGAAGAATGCAGTGATGAGTCACCCACTTTACTTGATAGTTTGCATTCTCAATCATCAACTGAAGTGTTTCTCCAAACATTGGTAGTAAACATAGAAGGCAATAAAGGGAAGCGGAAAGGTCGAATTATTATCGATACGGAATCGCAGCGATCTTACATTTTGAAGTCGACTGCCAATGAATTAGGTTTCACCCCTTTGCATGAAGAGACAATCAGCCATTCGTTGTTTGGAGGGACTAAAGCAGAAGAGTGTAAACATAAGTGTTACAAAATCATAATGGAAAGTCTCGATAAGAAATATCGATGTACACTCATGTCCAAATTTACCTTTACATACCCCAAAATAATGATATTCCACGAAATATCCAATCGATGTAATCCATTTTTGCAGGGAATGTGTGAAAGACAAGCCTAATTAGCATTATCCAATCAAAAGTGATGAAACGGTTTCTGATATAAAAATTAAGGCGTTACGTCATCCGACGGTGAATCAAGCGCTTTGTGCAAAGTGAATACCTGACTGAATTTCTGCAATATAGAGTTTGATTTCAGTGTGCAAGGACTCAAATCGGTTTCTTATGGCTCCGAAGTATCATTTGGAAGAATCTGTGAAGTGGCGAATTATCGGCCGTTTAGAAGCAGGGCAGATAATTATGGAAGCAGCGAGATGTATGAATATTTGAAGACAGAGTCTCTACACTATGGAAACAATTTCAGAACTCTGGAACTGTTGTAAGGCTGCCTGGACAAGGTCGTAAACGAATGACAACTGCTTCTCAAGTGTTAGAAAACAAGTTCGTAAAAATAAGTTCAGAAAGTCTTCACGGGCTGCATCTACCCGATGCCGGGTGCATTTGGAAATAAGCCAAAAAGCCTTTTAACACAACATTCATAATTTTATTTACAAGATTAACAGACGACAAAAACATACATACCACATACCGCCGAGAACAAACTTAATCTGACTTACAAAATTCAGCTCGGAAGCTGACGTCACTTTTTACAACGCCGCTCATTGGACAGTTACATTTCACGATTACATCACTTCACAACATCCTCCCCCCCTTGAGACTCAGATAGAGTCTCAATCTCATAACTAATATTATTCAAAAGATCAAGCCTCTTTGGAGCTTTCACACACCTTCCAGAGGAGGTGTATCTTTTCATTATCACATTATCAGGTGTTAATGTATTTTCAAGACAGGAGATGCCATCAGAATTAGATTCCTCTTCACCCTGTTTCTTATCATCAGTTACATTAGTTTCATTTGCCTGTATCTCCAAAGGGAAGATACGCTGTATCGGACGTAAAACTGTTCCATGCTGCGTTTTAAGTTTAACTGTGCGAATCTTTCCATCACGTCCTGGAATCAACTCAATAATCTTTGCTAAAGGCCAAAACAAACGTTTTTTGTTATCATCTCCCACTAAAACTATTTCTCCAACCCTTGGCTCACGTGATCGCTTTTCATTATGCTTTTGAACCAACTGACTCAAATACTCTTTTCTAAAACGTTGTCTTAGATCATTTAACAGTTTACTTCTATATTTAATTCTTGTCGTAAGATTTCGCGAATCTAATTCGTCAATATCCTCAACACTGGAACTCCGTGTCTAGATAAGAAACATAGCAGGTGTCAGAGGAACCAATTCCTCAGGATTTTCAGAGACATATGTTAACGGTCTACAATTAATTATAGATTCACAGTCACAAATCACAGTATTCAGTTCTTCATAAGTTAACACAGATTTACCTAAAGTACGTTTCAACAGTTCTTTTACAGTGCGGACCAACCTTTCCCACCAGCCTCCCCACCAAGCTGCGGTGGGTGGAATAAATTTCCAAAGTATTTTAGGAGTTCTGGTTTCTTTTAATATTTCATCCCAATTCAATTTCGAAAGATCATTAGAGGCGCCCCGAAAGTTAGTTCCGTTATCACTATAAATTGTTCTCTAGGCCGCCCACGTCTAGCGATAAACCGCCTAAGTGCTAATAGAAAAGCGTCAGAAGAAAGAGAATTCACAAGTTCAAGGTGAATGGCACGGTACACGGCACAAGTGAACAGTGCTATCCACACTTTTTCTTTATTTTTCAGAAAGAGAGGCCCAGCTAAATCAATTCCCACAATTTCGAAAGGCGCACAATCCGTAACTCGGTCTGGTGGTAAAGGTGTCGGTTCGCTTGACATAGATTTAACCTTAAAGCGTTTGCAAGCAATACAGTTATATACAACATTTTTAATAGCTTTCCTAGCCCTGATAATCCAAAATCTTTCTCTTATCAGGCATTGCATCATTTGGACACCCGCATGACAGTTTTTTATATGTACAAATCTGATTAACAGTTTAGTAAATTCACATTTATCTGGCAACAATATTGGATACAGAAAAGATTTATCATCATTTCGATAAAGTATTATGGTTTTCACTCTCAAAATACCTTCATCATCTATGAAAGTTTCAATAAAATTTGACGACTTTGCATCAGACAGATAATGTCTTTGAACTAAACGAATTAAATTCTTTTCAGCATTTTCAATTTCAGACTGTGAAAGTTCATAGTTTTTACATTTCTCATGTGCCTCTTTACAATTATTCACAAATCCCAATATCCATGCAAATACTCTAATCATTTTATCATAACTGGATACACTGTTTATATGCCAAGGGGGTGCGTCTTTTGATAGATCAATATATATATATATATATATATATATATATATATATATATATATATATATATATATATATATATATATATATATATATTCACTACTTTTATTTTTTTTCTCTCTACGTCTACTTCTTCAGATTGACAGTGTGTTTCACCAATAGGCCAGTACTCAGGGCTTTCTCGTAACCAAGAAGGACCGTCCCACCATCTAGAAAGGAGCATTTGTCGCGAAGAACAACCACGCGATAATAAGTCGGCAATATTCATATTTCCTGGAACATGTCTCCATAACTGACCTTTCGACAACTCACGAATTTCTCTGACCCTATTGCTCACAAAAACAGACCAATTGCCTTGTTCTCTTATCCACCAAAGCGCTGTGGTGGAATCGGACCAAAATGTGATTTTTATGTCTGGCAAATTGAGGGCTTTGATAATAGAATTCGCAAGTCTAGAACCTATACAACAAGCCATCAGTTCTAAACGAGGTATGCTTAAAGGTTTCATGGGGGCTACCCTGGATTTCGCTCTAACGAGAATTACTTTTACTTCAGAATCAAGTATTGATCGAACAAAGACGCACGCCGCATACGCCCCCTTGCTAGCATCCACAAAGACATGTAGTTCAGATGAAGAATTAATTACCAAGTAACGAGGTAAAGTAACATCTTTTAAAACATAGACATCTTTAAACCACTTTAAAAAAGTATTTACATCATTAGGGGACAATTCATCGTCCCAAGCAATTTTCAACTTCCACAAGTCTTGCAATAACAGTTTCGGAAGCAATGTAGTTGGTGTTAACAAGCCAATAGGATCAAAAAATTTCTGCACAATTCCTAAAATTAGTCTTTTTGTGATTTTCGTATCACATGTCAATGCTTCCATATCTGTGCAACACTTCAAGGTATCATTATCTAAATTCCAAATTACCCCTAAAACGCAAGTATCTCCTGAATGTTTATCAACATTTATACCTGCTACATTGCTTTCAAAACCACGCAAGTTAAAACATTGATTTGACATAATTAATTTAGCATGCTCAATGAAACGTTCTTGTTCATCAGTATTAAATACTCCTGATACACAATTGTCTACATAGAATGAACGTTTCAGTTTCTGAGCAACATCTTTATACTGAGGTGGGCAATTGTCTAAAATATGCATTATAGAAGCATTCAACAAAAAAGGGCTAGAAGAGACTCCAAATACAACTCTACAGTGCCTATAAATGAGCTGCCCTTCATAACATGGGAAAAAAAATCTAAGAAAATTTCTGTCCTTAGGTGCAACAGACAACATTAAAAAAGCTTTCTCTATATCTGCACTTATACCGATTGGATACATTCTAAACCGATCAAGAATATCAGGTATCAATTCAGTAAGATTAATTCCCTTAAATAAACATTCGTTCAAAGAGGGTTTCCCTCTCTCCGCGGCAGAAGCGTCAAAAACCGGACGGATTTTAGTAGTTTCACTATCTAGTTTAATCACTGGCCTGTGTGATAAATAATGACATTCTTTATTCAATTCGAAATCTGTCACGCGTTCGATTATGTTCAATTTTGGTAAACATTTACTGTACGGTCACCCTTGGCGACTTTTTCAAAATATCGCCAAAAGTCGCCAAAATGGCGACTTCTTGCACGAGCGAGGTTTAAAGAAAACAGCGTAGTGAAAAATGGGTAAAGATGTAGAATCCGAGACATGTTTGTAGCCAAATCAAGATGGCGTCCAAAGCCAGAATGTTCTTAAAAAAACCGCGGACTTTCCTACGCGAACAACCTTTTGTGTAGGGCAATAATAAATGAGGAATGCACAAACAAGCAATAATAAGTAAAAATAAATAAAACTTACGGTCTAACTAATCCTGTGGATGTTCTTAAAAAAAACGCGGACTTTCCTACGCGAACAACCTTTTGAATAGGGCAATAATAAATCAATCACCTTCAAGCTCTCCGGTTTTGCTAATATATTCCGTTGCGACCCGGTTAAGCGGTAACCAATTACAATCCTTCTAAAAAGCTAAGACATCAACTAACACAAAAAGAATTCAAATTTTAAAACGGTTACCAATCATAGAACGCAAAACATCGATATTTTGTTAAAAAAAATGCGTTCGTTAAAAAAAAAAGAAGCGCTCTTTCCTTCCAAAAAACCAACCCTTTCCAAGGTCCAATAGGGTTGCTGCAATTCCTTGTCGGGTCGGATGGGGGTTGCCATATAAAATAATTTATCGCCAATGTGGAAAAAAATCGCGCCAAGGGTGACCGTACAGTAAATCTGATCCTCAATTTTTCCCATTCCTGAAACACCTTCTGATAATCGGTGAAAAATTCACCACATCTAAATTTATTGATCATTTTTTCATGTCTCTTCCAGACTAATTCTTTATTATTAGGCAAATTCGCAGAACTGCACTTCCATGGAAGTTCTACTTCATATCTTCCAGCGGGAAGAATTTTCATTCTATCATTAAAATCACTTAAATTAAGATCACTTTTCTCCATTTCAATTTGGGTTGGATCAGATATTCCTAAAATTTGAAGTTCCCATAATTTATTTATAGGTACTTTCATTGCATGCATTGATAATGTCATCAAAATATTATCTTTTTCACATGAATTTTGTTTTCCAATTACAGTCCATCCAAGTTTCGTTTCTACGGCCGTTAAGCCAGACTGTAATTCAACAGAATTTCCTGTCAACAATTTTCTAACAACATCTGCACCAATCAAAAGATTATTTTCGGTTTCTTTTCGGAAAGAATCAGTAAAATCTATCTTCTTTTCTTTTAATTCATTCAAAATCCCGTTAGCTTTAATCTTAGGAATAAAACCACAAATCCTTTTTTCAGAAAGAGCTTCAAAACTACAAGCAAAAGTTCTTTTTAAATTACTGACCTCGACAGAAAACACATCATGTCGTTTTGGTTTCGTTTCAGCCCCCCAAACAGCGCATGTATAACAGTTTCGTCTCTCAGTGGAGATGCTTTAAGCTGAGTCATAACATTTTCGCTTACGTAACTACTTTGACTTCCTGTATCAATCATCGCGCGAATAATTTTCTCATGACTTAGATATCGAATAAGTACGCAAAGAGTTTGCAAAAATACAATTTCGCTTCTGCCACAATTAGAGAGAGAACTCTCAGATTTTGGAACACTCTTTTGCTCATTATTTGTTTCTTGTTTGGAACACATAATTTCAAAATGAGGATTATTACAAATAGAACAATTCAATTGCTTTTTTACACTACAAAATTTACTTAAGTGACCAGCTCTTTTTAAACAAGAAAAACATGCACCTTTTTTCATCAATATTTGTTGTTTAGCAGCCAAAGTAATTTTCCTCGCGGTAAAACATTTTTCACTAGGATGAGACTTATCACAAAAAATACAGTTATTAATTCTCTTACCTGAATTATCAACAAGGCTTCCCAAAGCTGATGCTGTTGTCAGGTCAGCTTGTTTTACCTGTTCAATAAAGTCCTTCTTTCGATGACTTTGGTGCGGGGCGAAACCAGTCCGGGCAAGTAAAACCATTTCTTCACCCTTTACTTCCTGTCGAAGAAAATTCATCAAATGTTCTAAAGTTCGAGATCCTTTGGTTTCTGTCGAGTCGTGATTTCTACTTCTTTCCCAAGCCACTAACACTTCTTCTGGAAGGCAACTCTCCACTAACGGCGTTAGAAAGTCCCCGTACTTTTCTTGTGTTCTTCCCAAGCTTTCCAATGCTCGCAACTTTCCTTCCAGTTCATCATATAGAGAGGGAAGATCCGTCTTCGCTCTTCCGGTAGCAGCGTTCTTCATAACTAAGCTTAACAAATCTCTAACATAGATTTGCACAAGCAAATCTTCTCGTCCAAAACGCTCTTTCAATTGTTCAATTGCCTTAGGGTAATTGGCCGCCGTAGCTGGGAAACTCAGAACTAAACGTTCTGCTTTCGATTTGGGTTCCATAGATTGCAATAAATATTGCATCTTATCCTCATCGGCAATACTTTTGTCGTCGTGTATTTTCTGAAACTGACTCCAAAAAGTCAGGTATTCTTTCGCTTCGCCATTGAACTTTTTCAGCTCTATCTTTGGTAATTTAAATTTTCTCGTTTCCTTATTGTCATTCGGCAGAGCGACTTCTTGCAATTTCAAATCTATCTGAGCACATAGCTCTAAGTACCGGTCTCTGTAAGTTTCAGATTCTTCTAAATCTTCATTAAATAAATGTTCGTCATCTTCACTCTGTAAAAACTGTTCTGAAATAGCAGTTTGACAGACATCAAGTCTCTGAAACTTATCACTAAGTTGAATTCTCAAAATCGAAAGCGATTTCAAATCACATACTTCTTTCGATAATGCCGTTTCTATTTTCTTTAAACTCAGAGAAAAAGCAGTTCTCAGCCCTTTTCGTTGTGTTTTTAAAGCATTTAAATTCATTTTCAAAAGTTCTAGGTTCAAAAGTTCTTAAATGGCCAAAGCACCCAGTCCCGCCGAGGGTACCACTATGTTAGAAAACAAGTTCGTAAAAATAAGTTCAGAAAGTCTTCACGGGCTGCATCTACCCGATGCCGGGTGCATTTGGAAATAAGCCAAAAAGCCTTTTAACACAACATTCATAATTTTATTTACAAGCTTAACAGACGACAAAAACATACATACCACATACCACTGAGAACAAACTTAATCTGACTTACAAAATTCAGCTCGGAAGCTGACGTCACTTTTTACAACGCCGCTCATTGGACAGTTACATTTCACGATTACATCACTTCACAACACAAGATTGATATCTGGCAATAACTGCCCGTCGTAAGAGGAAGTCTACTGCTCGGCAGTTAAGTTCAGAGGTTGCAGCCGCCACTGGAACTGTTGTATCATGGCAAACTGTATACAGAAGGCTTAATGAAAAAGGCCTTTATGCCAGAAAGCCAAGGGGATGTGTTTCACTGTCTTCACAACAAAAGAGGGATCGCTTAAATTGGTGCAAAGAACATCAGAACTGGAGTGAACACCAATGGACCCATGTTCTCTTTACTGATAAGTCGAGGTTTAGTTTAACATCTGATTCTAAACGTGTTTACATCTGGAGGGGTCAGGAACGCGAAATCTTCCTTCGAACATTATGGAACGGGATCGTTTCGGTAGTGCAGGTGTGATGGTATGGGAAGGAATAATGATCGATGGACGTACGCCCCTACGCGTTTTCAACAGCGGATCTGTGACCGGCCTGAGATATCGGGATGAGGTCTTAGAACCTTATATAAGACTTTTCAGAGGTGCATATGGATCTGACTTCTTATTTATGGACGATAATGCTCGCCCACATCGAGCAAACCTCGTTGACGAATTCCTTGAAAGTGAAGCCATTGAGCGAATACCGTGGCCAGCAAAATCTCCTGATCTGAACCCGATAAAGAACTTATGGGACTACCTTGGAAAAGCAGTTGCACGGAAATATCCTCCTCCTAGAGATATAAATGCCCTGAAGACCGCATTGCTGGAGGAGTGGAACTCAATCCCCCAAACTGTGGTTAACAACATTATTGCCAGAATTAAAACACATTGTGATATGTGTATACACGTCAGGGGAGATCACATTCCATATTAAATTCATAAGCCTTTATTTTTTTCTGAGTTATTCGTTTTTTCATAACTATCTTTGTCACATATTATTGCCATTTTTATTGTTTCATGCTGCAGTTTTATATCATATGCAGTGCTCTTAAATTTTTTCCTTTTATGTGTTATGATGTTATGCATCATTTCACACAAATTCATAAAATTATAGTTTACAGTTTCTGAGAAATCCGTGATTTATGCATGTAAAGTTAATTTTGGACATGAGTGTAATTTAGATGTCTTGGATCAAGCATTGATATGTAATGATATTTCTTACTGTGTGAAATTTACGGCAATGTGTTAGATGTATTGAAGATATCGCTTTTGACGTACACTGCTGGCCACCCAAATTGCAACACCAAGAAGGACAAGAGATATCACAACAAAATTCATTTTGTAGATAACATGTTGACCAAGTATCAAATGATTAAATTTATAGACTTCTGTGAAGTGTGGTTCCTGCCAAAATCAGTAGTCAGAGTAGCCGCCATTGTTGGAGATCACCGCTGCCACACGCCTCGGCATTGATTCAAAGAGACTTTGGATGTGTTCTTGGGGTACAGCAGACCAAACAGCTTCCACACGTTGCCAAAGTTGATCTGGTGTGGCAGCTGGGGATGTATTCTGGGTCAATCGTTGAGCAACCATGGACCACATGTTTTCTATCGGCGAAAGATCCGGAGAGCGAGCTGGCCAGGGAAGCAATTCAATCTGGCGATTGACGAAGAACCCTTGGACAATGCGTGCCACGTGTGGTCGCGCATTATCCTGTTGACATATGGCTGTGGGCAAGCCCTGAAGGTAAGGAAGGACAACTGGCTCCAACACCTCGGAGATGTAGCGCTGGCTGTTTAAAGTACCGGCAATGCGTACTAGAGGAGTGCGAGAGTGATATATATCCAATACCGCCCCATACCATAATACCCGGTGCAGGACCAGTGTGGCGGTGCATAACGCAGCTGTTTAGCATCCTCTCTCCACTGTGTCTCCAGACTCGAATCCGACCATCGTGGTGTTGCAGACAGAAGCGTGACTCGTCAGTAAAGACAATTTCATTCCATTCTGCCGTCCACATCCTTCTTTCATCGCACCATTGGCGGCGGAAACGTCTGTGGTTCTGCGTCAAGGGTAGACGAAGCAATGGACGTCTTGCGGACAGACCACTCTGCTGTAAACGGCGTCGAATGGTACGCGCAGACACTGGATGATGCGGTACAGACTGAATGTGCTGTGCTATGGTTCGTGATGTGGCTGAGCGATCCGTCACTGCCATACGCACAATATGCCTGTCATCACGTGAAGTGGTGCACTGAGGTGGATGCGATCGAACACGTCGGTCCGTCGTACCCTCCTGCATCCAACGATCACATATCCGCATTACAGTTGTTTGGTTTCGTCCAACACGACTACCGATTTCCCTGAAAGATAATCCACAATCTCGGTAGGCCACTATCCTTCCTCTGTCGAACTCGGATACTTGATCAAAAGATGATCGCTGTTTTCTACGAGGCATAATTGATCGTTTTTTTGAAAAAACCACAAGAAAAACACAATTGCCGTACTTGAAATCGTCGAAATCTCCAAGCCTTAAATAGCGCTTTCAAGTGGCGCCACAGGCGCGCGTGATGTGCGTCTGCGCTGAAATTCTAATCATTTGCATATCTCACCTCCGCTAATGCATGTTGTAAATTTCATATTATTTGCATGCTTCCTTAAGGGTGTTGCATTTACGGTGGCCAGCAGTGTATTTGTTGCCATATTATGTGAAACTGGAAATCAAAAAATGTTTTCCTGGTGAAAGTTACAAACCTCACTGCGGTGATACCATTAAATCTGATTGTTGGAGAGAAGTCATAGCTTCTCTCTGCAAGTGCCTAAAGGATATTATGTCAAAAATTATAAATATTCTTTTTGACTATTTAGGCTGTAAGAATGAAATTGTCAATTAATCTGTACATAAATGTATGACGATGAGTGTTGACGAATGCTTTTGCGAATTTTTCGCCCTTGCTTTATGTGTTGTTAACTGGAAAGAGTTTGCTATTAATTTTGTAAGACAGAGCAATAAACTGTTAAATTTTATTACATAATACATAATAATGGAGGAAACATTTTTTGAGAATTTGAATACCACAGATATTTTCAATACTGTTAGAGAGATGTATGTAAAAGACCTGTAAGATATGTTGTTACGAATATATAAACTGTTGATTCTTTTTTCAATAAATTATTTTTTTCTTCAATTCAGTGTTTTCAAAAAATATTCTACACAACAATTATACTAATTTTGTATGACAATGTTTTTTCAACAATAAAAAAAGACAAAGGTAAAAAATTAATGAGAAAAGATATGTTAAAAATGTTTTTTAATTTGGTGTTTACTTTTCTAGATGGTTACTTTTTCCTTTCTTTTTGTTTTAAGATTTTAAAGTATAAAAGGTTTAATTTAGAAAACAAACAATGCACCAAGATGATTGACAAGTGCTAAAAATAATCGCAAAATGAATATTTAATTCAAGCGTTCTTTTTCTTGCATTAAAGTACATTTACACATTTTTCCTAAAGCATTTAGTAACTCCTTTTTTAAGGTATTTTAAAATTCTTCTTTAGTAAATAGGTTTAACATGTAATGAACAAAGAACAAATAATAAAAATAGTCAAAATATTTATAAGGGGTAAAAAGGTCTTTCATACACGATTTTTTCCACAAGTCCTTAATAAAAAGTCCTGATTTTTAGAAAAGTCTTAAACTTCCTTATTAGACTTTTTTGCTGTAGCACAAGTATTAATTTCATGACATTCAACTCAAAACCACCCTTTTACAATTCTTCCACACTGTGTTCAATAAATCACTAAATTACTACCTTATTAACAAAGAGTATAGATAGCGTTTAGTAACAAATGTACGTTTTAATTTTACGTAAAATATTGGTTCGGCACATAGGACACGCTGAGAGACTCTTCGTACATCTCATGCATGTCACCAGATGACCGCAAGGCTGTAAAGTAGCATCCATTTCCGATTTCATGCAAATTTTACAAAGTCGTTCGTCCTTGTCGTTGTATGAGCAGTAAAGTTTTACATCAGGTTTTATAAAAACATTGGCATTATTGTTTGTTTCATCCAACACCTGTATAATTTCATCTATGGGTGTTCCTTTTAGTCTAGGGTCAATCGGTCCTTGTTGGGTTACCAAACATTTTGGATAAACCTTTATGTGTTCGTGTCTGACTACATCCTCCTTTTGCCAATTTTCAAGCCCTCCTCCACACCAATAGCACCTAACCCCGTCCGAGACACTCGTATAATACAATCCATTTTCGGCCAGGTCCCTAATGTCAACGTCTGTGCGTGGCCAATCTCTAAACGTAGATAGGCGTTTATTGAGCATAGACATGGTTGGAGCTTTAGGCTTCAAATTTACGTACTGATTACTCATTTTCCTTAAAATTATATTATGCTCTGTTACTCTTAAGTGTAAAATTATAGTGCAGATTGTGTTGAAAAGGTTCTCTTCGTCATTTTTTTTTTAAATCTGATACTTGTCTAAGATACTAGTGGTAGAGTAAAAAGAAAAATCACATGCACATTTAAGTATATCCTTTCGTTAAAATCCTCTTGCATTACAACACACAATTTTACTTGGCGTATTATCACAAGCACATGTTTTCTGAGTACATTCTTCCCTTAAGCGCTTACTCACAAAAGATAAGACTAAGATAAATTTTAACTTTACTGATCAGTAAGTGTATGGTGTTATTCACTGATTAGTATGTATATAGTCCAGTTCTTCGTGCCTCTAGTTTACAATTCTTTTTCCAAGAACAGCTAGCTCATTTCAATAGCAATGTTTAATATTTGTGCAATTGTGGATTTTGACGGATTTCAGACTCAAGAGGGTTTCTTAGTACGTGAATACGGATACATCGCCATAAAATCGCAAGTAGCTTCAAGTATTCGTTTTAACTTATCGCCTTATAAGCATAAACTGAGTGCAAAAGATCAAAAAACTGTTCGATATGTTGAAAATTACATATGTGGTCTTCCTTTCTGTCTCATGGCATGGGAAAGTGTGTCTCCTTTAGAAAGTTTAGACTAAGCTTTTAGAATTGTACGAGCAGACCAAGAGTGCCACTCAGTACCTAGTTGCTTACAAAGGTGGTTGTGTGGAAAAGAAACGCCTAGATGCATTGAATATTCCGAATATCAACTTGGAACAATATGGGTATCCCAAATTCGATGCACTATGTGCTCTAAGTAGCAACAAAAAGATCCAAAAACTATCATGTGGTCATCACAAACATAATTTGCATTGCCCCAAAGCTGAGGTGATGGCATTTAATAATTGGCTCGTCGTAAACATGTGTCTCTTAAAAAATGCAAGTATGTAAAAAAAAATAAGTTCTTTTTTACTACAATGTATTAGTTTTGTAAAATATATGAATCATAATTTTTTTCTATTAAAAAGTGTTCTAATTTACTTTGTTTCCATATGACTTCCTTCAATCTGTTTAAGTGTCTCTGTTTTTTCTTGCAGAGTTGTTTTAAGAATGCATAGAATTCAGATTTAATCCAATATGTCAATAATATTTGTTCATTTTAAAATTCACACTAATACTTAAAATTTTCAGTTATTATTTAATTTTACTCATATGTAAAACTATCAGCGGTGTGTGTAAATATTTAGATTATGCATTAAATATCAAGAAAAGGCAAAAGTTAATTTGCTTAGTTGCACAGATGTGCAAACATTATTTTTAAAAACAGAAAACTCACATGCTATCCATTTTAACGTAGTAATGAATTAGATGTAAATTAAGAGAACAATAGGAAGTATCTTGTAAAATACTTTATAGCTTCGTACAGTATTGGAATTTTGCTCTGCAATTTAAACTGCACAATATGCACAAGGTTTTCAAATAAATAAAAGGAAGTTCATATTTAGTAAAATGAATGGTTTGCAAAAGAAAAGTATTAAAAGAGGAACGTTTAATTTAGAACTTCAAAAACAAATGGCTTTTTAATTCTATTTTTTCACTACTTCAAATGTGCAAGGAAACATCTTCATAGTATGGGTCTTGTAAAGCTTCAAATAAAAGCAAAATGCAATTTACTCTTACAGGTTTTTTATAATCATTTTTTACCATGCATAAAACACACTTTAAGAATCAAACTTTTAAAAAATGTCTTAATTGTAAAATTAAAAATAAAAAGCAAATTGCATTTAAATGTTTGTAATAATAATATTTAAAGTATATATTTCAATTATTAAACGTTTTTTAAAAATCTTCATTATTAAAATATATGTAATAGTATCTTAGATATAAGTAAGAGTAAAAGCATCTAACTAACATCTAGTAAACATCTAACTAATTAATGTATAAAATATTTTTACTCTTACATGCTTTTTTTAGTATTGTTTTTTTTTACTATGCATAAAACACACTTTAAGAATCAAACTTTTAAAAAATGCCTTAATTGTAAAATTAAAAATAAAAAGCAAATTGCATTTAAATGTTTGTAATAATATTTAAAGTATATATATTTTCAATTGTTAAACGTTTTTTAAAAATCTTCAATGTAATAATTATATGTGTAATAGTATCTAATAGTATCTAATATATAATTAAGAGTAAAAACATCTAATTTTTAAAAATATAAATCCTTATTTCATGCCAAAACAGTTTGTAAATATGTATAATAAAAATTAAATCACTAAAATTTAGGAAGATTTATTTAAAGTAATAAAATATGCAAGGAAAGATTAATTAAAAAAATAACATTTGTTTTAGATTTTATAGCATAAATTATTTCAATACAATTATAACTTATTCAAAATGTGCACGTTCATAGTACGGGTCTTGTAAAGTTTCAAAAAGTTTACTTTTACTTAAGTGTACAATACTTAAAACAAAATTTCTGCAATAAAAATATGTGCTATAATATCTAATGTATAATTAATTTTTGAGTAAAAACATCTAACTTAAAAAACATAAATCTTTATAACAAAGAAAAATTCCATTTCAGATCTTGCATTTTAAAAGACAATTTATAAAACTATGTAATGAAGAAACAAATAATCCTAAATACAGTATATGTGGTAAGACACGCTAAAAAATTTATTTAAAAACAAGATATAAACATTTATAAAAAATACTGTTCAGAAAGGCAAAGATCAATTGCAACGTTGTGCAAATATCGTCTAGTGTACGACACTGAGTTCTAGTTCGGGGGCATATAAGTAGTTTATCGCTGCTTTATACAAGAATTTTACGAAACGTTAAGTTTATTCTAGGGCATAATGCATTCCCAGGGGCAAGCTGTGAAACAATTGGTTTGTTGGATACTTCATCACTAGCAAGCTTCCATTTTCCAGGACAATTTTTAAAGAATTGTAGTTCTTTCTAGAAAACACAAATTGCCTTTTCTGTCCAAATGAAACAGACGCTATGGGTGCATTAAGATCAAAGTCCTTCTCGTTGTCTTTATGGGCACCTATACAGTCCTTACCATCTTTATAACGGTTCAACACAAAATTAAATCTTGTATCAATTATTTGTTCCACTTCTGCCTTAATTTCCAATAGTAAAGGAGACCAAGGCTTGGCTGCAATACAAGATCCACTAAAGGCATAGCTTATTCCTACGTCTCCGTATGTTACAAGTTGTCGAGGCCCAGTACATTTTTTACCGTAAATTTCAATAGTAGTTTCCTCTTTCTTTAAGTACGTTAATTCGTTTTCCAATCGACGAAAATATGCCCAGTCTTCACGATCTGTAAACACAATTTACCATACTCATAACATAAAGAATCTTTACAATATTTCTGCAAACACAGTTCTTTGTCTGCAAGCATTTTCTTTGCAGGTCTAATGTCCTTAGAATCCATGATTTATTTAAAAACAGTAAAAAAAAGGGCAGAAAACCCCAAAACAAGAAGCAAAGTAATTCAAAGACCCCAAGATGCTCCAACTATGCTTTAAAAAGTCTCTTATTTATCAAATAGTTTCTATCGTTATCTGTGACTCCGTGTTTAACTCCGTTGCTTCTGTTATCTTAATTAACTTACACATGCAAAAACAATCCTTAGTCATATTCTCACAAGTTCATATTCTCACAAAGTGAGGCTTCTAGACTTTAAATCTGTTACTTTACCATCACAAACCTTGGGTAGAATGTATTTGCCTAAGATTGCATCTAATCAATAAAACAATTTCCCACATTTGTCACACACATACCTTAGTCATATTATCCCAAGTTCCAGAGGTTTCTAATTATATCAATCTTATACGTTTCCTTGCCATCACTTATAATATGCATACTATAAATCTTTGGTTAGTTGCCTCTTATTTACCTAAAAATGTAATGTTTCATATACCGTTATGCATTTGTGTCCTATTCAGATCTCAGAGTCCTCCCTTCAAGTTGCAGTAATGATTTCCCGACAAAAACATTCACCCTTAAGCATGCACATTTTCTTCAAGCTCATGTTGCATATAAATTCATTAAAATATAAAAAAAAGGTTTCCGTATTATAAATTCTATCTAACAGTGTTCAAACGGTTAAAATCCTTCCCATACAATCGGTTGGCCTCAATTACTTATGTTCCGAGTTCCAACGTTAGAGTATTAAGATAATCCTTAATTTTATTAAGTGTTTTCATACATATATCCTCGCATCAAATTAAAAAACTAAATCAAATATTAAAAAAAATAAAGCTAAATTATTCTGTTGCTAATTTATTCCATCATTACATGGCGTCATTTTGGAAAAATATAATTAGAAAATAAAAATTTTAACCTATGCACTAAATCATGATACTATTATATAAATACAGAATAATTCGTTTAAAAATCAACCCCTAGATGGCTGTACTTTCTTGTCTTTTAACAAAAACCAGAAACTTAAAATTTATGCAAGGGAATAAATATATATATTTAAATCTAAAAGAAATAAATTCCTTTAAAACTAATTGTTACTTCTTCCACCACTAGATGGCTGTACATGTCTTTTAAAACTAAAAATTTAATTAAAACCCCGCAACTATTCAAACCATTTTCTAAAAACAGCACATTCCCAGAATTAATGACAAAAATAAGAAATAAATTCGTTCCTTAGATTAACTTCTTTTAAAATCACTAGATGGCGCTACCAGTCCAATACAATTACAACTAATTGGAAAATAAAAATTAATTGTTCATAAAATAAAACCAAGTCCCATAACGCATTCCTAGTATTAAGTACAAGAGAAAGCAAACACTACATTAATTCACCACCCATAGCTAACTCTCTTACAGCCTAACGGATAGCGCACTGGACTACAGATCCCATGGTCATGGTTCGAATCCAAGAAATTCCGAATTTATTTTTAATTCCGAAAATATGTAATTTCTCCGCCAGATGGAGCTACCAGTGATTCATTACCATGGCAACTCCAACACAACAACGCCATCTTTACAATGACGTCACCACCTCAAGGCATCACCCTCTCCTTATCAGCAATCCTCCCCAACTCCTTATCAGCAGTCAACCTCAACTCCTTATCAGCAGTCAACCCCAACTCCTTATCAAACGGCGGCCATCTTGTCCTTGTTCATCTGTCCATCTTCTTTAGTTAATTTTTGTATTCAGTAATCAATGCGTTAGACTTGTTTATGAGAAAAATCATGTCACCAATGGAAAATAAAATAAAAGTAACTTGTACAAAAAATTCATGGAAAAATTCTAACTCATTGATATTCAGCTTGCAAAAAGTACTTATTTGTGAAAAATGTTATTTGTAAGTGAATAGTAAGAAATAAGACAAGAAAGAGACATGAAAATGTACATATATTGGAATCAAATATGTTTATTTTAATGTGCTTGCCCTCCAAAATACCCCACAAAGGTTCGATTATATTAAGATCAGGGGACTGAGGGGGCCACACGAGGTGTTGCAGTTCATCAAGCCAGTCTCCGACAATTCCAGCAGTGTGAATGGGCGCATTATCATCTTGGAACACAGGTCAAGAATCAGGGAACAAAGTTTGCACCATTGGATGAAGATGGTCGGCCAGAATACTGACATAAACCAGTGCTCTAACCCGCCCTTGCAGAACAACAAGTGGGCAAACTCCCCCCCCCCCGTGTTCAGCAGTTTATTTTCTCAATTCTGCTTTTCGAATAAGTCTTCTGAACTAAAAGATGTTTATTGTTAAATCCTCCATATATTGTAGAGGGTGCTGTGTGAGCCTGTGGAGTGTCTTAAGTCTCCCACGCGTTGTAGAGGGTGCTTTGTGAGCGCGAGGGTTAACATTCAGGGATTAGACTGGGAGAGGCTTCCTTAGCCTTACAAATGAGAAAGTGGTCGTTCCACAACCTTGTTATATTTGTTGTTAATAAACTTGTTTTGTTACAACAAATTGTTTTAATTCAACAGTCTACTAATCAAGCTATCGTCACAATATTATTGTGCCAGACTAAATAGTCTTCAAGAAACAAATACAGAGGCTGTTCGGACATTTTTTGAACGATTTTAATGGACTGAAGCTCAATTTTTTACATGAAACTTTTGTATTTTAAATGTTCCATTTGATAGCCCGTATTGTTAACTATCTTTCTACACCTTAATTTCCATGATAATAATGACTTGTAGTATCAACAGTGGTATTTTGTCCCATTCTTGTTCCACAGTTTTCCAGTCCTTGAATGCTTTTCGGTCGACGTTTCTATAATGCCCTTTTTAAAAGTCCAAAAGCATAAAAGTCCATGGGTGAAACATGGAGATTTAGCAGGAATATCAGTAAAGGGTATTTATTGACTTGATACCAGTTTCTTGTTCCATTTTTCCAAGAATTTAATAGTCGATTTAAATGTGTGGCTGCTTGCTTGACTCTGATGCAGTTGTACTGATTGTTGGCACTGTGGGTAAAGATATGGTATTTCTTTTTTGAATATTGGGGATAAAATATGGTCTTGATAATATGTGGGAGTTGATCTTTTTTTTACATTTTCCCCCTTTTTTACTTTTAATTTTCCATTATGTGCAAAACCGGCAACAATCATAAATCTCGGAGAAAGTTCTCACGTTCACTTTGCTATAGTCCTTTGACTTGGCGGATTCTCTTTTAAAATTAAAGATCTTACCTTACAAATATTCTCAGAATTTTTTTCTTTTTTGGAAGTATTTTTCCACTTTTACGTTTTTTCCTTTCTCATTAATAATATTACTTATCGTACCTTTAGATATCAAAAACCATGACTTTTACAGCGTTTTTGAATAATTGAATGAGCATAATTCTCTTCGGAAAGAGAGGAAGCATAGCCTTCCATCCATTGCTTATTTAAAAGCGCCATTTTGAAAGTAAACAAAACTCTTAAGTTAGCAGACGATAAGTTATACTTTAACTATTTAACTGCTGTGAAAATAAAATTCTTTCGTAGCATACAATTTTTTACAGCTCATCAAAATCGTTCAAAAAATGTCCGAACAGCCTCTGTACCACTTTGTTATTCACTAATGGAAATTCATCTTTTCTGATATAAGAATTACCCAAATTAATTTAAAGATAAAAAAGATCAAACAAAAAATTCATCTCCAAAGGGTGCACTCTTATTTCAGTTACATTTATGTAGAAAAAATTGCAAAATCATTTTATAACAGAATAAAAATGAAATTAGTTATGTTCCATGCAAACTTTATAGACTTTTAAAACTTAATATCTCATCGCAAAACTCATTTAAAGACATAGAACTGGTCAATTTGCAAACATCCTTACACAAATGAGAAATTGTTACCAAAGCAGAAACTTCACCAGTAAAATTACAACACATAAAATCCATGCAACAGTGGGTTAGAAAAGCAAGCAATAAGTTGAAAACAAATTACTGAAGAATTGATTACAGGTTTCAAGAAAACTTAATTTTGATTTGTGTGTCAAGGGTTTTGTAATAAATTACTAAAAATGTGAACAAATTATTTTGAACTGACCTAAAAATTGTTATTAATCATATGCAAAGACAAAATACACTATACAACTACTTAAAATTATTAAAGTTTAAGTAGATATACGTATATTAACTGTATGGTCTGTAAATTATCGTTTACATTTGACATATGTTTAATTCCTTGTTTGTGTAGGTATGTACAAATACTTTTATGTTCCAATTATAGTATCATAAATAAACTGTCTAAAATTTGGTATGTTGAAACCTGAATTTAAAGATGTATTATTTACTTTTTTATAAACATAACATACTACAAAGACAACACAATTTACGTTGTCAGTTTGCTTGACATGGGGAGGGAAACTAAAAGTCCATTTATTTGAGTTAGGAAATATACTACTTAATATTGAACACCATTTAAGCAATAAAAGTGATGATGTTTTATCTATGGAGTCATTTAATGGATCATAAAACTCTAAGGTATGGCTATCAATATTTACAACAATTAGAATCCAATGTTTATTGACATTGGCTGGAATGAGTAAAATTGTTTCCTTAATTGCTCAATATAAGAACCATTTAATTTGCCACCATTTAATATCAAAGAGGAACATATTGTATGCATTGATCCAAAGGTGTTTGAATAAATAATAACATTAAAAACAAAAGCATCAATTATTGAATCATACAGCCAACCTTTGCAAAAAGCAGTAGAAGCTGATCGTAAAAGGGTTTCTTCTAATGAAATAAAGAGATCTAAAAATTTCAGTATGCATGTCTTAATCTCTATGTCATTAACTTTTACTTAACATGTCAAAGCATTACTTTTATCTATTGTCTTAATTTTTGAAAAGTTACAGGAATTAGCATCTAGGAAATTGTGTACTCATGTGAACGGGGCCTAGGCGTTTTCCAACGCGCGTTTTACGTCTAAACAAAACGCGGGTAGCCAAAGTACATAGAGTTTTACTGGAGTGTTCACATGCAGAAATCGCGAGAATCCAAGCGCTAGATTGCTTCGACGCTTCAACAATCTCCGGTCGTTCTCGCGATTAGAAGGCGTTTTGAGAAGCATAAGTTCCTTCTGCAGCGTTCACATGACACGCGTTTTGACGGGCGTTAGGTGCTTTTTTATTCCTCTAGTCCAAGTTTCTATCTTCGCGATCGTTAAAGATAGAGAGTGAAAATTTCAACGGATTTGAAATCTGCGGAAAATTTTACACCAGATCGATACTTGAAATGTGATTTTCTTTAAATAAATAATTTTTCTACTGTAATTTTACTATTTTCGCGATACGGATTCGACGAATATATTCATTTCGAACACAAAAGGGAGTATTCATCTCGTTTTTATAGAAAAGATATAATTTGATTGGAGTGTTTTGTCTTAATCCACTGCTTTATATTTATGGCCATTAAAAATAGGATGAGAAAATTTAATCGTATTCGATTTATTGAAGGAATTTACCGTTTTCACACAAAACTTGCAAAAATGTGATAATTTATAACTAAAAAGGATAATGGGTAATTTTATTTCTGGGAATAACATACACCGACAACTGTCCGTTCTAGTTTTCATGTGCGGCAAACGTCTTTAAAATAAAGCTTAAATTAAATATTCAATTTAAAAGCTAAACTTTAGTTAATTTTTTTATTTGTCCTCAGCGGTGAAATGCGTACGATTAGTTTCAACTTTCATTCATTTTTCACATCCTCGTGTTACATTGAACTCGATATCACTTTTGAAAATGAACTTAATTAATATTTTAATCTTGCAGTTAGTGTTATTACTACTTTAATCAAAATTTTTATATTATATATACATGTAGACGCAAATCCTATTAGCAATACTTTAAGATTTTAGAGTTAATGAAAATGTTTAATAATGCCACAATTTGAACTACATAAAGCACAGTTTCTGTGATCCGCTGGCTCATACCGGTTCCTAGGTCAAAATATCCCGTCATTCGAAAAATTTTGAAAAACGTACGAAAAGCTAACGTTCAAAAATTTACAACCGAGGTGGATGGCATTGGCCTTGCACTGGAATGCATCGCATACTATACGTTACGAAAGATTTACCTGTCTAGATTGTCACTTCTGGTCAGCAAGTCGATTATATTGCATTTATTTATGTATAAAGATTGAAGTTCAAAAACACTTTATTCACAGGCAATTAGGGAACGGATGTTTTACAAATCGAAAGAATATCAAATTTTTACGTCGTTTTGAATATTTTTTAGATTATTTTAGGCATTTTATTGCTCATTATACATTTATAAGTTAACCAAATCCAGGCTCTTGTGAACACAGACATCAATTTTAGGTTGGGAAAGAAAGATTTCCATCCTATTTTTAATGGTTGTAAAATTAAAACAGTTGATAAGGGGCAACAAATATTTTATTAGAGTGACATTCCCTTTAAAAACAAGGCAATACTTTCTCTTACACTTAGTATAAAAGGAATATCTGAAAAAAGATTAGTTGCGACTATTGACAAAAAAATAATTTTTTCAAAGAAAATCATGATTTTGGTATGGATTTATCGTAAAATTTTACGCTGATTGAAATCCGTTGAAATTTTGATTCCATCTTTAACCATTCAAAAGATAGAAACTTGGATTAGGGGAATAAATAAAAAACACAATTTAAGGCATAACGGAATTGACCTTGAAAAACGCCCAAGAGGTGTTCACATGATAGCGCTCGAAAATTCTTATCTAACGCGCGTTAAAAAAAGTCCATGTGAACGGGGCCTTAGGCCCCGTTCACATGGACTTTATCTTTCTTAGTCTTGAAAATATTTGCTAAAAAAATTTGTAATTCTTATAATTTCCTACTTATAAAAAAGAAAATACAAACCTCTGTATGAAAAATATCTTTATATTAAATTTTTCATTGTATCAGATTTATGAATTTTCTTTTAACATTTGGCTGGAAAATCAAAAATTCCTATACAAAGAAAATACACAAATTTATAGAGTAAAAAAAATTTTGATACGCACCTATTTGAAAAAAATGGCTTTAGTATTTGAATAATATAATTCTTGAAGAAATAGAAAAGGATAAACAGATGAGCTTAATTGCATAGAAAGTTTGACTCCCACAAGTTTTTTTGTTTCTGGAGTAATTTTGTTCCAGACATCTAGAATGACATTTTCAGGTTATCTTTGCTGCTGGTATCAAAATTTTTGAGTTCACGACCGATTTCTTCCCATAAGTGTTCCATTAGGTTTAAATCAGGAGACTGGTGGTGTGTGAAGTTGCTGCGACGTATGATAAAGGCATCATTCTTTACAAACGTTGCAGTGTGTTTGGAATCGTTGTCCTGGTGGAAGTTAAATGGTCTTACCAGAGACAGTTTCGTACCACTAGCAAGGACATTTTGTTTCAAAATGTCTAGGTACACATAGCTATCCATGTTACCTTCAACGAAACATAAATTATACACACCAGAACTCATGCAACCCCATACCTTCACTTTTCCTCCACCGTGTTAATAATAATAAGTTTTTGTTTTCTCCGTGCCATAACTCGTCCATCTGAAACAGAGACAAAACTTTGATTCACCCCTGAAAAGTACGGAATCCCAAAAAGTTAAGGGCTTACATGCTTTTTTGCTCACTCAAGACCCTTTTTTCTGTTAAGTTTGCTAATGAATGGCTTCTTACATGCAACATACACATTGTAGCCACCTTTTGATTAATTTTCTTAGTCTGAAGTTATATTCAATATTGTAATCAGTTTTCAACAAGGATGCAAGTTGTGGTACACTAATTCGTGGATTATCGCGAACCTTTCTCAGAATATTCCTCGTGTATATAGCTCAATGAGGTCTTCCGGATCGGTTCCAATTTTCCAGTTTCTACCTAATATCTTTCAATGATTTTTACCATAGATTTACATTTGCTTGCGATTTCTCCAATATTTTCCTCATTGATAAACCGTCATTTCTCAACTTTATCACCAACACGCGAAATCTTTCGGAATTCCCATTTAAGGCGATCCACTGGTATAAAAAATAGTTTGAAATGATTACTTACACTCTACTCAAGTTCTTTTTCATTTGATAGTTATAATCGAATGTGGGGCAGCTAGACTACGTTCTAATCAATTTGCATAGTGAGTACGGAAAGTTTTTTGCCTATCATTTTGTGTTTTCCTCAAAGTTTCAATTAATTACTTTTTATTTGTGAAAATTGAGGAATTTTTGTTGCAAATGCATTCTCTAGTACGAAATAAGTTTATTGTGCAGTTTCTGAATCTTTGATGAGATTTCTTTAGAAATTATAATTTACAGACCGTTTTCCTTTCTCTACTTAAACTTTTTATTCACTGTATAAATCTATCAAAAATATTATATTACATATATTGTAAAGTGGTAACTCATTAACTGACACTTTTCAGAATAAATTTTTGACACTAAATGATTGTTTTCATGTTGATAAGAAATACATTAACACATTGTAATGTGTCTGAACAAAAATATAACACTATCAGAATGCTTATAATTTTTACTTTTGAACTAAAATTTAATAGTTAGTCTTTGATGAGCTGTTAAATAAAATTTATTCTTTTTGTCAGTTAATGAATTTCAGCACTAAGCTGATGATAGATTCTTTTTTAAGTAAGAGTAAATATAAGTAATGACTTTTCTTAAAAAGAATGTAATTTATTATAAGGAGAAAATACATAAATCTGATACAATAAAGTGGGAAGAATGAAAAAATGGATAGTATACACATTATACAATACATGGAGTTTCAGAGGTGGAGAGATGGGAGTGCACAAATTTGATGATAGGATATTGACTTTGAATATCTTTTGTATTTTCAACATTTTGTATCCTTGTATCTTGCATTGCAGAACAAATGTCTTCCCTTTCAATTGAACATAAAACATGATACACTAATATGTTTTCAAGACTAAGAATGAGAAATGTTAATGCAAATACATACCTTTCCAAGACATATTTCTCGAATGGAAATATTGCTAGATTTGTAGAATGTAATTTCAGGAATTCTTTTTTGATAGTCTGAAGA
This sequence comes from Meta bourneti, assembly GCA_933210815.1. Taxonomy (NCBI): domain Eukaryota; kingdom Metazoa; phylum Arthropoda; class Arachnida; order Araneae; family Tetragnathidae; genus Meta; species Meta bourneti. Next base: position 93,417,411 of record OW119922.1, read on the forward strand.
ATTATTAATTGTCTGAAGTGAAAATGTAATTATTCATTTTGAGGGCATACCTGTTTTAAGGAGCTTTTTAGTGAATAAAATGTAAAAATTGTTAAAAAAACGTAAACAAAATTTAAATCTGACAATAACTGAAGGATCGAGTAAGCATAACTATGCAATCCAGTTATCCCTCAGTCTAAAGATTGAAAAACATAAGTTACCATTATCGAGTAACTGTTTTGTCTGCCTCTTCACAGAAACAAAATAAAGCATATGGAAATTGGTAGAATAAACATACCAATTAAAAAAACTTTAAATACAGTGGTGTATCCAGACAGATAGTTGCTGAACTTTAGACCCCTCCCCTTAAAGTTCATAGGAAAATTAAATTTTCTCCATTTGAAATTATCAATTGTTTATTCAATCTTTGAGAAAAATCTACACCAATCTAATGAAAGGCGAATTTATAGATACACTAGTTTCACAATCTCAAGATGTTTCTTCAATGCTTGACTTGAGAAACTGAAAACATCTTATAGTGTAAGGACAATCTACCATCTCAAGCAATAAAATTATGTTTCCATAATGCCACCACCATTGAATTTCAGATTTAATGATGCATTGCAATAGAACTCATTAAGCATTCGCCATACCGAGCAACCATAGGATTGGAATGTGATTCATCAATCCATACATTTTTTACATTAATCCAGAGACCAATTACAATGAACTTCGCTAGATTATAATGTTGATGTATTGAATTTATCAGTCTATCCCCATAAATGAAGTGAACCAGCTTGAACTGTATTGAAAGTTGGAATGAAATATAATTATATCCATATTCTTTTCATTATAGTGTCATACTTTTCTGAGACTTAATGCATCTGATTTTAGCTATTTTGTAACAGGAAGTAAAAGTTTGTTTTCCCCTCAATGAACTTACCTTAGTTTGTCATAATAAATTTCATTTGATTGAACATTCATACATGATAGCACTGATCAGAAGCTGAAGATCTTTTTACCAATTACTGTTTTATCAAAAGTACAAGTAATTTCTGTATTTTTGAAGAAAAAAGCAATTACTATTTAAAAATAAAGAAAAGTATAATAAACATGAAAATAAAATATATAACAAAGTAACATTCTTAGATAAAACCTGATTGACAACATTTGGACTGCAGAAACAAATTTATCAACAAAAATTGCATCAAACAAATTAAATTTTTATCTATTGCTTAGTTATTAATATTCATAATTGTAGAATGTAGTTACTTTTACATTATAGATACCATTTTGAGTTGAAATTGACACTAACATTTTTTCTATAATTGACAGGAAACATTTAAAAACATCAGATGTTTTATTTTATGTTCAAGACTATCAAGCATGTCAATGTAAGGCATTAAACCGTCCAGTAAGTTAAAAACATTTTTATTTTAAACATTAACATACAGGTTAAATGATAAAGCATTTAATTATGTGTGTCCAACAATTGACAATGAATGTATTTGAGAAAATCTTTGATTTTGGATTTGCTTCAATGATGCCTCAGATGATGTGAATGTATTCAAACTTGGAATGGTATCAGTAAATAAATTAGCAGAGTTACCACTATGTTCAACCTACAAAAATAAACTATTAAAACACAGTAAAATAAATCAAGAGCACATTACTATTCAAACAAATTCGTAATCCAGGTAAAAAATTCGGATTTTAACAGAAGTTTAAGACCAATAGAAATCAATATCAAGATTTTACACATCTGAATTCAAAATATATCACTCTCTAAACACATTCAGTGTTATGCTTGCACTAACTTTTCCTGTAGCCTTGCCTTAATCACCTTTATAGATTATGTTAGAATTCATAAAAGCTTTTGAAAATTTTGATTTTAGCAATGTTTGGGATATTCTTTACTGTTTGAAAGTTTTGCTATTTGCAAAAGATAATCAAAATTCAATTTTAACAAGAAATAATAAATGAAATACCTTGCAATGTACAGATGATATAAACAAATACTTAGAATATTACAATGCACAGAAGGATTTTTAAAAAGTTCTCAGAGGAAAGAGAATTCAATTGATATATTAGAGAAAAGGTTTTTAAATATAATGAAATTTATTTATGGTATGATCAGAAAGATTAAGGAAAGTTGATAGTTTTGAAAGGTATCTTTCTAATGCAAAAGTTGAATAGGTTTATTACAATTTTCAAAATAAATAAAATAATCTTTCAATTAAGGATAGATATCGAGGTAATGTCCATTCCCACATCAAATGCCACTGCCACCACCTCAAGAAACCTTGAAGATGCTTTCTTTGCTAAAAATGCTTTGCTTTTGGCAGTAGTGACTGATTATGTTAATCAGAAGCCTAAAAGTACACCAATTCCACAGCACACTAGTCACTCCTAAGCATGAAAACGTTTCTGTGCTTGTGTGGGGTTGTACACTGGTGGGGAGGTAGAAAATTTAGTTTTTACTAATGAAATCACAGAAAAATGAAATATTTAATTCTATCCGAGAACAATTTTTTTTATAAGTGCTCAGTTTGAATTTAGAGTCAAATTTTTGTGTCTATTGGTACCATCTCCACAGAGGGAAGAGATATGGAGCAAAAACAGTTAAGTTACAGTTTCTTTACCACTTTAAACAGCAACTATACAACCCAACCTAACCTCAATGAATTAAAGATTTGTGGTCCTATTATAGAAAGTGGTTAAAAATCACATTATTTAGAGCACAGGACATAAAAACGATTCTATGAGAGAAATGGGCAAAACTATTCAGAAAAACAACAAATTCATGTTAATTCAGAGTGCTTAGGCTCAGAAATTGTTTTATGTGCAATAAGGCAGACATTTTTATTTTGTCTTTATTGCGCTTCTTGGTGATTGTTCTGGCTTGGTGTATACTCAACTTTGTGACTTAGAATTTTGTAACCAACATTAAAAATCTATTTTTATAAATATTACACCTAATATGGAATCATTTTTTAGATTTATGTTTTTAAATGTGTGCTTTACCATTCCTATAAAAATTATGCTCCAATCATTACTTTTTAGAGTTTTGGGTTTTTATCGGAAATCTCTTCAGGGTTTATACTCGATTTTGGGAGCCATTGTACACAATTAAGTAGTAAAGCTTAAAAAATGCAACAAAAATAGATTCACGAAACCACTTATTTGATTAAATGTTCATTAGTTTTATCTCAAAATGGAAAATTAATGCTGTAAATTTTAAGACTAAATGAACAAGATACAATAAAAAGTATTATAAGACAAACTAGTCAGTTGCCAGTTAAAAATATTACAATTTTACTTGCAGATTGATGCTTTGCAAAAGAAATAATTTCATACAAATACTGTGATAAAAATATGAAAGAAATAATAGAGTACAATGACTTTCTTACTTGAGCTTTCATAAGAGCTTCCAAACATGGCTGAAAATATTCAATTCTTCCTTCATATAATAAAGGCAATTCTGATTTTAATAACTTATCTTGGCTTTTGGAATCCTCTTCTAAGTTTGCTAAATTTTGACGAGCCTGAAATAGTCATTAGAAATTATTCTTAAATAAAAAACCTAATAGCTCCAACTTGAAAGTACATCTCACGATAAAATAAAATTCATTAATTAAAAAAAGACAATATAAGCTTTGCCTATCATTGAAACTATGACAAAATAACAAATTGCTCAAACTTCAATAAAAACTTCATAATCAAATATAATTTTGAAAAAGTTTCGTTTTTATCAAATTTTATTTTAGTCAATCAACATTATTGTTTTCATTCAGGTATACCAAATATTCCTTTCCAAACTACTCTTATCTCAGCACATGCATTATAAAAACTACCTACTGCCATAGCATTAAGTCATTACTCCATATCACAACTGTCATATTGTAGATAAAAGTAGACAGCACATTTCAGACAGGAGGCAATGAATAGATCACAATGGGGACCAACTCTTAAACTGCAAGTCAATATCCAATATTGCTCTGTTAATCACTAATTCTTGAAAAAGTTTACAAAACTAGAAAATCAGTGAAGAAACAAGGGAAATGAACCTGCTGGCCTAGCTACAGCTGAAAGACTTGAAAGGAGAAAACTCCAAGTTTGCCTGTGAGATATCGATGCCTAATGGAAACTGAGATGAGTTTCTATACACTACAAACAATTTCTGATATTGTGAAGAATAGTAAAAAGTGGTTAACTTCTATCTCTTTTAACAACAATGTTTACAAATGCCGGACATCAGGTCTCATGCCATTAGTCCATAGGCAACAATAAAAAATGTTTAACAGAAAAATTCCCCATAAACAAAAACTAATTTATAAATACAAGTACTTTAAATTTGTTTAATTTTAACTATACTCCCTATCATTTTTAAGAATTTCAATATACCACAGAAGTTAATGAAAGTAAGCCAGTGGTTTTGAAGGTGGAAGTCTCATACTTGTCTTGAAAAATGCTTTAAAAAACTATTCAAGTAAAAAATTAAAATTGCCAAATTAGCGACAATTATGACAAATTGGGCTTCATGAAGGGATTCAAAACAGAAAAGTAACTGCTCTCTTCTACTGTTCTAACCTTGGCTCAGTGTTCGAACTCGGTAAAATTGATTGGGAAATATTTTATACACAATAGCGCCAAATACATGCAAAAATGAGAATTTAAATGCATATTCATGAGGTTTTCTAGAAAATTAGTGCTAAAGTATGACAATCTAGCAATCACTGATTTTTGTGTTTTTCTTTCATGGTTGCCACCACTTGATGCCTAACCTTCTAAATTAGCACTAGAACATTTTTCCCTAAAGATAAATCTGGAAAATACTTTTTTGTCTGGAAGCTATGAATGCTCTACAATAATGCAGTTCTATATTAACACTGGAGGATGCAAGTTTCATATATTTGAGGGCAATTTAAGTTCTGATTAAGAATGTAATTTCTAGTCTTATCACAATGCAAAACCCAGTTAATTTCTTTCATTTCGTAAAAGAAAAACAAATACAAAACTTACAAGAGTGCCATGTTATGCAAAAGAAAATATTCAAATAATATGTGTAGATTAAAATGTAAAGATAACTTACTGATTGCAATTTCACTAGATTAGGACCTGTTTTTTCTTTCTCTTCTAATTTCTGTACTTTTTGAGTAGCTTTCATGCATTCCTTTAAAAAGAAAATAGTAAAGCACATCTAAGTTTGCATGAACACCTATTTTTATTAATATTTAGTCCCTCCAAAAACATCAATTGCACTTTAAGAAACACTTTACCATTTATAGTAAAAAGCTGAAAATCTATCAATAAATAATTGCAAAATTTAGGAAGATATATAAACTATTTTGGGCGCTTTGGAGTCGTATCATTAGGGAGGCCAAGGTTCACATGAACTGTAGTGCCGGGGAGCTAGTTTATATAAACTATTTTATTCGTGTGCAATATCCCCATACACATAATATATAACCACCGAGATTTATTTGTGAATAAAATGTGACTTAAAATCTTTCAAAAGCAGTAATCAATAATTTATAATTTCTAGTGATATTCATTGGGTAATTGGATTTCAATGGATACCTTTCCTGTAAAGTAACACACAAAGCTCATTAAAAAAAGGTGACACTCATTCCAATTCCAATGATTGTGATTGAACATTATTAGATTAATCCAACACAAGCTGCTAATTTAGTTTATTGATTTATAAAATAGAAAAATGCAAATCCAAGTTCAACATCAGTATTTCCAAAAATTTCAAAAATATAAATGTAGATCGAAACAGGGATGCATAAAATTATCATGTTAACCAAATTAGTATACAAATTAAAAATGAAAACAATCAACATTAAATTTAACCCTAGAAACCTAGTCATTTTTAAATTTTACAATAAAATATATACATTTCAACATTCCTCCTATGTTTAGTTTCAAATCAAACTATTTCTACAAATTGCATACCAGAAATATGATTAAAGATTGAACTACAGAAATGTTACAAAAGATAAAAAATGTGGTTATAAATGTATATATAAAAATTCATATACCAGTGTAAAACTGACTCAGTGATTAAAAATGCAGTTTATAAATGTATACTATATAACAATTCATATAATATTAACATGCTTTGAAAAGGATAGATAATAAAGTGACAGAGAAATAAATGAACATTAAAAACCTTTAGAGTTATTAGAAAGTGTTCATAATACCTGATTATTTCAGAAGGTTCAAATTTGTAATACAATGGAAACATCCATGCTTGTAGGTATTTGTGCAGTTAACTCAGAATAATAAAAACTAAAGAAAAATATTTGAAACCCTGAATAAACTATTTGCAAGAACTTTAATAAAAAGTATTGTTTTTAAATTAGAAAATAAATATTAATTTGATTTACCATTAGATGTCTTATAATACTTTATAAGACATGTAATAGGGACTAAAATGCCCTATCAGATAAAAAATAAAACACGATTTATGCAATAAGGACTTCTTACTTGTATAGATTGGTCTCGCTTTTTTAAAGCACTTTTTGTTTCAGAAAACACACTTTGAAATCTAAAATAAGCACATAAGTAACAAAAATTTAGTTAAAAGGATTACATTTTTATGCACAAATCATTAGCTATCTAGTATTTAAAAGGTCTGCAAATAAAATTTATTGCTTGCAAATAATAGTGTACAGTTGGCAGAATTTCCATAAATATTCAATTCTTACAAAGGTATTCAAAATTAGCTGAAACAATGAGAAATGTTTTTAAAAAATCCTAGTTTTTATATATAAGGATTTTATGAAGGAAATTGATGATATTAATGGAAGGAAAAACTTTGGCTTACTTTTTTAAGGGTTCAACAACGGTTCGACGGGTCACTAATACCTGTTGAAGATAAATATCATCAATAGTTAAAGAAATAAAATAATTGTAGATGACACTCCACTCCTGGCATTTAGTTAAAATTCTCAAGCAATTAAATCACATAATTGAAACTGAAAATTAAGTTTAAAAAAATGAAACAGATGAAAATTAAAAGCTGAATATAAATTAATAAATATATTTTTCAAGGTAACTGTATAAAATGATATCAGATCAAAAACCCATTTTTGAAACGTTTGATGGAAACTTTTCAAATTGATTAAAAATTAAAATAAAATAATGTTCTATTGTTCTTTAAGGTTGTTCGCGTTGTGCATACGTCAGTGACAGTTGTTGGCACTATTCCTTAATTAGAATAACTTCTCATATACTTGGGCAGCACCAAGAATGTTGCCAACTTCTCAGTTAGTACCTGATCTCTTGATGCGATAAGTCAATATCGCCAGAGCTCCGTTCCATGAACCATTCTTTGTGTACTACTGATAGTACAGTAATTTGAATCAAGGTAAATAAATATAGCAGTAGTTAAACATACAGTTTAGGAGATTCACTCAGAATAAATTCAGAATGTAGCAATGATAGGTCTTACCAGATCTTCATCAAAAGAATTAGATTGAGAAACATATGAATGCCATTCTTCAACTAATTCCCGAAGCTTCTCTTCTTCATGACATAGCAAACTATTGGACAGATCAGATGTCATCTTTTTCTCACAGCGGTTGACTTCTACACAAAAACTAAATCTTTAGCACTTTTCAGTACATTCTGCTTGCTTAATTTTAGAAAAATATTAGCACATATTTACCAAGAATGCAGTCTTCATACTTCTTAGCATCCTTATATAATTTCTTGGTAGTATTCTCTAACCTATACACACAAACCAAATCACAATAATTCAAGGAGATAAAAATGAAAGCACTTCAATGATATGAAATTCCTACAGCAGTTAAAATAGCAACACTAGGTTGAAAAAGGAAGGCTTGTACATTATGTATGATTAGATCTACTTAAGATGTTTTAAAATTGAGAAAACTAAACAGATTAATTGTCAGTGCAATGAGTAAGGCAATGTTAAGGGCATAAAGCATTATAAAGCAGTTTTAGTTATAAAGTGCAAGCATAGTAAAAGTTGCCAGAGTAATAGGAACTAGTTAAAATATTAATGGGAACTTACTGTTCAAGCTTAGAAACATGCTTCTCAAGCACTACCTCATCCTGAATAAAGCATCAAACAATATTAGTGTATAACAGTGGAAAGGAATGTCATGTAATATATACTCTATAATATATCATACTTGCCAACCTCCAAGAAAAAAATGAGGAAGACTTTTACGACGTAAAAATCAAATAGAACCAGACAAAATTGACTAGGCAATATTTTATACAAAATAGTCAAATATATGCAAAAATAAGCTATTAAACTTTTTCTGAAAATTTTCGCCAAAGGTTTTTCCATGGTTACCACTGTTTGGAATCAAAACTTTGAAATTGGTGTAATTTGAAAATTTTCTCAATAAAGAAAAATCTGGAAAGTGCTTATCTGTATGGAAGAATGAAACAGTGTTTATTCTGAAGGACTTCCAGAAAAGATGGTAAGTATGCAATTTTATTACTTCACGAATTGTCCCAGCGTGGCTATGCAGCATCATATTAAAAAATTTCAAGTTGAAAAGAAAATTCCAGATATTTTTCCATTCAGAAGACCAGAAAAATATGTGGTTTTCCAGGAGACTTCTGGGAAAACCAGAAGAGTTGGTAGGTATGATAGAAGCGGTATAAGCAAGAATAGAGTGAAAATGGCATCACATAATGTTTCAATTTGGTTATCGAGCTTGCATAGAACACATTGCTTCAAGCGAGAATTTCATTACTTAAAGCAAGAATTGGGAGAAACAAAAACCAGTTTTAAAAACAGCTGTATTAATAAATTCCACAATATCATGTAATATCATGTATAAAGGCCACAATATCATGTATTTTTTCAGTTGCATAAAGAGCAACTGAAAAATATTAGATTTTTCAAAAATTCTAAACAGTATTAAGAAAAATAAATCAATTAGAAACAACATATAATCAGCTAATAAATTTTAAAGTATTTTTATAAAAAATATGAGTAAGTAGATTTCTACCTTTTGAATGAGATAAGGTTTAGATCCATGTCTTTGAAGTTTCTTTAAAGGGTTCCTACAATATTAAAACCATTACCTGCTATAAAACAAACTTTAGATAAAGAACAATTTACTGTGATATTATTAGACATATATTATAAAGACCAAGATTTTGCATTTATAATAGGAATATCAACAAGTAAATTCTACAATCTAAAATGCTAGCCTGTTCTGATAAAATGTATGGTATTTCACTCACAATTAAGAACAAGTACAAATAAAAACGTCAAAACAAATATATACATCACATATTTATCAGTATTAAACTACATTTTTTACAATGCTTTAATTCTGAATAGAAGTGCTACTCTCTCTTTAATTGTCTTTTCTGCTCTTTGCAGGAAATTGATTTCATCAATGATTGGTACTATGGAAATTTTCAGACTTTTTGGGTATTTTTGTATTTTATCAGTGATAAAAAAATTAATTAAAACCCCACAATTGTTAAAGAAACTATTTTATTCTCTTGAAAACTTTCAATACATGTTTTTATAAAAACTAATGAATGAGTGTAACTTGTAGTGACTATTTACCCTAGAAATCATAGGTCCGTAAAACAACTTTAGAAAAGTAGTTTGAAAAATTTTTTGAATATACTTTTACTTACACACATAAACATAATAAAAATGTTTTTCAAATACTTCTATCACATCACATTTTTGCATGAAACCAATTTCAAGTTATGTATTCAATATATTTGATGAAAAAAATGTACTATTCAAATCATCGCTTCAAAATTGTTTTTTTTTCAATATCGCTGTTACTTTTCTCATGTCTACAAGAGGCGAGTAGGGGTAGATGAATTAATGTCATATTGGAATAACACAACTTTAGATGTTTTCTGGTACTTAAGACTAAAATATCTTTAAAGTAGTACTTATGAATTTATCACTCAGGTTGATAACTTAATATCACAATTGCAAACTCCATCAAAATATTTCAGAAAAATTATAATAGAACAGGATAAAAAATTTATTTAAAATTGAACAATATTTAAGATTGAAATGTACCATGTTGAGATTTAATTAATTTTTTTAAAATAGTTTCTTACCAACTCATTTATAATATTTTTATGAATGATATCAAAGCCAAGGCCAGAGGCAGCAGCTGAAAACAAACAAAAAATTATCTCAAAAGTGTGCAGTAGTTATAGTTGTTTTTCATTCACCTAGATAAGCTAAAATATTAAGTTTACAAACTCACATTTTTCTAGTTCAACAGTCAAGCAACATTAATTTCAAATTTGTTCATGCAATCTGCAAGAGTTCATATCTAAAACATATTAATTCTTTTTATATGGTCTTTATATTCTTTTTATATTATCAACTGATGATTCTCATCAAGAATGTTAGCTCGAAAATAGAATTGGTAAAGCAAAATCCTTGAATATTTCATTTTTAGTTAACTGAGTATTGTGCAGCAGTGGTGTAACTAGGGCGGGGTTAAGTGGGTGAGCTCATCGAGCCATTTAATTTTTTTTTCACATAGTGCCTTTTCCCATCAAAGCATATATCTTAAAATTCTGTAAAGTGTCAAATTGTTTAAAATTGCAATTTACTTTTAATAATTCAACAGTTCACTGTGGCTCAGTGGGTTTGCCCACCTGCAAATTGTAGGCAGTGCAAGTTCAATATGAGGTAGTTCAAAATGTTCCTGGGTGTATTTCTGTTCTGTTTCAGTAAAGCTTACCTTGTGTATGTTCATTTACTTGACATTGTTTGGGCAAATAGATTCTAAATTGATTAATCACTAAAAATTGAATTAGGAACAAACTAACAAACCTTGTCTCGTATACGATGTAGAAATCAGATGAATCACAGAAAAATACCCTTGGAAGACAAATACAAGGTATGGAGGGAGGTTGGGTTTTATGGCGCAGGGGGCATATTTGGTCATGCTGCATCACACAATATCAAGTAATACATACACATACAAGGAAAGTTTTACTGACACAGAAAGAAATACACCCAGGGAGGAATAAGGAGTGCATGGAAAACGTATTCATGAAACATGTGAACATGAACCTATTTGTACAAAGCTTTCAAAATTAATTACATTTTTTCACTGAGAAATTAATTATGGCCATGACTCTTGGAGTTTTTGTGCAAAGGATTTATTATCTGAGCTTCTGAAACTCACAAATTTGAAGGATGGAAATCAACTAAAGAAATTGAAAAATCTAGCGCTGTTTTGAGAATTTGATTAATCAAATATACGTCAAATAAGTACCAAGAAATAAAATAATTACTTTGTTTTTCAAGAATTCCCATTTGAAACCTATATTATAATCAAAAAATTGCTTTTTGTCCCGATTATTTGAATCGTTGAACCACTAAAGAAAACATGAGATTATTCAACATTTGAAAAATGACAAAAAATAAACTCAGATATTCAAAATTAAATAGAAATGTATAAAAAAATACTGACGTTAAAACGAGGAATAAATATAAAGAAACGGGGAGATAAAAGGAAGGAAAATATATTTTCAAATGTCTGCAATATTTTTCGACAAGGCAAGAAAAAGTGTATTACCTTTTCAATGTTTCAATAGATTGCTCTTTTCCACAAGAGCATTCTATTAAAAATTCACCTTCACTGTTTCTATTTACTTCCCCCAAGATACCAGTAAATTTATTTGGATCATTTGATCATCACATTACCGTACTTGATCCCTTTATTTTTAGACAAATGACAACAAAAATTTTGATTGGTTAAAATGTGATAGTGGATCAAATGGGAGCGAAATGCAGCACCCGAGGCTTGTGCTCAGGGTAATTACATTTGGCACGTTATCGCGCTTTTCAACTACCGCATTTGCCACTTTTTACTAGTTATCACTTTCTTAGCTAATGCTTTGGCGCATCTTTTGGTTTTGGCTGCTTAGAGAAACGTCTTCAACCGTTACCACCGAGATATCTCGGTGGTAACGCTTCAACGTCTTCATTAATGAGTCATCTTTTTCCCGCCTTCGAAGAATAGAATGTAGAATGGCAGAAACCGGGGGTGACAGGAGAGTAGGAAGCTATCTTAACCAAGGGGTGTTGTACCATTTTTAAACATCTATCATCGTTGTATGTAAATGTTTGAAAATTGAAAACCAATTTTATTTTTACAGAATTCTTTACCGTTTGGGCAGGGAGATTCTAAGAAACTGCGAACCCCTCCATTCTTGCAATTGAGAATTACACAAAATGCTGTGACTCCTGCTTGAGCAAATCAAAAAATACGTAACCCATTTTACTCAGAATAAAATGCTGATAACTTTGGCTTAACTTTGATTGTTAGGTGTTTACAAACTCTTGATTGAAATTTGCAATTTCCTTTTTTAATTTCAAAGACAAATTTACATGGTGAACGGAAAAAAACACCAATTTTTTTACAAGACTTGACATTTTTTTGCAAGAACCACAGTGACAGTAGATTTTGCCATGGGTGAGAAAACAGGAGTGTTGTGAGCCTTTCCAAGATTTTATTACTGATAAAAAAGGGAAATTTTAATCTAGTAGTTACTATATATATGTATGGTGAACGCAACCATACATATATATAGTAAAATCTGAAATTTCATGGCTTCCACTCAGTTCTGACATCAAAAATTTGATCACTTTGTTTTGCGTAATTAAGAAAATATTCAAGTTTAAAGTAAAAAATCCACTTTTTCTATTTATTTTCAAAGACAATTTAATACATTTTTACAGTTTATTAGATACCTATTATCTTTCCATTGCAATTAATAGCCATAGATCTATTTCAATATTGTGGACTTTTTATTTGAAAAATATTTCAGTGCACACAAAATTTGAAGTGTAAGAGTAAAATTTTACCACTATACTATAAGTTCAATTTATATCATCAAAATAATTAGTTATATCATCAAAAATTGGTCACTTTGTTTTGATTAATAAAGAAATATCAGTTCAAAGTTTTGAAAAGCCATTTTTGCTTCATTTGTTTTAAGGACAATTTATTACTTATTTAAAACCTTTTTTTTAAGTTTATTAAATGACCATAGATCTTTTTGAATGTTGTAGATTTTAATTTGAAAAGAAAACATTTTAGTGGTATATCTCGTGAGCAGTATGCTTTTGTAAAGAAAATGTTAAGGTTTATTGTAGGCTCTTCAGACTTCTTGAAATACGTTTTCCCTATACTGAGATGATAAACCATACACAACACAGAATCATCGTTTTGTATCTGTAGAATATAACTACATAAAGTGTCTCATGGTGGCTCAGGACGTTGGTAAATTGATTCTCCTAAGATCAAAAAACATGCTCAAGAAAAATTTTAAAACGAATCTCCCTTGTACTCGTAATTTTGGTAAATGTATAGAAAATGATTTTTTCACAACTGTAAACTCAATATTCTCTAACTTTTTGATGCAAAATAATAAAATGGTCAAATTTTAGTATATTGTTACTACAGAGAAGTCCTTAGTACAACGTTGTGTTGCTCCAGTGTGACGTTAATTAAAATACCATACCTACCTTAGTCAGGGACGTAACTAGACTAGTTTCCACCCGGGGCAAGAACTCGCCCGTCTTAGCACCCCCTCTCTTCATCTTTTATCATGCGTAAATATCTATAGTAAAAAAATACTACTCGGCCAGTTTAGCGCCCCCCCCCCCAAAAAAAAAAAATCCGGCGCTCGAGGCACATGCCCCGTCTGCCCCCCCCCCCTAGTTACATCACTGATCTTAGTACATATTTAATTTTCTTCTCAACGTACCCCACAGAAGATACATCAACCAAAAAATGGAATCCCATTTTAATGAACAAATCTTAGAAAGGATCAAAACACACTCCTGTTTTCTTATTCTGGACAAAATCTGTCATCATGATTCTAGCAGAACAAAACTAGTTCAAGTGTTTTGCCCCTTCACCTGGTGATTTTCATCGAATATTTTTAAAATCCTCAGTTTAATAGTCAACTTTAACCATCGATAAAAATGAACCAAAATATTCGACATTTTAGACTGAGTAAAGTGTGTTTACTCATTTTGAATTTGTTCTACTAGAGGAAGTTAATGCACTTTCCATAAACACTTCAATTGCAAAAAAATGGAGGTGTTACAAGCATCTAAGAAACCCCCCCCCCCCCCCGTTCTCCGCAGTACGAAAAGGAATGTTTCAAAAATGTAACTGGCTTAGAACTCTCAAGACATGTATAAACAAGTGAACAAAATGAAAAAATTTTAAAGTAGAAGTGTTTTGAAATATGGAATAATTAGAAAATACATTATAACTACATTATGTAAATAGAGAAATGTTGGGATTTTTTAAAAATCTCCTTATAACCAAATTGCTCTGCAAAACTTTTTGCCAGCAAATATTTGTTTTTCGGGAAAATAAAACTGTTTGAAATCTTTGAAATTCTTACATAATGAGTGTATAGATTTTGAAACTACTTTGTATTGTATTCCATTTGTACTATTTTTAATTCGATTTAAATATTTGGCAACCCATTATTTACTGGGATGAATTCAAAAATTGAGGGTCCGCGGTAGCCCAGTTGGAAGAGCAATGGATTAGCAATCGGAGGGTTGCGAGTTCGAAACTTACTCCAGCCAAAGACCGTCATATACACGGGGCTAGTGCACGTTAAATCTGTCGTGGCCTCAAATGTCTTCCCGCAGGCCTAGTGTGGAAGTTTGGAGAGTGGGATGTTAGCTCAGGTGTTGTTCTCGTCATCTGACCGTGGTTTAAAATTACGAGGCGTTGTCTTTGGATCTTCCAGGATTGATCCCATACCGTCGCTAATTGCCTGTTGGGTTGCTCCAGTGCGACATTAATTAACTATCTACCTAATAAAAATTGCGAATAATTATTTATTAGTGTATTCACGTTATGTGATTACATTTTTATTGATGAATTAGCAATGACAAGAATTGAAGAACAAATTCCCAGATTCAATTTTCAGTGCGTACATAGTTTAATTTGATAAATGTAGGGATGGAAATTACAAACCTCCCCCACTTCTCATCACCAGCGCCCTCTACCTCCGATAGGCTGCGAAAAGGGTGAACGCGCGCGAAGAGTCCGAGCTGAAATCGAACAAGGAAAGACGTTCCTCTGATGTTCGTGAAAGATTATCGAATGGGCAATACGTGCTCAGGAACTGTTTGTGATGCCAGACGGGCATTCATCATTTTTGCACTTGTAATAAGAATGCACTTGTAATAAGAATGCATTTGTACATATTTCACCAGCTTCATCTCTTCAAAATTCAATATTAATTTTACCGGAATATTGTGTACCCTATTCTTACATAAATATCTCTATTTTTTCAGTTGATCTTAAAAACAATATTTTTTAATAATTTAAATATTTACATTAACCTTATAACGAGTCAGATGACGATGTAATACTTGAGCTGGCACCCCACTCCGAACTTCCACACCACCTCAACGTGAGGACATTTGAGGTCACGACAATTTTAACGCGCACCTGCTCCCATGTACACGATTGTCTTTGGTTGGATCGAGTTTCGAACACGCAACCCTCCGTTTGCTAATCCGCTACTCTTCCAATCTGGGTACCACGGCCCCATCAAATAACGGAGTCAAGTACTCAATTTATATAATCTATATATGGGATAAATACACGAATACCCTGAAGACGTAAAATAAAAATGCTCTTTCTTGCCAGCGATACTTGAAATTTGATTGGGATCTTGTTGGATTATTACTTAAAGTTAAGTCAAAACAAAGTGCATCATATGAGTTAAAGGGAGGTTATACATCCTTTTGATGGAAGTTCAATGTAAGATTTTTCTCCTAAAATTGAAATATTTCGTTTTATAAACTCCTTTTTCTATTACAAAGAGTTTTAAAAATTGTGTTTTTTCAGCAGTTCTAAGTTTAAACATTTAAGATGTACAAAAGCGATACAATAGTATGAAGGAAATTGAGTTTATTTAAAGGATTATGATGGAATGAAAAAAAAAGGAAATTCTTATCTTTTTAAATTTAAAATGAATGATGGTTTCACAAATTCAAAAAGATGTAATGTAAAAAAAATCAGTATATAATTATGCAACACAGTGGTTCTCAATCTTTGTGAGATCACTACTCGGTAAATTCCTTTTTATAAGACAACGGCCCGGTTCCAACAAATTTACTCGTATTTACTTTATACACTAAATAAACCTGAGTATTAATTATGTTATAATCATGAGAGTATTAGTATATTTCTGTATACTATGTGGCCTGTTAACAAGTATAAAGTTTCAGTAAGATTGGTTATCAGTCACTGGACACGAAATAGTGTAGCGTATTGTACAGGCCGACATCATTAAATTAATTTGTGCTAATTTTTATGGATATACCTCATTCTGATCACCCAAAACAAAGTCCTACGTCTCTTATCTATATCAAAATTTAAATAAACAAGCCTATTACATTGAACAAATCACGTCACTAGGGTTTCTAAGCAAGTACTCGCACACAACAATGCGAATTTACGAAAAACATTATGAAAAAAACTCTGAGAACCGGATACAGGGGCGGTTACTTTGATCTTCAATTTTAGCGGGAAAATTTTGTTTATACTCCCTTGCTGATTGGTCACTGACATTAGCTACACGGACTGTATTTACCCTTTGTGAATCTGAGCTTTTCGAAGCATTTAAACTTTATTCTCCTCCAAATATTTCAACTAAAAATTGTTCATAAAAATGTCCAAAATTAAAATGACAAATTCCAGGAGAACCTCTCGGCCTGGTGGTAAGAAACAATGGTGTAAAAGTCTACACTGCGCTAGAACACAAAGACTGGGATGTTGACTGGCGATGGAGTTTATGATGTCTGTGCTGTGCGCTTAACTTTAATTATCAAAGCCAAATTCATTGTAAATATTCATAAATCTCATAATTAAACTTAGTTATTCTTTAAAAGTTTCGTCATGTTGCCAATCGCCCACAAACCAGCACTCCCACATCTCAGAAGCGGGATAGACGCCTTGGAAGATTCCAGCCAGTATTTTCGAAAGGATATTTAAAAAAAAAACCGAACTATGTGAACATTCCATAATACAAAATGATATTAAAGAAGTCAGCGTTGCATTGAAAAATTGCAAGACAGGCAAAATAAAAATATTGCAGATTCATTTTCGAAAATGACGGCAATCGATCGAATAGAAGACACGTTAAAAAAATTTCTGGCTTTAATTTCGGAACGGATAACGAAGAATTTAACGAGAAATTGAAAAATAAAGATAGCTTTTTTCTAAACGAATTGATTACAATATCTAATTTGCTAAGCATTTCTTTCGAAGGCACGAATATCTATGTTATGTAACCTTGAAAGCTTCATCGAGAACGAACGCGCCGATCTGTCTGAATCCGAATCAGAAGACATAAGCAAAACAAACGATGAATGTAATGTTGAAAGTAATACTCATAACTCAGTGTGATTATATGCATAGTAGTAGAAATAAGATTGATAATGATTTTTCTATGCAATGTGGTGAATATGATTTTAAAAGTAATACTCATGTTTCTCAGTGCGATGATGTATATACAAGTAGAAATAAGAATAATAGTAATTATGCTATTCAAAATGTCAGTATAAATTACTCTGATATCGAAAGTACCCTTACTAAGTTCAATGCAGAACCGCACGAAAATGTTTTTCATTGGATCGAACATTTCGAGAATATTTCTCAGTTGTTTTGTTTGTCAGATTTGCAAAAATTCATTTTTGGCAAGAGATCGCTTAGTGGTAACGCTGCTTTGTGTGTTAGAACAGAACCAGAAATAAATTCATGGTCAAAATTGAAACAGGCCTTGATCGACAAATTCTCTTTTGAGATAAACTCTGCTAATTTACATGAACTTTTGAGTAAAAGGAAAATGAGGGATTCTGAATCCACTCAGGAATATTTTTTTAAAGATGAAAGAATTGGGCAGTTGTGGAAAAATCGATGACGCTGCTTTGATGCACTATGTGATTAAAGGAATAAATGACAAACAGGAAACAAAACTATTCTGTACGGTTGTAAAAATGTGTTTGAGTTTAAAGGAAAACTGAAAGTGTATGAAATAATGAAAGCTGATTCTGCATATGGTAAAAGTGCTTTCGACAGAAAAAATTTCGATAGGCTTAATTATGATAAGAATTTTGATAGAATGAAAACCAAACATGATGATCACTGTAGAATTAACTCTTTTGATAGAACAAAAAAATGAGTACAGTAATAGATTTAATTCTAAAAACGAAACTGTAAACAGAGATAAGAGTCAAGTTTGATAGAATGAAATAGAATGGTTCAGAAAATCGTAACAAGATTTGTTTTAATTGTGGATCAAAAGATCATATTTCTAGATTTTGTTTTCATAAAGATAAGGACTTGAATGTTTTCGATGTGGCACGTTTGGTCACAAGGCTTCGGAATGCGGAATGAATTCGCAACCGGAAGTAGCCATTTTAGATGTTGGCGTAGAATCGAAAGTAAGGAAAATGGTAATGATTAATGGTTTAAGTGTTAATTCATTGATAGATACTGGAAGTCAAGCTTCTTTGATTCGCAAATCTGTTTTTGACAAATTAAATCTTAAGGAATTATGCCGGTTGAATTCTACTTTGACTGGTACCATTTTCAGAGAAAAAGATCGTCGAGACTAAAGTTACTGAATGGCTAGATCAAGGGATAGTAGAACCAAGTTCTTCAGAATATTGTAGCCCCATTGTAATTGTAAAGAAAAAGGATGGAACCCCTCGTGTGTGCATAGACTATAGAAGATTAAAAAAAGTGAAAATAGAGGGTCTGAACAAGTGCAAAGAAATTGTCGAAATTGAATTTCATGCAAATTTTGAAACAAAGAGAGGAACTCAGGAAGCATGCAAAACAACAAATTTTTAAGATTCAAGAAGAAAATAAGAAGACGTACAATTTAAGAAGGAACCAAAACTTTATGCAGTTAATGATTTTGTTGCCATCAAGAGAACTCAGTTTGGTCCGCACTTGAAGCTAAAACCAAAGTACCTTGGACCCTATAGAATCACCAGAATTAAAGGAGGAAATACATACGACGTTGTAAAAGAGGGATGTCATGAAGGACCCAACCTCACTACAACATGCGCTGAATTTCTTAAACCGTGGAATTGGATTTAAGGATTTGCTAAGACGTTGAAAAAGTTTGAAGACGTAGAAAGAAGTTGAAGAAGACGGAAGACGTTTAAAGAAAGACGAGAAACGACGTTTAAAGACAAGTGAAGCTAGAAGACGATTTGGCTCATTTAATCATTTTCAGAGCTGAAGGACGATTCAGAGCTCTATAACCTAGATACATTTGCTTTACAGAGACTGACAGATTTTGGAACTTTGCTTTTGCCTTTTTTGTATATTTCATAAACGCCTGGTGGACCAGTCGAACCCAGGATGGCCGATCTGTGGTGCCCAGACTGCCACTAGAGGGCACCTCCGCGCTGATGTCATCTCCGATCACTGGGCAGCCATTCCGCGCATTGGAGGAACGCAGTCAAAAGCGACGCAGAAGGAAGACGGCGAAGCTACCAGACGGACGTAACATTAGACGGTGCGATGAGCGCCGATGGAGTTTATGATGTCTGTGCTGTGCACTTAACTTTAATTGTCAAAGCCAAATTCATTGTAAATATTCATAATTAAACTTATTTTTTAAAAGTTTCGTCATGTTACCAATCGCCTACAAACCAGCACCCCCACATATATATATGAAACGATACCTAAAACTAACCCCCTAAGTACAATTTTACTACAAATCACCCCTAGCGGTCCCCCTTTTATCCCAGTCTTTGTCTCTCTATGTAAGTGGCCAATATCTTGCCAACCCCTTTCAACTTTGAACTCCAACCCCCTTGCTAACTTAGACCTCCTGCTTTCAAATCGCATATGTAAGATCACATTCCCTTTCGTAAAACTTCCGACTTCTACCAATGAACTTTCTTGTTAAATCCCCAGGTCCAATAATATTTTTCTTAATCCTAATCCCTCTAGCGAGATCTTTGTAAACTATTTATTCTTTTACGAGCCTCTTGGGCTAAGGAGCCCTCAGAGCCGTTTCAAACCCTCAACAACCTCATGATGTAACTACTCACCTACTGAAATAATAAATAATTGTTGTGGATCATTCTCTTCGGTTGCCTTATACCACTCTCGTCACGACTGCAGGCTTATGTGATCTGTTATTATGATATATATATATAATGTGTATATATAATCCCATTCCAAAGAGGGAAAACAATGAAACAATTCTATGCCTTGAAGTGTTTGTGTTTCAAATGAGATTTCATAGATCCTTTTGAGGCAATTACCTACAACTATCATTTAATTGTTTTGAGCAGCAGCACAGCACGAATATTTGATACAAAATGACCATCCGACCCACTGAGTAAAAAGATATTTTTGCGTTCTCAGCTCCTTCCCCTATGAAATTTGGTAACACTAATCATTAGTATGATTATTAGATCGTATTCTCCTTTATGGGGCAAATTTTTACAACGAGTAGCAACTTTTGCACCTGTTATTTAAATTAGAGATCAACACAATAAGAATCTGGATCACTGAAAAACCGAATGACTATATCCAATCATCTCACTAACTGAGATTAGCTGAGAGGAAATACAGTAGGAATCTTTCGAACCTTTCCCATTAAGATGGGGGTAGAGAAGACAGCATTCTGAACACGGCTTCCTCCGGCGCGGACATCCCCTTTGGCTATTTTTGGTTTCCAACCAATGTGTGGGGAAAACATCATTCTCCCACGGAATGGAATGTTGAATCGGAGGGGACTATGGAGGAGTAATCTTGCCATTAGGGGGTGAAGAAAATGTGTTGTTTGTACCATTTTGAATCATGCTTTTACAAATTTACTATTACTATTACTTGTACCATTACAAATTTTTAATATAAACGATTCAGTATATAAAGTAGTCTCACTTTTAGAATTACTAGAGTAAAATCAAAACTGTTGCCGCTTTAAAGCAAACTCGTTCCTTTATTATAAAGAAATGAGGAACCTTTAAATCAAGTTCTTTAAATTACTTTTACATAAAGATAATTTAAAGAACTTTTAAATTACCTTTAAATAAAGGAACGTTCCTTTACTTTAAAGTTTATTTAAAAGTTATTTATTAGGAAAGGAAAACGCTTTCTTTCAGTCTAAAATAACTCATATCCGTAGCCTTTGAATTTGTTAAAATATGAATGATTCAAAAACTCCAATTCCTATTTCTGGGGTACATTATAATCTATGGGAACATCACACTTTTTATGTGAGGGGAATACTTTGTGGTCCATAGCTTATTTATGATGATAAATTGTACCTCGATACCTTAACTCAGTATTATATATGATTTAGATATTCGAAAAAGTTTTTCAATGCAATGCTCATCGAACGTCAGCTCAATTCGATTGGAATGTGGGAACGGGAGAGAGACCTGGTCATTTCGAAATTATTTTCTGATTTTGTCCCTGGGTTTGAGTTTGCTTTTGGTTTGTCTCTCTGTGGTCATTTTTTGTTACATGATGACTAATTAGACTGAAACCTACGACTTAAAGTGGATTCCAAACTTAAAGTGTACCGTACATTTTTTCTCAAATCAAGATTCGAACACAGAGCCTTTTGTACCAAGGGCCTGGAATACGTGTGTGTGTTCATAAGGAATTATTCCCATTTCAGATACAGGCTCCGCCCATTCATTCTCCGACGCTATCGATTAGTTCTAGGTTATCCAAAACCACAAAGGATAGTGTAATTTTTCCAGAGCTTAAGCATTACTTTTATTTTACAAGGAAGTACTTAAGAATTCAGTGCGGTTGTTTGAAATTCCGGAAAGTTTAGTTTACTTATATTTTAAAATGCCAGTTAAGCTTGCCTTATTTTGTGAAGTTCCATGAATTTAAGTTCAATCTCATCTAAAAATGAGACTGAATTTATAATTAAATAAAAAAGCCATACCTAACTGAAGCCTAATAAAAATAAAGGCTATGCATAATCAAGAAAATAAAATATAAATTCACCTGAATCAAATTACAAATAGTAAGAACTCGCTAACTTTTTTCATCTTTTTTACAAGTTTAATAAATTAAATAAGGATATATTTTGGTTTTTTTACGAACCTAAGCTCCCATATCTATGTATTTCACCTATGTATAGTATTATGTACATATTTAACACCGAAGTGAAATCTGTGGCTAATGCATATAATTGTGAAAAATAAAGAACGGTTGTTAACGAAAATAGCCTTGATACCGGTTCATATCATATCTAAAAATATTTAACTCAGATGTATCATTTTATAGCTATTAATAACTCTCATGGTTCCATCAATATTTGTGTTGAATATTTTGTCTTCTCGGTAGGTATTTTAATTAACGCCACACTGATAGAACACGACGGGCTATTGGTGACGGTCCGGGATCAATCCCAAAGGAAAAGATCCGAGGGCACCACCACGTAATTTTGAACCAAGGTCAGATAAGGAGGCAACACCTGAGCTGGCACCCCACTCCCTGTCTTCTCGGAAAAGTAAAGATTAGAACCCGACTTTATCCCTAATTTAACCAATCTGGGATGTCACAAATGTCCTATATATAAGAACAGTTCAATAAATTAAATAAGGATATATTTGGTATTTTTTTCGAATTTAATCTCCCACAGCTCCATCCACCTACGTATTTCAATACGTGCATATTTAGCACTGAATTGAAAACTGTGCCTAATGTCTAATAACAAATTTACTTACGAAAGACAATCTGATTCCATATTCCGTCCCCAAGCTTCCATTCAGGTCTTGTTCTCTCAATTTGTTAAATTACTATCCGAATAGACAAAAAAATTACATGAAATTATGTGAGTTCAGTATTCGACACTTTTTCGTGAATAAAATAACCCACATAGTCAGCTTAGAGCAGACGCATTACCTGACATGTTTTCGGTTACACTAAATGTTTATCTATCAAAATGCGCATAATTCTTTTTTTACCTGAAACTAATAGTTAGTCTTTAAACAGCTAAACAGTAACAAATATTGTTTGGCAATTATTGATTTTCTGCTCTAAGCCGATGTTATGTATGTGTTTACAAAATAGATTACTCGCTGGGGAAAGTATCTCATTTGATGGTAATAAACGGAGAAACCTTGTAAAGTAAAAAGTGCAGGAATACACGAATGACTGAAAAACAAATTGAACTTGCATCATATTTGTTTTTAAATCAGTCAGCGCTCGGTACACTTTATCGTTTCAAGTGAGTCAGAAATAGGAAACTTGTAATTCTTTTTAGGACAAAGGAATAACTTTCATTTACTATCACCCAAAAAGGTACTGAAAGGATAAAATCTCGTTTATTAAAAAAAAAGGATTACTATTTTGTTGGTTACTCAAATTTACTGAGACGAATATGCATATAAAATTAATACATCGAAGGCCTTGGTTCTAAAAGGTTTTCTGTATACATATTCACTGACTATTGTTATATTGTGAAGAATACGTTGAATTAATCATATAAGTTAGAACTAATTAAACCATATCATACCATATAGAGTATTAGATTTTTCTAAAAAATTAGTTAAATTGAACATTTGCTAAGAATTCCTTGTGCCATAACCTTTTCATATAGTGCTGATATAAAACGCTTCTGTTATAATTTTAATTCTTGTGTAATCCTGTTTTACGGTATGAGTGAGCAGATTTTTCCAAAGGAATGCAAAACCCATCTGTCTCCAAGTGGATTTATTCTTGTCTATCCAGAAGAATTTCACCGTTTTTCTACTTCCAGAGGCTTAGATTTTAATTGCCACATTTTCTTTCAACAATGATACTACTATCGCAATTTCAACCTTCAGAGAAAACGGCGATTGATTGCATAGCGGGAAGGGGACAAATTGTAAAACCTGAAGGTCCATTGATTGTCCCCTGATATGAAACGAAGCTATCTTTACGACTTTTAAGTAGGCATTTTGCTTATAGAAGTCGAAAAAGAGGATTATCTGGGATTTTTGGACGAAAATGCATCAATGTATGGTAGTTCAGAGTGTCTACTCTTGAAACAAAGAAAATTTTTGACCTCATTTATGCTTTTTCATTTCTTCAAGGCTATATTTAACATAGATCACAATAGATTAACCCGTGAGTGCTCAGATGAAGCTTTCAAACGTGTTAGTTTTGAGTTTCACGGTTCCAGCTTTAAAAACTTCAATTTTTAGTTAAGCAATAAATATATTATACCATCAATTTTTGATTACAATTGTGAAGTATCATCAACTTTGATTTTTGAATACAGGTGAAATTAAACATTTTAGAGCTGAACCCAATGACTAATGCAAGAATTGGCCAAAAGAGCAATTTTAATTAACACTAAGCGCAAGACAAAACAATTACAAGAATAAACAAACTTAAAAATTAACATCTCGGGGGGACAAAACCTCAGTGCATCAGTCCTACGCATGCCTTGGGAAACAACTAACGAAATATTGTTCATTCGCTTCCTCGGAGAGCGTGTCACGTGGGCCGCCATCACCAATCAAGGCGCATATCACTGAGACACACATAAAGGGGCTGATGCGTTACAATATGAAAAATAAGACCTTAATGCCTGTGTGAACCCAGTAGTTCATGGAAGAAAACCTTCGCTATAGAGATTAATATCGTAAAATGGAGATAAAAAATTCCTGATACTTGTTTTTATACTTTTCACTCTACTTATCAATTATCATCAATATAATACCTATATATAATTCAGCATCAATAAACTATATGAAACACTTTTAATAATTAACCTGTCATCATAAATGCCAAAAGGAAATTTTTGTTTAAGTTTTGAACAAAGCTTCGTTTATATCTGATCAACAATTGCATGTCAGCCCGTGTATTTGTAATGGTTAGATGCAAAAAACCTACTGAATAAAAAGCAATTGTAATAATAACGTTGTTATATATGACTGTGGCTAGCGTTTTGACTAAATAAAAAATCTAAACATCCTTGGCAAAAACACCTTCAAATTTTGAACTTTTTGTTTCTCTGCCCAGCTTGAAGACTATTTGTCAATAAAAATAAGTCCTGTAAAGGCAAGAAAAAAATACAGCTTACATTTTCTGTCAACTTTTGCATAAATTGAAGCTTGGATGGTTTTTAATTGAATATTTTTAGTTTGCTAGGGGAAAATTGAGATTTTATTCATTGGTCTAGAATTGCCAAACTGAAAATATAAAATTTCCATGAGTTCCTATCAATGAGATCAAATGAGAATAATTTTCTTTCAACCAACAAAGTTTTAAATATTAAAAGCTTTTCTTCACTTCTTAATCTACTGAAATCACACGAGCAAACTTTAATTGAACTACATTACTTTGTTTAGTCTCCTCAAATTTCAGTTAGGGAAGTTTTTCCCTGTTATTATAGGGATAAAATAAAGGGTTGAAAGAAAATTCATTGAAAACCCAAACATTTTGTTGAAAACACTAAAATAAAGAAAAAAATCCAAAAAAGGACCAAGAAACTTGAAAATCATTTTGCAAAAGAATCATGGAAGCTGCATGACAATGCCCAAAGTCACTTTTACCAATTTATTTCTTTTTAACAAAACACATTTTTATTCACTCGAGGAGAGGTCCATGTCTTCGAAAAGAGATGCAAAATTCTACATTTAGGTGACTGATTATTATTTTTTAAACGGTTAGGTGTGTTCAGGAGTCTGCACTATTTTTTGCTACATAAGGGCTAATTAGACTTTTTTTTAATTCGTTTTCATCTATTAGTTATGCTTAAGGAAAATTGAGGGGAGCACATTTCGAAATTTCTACTTAACTTCGATTTATAAGTAGACATTATATACAAATTGAGAAATATCACAATTTTCAATAGTTTAAATTCATGCATTATTGTAGAAACCAGTGGATTCAAATAGCAGAACTCCAAAACTCACAGCTCCCACACAAATTCTATATATAATAACAGTAATATTCAACAATTGCAAAAAATAGGAAGTAGGAGAATCTAGCGTTTTTCTTAGGACAAACTTTTAGAAATTTAGTGATTCTAAGGGAAAATATGATTGAGTGAAATTTATGATTTCACTCAATCTAAATGATTTGATTATTTCAAATAAATTTTTGACACATACAAAAACTACATAATAAATACATGTAATAAAAACATATTTCTGGAAAGTAATAGAAACCAGTTGATATATGTTCAATATTCAAGATCTATACAATTTTTATTTGATGAATGTCAACCACATCAGTATATGTAATTATGATACAAGGAAATTCTTTAAACGGCCAAGTGAGTTTTTTCAATGTTGCTCTTCCATAAATCTAATCATCTTAACTAAAAGGAATTTATTATTGATGTCATATGAAATGGTCACCAAAAACAAACATCATTTAGTTGTAAACTGCAGAATATCAAATGATCTCAAGTGATATCAAACACCCTGTATTATTTTTACTTTCCACATTTACTTAGAAAACTCGATTTTGAATGATTTGTAATACATCTTGTAACGACGGCTAGAGAAATTGACAATCTTGCCGGCGGATCAAGTGCCGAAAGGAAAGACCACACCGAAACGGGGGGGGGGGGGGGAGGCTGATAATCTGGCGGCGATCGTGCCGAAAAGAACGACCACCCCGAGATAGCTTTTTAACGGCAGTAGAGACTCCAGGTTGCAAAATCGTCGGTGGCTTTGAAACAAAAGGCAGGCGCCTTTCTGTCGCTCTCTATGACATTTCGAGACAAAAAGGTACGGAGATGAATTAAGATGACCATTGCCGACAAGGGTTTATGGTCCACTTTCAAGTCCGCCAAAGACTGTCGTAAAAGTCAAGGGGAGAGGCCAACGTGCGAGAGCCATTCGGGAAGGTCCGAAGATGGTGAGATATTCAACAGCCAACCAGCGCCGACTAAGAGGCCGACCCGAAACGAAAAGGAGGAGTCGAGAAGCACCCGATATATATAGAGTTTTTGAGATCTTGAGAGGAGGATTGGAACTAAAGAGAAGAGAACAAGGGAGATACCGTTTTGGAGAGAGACGAAAGTCGAACGAGAAGTGAACACCCGTTCACTGTCGGCGAAAGATTGCCATCTTTCGGAGAGTCATCCGAACTGGAAAAGGTCGATTTATCCCGCCCTGGGATTCTATACTCGCCTGAGTATTTTATTGAGAAAGGCTCACCCGTAGCCGTGAAGGGGAATCCTCCGAGAAATCTGTGCAACTGCACGTCCGAGTAGTGGAGATTGATCTCATCCCAACTGGAAAAGACTGAGATATCCTGCCTTGGGACTCTATACTCATCCGAGTATTTTTATTGAGAAAAGGCTCGCCCGTAGCCGTGAATTAGACTCCGAGTAATTTGTGAGAGGTTCGCCAGCAGCCATAAGAAGCGCCTCGATAGAACTTTGGACTTTCCAACGAACTAACTTTAAATGAACTCTTCATTCATTTTACCGACTAATTGTACCAAAGTTGTAAATAAAATAATTAGTCTAGAAACGGATACTTTTGAATGGTAACTAGTCTAAGCTACCCGTGAACCAAGACGTTACAATCTGAAGAATATTTACCTGTTTCACACAGCACACATGAGCTAAATTTTTCATATAAACAAACAAAATATAATCTAGGTTTAGAATACAAGAGGAAAAACAGTACTTTCACTTGCATGAAATGTTACTTTTACACCAATTATTATAAAACTTTATTAGAATTTAACTGCACAACAAAATTAACTGTTTATTGCAAGGCTATCCAAACAATGTTGACATTTGTCTCATTTCGATTTGTTATGCAGGTAACTATTCTAGCATTTATTTAGCTTAAAATATATGTAGTACAAAAGTTAGCAAATGCAACCAATTGAAAAATATAGAACAAATATATCGTTATACGTATGGGAAATTGGTGAAGAAATACATAATATTTAAATCTGAAGTTTTGAGATAGAAACTATATATATAGTTAGCCAGTATTTTCTTTTTTAAATAAAATCTTCACCGATTCTAGAATTTTAAAAGATGAAGGAAACTGGAAATTCAAATTCTTTTTACATAAAAAACTATGGTTTTTCCTTGAAATGTGAGGATTTGGAAGTCACTGGGTCAAAGGCCCTATATCTCCAGGTTGGTTGGGGTTTTATAACCCTATATCTCCAAGTAAAATGTCCTTTGAACTGAAATAAGTAGGGACTTGAAAGTTGAGCAGGTAGGGTGGCGCAAGCAGGAGCAAAGAGCTGGTAATATATTTGACAATCCGCCATTCCAGTGACGAAATGGTTCGTTGATCCAATCTTGGAGAGTGTGCAGTGGAGTTAGATTTATCAAGGTTATTTATTAGCATGAAAAGCTTGTCTACAGGGCTAGTGCACTTATAAACATATCCATGAGTACTTTAAGGTTGTGTAAGCGTGGGATCGACTGGCTGTTCTGAGCCGATTGTTGATCAGAGTTCATGGGGGCAGGTGAGGATACTTCAGTGTAAGACTTCGGGATGGAGAAGGGATTGAACGTTGAAGTTTCTGGGCAAACAATATTGAGACATCAAATTTGCATAGCATCCTATGAAAACAAAAAAATTAATAAATTCTATGAAAGCAGACATTTTTTACCTACATACATCTTAAAACGTTTTACCTAGAATTCCAACTCCTTTCTTCTAGTATTCTGGTCTCAAGTCTAGTAAACAGGCAAAGTTACATAGACAATCCTGAATTTTTATGGTGGTTTGAAGCATTTCTTGACAATTAAAACACTTTTCTTCAATAATTATTATAATCTTCCCAACATAAGATGCATTTGTTTTGGTCTAGTTAAAGTGTGGAGAGCAGGAAATTTAAATCATTAAAATTTAAAGCTTCGTATATACAATTTATGTCCAAAACGTTTTTGGACTGATATAATAGTGTTCGAAACAAGTGCATTAGGAAATTTGCATGTGTGCTCCAAGAAGCAAGTTACTACTATCTAATAAGCAAGCTGCCAAGAATCACTATATACATTTCTGAGAAGCAGTGCAGGGAAATATTATTTGAAATTGGGTAAAATAGCTATAGAAATGAACCACACTTAAAGAAGCATATGGGAATACATTATTTCACAACTTGACAGTGCTTCAGCCCATTCCAACGACTGAAAGTGATTGCAAGCTCCCTCAATTTTTCTGCCAGCTGTTGATGGGCCGCCAATTCTGTAATCATCTTGACAAGACTCCTGGTCGTCACTGAAACATGCTTCCTAATAAAACCCCAGGAAGCAGTATAATGCTGCACCCCCATATGCTTCGTTACGTATGTGGTATATTTCTGTAGCTGTTTTACCCAGTTTCAAACAAGACTATGTCTTTCAGCTGTCCTATGACAATAGGACACAAACATGTGCTATCACTTTAAAAATTCCCTGCACTGCTGGTCCTCAGAAATGTCAAACAGTGGTTTGACTGCTGCTTCGAGGAGCACATATGCAAATTTTGACACAACTGTTTTGCACAGAACTTAAGACTAGAACTAGAATTTAATTGAATCCTAATTATGAGAAATCGATCCCAGGGATCGTAAAAATCCAATTTTTTCTAGTCTATTGGCAACTAGCCGAACCCTATGATTATAATTCAAAGGATTGATTTGAATTATATGGATCAAGGAATTTTAATTTCAAGAAAATTAACATAAGTATTAGTGGAATGAAGACTTAGTATGGTATTATTGTTTAAATTACATTTGATCATTTACTGTTGAATTCCCTATGTTCAACAGTATTCTCATCACAAAATGGATTTTCAACATTTCTGGAAAACTTTGATTACACTGATTGAAGGTAAATGATAGCAAAACATTTATATCCTAATTGTATACATCTGATCACGAAAATAGATCAAAGGAAATCATCCAACGACACGCTAGGTAATCCAACACTAATGAAAGTCAAGAGCAGTAGACATAAAAAATAACTGGGCAATGGTAAGCAGCCGAATATGCAAAATATTAAAGTATAATCGATGGAAAGCAACTGATCGCAGAATGTTAAAAGTAATATATGGAAGAGGAAGGAATCAGATCACGAACGGTATACAGTAAATCGCCATCAAATTACAAGAGCACAAATGCAGTTATAAAAAATAATTATGCAGTAATCATGCAGCAAAATACACTTTGAAGCACAAATAAAAGAGTAGCAAGAATAATAAACAGTACACAATCACGAAAATGAACAATGGAAAGGCAATAAGCATTCAATACTAAAAAATATTTGAACAAACACATTGCACAAATACTTTAAAAAGGCAATGATTATGAGAATCCAAAACTTTTATAAGGATATATAAGAAAGGATATAAGATTTATTTTCACAAGACGTCCCTCGCACTGACCACAACGCATTCCACGAGGTTACAATTCTGAATCACAAGACGCGCGTCCAAATCAAAATTTGCTGAAATTTAATTGGCTCTAGACCAGGTTCATTTTTTGTGCCAAGTCTGCCAAAGTGACGAAATCTGTAGTAACCCAGGTGCTGCATTTCGCTCCCAAAAGTAACTTTCAAAATGTTATGTCAAGTCAATCTTTTTCGTCTGCTAAACGGATAGGTTATGAATTCAATGAATGGAACAAAATGTAAAAATTAAGAGCAACTTCATTTTTGAAAATTTAAATCAATCGAAGGAAATAAAGGTAAAAAAACTCAAAGTTGTGTTATAAAAGA
The DNA here is from genome assembly GCA_933210815.1 of Meta bourneti. Classification (NCBI taxonomy): domain Eukaryota; kingdom Metazoa; phylum Arthropoda; class Arachnida; order Araneae; family Tetragnathidae; genus Meta; species Meta bourneti. Next base: position 93,448,107 of record OW119922.1, read on the forward strand.
AAATTTACTCGAATTTCCATTTTTAAAAAGATTAGTTTGTCTTGAAAATAAAATCCATGCAACATTTATTCTCTTCAAAACATGCAATAAATTTACCCCCCCCCCACGATTCTTTTTTTAAATTTCAAACCTTGATTGGATTTTTCTTAAAATATTTTGTCATTGCCACCAAATTATTACCAACTTTTTCATGAATGTCTTCTTATGGCTGCGTTTGTGTACAATTTTTTAATAACTTTCACGTGTGTACATAACCATAATATCTACAAAACTTCTCGAAGAATATGCTTACATTAGTTTTAATCTCATTCTGTAGCCTTCGATGTGTCTTAAATTAGTATCTCGTCATTACACTGCAAGGCATGCATGCTCCAACACCGAAACGCATTGACTTGATTTAAATTGTACCGAGTAATATTAAAAAAAAACAATCATAAATTTTTATTCATTATATTCTGATTCATTAGCGAAACACTAATTTCAGATTTCTGTATCATTTCAATTATTAGTGGATAGTTTTTGTAGAGAATGAGCCCTTTATGCTTTAACTTTTGAATTAAGCAGAGCAACAGAAGATATTGAAATGTAAGTTAACATTTTCGTTAAAATTTTATTTATTAACAAAATGTCATTGTCTGGAAAAGGGGTGAAATGCTGTTCATAATATAACAAAGTAATTGGGAACAAATTTAAGCCAGAGCTATTTTTCTTGTGACTGGGCAATGTTACAAAAATATTAATGCAAGACAATAACATTTTTGCACAGGTGGTTTTGAATTCATATTAAGAAGCAGCAAAGTAATGGTTCTGATGTTTACTTTGTCCTTTCATTTTATAAATGATTTGTTGTGAAAAGTTAGAGGTTTACAATCAGTTACAAAACAAAACAGTCCTCATAATTGGTTATCAAAACTCCCTTGTAGTTCAAATTGAATTTTGTCTAGGTTTGAAGGAGTAATTTTTAAAACACTTTAATTGCATCAACAAAAAAGTGATGAAAACAGATGAGTGGATGTTATAATTTTTTGAATTCAAGGTAACACTAAAATTAGAAAAGTATACATATTATAGTTCATTATGTAGTTTTCATTAAATTCGGGTTAATAGGTTTCTTAACTTCTATGTTTTCTACTTAAATGTATGAATTATTCCATGCATTTTCACCAAATTCTGCAATGAACCTTTTTCTAGAAAAGGGTATAATATTTTGATATTTAGATACTTTTTCTTTAAGAAAACGAGAATTAGTTTACACTACTGTCTTGTCTTAAGAAAATTGACAATTTGAAGCTATAAAGAGTAGTTTAGGAACTTGCATTTAAAGAACAGTATCAATCTTTGAGTCTGAATCTTGAAGCATGGCTAAAGTATTGGGATGTTTATAAAAGATACTCAATATTTTGTTTAGATCTCAAGAATTAAGTTTTCCAAACACTTAATATCAATTCTCCTATTAATTTGGAACAATTCATGGTTTTTGGTAATTTATAAGTTAATGTGTTTGACTCAAATCTTCCATTGATTTCTACTATCAAATGCAACCTTTCTGCATTACTTTTTGTCAGGTTAAAATATCACGGAATATAAATTAAAAGTAAAATTTATTTTCAGGAAAGTAAATTAAATATTCAGTGTTCTTGCCAAATATCTAGCAATTATTGTTGCTAATATATAAAATTAAAATTGTAAAATACAGGTAATCCCGTATAACACGGGAGTTATGTTCCAAAAAATTGCCGTGTTATGCGAAACAAAGAACTAGTACGAAAAGGGGGGTAGGTTCCAAAAATTAAAAAACATGCTATTATATTTTCATAATTAAAAATTTTCTTAAGTAATACATATTAATATGAATTAAACAATGTTTTCTTCGTCATCACTAAGTCCTATTAACCGAGGGTGTTTTCTTTTTGGCAAGATATCCTCATCCTCTGAGTGACAGCTACGAGATCAGTGATGCCATTTATTTTTTAAGTCCTTTATTTCTCAATTCCGTTTTCTCCCTTGCTCCAGTGACGCTCATTAATTATGCTAAGAATCTTCCAGAAAGTTACATCATGCCATGTCATGTGTGTCCATCTAACAAATTACAGATGAGCTAGTTTAAAAACAGCGAATCAGGAAATCCAGCTCCCTTGATTGACAAGACCATCTCCCCTGATTTGCGACCCCCTGAAAAACTGATAAAAAGCGTGGAGAGGAAGAACACGTTCTTTTTTTTTGCCTCAGTCCAACAACCGTGCAGTTTTGTGAGTAGAAACGCGTTAAGTGTTCTTCTCATTTTTTCTTTTTGACGACGAGCAGGGATCCCCAAGACATGCCATGTCTCTTCTAAGCTAAGTTACTTTCTATTTAATTTTTATCTCAAGATAATATTCACGCATGTAGATCTTAGGATATTCCCATGTTACACCATTTAAATTAAACTTTCATAACGCCCGTCCTTTTCGCATCGTTGTTCCAATCATTCCATAAAAGCACCGTGTTATACAGGGATGTTCCCAATTCTCAAACCGTGTTAGAGTGAATCGATGCTATAGAAGTGCCGTGTTATATGGGGGTTACCTGTACATGCTGTTTATTTCTAATGGAATTTACTTGTCATTGAAGATCACATCAACAGATCAGGTTAAACAGATTGACTTTTGAATTTGTCACTAAAAATTGCAGGGTTTTGTTGACAACTTAAAAAAAAGGTAGGGAAAATCTAACTTCTCAAAAAATCATAACTTGTGCAATATAAATTTGAAAGAAGTAAAGAATTGGTTTCCATTTCATGTGACCATTTATGACCTTCCCACTCTGGCAAAAATTGTAGTACTTAGAAGGAATTTTCCAATGGAGATACAATTTGATATGTTAATTGTACATGGGGAGAAGTTATTACAATTATATCAGAATAATATAGAACAATTTATTTGTACTGAAAGATCGATACAAAGAGAACTAGTCACTTTAGTTGGGCCACCTCTGACCCTAATACAAGTTATCCGTTGTGCATGGATTCATAAAGTTTATGGATGGTGGACTTGATGGATTTCTTGCCATGGTGTTCAATTGGTGAGCTAATTTATCCACTTTATGGGATGGACATGGCAACATCCTATCCCATCTCATCCCCAGTGTGCTCGATGGGGGACAGATCTGTCTGGCGAAGGAAGTGTGGCAAGCATGAATGCAGTCTCTAGATATGCATGGCATATGTGGCCAGGGATTATCTTGCTGGAAAATAAGGCTGTGATGCTGTGAAGAAATGACAATAGGGCTTAGAATGTCCTTGACATACTGCTGTGGTATGGCGTGTCAAGAAGGACTCTACCAATGGGATCCTGCTCTCAATGAATGGTACCCCATATCATAACTCCCTGTTGTCACATCATGTGGTGTTGTGTAGCAAAAGCCCCTTCAAAGGGTTTACTTTCTTTATATATGCACTGGCATCACAAACCTTAGGTACCTTAGTGATCTGTTTTCCCCTTTTTTTACTCACCTGTGCTTCTACTTTTTGATGTTTTTCCCTCCCTTGTTGATTACTTGACTTTGTCTTGTGTTTGGCTCATCTTGGCCAAATATGGCCCTTACACCATAAAATTCAAAGCAACCCACCAACTACAGTAAAAGCGGGGTCCATGTACTGCTGTTTGCATAGTCTCCAGACATGCCTACACAGGCCAAATGTCCTCACATTGGTATGGTGTGGAAGTTTGGAGAGGGGTGTCATCTCAGGTGTTGACCTCGTCATTCGACCATGGTTAAAAAATTAAGATGAAGTCCTCAGATCTTTCCCTTCGGGATTGATCCAAGTTCCTGCCATGAATAGCTCATTGTGCTGCTCCAATGTGACATTAATTCAATTACCAACCATAAATTAAAGTTCTTTCAAAACTTAAATAAGGTTCTTTCAAAAATTAATTCAAATTCAATCTAACCTGTGTTTACAGCTGCTTGGTCAAATGTTGATTTTCTTACAAATTTACCTATTGTTATTTTTTTCTCTTATCCACTATTTTACACAAATTGAAGATTATACTACTTTGAGTATTCATCATTAATACATTTTTACTGCTTTGTTGAATAATTTTAGTTGTAAAACTATTTGATTTTGAAAAATATTTTTCTTACCAGGAATGCTTCTAAAACAAATACAGAAACAGATGATTTTTATAATATGAATCAGGATAGGATGTCTCAAAGGGTATGTTGACGAAACCTTTATTTGTCTGTGCAAAGAATGAGTTTTAATTAGTATCCTGCTTGTTGATATCGAACTGATCTTGATATGTCTGCATTATTTTAGTTGTATACTGTTTTATCATTACTTGAAAATAAATATTTGTCGGTTTGAATTGAGAACATGAATATTTTAATTTATCCAATGCTATACATTTTAAATAAATTTAATTTCTACATAAATAGTTCATGCATGTTATTTGCTGTAAAGTCTTGGAAATAAGTCACTTCTACTTATTTTTACTTAAATTTCGGAAGGGGGTTATTAATGCTTCCAAAAAGTTAGAACAGGGTTCCCACTCTCCTTAGAAACTCCTTAAGATCTCCTTATTTTTAGCTATCACTTCTAAGACCCCTTAAAAATCCTTAGTTTTAAAATCAAGAGTCCTTTAAAACTCCTTATTTTTTTCCAAAATTAGAACACTAAATTTTTCTGACGACAGTCATTTTCCGATTTCTCCCGTTTTCAAGCTTCGTTGTCCGATCTTCTTGGATGGGAAGCGGTAGGTTTCACTGGGAGACAACATTTATCCTCCCCTCTTCGGAAACGAATACAAAGAGGACAGCTGATAGACCCTCTGAAGGGGTGTGTGACTGCGGACACCCCGCAAGGTTGATTGATGGGTAATGACCATTTAGTTCATTGGGTCTGGGGAGATAGATGACTTCCATTGATAAGATTTGCTCATGCTTCGGGTTCTCGCGTTTATCGGCTTTTTCCAGATGTTTTCACATAGTTTTTACGATGACAAAGTTTTTAAACATCTGAAGAAAAAGCACATAAATAACAATCTTTATTTCCACATTGTCCCCACAAGCAAAATACATGGCTGATGGGTTTGCATTAGGTGCTTCATGGGGGAATGAAGAAGCTCTTGGAGGGTTAAAAAAGTATGCCTGGGAAATGCGTTTTTAACAACTTATGGACTACAAATGAAAAGTATCGAGAATGGATTGCAGCTTCAACTGATCGCCATAAAGCAAAATGACTTATTTGCCAAAAAGAATTTGATATTGGAAGAATGGGGGAAAGTGCTGTTAAAGTTCATGAGTGGTAAGTAAATTGAGTAACTTGTTTTATTTGGTGATTGTTAGCTGTTGCTTACACATAAAAATGTGTAAAACAATCAAATTTTCTAAACGCGTTAATTTATTTATAAGTGCTGATATTTGAAAAATGTGCTCCGATATAAATAGTAAATTAATGAACAAAAACGTTCCTCTTAAAATGGAAAAAAAAAAGAAAAAACTGGGATATGATATGGCGAATGGATTGTAAAGCCATACTTAGGTTTGAATATAATTTTTAAATGATGCATGTGCTGTGCATTAGTCATTTTGCAATCGTTAGTGATCATTTTTACGTGTAAAATAAAATTAAAAATGTATTCATTAAATGAATTATTTTTAGAGTCTATTCCAAAAATGCATCCTGATTTAATAAGAAAATTAACAAACAAAAGTTCTTTATGATAATGAAAATAAAAAATCAGATGAATGCAAATGGATTTTAAATCCAGATTTAGGTTCTAATATATTTTAAAATCATGCACGGTGCTGGGCATAATCCATTTTACAATCGTAAGGAAAAAGTTTAATAAAATAAAAATAAAAACATGCCCAAAATGATTTTTAAGAGCCTATACTTTGAAAATTCGCTCTGATATTAGAAAATTAACAAACAAAATTTCTTTTTGGAAATTAAAATAAATAGAAAAACTCAGATGCAAATGGATTTCAAAACTATTTAGGCACTAATACAATGAAAAATAATGCAGCTGCATGCGATTATCATTTTCCAAAGAAATGTAATAATTTTCACAAAATGAAATACAATTTTTGAAAAACAAGAACATGTTCTGTGCATATATTAATTATTCTATGTGCATTAAGATTTTCCTGCAAGAAGGTAAAATTTCAGGAATTTGTCTGATGTCAAGAAGCTTCCCTTAACATTTTGTGGTCATAGCTGGCTAGAGAATGTCCCAGTTGTAGAACAGGCAATTGTAATTTGGGCTGATGTTATCAAATACACTCACTGCCAAAAGTTAAGCACAGAGAGGAAAATGTTAATTTCCGGAAGCCAATCTGAATTTGAGAGGCTGCATTTCTCTGCAGAGGTAGATGGAAGTATGCAAATATGTCCTGTAACAGCCAATCACGGTTTCATGTCGAGAAATATGCGAAAAAGGCAGTCGTATAAGAAACCAGAATTGTGAAGGGTTAGAGGAGTTTCATGTAAGCGCTGATAAAAAGTGTTTAGAACTTTCGTACAATTAGTTTTCAAGACAGACGTGTTTCTAGGGATTCCAGAAGATGAATGGCAGATAGTGTGTGCTGGCGTTCTTTGGAACGCCTTGAAGCAGGAAATCAATAACAGATGTTGCTCTTTTCTTTGTCGTTCATCATTCCGTCATTTCACGATTATGGAAACAATTCCAAACAAGCCAAAGACTTAAGTCCGGTCGCCCAAGGGTTACGACCCCGCGGAAGATCGATATATTACAGTTTTAGACAAGCGGAATCGAAGAGCGACTTCCACACGTGTGACATCTATGGTTGCAGCGTCCATTAGTAAGACGATATCTGCCACTAATGTTTGCCGAAGGCTACACATGAATGGAATGTACGCCCGGGTACCACGAGTTTGTGTTCCTCTATCCGTCCAATCCAGAGGGGCACTATTAAAGTGGTCGGCAACATGTGAATTGGACTGTGTCTGATTGGACCAACGTTATGTTCACGGATGAGTCGAGATTTGCCCTGGAGCCAGATGACAAGCGTGTAAGGGTCTGGAGAGAACAAGGCACATGCAATCAGCCCCAGAACATCATCACGCATTCCGAGGTGGAAGCATCATGGTGTGGGCAGGGATTTCGTTGGGATATCGCACCGACCTGCATATCTATAGACGGGATTCTGTGTTTGCTGTCCGGTATCGGGATGAAGTCCTAGAACCCACTATGATATTGTACGCTGCAGCAGTTGGTCCTGCTTTCGTTTTAATGGGTGATAATGCGCGTCCCCATCGAGCCAACATCGTCAACGACTACCTGGAGAGTGAGGGGATTGCACATATGGATTGGCCGGCATACTCGCCCGACCTTAATCCCATTGAAAATCTTTGGGATGCCCTCGGCCGTACTGTGTCTGCACGTTTTCCACCCCAGTCACTCACAGAGTTGCAAACTGCTTTACAGGAGGAATGGCGATTATTTGACTCTAAGGTGGTTGATTACTTCATGGAAAGCATGGTCACACGCTTAAACTTTGTATGAGGGGTGTCACATACGTATTAATGTCGGTTTTGGATTTAAACATCATTTTGTTAATGACTCCAATATGACTTATAATTTATGAAAATTCAATATTGTTTTCATCTTTGTATATAATTATTTGTTTTGTTTCATGCATAAACATTTGCTACTTTCCTGCCGCATTTCGTGTCGATCAGAGCTGTACTTGTCGATTTTTTTGCATTTTACTTCTTTGTGCTTAACTTTTGGCAGTGAGTTAGAAGTGTAGAAAAGGGTTTCGAATAATGTAAATTGCAAGTCTTTTCTTACAGTACGAGATGCTACAAAGGACGAGTTTATTCTGGCAAAGTTTAATTTTTTTTAGCTGTGGCAAAATTATTGCAACCATTCCTTGAATTTTATCAAAACAATAGCCATTGTTGCCTTTTTCGGAGATATGTTAAAGCTTCTAAAGCAATTTGTGGAATACTTTAATCTTGTAAAACCAGAAAAAAAGTTAATATAAGTACCATTCACAAGCTTTCCAAATTTGATTTTCTGACTAATTGCTATTCTCCTGTGGACAAAATCAATATAGGGCTCATTGGGGAAAGAATAGTAAAGGAAAAGTTAAAGGAGAGAAAAAATAACACTTTGTTCTGCCTTTGATTTGCGGTGTGATTGCAGAAGTTTTGTTATACAAATGCTATCTCTCATGGCTAAATCTCCTGCAGCATATTTGCTTCTTCGAAATGCTTCATGTCTTAATCCTAGACGTATGGTTAAAGATCAGACCAAGTGCATGAACTCCATGAAGCTTGTACTATTGCACTTTACTCAGAAAAAGATTGTGATATATTACTTCAATTCAAAGATTTTATGGAAAGCACTGTTTTCAAATCCACTTCATTATTTCAGAAATTTGAACCCAAAACAATGCGTTTAGATAGTTTTGTAAATGACTTTCTTAGTATAGACAAAAGAAAAGTTATGAAAACAATAATGATCTTACCTCATGGCCAGGCTTCTGTGGAATGTGGATGTAACATCAAGTCCTTAGAAGTTGAAAATTTAAAAGGAGACTCCTATATTGCAGACTTATTTATGAAAACTAGTGGTCGCCCAGTGGTCGAAATTCGACCATAATTCATTTAATTTTTAAGTTTGAACGTTAATAAGGTTCTTTTGTCAAAGAGTATACCTCTATATTCATTGCATATAATTTTTTTTGAATTTTGTTCTACTACGTAAGCTGCGAGCATGTACAAATACGTCATAGGAAAAATGCGGTATAGCTTGGTTAAGCCATATCTAAAAAACAATAACGCGTTGTTTGACATTTTCTTGTGGTTTTTTTATTGCTATACTGGCCACAGGTTTCGCCAAGGCTACACAGTTAATTTGCCTATCTTTTTCAAATTATATAAAATTTAAATAAAAAATAAAATAAGGAATACGTGCTTCGTATTTTTTTATATATTTTTTATCGAAACAAAAAACCGGGTGGTTAAAAAAATAAATGTTGTCCATTGAACTTGAAATAGTTCGACAATGAATTTAATGATTCAAAACTTCTGTGTAGACGATGTTTTTTGTAAAAACTCTTTCATCATTTGCTAAATGCCCTTGACCGTTATATTCTGAAATATAAAATCTCAAACCATCGAATGATCGAACTCTACTTGCTGCGACGTACAATTGACCATGTGTAAAAACTGGCTGCCTCAATAAAATTCCAATTTTTTCGAATGTTTGTCCTTGAGACTTATTTATTATCATCGCAAATGCAGGTATAATTAGAAATTGAGTTCTTTGAAAGTTAAATGGTAAAATAGTTCCGGAATATGTTAAATTTTTATACGTGGAATCAAAATTCTCTTATTGCGTGCGTTTCCAGTTAAAACTTCTCAATCAATAGTATTATGATGCATAAATTTCATGCGCATTCTTGTTCCATTGACTAATGGTTCCTTTGTATTTAAGTTTCTGATCAGCAAAACGATGCAATTAACTTTCAATACTAACTTATGTGGTGGCAAATTATGCCAAATCTCATACTCCTCCGTGCGTGCAATGTGCTTAAAAAGGGGTACAAAGTTTTTTCTTCACGTATTAATATATAGATTACAGTATATGAACGTAAACAATAAATGTTTTATTTTGTTTAATTTAATATATTTGTAACGCATATTATACATTAATTTTATCTTTCTGCACTCCTTCTCCATATGAACTTTAATTATGACAAATATACTCCTCCGTGCGCGCAATGTGCTTAAAAAGGGGTACAAAGTTTTTTCTTCACGTATTAATATATAGATGCTAATGATATTCTAAATTTAGTAATTACTAAAGAAATGAGAAAATTTGTTTCTTCAAGCAGAAATATATAATGCATTTAGAAGCACAACACAAAAGTGCGAAGAAGACAAATTTAGAAAATAAAATAAAACTTGAGCTACAAGAACTTAATTCCTTAAAATGAAAGAGAATTTGTCTTGAGGTTGATATAATGAGAATGGAAAAGTCAGCTGAAGAACTGGCTAATGAGGCAGAAGCTTCTGAAGACTTTCCTCTTTTAAAAAGTGCAAATGCACTATGTAAAGAAATTAAAAGAAAAGCAGCTGAAATAAAGGAATTAGACAAATTAATTTCTAAAATAAACAAATCAGTTGAAATTTACTCGTAAGACTTTTTTTCTCAGGGGCAATATTTAACAAGATAAATGTATTTGTATTTAAAATGGAAAATAAATCTTTGTTAATAAAATTCTTTCTTATTTTTTCTAGAAAAATATGCAATGATTTTTAGAATTTCATTTCTTTTCCCCTTGAGATGGCGTCCTTAAAAATTAATAAAAATTAGTTTTATTGTGGTTAAATGGGGCTAGAAAGCTTATAGGTAGGGTTACCATAAATTCTCGGCCAGAATCCAGGACACTTTTTTGGGGGGAGGGGTTTTGGAAGTAAAAATAAGTTTGAACAATATATTTTTATACAAATAGTTTTATGTGGATTAAATACATCAATTTCTCAAAAACTTTGCTGTTCTTTGTTTATTTACTTTACCTCAAACCAAAATTCAACTTACTCTAATTATGTTTGATTTACATTGCAGAATATTTATTCAACTCATTGTTTATGCAACTTGTAACACTTAAACATTCTTTTATTTAATTTGAACTTGTACTGGGTCCTACGTCTTCTGCTGTTTTTCCGTCTTGTACTTGACTATTTTTATACTTTTCAGATGAGATTACTTTTCCGAGAAACCCCCTGTCACACTTGATTTTTTTCATGGAAGTCGCCACAAGACAGCTTGGTATTTACTTTGATGTTTAACAACTCCCTCACAACTGAAATGGTCAGTTTTCCTCGTTTAGCAGACCATACATTACCCATAATTGAAAAACCTTTCTGCTGGTGCTGACGTACCTGGCAGGCACATCCCAAATTCCACTAATTTGAAAAGGTTCTTCAAGTCAGTAGTACACTTTGATGCTGACTCAATCACTTCCTTCCACTTTTCTTGAATATTGAGCATTTCTTCCTTAGGACGGGCCTCCCACTCGGGTTTTAATCTACTCATTATGTTGCAGAATAATGTACCCTCATCAAATAGTTCGTCCATATTGATTGAATCAGGCACTACACTGTTTACGACCATTGCACACTCTTCAAGTTCTGACCAGGTCACTTCACTTTTCAAAGTTAACCATAAAAATGTGTTTGCTTTGTCGAAACTAGACTCCCATAGCTTCAAATACTTGATTCCAGCTTCATAAAATTCTAATACACTCTCAAAAAAGGTGTCCTCTTCGACTGCTCCTTCAGACTTAAGTTTGATTAGCAGTTGTCTAGCTTCAAACGGTACAAATCTGTCTTCCTCTCCAGCTTTGTTATCAATTCTAGGTAGGCTTACGACGCCTCTGAAGCACTGATGTCATCCTGTTCTACTTTTAAAATCTTGTTTTGGAACATCTGGAGTTTTCCATGAACAAACATCAGGAAGAGTTCATTAACTGGATTGCTGAAAAATCTAACAGTTTTAGGTTTGGCGCAGCATGGCCAAATCTGGCCCTTGTGCCATAAAAAACCAACCAACCAACCTAACAGTTTTAGGCTGCTCTCATTTGATTGAAAATGAGTTTCAGTGGACTGAACAGAGAATCCTTTCTAGAGCAGGCATCAAACTCAAAAATCTTGTACTGCTGTGAGATAAAAGTCTTAAATTCAACACTGATGAATTCACAGAACTCTTTCATATTGGTTACCCTCACAATGTATTGATACAAAACTTGTATGGTTTCACAACAATGGCCTCAACATCCACAGGAAGAACATTGCATGCTGTTTGTACAGCATTATGCGCAATGTGAGCTGAGCACCCAATTCCAAGAATAGGCAGCTCTAATTGTAGCTGCAATTTTCGAAAAATATTGCCTTCACCACGCCTCTTAACCCTGCCAAAATTGGTATTGGTAGCACAGAGGCACACAACTTTTGACTGAGGCGAATATTTCTGGATGCACTTTAAAATGTGATCAAGCAAAATGGCACTTCTTTCACCTGCACTTCATCAAAACAGAGCAGTTTTACATTAACTCCATCACTTAAAGTAAAATACCTAACAGGAGTAAAATACCTAGTAGGAGTCAATTTTGCATCTTTTTTGTTGGAACAATCGATTGTGATTGTTACATAATTAATGTCCTTCAGATCATTCAATATTTTCTGAAATATGTACGGAGAGATTACATTGACAATTATGGCCTCTGTTTTTGTACGAACTGCTGAAAATTTTGGCTCAAATAATTATTTTAATAGTTTTGAAGTGCAATCACTTGTTTTAAAACTCAATTCGTGTTTAGCAGTATGATAGGCAAATGTTGCCTCTTTTGCAGCACATTGTAACTCATTGCCTCCTTCAGCCTTGTTTTTAAAATAATTAGTAATTTTTGAAGATGAAGCTGCACTTACCGCTTTTTTATGTTTACCGCTTCTTAAATGTTCTTCAATGTCAAGTCATCCCTTGTATTCCAATGAACACTGATTTACATGTGAGTTTTTCAGTAAACACACACTTTCTTTTCGGGCCCATTTCAAACTCTTAACACGTAACTCTCAATCACCAAATTCAAAACTTAAAGTTATAAAACAATAGTGAACAACGGACAAAGAAAGCAATAGACTGGCACATAGTTCACACATGGCAAACTGGCTAAACCTGGTTTGTGAAAGCCTGGCACCTTCAGCGTTGCCAACCCCTAGGTGAGACACAATGAAATTTTTCTGCCCTCACTGAACCCACCTGAAATCCCAGACATTTTTCAACCCCGGACACAGTATCGAATCCCGGACGTATGGTAAGCCTACTTACAGGTGTAAAGTACTTTTATCTTTTTGTGCATTGTTTTTAGAAAGTTAACTTCAAACACACAATGTATTTAATAGACAACATCAAAAAATTAACTTTTAAGTTACTATAAATCTGCCAACGGTCCTGCATACATCCCTAATTTTTATCCTACTAGGTTGACTTATACGATTAAGGTGCAATATGGTTTTTGGTTCTCGATTAGTCCTTATAAAAAATTATTTGTGTCCTTAGAAACTCCTTATTTTTTATTTTGAAAAAAGAGTGTGAACCCTGTAGAATCTTTCTGAAATCCCGAACATACACTCCATTACTAATAAAAAATTTTCAATTGAACTTAAAATTATATATAAACAAGATTAATTTTAAAATTTGCATTTTCTAAAACAACCCCTTAAAATTTCAAATCTTTATTATAAAATGAACTTTTTATGCACATTTTAACTTGCTAAATGATCAATAATCATGCTGAAAAATATAGAAAAAGTTAACCTGCTTTTATATACTTTACTGCAGAACGTAAGTGATGTTTCCAATTTGTCAATATATTACGGAAAAGTAGCATCAAATAAATGCAATTGAAATGCAAATACTTCATCTTGAACTGCACAGCCTCATTTTACATTTTAGATTAGTTCATTGTTTATTGCATGTTGTCTTTTTTGTCTTTTCTAATTTATTCATGAAAGATACTTCTGTGTGAAATATTTTGGTCGCTTTGAAAATGAATTTTATTTTGTTTTCTCTGAATCTCATCTGATTTCTAAGCTTCAGGTTTTGTTTCATCATGATTTCTCCTTTTAGTAACCATTTTATTTCACTGTATATTAATTTTATTTTAGGGTTGGCAGCCTGGTACAGAAGTTGTAGCTCGATACAGCTTCAAAGGCAGTTCTGAAGAAGATTTAGTTTTTCAGAAAGGAGACATCATGACAATAGTTACGCCTACAAAAGTAATCCAATCACGAATTTTTGAATGTTGGGAATTTTTATTTTACCATCAATTCTGTTTAAGACAATTGATCTGTTCCAACAAGCTTGTAAGATTAGACAAAATATTAGCAAGAAGCTTGTAAATGGTGTAAAAGTTTCCAAATTTACAAGTGGCCATGACAGCACCAAATAACATGGTTTAACTCTTGAAAATTGATAACCATTACTGACAAATTAAAAGGCAAAACATTGAAAAATTATCGATTTCCCACATTCCATTTTCTCCAGATCATGGTACGACGAGAATCAGTTAGCAGACTAAATCTGGACTCCTCATTGATCATGACATTGCCCCATTGTTGTTGACTCCACTGTAAATGCCTGTTTCTGTGCAGATGTCAGGGGATGCAAACTTCTGGCATAGAGACCAACGAGTCTGAGTTTCCTGTAAACAGTTTGTCACGAAACCGACTCCTGTGGTGGCTGTCAGGGCTGAACCCAGCTGTCTGGCAGAATGGTTCCTCTGACGTCGCGCAGTTATCGCCAAATATCGGTCTTGCCAAGCAGTTACCCTTGGCTGACCTGGTACTGGTTGTTGGGTAATATCTGTGGTTTGAAACCTCTGCCACAGTCTGGAGATCACACACTGAGGCACATTCAGAATTCGAGACGCTTCGGTTTGGGATCAACTGGATTTGAGCATTCCAATAATTCGTTCCTTCACAAGTCCAGTTGGCATCCTTGTGACATCTTTCATCCTTATTGATTGTCAACGATGCTCCTTACCACAACAATTGCGGAATTTCTGTCTAAACTGGCCATGCCGCTCGAGGCTGTTTTATACCCGTTCCGACGTGCACTAGTGCTTTGCTCATGTTGACTTCAACTGAACTGTTTTGCATATGCACAATGTTTTACCTTCGTCCCATGATTCTCCACAGTTGATTTTGAACCATTGCATCCATATTTACTCTGATTTTTTCGCATTTTTTGAATTGTGCATAGCTGTTAGACACGAGTGTATGTAAGAACTTAAGTTGTATAGAATTTCTAATTTTTTACCACTGAGTTCTAAATCAATCTACGAGAGCTTTTCTTTAATTAAATGGTTAGTTTGAGAAACTATTTACTTTAGGATGATGTGTGCAGACTAAGCATGGTGAAACCATGATTTTTTAATGAGACCAATATAAAAAATGTAAAAGCAATGTTACTCAGGATAACATGTAGAATTAATACTTGAGTGTTTATAAAATGGGAAAAACATAATGCGGAAATATTAAATTTGAGTTTTACTGTAATTATATTAATTTTTGTTATTGATTTTTATGGCAAGTTGAATTTATAATTTTTTCTGGTTTTAACTGTTTGATCAATTTTGAATAATTTTCGACAATTATGTGTCAAGCTCTTATTTCAAGAAATAAATTTCTCAATGTAGTATTTTGAACATAAACAAGAATTTCAAATATACTTTCTTTACCCGTTCAATTTTAAATCATGTGCATATATTGAATTTTAAGTGAAATTTTTGAAATTTCAATTAAACCTAGATGTTTCATATACAGGTAACCCCCCCGTATAACACGGGAGTTATGTTCCAAAAAATTGCCGTGTTATGCGAATCCGTGTTATACGAAACAAAGAACTAGTATGAAAAGGGGGTTAGGTTCCAAAAATTAAAAAACATGCTATTATATTTTCATAATTAAGATAAATATCTTTATTAAAATTTTCTTAAGAAGTAATACATATTAATATGAATTAAACAATGTTTTCTTCGTCGTCACTAAGCACTGTTAACCGAGGGTGTTTCCTTGTTGGTAAGATATCCTCATCCTCTGAGTGACAGCCACGAGATCAGTGATGCCATTTATTTTTTAAGTCTTATTTCTCAATTCCGTTTTCTTCCTCACTCCAGTGACGCTCATTAACTATGCTCAGAATCTTCCAGAAAGTTACGTCATGCGATGTCATGTGTGTCCGTCTAACAAATTACAGATGAGCTAGTTTAAAAACAGCGAATCAGGAAGTCCAGCTCCCTTGATTGACAAGACCATCTCCCCTGATTTGCTACCCCCTGAAAAACTGATAAAAAGCATGGAGAGGAAGAACACGCTCTCTTTTTTTCGCTTCAGTCCAACGACCTTGCAGTTTTGTGAGTAGAAATGCGTTAAGCGTTCTTCTCATTTTTTCTTTTTGATGGCGAGCGGGAATCCCCGAGAAACGCCATGTCTCTTCTAAGCTAAGTTACTTTTTATTTAATTTATCTTGAGGTAATATCCCTGCGTATAGTTCTTAGGATATTCCCATGCTACACCGTCCTTTTCGCATCGTTGTTCCAATTGTTTCATAAAAGCACCGTGTTATACAGGGATGTTCCCAATTCTCGAATCGTGTTAGAGTGAATCCGTGCTATAGAAGTGTCGTGTTATACGGGGGTTACCTGTATTTAAAATTATACGAAATCAGTTTTAAGACAATGTTGTAGTACTTTAGTTTTGAATGCATCCTGCACTTTTAAACAACATTTTATGCTTCAGTTGCTGATTGAATGTTCTTTTAATATTAGATGTGTCAACAAAATCAAATCTTAGTTTAATATACACAATGATTGTTTGTGTAAATTGTAAATTATTTCGCAGGATCCAAATTGGTATAAAGCCAAGCATGTGGATTGTAGGGAAGGATTAATACCTGCCAACTACATTCAAAAGAGATCAGAGGTTAAGCTGCATGCTATGCCGTAAGTTATTTGTTTATTAATCTAATACCATATGTCATTCTTACTTTGCAGTATAACTATCTGAACAAACCAGTTTTAAAAACTATTCCTTATGTCATCAAGCTCTGAATACCTGACTTGCATAGTTAATATTCCTAAATAAGCAAGGGATGAGGATTCAAAGAAATTTTTGAACAAAATTAATAAATTTTTAGAAATTTGATTTTTAGTAGCTTAACATCTGTACCCTTTATATATGTGAGATCAAGCTGTGGTCTCCATTTTTGTAGAAGTGTGATTGAAATCAATATAAATACAAAATTTTAAATTAAGTATTTTTTGTTCAGAAGCTTAAGATATGAAATTGGATTACACTCCTTAAAACAGGAGTTAATTCATACTTCCCTAAATATTTTATTATTTAATGGCAAATGTGTTTTGTATGCAAAGTGTAGAAGTTCTTTAATTCATTTCTAATGTTTATGCTGTCATTAGACAGTTTCTTTTTATAGTAAGCACAGTAAATTGCATATTTAAGCACTTGTTTAAATTTTTGTTTTCTGACAGGTGGTTTCATGGAAAAATTACTCGAGACGAAGCTGAAATTCTATTACAGCCCAGAGAGGATGGTCTTTTCCTGGTTAGAGAAAGTACCAACTTCCCTGGTGATTATACGTTATGTGTCTGTTACAAGAATAAAGTGGAACATTATCGTGTTATATACAAGGAAAATAAATTAACAATTGATGAGGAAGAGTATTTTGAGAATTTGTCGAGATTAGTTGAGGTAAGATATCCATCTTTTTTTCTAATTGAAACCATACCTGTGTACATTGGGGCAGCTGTAACCCTGTTGGAAGAGTTACATATTAGTAATTGGAGGGTTGCAAATTCGAAACTCGGTGCAATCAAAGACCATTGTGTACACAGGAGCTGGTGCATGTTAAATCTGTTGTGGCCTCAAATGTCCTCGCACTACTGTTGTGTGAATTCAGGTGTAGAGCTCAGGTGTTCACCTCGTCATCTGACCATAGTTCAAAATTATGTGGTGTTCGCAGATCTTTTCCTTGGCAATTGATCCCGGACCATTTCCAAAAGCCCATTGCATTGTTCCGGTGTGACGTTAATTAATTACCATTACATGTGCACATATTTTTGTTCATATAGTAGAGATTGCTCTGTATGCAAACATTTCATAAATTATTTTTGCATAAGAAATGCAAATACAGTTTGTATAGAAATTAAACTAATTGCTGGAGGAAATTAAATTTTGAAAATAATGCATTTTAATTTATTACATAGCTATTCTCTTTGAGTTTTAAGAAATGTTTAAAAACACAATTTAAAATATTTGTGTTTCAAGAACTTGGATTGATTAAGTTAACAAAAACGATTTGGAGTATTAAAATATGGATGCTTTATACACTTCCAGCATTACCAAAATGATGCTGATGGACTGTGTACAAGACTCAAACTTTCTGTGCCTAAGAAAGGTGGACCAGAGTTCTCAGTCGACTCTCAAGAATTTGAGAAAGCTGGATGGACAATAAAACTGGATGATTTGAAACTGGGTGAAATTTTAGGGAAAGGAGAATTTGGTGGTAAGGGCCAAGAACTTTTAAGTCAAAATCTTTTAAAAAGTTCAACAGAAACAATTTTTCAGCTTTGTTATTTTTATTGCATATTCCACTATTATTTTTTGTTATTTTAATGTAAAGAATAAATATATACTCTTATATAATTTGTAAAAATTTTGTATTTTCTTTTTGTCTTCAGACAATTGTTTTCACAAGTGTCGGTTCAGTCTCGAACTCAACTGGTCCCCTTTTTTCATTAAAGTTACTTTGACACTCTTTTTTTAGATGTGGTTTTGGGTTGCTTTCGAGGCCAAAAGGTTGCAGTAAAAGTTCTGAAAGACAACAGCAAGGCAGCTCAAACATTCTTAGCAGAAGCTTCTGTTATGACGTAAGCTTCCATATTTTAGAAGTTTTCTCTTTAAATAGACTTTTATACAGCATGTCCTGGATAAGATGTCTAAACCAAACAGAAATATTTTTACTAGTTTTTACCCATTAGATGACAGCTCAGGGTTTTTATTAATCCTGGCTTCAAGCCCAAATACAGTTCTCGGGGTTTTCTGTGTGGCAGGCACTGACCTGAAATATTTTGAGTAGCAAAATGACTGGAATATTTCAGGTCTGCAGGAATTTTTCTGGGCTGTATTCTAATCGAATTTTCTGAACTATTTGCATGCGCAGGCATGCTTCTTGGAGGGTTAATAATGAATTTATCTTAGAAAATTGTAATCTTGACATAAAATATTTTTCCATCATATTAATGTTTCTCTTTTCACCATACTTTCATTGGAATTCATCAACAATTGAGATATTTATATTTTCCTTTTTGATGTGAATCAGAAATGTCTAATATTTTTCAAGATACGATTTCATTGATTTTATACCTTTTTCAGTTCTAAACAGCACAATTTTATTTTTAGACTTGACAAATTTAATTTAAAAACTCTTAAGTGTTCAGATGTTTAATGCTTAAATTGCAGAATTGTCTTCAATTAAATAAAAAATACTTAATGCTTTTCAAATCAATTCAGCAAAAATATTGTCACCCATTAATGTTAAATTGATTTTAATAATCTACAAGAAATTATGATGAGCTACATGCAATCATGAACTTGACTATTAAATCTAAAATACTTAAATAAAACTCAAAATTATATTGGACTACTTTTAGGCAGTTACTTGAAATCTGACCAGTTGTTCCCTTTTGAATAAGTCGAAACCTTGACATTTAAAGCTTTCAGCCCATGTGAATGTTTGTTCTATTATAAATGTTGTGCACAACTGTTATTGCACAAAATAATGGAAAATAAACCTTTCAAGATATCAAACATTCATGTACTTAAATTAACTTAAGAGTCGTGCATTTAGAAAAACATCCATGTGACAGACTATTTTCATGATGGTAAAATCTAGGAATAAAGAAAATTGAGTTACCATTGTCGCTTTCTGACTTAATTTCAAAAGAATATATCTTATGCTTTGAATTAAGAACTAACTAAAGTGAGAAATGTTAACAAGGTTATTTCATTATCATAATGGTTCAAGTGGTGATTAATGTTCAAGTTATATAAAGATGAACAATTTAAAGTGTAATATCTTCTTTCAGATCTCTAGCTCATAGAAATCTGGTACAACTACTGGGAGTAGTATTTGATTGGCCTTCCATTTATATTGTGACAGAATACATGTCTAAAGGATCACTAGTAGATTATTTGCGTTCCAGAGGCAGACTGCATGTTACAAAAAAGGATCAAATACATTTTGCAACGTATGTCAAACTTTTTTGTCTGCATAAGTCATGCTCTTAAATAACAGTGAAAAAATTCACTGTCAATCAAGACATCTTGCATTAAATTTCACTTAAACAATAGATGAAAGAACTACTTATCTTATTAATTTTTTGAATGCATTGAAATAGATTTTTGTAAAAATGTTAACATATTTGAGCATTGATCATTTCGCCTACATTGACATCCTTGCTTTGGAAGTATTTATTTTTAGATTTTTTTTATTTTAATGTATCATAATTAGAAAAGGTTAATGTCAGTTTAGTTAGAAATGAACTGAATTTATTTCCATCCTACTAACTTTACAAACTCTTAAATTTGAAAACTTTTTAATAAGTATGTATACTAATTGCGATTAAATGCTGTTACCAACTATCCTATTAAAAAATGCTGCTTTTTAAAATCCCACCCCTTATTTACAAATTGCACTTAAAATATTTCATGTACAATCTATTCATATTTTCTATTTCCAGGGATACATGTGCAGGCATGGAATACTTAGAATCTCGGCAAGTTGTACATAGAGATTTGGCAGCTCGTAACGTGCTAATTTCGGATGAAAATGTAGCGAAGGTAATATACTTTACTAGTAGAATTACCCATTTTTGTTCAGGTTGAACTGGTTTAATGTTGATTGAAAGTGATCCAATTTTTTTCTAATAAACGGAATTCTAGAAAGTTGGTCAAAATGCACACATACTACCAAGAAATGAACCTATTTTTAGCAATATTTTGCACAAAATAAATAATTTGCAAAAAAAATTAGAAATGAGACATTCATTTTGGCATTGCCAGATGCCAAAATAGCAGTTTTATTATCAGTGGGATTTCAACTTGTTTTTTGAATTAAATAGAATCGTTTCCTTACAAAATGTAAGTTATGCATAATTAAATGTTCTTGGTCATTTCATATCATTAGTCAAATATTTATAAATTATTAATATTTTGGAAAGATAAAAAATAAGTTCGAACTTAAGTATTAGAATTTAATTTTCTTTCTTGACCCTCCTGATGGTTGTCTTAGTGAGATGTCTTGTCATTAGCATCTCATTCATTACATTAGGTCAAAACTGACCAGATCTTGATAGACGAGGTATCTCATTAGAAAACTGACTAAATCTTGATCTTGTCATCAAAAACTTTTCATTTTTAACCCTCCTGATGGTTGTCTTGGTGTCATTAGCAGCTCCTCATGCATTACATTAGGTCAAAACTAACCACATCTTGATGAACAGGGTATCTCACTAGAGGAAAACTGACTAAATCTTGATCTCACTATCATAAAAAAATTGGCAGTATCTTGATGGACGAGATATCTCATTGAAACCACTTGGTGGGTTTAAATAATTTTGTGGAAAAGTTGTTTTTCCAGTAATACTAGTAAAACAATCTGAGTTATGTAACAATTGTAATAATATTCAATGTTATTCGTATGGAGATTTCAAATTGTTTTTAGCCTCCTCTACACACCTAGGAGAAATAGAATGGGGGTTAATATGTAGTCTTAGTGACCCACTGGGGTTCTAAAGAAAATTTGTACCAAATTTGGTGTGGAGTGGATTCCCCTGGTTTGGAGAGCTGATGGTCAGTCTAAGCTGTCCTTAACCCTCTGGATAGTTTCTAGTTCTATCGTTACGAATGACTCGGATTCCTTTAGAGCCCAGACTCCTGAAGAATCGACCAAAGCCCATTATGTCGCCTCTTTTCTGTGCAACAAAAAGACCACTTCTCTAAGGAATGAATACAATGTCCAGAAATCAGATATCTATGGAAAAAAATAGTCAATAACATTGCAAATATAGAATTGGAAATTTAAAAATACTATAACTTGAACAATTTAGAAATTAACAATTTATTCACTGAAAGGGTTCTAATTTTAGGGGCCTTTCTATACCTTTATGCCATAAAGGTATAGAAAGGTAATTATATTTGTTATATTATCCATTTCACTTGTTGATAGATGGAAATTAAAAAGTATATGTATATATTATTTTTTCAAATTGAAAATGAATGCATAGAAAGATTTTACCTGTTTTGTTAAAATTAAGTTTGCACCCTTAAAATTTGCGAGCACGTTATCAACTGTAATCATGTAGATTTAAAATTGTAAAAATTTAATGGTTTTTCTTGTGCTTGGTGAACCTGTTATGTTGTATGACTTCGATTTGACAGATATGGTTTATATCACACAGGAAAAGTTTCAACCTATTAACTACTGTATTTTATGAGTGAAATTAATTTTTTTAACATTTTTCTTATTCTTTCCATTTTGGAAGAATAATCGAAGAAATGTTTTTTTTCATAATGTTTAATTCAGTTTATCTTTTCTCCATTTCTCAGATTAATTTTAAAATGAATGTAATTTTTACTTTAAAAATAACGAATATTTTATACATTAGGCTATGTTTGTATATGAATGAAGCCATAAGAAATTAATTTCAAATGCCATACTAAAAAATAGAACTCTGATCCCGCTATGCTATAATATAATTTGTGCAATGTCACCTAAAATGTATAGGAATTTCATAGACGCATCAGTAGAATGACACATCAGTAATCTAGCATTTGTATCAAACTAATTTCCACATCACCTTGCAGATATGGTTTATTGATGCATTACCCCTTTTGCAATCTGCAAGGCGGGTTCCCAGGCACAGTATTTTTATACAGTAAACCAAAGAAAATAGTCTTGATAAAGACTTATTTGAAATCAACAGAGAATTAGATAGGTATTGGAACCACAACTTGAAAGTAGGGAGTAAAGGCGAACTTTGTCAGATCAGTATAAACTGAGGTGATAATGGTGAATACAGCTGAGAAAGCAGGTTTCTTATGTTATGATGTGAGGAATTAGTGTTTCAAGGTACAAAAGGTATGTTAGAGTAAAAAAATGGTCATGAGAAACTTTTTTTCTCAATATGTCCCCGTAAAAATGCCGACAAAGACAATTTGGGGGTCCTTCGAGTGTTAATGACCATACGTATTGAAGTCACTGCCGCCCTTTCAGTTTACCCGGGAAGTATCTACCTTCTAGGCCAGGGATGGGCAAACTTTTTCGGTCGCGGGCCAAAAATCGAAAAAAAAAGTTTGGCGGGCCAAGATAAATTTTTCTAAAATTTTAAAAACAATATACAAGTATTACAATTTAAATATGTTAATGAGATGAATGAAATTGCGATTTCATTTTTAAAAGTTCCTTATATTGAGGTTCGAAGTGAGATGTACTGATTCTAAAGAACGAGGCTAAATGCTCATCTGTCAGTCTACTTCTGAA
Organism: Meta bourneti; assembly: GCA_933210815.1. Classification (NCBI taxonomy): domain Eukaryota; kingdom Metazoa; phylum Arthropoda; class Arachnida; order Araneae; family Tetragnathidae; genus Meta; species Meta bourneti. The sequence goes on from OW119922.1 coordinate 93,471,245, forward strand.
ATAATTCTTTTTAAGGTTCATAGTTGAAAACACTTGTTCACATATATAAGATGAAGCAAACATAGCACTGATTTTCTGGGCGTGAGATATTAAATTTGGGAAACTTACTTTCGATAATGATTTGTAAAACTCTAATTTTGGCATATTTAGAAACAGCTGCTTGAGATGATTGTTAGATTGCAACTCAATTAATTCAAGCTGCAAATCTGACCTCACTGCTTCACAATTTACGTTGAAAGGCATGGTAAAAATATCCAATTCTGTTTGAATGGCACTAAAATCTTGAAATCTGCGTTCGAACTCAAAATGCAGTTTTTTCAAGCCATCTTCATAATTCTTAAGCTTCTCTTCATTTACTGAGGGTATTGAATTTAACCTCGAGAAATGAGACAAGTCGTTCTTAGCTAGCTGCCCAGCAAACAGATTAAGTTTTAGTTTAAAGCTTTGAGATGGGTCCAGATATCGTCGATAAATTGATTTTTCCCTTGCATCTTGACATTCAAGTTGCTCATATGACAAAGAAGATCTGTGAAAAATGCAAAGTCCGAAAGCCATTCTGTATCTTCTAGCATTTCGCACTCCGCAGAACACTGTTTCTCATGGAAGAACGACACAATGTCGTCTTTCAGCTGCCAAACTCGCTCGAAAACACATCCTGCACTAAGCCACCTTACTTTCGTGTAATACAGTACATCAGAGTATTCAGATTGCACGGACTGAAGAAAATCTCGAAATTGCCTGTGAGTAAGCCCACGAGATCAAATAGTATTTACAAGCTTCACGACTGCAGCAAGCACGGGTTTCATATTCAATGCAGATTTACACAGAGCATCTTGATGTATAACACAATGTAGAAAAACAACATTGTTCCCGGGATAGTTTTGATTAAAGAGTCCATGAAATCCAGATTTTTTTCCTGTCATATTTGGTGCTCCATCGGTCGTAATATTACATATATTTGTTATAGGCACTTTCAAAGTTAAAAGCCCTTCCTGAAATTCACGAAAAATATCACATCCCGTTGTAGTTCCCTTTAAAGAACGCATGCACGCCAGTTCCTCGGTAATTTCAAAGTTCTCATCAACACCTCTTATAAATAATACTAATTGAGCAGTATCATTTATATCAGTGCTTTCATCCATAGCTATGGAGCAAAATTTAAACTGGCCAATCTTTGACTCTAATTGTGATGTCAAATTTTTATCGATGGCTTCGATTCTAGAAGTCACCGTTTTTCGAGATAAGCTTACAGTCTCAAAATTATTTTTCTTGTCTGGACATAAAACGTCACAAACTTGGAGCATGCATTGTTTAACGAACTCCCCATCACTGAGAGCTTTATTATTTTTAGCAATATTGTATGCTACAATGTAACTTGCATGTGTAGCTGCTTCTTGGATAGTGTTTACCTTCTTGAAAAAATTTTGTCGGCCTGATAATTTTTTACAAAGACTTTCTACATTTTGTTTTCTTTCATATTCGGACATTGCTTCGTAATTGGAATTCTTATGCTTAGATGTGAAATGACGGGAAATATTATATTCTTTGAAGACTGCTACAGCTTCATTGCAGATGAGACACACTGGTTTATCTTTAACAACTGTAAAAAAATATTTCCAGGTCCATTCATCATTAAAAACACGGCACTCTGAATCAACTTTACGTTTTTTAGTAGCCATTTTGGGATTGAAATATTTTACGAATAACCCAAACAAGCACTAGCTACGCTATACTTTTTATACTTTCACCACTATTCACAATGATGCTATATGTCCGCAATCTTTACGCAATGAATAATATTAAAACTCGCGCCAAAAGAAAAAGCCGCTGGCTGGAGCTTAAAATGCGCAGTCTGCCACATGTGAGGTCTAATTCACCTATATTGGATTCCCATATGTCTGCTCCCCGAGAAAGAGATAACACTTGTTGGCGCCAGTCTACAGCTATAACTAACAAAGAACTTCCGCTTTTAACACTTTACCGATTGAAAGCTGTCTGCTTGCTATTTCCGTCGATTTATGTTTTGTAGAACAAAAATAGAGAAAGTAAAAAGATCATCAGTCCCTTGAAATAAAGGAAGAAAAAAAATAATATTTAAACAAAGTAGAAAAGGAGATGGATATATAATATATAAATCATATTTTCTTTTAATTTCCGTCGGACCAGCAAATTAAAATTCTATCCGCGGGCCGCATCAAACCTTCCGGCGGGCCGTAGTTTGCCCATCCCTGTTCTAGGCAAACCCACGACCCGACAATAGAAACAGCAACATCTGGTGATAATGGGACGACATACATTCCCTCTCCTGGGGGAAACATTCTAAAGGCCGATTTCGGCCAGTTCAGTAAGTTGCCTGTAAGCCAGCTCCCGTAACCAAATGAGGAAACAATATTCTGCCGCATCGTATGTAGAGGGTTAAGTGAGAAGTACCTGTACACATAGTGACTATTTATGAAGTAGATTCTATTGGTTGTATGCAATTTGCTTTTTATTCAAGATTTCAAGACTTGACTGAAATGTCACGACTTAGAATGATTCTGGTCCCTGAAAAAAGTTGCAATATAATTTATAATTACGTCTTTACTAGAAGTAAGGTTTGTTATTTCTGTTATGCACAAATACTCTTGAATGTCCATTTTGTTTCCATAGGTTTGTGATTTTGGCTTAGCTAGGGAAAAATCATTCAACTTAGAAGGTGGAAAGTTTCCAATCAAGTGGACAGCTCCAGAAGCACTACGGCATAGTGTTAGTAAATGTTTATTTACTTATCTCAACCTGTGAATTACATACAAAGTTATTGTATAATTGAGTATCGTGATGGCAGAGCTTTAAATAATTAAAAAGTATTTACATTGTTTTAACCTTGGCATGAGACTTATTTTAAATTATTATTAGACTGCAATTACAAATCAATAATGTGATTCTTTTAATATTTGTCTTACTAAAATCTCCACAAATTGGAGTTCTCTATAGTCAAAAAAGGGTATGAAAAAAATTTAAAAAACATCGGATTTATTTGATTTAAATCAGACTTTTTATTTAAATCGGATTTGTATGATTTTAATTAATTCCTGATCCCACGTACACTATATTATTAATTTTTTTCAATCATACAAATTTCTGAATTTTTTTTGCATTATATATTTATCATGTATGAATAAAATGTTTTGAATTACTTCAATTATTTTGATATAAAATAATTATATATAATTGGTTAAGACTTGCTTTTGAGAAAAATCATGTCATCAATAGGAAATAAAAGGAACTTGCATCTTGCAAAAATTCCTTCTTCTCATTAATTTTTAGCTTGCAAAAATAATTTATTGATGAAAAAATTGTTATTTTTGTAAGTTTGGTAAAAAAGGTGACAACATGAAAATGCATAAATTTGAAATCAAATGTCTATTTTTTTAAATTTGAGCATTGACAAGTATTTCATAGGTATATTCGAAGCACACAAAAAGGGTTTATATATAAAACAAAAAAATGAAGCTGTTCTCTATGAACAGCATTGAACAATTTTTTTTTGCATCCCCCAGATAATGCCAATTCAGTGAATTTTGAGCTTGCAATAAAAAAAATTATCAATTCCAATAGCTTTCTGCTTCAACCTATAATCTTTTCTTAACATACTCACTCAGTTATCAGATGAGTGAATTAACTTTTACATACCAAATTTCAATTTCATAGATATTGAATAGTTATTCTAGCAGTATAAAGAATTCTAAGGAATCAATGCACAAAATTTCCCTATAAATTGAAATAAAACTTAACCAATATATTACACAAAACGAAATGAAACTATTAAAATTGCCAATTATAAAGATTATGTGCAAAATTAGAATGCTTTGTGATACTGAAGAAAATCTTTTATTGTGAGTAATAAGTGTCTTTAATATTTTTTTATGAACAGACTACAATACTAAATAAATAACTAGAACATCTTAAAAAAGAAAGCAAGTTACCACAATTTTAATAATTTGATTGAATATGTTTCGAGCATCTTCACTCAACACATTTTGAATGGTTTAAAATTGGCCATGTGTGATTTATAGTCACACGGAATGTTTAAAACAAAACCAACACTGATGAGCAGGCTTGTGAGTGACCTCTATTGATCAATGGCCCAAGATGAAAATACTTGTCTGGTAATTATGATCCCAATCAGCAAATGCTGTTAGTGTCTTCAAAGGGAGGATGATTTTCAATATAATTTTGGGGCGAACTCAGTACGAGCAATCAAAATCAATGATTTTTTTAATAAAAATTACTTGATTTAAATCTGCATACCCTGGTCAAAAACATTCTATGAAATCGAAATCATGATTTTTTTTCCCAAATACCTTGCATTAAAACATCAGGATAAGATTTTCTTGTTCTAAAAATGTTCCTTCTGAAACTTGGTGGTTGGAATAAAGTACTTGCTTTTAAAAGATTATTGCTCTAATTTTTTGTATTTGGGGATTTCAAGTGAGTTGAAGTGTGTTTCTAATGGTTAAAAACGTTGTAAAACCAATATTTTCATTAAATAATATTAGGTCTTACAATGACTTCAACGTTGCTATTGACTTACTGTCTCAATATAGTCGATAAATTCATTAAGTTTACAAATGTAAATGTGTTATGGATTTATTGAGCAAAAGATGATTTATAACTACCAGTATTCAAAAATAAACAGTTATGTATTTTAAAGGGGAGATTTAGATTTTTTTTGCCAGTATGATATATAATATCTTGTGTGTTTGTATTTCGGATCTGAAATTTAGAATGTGTTCAACATTGTATTTGAAAGTATTTTAGATGTAACAGTTGTACATAAAATTTGGAAAATTTCTTGTGTAAATATATTTACTGACAATTTAATCAATTTTTTTAGAAATTCTCTAACAAATCAGACATGTGGAGTTTTGGAATTTTACTGTGGGAAATTTATTCTTTTGGAAGAGTGCCTTATCCAAGGATTGTAAGTATGAAAGTTTCATCTTGTTTAAATTTCTATAAAATGTTCAATACTTATGTAAACATGTTTTGAATTCAAATTTTATTCTAACTCAGCTGTAGCTAAATAAACAATATTTTGGAAGAATTGCTTTCCTCTGTATTTTTTATTAGAAACTTTGTTTTTAAGAAATAAACTTAAAAATACACGTCTTTTCAATCTATTAATTAGTGTTCCGATTTTCATGACTACATGGACCAGAATTCTAAATTGTTATTCAATCTATAATTCTTCTATCATGGTGAAATTTTTCTCCAGTTATTTCAATTCATTGCTGATTCTCAATGAAAGAGTTTGACATAAACTGAAAACCATAATCAGAGTTCGTAAGTCAGGAAGTAGATGTCATGCAAAGGAGATTTAATAAATTAATATCTCTATAGAACCATGGGCTTAAGGTGTCAGGAATTATTGTTGTATCAGAACTGATCATTCTAGTAGTTTTTAGATATTGATAGTCTCAAAGCACAAAATTGAGATTTCTCAATGAAAATACTATGGCTATGGTACTTGATTTCTATTTAAAAAAAGAAAATTCTTGTTTAGAGTTTCAACTACTACCAAAAGATTGTTATGGTCGTATGATATTGGAATTACTTCTGCATATGTAAAACCATGAGTTTTTCTAATTTGATGGGATTTGTAAATATATTCAACCAATGGAGAACAATTGTTTGGTTGAAACTTAATTTGATTTTATAATCTTTTCCCTTAAATTGTCGTCGTAGGCATAGATGTGATAGAAAAATGTCTTGCTTAATCATTGCATATGATGAAGTGTTTAATCATGAAGATATTGGAATGCAATTCCCCTTTGCATTCTGCCAGAAAATATTTTCCATATATGTATGAATATATTTTATGTTTTGTAGCATTTAAAGAAGTACTCTTTAAGAATTGAAATTATTGCATCATGGATTTTCCTTTGTTTTCAGCCTCTGGCAGATGTTGTTAAACATGTTGAGAAAGGCTACAGGATGGAAGCTCCTGAAGGCTGTCCTTCCGAAATATATGACATCATGAAGCAAGCTTGGGATCTGGAGGCAGATAGTAGACCATCTTTTTCAGATGTTCTGAAGAGGCTGGAACAATTACGAGTTATAACTGATTGAATGTGTAAAAAAATGAGAGAGTTGTGAGTAAATTTTAATGCATACTCTTTCAGCTATATTCTTTGATAAGAATTGTTCAGATTTTCTTTTGAGGTTTCTATAATTTTCAAACAGTACTTAAGGATTTAGAACATCAAGGTGTATCAAATCTATCTTTAAATCTAAAATTTTAATATCTTAATCCCTTAACCTTCGTGGTGGTTACCTTGAGCTATCTCATTCATCAAGGTCTTGTCATTAGAAAACTGACCAGATTATGATCTTGTTATTAGCAAAATTGATCAGATATTGATCAACGAAATATCTCATCGAACCACTTGGAGGGTTAAGTGCCATCTGCATTCTCTATCCCTGTTTTAAATGCCAAGGGCGTTTCTATATCTTCCATGTCAGGGCAAAAGGGGTAAGTCTGTCTTTCGAACTGTTCAAAGGAGTCAAGTGCATCATTATAGTTTATAAAATAATATATGCTTAAAATCAAAACTAAATGAATCTACAAATCTAAATTACAATTATTTGTATCATGACATGCTTTTTCTTCCCCAATATTTGTGAGAAAAAGAAATATTCAAATTAAGATTCTGAGAAGTAGCCATTTTGACTTAACTTAACCCCTTTTGCCCTAACACGGAAGATATAAATCAACATTTTTGTCTTCCACATTTCAATATTATTGACCGTAAATATGTTTAATGCTCCTGATCAGTTGAGAATGCTTATGCTTTGAATGTAGTTAAGATCACAACATGGATTGCACTCATTTGTAGGGAGATGTTTCGAAATGTGGTGAAAGCAGATAGCAAATTGTCTCTTGGAGCATTTGCAAGTGAGGGTGGCTTGATTTAGTTCCTTTTCAAGGTCCACAACATGGATAGTGCTCATTTGTAGTTTATAGGGGTATTTTGTGGTAGGGTGTAAACATATTGTGAAAGAACGACGGTCTGCATTCTAGCATGTTTTTGTATTTACAATAACAAAAGAAATATTTAGAATACTAATGTTTTGTATAATAGAGATATATGCCTTTTATATTATTTTCTTTGAATGAATTAATTCCTTTGTAATGCAATCATAATGAACCTTGGATTTTTTCAAAGCTATATTCCGCTAAACCATGTTGAGTAGTTGATGAAATATGGTCGACACTGAGAGAAAGAAGTATATTGAAACTGCAGCACTTAAGTGGTTAATCAACATTTCTCATAAAAGTGCTCTGCTCCAGTTTAATTTAGACTACATCTTCAAAGGAGATATAAAAACTACCTGTGATGAACTTAATCATAAATTGCAGAGGCTAAAATTGTGATGATTTAGATTGATTAAATCCTAACTCAAAATCTGGTTTTTGAACATAACATCTGAACTAGCTAGTTGAACAATTTTATGTAATCAGGATCTTAACATGTAAAAATAACTCATTTTTGCTGGACAGAGATCACCATTTTGTCCTCCTATGGTCTAGAATAGTTGTGCTTATTTCCTATACTAGAATAATTTATTAAAATGATGAATTGCTTCAAAAGTAATCATAATTAAGATCACAGTCGTTATTTGTTTTAACTCTTACAGCAAATACCTAGTGTACTGAATTTCATTACCAGCTAAAAAAAATTTAAAAGTACATTTAATTCAAATAAATTCACTGCCCTCAGGGCATATTTCCTTTAGGTGTGTACGCGCTTCACGAACCCGAATTACTCTAGTGATCTTTTCTTTTCACATGGGGCATACTGTTGGTAAACAATGAGGTCGCTCCTGGTATTCCCAAGCGATCTTTTTCTGCTTTCATCCGACTACTCTGTTCCCCAATCCCTCTTTATTTCCCTTTTTACTTGATGCTGTCTTGTTTGGTTCAGCTTGACCAAATATGGCCCTTGTAATAAAATGCCAAATCAACCAACCTTCCTCGCAAGGCCTTTTAACTCAACTTACACTTAACTGCAGTGGAGAAAAGCTCCTGGTGGTTTGTGCTGCTCTAGAATTTGGAAGTTAGCTAAATTTAATTATTTAAAATTGATCATTAATGAAAATTGTGTTAAACAGTTTTGGAGTACACCTTTAGTCATTCTTTCAAAATTTATTCAAATTTCTGTTTCAGATTTTGAATTCATGCAAGATGTATAGAAAAGTGTAATGTAGATTTGCAGTGCCTTCCGATTATGATGGTTTTAGTTTCTGTGCAGAGATTTCAAAAGTTTTCAAGTTCACTTCTGCTGATAAACGGTGCTTCCAATTAATAACTATGAGCAAGAGGCCTGATGTCTGCAGACACTCATCATTATGTACATTTTCAAAAGAAAGTATGAAATATTTAACTTATGAAAGTATGTCCAATTTCATCTGTTGTGAAAGTTGCATCATTACCGAGCCATATCATGTTTGGTCAGAATATTTTTCATATTATTTTTCAACGTTACGGAATTTGATATACACGTCTGTGTTTTATACAAACTTGTTACATAATCTGCGACTGAAACTTTTCAAAACCTTCTGTGAAACTTGGAAATTGTTACATGATTTTTTAGTACTTTTATTTTATTAAATGTAAAATTATTCTGTTTAATTTATGGAAACGTTCTAATTTTACTTAGCAAAGTTTATACCTTGTTTCATCTCCAATATACATCTGGTTTTAAAAATATACTCAAAATTTTATAATTTCCTACTGTATTTGGCAGTGTACTGTTTTTATTTAATGTAATTATTTAGCAATTTATCATGTAGTACTTATCAAAGTAAACAAAATTAAGCATTTAAATGCTTTAGCCAAACAATTTAATTTGAAATTGTAAAATGGAATAAAATAAACTATTTCCTGCTAAAATGAAGTAAATCTTAAAGTATTATCTTATACAAATCAAGACTTTAATGGAATTAGTAGATTTTGATAGACTTTATATTTAGATTTATGATAGAAATTCTGATTTATGCTTTGCAGTTAATTGTATAAATGAGAGTTAGAAGTGTAATCTAAATTTATAAAATGATTTTATACGATAAACTGATTTCACCAGTTCCATAAATGCCCAATAATGTGTTTTTATAAATAAACAATGTCTTGCCTAACTATATGATCTGAAAAGTATTTTACTCATAATTTATTTGTAAACTTGTAATTAGATTTATATTGTACTCCATGTTTTATGAATACTTTTTAAGATGTTACATACTAAACATGTATTTATAATTTTTGTACTTAAATGTGGGTACTTTAAATTGTCGTAGTATTAATTTGAAAGTTCTTAAGCAGTGTGCCTTATGTATTGCTTTTTACAGTTTAGTAAAATCCTAAGGTCTCTACTGTTTTATATTAGAGCTATAATTTTTCAACAATTGTGTCATGATCATGCCTAAAAGTTAGATTATTTTATAAGGATGTATTAAAAGATTTAAAACTTATGAACCTTTTATTGTAATAAATATTTGGCACATTGACATCAGAAGTTTTGCTGTTTTTATTTCTCTATTTTTTGTAAGGAATTGGTTAAATTGACTTCATTATCAGTAAAAAACATGTTGCCTTGAGCAGTACTAACATAATCATCAGTGCATGCCTTATATGAATTTGGTATGTTAAAATGTCTTCATGGCTTGGCAAATTTTCTAAAAGTATACATGTTTTGCAAAACACTTTTAAGAATCTTATTTTGATGTGCCATGTATTGGATAAACTTGGAAAGTTCTGCGGTTTTTTTATGATAAATACCAACGAAGCAGTACAAAAACTTAAGAAAATTTTATTGAATCACAAGTACCATTTTGTTCTATGACTTTTTGCCATCTTTCCGACAGCTGGAAAATTCCTTTTTTAAAGTCATTCGACTTATTTGTAAAGAAGTTATTGAGGTGCTGTTTGATAGTCTCCAAAGAATTGAACTCCAGGCAGTTCAGAGAATTTTGAAGTGACCTGAAGAGGTGAAAATCTTAGGGGGAAAGGTCTGGTGAATATGGGGGTGAAACACAATATCTCAGCCATACTCAATAAGTCTTTGTCTGACATTCATTGTTGTCGTATCTGGTTCTATTTAATGGGTTATCAGCAAATCTCAGGCAATGCAGACAGCACAAACATTTATTATATAACAAAATATTTACAATTTACCAAGGAGCGTCCTACACGACCACTCCATGACCATATCATCCGAATATCTGCTTGTTCGATCGTAACACACTCTGACGGTGCTTTTAGCGCCATCTGTAGGGTGATTGAATCCCTAATACGACATCTCCCCCGCAAGATATGGGTTTGGGGTTTTCTCAAAACATAAACACAGATCTGAATTTAAATATTATGGACTCAATCACCTAAATATTATTACACCATATCAACAGCAAAGAAAAATGCAAAATAAAAAAAAATATATACATATCAGAATAATAATGCTAATAAAATACTAAAGTATATAATAAAAGAAATTATGCTCAAAGTCACAATAATAAATTTGTCACTACTTCTCTACAGAAAATAGTCTGGATAATGCATCAGCATGAGGCATTTTGACTCCTGGACAATGTTTTATTGTTAAGTTAAGTGCTAACGCTTTGTTCATTTCTCGTTGAAAAGTCGCAGCAGCATTTCTCAAACCAAATGGCATTACTTTGAATCTATACTGTGCTCTGTGAGTCTTGAAAGAAGTAAAATCACGACATTTTTCTTCCATTGGGATAGCCCAATATCCCTTCAACAAGTCAAGTGTAGAAATAACATTTGCTTTCCCTATGCTGTGAAGTAATTGAATGGCATCTTCCATAGGAAAATCATCAGCCTTTGTGACAGCATTGAGGGATCGATAATCAACACATAAACGCATGCCTCCATCCTTTTTGTTTACACACACAACAGGATGAGCGATTTCTGCAGAACTTTCTTCTATTAAGTCCAATTCAAGTAGCTCTTCAATTTGGGTATCTACTTGTGATTTCAAAGATTCTGGTATCCTATAAACATATGGTTTTGTCCTTTCTTTGCCTTCCTCAAGTCTTATTTTGTGTTCACCAACTTGTGCAACTTTCAATTTTCCACTAAATAAATCTATGCTTCTGTAATATCTGAATCAGTTGACTTCTTTCTTTCTCATGTAGATCGTATAAATTTATTTTCCAAATTTTATCACAGTTCTTGTTGATACACAGTTCTAGGAGAGGCATGAATTTCACCAAATTCTTCTTCATCTTCAAAAACAATACCAACTGCATTCATTCTTGGGTAATATCTCCTTATCTTATTTACATGGCAGTGTCGTACTTTTCCTTCAGGAAGTTTCACTTTGTAAGAATGTGGCGATGGATGCTCGACTATCTCCCCAGGTCCGGTCCATCGTGCATATAACTTGTTGGAAGAATCTGGAATTAGTAAGTAAACCTGCTCTCCTAATTTAAATTCTTTGGATCTTGTGCGGCGATTAAAATAATCCGTGTAGGCTTGTTGTTTTCCCGATGCGATAAGTAAGGCTTGGTCGGTTGCTCGTTCGAGATTTATTTTGAGTTCCTGGAGATAATCTACGACTGATTTGTCCATATTCAAAGGTATAGGAATTTCTCCACACCAGCTAGATTTCAACACACTCAGAGGACCTCTTGCTTCTCGGCCATACATCAACTTGAATGGAGATACTCCGGTAGTACAGTTAGGAACTTCTCTATAAGCAAATAACAGAAACGGAATGTATTTATCCCAATTACTAGGATCTGTTCGGATAACATGATGAAGTGCATTTTTAAGAACTTGATTATATCTTTCTACAAGTCCATTACTGGCTGCATATCCTGGTACCGAAAATCTGGGAGAGGATCCTAAGCGATTCATGAATTCTTGAGTAAGTTTCGATATAAAGTTCGTACCTTGATCACTTGCTATAGTATTTGGTATTCCAGTTCTCATGAAAATTTCCAACAGTGCGTCACATGTCGCCTTAGCAGTTAAGGAACGCAAAGGAATTGCTTCCGGCCAGCGAGAATGTTGATCAACTAAACATAACACATATTTATGACGACGAGCTGAGGGAGGCTCAATAGGGCCTATAATGTCCACATTAACACATTCAAATGGTAATTCCGGTCTGAGAACAGGAGTAATGGGAATTTTATCAATCATTTTCTCTGGGCTTCGGAGTTGGCATTCTTTACATGTTTTACAAAATTCGGCGATTTCACTAGTCATGTGAGGCCAATAAAAACTATATCGTATTCTTTCATTCGTCTTTTTCCTATGACTTTCCTTTCCATGTGACTTCCAAAAACAGATTCATGAGCTAATTTTAAAACTTGAGCTCTTCTCTTTTGCGGTAAAACCAGTTGCTGAACGGTCTCTCCTAATATTTTATCTTTGTGGAATATTAATCCATCGATAAAAAAGAAATTTCCCTTTCGAAGTGATAAATTTTTTCTTATTTCTTTTAACGTATCACAGCTGTTTTGTTCTTCACGAAGTCGAAAGCTTTCACTTTTGCCCGATAGTATTCCGTTTTCTGGTGATTCTTGTTTTGATTCATCATTTCCGGTTTCAGCGCAGACTAAATAATCTTTTTCTTTCACTGGAAAAACACAATCCAATCTCTTAAATTTAGGAATACATGTCTCTTTTCCATTTTCTGTTGAGCATTTTAGTAATTCATAAATATTTGGGGGTATAATGCACTGACCATGAACTTTGTCCGTTACTGCTGCAAGTATTTCAATCGGATGGCAAAGTCTATTTTCATCTTCGTTTTTTAATGAAACTTGGAATTTTGCTAATCCAGCTTCAATTTTTTCTCCGAAAGCACTAGTTAAAATTATTTTTCCCTTTTCAGTTTTTGATTCGGAAATAAAATTTGAATTGAAAACTGGGATTTGAGCTCCAGAATCGATCAGGCTTTTCAGTTCTCGATTATCTACGAGAATGTTTACATATTGAAGAGAGTTCATAGGAACATTTATTTTTCTTTCACCAGATGCTCCGATCGTATTTCAGCAGTTAATATTTCATCTTCTGGTTTCTTTTCTTTCTTGCTAATATTTGTTGATCTGCTGTATCTTTTAGGACAATCTCTTGCGAAGTGCGATAAACCACATATGTAGCATTCCCTTGAAGTTGTATTTCTAGTGCTTTGGTAATCTTCTCTCGTCTTGAATCGATGTTCTCTGATGTGAGGGGGTGCATATTTCCGGTCTATGGAATTTTTCGTTTCTTCTCTGTTGTAATTAAAATTCTGATGTTTGAACATATTCGTTTGAATCTCCTTCCAAAATGTTTCCTTCACTTTTTTGTTTACGCAATTTCGAACGTTTTCGTAATCATCTAGTTTATTTGCAATTTCTTCTGGTATTTTGAATCGAGACCATTTGTCGATGAAATGATCACGGATTTCCGATGGCACTTTACGCTTAATCTGATCAGTAATAATTAAATCAGACAGTTCTTCAAAAGTCTTTACATCCAGTCCTCTTATCCATTCTTGATAATAATTTTTAAGTTCATAGGCAAAGTCACACCATGTAATTTCGGGTTTCTTGTAGTGTTTCGTAAACAATTGGTGGAACCTTTCAGGAGTAAGTTTATATCTTTTTAGTAAGAGTTCTTTCACTTTTTCATAATCATCCGTCACTTCTTCGTTTTCTCTGGCAATTATTTGCGCAACGTCATAGGGTAGGAATCCTATTAGGTATGACACCCAATTTTCTTTCTTGATTTCCGTTCGTTTCACTTGACGCTCGAAGAGAACTAAGTAGAGGCTTATATCGTTAGTTTTGGGATCAAACTTCTGTAAAATACTTTGCAAGTCAAACCTCGGCTTCATGTTTACATCAATTTGTTGACTTTCAGACCCATTCTTCAATCTTTCGTTTTCTAGACGCATCTTCTGCAACTCGAATTCCATTTCTTCTTTCCTTTGTCTTTCTTCAACTTCTTCTTTCCTTCAACTTCTAATTTCCTTCGTCTTTCTTTAACTTCTTCTTTCCTTCGTCTTTCTTCAACTTCTAATTCTTTTCTTCGTCTTTCTTCAACTTCTAATTATTCTTTTCTTCGTCTTTCTTCAACTTCTAATTCTTCTTTTCTCCTTCTTTCTTCTATAATAGTATTTAAGAGTTCCTTCACGAACGGTTCATCATAGTTTTTATTTTCGGTTATAACTTTCTTTAGCTCAATTACAACCATGTTTTCGGTATTCAATATCCCCATTTCGGTAGCAACAGTCTTTAGAACTTCCTTTCTTGCTTTCGCCAAGAACGCCATAATGGGATCACGAAACAAAACTGTTCGATTTAAAACGAAAGTTCCACAATAAAGTTCCGAAAATCAAATTCAAAATTCACTTTGAAGCATTTCAACAAAAATCTTTACACCATTCTTCAATGTTCTTCAAAAGTAGTATTTAGCAGGAAACAAATATAAAAGTTCACAACGAGGAGCAGGACTCACCATGAAAACGAAAGCATATTTCCTCATTAAAATCCTGTCGACTGCGCCAATGTCTTATCTGGTTCTATTTAATGGGTTATCAGCGAATCTCAGGCAATGCAGACAGCACAAACATTTATTATATAACAAAATATTTACAATTTACCAAGGAGCGTCCTACACGACCACTCCATGACCATATCATCCGAATATCTGATTGTTCGATCGTAACACACTCTGACGGTGCTTTTAGCGCCATCTGTAGGGTGATTGAATCCCTAATACGACAATTGTCATACTGGAAGACAACACCTCGATGATTGGTCAGTTCTGGCTGCTTTGCTTCGATTTCTGCTTTTAATACTGCCATTTGAGAACAGTATTTTTCCGAATTTATTGTCTGATTTTGTGGCAACAATTCATAATGAACAATTCCTATGTCCCACCATACACAAAGCATTACTTTTTTGGGATGCAGCCCCCTCTCAATGTTAGTTGGGGAGGTTCATTTGGCTTACCCCATGATCTTTTCTTGTAACATTATTGTATAGTATCCACTTCTCATCTCCAGTAATGAGCTGTTTCAAAAAAGGAGCTTCATTTCGTTTCAGCAAAGAATCACATGCTGAAGTTTGAGCAAGCATATTCTGTTGTGTTAAAGTATGGGGTACCCATACATCGTAGCAGCTTACAAACCAAACTTCATATGATCATGAACTGTACTTTTTGGAATATTTAGTCTGTGATAGTTCCTGAACTGTGTAACATGGATTTTCAGCGATGTCATCTTTTAATAGGTCCTTGTTTATAGAGGATGGTCGTTCAGAGCGGGTATCATCTTCGAAGCTGAAATTTCTGCACTTAAATTTATCAAACCACCTTCGAACTGTGTCATCAGAAACAGCACTTTGTTCATATGCAGCACAAATTTTACGAGCAGTCTGACTAGCACTTTTTCCTTTCTTAAAATAAAAGCATAATATGATGAAAATGAACTTTTTGGTTCTCCATTCTTAGCACTGCAGTGAAACAAAAATTGTGCCCAATACAAGCTAGAATTATGCAATGAAAGCAGAAAAGACCGAATTTACACATCTACTTCAATCAAGGTCACTCCTTATCAGCAGTAGCAAAATAGTAATAAGAAAGCGTGCTTCAATTTGAAAAACCGCAGAACTTTCCGGATAACCCAATATATCAAGAACATAAGCAAAGAGCCATATGTTATGCACTTAGCACAAAAATATGGAAACTCATGCAGTTAGGACTTATTTGCACTGCAACCTGGAGTTCTCTCTATATGCCTCCTAATCTGTTTCAATTATATTGCAACTTTCAATCAACAATTGAATCTTGCAACCAATAGCAGTATTCAATGCCTGGAAATAACTACTCTTGGAAAACATTGTGTTTCATCGTGAGGTTTTAATGCATTCTTCATAATTCATTGAGATGAGTGCACATTAATTTTTTAGTTATGAATATTACAAATATAACATTTTTTAAAATTATGTGCTCAGAAAAATGCATTGGAAATAAAATTAAGCAGTACAGGAAAGTTACAGAACTCGGATATAGTCTGATCTTTTCAAAACTTGCAGTCAATTTATACTTGTACCTTGTAAAAAAAAGTGCTGACCTCATTTGACTAATTTTGTTTCAAAACACTCATTCCCTAGTTGGCAAGTGTCTTGATTCTGTTCTGTCAATAGAAAACATGCATATAAAGTTTCTGCTGTCTGAAAGTGAAAACTCATGTAAAACTAAAGGGCTAGAATTTTTCTATCAAGACTGATTTATTCACTGAAGACAACTGCACAATTTATCTTTAATGAAATAAGACAACTTAAGTAAATTCTCTGCTTTTAAAGTTTATATGAAAAATCTAATTACAAGTATAATATGCTGCAACATTGAAAACATTTAATCATTTACTAATAAGTATGAATACATTATTAAAATACAAATCTATTAGAAAAATCCAAGGGCCCTACATTTATTCTGACTTATAAGATGAATAAAATAAAGTAAATATTTTCACTAAGGTGAGATTTTTTATAATACAAATTCCATCAAAATTATATTCCCTTCACACAATGGTTTTGATTCATTGCTAATCAAAAAATCATTGATAGAAGAGTCCTGTTCTATTGGTATACCAGGTGTGTTAATCTTTGGCTTGGAAGCAAATAAGACAAACTCAATTCAATTTTAACCTCATACTCTGAAAATCCCACACATTAATTCATGCTGTTAATCAGAAATTATAAAGATTTTCACAATTGATTTTTAAGCTAAAATTAAATTCAAAGTTAGTAAATGAAATATTGCATAAAAATTATTAATACATATACTCTGAGCTAGAAAATCAATGACAATTTACCTGTGAATTTTATGCTGTGGATCCTGCTTTAATTAGCCTTTCCCTTAAGATAGTGACAAACCTATATATTACTCTAAAGAATATATTTTACATTTTAAATCAAATTGTTTATTATCCTTTTTATATTTGAGTGTTAAATATTTTTTGCTATGCAAAGCAGATTTCAACTTTTATGCTAACTTGGGAGAAAAATCATTAAAACCTTTTCCCAGATTCTAGTAAACAGCACTGACTTAAAAATGAAGTACCCATGTACATTTTCTTGATTTGCTTGTACAAACAGGCCTACAGATCAGATATACATTTGTATAAGGAATTATTTATTTCCTTTTTAGGAAATTAACTGATTTGCAGTCTCCATTTCAATGGATATCGGTTTTGGAGACTTGGGTATAATAGTCAAACACTAACATAAATATTTTTTAATTAGAAATTAGCTTCTGAAATTTCTGCAAACACTACTGCAAAAGTTATGTTGATTTCTGTAAACAGAAGTGCCATGCCTGACACAAACCCATCCCCAAATAAATTAATCATCTGATTTATTTGACCGAATCAGGCTCACAATCTTTTCGGCTTCAACAGAAAAGCAGATTGCAATCGACCGATTTAAATATTCATTCGCTAACATAGATTCACAATAAATGGTTTCCATTGCCGATAGAAAGAAAAGTAGCCAAGAGGAGAGTGCTTTTCATTGCCAAGGCGCCTATCTAGAAGGTACATTGTATGGTGGCAACGTGTCTCGATTTTTCCAGGCCATGTATTCCCTATGGGAGTTTACTCTTCCCCCTCCCTCTCGCGAGGAATGACTTGGCGCTATTGGTTCCATCGCCAGTTTAAAGATTTCCTTGAAGAAATAGCCAGTTTTCTGACCTACTTCTGCACAATAAAGTGCGATGGCTTTCCAGAGGTAACGTATTGCAACGTTTTGCTTTGTGCTTGAGTGAAATAAAAACATTCCTCAATGAAAAAAGCATTGACCATCCCGAATTGGAAGAAGACAAAAGGCTGCAAAAATTCAACTTCATGGTAGATACCACAATGAAACTAAATCTAAAACTGCAAGGAAAGGGCAGCCTACGCCTTGCTTGAAAGTAGTTTGTTTCGAAAAAAAATTACTTCTTTTGTTGAAGACATGGAGAGCGGTAAATTACTTCATTTTAAAAATCTGAAGCAATATCGCGATGAGACCAATGCAACTATTGACACGAATTACTTCAGCATAGCTTTAAAAACATGAAGGATGGATTCGCTGAGAGATTCGAGCAATTCAAAACAAACAAAAGTACTCTCGCGTTCATAGTAAATCCTCTCAACACAAATACAAATGAGATCAACATTGAGCCATTTGGAATTGATGCTGGATCGCTTCAAATGCAATTGCTAGATTTGAAAACCAAAGACTTGTGGAGTGGCAAGTTCACAGAACTCAAGAGCAAGTTGGAAGAGTTGGAGGTCCAGAAATGCATGCACATCGCGCAGCACAAGTGGACAGCTCTAAAAGAAATTCCGCGAGTTGAGGCCCTCATATTCGGCGCATGGAATAGTCTTCCAGAATGCTACAGTGAGGTGAAGAAGTTGGCATATGGAGTGCTGACGATCTTCAGGTCGACATATTCGTGCGAGCAAGCATTCTCTTGCATGAATATAATAAAAAGTAAAGTTAGAAGTCAACTAACAAATAAAAATCTAGAGTCGTGCTTGAAACTTAAAACAAGTTATAAGCCAGATTTAATCAAACTTTCAAAAGGCATGCAAAGCCAATGCTCCCATTGATGTAACTATCTATATTTGTGTTTTTATATGAATAAATATTCCGTATTTAAAGCCGTTTATTTTAAATCAAAAATATATAAGCAAATACTATAATATTGAAACGAAAATTTTTAGTGGCTCTTTAAAAACTGGGAAATTTTGTAAATTGTAACTTTGGGCTCTTCCGTTTCAATAGGTTGCCGACCCCTGCGATAGTCGGATCAAGGAATAAAATGTTTGTACATGGCGTACGAAAACACTTGTACTTATCGATATATTTCGAAAGGGTTTTTATAATCTGTTAGCCCAGTGTAAAAATTGAAAACAATTTGCTACACACAAAGGGGATGATGCATTAAAATTTAAAACAGTCAACTCAATTTTGCTTTTCAAATGTAATCCCGGTATGCGTTTTTAAGTGTTTATAATCTTTTAAAAGGTAACTCCTTACTACAAAATTACGTGGAGTTGTCCTGGGATCTTTCTCTTCGGGATGGATCACGGACCGTTTTTTTTGTTGACAAATGACCATTTTGTTGACTTAAAAATGACAATAAAATCTAAAAAATTATTACTTTCGTTTGCGAATTAGTTTTGTTCTAGGCACCTCATATCTGTTGGGAAAACGTTCTTGAGATGGTTCAGATGAGGGACATTAGTTGATTTGCCGCTTGAGCCATAAAAAATCAATCAATCGATTAACAATACGAAGGTATGTAGGTATTTTAATTAACGTCACACTGGGGCAACACAATGGGCTATTGGTGACGGTCCGGGATCAATCCCAAAGGGAAAGATCCGAGGACAACACCACGTAATTTTGAACCACGGTCAGATGACGAGGCAACACTTGAGCTGGCACCCCACTCCAACGTGGTAACATTTGAGGCCACGACAGATTTAACATGCACCAGTCCCTTTGTACACGACGGTGTTTGGCTGGATTCGAACTCGCAATCCTTTGGTTGCTAGTCCGTTACTCTTCCAATCGGGCCACCGCGGCCCTTAACAATACGAAGTCTCCAAATTATTTTAGTTGGCGTGGTGTGGAAGTTTGGAGAGTGGGGTGCCAGCTCAGGTGTTGCCTCGTCATCTGACCGTGGTTCAAAATTACGTGGTGTTGTCCTCGGATCTTTCCCTTTGGGATTGATCCCGGACCGTCACCAATAGCCCATTGTGTTGCTCCAGTCTGACGTTAGTTGAAATACCCCCCCAAATTATTTTATCTTTCGTTTTCTGTCTGTCAAAACTAGAGAAAATATCACCAATAAGAAAGCTAGCAGAAGAATTATTTGAATTTTGTTTATACATGCATGCCTAGAAAGTACTAACAAAGATTATATGGCAATTCGAGTAGAGAGGCATTTGAGAAGGGTGGTGAACAGAAGAGCAAGTTAAAGAACAGTTCTTTTGAAAAGAACGGAACAGCAAATTACTGTTCGCCGAAAAGAACAATATTTCCCATCCCTACTTATGCATGCCGAGATTTTCCCCATTTTCGCGAATATCCTTCCTTCAAGTATTTTTCCCCCATACAAAATCACAACTAATGCGCATGCGCTAATCTTCGAAATTTCGTGTTTTAACACTAGGATTCTTGCTGTGTCCATCCGCTTTTGTGAAATCTTGCCTGGAGAGCAAGCAGATATTGCATTTGTGCTGTTTTCCGCTTAGAAACGTTCAAGTTATCAAAATGTTTTAATTCTTTTCTGATATTAAGATTACTTACAAATACAGTCTGCTGAAACATGTTCAACGTTAGTCGTACAAATTTGCGCAAGGTAAAATGAATTTTTTCGTTTTCTACGAATCTTATCTAAAGTAGTTGGATGAGTAATCGTAACATAACATTTTTCAAAATTAAAAACTGGTCATAAAGATCTGCAATAGTGTGGACTAACAATTTCTGTGCGTGTGTTTTTGTCTCATGATCGCATTTACTGATTTTATAAAATGCAATTTTTCTTGTGACTTCTCTAATAGGTAGTGAGATAAATCATTTTTTGCAGAAGACATTGGTTAATGTAATAAATTTATTTCAGTGTTCTTCAAACATACCCCAAAAATCTAAGATCATGTTCGTAGTCATGTGGCCTTCAATAAAAAATCAATCGTAGACTAAAATTTATTATGGCATGCAAAGTAATGCATTGACTTGATTTATGAACTGAATCAAATTTTCTGAGTTCTGTAACTGCTGTTTCACGTTAAACTCTTGATAATCAAAATTTTTTCTTTTGCTTTATTTTTTCATAAATCAAACTACAATAATCTCACATGTCAATGAGGTCTTTTAATGTGATAATTTGTAACCTTCCAGTGCTGAATAATGAAATTGTTTAAAAGTTTTTCATAACTTTAAGGATTTATTAAATTATGCATATCTCCTCAATACCGTTATAATATTTAAGGGTAGACTAAGAATCCTATATTCCTCAATAAATGATAGTACTTGAAGGTTATTTTGAGGCTTACTAAATTAAATCAACAAGTTTGCATAGCTTGTCTTTCATAAGGAATCTAGTGGGAAGTTTTCTTAAAAATGACAAAAGCAATATTATGGTATACAGTACAATGCCTACATTATTTCCCAAAATTATAAAATAAACCTATTTGGAAATTAATTTTTAATAAATTGATTTGAGTTTTTATTTCATAATACAGACTGAGGTTACCAAATAGTGTCTACAGGAGAGCTCTATTTCTTATTTAAATTTATCAGTTTCAAATTGAATTTGTTTTTAACATGAAAAATATTTCGAGGGTAGAGCCCACCTCTGAATATGTAATGTTCAAGTCTACTTGGTCTCATGTGAAAGAAATTTAGTCTTCACAGTTTGGTAATTATATATGTTCCTTTAGATGTACTTGTGAGAAGTTTTTTCTGTCAGAAGTTTTATATTGTTTGGAAATATTTACAAAACTCGATTACAAAGTTTGAGGCATTTTAAAAATTTCTGCTGCAACATAAGATATTGATTTTCTAGTTCAAAGTAAAGAAAAAGCTCAAGTTGAAGTAAAATCATGTATATGATAAAAGTGGAACAAGACTGCACATCTTCATTGAATTGTAAACAAAGTTATTTGTCAAGTTGAATTTTCTATGATTGAAACCCCTTTTACTTAGTATCTTGACAATATGTGAAAAGTATTTATTCTCTGATCATCTACTCAGTAAACATTTCATTTGCACAGTGAGAGATCATCACCCCTAACTACAGCTGAAAGACTACAGTGGGGATAAAAGGTGTGCAGAAAAAAGACTTCCTGTTAGTGCTCAAGGCAAGGTGGATGTGTGGTCCCCTGTTCCGTTATATTCTTACGTTTTTTTAAAATTTGTAAATACTAATTGTGCTTGATTGTAATGACTTAGTTTACTGTAAAAAATAAATGTGTGCGTCCTTTAAAGCTCTCGCCCATAGGGGCACATCTTTTTTAGGTGTGTATGGGCATCCCAACTCCAAGGTACCTGAGTGATCTTTCCTCCCTTTCATTTTACCCACTTCTACCCTTTTGCTTTTTCTTTCTCCCCATTATGTTTGGCGCAGCTTGGCAAAATATGGCCCTTGTGCCTGAAAACAATCAGTCAACCAACCTTTAAAGCTCTTTTTAATCTTACGCCATATATCATTTTGAACCAAAATAATTCAACTTTTGGCACAATGAAAACGTATTTTTACAGCAGACGAGGACATTACCATCAAGCGATTAGTATTTACAAATTAAAGAAATAATATGATAGAGCAGGGGACTGCACATCTACCCGGTCTCAAGCACTATTAGGAAATCTCCTTTTTTTATGTGCACCTTTTCTCCCTACACCCTACTGCAGCCTTTTGGTTGCAGTTAGGGATGGTGATCTCGCATATAGTATTAAGCATGTTTGACTAAAGAAAAAACAAGATAACAGCTATTCCTGACAAAAAGTACAAGATCAGTGTGAAATGTATCAGTATTTCAAAAACTTGCGTAAAAGTTAGTTTGAAATGTATATCTGGGATAAAGCAAAGCTAAAATTGGTTAAAATGAAATTTCAAAACAGAAAACTTTCCTGACTAAGCGTTATTGTATTAAATTTTAATTTATTTTTACATTAATTGTTTAGATTGTGATGTTTTATACTATTTTTTCTTTCAGTGTAGTTCTTTGCTTCTGAAGCGATTCAAGGGCACACTTGTTATTGCAGAGCATGCTGATGGAAAAGTTGTGCCTATTACATTTAGTGCTATAACTGCTGCGAAGCAGTTAGGGAATGAAGTTACAGTTCTAGTTGCTGGGACAAAAATTTCTTCTGTAAGTGAATACAAAATATTTTGCTAAACTTTAATTTAATTCCTGTGTGCCAGAAAAATGATAGTCACGAGGTGTATGCATTTACCTGTTATATAAGATTATTATTTGAAAAACTATAAAACAAATTAAATAACTTGGTTTGATTCAATAAGATGTCTTTTGCATCGCAAATATGCTTATAAGATTTAAAATCCTTGATTTTAATTAGTTTAGTTTCTATAATCTTTATATTTTTACTTTATTATAATATAGGAGAGCTTTAGATTAGATCAGCATTTCTCAAACTGCTCCGCGGAGCCCTTGGGGCTCCGCAAGTGATTCTCAGGAGCTCTGTCCACAGCAGTTATGAAGATGATAAAAATTAAATTGCTGCTTCCATCTAGCGGGAAAAACAAAACTACTTCCCCATCAAGCGAAAAGTACTTTCTCAGATAGTAGTTTGGGTTCTTCTCGTTAGAGGGAAGCAGTAATAATAGATATATCTACTCGTCACTGGAACCATCTCGATCTTTCTTGCTTACCAAGTACAACTTACTCGATGATTCTCGAAATCTCATGTTTTATATACCGGGCAGGCAGCGTTTATTATTCAGTTTCTTCTGTTAAAAACTCGTGATACATGGAATCTACAATATACAGCAGATAAGTTGACCAACCGTTATTATTTTTATGTATAATTTTATATTAATAAGAGATAGTAATAGAAATTTAGGTTCACTCATTGGATTTTTAACCCACCGACTGTTCACTCCAGTAACATAACCTAACTACCAGTGCCATGCCGTTTTCTGGTGAAATGCATGTTTTCAGTTAAAAATTCACCAAACACTTATTTTTTGGTATAAACAGATTATTATATATCAATTTGCTCAGAAAATCACAAGAAATACTTTTGTGTGAGTGAAAAGTATTTAACCTATGAAGTCAATTGTAGTAAATTGATAGGCATTAAGGGGGCACTAAAATTTAAAAAAAATCATGTGGGGTATCAAATTAATGCTAATTTTACACTAAATACAAATATGAAATATTTCTAATTCAATTTAACCTGTAAAAATTATACTTGCATGTTAATTTGATTTGTTTCTTGTTGCAGAAGTGTTAGCTGCTAAACTTTCATTAAAATGGAACTAGGGCTTAAGACGGGCTCTGTAAGACCTGAGAGTCGTCAGCCATCAACCTCTGCTCAGTCAAAGGGGGATAACAGTTGTAACCTTACTTTCGAAGAAGATAGTGCAAATTCCTTGGGCTTGAGTTAGGAATATGCTGCACATGATCCTGCGTCAGGAGTCTATGATGCCTAGTGAAGAGGTACCGAAAGGAAGTAAAAAACGAAAATATTGCAATTCATAATAGGACATGGAATTCACTGAGTCTGCTGATGGACGTCCACACTGTGTGATACGTAACAAAGTTTTGCCCAATACCTTTATGTTCCCAGCCAAGCTTAGACGACATTTCGAAACTCATCCTGACTTCACAAATAAAACTGCAGACTATTTCAAAAGAAAAAGTGACGAACTCCATTCAGTTCAGACAAAATTTGTATCTCATGTAAAGACAAATAACGAAAAAGTACTGAAAGCATCGTACTTGGTTAGTCTGGTAAACCTCACACCCTTGCTGAAACTTATAAAACCACTATTAGTGAAGTGCTTGGTGGACAAAAAAACTGCAAACTTGATCTCCAGTGTGCCCTTATCACAAATAATACTGCGTAATCGAATCTACGGACGTTGCCAGATTAGCTGTGTTAATGACGTTTGTGTGGTACAAATTTTCAGGTTCTTTTCATGAAGATATTCTGTTCTACAAGCCACTTTCATGCTCTACAAGCGATTGTGAATTTTCCCCCCTGCCTGATGCCTTCATTGAAAACTCGAAAACCATGGGACAATTTCATTGACGTGTCACACATGTTGCAAAGGCCATATCATGTTGCTGCCGTTGTTACTAGAATCAAGAAAGTTTAAAATACTGCACAAGTAGTCATTGTACTACACCGAAACTCCCTCACAACGAAAAAAATGCCAGCGTTATTAAAGCAGGTACTAGACAACGCCATCAAAATTATCAACTTTGTTAAGGCACGACCTTAGCAGTGTAGGCTGCTCAAAATACTGTGAAGATGTGGTAAGTATACACAAGTCATTGTTATTACACACAGAAGTACGATGGTTGTCATGTGGTAAAGCATTGTCCTGTTTACTTGAACTTCAAATGGAAGTTTCTTCACTTTTGAATGACCAAAAGTTTGCTAGTAGATTATTTGAATGATCAGAAATAGTTGTACAAATTATGTTACTTGACAGACATTTTTCGAAAATGAACGAATTCAGCACATCCATACAAGGGAAACGGAAGACAATATTTGATGCCAATAACAAAGTTGCCGCTCTGAAGAAAAAGATAGCGTTCTACATGGGAAGCATAGAGAATAAGGATCTGGCATGTTTCTCATTGACTTCAAACTTTTTAGAAGAAACTAACATAACAATGGATGAATCATTGCCAGCAATAATAAAAGAACACCTTAACAATTAATTTGCTTCAAAATTTGAATTCATACTTTCCAAGGGACACTCAGGAATCGATTCGAAAGAATTCTGAGTGGATTGTATTTAGATCCATTTTCAGTGACTTCAAAACCAGCAGCCCTCACTGCAGCAGAATATGAGGTCCTTATAGACATGGTTTCGGACAGCCACTTCAGGCATCATTTAAAAGCAAACCACTTCCCGAATTTTGGACTCAGGGGAGGATCTTTCGATATTAAGTTGAAAAGCTAAATTGCTGTTACTGCCTTTTGGTATTACGCACCACTGTGAAATGGCCTTTTCGAGGTACATGGCTACAAAAACTAAATATCGAGCTCGTTTGGACGCAGAAGTTGATATGCGTCTTCAACTGACTTCTGTGATACCAGACATTGACAAACTGCCGCAAGAAGCAGGCACATTATTCACATTAACTTCGTGTGTACATGTAACATTTTTCCAATATCTTAACTAGTTATCATTTTGTAGATTTAAATAATAAATAATATTGTTTCGAGTTCTTTTTTGTTATTGTTTCCTTTATTAATATATATACCTTATTATTCATACTTCTGTATACGTATCGTGTGTAATATGCCTCATAGAACATAGACATATAGAACTAAACATTTCGTGGGGCTCCACGTGAAACTTTTGCTTCAAAAAGGGCTCCGTGGCTGGAAAAGTTTGGGAACCGCTGGATTAGATAAAGTAAACTTATTTTATTAGAATTCTATTTAATAGTTTTGTGGTTATCTTTGATCAGGGTTAATATTCTGGTAAAATAAAGTAGTAAAATATTTCTAATTTAAAATTTTAACATCTAGATCGATCTTTTAATGATGCATTAATGGGGATATATCTCTTAGGATGGAAATAAATATTTAACACATTTTCTTGTGATTTTAGGTTGTTTCAGAAGTAGCTAAAGCAGAAGGTATCAATAAAATATTGTCTGCAGAAGATGAGATGTTTAAAGGTTTGTTACCTGGTATGTGTTGAGTTTTTATAATTTCTCTTTGTTTTATAATACTGCTAACCCTTTTGATCCCAAACTTGTTAAGTTTGTCCGCTTTGAGTTTGGTTGGGATAAATAGGGTTAAGGAAGTTTTCTATCTGTTTTATAAAACTATGCTTTAATTTGTTGTAGAAAGCCTTACCCCTTTGATATTGGCAACTCAGAAACAATTTACCTTCACACACATTGTTGCGGGTGCTTCTGCTTTTGGCAAGGTATGTAAATATTTTAAAATTAACAAGTTCTGCCATACGTGATGATATTCATTAATTTATTATTAAAATAGCATTTCACAATCTTAAATGCTGTTTTTTAAGTGGGAGACTCGTCAGCTTACAAGTAAAATCCAAAGTCAGCAATTCGAGAAAATGGAGAAAGAATTTTGTGCACTGTGTTAAACTCCAAGTGTGTTTGAAGAAATCTACCCTTCGTGCAAAAAATGACTTATTGGACATCACCAGTCTAATTATCTCCACATTCTGGTCTAAAAATTTCTTTAAAATTTTTACTTAGTGTTCCACTTGTAAGCTGACATGTTAGCATACTACAAAACACTGCCTAAGATAAAAATTTAAAAAACTACAGCTGTCAAATGATATGACAAATATTGATTTTCCACACCACCATTTATTTGTATTTTTTTATCACTCAATCACTTGTTTTTAAAAATTACATTGAAAATCTTTACCTTATGCAAAATGTTATGAATTTTGATTTTCTTTGAACAGAAAAATTGTGTAATGTGTGTAAGTAACATTTGAATCCTTGAAGTTCAATGTTTGGATTAAAAAGTTCCCAGTATTTTGCTTTATCAATTTTTAGGTAGTATAATATGCATGGTGGTACAGATGGCATATTTAGTAAATGTTTGTAGGTTAAGTTTTTAATTAAGTTGATTGAAATGCTTCAGGTTAGAACAGAAACTTATTAACTGACATTTTTTCACACTAAGAGCTTATTTTCATCATAAGAAATACATTTTCATATTGTAATATTTTTAAAAGATCTATAATGCTATCAAAATGCTTATAATTTTTATTTTTTGGCCTAAAAACTAATCTTTAAACAATGAAAAATTTGTTTTGTCGGTTAAGAGTTTCTGCTGTAAGCCATGGATTGTCTTTAAATTAAAGCTCATAATGTTAACACTTGAATTTAAAGTTAAAAACTGTTTTCTTTAATTTTAATTTGAAATTTTTGACATGATTTTTGTTTGGAATGTTTTTAAAATGTATGTGCCAGAGTATGTGTTTTATATTTTCTTGATTATTGTGTTAGAATTTAATACCAAGAGTTGCTGCTAAATTGGATGTTTCTCCTATATCTGATGTCATTGGCATTAAAGATGCAGATACATTCGTTAGAACAATTTATGCAGGTAAATATATTAAAGGAATTGTAATTCAATTTATGCGTAATATTTGATTGTCTGGATACGTAATTTGGCTCATCAAAGTGTAGAAATTATTGTCAATGAAGGTTGTGTATAGTACAAATGAACTAAAAATTTAATCATGGGCTATTTTATTAATTTAAGTGTAGAGATAATTTAACTTTCATGACAGTGAATGCATTATTGAAGCATAAATTTAAAAATTAACATAAGTTTCAGTAGTATGGAAGTCAATTATTAAATTAAACAAAATATAGAAAAATATTAGAATTTTTAAGTTTCTTATCAAAGATTTGATCTCAACCCTCTCCACTCATTTTTTAAGTTTCACATATATTTTAATTTATTTTCTTGATATTTATCATTGGCTATGTGTTTTTCTAAATTTTTTCTTGATGCATTTTAATTTTCTTCAACTTTCTCAAAATATAAAATTATTTAAATATTTTTGCAATCATGTCAAGGTCAACATTCAAAAGGAAAATTCCAGAATTTACAATTTATATATATGTATGTATATATATATATATATACATATATATATATACATATATATATATACACATATATATATATATACATATATATATACATATATATACACTGCTGGCCACCCAAATTGCAACACCAAGAAAGACAAGAGATATCACAACAAAATTTATTTTGTAGATAACATGTTGACCAAGTATCAAATGATTAAATTTATAGACTTCTGTGAAGTGTGGTTCCTGCCAAAATCAGTAGCCAGAGTAGCCGCCATTGTTGGAGATCACCGCTGCCACACGCCTCGGCATTGATTCAAAGAGACTTTGGATGTGTTCTTGGGGTACAGCAGACCAAGCAGCTTCCACACGTTGCCAAAGTTGATCTGGTGTGGCAGCTGGGGATGTATTCTGGGTCAATCGTTGAGCAACCATGGACCACATGTTTTCTATCGGCGAAAGATCCGGAGAGCGAGCTGGCCAGGGAAGCAATTCAATCTGGCGATTGACGAAGAACCCTTGGACAATGCGTGCCACGTGTGGTCGCGCATTATCCTGTTGAAATATGGCTGTGGGCAAGCCCTGAAGGTAAGGAAGGACAACTGGCTCCAACACCTCGGAGATGTAGCGCTGGCTGTTTAAAGTACCGGCAATGCATACTAGAGGAGTGCGAGAGTGATATCCAATACCGCCCCATACCATAATACCCGGTGCAGGACCAGTGTGGCGGTGCATAACGCAGCTGTTCAGCATCCTCTCTCCACGGTGTCTCCAGACTCGAATCCGACCATCGTGGTGTTGCAGACAGAAGCGTGACTCGTCAGTAAAGACAATTTCATTCCATTCTGCCGTCCACATCCTTCTTTCATCGCACCATTGGCGGCGGAAACGTCTGTGGTTCTGCGTCAAGGGTAGACGAAGCAATGGACGTCTTGCGGACAGACCACTCTGCTGTAAACGGCGTCGAATGGTACGCGCAGACACTGGATGATGCGGTACAGACTGAATGTGCTGTGCTATGGTTCGTGATGTGGCTGAGCGATCCGTCACTGCCATACGCACAATATGCCTGTCATCACGTGAAGTGGTGCACTGAGGTGGATGCGATCGAACACGTCGGTCCGTCGTACCCTCCTGCATCTAACGATCACATATCCGCATTACAGTTGTTTGGTTTCGTCCAACACGACTACCGATTTCCCTGAAAGATAATCCACAATCTCGGTAGGCCACTATCCTTCCTCTGTCGAACTCGGATACTTGATCAAAAGATGATCGCTGTTTTCTACGAGGCATAATTGATCGTTTTTTTGAAAAAACCACAAGAAAAACACAATTGCCGTACTTGAAATCGTCGAAATCTCCAAGCCTGAAATAGCGCTTTGAAGTGGTGCCACAGGCGCGCGTGATGTGCGTCTGCGCTGAAATTCTAATCATTTGCATATCTCACCTCCGCTAATGCATGTTGTAAATTTCATATTATTTGCATGCTTCCTTCAGGGTGTTGCATTTACGGTGGCCAGCAGTGTATATACATATATATATATATACAGGGTGTCCCAAAAAGGTTGTTCCGCAATTTATCTTTTTACCATTTGGAGATAAGTAGGCAATGTAAATTGCAAAAGTGCACCAAATAAAAGGTAAGTAATTAAGATATGTGAATAAAATTATATCACATGATAACAATTTAAGCGGATACAGTTTTTAATTTGTATACCACCCCTCTAGATAAAAATCCGAGATAGCAAAAATATTCTTTACCTGTATCCCTATCGATAGTAAAAAAACCATATTTCTGTAGGTTGAATAGTAACGGAGATACAAGAGTTTCTATTTTAAGGGGGCCGTATCTAATCTAGAACGGAAACTGACCCATGGCCAAGAATGAAGAGCTAAGTTCCGCATTGCTGCAGATGGAAAAATTTCCTTTTATTTTTATTTAAACCATTTTTTCTACAATATTTTTATTAAAGATTACATTGTCTACTATTATGCATTGCGATTTTCATCTGCAGTTGCAATACTACATTACTTTGCACAATTTTGCACTTTCTGACCGAAAAAAAAATGCTTTTTAGCATTGTGTATGCGGTCCCTAATCTGACTGCTTGAACAGCTGTGCACAAGCGGTATAAGTCAACTTTTTTGCGGCCTTGCCTCCGTTACTGTTCAACCTACAGAAATGCAGTTTTCTGCTAACGATAGGGATGCAGGTAAGGAACATTTCTGCTATCTCGGATTTTTATCTAGAGGGGTTGTATATAAATTAAAAACTGAATCTGCTTAAATTGTTATCACATGATAATTTTATTCACATACCTTAATTACTTACCTTATTTGGTGTACTTTTGCAATTTACATTGCCTACCTATCTCCAAATGGTAAAAAGATAAATTGCGGAACAACCTTTTTAGGACACCCTGTATATATACATATACACACCTATACATATACATAATTTTAATGGAAAATCTTACATCACCAATAAGGAAAAGAAACATTGTATTAAAAATTTATCACTATTTATAACAAGCCAATAAACTTTTGTGTACTATGTAAATACACATTATATGATTCAAATATTTCATCTTTGAAATTCAGGTAATGCTATTCAAACACTTAAAGCAAATGATGCAGTGAAATTGCTAACTGTCAGAGGTACAAACTTTGCTGCTTGTGCTTTAGGTGGAAGTGAAGCACCGTCTGAGAAAGGTATGAAATCATTTCAGCTATTATATCTTTATTAAATGTCTTAGTGTTTTGACATTTAAAAAAAAAACTTAAAAGTTCAATAACATTAAGACAAATAATTTACTTTTAATGCAAAAAATATATTTTAAAGAAGTATTGTTATGTAAATAACTTACAAATAAAATTCATACTTTTCAACTCTTTTTTCTCTTAGCTCCTGCATGTGAGATTAAAAACAGCATATCTTCTTGGGTCAGCCAAGAATTGTCAAAGAGCGAGAGACCAGAACTGACTAGTGCCAAACGTGTAATTTCTGGTGGTAAGTATTTTGTAGTCTTGATTATACACATTTGGAGTGAAAAGTGGGTATGCCCCAAGGGTAATGTGATCTGAATTCACAATTCTTTCTCTGAATCATACCTAATTTTTTAATGGGGGAAATAGCATGATTTTCTTTTTTAGAAATTCGTTTTAATTTCAGGTCGGGGTTTAAAGAGTGGAGATAACTTCAAACTGCTATATGACCTTGCTGACAAATTGAAAGCTGCAGTTGGTGCATCTCGTGCTGCAGTAGATGCAGGATTTGTGCCAAATGATATGCAAGTAGGCCAGACAGGAAAGATTGTAGCACCTGTAAGTTTTCCCATTTAAAAACTTTTTCAGAGAAATTATGTTTGAGTGTAGCACCCTTCATGATAATGCCCTCCACTCAAGGATCATGTTTCCAGTCACTGAAAATATTAAGGTTATTGATTGTTACTCCCAAATATGGAAACAAAACCAACCATTGATCATGGGACTATTTTGTATTCTTTTATGCAAATCTGAGACCCATTGTTATCCAAATATATACTATGGGTCCTGATAAATGGTGAGATTAAAAGGTGTATATATATCCAGATGCCCAAATAGTGTTGCTTCATAACATTTGGAATCACTGCAGAACAGTATAATAGGGTTCATGCTAAAAATTTGAAATTAATATATTATTATTTTGAGGTTCCTCCAGAGTATTGAATTTGAAAATTTGAGAGCAATTTTAAGAATATTCTAGATTTTATTAACTTTTAATTGTGTAAAGTTTTTAATTGAAATTATGACTAACTTGCTCATTAGACTCTATTTTAATACAATTGGTAATATTATTGCCCTACAATTAACATTTAAGGTACCTCAAAACCATTCAGTGCCTAAACCTATTGATGACTCGTGTTGATTGCAGATTTGAGAATGACTTATATTACTTTATAATGTGAGGATAGGAGTAATATTGTTTTAAAATTCAATGACTATTATTTTGTGTACATTAACAAAATTCTTGATTTGACTTTAGATTCAAAATTTGGTCCCTGGGTTGGACTTTTCCTTTTGATTTTATTCTTCAGACAGGTACAGACCTTGTTTTGTCTCTGGGGGCACCTCAAAACATTAATTAAAAATTTGTCCTTTTGATTTTGTTATTCAGACAGGTACCAGGCATCTTTTCTCAGCTATTCCAAATTGATTTTTTCACTGCACTATTGTACACGTTGGTGTTTATTGTAAAAAAACTAGTAAGTAAAAATAACTCTTGTGTACTCATTAGGGCCTATGCGAACCACAGTAAAAAATAACTTGTGAATTGAGTCTAGAATGAATGAACCCTTTTGCAAAGACCTGGATTCTAAATTTGCCAATACTGTTTCAGATATAGGATGCACAATTATCTTTATACATGCAATGAGGTCCTATTTTTGAATTGTGCATCTTTAATTGTTTAATGCAAGCTGTTTAAAAGTAAAATAGGAACCAGTAAAATTACAATGATGCATTATTTGTGCCTTCATAAATACCAATAGTAGACTGATATTTCTTTGAAACATAAGGATTAACACCAACAATAACTTTCCCGACAGTAAGGTGCACCACTATATTGAAGTTTGGATTTGAGGAAGACATTGCATTGTGACTTTTTGCTTTAAATTTCTCTACCATCTTGTTTAGGGGTTGCCCACTGCACTAGCTAGTTGTAGGTGATGCAGGTTCAATTCATCCCTACATGTATTTCTCCTGTGTCAGTAAAACGTGTGTGCATGTCCATTTACTTGGCCAAATATGGCCTTTGTGCCATAAAACCCAGCCATCTTTTTTATAAAATTTATCAAACAAAGTAAAATTATCTTGTAAAAATTGTAAACATTAAACAAATTATTTTAATTTATATGTACCATTTCTAGGAACTATATGTAGCAATTGGAATATCTGGAGCCATACAGCATCTTGCAGGAATGAAAGACTCTAAGACCATAGTTGCCATTAATAAGGATCCAGAAGCTCCCATTTTTCAAGTGGCTGATTTGGGTCTAGTTGCTGATTTATTTAAAGTTGTTCCTGAGATGACTGAAAAAATTGACAGATACATCAGTAAATAAGATGGATTAAAGGTACAATAGGACTAGATAAAATGTGCATGTCTAAATTATTATTTTTTTCAAATGGGATTGATATTCAAAAAAAGTATTTTAAATTTTTTTCAGATTTGACTTATATTGTACAGGAATCTTTGTATGAATAATGAAAATTTCACAAATGTTTTTGTACTGAAATTATTTAATTAAAATGCTCTTTTTGAGAAACAATAAACATTATTTTATATGAATGGATTGTACTTTTTTTATGAGGAATACTTTGAGTATCAGTTAGTATTTTTCAGGGATGTGTTGAAAATTTTAAGTGTTAATGTTTTATTAACAATGGTACACCATGAAATTTACTGTCTACATTTATTCCTTTTTAATTTTGTAAAACTTAAGCTATATATTAAATTTCTGTCTAATTTATTTCACTGCCAACCAATCACTCTAGTGGTCAGACTTCTGGAGTGTCTAAAGGGGTTGTGCCTAGACTATCACCTCACACATTCCCATCCAGTAGTTCACAAATCAACCCTTGTAGCCCCCATAATGATTAAGTTCAATTGGTTGGGCATTTCAATCCATCCTATTGTAGAAAAAAACTAGTTAAGTAACTCACAAGTTGAATGTGCTTAATGCTGATTCAAAAACGTGCAGTCTTGCAAAAGATGTAGATGAAATGACAGGCTTTTTCACTATTTTGTAGCAAATCAATAATCAGGTTGACACCAAAATATGTGTAGACTATTCAAAAGATAGAATTCTGTAGCAATAAAGCTCAAAAATGTAAATTAGGGGCAGGGCTGCCAAAGCAATTAGCATAAATATCTTAAACGTAATTTTGGTTACTCGAATACCAAAGTGAATCGGCTGAAACAAAAATATTTTTTAGTATGAAACAGATGTTGAAGATCCTGTCAAGAATTTTCAAAATTAAAAAATATCTTTCTTAACAATCTAGCAACCAGATTTCAATGTTTTTCTTTTATGGTTGCCACAGCTTGGTGCCAAAACTGGCATTCTTTAGAAAGAAAAATATTTTTTGTCTGCTATTAAAAGGGACAAAATTTTCATTGAACTTTGGTGAATTCTCAAAAAGTTTGAAATTAGTAGCTTTTGAGACAATTTTGCATAAAAAGTTAACCCTAGTTGCTAAGGTTGGAAAATAAAAAAAGTCGCCTATGGCAGCCCTTCAGGGATTGCTTTTTATAGCAAAATACACAAGACTTAATAAACAAATACCAACCAAAAAGGATATTTGAAACTTACTTTTGCATTTATGAACATTATGAATAAAATCACTTATGCCGCTGCAAAAAAAAAGAAAAAGGAATCTGATATACATAATCACAAGGTAGGTAGTTAATGTTGCACTGGAGCAACACAACAGGCTATTGGCGACGGTCTGGGACAACACCGTGTGATTTTGAACCAGTCAGATGATGAGGTGAACACCTGAACTGGTACCCCACTCTCCAAAAGTTCCACACCACGCCAACCTGAGGACATTTGAGGTCACGACAGATTCAACGTGCACAGCATAACCACAAGGATTGCAACTGAGTATGGGTATAAAGATCCTGACAAGTAGTGAATGTCATTCTTTTCAGCTATGAGGGCTATCACTTTACCAGAACTTGTCTTAATTGTGAATCTGATGTTATCAGGATCCGAGTCTGCGATTTCTGGTCATGGGACCATTTAAATATGGTAGCAACTTCGGCAGACAATGGACTGCATGTGCGATGAATAACGAGGGAGCAATTGTCCTTACATCACTGAACAGTATGTTGCATGTCTAATACAGGGCGAATAAATGCTTTTCAATTGTGTATTAAAGCTCTTCTATAGTGGGTAGTATTTGAACTTTTTTTCTCGCAAGAATCCTTTTCTGTATCTTTTGATGCCAACCTGCTTATTGGTTAGAGCTTTAGCGCACTCTGAATAGACCAATTACGACTTTAAAAACTTGAATTGTGATCACGCTGTATTTGCAACATAAAACATTTTCTTAATTTCAAATTATTTGCACAAAATCTTTGGAAGTACTTTTTATTTCAAAGAAAAACATAAATTTGAGTTTATGTTAACATATTAACTAAGAAATAAATTTCAGAATTATAACAAATATAAAAATAGCATAACAGTAAATAGCTTTCACGTGTACATACCAGAAATTAATATTTTAATGTATTTACAGATAGATAAAAATACTTTTTAAATGCAATAGATTTTAACTTATAAAGAATTTCTATAAAAATATTCTAGAAGGCATTTAGGTAGAATTTTTTAATGATTTTTTTTAGCATAATCTTGAATTTTTTTATTTCTGACTAGCATTCAATTGCTATAATTCTAATGAAATATTTCCAACTTTATAGATGGATTTTAAGATTCACCAGGATTTCAATTTTGTAATCAGTTCTAAATAAGAAATTTTTTTCTTTACATGTGTGAATTATTCTGTTAACATTTGTATAAATAAAAACAATCAGGATAACTTTTCCTTGTCATATGGGCTGTAAAAATTAAGAGTACTATCTATAATATGAACTTTTTCTAAGTTTCATTTATGGAATTTAGACTCGTAATAATTTTTTCATGAAAATATTGCTTACAGGAACAATTTTCAAAACTTTCTGTTTTCCAAAAGTGTATACTGAACAGAAATTTTAAAAGTAAAATAAACTAAGCAGATACTAGTGTATAGATCGCAAAGGTAAATAGTTTTCAGTCAAACGTATTGCCAACTAGATTGCATGTTTTAGCAGGAACATAAATGCATAAGCTCTATAACGCTGAACACAAGAAAAATGCAGCAGCCTGAGACATCTATAAAGAACTAAAATATACATTTCTACTTCTTGAGAGACTTCACAATATACACATCTTTATCTTGATTAAAGATGAAATAATTTCTTCCTAAAAGAAAAATTTCAAATTGAATACACAAATAAATATAGAATAGGAAAAAAGGTAAAAATGTAAATAAAAACTTAACACCTTCTGTATTACACAAAAAAGTATTTTTTTTATGGTGCCTTTAAAGTTACTTATTCTGCCATATATTTGGGGAGCTGATCCAAAAAGTGTTTTGGCAATTTATTTAACTAGCTTTTGTTATGAAGCATAAGCAACTCATATTTTAGCATTATATTGAGGCATTTACACAGGTCAATACACATTTTGATACCTCAGTTAGACCTGTTTCAGGCTATATTTGGATTGTTGATTCCAAAACTGGCACCAGTATTACCTTAGTGACAGTTTTGGAGATATGGCTAGCCATCACCATACATGCTTAATCAATGCTTCATCAAAATTTGGGATTGTCAACTGCATAATTGGCTCATTTTGAAAACATTGATTCAGATATCTTTCTAAACAGACATGTCACAGATACACTATTAAAACAATTGCACGATCCAAAAATAGTTTACTGCAACCCAAAAGTGCATATAAAATTATGACTTGACACACAAGGATCTTTTTTACAGGACTTTTGGGAGTGATGTCCACCAAGACAATCTTGCCGAAGGTTCATAGTAGTCTTGTGTGGGTAAACCACTTTTCTTAGTATGTTTCTTCCATAGTTTTCTGCCCTCCTCCAAAGTCACATAAATAACCTTTAAGATAACCTAAGTTATTTTAACAAAAGCAAAGAGAAAGGGAAAAGGACATAGAAACTATGGATAGAAATTATAGAAGAGATCTAGAGAAACTAGAAAAGATCTAGAGAGAAACCATGGAAGAGATCTACAGAGTTGGTATTTTATCAGGAAAGGTAAGATACCAAAACAACCAGATTACTGCTGGAACCTCTGCAGTGAGACTATTCTGATTAGCTTTAATATTTTATGTCATCTCATCAATATCTTAAAATCACATGCCAATAGCATGTTAAATAATGCATAAAAAGGCGACTAAGCTATATCTGAAACTACAGCTGATAGTGCAAAACTGATGCCATTTTAGGAATCAGCACCCCACGATATAACCCAAAACAGACTACCACCATAACCTAAATTTGAGGCACCAAAATGCGTGTTGGCCAGTGTATAGTATCAGAGACTATTCTTTATTTCTGAAACTATAGTTAATAGGGAAAAATCGATGTAATTTTTGTAATCAGTATCTCAAATATAAACCAAAACAGGTCTAACCTTTGGGGTACCAAAATGTTATAGTTTAATTCTCTTTTTATTAATACAAAGATTTACAATTCATAGTTTAAAAAATTATTTTTCTTAATTTAGTATTCCTTAATAAATGGAGCTTTCATTTTCATATATATTTACAGATAAATTTTTTTTTTACCAAATTTCATTCAAGTTACTATGTAAAAACGATTTTTCTTTTTCTCAACTTATAGAACCCAGTAAAAAAGTAAAAATGCACAGAATTATTTGATGATAATTTAGCAATATTGTTCAAAAGAAGTTTTCGATCTAATTACATTTAAAACAAACAAGTAGAATTAGAGAGTAGCATTCACTACTTTTAACTCTTGCTTTATGAAATACTAAAATAATACTAACAATTTTAGACAGCTGAGAAATCATGCTTTCCAGATGACCAATGGCACTTGGGAAATCTGACAGAAAATATCCATCGTTTACTATGAACACCTGAAAAATAATGACCATTACAATTAGGATATTTCAAAGTCTGGAGTAATAAGTTGAGTTTCAATAATCCAAAGCTAATTGAGGAAAATTTTATCTCCATTCAAATAATGTAAGTCTGAAAACATTAATTAAAATGGCTGCAAATGAAAGGAGAAACCAAGCAGAGTTAGGTCTACAGATGCTTAAAGGAAATGATGATTAATAATTTACCTTAATGGAAAAAGTGAATTACACACTTCTGGTCAATTATTGCAGTTGTTTTTTCCAGTCAAATATATTTCAGAACAAAACCTTTGAAAATTCCCAAAACTTCACATAAAAAATATAGGATAATATTTAGTTGAAATGAATCCAGTTACCAGATATTTGAACTAAAGACCTTTTAATCTAACCATCAAATATTTCCGAAAATTTTAAACTTGTTTGTTATCAATGCCCAATCATTTGAACTTAATCACTATGGCACTACAAGGGTGGATTTGTGAACCACTTAGTGTTACTCTGGTGCACCATGATTATGGGTTCACATTACCACTTCACATACATCCACACATTCTAGGCACCCCTTTACAGAGGCCATACATTCATTCTAGATCAGGTCTGGCCAACCCAAATGGTTTCACGGGCCACTTTGATGACGAGTAATGTTACAGCGGGCCGCACTTTAGGTAAACATGCTTTTAAAAAATATAATACAAATACAAAATGAATAAAATTTTATTGTTATACTATGATTAAAATATAATGAACTCTCGAGTCTTAATTAATGAGATATTTGTTTATCCTTTCCTTCACTTAATTTTTATAAATTTATATTTATGTTCGACGTTGCTCATCGTAGCTGGTTTCCTAAATTAGCATCAGTTAACGAAGCATGTGATGAACTCTTTGTAAATTTCATCTTAAAAAAAAATGTTTCACAAACATATGTGGATCCAAAAGCACTTAGAACTCGTTGTGCAAAATATCTTGTTGGAATATCTCTCGGATGTAATATAAGTATTGTAAAAATTAATTTTTGACGTGGACGCAAAAATTTGTTTCATTTCATTGTTGCACTGTAACTCAATTAACTCCATTTGCAGATTTTCAGGAACACTATTCACGTCAACATGAATTGGGCATGAAAATATTTCAAACATTTTATCATATTTTGCTAATTCTGAAAAACGACTATCAAATGCAGTTATAAGTTTCTTTATTTCATTAGCATATTTCGAGAAATTCTTAGGTTGGCTTTTTGGGAAGTTTTTAACAGCGGAAAATGTTGAGCATTATTATTTCTAAGTTGGCACTGAAATAACAATAATTTTTTATTAAAAGCTTTGATGAAATTACAAGCATCGATTATTAAATTATCTTGCCCTTGCAAGTCCTCATTTAACTGATTAAGTTTTTCTGTTATATCCACTAAAAAACATAGGTCTAACAACCAATCATCATCACTTAATTCAGGAACAGATTCTTGTTTCTCGTTCATAAACATATCTATTTCCTCCTGTAAATAAAAAAAATATTTTTAAACATTTTCCACGACTTAGCCATCTAACATTGGTAAAATATACGATATCACCATATTCAGAAGATAATTCGCTAAGGAATTTGCCGATGCTGAAGAAATTGTGAACGAATGTAATTTACTATTTTTATAACTACTTTCATAACGTGATTCATGGATAATACTCGAGCACATAAATTTTGTTGATGTATCAAACAGTGAATAATAAAAATATCATTGGTTTTAATGCCTCTGCAATCTAGCTTATCCATAAGTAATTTTACAATTCCCTTATTTTTACCTACCAAAGCAGGTCCTCCATCTGTTGTTAATCCTGAAAGAGCCTAAAATATTAAGCTATTTTCGGCTAAACATTTTTCAATCGCCTGGAAAACATCTTCTCTTCTAGTTGTGTCTTTTAAATGTAAAAGATTTAACATTTCTTCTGTCACTTGGAATGAATCAATGTGACAACATATAGTTTGGTGTGAAAGACTGATACTTGAAAATAATTTGCTTTTATCGGGCAAAACATCTTTTATAACTGCTTCCAAACAGTCACCATCCGAAAATGGTTTAATTTTCTTTTGCATTCAACATGGCAACAGAATAACTTGCTTTGACAATGGTAGATGGTTGTTGTAATAATGAATCAAACATCGTTTTCTGAGCTTTAAGATGCGATTTAAGCGCAGTTAACTTAAAACTTTTTACTTCTTTACTGAAATTTACATATTCAATATGTTTTGTCTCATGATGCCTTTTAACGTTATGTTCTTTAAATACAGCGACTGTCTCTACAAATTGAACACATTCATTTTGAATTCTGCATTATGAAAAAATAATCCTTTTCCCAACGATCATTAAATTTCCTGTTTTCATCAATAACTTTTCTTTGAATTCATCCTTGTTATGGACCAAAAAAATTCAAATAAATGTTAGTTGGAGAATATTGGTATATTACACAGAGCAAAAAATGTACTTTTTTAAGTAAATTTAGTATTCTTGATTTCTAATTTTGTATTATAATTATATAAAAATCAGGGCTTCGAACCGTAATTTTTTCCGTTCCGGTTTTCGTTCTATAACCAAAATTTTTGAAATTCTGTTCAGTTCTCGTTCGCGTCATCAATAGTATGTAAACCGGTTTACATATATTCGAACAGTTTTTTTTCTCTCCGATTGCAATTCGATTTACATTAAAATGTTGTCATCTAGGGGTCATTAAAGTCTTTTAAAGAGATCATTTTAAAATTTTCATAAAAATTTAATTTGTGAAATAAATTATCATGAATTAAATTTATAAAAATCCCCTGTACACCTTAGATTTGCTTACCAAGCACTCAACCTATAGCGGAAAATATTTACACTTAACCTGATAATCACTTTATGTAAATTATAAAGTACGTAATACTTTTATTACAAATTATTATTGATTATAAAGTTAATAATCCTTTTTGAATTCTCGCAGGGAACGTATCGAACGAAAGAACTGTCAATGTTTTATGCCAGTTAGTGGATTCTGCGGAATTTTGCTTACAATGCAATAAATAATCCTTGAAAGCACACGCAGTCAGCTACTCTTTGCTATATTTGAGCGGCAGATAAAAAAGAGAGTTTGAAAGTCTTAGTTAAAAATTTGTGTCTGGACC
The DNA here is from genome assembly GCA_933210815.1 of Meta bourneti. Classification (NCBI taxonomy): domain Eukaryota; kingdom Metazoa; phylum Arthropoda; class Arachnida; order Araneae; family Tetragnathidae; genus Meta; species Meta bourneti. Next base: position 93,512,465 of record OW119922.1, read on the forward strand.
AAAATAAGTATAAATTAAATGTAAACTGGTACAAAAAAAATAATGTTTTTGATTTGGGTTCAGAGGTGGACTATTTTTGGGGTTCGGTTTACGGTTAAAGAACTGCAATTTTTCCGGTTTTTGGTTCAGTTCCGGTTCAAAGCCCTGGTAAAAATACCAATATTTAATAACTTTTTAAAACTAAATGAAACATGAAAATTTATAACTTATCAATTTAACATTTTATTAAATTCTTACTAATTTTTAAATTTACCCTTGCATTAGTAAAAATATACTCACTTGAATAAATTTCAAACTTTCTTTGTATGTCTCCAAATGTCACTTTTATTCAACTATCAGCACCACACAAAAAAACTTAGTAAACATGCCAGTAAGTCAAAAACAAACCTAACACATAAACAGAGATTCATTTGAAATAATAACTTCGTTCGTGCAGTGGATAATGAAATGATGATGGCAAGCATGTCTAGACTAGTGTCTCGAGTCAGCCTTGACTGCCGGCTTCCATACACAACCAAGATTACCCCATTGGCGAAATTATCACTTACTGGCGCAATTTATATTACATTTTTGACATGGCTTTTCTATTGTTAATTTAAAATTTAATTTTTTATTGTTATTTCAAATTTTCATTTATTTAATATTTTTTTGTATACATGCAACGAAAAACAAAAGTTTCAATAGAAATATAAAATCGCTCGTCGGGCCGCACAATTTGACGTGACGGGCCGCATGCGGCCAGGCCTGTTCTAGATGGACAATTATTCATGCCTTACTCTCACATTCAAAACAGGAACCTTTCGATCCAGAAGTCAGCATCCCTACTACTAGACCAATTGGACAGCTAAATTAAAATATCTCAGTAAAATATGTGTGTAACTCTTAAACATTTTCAAACCATTCTTACATATAGATTTTCAAGAATATAGCTGCACATATAAAATGAAATATCAAGGTCATATTTGTCACTTACTACTTTTGCCATCCTTCAAATTGTTTTCTTCACCATTCAAATATTTAACCTAAAAAACATACAAGCCACCTATATATGATACATAAAAACCCTTTTAACCAATAAAATCCACAATTTAAATGATACAATCATTGACAAATAATCAGTTAAAAACCTAATATGTAAAACATTTATTAACATGATAAATGTGAACTGGCATTTTTCAATGTTGGTATAGTATTATACAAATTCTATTTAAATATTAATCTATGTATTTTAATTAATTTAAAATTATAAACATATGTACTTTTTCAAAAAATAGACTGATTTTGAAAAAGCACAAAATATAAACATCTACAAAATAGTTTCATACAATTCTGTTCTATTTCTTTTCCATTTTTCCTATAGTTCTACAGGAAAAGCAGATTGTTTATTAAAAATCTTTATTTTCTTTTAATGGCACAATTTAAATGAAAGTCATTGCATGTCAAATCAACACTCCAAATATCATTTTCAACCTGACTTTTTCCTATTTCAATGAAATTTAGTATATTTGTAGACATATACGAAATACAGTTGCGCAAAATATGAGATATGTATGTTTTAAAATACAGGTCATTAAAAACTTGAAAACAGAAAAACATGGGTCATATTAGGTAATAAATTTCATGAATCTTGAGTTCCATTTATGCTAGAAAGCTGAACTTAGGCTTCTTTTAAAGCCCATGAAACAAACTTTTAATTGATGATACCATGACTTAAAAAAAAAATTTTTTTTCAAAGTCAAGCCATGTATATTTTAACAAAATTTTTAAAAAATCTACATTTGAAAAATTTTGGATTTTTTTTAAAAGCCTATGAATGCGAAAAAAGCTGTAAATTTGATAGGTAGGAAGAAATTAAAGTCACACTGGAGCAACACAATGGGCTATTGGTGATGATCTGTGTTCAATCCCTAATTCTAAAGATCCAAGGACAATGCCTTGTAATTTTGAATCATGGTCAAATGATGTGGTCAACATCTGAGCTGGTGCCTCCCAAACTCCACACCATGCCAATATGAGGATATTTGAGGCCTCAACAGATGTAACTTGCACCAGCCCCCATGTACATGATGGTCTTTGGCTGGACTAAGCTGTAAATTTGGAGTTGGACCTCTAACAAGATTTAGAGGTAATTAATATATTATGGTTCAGACTGATCAAACAAAGGTTTGTCTAACAATAAGCTTCAGGCTGCCTTCTATCAACAAAATATGAAATATTTACATATTTCCATCTGAATCCTATGTACAATTTTTCAGTTAAAAACAAAATAGTTAACATCCTTAAACGCTTTTAGTGTTCCAACTTAGCATATTAGGTTGCCTCAAAAATAATTTTTTTTTTAGAATTTTTCAAAGGAAGTTTTTAAAAAATCAAATTTTAAATTTTTGTGAAAAACAAGTTGCATAAAATATTAAACTGTTTAATAAATTAAAAACAGAGTTCTTGCAAAAGTTTAAAAATGCATATAAATTCAAATTTTCAATTTTAATATTTTTCAAACAAATTAAATGATTCTTTCAAAATCTATTTTTGGTTTTTCTTCCTAAAGAGCACCTCCCAGCAATTTTTGACGAAATTGGAGACATGAAGGTTGAGTGCTGTGTTGAATTGACAGTGAATGACCCATACATAGAATTTAAATTCAATCTAGTATACAATGAAACCAGCAACCAAATTTAAAAAGGAAACCAGCTATTTAATAAAAAGCGAAACACTCACTTCTATGTAATTAGACAACAGTTCAGATGTCATTTCTTGTTGAAGAATAGTCTTATTAGCAGGATTGTTGTAGCAACAAGAAATCAATGTTGGAAACAGAATATCTGTTAATTCAGTGTCACTGAAGTAAAGAAAAGGCAAGCAGCACAACTGTTGAAGAACTGTGGGTCTTTGACCAGCCTGAATTATAGACTGAAAATATAAATTAAAAAATAGTTTCCTTTCAATAGTTTCACAAAAGTTATCAAACTTAAATCCACCAGCAGAGATCCTTATTATACCTGAGTCAACCCTAACAATCTACCAGTGTTAGAGATGCTGTGAGATATTAGCATCTGCAAAGACAGAGTGCAGAGATTTAAGTTTTTGTATTGCGAGATTATTCATGACTTTTTCGATTCAGGAGTCCACTTTTTCATTTTAGTAGTCATTTGACACTTAAAATGATATTTTGAAGATTTGGAGATTGTAAAATATAACTGTACAATACATTATACAAATGTTTTCATGTTCAACTTTCTCTCACTAGCAATAACAAAATAAGGTTGGCATTCAGTGCTTTCAGGTTGAAAAGTGAAATGAGCTGTAACGAGGAATTTTCAAATCTGAACAGCAGTTACTAGAAGTTTTTTTGTCAATTTAGTTAGCAGTGTTTCTGGCAACCTGGAAAAATTGTAGCAATGACTTTTCTCAGACTTATATTTAATTTAATTATAAACCCAACTTACTGGGATGATTTATTGATTCAATTATTAAAAATAATTAACAGGGTTTCCACTCTAACCAAGAGAAGCATTAGAGTTTTCTAAGACAATTTTTCATTCTTTTAGGGCTACAATTTAAAAAGATCCCAAAAGATTAACTTGTGAGTGCGCATATGGAGAAACTTTCTTGAGTACTATGAACAGGTGTCTAGTTTTAAAAACATCAATTTTAGCCAACTAATATATAAGCAAATATTATACCAACAAATTTTTCATGACACTCGGACAAGTATCATGGACATTGGTTTCTGAATGTATGTGAAATAAAATATAGTGTTCTTGTAAAAAAATAGGACTTTTTAAAACTTTTTAGGAACTTTCAGCTAAGATTAAAGCTTTTAAAGGGCCCTTAAAAACTAAAATGAAAAATCAGACCTTTTAAAGCATTTTTACGACCTCTGGGAACCTAGATTAATTCTTGGAGGCAGTGAAAAAGTTCACAAACCAAGCGAATGATAATTATGATGAATTATAAATGTAATTCCAAAATGAGAATATCAGACATGCAACTGAAATATTTGCAAATGATAGCTTTCTTATGTTACTTGTAAATCACAAAAAAAGTTGTTTTTATTCTGCAATGCTTCTAAAGAATAATAAATTTATTTCAAGTTTTTTCAGGTTAAGATTTATACATTCTTGAAGAAAAAAAGAGATAAATGTTTTATTATTGAAAATGTATAATTCCTCTAAAGAAATATTAAATAGGAATTCAATGCATGTGAGAAGGATTTTCAGTGTAAACAAACCAGACAGAAAACAACAATTTTACTTCCTGTTACCCAAAAGATCTCACAAGATACACATCAGGGTTTCCTTAAAATGTAGTTTACTGCCATTTGGCATTTAATCTAATTGGCATTGACCAACTATCACATACCAATTTGGAATTCATTCTTTGAAATTGTATTAAAAAAAAAAAAAAAACCAAGTGATGCCACGTAGGGGATATATAAAGGAAGTACGTTCCACCTCAAAAACCACCTACCTACCACCACCAACATTTAGCTTGAGAGAAAGTCTCTCATGCAGAAACATGACAGAAAGTCTGGAGGGCTCTACATAGAATTAGATGGTTTCTGACCACTATTTTTCCAGAATCAGAGTGGGCAGCATGATTGGTTGGTTGTTTTGTTTAGGGGAGCAAGGACCATATATTTGGCCAAGCTGCGCCAAACACAACATCAAGAGAGAAGTGTCGTTAAAAAGGAGAATTGGGAAACATAGTGGGATGAAAGCAAAAAAAAAATCGCTTGGGTATCCCGGGAACATGACCCTGTGTTTACTAAATGCAGTAAACCCCATGTGAAAAGAAAAGATCACTCAGGTCAGTGAAGTCTGTACAAGCCAATACCTAAAGGGGATGTGCCCCTGATGGCAGAGGCAACACTTCAAGGCTTGGGTGCAGATGCCTAAGCGATGCAAATGTGTGGGAAAGGATGTCATATCCTGTTATGAGGCGGAAAACCGCAACTTGTGAGGAACATTTGCAAGACATTCGCTTTTCCAGCATTTTGTATTTGTTGGATTGTGTGGGTTCACATACTGTCTTCACATATCACACCATGAAAAGCCTCTTATACAGTAACTAAATTGGTGACATTATCAAGGCAGAAAACGCAAAAAGAAATCCAGGTTTATTTAAGATCAATTGGTAAACATGGGAGAAGAAGTATAAAAAGGTTCCTACAGGATACATAACAGTGCCAGGTTAGCGTTGATTTTAGCGGTGACAAAGTTTCTTCAAAATTACACAGTACAATATCAGAAAGGTACATACCTGATTTTCTGGATTAAGAACAGTAAAGTAACCAATAAGAAGAATAATTTCATGAAGAAGGGCTTCTGATGTCAAATGGCTGCAGTACCATAAGAGATGGCTGGTAATGTGACGGAGTTGAAGAGAAAGGCCTTCACTGCCTAAGATACTCTAAAAGGAAAAAAATCCCAAAAATTTCAAATATGGTTCGTCGGTTGTTATTGATGGCACTAGAGTTGTATTTGGCCAAACAGCATCAAACATCAAGTAAATGGACATACACACAAGGAAAACTACACTAACACATGAGAGAGAAGAGACACTCAGGGAGGAATTAAACTTGCACCGTCTACAACTCGCAGGTCTTACAACAGCACAGTAGTTAAACCCACTAAGATCTCCATTTCAAATATGAAAAGCTATTCAAAATAAACTAATGTGAAATAAAATGTTTGATCAATAATGTATTAATTTAGTCAGTATATCCCCAAATGCAATGCGAATTTTTTTAGCTTCATTGTTAAAGTGAGACTAAAGCCTGATGTAACTTCCAGACGGGTATTTTAATATTGGGCTGCATTGTAACTGCAATTCATACCTTACATTTATTCCCATCCGTCCATGACACACACATGAACTTTATATTAATGCTTTAACTTTATTTGCATGACTTATTTTTGAACCAGTTTTTATTGGTTGGTTTATTGGGTTTCATGGTGCAAAGATCATTTGGCCAAGCTGCACCAAACACAAGACATACAATGCCAATGGATATACACATACAAGAAAGGTTTTACTGGCACAGAAGACAGAAATACACAGGGAGGAATCTAACCTGTGCTGCCTACAACTTGCAGTTTGCTAGCGTAGTGGGTATATCCACCGACCCACGACTGTCCCAGTTTTTATTGGAGGTCTTACGCAATTGGGATTCATAATTCTGTTTAGTTGAAGGATTCTAGATACTGTTTTCTTTTCAAACTGAAATCAAAAGGTATTTCTATTTTAACTGTCTAAAAATGGAGGATTTCAAAATTCAACTAAGATTTTGTAGGATGGGCCACAAAACAGACAGAAAATTTCTCCAGATAGGTTTTGACTCCAGTTAAGATACTGAAAGTCAAAATAGTTGAAATTTATAAAGTTTTGAAGTATTTTATAAAAAAAACATGGTAAAAGCAACTTGGATGTGAAAATAACATTGACCTTTGAACGAAATTTCTATTTCTGAATTATAAAAAAATTGAACACTACAATGACCTTGAAAATCACTAATTTATTTTCAAACCTTTTAAAGAGTATATGAACCTTGTCTACTGACTTCATTTAGAAACATTCTGCCCCTAAATGAACATAGTTGATTAAAATAATTGCTTTTTGAGGCTTGGACATTGGATCTTATTGTCACTTATCTAATGGTAATGTATAACCTAATAAAGGTAGCTTCAGATCCAAATTTGTCCAATTCCTTTTCCACAGCAGTCACATACCTTAAGGGGGTCTGGGACTCAAAATATGAAAAAAAGTCAAATTTTTTTTTTATTATCTTAAAAAATAATATAGATATTTCTGAATAAAATAACACCTACATTTTGTTTCTATCATCAGTAGAACCAGAAATATTTGGCTTTTTATAACATGACAGCTGCAAATCAAACGAGCCTCACCCATCCGATAATGTAAACAAACTGTTTTGGAGTCTACTTTCTACTGTTTCAGCTCTATTTTTTTCTAACTCAAATAAACTACGCTACGAACACTTTTGAAGTGATCTGAATTGATTATCGTAATATTCTCACTGTTTTTATTGTTGAATTTGCACGTTTTCGAATTTTCTGTACTATCAATATACTTCAATAACACTTTCCATAAAGGACTGTAGGCGGTTCAGGAAAGCGACGATGAAGTCCACAAATACTTTTAAAAGGTATAGGAAAAAGGTCCAACTTGCTAAAATTAAATTAAGTGAAGCAGTAAAACTAAGAAGTAATACACAATACTATCCAGGAGGATTTTAAACAAACATAAAGTATGCAAAAGTGCTTTTTAATAACTTGAATATTTTCATTAATTTTAAATGCTCTTTTTCTCCTTTTCTGTTACATGGGATTTCGACAGTGAAAAATGGATACAACTTAAAAACTACTTGTCATAAATGAATGAAATTTTCTACAATTACTTTTCAAATATATTTCTTTAATTTGTCTTCAGCAATTGTGTGTATATATATTATTATTTTTTCTATAATTTTTCGAACTTTGTATACTATGTGTTTTATGTAGTTTTTGAACAAAATATTTTTTAAAATTTTTTCTAACTGTTTTAACCAAAAATCACGAAGACAGTTTAAAGTATGAACTTTTAGGAGTCAATTAGTGCAAAAATTTGTTATAAAATATTTTAAGATATATCGATTTTGCCCAACGTCAAAATTTTATAATTTTAATAAAAAAATTTTTGAAGTTCTGAAAATATAAAATAGTTATTATAATTGCAAAATACAATGTATACCTATAGAAAAAATTTCAGAACAAAAACTTTAAAATTGAAGATTTTAGAATTTTGAGTCCTGGACCCCCTTAAAGGAATCAAGACATTCAAGGTCACTGATATGTTTTATAGTCATTGGGATATATTGAGATCTCAATAGATTCATACTGGTTCATGACTTTAATTGGCTTAATTTTAAGAGTAGATTCTTCCTAATGATTTTATTCAATTTACTTATTGTCTAGAAGTTATTTCAATAGTAGATATTATGGCTGAGATGGTGGAAGGAACATTTGTGCCTCATTGGTTACAAGTTTGGGATGTGATTGAAGATTAACAAGTTTTATTAAGAGGAATTTGATTGATTTAACATTTCTTTATCATTAAAGAATAAAATTATTTCATAACAAATTAAGGGCTGCCACAGCAAAAGCATTTGTGAAATAGTAGCATTAGTAGCCTAAATTTTTAGAAATAGAAGCAAAAAGTCTTCTCTCCAACCCTATTTATTCGCTAAGATATAAAATGAATAGGCTAAACACAAAATTTGCTAAGTATGAAACAGGAAGTTGAAGATTACACCAATAAATTAAAATTTTGAAATTAAAAAAAAAACTAAATATTTTTTAAAATACAGTTTTCAAGAAATCTAGCAACCACAGAGTCCGATGTTTTGCTTTTATGGTTAATGTGGCTTCATGCCAAAACTTTGAAATTGGCATTGGAAAATCCCTTAGAAAACTCCCCCTGAAAAAACATTTTTTCCATCTGCATGTTGCTTTTCCATGCAACATTTTTTCCAAATCAAACAAAAAATGCTTGCATGGAGGGTACAGCTAGTGTTACACAAAAATCAACATCCATGTAAATTGTAGAAACATTGATATTGGGCTAAAAGTATGACGGAACTGTGAAGTAAGCTAAAATGAGCAGTTTGAGTTACCTGAAAAGCTGGGAGACTCATGACAGCCATGTGATTCAACATGCAGAGAGTAGAGAAGGCTAATATTTCAATCTGCTTTGGCAGGGGAGGAGGAGGTTCTTCCCCACGTGAAGATGCACCACTGTGTAAAAGCAGACCATACAGCAATGACACTGCACCAACCACGTTAGTCACTCGGAAAGTGGCAATCAATTGAGTGGAGTCCTCCATTTTACGATTAGATGTGGAACTGAAACTATACACAGTATAAATTATTTAGTTAAAAATCCAATCACTAATATGTATCACTTGGATAAGATAAAAAGTAATAAAAATCATCCACTTAATTACAGTATACTGTTGTTTAAACTAGTTTCTCCTTTAGCAAGATGGTCAGTTGGATGACTTGTTAGCATTCTGGTTCTCAGTACAAGAGGTCATGGGTTTGAATTCTGGTGTGAGCATGGGTGCTTTTGAGGTGGTTTAAAATCTACTCTGAAAGGTAGATAAATGCACATCCTCATGCACTGCAGTTACTGGTCCCTAACTGGTATTCATTCATAGGTAGTCATACTATGCCTGACAAGCTCAATAAAATTGTTGATGAGGTATTAAAAGGGTTGATAAAAATACATAGAACTTGTGCAACAATTTAAAATATGATTTCTGGTAAGAGGTTCTTGGCAATGCTGAAACAATGGAGCGTTTGCCCAACCAATAAAAATAAATGTGTAACTCTTGAATGGCCAATCTGAAGACAAGTTAGATGTCAAACAGTAAAGATGTAGGCAGTACGAGTGAGGTGGCCGGATGGATGCTGTTATCTGCCTACTCCAGTACACATGTTAGTGAATGTGGAAATATGCATTTGGATGTTCACCATTCATATAGAAAAACCCAACCAGGATAAAGAATTCTTACCAATCTGAGCTCAACTTTATGAGAGCAGTTACAAAAGCAATTCCATCCAAAAGAAAAGCTGCAACTTCTACTTCATTATTTATAGGTCCTTGAATGCAGTGGAAGAACTGGGATAGCTTGTCAACGATACCAATGCTTACAATATAACTGAAAAAGATAAAAATATAACGAGGATTGATTGAAACTATGATAATGGATCATTAGTTACAATTCTCCAATGTCTGAAACGATAAAAATAAAAATTTGAACCTTATCAGATCTTGCACACGGCAATGGAAGTCGAATGATTTATTTTCCTTCTCATTCCCTTTATCCACATTAGATATTTTATTCTTGTCTGTTAGTGAAATAAAAATATTAGTCAAAAATCGAAGAAGCCTTCCAGAAGTTGGATCCAGTGGGAAGTTGCTTTCGCCAGATTTGCCTTGATTAATCATTAACTGGCTGATGTTGTCAGGAATCAAGTTCTAAAAAAGAGTAAACCAAATATGAAGTAGGAATAATAATTTGACACTAAATTTGGATATCTGAAAAGTTATACGAGGGGTTTTCAGATGAGAGAGAAAATCAAATTTTAATTGATCAGAAGACAAAATCAGATTTTTACAAATGTTTAATGGAAATTTTTGTAGTTGTTTTATTTTATTATCAAAACTGCAAATATTTTGGTTACCCATAATAGGGTTATAATGGGGCAAGAAAACCAAAGGAACTTTTTATTACAACCAATTACTCATTCTTACTAATTTTAAAAATGTATATGCAGAGTAAAATGATGCAGGTATGACTGTTATGATGCATGTATCTTTATCATTCACATAGCCCATTAGGAAAGTTTTGGAGCTAAAAAGTGAAATTTTGGGAATGGTTCAGTGTAAATACTTTGTTTCAGATTTTTAAAATATTAACCCTCCTAGCGGCATGCCCAAGTACAGTTTGGTGAGAGTTCATTGGAGTGGGCAGCATACCTGAAATATTTCATGGAGCGAGATGTCTAAGGGTTCTTGCTGTATGGCCAAATATTTAGGTTTTGCTGCTTGCCGGGTGGGAATTTTTTGGGTTGTATTCAAATTGAATATTCAGAGCTAGTTCAGGCGTGTCGCTTGGAAGGCTAAATTGGGTGTATAAATACATTACCATCAAATTAATGTTTAATCTTCTGTGAAAGTGCATGTTCTTTGATTTCAGTACAGAAAAGACAGCAGAATGAGATCTCAAAAATCCTCGATTTCCCATCGTTGCTGTACTTGAATAGTTTTTCTTAAAAGTTAAGAGGAAAGATTGCCAAAAACAACAAGCCTTGGAACTCATCACTTACATTGAAATAATCACTAGATTATTGTAATATAAAAAAGTGAGGTTAGAATATCAAATTAGCACTGGTTAAAATATTAAGCAAAATTACCTTCTGTGTGCCTCAGACCTTAAACGAATCTAAAGAACAATCACAAATAGGTTGAAGTTACTCAAAGCTTTGACAAAAACCAGTTTTAAATATAAGCATTCTGTACGTAAGGCTAGTAGGCGAACTCGTATAGCCAAGTAAAAAATGCGAATGCTCCTTTTGCTTACCATTGACTCATCAGGAATCTTATGTTTTAAGAACTTTTATTACAGTAGTGACAAGTATATAAATCATACTCGATCTCAAAAAATTCTGACCTAATCTTATGACATCTATATTAACGTTCTAGTCATATTTTGGAAAGCAACAATTTGAAAATCCAAATTCATGTTGCATAAGGAATGCAAACAAGATGTAGAAGATAAATTCAATTGAATTGCATGTAATTAGAAGGGTTTACAGGGTTAGTTGCCACAATTAAATAAAACCACTTATATATACTTACATTCAGACGTTGGATCAAGAAATCTAAAAGATTTCCAATTTTATTACTGAATAAAATAAAATTGCACAGATCGTAGGAATTTTCAACAATAGCTTCAGCTGTTGAGCTCAGATGAATGAGAATTCTGAAATAAAAATGAAATATATATTCCTTCCTATAGAGAAAAATTATTTCAAGGATTACGTATATGCTCTATGTTTAGTGAAGGTTACATTACATTGCTATTAGAATGCATATTTTTAACATTCTGAACATTTTTTTAAGAAGACACCAAAATCCAAATTAGTTGTTTTTTTAACTGTTGAAAACATTAAAAATGATAAATTGATAACCTTCAGGTAAGATATGTTTAAGAAAATTGCTATAAATAGGATGAAATATCTTTTCTGTGACATTAGATTTCACCAAGTGGTTGAAACATTTATGCAAATCTCAGAATAGATAAAAACAATCGTGTGCTTAAATTTCATTATGTTATTGATATTAATACATTTTGCACAGATCGTAAAATCATTCCTTTTACTTAAAACAATACACTTTAAAATAATCTATATTCGAACTGACACTCCACGGGGGGGGGGGGGGGTAACACTCTTTTACGCTTTGACACATTCACATAAAATACTATTTTGAGACCACACAATATTCTAACATTTTTGTTTTATAGACTGAAATTGGGTTTTTAATACTAATAACTCTTGGGTAATATTTACATTACATTTTAAATGAAAGTAACAAGACATGTTATTCTCCATATTGAATAATATTTTATTCCACATGACAAATGTTGTTTTAAAACTGCATTCCTTTTAAACTCTTCTAATGCATATAGTTAAGATCTTTTAGCCGTTTATTACATTTTGATTCATCGAAGATAAAGCAATATTTTTACATTTAGCTAAATCGCTAGGTATCGACTGAGCATACAAGTGTAATGAATAATTTCTGCATCATATTCATTTCATAACAAGACTCCTAAAAATAATACAACTGATTGGAATCACTATTGGAACAACATCCCCAGTAGCCTTTGAATCAAAACTTTCAACCCATACGTCAACATCATGATGCTAATTACCAATAGATATATTACCTTTTTCCTAACTGGTCATGGTCCTCTCTACTATTTTCATTGTTTTAAACTCAAAAGTACCCAATACTGTCCCTATGGAGAGCTTGGTGTGACGCAGATCATTACTAGTAAATACCATTTAACCAAACCATCACTGACAAACAAAATCCAATGGCTAACAAAATGCTAGCAAAATCCAACTTCTTTACAATATTAAAAACAAATATATTTTTACAGAATTAGTGTGTGTGTGGATACCATCGACTACATACTATCATGTAATCTCTCCCTTCTGTAAATACCTTCTGCATTTCAAATTTAACAGTGGTGCTGTTGGTTTTGGGTTTTATGGCACAAGGGCCATATTTAGCCCAGCTGTGCCAAACACAAGACAGACAATGTCAAGTAATTGTGAAAAGACAGGATGGGAAATAGAAAGATCACTTGGGTATCCTGGGGTCACAAGCCCCATGTTTACCAGAGGTAGTAAACCCCATGGGAAAAGGATATATCACTAGGATACCATGGTTTGTGAAGTCCGTACACACTTAAAGATATGCCACGCAGACAGTCGCTCAGTGATTTCTACATTGTTCTGAGGTGGAGGTCTTATCTATATTTCTTCTAGCATTATGTTTTTTCTCAATCTGGGTCAGGTTGTAACTAGTCCCAGTTTTGTAAAGTGTCTTTTCCCTACCTCCCTATGTAGTCTCGAAACCTTTTTGGCGAGTCGTATGGCATGAGACATGTACGCAAATGTAATGAATCCACATGCTCCTGATATAAAGTAGTAATGACGTTATATTTCCTGAAGTGAGAACGTAGAGATGAAATTGAGGAGTGGGTCAGAAGAACGAAAAGAGATTGACTGACTGGAAGTGGACATTGTGACACAAAAGCTGATGTTTCCTTAAATGTAAATATCAATGCTGTATACATATATCTTCAATTAAGCATGTTTCTTAAAACATGGTCTGTTGTAATGCTACCCGCTAGGCTACAACGATGCTTATTTTTTAACTAGAAAAATATCTTACTTCTTATATACATAGGCATTACTTTCCAGTTGAGGATTCGAAATGATACCAAATAGGTTGATCAAACCATTAACACCACCAATCATTTTAAATGTAGCTTTGTCTTGATGCAGTTTTTTCTGATAGATGGAAAGAATTTCATTCAAATTACGTTCAAGGGAAGGGAGCAGATTTGTATCATTCGAACCTTCTTCAACAGCAACTGAAAGTTTCTTGATGTCACTTATAACTTTTTCCATCCTATGGAAACTAAGCAAAAGGAAGTTTTAAGTGCACATAAAATATACAAATGCAGTGTATACGAATTACCTATCAATAAGCTAGAAATTATTTATTTGTATATTTTATCACTTACTTTGCTTTCATATTTGAGCTCAATGATTCGACTGCTTTCACTGTTTGAGCTTCGTACTCCTGACCTCTGCAAGGTAAATTTTAATAAATCACCTTTAAGAAAAATCATATTCAAAAATTAAAATATACTTTCAAAGTAATATATTGTTTGTTTCTGGTTTTCTTTTATTTTTCCACAAGTCTACTTTTAAAACTAAAAACGTGAGAATAAAAAACATGAAAAATGTTGATACCTGTTAGACATCCTTTGTCGGAGTTTTTTACACCGCTTCTTCAAAGCCTTTTGCCTCTCCTTATCAAAGGCTATATTAGGATCCAACTGGTCAGTAGAAGCATCAACAATATGCTTCAAATTGTATAGTTCCTAGATAACAAACAAAATTTTGAGTAAGCTATAAAATGCACACAAATTATACTGTATTTTAATATACAGGATCCATTAAGAAAACTGAGTTGTCTTCAAGAACCATACATTCAGACTAAGAACAAAATTCACCGAGTTTTAAGTATTGGATTAAGAACAGTAAATACACATCCTGCAATGAATTAATGAAGTAATATTGATGCTCTTATTAGACGTAGTGGATTATTTTTGATATGAGCATAAATAAAACTTATTAAAAAAGTAAACTGGACAGGTACTGAAGGTTTAGATGCACAAATGTCAATTTTAATGGAAGAAATTAGAATAGTCGAGCACATATATAAAAGTATCAACAAATTTAATAAAAGTAAAATGTACACATATAATATATATTAAAATATGAAAAATCTATGAGATATATTTTACTGTAAAAGGATTCTTTCAATTGTATTGATAAGAACGTAAATATTTCTTACTTTTGTATTAAGGCCTTGATATATAAATTTTATACAGCTAAAAATGGCTTCTTGTTATTTGTTTCCAAGTATTAAGAATGCTAGTTTTTAAACTAAATTATCATGATCTACATTTAGATGTGTGTTCTCGTGGCAGAACTTGAAAAGTGATGGATTAAGATGTTGAGCAGCACCACCTGTGTTCACATTTATTTGATGAGAATTAAGCCTTAAGATTGGCAATGATTCTAAATATTCTGCTGGTGTCGTTTTTGTAATGGCTCCGATAATGCTGTAAGAACTTTATGTACAAATTTTTGCAAATAAAATTTATGGAGAGGCAGAATCAGGGTACGTTTCATGCCATATCTAAAAAAAGATAGCCAAATGGTTGTGCAATGGATGATTGTGATAGTTTGACTGTCTGGTGTTGCCTTTAGCAAATGAGTAAGTGTCAGGCCTAGTGCGAAGTGAAGGCTGAATAGCAATGAAGAGTGAACCTGAGTTATGAGTAGAAGTATTTTTATTACCTAGAGTTGTTAGGTGTAATTGGCATTGTGTTAGCCATTCAACTGTTCATTACAGACCATCCATCCAATGCAATCCAGGTAACATGCCAATTGTGGTAAATGCCACCTGGCTTATTTGGAAGCACATACGCATACAATCATGTCTACTAGTCACCACTGTAGCAGAGCATGGAAAAACAGTGCAAATTTCAGTCCAACAAAAAGTACTTTATTGTTGAGATCGGTTGTATTGCTATATATTCTACTGTATTGTAATTTAATTATTGTAGAGTGGTGGCTAGGTTTTGCCAGTCTAAAATCTTTAGGTGGTTAGTATACTATCTAAAACTCACTGGAACAGCAGAAAAGTTGGTTGAAACAAATTAACATAATGCTAAATTGTTCATAGCTATAAGTTTCGAATCTCAAATAAAAGTTACTATTGTTGTTTACTACACATTAATACTTTCTGAATGCTTCTAATTATTCTGCTAAAGTTCATAAACATAGAACAGAGCATAAAACTTATTTCAAGCAAGAGTAAAGGTGGTGAATATTAAAATCTCAATTTGTAACTGAACTTTTTATACATGAAAGATTAACCCTCTGAATGTCGACCCGCCCGAAACGCCTTTTCATTCAGACAACCGCTCGCCGCCCGTCCGGCTCTTAATGTAATCGGCGTTTCTGCCCCTCTACCAGTGAGGAGGGTAATCGGTCATCCCCACTCTACAAAGGATTTTCGAACATCTCCTTGTCACCTGAAGGTGTGCTAAATGATCATCAGGTGTTAGGGGGTCGATTTCTAAGTACGTTCTTCAGTCTGTCTGCGGATCGGATAACCACCTGTTAGATTTTTTGCCTTTAAAATGCCTCGGTACAGAAGAATTTTGACTCGAGAAGAGATCGAAACAATACTTTTTAATGATACAGATGAATCAGATTTGGATAGGAGTGAAGATGACGAATTAGAATTGCCAACTAAGGAATTGGGAAACAATTCGATCAGTGTCGATAGTGAATCCGAAGATGAAGAAAATATAGATATTCTTCATACTGAAAAAAATGACGGTACCGTTGTATGGGATTCAGAAGTGGTTGAGAACGAACGCATAAACGTCCCCCAATTCATTAATTTTTCTGGTCCCCTTCATATGTTACCACCTGGCTCTTCAGCGTTGGACTATCTAAAATTATTAATGAGTGAAGAGATATGCGAACTCATCAGGGTTAATACAGATAAGTATGGTGAATTTTGTGCCAAAATGCGAGGATTTGCAGACGAGAGATGGGAACCTATTGCGAGCATCAAAGAACTGTGGAATTTTTTTACAGTTCTGCTTGTAATGAGTATTGTACGCAAGCCTAGAATCACCGATTACTGGTCCAAAAATGAGACACTTGGAAATTCAAGAGTGAAAATGATGATGAGTAAAAATAGATTTTTACGCATTAAACACTATTTCCATATATCCGACAGGGAATACGAACTTAAGGACAGTGAAAATTTTATTTTCACCAAAAAGTAGAGCCACTAGAAACATACTTGCGAAAAGAATTTTCCGAACATTTTAAGCCGTACGCTCACTTATCAGTTGACGAAGCACTGGTCAAATTTAATGGAGAATTCTATAATTCTTGCTATAATTTAGAATACAGTTACCGTTGTTCGGTAGCTGTGCTTTAGAATACAGTTAGATAGTTCTTCGGTAGCACCTCGATCTATTACACATTGTTACTTTCACTTGGATTAAAGTTTGGTTTGGAGGCAGTTGAGAAAATATGTCTGTTTCTTTAGAACTGAGGGCTCAAAGCTTCCAACAATTTCTTTCACCTTACCCATGGGATCCCCACAATGTTAAATTTCACGTGGGTATTTACCACCTAAGTGTTAACTGGACCTCTAAAGATAGGTAGAAAAATAGTAAATGGCCTCTCTATTCAAGGCGGCTCTTAGGTTTAGCTCTCACTGCTTGAGGATGAACACGTGTTTTTGCTGCAATGAGAAACGTAAAGGACTGTAGCTGAGGGTGTTTTTCGCGTTGAAGAGAATAGAGCGGAGTTGGGACCAAAGGATTCAAGTGATCGTTTTTGTCCATTGTCCCTTTCAATACTATGCTTCATATAAAAGAACCAGTGTTGCTGTTTGTATACAGGTTACGGGAAATCGAAGCCTGAGGGACAGAGGGAGATTCTTGAGTGAACAATTGACTTCGCGTCGATAAGCCAGTTTCTCTTGTATACAAAACCACTTGTATCGACCGGTAACATGAAATAATCCGAGAAATGTTTTAAACATTAGTCCCGAAGTGGTCGTTGAGGGTATGTCGTAACCCAATAATCAAACAAACAAAATTCTAAGAATGCATACTTTAAGAATGAGATGACTTTATTAGTAGCTGAGTTTTATGTTTTCTCTCATCTGACCATTTTAGCCCCTTGGTTTTTTAGAATGGAAGTTATCACAAATTTATAACAATAGAAGAAACTATAACGCACTTCTCATTTTGAGTGACGCTCACTTGACCGTCGCTTTCAACGCGGAATTTGACTCAAGTACATGTTCACTTGTATTATGTAAAATTTAATTCCAAGACATGTTTTGTACCTACGCATATAAAATAGTAACTGAAAAGAAAAATTGTGTAAAGAATGACTTTTAAATTGAATTACGAGCTATAAATGCTAATTTTGCGATTTATTAGTGAGGGTTAGGTAATAGTAGTAAAGTGTGAATTTTATTTCTAATAAATAAAGGTTATCACACTTAAAGGTTTGCGTATCTCTGTTTTAAGGAAAAAGCGCATATTTTTAAGTCCCGCAAACGAATAAAACGTCCATTTCAGGGACATAACTGTGACGTAATTCTTGCATATTTTATTGCAAGATGCTTTTGGTCTACAATTTTAAAAGAAACCATTATCAAAAAAATCACGCTGCTTTTAAGATCATATTTATAAGGAAGAATTATTGAAAAATAACCACTTTTATCACTTTGTATTATATTTCCGAAAACTTTTTAAACATCAATTTCAAAGCAAAAGATATATTATTAATTTGAAAATTATCACGAATTTTTGATACATTGTTTTAAAAATAAGATAACAAATTACAAATTAATTGCCGATAACACAACAGAAAAAGTATACCTTGTATATTCCTGTTGCAAGAGATTTGAAGTAAAAGAGATCAGAGGGAAATAAAGAAATTAAATTGCCTTTTTAAAACATTTAATGAAAAATATGTACTTAAAATTAAACGTAACCTAATGTGTTTGTTCTAAAATTAAAAAATATTTTCCTTGTTTTATAAGTAATTGCAATTGCTTTACTTTTGCGCTATATTTCATAAAAAGAAAATTGTTCTTTCTTACAATTTGACAATTTTCTATCCGTGTTTTCTTTTTGAGAGTTTAAAAATGCTATGTAATGGACGCAGAACATCAGCATACACAACATGTCTATATATATATAATTCTAAGATCGACTTATAAGTTGAAAAGAGCACTTTCCATACAACCCCCCATTAAAACCAGCGCGGTTTTCGGTCCCAGTGTAGAGTCCCCCGATTAGGTGTAAAATAAGTTGCAAACGAGGGGGGAAGAAATATTGGTGATTGAACTAATGCTACTCGGGCGTTTTGGGTTTCTGAGGACATGATGTTTAGATGCGTACGGATGTCAGAGGGTTAAACAATACGGACAAAATTTAAATCTCATGCTACACTTCCTGCAAAGGGCATAGATTATTTATTTAAAACTAATTAAGGACAATTAATGAATAAATTTTTTCTATTAAAATTGAGTTTGCATAAATGTTATGTAAATTTAATGCAAAACTATAAATTAACCAAAACGACATGACCATAAAATTAATTTCCCAGTTCATCAACAAAATGTCATATTTAATAACTTTGGTTTTATTTAAGATATAGTATGGCGTTTTGCTCTAGTCGTTTTTTGCTACATGCTATTTAAAATATATTGTGGCATTCCATCAATTTATAACAGTTTTTAGTGTAATATTTCAGGAAACCAATATTAATTCATCCCTTATCCACCCACATACATAAATGCCAATCCCATAAATGCAGAATTTGTATTTTAATATTAAATTTCTTACCAATTCTTCAGCAGATGGATCTTGACCTTGATACTGGACTTTCACTGCTTCTTGGTGTTTTTTGCCATGAAGATGACTAAGTAAATAAACTTCAGAACCAATCTAAAATACAGTAAAAATTGGTTTCTACTAGTTTTCACATGAGAACAATCAAATAAAAATTTAAATCTTTATCAGTTGATAGAATTTCCAAATAACGTTAAACAGATTTCATACATGAGAAATTATTCAGTTTACTTTGCACAAGTACTCCTAAATTTCCACAATTGTAAGTGTAATTTCATAAAAGGACAAACGAAAAACATGAACAGTTATTTTATTCCTTTCAATACTGAGAAAAGTTTAAAAACATAATTGAAAATTACAGTAAATGTTTCATATATATTTTATACTTAATTGATAGATACAGATTTATTTAATTCAACCTTCCAAGTGGATGGCCAAACACAACTTGGGTTTCAAATACAGCACAGAAAAATTCCTGTACATTAAATAACAGATGAGAAGTATTTGAACGTCTCGCCCTGATTACAGGACATCTTATTCCTCGAAATATTTTGCGTCTGATGCCCACTGCAGACACTCCTCCGAACTTGTACTCAGTCATGCCATTTGAAGGGTTAATGCTTTCCATAAAAATTTACAATTTTCAAAACCCAATTACTAAATGGTTTACAAAGCTATCCAATTTAATAACCAAAAATTTTGAAGTGTCCATAAAAAGTACTTGTATTGTACTTACATGTTAAGGGACTATTAACAAGAAAAGAAATCTGGTATGAAAGCATTGTCTGGGACATAAGATTAAAAGAGGGCTAGAAAAGAGTAGAATATAAACACATACTTTTGCCACATTTTACAATGAAAAAATTTTATAAAGAATATTTATTCCAGCAAAATTGTTCTATAATATGGATAACAATACAACAGTTTTACTGAAGTCCTTAGAAAAAATTTATCCTAATAGAAAACTCATACAATATGTTACTTACCAACACATTACACATTGTGCATATTTTTTTCCTTTCATAAGGTACAGGTTGTGGTACATCATCATTGTTAGAAGAACACTTTCTAATACTCAGCTCAAAAGCTTTTTGTCGAATCTGTTCCATATTTTCTTCATGCCTACGAGCACTTTCTTCTTGCTGAAAAGATAAGACTTTGGGATATGTAACATGTTATAGGGTATAACTGACATCAATACAATATTATTTTTACTCAACTTTAAAGTATTGTTTAGAAAGGTAAAACATAAAAAAATTACATGGAAAGAGTAGTTACGTTTATTATGGTAAAAACTACTAATGAAAAGAGAATGAATTGTTTTGTGTTTTTTAATGTCTTTATAAATGATAAAGCTAAAACAATCTCACATAATTCTATTAGTTAACTATTTTCTCAACTATAGATCATAATTATATTTTATTTTACTATTGATTTCATAACAAAGAACTAAATGAATCACTATCTGAGATAGTGGTCATAAAGATCTATCTGTTCAAGTACATTCTGCTTCAAAAATTTGGAGAAATGACCACTACTTTTCAGTTTAAGGTATCCGACTACCTTTAAAACGCGATTTTCGGCGGAAATTGCGATTTTCCAAATTTGATATAATATGAATGCCCGATTTCTTATCTTTCCAAATCTGTTTAAATTTTGTTCCTACCATGCATAGAACGTAAGATACAGGTCTTTTAATACTACATAGTCGACACTTTTTAAAACCGGAAGTGCCTTTCTGCAAACAGGAAGTGAACGTAAAAGTTTGTTTACATTCTTATTTTAACAAATTAAAGCGTTAAAATTTGCTCTGAAGTGTGGATTTTTTTTTATTAATTAAAAAAAATTAATTAAAAAACTACTTTTTACACAAAAATACATCTGGCAATCATGTTTAACTTCACAATCTGGCATCAAACTTGAGTTTCAGTTTGTACACAATTTGAACTCGTGATTTTCGATCGTGCGTTCAAAAAGTTCTACAACTTGATAATTCTTCTTGCATAAAGTGATTTTTCTTTACAAAATGGGAAAGAGTATTGCCAGGAAGAAGAAACACCACTTCAAAGGTAATCAACACTCTAAAACACTGAAGACTAACAGTCTTGAAGATCCAGTGTGCACAGCCAGTGCTTCAAAACTGCAAGCATCTAGCTCTTCCAAATTCGAAGTTTTGAATGAGGAACTGTGTGGTAATCGGATTTTCGACCTGGAAACTTTAATAAATATATTTTTGGTGCTTCCATGTCCCAAATGCTTTGCTTCTGGTTTGCATTTAGTTGAAGACTCCAGGTATGGATTGTGCTCACACTTCTCTTTGAAATGTCACAATTGTGATTTTGTAAAAGGCTTTGCCTCCTCCAAAAAGAACAAAAATGTACCTGAAGTGAACTCTAGAATAGTTTATGGGATGAGGCAGATTGGAAAGGGATTTTCTTCAGCGTATAAACTGTGCACCACGCTGAATTTGCCACCAATTTCTAAAGCTGCGTATAACATCCATGAAGAGAAACTCTTGAAAGTTGTGTCCGAGGTTGCTGAATCTTCAATGTTAAAAGCAGCTGATGAAGTTGGTTCAAAGGGAGAAGACAGTGAATGCGGCGTGTCTGTAGATGGAACGTGGCAGCGTAGAGGGTACACTTCTTTGAATGGTTGTGTTGCTGCCATTTCAATTGACACGGGAAAGGTTCTCGATTTAGAAGTCATGTCCTCATACTGCAGAATTTGCAAAAGATTACAGAAACTGAAGAGAAACCCGTCATTTGAATCACAGGAAGCTGACCATATATGCCAGTGCAATTTTAAAGGGTCATCAGCAAAGATGGAAACTGTTGGTGTCGACAGAATTTTCAAGAGGTCAGTGAGCACTCGGAAGCTGAAGTACACGAAATACTACGGTGATGGGGATTCTAAAGGCTATTTGTGCGTCCAAAACACATATGGCGAAAAAAGTGTTTCAAAACTGGAATGCATTGGGCACATTCAAAAACGGGTGGGTACACGTCTGCGAAAATTGAAAAGCAAAACCAAAGGTCTGTCTGGTAAAGGCAAGTTATCAGATGTCTTTATCGACAGACTACAAAATTATTATGGCATTGCGATTCGCTCTAACGTGGGCAACTTACAAATGATGCAGCAAAATGTAATTGCAGCTTTGTTTCATTGTGCTTCATCACCAAAGAAACCGATGCATGGCCAGTGCCTTATTGGTGTAGACAGTTGGTGCTATTACCAGCGAGCTGTAAGCGCAGGGAAAGAACCAGAAAAGCTCAAGCATTCTGGTTTGCCCAACAATATTTTAAATGTAGTCAAACCAGTGTATTTAGAGCTTTGCACCAGAGAACTTTTGAATAAGTGTCTGCATGGCAAAACTCAAAATGCCAATGAAAGTTTCAATGGTGTTATTTGGCAGAGAGTTCCGAAGGAGGTTTTCGTCAGCCTAAAAACTGTAAAATTAGGGGCTTATGATGCAGTAATACAATATAATGATGGATTTGAGGGTTGCACCAGTGTTTTAAGCAAGATGAACATTGAAAATCTTGGTTACTTCACATTAAAAGGTTACCAAAGTTTGGATCGCATTAGAATCAGTGATTCCAAGCGCCATACAACACCCGTTTCAAAGAAGCGCAGGAAGGTTTTGAGGGCAATTAGGAAAAAAAAAGTAGTTGATTTAACTTCTATAGAAGGTGATCTTTATAAATCAGGATCATTTTAGAGCTACATTTTCCATTTAAAGGTAAGATTCATTATTGAATTTTGTTTTTAGCTTTTTCTTGAAATTGACATTTTAGAATTTTGCTTTTACGCAAAACATGAAAACTCAAAAAGTTATGCTTCAAATGTTATGAAATTTGGTAGGAATACTTTCAAAGAGTTTATAAAGGGAATGTACCACTTCTGTAATTGTGCATTAATTAGTTTTTTTATTTTTAATTATAAAAGTTATGCGTTGCTATAATTTATGGAAGATTTTCTTCTTGGTTGTACTTGAACCTCTCCAGTTTTTAAAAGAACTGGTTTACAATGATGTGAGAGGTACATTCCCTAAAGGAGGTTTCAATCTTCAAAATAAAATTTACAAAATAAGAATATCTTAATTTAAATTTAAGTTATCATGTTTTGCGGTGGTGCTAGTTTTTGTCTATTTTTCACCCCTTTTTGGGGTTTAAATTTTAAAAAAATTATTAATTATTTTTTATATGTTATTCTCTAAGTTTTTAACCATATTCTATAATATAATGCACAAAAAAAGTCAAATTTCAAATTATTTCAAAAAATCCTTTCCGAAGGTAGTCGGACACCTTAAGTTCAGAAAATTTTTTGTACTGTATCTGCTTGATGCATTTTTTGTACAGGATGAATTTGATGTATAGTGGTTAAAACTAATTAATGATATAATAGGATTTTGTACTGTCTCACAATGCAATTAAAAAATCAATAATTCAATGAGAAATCATTTGAGAAAACATTCAACAAATTACTTTAAGTTGTATTTTCTTCTGTAACTCTTCAATAGTAATTTGCTGTTGGGCATTCAATGCAGAAAGTCTAAGTTCTCTGTCCCTAAAAGAAAAAATTACGAGAAACAATGGACAAAACTTGATGTATCAAGTTTTTACAATTAAATGTTATCTAGCTCAATTAAAAAACAATTAGACTATGCACTTGAAACCAGTACCTTGCTTTTTGACTTGCCAATTCTTGGCGTTCTTTTTCTTTCACCAGAAATAGCTGCTCAACTTTATGGTCTCGTATTTTCCGTTTTTCCTGCATTTCAGTTAAACGGGCTTGTCTCTCAGCTTCCAAGATTTTCCTTCGACCCTGAACAGTTGAACCAAAATGAAGCATTTGGAATAAATTCCATATAGGTTGAATTGTATGAATTTAAATAAGAATCAAATACAACAATTCATACAGGTATACAAAATTGCATAATCAATAACATAAAGCCTAATCACTTAACCTATTTTCCAATTAAATGTTAAAACTTTATTTTCAAAGAGAAAATTAAATTCCCAAGTACTAGAAACAATAGTAAGTTAAAATTATATATCCCTTAAAATACAGATAGTTTTTCACAAAATAAAAAACAATATGAGACTAAATGACTTGCGTGTAGAAGTACTGGAGTTCATGAGCTAATGGCAGTAGTCAAATGTTTGGCATTTGCCAACATACACCAATACCTTTTTAACCTAATGTTTAATAATACTATGTATACAAATTTCTTTGGAAGTCATTCCATTTGTAAAAGCTTGCTTATATTGAGAACGCTGAATTTACCAGGCATTGCTTGGGTTTAATTGGTTAAACGTCGATTAAAAGTGATCCAAAAAAAAAAATTGCTTTTCTGTCACAGAAAATGCAAATATAGAAAACAGATAAGCGAGTGCAAAACAATTTTTAAAACCGAGATTTTTATAGCTTCTACAATTTACTTTAGATCCATTTCATATACTATAAGTAAAATAAACCTACAAAAACTGATACTGAGATGACTATATACAAAAGTCTATTTGGAGTGATTGTGAATGCCCTTTAAGTTCATTTTCTAAAAGAAAAATTACATACATCGTATTATTGTAGTCAGTTTTTTCTTATCAATATTTTTTATTTGTAGAACCAGGAATATGAATTTCGGAATTCCACCATCGTTATGAAAGACTGACAAATCATATTGATACGATATGATCAATGTTTCATGCAATTACACTTTATGCTTGAAAATTCCATCCTGCATTTTACATATGGGATACATAAACAATGTGATACTGAGCAATTTTCAGCGAAACCGCACCTATACTCTAAGATTCTAAAAACCCTCCAAGGTCATCTCGAGAGGCGACTCCTGTAGATATTAATTGATGTCATCTGCACAGCTAGACGGGGAGAGAGCGCCCCTAGCAAGTGCTCTGTCCACGATGACGGGACGTTACATCCCTCTGCACACCCAAGACAAATAGAACTGGGGTTAATATGTAGCCTACGTTAAATACAGGATTCCAAATAATAAGTGTACCAAATTTGGTGTGGATTGGTCAAACGGTATAGATTTGTAGACAGACAGATGCCAACTCTGCTTTATATGTATAGATTGATTACTAAACTGTTGCATATTTCCTTCCAGTGTTTATGTTAATGAGTGATAAATCACTACTATTTATATATTACTCTTTTCTGCATTAATATTATAGTATCTTGTGTTTACATTACTGTTTCTGGTATATGTATTCTTTCAGTACATTTGTCTGATGCAATCCTTTTTATGATTTGCAGTGAATCAGTTGTCTCTGAATCTTTACACTGTATGTGTTGTATGCCTGTCCATTGCGATGTCTCTCTATAATTATTAAATGTCTTGTTAGTATTTAGAATTACACTTTATTTCCATATCACAAGACATAACACAAACGACGAACATAATACTTAAATTCAAATACAAACCTCTGCTGCTGCTTCTTTAGCAGCCTTTTCTTCTTGTCTTCGCTGCCTTTCTTCCTACACAAAACACATTTTTATTAATATTCTCTACTTGGAACATGAAGCAAAGTACTTGATTCATGCATGTTAAAAATTGTCAAATCAAAAGGAATATTTTAATATACAGTGGTATTCAAATTTAAGAGAATTTGCATATTTTGTCGAATTTCTTGAAAAGTACTGAAGAAAAGGTAAAACTAATGCTTCCATAATGGATCCGTAGAGAGGCTCTTGGGCAAGGTCGTCCAAGAGCCAATGAAGATCGATATTTGTCCATTACAGCGAGACGTAACAGGAGTGCAACAGCCTCTCAGCTCTCTCGTGACCTTCATGTGGCCACAGGAAGCCGAGTTTCAAGGGTTACTGTTTCCAGAAGGCTACATGAGAGAGGTCTGTTTGCAAGACTTGCTATTTGTGTCCCACTCACTTCTGCACATCGAATTTGGATCAGTGGGGGACCGTTCTATTCACTGATGAGTCTTGTTCAGCCTAAACACTTCTTGACATACGTTCATCTGGAGAGAACCAGGGACCCGCTACATGTCCTCCAACATCTGAGAAAGAGACCACAATGGCAGCGGAGGTTTGATGGTTTGGGCAGGCATTATGTTGGATGGGCGTACAGACTTCCATGTCTTTAACAGAGGCTCTGTGACTGTTGTGAGGTATATAGGGATGAGATCTTGGAGCCCTATGTTTGCCTTTTCAGGGGTGCAGCTATTCTTGAATTCATTTTTATGGACGACAAGGCTTGCCCACAGAGGGCTCATCTGGTTGACGAATATCTGGAAAGTGAGGATATTAGCCATATGGACTGACCAGCCAGATCTCCAGACCTAAACCCTATAGGGCATATCTGGGACGCTCTTTGGAGGGCAATTGCAACTCGTCTTCCCCATCCCAGAATCATCCAGGAGTGGGACAGACTGCCACAGGGACTCATAAACTGCCTAATTTCCAGTATGAATTCACGTTATGAGAGCTGTATAACTGTAAGAGGGGACCATACCCCCTATTAACCCATTTTTTGTGTCGATATTGTAATCTCTGTTTAGACCTTCCTGCGCTGATGAGTCTTACGCACTGTCATGCGGGTGCACCATAACTGTTGTATGATTACTTTTTTGTATTATTTCAACCTATGTACATAACTAATTTCATTAAAATATGTCCAGTAGTTCTGGAGATAATCGCCCCAAAGTGAAAATTCTCTTAATTTTGAACACCAGTGTACATAAATATTTTAAATTTACCACTTACTTGAATATCATGAAGTCGGGCTTCGTGATCTTTTTCTTTTGATATGAGGTCATGCCTTTTGTTTTGAGCTTCCAAGGAATTAATAAAAGCAATTTCATTTACCTATTAAAATGAAATGAAGAAAAAATATGTAAAAAAAGGTTTGGAGCAATCTTTAAATCATATTGAAGACACCTAATAAAACACACTCTGGGTTTTAAAGTTATTTAGAGATTACTGTAGAGATGAAAAAACAAGTACACCTTTTCTTCTTCATCATGAGCTTTCCTTATAATCATTTGCAGTTGCTTTTTACGTTTTTCTTCAGCTCGTTGAAGTTTCTGTTCCATTAGAATACGTTGCTTTTCTTGCCTTTGTTCTAACAAACTCTTCATTTCTTGTCTCTGGATAACGAAAATATAATTCTTTACATGTTGAAATATGATACAAACATGTATTGTGCAAATGAAGACAAAAAAATGGATTATGGTTTTTAAGTTAGTGGAAAAGGTGTTAAACAGAGAACTTTTTCTAGGCTAATCAAGGTTTAAAGCTTAGAACTTTTAAAACTAAGATTTTATATAAATTCTTAAACCCCAGAATAGAAACTAGGTATAAGAAATACTTAGTGTTATAATTTAACGGTAAAGTTTCATTCCCTTCATAGAAGCTGCATATGTTTAAATTATCCCTTTTGTGATAAAAGTATTGAAACTATGTGACAATGAATACAAAGAACCTTGGATTTAAAAAAAAAATTTGCATGGGAACTAATTTTTCATAACCTTTCCAGAAAATTATTGGAATTGGCTATTCCCGTAACCCAAGGTTTAATTGATCCACTGCTGATAACCTACTCAGAATTTCAGTAAACAGAAAGTTGGATGGGCACAAACAAATCTATTTACAATCGATAAACAATCTCTTGGTTTCAATATGCCAATCCCTCTATAATTATGCATTATATTTTTATTTTTGTATTTCATAACAAAATTTGTAAAATTGAAAACACTTTAAATAATATTAAAAACAAATTAACGAACTTTGTCATGTTGAAGTCACAAAAACATGCATAAAATATGAATGGAATTGTTAAGGTAGAGAAGATTGGTTGGTTTGTTGGGGTTTTATGGCGCAAGGGCCATATTTGGCCAGTAGAGAAGATTGGAAAAATATAAACCTTTTTCTGTATAATCTTAAATTTCTGAGCTTTCTCCACCAGCAATCTTTCCCTCTGCTCTTGAGCTTTTAACTGTTTTTCATTACAAACCCGTATCGATTCAAATAAGGATCTAATACAGAAAAGAGGAAACAATAATTACTACCTTTTTCAAAGAAAACATACTATGTTCAGAAACAATATAAAATCAATTATTAAAATAATTATTAACATACTTTTTCCTAAAGGGAGATGATAACTTTTCATGCATTTCCAATGCTCTCCCAGGGGTCCTGAGTTCCATATCAAATCGATCCATTTGTTCACCCCAAGACAACTCAAGTTTATGCACTTGCTGCTCCAAAACTGCAGTACATTTTAAAAGTTAAATATAACAGGAAAAGAATAGAAATGTTACATTTATATTTATTAAATACATTATTTTGATACTTATGAATAATATTGAAAATAAATGGTGTGCAATTGAGAGAAATCATAAAATTATTATTAAGTGCACACAACAGTATAAAAAAATCATTTCATTCAAAAGCAAAAAAATTAACTGATCATCAAATGCTCTTAAGCTATAAATTAGCATGCTGCAATACTAAAACGCGACCCCCAAAATAAAAAAAAATCGCTAGGTATGATGAAGTAGAATAAGAAATGAATTTGTAGTGCTAAATTTTCATAAAATATTATAATTGTGTTTGAAACATATTCCTGCTTTAATATTTTCAACATAATGCAATTCTATAAAATATTTCTTAAATAACATATTTACGGCAGAGAACAGCCACTTAACATACCTGTCGAAATCTAAAATAAATAGAAATAAATCAGAAATAAAAAAGTCTAGAAACTATCTCTCTTGTGTGTTAAGAGATTACAAAATATTTACTGTGAGTATAATAAATAAAAATATATTACTTATTTCTCTAAATTTGGGTCTAAAATGAGTTTCTAATATTGGTTCATTATAGAATTCTCTAATTGGTCAAATGAACATTCCTTTTCATTTTACTTAAGTTTTATTAAGTTAGTTAATAATTAAATTTTATTAATGCTCTACAAGTACAATATATTAATTTTTTATGTTTATTGGAAATATATTGTTATGAAAAAATTGCTCAGAACTGTTATGAGGCTTTGCATAAAATTTGAGATGAAACTACTTTCTTTGCTACTGTCTTTTTCAAACAGGCTGTTCACATGCACTAGTTTGGCTGAATTATCTCAGTGTATGGTAGAGAAAAAGTAGTCAATGTTATTTGCCTTATTCAAACTATAATTATTTTCATAGAAATGATATTGACCAAATAAGCACTATCAATAACATTTTCCTAAATAAAATAATGCTTTCCTACAAAATAACTCATCTAGGAAGTAAATTAACTTAAAGATAATTGATTAATGGCATTGTATAGCAATATAATTGTTGTCACCATTAAAAGAATGTTTCAAGTTAAACTTTTTTAAATAGTTTTCAAACACAAATTAGTTTTTTAAAGTTACCATTCTGACATAGAGCATCTGGAAAAATAAGATTTAATATCAGTTTACACAGTAATAAGTAATCAATATGAAATTATGCTTAAAATAAAATACCATAAATGAGAAGATTGCTAATTTGTATTCCACAAATAAGAAATTTTGTTGTTCAAAATTTTAGTAGTGGTTTCCAAAATTCCATAGATGGACAAATAAACTAATAAATAACATTAATTTTACTGACACATGTTTGAAACTTACCTGCAACCCTCTGAATATTAGAGAGAAGGTTTTCTAGAAGTGCACTATGGCTTTTACCCTACAGTACAGTTAATGATTATGAGTTGTAGGGACCAGCTATTGGTTGAACAAATCTGAACAATTTTATTGGTCAAGAAGGCGAAACTTCGTTAGAAACCATGCAAAGTATACAGTGTAAAGTAACATGAGCATGATCAACAGAAGGCTAAGAATAGGGGCATCAAGTTTAAGTGACTTAAACCCTTAGGGCCACTTCAATATTTCAAAGGTTGACCCTTGAACATGGGCAGAGCTTTTACCAGGATCTTTCATTTTGGGGCCACAATATGAAAATTACATGCACTGCAAAAAGTTTTCTTGGCTAGAAACAATTTTTATTTGCAATATCAAAGAAAAACATTTCTTTCGAAATATAGTTTGTGGATTGCATGTGAATTTTAAATACTTTTCTCTCATTAAAAAAATGCTCAGAAAGTAAACATTTCCTTATATTGTTGGTTGGTTTTGGGTTTTATGGTGTCAGGGCCATATTTGGCCAAGTTGCAGCAAATACAAGACAAACAATGTCAAATAATTATGAAAAGAAAGGATGGAAAGTAGAGAAAGATTGCTTGGGCATCCTGGTGTCGCAACTCCCATTATATCAAGGTTGGTTGGGTTTTATGTCACAAGAGTCATATTTGGCCATGCTGCACCAAACAGCGTCAAGTAAATGACACACAAGGAAAGCTTTACTGAAACAGAAGAGAAATATACCCAGGATGGAATCAAACCTGTGCTGCCTAAGACTTGCAAGTTGCTAGCAGTGATCAAATCCATTGAGCCATGGCGACCCTCTTATATCAAGGATACAAATGTAAAATGAAAGCTGAATATGGAATAATTGAGAAAAACAAAATTTGATTCAGAAAGCTGTCAGACACAGAATTGACGAGAGGGATGCTATGATTTAGGGAGGACTTGATAAAAATTTTTGTGAACTTAAGCCCCCAAGAGGTTTAATGATGCCACTGAATATGAGGAATAAGTATTACAAATATTCTGTTAATATTGATTAATTGGGAAAATAAACTGCTCCGAAAACAACCCATATATGAAGAACTAGGCTGTTACTTGGGTTCCCAATAATTTCTCTAAGTTTGTGTAAGACAATTTAATAAAAAATAAAGGTAATATTTTACAATTCCATTACAAAATGCTTTACACACAATGAAACATACATTTCAAATTAAAAGGGCTTGAAAAATTTGGAAAAGGTAGTATTTTCATAAGTGCTTATAAAACTTTAAAAATGGCAGTGTTTACTTTTGTATTTCCATGCTGTGTCATAGAGTTCTTGACACTGGACATCAAAAGCTTCATCGTGTGACATCTACAAAAAATAAAAATTTTGTCAAAAAGAAGATAAACTAAAAATTCTAAAATTATGCAATAAAGGAGGGATAAAATATCCATTTTACCTATTTTGTGCCGTCAGGAAGAAATGTCTTTATAGACACACTCCTTAGTTAAAATCTTCGGATACAAAAAAATTTATTTCATTTGCATCTTTGCAACGTAAAGCAAAATATTCTGATTGATGTTTACACATTTGTATGTGGAATGATCACAATTTAAAAAATAAAATACACAAGCAAATGCAACATTTCTAAATGATCTCGTGATGGAAAAAAAATTGCAAAAACTTGAGGGGACTTTCTTGTAAAGATAAACATAAAGTGCACTAGCATCTTTGTGGAAATGCTATTTCTTGTTTTAGTCTAGAAGTTATAAAATTTGGCATGTTATAGAACACAATTTCAGTCCTAGTGCTTATAGAAATAATAAAAAAGTAAAAGTTAAACTAATTTTCTTTATTTAACTGAAAGCAAACTCAATACAAGTTGCAGATGGCTGCTCCAAAATGTCTGGCTCTAATTGTTCCACATGAATAATTTAAATTTAGCATTGGAGGAAATAGACATCAAATGTTGCAAATTTAAGGTATTCAACAAAGGCATTTTTTTCTCCTTCATGTACTTTATTTTTACATTGAAACACTCATAGAAATCTAAAACACTTAAAAAACAAATTGTTTTAAAAAGTAGAAACAGATAACTCACCGGTCCATCCTGGTCATCAGAAGTTAGACCATTATCGCTTTCATCCAGGCTACCATTCAATGCATTTCTCTCTGTAGAACTGCTTTCAAGGGCTTTTGTTTTCTTGGCTCTCCTCTTAGTGGAACTAACACTTTTATCAAATAGTTTTTTCTTAAAAGTATTGATATTTACATATTTATGAGTTCCAAGATATAGATCACTAATGCACAATGTCTTTGAAAGGATATACAAATTTGTTTCATGTCGTGACTGAACAGGAGTACTAAGAGACCTCCTTACATTCTTTGGATTGAAAATATCAGGAAACTTCTTCGTTTGAAGAGCAGAAATTACTTCTTGGGGTAATCTGAAGAACTCTGTTCTTGATGACCTTTCATTTGCATTTCTGTACTCCAGATAATTAGATGAATTTTCATAAAGCAATTGATTACCATTGC
This sequence comes from Meta bourneti, assembly GCA_933210815.1. Taxonomy (NCBI): domain Eukaryota; kingdom Metazoa; phylum Arthropoda; class Arachnida; order Araneae; family Tetragnathidae; genus Meta; species Meta bourneti. Next base: position 93,544,979 of record OW119922.1, read on the forward strand.
TGCTCTCAGACTTTTTGCTTTCATTAATATCTACATGTACTTCTGAAACAGAATCAGTTCCAGAAGAATTCAATGCAGAGCCTTTCATAGATCCAGAAACATGTAGTCCATGTGATCCGGTTTCAGCTTTAGATTTAAGATGAGTTGTTTTGTCAGTTTTCGCTTCCAAATTTGAACTATTTTTAGATGCATCTGGTGCTTTTTGAGTGTTTTTGGTAACTACCTTTCCATTAATCTTGGTAGTATAAGGAAATCCCCCGATTCGAGATTGGTTCAACTTGGCAAATTGAATAGCTTGATTCTTTTGATTTTGTTTGGTGAATGGTATCTTTTTAGCCGGAGAATTTCGACATCTATTTCGTCCTCTGACTGTTTCCCAGCCATCAGAATCATCTAAAAGTAGATTTTAATTTGAATTCCTACATTTGTATTTTTACATGTACATAATAAAAATTCACTAACATTTCTAATGGCAGAAAGTATAAAACAAAAATAAAAGACAGAATTCAATTAAGAAAAAAACTTTTTTCACTTTCTGGGTAGTACAACTGAAAAAATTGGATAAAATGTAAAGTGGAATGAGATGGGGTGAATTTTTCTATAATTTAAGCTTAAAGAACTAGAGATCTGTCAAGTCTCCTAATTTGTTCAAACAAGCATATCTGAAATGTTCAATAAAAAAATGCTTACTTTAGTAAGGATAATTTTATGTTAACTTAACAAGCCCTTTCTAATACCTAGCATCTTGTGTGGGAGTTCAGACACACAAAGTGACTCAGAATGGCTGATTGGTAGTTGAATTAATGTCAAACTTGAGCAACATAACAGGCTATTAGCAACGGTCAGGGATCAATCCTGAAAGGAAAGATCCTATGGCAACACCTTGTTATTTCGAACCAAGGTCAGATGACTAGGTGAACACCTGAGCTGGCACTCCACTCTCCAAACTTCCACATCACATCAATGTTAGGACATTTGAGGCCATGGCAGATTTAACATGCACCAACCCCGTGTACATGATGATCTTTGTTGGACTAAGTTTTGAACTTGCAACCCCTGTTTGCTAATCCACTACTCTTCCAACTGGGCGTGACTCAGAATGGATGTTCCAGTGATTGTTTATTCTGCTATAGAAAAATTCTTCATATTAGTGTTTAAATCATGTACAGATGTTGAATAGGTTATTTATTTTACATCTATATACAAAAATATGAAATTTAGATTATACATGCACACTATAATTCAAGAAACTTCTAATCAAAAATTGTTTTTAAACCTTGATTCAAATAAGAAAATCCCTCTTTATAAGGGATAACCGATTCCAAAGATTTCACTGAGGCATACTTTTAAATGTACTACAAATTACTCATGAAAATGTGAGAAACAATCTTAAAAGTGAGAAAATTTGAATAAAATTGAAATTCATTCCACATTCCCTAAAATAGCATTTGTTTCACCAAAAGTCACCAATACAGCAAATAGTTTGTCTTAAAACTTAAATTTTGGTAACTTTAGAAATATTTTATCTAGAGAAACATGTTTTAACTGTAAAGTAGATGTAAAAATTTTTAACCCTCACCAGAATGTTTATGGTAAAGGGCTCACAAAAAAATTAAAGCTTCTATTTTATACAAAGATGATTAATTGTAAAATAAATTATGCATCAATATCTGTACATGAATGACCACTTTTCTCAATTGAAAGAATGTCTCTTTTTCTATTCATTACAATCACTGTAACATCTATTATGAATCAAGATGCATAGTTATAATTTAGAATAGAACATTATAAGAAATGCAAAATATTTAAAAGTGAAAACATTTACCATCTGTGTTTGACTTCAAAATCTCAGGAATTTTTTCCACGCTGGCAGTTTTACGAGCCCAGCTACGAGTACTGGATAATTTATTAAGAGATGGCATTGATCCATTCTTTTGTGATAGTTTCATACGTTCTGCAGCAATGCGAGAAGTCGGCTTCTTCATGGAAGTTTCAAGTTTTTCCTGCTGGTTCCTAGAACTAAGTGATGAAACATAAGAGATATTTCTTTTGATAGCTGATTCAGAATAACTCATCTTCAATATTTTTTTCTCTTCCGTTGGAGTTGTGGGCTTGATCATGCTCTTCCTCATAAATTTGAGTTTTGGTGCAGTATTAGTTGAACCAGAATCCAAATTCTTTTGAAAACGCAAATTGCCTTCAGTTGTAGCTGATTTTGCAGAATTTGTAGCGGGTTTAGTTGGTAGAGTTTTACAATTTAAATCAGTTTGGGAAGCAACAGTTGTGCGAGTATCATTAACTTCCTTAGATGCAGTTTTAGGGATGGTGGTAGGAGGTGCTGTTTCAGATTTTGGCACAATTTTTGCATCAGATACAATAGGTCGTGAAGGTTTGGGAGTACTAGGTACAATAGCTGCTTTATTAATACTCTTGTTTAAAGGTTTCATTCTAGAATTCATTTTCTTTTCTGCTGTTTGCATGGATGAAGGTGGTTTTGACAAGATACTCACACTCAATCTGGAATTCTTTTCATTTTTCTTTGCTTCCTGTTTCTTTGAGTTGAGAGCCTCACTCGAAACATCAGGGCATGGCACACATTGAGAGGATAAGTGATTCTTATTGCTCGAGACCAATGATTCAGAGCAAACAGTTTGAGATGAAGAATCAGACAAAGTAATACCCTTGGAAGATTTTCTTTGACCTGAAGGTGTGTCAGAAGAGAGTGCAAGAGATTTTCCAGTAAGTGCAGAAGCTGGCTCAGTGGAAGGAGATGAAGAGTTTTCTTGGCTGGAATTATTAGCACAGTCTAAAGATGCATCTTGAGCACTGGAATCCAAAAGCACTTCATGATGCTCAGAACTGATAAGAGATTTTTTAACAAATGCAATTCCTTCATTGCCTAAAACAGCATCTCCAATTGAAGATGATCCATTGCATGCAGCTTCATTAGCTTCTGAACTGCTCAGGAGGGATTGCACCTCAATAGGGGAATTTCCTTTGGGGATTTGAGCTGCATCTCTTGAATCGCCACACGCAGTCTTCTTTGTATCTACAGCAATACTAGTTTGGAAGCACTCTTCATCCACTAGAATTTCATGCAAACTTTTATCACCAGTTTTCTTGGAGGGTACAGCAATTACAGCTCCACTGTTTTGGCAATGAACCTGATTCACAACTAGATTGTCATTACAAGGAAATACTTCATCTGCTGAAGCAGAGACAACAGATATTGTAACATCACAGTGGGATTTGAAAGCTTCCTCATTCTGACTGCTGGTTTCCAAGACCACATTCATCCTGGGCTTGGTATCACTACGTATTAAGAAGGACCCATCACGAGTGTCCTGATCTGATTGATTGACTTGAGATGCACTTTTTACTTCAGTAGAAGATGCAAACTCACTGAAAAGAAAAAATATTTTGAAATATAATATCTGACAAAGTGGAAGAACAAAATTTATCTTAGATAAATAACTTCAAATAACTAAGAATTTTCATTCCAGTCAACTGAATAAAACATGCTATGATAAATTATAACTTCAAAGACTAATTTGAGGGGGTAGTTGAATTAACGTCTCACTGGTGCAACACAACGGGCTATTAGCAAAGGTCCGGAATCAATCGAAGGGAAAGATCCAAGGAGGACACCTCGTAATTTTGAACCACTGTCAGATAACGAGGTCAATACTTGAGATGGCAACCCCACTGTCCAAACTTCCACACCAAGTCAATGTTAGGACATTTAAGGTCACGACAGATTCGACAGGAACCAGCCCCATGTACATGAAGGTCTTTGGTTGGATCGAGTTACGAACTTACAACCCTCCGATTACTAATACGCTACTCTTCCAAATGGGCAACCATAGCCCCAATTAATTTGAAATGTTTTGAATACTATGTTACTTTACACTTTCACATGAAAGTTAAACAAATATTTAATATTTGTTTTGTAACATATTTGTATATGTTTTTGTAAGACTTTAAATCTCAAGATGTTTGAAAATATTTTATTTAAATAACTTTTCAACAGTCCTTGTTAAACAAAACACTTAGCATTTATCAGTCTTAAGTCGAAGAGTCTTAGTCAATGCCAAGACTCTTTGAACCACCTACCTAGTCTTAACATTACGATGGTGGCTCCTCTGGAGTAATGCCAATGGTGGCATTGTATCTGTGAGATCCACGACCGAAAATCAGTCATATAATCACAAATGCACATCATATTGTTTGGGAAAAGGTTATAGAATAAATCATATATATATATATAACTTTATATTAATACATCTAAATGACTCTCACTTAATTGCACTTGATATCACCAATTTCCTTATGACTATGCGAGTGTGGATCTGTCAGATCTGGCACCACATTGGAGTGTTAATAAGACCTTTGCTTGAATTACTATTCCCATCTGGATCACAATCTATAAAACCAACCTCCAAAAGATTGACAGAATTCAGGTTAGCGCCTCCAAAATCATTTGTGGAACTCACTTCTCCCTGCCCAGCAAATATATTTGAATTTGAAATTAATCTGCCTTTGCTCTAAAACTGAAGAAAAATCTTTTATGCAGTTTATCTTTAAAAGAATTAATGTGCCAAAAGGACACAGGACAGGAGAATTTATCAAGGGATGGAAATTTCATGTAAGATTAAAAAGACCCTCACCTCTTCATATAGCAACTACTGACAAGTACTAACTGATATCACTATCAGCTCTCATCCAAGCACTTATGCCCCTCCACATGAACAACCTACAGTGACACTTAAAATGCAACTAATATCTGAATGCTCCAAAAAAGGACCAATCCGAACTTGTTAAAGCCCTAGACCTGCAAATAATAGAAACAGAACCAAACAATATAAATATTTTTATAGATGGTAGCCTTTTTGAAGATGGTTCATCGGGAAGTGGAGTCTTTATTACAGATAAATTAGGTTCAAAAGAAATTGAAATCAAGAATAACTCAAACCTGTGTTTAAAGCATAATTAATAGCCATATATGAAGAACTAAAAGTCAGCTCCTTAAAATAAATATTTACATTGATTTGCAAGCAGCAATTTTAGCGATTAAAAAATGCTTCACCCGTTATGATCCTTTTGCAAAAAATAGCCATTCTAAAAAATATTAAGTTTTAATAAAAATTCTAAAATAAATTTTCAATGGATTTCATCACATATTGGCATTCTGGGCAATGAGAAAACTGACTTATTAGCAAATAAACAACCTGGCACAAGAGAAAATGCCATCTTACTCTTAGAGGATGACCACCTGTCCGTACTTAAAAAGTAATTGCGTAGATAATCTCCAGTACCTTTTCATCACTGATACCTGAGTAAAACACCAGGAGAGCAGCTTGCCTTAAATTTTCCTAGGAAAACTTTCTCTATGCTTGCCAGGCTCTGATCTGGCTATTTGAAAAAGATGATATTCTTTGATGGCCAGAAATCCTTTCCCACCTGTACAAAGTGCAGATTATTACAAGCCTCTCCCTCTCACATCCTGAATTGCATTGGAGCAGTACATGAAGACATTTTTAAGGACCCATCTGCCATTGCCCAAAAACTTCTTTTGCAGACTCAATGACTTAGTGTAATTTTTTTAAAGCTGGGATATAAGAAAAAAGATCAGTCTTAAAAAATTAGTAGTGTATAAATTGTAGTATCACAACTGCCACAAAGTACAACTTAAACAATGACTTTTTTAAGTTGTACTTCCGTTTATTGATGCAGCTGTACTAAAGTATAAGACAGCAACATGTATTCTTAAGAAAGGAACACATTAAGCACTGTTGAATTTTGGAGTGTCAATTTCATTTCTGTAAACTAAATGGATGAACACATGCAACACAAGTCATGACATTAGGTTCTTTCATACAGCTATTCTTTCAATTAGAAGTTCCATTATTTGCATACAACTATTGAAAACATTTAAAAGAAACATCTTAGAATTATTGTACATGAAAAAAGAAGCTAGGAATCAAATTTAGCATATATCACGATAAAAAGTACCAAAATGAGTACTGATATAGATAAATTTCATAAGCTGATAGACTGAAATGGCAAAGTGACATTTAGATGAAGAAATGTATCAATACACTGATTAGCAAATTGAAAAAAAGTAATTTGCAAAGTTAGGGAGTTGGATATCTGTGACATGAAAGACAGCTAAAACCAAAACAACCTAAAACTACTGTTTGAGATTCAATAACATTAAGTTTATAGAGATCACACAATACGTTGGCAATAAATCTTAAAGTTTTCATTAAAAATACAAATTTTATACAAAAATTTACATATAAAATTCCAGATGTTCCATAATCAAATGATTTTGGAGTTGGATGCAAGATTTGTTTATGAATGTCTCAAAACTAGTCAAACATTGTACTTTTTAACTTTTGGTTTTTATTGTAAGAATACTTATACTACTTATATAAGAATTAAATTTCTAAATATATATAAGTTTGATTATGAATTAAATTTGCACAAATTTGATTATGAGCCTTAAAATTAATGTTACTGGTTCATATAGTCTATGTGTATCATAAAAATCTTAGGTTAGGAAAGACAATACCAACAATTAAAGTTATATTTTCAATACGTATTCATGAAGAGCATACGTTTTAACTTTCCAAAGTTAATCTAATAATCAAAGTAAACGAAGCTCAATCAGCAAGAAATACCAAATACCAGTATTTAAAATATATTCGTTGGCATCTTTAAAAATAACACAACTACCATTACAGACAACAGTGACTATCTTTTAACAATCAATTAAAACTGACAGCTCTATGTTGGGTGTCCCCAAAGGGAAGCAGATTTTCTTTTGAAAAAGAAGGATTCTTTGAATGTACAGTACGAGTAGAAACAACACCATAAAACTTATTTGATAACACCCTAATCCAAATAATATGATTTAAAAATTATTCAACTTAAATAAAAAAAGGAAGTTTTCTTTTAATTTTAATCAGTCTTTCAAAATAACATAACATTCCTTGGTATCCCCAGCCCCTGGACTATACATTAGGTCTGCATTAACCACTGAAACATGTTTTAGTTAATGCAGGCCTAGAGGTAATATATCCTTTGCATAATTTTTTATAACATTGCATACATACCTGGGACTATCAAAACAGAGAATCCTTTTTGCATTACTGTTGCCAGTAGTGAGTTTTTCAATGAACACATTTTTCAATAATGATTTACCAGGAGACGATTTTCTCACTTCCCAAGCTAACGATGTAGGCCTATACACATAATACAACACAATAAGTACTATGACTATCATTCATTTATTTAGCCATCTGGTCTTATAACAGTTATAAGTAATGAAGTTTTAATTATACATGAAAACAATAGAAACACTTTCAACAATGATGAAAACTTAAACCTTTTGTCATGAATGATTATTGGGGGTTAGACAAGTTTAGTGCAAATAAGATAATATTAATATAAAAGTTCTTAACATAAAAAACACTACATCACAAAATATGCAAACAGAAAAAAATGAAAGTAATGAATACAAATGGAGGATTACAGTAATCAAAATTAGACTGCCCAAGAAATGTTTTGTAAATAGCAGTAGTGGATACCTCTGAGGGATTAGGATTTATTTCGATTAAGTTCTAATTTAGAATTTTAAAAAATGTCATTGAGATTACGGAATCAAATTTGTCAGAATCTCATGGTCTGGTAATTCCATAAAGTTTTAGAACTAGAACATATCAATAGTACCTGTTTTAAATACAACTATAACTATTAAAAATTATTTTTCAAAATTAGGAAGACAATTACAAGTAGCTAATATAATCAACCAAACAAGGAAAAACGATAAATACTTTTAAAAAATTGGTAGATTTTTTTTAATTCAAAATTAAGTGCTAAAATGGGTTTTAGCACATAACATTCAAACAATGGTTTATATTGTGATACTTATTTTACTTTTTGTACTTTGGATAAGCAATTTTGGATAGGAAACAGTTGATGTTTGTTATTTATACACTTATTCACTTGTTAAGTACACTTGTTCATATATAAGTAAATTTATTTTCATTTTTATAATTTGACTGTGTGATGTCTATAGATTGAATTAAAATTTAAAGATACTTACCTATTAGGAGGAGCAGTTTTCTCATAATCTTTATTGATATTTATGTATTGTATTAATGCATGGAATTCTTTACTATAGTTTTCAAGCATCATGATTGCTTCCTGAAACAAAAGTTATACCACATAGGAAAATTTAATAGCAAGCAGAAAACCCTAAAATATGGAGAGCACATTCATTAAACACTTTCATAAGACCTATATGACCATTTGCATTTTGAGGTCTCTTTTAAGAATATTTTGTTTGAGTCATGTTAGTCTTGAGATTTTGATGACTAGCTGCATAAGGGGCCTTTTATCTCTTTAAGAATATTATCCTTTTAATTTTGTTTCCAATCATTGTTTTGCATTTACAGTAGATTGTTAGAAGAAAAAATAAACTGTTAATTACCTGGATTTGTATCATAAAAATAAAAATATTCAAAAAGCAGACATCAAAAATGACAACTGTGCTTAAAAACTTGGCTGTCAAAACAAAACTCAAAGGTGAAATATACAACTTATGATCACTAATTTCAAAACCAGAAGTACCCCATTTATCTTTCAAATAATAACAAAGAAACAATACCTTGCTTTCTACTATACTTTCATCCATTTCACATGTTTGATAAATCTCATCAACAGCTCGGTGTAGGTTTTCAAATAGGAAAGTCCAGTATCTCGCTCTGAGATCTTTCTCAGGGTTCCTCCCAGCAGAAGCAGATCTCCAACGACTCTTGGGACGAGAGAGAGCACATCGCCTCTTGCTACTTCTTACTAATAAACGAGTATCTGTTCCTTTATTTGAATCCATTACAAGCGGTTTGGGAGAAACAGACTGGGGACGAGGAGGCTTTTTTGATGTTCCTATATCTCGGAAAGAATGCTTTAATAAGAATTTTGAAAGGAAATTAGCATCACACAAGATTTAAGTCCCTACAAGATTTATTGACAGTAATTGTTCTCACACTAAAGTGAATTAAATTAAACATGCAATTTAATCAATAACATGCAGTTCTTACTAAAAAACTTAAGTAACCAAAACATAATGGATCAAATTTTAAAATTTTTAAGCAATAAAGTGGGATAAGTTTAATGACTAGAAAATACCAGCATGATGCAGGTAGAGAAAGTATAATTTAAAATTAACAAATAGAAAACATACAATTCAATTTGCAGAAAACTTTCTTGTTTTAAAAGTAGTCAACAAATCAGACAGAGACAGAATTTTTAGCCTCACATATATCTACTACATATAAGCTTAATGCAAAAATATTAATATCATAAAAGCTGCTAGGGCTAGTATTACTACAAATACATTCAACCATTATCATTAGAATGCCACATATTTAAGAAAAGGTGATCAATTAAGTCTATTTGAACTAGCACTACTTTCATCTAAGTATTCGATTTCTTTCTTATAATTTCTTCTTTGAAATAAGTACTTGCTTTTCTTAGTAAAGGGAATTGCAAATCAAGTAACCAGAAATAAACAAAAATTCTAATCAAATGTTTTCTAATTCAAATCATTGACACCTATTCTGTTATTTATTTTACTTTGTTCCAATACTTCATTGGATACTTCTCATACAACACTTTACTGGAAAAAATAAAAATCTTTCTGTATAATGCAAAGCAATAATATCCACAAATGTAAAATATTTTACATAGCAAAATTTGAGCATAAATATTTAATAAAAAAAATTGTAACAGTATTAAAATGTAGAAAACTTTCTGAATTTATACAGTTAGAAATAAATAAATTACCTTCAACTGAACCATCTGAGATGAAATTAAGGAGATTTCGAGCTTCCAGACCTTCTTTAACAACTTTCCTTATCGTTTCATGAGAAGTATCCTATTTTAAGAATTAATAGAAAAATATGCATCAAAACAAAATGTGCTTATTTATAAAACAGCAAAACACTCAGAAAGAACATCTTGCTTAAACAATGTGATTTTTGTTCTTTCGATTAAAAAAGTTTTCCTCAGTTTATCCAATTTTTGTACTGATTCATGCTTTCAAAGATGTTTCCTCAATGTAGTTTTACAAGTTCATATTATCAACAAAACGCCAAAAAAGTTGCATTTGTTTCTTAGGGTTCCCACTCTTTTTTCAAAATAAAAAATAAGGAATTTCTAAGGACACAAATAATTTTTTTATAAGGACTAATCGATATATACCAAAATCCATATTGCACCTTCATTGTATGAGTCAACCTAATAGGACAAAAATTAGGGATGTATGCAGGACAGTTGGCAGTTTTATAGTAACTTAAAAGTTAATTTTTTGATGTTGTCTGTTAAATACATTGTGTGTTTTGAAGTTAGCTTTCTAAAAACAATACACAAAAAAGATTAATGTATTTTACACAATAAGCTTTCTAGCCCCATTTAACCACAATAGAACTAATTTTTAAGGATGTCATCTCAAGGGGGAAAAAGAAATGAAATTCTAAAAATCAATGCATTTTTCTAGAAAATAAGAATTTTAATAACAGATTTATTTTGCGTTTTAAATACAAATATTGGGTCATCCGGAAAGTTCCGCTTTTTTTTATGATAAATAACAATGGAGCAGTACAAAAACTTAAGAAAATGTTATTGAATCACATAAGCACCATTTTGTTATATGACTTTTTGCTATCTTTCCGGCAGCTGGAAAATTCCCTTTTCAAAAAATCATTAGGCTTATTTGTAAAGAAGTTCTCGAGGTGCTGTTTGAGTCTCCAAAGAATTGAACTCCAGGCCGTTCAGAGAATTTTGAAGTGACCTGAAGAGGTGAAAATCTGAGGGGGCAAGGTCTGGTGAATATGGGGATGACACAGAACATCTCAGCCATACTCAATAAGTCTTTGTCTGACATTCATTGTCATGCTGGAAGACAACACCTCGACGATTGGTCAGCTCTGGTCGCTTTGCTTCGATTTCTGCTTTTAATACTACCATTTGAGAACAGTATTTTCTTGAATTTATTCTGATTTTATGGCAACAATTCATAATGAACAATTCCTTTGTAGTCCCACCATACACAAAGCATTACTTTTTTGGGATGCAGCCCCCTCTCGATGTTTGGGAGGTTCATTTGGCTTACCCCATGATCTTTTTCTTGTAACATTATTGTATAGTATCCACTTCTCATCTCCAGTAATGAGTCGCTTAAAAAAAAGGAGCTTCTTCATTTCGTTTTAGCAAAGAATCACATGCCAAAGTTCAAGCAAGCATATTCTGTTGTGTTAAAGTATGGGGTACCCATACATCGTAACAGCTTACATACCCAATCTTCTTCAGATGATCATGAACTGTACTTTTTGGAATATTTAGTCTGTGATAGTTCCTGAACTGTGTAACGTAGATTTTCAGCGATGTCATCTTTTAATAGGTCCTCGTTTACAGAGGATGGTCGTTCAGAACGGGCATCATTTTCAAGGCTGAAATTTCTGCACTTAAATTTATCAAACCACCTTCGAACTATGTCATCAGAAACAGCACTTTGTCCACATGCAGTACAAATTTTACGAGCAGCCTGACTAGCATTTTTTCCTTTCTTAAATAAAAGAGCATAATATGACGAAAATGAACTTTTTGGTTCTCCATTCTTAGCACTGCAGTGAAACAAAAATTGTGCCACAACACAAGCTAGAATTATGTAGTGAAAGCAGAAAATACCGAATTTACACGTCTGCCTTATCAGTGATAGCAAAATAGTAATAAGAAAGCGTGCTTCGATTTGAAAAACCGCAGAACTTCCCAGATGACCCAATACATTTATCTTGTTAAATATTGCCCCTGAGTAAAAAGTCTTACGAATAAATTTCAACTGATTTGGTTTGTTTAAACAATTATTTTGTATAATTCCTTTATTTTAGCTGCTTTACCTTTAATTTCTTTACATAGTGCATTCACACTTTTTAAAAGAGGAAAGTCCTCAGAAGCTTCTGCCTCATTAGCCAGTTCTTCAGCTGACTTTTCCATTCTCATTATATCACCCTCAAGACAAATTCTGATTTTAATGAATTACGTTCTTGTAGCTCAAGTTTTATTTCATTTTCTAAATTTGTCTTCTTCGCACTTTTGCATTGCTCTTTTAAATGCATAACATATTTCTGCCTTGAAGAAACACATTTTCTCATTTCTTTAGTAATTACTAAATTTGGAATATCATTAGCATTTTCATAAATAAGTCTGCAATGTAGGAGTCTCCTTTTAAATTTTCAACTTCTAAGGACTTGATATTAAATCCACATTACACAGAAGCCTGGCCATGAGATAAGATCATTATGGTTTTCATAACTTTCCATACTTCTCCCTTTGTATCATCTATACTAAGTCATTTAAAAACTATCTAAACGCATTGTTTTTGGTTTAAAATTCTGAAACAATGAAGCGGATTTGAAAACGGTGCTTTCCATAAAAAAATCTTTGAATTGAAGTAATATATCACAATCTTTTTCTGAGTAAAGTGTGATAGTACAAGCTTCATGGAATTCATGAACTTGGTCTGATCTTTAACCATACATCTAGGATCAAGACATGAAGCATTTTGAACAAGCAAATATGCTGGAGATTTAGCCATGAGACGTAGCATTTGTATAACAAAACTTCTGCAATCATGCCGCAAATCAAAGGCAGCCCAAGGCATTATTTTTTCTCCTTTAACTTTTCCTTTATTATTCTTTCCCCAATGAACCTTATATTAATTTTGTCCACAAGAGAATAACAATTAGTCAGAAAAATCAAATTTGGAAAGCTTTTGAATGATACTTATATTAACTTTTTCTTCTGGTTTTAGAAGATTAACGTATTCCACAAATTGCTTTACACACTTTAACATATCTCCAAAAAAAGACAACAATGGTTATAGTTTTGATAAAATTCAAGGAATGGTTGCAATAATTTTGCCACAGCTAAAAAAATTAAACTTTGCCAGAATTAACTCGTCCTTTCTAGCGCCTCGTACTGTCAGAAAAAAAAAAGACTTGCAATTTACTTTATTTAAAGTACCTTTTTCTACACTTCTAACATATTTGATAACATCAGTCCAAATTACAATTGCACGTTCTACAACTGGGACATTCTCTAGCCATCTATGACCACAAAATGCTTCTTGACTTCAGACAAATTACTGAACTCTTACGTTCTTGCATGAGAATCTTAATAACGCACAAAGAATAAGTAATATATGCACACAGAACATGTTCTTGTTTTTCAAAAATTGTATTTATTTTTGTGAAAATTATTACATTAGTACCTAAATAGTTTTGCAATCCATTTGCATCTATGAGTTTTTCTATTTATTTTAATTTTCAAAAAGAAATTTTTGTTTGTTAATTTTCTAATATTAGGGCGAATTTTCGGAGTGCAGAGTTTCAGATTAAAAACGTGTCCAAAATTATGTTTAAGGGCCTATCTCTTAAAAATCATTTTGGGCACATTTTAAATTTTATTTTATTAAAATTCTTTCTTACAATTGTGAAATGGATTATGGCCAGCACAATGCATGATTTTAAAAATATATTAGAACCTAAATGATTTTTAAGATTTACATTCATCTGAGTTTTTTTTATTTTCGTTATCATAAAGAACTTCTGTTTGTTAATTTCTAATTAAATCAGGGTGCATTTTTGGAATAGGCTTTAAAAATAATTCATTATGCATTTGTAATTTTATTTTACATGTAAAAATGATCACTAACAATTGCAAAATGACTAATGCACAGAACATGCATCATTTAAAAATTATATTCAAACCTAAGTATGGTTTTACAATCCATTCGCATATATGCATCTGAGTTTTTTCTATTTGTGTTCCATTTTAAGAGGAACATTTTTGTTCATTAATTTACTAATTATATCGGAGCACATTTTTCGAATATCAGCATTTATAAATAAAGGCGTTTAGAAAACTTGATTGTTTTACACATTTTTTGTGTAAAAAATGTGAACTTTTTTTGTTCACATTTTTTACAAAAAAGCTTTCACAACAGCTAGCAATCACCAAATAAAACAATAGTTACTCAATTAACTTAACAGTCATGAGCTTTAACAGCACTTTCCCCCATTCTTCCAATATCAAATTCTTTTTGGCGAATAAGGCATCTTGCTTTATGGCGATCAGTTGAATCTGCAATCCATTCTCAATACATTTCATTTGTAGTCCATAAGCTGTTAAAAACGCATTTCCCAGGTATACTTTTTTAACCCTCCGAGAGCTTCGTCTCCGCATTGAAGTCTGCCCAAAATTGCCACTCCTTAGCAGAAAAAGTTGTTTCTCCTCAAAGTTCTTCATTCCCCACGAAGCACCTAATGCAAACCCATCTGCCATGTATTTTGCTTGTGGGGACAATGTGGAAATAAAGATTGTTATTTATGTGCTTTTTCTTCAGATGTTTAGAAACTTTGTCATCGTAAAAACTATGTGAAAACATCTGGGAAAAAGCCGATAAACAGGAGAACCAGAAGCATGAGCAAATCTTATCAATGGAAGTCATCTATCTCCCCAGACCCAATGAACTAAAATGGTCATTACCCATCAATCAACCTTGGGGGTGTCCACAGTCACCCCCCTTCGGAGGGTGAATCAGCTATCCTTTGTATTTGTTTCCGAAGAGGAGAGGATAAACGTCTCCCAGTGAAACCTGTCGCTTCCCTTCCAAGAAGATCGGACAACGAAGCTTGAAAACGGGAGAAATCGGAAAATGACTGAAATAAGGAGTTTTTAAGGACTTGATTTTAAAACTAAGGAGTTTTAAGGGCTCTTAGAAATGATAGCTAACAATAAGGAATTCTTAAGGAGCATGGGAACCCAGTTTCTTAACATTTAGACTATGAGCGTTACAACAGTCCTACCGTGAGATTTTTCCTTCCTAGAGCGGCTCGGTACAGATGCGGTTACGAAGATTTTACCCCTTTTAAGTGATTGCTGACATCAATCACCATTTGCGAGCTGGCCTTAAAAGGGACGGTCCTTTTGTTCGAAGCCCTACCCTGTCGATCATTCTGTGAACGCTGGGAAATACAAAGTCGCTCCGGTGATATCTCTAGCATGTCAAACACTATGAAAGGAAAGAGCGCTAGGTGGTCAGTCATAAAAGTCATTCACAACTCACAAGTTCTGTAGGAACGAAGTCAAGAGAAATCTGGTGTTCTTAGATGCTTGTACCGAAAACTTTGGCGCCATATCGTAAAGGTTAAACAGAA
This sequence comes from Meta bourneti, assembly GCA_933210815.1. Taxonomy (NCBI): domain Eukaryota; kingdom Metazoa; phylum Arthropoda; class Arachnida; order Araneae; family Tetragnathidae; genus Meta; species Meta bourneti. Next base: position 93,560,263 of record OW119922.1, read on the forward strand.
TTAAAATGTATTCTTTTACATATAATGGTCCTTAAGCAGAGAATACTTTTTCATCATATTAATCTGGTAAATACAACCAGAAACAAAAAAACTTCGACATAAAAAATGATGAATGATAAACCTGATTATCAGAATAGAATTTATAGGTGCAAAATATGAGTAACTGCTAATTTCAAACTATGAAAGGACCGATTTATTCTGAGCTACTGTCACTTGTTTGAATTATCATCTACTGTGAGCAGTTGCTCTGATTGATACAACAAATATAAATATCAGCATTAGCCAATTGAAAAGGCAGTTTTTCAGTTTGACCATATAATTCACTTATGACCCAGCTGAAACTATATCAGCTCAACTAAAAAGCTATCACTCATCCATTCCACTCTTAGGATATTGTGCATCATAACATAATCACTTTGACTCAGATTAAATTTTTCAAAAATGTTTTGAATAAGCAAAATATGAGAAATAGAACGATATAAAAATACCATAATTGCAAAATAATACAAATCTGTAATGTATATATTGGGTAGAAATTACACCCTGTTTAAATGAATCTGATGTCGAACAAGAAAAATCAGAAAATTAAAAGGTAAAGTTATGCTTAAATTTGTACTTAATGAATGAAAAATCAACATGTTTTGAAAACAGAAATCACACTTTTTGTAGAAATTGACAAAATGAATGATTGGAACAGACTAATTACACAGAGCAATACAAGTAAAGTTGTGGAATCAATGGCAAATTAATATGGATTGTAATGAAGTTGATGTTTGATACAGTGACTGAAAAACATCTTAGTCTTGTGTTCTTTCAGTTTTTTAAATGTTTGAGTCAACAGACAAATTGATTGCATTTTAAAGTTACAACTTTGGACTTCAAGCTGTAAAAACATTAAAGCTCTTTATAAAGTGTTTTAATGGCATAAGGACTTTTTCAGTGCATTCATCTACATAAAGGACTGAGTACTGAATAAAAGGACTTACATCCTTTCATTTGAGTCTAACTGGAGATATACAGATGAACAAAGTGAAACTTGAAAAAATGCTTTGTACAAACTACTCATTGCAAAAATAGAATCTAAAAATAAAATTGAAATGTTAAGGACTACTTTTAATTTAGAAATTTGAAGATGTTTTTTTAAATATTCGCAATACAATAACTTTAAACCAATGAATGAAACAATCGAAAATAAATTTTCAAGTAAAAAATTACCCCATTTAAATGCACAATTGAAAGTTTTATGCATTTCTGGGTCAGACTTAACTGAAATTTATACACTTAACAAATCAAAGAGGCGCATTTGTTAGTTTTGAAGACAACAAACCAATATTGTGCGCTTTGTAGAAACATTTTCGAATGAAATTTAAGCACAAATACTTCAAAGTACGCTTTTATTACTTCATTTCCCGATGGTGTTGACATGTTTCAGTTATTAACATTCACAGCTTTCTCGTGGTTCAACTTCCCCATGCAGGAGATAATAAACCTGAGTTAAAAAAAATAAACCAAAAACAGTGTTAAGTCTGATCAGAAAATTTCAAATGGGCGATGGCGTTGCCGACAGTACGATTCCATGTTTTCAATTAATCAATGCATGTGCGATACAAGTGGATGGACACAGCAAGAATCCTAACGTTAAAACAAGAAATTTCGAAGGTTCGCACATGCGCATAGGTTCCGTTAGTACTAGGGAAAAGTTTAAGCGAGTTTGAAAAAATCGCTAAAATAATGGCGGTTGTTGATATGCATGTTATTTCATTTAACATAATTTTTAATCGAGATCAAGGATTATATGAATTTCTGATGGTGGAAAAATGAAAGTTCACTTGCCCAAAAGAGTACTCGTTCACAAGATTGGATATAACTTAAAGGTAAGTACAATCTATTTTAATTTTGAAACTTTATTTTCGATTTCGTAGATATGAAAACACGGTACAGCTGTAGTCTCTGCCGCGCGCGGTGGCAACGCGTTTTTTTTTGGCGCACTTTTTATGTCGCCACGGAAATCTTCCAACATCGAATATATACTGCATACGTATGGATGAAATATGTAAATCTGAATGAAACAACATTTGAATAAAAAAACACTGCAAATATGGATGAAATGTATGGAATTTTGGCGTAGTTATAAGCGACTCATGCCGGTGAGGGTAACCCATTTGTTCTCGGATTTCCAACAGTGAATCGATATCATTCTCCACATATGAATGAAATGAATAAAAAAAATGTACATTAGTAGAATATAAGTTATTCTAATATTTTAACAGATTTCACTGTAAATGAGAACTGGACGCCGGCAAGGTAGCCATAAAAATAGGTTAACCCTAACCAGGAGAAAATTCGAGAAAAAAATGGGTTACCATCAGCCTGCATGAATCGCTTATAACTACGCCAAAAGCCGCGCCAAAACGCGTTGCCACCGCGCGCGGCAGAGACTACAGCTGTACCGAGCTCATTTACACGGCTTTGTAACCAGGTAACAGCAGGCATCGACTCAGAGGACGCAGATGAACTTTTGAAAATTGGATGAAAGTTCGAAAACTTAAACGTGAAGTTCTCAGAACTGCAAAGACTGGATCAAGAAATTTTGGAACTTTTGCTGGCAATTGAGGAAACTACAGATGAGGAGCTCGAAAACGAAAGTAAGTCCACTGAGCTCTATCAAAACAGTTTTTATGAAATTAGGCCATTTTCAACAAACGATTTAAAGAAATCGAAAGTGTTCCAAATGTATGTCAACAAACAGAAGTCCGAAAGTTCAAACTTCCACAAATTGAACTCGGAAAGTACGATGGAAGTGTCAAGGGCTGTTTATCGTTCTGGTCAATGTTTAAAAATATTGACGAGGATAAGAACATTGATCCAAGTGATAAATTTCAATATCTATTACAGTGTACTGTTCCGAATTCCCGTGCCCGAGAACTAGTTCAAAGTTATCCAGCTACAGCTGAAAATTATCCTAAGGTGATAGAAAGTTTAAAATTCAGATTTGGGAAAGAGGACATTTTAGTGGAGTTTTACATCAGGGAATTACTTACACTAGTGATACAGAACTCCAATTCAAATTCTTCATTTGGTAAAAATTTACTGTACGGTCACCCTTGGCGACTTTTTCAATATGGCGACTTCTTGCACGAGCGAGATCTAAAGAAAACAGCGTAGTGAAAAATGTTGCCTGTGCAAAAAAATGGCGGCCAAATCGCCGAAATCGTTAATAATGAACAATAAACATACCTCTCTCCCATTTGCATCTATCGCTCACCCCCTTCACTACCTACCTCTACTTCGCTGCGGCTGCCTGCTCATTGTTGCCTCTTTGAGGAGGGTAAATTCGAATGACTGAATCCATGAAAGGCCATGAATTTGTTGCACATGTGCTTATTTTTTTTACGTCACACATATTCCGCTAAATAATAGTCTAATTGACTTTTGGCTTTGCTCGGCGGAATACCTCGTTTCACTGCTCCCCACGTTCCTTCTATGGTATTAGTGTGGGCACCTGTATCCGGGTCCTTGAAATTTAGACTAGGATTCACCTTCAGATGCACGAAGCCTTCATTAGAAAGGCAATCGTAGCTCTTCCAGCAGTCTGAAATTATTGTCGAACCCGGAAGAATATATTCATTAATAACAGTCAACAAAGAATCAGTCGTCCTATCATCCACAACTTCAATAAAACATTTACCCGTCCCGCGCTCAACTCCCCCAAAGACCCATTTACCTTCCACACATTTTCCCCGATTAAATTTACGTTTACCAAATTTACTCTCATCTATCTCAACAGTCACGCCGCTTCCACCCACTTTCAATCATCTCTATCACACAAACCTCACGGCAAAAGGAACGATAATCACATATAGTCTTAGAAGAACATTTACTCTTTCATCTTATTCTTATTCTCCCACAAATAAACCTGAACTAAAATCTCATTCATTGTCATTCAACTCAATTCAAAAAAGGAACCCTTTCTCACACTCCTTTTAACGTCATGCATTTGTTCTTTCATCTTAGATTTACACCTCCACTCATAACCATCACTTATATCGTGCCTTTCAACCAATTTCATATCCTGACCACACTTACAGCACTCATATCTATCCGCAATTAAACCCGCTTTCATACAAAATTCAAACGTTTCCTTCCCTTTATCCAATCCATACAAATACCTTAGATTAACATTCTCATCATACCACATAACATCATTCTCACCAAACATTCTCGCACTTACCTCAGACATTCCCCATGCAGCAGCCATCACAAAAATTTCACGAAAAGAACACAGGAGCTGAAGACTAAAAAAGCACACGTGCAACGTGGTCGAACGAAAATTAATCACCTTCAAGCTCTCCGGTTTTGCTAATATATTCCGTTGCGACCCGGTTAAGCGGTAACCAATTACAATCCTTCTAAAGAGCTAAGACATCAACTAACACAAAAAGAATTCAAATTTTAAAACAGTAACCAATCATAGAACGCAAAACATCGATATTTTGTTTTAAAAAAATGCGTTCGTTAAAAAAAAAAAGAAGCACTCTTTCCTTCCGAAAAACCAACCTTTTCCAAGGTCCAATAGGGTTGCTGCAATTTCTTGTTGGGTCGGATGGGGGTTGCCATATAAAAAAATTTATCGCCAATGTGGAAAAAATCGCGCCAAGGGTGACCATACAGTAAATCTGATCCCTTCATTTTCTCTATCATCTCTGTATGATAAACTTTAATCACAGTTAAGAGCATTGGGTATAACCACGAAAATGTTTGAGGCAGTTTTATTTCCTCTAGTCGAGTCGTGCATTCCCAAGGAGTTGCTCAGAGTCTGGCAGAGACAACCAAAATTAGGAGACGCACCAAAAGATCGTCTCAATGACCTTATGAAATTTATTCGAAATGAAGTCGAGAATGAGGAACGTATCTCAATGGCAATCTAGCGTTTTGATCTTAGACGATCAATGACTAAGAAAAAATCGCTTCCGAAGAGTGAGGAATACGTACCGACTGCTAATGATTTATTTACAAGTGAAGAAAAGAAAGAAAGCAAAAGTAGCTGTATTTTCTGCTGTAAATCGCATGATAGCAAAGAATGTTTTCAAGCACAACGGATGTCTCGAAGAAAAACAGAAAATAATTAAAGAGAAGAAGGCGTGTTTTACTTGTTTGAAACTTCGGCATCATTCAAAGGCTTGTAAATCGAAAGTTAAATGCGTGATTTGTGGGCGAAGACATTGGGTTATAATGTGTCCAGAAATACCAGCAAACCGAAAGAAAGACGAAGTTATAAACACAGCAAAAAAGGAGGAAATTCAAAATTCATTGTCAAATCACAGCTGTTCAGGGGAAGTTCTACTTCAGACTTTACAAGTAAAGCTACAGTCAAGCAAGGGAAGTCGGACTATATGAGCACTTATCGACAGCAGTTCACAGCAATCTTATATCTTGAAGAAAATTGCCGATGAGATGGGATATGAGCCAATTGGAACCGAGGATTTGACTCATTCTTTATTTGGAGGTACAACGCTGAAAAAAGAACGGCATCAGAGGTACAAGATAAATTTGAACAGTTTCAACAGTGACTACAACTGCGCTATTCAAGTTCTGGACCAAACTGTGATATGTGGGAAATTACCAAGACTCAAAAAAAGGCAATGGGAAAAGGAGTTGAGAGAAAAGAAAATATGGATAGCGGATTATGGAATAGGTCGTCCAGATATTGAATTGCTGATTGGAGCTGATATTTGTGGAGAACTCTACTGGGAAAAGTCACAAACTCAAGTGTGGACTAATAGCTGTTGAAACCAGTCTGGGCTAGTTAACTATGGGAAAAGTGCGAAAGAATTCATGGTTTATCATCTCTAACTGTCACCTCCCTCTTAACTCCAAATGCCTCAATTACAAATCTTTGGGATCTAGACACTTTAGGTATTAAAGATCCAATAGAAACCAAATCCAAGCAGTAGTTGGAAAAGGCTGCTTTGGATTACTTTGAGAAAAGTCTCTGTGGACAAAAATGGGCGCTACGAAATCCATTTACCGTGGTTAGAAAATAAAGAAGACCTAAAACCAAATATGGAGATTGCTGAGAAATGATGTGTTTCTACTGCCATAAAGCTTCAACAGGAAGGAAAACTTGGTAGCTATGATGGAGCTTCAAAGAATGGGAAAAGTTGGGTATTATTGAAGAGGTACCTTTCGAGAGAGAAGAGCTCGGAGAACGATGCCACTACTTACCACATCGAGGTGTATTTAAACAGAATTCCACAACGAAAATCAGACCAGTGTACGATGCTTCATGTCGTGGAAAAGGTTCACCTTCCCTTAATGATTGCCTTGAAAAGGGTCCGAATCTGTTAGAAGAACTAGCACCTATACTGATGAGGTTTCGAAAAGACAAAATAGGTGTTGTGGCGGACATCAGAAAAGCTTTTCTCCAAATCTCAATTGCAAAACAAGATCGGAACTTCCTCAGATTTTTGTGGTTGGAAGATTTTGAAAAAAGACAATTGAAAGTGTTCAGACACTGACGAGTTGTGTTTGGTCTCACCTGTAGCCCATTCCTGTTAGGTGCTGTATTAAATCATCTATTAGAATCAAGCTCACCTAGTAACCAGGAGATGGTCGAGACATTAAAAAGATCTTTCTACGTAGATAATTGTGTGGCGTCTGTATCAAGTGAGGAAATGTTACAAAAATTTATCCAAGAGTCGAGGCAATTATTGGATAAGGCTTGCTTCGACCTAAGAGGTTGGGAGCACAATGATTTTCAAGATAAAACAGATCACATTCCAGTTCTTGAATTACTGTGGGATAAAGGCAAGGATAATATCTTCTGCGATGTTAAACCAGTGGGTGAAATGAAATCCAGTGTTACCAGGAGAGATATCTTATCTACAGTCTGTAAGATTTTTGATCCTCTAGGGGTTTTGTGCCCCGTCACACTATTCCCCAAGATTCTTGTTCAACAAACTTGGACTCTAAAAATTGGGTGGGACACTATGCTGCCTGAGGAAATGCAGAAGAGATTTAAAGACTGGATTATTGATGTGCCACTACTATCGGAAGTGAAAATTCCAAGATGCCTTGACATTTGCCAATCCGATGTCATATTAAGTTTGCATACATTCTGTGATGCTAGTAAATCTGGATATGGGGCTGCTGTATTCCTTCGAAGAGTTCAAGAAGAAAAAATAATGGTACACCTGATCCAAGGGAAAAGTAGAGTAGCACCTTTACACAAAATGTGTATTCCCAGGCTAGAATTATTAGCTTGTTGCATCTGTGCCCGTCTTGCTTCTACTGTCATAAAGGCAATGGATTTTAATGATATTCCTATCGTCTATTATAGACAGACTCTTCTACGTCACTCTGTTGGATACAAAGGGAAGAGCACTGGGGAGTATTTGTCAACAACCGCGTAAAAGAGATCCGAATGCTGTCGAAAAAGGATTCATGGAGACTTGTACCTGGTGATCTCAACCCAGCAGATCTCCCATCCTGTGGGTGTTCCGTCAAAGCCCTGTTGATATCCAGATGGTGGGAGGGACCCCAATGGTTAAAACAGAATGAAGAGGAGTGGCCGGCTACAAAAGTTAGTTCATGAGGAAGACATTTCTGGGGAGAAGAGGAAGGGAATTATTTCGTCTCTTTTATGTGCACCTGTTGATGAACATTGGTTTAGTGAGCATTTTTCAAAGTATTCATAGATCTTAAGAATGATTGCTAGGATGTTTCGATTTGTCAACAATAGTCTCAGATCCAACAGTCGTGCTAAGGGAGAACTGACAGTCGCTGAAAAGAAACTAATGAAAATTGTTCAACAAGAGGCACTTAAAGAAGATGACTTGAAGCTCAAACTCAAAACTCTGTGCACTTTTATAGACAATGAGGGTCTTATTAGATTAAAAACTAAAATAACCAGACTAGATGATGAGAATATTTTCTTTGCCCTATTGTACTCCCTGCAAATCACGAGATAGTTGAGAAGTTAATTCAAGAACAACACTTGCGATCTTTGCATACTGGAACTCAAGGTGTATTAGCTGTCATACGACAACAATTTTGGATTTTAATAGGTAGAAAAACCATCCAATGAGTAACTGCAAAATACTTTCGATGTAGGAACACATGCAGCGAAAGGAATTGAGACTAACCCTGCGCCTCTTCCAGCAGATAGAATTAGGGAAGCTTCAGTTTTTGAAGTTACTGGAGTGGATTTGGTAGGGCCATTGTACTTGAAAGATTGGAAAAAAGCATGGATTTTACTGTTCACTTGCGCCGTATACTGTGCTATTCATCTCGAACTGATACAAAGTCTTTCGACAAATTGCTTCATTTTAGGCCTACGACGATTCATTGCAAGAAGAGGTCGTCCAAAAATTATATATAGTGATAACGGAAGCAATTTTATTGGTACAGAAAATCTTATGAAATCCATCATCTGGGATCAAGTCGTTCGGAATACTTCCATCTTAAGAATCCAGTGGAAGTTCAACCCTCCAACTGCAGCTTGGGGTGGCTGGTGGGATAGGATTGTACAGATGATTAAGAAATTGTTAAGAAGAGTTCTTGGAAAAGCTTCTTTGACACATGAAGAAATGTTTATGATTCTGTGTGATGCTGAGATCAATGCTAGACCTCTCGCGTATCTATCAGAGGATCCTAAAGATTTGACACCCTTAACGCCCTCCATGTTCCTTCAAGATATCTGAATGGTGGGAGTTCTAGATTTAGACCACCTGGATAATGTCAACCTGTCTAAAAGATGGAGATATCAACAACGCTTGAGAGAGGATTTCCGAAAGAGGTTTCGTGATGAATATCTTGGTCTCCTAGTTCAACAACCACCTAAGCATAAACATCTAGTGAGAGAAGCAAAGGTAGGGGGCATTGTTCTTGTTAGTAGTGAAAATAAGAAAAGAATTGACTGGCCATTGGGACTCATTATTGCTACTTTCCCTGGGAAAGACAATGTTATACGAGTGGTCAAGGTGAAAACTGCAACCGGGGAACTCACCAGACCAGTTCAAGTTGTCTATCCCTTAGAAGTGTCCCAATTTGATCAACTATGCAACAAGGTGATACCTAACTCAGTACAGACTGTTCCTGTAGCTGATATCCAAACTTCGGAGAAAAAGGAACTGTTACACCTGAGAGGGCAGAGTTTGAAAAAGAAACTGTTCCTGACAAAATTATTCCTGACATTAAAACAAGTGGAAGGAAAGTTTTTTTACCAGAACGTTATAGATTATAATTTCTTACAATAATTTAATTTACTATTAAGATTAATTGATAAATATTTTGTTATTTGTATGGTATTGAAAACTAATGTGCTAATTTCCTTATTTTTGTGTTCTCATATTTGTTTTGATTTTACGATCACCGAAAATCAAAAGGTGGGAGGATGTTAAAAGTAGTTTGTATTATCATTTGGATGTTAGTTAATATATTTTTGTCTTATTTTGTTTCCTAAGAATGGCAACGGCGTGAGAGATCACACGGTTTCTGATCTTGGCATGAAGCCAAGATTCTCTGTTTACGTTTCTAAAAAACGATGTCTGTTGCTGCAGCCGTGTAAATATCTGTATGTAGCATTTATGGAGTTGGATAAATAAAGTATATTTTTGTAGAGAACCACTGAATAATTTGATTCAGGGAGTCTCGCAACATTCATGTTCTTCTATCTCAGATAAATTCAAGGGGTTTTATTTTATTAATTTTGATTTGAAAGCATTACTTGATATAAATTAAGGGAATATTGAGTCACTCCTTTTTCTGATATATATACAGCATGATTGAAATGAAGTTCCTGTGTGTTAAGCATGATAAAGCATTCTCGACCATACCAATTTATGTTGCCTCAGCAGAAAGTGTGAAACTTGGTTGAATGTAAAATGTGTCTGTTCCCCAATTACATTTCCCTCCAAAAATTCTTTGAAGGAACACATCTAAATACTCTTCACTTAGAAAACTGAAGAATTTTTTTCCATCAAAAAATTAATGGCTTGAAAAAGTGACTGAGAAAGAAATATTTTTCAGGTTTGTAAAGAGCAGAGGAACAGCAAAAATGGGATCTGCACCACTTATTTTTAGTGTTACTGTAGTGATCAATTTTCTACAGAATGGGAAAGAAGTATTGAGCTGAAAGGTTCCAACAAAAGTAATTGTACATATCCGAAGAAAATCACAGAATAGCAGTGATTTGTATGTAAAACTATGTTGGTCATGACTTTGGCAAGGAGGTATTGCTTTGAAGCTAGCAAATGGCATACCCATCACAATTCTTGATTACATTAGAGCTCATTTAGAACCATTCATCTCTTAACTCACAATTATGTCTTATAAGTGCAAAAACTACATTGGTTTCCAAATGTCCCTGCATTCACAAAACAAAATAGTTATTTATCTTATGTTGATCAAGAGATGAGCAAATTGAGATTTTATTAACTGTACCAATAGGGTGTATTTCTTTAGGAGTTGCATCAGGTGCCAGTTCTATATGCCAAAAAATGCATAATTAATGATTAAATATATCATTTTTCATTGCTATGAGGTAAGGTATCTTGCTGATGTAATTTTTCTTACTATGAACAAATGAAAAATATTTGTTTTATAATAAAATGACAAAATATTAATCTGAGTAATTCTTATTCATTTAATTAATTACTAAGTGTGCAATAATTTATTCACAAGACTTTTCACTAGTCATTCCATGTTACTGATTAATTAGTCCAAGACCTCAGATTTTGATGAAACTTGGTTTATCTAATGACCTTACCTAGTTATGAATGGAAAAAAAGAACGAGAGGAAAACTTTTTCACCTTCTGTTCGAAAATCATTAAGCTTTGATTTTAATGAAAATTACTGTATCTTGAGATTGTTACTGTCATTTTCTCAGAAAACAGATAGGATACGTATCTGGACAATGTCTCACTTTAAATGGGGTTTAATTAACTAAGAAGCATGATGCAAATTTAATTTATTTCTAAATTAAGTATTTCAAAAAGGGCAATTCAAAATTCTGATACAAATTACAAAATTATTTTGTCATTCAAAATTTTAATGTTTTCGATAAGACACACTGGGGTTATGAGTGAGTTACATGTATGGAGATAGCCCAAGCACAGTATGTAATGTATCACAGAAGTCCTACTTTAAACAAGTTTAGAATATTATGATAGTATAATAGAAATTTAACATATTACTAGAGTTATATTTATTTATACAGTGAAAAAAACTCAATTTCAACTAAAGCTTCAATTTTAAATATATACATCTGAATAAGCTTATTTAAATTTATTTTTCTTTTAAATAGTGCTGAAGAGAAACTAGATTAGCTTTGAATGCAAATCTGACCAAAGGCAATATTACTAAAGGTTTCTAAATTTACAAGAATTATCCCATCAGATTGCAGCTACAGAAAATTTTGTGACTTAGATATTTACCAAACTAAAATTTGGTTTTCAATTTCTTCAGTTATGTAGGATATTTATGTAAGGACACCATTTTGTTTTGGAATAACTTTCAAATAAAACATTTCTAATTTAATTTTGTTTACTCAATAACATTCATGGAATACGACATCGGCCAAATGACTGCAAATTCAGTCTCTTTCGACCACATGATTTCTTCGGCCCATTTTCCTCTAAAGCATTACTGGATTTGATTGTCATTTATTTAGGAAGCTGATGATTCTGGATGGCGAGTTTGAAGCTTCAGCAGTTAAAACATTTTATCAAAATGCATTATCTATGATGGACTCCAAGAAAATTATAAAATTCCTTTAGATTGCATCACGTGCCTTCAAAGCAAACACGAAAACATTGATACTGTATGATAAAGTGTTATTGAAAAATCAAGGGACCTCTGTTGATGTCATACACAAGTAGGCTTTCTCCGAACACAGTATGGGAAAGATTTGGATTTTGATCTTTACATACACCAATTAATACAATTGCAAGAAAATCTAAATCACCTCTTTATCTATGCAGTCACTTGATCTGTCATTCCATAAGTTCAGTAAACAAAATTCTATTTAAAATACATTTCAATCCAGAAAAATTACTTGGAAGTTAACTCTTGATTTTAACAATACTTGTACCATAGACAGCATTGGTAAACTTGAACAATTATGAAATTGAGTATACTAAAAACATCAAGATAAATCTTTTAATGGCAAATTGTAAGCAGCAACATTTACTATTTTCATAAGATTGTTTTGAGACTGACGTTGACTATTCTTACATTGTAATAGATGTTTATGTACACACATGAAGGTAAACAAAAACAAATGTTACAGTGAATACGTACTTCAATTCATTATACAAGAAAACAAAGAAAGAATTGGTACATAAAAACTTTATTTTCAATCAAACATACAATGTAACTTGAAATATAAAATTCAGTCATACTGTGCAAAAATTTATTTTTCTTTAATATGATTAATTTTTAAAAATTATTATTTCAAAACTCAAGGGGGTATTTCAATTAACGTCACACTGGAGCAACACATCGGGCTATTGGTTATGGTCCAGGATCAATCTCCAAGGGAAAGATCCGAGGACAGCACCACGTAATTTTGAAATACGGTCAGATGACGAGGAAACACCTGAGCTGGCACCCCACTCTCCAAACTTCCACACCAAGCCAATGTGAGGACATTTGAGGCCACGACAGATTTAACGTGCACCAGTCCCCTTTGTACACGACAATGTTTGGCTGGATTCGAACTCTGTTACTCTTCCAACAGGGCCCCCAAAACTCAAGGAGAAAATTTTGCATGGCAAAACTTGACCATTAAATGATTTTTTTTAATCTAGAAACCCTTCTACCCTTTTATTTTCTTGATATCTTAAAAAAAATTAATTTTTCAAAAATTAAAGGGACTATTTGTCTGTAAAAGTATGGTCATTTTAAAAATTACTTAACATTGGTGATAACTGGTAATATTTTCGATAACAGTTGCTAAAATAGCACTTAATTTAACAGCTACAAAAATAACAGCCCATTTGTAAACCGACAGAAGGGCAAACTGTTTTTTCATGATAAATATACTTGATTTGTTCAACAATTTTCACTCCTTTGGGAAAACACCAGTCGTTTTCTATTAATTTTTCAATATAGTCGGTAACTGATTTGCAATAACTTATATAAACTGCTATCGAAATAACACCTGCCTCAAGAAATAAAAACAAAACCATATTGAAGCAAACATTTTGAAAATAGAAATTACATAAACACATTGCATCACAAACGGCCAGTCAGAAATCTGATGAACAAGGAACCTAAAAATATAAAGAGTACAATTCAAATAAGATCACATACCTTTTTGTGTCAACAATGTAATAACACACACAACGAAAGTTTGATAGAAATACACTCAGGGTAGTCACAGGACTCGAACCTGTGCCGTCTACAGCTTAGGCCACTAGTGCAGTGAGCAAACCCACTGAGCCACGACAGTCCCTAAGCTAAATTGAACTTATTGGCATATAACGTGTTGAAAATAAAGTGGGTTAGAGTAATATAGGAAAGAATCATTCGTAAATTTTATAAAAATTTGGGTATGTTTCCTCCTAAGTACGTTTCGTTTTCTAAGTTAATTATATTAAACATGCTATTTCTTTTAACACGAGAAAGACGTATGGGGCCCTCACACTGTGTGCCACATAACTCCCTTACCATTGAATTAAATATGCTATTTTATGACTTAATTGTTTGGTCAATACTTATTGTGTATTTAATCATTCAAGCCTGGTTGGAAATAGAACCAGGAATATCTTACGCTATACCTACAAAGATGGTATTTTGGAATGCTATGAAATTTTCCTTGTCAATCACATTCAAAGCAGTTTCACCTTGTTTTCCCTTTTACATTTTGTTTACAAGTGTTGCTCCCCTCCCCAACTGTAGACACTGTTTTAATGGAGACTGTCAACTGACCAGTAATTTTCTTTCTAAATGTTTCCAAGTCTGACACCTTACGTGACCCGTTAAGGAGCATGATGCCACTTTCTTTTCTGATAAAGAATAGAGAAGATGAGGTCTCATTTAGGAAGATATTTTGAAAAGATTTCTAAGATTGGATGAAATAGATACTGGAAATGGTGACAGTAGCTTTGCCGATAAGCTAAAACTAGATCTCAACCTCTTTTATCTACGAATAAACCATGAAGTTGTAGACTTGGTGCATCAGACATATCCGATGATAACTAGACAAAGTATGGCATGGACATTGTAGGCCAAATACTTGTTTACTACCAAATCAAGAAAAAGAATTTGTTGGTGAATGTATATGCCTTTATAATATTTTAGATATATCTGGTAAATACTTGGATTTTATACAAAGTGACAGGGAAGCAGAAACTTAGTTGTGATATTTCATTCTGTTGCTATGAGAATTTGCACTCCTTATATAGCATTTAGAATTAATAATGCAGTTAATACAAAGATTTTGATGCAGGCATATAAGAGATCAGAAAAAATCAAAATTCAGAGTACAAAGATTTTTATCCACCATGGGGTCACTTGGTTCCCACCATCTATCTAGGTATATGACAACTTTCTAGTATTAACACAATTAAAAAATTAATATCCTATCAAAATGTTTTAAATTTTTTATTTTACATATAAAGATTTGTATATACATGAGGTGCGAGTGTGTTGTTAAGTGCGTTTGAACTTGTTGCTGAAATATGTTGATAGTGGGGGATAAATGTTGCTTGAGAAGTGAAGTTATCTACTTTCAAAAAGATTTCAATCCCTTAAATTTAGAATTTTGCCATAATGGGGTTTTTGAAGTCAGAGATCTCAAAGTACTTTTAAGCAGAAATTTTGAAAGCTTGTCTAGTGCATTTACAAAACTTTCTTCTTAAATTTTCAGCTTTTTTAAGTTTCCTCTTCATTAAACAAATGTTTTTGTCGTGTCTATTTTTGAGTTAAACAAATAACGATGTATAAAGTAAAGGGTAATGTCCAATGGATTTCATGACAAAGGTGTGACGGTGCTTTTCACTTCCAATATCTGTTTGAAATCTATCATTGCATATTTTCTAGATGTAAAAATTTTAACTTATTTTTAATGAATCCCTTTTAAATTTCCATCTTGCTGAGATTCAAGTTCTCGATTCATGAAGTTTGATACCAACATCAGCGTTTAATCTTTAACTCCTTCTCTAATTCAAATATGTGACAGTAAAACATTCCAAAATTTACTATACACACATGATACTTTTGCTAGATCACCTTCCAGTCAGTAGGACTCAAAAAGCCCAAATGGGATAGACTGAACAAAAAGTGACAATCATCTTCAGGAATACCTTAACGATGTAACATCAGGTATGTGGTAATGTAATTTTGGTACAGCTGTAGTCTCTGCCGCGCGCGGTGGCAACGCGTTTTGGCGTAGTTATAAGCGATTCATGCAGGCTGATGGTAACCCATTTTTTTCTCGAATTTTCTCCTGGTTAGGGTTAACCTATTTTTATGGCTACCTTGCCGGCGTCCAGTTCTCATTTACAGTGAAATCTGTTAAAATATTAGAATAACTTATATTCTACTAATGTACATTTTTTTTATTCATTTCATTCATATGTGGAGAATGATATCGATTCACTGTTGGAAATCCGAGAACAAATGGGTTACCCTCACCGGCATGAGTCGCTTATAACTACGCCAAAATTCCATACATTTCATCCATATTTGCAGTGTTTTTTTATTCAAATGTTGTTTCATTCAGATTTACATATTTCATCCATACGTATGCAGTATATATTCGATGTTGGAAGATTTCCGTGGCGACATAAAAAGTGCGCCAAACACGGCGCCAAAAAAAACGCGTTGCCACCGCGCGCGGCAGAGACTACAGCTGTACCATGAGCTCCGCACCACTTTCCGATGTTTATGTGCATTATCCATTGCGAGGTACAGCTGTAGTCTCTGCCGCGCGCGGTGGCAACGCGTTTTTTTTGGCGCCGTGTTTGGCGCACTTTTTATGTCGCCACGGAAATCTTCCAACATCGAATATATACTGCATACGTATGGATGAAATATGTAAATCTGAATGAAACAACATTTGAATAAAAAAACACTGCAAATATGGATGAAATGTATGGAATTTTGGCGTAGTTATAAGCGACTCATGCCGGTGAGGGTAACCCATTTGTTCTCGGATTTCCAACAGTGAATCGATATCATTCTCCACATATGAATGAAATGAATAAAAAAAATGTACATTAGTAGAATATAAGTTATTCTAATATTTTAACAGATTTCACTGTAAATGAGAACTGGACGCCGGCAAGGTAGCCATAAAAATAGGTTAACCCTAACCAGGAGAAAATTCGAGAAAAAAATGGGTTACCATCAGCCTGCATGAATCGCTTATAACTACGCCAAAACGCGTTGCCACCGCGCGCGGCAGAGACTACAGCTGTACCCATTGCGAAAACGAAATTGAGTCAAAATATCACTAGCGTACCTTTAAAGATCACGTCCGTTGTCGCGAGACTCTCCCTGAATCAAATTATTCAGTTGTTCTCTACAAAAATGTACTTTATTTATCTGACTCCATAAATGCTACATACAGATATTTACACGGCTACAGCAACAGACATTGTATTTTAGAAACGTAAACAGAGAATCTTGGCTTCTTGCCAAGATCAGAAACCGGGTGATCTCTCGTGAACTGTTGCCATTCTTAGGAAACAAAATAAGACAAAAATGTATTAACTAACATGCAAACGATAATACAAACTACTTTTAACAAAGAAATCTTTGTTTTTGAAAGGAAAGGAAGGACTCGGGGAATTAATTGTCAAACTTTAATTTATACAAGTTTCACGAAATCAGATCGATTTATGAATTGCTTTAATTATATTTGAAAAATACAGTTAAATTATGAAATACAATGAGCGAAATTTTATATCTTGAAAAAGATACAAATTAAACTTACGGATTCGCGAAAAAGATATATGGCAGAACAGGAAATGCAAAACGCAACGTAATGTTATAAAAATCAAGGTAAGATCAAAGTACAAAAGAAATGACATTTAAAATGCAAAATTATGAACCAAAGACTGCTACAATACTCGAATGAATGTGATAAAAAATAAACTAAATACCGCGCGAGATTAGCCAGAGCAGGAATCCTAATGTAATAAAACTTCGTAATGAAACAAAGTAGAAAAACGCAGATGAAGACTATTTAAAACGGATCAAAGTAAAACGAATAAGAAAATATGTTTGGAATCGCCTAGTAATGGAACTTGACACCGAAAAATCCAAGAAACTAATGGAATTATGGAACCCAGATTAGACAGCAAGAATCCTAATGTTAAACGGGCCGCGGTGGCCCGGTTAGAAGAGTAACGGACTAGCAACCGAAGGGTTGCGAGTTCGAATCCAGCCAAACACCGTCGTGTACAAAGGGGGCTGGTGCACGTTAAATCAGTCGTGGCTTCAAATGTCCTCACGTTGGCGTGGTGTGGAAGTTTGGAGAGTGGGGTGCCAGCTCAGGTGTTGCCTCGTCATCTGACCGTGGTTCAAAATTACGTGGTGTTTGTTGTCCTCGGATCTTTCCCTTTGGGATTGATCCCGGACCGTCACCAATTGCCCGTTGTGTTGCTCCAGTGTGACATTGAAATACCCCCCCTAATGTTAAACTTATGCATGCCGAGATTTTCCATATTTTCACGAATATCCTTCCTTCAAATATATTTAGGGGCCGCGGTGGCCCGGTTGGAAGAGTAACGGACTAGCAACCGAAGGGTTGCGAGTTCGAATCCAGCCAAACACCGTCGTGTACAAAGGGGGCTGGTGCACGTTAAATCTGTCGTGGCCTCAAACGTCCTCACGTTGGTGTGGTGTGGAAGTTTGGAGAGTGGGGTGCCAGCTCAGGTGTTGCCTCGTCATCTGACCGTGGTTCAAAATTACGTGGTGTTGTCCTCGGATCTTTCCCTTTGGGATTGATCCCGGACCGTCACCAATAGCCCATTGTGTTGCTCCAGTGTGACGTTAATTAAAAAAATACCAAAATACCAAATATATTTCCCCATACAAAATCACAACTAATGCGCATGCGCTATCCTTCGAAATTTCGTCTGTTTTAACATTAGGATTCTTTTTGTGTCCGTCCGCTTGTTTAGCTTTCTTTCTAGTCTAGCGTTACAAATGTCGCCCTAGCGTTTTATTAATTTCATTGGATTGTGGGTTGATATTCAATTTTAAAAAAGTTGGTTCGCTATTTACTGTGGTAAACGTTGTTGAAGTGAAAGAATTGAGAAGAAACGCATATTGATCGCACGGTAATAATTTCCAATGCAAATTGGTTTATTTTTACTTCTAAAAAGTAATATATAATGGAACAAAATCTTGGATTCCATTGTTTATCCGGTGATTGTTTTGTCGATTCTTCGCAAAAAGAATTAAGTGAATTTTTGCCTCGGAATATTTGTCAGTATTGCTTTGCATGTCAGAATCTATTGTGCAATTGATTCAGTGTTAGTTTTTTGTAAATTTCAAAACCGAAAGTTATGTAATTAAAACTGCTCTCGGTTGATGTTCATTTTCCAGTTTCTTGTTCGTCGTGTTCGCTTATAATTTTAGAAAATTTTAAGACTAATTCTTTCAAAATTTCTTTTAAAATAACCTTTTATGTGTAAGCGACTTGTTTAATATCTGATCTATCATACAGTGGCTCCCAAAAATGTTCGTACAAAATTTTTACAGCACTCAAACGAGGATTTTTCACAAATTTTCTAACTAAATCTCTGATCACGTTGAGTTAACTTTGCCGGACGACCTTTCATTACCTTGTTTTCGATTCGATTTTCTTCTTTACAGCGTTTTATTACATACTGCACCATAGAATGATATAAATTTACTTATTTAGAGACATTCTGAACTGATTTACCACTATGATGAAAAATAATCAATTTTCGAATGCTGTTAGTTGATTCCTTAAGACTACGAGCCATTTTTAAATAATAAATAGAATATTACAAAGTAAGCAAATATTAAAGCCAAACGATTTTTTAAATGTCACAACAATGCAAAAATAAAAAAAAGCTGTAAACAATAATTTTATTTATGAATTTATCCAAAAATATTTCGGTGTACGATCACTTTTGTGGCGTGTTCTTCCTCTGCCTCCTTGCATTTTCATTTTTATAAAAAGAAAATGAGTCAATATTTTTTAAAAGAATATTAGGTTTCATTCAGAATCACATGGAGATGATATGAAAAAATATTGGACTTTATATTCAAATTCAATTCCAGGCTACAGCACTTTTTCTACAAATTTGTAAAGTGTACGAACACTTTTGGGAGCCACTGTATATAATTTAAGTAAAACATGCAAAGAAAGAAATATCTAATAATTACAGAATTATACTCGAGTAATTTGACTTCCATTTGTTCTTGGTTTTAAAGTATTTAGAAAACCCGTAAAAATGACTAATTGATACCCTTAAAATTGAATTTTGAGCTGGGATTGACAATTACAAGTGCTAATCAAAAGAACTGTTTCTTGCCAAATAAACTTACTTCAATTGAGAATTTGTAATCTTTTTGTTGTAATGACAAGGAAAATATATAATGGAGTGTATTTCTTATGAATGTGTTGGGGAAGAATATATCTCAGTTTATGAACAGATCATGGTCTAACCCTTGTGTAGCACAAAATGGTCTTAAAGCAACAAATCAAAACCTGGTGGGTTAGGTAGGTTTCTTAACCCACAAAAGGTTTAGAAATGATCTGTAGCTGTGAAAAGGAACTCGTGTTTGAATGTTATTTTGTTAAATATTTTGTTTTATTTTAGGAATGTCTTCTAAAGCTAGTGCAAGTAAGAATTTGAGGCGTAGTCCCAGAGCAGCTCCAAGGTATATTAACATTTATTTGCTTAAATCTACACCTATGCTAAGAATATTTGATGGATAAGATGCTTACTAAAGTTTATGGCCCTCATGATGATTCTAAAGGCATTCCAAAATTTCCATTTTCAAAATTCTTTTTGTTAATATTTTAATTTTTCCTTTGCCTAAAACAGTGTTTTTTCTAAGAAATTCTTCCTTGGTGGCATAAAAGCATGCCAAAAAATGCACCTAAAATGTTGCCACAAAAAGGTCTATATCCAAGCTGTACCCATTTATTAAAAGTTTGAAGTGTTGAGTTTTAATTTCTGGAAATAAGAAAATTGATAACATTTTAGTTTACTTTTGCTTTTAGGTTAATCCAATGAATCACTTTCAGTGCTTCTTTTTGTAAAATCAAAATTCAGCTTTTGCCCATGTTTCTTGTGGTAACCATCTTGTTAAAAGCTGAACTATGCTTGAACTCAAGCTGGAAAAAATGAAAGCTTTTTGAACAGCATGAAATCTATATCCTGCTTCAAAAATTCTTTAAAGTTTGAAAATCTAGTTTAGAAATAAATTGATAGTACTTTTTTATAGTGAGTTGTGACAGTCAAGGCAACCCTGCTTTATTAGGATTATGCAACTTTGCAATTACTTGAATCCTTTTATTAATTTTTCTAAATCATTCTTATTTGATTTTACCATGTCCAAAAAATCGTTCCTGGTAGTAGAAAGAGTAATCACAGTTATGAGGCTTTTTTTCCATTTTCCAAAATTATTTTCGTTAATATTTTAATTATCCCCTAATCCAAAAACGGTACTTTTTCTAAGAAATTCTTCCTGAAACCATGCAATTATTTGAATCTTTTATTAATTTTTGTAAATCATTTTTAATTGATTTTACCATGTCTGAAAAAATATTTCCTTATAGTAGTGAAAATAATCAGTTATAAGGATTTTTTTTAATTTTCAAAATTCTTTTCGTCGATATTTTAATTTCCCCCTTTGCCTAAAACGGTGTTTTTTTGTAAGAAATTCTTCCTTGGTGGCATAAAATGCATGCCAAAAAATACACCAAAAATGTTGCCGCAAAAAAGTATCCAAGCTGTACCCATTTTTTAAAAGTTATTTGAAGTGTTAAGTTTTGATGGTACTTGCGTGTTATTCGTGTCAGGTTGGTGTCTTTTGGCGACAAAAAATATTTGTGACGATATTTGTTCACGAGGCACGGATAATACGCAAGTACTGTTTTAATTTCTGGAAATACTAAAATTGATAACATTTTAGGTTACTTTTCTTTTAGGGTAAGCCAATGAATAACCACTTTTAGTGCTTCATTTTGTAAAATCAAAATTCAGCTTTTGCCCATGTTTCTTGCAGAAACCACCTTGTTAAATGCTGTACTATGCTTGAACTCAAGCTGGGAAAAAATTAAAGCTTTTTTAAACAGCACCAATTCTATATCCTGCTTCAAAAATTCTTTCAATTATGTTTAAAATTTTGAAAATCCAGTTTAGAAACAAATTAATAGTGCATTTTTGTAGTGAGTTTTAGCAAGCAAGGCAACCATGCAATTATTTGAATCTTATTAATTTTTGTAAATCATTCTTATTTGATTTACCATGTCCAAAAAAATCTTTCCTGGTTGTAGAGAAAATAATCTATTACGAGGATTATTTGTAGTGATGGGAGTATTCGAATACAAAAGTACTCATGTACTCGATACTTAAAAGTAATAGTTGTACTCGATTCTTTTCCAAAGTATTCGAATACCAATATATTCATTTACAAGTATTTGGTTACTTAAGCACTGAGTGTCCTAAAAGTTCCCGTACTCCAACTTAAAAAAATCATTTGCCCGTGTTTTTTTTAAATTATTGAATTTATCGTCTGCTTATAATTTTATGGATTCTTTAATTTTTATCGTTTGGTTTTCATCTCGCTCAACAATAAACAAGATGTCATTTTGTTCTTCATTGCAAAATGAGTTTATCAAGCATTCAGAGAATTGTGCTGCTTGAGGCTTATTTTGAATGCAAATCATATGAAAGATGTAAAGAATTTTAGAGACATAAATATCCAGATGATGCAATACTGAGTAAAGATACGCTATATCAACTCGTTCGGCGATTTCGTGAGACGGGTTCGGTGGAAGACAAACACAGGAGTGAAAGACCGAAAGTCGTTACACCAGACTTTGTGCAAGAAACTCAATGAAGGATATTGCAATCTCCTCATCAATCCGTGAGATGTTTGTCGCAACAAATGAGCACATCAGGTGGATCGACACATTAAGGCTTTAAGAGCTTTGCATTTTCATGCCTATCGTGTAAAAATTTACAGAAGCTAAAGCCTCTGGACAATGAGAAGCAGCTTTATTATTACCGATGGTTCCGGAGATTTATTCGCAACATCAACATTTTGGACAAAACATTTTTCTCCGATGAAGCATGGTTTCATTTAACCCTCTCGCTGCGCATCCTGCGATTTCCGCGGGCAACGTAGAAGTAGCAAAATTTGCGCAGCCCGCGATTTCCGCGGGGATGCATTTTTACCGTCTATTGAACTGTGCAACCCGCTCTTTCCCCATTCAGGGTTTCATTTTGGCTTTTCTGTGATGTTTAATTGTTTATTCAAATCTGGGTTAACAGATGGCGTTAGATGTCCACATTTTTGCGAAATATACAAGCATTTTTTGCAGCATTTTTCGCGCTCTTTTCAAAGCTCAAAGATGTCTGGCAGGAAGCGTTTCGTGAGTGATATAACCTACATTCTTGACAATATTTCTGACACTGATAGCAGTTCTGACTCTGATGCTATACTGACTCTATATTGAAGATAGTTATATCGAAACTGATGAGAATTTCTCGGATTCCTCTGGATAGTGATTTCTAATAATTCTTCATTTCTAATAAATGTTTTGTAAGTATTTTGCATATTTTCATTAGTATATACGTTTTACCTTTGTACTTCATAAAATAAATCATAATTTAACCAAGATTAATTTTCAAAATTTTGCTTTTATATGATTCTTCAATTTCAATATTCCGACAACCTTTTTTTATGATCTAATTCTATATTGAAAAAAACTTTTTTACAAAAAATTTTTATATATTTTAACTCTTAAAATATATGTAAATTTGAAATATGTAATAAAAAAATATGCAATTTTTGAACCCATTTTGATAAAAAAAAATTACGCAGCAAGAGGGTTAAGAGGTTATTTGAACGCGCAAAACTCCCGCATTTGGACGACGACACATCCCCATTCATTAATGCAAAAACCTTTACATTCTCAAAAATTTGGCATTTGGTGTGCCGTATCACGCAAAAGGATTGTTGGGCCTCGCCTCTGTTTTTCGAGTCAACTGTTGGCACTGTATACAGTGAACTTATCCAACAATTTGTTGCTTTATTAGAAGTGAATGAACAAGATTATTGGTTCCAACAAGACAGTGCAACCTGCTATACAAGTTATGAAGCCATGGCATGTTTCAAGATTTTTTTGTTGATCGACTCATCTCAAGAAATCTTTGGACACCTTGTTCCCCTTATCTGAGCATCCCTGACTTCTTTCTGTGGGGATATTTAAAGAACAAAGCTTATGAAGATAATCCCCAAACAATAGATTATCTGAAAATTGCCATTACTCAAAGGATACAAGAAGTCACTCCCAGCATCTTGAAACATGTTTCTAAAAATATGCGCAAATGACTTCAGCTTCGCCTCCAAGAAAGGGGCGGACATTTTGAACATTTATTATGAATGTGATTTCAAATTTTTCTCCTACGTTATGTTAAAAGTGCTTTTTCACCATTAGCATAAAAATAATTGTTTTAAAGTTTGCTGTTTTTGTATAATAAATTCACAAATCGTCAGTACGGGAACTTTTAGGACACTGTACTTGGATACAAAAGTAATATTTACCAAGAGTAGTTACTATTAGGTATTCGGATACAAGTATTCGGTTACCTAAGTACTCGGATCCAAGGTATTCGGTTACAAGAGTTCAGATACAAGTATTCAGTTACAAAAGTAGTAACTACCTAGAGTAATCATCCTAGGTATTCGGATACAAGAGTATTCATCTTAGTTACAGTATCATATTGCATGGGTATCCATGGTTCTCTTTAGTGTTATGTTTGTAGTCTCGATTTTGCCTTTTCCAATTTTACATGTCTTGAAAATGCATGTGATGACTAAGTGTTGAAAAATTCTATTGGTTAAGAGATTGGATTTGAAATTTTCAGGAAGCAATTTCCCGAACAGGCAGGCTTAATTATCAGTAAATTACACATGGTTTGCCTTTTAATTTTTAAAATCAAGTCGGAAGTTTTTATTTTAACTATTTTAAATTTTAATTATTTATATTTAATTGTATTAATTTTTAAAAATTTAATTTAATTTTCAAGCTTTTTTTATTTCTGACATTTAAAATATATCTGTAAATAAGATACTACTTATAATGCTTGAAATGCTTTTCTTTTTCTTTGAATAAAATAACGTTATTTCATTCTTAAGATTGCTATTATTTTCTTGAAAATATCTGACAATAACTAATATTCTCTTTTAAGATATCTGACAAAATCTTTATTACGATAGTAAAATGATTATGAATATTTTTTTCTGCTTTGATTCTACCTCTTATCCAAACAGTGGTTGCAAAAATAAAAAGTGAATTTCCACGAACAAGATTTGATTATTTAATCTAATTTATTTTGTAAATATTCCATTCTTGTACTTACATCAACCGAGATGGGTCACTTTTTATAAGTTTACAGAAGTAATTTTGAAGTTTCAGATCATAGTATTAAAAACAACAAAATATTTTTACATTCATACAAACTTTTTTAAAGAGATTTGTATAAAAAGTTTCATTCTTATCTTCGGGGCTCTCTCCAAAATAAAATTCTGGCTACATTCCCTGTTAAAAGTGAATATTATCGATTTCCTCAAAATATGGTAGAAAATCAAATCTTCCCAATGTAAAAACTAAAATTTAAAAATCATGATTTGTAAAATCAGAATAAAAAATATTTGACACATATTTACAATTACAGAAAATATATGAGTGACCAGAATATTCAGCAATTTGTACATGGGATTAATTTTTGTTTTCAAAATGCAATTTGTCTTGTTCAAATAGATTAATAATAGTATAGTTATCATACTTACATTTTTTTTTAATTTATGGAAATAATTCGGAAAAGAAAAAGTTTAAATATAATTTAGATTTAAAATTTGAGTTTTGTGAAAAAGAAATTCCTGTTTTAAGAACACAGCTTGATCAAGATATTTAAGAAAAATATAAAATTTGATTGTCTTGTCAAAAATTATCATTCATATTAAAGGACTATCCACCAAATTTCCCTTATCAAGGATTTGAACCATGAGCCGATATGTTGCAAATCCAGTGCTCTAACCACTGTGCTAAGGAGGACACAATTCCTAAGTAAACAATTTTTGAAGCAGGATATACATATATTATGTATCCTGCTTCAAAAATTGTTTCAATTTTGTTTAAAATTTTAAAAATCCAGTTTAGAAATAAATTGATAGTGCATTTTTGTGTTTTTATAGTGAGTTGTGGCAGTCAAGACAACCCTGCTTTATTAGGATTATGGCAACCTTGCAATTATTGGACTCTTATTAGTTTTTCTAAATCATTCTTATTTGATTTTACCATGTCCAAAAAATCTTTCGTGGTAGTAGGAAGAATAATCAGTTATAAGGATTTTTTTCCATTTCCAAGATTCTTTTTGTTAATATTTTAATTATTCCCTAAGCCTATAATGGTGTTATAAGAAATTCTTCCTTGGCAGGGTAAAAAGGATGCCAAAAACTGCGCCATAAGTAAGTTGCCACAAAAAGATCTTATAACCAAGCTGTACCAAATTTTTAAAAGTTATTTGAAGTGTCAAGTTTGGATTTCTAGAAATAAGAAAATTGATAACATTTTAGTAAGGTGACCATTCGTACTGGATTTACCAGGACAGTACTTGTTTTTTGGGTCACCCGTCCTGGTAAGTCGTGAGATGTAACCAGTACACTTTTAAAAATTCAAAGTCAAAATAGTTAATTTATCAAAATAAATCGTAATATGAATATTATTTTACACATCGTGTCATTTCATCTGGCTTTCGAGAACACTCGAGATTCGGCACATGTCGTACTTCCCACTCCGTTGCACAACAAGTCAGTCACATTAGGCGGCTCAAGTGTTGATCTCTTTCCCTCCCACTCACTCCTCATCGCTTTGTATTTGAGTGAGCGAGAGCAATAATTCAAATGTATCTGTTGTCATTCGTTTGTAAATTGTAACGCTCCTCTGCTTTGACGTGTAGCGAAGCCCAGTTTGCCGAATATTTCATTATTTATTTATTTTTCACACTCATCACTCATGGCTTCAAAATGACAAAAATGCGTATTCAATGATGAGTTAAAATCGAAATACACTTTCCTCAAATTATTCAATAACAAAAGCGAGGTGGAATGTATGAAATGTAAAAGTGTATTTTCTATTGCAAACAGTGGAAAAACCGACATTAAAACCACAATGCATACACAACAGTCAAACATAAAAAGGCAGTGTCTGTAGCAATTGCAAGTTTGAGTGTGACATCATATTTTTCAAGAAAAAACATCTGAAGATGCTGAAAGAAAACTAGTGGCAGCTGAAGGTTTATGGGCGTGTCATACTGTAATACATAATCACACATTTCGATCAATGGATTGCACCTGCAAACTGATTAAATCATATTTTGATCCAAAATTTACCTGTCAAACAAAATACGAGGCAATTGTTACGTATGTGCCGGTGTCCTATGCAAAACAATTGTTGGAAGATAATTTAGATGCTACACAATTTATTTCCATATATTCGGATGCATCAAATCACAAGGAAATAAAATTGATGCCCATAATTATTAGATATTTTTCATATAAGTCTGGAATATAAGTAAAAGTTTTGGAAGTGAGATACGTTCCAGGTGAAACCTGACAGTCACTAATTATATTTTGGAAGTCTTGAGAAAACATTGTTTAGAAACCAATTTACTTGGTTTTTGTGCTGATAACACAAATGCTAATTTTGGAGGATCACGAAGAAGAGGAGAAAATACTGTTTTTAGCAAGATCTAATCACTTTTGGGTGGCAGAGAGCTTCTTGGAATAGGTTATGTGGCACATAGTTCGAACAATGCTATACAAACTGCTGCTGACTGTATACTAATTGATGTGCAAGCTTTCATTAACAAAATTTATTCATACTTTTATATGTATACAGTGCGCGTTCATGGATTGAAAGAATTTTGTGAATTCGTGGACATTGAATATAAAAAAGTTTTGGGATATGGTGTCACACGATGGTTATCATTACAACCCGCGATTGAACGTGTCCTACAAATATATCCCGCATTGAAATCATATTTTATCTCAAACGAGAAATGCCCCACAATTATCAAAAGTTATTTTGAAAATCCATAGACAGTCATGACTTTATTTTTTGCATAACGTTTCATCAATATTCAACAATGCAATATTGAAAATGGAGGGACAAGAGATTTCTGTTATAGAAATTAACCTTATTTACAGTGACTTAAAAATTAAATTGGCTGACAGAAAAGCAAATATTTTACTGTTACAAGTGCGACAAAATTTGAAGCAGCTTGAGGAGGAAGGAATATTAAAATCTGCTATTTTCGAAGAAAGAGTGGAGTTCTGTCTCATGTATTCAATAATTAGAGGAATGGAAAGGATCTATTGAGCAAACTGAAAAATTCAATTGGATTTTATTAAACACAAAACCCACCCACGACAACATTCAAATTTGTAGTGATTTTATTCTTCATCACTTTCCTGAAGTTAATATATCAGAAGATGAATTATTTGATGAAACTTGTTTTGTTCTATGCTACATCACAGACGAAAAAATATCACATTGGAAGCAAAATTCTGTATCACTATCGTGCAGATGGATAGAAACATTCAAAGCTTTCAGCAACAATGATGTACCTTGGAAAAATATTGGCAAATTAGTAGAACATTGTCTTTGTTTACCTGGAACAAATGCACCTGAAGAACATCTTTTTTCTTTGATGACCAATATTTGGTCCAGTAATAAAACACAATTAAATTTAAACTTTGAAATGTTTACTAAAAACTAAGTATAATTCTAGCCAGTCTTATGTGGAATTTTATAAACAGATTCAAGAAAACGAACTATCATTAAAGTCAATCCACTCATCTCAAAAATATAAAAAACAAAATTAAAATGTAGATTAGACACATCACAAAATTTTTTATTTTCGTAGTGTGTCCATGATTGTCTAATGTTTTTAATAATTGAAATGTTTAGAAATATGCTATATATATTTTTTTTTGAAAAAAATGTCCTGGTTTCGAGTTTGTCAAAATGGTCACCTTACATTTTAGGTTACTTTTAGGTTATGCCAGTGAATCACTTTTATTCAGGGTATGAAAAAATGATTTTTTGAGTCTTAAAAACCTATTCGATTTAAATCGTATTTTTTTATGTAAATCGGATTTTTATGATTTTAATTATTCCCTTGCCTGTATAAGTTTAGACTTGTTGGACATGAGACATGCAAATCACAGTGTAGTTTCTTGATAGTTTTGATTTATGTTAAACATTAATATTTATGATGAATAAAATTATTGTATTAGGAAATATAGCCAGGTGAAATTTTGAAAGATTTAAACATGAATTAGCAAAGTTAATCACATGATAGTGCAAATAGAACAGTACAACAATTGCAACTGCCATGCATAAGCAATGTTTTGCTATCTGGTTCTTGAGTGGCTTAGATTAGTTTGATTTTCCCCCATAACCGGTAGCATGAAATTTTTTGGTTGTGGGATCCCACTGAATTATAAATTTTTACCATATTATAACCATACCATATTATAAATTTTTATATAAAGTTAATGAAAAATCAGATAAATTTCAGAATTTCTTAGCATTATATGATAATATATGAATAAAATGTATACAATTTCTTCGGTTATTTTTATATAAAGTAATTAATTTGTTAAAAATCACATCACCAATGAAAAATAAACTAAAAGGAATTGCATCAAAAAATTCCTACTTCTCATTAATATTTAGCTTACATAAATTATGTATTTCTGAAAAAATGTTATTAGTAAGTAAACAATATAAATGAAGCAAAACATGAAATTATACATAAATTGAAATAAAAATACCAAATCAAATTTTCTCTGAGCTTTGATAATTTGAGTCGAGTATTTTAAAGTTGTCACGAGCACAAAAAGGATTCATTACAAACAAGAAAATGAAGCTTTTTTTTTATGAACAGCATAGAATAAATGTAAGAGCATTCTCCTAGAAAATGCCAATTGAGTTCAATTTTGAGCTTGCAATGAAACTATCATTAAAATAGCTTTTCCTTTCAATCCATAATCTATTTTGTCTGGTGGGGTAAAATTTGTAGTCCATGCATAAGCTACCCCATTAATTATAAACCCTGTTTTGATGGAAAATAAAACTCACAACTATATATTTAAGTTTAAAATGTTTTTCAATTGACAAAATTTTACTGGTAACATCGAAGATCTTGGTGGCCTCTTGTTTGTTTTGATCCAGTCATGTGTGTTGTAACTATCTGGGAAACTTTCTATTTATGTATGCCTTTCTAAAACTATTATATATTTTTTGTTCTCCTGAGCTATATAAAGGACTTGTTAACAGATTCCAATAAACAGGCAAGAAATTACAACATTATTTTTAATGCTATATGTTTTTAAATGAAGTGGGGTAAAGTGGGTATATCTTTAGGCTTAGCGACAACATTGAAGAAACTTCTTTTGGGGATTCTTTTATGCTAAAGATAATTTTTAATCAGCAAAAATGAATAAGTTCCATAATATATATGTATGTATAGGTGTAATATATCATGGCTACCCCAATTACAAGCCATGCCTTACAGCCCTTAGAAGTTGAGATTTCCATGCCACTGAAAATAACATTGAAAGGAATTACAATATCATGGTACAGGGAAAAACAACTTGCAGAATGTTTTTAAGGTCACGGTTCTGTCTATTGAAACGGTTATGTGAATCCTTAAAATTGACCATGTTGTCAAAGAATTTGAGGAAAGTGATACCGTACCATACACACCATATACCGTAAATTAACAGGCTGTGGAACACAGAAATTTAAGGATAGAAAAGGCATTAATTTCCCAGAATGAAGTTCAATATGTGTTATAAGCTTGTCACAAAATGAAGGGAATCAAGCTTCACAGGAAATAACAATTTTCAAGCAACTTACATGCCAGATAAAGTTGCTGTTTTCACTGTTAAACACTAAAAAATCTGAAATTAGCCATATTAACAACCCTCTCAACTCCTACTGATCTTAGAAATGATCCTCAGAATTCATCGAGAAAAAGGAAAAGAATTCAGAAAAATAGGTGAGGAATTAACAGGCTCTAGGATCCTAAAGCATTTATTTCAGGAAACATAAGATAGGTCTAGTAAAAGAAAATTAAAAAACTTGAGAACATCAGCTCAGGCTCTTACTGAAAATAAAGTTACGTAACCAGAAGAAAGTACTGAAGAACCATGAGCAAAATTGACAGTAGCAATAATAAGCAAGGTTCTTGGGTAATATGTAGATTCAAAAAATCAGTTCAACAATTCATTGAGCAAGTAACAAGTCTGAAAAAAATCATTTCTTAGAAATCTAGAGTTAATTGATGATATATTTTCTAGAAAAGGAGGTTGTTGGCATAATAGAATTTGGAAGCATTTATTACATATACATTGCCACAAAACCTACATTTGATAATCATAGACAGTTTTATTATGTAACCTGTCTTAAAATTGATGTTAACATTATTTTCATGAATTTTGAATAATTCATGTTTTGTATTGTAGAATTTTGACTTATTTACATTGAAATGAACACTCAAACATAGTTCAAGTACGTCTTGAGCTACAGCATTCACAAATATTGTTACATATAAGTTTGGCATTTAGAAGGCCACTAAAATAGTAACTCATTGAACAAAGAGCTAATATAATAATAGCTCATTCCACGAAAACTGTTCTTTTAATAACACTTGTCAATTATTACATTGTGTTAATTTTTTTCACCATTTAATATGATTTTTATAACTTCTATGAATTACCCACTTTCCTCCATACCATGGGGTAAAGTGGTTATAAAAATAGCCACTTAACAAAAAATATAAGTTTAAATATGAAGAAAAAACATAAATAATGCAAAGAAACTCCACTTTTTTAAAATTTGTCATTGCTAAATTCTACTTGGAAATTAAAAACATTGTTTTTTATACCCACCTGACCCTACACAATCATCAGACTAACTATTATCAGCAAATTGACTTTGGCATGTCAAATTTCAATTCCCTAAATACAGAATAGTTATCCTAGCAATTTAAAGAATTCCTAGGGATCAGTGCATAAAATTTCCCAATTAAATTTAAATAAAAGTAAACATACATTATACAAAACAAAATGAAAATATTAAAATTCCCAATTATAAAGAATTATGTGCAAAATTGGAATATTTTTGTGATACTGCAGAAAACTTTTTCATTGCTACTTAAGTCTAAACTTTTTTAAACATACAACTTAACTCATTTGATATAGTTCTTGTAACTTATTTGAATAAAATAGCATCTTGTTCATAGTTATTTCATTTTCAATTTTTATAAATTTAATATAGAAATGAAATTTAAAATATCTTGATTTTAATTGTGATTCACATCATGATTTAAATCGGCATACCCTACTTTTAGTGCTTCATTTTGTAAAATCAAAAATCATCTTTTCCTTCATGTTTCTTGCTAAAACCACCTTTTTAAATGCTGTAGTAGACTCGAACTCAAGCTGAAAAAAAATAAAAACTTTTTAACCAGCACAAATTCTATATCCTGCTTCAAAAATTATTTCAATTGTTTAAAATTTTAAAAATCCATTTACGAACAAATTGATAGTCACAAAACTCTTCTCATACTGTTAACTACTTGAATGAAGCCAGAATATAACGAAATATTGGAAATCATTTACTGTTCAAGTCCTCATGCTGTCATACAAACCTGCTCACTTCAAGTACTCTTCAAATTATATCAGTGTGCCTCAAAATCCCCAATGCTTGGGATGTTTTCTTGTTTATGAAGAATTGTATTTATTTTTGATCATCATCTGTTTCACATTTCATATTTTTTCTATTGGAAACAGCCAGAAAATCAGCTGAATAATGAAATCCTTTTAGCTATTTGGGAAATAGATGTTATCGTCGTTGGGATTTGGTGGCTACCGAATAGATTAATTGTCCTGCAGACAGTATGCATCCCTACTGAGAAATTTTAACTGGCTCATGGGCTAGATATTGCCCCAAATAGGTTTAATCAGTCTGTAGGCCTGATACAGCCCTCCAAATATTTTGTTTATCAGACTTTCAGACCCGATATAGTCCTCTGAATAAATGTAACTGTTCCACGGTCCAGATACAGCCCTTTGGACAGGTCTACCCAGCCCCCAGATCAAACATTCCTAGAGGATGCTGATTCATAAAAAATAAATATTTAATAAAGCAAACTAGAGCCATTTGATATTTTGTAAAAAGCTACATTGAAATTGGTGCAAGTAGATATATATAGTAGAGTTGGTGTCTGTTCTCTACACAAATCTTAATCAAACAAAACTGTTCGACCAATTCTCACCAAATTTGATACACTTATACTTAAGAACCCTGTGGGTAACTTAGGCTACATATTAACACCTGTTCTATTTGTCCTAGGTGTGCAGAGGGGGCTTAAAACAATTCGAAATCCTCATTAATAACATTGAGCATAAAATAATTATGGTCCACAACTAATTTTGTTTTACCAGAATAACTCAAAAAACAATTTTTTCCAAAACGAATTAAATTCTAATATTTATGTTTGAACTGATTTTTTATTTCTTCCCATAATATAAATAATTTATGAATATTTGATGAAAAAGGATATTTAAAATATTTAATTTTACATAATTTACATTTTGTAATGAAATACAAAAAGCCCAAACGAAAAACTCATGATCGTAAAAGCATAATTTTTATTTTGATATCTGGCAACACTAGAATTAATATTTTATTTTATAAATTTGATTTAGAATCCTGTGTTAAGTTGAGTTAAGACAGCGAAATGTTGCAGTCATATTTGAGCATTTCCAAGTTTTATAAATTTATGTTGTCTTTGTAAATAAATCATTGTGTTTATCAATATTTTTCAAACATCTTTTTTCGAATTGCTCTATTTCAGAATACCCAAGAAGTCGAAATTCGACACACTTGCTCATATCTTGTTTTTTTTTTTAATTCTGCATTTTTCAATGATCAGAATTTTGTTTCTGTTTTTCATTTGTGTTCCAGTATTTTACATATTGCAGATATGTTATTTAGGAGTTAAATTTTAAATTATTATTTTTATTTTCTGCAATATATCATTGACATGAGTAATTTCTTGACAGGATATAAATATTTCGACCAACTTTCCTTAAGTCCAGCTTTCCTTAAGAGTCACAATTCGCTATTTCGCACATTTTTAAAAATTCAATTTTTAAAAGATTTTTGTCGATAATGCAAAAATTGTTCGCTTCCATGCAGTCGTTCCCACGGAGAGCGGTAGCTCGCGCTCACTCACACATTGCTGCCTAGATTAGCGGACTTCTCGGAATCGGTGTGACGTCACTAGGGTTCCGAACCGCGGGGGCGGAATGTCAAATACAATATATACAATGTATTAAACAGGTTTAGTCTTGAATTAGGGCACGTGTCGATGCGTTGTGTGTTTTGTCAATTTATTTGTTTGTTTAAATATTTCGCCCTTACAAATTTATAAACATGGGTGAGAAGCGGAGAAACTGCAGTGTTGATACAAACAAAGAAATTAAGGACTCGTAAACTTCATAGATTGAGACAAAGATGGAAATAATTCTGTAAGCGGTGAATCTTTTGCTTCAATCGGCCGTTCGTACGACATAAACAGGTCTACGATATGTTCAATTTTGAAAAACAAGAATAAAATTAAGGAATACGTTCAAAATTGTGGAAATATATTTGTCATCATGGATTGATCTACATCAAAATAATGGTCCTTTGAGTTTTTCCTTATTCAAGCTGAGGCTCTTAGTTTGCATGAAGATTGGAAGACTAGATAAAAAGATTCTAACACGGTGTTTCAAACAAGTAATGGCTGGTTCGACACATTTAAAATGAGATATTCTTTACATAATATTAAATTCACTGGAGAATCGGCTGATGCAGATAAAGATGTTGCCAAAGAATTTATTTCTTCATTGTCCAAAATTATTGTAGATGGAGAATATTCCCCATGCCAAATATTCAAGTAGACGAGACAGGTTTATTTTGGAAAAAATGCCTAATCGTACATTCTTATCGAAGGAAGAATCAGTTGTGCCCCTGGACATAAACCTTCTAAAAACCGATTGACATTGCTTCTGGGCGATTGAGAAAGACACGGCATGTTATAGAACTCTTTATCAAGAAAAGAAAAAAGGGTGGTATTCAAGTAACACTCTTGACAAGTTTATAAAGAAAACACCTGAAAGCACTTAAACACGTCTCGTTAACTTACTTATGTATATTGATAAATATTTTTAATATATTGTTGATAAATAAATATTATTAATAAATAAATATTTTAAAATACAATTTTTGATGTTTTTTTACATCCCTCCACTTTCGAACATTCAATATTTGCACGTTTTCAGGAACTAATTATGTGCGAAAGTCGAGGGCCGCCTGTATATATATCATCTCTACTATTATAAAAGGAAATGTTTATGCGTGTGTAGTGCCCAGACGAATCTATATCACCTACAGCCATTAAATTTGGCACACAGGTAGTCCTAAAGGCGACTGAATGTCCCTTGAAGCCCAAATTTGAAAATTTCATCTAGAAAATTTTTAATTAATATTTTGTGCTGCGCAGGCGTAGCCCCTCCTCCACTATGATGTATCTGTGCAGACCGATCTGACAAAGATACTTATCGCACATGCTAACTTCTATTAATGTTTTCAAACTGCTGACCATCCAACATATTCAAAGTGCTCTTGATTTTTATTTCAGTAGTGATTATTTCATAACTTTTGAATTTGTATAATTTCTGCAATTTTAATCCCATTTTTATTTCACGCAAATAACTACATTATTTTTGTTTAGCGTTATGAAATAACAGTGTTTATTACTGTTTAATTTGGTTTGGATTTCACTGACATTGTGATTCATTTAGGTTGTTTGTCAGAATCAGTGAGGTGACATAACAAGACTTTTTAAAAATATAGAATTACATTTATAAACATTCAATCACATTTTTATTTCAGTAGTGGTTTTTCATAACTTACTTTTGAATTTGTATAATTTCTGTATTTGTATAATACAAATCTACCAACACTACATGTGACACAGATGAGGGTGTGAACCACACAACAATTTTTGAAGACAATTGAAGCCATCTGGAGTACCAAACAGTTTTTGAAGACATTGAAGCACCCTCACACATATTACAGCTAGAAATTGGGGCACCAATTATGCTTAGAAATCTGCATCCACCTTCACTGCAATGGAACAAGACTCAACAAACTTATGCCTAATATTATTTAAGCCACCATCATGACTGGACATGCTACAGGTGAAGATGTATTCATTCCTAGGATCCCAATCATCCCTTCGGATCTCCCATTCCAATTTAAACGCCTTCAGTTCCCTGTTGGTTTAAGTTTCTCCATGAGCATCAACAAGCCTCAAGGACAATTGCCAAAAGTTGTAGGACTCGATCTCATTACAGTGTTTCTCCCATGGTCAACTGTATGTGGGTTGTTCAAGAGTTGGAAAAGCCGAGAATCTTTACATCCTAGTTCCAAATGGAAGAACATTGAACATAGTGTATCATGAAGCTCTCTAAGCAAGAATTAGGTGAGGTGGAAGGAATGATGCGGCATGCCCATGTCATGTCAGGTGGTGGTGGGACTCATTCTTAAAATTGTTTTTTCTTTTTAATGTTTTGAGAATCAGTGAGGACCTAAAAGAATGATGTCACTAGTAAAACCATGATTGTACTGCTAGTATATATATATTTGCATCCAAAATAAATTGTAGAAGCTATGAAAAAGTTAAAAAATTATTTTCCGTGCACTTAAATGATGTTTGCATTTTTCTATGAAAGGTAATTAGTCTGATCACTTTTCAATCAAAATTCAATCCGAGCAATACCGGGTAATTCTGCTAGTATATACGTATATATTCAAGTTGAATTTAGTTCGTTAAAATTAGAATAGTTAATTTCTATAGCACTTTCTCTAGTCATATTTTGTTTTCCCTTGTGTTTTCTTGTGAATCAGTCAGACTATAGAAAACCTGATTCTCATTTATTGATTTACACATTTTTATGAGTAATGTTCTTTCACTTTATATTGTTTATTTTAAAGGCTTAATAATTTTCAGAACTTTATTTAGTATTTGTAACTTATTTTCCTTTATTGCATTTAATATTTTTTCTGAGAAGTGTAGATTTCATGTTTTTGAAATTCATACTTTTAAATTTTAGAAAACGAGGAATGAAGGAATCTCCTGTTACTGCTCCAGGTGAGGTTTTATTCCATATAATTTCATGGTGTGTGTGCTTTTTCTGCAGGCAAAAACTTTTCTGTTCTGTTTTATATAACTCATGTATACCAAACACATATTTCATGATGAAACAGGGTTCAAACTCATCTGCATAAAAAATAATAGTGTTTAAAGAATAAAATTATGAAATGCATTTCATTCACTCATATCTTGTATTAACCCCAACTTGGAGTAATTCAGCCCCATTCTTTCCCCAGAGCCAGAAATATTTTATGAATTATGCAACATGGTTTATTGTAACATAGCAGTGAAAAATTTCAATATTAGATTTATTATGATCATGTTACAAGAACATTTTTTAACCTTTAGACTGACTGGTACAACAGTTGTACAATCGTCGGATTTCTTTCTGAAGCGGCTCCATACAGATGAGGTACCGCTGATTTTACCCTTTTAAATGACTTCTGACATTGATCATTATTTGCAAGCTGTCAGCAATTGGCTCTTAGGAGGATCTGTCCTTTTCTTCAATGCCCTTCCATGATAATCATTGTGAATTCTTTTGGAAAAACAAAATCGCATGGGTAATATTTCTCATTCTAAGAAGTAGATTTGAAAGTACAGGTAACCCCCGTATAACACGGCACTTCTATAGCACGGATTCACTCTAAACGGTTCGAGAATTGGGAACATCCCCATATAACACTGCTTTTATGGAATGATTGGAATAACGATGCGAAAAGGACGGGCATTATAAAAGTTTAATTTAAACGGTGTAGCATGGGAATATCCTAAGAACTACACGCGCTGATATTATCTCGAGATAAATTAAATAAAAAGTAACTTAGCTTAGAAGGGACATGGCGTCTCTTGGGGATCCCCGCTCGTCATCAAAAAGAAAAAATGACAAGAAAACTTAACGTTTTTCTTTCTCACAAAACTTTAAGGTCGTTGGACTGAGGCGAAAAAAAAGAGAGCGTGTTCTTCCTCTCCACGCTTTTTATCGATTTTTCAGGGGGTCGCAAATCAGGGGAGATGGTCTTGTCAATCAAGGGAGCTGGACTTCCTGATTCGCTGTTTTTAAACTAGCTCATTAGTAATTTGTTACATGGACACACATGACATGGCATGACGTAACTTTCTGGACGATTCTTAGCATAGTTAATGAGTGTCGCTGGAGCGAGGGAAAAAACGGAATTGAGAAATAAAGCACTTAAAAATAAATGGCATCACTGATCTCGTGGCTGTCACTCTGAATTTGATTAGATTGGATTGAAGTGGTGTGTTCTTGAACCGACACACAGCACTGGTGTGTTCGTGAACTGACGCACAACAGTAAGTAGTACTCAACCTTTTTTAAAGAAATAATGTTTTTATTTTTATGAATTAATCTGTAGCCCTAAGCTATGTCTTGCAAAAATAAAAAATGTCTCTTAAAAGACATTTCATCTCCATGGAAACAAAATTACAAATTTTAGATCGGCTCAAAAAGGGCGAAAAGATACGTCGCCAAATCGTTGGATTTAAATGAAGCGACAATACGGACTATAAGGAGAAATGAACAGAAAATTAGAGATTCCGTTGCTGCAGGCTGTTCTATCATCTCCTCAAACATGACATCTCGTCCTAGGGCAGCAATAATTGAGCAGATGGAAAAAGCCCAAAACGGATGCCACTGAGCACCAATATTATTAAACACAAAGCCTTGAAAATTTATGACTACTTAAAGGAAAATGGAGAAACTGCTACTAATCCAGATTTTGTAGCCAGCAAAGGATGGTTTGATCATATGAGAAAACGCTTATCACTACAAAACCTAAAAATAGAAGGTGAAAGTGCATCAGCCGATAAAGAAGACACCAAAATTTATCCAATGGAATTGAAAAGAATTATTGAAGAGGGTGGATATTCAACACACCAGGTTTTTAATGCCGACGAGACATGCTATTATATATTTTCATAATTAAGATAAATATCTTTATTAAAATTTTCTTAAGAAGTAATACATATGAATATGAATTAAACAATGTTTTCTTCGTCATCCCTAAGCACTATTAACCGAGGGCGTTTTCTTTTTGGCAAGATATCCTCATCCTCTGAGCATTTTTCTGCATTATCTTCAGATCCATGCTCTACCTTTTGCAAAAAATCTGTTATTTTAGATTGCTCGCTTTTAGTTAAAAGATCTTTATAAATTTCCTTATATGGTGCTAAGCACTTATGAAGTTCTCTTTTAAACTTTGTGCTCCTTTCATTTGAATGATCTTCATTTAAGAAATATGACTCTAACTGTATGGCTAAGCCTAGGCCTTTCTTTATGCTTTGTAGAGTAAACTTTTTAACTTCTTTGTCTTCACCTATGCTATCATCCTCTGAGTTATCATGGATTCCAGATATCATTTCTACCAAACTTGCTTCATCAATTTCTTCTTCCACCAGTAATTCTTGGATATCTTGTGCAGTCATATCGTCAAAACCTTCCCCACCTAGAGACTTAGCAATTTCTACTACTGCATCCATTCTGTTTTCTGCTGTCTCGAATAAATTTTCACTTTCAATTGACTCCGGCCATATTTTTTTCCAACAATTTAATGTCGTTGGTTTTATTTCTCTGATGGATGAGTTTATTAGATTAATGCAGTCCAAAATTGTGAAGAGTTTCCATGCCTCCTTGACGTCCATAGATTCATCATCGATTTTGTTCAAAACCCATTGTAATGATCTCCTTATGTAATTGGCTTTAAATGTAGCTATAACTCCCTGATCTAACGGTTGAAGTAAAGCAGTTGTATTTGGAGGTAAAAAAATTATTTTGATATTTGGGTTATTTAAATCTTGTGGATGGCTGGGTGCATTTTTTATCCAATATAAGTAGAACTTTAAAATCAAAATTTTTCTGTTTTAGGTAGTTTTCCACACTTGGTACAAAACAGTTTAAAAACCATTTCTTAAATAATTCAGTAGTCACCCAAGCTTTCTTTATTTGCTGCCCAGTATACCGGTAAATTAATCTTATTTAGGTTTTTCATTGCACGAGGATTGAGAGATTATAAACCAGCATAGGTTTTACCATGTGATCGCCTGAAGCATTACTGCACATAAGTAATGTTACACAGTCTTTTGATACCTTGAAACCTGGCGCAACTTTTCGTCTTTAGAAATATATGTCCTCTTGGGCATTTTTTCCCACGAATGAGCAGTCTCGTCGGCATTAAAAACCTGGTGTGTTGAATATCCACCCTCTTCAATAATTCTTTTCAATTCCATTGGATAAATTTCGGAGGCTTCTTTATCGGCTGATGCACTTTCACCTTCTATTTATAGGTTTTGTATTGATAAGTGTTTTCTTATACGATCAAACCACCCTTTGCTGGCTACAAAATCTGAATTAGTAGCAGTTTCTCCATTTTCCTTTAAGTAGTCATAAATTTTCAAGGCTTTGTGTTTAATAATATTGGTGCTCAGTGGCATCCGTTTTTTTGAACAGTCTTCAATCCAGATGCTAAGGGCTTTTTCCATCTGCTCAATTATTGCTGCAATAGGACGAGATGCTATGTTTGAGGAGATAGAACAACCTGCAGCAACGTAATCTCTAATTTTCTGTTCATTTCTCCTTATAGTCCGTATTGTTGCTTCATTTAAATCCAACGATTTGTCGACATATGATATCTTTTCGCCCTTTTTGAGCCGATCTAAAATTTGTAATTTTGTTTCCATGGAGATGAAATGTCTTTTATGAGACATTTTTTTATGTTCGCCAGACATAGCTTAGGGCTACAGATTAATTCATAAAAATAAATATTATTTCTTCAAAAAAGGTTGAGTACTACTTACTGTAAAAACTGATAAAAAGCATGGAGAGGAAGAACACGCCCTTTTTTTTCGCCTAAGTCCAATGACCTTGCAGTTTTGTGAGAAAGAAACGCGCTAAGCGTTCTTGCCATTTTTTCTTTTTGATGACGAGTGGGGATCTCCAAGAGATGCCATGTCTCTTCTAAGCTAAGTTACTTTTTATTTAATTTATCTCGAGATAATATCCGCGTGTGTAGTTCTTAGGATATTCCCATGCAACACCATTTAAAATGAACTTTCATAATGCCTGTCCTTTTCGCATCGTTGTTCCAATCATTCCATAAAAGCACCGTGTTATATGGGGATGTTCCCAATTCTCGAACCGTGTTAGAGTGAATCCGTGCTGTAGAAGTGCCGTGTTGTACGGGGGTTACCTGTATATTTTCACTGACAAAGATTTTGGAAAGTGTTGACCATTCTAGTATCTACAAACTGCTTGACAGGTCCATGCTCTTGCTTTGACCAGATGGCATAACACACAATGATGTTCTTTTCGTTATTGATGTAGCAGGGTAAAAGCAGCAAAGTCCATTAAGTCTTATTCCAGGATAGGACGTGACCTATGTTGCACACAGTTGCCGGATAAATTAGAGCACATTTTCTACAGGTAGATGCTCTCATTTCCCATACAAAGATATTTACGAAGTCTTCATTTCACAAGGAAGCTTTTAACCCTCTGGATGTCGACCCGCCCGAGACGGCTTCTCATTCAGACTACCGCCAGCCGCCCGTCCGGCCTTTAAAGTAATCAGCGTTTCTGCCCCTCTACCAGTGAGGAGGGTAATCGGTCATCCCCACTCTACAAAGGATTTTCGAACATCTCCTTGTCACCTGAAGGTGTACTAAATGATCATCAGGTGTTAGGGGGTCGATTTCTAAGTACGTTCTTCAGTCTGTCTGCGGATCGGATAACCACCTGTGAGATTTTTTGCCTTTAAAATGACTCGGTACAGAAGAATTTTGACTCGAGAAGAGATCGAAACAATACTTTTTAATGATACAGATGAATCAGATTTGGATAGGAGTGAAGATGACGAATTGGAAATGCCAACTAAGGAATTGGGAAACAATTCGATCAGTGTCGATAGTGAATCCGAAGATGAAGAAAATATAGATATTCTTCATACTGAAAAAAATGACGGTACCGTTGAATGGGATTCAGAAGTGGTTGAGAACGAACGCATAAATGTCCCCCAATTCACTAATTTTTCTGGTCCCCTTCATGTTACCACCTGGCTCTTCAGCGTTGGACTATCTAAAATTATTAATGAGTGAAGAGATATGCGAACTCATCAGGGTTAATACAAATAAGTATGCTGAATTTTGTACCAAAATGCGAGGATTTGCAGACGAGAGATGGGAACCTATTGCGAGCATCAAAGAACTATGGAATTTTTTTACAGTTCTGCTTGTAATGAGTATTGTACGCATGCCTAGAATCACTGATTACTGGTCCAAAAATGAGACACTTGGAAATTCAAGAGTGAAAATGATGAGTAAAAATAGATTTTTACGCATTAAACACTATTTCCATATATCCGACAGGGAATACGAACTTAAGAAGGACAGTGAAAATTTTATTTTCACCAAAGAGTAGAGCCACTAGAAACATACTTGCGAAAAGAATTTTCCGAACATTTTAAGCCGTACGCTCACTTATCAGTTGACGAAGCACTGGTCAAATTTAATGGAGAATTCTATAATTCTTGCTATAATTTAGAATACAGTTACCGTTGTTCGGTAGCTGTGCTTTAGAATACAGTTAGATAGTTCTTCGGTAGCACCTCGATCTATCACACATTGTTACTTTCACTTGGATTAATGTTTGGTTTGGAGGCAGTAGAGAAAATATGGTCTGTTTCTTTAGAACTGAGGGCTCAAAGCTTCCAACAATTTCTTTCACCTTACCCTTGGGATCCCCACAATGTTAAATTTCACATGGGTATTTACCACCCAAGTGTTAACAACTGGACCTCTAAAGAAAGGTAGAAAAATAGTAAATGGCCTCTCTATTCAAGGCAGCTCTTAGGTTTAGCTCTCACTGCTTGAGGATGAACACGTGTTTTTGCTGCAATGAGAAACGTAAACGACTGTAGCTGAGGGTGTTTTTCGCGTTGAAGAGAATAGAGCGGAGTTGGGACCGAAGGATTCAAGTGATCTTTTTTGTCCATTGTCCCTTTCAATACTATGCTTCATATAAAAGAACCAGTGTTGCTGTTTGTATACAGGTTACGGGAAATCGAAGCCTGAGGGACAGAGGGAGATTCTTGAGTGAATAATTGACTTCGTGTCGATAAGCCAGTTTCTCTTGTATACAAAACCACTTGTATCGACCGGTAACATGAAATAATCCGAGAAATGTTTTAAACATTAGTCCCGAAGTGGTCGTTGAGGGTATGTCGTAACCCAATAATCAAACGAACAAAATTCTAAGAATGCATACTTTAAGAATGAGATGACTTATTAGTAGCTGAGTTTTATGTTTTCTCTCATCTGACCATTTTAGCCGCTTGGTTTTTTAGAATGGAAGTTATCACAAATTTATAACAATAGAAGAAACTATAATGCACTTCTCATTTTGAGTGACGCTCACTTGACCGTCACTTTCAACGCGGAATTTGACTCAAGTACATGTTCACTTGTATTGTTATGTAAAATTTAATTCCAAGACATGTTTTGTACCTACGCATATACAATAGTAGCTGAAAAGAAAAATTGTGTAAAGAATGACTTTTAA
Source organism: Meta bourneti (assembly GCA_933210815.1). NCBI lineage: Eukaryota > Metazoa > Arthropoda > Arachnida > Araneae > Tetragnathidae > Meta > Meta bourneti. The sequence continues at coordinate 93,603,338 of OW119922.1, forward strand.
ATTGAATTACGAGCTATAAATCCTAATTTTGCGATTAATTAGTGAGGGTTGGGTAATAGTAGTAAAGTGTGAATTTTGTTTCTAATAAATAAAGGTTATCACACTTAAAGGTTTGCCTATCTCTGTTTAGGAAAAAGCGCATATTTTTAAGTCCCGTAAACGAATAAAACGTCCATTTCAGGGACATAACTGTGACGTAATTCTTGCATATTTTATTGCAAATGCTTTTGGTCTACAATTTTAAAAGAAACCATTATCAAAAAAATCACGCTGCTTTTAAGATCATATTTATAAGGAAGAATTATTGAAAAATAACCACTTTTATCACTTTGTATTATATTTCCGAAAACCTTTTTTAAACATCAATTTCAAAGCAAAAGATATATTATTAATTTGAAAATTATCACGAATTTTTGATACATTGTTTTAAAAATAAGATAAGAAATTACAAATTAATTGCCGATAACACAACAGAAAAAGTATACCTTGTATATTCCTGTTGCAAGAGATTTGAAGTAAAAGAGATCAGAGGGAAATAAAGAAATTAAATTGCCTTTTTAAAACATTTAATGAAAAATATGTACTTAAAATTAAACGTAACCTAATGTGTTTGTTCTAAAATTAAAAAATATTTTCCTTGTTTTATAAGTAAGCGCAATTGCTTTACTTTTGCACTATATTTCATTAAAAGAAAATTGTTCTTTCTAACAATTTGACAATTTTCTATCCGTGTTTTCTTTTTGAGAGTTTAAAAATGCTCTGTAATGGACGATGAACATCAGCATACACAACATGTCTATATATATAATTCTAAGATCGACTTATAAGTTGAAAAGAGCACTTTCCATACAACCCCCCATTAAAACCAGCGCGGTTTTCGGTCCCAGTGTAGAGTCCCCCGATTAGGTGTAAAATAAGTTGCAAACGAGGGGGGAAGAAATATTGGTGATTGAACTAATGCTACTCGGGCGTTTTGGGTTTCTGAGGTCATGATGTTTAGATGCGTACGGATGTCAGAGGGTTAAATCATGAGTTCTTTACGTTTCTTACTACAATAGCCTGTGATCACATGATGGGGCACTTATAAATGTAGAAAGAAATTTCTCCAAACACAGTTCTTAGATAATAGCTGCTCTTTTATGCTGGTACATTTTTTACATTTTAAATTAGGTGATTTGGAACAGTTTCTAATCAGATTTCTTTGGATTTTTATTCTTATCTCTATTAATTTTTGTTGTTTTAAATCTGACATGGAGGTGAGCTACAAAAATTAACATACAGCCAGCTCTGCATTACATAAATTAACCCACTCTTCATAGCATAAAAATATCTCCCGAAGCATTCTTGAGAAGGCAAGTTGTATTTCTTTTGGATATTTTGTTTGCTTGTATTGTTTGTAGTAATAAGAAATTAGATTTTGTCAATGAAATACTCTAATTCTGCTTAAATTTTTCAGGACCAAAACGAAAATGTATTGGGAAAAAGAGCCAGGATGGACGTTATGTAAGGTTTTAAAAATAATTGTTTAATGATTGTAATTCTGGAAATCTCCATTACCATCCCTTTTAGTGACATTTTTAAGACAGTTTCTTGTCGTAAATATACGTTTTCTGTATAATTTCGGTTTTCTATTCCATATCTTCAAGATAGGATATTTTTGCATTGATTGTATTTTAATAGGTTTATTGTGCAGTTTGTAAAATTTGTTAAATCATTTGGTAAAACTATTTTTTGTTGAACAGCAGATGGTCACTTTAAAGGTTGGGTCATTCCATGCAAATTGGCTGTGGCTGACATCACCAATTTTAATGAAAATGAGTTTTTAAATAGGTCATTTGTAGTAATGAGCAACTGCAAGTTTTATAAATCTATTTTGTTAATTATTGGCGTTCAATGTCACACAAATTTAGATTTTTAGCACTGCAAGTGGCCTGTTTGGGACCCTATAATTCAATAAGTTATTGACTTAAATTAAAAAAATTTTATAGTCACATACTTCAGAAAAAAGTCTCTAAGGAGAAGTCAGATTATAATTTAACAGCTGTCACTGCTGAATCAGAGATCGACGAAAATAGAAGTTTTGCCAATTTGCTACACATTTCAAATTGCTCTGGTATCTATCTCTTGAAATAGAATGCCAATATTAAAAGTATTCTTGATGAAGATCTTTTTATAACAAATAGTTTGACTTAATGTAGTGATTATATTTCTATTCCTTAATAAGAAAAAACATTTTAAAAGTAAAATTATGGAAAAATGCTGTTTCTCAATTTTTTAAAATACATGTTTAACTGTGAAGGAAAGCTCCGAAAAGATCAAAACTTTTCAACGTTATGGATCAAGTTGTGTATTATACACTGAAGAGCCAAAACATTATGACCACCTACTCAATAACGCATTTCGTCTCCTTTGGCCTGCAAAACAGCTGCAACTCGCCTGGGCATAGATGCCACAAGTTCTTGGTACATGATTGGAGACAGGTTGTACCAAATGTCTAAGCAGCGGTCACGCAAAGTCGAGATATTCGGACATGGTGGTGTTTGAGCTCTGAGCTGCCTCTCCATGACATCCCAAATGTGCTCTATCGGATTAATATCTGGCGAGTTAGGTGGCCAGGACATTAAGTGGAATTCATCAGTATGCTCCTCGAACCACTCCAACACAATCCGAGCCTTGTGACATGGGGCGTTGTCCTGCTGGAAGATTCTATATCCAGTTGGGAAGACAGACGCCATGTAAGGGTGCAACTGATCCGCAATGATGTTCAGATAGTTCGCAGCTTTCATGGTCTGTTCTACCACAACTACGGGTCCCAGAGGCACCCATGAGAACGTCCCCCAAAGCACAATACCGCCACCACCAGCCTGTGTATGACCTGCTGTTCAAGAGGGGAGCAACTGTTCGCCTGGCAGACGGCGTACCCTGACACGACCATTGACGTGATGAATGAGAAATCGGGATTCATCTGACCCGGCAACACTCATTCATGGTCCAGTCTCGGATGTTCCCGGGCCCACTGTAGGCATAGTTGACGATGACAGTTGGTCAACAGAGGCACATGAGTGGGACGTCTGCTGCACAGTCCCATATCCAACAGTGTCTGCTGAACTGTGTGTTCCGAAACACTTGCGCTTGGACCTGCATTGTATTGGGCTGTCAGCTGAGCCACTGTCTCGTGCCGATTTTGCTTTACCAAGCGGTACAGTCTCCGACGTCCTTTTTCTTTGATGACGCGTGGACGACCAACACCTTGGCGTCTACTGCTGGTGTCACCATCATTTATCCACTTTGCATGAATACTAACAACTGCAGATTGTGAACACCCTACCAGTCGTGCAGTTTCTGTGATACTCGTTCCGAGTCTTCGGGCCATTATGATCTGTCCCCTCAAATTCGCTTAGATCAGCAGCCTTTCTCATCACTCGCAAAAGTAAGTGCAAGAATGATTACTTACCTTCTCCAGCAGCAGTTAAATACCATTCTCACTTAATCACGTGCCCTCCACGTCATCCAGACGAGTTCATTGAAAAATGTGGGGATGGTCATAATGTTTTGGCTTGTCAGTGTATGTCCTGAAGTTTTCATTATCGTATTTTTACTTTTGCTCCAGGGATATTTTTAACTAGATGTGCATTTCAAACGACAACGGTGTGTCATTTGAAATATGACAATGTATGTGTAAACGTGACATTTTTTATCAGCTGTAGCTTTTTAATGGTAATTTGTTCAGATTTCATAATTTACTTAAGTTAAAAATAATTTGGTATTTCATTGTTCATTTGGGATTTCCTTGTTTTCATTTCACTGTTGTTTGAAATGCACATATGCATAGAATGGGAAGGAATGTTATGATTGGCAATAATATATATCGGCAGTTGTGGCAATTGTTTTGGAATATAACCCATCTTAGTACTATTCAAATAGGTGTTTGGCGACGAAACTCAGTCGCCAATTTTACGACGGGCAATACCTGTTTTGCGTGTTACCGTTTGTTTAGGACTCAAAATACAATCCTGAATCTTTTTTTTCAAGTAATGCATATTAAACTATATTCCTCTAAAATATAGTTTTCGTCAGTTTTCCTTTGTTTGATTTTGTATGCCTATGTGAAGTGGAAAATCGTCATTTTATAGTTTTCCTTCGCTATTTTGAAGATGAAGAAAATAAAAGCCGACTTCCAAACTTCATCAATAGTTTTATACCAAGCACTAACTGGCATGGATTTCAACAATGCCTTTAAATTCCTTGAGCCCATGGAAACATTTTTAATTTTATCAAAATCGTCAATTTGTTTTTCACTACTAATTTGTAGCTTGAATATGTTTGTTTAAAATTGTTATTTCCACAGATAAAAAGAAATTTTTTCATATATTACAAAAATATGAAATATTTTTGTCTACATTAAATAATTTTTGAGAAACTGATCTCAGACATGCAACATTAAGCGATTTCACAACTGTTCTTCAAAGTTGCAAGTCCTTAAAATGCCTGAAACTGACAAAATATTTCATTTTGAGCCAACGTATTTTGTATATTTTTGCATAAACTAAACCCATCCCAAGTTTCATGAAAATCCGTCACCATACGGCCACAGGTTTTTCCTGATTTTTGCTCATTTCACATGGAATGACCCAGTTAAAATTTTTTTCCTATCATTTTTCAACCATGTTAATGAAACCTGTTTTCGATTATCTCTTTGAGCAGCTACTTCTCAAAACTGAAGTAGGCTATCTGCATTTTTTAAAACAGTAATCGGGAATTTAGGCATAAAGGATGTTTAGCGTCAGGGTATGAAAAAATCATGATAAAAAATCAGATTTCTTAAATTTAAATAAAATTGTAATGATTTTTATTAATTGGTTGCCTTTGCATGTTTAAACTTGTGAGATTTGAGACATGCAAATCACAGTACACCTAATTCTGTTTTTGCATGAACTTTTTTTACACAAATTTGATTTAACACGAATTCAAAATAAATACTTCATTCTTTTTACGCGAGTTATTTTGATTTAACACGAGCTGTCCAATCCAATTTCTAACAATGTTTTTTGCCTAAATTCTAAGAAAACAAAATTTTATTTGTCGCGTAGATCATTTCCATTTTCTATATGTATAACAGCTAGTGTGTGTGTTTTGAAACGCGTGCTTTCCTCTAGATACATTACATAACGTTTTTATTATTGAATTTGGTGCACATCTACTGTATTCGTGCATTGTATCTTTGGAAGACATTTAGTATGTAGCTCTATAGTGAAATTTGTGCACATATAAATTTATAAATTTTGCCGAAAGTCAATAAATTGCAAGTTTGCAAATTTTTCATGCCTTTATTTATTAATTTTAATTTGAGATATTTTTCGGTAGCCCTTATAAAATGTCACATAATTCACCCATTACCAAAACGAAAAGGAAAGCGATTTCTTTGGAACTTAAAATTCAAATTTTAGATTGTCTTACAACTGGACAAGGTGCTACCTCTGTAGGAAAGCATTTTGGTGTACATGAAGCTACCATAAGAACAATTAAGAAAAATGAAGCTGCAATTAGGAAGTCGGTATGTTCTGGAACAAAAGTAAGTGTTAATTCATCATCATATAGAAGAGATATTGTCAAGGAAAAGATGGAAAAGGCTCTGGTAATATGGATAGAAGATAAGTCACAAAAAAGAGTACTAGATGGAAATGCCATCAAGCAAACAGCACTAAGAATTTATAGACAGATTAAAGAAAAGGAACCAAGCACTTCATCTCAATTAAACAGAAAGTATGAATTTTCTGCTAGTTGGATGACAGGGGATGTAGAACAGATTTTTTTTGTTCATGAAGAATTTTTTTCATTTTCATTACATATTACATGTGTATTTTGTTGAAATAAAATAATAAGCTTAAAACGAATATTTTCATGATTTTTTTAAAAATTATTTTTACTGATTTTTTAGATCCGGAACCAATCTTCTTTTCTTCCATAGATACAGTGTCTTTTTTATACAAATTCTTCAGGAACGTATCTATTGTGTAAAAACAGAATTAGGTGTATAGATTCTAGATAGCATTAATTTATGTTAAACATTAATATATATATATTTAGAAAATATAGCTGGGCAAATTTTAGAAGATTGAAACAATAAAAGCCTTCATTGGGTCTTGTTACTTTTATCTTTCAATTGAATTGTATTGATACATATGCACAATACTCAAAATTCTAAATTAAAAATAATCATTTTATAAGGGGAGGAAATTTTAATTTTCTGGACTTTTGTTGCCCAGCTTGTTTCTTGTGAATGCCTTACTTGTCTGTTAACTGACATAAAAATATAAATTTAAACTCATTTAAATTTGCAGGAACCAAATTTTTCTGTATTCAAAAGAAAATATATGGAATACAATGTTTTTACAAAGAGGAAATAAAAAAACATCTGCTTTTGAATTTTATTAATTACAGGCATAATATTAGATGAATATTTTGCTTTTGCTAATATTAAGAGGTTCTATTTAAGTTGAATCAATTTGATCACAAAGGGTTTACTTAAATAAACCAGGAATGAGGTGCACCCATACTAGTTTTTAACATACTGAAAACAAATTTTAAACAGTGCTTGATTTCCTCTTGAAAGAGCTTTCCTCTGGGACGACTCAAAATTAGCCAAAAAATACTTTTATGCAAGACATGAACTAAAAGTAAACTCAGCCTGTGCCTGCTTTTAGTGAGTAGAAAGAAATATTTGTTGGTGAGTTGTCATTCCAATACAGGTACCAACTCCTAGAAGCCTGAACTTCTTGTGCCCCACAAATAGGAGAGGTAAATATTTCCAATGAGAAACTAAATAAGTTAAAAAAGCCTCTACACAAAGCATGCCACACAGGAGCCTTATCCCCTTGAAAGTTTTATGGTAGACTCAGGACCCCCAAATATAAGGGGTAAATATTACAATTAACCAAATATGCAGTGATTTGATCTCTTAATGAGATCACTTTACCAGAAGAGGCGCCAAGTTCTAGAGACCAGAACTCTTGTCCCTCTGTAACAAGAGGTTTAAATATTACAAATACACTGATAATATTCATAATTATTTATATTAACAAAATAAATACCTAGTTATGAAACTTCTGTATGAAGTGATGTTTTACTTCTCCCAATAATTACTCAATGTTGGCACAGCTACATCATAATTAATATTACCGTCTCTAATATGGAATCCAGTTATTTTCAGTTAACCAGGGTCATTCTTGAGGTGTTGCTGAGTAGTAGCAAATTTTAAAACTTATTTGAATGAAATGACATGCATTCCCTGCCCCAGGTTATTTCATTTTAATATTATTAAACCTCAATTAAAAAAACAGGATTTAAATTTTGATTTAAACCAATAAAAATCATTTGATTTAAATTGTCATACCCTGGTTGGAGTGTCTCAAATTTTAATTATACATAACTTCTCTTTTAGATTGACAGATACTGCTGGGTTTGTCATAAGTCCGATGACAATTCACAGGACAAGATTTGTTTCACCTGTCCCAGAGTTTATCACTCTGCATGTTTGGATAAAGGCTCTAACGTTTTCAGCGATAAAGATGTGTGTCCAGAATGTCAACAAATTTCTGTTGATGGAACAGAGCCTTCAAAAACCTTAACTTGTAAATATTTGAAGACGCTACTTCTTGCTACAATTAAGCATAGGATTTCAGAAAAGGAATATAGAAAACATGTACGTATATTTTATTTATCTTTTTAAAATTGATGTCATTATTCTTGAAATTATTGCAATTGAAAATAATTGTTTCTATATTTGAATGACTTTGCGTTTATGGCTCAATTGAATTCCCATAGAATTTGATATTGTTTGGCATGGTTTTAAAACTTGGAAAAACAAGCATTAAAGTGAACGTTAGTTTTAAATTGTTCATTTTGTTAAAAATGTAAACCACACATCACCTAATTTAACTATTAAATAATCTTTTAGCTCTTTGGAAATTGCAATATTTTACATAAAAGTAATGGTTCTACTATTTTTTGAGTCTGAGTTCAAAATGAGTAAAAACACCAAATTTAAAAATCAGAATCGGAGTGGGAAATTTATCTGAAACAGGAAATATGAAATTAAAAAGTAATTTATATGCAACCAATGCACACACAAAACATGTTGAGTAAGTAAAAGATATGCAGAAACTGCCAATTAAAATTCTTATTACCGTATCAATTGTAGATGAAGTAAGCATATAATATAAATTTAATAAATTAATATTAAAATCTGCATAAATTGTGTTGCCAAGTGAAAAAACGAAATTTTCTTGTTTTCTATATTTCATTGCTTTTCGTGCATTCTATGCATTTAACAATCAACTACTGTACACTTTTGTGACTTAAATTAATCCTGAGCTTATGGAAATATTGTAAAGTAAGCTCAAAGTTAACTGAAATGGAAAACCATAACAATGCCATTCATATATTATAACTATTTTACACAATTTATTTACTAGTGTGGAAGCAATGCTGGCAAACATTTAGAGTAACAGGAGTGTTGGATCTTTTAATGTTAAAACTCTAATTTTTTTCAGATATGAAGGCCTAAAAAGTACTAATTTTTAATCTGATTAAAAAAGGGGGAAAACATTTTCTTTTAATTTTATCCAACAGTTGCTTTTTACCTGTTATAAAAAATATTTTTTGTTATGCAGTATCAATTAATTTCAAGCAAATATAATTTTTATAAGCATATTTCTTAATTTTTAATGTGTCATTTGGTCTGAAATTATTCTCAATTTGGTACATCAACTGCATCACTAGTTGTTAATTTCATGAATTTCATTTTGCTTTATTATATATGTACTTTTTATTTCTTAGAAAATATTCTTCAGCTGGCCACCAAATACTGAACTTGTCAAAGTGTTTGATTTTCAAATGCTCATTGATGTGAGTAATTATGCTACATTATTATCAGCATCTTTTGTAAGTGCATTTTGCCCATAATATAACTTATGAAGTCAATATTTGAGCTTTAGTGCTACAGCTTTTCTTTTCTGTCATGTACCTCTTATGTTGCCTGGTTTGTATTTTCTGGATTGCTGTGAAATTTGGATTGTGTTTCATAATAATGAGATTACTAAAAGCTGTTGAAACTAAGAATTCTAATTTGTTTTGTTATGGTCTTGTGAAAAAAAATATTTTTAAAAATATCCAATGTTTTAATTTTAAATTTTCACCTTTATTAAGTATTAATGAGTTTTAAGTATTTCTTATTAATTATAAGTTAATTATTTCTTAGTAATCAATTTAATTCCATATTAATTAATTTCATCTTTAGTTGTGAATTATTTCTTATTAATTAATATAATTTCTTATTAGTGAAGTATTTCTTTTTCTCAATATAATGCAAAGTTTTGTTTATCAATGTTCAAAATTTTTTAAGTTTCATTTTTAGGACAAATTGAATTTTTTAATGCCATGATTTCAAAAGTAAGTCAGATTAGCTGCTTATCAATGAAAAGAAGTGAAAATTGTCTTAGTGATGTTGCTAATAGATTACCATGTCAAATAGTCATAGTAACATTCAGATATGCTAGGAGTAATGATCGGATGACTGCAATATATTTTTCTTTGCTCCACCTGAGGCATTTTATTCTTAAAGCTTATGAGTTGTTGAATTGTATGTGGTTTCTATAAACTCCTACTTAAGAATGTCCATGGCTCCTATGGTTGCCTACAGCCAGCTGACTGGAATTATGAACATTACAAAAGCTTTGAAGATTTTATTGAAACTTACGGTTTCTAAAATATCTTATTTAGACTTAGGAAAAGTCATTAATAACACTTTATCTTTTAGTTTCTATCTATTTATTTATTCGAATTGAAAAATGTGGAAATAGGAAGAATGGGTATCTGTTTTAGCCATTTTTGCTTTTACCAATGATAGGACTATGCTAGTCAGAAGACAAAACTACTGGGGCACATATTATTTCTTGCTTTCATTGTGTTAAATTTATTCAGTGAGTAGGCCCTGCCCCACCTCAAAATAAAGAAATAATCAGAATTTTTCTTCAATAGGCAATTAGGAACTACCAAGTACGTCTTACCTCATCAATTATCAGTGGCGTGGGTTTATGTCACATTACTGGATATCATGTCTTGTGATAATTAAAATGTTGGAAGGTGTTACTAAATAGTGTTATAATGTAATTGCATATGAAATTCTCAATTAAAAAAAATTGTGTTATCCAATTTTTAGCTAATTGTTTTTGTGTTAATTAAATTCTTTTACCTCAGAAATATTAAAGAAAGTCATAACATTTGTATTTTTTTTGCAGAAAGTGAATGACGACATGCCATATACAAAAACATCGGAGTTTTTGTCTGATTTGAAATGGATTCAGCATAATTGCTTTATATTATTTGGTGGTAAGTATTGTTTCAAGTAAAATTTTTAATACTAGAAAGACTGGAAGTTGCTATATACCTAAAACAAAAGGGGCCAGTGTAACCCTTCTTTCTTATAGAGTGCTGGATCAAAGTAGAATGAATTTTAGGTGACAATAAAAGATTATTCAGATAACAAATTTTTTTATGCTAACCTATTTTTTTTATTTAAATTTAGTTTTACATTTGTTGAAACAATCGCTACATCTCACTTCTAAGGAGCATTTTCCCCATACTGTCTACAATTAGTAACTTTTTTGTGGTTTGCATTATAAAATCTTCACACTCTTGCCTTTTGGTCTTTTCTGATGATTTGGAGTACTAAAGTCTTCATGTAGCTGCAGGATAAAATTTCTACTGCAAAGTTTCTTTCCCATCACTCTATGTGAAACCCAAGCATTTACTGCAGACATCTAAAATATTAAAAAATGCTTGCATAAGCCAACAATGTGTTCCTGATTTGATCAAATAGGTGTACCCTATTTGATCTGCAATGTTGATGCTGTACATTGTCCGATTATCTTTGACCATCTCTAATCAAAACTGGTGCATCCATGTACAGGAATTTGTGGTTAGTTGGGTTAAGTTTTATGATGCAAGGACCGTATGTGGCCAAGCTGCGCCAAACTAACGACTTTGTGGATTATGCTTTGATGAAAGAAGTTGAAAGCTGATTTTAGCTTCATTAGAACTTCTTTTTCCTGTCTTCATTAAGATAAGCGCACACTAGTCTGCATTGTAAGGATTGGATTTTAGAATTATTTGCATTGTTTTAAATGAGATTGTGCACACCTATCCGCTTTGGACGTCGGCAATTCTGACGATGATTCTGAAGAGAATAAATCCTTCCTGTCCGTACAATGTGGATGATTCATCCGAAATTTCCACGCAGTGGGCACTGGATATTGACGTTATAAATTAAATTGTGTTTTCTAATCAAGTTTCTATCTTTGCGATGGTTGAAGATAGAGTAAAAATTTCAATCGATTTCAAATCTGCTTAACATTTTACATCAGATCAATACCAAAACCACGATTTTCTTTAATGTTTTTTTTTCAATAGTTATGTAACTAATCTTTTTGCAAATATTCCGTTTATACTAAACAAAAACGGAAGTTTTGCCTTCAAGGGGATATCGACGTGGCCATCAGTTTCTAAGTGAAATGCCGATGCTCCGAATGCAGTGTGCGCAGTACACTAAATTAATCCAATGTGTGCCATCCAGTCCAATGCGGACTAGTGTGCGCTTACCTTTAGACGGAACATGTCCTCCATTTTCGGAATTCCTACTTTCACTAACTCCCGAATCTGTTTCATCCAATTTTTGCAATTTTCTCAAAAGCTCGGTGAGTTAGACCATATCTTTAAGCCATCATTTCTATTCTCTATGACCACAAATCCATTCGTATTCAATGCGTTACAAAGTAAGACGTCAGACATTCCAATGTTTAGAAAAATAATTATAATCCTCCAACAGTATTGCAGAAATAACGTTCCTAATTGAGGAGCGGGAATATGTTTGTAAATAGGATGTAAAGTAGAAACAAATTCGAACTACTTTGAAAGTAGCTACTAAACAGGAAGAATTTTGCAATATCATTGCCATTCTGGCTCCCTTTTTCTAGGTATATGGTATATCTTCGTTTCTGTGGGTCCCAGACAGGCCAAATTGATTAAATACACACTAAGTATGGACCAAATAATTAAAAGTCATAAAATAGCAGCATATTCAATTGATTGGCCAGTGAGTTATAGGTTGGCAAACAGCACAAAGGCCTCGCGTGTCTCGGCCATTTTTCTAGTGTTAAGCAATTTTTGTAAATTTTTCTTCAACTAAATACTAGCTATTTACTTTGTAGACTATAGATAGCAATTTTATATTTACATTGGAATATATTTTCTAAACTATTATCATAAGTAAAACTAACAATTTTTCTCCATTTAATTTTTTATTCAAATGAATTAGAACAAGTATTGTTGAGTGTTTGGGTCATAAAAAATAGCAATTAAACGTTAAAGCAAAATTACGATTTATATCTAAAGTATCTTAACCCTCCAGGCGGCCACTACGAAATATTTCGGAAACCAAAATGCAAGTTTAAGTGTCAACCCCGACATATCTCGGAAACCAGTGCAAGCTTAAGTGTCTACCCTGAGAATTTTTTAATGGTCACTTTTCTTCCCCTCGACCATCCATATCCCCTAATGAGGGGGAGTGGATGGAGACCTTTTGTGCGAGGGTCCTGATGGGGACGAACAATCCCTAAAATGTTATCCCTCAAGTCACTGCCTTTGGCCTGTTCGTTGAGTATAACAACAGCATTCCTGTCTTTGTTAAGCTACACTTTGAAAGCGTCTGTCTTCAGGTTCTTCGGGAAAAAGAAGTTGAATTGCAAATTTGGAACTACAAGAGCTTTTCGAAAATGTATTCTCACTGCTATTTTGCTATTACTCTTTGTTAACATAAAAATGCTTCATATGAAGTATGATTAAAAATTTCCCAAACAGAAAGAAAGCAAATAACAATACGAAGTGACACAAGACATTTTTTAAACTACGCACAATTGTTTAATTTAGTATTTCAGTACGTATTGAAAACTTGATGAAGTGTGATAATTAGCTGAGTTCAAATAGGTTTGGTGAAGCCGTCGACCTGTGAGCCATCGATGCAATAAATAATTTTAAATTTTCAAAACCTCTAGTTTGGTTCTTTCGGACAAACTTTAAATTATCAATGGATAATTAACCCTTTGAAAATCATGCTAAATAAAATGTTTTGCAAAAAAAACCTGGGCCTTTCGCCTCGTATGAATGTAATTTGCACAAAACAAAATTTAGTTTTCTAAGGGGTGATGAGCTCTTGTATGTCTCCTCTAGAACACCTAGATATTACGCTATCAAATGAGTATATAGTCTGAACATGCCTATACCGAGCTTTTACTATTTGAAGATAATAAGATGTCAAACCGCCCTAAAATTGTTAGCATTTGCCAGACTTGTACTAAAAGCTTATACAAATTACTTTTAACTTATTTTTAAGAAACGAAATGTTCCAGTAACTCACATTTTTGAATATCTTGGAGAGAAATTCAACTTAGGAACATATGTATGTGCAGTCACTAATGAATTCATTTGATGGGATGCTGATGATATATTCAGAACTCAATCATCAATGAATCAGAGTGATTGAACCAAAAATTGGTTCCTTACGTACTTGTCTTTAAAATTATTTAACAGCACCATGCTACTAGCAAGTGTGACTAAATTTTTTTAAATTTGAATTTCCCAAATCATCATAATTGTATAGCTTTTCTTACTTTATCTGCCATATACTTCCACTTAACCCCTTCCGGTAAAATGGCGAGTCTAGCTCGTCATTGGTTTTTCATGCCATACCTCACAATGACGAGCTACACTCGTCATGCGACTAAAGTTACTGTTGAATATGATCCAAATCAATAATATAATTTAATTAAATCGTACCGGAAGGGGTTAATTATAAAAATTTCAGATAAGAAACACAAAATACGTTTAACGCACATAATGCAACAATGAGATAGACATCTCTATATGAAGCTGAGTTGGTGCCTTTCTGTCCCCATAAAAATCTACACCATTTGACCTATCCTCGCCAAATTTGGTACACTTATTCTTCAGAACTACATATTAACTCCCGTTCTATTTGTTGTGGGTGTGCAGAGGGGGCTAAAAACAATTCAAAATCCCCATAGGAATAGCATTGAGTATTTTTACGATCACTGTCGGAACAATTCATACCAAATATATGGTACATTCATCCTGTAGAATCCTGCTGGCAACGTAAGCTATATATTAACCTCCCTTCAATTGGTCCTAGATCTGCAGAGGAGCCAAAGAAAATTTGAGTATTTTTACGATCAATGTCAGACCAATTCACATAAAATTTGGGACATTCGTTCTTTAAAATTCTGCGAGAAACATACATTATATTTTAACCTCAGTTCTATTCGTTCTAGATCTACAGAGGGAGCTAAAAGCAATTTGAAATCCAAATAGGAATAGCATTGAGTATCCTTATTAGTTTGACCAATTCACAACAAATTTCGCACATGCATTCTTTAGACTACTGCTGGTAATTGGGGCTATATATATATACCCCGTTCGATTTGTCCTAGATCTTTAGAGGGGGCAGGCCACGGTGGCCCGGTTGGAAGACTAACGGATTAGCAACCGGAGGGTTGCGAGTTCGAATCATGCCTAACACAGTCATATACAAAGGGGGCTGGTGTGTGTTAAATCTGTCGTGGCCTCAAATGTCCTCACTTTGGAGAGTGGAGTGCCAGCTTAGGTGTTGCCTCGTCATCTGACCGTGGTTCAAAATTACGTGGTGTTGTCCTTGGCTCTTTCCCTTTGGGATTGATCCCAGACCATCATGAATACCCCATTGTGTAGATCCAGTGTGACGTTAATTAAAAAATCTACCTACCTACCTTTAGAGGGGGGCTAAATATAATTCGAAATCCCCATAAGAATAACATTGAATATTTTTATGATCACTCATACCAATTCACACCAAATTTGATACATTCATTCTCTAGAATTCTGCGATAAATTTAGAGTACATATTTAACCCTTTCAATTTGTCCTAGGTCTGGAGAAGGGCTAAAACAATTTAAAATCACCATAGGAATAACATTTGATTATTTTGACGATCATTGTCAGTCGAATTCACACCAAATTTAGTACATTCAATTTTTGGAATCCTGAAGGAAACATAGGCTATATATTAACACCGGGATCAATCCCGA
Organism: Meta bourneti; assembly: GCA_933210815.1. NCBI lineage: Eukaryota > Metazoa > Arthropoda > Arachnida > Araneae > Tetragnathidae > Meta > Meta bourneti. Next base: position 93,618,532 of record OW119922.1, read on the forward strand.
AGTGAAAGATCCCAGGACAACGCCTCGTAATTTTGAACCACGGTCAGATGACGAGAACAACACATCAGTTGGCACCCCACTCTCCAAACTACGCCAACGAGAGGACACTTGAGGTCACGACACATTTAATGTGCACCAGCCCTCGTGAATCCGACGGTCTTTGGCTTGACCGAGTTTCGAACTTGCAACCCTCCATTTGCTAATCTGTTGCTCTTTGAACTGGGCTACCTCTGCCCTCGAAATCCCCATAGGAATGACATTGATTATCCGTACTATCACAGTTTGACCAATTCACATCGAATTTATTACACTCATTCTTTAAAATCCTGGGAGAAACAGGCTAATATTGACAGGACTAATATTGAGTATTAGGATGAGTTACAAACAATTCAACTCGAGCAACGCTGGGAAATTCAGCTAGTGTTTTATAAGGGGAGGGCCCGGTTTCAACAAATTTACTCATAAATACCTTCAAAATTTTTTAAAGCACATGCATTAAAAAACAATTATTAATTATGTGATGGTTATAAGGAGTGTATATACACTTATGTATGCGATGTTACATTTAAATTAGTTATCAATCACTGGACTAATGAAATCTTGTAGTGTGTTGTAGTTTTTTCACACCAACATTAATAATTTGACCACAGTTATAATTTGTGCTGATTTTTGTATCTCATTCTGATCACGAAACATTTATATTTGTTGGGCCATAAACACCTTCCATACGAGACTTTTTTACACCTAAGTTAAACGGAGTCCCTTGTCTCTTATTCATATAAAAAATATAATCTTTAGGCTTATTTATTTTTAAAAAATCACATCACTCGATTTTCGAAACAAGAAGCACTGCAATGAGAACTTGCGAAAAAACAGTTTAGTATCATCAGATTTGAGACCTGGATAGACTGCTTTGATCTTCATTTTCAGTGGAAAAATTTTATTTACCGTTCCTTGGTCAGTGATAATTGCTATACAGATATTTAGGCATTCCGAGTCTGAGCATTTCAGCACATTCACAAATATTATTCTGAGAATATTACCACTATAAAATATTTCAACATAAAAAATCCTTAGATATCAAAAATGACAAATCAAAGGATAACCTCTTATGACCTGATATAACTAATGCTATGATACGGTACTTGGCTGCAACCCGGCAGTTGAGAAACACTTCATTTTCAGTGGATAGGTATGTAGGTATTCAATTAATGTTACACTGGAGCAAAATAATGGGCTATTAGTGACCGTTCGGGATAAAATACGAGGGGAGAGGACCAAGGACAACATCAAGTAATTTTGAAACATGCTTCAAATGACAAGGTCACACCTGAGCTGGCATCCCACACCAAACTTCCACACCTCGCCAACATATGAATATTTCAGGCCACGACAGAATTACCTTGCACCAGCTCCCCTTTTACGTGACGGTCTGGTTGGATTCGAACTCGCAACCTTCAAGGTTGCTAATCCGTTACACTTCCAACCGGGCTACTCATTTTCAAGGGAAGACAAAATAAATGACACTCAGACCTTCAAGCAAGCTGGTTGAAATATAGGTTTTATTATGTAAAACTATTTGAGCTTAATTATTAAAACTATTACTACCATCAAACCATTATCACTGCTGATTTTATAAAATTATTTTCAAGCATTTATATGAAACAAATCGTAAATGTTTCAAGATTTACTTATTTCCTCCATTTTTGTATTCTGTATCTTGTGCCTATGAATAGTTGATTGTCCGGATGCCATTTTATTTTATTGTGGTTCTCAGAGGTTTGTCTGAAATAACTAGACCATAAAAATTTAATGAAAAATAATCGTTTGAAATCGTGATCAAGAAGATTCCAAATGTCCCATACTTTTAAAAGTTATTGGTTCAAAATAACTCAGTTTACCATGTGTACGGTTTTGTTTCTACTAATTTCTTCACTGATATGTGAGCACCCAAAATCTGGAACCTTTGGTGTAATATTATCCGTTGTGATTACTCTTTTGGATATTTTACATTAGCAAAGCAAGTATTGAATATTTTTTGTTTTGCTCTGCTTTAAGTCTCATGTCTAACTCAACTGCGATAAATAATTTCATCGCTTGATTTATACAAAAATCAGACTAAATCTGTAATGGAGGCAAACTTTTGTGGGGAAGAAAATTGATGCTAGAATTTAACTTATTTACTATTAGAAGAAAATTACTCATTAAAAGAAAAATATATAAATTTATAATTTCAAAGTTCCCATTGTTACAGTAAATATTTGTTTTTTCAAACACGTGTAAGAGTATTTGTACGAATTAGTCAAATGTATCTTGTTCCTCTGAATTACTTCACTATTTGAAAGTCATTTCACAAACATTTCCCTTGAGAAGATTCTATGTATATTTAGGGTATTCTGGGATCTGGGAAGTAGCCCATGGGTTTGCTATCTATCACTGTCATTGCTCTCCTTTGATATCCCATCTAAATAGTCTACTGCTGTATCCAAATGACTGAAGAAGAGGAAAGCACTCCCTTTGTCCAAACCTTGGCACTTTTAAAGGGAACTCGCTTTTTTGGGGTGCCGTTTTCGTCAACTCAACTTTGAAATGCCTTGCCGTCAGGAGGGTTAAAATATTTAGCGATTTAAGTGAATGCATAGTTGTCTTTCAAAAGTGAATTTTTCAAAAAATCCAATTGCTGAGATAGTTAAGATTGGGACTTGGAGCTTAAAAATATTTGGCTAAATTTCTAAACATTACTGCAAAGTAAGATTGCAATTTTAATTGTGAGATGGCAGATTAAAGAAGATTCATTTCTGGGAACAGTGTTGGTTTCAAATTAATACCTGGTGTTTTAGTCAGGTTTCTGTTTTAACATTTGACCACCAATCTACAACCTCATTTCAAGTACTATCAGTCAATTTGGTTAATTGGAGTTGAATGTTGAAATCATGAAAGGATAATGGGGAGGAAATAAAAGCTAATTTTATTTTCATTTTATATTTTGAACTTTTATATATTTCAGCTACTTCAAAGGTGTCTGATGCAGCTGTAAAGCTTGTAAAATCTTTTAAGACTGACCTATTAGACTTAGAAGCTTGTCCTGACTGCTATCACCATATGCTTTGCTCAGCTTCTTCAGATTTTTTTGTTAGAATTTGTGTAAGTATGTCAAAAGTGGACTTATTTCGTCATTAGCTATTTAAAAAACTGAGGCCTTTTCAATTTAATATCTTACATTATGAAAATTAGTAGATGCTGTTAGTTAAGCAAGTAATTTCTCTTTTAGCATTTGATTCAATGAATGTAACTCATTGTCCATCCATTCAATAAATGTAATATAAAGTTTACTTTGTACTGTTTTTCAATGATTTCACTACTGACATGAGGAAAATAAATAAGTTTATTTTATTGTTCACGAGAAACAATTAATGACAATTGTTATTGTTAATTAAATGTAATGAGAGAAGGCAGTTGCTGGCTTCAAGGTAGCTGGTCCCATTCAACCACCTTAAAATATTCTATATTTATTTTAGTTTTAAAAATACAATATATAGTAAAAACAAATTTAAAAATATGAGTTAAATTCAATACTAAATGTGTGAAGATTTAGTTACATATTTGTTCAAAATAAACTGGTCACAAATGCAAATGGGTTAGCTCATCCACCATTATTCTCCTGATTGTGCTGTGTGCAATTGTTGCCTTATTTCCAAAGTAAAAATGAAATCATAAATCGGTGTTTTACAATTGCAGAGATCGTAGCTATGGAAATTTTTTCCTAATATCTTTTTAAAATATATTCTAGTCAGGCTATGACCAACTAATCTGGTAGGAATATGTAACAGCCAATTGAGCTTACTTTAAAGAAGGATATATTTAAGTTTTAAAATTAAGCATTTGTTCCCAAACTTATTGACTCCATCTTGTACATTTTAATATGTATAAATGTTTGGTAGAACTGGTGATCTTTTATGTATCAATCACTGCCTTAAAATCCCCACAAATAATATTCCCCTTAAATATAAGCCCTTCTGATTGAAAAATTTTCCTGCTTTAGAAAAATCCTGTTTGTATTTCCCTCTGTTTCACAGTCCATCTTTTTATTTTCTGTTGAGGATGGATAGAAAATAAGCTGAAGCGAAAGACCTGCCTTATCCTCCCAACATTAGGACATGAAAATAATTCAATTTTTGCCCCATTAATGCCAGGGGCTGTCATGGCTTATAGGGTATGCCCACTGTGCTAGCAACCTTCGAGTTGTAGGTGGCGCAGGTTTGATTCCTCTCAGGTGGGTTTCTCCCTGGGTGTATTTCTCTCTTCTGTGTCAGTAAAACTTTCATTGTGTATTTCTATTACTTGATATTGTGTGGCGCAGCATGGCCAAATATGGCCCTTGTGCCATAAAACCCTAAACCAACCTATTAATGCCAAGTTTCTGAATGAAATAAAAACGAATGAAAAATGTTTCTTTTTAAGTATCTTATTTTTTGAAAGTAAGAAATCATGCATGATTTTATATGCAAGATCTGATGAAAATGTATATATTTGGCATTGTTTTGCTATAAAATATTGTCTAATTGGTGGCACTAAGAGCTTTGCAGCCAGTCATATGTAAGCTGCTGAGGGCAGGATTACATTCAAAATTCTTTTTGATTATCAATCATTTGACAAGTTTCTGCAAATAAAGTTCTTTTCTCATACAAAATTCATGATTTTTAGGGTTTTTTGAAAAGCATTGACTTGAAAAAATAATTGATTATGTTTCTGATTTCCTTTTCTCCTTAAATGTTCCTTTTTTTAATTGTAAAAAGAGACCTTTTAGTCAGGATTTTAGAAAAAGGTTTAACTTTAAAAAAAATCCTAATTCTCTCTACCAAATATTCTGATTTTTCCACAAGACAAGGGGTTCACATATTTTCAGGATTTTTAGTGTATTTCCTTACTAGTTTCAAATTTTCATATTTAATTGAAGAAAACCAAAATAATCCAAATTTAATATTCTCTCATTCTTTTTTACTGTTTAGGATACCCCCCATGACATAATTTGGGCTCAAGTAAGCGGATATCCTTATTGGCCTGCCAAAGTAAGTGCATTATTTAAGTCTAAACAAGCAACTTAAATAAATCTTTTGATACCTTTTATCACACCTGATTTTTAGTCCAACTGTAATGAATTACATTTATAGAGCAGCCCTACAATTGCAAATTAATGTCTAATAAAATGTGAGCTAGTTTAAATTCAGTCATGTTATATATTATATGTATACATTTAGTATTAAAACTCATCTGTTTTACTTTTTCTGTTATCAGAGACCAAAATTCTCCTTTAATATTCAGACAATGAACAAGTAACAATTTGAAATCTGTAGTTTTTAGATCATATTAGATCTGCTTATGCATTTAGTATTTGAACTAAAGTGTAGTATCGATATTAAGTACAAAAGGTGATCACAATTTTATGGAAGTGAGAATTTACTTTTCTGGCTGTGTTATTTTCTTAAAAGTAGTTTTAACCTTATCACATTGCGAAAAATTTGTTTATTGCTTTCACCCTTGAGCACACCTAATGACTCAATAATCAAATCTATTGAATGAAGGAATCCTTAGGATTCTATTAGTAAGTAAGGTAAAAACTGCTTAGAAGTCTTGCAGGGAAGACTGCAGGTTGCAGAACACATATACTTGTGAACTCAGTGGGCTAAAAAGTACTCCTCTTTAATCTGCAGTGTGAAATGATAAACAAAAATAAGTTACAATACAAGCAAATTTATCAAGAGCAGGTCTCAACCGTGGAGTACTTTTCAGTAGATTAATGTTCTCTGCCTTCAAATGCACCAACTACAAATCACATGATTTGAGGGAAGAAGTTTCTTGAGGAAGCAACATCAACCAAAGAACTCCCAGAATTTCAACGATAATACCCTGAATGAAACTTGAAGCCACTATTTTATCAAATGTTAAACTCATCAGCTATTGTCCATTACTTTAAAATAGGTGTCTCAAGATTACTGTTACTTCCCCCTCCGGTCATAATACTAGCATCTGCCGTCCAAATACTAGGCTTAATTTTACTATTATTTTATATATGGATTTCATCTTTCAAAAGAGCCCTCAAGGGTACATCTCCTTTACGTGTGTACAGGCTTCACGGACACAAGGTACTCAAGTGATCATTTCCTATCCCATTGGGTTTACTGTCTTTAGTAAACAGCAGTCATGCTCTCTGATACCCAAGCGAACTTTTAATTCTTTCATTGCACTATTCTATTCCCCAAGCGCGCTCTTTTTTCTTTTCACTGCACCTTTTACTTGATGTTGTCTTGTATTTGATGCAGCTTGGCAAATATGGCCCTTGTGCCGTAAAACTTAAAATCCACCACCTTTCAAAAGAATCACTAACCTTAACTCAAGTGGAAAAATTTTTGGTGCATCAATCATTGATTGATTCTATTTGTCTAAGTCAAAACTGGTTTGAAGTCATGCAGGAAAAACTGCAGGTTGCATGGTGGAATAATGCATGCATGAACCTCTGATGATTAATGAATGTTTTTCTAATTAAGGTGAGTGTTCTACTGATAAATGGCAATATTCAGATTCATGGTGAACGTGTTTGTCAGTTGTGGCATTTGATTATCTGAAAAATGCTGATATTTTTATTTGTTGAATGAATGCTTTTTTTATGAACACCTTAATGTGTTTATTAATTCTATGAATATTATGTCTCACAGAAAATATTAAGATATTATATTATTCCACGGGGCTATATATTCATACTACCTATTAAAAATATTTATCATTTTAAAATATAATGTAATTTGCACAATTCTAGACACATTTTATTTTTAAAAATATTGTTTATTTGATGGTTATAACAAATTTTATGCTTTTCTTATGTGTTTCAATCAGTATGTATGTCACATAATTTTCTTTTGATTGTATTGAAATATCCCTTTGTTTAATCAAAGTATTCCTTTTTAAAATCTTTGAACTTAGTGCTTGAAAATTGTTAATGGAAGTGCCCATGTAAGATTCTTTGGAAGACATGAAATGTAAGTTGAATAAGTATCACATTCACTCATGTTTCTTGTTTGAAAATTAGTATCATTGCAATATTTAAAGGAAAATACATAACATCAGAAGTAAATTTTAATTTGATGTCACACTTTTTCTGAACATAGTTATATTTTCATAACTTCCAATGCGTTATGATTATTTATGACTCTAGAACAGGAATGGCCAACAAGTCGGTCACAGCCAACAGGAGATGATTTCAACATGCATAAGCAACTTAGTCGTGACTCGTAGAAACAAACAGTCATAGCTCCTTTAGTATCATAGTTGACGTTATCAGAACGAAAAACAAGAAAAAATGCAAACTGCTAAAGATTACGAATATAACAAGTTCTGAAAGGAAAACCAGCTTGCTTAACAAATTTCCAAAGAAAAATTATTCAGCTTGCTGCGGATAAATTCTGAAACAAGAAAGCAAGTGCAGTTACTGAGCAACAGGAAAAGAATTTTGTGTTTCACAACACAAGGCTTTTGATTTATTACAGTAATTTCATTCTGCTAATTTTGTGTATTGTCTGCCTTTTGTTTCTTGCATCAATTACAATATATATTAACGACGTTAATTGTAATGTATATTGTATTTTTATAGTGGCAAGATTCCCATCAGTCAGTGTTACTTTATTTCTAAAGAACACCCAAATCATCCCCAAAAGAGTGTTCCCAAAACACCTAAATATAATGCAGCATTGATTGAACTAGCGCAGTATGTTCGTTTATATGAGAGGACATTTGGAGTTGGTACATTTCATTATTATGATGGAAAAACAGCTTTCAAACCTGAGAATGCTGTACCTAAACCTATGGAAAATGTTCCAGAAGAGGTAATTATTCAAATCTTTTTATGGGTGAAATTCTTTTATACTGTTGATAGTACAATTGATTCAATTCAATAAATTTGTAAATTTTATTTGTCTTTCTAAACAATTGCTAGTGGTTGCATTGAATGTATATTTCTCAATAAATGAATGTCTAACTTGAATATGAAGTTTAAGATTTATTTTTATTTGAAAATAAGTTTTAATCTAGAAAATAAATTTGTATAGAAATAATTTTTGCTACTTTTTTAAACACGTTTTTCGAGTTTCTGACATGCATCATAGTCTTCAATCATAAAGTACTAGAACTAAAATGTATGAGATATTTTAAAATTCTGGCAAATTAAGGCTAATAATAATATGAACTTGGTGTTTCCATGCATTTCAAGAACAGATTATTGTTGCACAACGTACTTAGAGAATTTAGTTTTTTTTATCAAGCACCCTCTTGTATACCAGAATGAGTTATTAGTTAGCAGCTATAGCATTTATTGCAATAAAAATAGAGGCATTACATTAACAGTATTTTTTAAAATTATCCCTCTATAATTATTCCTTCATTGCTCTAACTTTATGCCCTAAAAAAGCAGCCACACATGAGCCACTTCCATAAATTCTTGATTCGAGGTGAATGACCAATTTATAGATTTACTATTTCAAAAGTTACTCATGTTTGTTTCATGCTGTTTTCACACACATCGGCAAAGCCAGCGCCAGCCCAGATGCAATGCAATCAAATGAAAGATTTCGCGTCACCTGTCCCGGTCTTAGACACTAGAAAATGAAGCCATTTATAGATTTACTATTTCAAAAGTTACTCATGTTTGTTTCATGCTGTTTTCACACACATCGGCAAAGCCAGTGCCAGCCCATATGCAATGCAATCAAATGAAAGATTTCACTTCACCTGTCCCTGTCTTAGACACTAGAAAATGAAGCCGGTGTTGAACTTGTCAATCTGTCAGTTTTTCATTGGTGATCGGTGTGCCTTGCTAACCCTGCACCATCCATTTCCTGTTACTTGTTTGTTTAATTTTTATATCAGTCCTGTCATTCTTCTAGCAATCAGTGTTACTGTTGTATTTTCAGTTTTTTTTAATCCTATGCCCAGACCTTGTCTTCTCCACCATTAGTCTCTTTCTGACAGCCCAATACCTTTTGAAATAGTAACAAATACATGAACACCATCATCATCATTACTATCAGCTTCGTAACTAAGATTAGGGCAAGAATCAAGGTGGTGGTCTCCAATCATCTGAGCAATACCACACAGCAGACAAGTCAAGGAGTCTGCCAAACCAATTCAATATAGGTGCTTTTGCAGGTAATCATGGCCAGTCTTAATACAAATCAGGCAACGCCCATCGCTCTAGGCAAATCTCCAGGAAGATGCATCCCTCACAAGGAGCTCCAGACCTTTCCTCTAGTGATATCCTCATAGAGATTACATCTAATAATCTTGATTTTATAATTATCATCCTTTTAACCTTAATTTGTACTAGCAGTACCCGCATGGAGTTACCCGTGCAATCATTCAATGAGACAATGAGCTTGCAATCCAGTAGAACCTTTGCCATTCCTGAATTTCTTGAAATGTTACATATAGGAGTCTCCATGTTTGCCAGATGTAAGGGTAACTTGAAAGCCGTGTGAGCTGTCCTCCCTCCTGTCAATAGAGTTGCGGCAATGCCTGATGAAGCAACAGCCAGGGCAATCTCGTTTATGTATGTTGCGAGTACATTCGTGTCATAGTTTCTTTCCATAAGTTCTTCACTTGGTAGGACTGAATCGCAGTTTTGATTGGGTTGCGATAGTCCAAAGCTTTTTAGGTCCGATTCACCCAACAATATAATCTCAAGGTGGATGCTTAGATGAATGACTTTGAGGTGGTGCTCGTGAATTGGGAAGTTGAATATTCTCCATACTGCTTCGTTGCTGCTGATATATCTTCCCATTTGATACTGACGAATTTCATTAAGGTCATTCTCTCCACTGGTCAATTCAAACATAGCCATACCGGATCCTTTGTTAACATACTTACAGACGTACTTTATAGACTTTACAGAAATGCAATACTCTATGTTGGTATCCACATTGAAAAATTTTGTTAATAGATGGCAATACGGAATAATCCACGTATTGATAGCAGACATTTCTGATCCTTGATAATTGATGTCTGCAGTAAATCCCCCGTCTTGTGACTTGTGATGATCTACGAAGATAAAGTGGATATCCGTCTTCTCCTGTTTGCGTCTCTTTCAAAAGACGGCATGGGAATCGCTTTGTGCAAATTTCATCCTTCATGCGTGGAGAGAGTGGATTTATGCATCCGTAGGGGCCTTGCGCCATCTACTTCATTACAATGCAAAAATGTTCTGGGTCTTGTGGATTAGGGATTTCTGCACTGATAAAGTCATCCACTCTGAACATGTAATGAGTCTTTGAGCCAAATCAGAATGTGGGCATGAGGAATTCCTCGCTTCTGCCACTCTATTGTATACATATTACACTTAGCTTCTCCAAAAATCTTTGCCTTTGTGATGAGACTCATGAGTGTTTTTTGCTTTTGATGAGACTTGCCAAGAAATCATGACGATCCTGTGGTTTTTGCTGAACAAATAGTTCTTGCTGTATCTCTGTCCAGTTTGGATTGCATGTAATGGTGATGAATAGATCCGATCTACAATAATTTCTCACGTAGGTTATGGCATCTTGAGTATGCTTGTGCATGTACTTGGGATCCCCAGTTAAGCTGGAAGTGAACATGATCAACTGGCCAATGTCTGCAACATTTCCATCTTTCATGACCGCATCCCTCAAATGTGCATACTGTTCCACTCACAGCGTCCTCTGATTTAGTCGTATATGCAATAGCCTTTCAGATTCAATCTTGGCATACATGTCAACGATAAATTAAATCAACAGGTCTTTGCTTCTCAGTAAAATGTTGAAATTTGAAGAGCGTATCATCCTTAGAGCGTAGAACTGCATAGCAGAAATCTGTGTTTGCGGCATTCCTGTAGTTGGGTTTGTTTGTTGCAGTTCAAAATTATATCCCCCTGCCAAAACATGAGTGGATACTGTAGTGCATTGTAGGACTGGTGCATCTCTGATGATGCCACTTCTTCTAAAACTGTCTCCTACTCCATGATGTTCTCCCACCATGATTAAAGCCACTTCTCCTGTTGTCGGTGCATTGAACCGCCTCTCATGCTCATGTGGGGTTTTGTCTGCTAAGATTACCACATGGCTGATCTTATCCATGGCTGATTTGAAGCTGTGAATGTAACAGTGGTGATGATCCAGCGAATATTGCAACTGAAGTACTATTATGTCTTGTCTCGTCTGCGTAATGTGTTTGCAATGCTGCTATGCTTGTTGTGTACCATCTTCAACAAAATATATTTGCAGAAATTTAGGCTCTTCGTTTGTTAGAGGTGTAGACTCCCAATGAGGTGATAAACTTGACCCTGAACCTTAAATGTCGGCATGTATTCAGATTCTCATTTCTTTTGTCATGCCGAAAGTGGTCATCTGGAAACAGGAATTGTTCCTTCTAATATTTGCCAGGAAATGTTTAGCTTCTGCTGAATCTCCAATCAGTAAAGTACGTAGGGGCTCGGCTGGATCCATTAACCCTCTCGCTGCGCATCCCGCGATTTCCGTGGGCAACGTAGAAGTAGCAAAATTTGCGCAGCCCGCGATTTCCGCAGGGATGCATTTTTGCCGTCTATTTAACTGTGCAACCCGCTCTTTCCCCGCTCATGGTTTCATTTTGGCTTTTCTGTGATGTTTAATTGTTTATTCAAATCTGGGTTAACAGATGTCCACATTTCTGCGAAATATACAAGCATTTTTTGCAGCATTTTGCGCACTCTTTTCAAAGCTCAAAGATGTCTGGCAGGAAGCGTTTTGCGAGTGATATAACCTACATTCCTGACAATATTTCCGACACTGATAGCAGTTCTGACTCTGATTTCAAGTATATTGAAGATAGGTATAGCGAAACTGATGAGAATTTCTCGGATTCCTCTGCGGATAGTGATGAATCTGAAGATTCATTTTCTATTCAAAACGTTCGACAGTGGTGCAAAATTGTTTGTTTCGAAATTTATCATACTAAACTTCATTTCTAATAAATGTTTTGTAAGTATTTTGCATATTTTCATTAGTATATACGTATTACCTTTGTATTTCATAAAATAAATCATAATTTAACCAAGATTAATTTTCAAAATTTTGCTTTTATATGATTATTCTTCAATTTCAATATTCCCACAACCTTTTTTATGATCTAATTCTATATTGAAAAAACCCTTTTACAAAAATTTTTTGTATATTTTAATTAAAATATATGTAGATTTGAAATATGTAATAAAAAAATACGCAATTTTTGAACCTACACTGCTGGCCACCCAAATTGCAACACCAAGAAAGACAAGAGATATCACAACAAAATTTATTTTGTAGATAACATGTTGACCAAGTATCAAATGATTAAATTTATAGACTTCTGTGAAGTGTGGTTCCTGCCAAAATCAGTAGCCAGAGTAGCAGCCATTGTTGGAGATCACCGCGCATTATCCTGTTGAAATATGGCTGTGGGCAAGCCCTGAAGGTAAGGAAGGACAACTGGCTCCAACACCTCGGAGATGTAGCACTGGCTGTTTAAAGTACCGGCAATGCATACTAGAGGAGTGCGAGAGTAATATCCAATACCGCCCCATACCATAATACCCGGTGCAGGACCAGTGTGGCGGTGCATAACGCAGCTGTTCAGCATCCTCTCTCCACGGTGTCTCCAGACTCGAATCCGACCATCGTGGTGTTGCAGACAGAAGCGTGACTCGTCAGTAAAGACAATTTCATTCCATTCTGCCGTCCACATCCTTCTTTCATCGCACCATTGGCGGCGGAAACGTCTGTGGTTCTGCTTCAAGGGTAGACGAAGCAATGGACGTCTTGCGGACAGACCACTCTGCTGTAAACGGCGTCGAATGGTACGCGCAGACACTGGATGATGCGGTACAGACTGAATGTGCTGTGATGTGGCTGAGCGATCCGTCACTGCCATATGCACAATATGCCTGTCATCACGTGAAGTGGTGCACTGAGGTGGATGCGATCTAACACGTCGGTCCGTCGTACCCTCCTGCATCCAACGATCACATATCCGCATTACAGTTGTTTGGTTTCGTCCAACACGACTACCGATTTCCCTGAAAGATAATCCACAATCTCGGTAGGCCACCATCCTTCCTCTGTCGAACTCGGATACTTGATCAAAAGATGATCGCTGTTTTCTACGAGGCATAATTGATCGTTTTTTTGAAAAAACCACAAGAAAAACACAATTGCCGTACTTGAAATCGTCGAAATCTCCAAGCCTTAAATAGCGCTTTGAAGTGGCGCCACAGGCGCGCGTGATGTGCGTCTGCGCTGAAATTCTAATCATTTGCATATCTCACCTCCGCTAATGCATGTTGTAAATTTCATATTATTTGCATGCTTCCTTCAGGGTGTTGCATTTACGGTGGCCAGCAGTGTATATAAAAGCAGGTTAACTTTTTCTATATTTTTCAGCGTGATTATTGATCATTTAGCAAGTTAAAATGTGCATAAAAAGTTCATTTTATGATAAAGATTTGAAATTTTAAGGGGTTGTTTTAGAAAAATGCAAATTTTAAAATTAATCTTGTTTATATATAATTTTAAGTTCAATTGAAAATTTTTTATTAGTAATGGAGTTTATGTTCGGGATTTCAGAAAGATTCTACAGGGTTCACACTCTTTTTTCAAAATAAAAAATAAGGAGTTTCTAAGGACACAAATAATTTTTTATAAGGACTAATCGAGAACCAAAAACCATATTGCACCTTCATCGTATAAGTCAACCTAGTAGGATAAAAATTAGGGATGTATGCAAGACCGTTGGCAGATTTATAGTAACTTAAAAGTTAATTTTTTGATGTTGTCTATTAAATACATTGTGTGTTTGAAGTTAACTTTCTAAAAACAATGCACAAAAAGATGAAAGTACTTTACACCTGTAAGTAGGCTTACCATACGTCCGGGATTCGATACTGTGTCCGGGGTTGAAAAATGTCTGGGATTTCAGGTGGGTTCAGTGAGGGCAGAAAAATTTCATTGTATCTCACCTAGCGGTTGGCAACGCTGAAGGTGCCAGGCTTTCACAAACCAGGTTTAGCCAGTTTGCCATGTGTGAACTATGTGCCAGTCTATTGCTTTCTTTGTCCGTTGTTCACTATTGTTTTATAACTTTAAGTTTTGAATTTGGTGATTGAGAGTTACGTGTTAAGATAGTAGAGATTATAGTATATATATATATATATAAATAAAATTATTCACTTACCTTGTTTTTATTGTGACCATTTCCTTTGGAGGAATACATGTTTTCATTATAGTATCCTGGTGCTTAACCCTTGTGGTTGTCGTGATGAGTATCTCGTCATCAGCAAAACTGACAGGATCTTAATGGATAAGATATCTCATAAAAAAAACCTGTCCAGATCTTGATCTTGTCATTGTCAAAAAATCTTCAATATCTTGATGAGGTATCATTAGTAAAATTGGTCCAATCTTGAGGACAATATATCTTATCAAAACAACTTGAAGGGTTAATATTATTTTGTAATCGTTCCACGAGAAAATCAAATGTATTTGTACTCATATTAAATTAGTTGAAGAATTTTGACTGATCCTTTCTAAGTTTTTCAAATAGCATGTAAAAATTTGACTTCCGAGTATCTCACCGCCAAAAGGGGATGTACCCAGTATTTTGTTTTTGCCTCTTTGTGGTATTTCCTCCTTAAGTACAATAGCCTAAGGAGATAATGTTTGTTGACAACAGCAAAAATCTTTGTTATATCTTATCCAAAAACAAATGAGTTACCGACGGTGTCAATGCAGGCATGTGAGAAAGATGCCAACAGAATGAGCTGATGGTGGCTCTAGTTTTGCTGTTGTGTGTGAAAACTTGAACAGAAGCACATGAAATGCACTGTCACAGATATGATTAGTTGTGGTCCTAAATATGTTATGCTTATGCTTGTGCGACTGCACTGCAGAGGATTATTGATTCGCCTCTGCTCAATAACTGTTATTTTGTATAACTGATCCCAAACCCACTGCTGCTTAAGAACATTGTAGTAGACTTCTCTAAGTAACAAGTTTTTGCTTTTGAGAAAGCAGTTGCTCAGAGAGGGTCTGGATTCGAGTTCCAGCCTTGGCATGGATGTTCGGAATCCACTTTAAACTGCAGGCTCTGGTTTATTAAACCCTCATGTAGCAAAAAATTAAGAACAAACCTAACCAAACTACACAGGGATCTATCTCTTAATGAAGGTATACGTTGCAGGAGAGATATAAACATGTAAAGTGAAATTGCATAAATGATCTGCCAAATGATATAAGTATTAATTGCAGGCTATGAAATTAAAAGCTATTTACATTAAAGGAATTGGTAGTTCGTTTATGTCAAATTATTTTCTATTCTGTTGATGAAATTTACTAAGCACTTATTTATATAATGCATTACAATAGCCCTAAAATTCATGAATGTTATTGAAACCTTAAAAGTATATTCCATTGTGGTTTATTGCTATATTTTTAATTAAGATAAATAAATAATATAAGTTGTAATATTATTTAGTATAATTTTTGTAAAACATTTATTGGTTGGATGTTCTAATTTAGTTTTATTTTTGTAGACTGTTCCAGTTTCAAAAACTTCCAAACCGAACATTTCAACCCTGCCGTTATGCATTGACTTGATTGGTAAAAATTGTTTTGGAGTTATTTATCTATTTTAGGCAATTACATTGACTGAATCTCTTCTGATGTTCAGATACAAAATTATGGAAATACATTTCTAATGCATAGATTGTAGTTTTTTAAATATTTTTGGGGGATTTTAAAGTCTTAATATTTTTTTAATTTTGTTTTTTTCCTTAAAGCCACCTTAATTTACTGATTATTACGTAGTTATTTAGTTTTCAAGTGAAAAATATGAGAAACGTGATTTGATAACCATAAGTTCATTTCCTTAAATAGCCCAAAATTGTTAAACTGTATTTTGTATTGGTATAATTTTTTACTCCAAATTACTCAATTATTTCTGACGTACAAATATTGCTGTGCTATGTATAAATATTGCTTTTCTTTGTCATTTGAAATATTTTTCGCTGTTATAACAGGGTTCCCATGCTCCTTAGAAACTCCTTATTTTTAGCTATCTTTTCTAAGAGCCCTTAAAACTCCTTAGTTTTTAAATTAAGAGTCCTTAAAAACTCTTTGTTTTACCCAAAATTAGAACACTAAATTTTCTGACGGCTCAGCCATTTTCCAATTTCTCCCATTTTTAAGCTTTGTTGTCTGATCTTGAATGGGAAGCGGCAGGTTTCACTGGGAGACGTTTATCCTCCCCTCTTCAGAAACGAATACAAAGAGGACCACTGATTGACCCTCCGAAGGGATGTGTGACTGCGGACACCCTGCAAGGTTGATTGATGGGTAATGACCATTAGTTCATTGGGTCTGGGGAGATAGATGACTTGCATTGATAGATTTGCTCATGCTTCCAGTTTGCATTTATTGGCTTTTACCCAGAAATTTTCACATACTTTTTACAATGACAAAGTTTCTAAACATCTGAAGATAAAGCACATGAATAACAATCTTTATATCCACATTGTCTCCACAAGCAAAATACATGGCAGAGGGGTGTGCCTTAGGTGCTTCGTGGGGAATGAAGAACTTTGAGGAGAAACAACTTGGTTCCGCTGATAAGGAGTGGCAATTTTGGCAGACTTCGATGCGGAGACAAAGCTCTTGGAGGGTTAAAAAGTATGCCTGGGAAATGCGTTTTTAACAGCTTATGGACTACAAATGAAAAGTATCAAGAATGGATTGCAGCTTCAACTGATCGCCGGGCCGCGGTGGCCCGGTTGGAAGAGTAACGAACTAGCAACCGAAGGGTTGTGAGTTCGAATCCAGCCAAACACCGTCGTGTACAAAGGGGGCTGGTGCACGTTAAATCTGTCGTGGCCTCGTCATCTGACCGTGGTTCAAAATTACATGGTATTGTTCTCGGATCTTTCCCTTTGGGATTGATCCCGGACCGTCACCAATAGCCCGTTGTGTTGCTCCAGTGTGACGTTAATTGAAATACCCCCTCAACTGATCGCCATAAAGCAAAATGCCTTGTTTGCCAAGATATTTTAAGAATGGGGGAAAGTGCTGTTAAAGCTCATGACTGGTAAAACTTTATTATTATATGACTTAAATTATTAGGCGATTGTTATATATATATATATATATATATATATATATATATATATATAGTTATGAAAGCTTTTTTTTTTGTTCACATTTTTACACATAAAAATGTGTAAAACAATCTTTCTAAACATGTTAATTTATTTATAAGTGCTGATACTCGAAAAATGTGCTCCAATATAATTAGTAAATTAATGAACAAAAACGTTCCTCTTAAAATGGAAAACAAATAGGAAAAACTCGGATGGATATATGTGAATGGATTGTAAATCCATACTTAGATTCGAATATGATTTATAAATGATGCACGGTGCTGGGCATAATCCATTTTACAATCATAAGAAAAAATTTTAATAAAATAAAATTTAAAATGTCCCAAAATGGTTTTTAAGAACCTATACTCCGAAAATTCGCTTCGATATTAGAAAATTAACAAACCAAAAATTTCTTTTTGAAAATTAAAAAAAATATATAGAAAAAACTCAGATGCAAATGGATTGCAAAACTATTTAGGTACTAATATAATGAAAAATAATGCAGCGGCGTGCGATTATCATTTTCCAAAGAAATGTTATAATTTTCACGAAATGAAATACAATTTTTGAAAAACAAGAGCATGTTCTGTGTGCATATATTACTTATTCTGTGTGCATTATTAAGATTCTCCTGCAAGAAGGTAAGATTTCAGTAATTTGTCTGATGTCAAGGAGCTTCCCTTAACATTTTGTGATCATAGATGGCTAGAGAATGTCCCAGTTGTAGAATGTGCAATTGTAATTTGGACTGATGTTATCAAATATGTTAGAAGTGTAGAAAAGGGTACTTTAAATAAAGTAAATTGCAAGTCTTTTTTTTTTTTCTGACAGTACGAGGCGCTAGAAAGGACGAGTTAATTCTGGCAAAGTTTAATTTTTTTAGCTGTGGCAAAATTATTGCAACCATTCCTTGAATTTTATCAAAACTATAACCATTGTTGCCTTTTTTTGGAGATATGTTAAAGCGTGTAAAGCAATGTGGGGAATACTTTAATCTTCTAAAACCAGAAGAAAAAGTTAATATAAATACCATTCAGAAGCTTTCCCAATTTGATTTTTTTGACCAATTGTTATTCTCCTGTGGATAAAATCAATATAGGGTTCATTAGGGAAAGAATAGTAAAGGTAAAGTTGTGCTGCCTTGATTTGCGGCATGATTGTAGAAGTTTGGTTATACAATTGCTGTCTTATGGCTTAAATCTCCTGCAGCATATTTGCTTGTTCGAAATGCTTCATGTCTTGATTCTAAATGTATGGTTAAAGATCAGACCCAAGTGCATGAACTCTCCGTGAAGCTTGTATTATCACATTTTACTCAGAAAAAAATTGATATATTACTTCAATTCAAAGATTTTATAGAAAGCACCGTTTTCAAATCTGCTTCATTGTTTTAATTTTGACCAAAAACAATGCATTTAGATAGTTTTTAAATGACTTTCTTAGTAAAGATGATACAAAGGAAAAGTATGGAAAGTTATGAAAACCATAATGATCTTATCTCATGGCCAGGCTTTTGTGGAATGTGGATTTAATATCAACAAGTCCTTAGAGATTGAAAATTTAAAAGGAGACTCCTATATTGCAGACTTATTTATGAAAATGCTAATGATATTCCAAATTTAGTAATTACTAAAGAAATAAGAAAAATTTGTTTCTTCAAGGCAGAAATGTGTTATGTATTTAGAAGAACAACTAAAAAGTGCGAAGAAGAAAAATTTAGAAAATGAAAAAAACTTGAGCTACAAGAACTTAATTCCTTAAAATCAAAGAGAATTTGTCTTGAGGGTGATATAATGAGAATGGAAAAGTCAGCTGAAGAACTGGCTAATGTGGCCGAAGCTTCTGAGGAATTTTCTCTTTTAAAGAGTGCAAATACTACTACATAAAGAAATTAAAGGAAAAGCAGCTGAAATAAAGGAATAAGATAAAATAATTTCTAAAAAAATCAAATCAGTTGATATTTATTCGTAAGACTTTTTTCTCGGGGGCAATATTTAACAAGATAATGTATTTGTATTTAAAACGGTAAATAAGTCTGTTATTAAAATTCTTATTTTCTAGAAAAAATGCAATAATTTTTGGAATTTCATTTCTTCCCCCCCTTATGATGGCATACTTAAAACTTATAAAAATTAGTTTTATTGTGGTTAAATGGGGCTAGAAAGCTTATAGGTGTAAAATACATTAGTCTTTTTGTGTATTGTTTTTAGAAAGTTAACTTCAAAACACACAATGTATTTAACAGACAACATCAAAAAATTAACTTTTCAGTTACTATAAATCTCCAACGGTCCTGCATACATCCCAAATTTTTATCCTACTAGGTTGACTCATACAATGAAGGTGCAAAATGGTTTTGGGTATATCTCGATTAGTCCTTTTAAAAAATTATTTGTGTCCTTAGAAACTCCTTATTTTTTATTTTGAAAAAGTGGGAACCCTGTATAAACAGTTATTTGGAATAAAATTTGAAGAAATGCAAACTGATCCTGCTTCTCTAAAGCTCTTTATTCATAGCTCGATTTTAGCATTTTTTATATTCATGCATTTTCCTTATGAAGTACAAAATTTAGTTATGTAAGTGTATCGATATCATGTTTCTACTCTTTTAAATTAACACAATTGTTCTCCTCATATTTTAACTTCATTGTTATTGATATTATATAATTTGTTTGAATATACATTTAACTTCTCTCTCATTCTATTTTGTAGTGTACATTTCAATGTTTTTCTTATTTTTGTTGAAGTTTCTATCAAAGTGATGGCATTTTTGCCACTTCCTTATGCATGATTAAGGATGATTAAAACCTGTTTTAGTGAATGGATGTATTGTGTTTGGTTTATGAAGTGCATATATACGGTAACATTTATCGTAGAAACTTGGTGCAATGCTCCAAATGTTTGCTTGCATGGATATTTTCTCCTATTTAATTTGTTTAAAAATATATTTAACTTCACTATATATATATTGTAGTATGCATTACCATTTTTTTCTTATTTTGTTGAAGTTTGTATCAAAGTTATGGTTTTTCCTAACTTAATTATCCATGTTTAAGGATAATTAAAACCTATCTTAATTAATGGATGTATGGTGTTTGGTTTATGGAAGTGCATACATTAACTTAAGTCATTTAGTTCTTGCATGGATGAGATTTAAGAGTAAGTTGTTTTTAAAAATGCATATATACTTAGATTGCATATGTGAAAACAGAACACATTTTCATTTTTGTTAATTTCATTATTTGAGCGTGACTTCATTTAAATTTGGTGTTATTTTTTGCATCAAGTAGGTTTAACAATTTCAACAATAGCTGATAAAAATTGTTGATTCAGCAACTGAACAAGATGTTTTGTCTTTGAAATAGTCTTGGGATTTAAAATTTTGTAACAGATTTCGAAGTATAATTTTGTCTACCTGTTCAGTTTATTGCCATCACTTTTAACATGTAATAGATTATAGTGAGGGTAATATGGAAGTCTACAAAATTTGCATTTACCAGTGCCCATTATCGCCCACTGTGCTTAAGGATAAGAAACCATTAATATATAATAATTATAATAAAATATAATTAGTACAATAGTACTGATTGATTTCATTACTTTCTAAATAATTACTGTAAAGACTAATGATATAATCTACTGCCATCTATGTAACTAATGGTTGGTGCTTTCTTTAAGTTGCAATATTTAATAACTTCCATTCTATTCAGTTGAAGCATTGCATGTCAAATCAACACAAATATGAGTTATAGTCCTTGAGATCTCAAATTTTGATGAAACTTAGTGCATCAAGTTGTCCTTACATACTTACAAATGAAAATTATGTATATCATTGGCTTACAAATAAAACACTGTCAAGAAGCATAACTCTGAGAAAACGAAGGGGTAAATTCTACTCCATATGGTTTACTCACCAAGTGTGTTTCTCAAGAAAAAATCTAACCTTCATGCAAGGAAAAAGTGGACTAAAGCTGAATTCAAATACGAAGCTCAAGGCGCAAAGCAATACACAGACCAATCAGCGCTTTTACAGCTCACGCAGGTACCTCTGATTGGTCTGTGCTTGTCGCTTCGCACCTTACGCTTCCTACTTGTATAATACTTGAATTCAAATTTAGTGGATACTTCAGTCTAAAGATCACAACATTCTAATTTAAAAGGCTAAAAATATCGTATCTTGAAAATTTTGACATTGTGTTTCACTTGTAAGCTTACTATATACAGCCAACACCAAAGAAACAAAAGTAATAAAAGTTATTCAGCTTTTATTGTTTAAGTTTTTAATAAAAATGTGTGGCATCTTGAAATAGTTAACTGTTATTTTTTCAACAACCATATGAGATGCAGACCTAAATAATGTTTCCTTTTAAAGCTCTTTTTGATGCAAAACTTTTCAAAACCGAATGAAATTTGAAAATTTTAAGTTCTTCAAAAATGTCTTAAAATTTTGAACAGATAAAAAATTACATTATCCTCTTATGTATCCCAAAGTTTCATGAAGGATCTCAATTGGTGTGTTGATTTCACATGGAATGACTTGTGAGTAATGGATATATTTTGATTGAGAACAAAACTTTTCTAAGTATTAAAATGCCCTCAAATGTTTTTGTGTGAAATAATATGTGGATATTGCATATAGTAATGTTAAAAGTAATGTATTTTATTCCTTTCACAGCCCCAGAAGCGACGACAGCCTATGAAGGTGAGTATACCTTAGTGCTTACCTTTTAGCATAACTGTCCCCCAGATTCTAAACCTTTCACAATTTTATTAACATGTTTCATGATAGTTTAATTTTGTAATGGTTGAAAAATTTTTCTATTAAATGACTTTCTTGATAATATTAAATGACTTTAATCTTTCTAGATTTATATTAACTTAATATCTTTGAATCTCATTTGCTATCCTTACTTTCCACATGTTAGTCAAAACCATGTATCCAGTTGCAAATTGTGACAAAGCAAGTAAAACTGCACATTCAGTTTTCAGATTCATGTACAGTCATGGTCAATCCAAATCATTAAACAGGCCACTGTAATGAGCTGCAATTAACTGTTGGCCACATGTTAAATAGTGTTTCCAAAATAAAAATAATAAAATTGCATAAAAATTTGTTCCGTTAATTTATTAGTGCTTTATTTTGCTTGATTTTCGTATCGCTGAATCTTCAGGGGTTTCCAAAACTTTAAACTCGATTTCTGAAGAACTATGTTTTTGCAATAGAATGCTTCTTTCAAACAGTGATAACTCAACAATGAATTAATCTATTATAATTACTTTTGTGCCATTATAATCTCTAAAATAGTGGATGTTTTGACCATCAGTCGAAATTATTGGTTAAGAAATGAATTTTTAGTTAATTTTTTAAATGTTGAAATTCCTGAAAAAATCTTGATTTTTTAGACTTCCTTCGTGAAAAAAATTGTAAAAAGAACGTATTCCCTCTAGCAACTTGATGGAGGGTCAAAACATGAAGAATAATATTAGGAAAAATTTCCAACAGGAATTGTCTTTCTGAACACATTAGAATCACTGTTAAAAAACATGCTAATTATATCTAAGTTAGATAATGAGTAGCTTAATCAGAATTTTTCACACTAAAATGAGTTTAAGCACAAACCAATGACCTATTGTGAAAAATTGGATTTTTAAAGTCAAAATTAAAAAGTGTTCTAGTGTATACATACACCTAAAACCACTTGATTCAAAACGTTGATTTAAATCTGCATACCCTGCTCCTCCTTCAGTTTTTGAAACTAATTTTCGTAAATTAATTCTTTATAGATGAAACTCATGAGCAGCCTACCAATTCTGCTGCTATAACCTCTTCCGATGCTGTCACTGTCAGCATGACATTTACAGAAGAACAGAGTAAAACTTTTGGTTATGAATATGACTCTGTACCCTTTTCCGGAACTTCAATGGATTCCACTTACGACGCCTTACAAAATATCAACTTACAGATGAGCACTTCAACAACTGTTGTGACACCGACTCCTATTGTAACTTCAGCCGATTCTCTTATCAATTTATCGCTACATGATCTGAACTTAGGTGCTGAATTGTCAGATGCTAATCTTGTATGTGAATCTCACAATGAAACTCTGACAAACAATTTGAACAATGAATCACCAGCATCTGAAATGCTACTGCAAATTGTGTCTAATATAGAACAAGTGTTGACCCCTCAAACTATTATGCCCATTCCTTCACCACGTGTCTTAGTTAGAGATTGGAGTACTGCAGTAGCCAGGAACTCTAAGCCATATAGTGAATGTGGCAGAAATACTCCAAGAGACGATGATGTAATAATATTGGATAGTACAGGTATGAAAATTTATTTTTGTTAGTTCTCTTACTATTTTTTTGTTTTGATGTAAAATTCCTTTTCGCCTTTAAATTAGGGTTTCAAAATTTTCTAGTGACCAAAGGTCTGCTACTTTGTTTGATCAAACCTTGTATGACAAAAGCACTAGCATACTGGAAAAAAAATCTGGACAGTCCATGCATATTTTCTAAAGTGCTCAAAGCACCTTTGTATACTTTTGCACCCTTTCATGCATGTAGATTTATGTTCAGAAAATACAGTCGGGTCTATTTAACGAAGTCTCATCGTTCCACTTAAAAACTTCGTTATAAAGAAAATTCGTTAAATAGAAATTTGTAAATGAAGTTATAAAAACAAGAAAAAAACAGACTGAAACTTACCTATCCACTTTATTGACTTTAACACATAACCTAAATTCTAAAAAAGTGTAATCCTGCTTTGTACAGAGTTATTATAAAGAACACAATTTTCATAAAAAATTTTATACTTTTGTAAAGATTGAAACACTTCATCTGTAATATTTTCTTAAAACTGTGATCCCCTTCGTATTGTATCAAATGCTGTTAGCATTTCTTGTGAAGATTTTTAATAACCTCTTCATTATCATCTTCATCGCTCACTGTAGTGTCTTCATTACATTTCCTAACACTTTGCAATGTCATGCTCCATAGGATATTCAGCAATCACAATGTAGCAACATCAACGTGTAGACAATCAACAATTAGACAGCTCTATACCTTCTTCAACAGCTCCCATGTCTTTCAGATACTGCCATTTTTCTTTCAAATCTGTCAAGGACTTAGATTCATCATCATATTCAGCATCACTTTTGAAATCGGTTTTAACAAAACAGTTCCTTATAGTAGATGCAGTCACATCACACTGCCAAGCTTTCGTCATCTCTGATATGAAGATTCTTAAATCAATACAATTGTCTATGCACTGGCTGCTCTCTAAGGCAAGAATAGCTTTTTGAGGATTTTTTTTCGATAATGAACTTTAAAAATTTTTATGCCTTGATCCAATGGCTGAAGTGTTGAAGCTGTATTGGCCGGAAGAAAAAAAACCTTTGTGTTCTTCAATTTGCATTTTGAAGCATTCTGGTGGATGTGCAGGACAGTTGCCTATAAGTAACACTGTTTTTCCTATTGTTTATCCCATTTTGACAGCCACTCTTAAAAAATTCTAGAAGTCATCCATGACTTTTTATTGAAATGATAGTCCACCTCTAAAGATTTTGGGCCTTTGAAAACATCTGGGGTTTTTACTTTTGCCGATTACTAATGGTTTTAATGTTTCTTCACCAGTCATATTCGCATGTGTCCTACAGTCCGGCCTACAACGAAAACTAGTTTTACCATGTGGAATACAGTTTCCGTCGCCTCCCTTCCGTGCTATATGGTCCCCCCTTAAAGATAAGGAAGGAAGCAATTCCCTTTGTTGTGGGAATTCTTTGAAATAGAGCAAGGCCACGTGAGGTCACTGCAGCCGATTTTGTTGGAACTCCGACAAATGAGAAGTCGCAAAACGTTCCAGAAAAACAAAAACCATTTTGTCAGAAAACTTCGTTTTATAGATATTATCTTTCGTAATATGGAGAATAAATAACATGTAAATGTCGTTCAAAGTCAAGGTTCTGTAGAAAGTTTCATTAAATAGAAAACTTTGTTCATTGGAAGTTCGTTGAATGGAGAAAACTGTATCTTTTACTATTGAATTTTATTTTTTACATAGGTTCCGAAATTGGCTCTCTACATAGACCTCATGTTGATGAGTCATTAATAATGAAGTATTTGACTTCTCACGGAAAAATGATGAATATTAACAAAGAAGTAAGTAAATGGTATACCATTTGAATTATTGAATTATTTGAGTGTTCTAAAATGTATACTTTTCCATTCCGAGTTTTGTATGAAACGGAACACTATAAATGAATGAATTTGAGTGAAATATTTTTTCCTCTTTAACAAAACTATAATCATTACTATTGCAAATTTTACATGCAGTGTTATTTTAGTTTTGAACTGCAACAAATTCTGCTATTAAATTGATGATTAATTTGAATCTTGTCTGTAATTTCCCGAGACAGTTTATGAAATCAGAAATTAAAGTTTATTCCAGGGTATGAAAAATCATGATAAAAAAAATCGGATTTATTTGATTTCAATCAGATTTTTTTTATTTAAATCGGATTTTTATGATTTTAATTAATCCCTCACCCATACAAGTTTAAACTTTTTGGATATGAGACATAACAAATCAATGTAGTTTCTTTTCAACTTTGCTTGAGGTGTGAATTATTTACTTTGATCATCAATTATTTTCGAACTCAAAGAGTTTGATTTTAATATATCCCCAACCAATAAGTTTAATATGTGCATTCAAAAATATAGGATCAGTTGCTTCTCGTATATATCTCTACACTTCAGGAGGTTTATCTAGATAGTTTTGATGTTAGACATTAATATTTATGATGAATGACATTGTATTGGAAACATATTATGGTAAATTTTTGAAAGATTAAAACGCGATATATAGGAATTAGCAAATGTAATCACATGATAGAGTAAATAGAACAGCACAACAAATGCCATGCAAAAGCAATGTTTTCCTATCTGGTTCTCAAATGGTTTAGATTTGTTTGATTTTAACCCCCTAACCAGTGGCATTAAATTTTTTGGGCCTAGAGAAATATGGTTGCATGATCCCACTAACACTATACGTATATATATATATATTATAAAGTTTTGTATAAAATTAATCAAAGACCAGACAAGTTTCAGAAATTTTTTGCATTATATATTTATATATAGAATTTTATTAGCTATTGTTATATAAAATAATTGGTTCAAGACTTAGTTTTTGAGAAAAAATTAAGTCACCAATAGAAAATAAAATAAAAGGAACTTGCAACAAAATTCAAGAAAAAATTCCTACTTATTAATATTTAGCATGCAACTTATCTGTGAAAATATTTTATTTGTAAGTAAATAGTAAAAAATGAGAGACAAGACATGAAAATATACCTAAATAGAAATCAAATATGCCTATTTTTCAAATTTTCTGAGCATCGATAAGTATTTCGAAGTTATATTCCAAGCACACAAAAAGGGTTTATACATAACATACAAGAAAATGAAGCTTTTCTCTGAATAAGTAATAGAACATGCCAATTGAGTGGAATTTTGAGCTTGCAATAAAAAAATAATCATTAAAATAGCTATCTGCTTCAATCCATAATATATTTTACATAATTATCAGATGTCCGAATTAACTTTTTCATTCCAAATTTTGAGTCCATAAATATAGAATAGTTATGCTAACAGTGTAAAGAATTTCCAGGAATCAATGCATAACATTTCTCAATTAAATTTTTATAAAAATTAGGTTTTGATTGGGTTTAATGTTTACCTAATTAAAAACGTCTGCTTGATATGAAGTTTATTTCAAACGTATGAATATATATAAGCCTGGACAACTAATTTAAAATTTCTTGCTCCAAACATTCAATACTCATGATCCATAAATGGCTGTATCAAATGACAAAACGGTTAAATTTTGACATAGGTATGGAATTATGCATTCTAATTGGGCATTATGATATTGGCTTTGAAAAGTATAGTTTGGGCATAATTAAAGATGAATATTGCTCCTTATACAAATTTATACATATGAATTTATAGATGTATTACCTATTGAAAGGAACCGTTGAATTTATTCTATGAATAATATGGAAATAAAAGGGATGATTCATTTTTTCTTCAGTTCTACATATTTTTCTGTTTGAGTAATGCAGTGCATTATTGCATTATGCTGATGAATTTTAATCCTTGTTTTTAAATGATTTTACTGAATGTTTGAAATGTCCTATATGTAAAATGTGTTATATTTTACCCAACCAAATTAATTTATGTTTTGTCTTTGCAGGTCAGAGGTTTGATTTACTCACTTTTTATACATTTGTGGGCTCTGGGCAATAATGCTCCAACAGCTCCAGAAGTTTTAACAACTGTTGTCCTGGACTTGCGAAGGCATAAGGATATAATTGATGTAATAAAGAAAGAAAATGATCATTTTAAACTCTGCATTGATAGTCACCAAAATATGACAAATAAGCTTTATAAAGAAATTAAAGCTCTAAAGCTATCTCTGGAGAAAGAAAAACGAAAAAATACAGAAATGAAATTAGAATTCAATGATGTTACAAAAAACGCAAGTAAGTTCTCGTTTAGATTATTTTCTCTTGCCCACTGTAAAATAAATATGTAACTTGTATTTGAATGGTTTTTGTGCATTTTTTTAAATCTTGGAGCTTTGAGTATATGCATATAAATTCCTTATTTCATCCATATTAATTTGAGTAGTGTTTCCAAATTTCCTGTAACATCTATATCCCTCCAAGGGGCCTGCCCTAGTTTAGATTATTTTATTTTGCCCATTGTAAGATAGATTTGTAATGTACTGTTTTTTATACACATTTTTAAAATCCCAATGCTTTGAGTGTGCATATAAATTCCTTATTTTATCCATATTAATTTGAGTACAGTGTTTTCAAATTTCCTGTACCATCTATATCCCTCCAAGCTGCGCACCCGAGTGTGACTCAGAAGGGCTTCTGTGTGGTGGGTGACAGACCCAAAATATTTTAAGATGTCCTGGGGTCAGGGTGGTATGTCTGAATATTTAGTCTGCCGCTTGTATGTGGAAATTTTTTTGGTCCATATTCAAACTGAATTTTCTTAGCTGTGTTCGGGTGTGTGGCTTGGAGGGATCTTTTAGCTTATTCTTGCCCTTTGACTTAAATCCTTAAAGAATGGTTTTCATTTTAATTCCAAACTTAATTTGATTGATTGAAATTGGGAAAATACAAAGATCCCTTGATATTTAAAACCTCTTCATCTCAAACTCTCGAAACATTATTTTCCTTGCTTATTTCAAAACATTTGCTATCTTGGATTTTTTTAGGTGTAAAAGAAATGAAAGATAGTTATGTATAATCAGGCAGATGCTTTTGAGTCTTTCAGGAATGGGTGCCTTTGTTTTAGAAAATATAAGGATTTCCGTCTATTCACCCCTCTTGGGGTATATGTTTATCCCTGGGAAGATTTGTTTCCTGCTGCAAAGCAATGAATTACCTCTAAATTTTCTCTAAATTACCTCTCTCTCTTTCTGGGAAACCATCTAGTGTAATGTAATTCTGGATCTAGTATAATGTCAGAACCAGACAATAGGCTACCAGTCCAGCGGAAGTGGACTGGTAGCCTATTGTCTGATTCTGGACTACATAGGGTTCCATTGGAACGGACAATTGGGATAGAGACCAATCGAAGCATGTGGCATATTAACAGATGCATAAACTTCTAATGTACAAAAATACATCCCCAGACAAAGGATAATGAAGTGGAACTTGGATAATGCCAAAAAGTGATTGTGAAAGTAATAAAAAGTTATTAGCTCATTACATAGTTTCATAGTATCTTCAGAAAGTATAGGCCCCTAGTTTCCATCAACAGCTCTAGTCAGACTAAAACCGGCACTGAAATCTAATAATTGATTATTTTCTCTTGAATATTCTCCCTTAGCATCTCAAAAACTCCATCTCAAATGTTTTCTCTTTCTGTGACATTCAACACATCAACAAGGGTTGACTGTAGTTGTAATTTTAACTTAAAAGTATCTATCAGCAAGTACTTTTTAATGACTGGAAAAAATTCCAAGTCTGGCTTTTGTGTTCCGTAGCTGGAAGTGAATCATTTTGTTAAATCAAAAAATTTTTTTATATTAAAAATATGGATGAGTTAGTAATAAAGACTTGAATTAGAAAATAGAATTTCAATTTTAGATCCTAATAATTTTTGGTCTCCATTACAAAACTGATTGAAAAGCTGTATGTTCCCGTATTGTATAATGAGGAATGCTGTGCATTAGATGCACTCTTAATGCTTGATTGAATAAACAATTTTAAAACTTAAAAGTTATATCTGATTGTGTAGTCAATATTAGACAGAATATTCAACTAATCATTTCCATAGGAGTTTTTGTAACAAAATATTTAATTAGTAAGTAACAAACTAAACCATAGTTCACTGGAATACCATCTTAATAAAGCACTTAACAGCTCACCGAGCAGTAAAATCATAGTTTTGTAGGCATAGTCTAGATATCTCTTTAAGCTTGTGGAATTAATAAATCCATTTGAAAATTGGTCTTACTGTGTCTCATTTGTAAGCTGACAAGTATACACTCTACATATTTTTCCTTGATTATTAACATTTTGTCTTTTTTCTTTAGAGTTGGTCGTTGATAGTGTGAAGCGCAGCAGAGACAATGTATGGGCAGTAAAATTCAAAGAGCACTCTTTTGTCTGTAACCAAAAATTGGCAGAAAAAGACTGCACAATTGCAAAATTTGAAGAACAGCTAGAAAAGTTAAAAGGTGACTATGATGCACTTGCAGCCCAGAAGCAAGTGATTGAAAACTCTTATGAAAAGGCATTGAATGAACTCGAAAAATTCAAAACCCGCCGTAAATTCTGCCAGGAAACACAGACAGAATTTCCTCTACAAGAAACAGAATTGGAGAGTCTGATCCAAGAAAATACAAGAAACGTCAAACACAGCATGGAGCAAGAATTAAACGAACAAATTATTCAGGCCAAGCAAAATGCTTTTGTAAGTACTAGTTTTTGTAATGCTATATAAGTTCTGTTATTTTTAAATTAAGCACTTCAACTCCTGTATTATTTGGAGAGTGAAAATATCAAAAATAATTGTGTAAGGCTGATGTACATTCTTTATATAACAAGTATTCTTACAGACAGTCGTAAATTTTACTATGTTATACTGGATTTGTTTCTGACGTTGATTATAGATGTCAGATTCATTGATAATAAATGCAATTTTATATAAGTTTCAGTGAATGCAGGCCATTCTTTTCTGTCTTTAAGTTTGAAAAATTTATTGTAATAACAATTTGGAAGGGGGAGGGATTTGTGGCTTTTACACACATAAATATGTAATTATTATTTTTAATTCAGAAACATCTAGTTGAAAGTAGTCTGTATTATTTTGGCTGAGCAATCATTTCTCCACTGCTACTTTTGTTTTAGATGAATATTCATGTTCAATACCATGTTTGTAATTTTATAAAAAATTTTACTTGAGCTGAAATGATCTTTTCCATGTATACTCTTACAGTGTTATGCCTGTTTAAAGCCTGCTAATATCCATTGCTGCATGAGTGCCAATTATTGCAATAAACAGTGCCAACAAAAGCAATCAATAGGGCATGCAAAAGTTTGCCAAAGACTAAAGTCAAGACTTGAACCTGGAGTTCCACAAAATACACAATTATGTCATCCTATAAGTAATCAGCTGAATCAAACCCGGGTATGTTTAACATTTTTCAAAGCTTTATTCTAAATTTCTAAAAAACTTTAATTTTAAGTATAAGAAACAATTTTCTCAGGAAGAGATTTTAATAATTACAGATTGCATTCTATTAAATGACAGTGTTATCAAGCAATGAACAAGAAGCCAAATTATCCCTATTTACAAAGCCATGTACTGAAACTAAATTTAACCTTTCTCTTATATTATGGGTTGGTGAGGCTCAATGGGTTCACCCACAGCGCTAGCAACCTGCAAGTCGTACTCAGCCCACGTTTGATTTCTTGTCTGATTTCCTTCCTGGTTGTATTTTCTCATCTGTGTGTGTCCATCTATTTGACGTTGCTTGGCACAACTTGGCCAAATATGGCCCTCATGCCATAAAACCCAAGAAACCAACCAACCTCTTGTATTATGTTTAAAGCTTAGTTAAAATTGTTCATAGCATCCCTAAAATTTCTAATTGCGAAAAACTGTTATATAGCTTAAACAATACTAAAACATCCCAGCGTAAAATTTTTGATTTGGGAATAAAAAATTCATTTTCTTTCTCTTATTTTATCTAAGCTGTAAATTATTCATTCAGTGAGGTACTGGAAGAGAGGACCTGCACTTATTTGAGCTTTTCCTTTATCACTAACACCATCACTCACTCTTGTGCTTAGTGTGTCATGAGGCAAATGACTTAGCTTAGTGTCATGAGGCAAATGACTTAGTAACCCAAGTTGACAAAAGGATTTTTTTAAATTCTGTTAGTAGTCTAAAGAAGTAGTATCACCTATTTTTCTCTTACAAGTAATTATTTCAGTAACTTTCTTGTGAATCATAACGAGCCATTACACACAAACTGAATGTTGCCTTATTTTTTATTTCTTCTGAATTAAAAAAATTTGATTTTTTTTTTAAAGTTGCTTGACTTTCATGGCTACCAGATGACTGAAAGGCAACTTTTTCCTATTTTTCATGAAGGATATCGTTTTTAGCACAATCCTTCCATTTTCAAATTTGTGGCGACTTTTAAAAAGTTTTGGTGATTTGTTTTGAAAATTCACCAAAGGTCAACAAGATTGAGTCCTTTTTTAATCAATATGAATCCTTGTTTTAGTCATGAATTTATCTTTCTGCATCATCATGGGAGTAAATGTTTTTATGATTTTGACGCACTCTAAAAATGGTATAAAAATTAATTAATGGAAGTTTTCCAATTGCTTTAACAGGGCATGCTCTTAACAGAGTGCATAGCATTTTTCTGCTAAAAGTGGGAACTGTTAACTAATATCAAGCTAGACCAAACACCTTATTACATCTGCTCCAAACAAGGTTTTTTGAAGAGCCGAAACCAAAGATGTAACAATAATTTTTCTTTTCTGATTAGAATTGTAAGTTGGTAGCTGAGTTAGTGCTCTGGTCCTTAGTTGAAGAGGCTCTGGGCTGGAATTCCTGTAATGGTTGGGTGTTTGTAATAGTTCAAAATCCACTTTAAGCAGTCAGCTCAGGTGTAATAATTCCTAGTATAGCAAAAATTTACTGTAAATAACAAACCAACCAAAAAGAAATAGTTTGTAATATTTAAGTCTTAATAGGATCAAATTACGAATTATCATTAGATAATTAATAGATCAGGAAGCACTTTCATTTTGTGTATTGATAAAAAAACATTTTTTCAGGCATATAAAAAGCAAACCACCAGCATTCATTTTCAATTAGAGCAATCTGATGTCATCACCACTGCAACTAAAGACGCATACCCTCCTGCCTCCACATCAGTGAGTACCAATCAAAAATCTTAAATCCTCCAAACTTGACAAGATGAAAGATTGGTATGGTGAAGTAATTAAAGGCTTATTGTATTGAGAACTTTACAATGGTCTGATCATTGAAGAATTCATGCATCACTTGGAATTCTCTGAAAATGGAACAGTTATTAAAATTTCTTGAAAGTAAAAATCAAATTGTTTTGTTCAAAGCACAGGAGTGACATAAATTCTGTTTTCAAATTCCAGTGTGCCAATAAAATACTTAATTTTCCAAAAGATGCAGTTTCTCACAATTTTGTTCTATTGTGAAAATGATTTAAATTTATTTTGATGTATTTTCTTGCATGTATCCTTAGATTAAAAATCATGTGGAAAAATTTAGGAAACTAATTAAGTTTAACCCAATTGGCTTTCAGATCATTGAGTGTACAATTAATTGATGAAGCTTGAGCAAAAACCTGAGATCTTTTTAATAATACATTAAAGGCTGTAAAATGAAGCACTAATTCAGATCTTCCTTTCTTTATTCAGGACCATTTTTCCATTCTAGATGGTTAACAGCAGCTGATTGAGTTCTTTGTTTATGCCATATCCTTAGAGAAATCATCAGTTTATTGTATCAAATATTTTCTCGATTATTTTACTTTCATACACACCACCTACCATAAACATAAAACCCTCTTTCAAATATGAGCCACATTCACAAAACTTTCCAATGCTTGTCAAACTTTCAGTTACATTTCCAACTGAAATGTTGCCGATTTCAATAAACCTTTTTAAGCAATGACTTGGGATAATGCACAATGTGTCGAAAGACTAGGTTTGATGTATATTTTAAAAGACTGGTAAGAGTATCTTTAAATGAAATCTATTAAGAATTTCTTGACACATCAAACACATCTGCAACTGTTATACTGGGTTTGCATTCCTGTCAGTTACATCTCCCCATTTATATCGAACATCACTAATGACAATATTTCTTCACATTTGCAATCAGGGATGGGACTGTCCTGACTGGGGCATAACAAAATGTTCTTGTCACACATTAACTCTAATACCTGTGGGTACTGAAGGAATCTTGGGAGAATTTTCTGATTGCATTTTCGTCGTTCTATGTAGTTAAATGTAGATTTAGAGTGGAAACAAGTCTTAATTAAAAATAGGAACTGACTGCAAATAGTTGTCTGGAGATTTAAGGATGCTGCTTACAAAAATAGAGCCTGATATAGACTAACTAGTAGCACAACACCCCAGGCTCACCCATCTCATTAGTGATTATTTTAAATTTTATTGATATTAAAGTCTAATAATAGTAAGCAATCTAGTGTGTTTATGTGGAATTTATGTTTGTTATTTCATTTTAATAAATAGCTTTATAATTTTAGTTCTAAGTTGTTTTATTTCCAAATTAGTTTGTTTATTGTTTTATTTCTAAAATTGCACACACAGTTACATACACGTTTTTGTGAAATTCAAATATAGGCAGATCTATACTTTCAATTTATTAGATGGAGAAAGTTTTCCAAAGTGGGGAGCACCAAGGAAATTGTCTTTGAAAATGGGGCTTCGAGCCAAAAAGTTTTTGAACTGTTGATCACATAAAACTAGTTAGTCATCAAGCAAGATCAGTAATTTTCAGGCTAGATAGGTACATTCTTGATTGCAACTAAGGCTTCAAGATTGATCATGCTTGAATTCGCACATAAGGCTTTTATAGTTCCAAAAGAATAAGAACTGAAATTTAAAATAAAAGTAATTTAAATTTAAAGAAATTGTGCAGTTTTCATTGTTAGATATTTTTAGAAAAATATTGTGCAATTTGAAAAAGATATTTAAAGGAAATTTTCTATGCTTGATTATTTAAATTAAAATTTGATTGCGTATTTTTATAAATATCAATAATTTTGATCATGATGTGCAAACAGAAGATAGGGTAAAGTAGACAGTTATTGACACCCTAATCTTTAATTAAAAAAATAAGCTTTCATGTCAATGTTCAGTTTCAAATAAGGGCGGGAAAAATTCCTTATGAATCATAGAAGTCAGCTGTGTTAAAAGATTTTCAAATTGGAAACATCAAGAAAGGTAATATAACCTTAATCAAGAAGTATACAAACAAGGTACTAGTTAAGAGGATGGTTTCTTCTGTTTTTGCTAAGAAAAGAGCATGTTGTAAGATAGATTAGCCATAGTTTCCTTTGCATGAGTCCATTTATACTGTGAAAGTAAACTAAATAAGAATGAAGGGATGTCAATAACTGCACTATTTATTCTCAATATATTGCAAAATACCTTCCAGGGATAATTTTTTTATGAAACCCTTTATTCAGCTTAAAGTAGAGTAATTCAGGAAAAGTTATAATGAATTTCAATTTGATTGAACTATTTTTTCCATGAATTTATAGTATAAATATCCTTAGGTGGTCAATAACTCTTTTTTACCCTATTATCTAATAAAAAAAATTGCATTATATTCAACTATACTAGGATCACCTTTCCCCACTGCAGCAATCTAATGGAAACATTTTTTTTGGCCATTCTGATAAAGGAAAGTTAGTGTTAAATATACCAATCAATAGTTTTTTCATGTTCTGTAAATGGTATTGTCACATTCAATGGAATCCCAATTTATATTTTACATTCTATAAGTTATTTTGTTAAATTATGTTTCATTAACTTCATTTAATTACATAGATGATCAATTTTCTTTCTAAAAATTACGAAAACATAACCAGTTGATTGGTTTCAATATTTGAAGGGTGTGTTAAACTTTTTGCACTGATTGTCAGAAGGTCTATGCAATATGTTATGGACACAGTACATACTATATTGGCAAATATGTATTAGCGGTGCATTTTCAGATAATACTTAAAGACTTAGTTATGAAAGGAACTGCAGATTATGTGCATCTTACTTCTAACTTGACCAAAGCATCTGGATTATTGTAGAGCAATATCAACAATTTAAATAATGGAAAAAACTGGATTTAAAAGTTTTAAATCCAGTGAAAAAATTACAAGGGGGCTTGTAAAAATCATTCCATTTATATGAACTATGTTCAGCATAGAAACATTAAAATTACAAGTACAAATAAAGTAATGTTTAATTTCTTTTGGAAAGAAATCTGTAATACCTGTGTGAAATAATGCATTTTAATAAGATGTTACCTGAACATTAATATGAAAAAGTTAGACAATCATGTTGACTACAAATATTTTTTAATGAGCAACCATCAAACTAGAACACAATGCAAATAAATAGTTATGAGAAAATCAATCGCATTTGAAGTTTTAGGGGGAAACACAAAATTGATTTAGTCAGTTAAATTTAAAAACCATTGTCTTTCATTCTTACTCTAATGAGTGTTTGAAGTTTTACAAAAGCAATATTTTTTCCCCTACATCTCATTTTTATGTCTAAACAGCCACATCCATTGGTTGAATCAAATATTTTTATTGACCAAGAAGGCAAAAAGTTCTTGAGCCATACACAGAACTGCAGATGTGGAATAATTTTATCCCCAACCCTCTGACAGTAAAAACATAGTATACCCTGTTTTAAAAAGAAGTGCTTAAATTATTTT
This sequence comes from Meta bourneti, assembly GCA_933210815.1. Taxonomy (NCBI): domain Eukaryota; kingdom Metazoa; phylum Arthropoda; class Arachnida; order Araneae; family Tetragnathidae; genus Meta; species Meta bourneti. Next base: position 93,654,791 of record OW119922.1, read on the forward strand.
TTAAAAGATGAATAGTCAGGATTCTTTAATTACTAGATTTTAAACTCAATTGAATAAACGATCTCAATATATCCTTAACAGATACTTGCATCTCTTCTGAACCAATTTCACCTTCACCATATCTTTATTTGCCTTTTTATAATACTTATCAGAAATTTTGAATATCATGTTTAATATTTTAAATTGTATTTTCGTAGTGTTTCTAGATTAGTATACACTATGTTGAAAAACGTCTCCGTAAATCTGATTAAGGGAAAACGTAATTCTGGTCACATGACAGGTATTAACTGAATATAAGAAAAGCAGAGGCGTTTATACAAAAAATCAGTGAATGTTCTAAATTAATGAACTTGACAGGAGTCCTATTTGGAGTAACTTACTTTTATATACAATAGTGGCCATATTACAGCATCCTAAATCAACTGCAGGATGTAATTAATAACCATGGGAGCATGAAGATGCCAACAGTCCAGAAACGGCCAAACAATCTACAAAAATTGATGGAAAGGTTTGAAGAGCTTTGAAACATGTTGGACAATCTTATGTGTTCTGTTACGATTTAAAAAATGTTAAGAGCTCTCAGGTGTTAATATTTGTAGCAGAATGGTTCATATGAATTTGTACTAGTAGAATTTTTGATAGTTGAATCTGTCGCACTTGAGCAACACAATAGGCGACGGCTTGGGACACACCCCAAATGGAAAGTCCTAGAACAACTCATAATTTTGAACCACGGTTAGACAACACTTGAGTTGGCTCCCCACTCTAGTACTATTAAAATCACTCTAGTACTACCCATGTCTATCAGCATTATAACGCACTATGTTTTACTGCTAGAAATAGTTAATCAAAAATAGTGGTTTTGTGATTCAGGTGTGTTCCCTGACCTTTTCAGCACCAACCTGAATTTTATTGAGTCCTTTTGAGAGGAACATCAGTTGGGGAGCCTTATCAACACATCCCATTTCCCTGTGAGTACTAAGTACAATGTTGAAGGATGAATATAATTCAAACTACATACCGCTCTTTAACAAAAACTGATTCAAGGTATGCCCAAAGTTTGACCGACTCTTTGTTGAAATTTTAATAAAATCTACATATTGTCCAACACTTAAATGTCCGGAGACTTTTTTCAACGTAGCATAATTTTCACTCTGCTTGTAGCTGCTATAACTGCATGTCCTATTCTCAAATAACCTATTCCCTACCTATATCTTTATATTAACAATTTATATTTTCAGGCTTTTAATGCAATGTATGCCGCTGCATTAGAAGCCAACAATCCTGTAAGTTTGAATATTGAATCTAAATATTATCCATAAATGATCTACATCCTTTGGAATGAACAATTTTAATTTAACTATCAACTTCTTAAAAATCAACTTAACATATTTGTGTAAAACTTCATAAGTTTTTTGATTTCCCGGTTTACCCTTCTACATTTGATCTACCACCAAGTTAGTTGAACTGATTAGTTTCTAGAAAAATATTTCTAGCTGAATTTGATAGAAACAAAACTTCAATTGATGCTGTCATTTTTGATCCCACGTGACATTTTTCTGTTCTCTGATGGAGATATAAGAATTGTATATTTCCTGATACCAAATGAAAATCTGCACTTAGGGGTTCAGATTTTGATCAAATTAAAATAATTGTATCACTTGACAATCTTGCATTCAAATATTTATATTTGTTGTGACATTTTATAAAACTAGAAACTTGATCTGTTTAATTTCTCTTAAATGATGATCATGCTGAATAAGATGTTACTTAATATCATATATTTCTTACATGTACATTACTTCAATTACTTATCAAATGTATTAGGGCACTACTGAAAATTTGTAAGTGCTTCAAATATAGATATATGCACAGGCCGGTGAGCTCTATGAGGTGTTAGTTTTAAAAAGCTGAAGGGTTTTACATCATTGCTAGTAAGTTCTACTCTGATATGCCACATGAACATGAGATTTCTTGGTAGATTGATAGGGCGATGTTTTGATAGACATAGCATTGCACTTAAGCAGGACATCTAAATATTTTCTGTGCTTTATCAGTAGTATCTGAATGATTTTTCATAATAGGCATTGTATCCATAGGTCCTACCATCCTTGAATTCCATTCCAGATCCTAAAAATTACTTGAAAATACCAAAATTTGGTTTAGTCCTTTTATTCCACCTAGCCTTATTTTATATCCGTAGATTTCTACTTAACAAAATATGCCTAATTCCTTGTTACCATAATTCCTTGTTACACTACGGCGCTTTTATTATGCTACCTGAATATGGTACGACTGTTGAACCGCCCATAGTCTTAAGGATTGACCTTAAGACCCATCTGTAGATTTCTGCATATAAACAAAATTTCGCTGACAACCTAAAACTTTTCAATTTCTTTCCTTTTCATATTCTTTTCATCTTTTCTATTTCATACTGCTAATTGATTTAATAATTTTATTTAGTTAAATTCATCTGTTTATGGTGGGTGCATTGAGGCAGCACCTCTGTTAATGGTGCCTTGGGGGTTATCGATCCATAAGCTAGTATTGTGGGGAGAAAATTCATCTGCATAATGATAAAAACTAATTTATGCTTACTTTGACTTTGAATGTATAAAGCTGCTGCTTGTGCAAGCTCGTTTATTATGTAGTGAAAGGCAGTGGATTTTTATTACTGCTTATCTTTTAGGAATTTAATTTAAAAACTTGCATTTCATTTTAATTTCCTGCTCTTTTCCTTGTCAATTGTATTTGGCCTATTAAAAGGAATACTCATTGAAAATTAAATTATCTGGAAAAATGTTTCTTAAATACTTGAAATGTCTTGAATTTTTTATGTGAAAGTGTGTGAATCCTGCTGATGGGGGTCAAGGCATATAGCCATAGCACAATCAGCTTAAACAAGAAATTTTGGAGGGATTCCTTTTCCTGTTTCAAAGATGAAAATCTTGATCGTAGATTTCCTCATTTTATGTTTTATCTCTTAATTCTAATTTTCACCCTCGGGGGGACATCTTTATGTGTATACGGGCTTCATGAACCCAAGGTGCCTTAGTGAACTGCTCTTCTCCCATGGAGTTTACTGTCTTTGGAAACATGGGAATCGCACTCCCTGGGTACCCAATCGATCTTTTCTCTTTACCTCCTACTGTTCTATCTCCCACCCCCTCTTGTTTTTCCCTTTCATGGGTCTTGTGAACAGCATTGAAATTATGAACAATTTTGCTTTGAAATCCAATTATCATATCAAGATTCCATTTTGAGTTTTCCAATTTAATTGCTTTTTTAAATTCCCATCACTATGAGTTTAATTTTTGCTTTATAAAATATCAGTACTTTTTCTAACCCGCATATTTCCTGTGTGTGGCGTACCGTAGTGGGGAAAATGGAATCCTGGGGTACCCTTTGGCCCATGCTTCAATGTAGACGGGTGACCAGAGTGAGCCCGCTCTGGTCAATCGACTCACTTGAGTTCTCTGTGTTTCACCACATCAGAGTGCTTAGCCCCTCTGCCATGCTGAACTTCACTGGTCTTAAGTATTTTGGGTTAGTGCTGCAACTAGGGATGCCCTGGGTGAACCGGCGGATCCACATCCCGATACTGTAGCACTATATCATGGTATCTTGAAGTGTGTGCTGAGGCTGGAATGTTCCAGAGCCAGCAACCACTTCCCCTTGTTGGACCGTGGTGGGTATGAGTTCACCATGAGAAAGATAATTATTTAATCTATAGATTCAAAATTTTCTTTGTGCCCTAGAGGAGACCTAAATCCCTCTAACAACAAAACTTGCTCAATACCTAAATTCTTAATGAATAACCCTGAAGGGGAAACTTGCAATCTTTTCACCATTTGCTGTGCAAAAATATATTCAGTCTGCTGCTGACGAACCAAAAGGAATTGCGGTCTGGTGATATTTCATAGAAACTATCTGCATATCAATCTGAGCAACTAATGAAATTAAATCAAATTGGCAAACTAAAAGTTAATGTAACTGCACACAGAACTCTAAATTCTAGTGGAGTTATATCTGAATCTGATCTTTTTCATATATCTGAACAGGAGTTCATCAAAGAATTGAAATCTCAATATGTTTGTTCACACACACACAGCCAAACGCATCTGCATCAGATGAGATGATATATATATTAACACAAAACATGTAATGTTAACATTTAACACACCAGGTATGCCGACATCCATTAAAGCAGGATACTGAAATTGCAGCGTTAGACTGTTCATTCCAAACTCCCAAAGATACTTTAAGTGTCAGAGGTTTGGACATTTCCAGGCTTCATGCCGATCACCTGCAATTTGTGCCAGATGCTCAAAACCTCAACTTGGCGAAAACTGCACTGATGAACCTGTATGCTTCAATTGTAAGGGAAATCATCCTACTTACTCCAGGTCTTGTTCTCAATGGAAAAAAGAAAAAGAAATCCAAAGCATAAAGATAAAACAAGATTTCATATCGAAGCAAAATAACTAGTAGAAAGTCACACCAAGAGCAAATATTTCATACTCATCTAATTAAAACGATGAAATCCGTTGCTGTCCAAACAGATACCATTCCCAATGAAGAAATTGAAAATACAATTGTGCAAAACAAAAACAATCGTCCAAGAAAAAGATGCAACCATTAAAAATTCAACAAAAACACATTCCCAAACCATCTGGTCCTAATCTTAAACACACTTCTAAAACAAAATCACAAATGAAATAGAATCTATGGAAAATACTGGGAGACCTATTCTTTATCTGGTGAGAAAATGGATATAGACAAAAATAAAGAGTTGGCACAAATGCAAAAAACCCTGAAAGAATGTAATGGTTAAGATAATATTTTGGAATTGCCAAGGGGCTACTGTAACCATGTTGAGAATGAAGGCTTTGATTGTTGCCATCCTGTACATCTTGGTCTGCAGGAAACTTTTGACACCAGCATTATGCACCAAAATTGGAAGATGTAACATCGCAAGAAGAGATGATTTAAAAAACAATCATGCTAGTGATGGTGTAGCGCTTCTGACTTGTCTGGATTGGCCATCTTCGGCTGTTTAAATTTTACACTTTCAAAATATTATGCATTTTTTATTTTGCACATGTGTAAATTAAATTCTTTAGTCTCATTAGATATGCCTCAGATGATGATCTTGTTTTTATTATCCGACTATTTAAATATTTTTATTCTCATCTACATGTTTTAAATCTACCTTTTATTTTTGATTTCATTTTGAAATGTTTTACTCTTTTATTGTACTATTCTGTCTTGTGTTTGGTACAGTTTGTCCACTTTTGGACCTTGTGCCATAAAACTCCAACATCCAATCCAATTTTCTCCAAAATTACGTCAGAATATTCAATTTTTTCTGACATGTTAAGGAATCCTTGAATTTTCTATTTCTATTTAGTTTTGACTTTCATATTTTCTGGTAGGCAAATTAACATTTTTAAGATTTCCAGAATGTAGGAAATCATTACTTATTCAAATAAAAAATATATTAACCATCACAATTATATAGACTGATCACCTAAAGTTTTTAATTTTCCAACTAAATTTGGATTGATATGCAAAATTTTGATATTAATTTGAAACACTTCCTCCAAGTTTGCAAAATGGTTGCTTTACATCCTAGATTGTTCCATTTTGTCAAGCAACTTAAATGTTGGGTAGTCCCTCATCAGTTTTCCACATTGAGGAAATTTTATAAGCAATGTATTATAATGTTAAATTAAACATAGAATGTAGAGTATTATTTATGTTGCAATTTTTGATTTGGAATGAAAACTAAAGCTTTTTAAGTAGACTAAAGCTTTACCATGAAAACACACAAATAGTGATGAATCAAAATTTGTTGTCCTTGATGAGATATCTTGTCATTAGCAAGACTGACCAGATCATGATGGACGAGATCTCGTTCATTAAGCTTTCATGTTTCCATTAGAAGAAAACTGACCTGATCTTGATCTCATTATCACATTAAAAAATGGCAATATCTTGTCATTAGCAAAATTGGTCAGACCTTGATGGACGAAATATCTCGTCAAAACTACATACAGGGTTAAAGAATGTACTCAGCCAACCACATGACTCGACTGCCAACTCGCTGAAGCTGAATTTAAACAGGAAGCGCAAAGCAATATGTGTAGATCAATCAATTTGAAATAATTTCAACTTGAAGAGGATTGGCACTCACGACGCCCCCTCTGATTAGTTTGCGCATGTCGCTCTGCGCCTTAGCCCTTCCAACTTGAATTCAGCTTGGCTATACTTTTATAAAGAGGTATAAATTTTGCATTATAACTAAATGTTTAAAGAAGATATCTTATTTCTACATGTACTATTTCTTTTCTAGATAAATGTGCCATTGAATCTGATGACAACTGCCCCTCATCCAGACAGGTTTACTATCAAACCAGCATTGCTACCTACTCCTCCACCTGTTCAAAGTACATCAGGGCACATCTATTCCAGTTCAAAGAGCAGGAGACACACTTAACTGTCTGGTATAATTTCGAGGTGAGTGAAGAATGCATCTGGAGTAATTGTATTGCAAGTATACCTTGATAACTGCCTCACAATGTCTTTTTTCCACAGAAATAATGGACATGCCTTCCTTAACCCCTAGAGATATCCCATCCATCTGAATAATTTGCAGGATTACCATCAGGATATATATTGCCGAATTTTTGATGGTGACGTGGTCAAGAACTGGTCAAGTTTGCTTATTACCAGATACCTTGTCTAGAGTTAAATTACAGAATGCATTTATGAATAACAGAATCTTGCTCTTGCACTGTTCTGTCATTATGCATCAGTTCATTAAGTAAGAAATTATCAAAACAAATGTTGAAATTGTTATCAGATAACTATTTAAAAGGTTCCTTTATTTTATGAAAATTATTTTATACCAAACAAGTTAAAAATATGAATACTTGTTTCCATTTTTTACTTTTGTGGTAAAAGATGATTGTTTTATGCTATTGTGAATGTTGGTCTGCATGCTTGAGTATGCATTTTTGCTGTTCGTGCATTTGTTTTTGATTATGTATTATTTTATACTATGGTATGGGTTTAGTTGGTTCCTCTTCAATCTCTGAAAATACGTTTCAGATTCAGTATAAAGAGCTAATTTTTTTCTACCATGCTTTTGTGCCATAATACTAATGTTTAATCATTCATTATTTATAATGTTAAGTACTTTCATCTTCAAAGTAAAGTTGCAATTTCAACAGTGAATTTGTTTGCAATTATAACTAAGAAACGGATTTGTTCCTATAAGTTCAGGGATTAGGAAATTATTTGTCATGGGTGCTACAAATAATTTTATTTATAAACTATGAATATGTCATGTAGTTTTATTATACATATAACCTGTTTAAATATTATACTAAATGTTTTCTGTAGATGTTCATGAGGGTTTAAACATAATGTGGTTATTCAGTTTGATGTTCTTTGATTTACTTGCTACTTTAAGTTAAGTAGGCTATTTTAAGATACAACTAACTAACATCTTTGTAGTAGGATTTTCCCACTGTAAAATTTATGAAGTTGCAATTTTTTTATGCAATTGGTACTTCTAATTTTAAGTTATAAAAGTTCATTAATCCCTTTTGTAAAATAAATTTAAAGCTAACTATAAATGTTTATTTGAATATTCAGAGTATTGTTTTGTATTCGATATCGGTGTTTTATGCTGCGTAATACTGTAAGTTAAAAAAATGTTGAAATCGTTAATTATCAGATAATTATTTAAAAGGTTCCTTTCTTTATGAACAAAATTCTTTCATACCAAACAAGTTAAAAATATGAATATTTGTTTCCAGCTTTTACTTTTGTGGTAAAAAATTATTGTTTTATGCTATTGTGAATGTGTCTATGTTTGAGTATGCATTTTGTGCTGTACATGCATTTGTTTTTGATTATGTATTATTTTATACTATTGTATGGGTCTAATTTTGGTTCCTCTCTTCAATCTCTGAAAATACATTTCAGATTCAGTATAAAGAGCTAATTTTTTTCTACCATGCTTTTGTGCCATAATACTAATGTTTAATCATTCATTATTTATAATTTTAAGTACTTTCATCTTCAAACTAAAGTTGTAATTTCGACAGTGGATTTGTTTGCAATTAATTATAACTGAGAAACGGATTTGTTCCTATAAGCTCTAAGTTCAGGGATTAGGAAATTATTTGTCATGGTTGCTACAAATTATTTTATTTATAAACTATGAATATGTCATGTAGTTTTATTATTATATATATAACCTGTTTAAATATTATACTAAATGTTTTCTGTAGATGTTCTTGGGGTTTAAACATAATGTGGTTGTTCCGTTTGATATTCTTTGATTTACTTGCTACTTTAATTTAAATAAGCTATTTTAAGATACAACTATTAACATCTTTGTAGTAGGATTTCCCACTGTAAAATTTATGAAGTTGCAATTTTTTTATGCAATTGGTACTTCTAATTTTAAGTTATAGAAGTTCATTAATCCCTTTTGTAAAATAAATTTAAAGCTAACTATAAATGTTTATTTGAATATTCAGTGTATTGTTTTGTATTCGATATCGATGTTTTATGCTGTGTAATGCTGTAAGTTAAAAAAATGTTGAAATCGTTAATTATCAGATAATTATTTAAAAGGTTCCTTTCTTTATGAACAAAATTCTTTCATACCAAACAAATTAAAAATTTGAGTATTTTTTCCAGCTTTTACTTTCGTGGTAAAAGATGATTGTTTTATGCTATTGTGAATGTTAGTCTATGTTTGAGTGTGCATTTTGTGCTGTACATGCATTTGTTTTTGATTATGTATTATTTTATACTAATGTATGGGTCTATTGGTTCCTCTCTTCAATCTGAAAATATTTTTCAGATTCAGTAACTAGAAAATTTCAATGTCTTGAAATATGCATTTGTTATGGAAAGCTAATTTTTTTCTGCGATGCTTTTGTGCCATATTAATTTTCAATCACATGCATCTGGTATAATTTTAAATACTTTCATCTTCAAAGTAACGTTATAATTTAAGCAGCGAATTTGTTTGCAATTATAACTAAGAAACTGATTTGTTCCTATAAGTTCAGGGATTAGGAAATTATTTGTCATGGGTACTACAAGTTATTTTAATTCATAAACTATGAATGATGCCATGTAGTTTCATTATATATAATCTGTTAACATGTTATCTGTAGATGTTCATGGGTGTTTAAACAATGTGGTTGTTCAGTTTGATGTTCTTTAATTTACTTGCTTCTTTTAAGTTAAGTAAGCTATTTTAAGATATCATCTTTTTTTGTGTAGTAGGATTTCCCACTAAAATTTAGGAAGTTGCAATTTTTTATGTAATTGGTACTTCTAATTTTAAATTAAAAAGTACATTAATCCGTTTTGTAAAATAAATTTAAAGCTAACTATCAATGTTTGTTTAAATATTCAGTGTATTTTTTGTGTTTGATATCTGTGTTTTATGCTGTGCAATGCCATATGTTACGAAATATTTGTGTTGTAGTGGTTAGCAGTCATTCCTAAGGTGTGAAAACGCACTGATGTGCTTTATTTAATTGATGTGTTCGTATATGAAACTGAACATTCATTCTATTTTTATTCATTTTCATATTTAAAACTAAAAAAAACTGCTTTTTGTATGTGAAAGTATTTGTTTTATAAATGTTATGGGTGTTTCAAATAAAATCTTTTTTAATTGTTTCTAAGTTCTTGTTTATCTCATTTTAGATAGTATAAAATTGCTTGATAATTATTGTACTGCTAACTCTGATAATAAAGATCATGTATTCTTGACATTTTTGGCAAATGGTTTTTATATCCTACTGGGAGAACTGGAGCTAAAAAATCCCGAGATAGGCAGTAGAAAAACCTGGTTTGAAATAAAAACTCAACCTGTCTGCAAGATATTCCAAGGAATGGCAGACTTCCTTAGTGACTTCTTAAGATACCCAATCAATCTTTTCTGCTTTCACCCCACTACTCTGTTCCCCTATGCCTTTTTTTCCTTTGCAGAGCATTTTCTACTTGAAGCTGTCTTGTGTTTGGCGCAGCTTAGCCAAATATGGTCCTTGCACCATTAAAGGCCGAAAGTTTATTCAATATAACCAGTTACAATGACTATACACACTTAAATTAAATCAAAGTTTAATAATTAATGTTGCCTGTTTTTCAACAGGTAGAGGCCAATATCAGTTAAAATATGGAACACGTTAAATTCATAATTTAATTTTTTAATATATAAAAAAATTTGATAAATGCATTTAAGAATGGAAAATTTAAACTATTGTGGAATGTTATAGTTTGCAAATTACATTTAGTATGGTTGTTAGTCATGCTCTATAATATTTTGATACACAATGGCTAATTATTCTGGGACCTCTGACTTAAGGAGTTAAAAGATCAGATTGAAACAAACTGCCAACCTATCTGCACTTCTATGCCAATTTTTTCGAATTGATAAGTTTTAAGCATTTCCTTAGAAAGGAATCCGGAAGATAAGGCATTTTCACATCACAATTTGGATGTGTTATTGTACTCTTGTGTTTTATATAAGAAGTTTTCCTAATTCACTTTTGTATGTGTATGACCATTACTTGATGTTTGCACCAAACTTAACGATTGATTTGAGTTTTATGGCGCAAGAGCCATGTTTTACGAGGTACGCTGGTTCTTTTAAATTCAAATATTATTTACTAACGATAGCTCAGCGAAGTTTTAAATTACGATCCAACACAAACAACACACATTTTATTTTCGAAATTCAAGCAACGAAAATCGTACAAAACCCAACATTCCGGTTGCAGTATATTGGCGGCGGGTTAGCTCCGTTTTACACCTATGCACGCCAAGTGCTCCAGCAGGCCATATTTGGCCATGCTGTGCCAGACATGTGATATCAAGTAATAGACATACACAAGCAATGGAAGTTTTCACTGAGACCAAAGACAAATACACCTCACAGGAATCGAATCTGAGCCACCTACAATTCGAAGGTTGCTAGCGCATTGGGCATCATACCCACTGAGTCACAACGGTCACGCACCGAACTTGACTATTGTTGACCAAGGTCATTATTAAACATTGACTAAGTTGTCCATTACTTGACGTTTGTCTAGTTTGGCACCAAAACGAAAAACCTCATTCACTCTCCACCAAATGGTGAAGGGCAAGTTTTTAAGTCAAAATTAAGTACCTAATAAAAATTAGATAGGAACATGAATTTCAGTACAGGTCTGAATAAAAGTTATTGTCCATTACATTATGTTTGAAGTGAAGGGCTGCCGTAGCTACTAAACGACGACTTTTGCTTCTAATTTTCGGGCGATTGGAAGAGTAACGGATTAGCAACCGAAGGGTTGCGATTTCGAATCCCACCGAAGACCGCCGTGAACAAAGGGGGCTGGTGCACGTTAAATCTATCATGACCTCAAATGTCCTCGCGTTGGGGTGGTGTGGAAGTTTGGAGAGTGGGGTGCCAGCTCAGGTATGACCTCGTCATCTGATCGTGATTCAAAATTACGTGGTGGTCTCGGATCTCCTTTCGGATTTGATCCCGGACCGTCGCCAAAAGCACTTTGTGCGATGTTAATTAAACTATCTACCTACCTACTTCTAATTTTCAACCTTGGCAATTTGGGATATCTCTATGCCAAAAGAGGGCCGCGGTGGCCCGGTTGGAAGAGCAACGGACTAGCAACCGAAGGGTTGCGAGTTCGAATCCAGCCAAACACCGTCGTGTACAAAGGGGGCTGGTGCACGTTAAATCTGTCGTGGCCTCAAATGTCCTCACGTTGGCGTGGTGTGGAAGTTTGGAGAGTGGGGTGCCAGCTCAGGTGTTGCCTCGTCATCTGACCGTGGTTCAAAATTACGTGGTGTTGTCCTCGGATCTTTCCCTTTGGGATTGATCCCGGACCGTCACCAATAGCCCATTGTGTTGCTCCAGTGTGACGTTAATTGAAACACCCCCCCCTCTATGCCAAAAGCTTCTCATTTATAAATTTTGGCGCCTTTTGGAAAATTCTGTTTACGATTTTAAGACAATTTCCGAAGATAGTTTGTAGGGGGTATTTCAATTAACGTCACACTGGAGCAACACAATGGGCTATTGGCGACGGTCCGGGATCAGATCGGAAGGGAAAGGTAGGTTATTTTAATTAACATCATACTGGAGCAACACAACGGGCTATTGGTGACAGTCCGGGATCAATTCCAAAGGGAAAGATCCGAGGACAACACCAAGTAATTTTGAACCACGGTCAAATGAGAGGCAACACCTGAGCCTCTCACGAAAAATCATTGGATAATCAATAGATCGGTAAGTGCGCGATCATTTCTTGAGAATTTCTTTGTTTTGAAAATTCAACCCCACTCTCGGGCCGCGGTAGACTGGTTGGAAGAGTAATGGATTAGCAACCAGAGGGTTGCGAGTTCGAATCCAACCAGAGACCGACTTGTACAAAGGGGTTGGTACACGTTAAATCCGTTGTGGCCTAAAATGCCCTCATGTTGGCGTGGTGTGGAAGTTTGGAGAGCGGGGTGCCAGCTCAGGTATTGCCTCGTCATCTGACCGTGGTTCAAAATTACGTGGTATTGTCCTCGGATCTTTCCCTTCGGGATTGATCCCTGACCGTCATCAATAGCCCGTTGTGTTGCTCCAGTGCGACGTTAATTAAAATACCTACCTACCTGAACCCCATGCTCAAAAAGTTTTTATTTTTTGAAACAAAAACGACTTTAACAGTACCATCGACAATTGGTGATTGATTGCGTATTTGGGTATTTGGGTATTTCAATTAACGTCACACTGGAGCAACACAATGGGCTATTGGTGACGGTCCGGGATCAATCCCAAAGGGAAAGATCCGAGGACAACACCACGTAATTTTGAACCACGGTCAGATGACGAGGCAACATCTGAGCTGGCACCCCACTCTCCAAACTTCCACACCACGCCAAGTGATTGATTGCCATTGCCAAATGGCGCTAATTATGGAATATAATAACCCGTCGAAGGTTTATCCAAATAGGCTTTTGAAGACTAAAATTTTAGTCTTCAATTTGGCGAGTTGTTTTTGTTTGACGAACGTTAAGTGGTAGGTAGGTAGGTATTTTAATTAACGTCACACTGAAACAACACATGGGCTATTGGTGACGATCTGGGATCGATCCCGAAGGGAAAGTTTACGTAATTTTGAACCACGGTCAGATGATAAGGCAACACTTGAGCTGGCACTCCAAACTTCCACGCCAAGCGAACGTTAAGTGATCTTGACTTTCACTTTCTTTCTTTACACTAAATTTTTTTCTGAAACATGAAAGCCAATAAAAAGTTTCATTCTCCAGTTCTCATCCTGAATTACTTGAAATATCGTGTCCGAAAAATTCCTACCATGATATCACAAATTAATGTCAAGAACAAGAAAACGCAATTGATAATTTACGTCCATTTGGCGTCATTTTGCTATTATATATTGCGAAATTGTTAGAGTCAACTGGATAAGCTGCAGCCAATCATATTTTACAAGAACAAAGTGCAGGGTTATATTAATAGACTTGTTTGGCGCAATTATGGCTAATTTGGAAATTTTAATATTTTTTATCGTTAAATGTACTGTGCTGCAAGTCGAATTTTGAATTCTTGAAGACCTTGCTTTTTTCGTTTCAGAAGTAATACTTGGAAAAATTTTGCCAGAATTGGAATGAAGTCTTAAAAATGGAGCTTTCAGCAGAAATGCCAATCATTACAAATTTTCATCTTTAATTACAACAGAACTGTGAATAGTGAAATTATAGAAAATCCGACTTAAGATGAAACAAACGATGCGGTCACCCAAATTCGCCAGTTTCGCGATAGATTGTCTTCACAAAAGGTTGTCAAGTTGGCGCCATGTAATTTGAAGATTCCAATTTATATTTTACCTGCATAACAATGTGGCGTGCTTTTTCGCTCAATACCATTTGGTAGTGGAAGAATTAAACACGAGCCAAGGGCTCAACAAGAATTTTACCAAATGCAAGTTTAAAAAGGAAAAGCTTTAAGTAGGAAAAAGGTAATTGGAGATTGCGTTACAAAATTTAAAAAATACGCAGAGCCGATGGCTAGAACTGACTTCCGTGTTCGAATGGAAAATTCGTATGAAACTGCCACGTTGTGTTGCTCCAGGCGACGTTAATTAACTACATGAAATTGCTACAATTATAACATGAAAAATTTTCAATCATTATGCACCCTCTATGCAAATTAGTATATTCCCAGTTCCTTTATTTCATTACAAGAGCCAATGTACCAGAAACCGAATGTCACCGTATTTTGTATTAATTCTGACTTTAAAATTGTATTATTTTTTATGCGACTTATCCTACTTTTTGATGACTTAATTTTTCCAGTCATAGCACCAACTCTAGGCAGGTTTTCAGTTTTTACTGTTTGTATTTACTTAAGAGAGCTGTTTCAGAGAAAAGTTTACAGCAGTGGAAGAATAATGAAACTTTCTTTGATAGTGGTTGAATTAATTAGTTATTATCTAAATGAGAATTAATTCAGCTAAGAGCAGCAAAACAAAAAACGATTTTGTATATATAAAAGTTATCTTGTCCTCTTAATCTCAATTAAAACGTCATATTTATAACAATTTAGTAATGCGATATCATGGGAAACATTCCTAAAGGTCATTTTTAGGGATTCCTAAATCATCAAATCGGAGGTTGGCAATTCTGCATTGTTTTTGCATTTTTGATCAGGAGTAAGATATAGCATGGATGATTGAAACTATTGTGTGGTCACGTCAATAAATGACGTATTTACCGAATATCTTGAAACGTAAATAAAAATCACACCCAAAAACGGACTTTTGATTTTAGACTTTTTTAATGGATGCAATACTTTTTTGTTTGCCACAATGTCTGTTAAGGCGCAATAAACTATTACGTTTAAATGCTAGTTTTAAATTGTAACCATATTGCCGAAATTCTACGCAATTACTGAAAATCAGTATTACAGATAGACAGCCAATGGTTGGCATCTATTTGAATATTTTACGTAAATTGTTTTTGCCACTATTTCACAAGTGCTGTGGCACGTAGAAAAATTAAAAAAAAAAGACTTCTTATTCAATTATCAATTAGTCGACATTTTATGATTTATTTGATTATCATTCCATTAATATGAATTTTACTTTGTCAGAGATAGGTTGCGATGGCGTCTGCATGTGTTGCGTTTGTGTTTTTGCTACTTTTCCTTCGAGGTGTAATTTTTTTGTCCAGTTCTGTAAAATCATGACTCATCTCGAGTCTTGGACCTCTCTCCTTATTGGTTGATTAGAATATTTGGCCTTTAGTGAATAACGTTTTCACACGTTTGTCAAAGTCAATAAAAAATGTACGAGATGAGAGGGAAACTTCTGAAGAGAACCCTAAAGTGATTTTTCTTTTCTTGCATAAGTACAATGGCTGTGTCCTCTGGGTCCTTTTATTCTCGACGAGAGTGGGAAAATAACAAAATAACCAAAAGAAAAAAAATCTTGCGGTAATCTCGCCTCCACACTATCGATTCATTAGGGCGCCCCTGAGTGCAAATCAGCCCATGCCGCACCCACATTAATCACCGCCGGTGAGGAATGGCATTTTTCTTCTGAACAGATTTGTACACGACATAGTCCCGCATTTGCCAAAAAAATTCCGATCACATCTCGAGGTACCAGTTAAGCAATTTGTGCCCTACGAAAAGACCTTAATTTTATACCGTTTTACTTCAAGATGCCAATAGGTCGGAGAGACTTGACACCGTAACTATGGCTACTATTCCATTCTGTTTGGTATCAATTTTGGGCGCTTCATTCATTGACTTTGAGGTAACCTTTAATTTTAAATTAGATAGAATTTTATGCCAATCTAAATATAGGTGGCGGTAGTGTTTCTGCTGTAATACGTGTTTCCCGTAAGTGACGTCAGTTGGCTTGTTTTTCAAATACGATTTCAGCACGTCACCGATAAAAATTCCAAAGAACGAACTCCGAATTAATATAAGGGCCGCGGTAGCCCGATTGGAAGTGTAACGGATTAGCAATCGGAAGGTTGCGAGTTCGAATCCAACCAACGACCGTCATGTACAAGGGGAGTTGGTGCACGTTAAATCTGTCGTGGTCTCAAATATCCTCACGTTGGCGTGGTGTGGAATTTTGGAAAGTGGGGTGCCAGTTCAGGTGCCACCTCGTCATCTGACCTTGTTTCAAAATAACGTGGTGTTGTCCTCGGATCTTTCTCTTCAGGTTTGGTCCCGGACCGTCGTCAATAGCCCTTTGTGTTGCTCCAGTGCGACGTTAATACCTAACATGCATATCTACCGAATTAATATATATTTGAGTGGTCAACGCTGATAGGTTAAGCGTCAAAACGGCGATAAACTACATTTTAAGGTAACTCCGATGCGTGTCATGCGAGCATTTGTGGGTAGCGAAAGTAAATTTTTCACTTTTTGTCTGGTTTGTTTGGACTGAAAATCTCCCTTCGAAAAGTTTCGGAAGAGAGTTCTTCGAAAAGAGACTTGACATCATAAGATTCATTCTGTTTGCATCAATTATGGGCCCTTCTTTATTGACTTTGAGATAACCTTTACTTTTAAATTAGATACAGATAATTAACATCCGAGATAATTTTGCATTTAATTTTAAATGCAAAATTATTCCCAATTTTAAGTTTTACATCAACTAATTTTAATTATCGTTTGCCAACACAATTTATTAGAATTCGGCAACGAACGTATTTATCGTCTGGCATTAAGGATTTTTCGAATTTTAATTTAAAGGGATAATAAGGAATTAAGTTTGCCAGGAGAAGCTTACCATCCGTAAGTAATTTTGTAAGTATTTTTGTTCTTCGTAAAAAATTTTGAAAATAATTTTACAATTGAGAGTTTTTGTATCTTGCTGTGAATCACTTATTTTTGCAAGTATGTATCTTCTCTATCTCATTCGTTCATATGCATATATAAATTATATTTGTCATTTCAGAATTAAAGGTTGACAACCAATGGAGTAAAATCGTCAAAAACAATCGAAACTGATACGACTCATAACAAATGGGGTAGATATTTAAATTTAATTTTACAGCCGTATAAAGGTTTGGTTACTTTATGCGGCTGTAAAATTAAATTTAATAGGTTCAACAAAAATAGGTTCTAAATTTATGAAATTTGTTCTTTTTATTAATAAAATGTATTACATATGGAGAGAGAGCTACTATATAAAATTCTAGTAGTTACCCGGCTTTGCTCTGGTTGAATTGGTTAAACGTGAATTGAAACCTTGATTGAAAGTGATTCGGAAAATTACTTTTCTCTATCATAGAAAAATGCAAATATAGAAAAAATAAGTGAGCAGAAATAATTTTTTAAAGTCCATTTTGACATTTTATAGCTTCTACAATTTACTTTGTACGAAATACGTATGCTTGCTTTATTCATCCAAATAATCCATTTCACGTACATCGCACTACAGTATAAGACAAAACTACAAAAGGTGATAGTGAGATAAACTCAAAATTACAAAACTCGATTTTGAGTTTTCGAGTGATGGTGAATAATGACCTTTAAGTTCATTCCAGTAAAAATGACAAACTTACAACTTGTTATTGCAACCAGTTTTGCTTTCAATATTTCTTGACTAGTAGCACTCTTGCACCAGGAATGCGATATTTCCAAAATTCACCATCATTATAAAAGGCTGACAAATCATATTGATACGATATTTCACGGTTAGTTTCTTTTCAGGAAAACAGATTTTTTGAAAATTTCCTTCCGCATGTGAAACAACAGCTTGTTTTTCAAAAATGAAATGCCATCAGTCCAGACGAAACAAAGTCAATCGATTACAATTTTTCAAAAATCGGAAGGTCAATTTTGTAGCGTTTTTAAAAAGGAAAATCAATGTTGTCTACGAAAGTTTGAGATAGCAAAGTTGTATAAGAATAGCTTCAACTCGTAAAAAGTAAACAACCTCGATCTTTGGTCACTTAAGACAAAAACTTTCAACTTTTCAAAAGTCCTGGTTAAAATAGTTTATAGCCGTGATATTATTTCAAGACCAGCAAAGTTTTATTTAAAATTCACTTTACTCCATTTGGCATGCAGTTTTAAATCGATTCTTTGTGACACTTTTAATTTTGTCAATTCCGGTATCTAAATGAAAATTATGTACCTATTTAGAATTGTAGATGTTGTTTCTTGACTATTGAGTACAGCTGTCAAAATACAATACAATAAAATAATTGAAACTTGAAAAACAAATGTAAGTTTTACGGATTTTAATTCCCTTGTATTAGTGGTAACCTTGTCAAAATTTAAAAATCATTGAATTACAATGTATGGTTGCACGTCTTATTTTAAAGTTAACTATCTTATTTTAAAATAACTTTATTTTTGCTTTCCCTTGCTTTAAAGTAAGACATTAACGTCTTATTTTAAAAGGTTTTGTTTTGTACGCTTGGTTTATTTTTATGAAACGGAATTCTACAAATCATGTATTGAATCAATGACTTTTATGGAAAATTGGTCGAAATATACACATACCGCCAAGAAATGAACCCATGTCATCAGCCATATTTTGCACAAAATAAATAATTCGTTATAAAATTAGGAAGTGAAACATTAATTTTGGCGTTGACACGTACCAAGCAGCAAAACTTTTACTATCAGTTAGGTTTTCGCTTGCGCTTTTCGCATTAAGCAGACTCATTTCCTTACAAAATGTGTTATGCAATACTGATAAAACAATCTGAGTTTCGTACTGAAATTGTTATAATTTTCAGTGCTATTCCTATGAGGATTTCGAATTATTTTTAGCTCGCTCTGCACACCCAGACAAATAGAATGGGGGTTAATAGTAGCCTATGTTACCCGCAGGGGTTCATAAGTGTACCAAATTTGAGTCGGATGGGTCAAGCGGTATAGATTTATATAGAGAACATACATACAGACACACACAGACGCCAACTCTGCTATATATATATATAGATAGGAGTTGTTTTTAATTTCGAAAACAATCGTAATTTTGTTTTACAAATTTACACTGAGGAATGACTTTTCCGAATTGAAAATTTTGTTCGAATGGTTTCGTCCTGGTGTGAATTACAGTTTTATAACTATGATCACTCGGATTATTTCAGTTATGATTATGCACTCCAAACATCCATTTGCAGTGTTTACACAGTTGAATGGGATAATTTATACTTATTTAGTGTTTGTATATTCTTTTGTAGCAATTTCATGTTGTAAAATATAAATAAAAAAATCTTTGAGAAAAGACCTTAGACAATATCGAGTAACAGCAAACGGGGACATTTCACTGAAGAACATTAAAATGATATTAGAAGGCCACATTTCCACTTTTATATTTTAAGTACATACTTTTAAGCTTCAACTAGTTTCTTGGTTTTAAGTTCGAGTGGTTGATACTTTTTGTCATTTAACTGTTCATTTCATACCATTTTAGAATCTTGACACTTTGAGAAAGCGCCATTTGCAGAGAAGCATTCCCTGAATGTGCTTTTCTGCTAAAGCGTCTTAGTCTTTCAAGCTACAAGACAATCGGATGACGAGGATTTCGACCAACACATTAAACCAGTGTATATCTGGAAAGAAATTTTCGTTCTAAAATATCTTCACATATGCTTCAACAATTCTTGTTTTAAGAAATAGAGAAACTGATATCGAAGGAGTGCGAAATATGCCCAACTACCTGTTTGGGAAGTATTTGAATACCTTTTAAAGATAGGCAAAAGTTTTGGAATTAAATTTATATAATAATACGCTCTTATTTTACAAAGTAGTGCCTTCTAGGAATAAGGGAAGGAAGTTGCTTGAAGTGGAATGCGCTTCCTTCCGACAGCAGAGGAAAAAGTAGAATCAACATTCTCACAAAAGAATTCGAATTTCCCGTTTGTTATCATATTTATTCGCTTGCGTCTTTCAAGCCGTTATTATTTATCAAGAAAGGACGAAAATGCGCTAAGCTGAGACTAACTTCTCTCAAGGTAAACCTTTCGCGAATCCCAAGCAAAAAAAGAAAAAATTACCTTAGGCTTATAGGAGAAAAAGTTTTAAATGCTTTTAGGATAAAAAGAATCTTATTCTTCGTTTTCGCTCCGTGGTTTATTTTGTGACGAGTACGAGATTTAATTCTGAGATAGAGCATTTCCTTTCATTTTACTTGTGAAGCTTACAAACATTTGAAAAAGGAAAAATGTCTGCATTTGTTTGCATTTTAAGTTTTTTTCTATAAAGTTTCATTTCAATTCTTTCGCGCCAGTGAATAGTTTTTATTTTGGATGGCGCGCTGCCGTTTTATTTGTTGTCTCAAGTGCTAAGGTAAGGATAAACTTCGCACATAGGGAAAATTACGAAAGAGGGGAAAATGATGCTTTAAATCCGAATCTTTTCCTTATCCTATCCACACGCTGTTCCCTTACACTGGCTTAATAAACTGCCGAAGCAGTCAAGGCAGTGTCTCGAAGTTTTGTCATTTAGGGTTAACTATTGTTGACATACTGTATATAAAAGTATTTTTTATCTCACAACGCTTGAAAACAGTAAAATCACAATTTGATTGAATGATCATTATATTTATCCCCTTTAGCTATTAAGTATCTCAGATCCGCAGCAAGTTCAAACGGTCAACTCAAAAAGATCGAACTTGTACAGCCTTTTTATAGAAGTATACGGGTAGTAAATTTAAATTCGATTCTTTTAGAATAAAAGTCCACAATTCAATTAATTTAAAACTAGCAGAAACGGTACATAGTAACATGATGTTTGCAGTAACAGTGTCAACTGTTTCATTTTATTTCTAATGTTCAACTAAGAAACAAGGGTGAGATTTAAGATTCGATCCCGTGACAAACTACAATGTATGTTTTCTTTCAAGAATCGAAACATTCTCCCTATATCTCTTGAAAGTTCCTTTACTTTATCATTTTAGTGGACTTCTGCAGAAGTAAGTTTTCCTGTAGTATATTTGGATCTGTGACGGTAGTTTCAACAAATGTCATTTGAGGCCGTTACCGAAATGTCACATTTCTTAATTTACATTCAAACATGACCAACAGATCTATTGCGTACTGGTTATTATGAACAGGTAAATGCTGCTCCTTTGTAGCATACCATATACATATATGCATATATACTTTGACATCATTGATATAGGGACTTTTACTTGTTACTGTGTAAACTTGTAGTGTAGTGACTTTTGCTTGGGGTTAATTCTAACTGGTGATAATAATTTTGGTCACGCCAATAAATTCCTCGAGAACAAACTAAATTGCTGATGTAATCCATCGAAATTAGTTTAAAATCAAGTTTTATTCTCTTAAACATAATTGCTGGTTATATTAACTATTAAGACGGCTCTTTTATTTTATACAGCAGCATCATTGCTTGTAATTCTGCTTTCGATCTACATAAGCTTGTTATTAGTAGTAGTCCTTGTACCCTCTTTGGTGTATTAATGGATGCAGCATACTTACTAACTTGTGCAGCTTTAACCGAAATAGCTCTCAGTGGACGTTACGGGCAGGGACCTTTTGGCTACCCAGTAGCTTCCCTAGCCTTTTTCGTATTTTTATTTGTTGTATTTTATATTTTAATTCTTGTGTTTTTATTTGTGGATACTTTCGGCCCTAAGATTTGTATCTGTAAAGACCTGATGGGTTGAAAATAGAAAAAGACCTAGCTACTTTAACTGATAGTAGTATAGTAACTTCTATAATAGTTGAAATAATTTATACGAATACATTTTAGAGGTTCGGGCCAATATATATGCTGAGTTCTGCACCTTAACTCTTTTAGGGGCGGTGATATTGTCTAGCATCCAACCACTTTGAAATAGTTAAGGCTTGGTATTATGTCTATAAGCCTAAAATATTATCTCATTCGATATTCTAATCACTAGGAGTGCTCCAGATAGGCTGTAAGACATAAAGAAGACCTCTATCCCTTTAAAGCGTTGTAGGCGCGAAGGTTTGATTCCTCCCTGGGTGTATTTCTCTCATCTGTGTCAGTGAAACTTTTCTTGTGTATGTCTATTACTTGATGTTGTCTGTATTGTGTTTGACACAGCTTGGTCAAATATGGTCCTTGCGTCACAAAACCCAATCAACCATCCCCTTAAAAAGCAAAACTAAATTTTATTCATATAAAGGGATGGTCTACAAACATAAAATTATTTTTTCAAAAATAGTATTTTACCACAGTTCCCGTCAATGGGTTAACTTTTGTACACTACTCGATTGATACGCCCACACAAAACGATCGACATTAAGCGTCGTCGTAAAACAACACCACTTGCATTTGTCAATCAAAAGTACACACGTCCAAGAACCGGAACCGGATTTAAGACATTAGAGGCTGATCCATCGAGTTTCCCATTCAAGGAATTTCGGAATAAAAAGGAACGAGTCCATTGCACTTTCCAGTGTCGGACTCTGCTGACGGAGCGCTTTGTTTCAGGCCGACTTGACAGAGGAAGGATTCATCACTTCGTTCTGTGGGGCGACACAAAAGGTAGCCCCCTTTCCCCGCCTACTTCCAGAGCCCCGGCGCCTCGAAGGGCGCCGCCGGGACGCCGCCGAGTGACAGTCTTTCAGCTTTTCTGCTGATTCGGTGGGCAGCAACAAGTCGCCAGCTTAAAGAACAACCTGTTGTAAGGGGAGATACGCGGTTCTGGGGATCGTTTATAGGCGACTCATGAATGGGGAGACATTACTTTTTTCTCATCAATTTTGTTTTGAGGACCATGTTTCTAAATATAGGTGTATTGATTTTGTAGGGGTTCTGTTAAGGGACGCTTTCGTTTTGGTAAAAAATAGGTGATGGATAAGCATTTTACTGTTTTTTTAAGCACATGGTTTTTTTTGATAGCTGAACCTGTGCTGTGAGTCATCCTTTTCTTACGATATGATGCTTCCAAAATAGAAACTATTCTCGGGATATATTATTCGTTAAGTCACCTTCTAACGTCCTTCAATGGATTGAGGTCTTAAAAGAGACTTCTGAAAATCCACTCGTTTCATTCATTGGAGATATTGCCATTGAAATGCAATGCCTCTAAAGCATTGAAATCAATCTCAGATGCGATCTGCACCAACTTTTAAATGCAAGACATAGTCAATGAGCTTAGAAGCTAGAGCTAATACGCTGCTGCTTTAACCAGCAGAGCTAATAACTTAACATGAGCTAAGGAAACTAATTTACCATTAGGAGCTCCAAACTTCTTATGCTCATAATACAGAAACAGCTGAAACAGATTATTTGAAACTTGGTACCCGAGATTAAATTTAAATAGATTCGAAATTCGTCGTCAAAATTGGGTGTTGCTCTTGGGAGTTATGAAATTCGTGAGCAATTTTATATGAGGATCCTTTAACCTTCTGAGTGTCACTAGATTTCCGAGTAGTGTAGTATTTTTTTTCTCACAACGTACATAATGGATAAATAAGCATCACTATTGGTTGAAGGAATCCTAGGAAAGAAATTCAAAACTGGTTAGAAGTTATGCAGGGACAGGTTACAGAACGGGTAAATGCGTATAAACTGTTCAGAGTTAATTACATTTTATTACCTAGAATTTATAGATGTTAATCCTTATCGAATGGTATCTCTAATTTGTTCCATTGAGTCACCTTCCTTTCGTCCCCTCATTCAAAAGGAAAGGGATATTGTGTTTGAAAGATAAGTTTTTAACACAAGTTTATTACACAAAAAAAGTTTATTACCCAAAAAAAGTTTATTATACCACAAGTTCATTACAAAACATGTTCTAAAGATGCGTATTTAATTTCAATGACGTCTAACTGTTTGGTGCTCTAGATTTGACGGTTTGCTTTCACCTCATCTGCTCCGTATTTGATTTGCAAGTCTATGAAATCGTTTCAACTCTTCCGCTTTAAGGAGTGAGGGTTGTTCATGGATGACTCTTAAGGGACTTAATAGGTCATCTGACTGTACACGTCCCCCCAATAGAAGCTCATCCGTCGCAAAGGGACGATGCTGCTTATCTGAAAAACAAGAAAACCCAAGAACACATATACATAATAAGAGTATCAGTATCAGTGAGGTCTCTGCACAAAAGTATGCATCTCCCCCCCAAAAAAATTCTAAAATTAATATTTACAAAAAGACTATATATAAAGACAGTTATTCCAAAATATGCATTACTAGTACATGATAACTTAAAATAATAATATACATACAAATGCAAGGATATTACGGAAATACAAGAATAATAAAAGTATGTTGATATACAGTAATACCCCGACTTAAGCGAACTCGGAGTTACGTGGTTCTTGATTTTTTTCATTTGGCATTACTGCCGCCCGCTACCTTCAGTGTTTCTCTTGCTGTGATACGCATTGGACGCGTTTCGCACAAACTCTAAGTGCACGATTATGATTCTACGATCGACGAAAGTTAAGATTGTTTTGTTATACGTTTTCTAAACCCTTAAAAAACTATGTCGTCCAAACAAAGTAAATCTGATTCTCCTGCAATGTGAAAGTTGTGTTTTAGCTTCCAAACACAACCAGCTTGCTTCAACCGATGGGGACCAGGGAGTCGTCAAAACATTCAAGGCTTGCTACACGAGGCGTTCGTTTGCACATCTGAATGAAGCTATGAGGCAAAACAGTGAGATATCAGTTAAAGACTTTTGGAAACAATTCAATGCTTTAGATGCCGTAAGAATCATTGGAAAATCTTGGGATGAAATTTCCAAAAAAACATTGAATGGTGCCTGGAAGAAACTTTGTCCATTTTTTTCAAAAACGAGACGGAAACAACACAAGAAACTGATCATGTCACTCATGCGATAAAAGAAGTTGTTAATCTTGCCAGGCAATTAGATTTGGAAGTCAATGGTGGTGATGTCTACGAGATGTTGGATTCACATAGTCAGGAGCTGACAATTGATGAGCTTAGCTCATAGAGATGCGTGAGCAAAACGTCACTGAAGTATCAGACCCAGTTCCACCAGAAAAGAACATGTCAATTGCAAGCTTGACAGAAGGTCTCAGCTCAATTGAAAATATCTTACAAATTTTAGAAAACAGACTCCAACGAAGAACGCGTTATAGCTACAAAGCAAGGAATAAAAAAATTATTAGCTTGCTACAAAGAAATTCTGCGTGAAAAAAAGAAGGCATTATGTCGTCAGACGAATTTGTTAGATTTTATGAAGCAATCGACATCGAAATAACTTTTTTACGTAACTCATTTATTTTTTCAATATTTTGTATTAATATGTATAAAGAACTGCAATTCTATTAAATATTTTTCTTCTAAACTAGTGTTTTTGTTAGTCCTTGGTCCCAATTGAATAAAATTTATATGCAAAGTTGTACCCCGACTTACGCGAATTCGACTTACGCGATTTTCGTCGGATCCACCTATCGCGTAACTTCGGGGTATTACTGTATTCTAAATTTTGTCTTTTAAAAATAACTCCACTGGGGGGGGGGGGTTATTATTCTATAGCTAATCTAGACAATGCGTTAGCATTGCCATGTTGCGGTAAGTTACAGTCATATTATAGCGCTGTAATGCCAAAGCCCACCTAGACAGTTTTGCTCCGTGAGGCGCACTGTTAGTTAAATAGGTGAGAGGGTTGTGATCTGATATTATCTGCACTTGGTTTTATTCTTCCTTCTGATTGAAACCTCTTTCTCTGTAGAAGATTCTTCTGCATTTTCGGTTTCTCTTAAATCAATGCTACCTAGTGCACCTTTGCTGGAGGATTCCTCCAAAATTCCAGAATCTAATTTTAGTTTCCTTTTTTTTCTCTTCTTTCTACTTGAAACCACTTCCTTTTTGGATAATTCTTCCACATTTTCGACTTCTGTTGCTCACTTGGCAATGTATGGGTATTGTTTCTGGACTCTCATCTTCAGAGCAGGGGCTTTCTATGTTAGTGATGGCTGACTCCACAGGGGCAGGAGAAGGCTCAGATTTTGGTTTCTTTGTAACGAATATACTATTCATGTCTGTGGTGATATGTCTTATAGCTAAAGTAGCTATTGTGTCATTCTTCTGGACCATCTCCCCCTCTTCAGTATTATTTTCATCTTGTTCTTCATGTTTATCGTGACTAATTTTCATACGATGGAGATGAATGTTTTCTTGGAGAGCTTCGTATGCGGTCATACTTATAAGCACTAACCAGTCATTTTGAGACCGCGCATGTGATCGGAACTGCCCCATGAAGCCCATCGTCTACCCTCATATTATAAATTCTTAATGGAGTTATCTCTTTTTCTCCGAACGCTGATTCTATTTCAATTCGTCCATCTTCATAATCTACATCGGCAAGATCTTCGCGCACCAATGAAATCTGAGAACCGGAATCGAGTATACCCTTTAACAATTTTCTCCCACATTGGATGTTTATTATTTTAAGCTCATCAACATTTTTCTTCGTTTCTACTGGTAATGATACTGTAATATTTATTCTCGCAGTTAAAACAATGGGATCGACTACGCCATTTGGCTTAGAAGCTTTAACAATGTTGTTTTGGGCTGTCTGACTAAAATTTTCTTTTGGAGAGGTCTTCGCAGAGCAAAAACGGGAGGTATGACTTTTCTAGAGAGCCTATATACAGGGTGAGTCTAAATTGTTTTTACAAAATAAGAGGGGTGATAGTACCCATCCAGACGAGCAATAATTACCATGGAACACAGGGTCGCATTCCACTCTGAGAGGCAGAAAAGAGTAAAATTAGAATTTCAACATGAACTTACAACAGTGTTGGAAAGCGAATGAACGATACCAAAAGTTGCACATACAAATTTATTGATCAGAGAAAAACTCACAGCAAGTGCTCAAAGTGGCGGCCACGCGTGTCGTTGCACAGTTCACACCGGCGAAGGAATGACTGGCGCACCCTCTCGAAGATTCCTGGTGTTGTGTTAATTTTGTCTGCGGCAACACCGATTCTCGCGACGAGATCTTCAGCCGAGTCCACGGGCGTCTGATACACTAAAGATTTCATGTGCCCCCAGAAGAAAAAGTCCAGTGGGTTGAGGTCCGGTGAGCGAGGAGGCCAAGCCACAGGTCCGCCACATCCGATCTATCGTGCTACCGACCAGGCCATCTTGCTTAGAAGATATGCTACGTAGGCAAGTACAAAACGACGTCAGAGGCGATGACTTGTTCATGATCGACGCGTTTCGACTTTCTCTTTTCTGCCTCTCAGAGTGGAATGCGACCCTATGTTCCATGGTAATTATTGCTCGTCTGGATGGGTACTATCACCCCTTTTATTTTGTAAAAACAATTTAGACTCACCCTGTATAGAGTGGACATATACCCGACAATTTCTGATTGGCTAATGTTGCAGGCAGCCATGTTTTTCCTTTTCAGGTCAGTTAAACATGGCGGTTGTACGTTGGTGATTGCGATTTTGGAAGTTTTGTTTGGATACACTTGTAATTTACATAATTTTGAAAGTAAGAACGCTTTTTTTTCATTTAATATAGATCAACTTACCCACTTAATGATAACAATAAGGCGTAAACTGTTGATAACATTAATTTAGACAACTAAAAAGAAGCAAAGGTACATGTGTAAAATTCCGTCGACCATTCTCGCCAAACCAGAAAAATGTCGCCAGATGATGCGATATTCTGCCAATAATGGAAAGCGTATAGAATTGTTTTACTAGTATTGCTCGAAAACCAATTTTTTCTGAAACGTTATATTTAAACAATTTAAAATTCTAATTATGTTTAAACTGATTTTTTTATTTCTTTCCACAATATAAATAATTTACGAATATTTGAATGATGAAAAAAATGGATACTTAAAATACTTAATTATTTACCTTATTTTCAGAATACAGTACATTAGGCCTACTTTTTTTAAGTTGCCATTCAAATATACTGTATTCTCGTATTAAAAATAAACAAAAATTATTTTAGATCAATATTCGCGTTTTATTTCACAACATAACCGTTTTTATGACTGTCCCAATTCTCCGGAGTTTTGCATATCCGGATTACGTCCAGCACTCAGTCGTGATAATTGGAATTTTACTGTATTTCTATTAAGGATTTAAAGCTCTTTTATCTTATCAAAAAATATTTTATATGAATAATTTATTCGGAAAATTACAGGGTAAAATACGTTGCCTCACATTGGAATAACATGCAAGTGTTCCTAATTCAAATCTAACTCAATGTATGAAATTAAGAAAAAGGGCTTTTTTATTCAGACCGCCCAAGCACACACCAGATTGTCCTGTATATTACTAGTTTATAAACTGGTCTGTGGTCTAAATGAGTAGCTCTTATGCCATGAGAAAATCCAATCTATCAATATTTAAAATCTAACGCCAAACTGTCGCCAAACCCGAAGTCTTCATATCAAAATAACCTGATTAGCAACCCTAAGGAAACCGTCCATTTGCATAGCGTCCGCGTTGGCACAGCAACGATCGAAAAACATGGCTGCCGTTTTCCCTGTCATCTCTATCTATATAGGCTCTCTAGACCTTCCCACCACACGAGTAGCAGGTTGGCTTGTAAGTTTGTCGTGACAAATTCGTTTTCCACTGAAATCCTGCTTGTGGTTTTCTCACGTTGGGGCTCTCAGGAATATTTCGGTTTCTTACAGATTTCTCTATGGGAGGGAAGGGAACCGAGATTGCCCTTGCTCCAATCTTTCTTCAGGGATAGCTCCACTTTTCTTATGTCCAACCCGAATACTTTCATATTCATCGAGTTTTTCTGCCAGCTGTGAAAGGGAACTTAGATTAGCCCAGTCATCCAGGAAATGTTCTCGTATTTCTCCTGAGACCCTCTTTTTCACTTGATTTGTTATTAAATCTTTTAACTTCTCAAAATTCGTAATTTCAAGTCCATCAATCCATTCTTGGAAATAATTTGAAACTTCAAAAGTGAAATCTCGCCAAGATTTTTCGAGGCTCTTCTGGTGCATCACAAACTTTCTTCGGAAACTCTCTGCATCAATTTTAAATCTCTCGAGTAGAATACTTTTTATGTGAGCTTAATCTTCGAATTTTTTTTCAGATTCCCTAGCAATGAGTTGTACTATCTCAGATGGCAGCAATGTTAGCAGATCCGAAACCCAATCTTTAATATCTACTCGAATCCTTTTGGCTTGTCTCTCAAAAGAGATAAAGAACAATATCGTCGCTTTTTAAATCGAACTTCGGCATCATTTTCACTAATTCATGACACGGTATTACGGTAGTGTTATGTGAAGGTGGAGAAGAGGTCTATTATTCTGAGCTTCAATTTTCAATTCAAACTCTAATTCCATACGCTCTTTCCTTTCTTAGCTTCCAATTCCATACGTTCTTTTTCTTTTCTTTCAGTTTCTTCTTCAATTCTTGTTTTAACAATTGTCCCCAATAAGTTCTTAATTAATTCTTCTTCGTATGACTTACTACTCGTAATTAAGTTTTTTAATCCAATGATTTTTATATCTGGACTTGGATTTTCAGTAAATCCTCTTTTTTTACTTCAGCTAAGGACATTTTTTTAACCCGTGCAACCCAACTGAACTGTCAAAATGTGCAAAGTAAAAAAAATGTGAATATTCTGAGAAAACTTTTCTAGTTTAGATTAGAATACACTCAAAGATAAAAATAATGCTGTATTGCGATATGAATAAAGGAATATCTAATGCAATACCCAATAATAAAACATAAGCAATAGAATTAAATGTTGCTCATCTCAAACAATAAAATTGTCAATTCTGAACATATATTGCCACACACATATCTGCTCATTACAATCTAAATAATATTTGATCATAAAACGAAGAAGCAAAGTTTAGCTTATTCATAACATATAATAATAAAAATTCAAAAATTGCAAAATATTTTAAAACGATTTTCAATTTTCGTACAAAACGAAACCATTTATTATATGTAAATATTATCAATGAATATACAAACATTTTCTTTTTCACAGTTCAAATTACACCAAAATGTGTTTGTAATGCTAACAATAATTGCAAACACTTTCTCTTTTCATTAGCATTAAATGCACACTATCATTAACTTTGATTCGTATTAACATTAACGCAATCCAAAATACGTTATGAACACTATCGTGTTTCTAATACTCTCTTTTTTAACTCAAATTGATTTTAAGTAGATGTATCTTATTTTAAAAACATAGGAGTGTTCAAAAATCGAAATTTATCACATGTGTACATCAGATTATTTCATTTCTACAGTACTAACGCTTGGTAACGCTCAAAACACGAATACTGATGTATTCTGAACAATTTTTTAGCACTGACGTACTATTTTTTAAATATCTGAATACTGACGTATCCTTAACAATTATTTAAGTACTTCTGTGCTACTTTCAAAAACACGAATACTGGCGTATTCTAAACGATACTTTGGACACTTGGTGTGTCTATAATAACATATCAAAACGCAAACACACCTTCATTTCTTTTCGTTATAATACTAACATGCAACATTATAGCGTTTTCCATTTTAAGACTTAACATTTACAATTAACCTTAATGCAATAATATGGGGAGCGTGTATAAAACAATAAAAGAGATCTCACCTCTACAATCCTGTCGACTGCGCCAGTCGCCGTCCTTTCGTCCCCGCATTAAAAAAGAAAGGGATATTGTGTTTGAAAGAGACGTTTTGGTAAAGATGTCGAATCCGGGGCATGTTTGTCGCCAAATCAAGATGGAGTCCAAAGTCAGTATGGCTTTGAAAAAATCGCGGACTTTCCTCCATGAAAAACCTTTTGCATAGGGTTGCCATAAAGCTGGATCAAAACACCAAGGTTACCATTTTTGGCGATAAATCTCTGGGGCCCCGGATTCGGCATCTCCACCGACGTTTTTAACACAAAAAGTTTATTACAAAAAGTTTATTACAAAAGAAGTTTATTACAAAAGAAGTTTATTATAAAAGAAGTTTATTACAAAAGAAGTTTATTACAAAAAAGTTTGGTAAAGATGTCGAATCCGGGGCATGTTTGTCGCCAAATCAAGATGGCGTCCAAAGCCAGTATGGCTTTGGACGCCATCGCAATTTCGTTAAAGAAAACGCGGACTTTCCTACGTGAAAAACCTTTTGCATAGGGTTGCCATAAAGCTGGGTCAAACACTTAGGTTACCATGTTTGGCGATAAATCGCTAGTGCCCCGGATTCGACATCTCCACCAAAAGTTTATTAAAAAAAAGTTTATTACACCTCAAGTTCATTACAAAACATGTTCTAACGATGCGTATTTAATTTCGCTGACGTCTAACTGTTTGGGGCTCCAGATTTGGTGGTTAGCTTTCACCTCATCTGCTCCGTATTTGATTTCCAAGTCTGAAATTGTTTCACCTCATCCATTTGAAGGAGTGAGGGTTGTTAATGGAGGATTTTTAAGGGACTTAATAGTTCATCTAACTGTACACACTGTAAGCGATGAACGAATAATGAAGGATGACTTCTTTTGCAGTTCATAACAAATAAAAAAAGCTAATTATTTAATTATATTTCATAAACTATTTAATAAATTGAACTGTCGATTGCTAAAATTGTGATTATACTTTAAATTGTTCTCACTTACGCCTGGAGAGTAGCAAAGCTGTATGAATAAATATGCATTCTTATAATCTACAGATATGTGATACTAACCATTTGTAATACTATTTGAGAATTTAAATTTATTAAAATTTTCATCAAATTATTTGAAATCTTTTAAACATACAAAATGAATACTCTTAAAATATTCTCCTAGATAAAGATTATTCGATAAGCTAACAGGGTATTCTTGAAAAATCAAAACTCTTGCTATCGTGCATTATTTTGCTTAAAAAAAGAATTCTCTAAAATATATCTCACTTTCATTTTATGAAACAAAACCTTTATTCGAATTTTTAAGTAACGGTAGGTGTGTTATATTTATTTATATAAGAGAGAGAGAGAGAGGGTTCCATCTCTACATTCTAAAGTGTTATTGAAGATATATTGTCAATAATTTTCTTTGCACGGTTAGTTTAACGTCATTCGTAACCATATTCATTGATCGAAGAACGTTTTTGATACTTTTTGTCAGTTTCCAATACAAAATTTTGTTCTATCAATCGACATAAAACAATCCTTGAACAATCAATAAAGAAAAAAAAATGATCATAGTGGCATATTTTATTTGAAAAAATAAAAGTTTTGATAATCAAGCAATCAGTTCGATTTACGTCATCCAAAGATTGATCATCCTAGTAAAGGAAAGCACGATAATAGGTATGGCAATGGCTTAAAGAACTGCAAGAATTCCTCAAGGGCTTAAGTAATTTATTTGAATCAGAAGACCCTAGAAAACTTATACCTGAGAACTATCATACCTACAGATTTTAAATATGTATAGTGCTGTCTCGAGCCTTACTACTGTGACATTTTTTGACCCCAAAAGAATAATGATTATATAATAATATTATTTTTGGGAGAAATTTGGATTGAAGGATAGTGACAGATTTGGAGAAAATAAAATACGTTGGAATAAAGAGAATTTATGAACTTTTTGCTGGAAAATCTACCTCAGCGGTATAATTAAAACTAAATTCACTAAACTAAGTGAAATTAAAATGGAATCTTAAAATAACACTGATGAACTATGTTGATCGTAAAGGAAACAACGCCCTTTTCTTTCCACCTATACAAAACCTTTATTGACATTTGATTAGGGTGACGCATAAACACCTGAGGGTTGATGAATGGGATCTTAATATAAACATGTCCTTAAAAACTGTACATCCTTGGCAGGGGTCATTAGTGACATGCTCATCTTACAAAACTATAACGCTTACTGCAATCAAGCTAAACAGGTAGAGTAATACACTTAACGGGAAAACGATCATGTGGCTAATTCGATCTCCCGACCTAAATCCTTTGAATCATGAGTAGGACTCTCTGGGGAGACATGTTGCTGCATGCCATCTGCAACCTGAAACGGTCGATAGGAAGATTAAAAATAGCCTGGGACATCATTGTCGAGATAGTAATGATGTTAAGGGTGATTATGTCCTTTATTGAGGTACTTTGTCTTTGCCATCTGTGATGTATCTGTGCAGCCTAATATTCACACGAAGCTTGTTTTTTCCTGCAAAATTCTAGTGTCATTTAACAACTGAGAATACCTGAATCAGCAATAAGAAAAAGAGCATAACAAACGTAACCCCAAGGGGTATTGGCATCTTGCGAGCTACGAGTGTGCCTATCCCTAGACGTGCTCGAGTATTTTTATACCTTCTTTCCTCTTTACCAAGATCGGGTTTTGTTTGAAAATAGTTTGTCCTGCATCATTTTAGTTTAATTGGTTGTTATCTAATCTATCGGAGTTTTACTTTGCTAAGTCCTGTGTCTAGTTGATTAATCTTTTTGGGATTAGTTTGTTCCGAACTCTGGTAGGTTCGATTCCTGCCGGGTGCATTCCTCCCTGAGTGTATTTCTCTCTTCTGTGTCCGTAAAAACTTTCATTGCTTGTGTATGTCTATTACTTGATAACGCATGTCTTGTGTCTGGCTCAGCGTGGCCAAATATGACCCCTTGCGCCATAAAACCCCAACTTACCAATCAATCGAACTCTGGTAGCAATCATCAATGTACTTGGTACCTTATTCATGTTCATATATCTTTTATGTCAGTTATGCTGGCCGACATGTTGACGTCTTTAAATTCTGTCCGGTATAGGGGTATCTACGAAAACCCTAGCGACCAAAAAATCGTAAGATTTGTCATGCTTATATCTCTTAAACTAAAAATAATAATCTAATGGTTTAAATTTTGTTGGATGATAGGGGGTAGTGGAGGGTGCAGAAGTGAGGGAGGGAAGAGTAACGCTTGCGCGTGAACACTGAAAATGACGACCCTATGCAAGGTTTGGGTAGTGTAACTTTGGATTGCGAAGGGATAGAAAGTTGAAATTGGTGTCGATTTATTTAGAATACATACGTTGAAAGGAATAAAGTGTTTATTTGTTATCATGCTTTTACCTACCTAGTTTTAATATAACTCTTAATCTTCAGAGGGATTTACACGCATATATCCGTTCTGCAACCTATCGTTTTCCCTGTATGACTACTAACCAGTTTTGTCCTTGATAAATAGAATCTTTCCTATGATTCTTTCAACCTATAGTTGTGGCTATTTAGTCATGTGAGTGATGGGGTAAAGCAATACGACACTAATTGGTGCCTCTCAGAGGGTCAATGTTGCTTGCTGTTTGCTTGTTTGAATTTTTGAACTGCTTTAATAAAACTTTATTTAGTCTTACGTTTGGCGCGGGTTGTTCCATTTGAGCTATGCTTAAAAAAAAAAAGAAAAAAAAATCACAACCATAACAAATATATTTCAAATTCCTCATTAAGTGCGCCAATGTGACAAATTTGCATTTCTTCAAGAACTTCCAATGGGAAGTGGAATAGCTCCGTTTCTACGGCAACAGACAGGCACAAACTTAGTGGTATGACCAGTTCTCGTGGTAGACAGACAGTACTCTCGACGCATTTTACAGATGTTGACAAGGAATCATAAAGATCCTTTACCAAACACTAAAATGATATTTACATTTTTTTATAAAAAAGAAGTTTCTAAATTTTGATCTATTAATTGTGTTCGCAGTCGACGAGTTCTTTGACGCGGTCCAAAACCAAGGCCCATTGATCTGCTTCCATTCAATCGGGTGAAGAGTAATTCACTCCAGAGGGAGAATTTGTAACTTCACTTGTCCGCGTTAAAAGCACCTAGGAGGGGTGTAGCCGCTCCACCCAGGCGTGTAATGGGTATTTGCGGTGGGGGCCGGCACAGAATGGGTTTTAATGACCGCGAGGCTTAATAGGCAATAAAAATCGCACCACGCCTCTGAGGTCCCCTCTCTCACGAGGCATGAAAATTTATTATCCTTTGCCACGTCATACTGGGTGAATGAGGGATTCTCTTCGTCAGGCCCCTCTCAAAGGGAAAAAGAAACAATTATTCGTGGATAATTTTTCTTTAAATGCTCGATTATATTTAGGTTTATTTAATGAATTCTTTTATACATTGGGTGTTTCTGATTTTTAAGGGAGAGTAGGTGAATCTCAACCTGCGTGCTTGCTAATTGGATTAAGTCTACCACTGGTGCAAAATCGTGGGAGAGAAGAAAAATCTTGCTCGTTTTAACAAAGCCATTTTCATGGCATTTTGCATTTCAGGTTATCTGCATTTTTATTAAAGTCCTAATAGTGTCTAAAAGCACCATCATGGAATAAATACTCTTACACCAGAGAACTAGGTCGTGAGTTTTATCCCACTGCCACCTCTTTAAGTGGTAGATCTTGGTCTTCCAATCCTAGACAAGTATCTTCTCTAGAAGGAAGCAGATTTTCCATTTTTTCTTCTCATAACTACACAATTTCAGCAGTCGGTTTTCTATGAATATGGACCGACTTCCCCAAATATTTTTCCAGGAAGGCATGTAGCCACCCTGTCCAATTACTTTCTGGAAATACCTATTCTAACTAATTAATAGGTAAGAGAATATCCATGGTGTAATGTCTATTTAACTTTATATAGCCAAAAATTGTATCATTAAAAAGATTTGATACAATTTGAGCAACCCAACAACTGGCCTCTGGACGCATTTTGATAAATTCCATTTCCATCGATTCCAAAGGATCAACTCATATCCAATAGGAACATAGCATATATATATATATATATATATATATTCTAATTTTCATCTTAGATGTCATTTGGACTTATATATTTTGCTATATGCTTGTACTAGTGGTTGTCGCAACTTGACCAGACCTTTTTGCTGAGAAATTTTTCGGAGTTGATCCTACACCGTCGCCAGTGGACTGGTGTTTATATTTCAGCAAGACGCACAAATTTGTTGCGCTTCAAGATGTATACGTTCTTCGGGAAGCGAAGGCAGACGCTCGTATGATCGGTTCAAGTGTAAAATATTAAAATCTTTTGAGGACTATCTATGCTTTTTAGTTTGACATGTCGGGAGCCATATGTAAGTTTCTACTATTAAATTATTTTTGATATAAATTAGCTGTACTTTACTCTCCAAAAAGTAACTATAAGAAAAAAATTGCAAGATTAAGAAGCAGATAAAAAGGACTAGTAGTTTTTTAACGTTGACGATCTGCTATATAAAATGGCGTCCGCGACAGGACTTGGAATTTGTTATTGAGAATTTGTTCTTGAGAATTTGTTATTGAGAATTTGTTCTTGAGAATTTGTTATTGATAATTTGGGATTGATAAGAAATTAATTCATTTACTTTAATTTTATGATTGAGAGTTGAAAGAAAATTCGTACCCCTCTAAGAAGTGGTTTCACTATAATCGCTATATGAATGTTTAGAAGAGGAGGAACGTGATATTGATGAAATTGAAATTTTAATGGTTCAATTAGTCGAAAAATGGTTAGAACTTGAATCAAAAGAAAAAAATATTTAATTGTTATCAGATGAAGATGAGTGTTCTCAAGAAAGTTTTAATCAGG
This sequence comes from Meta bourneti, assembly GCA_933210815.1. Taxonomy (NCBI): domain Eukaryota; kingdom Metazoa; phylum Arthropoda; class Arachnida; order Araneae; family Tetragnathidae; genus Meta; species Meta bourneti. The sequence continues at coordinate 93,691,337 of OW119922.1, forward strand.
CTTACGAAGTTTTGAAGAGTATAAGGAAAGATATATGACTTAAAACTAAAGTTAATAAAAGTATTAATGACGATGTTAAAAATACTAATGACGATAATAAAAGCGTGCTTAGTGAAAGAGTATCGAAACGAAAGTTCCAACTTCCTAAAATTGAGCTTAAGAAGTTCAATGATGATGTTAAGGAATGGCTTGGTTTCTGGGGTCAGTTTCGGAAAATTCACGAAGACTTGAACATCGTGCCAGAGGAATTACAATATTTGTCCCAGTCTACTTTAGAAAGATCGCTTGCCAGAGATATTGTAGATTCCTTTCCCGCATCTGCTGAGAATTATGAGCAAGCAGTTGAGTGTCTAAAAACTAGATTCGGGAGAGGAGATTTACTCAGAGAAGTGTGTGAGAATTGCTAAACTTAATTTTGAACAATTCTTTGCATCAAGCTAAAGTTACACATCTCGCCAAATTGTATTATAAAATTGAAGCACACCTCCGTCCCCTTGAAACATTAGGTGTAACTTCCGATAAGTATGCTTCAATGCTGTATCCTTTAGTTGAAAGCTGTTTACCAGACATGATTCGAGTATGGGAAAGAAGTATTAGTTTAACAAATGAGACTAAGAAAATGCCAAATAAACTGACCGCTCTTATGAGTTTTCTAAGATCAGAAGTTGAAGGGGAAGAACGAATTTCAATAACAAAAGAAGGGTTTGGTTTAGAGGCAAAACATAAAGGGAAATATTCCTATTCCACATCTCCTAATAATGATAAACAATTTCCAACCGCAATCGGACTTTTTGAAAATTCTGAGACTCGTCGGAATAAACAAGCACTGTGCTTATTTTGTGAGAGAACGCATGATTCAGAATCGCGTTAAATCAGCTTGCAGAATCGCGTTAAAAATGAGTTGGGGTGATAAAAGGAAAATCTTAGCAAAAAAGGGTTGTTTTTTATGCCTAAAAATCGGTCATAGAGCTCGCGATTGCAGATGCAAGATTAATTGTGAAAAGTGTAGGAGTAGACATTATGCTATAATGTGTAATGAAGGTAAATTTAAAGAACATAAATCGAATACGAAAGCTGGTGAAAGTGATAGTCAAAATATGATCAATGATGCAGTTTTAAGCAATCGCACATGTTGTGCAGTTCTTTTACAAGTATGTTTTACAGTTCTTTTACAAGTTTATGTACGATTACGAGGTGCAGGAAATAAGGGAAAAATAGTTCGTGCACTCGTAGATTTGGGAGTCAACGATCTTATTTAAGTAAACGTGTAGCGAAAGAAATGAAGTATGATTTTATTAAAGAAGAAAGTGTTATTCATAATTTACTTTGGGGCAGAGAACATCCCGAGAAACATTTTAGATACAGAGTATTCATAAGCAGTTTGAATGGTGATTATAATTGTAACTTTGAGGTCTTTGAACAGCAAACAATTTGCTCAGCTATACCCATTCCAACATTAAAATCATGAGCAGAGGAGCTTGAATACCATAGTATTACTGTAACTGATCAATTAATCTCTGAACAAGAAGAATCGTTAGAAATTGATCTATTAATCGGGGCTGATGTATCTGTTAAACTCTTGAATGGAAAGATTATTTATCTGCCGTGTGCACTTTTTGCTGTAGGAACATATTTAGGTTGGACCTTGATGGGAAAGATGCCATATCAAACTTCTGATGCAAATTCTACGATGGTAGTTACAAATATGTTAGTTAAGGATGTAGTTATTACCTAACTCTGGAATCTTGATATGATTGGAATAATTGACCCGGCCACACAAAAGGCCAGAGACGAAAGAGATTTACAAAGATGCAATTTCAAAATTCTGTTTTCGTGAACAGTGAAGGGTGCTATGAAATTTGTTTCGCCCTGGTCTGAAGATCACCTACCGTTACCCACCAATAAGGATTTAGCCGTGAAGCGTTTAGAATCTACAATGTAGAAACTTCTCTCACAAAACCTGCTTACATTGTAGGAGGAGGTTTTCGACAGTTGGCTCGATTTAGGTATAATCGAAGAAGTCAAAGTGAGGTTATTGATGGACACTATTTGCCACACCGACGAGTTATAAAGGAAAATAGTTCTACCCCAATAAGACCAGTATTCGACGCTTCTGCGAGAGAAATGCATTCTCCGTCTCTAAATCAGTGCTTAGAATGTGGTCCAAATTTAATAAAGCCAAATTCTTTCTTCCAACCTTCCATTCTTTTAAGATTTCGGGAGGGTAAATTAGCAGACATAGAAAAGGCATTTTTACAAATTAGTGTAAAACCCGATGATCGAGATTATCTTAGATTCTTTTGGTGGAAGGATGTGAATAAAAAGGAGCTAAAAATATTTCGTCATACCAGAGTAGTGTTTGGTGTGAAAAGTAGCCCTTTTCTTTTGGCAGCTATAATAGAATTTCATTTGCAGAAATATATAGAAAATTCTTACTATGATAAAAATATGTTGCATAAACTTATTCACTCTTTCTATGTAGGTAACGTTGTTACCAGTTTTGAAGATGAGCTTGAAATGACACTGTTTATTGAAGAATCTCAAAAAGTAATGAATGAAGGAAAGTTTAATCTCCGAGGTTGGTAACGTACCGGGGATGACTTACAAACAGGAGTTGAGTCACCGGTATTGGGATTATTATGGGATTACCAGAAAGATCTTTTAACTGAACTTGACAATGGTTGGAAAGCTTCAAATTGCTGGAAGTAACTAAGAGGACTATTTTGGCTATAGCCCATAGAGTATATGACACGATTGGTCTTGTAAGCCCTGTTCTCTTGCTTCCTAAGCTATTGTTGCAAAGCATATGGAAAATGGGAATTTCTTGGGATACCGAAGTTGATGAAAATACGAAAGAAAAGTTTCTAAGTTGGTTCCGAGATCTGAGTCTCTTAAAAGAAATTTCTATACCCCGATGGATACACACTAACAGAGATAACGAAAATTTGTGTGGCATTCACACCTGCGATGCCAGTAGTAATGCATATGCTGCTGCAGTGTTCGCGAGAATTCAGACTCCTTATGGAGTAGAAGTTCATTTATTAGCATCTAAGTACAGAGTAGCTCCGGTGAAATCAATCACGATTCCGCGTCTTGAGTTGATAGCTGCAACGGTGGGAGTGAGACTGCACTTCCGTTTTAGAAGGTTTGCAATGGCAAAATGTTGAATTATATTTTTGGACTGATTCAACCACTGTTTTGACTTGGATCCAAAAGGAAGAAATCTGGACAGTTTTTGTGTTGAACCGAGTACGAGAAATCAGGAAATTAACAAACCCGAATGCATGGAGACAGACATGTATCAGGAACCGATAATCCTGCTGACCTTCCATCCAGAGGCTGTACTACCAAACAGCTTTTGTCAGTTAGATGGTTGGAGGGACCCGCATGGTTAAAGAAAATGAAGGTGAAGGGCCAACACCAAAATTGGAATACAATCAGGAAAACATTATTTAAGAAATCAGAAAAGATGCTGTAACTAACACGCATGTAAGTCTAGAAACAGAGGAAATCTTCCATAGAATATCGTTGTATGTCAAACTTATTAGAGTAATTGTTTGGATTTATAGATTTTTCTCTAATGCAAAATTTAAAACATAGCGTTACTTTGGGGATCTAACTTTGAAATAAATAAATCATGCAGAATTAGTTTTGTTAAAAATTATCCAATGCGAAGCATTTCCTGTTGGCGTAAATGAACAACAAATAAAGCCTCTTTATCCTGTACTTGACGAAAAAGGGTTATTGAGAGTAAAAACGCTCATTCTTAACCGGAGACAAAAAGAACTTTAGATTACCCATAATATTACCACATCAAAACATAGAATAGTGCATATGCTTATAGACAGTAAACATAAAGAGCTAGGACATCCTGGAATCCAAATATTGATGAACCAACTCAGAGAAAATTATTGGGGGATATTGCGTAGGCAGGAAAACGATTAGACAAGTTATCTTAAAATGTATTCAATGAAAACAATTCACTGTGACCCATCCAGAAAGAACCAAGAGCCTCTTCCTTACCTGAAGATAGAGTAAAGGAAGCTACGATATTCGAAATCTTGGGTGTAGATCTCGCCGGACCGCTGTATTTGAAAGATGGGACAAAATCCTGGATAGTTCTGTTCACTTGTGCAGTATATCGCGCAGTGCACGTGGAATTAATAACTTCCTTAACAGCTGAAGCCTTCCTGCAGTCACAAAGATTTATAGCTCGTAGAGTGAGACCCACTATTATTTATTGTGAAAATGGTAGTAATTTCGTTAAAGCTTACAGCGTACTTTGTAAAGTGGACTGGCTGAAAATAAAATCTGAATCCATGATGAGGAAAGTAACTCGGAAATTAATTCCTCCATCTGCACCTTGGTGGGGCGGATGGTGGGAGAGATTGATTGGCATGGTCAAACAAGTTTTACGCAGAACATTAGGGCAGGCTTTGTTAAATTACGAAGAACTAAACACAGTGTTGTGCGATACCGAAAGCGTAATAAACTCTCGATCTTACTTATCTGAAGATATAAATGATTTGATTGCTTTGGCGCCTTCTATGTTTCTACAGGAAACTATAAAAAGAAGCCTACCGGATATCGATAGTATAGATGTCGCCTATATGCGCAAAAGATACCGGTACGTACAAAAAGTACTTGAAGATTTACGAAAAAGGTTTCGACTCGAATATCTTGGACAGTTAAAATATAACGGAAAACCTTCGGAAACCTCGAAATTTATCTCTGTCGGTGACCAGTACTCATTCGTTCAAACGATCTGAAACGTTTACACTGACCGATAGGGCGGGTAGTGCAAGTCCTGCCTCGAAGAGATGGAATCGTCAGAGTTGTGAAAATGAAAACCAAATCCGGAACTATAATATGCCTTGTTCAACGTCTTTATTCCTTAGAATTATCAGATGAGACATCAGGTCCTTTCCTGCCACAAATATTGACTATGAACTTGTTCCTGCCAAAGAACATCCGAAGTCACCCAAATCGACAATCACTCGGAGCGGGTGGACTAGTGTTTATATCTTCGGCGCCTGCGAGGCGCACAAATCTGTTGCTCTTCGTATACGTTTTTCGGGAGGCGAAGACAGACGCTCGTGTGATCGGTTCAAGTGTAGAACATTAAAAACTTTTGTGGACTATCTATGCTTTTACGTTTGACATGTCGGGAGCCATATGTAAGTTTCTACTATTAAATTAATTCTGATATAAATTAGCTGTACTTTACTCTCTCCAAAAAGTAACTATAAGAAACAAATTCCAAGATTAGGAAGCAGATAAAAAGGACTGGTAGTTTTTTAACGTTGACGATTTGCTATAGCAGAGGCCTCTAAATTTCTAAGCGAGCATTGTATATGTGGCATGTATTCCTCATCCTTAATATTTTAAGATGAATCTTCACTCAATACTTCACGTAAACATTTTGTGCAGCCTTTTCCAAAATGTTTGGTTCATGGCTCCCTTTTGTTAAACATAACACTCAACGCCTCCTTTGTAACTAATCACGTTCGATTCCTGTAGCTATTATGGATACATTTCTCTTCTGTATCGGTAAAAACCACAGATGAGAAATATATAGACTGAGCATTGCGATTGAGAGGAGCTTCAAAAAGTGTGACCAACATATCGACTAATAGTCATGTGACTGCTCTGTGAAAAATCGACTTGATTGGTTGATTTGGTATCTTATCGCCTCGTTTGGAGATGTATCATCTTACGACAGGGTAGGTGTGTGAATCCACATTTCTATAGAGTGGTGTCATGGTGAAATCGTCAAAGCCTACTATTAGATCATCCATCAATATACCAATTAAATGATAAATCAATGGATGGGCTTCTTTTCGCGTCCCGTGGACCAATCATATGATGAATGTTAGGTTCCAACCAGCAAACGAAAGCAGTCTAAGAGGCACGTTACTTCTAGTTTTTGTCATATGATTCTAGGCACATAAGAAGGTACCACATTGCTCATTCTACTTTTATATTTCCCTCTATGGTAAAAACTTTGTGTGTGTACGTTCATTTACTTGAAGAAAACAAATTGCTTGGCAGCTGGGAGAGACCTGGTCCTTGCGCTATAAAATAATCCAATCAACCTTTGTACATGTTTGAATGAATTGTACAGTAATTAAATTAAGTTTTAATAAAATTAATTGCTTTTTAAGCAATCACATCTAATTAAGTTTTTTGATAAACAATTACAGTTAAATGAACTTACACATCATGACAATTTGAAACTCAATGAGAATCACTGAAAAAAAGGAAGGAAAAAAATATTGCAAAGCACAAAATATTTTTTCTTCACAGACGCATAAAAATAAGACTTGATAGCTTTACGGCGACACAGAGCCCAGACCTAGTGCAACCACAAGTACGAAAAAGCAGGATTTCTCTTTTAACCCTCTCGCTGTGTATCCCGCGATTTCCGCGGGCAACGTAGAAGTAGCAAAATTTGCGCAGCCCGCGATTTCCGCGGGGATGCATTTTTGCCGTCTATTTAACTGTGCAACCCGCTCTTTCCCCATTCATGGTTTCATTTTGGCTTTTCTGTGATGTTTAATTGTTTATTCAAATCTGGGTTAACAGATGGCGATAGATGTCCACATTTCTGCGAAATATACAAGCATTTTTTGCAGCATTTTGCGCGCTCTTTTCAAAGCTCAAAGATGTCTGGCAGGAAGCGTTTCGCGAGTGATATAACCTACATTCCTGACAATATTTCCGACACTGATAGCAGTTCTGACTCTGATTTCAAGTATATTGAAGATAGGTATAGCGAAACTGATGAGAATTTCTCGGATTCCTCTGCGGATAGTGATGAATCTGAAGATTCATTTTCTATTCAAAACGTTCGACAGTGGTGCAAAATTGTTTGTTTCGAAATTTATCATACTAAACTTCATTTCTAATAAATGTTTTGTAAGTATTTTGCATATTTTCATTAGTATATACGTATTACCTTTGTACTTCATAAAATAAATCATAATTTAACCAAGATTAATTTTCAAAATTTTGCTTTTATATGATTATTCTTCAATTTCAATATTCCGACAACCTTTTTTTATGATCTAATTTTATATTGAAAAAAAAACTCTTTTACAAAAATTCTTTGTATATTTTAACTCTAAAATATATGTAGATTTGAAATATGTAATAAAAAAATACGCAATTTTTGAACCTATTGTGATAAAAAAAAATTGCGCAGCGAGAGGGTTAATCTCTGAAATGAAAAACAAATATTTATACTTTATCCCTTTTCTTACTGAAAACAAATAGACACAGACCTAGTACAGTCACAAGTTCGAAAAAGCGGGATTTCTCTTTTAATCTCTGAAATGAAAAACAAATTTTTATAATTTGTCTCTTCTACTAAAATTGAGTTGTATCATTCCACTATCATCTCTTCCGTTTTTCGAAGCTGGCGCTAAAGCCGCTAGTCGAATTAGATTATCTCGACAGTGATTTATACTAACGATATTAGATTAAAAAGCAAACGCAGTTTTATTTGAAATATTTTCAATAGCAAAGAAATTATGATTCTGTATCACCAATTAACCAACGCCACCTCACGAAACAGGAGGCTATCAGAACGCAGTCAATCTTCCGTAACTCCTCTGGTAGGTAGGTAGTTAATTAACGTCACACTGGAGCAACACAACGGGGTATTGGCAATGGTCCGGGATCAATCCCGAAGGGAAAGACCCAACGTGGCTCCTCTGAAGGAAGACTTCGGCTACTTGGACAGCCGCAACGCAGTTTGAAAATCTGATTTAGAGCATCTTTTCCGAAACTTTTTTTGGCTCAACGCCCCCTTTTCAAAGAAGATTTTGCTCGGCGTCCATCTCTGGAAAACTATCCGAACTAATAATAAATTGAAAATATAGCTGAGCCTATAATTTTTTTGAATTTTACCAAAATATTTGAATAATGTGTGCAATTTTAGAGATAGTTGGGAAAAAAGGCAGCTAAGAACTGGAATATAAAGCTCTTTATTAAAATGAAATAACAAAAACAAATTGCACATAAACCACTAAATTGCTCACTATCATTTGTAATTAATATCAATAAAATCAGTAAAATTAAAAATAATCACTAATGAGAAGGACGATCCTAGTGTTGGACTACTAATTTATAGTAATATACAGTAAACTTGACATAACGTGCAGATTCCTGCCTCTTCGCGCTAGACATGTAAGATACTGCGTTAATCAAACACAAACACGCTAACACTCGCTTATTACGACCTGTCATATTTTTAGACTGATGAATTGTAACTTTCATTTCACAATTTGTAGTTCTTGCCCCAATGCTTCCCTGTAGTGCTTGCATGGTTTCCTCTGGGACCAGTATTGCCCCTCAATATTTCCTCAACGCCCCTTTGGAAAACTATGATTTTGAGCATAATTTTCCAAAGTGAGCGCTGGAAGGAAGTGAGGGCGTTAACCCTTTACGTGGTTTCGACGAGATATCTCGTCCATCAAGATGTGACACATTTTGCTAATGACGAGATATATCGTCATCAAAGTATAGACAATTGTTTGATGATGACGTGATCAAGATATGGCTAGGGGGTTTCTTCTAATGATGAGATATCTCGTCCATCAAGATCTGGTCAGTTTTTCTAATGACGAGGTACCACATCGAGACAACCACCAGTAGGGTTAAGGAGCAAGAATGGGCAATAAGAAAATTCTAGAAAATTGGTCGTCCAGAAATATGTTAAGCAAACACTTATTCACTTGACCATACACACACTCACTACAGTGATGCATTGTCATCGATTCTTTTAACTAAAAATGTAACAGACAGCAAATAGTTGGTTGTGGAGATTTAAGGATACTGCTAACGAAAATAGACTAATATTGACAAACACCTCAGGCTCACCCCTCTCATGAGAGATTATTTTTAATTTTACTGATTTAATTGATATGAATTACTAATAATTGTAAGCAAATCTAGTGGTGTTTATGTGTAATTTTTTAATTATTATTTTATATTAACAAATAGCTTTATAATTTCAGTTAAAAACTAGCTTTTCAGCATTCTAAAACTCCACACAGCCACTTAACCCTCCTGTTGGTTGTCTCGACGAGGTATCTCACTCATTCATTAGATTAGGTCAAAATTGACTAGATATTGATGGACGAGATATCTTGTCATTAAAAGAAAACTAATCAGATATGATGGATGAGATATCTTGTCATTAGAAGAAAACTGATCAGATCTTGATCTCGACATCATAACAAAAATCGGCAATATCTTGATGACAAAATAACTCGTCATTAGCAACATTGGTCTAATCTTAATGGACGAGATTTCTCGTCGAATCCATTTGAAGGGTTAAATACTGCTGTGAAATTCAAAAATTATAGGCACAGCTGCTATATTTGCAATTTATTATTAGTTTAAATAGAATTTTCCAGAAGGGGGGGGTCAGACTAAAAAAATTGTATTTGAAAGGGGGATATTGAGCCAAAAAAGCTTGGGAAACTGATTTAGAGGATCAACCGAGAGTTTTCTCAGTGGAAAATCACGAAGTCCCACCTCAATACACACTCAAAAAATTTCCGTGGTCTTGTTTCTTACTGCTCTTAAACATGCATAAATTAGTTTTAATTTCGGTGCAGCTCTCTAGAGGGGGTAATTAAAGGAAAAGTACCGGAGTCATATTGAGGGTATTTATTAGATTGGGGACGACATCGCTGTTACGTGGCCCAAGACATGTCACGTTGAGCTGTGTCGCGTGTCACGTATGTTTCACTGAGCTAAACTATTTATGCCTTCCTTCCGATGAACACCCTAAAAACAAGTTAGGCAATCTAATAAGTTATTCATAGTTTCCAATGTGCCGTAAGTAAAAGGGTAGAAATTTACATCACGGCTGTAAATTTTCGAAACGATGGGAGATGTTAAGGGAGCTTTTTGCATAATACGTAATTCCTCCGTTACTTGGAGGTCAAGTTTGGAAAATGTGTGTAGCTATCGTTATAAACGTAATGGGCTCTGTCCCGGATGTTTATGTCAGGTCATATTTTTTCTTTCCTTTATAACTTAAAATAAGCATGTTTAAATACAATTAATCACTTTTAATGGTCATATAGCCATATTTGGGTCATATTTCAGATACTTTAAAAATAGGTCATATTATTGTCGTGTTTTATTTCTTAGTTATGTTTTCTGGGTATTTCGGTAAAATGTTTTTTTGGGGGTTACGGTAAATGTCACTGTGTCCCTACCTTACTCTTTCCGTAAGGTACCTTACTCTTTCTGTAAGGTAGGGTGAAAAGGAAGGGTACACACCTTCTTTGATGTGGATACCAAGGTCAACCGCTGTTGTAAAAATATCTAATTACAGCATGTGTAGACAGTATAGGGAGAAATTGTCTAAATTGGTATTTTTTTTATTTTATGTAATTTTTCTTCATTTGTATTGAATAAATAAATTCTATACATTTAAAGTTGATAAAAACATTAAACAAAACGAAAAGAAAAGCGTTTGCAAGTGGAAACAAATAATTTATTTTTTGTTCACGTTTTAACAGTTTTCATATCATAAATGTCAATTCAAGTGACTAAACTACGAGATTTGGAAAAAAAGATAAAAAAATCAAAACGTTTCTTGAAAGGAATAATACTTTTTATCGAGCGTCATTCAGGATTTAAAGAATATAATTCTTTTGCTATTCATATAAAAATTTGAAATAGAATGTAACAAAAAATGCTGAACTATTTTCGTTTATAATTTTGTTGCATTTTGTACATAGATATAATTGTCAATAAACTTCTAATAATAAATAATGTTCTGTAGGCCGCCTAACAGGTATAATGGTCATAGCGTTTCCTTGACACCCTGTTGGTACCGGGTTCGAATCTCGGCTTATAAACGCATGGATGTTGGTAATTGCCTCTTGATAGGAGTAACGGCGAATTTCAAACTTCGTGCTACTTCACAAGTGGCATTTACTTTGCCGTCCGAAGAGGACAGTGGTCGGGCATTATAAATAAAAAAGAAAAATTGTTAACGTTCTATAGTTATCTTAAATAAATCGTAACTATTCCAGAATCATCTGTGTAAAATAGTTTTTAAACTATCTTAACTCATCCTAATATTTCACATATGGACGTTTTCGATAAGTTTGGTTTGTTCCCCCTTTCCTACATTATTTCATTTCAAAATATATAGCTAAATTAACGAGTACGAGCATGCAATAAATACACGTAGTGATAAGTACAAGTGACTTTAGGTCTTTACAAAATCTGAAACGGCTGATTTTCCAATCACCATCAGTGGTAGTTTATGGTTCGATTGGTTCAGTAACCTCCCGGTAATCCGGAAATACACGTGGAACCTCGGTTAAACGAAATTCCGTGCTTTTAGGAAAATCGAAGTTATAATGTAGTTTCAAAAAACAATACCTGAAAAATTTAGTCTTATTTGCCTTTTTCACTTTTAATTGTTTCATGATAAATTATCGGAATAGTACAATATACAAAGTTTGCTATCACTTACTAGCTTGATTAATATTGTTATATTCATCCATATATCAACAACGCTCATAATTCAACAGCGTTATATGCATACAAAAATGAATTTCAATTTTCATTGAATAATTGGTTAGCTTTTGAAGACCATTAGAAGTCAAGTAGCATCACTATTTTTACATTTTCACTCCCCGCACTAAAAATTAATAAGCAAAAGATTAAAAAACGCAAAAAAGTTTTACTTTCTTTTTTTTCAGTGTAATTTCCCTATACGGCTTACATCCAATTTTATTCGTCTTCGGATAGTGCAGGGTTTAAATTAGTATAACAGCCAAACTTCGCGGTCTAGAAGTTAATTACTGTACGTGGAGAAAAAAAGACGATTTTTTTATATGCTTATCTCTTTGTATTCTCCTCTTAAGTCACCAGAATATCAACTTTTTGGTAAGATTTTTTTCTCCCTCTTTCTCTCAGACACATGAGCAAGTTATGACTTCCAAGATTAATCTCATAGTTGCGTAATTAATTTTAACCCAACCGTGATATGAAAAAATGGAATGATCTGCAAGAAAACTTCTTAATCTCCCATTTTGCGTAGACTTAGTGAAATGAAAAACCGCTCGCATGAAATTCTGTAATTGATACGTGAACTGTTCCGAAGGCAATCAATCTAAGTGCAAAATCTTTTTTTTATTTATAAACTTTGAGCTCAGTACTTTATGTATTAATTAGAAGAAATACTACGTCTACATATCTATAAAAGTATATTCACATTTATCTATGTCCATGTATAGTAAAAAATAAATTGCGTGGCATTGAAGAGCAAGAGTATTCAAAAAAGAAGACGCTAAAAATTCGTCGCGTAAGAATGTTTTAACCCTCCTGGTGGTTGTCTCGATAAGGCTATCTCGTCATTAGAAAAACTGACCAGATCTTGATGAACGAGAAATCTCGTCATTAATAAGAACTGATCAGATCTTGATTTCGTCATCATAAAAATGTAGGCAATATCTTTATGACGAGATATCTCGTCGTTAGCAAAATTGGTCAGATCTTGATGGACGAGATATCTCGTCCATCAAGATCTCCAACCACTTGAAAACTACTTGGAGGGTTAAGCATACACTTATTCACTTAACCATACAGCCTCACTACGTAAATACGATGATCTGTCGCAAGAATCGTATGTCGTAAGTTTCATTTCTCGGTCTAAAAACAAGATAAGTTTGTAACAAATTAGTGTTAACTTGTAGGCACACTTCTGGGGATTTAAATTTTTTGATTGCATTTCAATCATCCTGTTTAGTTTGAACGTGGATTATTGTGGTTATAAGTCTTTTAGTTTTATTGTGGTAACAAGTCTTTTAGTTTTACTGTGGTAGCAAGTCTTTTAATTTTATTATGGAACAAGTCTTTTAGTTAAAAAGAGAAGCCGCGCGACTGGGCAAACAGTTGACCTCAGAGATTTCAGGATGCTGCTGACGAAAATAGAGCGTAATACAGGCAAATTGGGAGTACAGCAAGCATATCCTTCTAATTAGCGATTCTTTTTATTTTACTGATTTTATCAATATTAATAACTAATAACAGTGAACAATCTAGAGTGTTTATGTGCAATTTATTTTGTGTTACTTCATTTGAATGAATAGCTTTATAATTTTAGTTCTGAGTTTTATTTCTAAACTAGCTTTTTTTTCTTTCTTATCTCAGTGTAAAAAAATTGTACAGAGTGTCCTAAAAGTTCCCGTACTGACGATTCGTGAATTTATTAAACAAAAACAACAAACTTTAAAACAATTATTTTTATGCTAATAGTGATAAGCACTTTTAACATAACGTAGGAAAAAAATTTGAACTCACATTTACAATAAATGTTCAAAATGTCCGCCCCTTTCTTGGAGGCAAAGTTGAAGTCGTTTGCGCATGTTTTTAGAAACGCGTTTCAAGATGCTGGGAGTGATTTCTTGTATCCTTTGAGTAATAGCAATTTTCAGATCATCTATTGTTTGGGGATTATCCTCATAAACTTTGTTCTTTCAATATCCCCACAGAAAAAAGTCAGGGATACTCAGATAGGGGAACGAGGTGGCCAAAGATTTCTTGAGATGAGTCTATCGACAAAAAAAGTATTGAAGCATGCCCATGGTTTCATAACTTGTATGGAAGGTTGCACCGTCTTGTTGGAACCAAGAATCTCGTTCATTCACTTCTAATAATGCAACAAATTGTTGGATAAGGTCTCTGTATACAGTGCCATCAACAGTTGACTCGAAAAACAAAGGCCCAACAATCCTTTTGCGTGATACGGCACACCAAACTCCAATTTTTTGAGAATGTGAAGGTTTTTGCATTAATGAATGGGGATTTGTCGTCGCCCAAATGCGGGAGTTTTGCGCGTTCCCATAACCGCCTAAATGAAACCATGCCTCATCGGAGAAAAATGTTTTGTTCAAAATGTTGATATTGTTGCGAATAAATCTCCGGAACCATCGGCAATAATAAAGCCTCTTCTCATTGTCCGGTGGCTTTAGCTCCTGTAACATTTTTACACGATAAGCACGAAAATCCAAAGCTTTTAAAGCCTTATGTGTCGATCCACGTGATGTGCCCATTTGTTGCGACGAACGCCTCACGGATTGATGAGGAGATTGCAATATCTTTCGTTGAGATTCTTGCACAAAGTCTGGTATAACGACTTTCGTTCTTCCACTCCTGTGTTTGTCTTCCACCGAACTTGTCTTAGTAAATCGCCGAACGAGTTGATATAGCGTATTTTTACTCGGTATTGCATCATCTGGATATTTATGTTGCCAAAATTCTTTACATCTTTCATATGATTTGCATTCAAAGTAAGCCTCAAGAAGTGCAATTCTCTGAATGCGTGATAAACTCATTTTGCAATGAAGAACAAAATGACATGGAACTTTATTATCGCACAACTTGAGCGAGAAGAAAACCAAACGATAAAAATTAAAGAATCCATAAAATTATAAGCAGACGATAAAATTCAAAAATTAAAAAAATACACGCGCAGATGATTTTTTAAAGTTGGAGTACGGGAACTTTTAGGACACTCTGTATTAAGTCATTAAGTCTGTGCAAAAAAGTTTTTAGACGATGGCAGATGGGTCCTTAAAAATTTCTTCATTTATAGCTCCAAAGCAATTCAGGATGAGCGAGGGAGAAGTTGGTAATAAGCCGCACTTTTTGAAATTCTAAAGTTGCACACACAGCTACATAAATATTTAGTGGAGCTCAAAAATTATAGGTACAGCAATACTTCGAATTTAGTATTAGTTGAGATAGTTTTCCAGAAGGGGGGCGCCGAAGAAAATTGGGTTTGAAAAGTAAGCGTTGAGGAAAAAACAAAAACAACTGAACAAAAAGGTTGAGGAAATTTGCTCTAGCCGCCACCTCTTCTTCACATTTAAGTTCGAAGGGGGAAAATTAATGATAGAAAGTTTGTAATTAACTTATTTATAGTATGCTTATTAGCTTTTAAAGTTTCTGAAACCAAAACAGAAAATATAATTTCAAAAGTCAGAAATAGGTGGAATTTTTTATATGAATCCCTTACAAATTCTATACATTGTAATGATGTCTCACCTTCTCATTGGACATACTTATTTAACTCATGGTCATCTTTTGTCGGGAGGGTACTCCATGCGCCCTTAACCCTCCTCGTGGTTGTCTCGACGAGATATCTCATCATTAGCAGAAACTGACCACATCTTGAAGAACGAGACACCATTTGAAGAAAATTGACCAGATCTTGTCTCGTCATTAGCAAAATTGATCAGATTTTGATGGACGAGATATCTCATCTAAACCACTTGGAGGTTAATTGTTCATATTTTAATTGCCTGCACGTCTTTCAATCATAACCGTCTCAAATTTTTCGAAAATACATTTCTAAATTTACAAGACTGGATCGGGAAAAATCCCCATTAAAATCTGCATTTTTAAGTACAATTGGCATTTCAAATCTCATTAATTTGTTAAATATAAATTCAACGTGACTCAATTCTACTTTTCCAAAATTTTTAAAACTCTAAACTAAAAAGTTTTTCAAATTTCAAAGGTTTCAGGAATGTAAATTAAATTTCTGGTCTATGGTTCAATTTTTTATTTCTGGCCTTTGCTTTTATGCTGCTTTTAATAGTTTAATTCTATAATTTTGTATTTGGCACAGTTTGTCCTCTTCCGTATCTTGCTCCATAAAACCAAAAATCTAATCCAATCCTGCATTTTACTGAAGCAATCTCTGTACAATAATGCGATTCGTAGACTTAAACATAACGAGTGTAAAATAGATTTATCTAGTTTTCAATTTTAAAATTGACGTCAGCAATAAAGTGAGCAAGCCTATTAGAGGGAAGGTAGGTAGTTAATCAACTTCGTACCGGAGCAACACAACGGTTCAGGATTAACCCCGAAGGGAAAGATTCGAGGATAACACCTCGTAATTTTGAATTACTGCTGAATGACGAGGTCAGCACGTAAGCTGACACTCCACTCTCCAAACTTCCACACCATGGCAATGTCACGACATTTAAGGCCACGATAGATTTAACGTGCATCACCCCCCACGTACACCACGGTCTTTGGTTGAATTGAGTTTCGAACTCGTAATCCCCGGCCCGGCCCACCGATGAGAAGGATTTTCAGGGTAAAACAAACTAGACGGTCTGCTTAGATTGTATTTCTGCTGTTCATGCTCTCTCATGATACATATCTGTGTTACCTTAAAATATAGTTTATCGCAGTTTTGACGGCGTTAAATCTAACTGGTGTTGACCAATCAACTGTCATAGTATATAAATTTGGAATTTTTATTGGCGGCCTGCTGAAATTGTATTCGAAAAACAAGTCAACTGACGTCAGGTTCAGAATACATTCAGCACAGAAACAGATAAAGTATCGCAACAGAAACACTACCTACATTTATTTATCTTGACAGAAAATGTCTCATGACTAAAGGTAAGCACTCTTGCACAAGCACAGAGAGACGCATTGAGAATTCACTTCAGATCACAGTTGGATCTCGGACCGAGTTGGAGATTGAAACTAGTGTTAATGGAGATAAATAATATTCGTTTCAGTCCGATGATTCGCATTGCGCAACTTGGTCCAAAGCCTCACTAATCGTCGCATCAGGGAATTTATTCTGCCGGTTCTGATCTCGTATTTGGGGAGCATTAAAGACCTATTCGGGAAAAAGAGACAGGAAAAAAAGGAGCGCTTCCGAAATCCCTCTTCACGGGAAGGAAATTCACGTCTTCCATTCGGAAAATGTATCCCCTATAACTCCTCTCTAAAATCCCTTCGAAAATCTGACAAGAGCCCTTATGGTTTTTGTGATCCACTATGCATTCATGAGGAGATTACGTTTTGACTACCATTTCCCCTTCTCTAATATTGCTTCTTTTCCCCCTACCTATTTGACACCATTTCTTTTTCCACCAACGAGGAAAGTCTGACAGCGAATGACTACGTTCAAGAAATAAATGCGCGTTTTTTTCCTCTCTTCCGAGTTACACTTCTTTCTTTCATCCAAGGCGGTGGGAGCCGAACTGACTATCTAAATCGCCCGTTCTCAGTACTACAAATGGCAGGATTTCGCATGCTGAGGAAGACTTGAAGGATGTGAAACTCCTCTCCGGGTTCCTGGCTGCTGTGCACGCGTGGTTTTGATTCCCTATCTTACCCCTTTTTCGAGATACCGTGTTTTTTAACCGTGAAATGATTCGGGTTTCCAAGTCGAGTCGGCAAAAATGAAACAAATGGTATATTCGTAAATAAAAAAAATGGGAGTCATGTAAGAATACTTAGCGTCATTTTGATACTCTTCTGCATGGAATTTTGAGTTGCATGACAGAATCATTATTGAAGCTCTGCATCTGTTTTCGTCAGTGCCCAGTCACGGGGGTTGTCATCCGGGCGCATTATCTGTGAAGGATGATCAGAGAAGAATCTCAACTGGAAAGAATGTTCTGCTAAAAGCTCTACTCCGCTTTGAATAAAATTTGACGAGAATACCACCATGCATGAAGCTTGCAAAGCTTTTGGAAGTTGGGTGTCGAAATATGTTTATGATTATGTTAGTATCGGAACTGGCCTGCATTTATTGTTTTTTTCACAACTTATGAAAACAGTTTGCTGCTGATATTACTGAGAAACACAATTTGAGTATTATTAAAATGACACTAAATCTTGATCTGTTCTAGTTATTCTTGGGGATGCGATACCCCAATTGGAAGATTAGCAGATTATCAACCAGAGGGTTGAGAGTTCGAAACTTGGTCCAACCAAAGACCGTTGTGTACGTTGAGGACACGTTAAATCGGTCGTGGCCTTAAATGTCCTTACGTTGGCGTGGTGTGGAAGTTTGGAAAGTGTGGTTTTAGTTCAGGTGTTGAGTTAGGGTTTTAGTTAGGTTGCAAGTGTTTGTTGTCTTCGGTTCTATCCCTTCGGGATTGATCCCGGATCGTCGCCAACAGCCCGTTGTGTTGTTCCGGCGCGATGTTAATTCAACTGTATACCTAGTTATTCTTGTTACTACTTATGTACTACTTTTAAAGATGGTATACTAGTTATTGTACTGGTTTTACTTCTTTATTACTTTTATTGAGTAACAACTACTTTGATGGACTGTGAGTCAATCTAATTTCATTGTGCAAATGTAGGGGAAGGTGGTACAGGGTGTAATAAGGGGCACAGTGTCACATTTTGAATAGAGCACGATTGTGAAAAGTCCGAGGATGAAACCCTAGTTGTAGATCTGTTGACACTCTCCGCCAGTACTTTTGGTGATACATATTGAATAGAACTGTGCAGCACATTTGTATTGAAACATACGTTCAACAAAAAATATCTTGTTTTTGCATAAGCTAAGTATTTTCTTTCATCTCTTATAAAGCGAAATATTCCTTCAGTAAACGGATCAATTGGTAGAGTCGTGAATCAACTCGAGACTCGATCGAGACTCGAATCGAGACTCGAATCGAGACTCGATCCAACCAAAGATAGTCGTTATCGTAGGGGCATGTAATATGTCATGGCCTCAAATGTCCTCTCATTGATGTGGTGTGGAAGTTTGGAAAGTGGAGTGCCATCTCAGGTGTTGACTTCGTCATTTGACCGTGATTCAAAATTACGAGATGTTGTCCTCGGATCATTCCTCTTCGAGATTGATCCCAGACATTCGCCAATAGAGCGTTGCGTTGCTCCAGTTCGACCTAAATTCGACTACCTTCAGTAAACACTATTTCAGAAGTAATACACGATGTCTTAAAACTTTTTGTACAAACTTTAAGGGATGCAAGGGACACAAATTTAAACCGTATTCATTAAGGGATGAATGTCCACAAGTGACTCTTGGATTTTACAGAGGGCGCTGTTGGGCAGCAAGGTAGTTCCCAAGTTTGAATTGCAATCCATGCGTTGATGATGGCACGCGTGCATCAAGTGCTGATGGTTGCAACTTTGGGCACCTATTGTTTGAAACTGCAAGTTACAACTACTGTCAAACTGAAATTAGGGGCTGCTAAGAGTTGTTCACATACTTTCTGTCTTTTACTTTTGCCCCTTAGTGTATCCTTTAGTACATCCAGGTGGCGTTTGTGGACATACATCCCTAATAATAAGGTTTAATTTTGTGTTCCTTAAAATTTGTGAAAAAATTTTTAAACACCGTGTAATAGTGATGAAAGTAACTATTAATTAAATTGTGAACTTTAATTAAATACATTTCATATAAGTCCCTGGAATTTTCATCTAACCATTACTAAATCCTTCAGGACGCAGTGCAAGAATGGAGCATGATGTATTGTTATTCTTCACTCCAGGTGTTATTCTTCCTAACGATGGTACTACTACCTTTAATTCCAGATCAAATTAAAAGATTGAGAAATATTGTCTTCATTTTGACAATAGATATAAAAATACTCTCATTAATAAGAAAGAAAATTTTAAGTTACCATTAAATTAAAATTATAATTAAATAAAGCAAATGTATTGTTATGGAAAAGGCTGTTTACTTAATTTCTATTATAGAATGGTTTTTTTGTGAAAATATAAAGTAATAGTGATAAATACCTCTTAACTCTACTTTTAATGCATTTTGATGAGTTCGACTAATTTCTGGAGTAAAATAAATGCATTGTAAAATATATGTAATGTATTAGTAACTGAGAAAAGATGTCTCTATTTCTGATTCATCTGTGAAAACACATTAAAAAACCAATTACGTTTGCTATAAAAACATAGGAGGTACGCTCAAGTTAAAATGTAGTTTTTTAGTTATACAATGCTCCATCGTCCCCTTATACGACATTCGTGAAAAATTCCCTCAGCAAGAGTCAGACCCAAAGCAAAACCAAGCATTTTCGAGTACAATAAACTAATTATATTGTCGCTCAATACTTATTCCTACTTCAAATGTAAAATATAAATACATATTTTGCAAAAAGGATCTTCAATTTTATTTCATTATTGCTATATAAATCTATATAATCCCTATCTTACAAAATTTATAACAGAAGCAAATATTTATAAACTTCATATACGTTTGGATATAATTGGTGTCAAATACGTTTTACAAATTCGTTTGACCGAGGATTGCTAGAAAGTGATTGCAATAGGATATT
This sequence comes from Meta bourneti, assembly GCA_933210815.1. NCBI lineage: Eukaryota > Metazoa > Arthropoda > Arachnida > Araneae > Tetragnathidae > Meta > Meta bourneti. Next base: position 93,711,466 of record OW119922.1, read on the forward strand.
TGACTTTTAACTGAGTCAAATAGCGTACCATAATTTGTACAAACGTTCTGTTGTAATGAGAACGTTAGTCTTAGAGTGTGTAAATAATCTGTTACAACATTTATAGACTTAACCATTGAATGAGAGCTTTCAATTGGCATTAGAAAGATCGGGGATATTTTTGAAGGATAAAAAGCTCCTCCCTCTTGTATGCATTTATTTCATAACCTTACACAAGGACTATTAGTTTAAATAAACTTATTAAGTTTAAAGTTACAGCACATATTTGTATTAACGGGAGATACGTTTTTCTTTTTTTATAAATATTTCTGCAATTCGACATGTTTATTTACCAGTGGTATATCTTTGAAAGTTCAATGTATTTGTACCACAAATGTTTGGATTCGAAATCCGTGGGTGGTATAATTTCAACCAACGTGTTCTTGCGAAACATACCATTGCGAAATGCAGTTGTCGTTATAATATTTTCCTCGCCAATATGACATTAGAGCAATAGATTCCACTAAGTCAGCAATTCAGGTTATGTTTATTTGATGGCAAACAAATTCAATAAGGAATTACATTTATTTTAAAATTTGGAGAACTCAGCTTGTCAACAGCGCTAGATATTTTATTTTTATTGCAATAACACTTGCTTTTATTTTACATATTTTTCTTGAAGTGGAGTTATTTTATATTTGTTGTTTGGTAACGTGAATTATTAGATAAAGCAGCACGTGATTCCGCTGGCGAATCAAACCTGCCAAAATAAAGTAAACAAACTTTTCTGGATTTCAAGCAAAATATTCGATGATTCAAATTAAGCCTAACTCATAATCAAAACACGTATATCCTTAGAAGAAAGGTGAAAAGAACAGGAAGAAGTTAATTTCGTAGATAAAAAATGTGATTCAGCGCGATATTGAAGATAATAACTTCAAAATATGATTCGACTCAATTTTGCAGACTTCAAATTTCCAATATAACCGAGCGCTTGAACAAGATATAGACAAGAAAATAACACTAAGAAAACCACCAGAATTGCCTCTAAATCTGTTCTTTTGAGGGATTATCAGTGTGATGATCATGCATCCTGGCACTTTATTAAAAAAGCAAACCAAAATTACCAAGCGGGGTTTCTTAATTAAATAACCATGGTGGTATTGCAACTCCTCTCACAAAGAGGAGATATATTTCTATAGAAGATAGAGCTCGTTTTCTCTAATGAAATCTATAAAATTTTATAGAATTTTTTTCTATAGAAACCAAAATTCGTTTCTCTACAGAGTTTTAAGAAACTCTAAAATTTTTTCGTAAGGGCATGCCTTAGCCGGAAACGGATAAGTTCGCAGATTCGTTTTCCTGTCCCTCGCTGGTCAAATATCACTTTTCTGGAAGCACTGTCCGACCCATTTTTGCGACAGCGAACGCGAAATTTAGTCATGGGGGAGGGGTCAGCGGATGGCATGGTGCAGAGACGTAAGGGTCACCGTACCACAAACACAATCAGTTTCGCTTTGCTTTAAGCGGAAAAGTTACTGTTGAAAGGGGCATGGCCCGGGAGAAACATGAGTAACCTCCAGTCTTGTATCACAATGTGGTAAGATATTACAGGAAGAACGGAGAACCAACTGGAGGATTACGGACAACCCTGGAAAAGGGGTTGTCCCGTATCCTCCAGTTCCTATATTTCCCTCCATTTCATACATATGTGATCCTTAATTCTTCAAGTGGTTTCGACGAGATATCTCGTTTCTCAAAATATGATCAATTTTGATAATGACGAAATATCTCATCATCAAGATATTGCTGATTGTTTGATGATGTTGAAATCCGGATCGGACGAGGTTTCTTCTAATGTTGGACGAGTGAATGTCTTGATCTCGTCCATCAAGATCTGGTTAATTTCGCTAATAACGGGATACTCCGCCGAGACAACCAACGGAGCAGTAACTTAGTAGGGAATATAATGATGCGATAGCTTTTACCATAGGTTCCTCATGGGATCGGGCAGTAGTGTTTCTGTATGTATTGCCATTTTCACATCTGAGTTAGAACTTGCTCGATTATACGAGGTCTATCCGGAAAATATCCAGCCATGCGATATGAAACAAGATACATTGTGCTTAAGACTTTTTTGCGCCTAGTTTCCTTCAAAGTAGGCACCTTGGGACCACACACAGTTCTCCTAGAGTATCTTCCACTTTTCTAAACATTGAAAAGTCCATTGTTGGATATCCATCAGCTCCTTCGTCGTGTTCTCTTGAATAGCATCCACTGTCTGACTTCCCTTTCAAAGATGATTTTAGCTTTGGGAAAAGACAGAACTCGCTAGGCGCTAAATCTGGGCTGTTGGGGGAAGGGCTAAGCGACAAAGATGATTTGAGGTTTTACCAAATGTCCCTGCTCGAGGTTTATGAACCTGCCGATCACCGATTTCCCACAGCTGCAGCCGTTTTCTTCGTAATGCATCTCTCAGCCGGCGAAGAGCATCGAGGCTATACTTCTTATTAATTGTTCCAGCTAGAGGAGTAATGATGGACAAACCTTCGAAATCAAAAAGCACAGTCCACATGGTCTTGACGTTGCTGTGACTTTGTCGTGCCTTTTTCGGGTGGGAAGACTTCTTAATAATCTGCAACCTGATTCTTCTTAATAATCAATAATCTGAATAGTTTCTGCAGACAAATTTTCAAGTTTAGCGCAAAATTTGATACAAATTTGCTGCTTTTCTCGTTTGGTCATTAAGAGTACGAGGGTCTCACAAAACATACGCTCACTTAAGTGCTTCCAGCACTCAACGGATTAATCCAATGGGTTCGTGACTTATCACGCATGTGTATTAATGTCCTCCCTCCTTGGCAGCCAAGTTACATCAATGCCGCACAAACCGTTCTCGTTATATCTACAATGACCGGGTACTTTCCGGACAAACCTCGTAGTTTTCCTATAGGGGAAATATAAAAGAGTAAGCAATGGTAACCATTTTATATGCCCAGGATCATGTGACCAAAACTAGTAGTAACGTCACCCTTAAACTATTTTCGTCTGCGGGTGGAAACGAATATTTATCATCTGATTGGTTCACGGGACGGTAGAAAACACCCATTCATTGATTCATCACCTGATCGGTCCAAGCGGCATGGTAGAGTTCGGCAATTTCACCATTTTTGTCGCCACTTTATAGAAATGCGCATTCGCACATCTACCCTGTCATAAGATGTATCGCCAAACGAGGCAATAAGATGCCAAATCGGCCAACCAAGTCAACTTTTTACTGATCGGTCACGGGACTACTGGTCGACATGTTGTGGTCGCACTTTCTGAAGCTCCTCTCAATAGTCGACATATTTCACGTCTATGAGGTTTCCTCGTAACCTATCACCAAGTATGATAATGTTGTTATCTACTGACACTAATTTTCAGTCATCCAATATCATTTAGTGAATTTTTTGACTTTTCCTCTTACAAAGGGATCATTTCGTCATATCAATTCAAAGTTCATACACTCGAGAATTAGAACAACTGAAACAACGATTTTCACAGCAAAATGAATAAAAAAAATTTATCCAATGGTAAACTTCACAATGGACGCCATTCAATCATCCAATTCACACGAAAGCGAAACTATAGTACGAATGACAACTGCATTGTCACAGTCTGTACAAGAGATTGTCTGTCATCTCTCGAAGACGAATGAGACATTTTATTCACACATAAATATGACATCAAATTAAAAAAACTCCAGTCTACCTCTCTATCCAGAACATGAAAAATTGTTTGACTTTCAACAGATACGGATTTCGAAAATGCTAAAGTGAGGAGGATTTAATTAATGATTAATCGCCAGGGCACTTCCGCTGAAATCAAAAATCGATTTTACATCCGAAGTGTCCGATCAGTTTTTTTATCGTTCTTTCCCCCAGAACAAGATACCGTGAGCAAGGGACATAATACGAGTCACGAAGATGATGATATCGTCCTGGCACGAGAACAATCGATTAGAGGTATGAGTAAGGCAAGAGTTTCTTTCAGAGTAGAAAGAGACACGCGGAAAAGAATAAAATTGATTTGGGAAAGATATATTTCTTCCATTTTATCACTATTCAAAATGCCGATGTGACAGGTGAGCCTATGACAGGAGCACCTTTTTGGGGGAAGAAAAAACTGAAGAATTGTAATATTTCCTTTGTTGTACTTTTTTAATCGTTAAGGTCACCCGTTTGATGGTGACATACTTTTCTTATAATGGGATCTTGAAATGGTACAGGGAAAATGACTAACATATATATTTTACATTACGGCAAAAATACTTAACTAAAAATCATTACTTTGTGTTCGGTTACTTAACTGAATCTTACCACAAGGCAGCATATATGCATGTTGTTCAACTGCGTCAACCAGACAAAAGATCATGTTATAATTGGTTTGTTGCTTTGGGGTTTTATGGCGTAAGGGCCATATTTGGCAATGCTGCGCCAGACACAAGACAAATAATATCGAGTAATAGAAATACACACATAATGAAAGCTTTACAGACACAGAAGAGAGAAATACACCCAGGTTGGAATGCACCTGACAGGAATTGAACTTGGCCGCCTACAACTCGAAGGTTGCTAGCGCAGTGGACATACCCACTGAACCACGACGGCCGAAGTCATGTTATGAAGATGAAGCAGCGGTATGAATGCGTTTTAACCCTCCAAGTGGTTTCGACGAGATATCTCGTCCATCAAGATAAAATTGCCGATTTTTTGATGATAACGTGATCAAGATCTGGCCAGTTTTCTTGCTGTTCTATATTCTTAAAATGTTCTATAGTAAATTTTACTTCTAGGGTTCTAAGAGAAACAAGGCCCCGGTACTCTGGTTGGAAGAGTAACTGATTAGCAACCGGGGGATTGCGAGTTCGAATCCAACCAAAGACCGTCGTGTACAAAAGTGACAGGTGCACGCTAGATCTGTCGTGGCTTCAAAAGTCCTCACGTTGGCGTGGTGTGGAAGTTTGGAGAGTGGTGTGCCAGCTCAAGTGTGACCTGGTCATCTGACCGTGGTTCAAAATTACGCGGTGTTGTCTTCGGATTTTTCCCTTCCGGTTTGATCACGAAACATCACCAATAGCCCGATGTGTTGCTCCAGTGTGAAGTTAATTAAATACCAACCCTAACTGGTATAGTGGTCATAGTGTTCGTCTGCAACCCTGATGGTCTCAAGTTCAAATCTCGGTTTGTAAGCCCGTGGATATGTTAGTTCGGATGTGGTCCTTGATTGGAGTGACGACTACCCATTGGGTTACTCCCTTACAAATAGCCCTCCGTTCGTCCTTTGAACCGTCGAAGACCGAGTAGGTCAGTAGCTGGTAATTAACAAAAATTCAAATGTATACGAAACATTCATTCAACATGAGTCTAACTAAAGAAATCCATTGTGTTTAATAATTTTATTAACTTGAGGGGTCATGGCAACCCGGTTGGAAGAGTAGTGGAAGTTTGTAAATAATCGGAGGGGTGCGAGTTCGAGACTTGACCCAACCAAAGACAGTCGTGTTCATGAAGGCTGGTGCATGTTATAATGTCGTGGCCTCAAATGTTCTCATATTGGAGGTTTGGAGAGCGGGGTGCCTGGTCAGGTGTGACCTCGTCAACTAACCGTGATTCAAAATGACGAGTTGTTGTCCTCGGATCTTTCCCTACGGGATGAATCCCGACTGTCACCAACAGCCCATTGTGTTGCTCCAGTGTGACGTAAATTCAATTACTTACCTACGTACTGAAACAGTCAACAAGAGTCTAGATAATGAATTTCATTGTGTTTAATTACATTAACATGATTGCAAAATTAAGTTCTTTGTACTGTTTCCTACGTCAGCATATATTTTGAGCGAAGTGAAGATGCTTTTGAGGTCCTTTCCGGAGGTAATGCTACAGAATCCAGTTTGTGCGGTTATTTTGCTTTAATTTTTGTAATCCAACCGTTACGAAAATAAACATGCGACATAAGAAGCATTTTTTGCTGGCAACTTTCACGTGCCGCATTCTGTATCTCGACAAGATCCTTTTAATCAAATAAACGCATTTTCCAAAAACTTTTTTACAGGTCTATAATTGGTATTCACGTAGTATGACGGTTGAAATGCAACGCAAACAGTTGTGTTGAATTTTTGTAGACATTGAATAAAAATATGGTCATAGCCCTTAGGGCTTGTCACTTGTTGAATGTCAGTAGACCTTATTTTATCAACAGGTGCCGATATTCAAAGATGACTTCAGAGATTTGGATGTGTCAATATAGACATGGACAGTAGTTCTTAAGATGGGTGAGGGACGTTTGGAGTCCTGGTATTCCACTGGTTACCAAATTAGTACTTTTTTGTTTGTCACACGAATCAAAATATGTGAATCAGAAAAACTAATCTTTAAAAACTATATTTCATTCCATGACTTCAAAAGTTCGTTCAATAAATACTCTCTCAGTTCTCTTTCCTAAGAATCTTAACTTTTCAAGTGAAATGGTTTCACCACGAATGTACACTTAAAAAAATTCCTAGCCTAATTGGTTTTTTTCGGGTAACCATGCTACATGTGCTCTATAGTACCACCATCTGTCGATTAATAGCGTAAAATTTGTTCAAATACATTCACAGGCAAATCGAATAGAAATTTTACCCGGTACTTCACCAAGTTGGTTGAATAGAAGTGAGCTTGAAAGGGTTTCGACAATTTCTGCAAATATTCTCGACAGACCCCGACACGGTTTTTTCAACTGGATTCAAGTGTTGATCTAATTTGTGATGAAGAATTTCCTAATTTGGGACTATCAAATATCTGTAATATAAAATCATGCATAATATTTAAACATAAAATATAAAATCAGCTTAATATATAGAGAAGAAGGGTACATTTTTAGAATAAATATGGTACGCTATTGATGGTATGAAATTTTTCTGGGGTTAGTGATGCTCATTTTGGCGAATGTTTCATATTTCAGCAAGTTTTCCTAATTTGCAGTTCCACGCAAAGGTTGGGTTTCTTCATGGTGCAAAGGCCAGATGTGTCAAATTGCGAAAAGCACTGTTTTGTCTGTCAAGTAAATGGACATTCACGCACGCACAAGGAACTTTTAACTGACACAGAAGAGAAATAAACTCCGGGTGGTTACAGGAATCGAATCTGGGCCGTCTATATTCGCTCACAATCGCTATCGAATCTTCCATTCGAGGATCTTCAAAGTTTAGTTTTTTTGTACATTGACAGCTTTAGCAAATGGTACTGATGGAAATTTGTTTCCTCTATTAAGAAGTACAGATTTTAAACAAACTTTGGTGAAGAATGAGTTATTTTCAGTACTGTGTATGTTATACTCGTGGGGTTCAATATTTCAACTACTGATATTAAATCATAAACACAATTCCATCTTTACTTCTTTCTGAGTACAGAAGACTCTCCTTCCTTTTAATCTGGAATATAATTTTTAAATATTTTTGATAATTTAAATCTCAATTTATCCACGTAGTATTAGTAAGCATTTGTGATATCAAGGGCTGTGGTACCCTGGTTGGAAGAGCAACGGATTTGCAGCCGGAGGGTTGCGAGTTCGAAGCTCGGTCCAACGAAAGACCGCCGTGTACGTGGGGGCTGGTGCATGTTAAATCTGTCGTGGCCTCAAGTGTTCTCATGTTGGCGTAATATGGAAATTTGGAGAGTAGGGTGCCAGCTCAACTGTTGAACTCATAATCTGACCGTGGTTCAAAATGACGAGGCGTTGTCCTCGAATCTTTCCCTTCGTGGTTGATCCCGGACCGTCGCGAATAGCCCGTTGGTGTTGCTCCAGTGCGACGTTAATAATTTAAATCTCAATTGTTGTTTCTGTCTTGTTCGGTCTGCTGCTGATGATCGAGGATTCGTAGACGACGTGGCTACCAGAGTGTTCCATTAGCATCAACGGTCGATCATCTTTGGTTACACATAACTAATTCAACTACCTACCTTATATGGTATCAAAATGGATTCAACATCACACAAAACCTGTGGGTGATGGTAAAAATCTGAGTGCGTATTCACAATCAGCTGACATCACAGCAAACCCAAATCTTACTATTACGACAAAATTTTTGTTGAACATTGTATTCTTTCCAAAAAACAGTCTAAGGCCTAAAAGCTGCGGTGGGGTAGTGCCAGAGCAACTATATTGTTTGATGAAGGGATTCAGCGACAGCTGTTGTTTCTGTCTTGTTCGGTCTGCTGCTGATGATCGAGGATTCGTAGACGACGTGGCTACCAGAGTGTTCCATTAGCATCAACGGTCGATCATCTTTGGTTACACATAACTAATTCAACTACCTACCTACCTTATATGGTATCAAATGGATTCAACATCACACAAAACCTGTGGGTGATGGTAAAAATCTGAGTGCGTATTCACAATCAGCTGACATCACAGCAAACCCAAATCTTACTATTACGACAAAATCTTTGTTGAACATTGTATTCTTTCCAAAAAACAGTCTAAGGCCTAAAAGCTGCGGTGGGGTAGTGCCAGAGCAACTATATTGTTTGATGAAGGGATTCAGCGACAGCTGTTGTTTCTGTCTTGTTCGGTCTGCTGCTGATGATCGAGGATTCGTAGACGACGTGGCTACCAGAGTGTTCCATTAGCATCAACGGTCGATCATCTTTGGTTACACATAACTAATTCAACTACCTACCTACCTTATATGGTATCAAATGGATTCAACATCACACAAAACCTGTGGGTGATGGTAAAAATCTGAGTGCGTATTCACAATCAGCTGACATCACAGCAAACCCAAATCTTACTATTACGACAAAATCTTTGTTGAACATTGTATTCTTTCCAAAAAACAGTCTAAGGCCTAAAAGCTGCGGTGGGGTAGTGCCAGAGCAACTATATTGTTTGATGAAGGGATTCAGCGACCGCTGTTGTTTCTGTCTTGTTCGGTCTGCTACTGATGATCGAGGATTCGTAGACGACGTGGCTACCAGAGTGTTCCATTACCATCAACGGTCGATCATCTTTGGTTACACATAACTGATACATCCAATGATGACGTGCAGAATCCCATTTTTGTTCTCATAGCTTCAGGGTATGGATTCAGTGCATAATACATCAGACAGCCCCGATCTCCAGATTGGAAAACTATGGGGTTTATTGTCCGCTAGATGGATACTAATGTTCTGGAAATGACGATGAATTATGAAATGAGTCGAAAACATATGATAAGTCATGACATGATGAACAGTCGAATATTATCTCGGTGTTCTTAAAGGTGCTAATACCCTGAAAATGGTAAAATCCTAGTTACAGCCTTGGATAAAAATGCAAAAACTGTTATGTTGAAGTCGCCAAGCAATATTTTATCCCCAACTCAAAATGGCGCCTAAGTGGTCTAACAAGAGAAAAAATGAAGAAACGTGTTACAAGAATTTGTACCAAATCGTAGCACATATCGGGCGATTCAATTTGTTTTCACTAAACCACAATCAAATGATTATGGTGGACAAAAAGAACGCCATATTGTAATGGATAAAATACAGATTGATTTATTATTAATATGCAGATTGATTCATTATTGTATTGCTAATATGGCACAAACTTAGCTACCTTTGATAGCAGGACTATATACACTAAAACTTAACCATGAAGATTACTGTGCTTAGTGTATCTTGTTCTGCACCGAAAATAATAAGTGAAATCAAGTGTGGGCCATTGTATTTCGAACAGCCTTATCCAAATCATCTATCCAAAAATTAAAGCCCGTTAAACAACTGCTCTCCATTTCTTCAATTCACTTAATTCCTAATTCACTTAATTCACTTATATTATATTAATTCCGCCTTTCGTTTCCACTTTCTCATACTCCTTGAACCCTCCCATTTAAATATTGCTGTCTCAGCGTTTATTGTAAATACTTTACAAGGCTCTCTCCATTTACATCGTCAGCCCCGTAGACATATCGCGAATACACTTTTTTTCTGGCAGTAATCATCATCATGTAAGGCGTTCTAAGGATGTGGACCCCCACAATTCGACTTACGACGGTAAATTAATCTTTACTTGAAACATAATTCTGATGCGAAATTTATATATAACCCATATTCATCATTTTAGTATGGATTACAAAACAGAAGACCCAACCAAAGACCGTCGTGTACGTGGGAGATGGTGCACGTTAAATCTGTCGTTGACTGAAATGTCCTCAGGCTGGCGTGGTCTTGAAGTTTGGAGAATGCGGCGCCAGCTCAGGTGTTACCCTCGTCATCTGACTGTGGTTCAAAATTACGAGGTGTGGTCCTCGTATCTTTCACGTTGAGATGGATCCCGGACCGTCGCCAATAGCCCTTTGTGTTGCTCCAGTGCGACATAAATTCAACTACCTAAGCTTATAAATAAATACAGGTGGCATAGGAACCAATATCTCTGAAGGTGATTCCTTTGATCAAAACTGACACTTCCTATTTGAACAATTCCGGAAAAATCTTGCTTTTCGAGCTGCATGCGAAGGCATCTGCGAATTAGGTCTGTCTGGAAAATGACGCGAGTTTGTGAAGTCAAATGAGGGTCAACTGCACACTGAGTCTCTCCAAACATTTGCTTTCCGTTCGGAATCCGAAATAAGAAATTCACTTACCTACCTATCTGCCAAAACAGATGATCAAGAGAATTTAAATGAGTTGAAATTGTACCTATCTAGTTGGAACGTCTGTCTGGAAACATGTTATATGGGTAAGTGATATATTTTCATTCTAATCAAATTGTATAACTAAAATTGATTGTAGAAATGCGGCAGAGGAGAAATTCTTATTAGGTAAAAAAATAAGGGAAAGTGTTCCAAACAGTTCATGTGGGAAATAATTTTGAACAAATATACAGAAAAACCTTTATTATATCATTTCATAGCATTTTTTAACGGTTCACCTTTGGATGGTTTGTCACTATTGCACGTTTTATGTAACGTAAAACTAATTTGAATTGGTCCATTCAATTATTAAAGAAAGCTTATTTTACAAAAGTTTTGTTGTTAAAGATGATTAATTAGTCACTTTTAATGGAATGGAGGAACTCTATTTACTCAAAATCAATGTACCATTCCACACATAAAGTCAATCATAGTTTACCAAAAATTATAAGAGAATTTTGAATCATTTTTCAAATAAAGATATATGCAACTTGTACAGGAGAAAAAATGCCAATCAAAACTATCGATAAAAAGCTAAATGATCTTGGCATTTGGGGCAGTCGTTTCTATCCAGTTTCATCTAAGAAACTCCTCTTGAATACGACTATGAACAATATCATCCTATGTATACTGAAAGCCTTTAAACAAAAATATTACTGGATGTTTTGTGAATCATAAATTGTTTAATCAAACTACATGATCAAGACTCTTGCAAAAGGGTCCTTTTAATCCAATGATATTAAGGGCAGGGGTTTGATCTCGCCCACTACACCACGTGTTGAATACCTTTGCTTCTATATTACACCCATTTGAGGAACACCAGAACTCCACTTGACATCAAAGTCGCAATTCAGGGAAGTGGGTTCCACTTCAGTCCAAACGAATTTCAAAGTGATTCAAGCGAGCGCGCCTCTTCCAACTTCTCAGGCACCCCCTCCCTCCGTCTCCAGGACTTTTCGAACAGTCTCAAACTTTGTTGGAGAAAAGTTGGCGGCGTCTTGCTCCGCAAAGAGGGCGGCCGCCGCGCATGCGCCCCGGCACGGGAGTCCGCGCTCGGGCAGGCAGCGTGTGGTTCAGTCCTCGGTGAGGGGCGCTGTGAGAGATGTGCTGGATAGCGGTCTTCCTTACCTTGTGGGCCGGGACGAGCGGCGGATGGTCGGCCGGCGCTCAGGCCGCTGAAACCTCGCAGAGTGAGTCCCTTTCCAAATATTGCCGTTTTTTCTTTCGTAGGTTTTCAATTGATGGGCATACTGTTTCTAGCGAGGCATTTCTTTGGGATTGTTCTTTACGGGTGAAATTTAATTAAGAAAAGTCATAATTTAAAAGTTATTATTTGTGTGATTTTGAAATTACTTTCAAATTCAGTACTCTAAAACTGAAGAAAGAATATCACGACTTGAAGGAATCTACTTTCTAAAGTAATCGATTCTAAAGTGATGAATGTTTTCTAAAATAAAGGGAAATGAAAAACTATTTTCATTTTGCAAGATTTCCAGGTTCAGTTCCTAGGATTTGAAGTTAAGAGTAGTCCGATACTAGCGACATGTTTCTTAGGGATTGTTCTTGGCTATTTCTGAATAAAGAGAAGTTCGAATTTAAGAGTTATTGTTTGATTTTGAAAGTACTTTCAAATTGAGTATTTTAAAACTGAAGGACATTCAGATATGAACGAGTCTACATTAAAAAATAATTGATTCTAAAGTGATGAATTTTTTTTAAAATAAAGGGAAATGAAAAACTATTTTCATTTTGCAAGATTTCCAGGTTCAGTTCCTAGGATTTGAAGTTAAGAGTAGTCCGATACTAGCGACATGTTTCTTAGGGATTGTTCTTGGCTATTTCTGAATAAAGAGAAGTTCGAATTTAAGAGTTATTGTTTGATTTTGAAAGTACTTTCAAATTGAGTATTCTAAAACTGAAGAACATTCAGATATGAACGAGTCTACATTAAAAAATAATTGATTCTAAAATAATGAATTTGTTTCTAAAATAAAGGGAAATGAAAAACTATTTTCATTTTGCAAGATTTCCAGGCTCAGTTCCTAGGATTTGAAGTTAAGAGTAGTCCGATACTAGCGACATGTTTCTTAGGGATTGTTCTTGGCTATTTCTGAATAAAGAGAAGTTCGAATTTAAGAGTTGTTTGCTTTAGAAAGTACTTTCAAATTGAGTATTCTAAAACTGAAGAACATTCAGATATGAACGAGTCTGTACATTAAAAAATAATTGATTCTAAAATAATGAATTTGTTTCTAAAATAAAGGGAAATGAAGAGCTATTATTCATTTCAAAAGATTTCTAGTTTTCGTTAGTAGTTTTTAAGGGATGAGTACTCCAATTCTAGCGAGGCATTTCTAAGGGATTATTTTTTGCGAGACTGTTCTTGCAATTTCTTAATTAAGAGTAGTCCGAATTTATGAGTTATTGTTTAATTTTGAAAGTACTTTCAAATTCAGTATTATAAAATGAAGAAAAATATTCGATTCTAAAATGATGAATTTGTTTCTAAAAAAAGAAGAGGGAAATGAAGAATTATAGATTTCTAGTTTTCGTTTCGTAGGTTTTGAATTGAAGATTATCCTGATTCTAACCGAGGCATATCTTGTGGATTGCTCTTTACGGTGAACCTTAATTAAGAGAAATCCTCATTTAAAAGTTATTGTTTGATTTTGAAGTACTTTCAAATGAATTATTCTAAAAATGAAGAGAGAGAACATCACGACAGAAATCAGCCGGTGCATTCTAAAATAATATTCTAAAATGATGAAAAGAGTTCTTAAATAAAGGAAAATGAAGAACTACTTCCGTTTTAATATTTATAGTTTCCTTTCCTAGGTTTCGAAGTGTGAAGAGTATTTCGATTCTAGCGAAATATTTCGTAAGGATTGTTCTTTATGAGGAACCTTAATTATGAGAAGTCACTATTTAAGCCTTATTATTTGATGTTGAAAGTACTTTCAAATTCAGTATTCTAAAAATGAAGAAAGAACATTTTGATAAGAGCGACTCGGTACATTCTAAAATGAATTTGTTTCTAAAATAAGAACTATTTTCATTTCGAAAAAATTCCAGTTTTCGTTTGGTTGACTTTGAATTGAAGGGTATCCTGATTCTAGCGAGACATTTCTTAGATTGTTCTTTACGGGGAACCTTAACTAAGAGAAGTCTTTATTTAAGCGTTATTTTTTTTGTTTTTGAAAGTACTTTCAAATTCAATATTCTAAAAATGAAGAAAGAACATTCTGATGTAAGCGAGTCGGTACTTCTAAAATAATCGATTCTAAACTGCATTTGATACTAAAATAAAGAGAAATAAAGAACTATTTCCATTTCGAAAAATTTCGTTTTTGAGTACAAGATGTAATATTGGGATTTAAAAAAATTAAAATATTATATTGTAGCGATAAACATAAGGTACACAAAAAGATTAGATGTTCCCAAACTTTTTTGCATTCTTCATCTAAAAATGATTTAGTTAATGTATTTTAACATATTCCGACTATTGCTCAATAGTTGATGTATTTGCTTGTGCTTCTGCACAAAAATTCTGTGTGTGTACCATTTTATATAAATTTAAAATATTCCTTTTTACCGGATTTATCTCATAATTTTCTTCAAAATAACACTTGGTTGAAAAGGGGACAATGTCCATTTTGAAAATTTTTGATATCGCCTGATTAATTAATTTTTATTTTTAAAATTTCTAGTAGAGCGTATAAAAATACTTTTAAATGTGTTGTTTCTTTCATAATGTATTGACAGGATTGCATTGGCACTCTTTTCTCTATATTATGCCTTTCATTACCTTGAAGTGATTTGAGGACGTAACTCACACACAAAATCAACGAATTTGGACATTGACCCCAAGGTACAAAATTATAATAACTCCAAACATTATCGTTTTACATACACTGAAACCATTCTATTTTGAAGCTGCGACCTGCACACTGATTTTTAAATTATTCCAGTACAAATCAAAGGTTATAGCACAACTTTAATTTGAATCATAAGGACTTTTAGACTAAAAAGTATTTTTGCTAAATACTAAGATTCGTCAATTGAAAAAATTCCATTATTTTGTAAATGAAATATTTTGAGTCGCAACTGATGTGACATCTGAAACTAAGCAGGTTTGTTTTCAAGAGATTAAAGCCCCGTATTTAAACATACCTCCATAAATTCTGAAACGATTTCCATGGAAACCATTAACGTTTTTCTTTTGAGGAAATATTTCCAGAACATTGCTCCCTCGTTGAACAATGAAAACCGTTGTTGTGAACATATTCAGCTGTACTGAAATTTGCATAATTATTAGTAGTATAATTAAAAACATAAATTAACCTGAGATAAATGCAACAATGATACAATGGGGAAAAGGCAGAAGATTGGACAGCATTACAATACATCTATCTGATCAGAAGACTATTATTTAATACGAAAAAGGTTATTATGCAAAAGTTATTTCGAGTGATATAGTTTAGCTAATTAGACGTTATGTAGTGTGAATAATCTTTATCACGACGAATTGCGATGTATTTGTTTTGAATTTTGTCACCTTGATTGAAACGACTGAGTTATAATGGCTTCTATACGTGAACATACGTATACTGATTTGTTACATTAATTTCAAATTTACTTCAACGCTACAATTTATATTAAACTTTTGTACATCCATTGTAAATATAATTTATTAATCACATGAAATTTTTAAATTTCTCGATACTAAAATATTATTTGATTCATATCAATCTTATGCTGTGAACAAAAACTTTTCTGTTCCCTTTTATGGTGTGAAAAAGGGGTTTCTTACAGTACTTTTAGATCAATTTGAAATAAAATTTTCTTGTAACATGAAAGTGAATGAAAACTTGCATGAATTTTATAACCTGCAGGATATTTCAGAGAACTGATTACAATACCCACCGCTTTTATTCATGGTATCTTTCGAGCTCTAACCCATTTACTATATAGTTAAGAATAGTTAAGTATGCACAAAAGAGTAGAAAAATGTATTTTGAACTGTAAAAAGAAAAGAAAATCCTAATACTTTGATGTTTTAAAAGCAATGTAATTTTTTGATTTTAGCGTAATTAGCAACGTAATTAGTTAACAAAATTTACATGTCAAAATATTTGGAATGTTTTAAATTTTAGTCAGATTTATTTTGATCAGATTTCATTCTCTCGCTTATTAAGTGAGCAATTTTTAATACAGAATTTCACAAATACTGTTTTCTTATTGAAATGCAATTCCTGAATCATTTCGTGGAACAGAATTCATTATCCAAATAAAAACCATCGAAGTTCAGCAAAATGATCGAGCCTTTAGAATCTATTTAATAAAGCACAACATAATATAGTTATTACTGCAGTGAATCGAAAAGGGAACTAGAAATATTTCAGCATTTCTTTGAAAGTCGTAGTTATTACACCAAAGTTAAAACGTTTTTTAATTTATTCAGTTTTTAGAACACTAAATTGAGTATAGAACTTAAAATTAAAATGAAAAAAATAAACAAGTAAAATATTTTACAATTTTTGTGTTCACCCTGAAGGTAAAGGGTTAACTGACCTTTGAAGCCCAAAGGATGTTTAAAAATTAAACAATAGAAACAAATTCGACTTTCAAGGACTAGAGAACACCTTACACAAATAAGGCGAATTGAAGGGATTTTGCTGAGAAAGGATTTACTAATGGGTCTGCATTAATGAAACTTGATTGTATTTGTAGATGAATTTAAATTCAATGTTTTTAAGGTGATGGGAAGCAAATGGTGAGATGGAAACTCGATACTGAATGTGAATTGATAAAACAACTAATCCTCCCGAATGAAGGTAGTTCGGACTCAGAGTGTTTTCTTGGTGTTATAAATAGATATTTGATGGATTGTAAAATGATCAAATTATGAATTTCTTTTGAAAGAAAATTAAAAAAAGGCCTCAAAAATGGACACATTATGAATTTTAAACTTGGTCAGAAATTGCTGAGGCTGAAGAGCATGGACAAGTTAGAACTTTCTTAATTCTCACAAAAGTCGGATGTCTTCTATGCCTACTTTTAAGGTTTTCCAGAGCAGCCTGGCGCTGTCTTGAATATTTAAAATACAACTACAATTGAGGGCGCTTTGCGGGGATACTAAAAATGTTGGGGAGGAACAGATCATGTATTGTGGTTTATTGAAACGAAGAGCAAATTTCTACGGCTGTGAAATCTCTATTTGTTAGCAGCCCTCCTTAGCCAGGAAGCTATCAGCTATATCATTACAGCTGCATTACCAAATATACTGACTTAACATGTAACGTCCACTGCAAGTAAATAGATCCCGTATGACGCCAATTCCTACAAGGGTAGTAGAAAGATATCACGACTAGTCCTGTCCATAATAAGGTATGGTTTTAAGCTAATAAGCCAAAATTTGGGTATTAAGCTGGTATAAGGCAAAGATTTAACCCTCCGCGTAGTTTATAACCGTCCTCAAGTGTTATGACTCTGATACAAAAACCTGTTCCAAACTGTCACCAGTTCTAGTCAAGGGTGAATTTATTTGATCTACTTGGGTTTTCTTTCCCCTCGGAGTAGTTTTGTCTCGACAAGGTATTTCGTCATTATCAAAACTGGAGAAATGTCGATGGATAAGATATCGCATCATTAACAAAATCGATCTTATCTTGGACAAGATATCTCGGCGAAAACACTTGGAGGGTTAAGGTGCAGTTTTGAAATTTTACTGTCAGAACATGAAAGAAAATTTGAAAGTTCTCATATCACTAACAACATTTAAGAATGTAGCTATCTCCCCCGTTTCAGTCTAGTATATTGAACTTTTCATGTGTGTTTTAAATTACAAGAATAAATGATTTGAAGATTAAGATGAGATTTTAGCAATACCTATAAATCTAGTTTCAGGAAATATCTCATTCTTTTGGAACGCAATGATAACGATGTAATATGATCTGAACTACGAATTATGGTTAGGTATTGAATTTACGTCGCACTGGAGCAACACAACGGGATATTGGCGACTGTATGTGATCAATCCCGATGGGAAAATCAGAGGACAACGGTCAGACGACAAGGTCAGCATCTGAGCTGGGCACCCCACTCTCCAAATTTCCACTCCAGGCCAACGTATTGTGATTTAAAGAAAATTTATAAAACCTGCGTGGATCGATATGGCATACAATCTCACACCTACACTATTCAAATTGCGCTAATTAATTGGAAGTCTAGGATTCTGAGTTCTTTTTCGTTTAGTATCATTAGTTTAGGAGCGTGGGAATTCATTGTTATCTCGCACCAAGAAAATACGAACGCGAGATTTTCCCGTGCTCTTCCCTAATCGCATTTTGTCGAGAAAAGTGGCAGAAAATTAGGAATCAAATTTTACAGAACTGAACTGACTGAAAACGTTTGTTCTCGCTTTGAAATTTGTATAGAAGTCGTTCAAATCTCTATTAAGAATGTGTATCATGTCTCCTGATTTGATTTGCGTGGTTTAATTGAGTTTAATAGTCGTTTGTTGATTGAATTAAAAAAATCTTAATCTTGTCACTTTTTCTCCAAGAAAGTACAATTTTTTAAGAGATTTTCTCGCGCTTGTTATCTGAATGCTGCTGTTGGAATTTAATACTTACAAAGCAACAAGAAAGGAGACAAAAAAGTGAAACTGCCAAAAACAACTTTTCTTAGTAGGTAGTTCAATTTACATCGCACTGGAACAACACAACGGGCTATTGACGACGGTACAGAATGAAACCAGAAGGGAAAGACCGAGGACAACACCTAGAAAATTCGAACTGAGGTCAGATGACGAGACATCTGAGCTGACACCCCACTCTCCAAATTTCCACACCACGCCAACAAGAGAAAATTTTAAGCCACAACACATTTAACGTGCACAAGTCCCCCACGTACACGACGGTCTTTGGTTGGATCGAATTTCGAACTCGCAACCCTCCGTATGCTCTTCCAACCGGGCAACCAAGGATCCCAAAATTCAGGACTTTTAGATATTTTTAAAGGTAAGTATGGCACCGTATGTACCACCGCCCATCTAGAGCATCCCTAGACATCATAGTATCAAATTAAAGAAAATTTATATCTCTTAGCCTTACATACGAAGGATATATGTATACCCAAGGCCTCAACCCTTTCGGACGTCCCACTGCACTTGAAAGGGTTAAATCCCCCATCTCTAGACTGCATCCTATTTAAAAATACCCGGTACTGGGTTACATCCCAATTACAAGCATTTATCACTGCAACGTTTACCAAAACGGAAAACTTAAACACCGGACCGTCAAACCGAGAAAGTCCAGCCACTTACATTAAATAAGTATACATAACAGGGTGCCCCCAATCCCACAATGCATTGTTAAGACCCCCGATGTCATTACTGTGATCTCTACTTTCTCGTAACAGTTTGAAAGGGGAGACTTATCCTGCCGGAGTCATGCCGGTCTGAATTGATGAACCCCTCAAATGGCTCGGAGAGGGTATATCCATCTTACGCTGTCCGATGGCAATAGACCCTAATTGACGCAACCAACCAGCTGTTTAATCCTCACGGCGAGCCTCCCCCAACAGCGCACTCTGTAATTCCATCGTCTGCTCTTCAATCAGGCGATCGTTTCTTCATCGGAATATTTATTCAAGTGTCGAATTCCTCCAGAGTGCATTTTTGGGAATGGATGAGGAGGCCACTTGATCCCTCCCGATGGCTGGCTGATTGAAAGAGGGCATTTTCTGATTGAGGACGGAGTTGGTTGGTTAAAAGGCGTGGTTTCAGAGATTTAGCGGCAGATGGGGCTTCGAATAGGGCCGAAGTGGGAAGGCAAGTCACAGTGCACCGGGGGGGGGGCGTTAGCCCAGTTTGTAGAGTCACGGATTAACAACCGGGGGTTGACAAAAATTCGAAACTCGATCCAACCAAAGACCGTGGGAGCTGCTTCACGTTAAATATGTCCTCAATCTGGCGCAGTGTAAAGGTCTGGAGAGTGGACTATCTGCTCAGGTGTTGACCTCGTCATCTGGTCGTGGTTCATAATTAAGACGGGGCCTCTGTATCCTGGATGGAAGACTAGCGGATTAGGAACCGGAAGGTTGCGAGTTCGAAACTCGATCCAACCAAAGACCGTGGGAGCTGCTTCACGTTAAATATGTCCTCAATCTGGCGCAGTGTAAAGGTCTGGAGAGTGGACTATCTGCTCAGGTGTTGACCTCGTCATCTGGTCGTGGTTCATAATTAAGACGGGGCCCTCTGTATCCCGGATGGAAGACTAGCGGATTAGGAACCGGAGGGTTGCGAGTTCGAAACTAGATCCAACCAAGGACCGTGGGAGCTGCTTCACGTTAAAAATGTCCTCAATCTGGCGCAATGTAAAGGTCTGGAGAGTGGACTATCTGCTCAGGTGTTGACCTCGTCATCTGGTCGTGGTTCATAATTAAGACGGGGCCTCTGTATCCTGGATGGAAGACTAGCGGATTAGGAACCGGAGGGTTGCGAGTTCGAAACTCGATCCAACCAAAGACCGTGGGAGCTGCTTCACGTTAAATATGTCCTCAATCTGGCGCAGTGTAAAGGTCTGGAGAGTGGACTATCTGCTCAGGTGTTGACCTCGTCATCTGGTCGTGGTTCATAATTAAGACGGGGGCCTCTGTATCCCGGATGGAAGACTAGCGGATTAGGAACCGGAGGGTTGCGAGTTCGAAACTCGATCCAACCAAAGACCGTGGGAGCTGCTTCACGTTAAATATGTCCTAAATCTGGCGCAGTGTAAAGGTCTGGAGAGTGGACTATCTGCTCAGGTGTTGACTTCGTCATTTGGTCGTGGTTCATAATTAAGACGGGGCCTCTGTATCCCGGATGGAAGACTAGCGGATTAGGAACCGGAGGGTTGCGAGTTCGAAACTCGATCCAACCAAAGACCGTCGTTACTGTGTATAAATCCGTCGTGGCCTCAAATGTCCTCACGTTGGCATGATATGCAAGTTTGGAGAGTGGGGTACCTACCAACTCAGGTGTTGTCCGTGTGATCTGACTGTGTTTAAAAATTATGAGATGCTGTGTGTGTCCTCGGATCTTTCCCCTTCGTTAGTGATCCCTGTTCATTGCCAATAGCCTGTTATATTGCTCCAGTACGACGTAAATTCAACTACCTACCTTAATACCTAGTGCACTGGGCCATATACACGTGCCCTTATGTGGGTGTAACAATCTTATTTTAAGTTGAACATCTCGAAATATTATTGGTTCAAAGAAAAATGGTGGGTCGGGAGGCGTGAACAGTAAACAGCTTAAAAGAAGGGCATTAAAGGTTTGTTGGTTGGTCTTGGGGTTTTATGGCGATATAATAATAATAAAGATTATTAATTATAATAGTAATTATAATAGGTAATAAAGATTAAACACATCATGGAGTGTGCGAAGTGTTAGCGCCTCCCATGGTGCACTCTGGGTAAACACAATCTGCCACGTTATCGCCAATTAATACTTGAAGGATCATACTATCCATAAGCTTTCATTTGAAAAATTCGGGAAAGTTGAATCGGAACACGGTCGCAAGGCTTCACGTGAATACATTTCGTTAGCACATAGTACTTATTTGGGTGTAGGAAATAAAAGACAAATTCAGTAGTCAGTTCAGTGTTTATAGAAAGCTAACTGGTTGCACTTCAACGAAGAATACGATGTATTTCTGCTTAGTTTTTCGACGAGTACATGCCAACCTTATGAATTTTTTTTAAATTTTCAACTCCGATTCAAAGTTTTACAAAAAACACTATTCTGTTTCTCTTCTAACGTCTTCGCAGTTCCGAGAAGTGATTTGAAGTTTGGAACAGCGGAAAGTTCCTCGAACGCCGCCCCTTCCCTCCCCGTTTATCGTTGCGCCTCAAACTCAAGGTCACTAACAAGTCTTTATTCCCTCAACTATCGAATGCAACTAGGTTGGTTTGGTTCTCGTTGACAATACATAAATTATTAGATCAAACTCGATGTCCCTTTTTTCGTAACTCGACTTTCCGTCCTATTCACATAGTACTGGTCTGATTTTAAAGACGTATTCATGTCAAAATCGTCAATGACTGTTTCGGAGGAGCAAAACGCCTATCATCGAGACAGAAGTAAGCACTGGAAGGAAAAGTTAGTTTAGATATAAAATTCCATAATAGTGTTGCATTACTCAGTGTTTTAATTGCCCCACTAGTGTCATTTTACGTTATCGAACCACCAGATAATGGCAATAGGCTTCACCCTTTACACGTGTCCTGGAAAGGCTAAATTAAAACTGTGAGTTGTGGCAACACTATGGAATAATATTTAAACCCACCTTTTCACTTTTGTGATTTACCTCTGTCTTGATAATTGGCGTTTTGCTCCACCGTAATAGCCATTGACGATTTTTTTTCACGTTTAGTCATATTTTGAATTTAACATGTTTACTTCCAGTTTATCTAAAGTTTTAACTCTTAATCTCTTAAAGGAGCACACTGGATAGTGTATATGTTCCTCCAGTTCTGTCTATTTGCATGTGACTACTTGTTAGCTTGTACCCATGTGATATCTCATGTGGTCTAATTGAGTGGTCTTCAACCGGTGGTCCGCGGACCGGCAACGGTCCGCAAGAATTTACTGCCTGTCCGCGAAAGCTCTCACCATGCTTTTTAACCTACTATACCGCTACACGATTCGGAGAATTCCCACTGTCCCGGGCGATCTGCACGCGACGATTATAGACAAAGTGTGCGGCCACCAAATACCAGTATTGCGTCAGCTCGCCTGTCGACGACACGTTGCAAGCATTCTCATTTTATCGCTCTCGTGCGTATTGTTTTTTAATATTGTATTGTGGAATTTTGGGAAAACAATTTTTTTTCGTAAAATTTGAAACCCTACAAGATAGATAAAAAAGTCAAATAGCAAAATCTTTCAACCTTCTTTAGTAGAGACAACGACAATATTCAGAAAAAATTAGTGATGGTGCCGAAAGTATGCCAAGTACGAGTGCTTTAAGTTTATAAGAAACAAAGAAGAATATATCCTGATACTTCGGAATGTGCAATACAAATCAAAAAGAGAAAAGAAAACTTTGTTAGGCATTACGATAAGGAATATTTAAAGCTTGGTTTTATTGTAGTCTGGCAGTGAACTATCGCCAAGGCCTTTGTGTGTAATATGTTCCGAAGTTTTTCAAATGGCTTATGAAACCGTCCAAACTGGCTCGTTATTTGCATTCGAAGCATAGAGATTTCACTGATAAGCCACATGACTTTTTTAAAGATTGCGTGACCGAATGAAACTTCAGAAAAGTCAAATGAAAACGATGACGACTAGTGACAAATCGCTTCTTCAAGCTTCTTATTTAGTTGCTCTTCAAATAGCTAAAACGAAAAAACCGTTTACTATTGGAGGAGTTAGTAAAGCCTTGCATCTTAGATGTCGTACAAGAAATTTTGGGTCCTCAAGCAACTAAAAAACTAGAGGCTATACTGTTTTCGGACACCACTATTCAGAAGAGAATTGTTGACATGGCCATAGATATTGAAAAGCAAGTTGTAGAGGGGATAAATAAATCGAGATGTTTCGCGATTCAGCTTGATGAATTAACTGACGTGAGTAACATGCTATCCTACTTTGCTTCGTGAAGTATAGTGAAGATGAAGACAAGGGAAGAACTTATTTTCTTTGTTGTTCTTTCTTTGTTGCCTGAACGGACCACCAGTTTAGAGATATTTAATAAATCTTGATGAGTATTTTCAAGTACAGGGTTTAGACTAGAGCAAATGCGTTGGTGTGTGTACGGACGGTGCTGCGAGCATGACTGGTCGTCGCTCAGGAGTAGTTGTGAAAATAAAGGAAGTCGTGCACCCAGAAGTTTTGTTCACTCACGGAATGATCCACCGGAGCATCTAGCTGCAAAGAAGCTTTCTACTAAACTAAACAGTGTGATGAATGACGCGGTGAAGATCATTAACGAAATTCGTTGTCGAGCTACGAATTCGAGGCTGTTCACGACACTGTGAGAGTATGAACTCACATCACCAACATCTACTTCATGCAGAAGTGAGATGGTTATCGAGAGGAAGAGTTCTTGCACGTATGTTCGAATTGAGGGAAGTAAAGCAATTTCTGCGAGAGCGAAAATCTGACCTAGTAGAACCCTTGTTGAATGAAGAATGAATGGCTAAGATTGCGTATATGGCTGACATACACTCATATCCAAAATTATCTTTACATGCATAAAATCACGGATTTCTCAGTAACTGAACTATAACTTTATGAATTTGTGTGAAATGGTACATAACATCATAACACATAAATAAAACAAAGGAAAAATTTTAAAAGCACTGCATATGCTATAAAAATGTAGCATAAAACAATAAAAATGGAAATATGTGACAAGGAGAGTCATGAAAAAAAAGAATAACTCAGAAAAAAATTAAGGCTTATGAATTTAATATGGAATGTGATCTCCCCTGACGTGTACACACATATCACAACGTGTTTTAATAATGGCAATAATGTTGTTAACCACAGTTTGGGGAATCAAGTTCCACTCCTCCAGCAATGCGGTTTTCAGGGCATTTTTATCTCTAGGAGAAGGATGTCTCCGTGCAACTGCTTTTCCAAGGTAGTCCCATAAGTTCTCTATCGGGTTCAGATCAGGAGATTTTGCTGGCCAAGGTATTCGCTCAATGGCTTCACTTTCAAGGAATTCGACAACGAGGTTTGCTCGATGTGGACGAGCATTATCGTCCATAAATAACAAGTCAGATCCATATGCACTCTGAAAAGTCTTACATAAGGTTCTAAGACCTCATCCCGATATCTCTGGCCGGTCACAGATCCGCTGCTGAAAACGTGTAGGGGCGGGCGTATGTCCATTGATCATTATTCCTCCCCATACCATCACACCTGCACTGCCGAAACGGTCACGTTCCATAATATTCGAAGAAAGATTTTGCGTTCCTGACTACCTCCAGATGTAAACACGTTTAGAATCATATGTTAAACTAAACCTCGACTCATCAGTAAAGAGAACATGGGTCCATTGGTGTTCACTCCAGTTCTGATGTTCTTTGTTGTGAAGACAGTAAAACACATACCCTTGTCTTTCTGGCAAAAAGGCCTTTTTCATTAATCCTTCTGTATAGTTTGTCGTGATACAACAGTTCCAGTGGCGGCTGTAGCCTCTGAACTTAACTGCCGAGCAGTAGACTTCCTGTTATGATGGGCAGTTATTGCCAGATATCAATCTTGAGAAGCAGTTGTTATTCATTTACGACCCTGTCCAGGCCTTCTTACAACAGTTTCAGAGTTCTGAAATTGTTTCCATAGCGTAGAGACTGTCTTGAAATATTCACACATCTCGCTGCTTCCATGATTGTGTGCCCTGCTTCTAAACTGCCGATAATTCGCCACTTCACAGATTCTTCAAATGATACTTCGGAGCCATAACAAACCGTTTTGAGTCCTTACACACTGAAATCAAACGCTGTATTGCAGAAATTCACTCAGATATTCACATTGCGCAAAGCGCTTGATTCACCGTCGGATGACGTAACGCCTTGATTTGCATATCATAAACCGTTTGATCATTTTTGATTGTATTTGACGATTATGATACACACGAGCTGATTGTTTTGTGAGTTGGTTGGTTACTTTGGCGTTTTAAGGCGCAAGGACCATATTTGGTCAAACTGCACCAAACACAAGACAACGTCAAATAAAAAATGTCACGAAAGGGGGGAAATAGGGATTGAGGAAGAGAGTAGTGGGATGAAAGCAGAAAAAAAATCGCTTGAGTATCCCGGGAGCGCGACCCCCATGTTTACTAAAGACATTAAATCGAATGTGAAAAGAAAAGATCACAAGAGTACCTCGAGTTCGTGAAGGCCGTACAAACCTAAAGGAGATGTGCCCATAGAGGCATTTTTTTTGAGAATTCAAATAAAAAGTCAACCCAATTAAGGGAAAATGCTAGAAAAGATTTTTTTAAATAAACTGAAGTGAGTGAAGACTAATGACTATTTAACACAACAAAATTTAATTTCTTTTGGGGGAGGTTGTCCCACTCCAATCTAGAGCACTTTGAGACATCAGAATATAAAATGAGTGAATATTTATGTATCTTAATATACATAGAATACTCGTAAAGTTTTTATTTTTTGAAAATTTTTTAAATTTAAAAACCAGCCTTCCGGATTGAACTGCAGACGCGAGTGTTTTCTTTTCCATTGGACGATTCGAGTTAATTAGTTTATGAATTTATCATGAAAAGTTAAAAAACAAACCCAAAGGGACTTTGATTTTTCTTTCTCTGAAAATCCATCTAATGTATATAGAACAAAATTTCCTGAATATAAAACTTTATAAATTAAAAAAACCGTCCCACTTGCTTAATTACATTTCAGGGTTGACGCCAATCCTCCCAACACCTCTGAAAGACTTGTATAACGCGATCAATTTAAACTAACACTGTTATCAGCTGTTAGTTTCTTAGAGTGACATGGAAAGTAAACAAGTAATAATTCCATTATATTCTCTTTGACGCGTTCTTTATAGTATAAAGATTTCAGAGGTATAGAGAGGGTATTCTGCATTTTCATGCAAACTGGTGAAATTGATAACAGTATTTTGTTAGTTATGACTTAGTGATCTAAATTTTAGCACAAATGCTCCGTTTTACAAACAGTCCTGCATAAACCCCCGCAATCCTGACTTGAATTATCATGATGTTGAATATTTCTCAGAACTCGTTGTTCTTTGCAAAATGGGCCGAGGTAGCCGGTTGGAAGAGTAGCGGATTAGCAACCGGAGAGTTGCGAGTTCGAATCTCGATCCAACCAAAGACAGTCATGTGCGTGGGGGCTGGTGTACGTTAAATCTGACGTAGCCTTAAATGTCCTCACGTAGACGTGTGGAAGTTTTGGAGAGTGGTGTTCCATCTTAGGTGTTGTAATCATCATCTGACAGTGATTCAAAATGACGAGACGTTGCTCATGGATCTTTCCCTTCGGGATTGATCCCGGGCAGTCGACAATAGCCAATTTTGTTGCTCCAGTGCGACGCTAATTCATCTATCTACCTCTGCAATCCACGATCAATAGATTCTAAAATCTTTGAGGGGTTCACACGCATATATTCGTTCTGCAATCTGCAGTCTTCAGTGCACGACTTTTAACCTGTTTAGACCTTCCTGACCAATAGAATCTTTCCTAGGATTCTTTCAACCAATATATGGTTATTTAACCTTTACTCGACCTAACTCGGGTTGAATCAGTTAACTGCAAATTGAAAAAGTGACCAGAATAATTAATTCTCTATTTCGTAGAAAAATACAAACATAATTTAAGTATCAGTAAAATATATATATATATATATATATATATATATATATATATATATTACGATCTGTGACATAGTTGCTAACTATAAATAGAAAAAAAATTTAAAAATGCAAAATTAAATGCGAGAGGGAAAAAAAATCAGAATGTAATATTTCTGCACGTGACCAACGAACACGAATTTCCTTTTTTTAGCACACGCAAGATTTAAAAGACATTTTCCATTTATAGATTTAGTTTTGAATGGAAACCAGGCACCAGTTTACAATGAGAATGATGTTTCTCGCCTATCGAGAGCAGCTTTCACTAAAACAGTAGTTTTATTTGAAACGTGGAAAGAAAGTTTTGTAAACGAAACCTGTGTCAAAATGTTAAAATACTCTGAATAAATTCAATGAGTGCCAGTCTTGATTTCAAAAGTTTTTTGCTGTATGCTTTACTTCTTTAAAAAATAATTCTGCGACCACGTATGCTACATCTAGGACGTTTGAGGAAAGTTAATCGAAATGTACACAGACAGTCCAGAAAATAAACACATTTTTAGCACTATTGGACACAAAATAATTAATTTCTACCTTAATCTAGTGCAAAATTGAATGTTTTATTCACTTTATATCATCTGCTCCAAATATTCAGAAATCATTTATATTTTGAAAAGAAAAAGTAAGTGAAATTGAATATTAGAATTTAAGTTCCGTAAAAATAACTATTGGAAAAATAATTGCTTTTTCAGCAGTACTGATAAAGCAATCCAAGTAACCGCAATGCTCAATATGCATTACATCTTCTCCAAAATTATCAAATTATGGTCGATTTAAAAAAGTTACTCTTACGTTTCAGCATGAAAAGTGCCTAAATATGTATGAGTAAAGGAAATTCAAATAACGTATTCATTAAACTAAAATATGTTTTATAAAACATAAAATTTCATTAGAATATATCGAATGAAATTTGTGATACTTGCACAAACACGCAAACTCAAAAAAAAAACTTAAAATGAGATGACGGACAGAGTCTAACGCAACGAAGTTCAGTCACTAAATAAATGTGAGTACTCAAGTATGCAAAATTTCATGAAAATATATCCAGACGTCTGGAAGTAGTACGGAAACACACACATATACAGACATAAAACATTGAAACTGATTTTACATTAGAATGACCCAAAATGGACAAAAAACGAGATGGAACGAAAATATTCATGTACAAACACTCCATTTTTATTTACGGGTATATGGATGTGTGTTATGGGGTAAAACCAACACTACAGTACTAGGAAATCTTGTGATTCTCAAAAGGTTAATAATCCTTATATGCAGCAGTAACGATTACATCAATGTGTTTAGTGTCAAAAATGTATTGGCCACCCTCAAAATGATCAGAAATCATATGCCGTTTTAGTTTTAAACATATTTAGAAATCTCTTTTGCATTAGTTAGTCTTATTCCCACATTGCGTTTATTTCTCTGCATCTTTGTGAATTGTTTCGTCATTTCTTCTGATGCACAAGGTAACTAATGTTAATTTAAAAAATCATCGTTTAATTTCAGGTTCCCACTAATCTGCTTTAACCACACACCGCTGGAAGACATTATAAATTACTGTTGGATTAACAATCTCCAAATGTATTCCATATGGCACAATTCCAAATGCATTGCGTAATTGCATTTTGACAATGCCGGGTGGACAATAGTTGTCATAAAATCCACATTAACACATAAATGTTAGAGAAATGTGGTCATAGTTATTCGAATCGAATGATTACATACATAGGTCACTTGATGAAGTGGAAATTACCAAACAGTGTAACGAATATCATGCTCGTATTTCTTTTTTCAATATATTTTTCTATTTTTAAAGAGTTTAAATAATTCTAAGCTTGCTCCTAACGGTTCTTGTAAAATATTCACGTTGCTTTTAAATTTGGTAGGTTGTTAATTAACGTCACACTGGAACAACACAACGGGCTATTGGTGACGGTCCGGGATCAATCTCGAAGGGAAAGATCTGAGGACAACACCTCGTAATTTTGAACCACAGTCAGTTGACGAGGTTAACACCTGAGTTGGCAATCCACTCTCCGAACTTCAACACCACGTCAAACTGAGGACATTTGAGACAAATACAGCTTTAACGTGCACCAGCTCCCACGTACACGATGGTCTTCAAAATTCACGATGGTTTTCAAAAATAAATTTTTTTTTAAATTTTATAAGTTGCGATGGAGACCAAATAAATTCTCTCAACACCACCACATAGCATCTAAATAAGTTTCAAGACTCACTGAATGGTCAATTATCGTGGAGAAAGACAATTTTTAATCTAGTTCAGCAACTAATAATATTCATGTGGTAACTAAATAACATGTACAAGGGTTTATAATATGAAAAAATTCATTGGTCCTATAGCTTTTAATGCACCATTATACATGCAAAAAATCCGAAAGGTAAAGGCTGTACACAATACTTTTCGAGATCGTTTACCAAATTTAACCGACTGTGAAAATATTTCATTTTAATATTAATTTGTGCTTAATGTTACCTTAAAAGAAGCTAAAACACATGAAAACATTTTATCATTTACGTTATAAGTTAAGACAAGAAAGCAAATCTTCATATGCTACAGCTCATTGAAAGTTTTTTATTTTCACATAAACAAAATTTATTCATAATGCATCTGACCGTGGTTCAAAATTATTAACCTCGGATTTTTCCATTCGGGATTGATTCCGGACTGTCGCCAATAGCCTGCCCGCTGTGTTACTCTAGTGCGACATTAATTCAATTATACCAACCTCATCTATACAAGGTGAGTCTAAATTGTTTTTACAAAATAAGAGGGGTGCTAGTACCCATTCAGACGAGCAATAATTACCATGGAACATAGGGTCGCATTCCACTCTAAGAGGCAGAAAAGAGTAAAATTAGAATTTCAACATGAACTTACAACAGTGTTTGAAAGCGAATGAACGATACCAAAAGTTGCACAATCTGATTGATTGATCAGAGAAAAACTCACAGCAAGTGCTCAAAGTGGCGGCCACGGGTGTCTGTTGCACAGTTCACACCGGCGAAGGAATGACTGGCGCACCCTCTGGAAAATTCCTGGTGTTGTGTTAATTTTGTCTGCGGCAACACCGATTCTCGCTACGAGATCTTCAGCCGAGTCCACAGGCGTCTGGTACACTAAAGATTTATGTGCCCCTAGAAGAAAAAGTCCAGTGGGTTGAGGTCCGGTGAGCGAGGAGGCCAAGCCACAGTCCGCCACGTCCGATCCATCGTGCGGGATATGTAGCATTCAAGAAGTGCCGGACCGTGATGGAAAAGTGTGCGACGTCAGAGACGATGCTCGACGCGTTTCGACTTTACTCTTTTCTGCCTCGCAGAGTGGAATGCGACCCTATGTTCCATGGTAGTTATTGCTTGTCTGGATGGGTACTACTACCCCTCTTATTTTGTAAAAACAATTTAGACTCACCCTGTATATATAAAATAGGATGCGTATATATGTATATTTTCT
This sequence comes from Meta bourneti, assembly GCA_933210815.1. Classification (NCBI taxonomy): domain Eukaryota; kingdom Metazoa; phylum Arthropoda; class Arachnida; order Araneae; family Tetragnathidae; genus Meta; species Meta bourneti. The sequence goes on from OW119922.1 coordinate 93,742,007, forward strand.
ATACAAATCTACACCGTTTGACCAATCCACACCAAATTTGGTACACTTATACTTTAGAACACTGCGGTCAGCATAGGCTAACTCTTAACTCCCGTTCTATTGGCCCGAGGGGGTTTAAACCTATTCGAAATCGCCATAGAAATAACATTGAGCATAGATTGATTGCTTTAGGCAGCTATGGTTGCTTTACCAGTGTTGATCGAAAAATAATTTTTTCCGAAACAAATTAAATTATAATATTTATGTTTGAACTGACTTTTTAGTTCTTCCCATGATGTAAATAAATTATAGATATTCTATTGATGAAGAAAGAATATTTTAAAATATTTATTTTTGCAAGGAAATTCAAGGAAAGGTTTTCAGGAGTTCAAGGATGATTTTCAAGGAAAGTTGGTGTATATTTCGACCAACTTTCCTTAAATAATTTATTGAATACGTAATGATTTGTAGAATTCTGTTTCATAAGCTTTTTAGGTAAGGCGTGTAACTTATTTTAAAATCTCCGAAATAGTTATATGTGAATCCTCCGTTGAAAGCAGTGATTTTCTTTCTTAAAAATTCTGTAAAATTGACCTTCTGCTTTTTGAAATTTTTTTTATCTATTCAGTTTAATTTGTCTACACCGATTACATTTATTTCTAACCCAAGCACCGTTATTCCAAAAAGCACAAACGAAAAACTAATTGATCATAAAACCGTAATTTTGCTACTCGGTATCTGGCAGCACCAGAATTAATGTTTACTTTTTTTATAAAACTTTGTAGAACGCATTTTTTCGTCGGAATTTCGTTTCTGTTTGTATTTATGTCTTAATCTTTTGCATATTGCAATATATTCAGGAATTAAATGTATATATTTGCATCCGAAGTATATTGTAGAAGCTATGAAAAAGTTAAAAAGTATTTTCCGTACAACTTAAATGATTGCATTTTTCTGTGAAAGAAAAGTGATTATTCTAATTCACTTTTCAAGCAACATTTAACAATTTCAACCCGAGCAACGGCGGGTAATTCAGCTAGTTCATAATAAATATATTAAGCTGAAAAATACTTAGATACGTTCAATTTCTATGCCAAAATCACATTTTTTAAGTATAGAAAAATGTTTTATAGTAAATATTAAGTAAATTCAAACTTAGTTTTTACGTACTCGCAAAAATAATTTTTTGCGGATTTCTCGGATTCAATGCTATTAAATCAGAAATACAAACCGAGAAATCGCGTCTTCTGTCAGAAAAAAAGCATATATGGCATTACCAGTGAAAACAACGAATCTTAAATACAGCAGTTGGTTATATTATGAGCTGGAAGATTATTCTTGACTGTATCTCCTTAGGTGAATAATTCGAAAGTCTCACCTTGAATAATCAAAAACCCTAGTAACATATTAACGACTCTGTCACGAGATTAATTAACTTTCACTACACTATTAATTTCTAACGATGTCGTACACGCAAGCAATCAGAAATTTTTTCGAAACTGTCTGATGATTTGATCAGTTTTTATTGTTACATAATTAGTCATTAAGAGAGGAGAGAAAGGTGTATGTATTTGACAGTTTATACGTGGATTGGAGATTGTACATGACACTTTCCCACATGAATCACTAGTTGCTATAATTGAATTCGATGATTATCTATTACCCCACGTTGATGACATCAGTAGTCCAGCTGGTAGAGTCACGTATTAGCAACCGGAGGGGTGCAAGTTCGAAACTAGATACAACCAAAGGCCGTAGTGTATGTGGGGGCTGGTGCACGTTAAATATGTCGTGGATTCAAATGTCCTCTTGTTGACGTGCTGTGGATGTTTCGAAAGCGGGATGCCAGCTCAGGTATTGACCTCGTCATCTGAAGGTGGTTAAAAATTACGAGGTGTTCTGGGATTTTCCCCTTTAAGATTGATCCCGGGTAGTCGCCAATAGCCCGTTGTTGTTGTTGAAGTGCGATGTTAATTCAACTACGTACCTACCGCTCATAGTCTGAAACAGGCACGAGTATGAGCTTCGGATATGCGCTTAAAATGAATTTTCAAAGGGTTTTCCGAACAATGGCTGATCCAGCGTTTCGTTTGCTTATTGCAATTTATTGCGTAAATTTATGCCGAACGTCAAACATAATCTTAAATTAATTAGGTGGAAGTTTTCCAGGGTGTTTATTCACGTTGGCGTGGTGTGGAAGTTTGGAGAGTGGGGTGCCAGCTCAGGTGTTGCCTCGTCATCTGACCGTGGTTCAAAATTACGTGGTGCTGTCTTCGGATCTTTCCCTTTGGGATTGATCCCGGACCGTCACCAATAGCCCGTTGTGTTGCTCCAGTGTGACGTAAATTGAAATACCCCCCCTCCAGGGTGTTTATGTGAAAGACATTACGTAAACTTGGAGATATTTTTTGTTTACATCATTATTAACACCTACGATGAAAATATAAATAGAAACATTGTTAATCAATATATTACATTAAATTCAGGCACAAGAGGCATATCCACACAACAGCTACTTGTATTACTGTGAGTAAGTAGCTAGGAGTTGAATTTACGTCGCACTGTAGCAACACAATGGGCTTTTAGCGATGGTCCGGAGTCAATCCCGAAGAGAAAGATCCAAGGAACACCTCGTAATTTTGGATCTACCAATGGGCTACCGCTACCCCTGTGTAATGTGGACAATATTTTGTCTTTGACGTTCTCCATTACGTAAGGATATTAACAAATCCTCTCATGTCGCCCGAATTTACTCAATTTAATATGGATTGGAAAGTGATCAGGGCAATTACTTTCTCTTTTGAATGAAGGGCTGCGGTAGCCCGGTTGAAAGAGTAGCGGATTAGCAACCTGAAGGTTGCGAGTTCGAAACTCGACTTAACCAAAGATAGTCGTGTATGTGGGAGCTGGAGGACGTTAACTCTGTCGTGGTCTTAAATGCCCTTACGGTGTGGAAGTTTGGAGAGTTGGCTGCCTCGTCATTTCACCGTGGTTCAAAATGGCGAGGTGTCCTCCGACTTTCCCTTTGGAATTGATCTCGGACCGTCGCCAATCGCCCGCGTGTTGCTCCAGTGCGACGTTAATTTAACCTACCTTCTTGAAAAATGTAATAACTATTGTATTTATCATTGAAATTCAAATACTATTTCAGGAATGTTTACATTTATTCAGGACATAGATTTATATAAACATTTGGGATAAGAATAATTCCACAGCTCAATTCTGAATGTAAATTCGTCAATGCGTGATACGGGAAGATAATATTTGGCAAAGCGTGCTTCATTAGTCCCTCCGTTTGTTTTAAGCCGTCGAGATATGCTTCCAAAAATCGTTCTTGGGATTCTTAACTTTTGATTTGGGGTTTATGGCGCAAGGACCAGATTTGGCCAAACTGCGCGAAACACCAGACAAACAATGTCAAGCAATTGAAAAGATAGGGGGGGGGGTATTTCCATTAACGTCACACTAGAGCTACACAATGGGCTATTGGTGACGGTCCGGGATCAATCCCAAAGGGAAAGATCCGAGGACAACACCACGTAATTTTGAACCACGGTCAGATGACGAGGCAACACCTGAGCTGGCACCCCACTCTCCAAACTTCCACACCACGCCAACGTGAGGACATTTGAGGCCACGACAGATTTAACGTGAACCAGCCCCCTTTGTACACGACGGTGTTTGGCTGGATTCGAACTCGCAACCCTTCGGTTGCTAGTCCGTTACTCTTCCAACCGGGCCACCGCGGCCCTGAAAAGATAGGATCAAGATAAGAAAGTAGAGAAAGATCGCTTGGGCTTCCTGGAGTAGCGATCACCATGTTTACCAGATGCAGTAAACCGCATGGGAAGAGAGGTAGGAAGGAATTTTAGTTAACGTCTCACTGGAGCACAACACAATAGGCTATTGGCGACGGTTCGGGATCAAACCTGAAAAGAAAGATACGAGGACAACACCACGTAATTTTGAACCACTGTCAGATGACGAGGTCACACCTGAGTTGGAACCCCACTCTCCAAACTTCCACACCACGCCACGGATTCGAACTCGCAACCCTGTGGTTGCTAAACCGTTACTCTTCCATCCGTGCTACCGCGGACCGCATGGGGGGTATTTTGATTAACGTCACACTGGAGCAACACAACGGGCTATTGGTGACGGTTCGGGATCAATCCCAAAGGAAAAGATCGCGGACCGCATGGGTATTTTGGTATTTTTTTTTTTTGGTATTTTTCAATTAACGTCACACTGGAGCAACACAACGGGCTATTGGTGACGGTCCGGGATCAATCCCAAAGGGAAAGATCCGAGGACAACACCACGTAATTTTGAACCACGGTCAGATGACGAGGACCGCATGGGAAAAGAATAGATCACTATTGTACCTTCGGTTTGTAAAGATCATACACACCTAAAACAGGGGGGGGGAGGGGGGAATTTCAATTAACGTCACACTGGAGCAACGCCACCTAAAACAGATCTGTCCCCGAGGGGTCTTACTTTACGGAAGTATGAGTTTAAAGATTTACAATCGGTTTTTCAGTAGTGTTTTATGTTTTTTCTGGATAGCTTAGTTCCAGATATATAAAATAGAATCTGCTATCGTTCAATTTTGAAAACATCAGTCTTAAATTTAAGTTATTTGTGAAACCTTATTTGGAGTTCATAAGTTATAGACAGGCGAATGATGGCTTGCTAGAAATGTATTTGGGAGCAAAAGTTTGCTCTTTTGAGATAGAGTTAATTTGGACTCTGACGTATTAGCTATTCTCGTGATCATTACACCAGTGCAAGAACATGATGCATTGGGAATTTAAGCTGTATTGTGTGTGTGAATTCGTTGCTCTGTAATCAGATTCACCTTCTATTCAAAATAACCAGAGCAAAATTCTTCTCTACCCTTAAGATCCACATAAATATTATCAAGATTAACTTCACTTTAACTTCCTTAACTTGAATATGAGCCGTCTTTCGAAAAGTCTGCACAGTCAGCCTCGAACACAACCGAAAAAAATCCGTCTCAGCGGCGATCGGCTCGGTTATGCAGCACTTAGAGAGAAAAGGATAAAAGAATGTTTTCGCAACACAACCAAAACCACCAGTACAGCACAGTAGGAGTTGAGTTGAGTCGAGTCGACGATGGGGAAGCGATACCAGCTTGATTTTTAATGTCGTCGTCTGCCCACTCCAGCCCCAAGCTGGCTGGCCGGAACAGCCCCTCTCTGATTGTGAGAGGATGTGCTGGCGAAGCAGAATGTGGAAATGCCCCACAAAACGCGTGAATTTTGTTAAGCTGCTCGCTTCTGCGTGAATTTTGAATTATTCATGGATGAGGGGTAGGGTAGGGGCTGGCATTCACACCAGACGTTTACTTAATAAATTCGGCTAGGAAGCGTTGTTGCCGGATCCAGTTTTGAATTCCTGAATAGATATATTCTGGGTCCTATCTGTTTCTATATTCCGCTGTCAAAAGTATCAGGGTTGATTCTGGCACCCAGATCGAGGGATTTTAATAAACGCAAAGTCGAACCTGCTTTCTTTTTTATCTGTGCTGCGACTGGAGCTCATTTAAAGGGCCTGGTGGTTTTTCCGACTGGAAGCTTTTCTGGTCCAGTAATATCTGGTTTAAAAATTTTGGTTGGTTGGTTATTTCGAGGTTTTATGGCGCAAGGGCCATATTTGGCCATGCTGCGCCAGACACAAGACATTCAATATCAAGTAATAGACAAACACACACAATGAAAGTTTTACTGACACAGAAGAGAGAAATACACCCAGGGAGGAATGCACCTAAATAAATAATTTGGATAACTTATTTAGATTGTATTTAGACTGCGCTGGATGCTGCTGGGTTGAGCAGAAACGAGTTTTGTAGTAAACAAAATCATTTCTTTAAAAGGAATTATTTTACTGGAAAACTAAATAGATTGAAAATGTTTCGATTTTTGTGTTGGGAAAATCCAACGAATATAATTTCTCTCAAAATTCAAAGATATGTCATCCATAATCTCTACTTCTATCTATAACTTATTTATCGCCTTACTAGTAAAGTGGTCATTGTGTTTGACACAAGACATTCAATATCAAGTAATAGACAAACACACACAATGAAAGTTGTACTGACACAGAAGAGAAAAATACACCCAGGTAAGAATACACCTAAATAAATATTTTGGATAACTTATTTAGATTGTATTTAGACTGTGCTGGATGCTGCTGGGTTTAGCAGAAACGAGTTTTGTAGTAAACAAAATCATGCTGCTCCATTCAGTTGCTCCATGGTACAAATTCCAGATTGATTCTTCCTGTTTGGAAGGTAGTTGAAGAAATGTTGCACTGGAGCAACGACCAGATACTTTCCGGACAAACCACCTGGTTTTCCTCGTAACCTATCATCAAGTATTGATTATGTTACCTACTGACACTAATTTTCAGTCATCCCATATCATTTCGGTGAATTTTCTCGTAAAGAGGGTAGGTAGGTTGAATTACCATCGCCATGGGAGCAACGTAACGCAACCAGCTATTGGCGACGATCTGGGATCAATCCCAGAAAAATCCGAGGATAACACCTCTTAAGCGAAAGATCCGAGGATAACACCTCTTAATTATGAGCCACGGTCAGATAACGAGGTCAACACCTGAGCTGGCTATCCCACTCTCCAAACTTCCACACCACGCCAACGTGAGGACATTTGAGGTCACGTCAGATTTAACGAGCTCTAGCCCCCTCGTACACGATGATCTTAGGTTGGACGGAGTTTCGAACTCGTACCCCTCTAGTTGCTAATCCTCTACTCTACCGACCAGGTTACTACGGCCCCTAAATTAGGTGGCAATAAAAATTTTTTGTATTAGTTTATTTGCGATACTTTGTAAATAAAAAAATAATACTCAAAATTATTTTTCGGTTATTTAGAATACGGGTATCGGAATTATTTATTAACACACTTGTCAAAAGTTCAAAACTAAACCGTTGAAATGAAATAAATCTTGCGGCATACCGGTGGGAAATCGCTGCTTCACAACTATCCCAATTTTCACTTGAAAAACAAACATACACAGGGATCGTAGCCACCACAGCTATCTGTAACCTCTCGGCGGCACACCGCAGCAGTGGGATGCATTCGGAACCCCCTTAAAACAGTCTGCAGCACAAACACACATTTCAATGCGAGAGAGAGATAAGTGGAAAGAAATAAGTATGATTTATCGATTGGACCGAAAACGAGGACGAATATTAAAGTTCGGATTACGTAGGTGTGTGCGTGGAGGGGGAGGGATGGAAATTAAATTTCTGCCGTGATAAATGGTCCTCCAGGAAACTTGGGCCGGATCATCGACAGAACGAGGTAGTGGCGTTTCGCGAACTGTTGAGCCAGCCCCGTAGTGTTGAAAAATAAATTTGGTGTAGACTGTCTCGTAAACTGACAGTTTGCCACTCGTGCTGGATCAATGAGATGACTTCTGTGCGTGGTTGTGAGATCTGTGCGTGAGATTTATATCTTGTTTCTTAAAGTAAACCGAAGTATTTTGGGTCTTCATTGTTGTCATCTGAGATATAAATTTCACTCTCTATGGTTTTTCCTTTGGCCCTTCCAATCTTGCCAAATTTGTTTGACCATATGAGAGGGTAATTATGTAATTAATTAACGTCCACTGGAGCGACACGATGGGCTATTGGTGACGGCCCGGGAACCATCACGAAGGGAGAGATTCGAGGACATCACCACAGAGAGGGATTTCAGAGTAAATTAACAAACCAGAGGGTATGCGAAGATTTTACTTCTGCTGTCCAAATGCTCTCGCGTGATACATATCGGGGTTATTTTAAAATATAGTTTGTCTTATATTAGTTGTGAATCGGCCAGCTTTAATTGGAATATGTGTTCTCCACTGTTGTGTTTTACAGTTGTATGTTAGAAACGAACGGATTAGCATATTTCATGGGAAATTCTAACAGGCAATAAAATTTACCACTAAAAGACCTAGATTATATACTGATAGCTCTTAATTGGAAAACAGGACTCAAGTTTAAACTGGCTGTCGTTTCTTGTGAGGGGCATTTTCTGTCAAGTTAAATGCCGAAGGCGGTAGTATTTCTGCAGCGGAACGTGTTTCCCGCACGTATTCCGAATATGACGTCACTTGGCTTGTATTTCGAATACGATTTCAGCACATCGCCACTAAACATTCCAAAGAATAAATTTCGAATCGATATCTGACAGTTGATTGGTCAACTCCAATTAGATTAAATGCTAAAAGTTGCCAAAACGTCGATTAGCTACATTTTAAGGTAATCTCGATCTGTATAATACATAACATTTGGGTTGCGAAGAAAACCCCTTAATTTCCATCTGGTTTGATCACACTGAAATCCCTCTCCTATGCCATTACCTAAGTCCTCCAAGCGGTTTCGGGGAGATACCTCATCAACCAAGATATGCCCAATTTTGCTAATGACGATATATCTCGTCGTCAAGATATTACCGATTTTTTTATGCTGACGAGATCAAGATCTGGTCAGTTTTTTTCTAATGACGAGATATCTCGTCCATCAAGATATGGTCAGTTTTTCTTAATTATGAGATACCTCGTCGAGATAACCACCCAGGAGAGTAGTTCTCAGTCTTGGCTTGATGACCGAGTGGTTTTCACTCGGGCCCTGTGTGTAACAGGTTCGAATTTTGGTATGGACATCGTTGTTCCTTGTGGTACTCTGTCACAGATCTTGGTCAAATAAACCCTCATGTAACAAAACCAACATTAAATGCTAAAGCAAACCGGTCATGGCAGCTGCAACAATCAGAATACAGGATCTCCTCGACTTACGACCGAGTTCCGTTCCGACGCCAGGTCGTAAGTCGAACTGGTCGTAAGTCGGATTTATATTTTTCAACATTATTTTCATTCAAACGGGTTATAAAAATTATACATAAAACACAAAAATTCAATCTATGTACGTATAGGTATTGTACATAATATGAAAAATACGTAATATGTACTCTATTGTATCTTTTTGACCCTACCAATGTAGTTATCTTTCTTTATTTACTATTTTTATTTATTTATTTTTGTGGTTGTAAGTGCCGATGGTCGTAAGTCGAGGAGACCCTGTAGATAGTTTCTGACTACTGGAAGAAAATAATGGAACTGGGCCCTTGTAAGACGAGTGAGGGACCATGAACCATGACCATCACTGAGACTTCAATAAGATGTACTGCCTATATACTACATAAACTGCTCACAAAGTCTGGAGGGGGCTCACTATAAAATAGGGTTTGTTCGTTTTGAGTAAGAGTGACTGGTGGATGCATTAATTTAGTTTTGTTTTTGGCGAACGTTGGCTGCAGAAAGGGGTAGTTTACTGGTAAAGATTTTCTCGATAAGGAAAAGAAATCAAATATATTTCCACTGTGTCATCAAGTGCGCTAATGTGAAAAACTTGAGTACATTCCTCCAGGCATCCACTATGAAGTATAGGACAAACTCCGTTTCTACGGCAACAGACAGTCGTAGACTTTGTGGCTGGAGTCGTTTTTGTGGTAGACCAATAGTACTCCCTATCTGGTCACGATAAATGCTAATGTGATGAAATAATCCAGAAAAATTTGTTTTGAGATTATATATTAAATTTATTTATATAGAGTATTTTCAATCCATTCGTGAGTGAACATTGGAAGCGCGCAGAGCAAAGAAAATACAAATGTCTATTAGCTGCACAGAAGACGTCTAACTCAAGTCGCAATGTTCTATTTGCTTTTCGGTAAGACCGAAAGGAGGTAGTTCCCAAGTGCCAAGTGGACGACTTTAGCAGGAAGGGGGATACTTCAAGGACACCTGTTTTGTCTCAACCCTTATCAAGGAGACATTACACTGCATTACGTATTGTAGTTTGGTAGTGAATACGTGGCTTAAAGTAGGGACGGGCATTTTTGGTTAATGTATCGATATTCTGGATTGATCCGTTTCGAAGCATGGAGTATCGATACACATAAAAAATTGAAAAAAATATATAAATCCTTAAGACTCGATTTTCGTTATCAGCAAAAAAATTGTTTCACAATAACCCGTCTTTTCCTTGCCCACCCCTTATTTGTATTCACGTCGCATTGGTATTGGACTATCAACTCCTAGGTAAAGTATCGAAGCGATCCAAACAGACTCGAACGATTGCCGGTCCGATAACCGGTTTTGATGGTATGAGTTCTTTAACCCTCCAAGTGGTTTTGGCGAGATACCTCGTCCACCAAGATATGCCCAATTTTGCTAAAGACGATATATCTCGTCATCAAGATATTACCGATTTTTTGATGCTGGCGAGATCAAGATTTGGTAAGTTTTCTTCTAATGACGACTTAACTCGTCCATCAAGATCTGGTCAGCTTTGCTAGTGGCGAATTACCTCGTGGAGGCAACCATCAGGGGTTAAAAGTATTGGCCCCCGTTCCGGTGCAAGTCGCTTGTGGATCAAAACCGCTTTCGGATTGGATCAACTATCATCTTCTGTGGAATGTTTCGGCTCTGTTCGACCCGTTGTGAACGTATGCCGGTCGAATACTCGAATTTTATGGAATATCTGCAATGATTTTCACCAAAAAATATCGATCCTTGCAGATTGATACATAATATCAGGTGTCAGGTTCAATTCCTCCCTGAGTATATTTATCTCTTCTGTGTTAGCAAAAATTTCCTTGTATGAAAATGGTCATTACTTGATGTTGTCTGACTTGTATTTGGCGCGGCATGGCAAAATTGGCCCTTGCTCCATGAAATACATAAAATTAACCCTTGCTCCATGAAGTACCAATAAAATTAATCAAACAACCATAACATCTAGTATCGAGAGACGAAAGTATCGATAGTTACAGTTTCACTCATCTCTAGCTTAAGGTGATCAGATTTCAACAACGAGATCGAAGTTATTTTACCTCGTCTATCAAGATCTGACCAATTTTGCTAATGACGAGATATCTTGTCATAAAGATAATGTCAACTTTTTTTATGTAGAAGAGGTAAACATCTGGTCAGTTTCCTTCTAATGACGAGATATTTCGTCCCTCAAGATCTCGTCAGTTTTGCAAATGAGATGAGATACTTCATCGAGACAACCACCAGGAGGATTAACCCTCTCCACAAGGTATCTGATCAAAAAACGCAATCATTAGAACTGTCCAGATCTAAGGATTTGGATTTTCATAACTGATGGGATTTCAAAAGTATCTTTTTAAAAATAATTGAATTATTGGATAGTTCTTTAACTAATAAATTCATGAATATAGTATTTTTCATCATAGAGACTACACTACACGTTAAAATCGTAACACCACTTCAGTACTATTTGTATCTACCCTCCTGGTGGTTTTCTCAACGAGGTATCTCATCATTAGCAGAAAACTAACCAGATCTTGATCTTGTCATCGTAAAAAGTCGGCAATATCTTAATGACGAGGTATCTCGTCATTAACAATATCTCATCCATCAAGATCTCACGAATTTTGTTAATGACGAGGTATCTCGTCATTAACAAAATTGGTGAGATCTTGATGGATGCAATATCTCGTCAAAACCACTTGGAGGGTCAAAGTGATCGGATTCCGTCAACGAGAACGAAGTTATTTTTAACCCCTCGAGTGGTTACGACGATGAAGCTCTGAACAATTTTGCTAATAAAGAGATATCTCGTCTTCAGGATACTGTCAATTTTTTTATGATGACGAGATAAAGATCTGGTGATTTTGACCTGGTATCTCGACGAGGTATCTTGTCACTAGCATCTCGTCATTCATTAGATTAGGTCAAAACTGACCAGATTTTAATGGATTAGATATCCCGCCATGTGAAATAAACTAACCAGATCTTGATCTCGTCAGTATAAAAAAAACTTCGATATCTTGATGACGAGACCACTTGAAGGGTTAAGGGAAAGAAACACGGAGTACATCTCGCGACATCAGAAATCTACCGTGGCTGATCCACTCTTGCAAAAGAGAACGTGTCAAAGGCCAAAGTCCAAAAAAGTGTCGGCGGGACTCACAGGCGCGATTGTTTGTGTACCGGCGCACTCGAATTAAAAATGAGACTGAATGGGGCTCTAATATACTGCGAGGAGGTTCCATTAGCCGGCTGATGCCACTGCTCCTGTTAATGACGCAAAGATTAAAACCGCTTCATTGCTTATTCGCGGTTCTTTTTCACTCGAGATGGCAACAGAAAGAAAGAAGCGCAGGGAAATAAAAATCCAGGAGAAACACTGTCAAAGACTCGGAAAGCTTTTAAAGACACTTCAAAGGGAAGGGGCTCGTGTACTGTAAATATTTTCCTCCTTCGGGATCCCACGGGACATCAAAGGAGTTTTCGCGGGGATCTCGACGCGGAGAAAATGCCTTTAAAACTTAAAATAGAAAATCAGACTTCTCTTCGTTTATGAAAGGGAACTTTTCCCCAAATTTTGAGTCGATAACGGCTCGGGGTAGGGGCTTAGGGGAGGAGAAAAAAGAAGAGGACACACAATGGGGTCCAGAAAAAATAATAGCAAAAAATGAGTCGAGATAGAAATTGATTTTAAATCGGTTTTTCCTACAGCGTTTTGAGTCGGAAAATAAACTGTAACCGTTTCCTGGAACTGTTAGGGTGCTCTTTAAGGAACGAGGCGGATAGGGAAGAATGGGTCTATGAAAAATTTCAGAACTATACAGCGTTGTTATTTTGATCGCTTTATAGAGGAACTCTTTTTGGTATTTTCCCCCGTCTCTCCGAAGGAAAGGATAAAGGAAGGAGTTGCGAGACGTTTTCTTTATATTTCCCGCTTTGCGTGTCCACGGAAAGGTAAACATTTAGAACCCCTCGATTTCATTTGCAAACTTCGGGGAGCCGGACGTGAAATAAAGAAGTTATCGACGCTGACTGATCAAATAAAGCGCTTCTTTTCTCGCAATGGAAAGTGACAGCATTTATTTCCGCATTGTCACGAAATGGATTGAAATAGAAAAACGCACCACTCCAAGTGGATCACAACATTGGACATAGCTTATAACCCTACGAGAGTTTCCACGCTAACACGGGCAACGGTGGCTCAGTTGGAAGAGTAACGGGTTAGCAACCGGAAGGGTTGCAAATTCGACACTCGATCCAACTAAAGACACGGAGGCTGGTACACTTTAAGTCTATAGTGACCACCACGTTGGCGGGGTGTGAAAGTTCGAAATGGGGTGCCAGTTCAGGTGTTGACCTCGTCATCTATCAGTGATTCAAAATTACGAAGCGTTCTCGGATCTTTCCCTTCCGAATTGACCCCGAACCAATAGCCCGTGTGTTGCTCCAGTGTGACGTTAATTAACTACCTATCATCCACACTCATATATCCATTTTGCAACCTGCAGCCATCCCTTCATCACTTTAACTAGTTTTGATTTTTCACGACCAAAATCGCCTTTTCTTGGATTCTTCCAACCAATAGATGTGTTTATTTAGTCCTTATGTGTGTTGTGTGGAAAAACAATGCTCGGAAATCTCGTTTTCCTGAGGGTTAAATTGACGGGAATCAAAATCTATATTAAACCTGTATCCGTCACAGGATTTCCGAATAGCGTGGCACTGCTTTCTCCACAAAATACGTCATGACTGAATAACCACATCTATCGATTGAAAGAATCCCAATAAAGATTGTATTGGTCAAGATCATAGTTAGTTAGAGCCTTGTGCCATAGGGGCTGCGGTAGCCCGGTTGGGGGAGTAACGGATTGGCGACCGGAGGGTTGCGAATTCGAATCCAACCAAAGACCGTCGGGTACAAAGGGCTGGTGCACGTTAAATGCGCCGTGGTCTCAAATGTCCTCACGTTGGCGGGGTGTAGAAGTTTGGAGAGTGGGTACCAGCTCAGGTATTGACCTCGTCATCTGAAGGTGGTTAAAAATTACGAGGTGTTCCGAGATTTTTCCCTTTAAGATTGATCACGGGTAGTCGCCAATAACCCGTTGAGTTGTTCCAGTGCGACGTTAATTAAAATATACACTTACCTACCTACCTTGAGTCATAAAACCAACCATAGCTAGCTAGAAGTCATGGAGAGAAGATTGCAGGAAGTCATGCAGGAAGAATGCGTTCTACAACTAAAACACTAGCGCCATCTACATTTAGCTTTGCAGAAGAAACTTCTCATACAAATTATGAATGTTTTTAGTTTATTTTTCTTTGGTAAGATAGAAAAATTATTGAATTTACGTAGGTACTGGAGCAACACAATGCGATATTGTCGACGATCCGGGATGAGTCCCGAATGGAAATCCCTGGGACAACACCTCGTAATTTTGAACCAAAGTCTGATGACGAGGGTAACACCCGATTTGGCACCCCACTCTCCGAACTTCCACACCACGCCAACGTGAGGACATTTGAGGTTACGGCAAATTTAACGTGCACCAGCCCCCCCCCCCGCACACGACGCTCTGTGGTCGAATTAAGTTTGGAACTCGCAACTCTTCAGTTGCTATCACGTGACTCTATCAACACGACTGCCGGGGTCCAACAACGAGGAAGAAAAACATTTAAAGGTGCTAGAGAAGAAAAAGCCAAAGGGAGAGGTAAAGTCACTAGGGTATCAAGAGGTGAGATTTTAAATGGAATCGGATTTAGAGACGTATTCCCCTCGATATAAAAGTCAGATTTAACCCTCTGATGGGATTCACATGCATACATTCATTCTGCAACTTCTTGTCTGCATGACTTCTAAATTATTACAAGTAGGTAAATAATTATTAATGTCGCACTGGAGCTACACAACGGGCTATTGGCGACGGACCGGGATTAGTCCCGAAGGGAAAGATCCAAGGACAACGCCTCATAATTTTAAACGACGGTCTGATGACGAGAACTACACCTAAGCTGGCACTCCACTCTCCAAACTTTCACACCAGGTCAGCGTGATTAAATTTGAGGCCACGACAGATTTAACCAGCCCTCGTGTACATGACGGTCTGGACCGAATTTCGAACTCACAATCCTCTGGTTGCTAATCGGTTGCTCTTTCAACTGGGTTACCATGGCTAACTTATTACATGACTATTCTAACTTATTACATGACTATTGACCCTCTTGAACAACAGAAGTAAGATTTCGTAGGATTCTTTTATCTTATTTATACGGCCAAAGTGTTACCGCGGTCCTCTGACAGGATTGACTATTCTGAAAAGTAATTTCTTGACGAAGCGAGTCTTGAGTACAGTTGGAAGTTCTCCAGAATCAACAAAAAGAAGTTGTTAAAGATGGGGGGCATGAAAGCGTATATTACATTCGAGACCAATCAATCGAAACGTCGTCTCCTTAGAAACCGCATGAGGTCATGCATATTTTATAGCGAACGTCTATATATATATATTTCTAATAATCATTTTCCGCACATGACTTCATTCATAAACAGCCTGTAAATTTTCACCTTTAATTTATTCGTAGGCCCGAAAAAAGTTTTCCGCCAGAGTAAACCGATCGGAAAAATTTTCATTTAAGTTATTTCTTCCTAAGTAAACACGATTCTGCCGATAAATGGAGACGTATCAGGGCCGGATTCGGAATAATGGGAGTGACTCCGGCCCATCGATCGGTTCCCCGAGTCGATCCTTTATACGATTGTTTTCCGTTTTTAGTGAGAGCGGAACAATTTTTCCCGCCAACCCGTATATGCATTTGACAGGCTTATTACCGGTCGGGCCATTAGTTTCGGAGTCTGTCTGCATAAATAAATGCGTGTAAACGAAAACACGGATCGTTAAAAAATGAGCGTTTAAGCGAACCGAGCACGGACATTGCTTCGACTGTGATTCCTCCCCCCTCTTTTTTTCACTCTCTCCTCTGGAGGTTTCGGGCGCTTTTAAAAGGTGTTCGAGTGCTGTCGCTAAATAACAGGGAGTAAAGAATATATTTTGATACTCAAGGTTGGGGTAGAGTGTTTCTCTAATTTTATGAGTCGCGGTTAATGAGCGCTTTTCACAATCGGAGTTTTTAAGGCTCCCTTCTTTTTTAGGTAGGTAGGCATTTTAATTAACGTCACACGAGCAACACAACGGGCTATTGGTGACGGTTTGGAATAAATCCCAAAGGGAAAGATACGAGGACAACACCACGTAATTTTGAACCGCGGTCAGATGCACCCCACTCTCGTCTGATTGAGAAGTCTCCGTTGCAATTCTTATAAAATTAATTATTATGAAATTAAGCATTTTGTTTTTGCATTTCGCGCGTCCATTATTAATTCATGTATATAGTCTTGCGTGAAAATAAATGTCGTTTTTATTTAAAAAAAAAGCAATTTTTAATTTATCACAGGGATGGTGCGCGTTAAATCTGTCGTGGCCTCAAATGTCCTCACGTTGGCAGTGTGGAAGTTTAGAGAGTGGCTGTGTCAGCTCAGGTGTTGATCTCGTCATCTGACCGTGATTCAAAACTAAGAGGTGTTGTCCTCATCTTTCCTTTAGAGATTGATCCCGGGCTATCGCCAATAGTCCGTTGTGTTACTTCTGTGCGACGTTAACTAACTACGTACCCACCTTTTTGAATAAGAATATCTCTCCCTTGCACAGAAATATAAGTTATTTGTTTATTGTCGTATGCCAACTACGGATATAACCGATCGATCTGTACGGGATTCATTCGCGAATTTTGCCGCTTTGTTGAAATATGCTATGGAACTGCATATTACTAAACTGACACGGAAGAGCTCACTACTTTAATGATAGAAGGAGTATTCGCTACGTTATTTCTTTATTGTCGAATGGCAACAACGGTTATACTGTATTTGTTACTCTTTCCCCTGGAGGTTTCGGGGCTTTTAAAAGGTGTTCGAATGCTCGCTTTTTGTCGCTAAATAACAGAGTAAAGAATATATTTTGACTCTGAGAGTTGGGGAGAGTGTTTCTCTAATTTTATGAGCCGCAGTTAATGAGCGAGTTTCACAATCGGAGAGTTTTTAAGGCTCTCCTTTTGAATAAGAATTTCCACACGTGCACAAAAATCGATGTTATTTGTTTATTGTCGAATGGCAACAACGGATATACTGTTTTTGTTACTCTTTCCCCTGGAGGTTTCGGAGCTTTTAAAAGGTGTTCGAGTGCTCGCTTTTTGTCGCTAAATAACAAAGATTATATTTTGACTCTGAGAATTGGGGTAGAGTGTTTCTCTAATTTTATGAGCCTCGGTTAATGAGCGAGTTTCACAATCGGAGAGATTTTAAGGCTCTCCTTTTTGAATAAGAATCTCCACACGTGCACAAAAATCGACGTTATTTGTTTATTGTCGAGTGGCAGCAATGGATATAAGCGATCGACCGTTACGCGATTCATTCGCCAATTTTGCCGTTTAATTTAAATATGCTATGGTAGGTAGTATTTTAATTAACGTTACACTGGAGCAACACACGGGCTATTAGTGACGGTCCGGGATAAATCCCAAAGGGAGAGATCCGAGGACAACACCACGTAATTTTGAACAACGGTCAGACGACGAGGCAACACCTGAGCTGGCACCCCACTCTTCAAACTTCCACACCACGCCAGTGTGAGGATATTTGAGACCACGACGGACTTAACGTGCACCAGCCCCCTTTATACACGACGGTCTTTGGTTGGATTCGAACTCGCAGTCCTCCGATTGCTAGTCCGTTACTCTTCCAACCAGGCTACCGCGGCCCTAAATATGCTATGGAGCTGCATGACATTTCTAGACCTACACGGAAGAGCTCGCTACTCTAATGAAACGTCACGGAATATTCGTTATGGTATTTGCATATTGTCGAATGGCAGCAACTTATCTATACAGTATAAAATAGACTGTTGTGGGATTCATTCGTTAATTTCGCCGCTTAGTGTAAGAGCTAGCAAGAAGAGATACCACTTTTTAATCAAACTCAAATCGTCACAAAACTTGCCACGACCCGGCAATCAGAAGAGGAAACAACACAAGCACGTGAAGCGCATAAAGCTCTAAAAGCTGTTCGACAACGCAACGAAACTGCTGAGGAAACAAAGGCTCGACTTTATCTGAAGTAGCTAAAACTCTGCGAACCCGGGCACTAAAGCTGATTTCTTATAAATGTATGACATACTTCTACAACTTTTCAAAGTGAGAAGTGGAACATGCTTCGAGATTTTCAGCCTTCTTTGGATTCTGAAAAATTCACTACCCGGTTGGAAGAGTAGCGGATTAGAAACCAGAGAGCTTCGAGTTCGAAACTCGATCCAACCAAAGACAGTCGTGTACGTGGAGGATGCTACACGTTAAATCTGTCGTGACCTCAGATGTCCTCACGGTAATGTGATGTGTATGTTTGGAAATCGGAGTACCAACTCAGGTGTTAACCTCGTCAACCGACCATGGTTCAAAATTATGAGGCGTTGTGCTTGGATCTTTCCCTTCGTGGTTGATCCCGACCATCACCAATAGCCCGTTGTGTTGCACCAGTGCGACGTAAATTAAATCACCTATCTGTAAAATTTACTTTTTTGTGTTTCATTTTCCCCAAGAAAGTGTGTGGTGTATTATTGAAATTATTTGTATTCATGATCCACATTTTAGAAAAGACTAGAAATTGATATAAAAACTAAAAGGGGGCCATAATTGCTTCTAGCTTAACTCAAGAAAGTATCATTTCAATAATTTCGTTACCCTTTTTCTAAAAGCATGCATTAGACGCGAAGACGCGTCGCTATTTAAGCAAGCTTAAGCTTAATGCATATTCGCATTAGTTAATTCTTCTGATGGTTGCTAATTCCTTGAAATGATTTTTTCTGCATAAAAATATGGAAAATAAATGGGATAGACACAAACGTAACTTGCTTTTTCAATATTAGCTTTATCTTTATTTTATGCTTTAAGGCACATGTGTTGTTATTACCATCGAATTGAATATTTAATTTATCATACACATTAATTGATTATCATTTCTAAATAGTTAAAAGGAAAGAGAGAGAGAGATTTAAAGGAAAAAGGATTTTCTCGGTAAAGGTTTTAAGAGAAGAGTTTATGGTTCGCTTAAAGACCCGATTTTCCTACAGGGGTCCAACTCAGGCAGGCGAGGGGATCGTCGTGGCTCAGTGAGTATGACCACTGCTCTAGCAACCTCCGAATTTTAGGAGGCACACGTTCGATTCTCCCATGGGCATGGGCACCGCAGGCTCCCAACATGAGTCAGGTTTAAGTGGTGTCTAGGTCACACCTATGGGAAAATAGTCTGAATTCACCTATTGGGAGGCGACAGTCACGGCTGTGACCGAAGTCACTACCGTGGCCAGACGTCTCGGCTTCATTCCTTAAAGCATAATTGCATAAATTACAATTTTAGATTAATTTGTACAAAAATATTTACAAGATAAACCAGTAGCAAGTACAGGTATACAAAGGCACAACACAATAATTTACAATTTTTCCTTAGCACAATCTTATATGCGGTGTTTGTATTGTTCACATTCACTTCTATCACTCATGGATTGTTCGCCACTATTGGGTTACATGCACTGGCTCATTAGTTTATGTGCTTTACTACCTTTTAATAATGTCAATGTTTTCCGTGAGAAATTGCATTATTTTCTTAATTTTATGTAGCACTGTGTTGTTTTTTGCCGTATTCGCGGCCCAGGCTCCATAATTTGTTTGGGTGGGTGCCCGTACGTGATTACTACACGTTAACGGGCACCCAAAGTCATAATGCTCGGGGGTGCCGATCTCCCCGCATAGGCACTGGTCGCTTTCGGTTATGTGGAACCTATGCAGGTAACTGGGGAAGGGACCATGGCCTGTAAAGAAGGGAGTCATGAACGGTCCACATGGTTGTTTGTTTGAGTTGACCTTCGGGAAGAACTGAAATGTCCTTCTCCCAGTCTCAACTGATTCCCAGTTTTCCTGCCAGGTTCGATTCTCCCATGGATGTATTTCTCTTCTGTATTAGTAAAACTCTCCGTGTGTATGTCCATTTCTTGATGTTGTCTGGCACGGCAGGCCAGGTTCGGCCCTTGCTCGAAAAACTCAATCAATCAATCTCCATACAGATGAAGACAAATATCACCAGTTTCCTCAATACCTTGCAAGGAATCTGAGTGGTGATTTAACCTGCAAAATAAATATCAGCTATTAGTAAAATTCTTATGTGAAAACTTTTGATTTACCCCTTGATTTTTATTTCATCTAAAAAACTCTCAAACTGAAATATTGTTGTTTGCTATGTAGGTATACTGCATCTATTATTTGTAATAGTTTTTTGCTCCTCCGACTACTGACCTTTTCTACCTTCGGTACTACAAAGGGCGAACTCACTGTTATTTGTGGATGAGCACCCAGTGGTCAAACGGTAGTCCAGTTGGAAGAATAATAGTAGGTATTTAATTAACGTCTCACTGGAGCAACACAAAGGGATATTCGCAACGGTCCGGGATCAACCCAAGAAGGGAAAGATCCGAGGATTACACCACGTAATTTTGAACCACGGTCAGGTGACGAGGTCACACCTGAGCTGGCACCCCACTCTCTAAACTTCCACATCACGTCAACGTGAGGACATTTGAGGCCATGTCAGATTTAACGTGCACCAGCCCCCCTTCTACACAACGGTCTTTGGCTGGATTCGAACTCGCAACCTCCCGGTTGCTAGTCCGTTACTTTTCCAACTGGTCTACCGCGGACCGGAAGAATGGATTAGTAACCGGAGGGTTGTGAGTTCGAAACTAGGTTCAACCAATGATCATCGTGTATTCAGAGCTGGTGCACATTTAATCTGTCGTGGCCTCAAATGTTTTCTTGTTGGCGAATTGTGGAGCGTGGGGTGCCAGCTCAGGTGTTAACCTCGTCATCTGACCGTAGTTCAAAACTAGAGGTGTTGTCGTCGAATCTTTAGCTTCGGGATGGATCACGCTCCAGTGCGATGTTAATTCAACTACCTATCTATCAATCACCGCAGTTCCTAACTGGAGCAATGACAAACAACCATCGCTTACAAATCGAGATTCAAACCCTGGACTTACTGGATGGCAGTCAAATGCTATGACCACTATACCAGTTGAACGGCTTCATTAGCAACAGCATAGGTTACTCATAAATATATACAGGGTGAGTCTAAATTGTTTTTACAAAATAAGAGGGGTGATAGTACCCATCCAGACGAGTAATAATTACCATGGAACATAGGGTCGCATTCCACTCTGAGAGGCAGAAAAAAGAGTAAAGTTGAAACGCGTCGAGCATGGACAAGTCATCGCCACTGACGTCGTTTTGTACCTGCCTACGTAGCATATCTCATAAACAAGATGGCCTGGTCGGTAGCACGATGGATCGGATGTGGCGGTCCTGTGGCTTGGCCTCCTCGCTCACCGGACCTCAACCCACTGGATTTTTTCTTCTGGGGGCACATGAAATCTTTAGTGGACCAGTCGCCCGTGGACTCGGCTGAAGATCTCGTCGCGAGAATCGGTGTTGCCGCAGACAAAATTAACACAACACCAGGAATCTTCGAGAGGGTGCGCCAGTCATTCCTTCGCCGGTGTGAACTGTGCAACGAAACGCGTGGCCGCCACTTTGAGCACTTGCTGTGAGTTTTTCTCTGATCAATAAATTTGTATGTGCAACTTTTGGTATCGTTCATTCGCTTTACAACACTGTTGTAAGTTCATGTTGAAATTCTAATTTTACTCTTTTCTGCCTCTCAGAGTGGAATGCGACCCTATGTTCCATGGTAATTATTGCTCGTCTGGATGGGTACTATCACCCCTCTTATTTTGTAAAAACAATTTAGACTCACCCTGTATACGTTTCTTCCGAATTCGAAAGGGCCGTGGTAGCTTGGTTGGAAGAGTCGCGGATTAGGAACCGGATGGCTGGGAGTTCGAAACTCAATCCAACCAAAAACCATCGTTTACATGGGAGCTGGTGCATGATATATCTGTCGTGGCCTCAAATGTCCTCACGTTGGCGTAGTGTGGAAATTTAGAGGAGTGCCAACTCAGGTGTTGACCTCGTCATATGACCGT
The DNA here is from genome assembly GCA_933210815.1 of Meta bourneti. Taxonomy (NCBI): domain Eukaryota; kingdom Metazoa; phylum Arthropoda; class Arachnida; order Araneae; family Tetragnathidae; genus Meta; species Meta bourneti. The sequence goes on from OW119922.1 coordinate 93,763,990, forward strand.
GGTTCAAAACTACGAAGTGTTGTTTTCGGATCTTTCCCTTCGGGATTTATCCCGGACCGTCTCTAATAACCAGTTGTGTTGCTCCAGTGAGACGTCAATTCAATTACCTATCAAACAAATTGCAGCTTTAAGAGATCCTCAGCAAAAAAGCAACCGGATTGATATTAAAAAGAACCCGACGCAAATTGCTCCGATGCATACCGGCAGAGGCAGGTTTCCTGATAATTAAATATCGCTTGATGACATTCCCGTCGACTTCCGGAGGGAGGTGAAGACGAATTTTTTTCCCTTCCAAAGGCGGGGTGCTCGAAACAATCACAGCTGCCACCAGGGATCCACCCCGTCTGCCTTCACTTCAGTTCTCCTTTTGTGATGGACGATTTCTCGTGATTGCCGAGAAAGCTTTTTTTTTGTCTCGCGCTCACTTGGCGATAATTCGCGAGGAGTTTCGGTCTCTTCGTTCAGATACCGGCTGACGTCAGAAGGGTGACACTTCAGCTTGATCTATGAAGTCCGAGAGGAAATCTTTTAGAGAGAGAGAGAGAGAGAGAGGTGATTAACACGCCACGACGAATAAGAGATAGGTGTGAGAGGGGTGTCATAATCTATCGAGTTTTGAATCGCGTGCGCTCTTCCTCTAATGAAAAGATCCTCTGAATCAGATTCCAGTGAAAACAGTTGTTTATAAGTTCAATAATAGAACCGATATTTGGGGCACTGAAGAACAAGAACAGCTTAACTGCAAAACAAAAATGGCGTGTGTTACTTCGGTAGGTAATTAATATCGCACTGGATCAACACGACGGGCTTTTGGCGACAGTCCGGGATCAATCCCGAAGGGAATAATCCGAGGACAACACCACTTTATTGAAACATGGTTACTCAACACCTGAACTGGCACCCTACTGTCCAAACTTCTACACCACGCCAATGTGGGGACATTTGAGGCCACGACATATTTAATGAACACCAGACATCGCGGACACGACGATCTTTAGTTGGACCGAACTCTTACCATTCCGGGTGCAAATCAGTTACTGATGAGATTGATACTGATTGTGAAGCTCAGACAATTTTTTTAGGTGCGAAACAAAATCTATACAATTTACTCTCCTTTTTATATGAATTCTATTAATGACCCATTTTATAAACCCATACAATATGTATGAGTACATTTTTGTTAATTCGATATGAAATGTTAATAAGCCAACAGCTGGCCAGCAGATGTACTTTGAAGACAAAATAATCTGAAGCTTATTTTTAACAGTTGAGTAGTTAGCTCTCCTGCCCCTTCGATTCAAATCTCTGTTATACCCTTGTTCTTCGTTGTGGTACACTATAAAAGGCATTTTCTACCTAGCTAAATGTTGGTGGCGGTAGTGTTTCTGCGGCGGAACGTGTTTCTTGCACGTATTCCGGACGTGATGTCAATTGGCTTGTTTTTCCGATACGACTTCAGCATATCGCCGCCAAATTTTTTCTAAGAACGAATTCAGAATTGTGTGTGATATATGACAGTTGTTTGTTAAACGCCAATTAGATTAAATGCAACGTCGAGTAAACGGCGATAAACTACATTTTAAGATAAATCCGATAGGTATCATGCGAAAGCATTTGGGCTTAAGTAAAATCTTCGTATTCCGTTTGGTTTATTTAATTTTCAGGAGGATTTTTTAAAATTATTAAAAAAATTAAAAGTTTTAAATCATTAAATGAATTTAACATTATTAAAACGAATTACTATTTAATTAATTGTGTTGCAAAATAGATAATATTCTTTGTACCAACAATTATGGACGCAAATTCTATATATGCAAATTAATCCATATAATACATTTCATATATATCTCATCCTTGCTAAAGGTACAAATTGGCGAAAGGTGAGACACTAAGGTAACTGCTACAAAAGACGATTTTGAGGGAGGATTAGGAATTCCCTTTCTTAAGTTCTCTTCCTGTAAAATTGTTCAACTCAATTCGTAAAAATGACGAATTTGCTGCGGATACTCTCTCACATAATTTACCTGCCAATGTTTTTTTTTATTTGTGGCACTCTTTTTTGAATTTCGCTACCATTAAGGAAAAGATGACTAATTTGATAAGATATTTATCACTGTTTTAAAGCGTATACGTTTTTCTTGAAAATTCCATTTCGTGGCACGTGCAATAATGAAAGATGATAAAAGTATCCACAATGTATTAGTGTAAACAAAGCTACCTCCCAAGAATTTTCATGCCATAGATTACTTCACCTTTCTCCCTAGCAATCGCCACTAAATGGCAATAATAGACCAGGAATGCTTCCCAAATTTTATCGAGTGTCTTAAAGAACTGGGAAATGCGCTCGGAGAAATATGCATCACTCGCATAAAGCGTGAACTGAAATTCCGACGTCGCTGAAGGCTTGAGAAATTAAAGAAAAGAGGCCTTTGTTCCCCTGCATTTTTACATCCGAATGAAACTGAACATGCTCCCACCCACTAGCAAAGGCTGCCGATGTCTTCCTTGATGAAGAGTTACAATTACCACTTTCCGCCAAGAGCACCCCCCTCGCTTTGTCACAGGCGAATTAAGCAAACCTACCATTGACAATGGGAGGGAAGATTCTCAAGAACAAGAAGTTTCTTTATCTGACTGGGGCAGTAAGCACTGTCTGCATTGATTAAATTAAGCACAGCACGTGACGTCGCGGCAAAACCTAATTAAATAGGTGCGCAGCGATTCTAAATTGAAAATCAGTGGGTGCATATGAATGGACGAATGTCTGCGTTCTAGTTTACTAGTCAGTTCCTTCAGTGTTCCCGCTAATGAATCAGACTTATACGGAAAGCGCATCGAAAGCAACAGCCTACCATGGTTTATATAGGTTGTGCAATCATTTTAATTTCATGGTTGGTAGGTAGTTAATTACGGCCACACTGGAGCAACACAACGGGCTATTGGCGAAGGTCCGGGATCTATCCCGAAGACATAGATCCGAGGACACATTATTATGAGTTCGGTCAGTTGACCCCGCCAACGTGAGGACATTTGAAGCCACGATAGATTTAACGTGTACCCGCACCCACGTACACGATGGTCTTTGGATGGACCGTGTTTTGAACTCTCAATCCTCCGGTTGTTAATCCGTTGCTCTCCCAACTGGATTACTGCTGCCCCTAGACCAGTTGGAAGAGCAACGAATTAGCAACTATAAGGCTCCAGTTTGCACACACAAAGAAAGTTTTACTAACACAGAAGAGAGAAATACACCCAGGGAGGAAAAGAACATGACAGGAATCGGACCTGCGCCGCTTGCACCTCACAGGTTACTAGCGCAGTGGCCATACCTGCTGAGTCATGATGGCCCCTTGATAATGTGGATGACTCGTATTGACAGTTTCCCGTCCATATCACTCCAAGTGGTTTCGACAACATATCTCGTCCATCAAGATCTGGCCAATTTTACTACTTACGAGATATCTCGTCATTTCAAATGATGAAGGGGCAGCAGATTTTTGATAGTGACTACACCAAGATCAGGTCAGTTTTCTTCCAAAGACGAGATCTTTCATCAAGATCTGGTCCGGTTTGCTAAGGACGAGATATTTTGTCCAGACAACCACCAGGAGGGTTAAGCGATCCACAAAACAGGGGTATAGCGTGGCTCCCGGAAGAAGACAGTCGACCTTGGTTCAGCTGATTTCTGAATAGGTTTCCACAGCCTATTGTGTCTGGAATTTCTAGGCCAACACAATTATTTTCATCTCGCGACATCGCTCCCTTAGATTCATAGGAGTAAAATTTGCTATAGTGCATTAGCAGGAGATCAATTTTCAATAAAATCTGATTTAATAAAGGTCAAAGGCTCTCCCGAGCCGAGAAATTGGAAGAGGTAGAAAGAGAGAGAGAGAGTTGAATTTACGTCGCACTGGAGCAACACAACGGGCTATAAGCGACAGTCTAGGATCTAGTCCTGAAGGGAAAGATCTGAGTAGAAAACCTCGTGATTTTGAACCACGGTCAGATGACGAGGTCAGCATATAAGATGGCACCCCACTCTTCCACACTCCGCCAATGTGAGGACATTTGAGGCAACGACAGATTTAACGTGCACAAACCCCCGCGTACACGACTGTCGTTGTTTGGATCGAGTCTCGATCTTGAAAACCTCCGGTTGCTAATCCGCGACTCTACCAACTGTGCTAACGGGCAATAGGAAGAGGAAAGAACGTAGGTACATGAAGCGGACAGAGCTAAAAGGTTTTTCGACGAAGCAACAAAACTGCTGAGGAAACAAAGGCACGACTGGATTTGTCTGAAGCAGCAAATACGCTCGAGAAGGTGGGCAGTAAAGTTAATCCATCACAATTCATTATCTCTTTTGAGTTGCGAAATTAGGAAAAGCGAAATCAGGATATAATTTTCAACTTAACAACGGGCCTCACTTCAAGACGGTCCTTGGTTGTATAGAGCCTCGAACTTGCTAATCGACGACTCGACCCACTAGACGATCGCGTCCCCTGCAATCGGAAGAGGAAAGAACACAAGCACGTGAAGTCCACATAGCTGGAAAAGCTGACGAAGCAACGAAACTGCACAGGAAACAAGAGGCACGACTTGGTTTGTCTTGAAAGCAGTGTAGCTTGATCAGCAAAGCTACACTGCTGGCCACCGTAAATGCAACACCCTGAAGGAAGCATGCAAATAATATGAAATTTACAACATGCATTAGCGGAGGTGAGATATGCAAATGATTAGAATTTCAGCGCAGACGCACATCACGCGCGCCTGTGGCACCACTTCAAAGCGCTATTTAAGGCTTGGAGATTTCGACGATTTCAAGTACGGCAATTGTGCTTTTCTTGTGGTTTTTTCAAAAAAACGATCAATTATGCCTCGTAGAAAACAGCGATCATCTTTTGATCAAGTATCCGAGTTCGACAGAGGAAGGATAGTGGCCTACCGAGATTGTGGATTATCTTACAGGGAAATCGGTAGTCGTGTTGGACGAAACCAAACAACTGTAATGCGGATATGTGATCGTTGGATGCAGGAGGGTACGACGGACCGACGTGTTCGATCGCATCCACCTCAGTGCACCATTTCACGTGATGACAGGCATATTGTGCGTATGGCAGTGACGGATCGCTCAGCCACATCACGAACCATAGCACAGCACATTCAGTCTGTACCGCATCATCCAGTGTCTGCGCGTACCATTCGACGCCGTTTACAGCAGAGTGGTCTGTCCGCAAGACGTCCATTGCTTCGTCTACCCTTGACGCAGAACCACAGACGTTTCCGCCGCCAATGGTGCGATGAAAAAAGGATGTGGACGGCAGAATGGAATGAAATTGTCTTTACTGACGAGTCACGCTTCTGTCTGTTACACCACGATGGTCGGATTCGAGTCTGGAGACACCGTGGAGAGAGGATGCTGAACAGGTGCGTTATGCACCGCCACACTGGTCCTGCACCGGGTATTATGGTATGGGGCGGTATTGGATATCACTCTCGCACTCCTCTAGTACGCATTGCCGGTACTTTAAACAGCCAGCGCTACATCTCCGAGGTGTTGGAGCCAGTTGTCCTTCCTTACCTTCAGGGCTTGCCCACAGCCATATTTCAACAGGATAATGCGCGACCACACGTGGCACGCATTGTCCAAGGGTTCTTCGTCAATCGCCAGATTGAATTGCTTCCCTGGCCAGCTCGCTCTCCGGATCTTTCGCCGATAGAAAACATGTGGTCCATGGTTGCTCAACGATTGACCCAGAATACATCCCCAGCTGCCACACCAGATCAACTTTGGCAACGTGTGGAAGCTGCTTGGTCTGCTGTACCCCAAGAACACATCCAAAGTCTCTTTGAATCAATGCCGAGGCGTGTGGCAGCGGTGATCTCCAACAATGGCGGCTACTCTGGCTACTGATTTTGGCAGGAACCACACTTCACAGAAGTCTATAAATTTAATCATTTGATACTTGGTCAACATGTTATCTACAAAATAAATTTTGTTGTGATATCTCTTGTCTTTCTTGGTGTTGCAATTTGGGTGGCCAGCAGTGTAATTCATCAGAACTCATTCATTTCCTAAATAAGGAAAAGAGAAATCAGGATATAATTTCCAACTTAACACCCATCCACTCGCGTGGAGATTTAAAGTCTCCAATTAATCGCTCATCTCGTCGCTTCATGAGCTTCCTCTCAATCGCATATAAACGATCACTACAGAACGGAAACATTCCGAGCCCTCCGCAACGGCCCATTGACAATCCACACGGATCGTGGCCCCGAGAAATATCAGCTGCGAGCGTTCGCAAACAGCGCCAATTGAAATAAATTGGATTGCTCCGAATTACGGCCGCCTCGCTCTGCTCCCAGTGAATGAGATTTCATATTCAAACTTTCCGGGCAGTCCCTGCTGTCAAACTCCCCTTTGAAATGTACGTGTTCCGTTCCTATTTCGGATTCCGAACGGAAAGCAGCGAATGCCTGTAGACGAGACTCGGTGTGCGATTCGCCCTCATTTGACTTCGCAAACTCGCGTCATTTTCCAGACAGGCCTGATTCGCAGATGGGTTCGCGTGCAGCTGGGATGCTCTCGCGAGGAGGCGAGATTTTTCCGAAGGTGTTAGGATAGGGGAGTGTCACAGTTTGGATCGGAGGAATCGCCTTCTGAGATATCTCCGATAAGTTGGGTTCCCTTACGCCACCTGTATTTACTTATTAGGTTAGGTGGTTGAATTTACGTCGCACTGGAGCCACATGACGGGGTATTGGCGACGATGCGAGATTAATCCCAAATGGAGAATACACATGAAATCTAAGTTGACTGAGCCTTGCTATTGAGTGGAGCTTTAAAAAGTGTGACCAACCTGTCGACTAGTAGTCACGTGACTGCTCTACTGATTTGGTTGGCCGATTAGGCATCTTATCGCCTTTTTGACAATATAACTTTAAAAGACATAGTAGATGTGCGAATGCGCTTTTTTATAGGATGGCGACAAAAATGGTGAAATTGCCAAAGTCTACTATGTATAGCGAACCAATTAGATGATGAATCAATGAATAGGCGTCTTCTGCTGTCCCTTGGACCAATCAGATGATGAATTTGCTTTTCCACCCAGCAGACGAAAGAATCCAAGGTTTACGTTACTACTAGTTTTCTCACGTGATCCTGGGCACAAAAAAGATTATCATTACTCACTGTACTTAGATATTTCCTCTATCGTCGGGGCCGTGGTAGCCCAGTTGGAAGAGTAACGGATTAGCAATCGGAAGATGCGAGTTCGAAATAGTCCAACCTAAGACCGGTGCTGGTGCACATTAAATCTGTCGTGGCCTCAAATATCCTCACGTTGGCTGTGGACGTTTGAAGAGTGGGGTGCCAGCTCAGGAATGATCAGTCACGATCAGTTGACTTCGTCATCTGACCGTGGTTTAAAATGACGAAGTGTTGTCTTTGGATTTTCCCCTTGGAGATTGAAATCCGGACCGTCGCCAATAGCCCGTTGCAGAAACCCGTAGCAAAAAGTGCAGAAACTATTCTGCACTTTTCACTTGTATAACCATAAAACGGCCCGTCGCGTGTACTGGAATGATGCGAGGATCTCTAAAACCAAACAGTTCCGGTTCGCAGTGTTTTGTGTTGCTCCAGTGCGACGTTCATTAATTACCAATTACAAATACTATATCTTCACGTTTGCACAGAGACGCTACCTATGCCTACATTTTTCTTGACAGAAAATTCCTCAAAAAGAAGGAAGCAATGTTCCTTTGAATTCCTGCTCTAGAGAGTGGACAGTTAACTTCACTACTCTCCCTAGAAACTATTCTGCACTTTTCACTTGTATAACCATAAAACGGCCCGTCGCGTGTACTGGAATGATGCGAGGATCTCTAAAACCAAACAGTTCCGGTTCGCAGTGTTTTGTGTTGCTCCAGTGCGACGTTCATTAATTACCAATTACAAATACTATATCTTCACGTTTGCACAGAGACGCTACCTATGCCTACATTTTTCTTGACAGAAAATTCCTCAAAAAGAAGGAAGCAATGTTCCTTTGAATTCCTGCTCTAGAGAGTGGACAGTTAACTTCACTACTCTCCCTAGAAACTATTCTGCACTTTTCACTTGTATAACCATAAAACGGCCCGTCGCGTGTACTGGAATGATGCGAGGATCTCTAAAACCAAACAGTTCCGGTTCGCAGTGTTTTGTGTTGCTCCAGTGCGACGTTCATTAATTACCAATTACAAATACTATATCTTCACGTTTGCACAGAGACGCTACCTATGCCTACATTTTTCTTGACAGAAAATTCCTCAAAAAGAAGGAAGCAATGTTCCTTTGAATTCCTGCTCTAGAGAGTGGACAGTTAACTTCACTACTCTCCCTAGAAACTATTCTGCACTTTTCACTTGTATAACCATAAAACGGCCCGTCGCGTGTACTGGAATGATGCGAGGATCTCTAAAACCAAACAGTTCCGGTTCGCAGTGTTTTGTGTTGCTCCAGTGCGACGTTCATTAATTACCAATTACAAATACTATATCTTCACGTTTGCACAGAGACGCTACCTATGCCTACATTTTTCTTGACAGAAAATTCCTCAAAAAGAAGGAAGCAATGTTCCTTTGAATTCCTGCTCTAGAGAGTGGACAGTTAACTTCACTACTCTCCCTAGAAACTATTCTGCACTTTTCACTTGTATAACCATAAAACGGCCCGTCGCGTGTACTGGAATGATGCGAGGATCTCTAAAACCAAACAGTTCCGGTTCGCAGTGTTTTGTGTTGCTCCAGTGCGACGTTCATTAATTACCAATTACAAATACTATATCTTCACGTTTGCACAGAGACGCTACCTATGCCTACATTTTTCTTGACAGAAAATTCCTCAAAAAGAAGGAAGCAATGTTCCTTTGAATTCCTGCTCTAGAGAGTGGACAGTTAACTTCACTACTCTCCCTAGAAACTATTCTGCACTTTTCACTTGTATAACCATAAAACGGCCCGTCGCGTGTACTGGAATGATGCGAGGATCTCTAAAACCAAACAGTTCCGGTTCGCAGTGTTTTGTGTTGCTCCAGTGCGACGTTCATTAATTACCAATTACAAATACTATATCTTCACGTTTACACAGAGACGCTACCTATGCCTACATTTTTCTTGACAGAAAATTCCTCAAAAAGAAGGAAGCAATGTTCCTTTGAATTCCTGCTCTAGAGAGTGGACAGTTAACTTCACTACTCTCCCTAGAAACTATTCTGCACTTTTCACTTGTATAACCATAAAACGGCCCGTCGCGTGTACTGGAATGATGCGAGGATCTCTAAAACCAAACAGTTCCGGTTCGCAGTGTTTTGTGTTGCTCCAGTGCGACGTTCATTAATTACCAATTACAAATACTATATCTTCACGTTTGCACAGAGACGCTACCTATGCCTACATTTTTCTTGACAGAAAATTCCTCAAAAAGAAGGAAGCAATGTTCCTTTGAATTCCTGCTCTAGAGAGTGGACAGTTAACTTCACTACTCTCCCTAGAAACTATTCTGCACTTTTCACTTGTATAACCATAAAACGGCCCGTCGCGTGTACTGGAATGATGCGAGGATCTCTAAAAGCCACACTGTTCCGGTTCGCAGTGTTTTGTGACAGAACGAAGGCGAAAAGAATTATACACATAGGTCTTTGCAATCTAGTACAGTAATTAATTCTGTTTTGGAGCCAGAACGTTTGCGTGTGAGATAGGGCTTTAAGGCTTTGGGAGACTGAAACCACACGCTAATACAAATCAACGTTGCTTCTTAATGGATCATTGAGACGTTTCCAGGCTTTTTAACTTAAATATGTATTGAACATTTCATTTCGTATGCATGTAAATGACGATGGCCATTTTAATGGGTTATTCAAAACTTGAAGTACTTCTTTTAGAAACCATCGAGCACAATCATGATGGATTCCAATAGTGTAGTTATATCAATGAGTAAAAAGTTGTCCGATCCGAACTTCAGATGTATTTAGAAAGGTGTATGAATCTTTAGGAAATAAAATTTTTTAAATGGAAAAAATGAAACATTTTCTTATATGAATTAAAAATTAGAGTATATTGCTCATTTCTAACCTCAGATGGGTAAGTTACGAAAAACATACGTGCAATTCACGCGCATTCATAACGTTACTAATTTAGGATTAATCAAATATTTTCTTAGAAATTAAATTTGTTAACCGTTTATCACTAATTGGTGAGTAACTAATATTTTATGAGCCTCTCGTACGCAATTACTATAAATAAATAAAATTTTTATATTTTTTTCTGAAACTTAAGAATGATTAGTGTTTTTAAATATTTAAAAATACTTTCCGAAAATGTTATACTTGTGGCTATCTGTATTGCACATATTTGGATTCAACGGTGTAAATATGCTAACTAGAAGTTTGTGTTATCACAAATGAACTACCTGGCAATTTGGGTAAGTAGGTAATTGAATTAATGTCGTACTGGAGCAACAGAACGGGCTATTGTCGAAGGTCCGTGATTCATCCCGAAGGGAAAGATCAGAGGACAACACCGTCATTTTGACGTCAAACTTCTACACCAAACGTGAGGACATTTGAGACCACGACATATTTAACGTGCACCAGCCCCCACGTATACGACGGTCTTTAGTTGTATCGAGCTTTAAACTTGCAACCCTCCGTGTCATAGAGTGAACTTAGCTATAATGAAGTTCAGTATATAAACTCTTCTGTTCTCTCTCTCATTACGATTTTAAAAGTAATTAAATATACATTCCCCATATATAAATGTATCTTTTCCACTGTGTCGAATAAGCAAAGAATTGCGTCTGTTAATTCGTATCAGTGTTAAGAGGATAGTAAATTTAAATATTTGTAAGATTTAAAAACAATACTTGGTCAAAATAAAAATTCAATAGTAAGTCGATAAAAGATACAATAGTATTAGAAGTATCAGTTAAGTTTAGCCCCTAAGTCCTTGTCATAGAGTGAACTTTTATAATATATAATAGTGATGTCAGACATATCGATCTACATATATAAAAGACATTTCTTTCTTGATACTATATCCGATTATTTCTTAAACTTTTCCCAATCTCCATTCCAAGCAAGAAAACATTCTTTAATATCAGAAACGTGCTTCTTCGGGAGATATTTATTAATTAATAGAATTTATATTTAGAAGGAGGGTTTTCTAATAAGAATAATCTCAATGTAAAGACCAATAAAATGCATAAATTAGAAGAAATGATTACAAGAAAGCTTTCCTCGGACTTATAAATTTGAATTCTTTTTATTGACTTCTTGCCATATTTGTTTTTATAAACTTGTATTTTTAATCCTTTCCTTGGTAGACTCAAGAGCAAAGTACCATGACACATTGGCGATAATTTTGGAATGGTAACCCGTTGTATGTTTGCCGCATGCACTTCCACTTGCGCGCAAGAGTGATATATGTACGATACCTAAAATTTATCTCGAAAACAATTCTCACCACATACGAGAATAAGTACCTTAACGTTCCCCTTTTCTCTTTTTATCCGCTAGTCCTTGTCTCCCCATGCGGTCAATACATCTGATCACCCACCTTTTACCTTTAAACTCTTTCAATCTCGCTAACCTTGACTTCAGACGGAACCGCTTACTCGAAATGTTTCTTCCTTTCAGATCGCCGGTGCAAAATCAACTTGCAGATACCGACTTCCTGCCAATGAACTTTCTTAATATATGCCCTGGTCCAATAATCTTTCTCTTAATCCTTATCCCCTTAGTGAGTTCATTTTTAACTATACATTCTTTCACGAAACCCTTAGAATAAGGAGCTCAGAGCCGTCTCAAACACCCTACACTCAACAACGAACCTTCCACGCACTATTACTTACCACTTGGTAGGTAGGTAGTTGAATCAACGTCGTACAGCAGCAACATGGGTTATTGGCGACGGTCCGGGATCAATCCCGAATGGAAGGATTCGAGACCTCGTAATTTTAAATCACGAGGTCACACATGGGCTGGCCTCTCACTCTCCAAACTTCCACGCTAACGTGAGGACATTTGAGACCTCGCTAGTTTTAACGCGCACCAGTCCACGTACACGACGATATTTGGCTGAATCGAGTTTCCCACTCTCATCCCTCCAGTTGCTAATCCGCTACTCTTCCAACCGGGCTACCGCGGCCCTTTGAAAAAATGGTTTCCCGGCCGACGCTCAACTTGAGAAGGTAGGTAAGCAGTTGAATTAACGTCGCACTGGAGCAACACAATGGGTTATTGGCGACGATCGGGGATCAGTCCTCAAGGAAAAGATCCGAGCACCTCGTAATTGTGAACCACAGTCAGATGACGAGGTCGCAACTGAGCTGGCACCCCACTCTCCAAACCTCCACACCACGTCAACGTGAGTGTATTTGAGGCCATGACTGATTTTACGTGCACCAGCCCTCTCATATACTACAGTCTAGTTGGATAGAGTTTCGATCTCCCAACCGTCCGCTTGCTATCCGTTACTCTTCCAACAGAGCTACCCGGCTTCCCACTTTGAGAAACTGTGCCCATGAAGATTCCGTTTGGAAAAGTAACGGATTAGCAACCGGAGAGTCGGTTGGATTGAGTTCGAAACTCGATCTAATTGAAGACCGTCGTGTACGTGGAGTCTGGTGCACGTTAAATCTGGCGTTGCACGCTAAATCTGACGTCGATAAATGTCCTCGCGTTAGCGTGGTGTGGAAGTTTCGAGGGTGGGTTGATAGCTCAGGTGTTGATCTGACCGTGATTCAAAATTACGAGGTGTTATCCTCGGATTTTTCACTTCGGGATTGATCTCGGACAGTCCCGAATTGCCCGTTGTGTGTTGCTCCTGTGCGACGTTAATTCAACTTCTTACTTACCCATGCAAGAGTCATTGTTCATCAAACACTATCACCTTTCTAGGTTGTAAGACTTACCTTTCGTAACTGCTAGTAACAATATTATTTATTATTTGGTGGAGTTCATGCAAAGGACGGTACTCGATTTCGCAACTTCCGAGTACTTAATACTATTTCCCAAATAAAGTAACTTCCGGAACCCACCACTCAGGGTGTGCTGCACAGTATTCGAGATGCCGCAACTGTGTTGCCACGAAGAGAAAGAGTTTCTGGAGGGAGGAGGGGGCAGCGGAACAGAAAGCCTCGTTCGAATATTACAGTAATTACATTTTTCAAGCGGAGCAAAAGAGGATTTCGGAACGGCGGAGAACGAAGTTAGTCCGACCCCCCTCTTCTGTTCTTAAACCGTACCTTCTGCTCATTAAGGTAAGTGGTCGCTCATAGCAGGCGATTATTATTTCTACAAAACTCTTATGTTTCTCCTCTCTCTTATTCTGGCATTCTTGGATCCTTTTTTCCTCTCGTCCTCTTTGCTGCATCTTCACCCCGTTTTCATCGTCGGAATTTCTCATTATCTAAATAATACTCTTTCAGCTCCGAATTTTTTTTTGCTCCTCTCCCCTACTTGTTTTGCTTTTCATATCGCGATATTTTTGTTCTCAGCTGGGTACGAACACTCCAGATGGGAGAGAGGAGTCGCTTTTGTTTTGTTCGCGATCTTTTTTTGTTACTTCTTTCGCGTGCGCGTTTTTGGTTGTTGCTGGTTCAGTTGTTATTATTTTCCTTTTAATTCACCTCTCGCTCTGTTAGGTGTTAAACTGCGTTTGTATTTATGAGCCGTTTTATTTGTCTGCGAATGCGGAGTAATAAATTTATCGTCTTTCGGTGCCAGAAGCCGCTGTGGCTATTTTTCCCTCTTTTGAAACTCTCCTTTTCCCCCTACGAAGTTTTCCTTTCGAAGTTAATGATATCCATTACGCTGGATTCGTCTGGGCATTAACTGGGATTCTTGTTGCTTTGGAAAAGAAGTGTTGCCGAACGTTAAATCTCTTTTAACCTTAAAGAAATCTGTTGATTCTCAATTGATTTTATAAGGGTACTTTCTTTTTTACATTGAATTACAATTTCTTAATTTAATTATTGCACAATGACCACTTTTTTACTTGTATTTTTAATAGCGTTGTTCAAAATTACGAGATGCTGTGATCGGATCTCCTTTCACTCCGGGGTTGATTCCGGACCGTCGCCTACAGCCCGTTGTGTTGCTCCCGTGAGACGTTAATTAAACTATCTATTTACCTACCTCCAGCACAGACTCTTCTCCCCTACCCCATGATTCTTATTTTGACTTGCATCCAATCGAGATAATACGTGCAGTAGGTCCTTGCTCATGGTCCATTATTCTTTCCTCCTTTCCCCAGTCTGTTAAAAAGATTGCCTCAGAGCGTTTGGATCATTCATGCATGCAGAATTACCTAGATTGGGCGCAATAGCGCCTTTTGGACTCTCTTTTCTTAGGGCTGTGATACCGTCCAAAGCTTCAGGTGGGTCAACGGCCTTGACCGTTTCACAGACGGGTAACGCGAACATAGACTTATAGAGAACTTTCCATGCTCACAATATTTTAATTCGTATAAAACCAACGTAAATCAACCACCCATAAGTGTCCACCAGCCTCTTCAAGCGTTAATAAAAATCAATACAAATTTAGAATAAATGGAGAAAGTGAGGTAAAATCCGATTCTGCAAAGATAAAGCACTAAGCTGTAAATATGGACTAAATTAAATTAATGTATAGCAAATGTCTCTAAAACTATCAAAAACCAAGTTTTTTACAAGCTAGAAGGTGCTAAATATGATGTTCACTGTAATGTAAAGAAAGAACGGCGAATGGAATTGACTTATAAGGTGGTTCAAAGATAAGCATAAGGTTCTTTTTGCTTTCGATCCAATCTTGGCATTCACAGTTATCAATGTTACTTTACACACTGCTGTATATGAATACATTTTTGTGGGTGTTTGCATTGGTCGGTTGTGTTTCTTGGCGTAAACTGCATCAAAAAGCGTCAAGTAAATGGACATACACACGCAAGGAAAATTTTACACAGAAGAGAGGTAGGTAGTTGAATTAGCTTCGTACCAGGGCAACACAACAGGCTATTGACAATAGCCCGGGATCAATCCCAAATTGAAAGATCCGAGGACAACACCTCGTCATTTTGAACCACGGTGAGATGAAGTGGTCAACACCTGAGCTGACACCCCGCTTTCCAAACTTCCACACCACCGTTCCACTTCTGTTGTGTTGCTGTAGTTAACTCAACCAACACGTTAATTCAACTAACTATCTACGTTATTTCGCTAACTCAAAAGAGATCAAATTGTGCCTCAGTTTCCTCAGCAGTTTCGTTGCTTCGTCCAACAGCCTTTTGAGCTAGGTTATGCTAGGTTCCACCCAGCTGACGAAAGCAGTCTAAGGGTTGCGTTATTACTAGTTTTGGTCACATGATCCTGGGCAAATAAAAGTCACCTTTGCTCACTACTCTTATATTTTCTCTATGGAGTGGATGCCAGCTCAGGTGTTGTGTGTGTGTGACCTCGTCATCCGACCTGGTTGAAAATTACGAAGTGTCCCCGGTTCTTCATCTTCGGGATTGATCCCGGACCCGTTGTGTTAATTCAACTACCAACCTATCCTTTAAACGCCATTGCGAAAATGCGCGGGGTCCAACACGGCGCGAGAAAGGGGTCGGGGGGGGGGGGAGGTTTTCGCCCCCCCTAGGGAAATTCATAAATGCGTCTCAGGGATGAGGAGGGAATAAAAATGAAGACCGCAGCAACTATCGACATCAGTATCCCCCGTTGCCATTTTTCTTGCTGGATGAAGGAGTGGGACGGATTTGTCCTCGGGAGTTAGAGAAATATTCAGCGGTTTTTCCAGATTCTTGTTTTTTATTTCCACCTTTTCCGTTCCGAAGGGGGTGGGGAGGAGGTAACCGCGGAAATGGATTTAGCTCCGGTGGATCGTTAACGACTTCCGTTTCCCTTCGATCGCCCGTGATCGCGCACGGAGAACGGATTTCGTCTTGTTTCCGTCCCTGCCGCTGACGGAGCGGATGTTTAGGAGTGGGACAGGTCTAAGTCCCCCGGAACACTCATTGCTGGACACATGGAATGGATATCTTTGTACCTTTCCGAACTCTTGCGGTTTGGTGGATAGTTTTACGGTCACTTTTTGCTGCACGACAAGAAAGAATCTTTGTCCTTCAAACCTATCGCAATCGATCTAATACTGACCTAAGGATTTAACGTGCTCATACCCGACTTCTTCATGAGAATGTGTATGGGGTATCGAATCCAACTCATATGGAAGTGTGTTATTTCTGATATTGCTATCTTAATGAGGGGGTCTCCGTGGCTCGATGGGTCTGCCCTCTACACTAACAACCCGAGAGCTACAGGTAGCGCAAGTTTGATTCATGTATTTATCTCATCTGCGTCAATAAAACTTTAAATCAGTGTGCCTTGACCCTTGCACCATAAATCTCAACCAGCCAACCTCTTTTAGTCATATAAATAAGAATTACTTTAACATAAAACACGCAAAAATTGATTTTACTTTATAAGGAGTACACTTTGATTTTTAAAGAAGATACTTTACATAAGGAGTTATTTATAAATCAACCGATTTTACTGAATATGAAGACAGGGCACTTTCTTTCATAGTTCCGAAGTTTCAAGCTTGCCTAAATACGGCCCTTGCGCCATAAAAATTGAACCCAACCAACCAATCCAAAGTTTAAAAAAAATCTAATCATTGATTAAAATTTTACTATTATTTTTGCTATAACCGAGCCCTTCTATTTTTAAAAGTTAAATCGCTAAAATTGCTCCTTATGTGCTAAATACAAACGGCCGATTAAAAAACTCAGAAGACACTTGCGTTCAAATGTGTATTTTATGTATTTATTTTAACAGTGAAAAACTAATTTTTTAGCAAAATTTTACTTTTCAAAATTCCGTTATTATTTTCAATGAAAAAATTTAGTTAATAATTCGACCCTCTAGCAATATTTCTTACTAATTGGTTACCCCGACAAAAACCAGTTTCCAGCAGACACTATATTTTCTTATGTTTTAGCTATTTCTAGATCCATTGTTCATTATTGACTCTTTGATGAATTTTTATGTCCCACATCACTTAAGAGAATATATCTTTCGATTTCAGATCATGTTTTGTTTCTCGGACACATTTCCCCCAGCTGAAAATATTAAACTTTGGAGTATGATGAAAAATGTACTCTCTCTATATTCTTCGTTTTACCTTAAAAATATACCTTTAGATCTGTGTAATAACCCTTTTACATCGTAACCAGGGATACTATCATTACTATATTCATTCCAGTTGGCTTCATTGACTGGGGCAACTCGCTTTGATATTGAATAGAAATTTATCATGGGTTTGAATTTTGAAATAGTATTTTATTTTTCATTATAATTCGTCAACTACATTTTCTATTAGCATTTCGCAGTAAAAGTATGTCTTTTGGCATTGAAATGAATTTTAGAATTATTTTAAACTATTTTTTCCAGATTTACTTAGATTGGTTATCAAAGAATATTAGAATTAAGTTGGTCATGGAAACAAGATGGTTGGATTGGGTTTTATGGCGCATATGCCATATTTGGCTAAGCTGCGACAATGTCAAGTAAATGTAATACACACATAAGGAAAGTTTTAATGACATAAAAGAGAAATACACCCAGGAAGGAATCGAACATACACCGCCTACAACTCGCAGGTTTGATGCCCCCTGGGTGTATATTTCTATGTTCCCGAGTCATGGCGATCACCATGGAAGCAAGAAGTCAATCTATTTACTTTGGTTTTCCAAGTTAACTATATATTTTCACTTTTTCTATGCGAGGGATAGGATGGCATATACAAGTGAATTTATTTTTATAAAGGACCTGCAATATGTCTCAAATTAAGAGGTATTGTAGTCCTAAGTTAGGCCAGTTGATACCGTTTTAATAGAGGTATCTTCCTTAGAGAGACTAATATGTTTTTAAATAGAAATTTCTCTTACGAGTCATTATTTTTGAAAGTTAAAATCACGTTGATTAAGGACGCAAGGGAAACTATTTTCTCTGTAAACGCCTGCACTTTTCCAAAGCAAAGGGATACACCCACATATGTTTGCCTTAACAAGGATTGTTTGATTTGCGCTCTACGGTCATCTATTGCTACATGAGGGCTATAATTAGACCGGAACTTGCAGCATGACAAAAAAATTCCAACTGACAAAAGTACTATAGTTGCCTCAACTTAAGAAGATACTATTACAAAAAATAGCATCTTTTTAAATTGAGATCGTAGTTTTATATATTTCGTAGTTTCATTATATCTTTTGAAGTTAAGACACTGTAGATACCGTTTGTAAAGGTATCTTCTTAAGTTGGAACACAGATAACTTTTCTAATGACATCTTTTTATGTTATGACATAACGTTTATAATTGTGTTTTCACTAATTGTAACTATAGTTGCTCTTTGGAATGATAAAGTGTAGGTTGAGACCCCGTTCGAATGCGTGTCTTCTTAGTAACTTCGGGTTCAATAGATAACATTTGAAATGACATCATTCTTAAGTTAAGATGTCTGTAGTATCTGTCGCACTGGAGTAATACAACCGTCTATTGTCGACGGTCCGCGATCAACCCCGGAGGGAATCATCCGAGGACACCACCTCGTAATTTTGAACAACGGTCAGATGACTAAGTCGACGCATGAGCTGGCACCCCACTCTCCAAAGTAACACACCACACCAATGTGAGGACATTTGAGGCCACGACAGTGCTCCAACCCCACGTACACAGACGGTTTTTGGTTGGATTGAGTTTCGAACTCAACCAATCAACTTCGAGCAACCCTCCGGCTGCTAATCCGTGACTCTATCTACTGGACTACCACATTCCCTGACACAGAATAGAAATACTTCCAGGTAAGTTACAGGAACCAAACCTGCGCCTCATACAACTCGCAGGTTTCTAACGCAGTAGAAAAATCCACAATGCCACGACGACCCCTCTTTAGCATTGGGAGATAAAAAGTCGCTCGTTTCAAGCAGTGTCCTGAACTTAGTCGGGACCGTGGTAGCCCGGATGAAAGAGTAGAGGATTGGCAACCGGAGGGTTTCAATTCGAAACTCAATCCAACTAAAGACCGTGGTAGCCTGGTTGGAAAAGTAGAGGATTGGCAACTGGAGGGTTTGAATTCGAAACTCAATCCAACTAAAGACCGTGGTAGCCCGATTGGAAGAGTAGAGGATTGGCAACTGGAGGGTTTGAATTCGAAACTCAATCCAACTAAAGACCGTGGTAGCCCGATTGGAAGAGTTGAGGATTGGCAACCGGAGGGTTTGAATTCGAAACTCAATCCAACTAAAGACCGTGGTAGCCCGATTGGAAGAGTAGAGGATTGGCAACCGGAGGGTTTGAATTCGAAACTCAATCCAACTAAAGACCGTGGTAGCCCGGTTGGAAGAGCAGAGGATTGGCAACTGGAGGGTTTGAATTCGAAACTCAATCCAACTAAAGACCGTGGTATCCCGATTGGAAGAGCAGAGGATTGGCAACCGGAGGGTTTGAATTCGAAACTCAATCCAACTAAAGACCGTGGTAGCCCGATTGGAATAGCAGAGGATTGGCAACCGGAGGGTTTGAATTCGAAACTCAATCCAACTAAAGACCGTGGTAGCCCGATTGGAAGAGCAGAGGATTGGCAACCGGAGGGTTTGAATTCGAAACTTAATCCAACTAAAGACCGTGGTAGCCCGATTGGAATAGCAGAGGATTGGCAACCGGAGGGTTTGAATTCGAAACTCAATCCAACAAAAGACCGTGATAGCCCGATTGGAAGAGCAGAGGATTGGCAATCGGAGGGTTTGAATTCGAAACAATCCAACTAAAGATCGTGGTGTATGTGGGGAATGGTGCGCATTAAATCTCTCGTGGATTCAAATGTCCACACATTGTTGTAGCGTGGAAGTTTGGAGAGCGGGGTACCAGCTCAGATGTTGACCTCATTATCTGACCATGGCTCAAAATGACGAGGAGTTGTCCTCGGATCTTTCCCTTCAGGATTGATCCCGGACGGTCGCCAATAGTACGTTGTGTTGCTCCAGTGTGACGTTAATTCAACTACCTACCTGAACTGAATCGGTATAAAAGATGTGGGTACCTTGAAAGCGTAGACGAGATTAATTTGTTTTCTCAAAAATATTCTACCGCATTTAGTTTCATATCAAAACGTACTAGCGTCGATGTTCAACTTGTAGTTCCACATAATTTTTCACATAAAAATTTTAATTAAAAAATGGGTAATTTAATGAATGATTTGCAACTTTTCTTTTTTCTGATTAGCAAGTTTTCCTCGACTTTCATTACATCGTGCTTTTACTTGTACCCCAAAAACCACCCTCAGGGGCACATCTTCTATAGGTGTTACTTGCACCACAACCCCGAGTGATCTTTTCTCCCTTTTGTGTTATCATTGACACAACCAAACCATCCAACAAGACCAAAAAGAGCACGAGAGTAAAACACTTACACAAAAATTTATTGAAAATACTAAAGAAACAAAATAGAAAACAGAACAAAACATTAGGTGCTCGAAGAATACAACCTAGCCCTGACTGGCAACTGAACATTAATGGCGGGAACAGTCCCGGGGAAAAGTCACTACACCATTTTACGAGCCAGCCTTGAAATTAAGTTCGAGAACGTTGGGCGCCAGTTTTGTGTCAGCATTGTTCCAACAAGACCAAAAAGAGAACAAGGATAAAACACTTACATAAAAATTTATTTAAAACACTAAAGAAACAAGAAATTAGAAAAAACATTAGGTGCTCGAAGAATACAATCTAACCCTTTCATGGCTGACTCGCAACTGAGCATTAATGGCGGGAATAGTCCCGGGGAAGTCACAACGCCCTCTGGTGGTACGTTGGCTATCTACACTTTCATTTTTAAACCTAGCGCATCCTTCTGCTTTCTCTTTTTCTTCATGCTTCTTTGTGTTGTCTGTCTTGTGTTTGGAGCAGCTTGGCCAAATATGGCCCTTGCGCCATCAAACCCGAAAACAACACCCAAGAACCACGATATATTTAAGAGTTACTATTTTATGAAAAGAAATTCACTGCTCAGAGTAGCGTGTAGAAGAGAGAAGCCTGGAAAAGGGACTTGCGCCACCGTTCCGCGTGGAGATTTCTCCTGTGGGAAGTGGCAGAAAGATAAGGCTTGTTTTCGTCAAACCGATCCATCCATATCCAGTTCTCACAGCCAGGGCGTTAAGTCTGGGGGGTAATTATTAGAAAATCGATGTTCTCTTCATTAGAGCCACTTTATCCTGACGCGGAAGGGAGGGGGGGTGTTTCCTGAAACGCTGTCACTCACGCGGCAGACGGTTGTAAAACGGGAGTTTTTATTTGTGTTGCCAGATTTCGTTTATCTGCTTCTCCGGTTACGCCGTGGAGGACAGAATTTTTTTCCCCGCTCAATCGTAAAAAATGGATTTAAGTATGCGGAGTTAAAAAAGATTGATGGAAATAATTTTTTTGTATTTCAAATTGGCCGCGTTTAATTCGTTTGTAACGATGCTGCGCTTTGTTAATCTACAAGGGTATTTCTGGTTTATTTCTGTTAAATTTTTTTAATGGCAACATTTTTTGATTGGAGCTGCCATATTCTCAGTGTTTAAACAGAACGAAGCGTATGTGTCAATTCGATTTTGAATAAAAAATAATCGAATCTACTGCAATCGAATTTAGTTAGATATGAGATTTTTTATATCTTTAGTTAGAGCATAAATGAATATAACAGTAGCAATATTTTAACTATTTTATTAGTTTAAATATTTTTACATAAATCTAAATTTTGTGAAATAACTTGGATGGTAACAAAAATAATGCTTCGAAAAATATGCTCTGAAGGGAAATAGTATTGATTCCACCCAAGAGAGAAACTCTTTCTAAAAATAATTTCTTCAATTTGTTTTTGTTAGTTAACGACTATAATTTAAGTGTTTATTTCTTAAGAGTTTTCTAGCAGTAACACTAACAAAAGAATACTTATGATTATTCTCCGACTAACGTTTTACTTAGCTTCTATCTGTAAGCTTGGGCCGCGGTAACCCGGTTGGTAGAGTAGCGGGTTAGCAATCGGAGGGTTGCGAGTACAAACCTCGATCCAACCAAAGACCAACATGTGTATGGGGATGATGCACGTTAAATCTGTCATGGCCTCAAATGTCCTCACTTCGACGTGGTGTGGAACTTTGGAGAATCCTGCTCAAGTGTTGACCTCGTCATCTGACCGTGGTTCAAAATGACGAGGTATTATCCTAGGATCTTTCCCTTTTGAATCTATCCCTATCCGTCGCGATATCCCGTTGTGTTTTTCCAGTGAGACGTTAATTCAACTACCCTATCTGTAAGTCGTTGGTCTTACTTGATCTAATTTGCCGTCGTGTTACAAAAGAAAATGACCTTAGGGAGAGAGCGCCAAACGAAATAAAACCACCTTTTTTGCAGTTTTACCAACTTAGCAAAATTTTGTTTTTGAATTCAAAATTTTGCATTGAAATAATAATAGAGGAACAAATATTGATCTAAGGATCTGTAAAGGTAAAAGAAGGTAGAGGCAATCTATATGACAGAACTAAAGAACGATGAAACATAAGACGACCTAGTATTCAGGAATTTAAATGTATTTTTCCCTTTATAAGTGTTTAACATTGAACTGTGTAAAAATGCTTAAGAAAACTGAGTGTATGGATCATTGTGTAACTTTTCAATTTATTTTTCATATATTATTACCTAACTAGCGTACCCGTGCTAGAATTCTAGCATGAACAATCCTCCCAACGCCTTCATCCGTTGTAAGGTGAAAGATATAAGCGATTTTTTATATCCAAAATATCAAAAAAGTTTATTCAATCACTATTTACAACGCTTCCTCCTTGAGATCACTGTTAGCGTTGTTCCAACCATTTGTGTAAAGCACGTAATTCTTCCGCCAAAAGGCCTAATAAGGTTACCTTAACTCTCAAGAATTCACAAAAATAAGTCGTGTTTTCAATTCTTTTTAAATCTGAACCTCGCGTAGAACATGCGTCGTTTAATTATCCTTATATCATCAAATCACATATTCATAAATTATTGATATTATGGAAAGAAATGAAAAACCAGTTCAATACATAAATAAATAATTCGTCGCGTGTAATAGGCGTAAAACGGATCTATACTATAGAAATAATATAGATGATATTTGCATAAATACCTTTATCAAAGTTAAGAGTGTATCTATTCAAAGTTTACGAATAATTAACGATTTATTTGGGAAGCTGCACATTGGACTGACATGCAACATATATGCATGTAAGACGCCATGTTTTCAACCCAGAACAGAATACGCAGACCATATCGGTAGTCAACTTCTTACCACTACTTAATGTTAGATTCGCGATTTTTTAGTTGGTTGTTTTCCTAGTACGAAGTATTCACTTGCAAGAAAGAGGGATTTACAGAAATTGTGTGTGTAGGGCAAGTAAGTATTCCCTCAGTTTCTGTTTATGTTTGAAGGGCTTCGGGCAACGTAATATGCCACAGAATGAAAATTTTGCAATGACAATCTATACATATAAAGCAGAGTTGGCATCTGTCTGTCTTTCTGTTCTCTATACAAATTTACACCGTTTGACCAATCTACACCAAATTTGGTACTCTTATTCTTTGGAACCCTGCGGGTAACGTAGGCTACATATTAACCCCCGTTCTATTTGTCTTCGGTGTCAGAGAGGTGTATCGTCCCGTCATCCTGGACAAAGCACTTGCTAGAGGGCGCTCTCTCCCGGTCTGGCGGTGCAGATGACGTCAGAACATCTACAGGAGTCGCCTCTCAAGATAACCTTGGAGTTTCTATTTAGAATCTTAGAGTATGATGCAATCGCAGATGGGTGCGGTTGCGCTGAAAATCGCTCAGTATCTTCGTTTAAATATCCCGTCTGTAAATTCTTAAACTGGCTTTATTGTTGGAATGTAAATATTTATGATAATATAAGATTACTTTCACAGAAAGTGGTATTTTTAATCGTCGATATGGTACAGGGGCTAAAGACAATTCAAAATCCTCATAGGAATAACATTACGTATTTATACGATCAATGTCAGACCAATTCACACTAAATTTGGTACATTCATCCTGTAGAGTTCTGCGGGACTCATAGGCTACATATTAACCCCGTTCGATTTGTCATGGGTCTGCAGGAGGCTAAAAACAATTCGGAATTTCCATAGGAATAATATTAAGTAATATTACGTTGAATTATAAACAATTCAACCCGAGCAACGCCGAGTAATTCTGCTAGTAAATAATAAAATAAAATAAATGTAACTAACTAAATAATTAATTAAATAAATAAAACAAAGTACATAAGAGGATCAAAAGAATTTCGGATCATTTGAATGAATGCGCAACACAAAGTTTCAGATAACGTGACCTTTTGAATAGTAGGAATAGTTATAATTTTGGAGTTTTTCAAAACTTGAGAATTACTAGTCTGAAAAATTTGAAAAGTGGCTTATCCAAAGTGGTTTCCCAAAGCATTTGTTTAAAACTTTGAACGTCACGATATTTCCGAGAAATTACTGTTGCCTTACAATGCACAAAGTGACTAATTACCCTCATCTATTTATTGGTTGAAAGAACCTAAGGAAGTTTCGATTGATCAAGTAAAATAGGTTAGAAGTCATACAAATTGTGGGTTATATGGTAGAATAGAGACATGTCTTTCAGAGGATAAATATGGGTTCAGCTTTATTTCTTTTTGAAGAGTAAGCGTGTGACGCATATTTTCTTAACAAATATGAGAGGCTTTCTATCAAGCTAAATGTAGCAATGGATGCAGTGTTTCCTATCCGAATATGACGTGAATCAACTTTTATTTCTCGATCGAATACTTTTTCAACACGTCGCCAATAAAAATTCTAATAATGAACAAAAAGGATAAATAATCTTTACCATTGAAATGAATAAATAATAAATGAAAATAATGTAATAATTATTATTTATTTTATAAAATAATATAACAATTTTATGAAATAAATAATGAATAATATAATAAAATACTAAAAAATAAATTCTGAATTGATTTCTAATAATTGATTGATCAACGTGGATTAGTTTAAATGCCAAACGCAATAAAAATTCTAAACAATGAATTCCGAATTGAGTACTGATAGTTGCGATAAACTACATTTTAAGGTAATCCCGAAATGTATTATTATGCGAGAGCATTTGGATAGCAGTACATTCTTTGCATTCCGTCTGGCTTGTTTACGCTGAAATTCCCTCTTATAGATATAATTAATTTTTGTACTGTTTTACACCTATTCCAGTGATTTTATTTTCTATTATTTGTTCATTCTAATTAGCCTGGAAATTTTAAATCTCCTTTCATGTCGACAGACCAATTATTTTCGGAATTAACTATATTTTGTAAAATTTACATTTTTCTGTGAAAATATATTTTATCTTACTTAGCCGCGTCTTAATGAAGTAAACTTTTGTTAATACAATACAACCGATAAATTTATGTTGATTACAAAAACCATACAGAGGTAACGAATTCGAAGTTAGTCTATTCGAAAAAATATTTAATTTAACTAACTTTTCTAAACCCGACTAGTACCATGCCGATTGGAACTTTCGCTTCGACAAGTAGTTTTTATTCTATCTAAAGTAGCCCTATAAAGAATGTTTTTAATCTACAGCATGAATAAAACGACTGAGTTTATTTTACATATTTCATTGTGTTCTTTTAGTTTTCAATTTTTCCATTTCGAATGAAAATTAATTTTATGTAAATGAGTAGGAGTAAGGCTTAATTTGAAGTTCGATGTATTTTATAAAGTGATTCTTTAACTTAGTGGTAGATTAGGGAAACGAAAAATGCAAGTTAAAATGAATGAAAGTAACTAAGTAACATAATACTTATCAGATTTTGGTTGGTTGGGTTTCATAACGCAGATTTGACCATGCTTCACCAAACACAAAAGCGACAATGTCAAGTAATAGGTATACACCCAAGAAAAGACAGATATAACACAAAAGAGAGAAATATACCCAGGGAAAGTGAGAGGAATCGAATCTATGCCTCCTGCAATTCACAGTTTTCTATCATAGGCTTAAAATATGACATGTCGTCTAGTTGTCACGAGACTGCTCTGTGAAAAATTGACTCAGTTGGCCGATTTGGCATTTTATCGCCTCGTTTGGCGATATAAACATCTTATGACATGGTAGATGTCTTACTGTACATTTCTAAAGAGTGGCGACAAAAATGGTGAAATCGCCAAAGTCTACTACTTTGTCGCACGGATCAATCAGATGATAAATCAATGGACAGATGTCTCTCTTCCCATCAACCAATCAGAGGATGAATGTTCTTTTCCATCCGGCAGACGAGAGAAATCTACAGGTCATGTTACTACTACTTTTGCATGATCCCCTGGGCACATAAAGTTACCATTACTCACTCTAATTTTATTTTTGCTCTATGGTGGCTGGGACAGTAAGAGAACCCACTGAGCAACATCAGATTTTTTCGTGACTTATACTAAAGAAGAATGTACTGTGTGTAAAATCTTGTCCGTTACATTAATAGATTTGTGAATTAATTTATTCAGGGGTAATTTTTAATAGTGGTCATGTGGGTTTTCACTCCCGGGTTAAGGTAGTCATGTTACCCCTCGTGTAGACAACAGACGTATAAACGAGTGAAAATATTTTTATGAAATGTGACAAAGCTAATTCCAGTACATTCTAAACAAAGCGCATTAATCCAGCCGCCTAAAAGTGTAATTTGATTACTTAATCACCAATTCGGACCATACTCTACGAATCGATAGCATTTAGTGATGAAAGAAATAAGAAAGTTGGAAGTAAGTCCCTTCCACGAGCGAAACAGTTCTTTGCTTTTTGCACGCGGGGTATTTGTTTTCGAATATTTTTTCCCCCGCTGCAGCCGATATAATATATTAGCGGCGGGTCCTTAAGGGAAGCAGATTATCGGATAGAAGAAAAAAAAAGAAGCGAATAATTCCATTAGTGGTTCCCTGCCCCCCTATTGATTCGTTCTCCCCTGTGTCGTTCACATGTCAAGACTGGCACGTGATCCTGGAAAGAACTCCACGTAAATATCGGGATGGAAGGTGCACAGCTCCGACTCAGTTTCCCGGGCCTCAGAACGGCATTCTGAGGTTTTTTTGCTGTCGTCATTGGTATTGGTTTTGATATCGATTTGATGTGATTCTTTTTTAAATATCTAGCGCCGTATTGCTTTTGTATATTACCGTTTATGACATGAATCGTTACTATTTTAATATAGACAGCTTCCTGTTGATGGTGGGAAAAGGGCATAGTATTTTGTTGAGACGTACAATGATACTGGTACTGGTTTAATCTCAAACTGCGTTTCACTTTAACTCTCCACTCCAAGTGTTTTATACGAGATATTTCGTCCATCAATATCTGACCAAGTTTGCTAATGACGAGATATCTCGACATCAAGGTATTGTTGATTTTTTTGACGATGACGAGATCAATATCTGTTCAGTCTTCTAAGGACGAAATCAAGATCTGGTCAGTGTTTTTTTTAATGACGAGATAACTCGTCCATTAAGATCTGATTAATTTTATCAATGACGAAGTATCTCGTCATCAATGTATTGCCGATTGTTATTATGGTGACGAGATAAAGATCTGGTCAGTTTTCTTCTGATGACGAGATATCTCGTCATCAGTCTATATCTGACCGATTTTGTTAATGAAGATATGGCTCGTCATCAAGGTATTGTCGAATTTTTGATGATGACGAGATAAAGACATGGTCAGTTTTCTTCTAAAGGTGAGATACCTCGTCAAGACAACCACCTGAAGTTTTAATACTAGAATTTTCAACCAATTTCATCTCAACCTTTTGAAAAGATTCCCGAGTATCCTTTATTACATTATCGAAACGAAAGAGCAAGATTAATAATACTGGAAAACACTTTGGCTGAACATGCTTACCTAACCCTCCTTGGTGGTTGTCTCGACGAGTTATCTCGTCATTAGCAAAACTGACCAGATCTTGATGGACGAGATAACTCGTCATTCAAAAAACTGACCAGATCTTGTCATCATCAAAAAATCGGAAATATCTTAATGACGAGGTATCTCGTCATTAGGAAAATTGGTTAGATCTTGATGGACGATATATCTCGTCGAAACCACTTGGATGGCTAAAATTGGAGGCATACTGCGCTTGTCTTTCAGGTGCCTCTATATTTTCCTGACTACGTGCAAGTGCACGCCTAACCACCACTCAGGAACCCTGACTACGTGTATTCTCCTCGTTTTCAAGGTATCATTTTAATTTAATATTTCTGAGGAAGAACAAAGATGCGTCCACAGCAAATCCGCTTCAGTTTACTTTCACCAAGGACAATTACTCTAACTCTTACCAAATACAAACCTTCGTTAACACGAGTTTTGTGCCACCGTCTGTTCATTGTAGCGGAACAATAGTTCGATACTCTGCACTCGGCAACTTTTGTTTGTATTCCACTCGTCGCCTGAAGTCCCAGCGATGTCGCAGGGCTATTAGCCACAAAAGAACTTTTGTTGCCGCAACGATTTTTGTCCCGGAGCATCGTGTGAAGGTTTGCACATTTCAGAACATCCCTGTTTGCTTAATATTGTTCTTGTTTAACTTCGTGGTTCCCATTCTTGTCTCTATATGTCTGTTTCGCATCCTCGCGAGAGATGGGATCCGGTTGAGCGGTTTCGAAAAGAAACACGGTTGTGAGAGAGTTAAAAAGAGTTTGAAGCTCCTCTCTTGGGTCGTATTTAACTATCTATGGCACTTCTAAGCATTGGCTGGCGAAACTGACTTGGAGGGGAATGGGAGAAAGTTTACGGCGTTTGTTTTTTACAGCTTGTAAACCCTGTCTCGATTTGCTCATGTTCATGAAGTGTTTCTGTGCTCTGATAAACATAGATGGAACACGAAAATGGTAAAACGAAATAAACCTATTTGCTCCTAACTTTTATTTAATTAAAAAGTAATAAATTTATAGCAAACGTCTTCGTAAATTAAAATTATGGGTGTAGATAATAAGACAGTGGATCATTAAGTGTATCAAAGCGGGTAAATGATTCCGCTTCAAAACACAGAGTTAATCATCGTTATTTATAACTTCATTCTTGCCTATGATCTTATAAAGCAGGTTGGTTTGTTGAATCGAGTATTATGGCGCAAGGGCCATATTTGTCCATGCTGCGCCAAACACAAGACAGACAAAATCAAGTAATATATACACAAGGAACGTTTTCCTAAAAAGAAGAGAGAAATACGCACAGGGAAGAATAGAACCTGCGCCTCCTACTTTCTGCTCACAACGTTAAACTCACTAAATGTGTTTCTAAAGAAGAAATCTAATCTTCGTGCAAAGGAAAAAGGACTTAGTGGATTTCATCAGTTTAAAGTTCACCCTTTTCTTGTCTAGAAAAGCTAAAAACCTCACATCTTTAAAATTTTGTCCTAGTATGTTTCATTTATGAGTTGACGACATATAATTACAAATAGTTATAACATATCCAGATTGCCATTATACTTAAATTTGTATTAGTATTTGTTAAATATAACCCTGTATGGTTGGGTGGTTTTCATGGCACAAAGGCCATAAATGGCCCCACAAGATGCGCCAAACAACGTCAAGTAAAAAGATATAAACACTCAAGGAAAGTTTTACTCACATAGAAGATAGAAATACATCCAAGGAAGTGGGTAGTTGAATTAACGTCACACTGGAGCAACACAACGGGCTATTGACGAAGGTCCGGAATCAGTCCTAAAGGGATAGGTCAGAGGACACCTCGTAATTTTAAACCACGGTCAGATGACTAGGTTAACACCTGATATTCTGCTTTTTTTAAACATTTACCAGAGTCATCTTTAAACAATCATATAGCCCTAAAAATAGTAACATGTCTTCAACAAAAATGAATAGATGTTGGAGACATGAAACGTATATTTCTGGATTTCTGGCTCTTGTTAGCACATCAGATAAACTTTCTAGCGAACGTTTTCTTACTATGTAATAAAATAGTTACTTTTAAGATTTTGTTCGATGTCAACCATTTAATTCATCTTTTATGTTTATCACGACTTAAATGTTTTCATAACGGCTCAAATTTGCAAATATTACTTCAATAACACTTCTAATGCTAAAACATTCGTATTACTTACATAAAGGAGATACATTTTTTGCAGTTAGATTGAATTTGCGTACGTTTCAAAAGTTGATCCTTACCGTTGCATCCCTAACAAGACCGTTATGATATATGAACGTCTAGAATGTGCTATTTAATGACGTCATCCCAACAAGAACAACAAAAGACGAAAAAGCATTAAAAAATAATTCCCATCCAGCAGTCAAAAATACTTCCCGAATAACCCACGCATATGATCTACTCATTCACCGAATAAATAAATCCTTTGGCTTTCAAACGACAATAAATTCCCATTCCACCCCACACAAAAAAATCCCGAATCGAAACCGTACAAATTGATGTTAAACAATATTAGTTCCCTTTTAGCTTCCTTTTTTGCGTGGAAGAAAACCCGGCATCACAAGACGTGTTCGCGATCGCCATGGCAACGACGACGCTACTCTCGGCCCACCGGTGCATTGATCCTGATAGTCACGTGGCGGCATTTCAATAGAGCCGGAGAATCAACCATTCGATCTTGATAGGAATAGTTGTTGTTATGAAGGGAGAATTGAAAGAAAAATGTCGGTGGGGGAGCAGGCCGTGATTTAAACAGTCAGAAGAATGGAAACCAAAATGAATATGGCAAACAACTGAGAGATTTTTCTTGGGGGGGGGGGGAAAACCCAGGAGAAAGAGAATTCCAATTCTCTTATTCTTTTTTTGTAAAAGCATGGACATGTTGGTGCGTTGCTTTCTGTTCTGTTGGGATATATAATCGATCCCTTAAACTCGACAGCGATGTTATTCGGTATTTTATTCGTGATATACGATTTCACTCCTATTTCTTTTCTCCGCTACATGGTATGGTTGAGAACTTAGTATCTTTGTTTATGTTACCCTAGATGTTTCCGTCCGTACTAATAATTTACTACTAATATATATATATATATATATATATATATATATATATATATATATATATATATATATATATATATATATATATATATATATATATATATATATATATATATATATATATATATATATATATATATATATATATATATATATATATATATATATATATATATATATATATATAATGTTTACTTCGCCCCTTATAGTTATCGTAGGTAATTTCTAACTCTCGAACACACTAGTTTGTCGAAACTACAATTTTACTGTAGTACTTTTAAGGTTGTTTGGGTGTATTGATACCTCGATAATACTTCGTCGAGACAACCACCAAGAGGGTTAAGTACTTTAGAAATATGTATTGGAATTAAGTATCGATATCTAATTGAAGCCAATACATTAAGGGTAGCCAGTAAGTCACTTATATCGAAGAAACAATAATAGTTGCTGTACAACCTTATACCGATTCTTTAAAATCGTATCGGCTTTTTGTTTGGTATATATGGTATATTGGATAATATTCTAAACTAGGATATTTAAATTTAGTGTTTTGTTGATTTTTTCAACTGATTCAAATTTCCAATTGAGTTTTGAATAATGCACACTAGGATGAGCGATTGGTTCCACAAATCGAACATTCTTGCTATTTCTGTTTTTATTTCGTCACTTATAGAAAGCAACACGAGGTCGATTGAGAGAATGTATTAAATGATTGTCAGTAAATAAACAAAAACAAGTGCTGCTGTGCTACTGTTATTGTTATTCATTACATTGGAGTCAATAGTTAACGAAAGATAGACCTGTGTGAAAAATACTATCACAGGATGTGCAAAAAATGTCATAATTTTAAAGAAACGTAAATCTTAAAAAACATTCCAGAAACAATATTCTTTTCACTAAGAATTTTTAGTTTTGATGGAAATATTTTATCTCCCGTCAGTAGTAAAAAACATGGAAAAATTCATTAGAGCGTGCACTTCACGGAGGAGAAATTAAAAAATATAGGTTTCATATGAATATAATTTTAATAAAAAATGTACTTTTTAACAAGCTTAAAGGAGTCAGATAAAAGCTCAACCATTTTTGTTGGCTCTTTTATTCGACAATAAAAGTTAAATTGTCCTAGGATTTTGTATGAGATACATTTGGTTGAAAATCGAAGATAACAAAGCAAAACAAAGAATGTGCTAAGCGCATTAGGGAAATAAATATAAGTCC
The DNA here is from genome assembly GCA_933210815.1 of Meta bourneti. Lineage (NCBI taxonomy): Eukaryota > Metazoa > Arthropoda > Arachnida > Araneae > Tetragnathidae > Meta > Meta bourneti. The sequence goes on from OW119922.1 coordinate 93,796,317, forward strand.
TGTAACCAGACTAGAACAACGCTTTTCAATTTTTTATGAAGTATATTCTTTCTTCTCAAGCATTACTGATACTTAAAGTTTCAGACTGTCAGATGATACTGTTTCTTGGAACTAAATGGTATTTTAAAATAATAATTTGTTTACGTTCTCTCAAGTAAATTAATGTTTTCTAAGTTTACATTTCAAGCAATAACAAGATAACCAGGAAAACGTAGTTCACTGGCATAAATGAATTGATTTAGACTTAGAAATTAAAACTGAAAAAAAAAAACACAGAATATCGTGACATTATTTTACAAAATAAAGCAGATAGAGGTAGGCAATAAATTTGAAGCTTAATGCCAGTAAATAAAATTACGACACTATGAATTATATCGCATCTTACTAGACAAAAAAATATTTGAAGTACTTCTGTTTGACTCTACCTCGTTGGCGTGGTGTGAAAATTTGGAGAGTGGGGCAAAGACGTGAGATGTAAGTAGAGTTAGTACTGCTATTGAGAGAAGCCTCAAAAAGTGTGACCAACATATCGACTAGTAGTCACGTGAATTCTCTGGGAAAATCGACTTGATTGGCCAATTCGGCATCTTATCGTCTCTTTTGGCGATATAACATCTAATGACAGTGTAGATGCTTGAATTCTCATTTCTGTGGAGTGGCGACAAAATTGGGGAAATCGCCAAAGTCTACTCTGCCGCGCTGACGAATCAGATGAGAAATCTATGAATGGGCGTCTTCTGTCCCGTTGACTAATCAGATGATAAATGTTCGGTTCCACTCAGCTGACGAAAGTAGGCTAAGGATCAAGTTACTACTAGTTTTGGTCACATGCTCCTGGGCACATAAAGAGGTTACCATTGCTCACTCTACTTTTATATTTCCAGTATGAAGTGGAGTGCCAACTCAGGTGTTGACTTCGTCATCTGACCGTGGTTCAAAATTACGAGGTGGTGTTCTCGGATCTTTCCCCTAAAGGTTGGTAAAGATGCATTGTAGGAGACTTTTTGTCACCAAGTCAAAATTCATCGCCAAAGGTTTGCCAAACTGAAGCTATGAAACATAAAAAATGAAGGTTATCAAAATTGGCGCCAAATTGCTCACAGAATGGAACGCCCCCTTCAATTCATCTTTACCAAGTTTTTAATTTGTCTAGAGAATAGAAATTGGATTTGTTACAAACGTCTTTTGGGCAATACCAGATTTGTCGAAAATTGTGGACATTGAATAACAAAAAGAATTATTCCAAAGTGAAACCTCATGTCTCGGTAGTGACTGCTTCGAGAGGGGTGTTTGGGACGGGGCATTCATTGTCCACAGTCTTAACGAAGGCGATAAATAATTTTTTTCACACGTTCGTGACTTATCGAAAACATCGACGCTTTTATTATCGATTTCCTCACCCCATCTGAATAGAACTCCACCCCTTTATTGTTCAACCACCCTCCGAACAAGGAAGGGATCTTTATCAATTGCTTTTTATTCTCGATCGGGGGTCTGAAGACGTGCCTTACGGAAGAAATTTCTCCCAGCTATTGCTTGATTATTAAATAATAACAATTATGACGACAATGCTGGCAAAACTGCATTAATAATGATAATAATAACGACAATGAACCAATAATAAAAATGATTATAATGGCAGTCATAATGATAACAAAACACCAATAATAATAACGAAAATAACGATATAATAACCATGAAATAACAAATTGCAATAGAAACGATATAATAACAACAATGATAATAACTATATAATGGCAATATTGATAACAATAATATAATAAACAATATTGATAACAACAACGATATAATAACAATGAAATAACAATAAATTGCAATAGTAACTATATAATAACAATAAATTGCGATAATAGAAACTAAATAATAACTAATGATAATAACTATATTGAAATAACAATATTGGTATATAATATATATGATGTATAACAATAATGATGTATAACAATAATGGTAATAACGATATAATAACAATGAAATAACAATAATCATAATAATTATAATACCTATATAATAACAATGAAATAACAGTAATCAAAATTTTTAGCAACGATATAGTAACAATAATCACAATAATAGCAACGATATAATAATAATCGCAATGCTATAATAACAATAGCTACAAAAATAGATATTAACAATATAATTAACAACAATAATAAAAACAACAGCAGCATGAAAACCGTAAAACAATGCACGACTGTTATTACCAACAATAATCTTAGTATGACAATTATTGTGCTAGTAATACAATTTTGAAAAAAATAGTGTAAAACTAATTAATTATAATAATGGAGCAATAACTATATTCTCCCAATTATTCATTCCATATCAGAGGTTGGAAAAATCTTACCTGGATAGAGCATTTTCACAGTTATGGTCTTACTATCTTATATTTATTTGCTACGATGTTATCCTATTATTTTCTCTGAGAAACTTTTTCTAACAGGCAGATGTAGGTGGCAGTAATATTTCTGCGGAGAAACGTGTTTCCTGTACTTATTCTTAACGTGAAGTTACTTGTCTTGTTTATCGAATAAAAATTCCAAAGAATGAATTCCGAATTGATATATGATAAATGAATGGAAACGGCAATCATTAAACGCCAAATGTCGCTATAACGACAATCAAGTACATTTAAGGCAATACCAATAAATACTGTATGAGAGCATTTGGATAGCAGAAGTCTCCGTTTTCTGTCTGGTACGTTTGTTTGCACTGAAAATCTATCTTGAATTCAGTTCATGTTCATGTTTTCAGTTCTAAAGTTAAAAAGTAGGTAGTTAATTAACATCACACTGAAGCAATACAACGGGCTATTGGCGACGGACCGGGACCAATCCCGAAAGGAAAGATCCGAGGACAACACCTCGTTATTGTGAACCATAGTCAGCTGATGAGATAACAGCTGAGCTGGCACCCCCTTTCCAAGCTTCTACACCACGTCAATGTGAGAACATTTGAGGCCACGACAGATTTAACGTGCAACAGCCCTCAGGTGGCAATCTTTGGTTTAAATCGAGTCTCGAACTCGCATCCCTCCGGTTGCTAATCAGTTGCTCTTCCAAAGTGGGATTACCCCGGACCCTCTAAAGTTAAAAGAAATCAGTGATTTTGTTACGAAAGAAACAGGACTTTAACCCAAAGCAGCAAAAATTATACTAAATAGTGTTTTTCCCGCCAATTCCGTTTCCGTACCACTGTGGGGCGACCACAGAATGCTTCTATGAATTTACTGGTGTTGAAAACTAATTTCAAAGACGGGCACAAGACAGTTTGCAAGCTCGATTCCAACAAATCTACCGGATTGCTTAATACTTGTGTCCATTTCAATTCAATGTTCATTAAGTATACGATTAATACTTCCCGAGCAATGATGGGTGATTCCGATAATATAAAATTTTAATTAAATAGTTTTCAGAGTTTTCCATCTAAGTTTGTCATTGGTGGTGTCAAGTATCTTAATGCGATTGAAGTTATTTGCACGTACGTTTTAAAAATTAGTTTCTAACAGCAAGATTTACTATATTCTCGCAGTAATTCATGCTGAATGACTTAAATCGAATCTCAAGAGAAAATATACCTTTGAAGAGTATGTTTAAACATCAGTCACACAGATTGCGAAAAACAAGCTTAATTGATCACAAAGAGGTAATTCATAACTGCTTTAATGGAATGAAGCACGTATTTAAATTAGCAAACGATGGCAACTTCGGATGTTTTAGTTCGAATCTGGAAACAGAGACAGCCGTACCGGAACAACATTTCCTCCATTATGCTGAGCTTTAATTTTAACTAATTACTGAAGGAAAGCATCAAAGACTTCTGAATGCCATCGATAATTTAGAGGAACGTAGAATTTGCATTCAGCCATTTTGAAAAAGAGAACACGATGATACTAAACGCCTGAATATTCTGACGAATTTAAATACATGTAAAGATATTCTGAAAATTTTCTTCTATTCCAGCTTTTCTTCTTTGTTAAAGATGATACGTCATTTTCATCAAATATTTAACGATCCACGCACTGAAAAAAAGAATCTTTGGAATATGAAAATTTTCTTTCATATCTTTTCACTAGAATATTTTAAGGAAACCAATTAAGAGAGAGAGTTATTTTAACTTTGAAAACAAAAATGATGTAGCTTGCTTAAGAAATAACCATATGAATAAATAATAGTTGGAATTTAGTATCCTAATGATATCTTTTTAGTTGAGAGTATTTGAATGATGATGCACTGAAAAAAATGTGAACACAGCGAAAAACTTACGTGAGGCATAAAATAGTATCATTATTTCAAAGCTTTGACACATAATTTAAATCATCACTTTCAGACTAAATAAATTTCTTTGAAAATGAACGCTCAAAAGTAGAAATAGTGGTTTTGACTGATTGATTCTGTAAGAGTAATGGTTTGGAACAAAAATGTTTTTTCGCTACTTCGTTTCCTTAAAATTTCCAAACGATTTGTTTGTGTATCCAAAATGATTTATCGAATAGTTTGTACAGTTCATTTCTTATACGTTAGAAAACAATTCTTCCGAACGTTTAAAGTGTACTGAAGGTACCCATGGCGCATGGCAAACATCATCAACCAATCACAGTAATAAACCATTTGAGGCTAAAAGGACGGAGCACCCGCATTCCCTGGTTGACTTTTGCTCCGAAAATAAAGGACTTTCAAATATTAACTCGGATTTACGTTAAAAAATTGTTTATGTTTCATGTTTTACCGATTATTTTTTGCCATCGAATTAAAATTATTTATATAGGGGGTTGTCGGGCTTCTGGACTTACATAGGCACTACCTATCTCGTAATTTCTAGTGAAGATAGTAGCCCTCAGGGGCATATCTTTAGGTGTGTACGGGCATCACAACCCCAAGGTACCCAAGGGATCTTCCCTCCCTTGGGTACCCTCACCTATCCTTCTGCTCTTTACTTTTTCTTCCTTCCTCATTGCGTTGTCTGTCTTGTATTTTGCGCAGTTTGGCCAAATATAGCTGATGTATGTTAAATCTATCGTGGCCTCAAATGTCCTCACGTTGGAAGTTCGGAGAGTGGGTGTCAGCTCAGATCTTGACCTCGTCATCTGAACCCGGTTCAAAATTAAGAGGTGTCCTCAGATCTTTCCCTTCGGGATTAATCCCGGACGTCATCCCTAGCCCGTAGTGTTCGTTGTTTCACTGCGACTTAAATGTTCAACTACCTACCAACCACCTTAGTCTATAACTTTTGCCAGATGGTCTAAGCCAGTTTTCAAAAGGACAAAAATTACCGTAGCAACGCTATTTATGTCTGAATGTGGAAGCTACTTTTAGCTCCATAAGAAAACTGAGAAGTTGTTTGTTTCGCTCTTTGATAATTGATGTTGATGACGTCAATGTTCAGGTGAGTAGGCTTCATTAGATTGTCGGGGGAGGCCAGACGTTTATTGTATGAGTCGGGATTGATTTGTCCTCGAGGCTTAGGTGAGTGAATAAACACAATGATCGGAGCACTCCGGGTGGATGGTTTCACCCCGACTCAGTTTGACCAGGCTCTAAGGATGTGTGCCGATCAGGCTTTGATGGATCCGTCGGACGGCAAATCCCTGGGATTGCTTATAATTAGATTGCAGAGTGCCAAAGATACCCAATCCATGGGATTGGTTATGGTTATAATACGTGATGTCCAAGTCAAACATTGCAACTCAAGTAGAGTATTGTATATGCAGTTGTGAAAATAGTTTTGAAAGCAATGATTACGTCTGAAGTAACTTGCACGGATTTTTATTTAAATTATATAATAATTCTTCATTTTAAAAATTTAGCAGTGCCAGTTTATAGTTCGACTATTTTGCGTGCATTTTGTTTCAACTGATAAAAATATATTTTAAAAAAGACTTTTTGATATTTTAATAATATTAAAATAATAATTTATAATATTTGCTGGCCTTGCTTGATTTGAATTCGTAGTGAAAAAGCGATCAGAATATCCCTCTTCTCATTTATTGAAAAATGTAGACGTAATGTTTAAGCCTACAGAAATTAATTTTTCTACTTTTACAACATTTAAAAAATTTCTATAACTTTTATACGTGCTTTATCCATCCACTTTGGTCTGGCGCAGCTTATCCTGTTCAGGAGGACCTTGCTACGTAAAATCCAATCCAATTTTGACCAATCCGCATTAGTCAGTTAAATAAATGTTGGTAGGTAGGTATTTCAATTAACTTCACACTGGAGCAACACAACGAGCTATTGTTGATTGTCCAGGGTCAATCCTGAAGGGAAAGACCGAGGACAACACGTAAATTTGAATCACGGTCAGATGACGAGGTCACACCTGAGCAGGCCCCCCACTTTCCAAACTTCCATACCTTGTAATTTCAATGAAAGGATCGAAGACTACGTAAACACTGAATTATTTAGTACCCTCATATTGAGTAATAAGGAAGAAAATGCATTACCGGCTGCACACATTCTGGTACAGACCGACCAGAGGATGCATATTTCTATTGGTACTAGTTAACACAACTGCAACTATCCAAGACTAATAAAGGACGAGTTAACTCATCCATTTTCGCTAATATATTTTTTTGCGGATGCAGTAAGGATTAACCCACTGTAAGGTCTAATCTATAAATGGTTCATATAGTGTTCCACTGGTAATGGTAATTAATGTTTCACTAACTTTAAAGCTGATTTAACAGATTTCAAAATTTAAGAAATGCAAAGATTTTTACAGGATAAACAAAGTTATAGTTTGCACAAGAGACCATACCCTTAGTAGACAAGGGACCACAGTAGCTCAGTTGGTAGAGTCGAGGATTAGCAAAAGGAGGGTTGCAAGTTCGATATTCCATCCAACCAAGGATCGTCGTGTACGTTGGCGCTGGTCCATGTCAAATCTGTCGTGGCCTCAAATGTCCTCATGTTGGCGTGGTGTAGACGTTTATTGAGTGGGGTGCCAGCTCAGTTGTTGACATCCTTATCTGACTGGGTTCAAATTGACGAGGTTTATCCTCGGATCTTTTCCTTCGGGACTGATCCCGGACCACCGTTGTGTTGCTCTAGTGTGACGTAAATTGAATAACCTTCAATAACCACGTGGACTTACGAATCTTGAGCCGATTGGCTATCGAAGCGCAGGCTAGTGTTTTTGATCACGCTGGATAATCACTATAACCAATCAATAATTTGTCCTACTATAGGATTCATGCTTTTTCCCACAACCACGTGACAGATCTTCAAACCGAGCGACCGGAAGAAATAGCATGAAGCTGCGCCGCGTACATGCTCTGTGTGTTTCATTAGAAGGTCGACGATCCTATATGGGGTATTCGAATATTTTATTTTCACAAAACAGTGCTATCCGTGATAATATTCCGGCAGTCAGCTGATTCAACCTTCTGATCTAACTCCAGATCAAAAGGTTGACTCTGACACTAGATCAGAAAGTTGTGTGTTCATATCTCGTCCGGTCATTTCTTGTTAATGGATAAAGGATAAGGCGAGATGATTAAAAACCCGATTCGAGATTTACCAGACGTAGTTATTTCTACTTACAACAATATTCGAAAACATTAAAAAACGTAGAGATTACAATATGTGGAAAAACACACAGAGGGCAAAAAATATTTTTCGAACAGCAGGTTTTAACCCTCCTGGTGATTGTCTGGACGAGATATCTCATTCAAAGAAAGCTGACCCGATCGTGATGGACGAGATATCTCGTCATTAGAAAAATTGGTCAGATCTTGATGGACGATATATCTCTTAGAGGGTTAAACTACTTAGAGGGTTAATTAAACAAGAACATGAGCACGGGCGCGAGTTTTGATCCGCAGTCGGGAGTTGAGTTGTATACCCGCATCATCTTAAAAACATGATATACTCTCCCACTGGTATGAACTAATCGAAATACGTTTAATACCACTTTTTCGGAATATTCAGGAGTTCCTCAAGAGATATATCCTAACCTTACCACTCCCATGCTTTACAATATCCCGAATACAAAATGTATTCATTTTGGAGTCTTCGGTGTATGGTGGCACATCTCTTCTACGAAAGGAACAAAATGGCGCACAAAAACCCGAAACTGTAACCGAGCCGTTCGTCGGAAAACCAATAAATAAAAACGGCGCTAAGGTGCAATAGACAGAACAATACACCCCTAAAGACAAAAGAGAGGTCTCTCCTTTCTGTTACATAAAAGGCCGAAACTGCAGTAGAAGCGTTTAAAGCGATCCAAACGACGTGATCCACATGACGTTCGACCCATCAGCCGGTAATTCGAGTCACTTCACTTCGTGCATTCCCTCCGAGGGAGAAAAAAGGAATTTCCCGTTGCAAAAGGGAGGGCGTCCCGGGACTATCGGTTAACCATGGGTTTTAACCTTTCCCGACACGTTTGGAGAAAGCTTTGTTCAACCCCTTGAGACTTCGTCGGTACACTGGCAGACGATACTTGTGGTCGGGGAACGAGATTTGAGATGGAATTTGCGTCTGCCAGGTGGGAGAAAAAGAACCGCGAGGAAGGATCCCGTGGTTGGGAAGCGGGGATTTTATTCACTGTCATCAGTGCTGAAGTGATTTGGATCGGATTACTCCATCTAGGATTGTCGTACACATCTTGAACTAGGTTTTCGTTCAAATAGGAGTGGCTCGGTGGGTTTGCCCACTGCGCTGGCAACCTGCGAGTTGTAGGTCGTGCAGGTTCGATCCATCCCTTGGTGTATTTCTCTCTTCTATGTCAGTAAAACTTCTCGTATGCGCGTATGTCCATTACTTGACGTTGTCTGACGCATGTTGGCCAAATAGCCCTTGCTCTATAAAACACAACCTTTAACCCTCCAAGTGGTTTCAACAAGATATCTTGTCCATCAAGATTCGACCAATTTTTCTAATGACGATATATCACGATATGTTTTGCCAATCTTTTTATGAGGACGAGATAAAGATCTGGTCAGTTTTCTTCAAATGACCAGATATCTCGTCACCAAAGATTTATTCACTTTTACTAATGACGAGATACCTCGTCGAAATAACCACCAGAAGGTTTAAAATAGAGTTTTTATCTGGCTTTATGCATCTTGTTTACTTATATGCACTGGACTAGTTAGCCCAGATATGATTGGTTGTCGCTCCTTGCGGTCATTTTTTGCTTCAAGAATTATTGTTGATAGGAACTTACTGCTTTATACGGATTCCTAACCATTAAAAGCATCCAGACCCAAGAGCACATAAAACGAGACATGGCACTAACTGTTCTGAAACTGTCTTTTGGTTTCTTGGGCTTTATGGCGCAAGGGCCGTATTTAGCCAATCTGCTCCAAACAACTTCTATCAAATGAACACACACACAAGGAAAGGTTTACTGACACAGAAGAGAGAAATACACCTATGGAAGAATTGAACCTGCTCGGACTACAGCTCGCAGTTTACTAGCGCAGTGGGAAAAACCATTGAGTCTCCATCCCTATCGATATATTTATTAAAGAAGCGTGCTGTCGTGGTATTTTGTGTGGTTCTGAGTTCTATATATTTTATATTTAACATTTGAATATAACTATTTTAATATTTTATACATTATTACATAGCACTGATGAAAAAGAGTTGATATTTATTCACTAAGATATAATATGCGACACATATTTGGATGGCTGTGACTATAAAATGCTGCTTAATCTATGCTTTTTGCAAAAGTTTAGGTGTTTTAGTATAAAAAATGTACTTACTTTACAACTGAGCGATACATTAACTAAATGGAGTTAATTTGATTCATATATATATACAAACTATTATGCGAATTAAAGTTCTGACTATACATGAAAAATTAATGCGCATGGGACCTATAAATTTTTGCTAATGTATCATCATTTTTGACCACATTTTATGGAATAACTTCCGCATGACTTAATAATCTTAGACTAAACTTTATGACTACTTTTTAGTAGAAAAAAAAACAATCTGTAAACTTCATAACAATCGTATGATATCAGCAATTGCTTGCTTTCAAAGTCCATTGTCCCCTTGAAGAAAAATTGAACTAATTGTTTACATTGTGTGCGTTTCTGGAAGAAAAGAAAATTCGACAAAAAAAATCTTTTATATGAAGCAGACGAATTTGTGGAAAAAATTCGAATTTCAATTAAGGATTTTAAATTAATAAAAACAGGTAAGACCTTCAATCCTCAATCACAAATATAGTCCCTTCGAATACAATCTAGCGTTGGCTTTTGTTTGATTTGCGATGAAAAACGAAGAATTAACAAAAAAATGGCGTCGCCGTTCGACGGCAATAAAAGAATTACTTCGAAGAAAAAACGAAGAGATGTACCGTTATTTTCCAAATGAATGAAAAATCGATCAAGCGCGTAATTTATTTAGGATTAAATTTTGATTAGTTTTTAACGACTTTTATATCATTCTTTCTCATTCCGATTTCTATAAAACTTCCTAAATGACAGATTGCAGATTTATTAAGACATAAAATATATGCGTAGTGAAAGCTATTTGTTACCCATTTGCAACACGTGAAAGGAGATTTTATTTCGCTATTTTTATTCCCCTTTTATGTAACGACAACAGATTTAGATATGCAAAGCAGGTCGTAATTGCTTCCTTTTAGTATACGGATTATAAAGACCTAATTCTTTCATGTTCGACATTTTGAATATCTCAACTTTAACACCACAAAGAAAAATGGGAAAATATGTGTGGAATTGGGGGTTTCCTAGATTTTTTCCCTTTGAAAGTGGGAAAAATGGAACTCAAATGATTTATAGTATAGTTTCATTTGACTTTTACTTTTAAGTCACAATTCCAATTTATGCGCATGTTACTTAGCTCTACGGATTTGGTTTCCTAATTTGTCGTGATTTCGCATCTGTTGGTGATTTATAAAAAGGAATGTCCTCAAATTCCATGATTCTTAAGGATCATTAGATTTAGAAATTACAGAAAAAGTTTCTCATAATTAACCCTATGTGGAGTGAAGTGAGGTATTCTGACTGTTCTACAGCTCTAGTTATAAAGTACTACTCTGTAATTACTAATATTTTATTGTATATTGTTAGTCTCTAAATTACTAATTTTCAATACTTAGCTTCGCTGATGACAATGTAATTTTTAGCAATTTTGTGGCTTTTGACAATTTTAAAATTTGATGCTAAATGGTTCTTAAGAACACTGAAGGATTACATGTTGTATGGTTGTTAAAAAATATATGCCATCTCTAACTTTTATAAACTAGATGTAGATAATACTTCTGTATGCCTGAAGTCTAAAGAAATTCCCAATTTTGAAGCGAGGGGATGGAAAGTTTACATGAAATATGTGAAGATTGATGCAGGCTAATTTTAAAATTGAGAAAAGTGAATTTTTATTGTTTTTTGGATTTTGAAATTTCCATTGAATCACAGAGAATTGTTGCGATTGTGATTGCCAATTTCAAAAGGCACACTTCATTTAAATAAAAAATAACTGGTTGTTTTTGCAAAATTACGTAACGCATCTTCTCCTATCCCTTGGGAATTGGAAATGAAATAGACATGCGACCGAGGTGGCATGCCTATCCAGAAAGTTGGAGCATATTACATCTATACATTATTACGTCTGTACATTGTAACATCTATACAGTAATTACATATATACCATCATATTTTGTATACAACATGCAAAAAAAGTTGATCACTTGTATTAACCAAGTCTTGATGAGTCTATGAATCTCACCATGCCAATAATTTTGACCCTCGAACCCTTCTTACAAACTATGTTCCTGAGGCATGCGATTTTAAGGTGGTCGGCAGATGTCCTTATACGCCATCATGATGCTATAAGGTTCTGTGATGTAGTGAAAATGTGTGCCGATTTCACCACAGGAACAATTTTCCAAATTGATTTTTTAAACCTCTTTATATAGGATGGAAATGGATCATGTTCTGTGAAGAGTCTCTTCCCTGGTCCAACTTGCTGATTTCAGTGACACTCTTGACAATACATCATGAACCGTCCTCCCTGTTTCTCCTTTATCCCATTCATTTGAGAAAGTCAAATCTAGCGTAGTTTATTCACGACGACTAGCAGTCACGTGATATTGGAAGCGAATATTGGCCCGCTATGTAATTAAGAAAGATACAGCTGATAGCATTCGGAAATAAATATGGAGTAAAAAATATGGGGAAAATAGCATGAGTGCTTATTAATGTGAAACATTGTAGAAATTTCTACAAATGTCGATAAAAATTACTTTTCTAACATTAAAAAGAAATTTTTTCTATAAAAAATAGCAGTTATTAAGCTCTATATGAGATAAATTCAACCTGAGCAGCTCTAGGTGATTGTAATAGCGTTTTTACAATACCCGATTTTATTTATGAACAAAATAAATATTCCCTCGTTGAACAGCTTGGCCATGTTGACCTCTTGTGCCATAAAAACCCAATCAACCAATCAACTCGTTGAACATAATAACAAAACATTTTTGTATTTTTCTGAAGTTTCAAAACAAGAATAGAACAAAAATCTCATAATTTTTCCTGCTTTTTGGTTTTATGAGGGTCCTCAAGACTAAATTACTAATTTTTATTTTACCTAAGAATTTTCTTTTTGAGAATAATAGTTTTCTTTAGTTTATAGACTCCAATAGAGTTTTCTTTATAGAGATTAAAAGGAACCTTATTTAATAAGATTAGTTTAAGTTAATTTTGATATCTATTAATTTTTGATTATCTGCTCTAATTAAAGTTGGTAGGTAGTTGAACCAATCCGCTACTCTTCCGACCGGGCTGCCGTGGCCCAACTGGTTAGGAGTCATAGGACAATGTAAAATGAGGAACGGATATATACGTGTGAACCCCTCTGGGGGTTACCGACAGTAAGCGAAACAGTATTAAAACTCTTTTTCAAATATTCTTATTTTCCATTTTACGTTAATTTTCAACACAGAGTTTTACTTTTAAATTTTGCGGTTAATGTATGTCCTTTCGCAGAAGCGGTTACTGCGAAAGGACATACATTATAAAAAAGTAACATGTCAAATTGCGTAATTTTTTTAAATTTCAGTGTTACATGGAATTTAAACAACATTGTTAGAAACTGATATAGAATTCAGAACTTTAAACTATTAATCGGATAATTTTATCAATGAAGCGTGAATTTAAAATTAATTGCGAATTTAAAATGCTGACTCCAATTTGCATTCAATTTTCCTGCAGGAGAGTTTTACCATAACATGTAAACTAGTATAAAAGAGGTATCTAGAACTCATATTTCACTACATTAGAAAGTTTAAGATACAAATATTGAAATTCACTTTTCCAGTTACGAGTATATTATACTTCGTTTTCCCTACGTAACATTTTAGAGAATTCATCTTTTATGAAAATCTGTAATTGAAATGTTAGCTTATTGATTAATAAAGAATTAAGGAATAAATATTCCTAAATAAAGAATTTCAAATTTTTTTACATAAGATGGAGTTTCAGAGAAAGCAAACAAACAAATCAGACGGTTGGTTGTTTTAGGTTTTATGGCGTAAGACCCTAAAATGGATAAGCTGCGCAAACGCAGGATAAAAATTTATTTCAGATATAATTATCACCATACCAACATAACAGGCATGATGAATGAGTAAATAATTGGTATTAAACATGCATTCAATGAGATAGTTTAAAACACGTTGTCCGGCAACACGATGTACAATATATAGTTGATGCAATGAATATTTACACGTTGTATTTTATGATGCAAGTAATATATAACAATCAGACAGAAGACGGGAATTTTACTTCCTGTTACCCAAATGCTCATGCGTGATAATATCGTGGTTGCTTCAAAATCCAATTTAAAATCGTTTGGGCGTCGTTTGGCGTTTAATTTGAAAGGCGTAGACCAATTAAATACAATTTTATTTTAGCTCGGGATTCATTCTTTAAGACTTCTTTCGACGAATTGATTAAATTGTATTCGTAAAACAAGTCGAGTGACACACACATAACGTCCGGTGAAATATATTACACCACAAAAATATTACACTCACCAACATTTTATTTGACAGAAAAAGCCTCTCATCAATTAAAAAATTTCAAATGAATTAAAATGTTTTTAAAAGTCGATTGTTCAAAATTCCGAAATCAATATATTTCACAGAATATATGTTTTATAGAAAGATGTGTAAAAATAATGTTTCACATCCATTAGTTTATTCCTTTTACTGTAGAGAAATTTAAACACATTTTTCACCTTTCTAAATCTTAAAGCATACGAGCTAAAAAATTCGTATTTCAAAACTCATTTAACACAGCCACATTATGTATATTGGTATTTCTCTAATGTTTGGTAAATTTATGTGAAATTCTTTTTAATTCTCTAAAGCTTTTAATTAAACTTTATTTATGCAACTACATTTTTGATAATTAGTGTAAAATAATTTAAAGCTCATAGAGCTTAGAGAGTAGCTAGAAAATAATTGTTTTTAATGCTTAATATAATACGAAGATTAAAACCCACATGAGTCGATGACATTTTACTTCGATGTTCCGGCCTTATCAGATGAAGATCTCAGAAATACGTTGAGTAACATGCAACCAAATTATGTTTAAATTTAGAAAGCAGGAAAAAGTCAGGTATTTATTGAACTAATATTAATGCTTTCAATCCATTCTATCCCCCATTTCTCTCATTGGTCAAATTTTTTTCACTTCAAGCTAAGCTTAAAATACTCTTGCCATTTCAGCTTCAATAGTTTTAAATCTTAATTAGGGGCCGTGGTAGCTTGGTTGGAAGAGAAGCGGATTAGCAACTGGAGGGTTGCGGGTTCGAAACTCGATCCAACCAGACTGCGTGTGCGTGGGAGCTGGTGCACATTAAAACTGTCGTTGCCTCAAATGTCCTCACGTTGGCGCGGTGTGAAAGTTTGGAGAGTGAAGTACCACCTAGGTGTGACCTCGTCATCTGAACGGGGTTTAAAATGACAAGGCATTGTCCTCGAATGTTTCCGTTAGGGATTGATCCCGGACCGTCGCCAATAACCCAATGTGTTATTCCAGAACGACGTTAATTCAACTACCTACCAATCTGATTTGAGGGTGGGCATGTTTCTTTAAACATAATTTTAAAAGTAGATTTGAGCTAAACTAAATCAAGTTAATAGAGCATAAAAAAATACGGGAATAAATATTATTCAAAATCCTAGGGTACGTATTTCGCATAATTTATGAGTTCGAACTTTGGAATGATTATCATTGCAATACCCCTGAAAATGCAACTTACGCAAGCGCACGGGGTTCTCGTCTGTTATATTCTGTTTGTGGGAAACTTTAAGGAGCAAGGAATTAAAACTTCGCTTCAATAATTAAATTTGTCATTTCCCTCTTGCGATAAGAAAATATTTTGATCTTGTTTCGTTATTAATATTAACATTTTCTTTAAAAATTAGGTAAATTAAGGAAGACGTTGTGGGTGTGAAATATGATGAGATTTCATTATTCGAAAATAATTTAACAAACTATCCGTAATTAGAGTTTTAATTATATTTGCTAATAGAAGTATAATTATAAATTAGGTATGTTACTACAGTATCGATGTAAATAATATTTAATCTAGATTCAAATAAAGACTTGTAGATCAAATTACACTGTTTTCACAAATAGTTAATGCTACTTGAAATATTTTGTGTTTCGTAAGAATTTGATAAGGTAGAATGGTAGAAAAACATTAGAATTTATTATTATTTTATGAAGAGGTATTTTAACGTTTCTTTTGGTAAGTAGGTAATTGAATTAACATCGCATTAGAGCAACACAACGGACTATTGGCGACGGTTCGGGATCAATCCCGATGGCAAAAATCTGAGGACTACACCTCGAAATTTTGAACCAGTCAGATGACGAGGTCAACACCTGAGCTGGCACCCCACTCTCCAATTTTGACCACCATGTCAACACCATTTGAAGCCATTACAGATTTAATGTACATCATCCCCACGTGCACGGTGGTCATTGTTTGGATCGTATTGTGAATTCGCAATCCTCCGGTTGCTACTCCGTTACTCTTCCAACCGGGCGGCTCTTAACGTTTCTTAGATAAGGTATTACTATTAAGTGTTGTTATTTAGATAATAAATACTTTAGATTAAGATGTAGGTCGCACCAGTGGCCGAGCAGATAAAGGCATCGCTTTTAAGAAACTAATAGACTGACGTGCTTGGTTGTGAGTTTGGAATCTCATAAATGCGGAAGTTGGGTCGGAAACTTGTATTTTCAGTTTTATTTAAGACTGCACGTAAATTACGGGACAGCTTCCCCAAAGTTCTCCAGGAAGGCGTGTTCAAGTTATCTCATTCCAAATCAATATACATCGGTTCAGACGGCGGCGCACTCGAAGTACTAGCGTCGGCGTTGATGAGCTCAGCTTTCTTACTAATACGATCTGCACCATGCGGCATTAGTCAATTTAGGCTTTTCTGATTCTTTCTGGATTTTGTTTTCCAATGATATACGTTTTACATTTCTGTTCTTATCTCCTTTGCAATTTTTTCGACATTATGAAAATTTTCTTCAACTCAGCCCATTTATCAACTTATAATTTTACAAATTTTATTTTATCAGTTATTGTTAAAAAGTTTTGCGTGTCCAGTTCTCTACAAGTCTACTTAAATTTCAACGCCTTCTCTTCGAAATTCAAAACTGTCCAAAAGTCGTTCGGTGTCGCCGTTCTTTCATTGTTCATGTGTATGCGCTACCTCTTCACCGCTGCACCCCCCACTATTTTAGATTCCGACATAAATCTACTCCACATAGTTTATTTAAACCATTAGATTATCATAATACTTTACGATATAATAAGCGCTACAAATCTGGTCATTTTTTGGGTCGCTAGAGTTTTTGTAGAACAGCCTATACCGCGCCGAATTTAAAGACGAATTCACGTTAAAAAGATTAAAATGTAGATTATCACCACAATTCATTCTTGTACAAACGTAGATAAAACAGCCATATACGTTCAGCATAAAGATTATTTAACGTATTAGATTTCAGTGCCTTCAGAGCTGATGAATTCACATAGCTACGTTTCAAGGAAACCTTGTAATGTTTCCAATCCTAGGTAAACGTAATAGAGTACAAGAACTATTCTAAATTAGAATTCCAAGATTCAATTTAGTGCCAAATTGTAAAGGGGTTGACAATGAAAATGTTAAATAGAAGTAGATATGAAACAAAAGCCTGAAACTTAATTTCTGACGTAGAACTCAGAACCGTGATAACTTTGTATTTAAAGTAGGGTTAAAGTAGTCGATGAATAAAGCGTCAAATATTGACATCAAGTATAATAAACGTCCTACTCTGCATGTGCCTGCCTTTTATTTCGATATATCACTTCATTTTATCCTCGAATTTTATAAAATTTTCCCCCTCTTAGCGTTAACAATGGCGGCCGAAAATTGATTTCGTCGAGAAAAGGTTTTGAATAAACGTTCAGACTGCAATCATTTTGGATAATTTTCGCCTTTTAGAAATTCCACGGACCGAAAGTTTTCGGACGAGTGCATTTTCATTTCATATTTCAGAACTTAAACTAATTTATTTTAAATTTCTCTTATCCAACCATATTCACATTTAGCGGAATTTAAAAGTTTTAAGACGAATGAACTGCAAAAGTGTCTCTGCTGTTCATCGGTGATAAGATAGAAGCGGACAAACACAGTGAAAGACATCAACTTTGTGATCCTTTGATTTTGTATTTGAGGATATTTGAATATTATAGATAATTAATTGAATCTGAATAGAAGTATGGTGTAAGTGTATCAAAGTGAATCCGGCAAAAGAATAAATTAAATTAAGATGGAAGTAATCAATCAAATGAGAATTTTTAAAGTATGCATTTGCTTTTAACCAGCTCTTAGTGGCTTACACGCCTGTATAGATTCGGTAGCTATGAGGACCGCGGTAGCCGGTTGAGAGAGTAGAGTTCGAAACACAATCCAACCAAAGACCGTTGTGTTCTTGGGGCTGCGCACGTTAAATCTGTCGTGGCCTCAAATGCTCTCACGTTGGCATGGTGTGGAAGTTTGGAGAGTGGTGTGCCGCTCAGGTGTTGCCTCGTCATATGACTGGCTCAAATTGACGAGGTGCTGTTCTCGGATTTTCCCTTCGAGATTAATCACGGACTGTTCGCCAATAACCAGTTGTGTGGTTCCAGTGCGTCGTTAGTTCCACTACCTACCCACCTATTTTTTGTCTATATATATACATATATATAGTAAGTAAAGCTACCCTACTTTCTGTGGCTTTCAGCGCTGTTCATCTAAAGGGTCAATATTATTGTTGTTATTTGCTTCACCTTTTGTTCTTGTTAGTACTTGCATTTGTCTTGTTTCTATTTGGGTTCTCATTTGATATTGGTGATGGTCTCTCTCTCTCTATATATATATATATTCGGAACAATGTCGGAGGGAAGTAAAAGAGGAGAAAGGGAAAAGAAGGAGACTAGGAGACCCGAGGGGGGTTGGACACCGAGAAGAAAGGGATCCTTCGACGTCATGTTCCCGAGATGGAATAATAGCCTTCCAGGAATATATATATATATATATATATATATATATATATATATATATATATATATATATATATATATATATATACACAAAATAATTACTGAAATTCTGCGCCAAACCAAAAAAATACGATCCTTTCCTTTCTCTCCACGTTATATATATATTCCAGTTTCATACCATTTAGGAAAACGTGGAGAGAAAGGAAAGGATCGTATTTTTTTGGTTTGGCGCAGAATTTCAGTAATTATTTTGTGTTCCAAGAAATGAAAAAAGTTGAAAATCGCTGCCTTAGTGAGCGTAAAACGTTTGGAAACCAACAGATTTGGTTGAAAAAATCGCTAGGCTGTGTCGAGGACACAAACTTTTGTTTTGACGTGAATACGCGACCTGTTGTTGGATTGCGGAATGAATGAAGCAGACATAGGAAGTTTGAACGATTGTTTATTGTGTGTGAGTATTCAACAATAAATTTGCAGTTTGAACGATTAAAGTGCAGTTTTATATTGGTTTCGAGATTGTTGTCCAATATTAATTATAGCGTAGTTTGGCAGCTTTCGAATGACACCACTTTTACGTAGTTCTCACTCCACGCAATAAAAAGTTACACTGGCCCACAGATCGCCCATCACCGCAGAATTTCGACATATTGTGGACCCCCTCCAGTGTCCCTGCGCACTCGATCTGAATGTCATATCAGGTACGGACATCCTTTGTCTGCATGACGCTATATTTCTCCTGGATGCTATTTCTAGTACTGAAATCATAAGACAAAACAGTGGTAACGCTTTTTGTAAGGCTAGACTTTTCATGCATGCCCCTAGTACTGTTCCAATTTAAAAGACGCATTCACGTCAAAAGTTTGAAATCGCTGCCTTTGTGAACAGCATCGAAAAAAGTTGGGAAACCAGCAGGTTTGGGCTAGAAAAAGCTATCAGTAATACCCAATTCTTCAAACCTAACGACGGACACTGAATCCACCTCCACAACTTCCAGAAACCAGAAACAACTTGAGCGAGCATCTATTCATTTAGCTCTTCCTCAACCAGACCTCACAAAGGACTCGCCAATTCGACCCAATAATCTGACCTGCCTAAAATGATCGTAGAACACATAAAGCAAAGCGACCGATGAAAATTCCTCGACTATCACTTGTACAAAGAGGGGGGTGGCGTAGGGATTAGCGGGCGCCTGTTAATTAAGCGAGTTATTTATTAGCGACGAATTAGGGAATAGAATAATAAATAAGTTCGATGGGCTGTCTGGGAACCCCTTTGACTCGAGACCTTTGTTGGCAGACGGCCGGGAGATTAGTGCTGGGACGAATGCGGTGTCAGCACCCTTGTCAATCCGTTTCATTACACACTGGGATGGGAAGTATGGGCTTATCGGAACCTCTCTCTTTTGATGGTATTTTGTGCGGTATGGATTAAAAGGAATACTTAGATCAAAAGAATGCAGGGTAGATGGAATGTTTGGAGGGATTGTGTTCTAGGAGAGACAGAGTTAGTATTCGCTTTCCAGGTCCGGTATCTACGTCAGTGAAAGTGGCAAAACTTATTAGTTAGACCCTCCTGGTGGTTGTCTCTACGAGGTATCTCGTTATTAGCAAAACTTATCAGATCTTGATGGACGAGATATCTCTTCATTAGTAAAAAATGACCTTGATCTTGTTATAAAAAAATTGGCAATATCTTGATGACGAGATATCTCGTCGAAACCACTTGGAGGGTTAAAGGGTAGTTCGTGCTATCAGGTGTTGATAGTTGCGAAGGAAAAAAATTCGAAAGCACTCTTGTGGGGTTCTAGGTATCGAAAATATAATTTAGTTACATAATATTATATCCTACTGCTTTTTGTCATTCTAGTTTCTACCATCTAAAGTGCGAAAGAGCTAAATAAATTAACCAGACTGTAATAAGTGGTGAGATAAGAGACCAGATATGGATGGTTTATTAATCAAATGAGTGGTAGATATCTACTAATATGGAATATTTTTCAATTAACCCCCTAAGCGTCACTATTTGCGATTAGTGTAGTGTTGCTTTTACCCCAAGACACACTTAATGACTAAATAACCGCTTTCTAGAGAATCCATGGATTCTATCCAACCTTTAGAGAGAAAAATTCTATTGGTTCTTTCCTTGGAATAGAAGCTTTTGGAACGATTCTATCGACTCATTCTGTAGAATAGAATCCTTTGGAAAGATTTTGTTGGTGCTTTCCTTCGATTAGAATACTTCAGAAAGATTCTATTGCTCCTTTTCTTTAAAAGAGAATCCTTCGGAAATATTCTATTGCTCCTTTTACTTTAGAATAGAATCCTTTGGAAATATTCTATTGCTTATTTCATTATAACAGAATCATTTGGAAAGATTCTGTCGCCCATTTCCTTAGAATATAATCCTTTGCAAAGATTCAATTGGCCAAGAAGGTCAAAATTGGATAGAGGTCATGAAGTCATAGAGAAGACTGCAGTTCATAAGGTGGAATAAAGCGTGTGAATCCCTCAGAGGGTTAAAAGAAATTAATATGCTCCACTCTCTATTGGCTTTCGCTTGTGGAGAACTTAGCTACCACTACACAAATTAACTTACGATACGATAGTATATATAGCAGTTTAACCCAATTCTACCATGGAGTACTTTTTAGTAGGCAAAGTTGTACTGTCCCACACTATCTCACCAAATTGGTCACCGACGAACGTGATTTGAACACTCAAACTTTATAAACTTCGATGGATGGTCCACGATGAGTAGTTGAATTGCTAATCACTTTCAACAACCGTCTGAGGCTCTGATAGCAGACACTGCTCATTTTCCTATCACAGCTTCACTCCATTCGTTGCTGCTCAGCCTTCTCTTCACAAGGTGACTCACACTCCCCTGCTAAAGGCAACACAGGACAATTACGATCGCAATCTTAAAAAAAAATTTGATTGACCACTCATGCGAAAGTACACCCGTGATCTTAAAGCAGCTCTTACGGTCTTACACAAATGGCAATCACTCTAGTGGTGGCATCTATCGAATTCGGCTACCGCTAAATTCTGGAGGGGAGCATTGTGGCGAATTTAGCTACCACTACAAAAATTAACTTACGATACAATAGTATATATAGCAGTGTAACCCAAGTCCACCATGAAGTAATTATAGGTAGACAAAGTTGCATTGTCTCACACAAGCTCTTGCTAAACGCTCTTCAACCCCTCCCTATATTGTTTCGCAATCCTAATTGATTGCATGTTCCATTCGCTCTCTAGAAAGTGTGATGTCAATCCTAGCATCAAAAATCTTTTATAGGTATTTTGGTGAAAAAAAAGTATAAAGCAACTCAATTGAATAAACGCAATGAGAGATGTATAAATGGGTCCTAAATGGGGAATGAGTAAAAAATTTAGGCTACATTTATAAATTTCCCAAATTCCTTCTAGTAATTCATATGCTCATTTGATCAGGCCTTCGTTCTTTATGCTTATAATTCTCGACAACACACTTTGAATTTATTTTTTAAATACGTATTTGAAACCATTTGCGAATTGATTTTGTTTGAAAATCCAATGGTTAGCTTCTTTACTTTCTTTTTATGTATTTGAATAGCCCTTGGAATCTCGCGATTCTTGATCAAGTCACTGCCAAAAGAATACAAATTAGGCGTTTTTTGTAGCCGAAAAAAGTTGTATAGAGAGATTATTAGTTTAGCATTAAAAAAATTGGTTTTATTAAACAATTAAATTAATCTCCTGAAGGAAAAGGTAAAAAATATTCACCGCATCACGGCAGCAGATTAAATTATTTGGAAACTTGTAACCTCATTTTTTTCATATCATACGGATTAGAATGCAGAACAATCGTGACTTTATGTTGTTGAATTTGTTGGCAGTTGAATTTACTTCGCACTCGAGCAACACAACGGGCTATTGGTGACGGTTCGGAATCATTCCCTGTCTGAGGACACCTCTTAATTTCGAACAACGTTCAGATGATGAGGTCAACACCTGATCTGGCACCTCACTCTCCAAACTTTCATTTGAGGCTACGACTGATTTAGTGTGTACCAGCTACCTCGTACATTGCGGTCTTTGGTTGGATCCGGTTTCGAACTCGCATATCTCCGGTTGTTAATCCGCTACTCTTCCAACCGGACTATACGGGGACGCAACTGCAATCATTTAAGGCGTGAATCTATCTTTGTGTTATTAGAGGAAGAGTAAATAAAGTCTTGGGTAGTTACTAAACTCTACCAACTGGGCTTCTGCGGTCCCCATAGAACAATCGAAACGATATGAACGGAATACGAGACTTCTATCCAAAGCTCTTATGAAAACTCCGGTAATCCTTAAGAACAGTCTTCTCTTTTGCCTTTCGTCCCTTGGGACTAGTCACCCCTAACGTGGTCTACTAAATGTAATTGAAAAATATTCTGAAAGGGTATGTTTCTCTAAAACTGCTTTTATTTTAAATCGTCGAGTGTCCGCCTAAGTTGAAACTCTAACGGGATTTTACTTGCATCCCCAAGGTCCTCCAACTCGCATCTGTGGTAATAATACTGATTCTGAAGTGGTTGGGAACTCATCGTCATTCTCAGGTTAAGAAGACGGTATTATTGTCTATGCTAGAAGAGTTTATACGCCATAGAAAATGGTTACTATAGATAGTGTATTCAGTTTAATTGGCTTGATTTATAGGCTTCCTTAACTTCAATCAAAGACAAAAGAAATAGATGTGGCAGAAGTGGATTTGATCGCTATGTTTAACACTCCTGTGGTTGTTTCGACGACATATCTCGTCATTAGCAAAACTGATCAGATCTTGAAGGACGAGATATCCCTTTCATCAAGCTCTCGACGTCTCTGGTCATTAGAAGAAAATTGACTAGATCTTGATCTCGTCATCATAAGCAAATTGGCAATACCTTGACGAAATATCTCGTCATTAGCAAAACTGGTCAGATCTTGATGGACAAGATATCACGTCGAAACCATTTCGAGGGGTAAAGCCTTGATGAGATCGTGAATAAAATACGCAGTGGTGTTGATAATGTTCATTTATTTTGTCGATGGTATTACTTGTGTAGTTAATAACGTTAAAATATTTATCTGCTATGTTATGTTACTATCTGCAGTTGTTATTGTGGCTGAAGTTGATGTTTCTAAGGTTGAAGTGGATTATCTGAGTTATGGCTAAGAGTGGTGAATGATATGAGTAGTAAGAGACATAACTGCTAACAGTTGCAATTGTTGCAGGTCCCCTTCCGAATTGATCCCAGACCGTCGCCACAATAGCCCTTTTTGTTACTCCAATGTGACGTAAATTCGACTACCTACCAATTCATATGCCTATATTACATGAGTAGGTCGGAATAACGTTAAAATCTTCATCCGCAATGCTTGTTACTATCTGCAATTGCTACTGTGGCTGAATCTGAAGTTTCTGAATTTGAAATGTGAGTTATGTCAAAGAGTGGGGATGATACGGGTATTAAGAGACATAGCTGTTAACAGTTGCAATTGTAATTTTTCAATTCATATTAGGGCCGTGGTAGCTCAGTTGGTAGAATCGAGGATTAGCAACCAGAGTTCGAAGCTAGGTCCAACCAACTCGGTGTACGAGGGGGATGGTGCACTTTAAATCTGCCTACAACCACACGTTATTTCATAAACAATATAGTATAGTCCGGCCCCCTCCATCGACTTTATAATGAAATGGACAGAGCATGCCACAATCACTTGACAGTTCATCAAACCGAGTGATCGGCAGAAATAATATGAAGCTGCGCGCACATACCCCGTCTATTTCATTACAGGATGGATGGCTCCCACGAGTTGGCAGTTGAGTCACGTGGTTTTTGAACGAGGTTTTTAGTTGAATTAAGGAGACTGGTGATAACGTAAACAAAACGCTTCTACAGCTGTCGTCTTTCGCCCGGATTCTGGTTCCAAGTTTATCATTAGGTGTCGAAAGCGACAGCAGTATAACGAATTGGATAAGGGAAATATCCACTTCTATTGCCATTCATGCTTTTGCGTATTGAAGCCTTTATCTATCGCGTTTTCACATTGTTCACGCCGTGCGTATCTCCGTGACATCCTTGGCGCTAATCCTTAATTGGCGTAACCTTTCATGTACTTGGCGAGCGCCAAGAACGTCGCTAATTTCTCAGTGCCTGATCTCTTGACGCTCAATAAGACTAGATATATTACATCGCCAGCGTTCCGTCACAGGAACCATTCCTTGTGTACTTAGGATAGTATAACTCTTTCGTGTACTTAAGACAGTACAACTCTTTGTGTACTTAGGATAGTATAACTCTTTCGTGTACTTAAGACAGTACAACTCTTTGTGTACTTAGGATAGTATAACTCTTTCGTGTACTTAAGACAGTACAACTCTTTGTGTACTTAGGATAGTAATAGTCTTTGTGTACTTAGGATAGTAATAGTCTTTGTGTACTTAGGATAGTAATAGTCTTTGTGTACTTAGGATAGTAATAGTCTTTGTGTACTTAGGATAGCATAGCAATCAATGTAAATAAGCATAATTACAGTCCACTAAAGTTTGTTTTTTTATGATTCCCGAAATGTATCTTTTCAAAAATAGACTGATCCAAGGTCGATTGCCTCGTCGGAGCCACATTGCACAACAGAAACGTGATAAAT
The DNA here is from genome assembly GCA_933210815.1 of Meta bourneti. Lineage (NCBI taxonomy): Eukaryota > Metazoa > Arthropoda > Arachnida > Araneae > Tetragnathidae > Meta > Meta bourneti. Next base: position 93,821,530 of record OW119922.1, read on the forward strand.
TCTTAAATAAAATATAAAAAAATCTATTTTTCTCAATTGTAAATAGGTACATAGGACTCCACCAAGTAGAAAATGACAAACACCAGTGGCACAATGTTTTGTCACGAGTCTGTTCGTGCGAGTAATAATAGAGCAACTCGCACGCGGACATTTCTTGTTACGTATCTTGAAATAATCAAACGCCGAAAACAATATCGATCTCGAAGAGAAAGATTCCGACCACTCGAACCGACTATTACTTTGCAAAATGTGTCATTACCTGGAGTAGTTTAGAGAAGAAAAAAAAAATGATGACACTCTTCCGGGAATACGTCTGCACGCGTGCGAAACAGAAACTCTGGAATCTTTTCCTCCTCTTGTCACAGCACTCTGAAAATTGTTTCTTCTGTCTTTTGTTCTAAATGAGCCGGTGATGAGATGGAGTGATGGGCTTGTTATAGGAAGCAACGGGGAAAAAAAAGTTTCGATCGAGACATCACGAGCGATGATGAAAAGTGTGCGATGGGTTTGAACAACTTTCGATTGCCAACAGACAACGGTTGTGGTTTTTTGAGATTGAAAGAGAACGATTTAGTGACAGAAAAATGAAACTGAAAAAATACACGGGTAAAATATGGATAATTTCTATCGTTCTTTATGCTGTGGAAATTAAGTTGATTGGTTGGGTTGGGTTTGATGGCGCAAAAAATTTTGAAAAAATAATTTCTAATACATCTGTTTAAATTATGTTTTATTGATCTTCTAAAATTCATGTTATTTTCAAAGAATATAGTACGTTTTGGATATTTAGTGTAGTGTGAGGTCGGTTGAGTTTAAATGCAAACTTATTAGCATTTTTTCCAATTTAAATATGTATTAGATATGAATACGTTTTATCATTTGGATAACCAAATTGATTGGTTGGTTAGTGCGGTTTTATGACGCAAGGGCCATATTTGGCCCTGCTGCGCCAGACATAAGACAGACAACATCAAGTAATGAACATTCACAAAGTTTTACTAGCACACAGAGGAGAGAAATACACCAAGGGAGGAATCAAACCTGCGCCTCCCACAACTTTCAGGTTGCTAGCGCAGTGGGCATACACTCTGAACCACGATGGCCCCATGGAAATTAGATTTTATAAATTTATGTCGCACTAAGAACAACACAGGATACTGGCGTCGCATGGAATTAGTACATTACGATTTAAAAATTTACTAGCTCTTTCAGTATTTTAGCTCTTAACTTTTCACTATGTTTTGACTTGCTTGGTGTTTTCTGGAGCCTTCATTTTGAAATTTGGACTTTATGTTGCACAGCAATTTTCAACCTTTCTCATTAGAAACTAATTACTAAAATTCTGCGGAAGACCAAAGACTACTATTACCAAAGACCGATCTGACAAAAAATAGATAAATTTTGATAGATTTACAAACAAAAAATTGTAACAAGTTGTAAAAAATATTAACGAGTACTAGTAAAAATTAGTAACTAGTACTAGTAAAAAATAGTAGCAAGTACAAGTAAAATATAATAACAGATACAAGTAAAAATAGTAAAAAGTAATAATAAAAAATAATAACAAGTACTAGTAAAAAATAGTACTTACTTCTCCACATTTTTGGCTTCAAAGTAGCTTTTTGAAAAATCCTGCCTCTCCTATAAAATTGTATAGGAGTTATTAACTCCTATTTTTTGACACTCCGAAAATTGCCCAGATTTTCGAGTAGTGTGCTATTGCTTTTACCCCATAACATGTAATGACTAAAGAATGACACTTGTTGGCTGAAAGAGTCTTAGGAAAGATTCAATTGGTCAGTAAGTCAAAAATGATTAGAAGTCAAGCAGGGCAGGTTGCAGAACTTATATCTGCGATATAAGTTCTGATATAGATATATGCGTGTGAACCCTTCAAAGGATGAAGAAAGCGCGAGTTGCATGAAATACATTTGGGTCATTCCATATGACATCTGGTAGGTGTTGCACAGTCATGGATTATTTTCAAATTTTTAGCATAGATAGACATGGCACTGAAAACCATAGATCTCCCTTATTTAAATATTTTGTCCAATATTAGCAATATTATATTTTTTCCAATGTATACAAGAATTTAAAAATTGGTGAATTTTACAAAATGGCGGCCATCTTGGCTTTTCCAAACTGTCTATAAATGATCCTAACTTGAAAACTAACAGTTCAAATATAGTAATTTTGGTACCAAATGGTAGCCATTTATTTCAGAAGTGTATATAAGCCACAAAAACAATGACAATTATACATTTTAGTGGATTTTTTGCTTGTAAAGTGAAAAAATCACCTTTAAAATCAATCTACTTTAAAGGGCTATAGAAAAAATGAACCCTCTTATTTTTTCTAAAATTTTGTAAAAGTATTAACTAACATATGTACTTGAATCCGACAAAATTTCAGAGAGGTAAAATTCTTCGTTTCTGAATAACAGCTATTCTGATGATAGCATGTGTATTTCAAAACGTTGGTGATCGACAGTGCAAAAATGACCATAGCTTAAAAAAATATGGTCAAATTTCAGTTTTTATGAAGTACTAATTCAAACCAGGCTCACATTAAATGTAAAAAATATCAATAGAACAAATTATAGTCCTACGTATTTTGTAATTTATTTTATCACATGGTGTCTTTGGAAAAGTATATTAAGAATCATTGAAGAAAAATTATTTTTATTCCTTTAAATTATAAAAAAATACTTTACAAAATATTATTGTTTTATAATATTCAATTACAATACTTTTGTTAAGTATATTTAAATTATGCTTAGGGTGCATTGTTGTATCAAAATTGCACAGGGAAATTTATATACTTCTCAGTTTCTTAACTTAACTATAAATACAAAAGTATTTATAATAGCCTCAAATATATAATACTAATACCCATTATTATACATAAATCAATATAGGCTCAATATAATAAAAAATATATTACAGTTGACATTACTGAAATATTTTAAGCTGATCTAATATTTTTTAGAAACTTTGTAGAAAATGTGAGCATACATGTACTTTACTTACATTGATAAATTAAATTAAAACTTCTTCGCACTGGAAATTCTTTTAAAACATGTCTTTAAAGATCAAAGAAATATGTGAACATTTATAGCATTATCGAGAAATTAAAAAAAACCCAAATATTTAGAACAAAAAAAAGGCCACCACATTAATATTAATGGTATTTTTAAAAGCATTATTATAGTATGATTCAATTTATATTGTAGTTTTCGAATAATAGTTCAATTGATTTTCACCAGGAACAACATATGTTCGTCCAGTTGTAGTTATGGGAAAAGATGGGATTTTCATTATTTCATAAGGAATCGAACATGCGTTTACAGGCTCTCTCTATATATATTAATATGTACTTGGTCTATGATGAAGCATGAACATAATTAGGGAATCATATTCCCTACTATAATCCCAAATCTTTCCTTTTCCAGCAATTAATTCCATAAAAACATGCAAGATATTGTTCATTTTGAAATGTTGGTAATTTGATGGTTTTCTCCAATCCCATGGTAGCAAGAAGTGTTGTTGAGGAACCTGAAACTGGAAACCTATAAGACTCTTTTTATTGTTGTAAAACAGTGATTAGTTCTTGATTCTGTTATTGTATTTGTCATTGCATATCTATCAGCTAATTGATTACTAGAAATTACAATTTTGCAATGAAAAAGTATAATTTTTAATGAACTCTTGTAAAGTTGTCCAAAAGTATTCAATATTACATCCTTGCACCGACGCTTAAGGTTTCTTAAAGCGACCATACACTTTATGGTTCCACCAATATCGTCACAAACTCCTATTCCATGACAAGAGGCAAAAAGTATCACTCAGCTTCTACACCATGATTTTTATGGCAAAAATAATAGTTTTAAAATTTATTTGTGTATTAGTCTGAGTTCTTATCACTGAAAATTGCATTTCAATTTGTGGAACTTGTGTGATTAAATGTTTGATAATTACTTTTAGAAAAGCCCAAAATGTTGAAATGTCATGAACTGAATTGTCACTTATAACAAATAGAAGCAGATTTCACACAAAAGTATTCAAATAGCACATTCAAATAACAAGCATGTCACTGCATGAAATGTCATGCACTGAATTGTCACTTATAACAGATAGAAGCAGATTTCACATAAAAAGTATTCAAATAGCACATTCAAATAACAAGCAGGCTTAAGGAAAAGATCCTTAAGCCTGCTTGTTATTTGAATGAATGTTTTGAATAGTATCTTGTATATAATGCAGAATAATTTTCATAAAGTCTGCCACTATGTTAGCAGTATTCAGACTCAATCCTTTTTCTTAATAATGGCTTTGAGATTTTGCGAAAAAAGTGATGCGTACATAAAACAATGAGCTTATCAAGCAAATTAGCAATGATAAAATGCAATGTTGAAAATATGATAATTTTACAAGCAAAAGTGCTTCCTTAGCATAAATGTAAAATTTTAAACAGAAATATTGTACTAATTAAATATTATAAAATGCATTAAAATATTTTAAAGAAATAATTTAAATAAATAAAAACAATTTTTCTTCAACGGTACTTAATATACTTTTCCCAAAGACACCATATGATAAAATAAATTAAAAAAAACATAGGACTGTAATTTGATGTTCTATTGATATTTTTACATTTAATGTGAGCCTGGTTTGAATAAGTACTTCATAAAACTGAAATTTGACCATATATTTTAAGCTATAGTCATTTTTGCACTGTAGATGACCAACGTTTTGAAATACAAATGCTATCATTAAAATAGCTTTTATTCAGAAAAGAAGAATTTTACCTCTCTGAAATTTTGTCAGCTTCAAGTACATATGTTAGTTAATACTTTTACAGTTTCAGAAAAAATAAGACGTTTCATTTTTTTTCTATAGCCCTTTAAAGTAGACTGTTTTTAAAAGTGATTTTCCACTTTACATGTAAAAAAATCCACTAAAATGTAAAATTGTCATTGTTTTTGTGGCTTATATACACTCTTAAAATAAATGGCTACCATTTGGTACCAAAATTACTAAATTTGAACTATTACACTGCTGGCCACCCAAATTGCAACACCAAGAAAGACAAGAGATATCACAACAAAATTTATTTTGTAGATAAACATGTTGACCAAGTATCAAATGATTAAATTTATAGACTTCTGTGAAGTGTGGTTCCTGCCAAAATCAGTAGCCAGAGTAGCCGCCATTGTTGGAGATCACCGCTGCCACACGCCTCGGCATTGATTCAAAGAGACTTTGGATGTGTTCTTGGGGTACAGCAGACCAAGCAGCTTCCACACGTTGCCAAAGTTGATCTGGTGTAGCAGCTGGGGATGTATTCTGGGTCAATCGTTGAGCAACCATGGACCACATGTTTTCTATCGGCGAAAGATCCGGAGAGCGAGCTGGCCAGGGAAGCAATTCAATCTGGCGATTGACGAAGAACCCTTGGACAATGCGTGCCACGTGTGGTCGCGCATTATCCTGTTGAAATATGGCTGTGGGCAAGCCCTGAAGGTAAGGAAGGACAACTGGCTCCAACACCTCGGAGATGTAGCGCTGGCTGTTTAAAGTACCGGCAATGCGTACTAGAGGAGTGCGAGAGTGATATCCAATACCGCCCCATACCATAATACCCGGTGCAGGACCAGTGTGGCGGTGCATAACGCACCTGTTCAGCATCCTCTCTCCACGGTGTCTCCAGACTCGAATCCGACCATCGTGGTGTTGCAGACAGAAGCGTGACTCGTCAGTAAAGACAATTTCATTCCATTCTGCCGTCCACAATCTCGGTAGGCCACTATCCTTCCTCTGTCGAACTCGGATACTTGATCAAAAGATGATCGCTGTTTTCTACGAGGCATAATTGATCGTTTTTTTGAAAAAACCACAAGAAAAACACAATTGCCGTACTTGAAATCGTCGAAATCTCCAAGCCTTAAATAGCGCTTTGAAGTGGCGCCACAGGCGCGCGTGATGTGCGTCTGCGCTGAAATTCTAATCATTTGCATATATCACCTCCGCTAATGCATGTTGTAAATTTCATATTATTTGCATACTTCCTTCAGGGTGTTGCATTTACGGTGGCCAGCAGTGTAGTTTTCAAGTTAGGGTTATTTATAGTGTGGCAAATTCAAGATGGCCGCCATTTTGTAAAATTGACCAATTTTTAAATTCCTGTATCTCAGCTAATATTGGACAAAATATTTAAATAATTGAGATTTTGGTTTTCAGTGCCATGTCTATCTATGGTAAAAATTTGAAAAAAATCCATGGCTATGGTGCAACAACTTTTTCTAGAAATGGGTGTTTTCACATGGAATGACCCTTTTAATAATTTAGAATAACTGTTCCATTAAATAGTAGGTAGGTAGTTAATTAACATTACATTGGAGCAACACAATAGGCTACTGGCGACGTACACTCTCGAAGGGAAAGATCCGAGGACAACACTTCGTTGATTTGAACCATGTCAGAATCTGAGCTGGCACCCCACTCTCCAAAATTCCACGTCACGTCAAAGTGAGGACATTTGAGGCCACGGCAGATTTAACTTGAACCAGCCCCCCCATGTACACGACGTCTTTGGCTGGACCGAGTTACGAACTCGCAACCCCCCCCCCCGGTTGCTCATCCGTTACTCTTCCAACTAGGTTACCTCACCCCCACCCAATTTAAAAGACTAATTTAGTTAATAATAAGTCCAATTAAATGGACTTTATTTTAGGACATAAAAATTCTTCATTTTCCAAATTCCTAATCAGAAAGCAAGATCATTGAAACGTAGAGACGTTTTAAAGTCAAAATCGAATTCCATGCCCCCATTACCATTAGTCCCCCGTTCAAATTCAGAACTTGGAGGACCAAGTTTTTCCCAAATTAAAAGCGCCTCTGGAGCGTCAATTCCGCACCTCTTAATCGCTCTGACAAGACAGGTCGGACGACATGTTTTTGCTCTTCAATTTCTGTCTGGGGTTTATTTTTTATTCGGTCGGAAGCGACGCCATCAGCCGCAGCTGACGTTTATTAAAAGTAAACAGCTTCAGACGCGCCCCGATTTCTTTGGGGACGTGTTAAGCAGATGTCAGCGAGGCGACCCGGACAGCGACGCCCCATTATCAACACGCCGCCCCATTTTCATGGAAAGAGAGGGCTTTTTTTAGCCATGCCATTCTTGGGAAAAATAATAATCATCAGACCGAAGGCGATACTATTGAAACGAAGTTTAAAATAACACTGGTGTGAGGGTAGAGGAAGTTTTGGAGACACCTTTAATTGTTTGATCGCGACATGCGGTATTGGAGTGCCAATCATGCTTGAGATTTTACAACCTTTGGCTCATTTTTGCATCATTTCCATTTTCAGATACATCATCCAGCTCATGATGAATTTCCCTCACCTTTGCGTCCATTGAATTCGAGTATACAATGTTATTTGTTCTAATGCATTACATTATTTATTATGGCGCTGCAGGGGCAGATTTGAGAACTACTTTGCATTACTCTGATACTTCACGGGGGTTGGATTATCGTTACACTCATATAAATGTCACATTCTAGGCGCAATCTGTTTCTTGAGAACCACAAATTCACTCCAGGCGAACATATCCATGCCATATCATTCATTATGGCATTGCAAGGGCGGATTTGTGAACCACTTTTCATTACCCTGATCTACCACGGGAGTTGGGTTCTCTTTACACCCCACATACATGTCACACATTCTAGGCACAACCATGTTATAGAGAGGCCCCACATTCACTCCGGATGAACAAACATCTATGCCTTACCCCCGGATTCGAACCAGTAACCTTTCGATTCAGGCACCCTGACCACTAGACTGTTTGGTCGGCAATATACAATATTGAGTAGCCTAATTTAATATTGTCATGGTACCGATTTACTTAGACAACACGGTAAAATTATATACATGAAATATGCTATCGAAAATATGATGCAATATTTTGACAAGGCAGATTAGCTTTGATGTTACTAAAGAAAAATAGAAGTTTTAAATTATTAACTTTTATTTTATCGTTGAAAACAACTGTCGTTACTTTTAAATGCTCAGATTAAGCTACTTTCATGAAAGTTTGCAATTACATTCCATACGATAAGTTCCCAGCTATTAAAACTATTGATGCTCTCTTCATTGGATTTAATTTAGGTTATTGAAAGGAAAAACATCTTGCACACCTTTCTGTTTGAACGGGGAAAATTCTCAATGTTTTAAAAAATCATATAATTCTAATCTGTTTATCATACAGGTGATATTCTCGTATTCCTTATAACCTCAAAAACACACAAGAGGTCCTGAGCCTTTAGATTTATGACAAATGCTTAGCATATCTTCCAGGCTCTAGAACCGACCTTCAGATTTCGAATAAAGGCTTTATTGTTTACCATTATACTTACTTTCTACCTCAAATTTGGTCAGTGCAATGAACTGTCATCCTATGTAACCTAACTAATGTAGAAAATTATTATAATTTGGCACCCCAAAAATAAATAAAAATCAATTTTCGTATTTTTTTAATCGATTATGCATCTGGTTGGCCTGACTGTTAAGAATTATTATTTTCTACTTAACTCCAGGAACTCTGTCTTGAAATTTTATTGTGTGGATAAAATAGCTTTTCCTTTAAACTTTTCCAGTTTTATTTACATGATTCCATTCGATGTTGTTTCCAATAATCTTCAACACACGCAATAAATTTCTTTATCTTCCATCGGAAGCTTTGAAAACGCATTTTATCCCTGAAGTGAAATAGGAAATCTGAATCTTTTATGAATGGACAATTGAACAGTCAAATGGTTATTTGTAAAATGCTCTAGTGCCAAGAAACCTTTTTCTCGTTACTAGGTCGTTGAACAAGCTCTGTTTTTGACGGAAAAATAAATGCTAGTGACCGTAACGTGATATAAATAACTTATTTTGGCATCATTTAATAGGATTAAATGTACAATTAAAAGCATTTTTATTAAAAAAATGCTATAAAGATATAAAGATTTTCCAAAGTGAAAAACAGTTGCTTGATTTTTTCATTTTGAATTTATAAATGTTTATTCGAAACAATAATATTGTCTTTGTAATAACAATCTCTAAATGATTATTGTTTCAGTCCATTTCAGTTGGAGAAATAATATTTCTCCAACTGAATAGACTGAATCAAGGCATGCTATCAAGCTTTGCTAATTTACAATTTATATTATTTAGCGTTTGAACTTTTTTTTAATAGATCACTCTCATTGGAATATTTTTACTAATTAATAAACGATTTTATTTCCTGTTAGATTTGCAAACGATGACAAAAAGAACTTGACTCAGAGCAGAAACTCATCAAGTGATATTTTTCGAGGATTCTAAATGCTTATTTAATTTTTATTTTGTATTCTAAAAAGTAATAATCAATTCTTAAACAGCTGTATATTAAAATAATTTTGTCAGTTAATGAGTTTGTGCTATGAGCCAACGAGATATGTCCAATCTATTCACAAAATTAAACTAAAAAGCACGGTCATAAACAAAATTAAGCATAGATTTAGTCTATTGACATTTTTTGAAGTATATCAGAGTAAAATCACTGCAATAGTGTTATCGTAAGCCATCAGAAAATTTGATTAATACAGGTCATTTTAATGGCTTTGTCCTCAAAACTTTCATTGAATCTTTTGAATTCACAGATGTTCCCCGAGAGTTGTAAATAGCTGTTCTTGAATACCAGAATTGAGGACAAACTTCAGCCAAACTTGGAAAGACGTTTTCCGATATTCATTAGATCATTCATCATTTCAGTTAGATAAGTCCAGACATTTTGAGAAGTGAATCGGTTGCTCAAAGACAATTCACAGATGTATTAATCCGGTATTTAAGATGTAATTGATGATTAATTTAGACGTGCGTCAATGAGCATCAATTGAGGTTTTTTGTTTTTATTTAGGGGGGTATTTCAATTAACGTCACACCGGTGCAACACAACGGGCTATTGGTGACTTGTTTTTATTTAAATCTGACCAAGTAATCTTTCACATGTATTATGCTTTATCATAAAGAATCATTAGAATAAATAATAAGATAATATAAAAACATTTCTATTACGTTAAATTAGATGGCGATAGTGTTTTTACTGTGGAACGTGTTTCCTCTACGTATTCTGAATATGACGTCAATCGGCTTTTTTTTTTCAAATACGATTTCAGCACTTCGCCAATAAAGCTTCCAAATGATGCGTTTTAAATTAATGTATGAAAGTTAATTGGTCAATGCCAATTAGATTAAACGCCAAACGTTGGCAAAGCGGCGATAAACTAAATTTTAAGGTAAGCTCGATAGGTATCACGCGAGAGTTTTCGGACAGCGGAAATAATATCCTCGCATTCCGTCTGGTTGTTTTGCATACACTGAAAATCTCTCATACCAAGGAATTCGCAATATTCAAGAATGATAAAGTACATCTTTAGAAAATTATGTCGGTACTGACCATTAAAAATGAATAGCGTTCAATAAAATGGATGAGGAAAAAGAAATAATACTTGTACTTAATGGTAAATTAATCTTTATGAATAACTCTATGAGGGGTTGGTACGCATATATTCGTTCTTCAACCTGCAGGTATGCACCATGCATGACTTCTAACAAGTTTTGACTTTCTTGACAAATAGAATCTTTCCTAGGATCCTTTCAACTAATAGATGTGGTTATTCTGCTGTAGGGACAAAGCAATATTACACTACTCGGAAATCTCGTAACTCAGGGTTAATATTACTCTTTTAATGGTTTAGGTTGTGCATGAATACATTCGTATATGTATTCCAAGCTGCGTAGCTTATTTCAACTATATTTTGGGCAGTACACAAATGCTTGCATGCTTAATCGTGTCAAAACACGAAATGCTAGCAGACTTGACTAATACCCAACATTCTCAGGCACACAAAGCCATAAATAAAGGGAGCCTATTTATTTTATAACGATGTTAGATCCTAAAACAAAATTTAACACAAACTTCAGACGGGAATCCGGAAGAAAAAAACTCGAGCGTGACACTATGCACATCATACGTGATACCAAAGTTCGAACATCCCTTCTTACCCCAAAAAAAGAACACCTCATCCAAGGTGCTTTTTTTTCACTTCACTTCCTTTTCTCCCACTCCCTATCTATCTATATTTTCCGCACACACGGATTCTGTTTTTTAGCGGAGGAGAACAAAAGATCTTTTTGAAATAATTCTCGAAGCTGTGTGAGAAATGACAAGAATTTTTTCAAAAGCGAGTCACTGAAAATGATGTACGATTAAGGGTAGGAGAGAGCAACACGATAGGGAAAAAAGGGGTACGGGGAAGATATTTTCCCTGTTTCGTGACTGGGTCGGAATAGGTGTTTTTATGACCCCGGTGTTAGGGGGAGAAGTTTCCTTGCTTGCTTCCCCGTTTTGTTTTCTTCCACTGCCGCAGAAAAAATTCTAATGTATGGTGCGGCACGACATAAAGACAGGAAACGTGATAACGAAAACGACAGGCCGGCGTTAGGAAAAATTCCGGCGTCGTGCTTTTGTACTTATGTATCTCTTTTTCTGACATTCGGAAAGAGATGTGGAAACCTATGGGTCAAAAATTATCACACTTACAGGTGCTTGTGTTATATTGGACAGTCGAATTGATTTAAACTACAATTTAAATCAAACCCAAATTGATTTTGGAATAATAAATTAAGCATCTTATCTTGTGTGTTAGATTATCGATTAAGATTTCAATTTGGTTGAGGCGTCGAGGCTTCTTCACTGCGATAGAGACTGCGATCTGTAGACGGCGCAGGTTCGATTCCTCCCTGGACGTTTTTCTCACTTCTGTGTCAGAAAACTTTCCTTGTATATGCATGTCCGTTACTTGACCATCCGTCTTGTGTTTGGCCAAATATGGCGCCTTAAAACCGCATAAACCAACCAATCAATTTGGTCATATGATTGACAAGACGTTTTGATACCTAATAAATATTTTAATTGAAAAAAATGCAAAGTTTACATTGAAATTGAACCGACTCCATGCTACACTAAATACCCATAAAATACTATATGCTTGGAAAATAAGAACTACATTTAAAAGATTCATAAAAAAGATTCAGAAAACAAGATTGTATTTGGAAGAATATTTTTCACAATTTTGTAGATTATGAACTCTGTTTTACTCACAGGTTGCATACTAACAGTATTTTCATCTTACCACCATAGAATTTGGAAACATGCTATGACAGTATAAGCGAACTATAATGGTAAAATTTAAATTTCTTGAAGACAATCTTGTAAATAACAATATTTATAGTTTTATTATCAGTGCAATTATATTAAATTTCTTATTATAGCTGGTAACATGGCACAAAAGAACGCTAGGTGTTTTTTACTTATCAAAAACAATTTTAACTATTATGAATTTATTCATATGTATTTTCAAAGTATCTTTATTTCTAACTAACTTCCTTAATATACCTGTATACGCACCTAACCTTTTATCTTAGCGTTGAAAACTGCGCCCTGTAAGGGCCAGTCTCTGATTCAAAAACCTGTTCAAAACTGTCACCAGTTCTCGCCAAGGAACAATTTGTTCTTCCCTCTTGGATTTTCATTTCCGGTGGAGTAATAGAGCAGTTTGTCTTTACGAGGTATATCTCGTCGTTAGCAAAATTGACCAGATCTAGATGGATCGTCGAAACACTTGGAGGATTAAGAACGAAATATAGATCGATTTAAGAAGTAACTAAACTCGAGTCGCAAAAATTCAGTTAATCGAATGTATCCAAAATGGAGCACTTGCAACTGAATTCAAAATCACGTAATTTCAGTTACAATTGTTTTAAATAAAATATTTGCGCATTTTTTTAATCAATAACACAAATAATAAAAATTTGGTAAAAAGGTTTACCCTAAAAAGAGATAGAGGATTCCAAGACCTATTCTGTTTGAAACACACTGGCTATTACAAGAGCACCTAGCACACATAAACGCAATCGTTTTATTCGAAAGCGAACCTTTCACAACAAGTGGCATTCCAAACATACCATGAATAAAAAGCCATCGCTATTGCCTCAACGAACAACGCTTTTCTTTAAATTGTCTCCTCCTGCGTCTTACTGGCAGAAGAAAAAACACAGGGGGTTCCTACATAAACGGAAGACGATGTTTTATTTTATATTTATTGTGAAGTAGACTCTACCCAGTTGGAGGCGTTTACGGGGGAAAACTCGATTGTGTCCCTATGAAGCACTGATTTTCCCGAGATCGTAACTCTACGCGAGGGAAGAGGTTTTTCTCTTGTGCTGTGGAATGGGTCGGATGGTAAACGCCTTCCATTTCAGCCAAATGGCTTCGTTCTGTCGCTTTTGTTCTTCTCTGGCTACGGTAAAATGTCAATTTGTTCGAGGGCCATTTCTCAATGTGTCAACTGGGATAACGAAAGAAGCCAGGGAACGAATGGTTGGTGACGGGTAGATTGGGACCCCGCTGTGTTTGACAAGAATTAGGGTGTATTTGAATAAGTCATAAAGAGTTGATTAGAGTTTCAGTCGGTTTATCACAATCTATGATTTAACTTCATTTGGTAGTTTGTTTATTTTGTTTTGATAACAATGCGGTATTCTGCTTTACTTTAATAGATCGATTTAGTCCCTTTTTTAAGTGCTTAGAGTCAAGAACATTTTATTTTTGTGTGGTTCAATTATTTGAGTAGTTAATTTAGAGTAAATAATCTCCCAGTTTATTCAAATATATAGGAAATGTTATTTCAGAAATTCACTAATTCAGAGCTAAGTAATATTTCTTTCAGGTTTTATAAATTGTATAATTTTACTTTAAGAATGAAATATGGCTAATATTAATTGTTCTGTATGGCTAATATTAATAGTATACTGTCCCACATTGTTCATTAAGGGACAGTATACCTTCAAAACAAACTTTTACAGTTTTGATCCAATTGTTATAAAACCTGCAAACTATTATTTCTACTATAATGATTATATATGAAGTTTGTTTCAAATATCTTAAGTTGTGTGGAAGTTGTTACCTAATGTGTTCAAAATGCTTGAAAAATTAGCAAAAATTGATAGGTTCTATGCACATTAATTTTGTTGTGTTAAAATTTTATTTCGAATAATAGTTTGTATGCATATAAATCAAATTAATTTCATCTGATAAGCACACCACTCAATAGTTAAGCACAAAGGGTTTTGCAAAATACAATCCAAAATTTTGTAAACAGCATAGGCTAAGCAAATTTTAAACAAAAATTTCAAAATTTGGAAGCATGATGAATTTCTCATTTTCATTTAAATATATTAAACAGATTTAAGTTGTTTATTTTGCTTGTGTTATTACTTAAGCAAATGTATATTACCATTTTATGTAAGTTTTATTATTGCTATATATCAGTACTAAAACTAATACAAATCTGCTAAAGTAATAAAACAAGGGAAGTTTTAAGGCGAAAAAATTACGTAAATGTTTAAAAATATTCATTACTTAGATCTCATAAAGATTCTTTGTTTCCAAGAAACAGACATTTCAGTTTTCTTTATTGTGTTAACAATGACTTTTAATCCTAATGAACTTAACTGAATCAGTGGTCTTACAAAAGACAAGGTTGAAAAGTGAAATCTCCGAAAACTATCTGTAGTATATTTCATCAAATAACAGTAGCTAACGGATAGTTCAAAATTGCATGTCGATAAGTTTCGTTACATTAATGAATTGAATTATATAGTTTACTGTTAAGAAAATACACTTCTAGGATTTATAACTGCGAAAAAACATTAATTTATTATGAATTGAATGAATTTCATCCTATGTATAAAACAATTAGTAACAGTATTTATATTTACTGTCATTTCCTGCTTTACTTTCATCCATAATCACCATTACATTTTACATCAAGAAATTTATAAATGGATTACATATCTGTTATCTTTAGGTTTTCTGTTTTTGTATACAAATAATTTCATTTCTTTGATTTAATTTATTTTCAACACTAGACAATTGACAGTGTCTATATGCAGAAACATAAATAAATTTGTTTTAAAACTTTTAATTAAATTAAAGATTTTTTAATTGTAAAAGTATTGTATTACATAGGCATTATATATCGGTCAATGAATTGTACATTCAATGGGAAAATGAAGAAATTGCAATTGATCTTGTAATTTCTTTATTAATCCCTAATGATCCCTAATGAATTCTTATTTCTTTATCGTTCGACACAATCGCTGCTAAATTGGATTCCTGGATAGAAGTTAAAACACTAAACTGTGAAATTTATATTAAAATTTACATTTCAGTGACATTCTTTTTAAAGGGTACATCTTATGTTTGACTATCATAAGTATTAAAAATACCTTCTTTTGCGCCGTCTAATAATTTTTTTGGAATATATGGTCCGCTAATTTTATCCGTTTATACCTCTTCCTTAATTTTAAAACTTGTACCTGATTAAAGTTAATGAACAATAGAAACTTGAGAAATATTGGATATTGCCAGGTTAATGGCAATATACTAGAATTAATAGACAAACGAGTAAAGAATAAACAAAATTTTAGAATGCTTATTACTTCCTTTATTTCCTACACGAATTATTTAACATCAAATTATAGTAAAGGAGAAAGAAGTTAAGATCGGTATATTGAGTTTAAACTTTGATAGTATTTCAACTAACAGTCTAATTGAATTATAGTCAATTGCTTAAATATAATTAAGTTTATTTCTCTGTCAAACTTACTATAATATTATTCTTATGTGGAATTTATTTTCACTTTGATTACTTGTTAATACAAAAATTCTGTATTTTATTTCGTTTCAGTGCTATTCAATTTCCATTTTTACGTAGATCCTAACTTTGTTGTACTAACACTACACGTCGGCTACAATAACGTAATAACTCAAATACCTGTGTTCAGAACGACGAAAAAACCTAAAACGAAAACTATATATCTTTAAGGTTGCCCATTGACCTGCGAAGGAAACTGTCCTAGTGCAGAGATTTCCTATATCCTTTAGAAAGATGCAAAACATATTTGGATTCCTTTCCTAGGGAACCCCTAGTGGCAAGAAGAGACACTTTGAATTCCTCTTGTCACCCAAATATTTTAATTAATTATTCTCATTTTGCTAAAAAAGTACCGACAACCCTTTGAGTTATGACAAGCGAAATAAATATTTCACTTATACCTTATTTATGAAGAAAGTCACAATTTGAGAGATGCGTCATTTTTGTATTGAGATTGACGTGTAGCATGCTATTCTATTTCTAAAGTGACACTTCCTGACCGCCCTTGATCAGAATTTCCCAAATCATTAGTAAAATAAAAAATAAAAACAAAAGCATCGACACAACTGCTCTTTAGGACCGAGTTTTGGAACTACAGAAATGTAACTATGATCGGTTATGTAGTGAAATCTTGCTAATTAAAATCTAGTATTAACTCTAAAATGCCTTTTTGAGTTGTGACGTTATATTGTAGCTGACGTGCCATATGTTTCTATATATTTTCATAATTGTTAAGTGGAAATTCAGCGTGACATCAACTGTATTTCGATGACAAAAACTAATGAATTTACTCACGGTAGAGTGGCGTGTGAAATATATCCATCTCAAAAGAATTGATCGAAGTAGAAATTTTATTTACCATATATAAAGGATATGTAGAAATGTCTAGATCATGTAGAAATTTTATTACACATGTATGAAAGATATTTGGGGGAAATCAACAAATTCCCATGTTCTTACATGTGCTTTTTTAATATTTCTCTAATTCAATTTAAGGAGGCTTGCACAGAAGAATCTTTTACATCTAAAGCAGTCGTTTGACACCAAACATCCGTTTCTTGTTTAACAGTTTGAATCCCTTTATCAAATCTAGTTATCTTTAAGTTATTGTCGATCCTCTTAGTAGTTGGAGATGAATATGAAATATCATCTACTAAATTTTCTGCATGATGTGCAATATTATTGTGAACAGAAGAGTTTATTGGAGGATGAGGTTTCAAAATTGCTGAAACATTTGTTTCGGTTTGAGAAATCTCTTCAACTAACGTGGTTGAGCCGAGGCTTATATTACTTGGTAATCCACTTGTTTCTGAAATTTCTCCATCTTTTGATTCCATTATTTTGTTTTCCTCTGTAGAATTAGGGATCGTAATACAAGTTGAATTTAACTCCATAAGTACTTCATTATCTTGTGGAGTTAATCCGCTATTACTCCCTTGAAAAATCAGACTAAGATTTTCAGTGTGTACGTCTTGAACTGAAATCGGAGATTGTTCTTTTAATTTAATGGAATGCGAATCATCTTGTTTGCGGGGCAGTTTGTTCATGTAGGAAGTCATGTTAACTAGTAAAGGGTCTGTATCCAACTTTGAGTAATAAAACTTCTCGTTTTTAGGTGTAACAGCGCCATTTACATTGTTATTCAATATAATGGATGGAGAACAATTTTGATCTTTATTTGGTGACGGCATCCTGAGAACACTTGTTGGTTTGGTTTCTGAATTGCAAGTGTCACCCTCCAAAGTGTTTACTTTCAATTTTAAGGCACATTGTAGAAGTAAACTTTCAGTTTCGCAAGAGCTGACATTATGAGTATGTAAGGGAGTATTTGGTATAGTTGTAAGTGAACAGAGATCGTCATGGAGTTTTGTTGGGGTATGTTTTTTTGTATTTGGTGTAACGATATTTTGAATGGGAGTGTCTTGTCGATGCTTTTCGATCGGAGTATTTGGAAGCATGGGTTGTAAAATATCGGGACTTGCTGATTTTCTTTGTATTTTTTGTTCAATACGATTTGCGTCTGTAAATTTCATATGTCTGTCAATAAATTTATTTTCCCTTATTTCGTTTAAAGATATCGATGAACTTTCTCTTTCTTCGGTGTTTTCCCATGTTTCATCGAAAGGATATTCTGATTCAAAATGCACATTAGCTCGTTTTTGACAATAATTTGCTTTAAGCGAGTCGGTGTCATATGTTTCTTCGGTATTTCCATCTTTGAAAGATGTGCTCATGTAGGGGATTTTAAAGCATGGGAAAGGACTTGTAGCTGCATTTATTTTGCTATTGCTACATTCGTTATGTTTCATGATTCCTTCATTTCCTGTTCTGCTAAATTCTTTCGTTTTATTCGTAGACTTAAATATAGGGTTATATATATATTTATCAAAATCATTTTGTATTTCGGGCGCATTTCGCTTGATGTATGAACTAGGATCAACACTTTTTTCAAAAACAACTTCTATGTTACAGCTATTATCTTCTAAGTTTGGTTTATGCTCATGAGGGGCATAATGTTCTTTGCTTGAAGAATCAGACACCTGAGAAGGCTTATGTGAACGTTGCTTCGATATTTGTACTCCTGGAGTTGGAAAATAAGTTATAAATGAAGATGGGAAAAGTTGATTTTCGATCAGTCTGTTCTTTTTGTTTCGGGATTTTAGGTTACACGTCTTTTTGATTATATTATTTGTATCACTATCAAGTTGAGGTTTCAACAGAGTCGTGCCTGAAATTTTTATTGTTCTTTGACAATTCACAATGGCTTCGCTTGTACCGAATTGCTTTGTATCAGTTACTGTGGTGCGAATTTTCTTATAACTTGATGTGACGTTGCAATTTCGAATGGAAGGCATACCGCTTGCATCTCCAAATTTGCTTTTTCTTTTCAAAAAATCTGGAATGTTTAAACTCGAAGGGGATGAGGAGGAGGTTGAATCAATGGAAGAGGGATTGTAAATTTCGTTTTCGGATTCCTGAGATTCAGGTGAGTAAAAGCGCTCGTTTGTATTTTCCTCTCTTCGTTGCCGTTTAAAAGCAGTATCTTCAATCATTTTTTCAAGTTCGCTCAAATTATGTCTGTATTTCTTATCCGAATGGAAGTTGGAATCTGATCGTCCATTTTGTTCCGAGTCTTCGTAATCACTGGGAAACTGCTCGTCACCTCTGGTGACTTTTCTAGGTATGGAAGCAAATGTATGTTTCGATAATTCAGAGAGCGATAGGTTCGAATTCACTGACATAGCATTAGCTCTTTCTTGGTTTTCGTGTTTAGATAGCATCGCTTCCATTTTTTCAAATAGTTTATATTTTTTCTTAGAACGTCGCTTAGACGTCATCTGTTCCATACTCCTCGAAAGAAACACATCTTTTTTAAACTGTTGTTCTAAGACGCTCTTATGTAAAGTAGAATCATAATCAGTCTTGGAATTTCTAGAGAGCCCTTCGTGTTCCTTATACCTTTGAAATCGGTCCACGTAAACGTATTTCTTAAAAGCCTCGTGAATATCTGGTGTTTGAAAGGGATACTGTGGAACAAATGGTAGGTGATTTCTTGGTTCATTAAGGGGATGAACACTGCTTGAATCAAAGTTATCTGGAATGTTTTTCTTTTTTCTAACATCGAAGTTTGGTTTTTCAAATATTTCATTTGGAAAATATACTTCATCCGACTTTGATAAACTTGTTAATGTTTTCTTAGGAGAGTTTGCGCTTGCAAATAATCTGCTTTCATTCACGAAGGTGATATCTTTAATGGGTTCTGAAACCTCTGAAGGAGTGTTTAGTGTTTGTTTCGCTTTCCATCGTTTAATCGGATATTTATTTTCACCGATGGAATCTTCTGGGAGTAGTTCTGGTGTGTGCACATGAGTTATAACATTAGAGCAATAGTTTTCCAAATCTTGCTTTATTATTCTAGTGGGCTTAGGATCTTTAAAGTTATTCTTCAGATTCCTTTGAGTCAAATAAAATGAGATCAAGTCTCTACTTTGGGATGGGGCAGTGGAACTTGAAGCTACACGTGCTTGAGCTGCGTTTCGTTTTCTTTTATCAAAGAATTCTTTCTGTCTCTTCCTGTCGCTGGTAACTTTGATTCTATTACGAGCACCACCCATCCAATTCATTATAATCCTTTAATAAAAATATGCCTTTTTTTACATTTGAGGTTTTTCTTTGTTATTTTTGGCACAATTTAAATAATTCTATGAAAAATTATTAAAATTGTAATTATGCAAAATAAAGTACATATTTCTTATTTTTTGATGAAGCAATGTGTTATCCATTTTCTTACTTTAAGACATTATTAACTACGATAAATATAGTTTTGTTTTTATGTTTTGTAAAGTGATTTGGATGTAACGTAAAAAGTTTAAAAAATATAATTCTAGTTTCATGTAAATAAGTAAAATAAAATTAATGTTAATTCGAAACAATTGTGTCTGCGTTGACCGGTAGTTAAATATTCACCTTTTAGAGTTTATAAATACCTTAAAAGGGGGTTAATGCTACACTAGCGAATATCACATAAAACGTGAATCTGCTTTTGAGAAATAGATATTTTTTTATTTAATAGAGCACAACTGTGTTAATATTATTTACTATGTTGCTTGAGATAAAATTAATATAAAAATATCCCTTAATCAGCACTATATGTTTTCTACAAATTTAATGAGGTAAATTATCAGAATAAAGCTAATCTGTTTTAGAAAATAATTATATTTTATGCTCCGCATTACAATATTTAATTAAATTTTTTAAAGAATAGTTAATGCAATAAAATTTTATCAAAGTATTTCAGTATAATTTCACTAAATTGATAAGATGAGAGATGCGGGTTTTTAAGTATTAATTTACTCTAAAAAGACTCATTTTTATTTTAGCAATAAATATTTAAAAGAAATGAAAGTAAATATGAGTTTTTATGTATTCATAAGTTTCATGGGGCGCGTACATTTATAATTAAAAACTACGTATTAATTATTTTCACAATCTGGTATTGCATAAAGTTTACGTTTAACTAACTAGATAAGGATAGATTTGATGAATTGCTCTTCGCGAAAGATATACATATACCATTTGATTTGTGTGTTCAGATCATAAATTAAGATTCTCTTATTTATCTATTAGAGGAATAATGTATACACAGTATTAATTTCGTATTCATTGATCATTGGAATGTTTCATAACGCAGAGACAAAAGTATTATTCATGAATAGAAAAAATAAATGCAATAAATCTAATATTTATCTAAATTGTAACCCCTCTTGTATATAAGTATCGGTAAACAGGCAAACCATTTAACTTACCATGAATAAAATAATCATCATTTAAATAGATTAAAAGTATTTAAAAAATGTTATAAATTAAAACTTAAACCAGATAGACAAAATTAACAGTGTAATATTATATAGTATACTAAGTATGAAAGGGAATGATTTGATAAGATGTTTTTATTTTATACTCATGTAATGATTTATTATTTTATACTCATATTAAGAGAGAGTTATATTCTAGTATAAATGTTTTACGTGATAGAAGAAATATATCCTCACAGTGTAATATTTTGGTATCAAATTTCGAATTTGACAAAAAAATTTTATTATAACTATACATTGCGTTCTTTTTTAAATACATGATTCTAAACTGTTATTATTTTAAATGAATGGGAAAGTTATTACCTGATAATTGTATTCTGTCTTTAGAATACGGAAGAAACAAATGCATATAAATTGATAGCAGACGATTCTTAAATCATGAATATTGTAAATAAAGAATATTTGATTTTGTCAGATTATATATTTCAAACCACTTAAAACTTATTAAAAAATAAATGAAGATACAGATTACTAAATTCTAATAAGAATTATTTCATATTTAGAAGATTTCTCTACTATTATATCTGAACTTATTTCTCAAAGGAAATAAAAACAATTGACTTTAAAAAAGTTAGAGATTTTCAATGTAAACAAATAAACCAGACGGAAGACGGAGATTTTACTTCCTGTTACCCAAACTCTTTCACATTATACATAGCGAGAGTGCCTTAAAGTATACTTATCGCCGTTTTGGTGACGTTTGGTGTTTAATATAATTGGCGTTAACGAATCATTTATTTTCAATTCGGAATTCTTTATTTGGAATTTCTATTGGCATCACAACAAAAATTCAATCATTCATGAGATTAGACAAAATTATGTAATATTTATTTCTAATCAGTGTTAAACGAAAGTTATTTTATATTTTTTTACATAATTTAGACACATTACTTTTAGCTGATATTTGTTATTCTTAATGCGTGCTATGTTTTGTAAAAATGCTCTTTCGTGAGACGAATGACAATGGTTTAGATTAGATTATCTAAATAAGTTGTTTATTTCCGTATAGTGTAGGTCATAGACTTATTTTCCGCCATTTAACATGGTTATTCGTAGAGGCAAATTTGTCGCCACAATTAGGTTTTGGTGGCTTTAAAAATTAATACCAATTCAATTTATACCTACACGATTTTAACTTATAAAAAAATTGTTTTTAGTTCTTATTGATTCTACTTTTTAAGTTTGAAGCTATTTAATATCTAGTTCAGTAAGTGAGAAATGAATATTCAAAAGTCATGACTATTAAATATCTTCCAATCTCCTATTTATAAAAAAATGTGTTACTAAGAATCTAGAACTTATAGCTCATGTTTTAAAATTTACATGTACTATTTTCGCAATTCTTTTTCTGTAAATAATGGGGGGGGGGAATTTCAATTAACGTCACACTGGAGCAACACAATGGGCTATTGATGACGGTCCGGGATCAATCCCAAAGGGAAAGATCCGAGGACAACACCACGTAATTTTGAACCACGGTCAGATGACGAGGCAACACCTGAGCTGGCACCCCACTCTCCAAACTTCCACACCACGCCAACGTGAGGACATTTGAGGCCACGACAGATTTAACGTGCACCAGCCCCCTTTGTACACGACGGTGTTTGGCTGGATTCGAACTCGCAACCCTTCGGTTGCAAGTCCGTTACTCTTCCAACCGGGCCACCGCGGCCCTGTAAAAAATGGATTTCCAACTTTCCACATCCAACACTGCTTAGTGTTTGCATATTACATATATTTCAGAATAATCTAGAAATATTTGCATGTGTGTGTTTAACTTCCTACATTTATTCAATAATTAATAATTAAACATTTAATTTCATTTTACCATATTGATCACAATACCAACTTATTAATTAAAATAAATACGAGTTGGTGGAACTTTTTCAAATAGTAATAAATAATATTTGTTATCATTACTGCTTAACTGGTGTTTTTATTTGGGTTTCTATTTCAAACTTGCATATTATGACGTAATATGTATACTTCGCAATAAGATGTCTTACTCCTTACGATTTGCAATTCGTTTGTGAAAAGAATGCCTTATAGGAATGAATTATACCTTTTTGGAATTTTTTAAGACAGTTCGTCGTTGAAGCCCAGATTCAGGTTCCTAGAAATATAAAAAAACGTTGCACAACTTTTTAGGCTATGGACCCAACTTAATCAAGTTACCTTTGTGAGAGTAATATTTATTTTAAAGTCTGTAAGAGACAAAACTCACGTTGAATCGACATGCGACATAAACATACGACATGAACATACGACATGAACATACGACGTGCACATGCGTACTTTCTTTCCGTATAGAAAACATTGATACTAGGCGCGTGTCAACTTTCGTTGGTGGGATATGTGAAACTTATCTAACGAAATTGGTGAGATTATTTTTCTCACAGATTTTCAACTTTAACTTACATACGATGCATTGTTCACCTATTTAAATGCTTACCAACATTTTTAACTCAAACTTCACCCGAGTTTTAAAACATAAGCGAGTAAAGTTCTCACTTTGTGACGTTATAAATTTAGAAAACTTTTAAATCAGAAGATTACTAAAGTATTCGTGAAATATTTAATGAATGATTTGCGAATGTTTGATCAATGTCTGAACTTCGAAGTTTTTCAAAGCTAACATCCCAAACTTCCGAGAAGTAACAAAAGTAAATGAGTTCCGAATCCAATAGTTTATTAACAAACTTTTAAATAAATTAATGTATGAGAATATTGGTAATTAAAATTATCTTCCGTTGCATCCGATTCAATCACCGTTGGCGTGGTGTAGAAGTTTGAAGAGTAGGGTGCCAGCTCAGGTGCTGCCTCGTAATCTGACCGTGGTTCAAATTTACGTGGTGTCGTCCTCGTATCATTCCCTTCGGGATTGATCCCCGGACCGTTGTCAATAACCCGTTGTGTTGCTCTAGTGCGACGTTAATTAATTATCACCACCGATTCAATCACCGATTTTATTGCTTAAAACTGAATGATTTAAATGTGATCCTCCTGTTAAGTTTAGATTTCTCCATTTCTCCTTACGACTATTCATTCGAATAAAAGAATTAATGTGATCAAATGTCAGACATTTTATTAAAATTTTCTTTCACTGGTTTAAACTAAAGGATGTAACATATTTTAACGTGGTTACGACGAGATATCTCTTCCAAGATCTGGTCAATTTTGCTGAGGACGAGATACCTCGCCTATCAAGATTTGGTCGATCTGACGGGATATCTCGTCGAGATTAAACTGCCCTATTACTCCAAAGGCGAATGAAGATCGAAGTAGGCAAAACAAATCGTTCCTTGCCTAGAACTGGTGACAGTTTGGAACAGGTTTTTGTAGCAGAGGCTGGACATTACATGGCAGTTTTGAACTCGATGATAAACCACCAGGAGGGTTAAAGTATGTGCGCATTGTGTCCATTTCTCTTGCATGGAAGTACGACTCACATTTAACTCGGCTGGTTGTTGGGGTAATTTACGGCCACCTATCTGTGACAAAAATAGGTCCCTATTGAAATCGTTATAGCGTTAAAAATGCGTGTCTATAGTGGGAAATGATGGGTATGCCACTTAGTTTGACTCAGTATATCTTGGCAATCGTGAGCGCAACATGATGTGCTTGATATAGTTTAAAGCTCTCGAAGGAGATCTAGTATTTAAATATATGAAGTTATGAAGTATTTAAATGAAGTATTTAATTGAAGTAAATAAAGTATGAAGTATTTAAATGCAGAGCATCACTGGTTAATTCGTGTAACTTTGTATTCGCAATGTATCCAGGATTATTTGTAAATAGTTATGTAAGCTGCTTTTTATAACAGACTTGTATTAGCTATAAGAAATTAAATCAACCCTTTGAAACAATATTCGACTTTCAACGCTCCTATCTGCAAGTCAGGGCCGATATAGCCCGGTTGGAAGAGTAACGGATTAGCAAACTTAGGGTTGCGTGTTTGAAACTAGATCCAACCAAAGACCATCGTGTACGTGGGAACTGGTGCACATTAAATCTGTCGTGACCTCAAGTGCCCTTATGTTTACAGGGTGTGGAAGTTTGGAGAGTGGGATGCCATCTCAGGTGTCGACCTCGTCATCTGATCGTGTTTCAAAATTACGGCGTCCTCGGATCTTTCCCTTCGACCGTCGTCAATAGCCCGTTGTGTTGCTTCAGTGCGACGTTGATTCATTTACTTACCTACCGATCTGCAAATCCGTCCTTTGCTCCAAACTGACATCTCAATCAGAAGTAGCTTATTTGGGGATTTATTCCCGATTCCTTTAATAATTTTTATTATTGTAAAATTACTTTTCTGTATCAAGTGACAAATTTTTATTGTGCACATTGTAAGATCAATGCTGTTTTTTTTAATTGGATTATCTTTATGTTTGTCTTACCTTATATATCGGTTAATCTTGGATTGGAGGTCGGATGAAGATTGCTTAACAATCTTTGGGGCTTAGCAAGTGGAAGAGAGCAGGGAATGAGGCCTCTTGGGAATCTTCTATTCCAGAACTACCCATCCAATTCATTTTTATTCCTTTTAGTATAGGGGATATTTTTAATCTAGGGATACATTTTCTTTAAAGTAATTGAGTAGTTAAAGTAATATCATTGAATGAAATTTCCGAATTTTGTTTTAACTTTCCAAATTAAATTAACATTGAATATGGAATCAAGTGGATCTATTTGATGATACTTATAAATTTCCTATAAGATGGAGTTTCGATGTAAACAAACTAGACAGTGTGCTGCTCCCGGGAGAAGGCAATAGACCACGGGTCAGTTCCTTTCTGAATGGATGTGAAAGCGCATTAGAAGACTGCTTTACGCAAAAGCATAAACGTCTATCGCCGTGGATGTTTCTTCCCTGCAAACTTGTTAACAGTTCTACCTCTTTCTGCTCCAAACGCTAAACAGAAATAAAATCCACTTTAAAGACTCCAGTTGTAGAAGGGATTTGTTTATGTTACAATGCTCCAAACTGTTGTATTATGCTTCAGCAGTTATGTTCCTTTCATCCGTCTCGAGAAGTCGGATTTCGTCTCGGCCCTTATCGGAGGAACACGCATCCCTTTTACAGATCTAAATAAAATTAATGTTTTATTTGTACTTTGTAAACATTTTCTCTGATCCTAATTGTTGTGTATTACTAGTGCAAGAGATTACTAGTTAACTGTATTCAGGTTATTATTTAACTTGTCTCAGTGGCAACCGTTTTAAATACACAAAGAATAGTTGCCATAGATTTTAGAATTCTTTTTTAGTTGTTCTGTTGATCTCTTGATGTATAATCGTTTTCTTTTCCTTATTGCTATATAATGTAATAAAATGTATCATTTCTTGAGATTTGAATTTTATGTTATGTCCTGAGATTTGAATATTTTATTTCTGAAAAAAACTTTATTCTACCATAACCCTAATTTATCTAATAGACTCCTTCGAAACCACGTAATTCGACTGTCTTCTCCATGGAGCAGCACTATACTCCCGCCATCCAAGTGTTCTTACATGACATATATCGATATGGTAGTTAAATTAACGACCCACTGGAGCAACACAACGGGCTATTGGCGACGGTCTGGGATCAATTCCGAAGGGAAACATCCGAAGACACAATACCTTGTCATTTTGAACCACAGTCAGATGACGAGGTCAACGCCTGAAATGGCACCCCAATCTCCAAACTTCCACACCACGCCAATATGAGGACAATTGAGGCCACGACGTTTGACACTCACCAGTCCCCACATACACGATGGTCTTTGGTTAGATCGAGCTTAGAACTCGCAAGATATATATCGGGATTACCTTAAAATGTAATTTATCGCCCTCTAGGTGATACTTGGCTTTTAATGCAATTGATTTTGGTCAATAAGCTATTATATATCAATTCGGAATTCATTCTTTAGAATTTCTATTAGCGACGTACTGAAATCGTATTCAATAAACAAGCCAAGTGGCGTCAATTTGGGATTACTTGCAGGAAATATATTTCTCAGCAGAAACACTACCACCACCTACATTTAGCTTGGCTATACATGCCTCTCATACCGTAATACAGTGTGAACTTGGGGCCACGGTAGTCCAGTTGCCAGAGTTGCGGATTAGCAACCAGATGATTGCGAGTTCGAAACACAATCCAACCAGATAATGGTGCATGTGGAGGCTGGTGCATGTTAAATCTGTCGTGGTCTCAAACGTCCTCACGTTGTTGGCGGGGTGTAGAAGTTTGGAGAGTGGGGTTCCAACACAGGGGTTGATCTCGTCATCTGACCGTGGTTCGAAATGACGAGACGCCCTTGATTCATTTCCCTTCGGACTATCGCCAATATCCCGTTGTTTTGTTGCTCCAAGTGCGACATAAATTCAACCACTTCTGGAACATACCCGAGTTTCGATCAACAGCTTGCCGAACCGTGGAGTAGAACTCAAGTGCCGAAGACGCGACCGTTTTTAGCGCCCCAATTCGTCACGCGGCGCTGCCCCTGGCGCGAAAACCGCAAGGCGGCTCCTGATTAAATGCATAATAAGCGCACGTGCGGTCATTATGCCCGGCCGATTCCCTGGGCAGGGATTCGGGGACGCGTGCTTGGCCGGGCCGATATTTATGTGCGGTGTGGCGCGCTTCCGCCGGCGGCTCGGCTTCGCTCGTTAATGAAGTCGTATTTATCACTCCACGCGGCCAGTGCGTGCGAGAGGAGGCCGGCCACGGAAGTCGGATCTCACCCAGGAAACAAAACGGCCACGCACTATTTTTCAGAGATGAAAACCCAGTGGAACAGCTAGCCACGCGAGTGTCGTTTCATGAAACGGGAGTAGTGGTGTGGGTGCGTAGTTAAACATTTCGATAAAAAAAACGTATTATTTGTTTAAATTTGCCGATCAAGAGGTAGGTAGGTATTTGAATAAACGTCGCACTGGAGTAACACAAGGGGTTATTGTCAATGGTCTGGGATCGATCCGGAAGGAAAGATCAGGGAACAGCACCTCGTAATTGAGCCAACCCACTTTCCGAAAATCCACGCCAAAGTGAGTACATTTGAGGTCACGATACATTTAACGTGCACAAACCCCACGTACACGAATGTGTTTGGTTGGATCAAGTTTCGAACTCCCAACCCTCCTGTTGCTAATCCTCTACTCTTCCGACCGGGGCCCCTTTTAGTTAACGACAGCTGCTCCGTGGGTTTGCCCTCTCCGCTAGCAACGTGTGGGTTATGGACGGTACAGGCTTGATTCCTCCCTGGGTGTATTTCTCTATCGACCTTCTAATGAAATAGACGGAGCATATGCGCATAACGTCATGGTATCTTCATATCTCTCGGTTTGAATAGCACGTGGTGTGGGTAAAATCATGATTCCTAATGTGGGACAAATGATCGATTTGTTAAATTCATTATCGAGCTTGATTACAAACACGAGTCTGTTTCGATAGCCAATGGGCCAAGTCTATCCTTCCAGTAGACCACGGGTTTGAATCCCGGTTTGTAAACGCATGGTGATTGTCCATATTAAAAGTGATGGCGATTGCCACTGGGTGCTCCCTGAAAATAGTTCCCAGTTCGTCCCTTGTGGTGCCGAAATTCGAAGATTTGGTTGGGCATTGAAAAATTTGCTGCCTCACTATATTTTAAGGTCTAGTGGCTGGAAAGTCCTACCTTATTAACCTTCCTAGTGGTTGTCTCGATAAGATGTATCGTCAGTAGCAAAACTGACCAGATCTTCATGGACGAGATATGTCTTGATTTGAAAAACTGACCACTTCTTGATATCGTCATTAGAAAAAATAAAATCGGCATTATCTTGATGACGAGATATCTGTGCAAAATTGGGGTCATCTTGATGAACAAGCTATATCGTTGAAACCACTTGGAGTGTTGAAGCGAGCATTTGAGTGTAAAATCCTCCCTTCAAGTAGACAATGTGACGGGGTACGATTTGACACAATTGCCTTCGTGAGCATCGATCAAACTTGGGTATGTTTATGACCATGCCTACCCACAAGTTAATTATCAGAAGATAGTATCTACTAGGGTATTTTGATATTTTTGTTTGCACAAAAATCTTAATGAATTCAGCTATCAAAATTTACTCAAAATTAGAAATAGGATTAAGATCTTAGAAAAAGTGCTTTGCTGATTATTTAAATAGGCAATGCAAGTTTTTTCAAATTACCTAATACACATATGACACTAATCCATTCAAAGGAGAAGCAGAATTCCAAAATCCACTCTGTCGTCATGTTATCCGATGACGTTGAATGTGCCCCAACTCTCTCCAAAAATTTAATTTAATAATTTATATTAAAATAGGCAATTTAATTAAAATATACCTACATCGAATTTGGAAAACTAGTTATTTGCTCTTGTATTCATAATGTTACAAAAATGACGGAATGATTTCGTGAAAAAGTTACTTATAAATTTTTATTTTTAGAGTCAATTTTATTTTATTTTGAAAATTAATGATTTAATTAGAGTTTTTACCGAGGATATTGCTCGTTTAGCAAAAAATAACCGTAAAGCGACAAACCAAACCTAAGCATTCTAAAGTAGCTATATATCATCAGGGGCTGAATGAATATAACCAGAAATTTTGAAATAAAAAATTTAGTTACGAATGATTTAAAATAACACAGTTTATAATAATAGTTGAGTTTCCATGTTCTCAGATATAATCTCTGTAATTTGATACTTATATATTTTCTCTTATTAGTTTTAGGATTATTTATTTTCTTATTTATTTTACTTATTAGTTTTATGATTCTTGCGAACTTCACTAGTTTTATAAAGTGAAAGATTTAAAGTTTTAAATATAGCACACACGTTGTCATAACATTTTAAACTGCTATTCCAGGGTTTCATCTAAAGCAAATACAATACAGAATAAAAGCCCTTTGGAACAACTATTCTCACCTAACATTATTAATTGAACTAGAAATTTCTATTTGTTTCGATTAACTTATTTGCCGCAATATTTTCCCAGCATGTTTATAAGTTAAATACCTTGTTTCTTGTACATGAGACATTGTGTTAATGCATGTTTTCTTGAAGAACAACGTTCTGCTCTGGAGGTGAAAATTATATTGCATCTGCAATGGAACCGTACATGCAGATAAAGTATGTGCATCTTTAATGACAAAAAGGAATTTCACCGTTCGTGTGTACATTTTTTATTTATAGTTCATAATTGATTGACGACAGAATGGAATGTTTGTTTTTATATCGAAAGCACGTTCCACAAATTAGTTTCTTTCAAGTTTATAAAATAAAAAGCAGGACGGTTATTTGTTTCCGTTTTTATTTAAAAAAATATTCATGATCTATCTCAATATTTCATTGAAGAAATTATTTATCACGTGTTGTGCATTGTTTAAAGAAAAAAGCCTTTATGTGTTGACTCATTTAAAATTAAATAGCTTTTCTGCATTTTATTTCCACTTGCTTTCTTCAGAGTGATCGTTAGCTACACGTGAACAAAATAATTAAAAACCAACATTTAATTACGAGATTGAAATTTACGCAACTTAAACGCCTTTCGAACAAGAAATTCATTCATTCCACCTGCCACGAATGCGAAAGGCCATAAATTAATTCATTCCGTTCGTAATAGGAATAAAACAAAAGAACAAAATATAGCACTCCGCGAGTCAATTGGAATTATATTCCGGCTCGCGCCAACGACGATCTAATTTAAGGGCTCAGAACGAAAAAAACTGCGTATATTTATTCATCGCAGCGAGACAAAATGGCGCTGAATTTCGAATGCAAGCCGAAAACAACGGCAAACCGTCACGCTATCGTTTTCTGAATACATTTTACGCCGTGTTCCGGCTTTTTACACTTTGTTCGGCTAAACGAAACACCACGGCCACTCATATTTCTGCCACTGTTCTTTTTTTCGAATGCACGAAAAGGGAGCAGAACAAGTACACTCGCACCATGATGCGGATATCTGATGACCGGAATAGTGATACGCGGTTCGCCTTCTTTAGAAGAGGGGAATATAAAGCCGAAACGTGATAATTGTTGGAGTGTGGGAAACCCGTTTTTGTCTTTTTGCTTGGTTGCGGAAAACAAAAGGCGTCATTTATATTTTACAGGTTATTTCACTAAAATTCCTGAAATGGAGATATAAATTTTTCGAAAAGGCTTATTAAATAGGAAAACTAATTTACATTATTAGAATTAAAAGTTTTTGGAGCGCAATCCAGTTACTACATGCAATTACTTATGCTTTTACGGTAGGCAATTTTTAGATTGATAATATGCGCTTGTTTATTAATTTATGACTATAGGTGAATAACATTGGGTCATTCTGATTAGTTTGATAAATTCAAATGGAATTTGAATGGGTCAACTGCTTAAAATTTATAGATTTAGACTCCATCTTTCTCTAATACCAGAAAGAATGAATACCTTTGACGATAGTTTTGATCACCCATGGGGATTTTGTGTTGTTTTTTGGATTTTATAGCGCAAGGGTTATATTTGACCAGACTGAGCCAAACACAAGACAATCAACTTCAAGATTAGGTATAATTGAAGAGTCTGAATAGTGATTGACTTGAATCTAATAGCATTCAATACCACGATCAAGCTTTATTTGGAAATGGAAGTGACAATTATCGCTAACATTGTAATATTTAAAGTGGAGGGTTTAGAAAAGGAAACGAAAGCGTAGAAAATATTTTCACTTAAAAATTATCTTCAAAGTGTTTGGACGAGATATCTCGTCCAACATATAATCGTTGTTAAGAATGAGATATCGTCGAGACAAAACTGCCCTATTACCCCAAGGAGGATGAGGATCCTAGAAGGAAAAACAAATTGTCCCTTGCCCAGAACATGTGACAGTTTGGAACAGGGTTTGCACCAGAGGCTAGCCATTACTCAACAGTTTTCAATGCGAAGATAAACCACCAGAAGGGTTAAGCTAAGTTATGAAAGGAAAATATTTTACACATGAGAAACATTTATTAATTATTGACTGGTTTTTATTAGATGATATGTTTAGTTTCGAATTTATTCTTTCAATGATGAGAATACATTAGCGTGAAGGGACGTTCTCAAACTATTACGTGGTCACCAATGAAGTGATTAATGCAGTTGAAATAGCTGTAGCAAACCATGTATATTTCATTTCAGAGACATTCTACTGTCATTTTTTATTGCCTACTGTCAAACGTCTTTTAAACTTAAAATATCTTTCCTTCAAGAAAGCTTATCCCAAAGTTTTGGCATATCTATCATTTTATCAATACAAAAAAGCTAATATCAAGCATCACGTATAGGACCAGAGATAACCCATACGAGACTTATTGATATTAGCTCTTTTTGTGAAGAAGAATGACAGATAAGATAATATTGAGAGATAATTTGATAAATGATAATTTTGTTTGCAGATATTTTCGACTATTTTCAGACCTGTCTGCTTTTGCTGCTTTTGCTCCTGACCACAACTTCGAGTTAAATAGATTAAACTAACTTTAAAATCTATTTTTGTAATATCAGGAATAATAGGGTTGCCTCTTCCGCTGAATACTTCTCCAACTTTAAGTCAGAAAATTCATTTCAAATACATTTAGACGTATAAGTTTTCACCTTTTATGAGATAAAACGCATCACGCATTTCTTATATCTTATCTAACTCAGTCTGTATATCTTTGAGGGAATAGCTGAGAGCTATTCGTATAGATAAAACTAATGCAACCTGCTTCAATAAGTTCCTGATGTGACTGTAGCTTTATCTTTTATCATACTAAGTCAGGAATACAAAGGCACTTGGAACAATGAACCTCCAAATTCAATCCAATAGCAATTAGGACAACTATAAATCTAATAACCTATTCAACAGGATTTTATAATTCCAAATGCGATAAAGAACATTTTGTACGATAAATAAACCAATTTTAAATTTTAAAAGTGTAATACGTATACCCCTGCTGAATGTCACATATAATACTAAAATGCTACAGATATCCCCTCTGAAACATTTTAGTCCTATAATTTCATGTGTTTTACTTTTAAAGCTTATTGAATTTTGTATAAACCGATTAACAGACTGGGAACTCGAGCGTGATGGATAAAATATTAAGGGGATGTGTGACTTATAGGATGGTCTTCCCACGTGATGTGCTAAGACATGAATAAAAGATGACGTAGAGAAGACACGTGTGTTCAGAAGCCTTATGAATACAGGGGAAATTTCGTCACTAATACACCATTCGTTAAGTTTAAAGTACGTGTACAAAAACGTGAAAGGTTCTGAAACTATGAGGTTGTTCATTTCGAGTTTATTTTTAATATATTCTTGATGTACATTCGTTATTTTTAATGCAGTCGAAAAAATTTATATCGTATATCTATATCTTAAATTAAAACTATCTTACATTATATTCCATGTATTATTTCGTAAACACTTTTACAAGTTGAGTTTTAGTTTTTTTCCTGAATTTTTTAGTTCTAAGCCTGTTTTTCTCACACTTAAATAAAAACTTTGAAAGATTTGTAGCATGATTATAAATATTATACCTCGTTTTGTTACATTACATCTTGATACATGAGTCCGGCGTATTAACAGCGAAGCAATATATATAAAAAGAGCATTAGAAAACACAGTTGAAATACAAGATGAATCACAAATTTTCTGATAATGTAAAAATTTTCTCCCCGGTGCAGTTGAAATATACTCCAAAGTCTCTTCCTCATCAAGGCAAATAAAGCACTTGGAGTCAAACAGGTGAAAACGATTCAAGTAGGCCTAAGTTACAGTGTGGCCTATTCGGGCTTTTGAAAAAAGTGCACCTCAGTTTGTTAAATATTGCAGAATTTGACAAAAAGCGTATCGTAATTTGAATATCACTTTAGCAAAGAAAAAATATATATTATAAGAATACCAAGCTTGGAGATAGGTATATAACAGATGAGTTAAAACTTCAATCGAAAACATTAACGTGAAATGCCGTTTGAGTCTATGGACTCTAAATAAATCAATATTAAGATGATTACAGAGGTTGAAAAGTACACGTATTAAAGCATCGTATTAATTTCGCATTATTAGGGACAGAAGAGAACGAACGGTTGAAATTACTGATGTCTAGGGAGTCATTATTGTAATGAAAGGAATTATATAGTAAATTACAATTAATGAGCGAAATTATAAAGTGTCTGGAAATTCAATACTTACACCCAATTGGATGTAATTACTTCAATATATGTTTTTTGGATTCCCCTAATAATAATTGCAGTATTGATTCCAAAAATTTCCTCTTTGCGTTAGTTTTCAGTGTGTCCTTTCAGTAATCTGATTAAACATGATTGGATTTCTAGCTATGGATCCAATTCTCTCTCTATTGCGTATACTTAGCAGTGCAGTTTAAACCATCTCTGCTCATGGTTGTAATTTAAATTGTAAAGCACCGATCGAATATTTTATAATTATATTTGTGGAAAGAACCTTAACTTAAAAACAGAATCTTCAAGAAGTTATTAGAGTATTTATGAAAGAGCACATGTGTGTGTGCAAGCCATTTTTCTACAGGAATGAATTAATTCATTTTGAGTAATAATTTCAATGATTGCTTCATAGTAATGGCTAAATCAGTTATATTCAATCTTTTTTGCTTGGGTACCCCATAATATAAATTTTCTTATATTTTTGTACCTCCAATCATCATAATATACACTATCTACCAATAAGTACTTGGACACCCATGCAAATGACGATATCTGCGGTCCTGATATACGTCACGCCCTCCGCCGTTAAATATCGTATAGGAAACAACATTGGCATTAGTCGCATGCAAGATGCCACGAAGTGCAGAGTTATCTGATATCGAGAAAGGTGTAATCGTCGGGTATCACAAAAATGGCCGATCCTTAAGGGACATATCTAGCGAGCTGAATTACCCAAAATCGACAGTGGCCTACGTGATTCAGAAGTGGAAGGTGAGCGGTGATTGTCGGAATGTGCCCCGAGTCGGCAGACCCACGAAACTGGGAGATAGAGACCGACGGGTGCTGTCCAGAGAAATTCGGAAGAACCGCACCCAACGGATGGCTCACATACTCCAGGAGTTTCAACAGGCATCCGGGAGTGTTGTTTCGATGAATACCATCCTTAAGGAAGCACATCTGCTTGGTTTTCATGGTCTTACTGCCGCCCATAAGCCTTTGATCACAAAATCCAACCGTGCTGCTTGGTTAATGTGGTGCAAAGCATGTCGAAAGTGGACCGTAGATCAGTGGAAACGGGTTCTCTGGAGCGACGAATCAAGGTTCACCCTCTACCGTACGGATGGCAGGGTCTGGGTCTGGCGTCTGCATGGAGAACGCCTCCTGCCAGAATGCATTGTGCCCACAGTAAAGTTCGGCGGAGGTGGAATTATGATCTGGGGTGTTTCTCCTGGTATGGACTGGGTCCCAAGTAAATAACAACTCCTGGTAGTAACTCCAAGTAATAACAAGTCCTGGTAGTAACTCCAAGTAATAACAAGTCCTGGTGTAACTCTTGGTCCCAATTCATGGTAAGCTCAACTCCGACGCCTACCGCACTATTTTGGATGACAGTGTGCTTCCTACGTTGTGGCAATTTTACGGGTTGGACCCATGTTACTTCCAGGACGACAACGCCAGCTGTCATGTTGCGAGGTCCACCATGAATTGGTATGGTGACAATGGGGTTAACCGAATGGACTGGCTTGCCCAGAGCCCAGACCTGAACCCTATCGAGAACCTCTGGGATGAGTTGGATCTCCGAATTAAGGGGTGCAACAACCGTCCAAAATCGGTGAAGGAACTTACATGTCTTCTCCATGCCGAGTGGAAGAAAGTAGCCGTCATACAAGGACTTGTGGAAAGCATGCCCCGGAGGGTTGAGGCAGTAATTGCCTCTCGTGAAGGCTCTACCAACTATTGAATATGAATACATTTTGTTTTTCTTTTCTACCACAGTTGTCCAAATACTTATTGGTAGATCGTGTATAAGACAACCATGACATATGAGGATCGCTTTTTATCCTCGTAACCTCATTGGTCAAAATTATTTTTAAATACTTTCACGAGAAATTACACGTGTACAATCAGTAAATATTAAATCATGATATAGATGTTCTGAAGTAAATAACACACGCTGGCAATAATATTAGTGATAAAATAACAGTAGTATATATTTATAATAAAATAATAGTATTTATGATAAAATATTAAATATTCTTATTACGATATTCAAAAGTGTGTTTCTTTATAACAGCCATTTAACTAGTGCTCTATACATGCTCCAGTAATATTTCTTGGGCAGTATGCAACTATTAAAATATGTAAACAGCCGATTAAAAATACTTTTAGAGCTGCCTAAATCAATCTTGTCCCCAGCTCTTTCACTGAAGGCTGACTCCTATGCTTTTATTAAAACTCTGAGGGTCACGAGATTTTCCAGTAGTACATTTAATTATTTAATTTTTTTTCACTACAAAAAATATGATCCCAAAAATGCAAGCAAAAAGACATACACAAATACAATTAGATAATAGATCAAAACCACTTCATTGAATCAGATTACTTATTGTGTTGAAATCATTAAAAATATATCATCCTCCTAGAAACAATTAAACAGTTTAAAAAATCTATTTGTAGCAAAATTATTAGATACGTTGTTGTTTAAAGGCTTGACAAAATATATTTTAGTTTCTGGTGATGTACCTGGGGACGTTAAAATCAATACAAGATACTAAAAAGGGCAAATTAACTTTGTTAAGTAGGAAATTGTAAAATTTTTTTGTTTAATCTATGTTGTCAACATTTGTCTCAACAGAGCTTCGAAGCATTACTTTTCCCCCACAATACATTATAATGAATAAATAACTGCAACGATTGGTTGAAAAAATCCTATTGGTCAAAATTATGTTCATCAAGAAGGTCAAAACTGATTTGAAGTCATCCAGGGGAAACTGAAGGTTGCAGAACGGATTCAAGCGGATTCAAGACCCATCTCAGTCAATCTCTTCGTGAAAGAAAATCAGATTAATACCCATAGAAAGCAAACTAATTTTCATAAAATACTTTAACAAACACAACCCATGAGTCTTGCATTGTACAAAACTGCCTAATCACTCCGACATAAAAGTACACTGATACTTTCTTGGCACGTCCGTCCATGGAAATGATAGTAGCATTTATTTCACGTAGAGACATTACCGCCTTCAATTTATTGATAATGGCTGTATAAATGTCTAATGTTTATGTCTATTGGACTTCTCCTGAACCTCTGTCTTTTTCTTATCGGATCCGCTGTTTTGCCTCCTTCGCGATACCCCCCTTTAAATATTGCCGTCGAAACTATCTCACGTCCCGCTGTAAACAGGCTATTTCGAATGCAGTGGGGGACTCCATAAAATGCTTAAGAAATAGAACTCACAAGTAAATTTTTATAGTTCGGTGTGGATTCAATTATTCAGCCCTACTTTAAGTTCCAATAAGGGCCGATGGTGTGTTGACTAATTTTTCTTTTGCAAATCGGGGTTCAATATTATTTTGTAATTAAATGTGTACTTTTTGGATTTAAGTGTATGCATAGAATTTAATTATCATTGGAAAATGAATTTACAATTCCGAACTTTGGAGGTGTGTGACACTTATGTCCATTTTTTAGACTTTTTACAATAATCTTGTCCAACCCATTTTGCTCTTCATGACATACAGCACTGTCTAGTTTGAATACATAAGATCTGCCTCTTTAAACTATTTGAGTAATTGAGGGAGAAGTGGCATAGTGTCCAATGCCTTCGAGGTACAGAATTATGTAATATATCGTCGGCTTACAAGTGAAACACACTAGGTTAAGTTTTCCTAGATGAATTTTTTGGACTAGAATGTAGTGATCCTTAGAACGCTACTAAGAGATTACTTTCTTTGCATGAAGGTTAGACTTGAGAAGCACACTTAGTAGAATTTATACCCTCTCTTTCTCAGAATTATGTCTTTTGACTTCGTGTGTTTTAGTTATGAGCCGATGATGTAAGATCTGAATAAGATCTTTTAACATAGGCTTTGTGTAGATTGAATTGGTCTGTTTGTATGTGCACCACTACATTAGTGAACAGCGGACCACTTCCTTTAACCCTCCAAGTGGTTTCGACGAGATATCTCATCATCAAGCCGATTTTTTTTACGATGACGAGATCAATATCTGGTTTGTTTCATGTAATGACGAGATGCCTCGTCTATCAAGATCTGGTCAGTTTTTATTAATGACGAGATACCTCGTCGAGACAACTACAGGAGGGTTAAATAAGTTGCCAAAAAGGGGCGTTTTTCTCATTGGCGCAGATTGGGATTTTGATAAATATTCAAGATTGAAAGTTTAGAATTGATATTGGAAACCAGTTTAACACAACTTTTAAGCCACGATCTTTGTCACTGTTATTTTTCACGGACTCAACTCACTCTGCTACACATCCTAGGAGCTCTTGGCAGCTAAAAGGCATCGATAAAACACTATGTATCTCCAGCAAGCCTTGTACAACCATGCATTTGGAAGTACATATGTGATCATAGTACATATCTTCATGCAAAAGGCAATCAGCAAACTAATAACAGAATACATTGAATCTGTTATATTATAGGATGGAAGTACTATGGGTAAATTATCTACCACATTGAAACTTAAGTTACCGTAAAGTAATCTATAAAGCAGAATTACAGATTTGTACCATTTGAAACTCTTTTGGAGTTCAAACTTGTCTGTCGTTAAGCACACTCCGTCAAAGTACATATATATAATCTGATATCTGTGTTTGATCTTAAGGAACCGCATATCAAAAAATAATCTAAGAGGACAATACGCTAAGAGAAATATAAGTCTTTTAATGTGCCAAAGTTGGGGTAGTTGAATTAATTTCACACTGGAGCAACACAATGGGCTATTGGGACGGTCCGGGACTAATCACGAAGGATTAGTCCCGGGAAGATCCCAGGACAACGTCTCGCCATTCTGAACCACTATCAAATGACTAGTTCAACACCTGAGTTAGCACCTCACTCTCCTAACGTCCTCACCACTCCAGAGGACATTCGAGGCCACAACAGATTTAACGTGCATCATCCCCCATGTATACGACGGTCTTTGGCTTAGGTGTGCCAGAAAAACAATGTGTAAAAAGAGAAAGAAAGCAATGTGTTTAAAATGGATACCAAACACTTGCAATGTGATTATTGATTCACTTAGAATCTCTAATTCAGTTTTCTCTCACTAATTGCATCTTTTTAACCTTTTTGGAACAGCAGTCAACTGCTTAATTAATCAGTAATTCTTATTCGCATAATGTCAGATTTTCTAGTTTTTCCCTAGAACTGTTCCTCTGATTTCAGACTTCTGAATCCATTTACATATATTTCCTTCTTAATAAATTCCCTCTCCCGTATGTTCTTTATTTTCTCTGTTTGTGTAAACAAATCTGTTTTTCCAGATATTTTCGATCTTAATTTATGTTTGTATATATTTTTTCAACCTTAAAGTTCTTTTTCTTTAACCTTTTTCTTTTACTCATTCAATAAATCACCCTGTTTATAGCTCAATCCCTGAGTCTTTTCACTGCTCACTCTTTTTATTTTCTCAGTTTAAAAATTTATTCACCTCGAAAGATCTCCATCCATTTCTCCTCTACCGCTTTTATTTTATTGTGCCTTTCTCATATTTTTCTCGGAAAAGGTGAAACATCGTCCCTCTTCTTCGTATCCTTTGTGTCGCTCATTTTGTAGTTGCTATGAGGCATTTTACCTGCTTACCTGCTATAATTACGACAGTGAGTCAATAATTATCCGTAATGCAGATGCATTTGTGGCTGCATTGTCATTTTCATGCGCATCTATAAGCAAAATTTCTGTCTTATCGTTATTTCCCAGGTTTGAAGTTACTAGGTCAGGTTCATTGTCGCCGCTGTGACATTAACCATGGCCCCTGCGCTTTCCTTTTGCACCGAAGAATAGCAGTTTTAGGTGATGTGTTCCTTGTGATCTCAAGCTGCACCAGGGTTCAAAATATTTCGAAAACTTTCCAAACAATGTGGGGGCCGCGGTATCCCGGTTGTAAAAATAGCGGATTAGCAACCAGTGGGATGCGAGTTTGAAACTAGATCCAACCATATACCGTCGTATACTTGGGGCTGGTGCACGTTGAGCCACGTCGTAGCATCAAATGTCCTCATGTTGTGTAGTGTGAAAGTTTGGAGAGTGGGGTGCCAGTTCAGGTGTTGACCTCATCATTTGACCGTGGTGCAAAATGATGATGTTGACCCTTCGAGATTTATCGCGGACTGTCGCAAAAAGGCTGTTGTGTTGCTCTTTTATGACGTTAAATCAACTGCGGGTGCTCTACAAGTTACTACGGGTTACTACATCTACGGGTTAAAACAAGTGCAGGTACCGAGCTTTGCCACAATGGAGTGTCTAAAAATGAATCGAAGAATTCCAAAATGATCGTACAAGTATTAAACAAGTGAAGCCAAACGGTCGCCCGCTACTGCAACAACGATTTATACTGTACTTAACATAATTTTGTTACACTGAAGAGTGACTGTTATTGATGAAGTGACAAATTAGTCACCAAAAAACTACGCACCAAAAACTGAAAGAATTGGTGCATGGGGGTCTTTGCTCAACTGAAAGCTATTTTTGAGGACATAAAAATGTTAGGTTGTCTAGAGGACACAGACCGTAGCTTTGATGTGAATACTCGGGCGTGATGTTGGATTGTGGAATGAATGAAGCAGACGTAAGAAGTTTGGACGATTGTTTATTGTGTGAATATTCTTCAATTGATTTACAGTTTGAACGATTTAAGTACAGTTTGATATTAATATTTAAGAATAATTTTATTGATTAAAGGACTGTGATTGGTAGCAAGTTCAGTAGTCATAACACTTTCATCAGTTTGCCCCTTCAATTGTATTAAAAATTACATTTGAAACATAAAAAGGAATACTTAAGTATTGTATGCAAGAATTTAGCTGCCACAAGCAGCTCTTAAAAATAAACAATTACGCTTTTAGTGCAAGAATAACGAGCTGCTCGATGTGATTTATTTCTCTTCGAACCACGAAGAATCACAGACTGTATTCTGGAAATAAAAGCATCGGAAGTTTTTGTTCGATTTATTGAGGGCGTGCATTCCGACGACGAAAAGAATCGCGTCCGTAGAACGTTTTTTATGACGCGCGAAACAAAAAACCGATGCCGTATGGCTTCTAAACAAACAACCCAGGGAAAACATCCCAACAATATTTTTTGAGTGCACCCACGATAAACTAGGGTAATTTCCTTCTTTTTATAACTTTCTGAAAGATCCCATAGTAGGACCGCAGAATTTCGGGAAGCCATAAAATAGGGATATGCAGTCGTTGCGAGAAAGTGTACCTTCCATAAGAACCGCATCCCATGGGGGAAAAAGACACGATATTTTCCTTATAGGTTTTATTCGAAATCCCCAGGAGAGATTCCGGCTTACCCTCTAACTTAAATTTTATTAGTAGCTAAGAGTATATTTCTGTGGCATCAAAGATGTCCTTTTCGGTTGGGTCCCTACTTTGTTCCATGAATGAGAAATTTGATTTCGAAATATTTTTCCGTCAGTTGAATTCGAGTGCGCATAAGGTAGAGTGGAGATTTTGGGGGGAGGAAAAAGGGATTTTTTGTGTGTTTCTCTCATTTTGGAGGGAAATACTCTAAAATGTACAGACTCGGTTTCTTAAAAGCATTTGAATTATTTGATTTGAATTTAAAGGAGGAAACCGAGGATTTTTTTGGATTTCGAACTGGAAAAAGAATTTTGCTGGAAAGGATTTGATCACTGAAATGATAATTCCACCTCTGCTTTTTGACTTGTTGCCATTCTGCGTTAGCAAAATAATGAAAAATAGAAAAGAAGAAAGATGTTACACTTGTAAAAGTAAAATAGTTGCGACTATTTGAATCTGATTTTTTGAAAGAATACAAAACTTTTGAAAAGATTTGAACTTATCTCCGTAATTGGAACATATCCACTGTTTCTATTCTAACACATTACTATAAAAATAAAAATATTCAAGTACTGCTTCTGGTTTCCAAAGTAACTATATAATCCAGGCTGTTCTATTTCAAGTCTAAACATTTGACATGGTAATATAAATATCTTAACTGCCTTTTATATTTATGAGAGCGATTTTCAGTGTAAACAAACCACTTGAAGACGAAAATATATTCCTTTATTTAATTAAACTTTTATCTAAGGAGGTTAACTTCTATGATCTTAAATTATGATACTCTGTGTTTTGTATATTTATTAATCATTCTGGAGTAAAGTCTTCGTTTTCATGCACTACATTACTAAATCTTTTAAATCCTAAATCAAAATATTTGTTCTTAAACTATATTATCACTATTTTCTTGGAATAAGAATTCCACTTAAATTTAAGGCTTACATTTGCTATTAAAATCTACTAACATTTTAACCCTCCTGGTGATTGTTTCGACGAAGTATCTCGTCATTAAGCAGAACTGAACAGATATCTCGGATGGACGAGATATCTCGTCATTAGAAAAAAATGACCAGATCTTGATCTTGTCATCGCAAAAAAAATCGTCAATATTTTGATGACGAGATATATCGTCATTCGTAAAATTGACCAAATCTTGATGGAAGATATATCTCGTCGAAACCATCTGAAGGATTAACAGAAACTGTTCGAGACCGCCAAATCCCACCTACTATAACTATGTTATAGTAGATTTTCATTTCTTCCTCTGGTGTCGATAAGATGCAAACATAAATGGTTCTTATGCAGTGTTTATATATCTTTCTTAACTAAATAATTTAATTTTTGACGAAAACTGGTTTTGTAAATTTGCAGTCAAAAATAAGAAAAGGAAGAATAAAAATTTAAGAGTAAATTAAGACATAGATAGTTATTTTATTAATTGGAATACTTTCAAGAAATAATGCATTGTTAATTAATTTCAATAAATTATTTGTAAATATTTTAAACGAAATATCTTACAGTTGCGTCTTGTGAGATATGCGTGTATGTGAGGAAACACAAAAACTACATGGTTTATAAGTTTATTATGCATTTCAGACTCGCCGTATTTTATCACATTTTCCGTCCAAAACTTTCTTCTTGCGAGTTAATACAAGCGTGCATAATGTAACGCCAGTTTCCTAAACTTTTCTAGTCACGTATCCTTTTTCCAGTGGGGGCATTCTTTATTCGGTTTCAAATGATGGTCCAATCCTCTCTATTTATAACAAACTCTTTCCTAACTTCGCTTGCGAACACATCAGCCATTCTTCCATTTAACAATAGAGTTATGCGACTTTGATTGATACTCTGGGAAAGTATTCTTGCGTTCTAGACACTATATTGCGAAGCTTACATGAGAATATCTTCTGATTTTTCTTATTCTGG
This sequence comes from Meta bourneti, assembly GCA_933210815.1. NCBI lineage: Eukaryota > Metazoa > Arthropoda > Arachnida > Araneae > Tetragnathidae > Meta > Meta bourneti. The sequence continues at coordinate 93,865,154 of OW119922.1, forward strand.
AATTTTTTCCTTTCAAAAGAAGGATCTGGTTCTCAATTGCATGTTTATCTAGTCTGTTTCATAAAATAATACTCAGTTTATAGTTTGCAGTTTTTGGGTTCAGTCTTTATAATCCAGATGCCTCTTTTGTGAAAATACGGATTCGAGTTTGGTAAAAAGCTTGAAATGTCCGGAAAAAATGAATGCCCATGAAATAAAAGAATCCAGTCACGAATTAATAGCCTAGCCTAATTTATGTATATGGTAACAAAGTTTTACCCATGTAACTACGTATTTCAAAGGTTAGTTGAAGTTCCCCACAGGTATAAAGTAGTCAATAAAAAGTAAAGGGTACCAATTTTATTGTATTTGGAAAATTTATCGGAAATAAGATAACAGCTCTAATGTACATCTTGGAGAGTGTTCGGAAAGGTCTAACTTTTTGACTAAAAAAAGAACTGTTCTATCAAAAACCATATACTCTATGATACTCCACAAAGCTAATCACATTTGGGAAGTATGTGAAAATAAAATAAATACAACTATTTTCATCAAATTAAACTCTTTTCTTGAAATAAAAGAAAAATAATTGTGTTTATTAATAATTGTTGGGATAAACATTCTGCAAGTTCTAGTTCGAATAATGATCTATTTTGATATGTAGGTAGGTAATTGAATTAACGTCGCACTACAGCAACATAACGGGCTGTTGGCGACCGTCTGGAATCAATCCCGAAGGGAAAGATCCGAGAATAACATCTCATAATTTTGAATCACGGTCACATGACGAGGTCAACACCAGAGCTGGAATCTCACTCCAAACTTCCACACCACGCCAACTTGAGGACATTTGAGGCCATGACAGTTTTAACATGCACTAGCACCTACGTACACGACGGTCTTTGGTTGGATCGAGTTTCGAATTCGCAACTCTCCGTTTGATAATCCGATACTTTTTCATCCGGGCTATCGCAGCCCCATCTACTTTGGAGATTTGTTTAAAATTATTATTTTGAAATTATTATTTTTGATTAAATTGGTACTTCAAGTTATAATACCTTGATATAGTTGTATTATAATTGGTATATGTCAGTCTATAACACAATTTTAACCCTCTTTTTTCAAGCGTAGTCACTGAAAATATTTGAATTTGCAAAACAACTCAAAAGCGAATGAAATAAAATAGCATACTAAATTTTCCCCTTTAATAATAGCTTACTTTCAACTAACTCTAATACAGCAATCCTCATTATTTGCCCAAAAGAAAGTTGTAAAGCTCCGTGCTATTTGTTTAGAATCCGGACAAAATACACGTAAAACACTTTTCTAAATAACGCAACTCAATCCAATGGCAATAAAGAAAAATATAATATCAAGCCCAGAAAAAATAATTGATTGAAAGAGAATAAGCATCGAATTCCGTTACTTGCTTCAAATTTAGTTGAAAAACAAAGTTGATTCAGTAATTAATTAGTCGGAAGAATTGTAAATAAATTAGTTGGGTTTCGTACCTCAGAAAACGCAAACAAAAATTGTCTTAATTTACACACCAGATCTCTCATTTCAAAGTAAATTAAGCCTAAGCAAAATGAATGGAATTAAAACAAAGCCTTGTATTCCAAGTCAAATAAACGACATCCAGATCTCATTCACGGTGTCAACTTCAAGATACGACACACAACAAAAAAAGTTAGCGCGAGCGCTAAGAAATGGCTCAAAACAAACTTCCATTCCAAGAACGACTTTCCGCAACCGCATAATTTTTATTTCCCACAGCTTGGAAAATCTCGCTTTCATAACTCCAAGCAGCGGGATTTATGAACCGCCACTCGGTCGGAATCGTCTGACGAGGTTTATGTTTGTTTAATGACGTTATCGGGAATTCACTCTCCATTGACTGAAACGAGGAATGCGAACAATGAAAGGGGACAATCAGCGGTGGCCCTCCCCCTCCGATTGTTTCATAGAATGGATGTTTACCAATTTTACGATTCCCTGATTTTCCCTCGTCTTCATTTGAGGATCATGTTTACTTGACAAAAGCAGTGACGAGCGAGTTTGAATTAAGGGGAAGCGCCTTGCGCCATTTAGAGTTTTTTCTTCTCTCCCTATTGTTCATAGAACATTTAGCAAACATCTGTTCTGGAAATTTCGAATTAGTATCGTCGCAAAACAGAATCGTTTACATAAATAAACATTCATAAAATATTCTGAAGGGTTTTCCCGAGTTTAATTTTGGAATTATATTCAAGGATCTTCGAAGGAAATTAGGCTTGGAGAAGAAGCTCATATTGAAGAAATAGTAGATAAAGGTAAATACGTATTGGTACTCTTGGATTCCTTTTTAAGCATGCATTCGGGTAGTATTATTTACTGATAATTAAATAATAAAGATGATAATTTAGTTGCCATGTGCTTAAAGGTTGTTTTTTGTGAATATCTCCATGATTAAAGAAATACTATAATTCGCATCTATTTAAAAAAATGGTTTGAAGAATAAATAGAGAGGAGAATAACATAGAAAATATGCATACTCTTCATCATATTGTTCTATTTTCATCGTAAACATAAAACGAAGTTAAAATTAGTCAATTCTCAAACTGTAAACTCTATCTCACCTTTTACGAAAACGTTGGTAAAAGTAGTTGAACTGGAAGGTATTTTCATAATTTTTCACCATAAAAAGCTTTCTCTGTTTCAAAATAATGCTATTTCTACTAGCCTCGCAAGTTTGGTAATTTAAATAATTGACTTTTATATAGTAGATCGCTTCATACGTCCTAGTACCGGGTGGTCGTAAAGTTACTTCCCCTATATACGCGCCCCTAGCGACATCAATTTTTAATGAATCAGAATGAAACTTGAAATTTACAGATTTCAAGGTATGCGCTTGAGAGTTATTTAAATAACAAGAAACCCAGCTCTCACGGTTACGGATACAGTTAACAAATTTCGAATAGAAGCACCCACTTTGTTTATATTGCATTGTGAGTGGTACGGTGAAAAATCAAAAAATGGCGTTGAAATTTAACCTTTAGCTCTAAAAACGAACGAGTAAAAGCACTGAAGAAATATGAGTGGGAACGACAAAAGAAAGGCCAACAAGAAACCGTTTTGTGATAGGCAGTTGTGATTTATACAAATTACGAGCATTTTCACTGCTGCTTGTAGCCTTTCTTTCTGCTTTTGTCGTTTACGCTCATCTTCTTGACAGTGCCTTTGCACACTTGTATTTAGATCTAAAGGAAAATTTTGACATTTAAGGTTTTTCACTTTGCCCATCACATTGCGATAAAAAAAGCAGGTGTTATATTCGAAATTTGTTAACAATATCCTTAACCGAGAAAGCTTGATTCTTGTTCTTTACATAATTTTCGAGCGCATACCTTGAAATCTCTAAATCTCAAGTTTCATTCCGATTTATAGAAAATTGCGGTAGCTAGGGACTCGTATGTAGGAGAATTTATTTTCTGACCACCCTGTACCATTGTATATAGATGTGCGAAAATATAATCAATGTAAGGTATGCATTAGATAGATTTTATTCTTTAAAGTAATTGACGTCACAGCAAATTCCCAACACTGCATTCCAAAAAGAACTCATTAAAAAATATAATCATGATATTATGGGTACGTGGATGCTAATTCTCATATACATGTGAAGATGTTGACTTGGTTCAATGAATAACGAGGCACCAAAACAACCAAAAATAAATTAATCAAAATTTAAATAAACAAATTGATTATCTGCCAGCATAGCGTCTTTTCTCAAAAAAGGCTTAACAAATAATTCTAACATCTCAATCTTTCTTGATAGCTAAAGATATATAAAGATTATTATTTCACATATCCTAAAGATATTTTAATTCGCAGCCAGTAAGAGCCAGCAAGGCTAAAAGAAAAAAAAATTTCATTAAATTTAATTCAGTGCCAGAGCCACGCGATTTATTTTCATGCGTAGGCTGATGCCGCTCATCGACTTTCTAATGAAATAGACGGATCATGTGCACGCAGCTTTATGTTATTTCTCCCGGTTGCTTGGGCTGAACTAGCAACCTTGGAGTTGTAGGCGGCGCAGATTCGATTCCTGTCAGGTGCATTCCTCCCTGGGTATATTTCTCTCTTCTGTGTCAGTAAAAACTTTCATACATGTGTATACTATTACTTGATATTGTATGTCTTCTGTCTGGCTCAGCATGGCCAAATATGGCTCTTGTGCCATAAAACACGTTAAATCTGTCGTGACCTCAAGTATCCTCACGTTAGCTTGGTGTGGAAGTTTGGAGAGTGGGATGCCAGCTCAGGCGTTGTTCCAGTCATCTGACCGTGACTCAAAATTACGAGGCGTTGTTCTCGGATCTTTCCATTCGAGATTGATCCCGGATCGTCGCCAACAGCCCGTTGTGTTGCTCTAGTGCGACGTTAATTAACTACCTACCTACCAACTGGTGGCTTGGTTTGAAGATGCGTCACCTGGTTGCGGAAAAGGCATGAATCCTAAATTATTGATTGATTAAAGTAGTTATCCACCGTGATCAAAAACACTAGTTTTCTCTTCGATAGCCAATCGTCTAAGTCGATTAATAAGCCCACGTGATTTACCCTACAGTGATCTTACTGAAGCGACTCCACCCATATGCTCTGTCCATTTCATTAGAAAGTCGATGATATCGCCACAATATCTTTCACTGGGTAGCTTTATTGCTTTCCAGAACGCCTCCAGCATATACCACTAATAAAACGAATCCCTACACGCATTTATGTGTTTCATACTTAACCGCGTGATTGTAATATATATTCCTTACAGAGCATTTCACTGTTGGAGTACATTTTCGCTATCCGGAACCGACTTAACAAAATATGCATGAATAAAAAAATGTTTTCACACGAACCGTTGGCAACGCTCGCCACGCAATCTGATCCGAAGTGGGATATCTGAGAAGTCAAACACGGTGGCGTGCTGTTTCGGTAGTGTTCAATGGCCAGCACTTCGGCGCTCGCAGTTAACACCAATGGAAATGCATCCATCGATTCATCTGCTATAAGCTGTAGTATACTCACGCACTTTCGAAGAAGTCCGAGTGTTTACGGCACTGAAGGGATAGCGGTCGTATAAATAGAATTATTCCGGATCATTAGTGTGGGAAGGCGAATATCAGATTGAAAGGTAAATGAAAGTCGTCACATGTCCTTACACAAAGTGTCGTTAGTAACGAATAAAGTGCGTGACTTATCACCATAAACAGGGTAGAAATGTGGTCACCGACTGGTACTTAGCAAGCATCCCGCTCTTCTTAGTTGGCGAAGAAAGTAACAGGAAAGTAAAAGAGGATCGTTACTATCAGGGTGTGCTGCTGTAGGTGTGCAACAAAAACGACCATTATTTGATGGAATTTCCAATGACATAGTTGGATGTTACTGCCTATTTATGGGTTGCTGTGTACTAGTATGTATTCTGTCTGTAAAGCTTCTACCAGTCTAGTTTCGCTTCATCGACATTCTGATGAAACAGATGGGTCGCGGGAGCCCGCTTGGAAGAGTAACTGATTAGCAAAGGAGGGTTGACAGTTCGAAACTTGATCCAACTAAAGACTCGTGTACGTGCCGGGGCACTTCAAAGCTTCCGTTGCCTCAAATGTCTTCACGTTGCAGTGGTGCGGAAGTTTGGAGACTGGGTGCCAGCTCAGATGTGAATTCGTCATCTGACTGTGGTTCAAAATGACGAGGTATTATCCTCGGGTCTTTTCCCTTTGGGATTGATCCCAGACCGCCACCAATAGCCCGTTGTTTTGCTCCAGTGCAATGTTAATTCAACTACCTACCTAAAATAATTCGAGCTGTAGGTGGCGCAGGTTCGACTCCTGTCAGGTGCATTCCTTCCTGGGTGTATTTCTCTTCTTTGTCAGTAAAAATTTCATTGTGTGTGTCTATTGCTTTATATTGTATGTCTTATGTCTGGCGCAGCATGGCCAAATATGGCTCTTGCGCTATAAATCCCCAACAAATCAAATCTACCTAAAATAGATTACCACACTCATTTAAATTTATTGGTCAAATTTACTGCCCTTAGTCTTGCTTTAACAATGGTGATAATAAAATAGGTAGGTAGTGAATTTTTGTCGCTCTGGAGCAAAGAAACGGGCTATTGGCGATGGTCTGATATCAATAGCGACGGGAATCCGAGGACAACACCTCGTAATTCTGAACCACGGTCAGATGACGAGGTAGATACCTGAGCTGGTACCCCCACTCTTCAAACTTCCAAACGTCAAACTTCCACACCAAGCCAACTTGAGGACATTTGAGACCACGAAAGATTTAACGTGCACCAGCCCCTAAGTACACATCGGTCTTTGGGTTGGATGGTGATAATAAAATAAGCCTCTATTCTAGACATTGAAATGCTCTTCATTTTAAGCATTCTTCTAATATTTGCATTCCGTACTTCTATCCTCTTCTACGTTAAGGTGTAATCACATATTTTCCAATTTATCGGAATCATAATTCCCAATTTCGTGACCGATTCCCTTCCAGCCGCCTGTCACCGCGCCTATGGGCGGAAAGCATTGCTTCACAAGCGCCTTTCTAGCTTTGGAGGGCCCGGGGAGTAATCCCGGATTCATTACAGATGTCCCTGATAGTTATCCTTCCCTAATTGGGTCCGAACATCCGGAATGCTTTTCCAGTCGTCGAACAATCGCCGCTGCTTTAAACTGCGTGAAGCGCAACTGAAATGAAATGAGTGGCTTTGGAACGGGGTTAACTGCGACCGGCACGTTAAGCATCGACGGAACAAGGTGTGCAGGGCGACACACTTACAGTAAGAGCTGGAGTGTGATTCGAGGGTATTGGCTGTATGGGAATAGTACCAATGGGGTTGTTATCACGAAAGATCATGTTTTATAGTATAGTGTGTATTCGCAAATTAATATAACCTTTACCAATTCAAACAGCATTGGCACTTAGAGCCTCGAAACACTTATTATTGTTGATGAAGTAATTCTCAACCTTCACTTCAAATTAGCCAAAGTTGATTTTTGAAGCATGATTAGTTCCCAAATACAAAAACCGCGAATAAAAATACATTTCAATAATAAAATTTCAACAACTCGGATATTTATTTAACCCACAGAGGGGTTCTCACGCATATATCCGTACAAGAGCTTGCAGTCTACCCTGTACATCTTCTAAGTTTATTTAATCTTTTTGGCCAATGGAATGTTTCCTATGAATCTTTCAACCAATGTGGTTATTTAGTCATTATGGTGTTGTGGGGGAAAAGAAATACTACACTACTGGGAAATCTCATGATTTTCAGAGGATTGAAACAAACATTATTTAAAGTTTGAGACAATTGTGAAATACTGATAGGGTTTCTGATATAAGACATTCAGAGATACATTACAATATTTTACCTTTAGTTAATTTATTTATACATACTGCCAGATTACTCCAATTACATGACAGTGAAAAGAAAAGTACAGGAAATGCAATAATAAAATTAACAAATAATAAAACAATTATACAAGATTTAAACTGAATCATATAAACACAAAACTATTAATTACATAGGAAAAAATGACGGAAGAAAGTAAAGCTATAAGTTACATAGGACAAAATGGCGGAAAAAGTAAAAACCAAATAGGGATCACAACAAAACCATAGAGAAAACAGGTGAAAATCTCAATTTTCATTTTTTGCTACACGTGGTCTACTTCTTAAACTAAAGTAAGCAAATTATGAAAAAGTTAAAAAATAGCTTTTTTAACATTAGCCTACACGGCATAGTTGTTTGTTTGATGTAAAATTTCTTGTACGAAAGCAATGGTTCGACTTGGGCTTTTGGAAATATTGAAAGTATTGAAAAAGTGTTATAGGGAGGGAAAATTATCTAACAAAAAGACATTTAAACAAAGGTATACTCCTAGAAGAGTTATCGTATAAAGGTTAAGATTATTTTTCATTTTTTTATATTTCTGGCAGATTTTTCTAATGGTTGAATAATTAGAGCTCTGACCCGTAGTATGATTGGTTCTGGGTTAGAATTTCTGTCTGTCCATGGTTATTCATAACGGTTCCGAATCCCTTAAATTCACACTCTCGCTCTAGTTAAAGATTGGTAGAAATGAAAGGTCCTAGAACACCTCGTAATTTTGAACCACGGTCAGATGACGAGGTCAACACCTAGGCTGGCATCCCATCCTCCAAACTTTCACATCACGCCAACATGGGGACATTTGAGGCCACGAACGATTTAATGTGCACCAGCCCTCACGGTCTTTGGTTGGATCCAATAATTCGAACTCGCAATCCCCGCTTGCTAATCCGCTACTTTTCCAATCGGGCTATCGAGGCCCTCTGATTTCTAAACCCTCCTGGTGGTTGTCTTGACGAGTTATCTCAGCATTAGCAAAACTATTAGCAGATCTTGATGGTAGGTAATTAATTAACATAGCATTATAACGGGTTATAGCATTATAAGGGGTTATAGCATTATAACGGGCTATAAGAGACGGTCCGGGATAAATCCCCAAGTGAAAGCTCCGAGGACAATAGCAGGGTCAGATGACGGGGAAACACCCGAGCTGGCACCCCACTTTCCAAACTTCCACACCACGCCAACCTATGGACATTTGAGGCCACGACAGATTTAACATGCACCAACTCCCGTGTTACGGAGTCTTTGGTTTGACCGAGTTTCAAACACGCAATCCTCCGATTCCTAATCCGTTACTCTACCAACCGGGCAGATCTTGATGGACGAGATGTCTCATCATTACAAGAAAATTGACCAGATCATTATAAAAAAAATCGGCAATACCTTTATGACAATATACCTCATCCTTTGCCAAATTGGTCAGATCTTGATGAACAAGAAATCTGGTAGAAACGATTTGAATGATTAATCAACGACTGTAGTATGATAAGAACAAATCAAATTGCATAGTTCTTTCATTACTCTAATCAATCAGGTTTCGAGGCCCACTAAGAGAAACTAAAAGTCAACAAGTGATTTGATATCTAATCTCAACTGAAATCAAATGATACAATTTTATAAAGCAACTAGCGTAATTACTTCACTAAGTTCTGTCAATCGGTCTTCACGACACGAGCTCTATCAAAGCAGTGAAACAACTTCAAACAACTTTGAAATTGCTCTAAACGGCAGTTAATTGGTAATTGCATATTCAAAACACTACATTTTGGGAACCAAAAATTATATATTTTTGTAAACTGCCCTAAATTGCATCATTAGCATAACTGATCCTTCTATATTTAGCAGCGTTTTGCTTCAAGAATATTTATTCTAAAAATGCTCTACTTTGTCATTCATGAAAGGTTAAGGATCGTGTTATGTGTTAGTGATTAGGAATAGTATAGTATTTATTAGGCGGAAGAAAATGGCATTATATTCATTAAATGCATGCTAGTTGCAATGTTATACGTAATTAAGGGAACCTTGTTTTCAGCTTACGTTGCCATTTTATTGAAGTAAATTGCACTTCCAGGATACCGATAGTAATTCCTAAAGTGCTTTCAACAACCTACACATACAGTGACTCAAAAATGCATTGGGGCACTACAAATATTCAAACATTTAATTAAATATCAGTAATTACTTCACCTAAACAAAGCGGTTTTCTTTTTAATGACATTCAGTATCTTAGGCTTATATTAAGTGGACTGTAAAGAGCATAAATTAAAATAATAAACAAGTAAAATATTTTACGTTTTTTGTATTCGCAGTGAAAGTAGTGGTCAAAAAAGTATTGGGGCAATTAGGAAAATGCAATAAATGGGCAAATTTCTAGGAAAAATTTGTTTATTACATTTTTATAAAGGAAAACCGAAATTGTAAAATTCAGTATTCGTGATAAATTTAGAAGAATGGGTATGAAAAAAAGGAGAAAGTTTCCTTTGATGTTAACAAACGTATGTAATGGAATGGACCTGGAGTCGTTCTAACCATTGACAAATGTTTAATTAAGAAGATAAAACATAAAATTTACATACACAAGTATAGACACATACATTAAAAGAATCTCGGGAGAAATGCTTACAGGGGTCTGATCATGATCGCAGCCGGCGTGAAACTGTCTTCGTTCTCGCTTTCTGTTCGACAACAGTTCAGAGGTTTATAGCTCAGCAGCTGGCGCAGCGCTCGTAGTTCACTCATTATTCTCCCTCCCTTGCTACGAAGACGTCTCGACGAGTAGCCAGAAGTGTCAGATGGTAGTCTTGAGTTTTGCTGCACTGTTGGACTAGTCTTTCGGGGTCGGTCTCTCCTTCGCAGTTGGGATATGGATACATTTCCATTTTGATGGGTGTTAAGGCATGGACGAAGGGCAGACGTGTGATATGTTCCTACAGGAATATCAGGAGATGCAGGATTTGCAACAACATAACTCATTGGAGCTGTGTCAAAATCAAATAGGGTCCATCTCGACGAAGTGTAAATTTAGCTGACCTCCTCTTAGATTTGTTACTCACAGGGAGTGAGGTTACCCATACTTGATCTGTAACTACTGTTATTTCAGCTCCTTCGACATATCCTTGAAATTTGTCCAGCGACCAAAACCACTGATAAGGCTTCGCGTTCTGTAGTAGAGTAGTTCCTTTCTGCTGGCGTTAGCAGACGACTATCGTACTCAATCGGTTGTTCTTCTGGACCTTCTCCTTGGATTAGGACTGCACCCAAAACATGACGTGTCAGTTCTGAGGACAAATGGTTTAACCTCATCCACTTGTTTCAGCACGGGTGGTGAAACTAAGCTCTTCTTTAACGACTCAAATGCTGTCTGTTCCTCTTATCCCTACTTCCAGGGTGTTCTTTTCTTGGTGAGATTGCTCAAAGGCCTTGAGAACTCATCAAACTGGGGAATGAAGCGACGATACCAACTGAATGTCTGTAGAAAACGCTGCACTTGCTTCAAGTTCTTAGAGAAGGGATCTGTTCAACGGCCTCCACCTTAGTAGGGTCTACTTCTGTTCCAGAGCTCGTGATGTAATGTCCAGAATACTTGACTTTGGGACAAGCAAAATTGCACTTATCTCGGTTGGTATGCAGGTGGAACTTTTGGAGTCGGTCAAAGACTAACCGCAGGTCCTCCAGTGTCTTCAAAGGTTGCAGACATCACCATAATATCACCCAGGTAAACTAGATATTTGACTTTTAGTCCATTTCAGAAAATGTCCATGAGTCTTTGGAATGTTACGGGGGCTGTTTTTAATCTAAATGGCATTCGAATAAATAAAAAAAACCTCCAAACTGACAAACAAAGGCTGTCTTGTCTTTATCAGGAGGATACATCTTGACTTGATGATATCCTGACTTTAAGTCTTTGGTAGACATAAAGGCAGTTTAATTAGCATTTTGCAAGAGATCATCCATACACTGAAGAGGGTATGGATCAGACTTAGTTACTGAATTCACTTTTCTGTAATCGATACGAAGGCGCAAATCACCATTAGTCTTGAGTATTAAGCCCATAAGTGATGCGTAGGGCGAGTTACATTCTTCTATTACTCCCGATAAGAGAAGTGCATCAATCTCTCCAAAATTTCTTTCTCGCAGGGGATAAACGGTAAGGAACAGTAGCAACTGGAGGAACATCACCTGTGTTCGATATAAAGTGTTGGTTCTCCGCCCGAACTGAAGATAGTTTCATAGTGAGTTAGCAGTGCATCTAGTCTTTTGCGCTGATCTTCTATTAAAAGTTCATCTTCATCGGGACGAAGAAGGCATGAATTTTATGGTCTATCACTTTCTTTAATATCACAGGATTGGACTTGAGCACTCACAACGAATGGGAAACGTTCATTTTCTTATCGGTGTAGAATCAGACGTGGTCTCGAATATTCATAACACCTGATTTCTTCACAAAATCTGCTCCTTGGAGGGTAGTTTCCTTTAGCTTCTGGGAGGGCAAAAAGGATTAATTGAAAGGGACGTCTTTCTAGACGTAGAATCTCTGTGACTTCCATCAGCGAGGGTTACTGTGCGAAAGGACTTCTTGAATATTCATAACACCTGATTTCTTCACAAAATCTGCTCCTTGGAGGGTAGTTTCCTTTAGCTTCTGGGAGGGCAAAAAGGATTAATTGAAAGGGACGTCTTTCTAGACGTAGAATCTCTGTGACTTCCATCAGCGAGGGTTACTGTGCGAAAGGACTTCTTGAATACTGCCACTTCATCTTGAAGTATAGGTACAATCTTTCGCCAGCGATAGGGTGACTGCTCCACTGTCTGCACACGCTGTGCCAAATATTCTATTTATCATAATATTCATAATGGAACTTCATTAGATATGGCTGGTGTATCAATTTGAATCTTCTCAAAACGAGTTGAGGTAGATTTCGTGGAAGGATTGCAAACTGTACATTTGGCTTTAATGAATCGGACTTTGTCACAGCCATAACAAGTCAGTGCTGGTCGCTCCTGATTGTCACTAGATTTTATTCGACTGGTTCTATTTGCCTGATAGGTCTTCTTGAACGGTACAGGCTTGAGAATTTCATCTCTGTCATTTTAAGCTTTCTTCTGAATTGGAGGGGATGAGCTTCTCTTTTGATTATTTCTGAGACAGTTATAAGTGTCAAGCTTCTTTGCTAGATCTATTGATGAATTCAGATCTGGCAAATTATCGGTAAAATTATCTCTGATATGTTGAGGTACTCTTTTCTGTATCTGGTAAGCTAGTATGAGGTCTTTTAATTTGTCAAAATTATCGATTTTCAGCTCTGAGAGCCAACCTTCAAAATAACTGGTCAGTTCAAAATAGAAATCATACCATGTACTTGTTGGACTCTTGCGATGTAGAGAAAACACTTGCCTGAAGTTATCAGCAGTGAGCTTGTTTCTAATCTTTATATTCTTCTCCAGGATCCCTGGCGATAAGCCTTCCTACCTCAGATGGTAGTGATCCAATCAAATATAGGACCCAAGTTGCTTCAGAAATCCTTAAGAACAGTTGAAGCTCAAACAGGTTCTGGAACAACGCCATGTCGTTGTCTTTAAGATCATATTGGGTAAGAATCCTTTTTAATTCCCACCTGGGTTGCTCAGCCTCCAGAACGGGAGTTGCTGTTGAGAACTGGGTAAACTTCTGGGCTTCGAGTTGGAACTCCAAGCGTTCTGATTCAAAAGCTCTTTATTTGGCTTCTGCAGCTGTCTTCTCTATTTTTATCTGTTCTTCGATAGTGCTGATTAACATATTTTTACTAGTTCTTCATCATAGTTCTCGGCACTTGTTATTAAATCTTTTAATTCCATAACCTTAAGAGTTTCTGCCCCGTCCAACCCCATTTCCTGCGCAAAGAATTTCAGATCTTCTTTTCGTCCTTTTCCAAGAAAGGCCGTCTTTGTTAGATCACAGTTAAATCCTTGATTTTAATGTAATTCACCTTTTAAAGTTCGTTTTGTTCGTGATTTAATTAACATAAAAATCCAAAGACTCAAATAAATGGAAAAATTTACAATTCTAAAACTGAAAAATACATTAGAATATTTCACCACAGTTCAATTTAAGCAAATTCAATTGAAAATAATCAGTCATACAAATCATTTAATGTGTTTACTACCATACCACGAAAAACATTAACATAAATTCACTACAATTCAAAATAACCACCTTTATTTGTATAATTCAAAACAAAATTATTACTGAACTTGATAACTTTTGGTTTTGCAAAACGAAACTAAAAGCAAAAAATTCTACAATACAATATACATTATCCAAATGATCACCGTTTCTATTAAATAAAATAAATACTGAATTGCTTGAAAAAATACAAATATTCCTCTATATTTTTCAATTATGTTCACAAACATTTCTAAAATTCTTACAAATAAATTTCGAATTCAATCAAAGCAAAACTAAAGAATTCATTTACCTGATTCCTCATCACCCATTGGGGATACGAGCATAAGGATGATCCGTGGAAGGGGTTTCCACCTATATTTAGTAGGATGCACCTGGAATTAGGCTTCCTAAAATCGTGAGTTCGACGCCGCTGCAGAACACTAAAACCCTGACCCCACGTTTGGGGCACCAAATTTGTAATGGAATGAACCTGGAGTCGTTCTAACCATTGAAAAATGTTTAATTAAGAAGTTAAAACAAAATTTAGATACACAAGTACAGACACATGCATTAAAATATCTCTCTCGGGGGTATAGATTAAAATATCTCTCTCGGGGGTGTGTTGGTGATAGCAGCCGGTGTGAAACTGTCTTCGTTCTCGCTTTCTGTTCGGCAAAAGTTCAAAAGTTTATAGCTCCGCTGCTGCGCTCGTCGTTCACTCGTTACGTTTATCATTTTCCTATGTACCTATGGAAAATCTTTGATATATCAGTCAAATATTGAATTGATATCTACTATTTATAATATAATTTTTAAGTATCAGAAGACAAATTGAATTGAAAGCAAACCATGAACTGAACGTCCAAAGTATGCCTGTCAACGTGAAGAAGGGTGTAACGTCAAATATATTCGTTCTATCCTTAAAATTAGACATGTCAAATTGACTTTTGAAGTTCAGTTCTACAATGCTAAATTTGTAAGGTTTGACTTTTATGTTCTAGTACCTTGAATACAGCCATAAATAAAACGTATCAAAGGGCTTTCGCAGGGAAAAGAGAAATCGCTAATCATCATTGAGAATTTTTCTTCTAGATTACATGTAGATGAATCTAATTTTCAGTAATTTTAGTGATGGGGAATCCAATACTCTGAATATCAATTCTTACTCTCACAATAAGATATGTGGTTGGTAGCAGATGGTCTTGAGTTGTATTAGTGATTTCTTGGTGGTAGAATTGGCGTTTGATTGACTGTAAAAGGGTCAAATTTATGTAATTCTGAAATAAATGTTAAGCAAAAGAGCTGAAAAAGGACTTATTGTCAAATTTTAAACTTTATCAGGATAACTGTCCGATAAATTAAATTATTAGATTAACGATAATTTGATTTAATTTTTTGCTTAGTACATCCTGTTTAGAATATGCACAGTAAAAATATGCACATTTTTTCATGAAATTATCGAAAATTGGTTATGCCCCAATACAATTTTGACTCATTTATGTTATATGTAAATGAAGTACGAGACTTTTCTGTTAAGCTAAATATAAATGGCGGTTGTGTTTTGCGAAGAAACGTGTTCCTGTATTCCGGACGTGTCTTCAAGTGGCTTATTTTTCGAATACGACTTCTGCAAGTCGTCAATAAAAATTCCAAAAATTGAATTCCAAATTGATATGATAGTAGATTGGTCAACGCCAATTGGATTAAACACCAAACGTCGCCAAAACAACGATAAACGGCATTTCAAGGTAACCCCGATGTGTGAGAGCCATTTGTGTAATAAGGAACTCAAATCTCAGTTTGGTTTGTTTACACTTAAAATCCCTCTCATGGTTGACTCTAGATTACTAAAATATTGCCTTTCCAAAATAAGACTTCAACAGCATGTATGCGAGACTTAAATGTTTTAAAATTCTATTAGTTTTTACGTTCGACGCTGTTCTTTTCAGAAACACAAAACCAAAGTTAAACAGAGTACTTTATGTAAAATCTGAGAATATGCGAACAAAACTTGAAACGAAATTCGTTCTTTTGATGAATTCTTTCCAGCCACACGCCGTAGAATTTTTGGAACAGTGCATTAATAATGAGCCTTCCGAACCTAAAAATGTGAGACTAAACAAACGATACAGAATGCCCAGGTTTCGTTCTCTTGACCGAAAGTATATTCCGACTTTTTTTAGGTCAGCTACCGAATTGAATCTCTCACCTGCAAACGACTCTGCGACTCATGAATTATAAATTTCGATTGTAGCAGCAGCGGCGAGAGTTATAAAAAATCGCACGAGCAGGATCGAACAAGGGAATTTTTCGGCAGACGGCAAGACATATTCCTCTGGTTCATAATGGCTGTTGTTTGAAGAATTCATACCAGTACACAATTTGATTTTCGCGTTGCCAAAACCGGAAAGGGAATTTTTATGATACCTACAGAAGAAACTTTTCCCCGACAAAGCCAACCTCTTTTGATGTGAGCATTTTGGGGGTTTTAAGAATATTCCACGTGACTGTGTATAACGGCACTAATTTTACGGTGGTGCTTTGCTCTTTGATGTTTTTTAGGGGATGATATTTATCCCATAAACCGTAAATGGGATATACCTGAGCATTACGACTAGCAAACAATGCGAATTTCCCTGAGGACAGATGGCTCCGCCCACTGAATAAAGATATCGTTAGCTGAGACGAGTAGGGATAAATGAAAAGGGAAAATGGATTAATGAACAGGGAAAATGGGTGAAAGAGATCACGGGAAAAGAACGATACTGTGGAGATCTAAACGAGAACTCGTGAAGTGTTTTTCTCGGTATGATCTAAGGAACTTTTTCGTCGGAACTAAGTTTGGTCGTGCGCTCTTTCATCTGAAAAAGAATGTCAAGTTTTTGTTTCTAGATGTAACATGTATTGCGCCATTTGAAAAAAAACATAGAATTCTTTAATGTGTTCCAAACAAGGGTTTTTTAAACAATTTATTAAAAATAATTTAATGAATGTTTTGATTCTTTGAAAATCTGCATTGACAAGGAGTTTTGAATTTTTTTAATTAGTATATTTTCAGATTAATGATGCGAGTATTCCATAAATTAATTAATGTGTGTATTCAAAAATTAATAACATTAGAATTTCAACTGTTAGTCTAAATTATTTGTGTAGTCATAATATGTGGTATGAATTCAAAATGTTTCGAAAAATAGTTTGCTATATTTTTCACGATAAGTTGTTCTAATCATGGATATTGTCTTAAAATATTTAGTTTTTTATATATTCTCGTCAAACGTGAAATCCCCATCAACATTTTATATATATGTTACTGTCAAAGTTTGAAATCCGGCATTCTATGGAATACCTAGGCATTTTATAGAATGGCGAAAACTGGCCGGCAATGTTATGAAACGATTAATATTTCACACATTTCCTAGGCATTCTATAGAATGCCAAGTGACAAACCGGCAATGTATGAAATTCATCTCCGATTCGTTTCGAATATCACGTGGCAAGGCACGTGACTTTTAATCCTCCACTCAGGCTCAGAATTTGTCATTTGCATTTTGCGCTTTGTTCGGGAGTGTCAAAATACGCAATTTTACTTAAATTTGTTCAACAAAAAATTAGTTTTATACTGTGCTGTATGAAAATGGAAGAGCAAGATATAGTGTTGGAGAAGGAGTCACAGTCAATAGACATGCAACGACGATTCGAAGATGAATTGTCTAAGCTTTGAGTTAATGCTGCAAAAAGCAGTTTGTTCTTAACCGAAACTACTTACCAGAAGTTAATAAATGATGTAAAAATTTTTGTTTTGTACAACTTTGATTTTTTTTACGTATTTTGAATAAAAGTTTTTTAATGGCACTCTCATTATTTTTTCAAAATAACATTTGTATTTTTGAGAAATGAACGGTTTTTAAATAATAACCTTTTTCATACTTTGCTTAATAGCATTTGTCATTCTTTAGAATGCCTAGGTATTATATACAATGCCTAGGGAAAGTATATAATAATTCTCAAATTTCATACTTTGCCTAAAAACGCCGGGTATTCTATACAATGCAGGCGTTTCAAACTTTGCCGTTAACATGTATAACATTTTCCGTCATTATTGTCATACCGTTTTTCTGATATTTTCTAAACATTTTAATCACACACGTCACACAGAATAATTCAATTTTAGAGTTTTACTGAAATACTATAATTATACCTGTAAAAAATAAAGGTTTGAGCTTGTGTTACAATTTATTAAATAGTACTTTAAAAATAAGCAACATATCTAGAACCGTAGCATTAAATGAAACTGAAAAGCTTCTTTATCTATTTCTGACAGAAAATTCGCTATTTATAAAATGTGAAGACCAAATTCTCATAAATTTATGTTGAAACAAATGCTATCTTTAAAAATTGATCTCTTGAATCGATTGAAAATTTTACTGTATAAATTTACCTAAAAACATCCAAACGAGTATTTTGGAAAATTCTTTTATTAGAAAATGGATAGATAACTCAATCCGCGTTGCTTGGACTTCTGTTCCACGAGTTTTAAACTATATTCCAATTTTTTTTTAATTTTTGTATTTACCTTCAAAATACTTTTGCAATAAAAGCTCATAATGATTACTTTTAGAGCACAAAAAATATTTTCCAATCCAAAACATTTTTAGTTCATTCACATGTTAAGAAGCGAAACAAGAACTAAATTTAAAATACCTGTTCCATCAAAAGACACATTATTTTATTGAATTTATCAAATATTTGCGAATGTAAGAAATGAGGAAAAACAAAATTTACAGGTCTGCTCACTATTTCCAAAAACAATCTGTATCAGTTCATCAATAATCAGTTAGACACGTTTACTTATTATTTTTGTTCTTGAGCAGCTCTATTCTTGGTGTATCTTACATTTTTGAACTATTTTATTCTATTTGTGTTCCCAAAGTTTGCAAAATTATATTATGAGATTATAATTTTATTCTATCAGCTATTCCCAAGTGTTCTCTCCAAAGGCCAAAATCTATTTTGTTATGTAATTTAGCTGGGTAAATTCCCCTTGTGATGTGATAATTTGTCTTCTATAAAAATCCGCACAACTATTTTTTCTATTATCTTTTATAATGAGGTTATGAGAATATCTCATTCTAGCAGTTTTGCAATTGTATGTTTAATTCTTTTGTATGAAGTTTTAAATGTGCATGAGAGTAAACTTTTCAATGATATCGATATACGTATCTTTATAATGATACTTTGATTTAGTAATAAGCATTTCTATAAATTCTCATGTGACTTTTAAGCCGAAAAATTGTAGATTTTATTTTTTAAATGTCTGTTATGAGATCTTTTATTTCGTTAACAAGGTTTTGATCTGTTATCATTGATTCAATCGTTTGTAAGGCTGACATTACATCTGTCAGTTTTGATCTCTGTATATGCAGATAAATATAATAACGAGGAACACTGCAATGATCTACCATTCCAGATTAAAAAAATACACGAACCTTAGAACATAAATTTGTTTATTTGGTTTTCTTCAATCTAAAGTATGCATGCGTGTGATTATGTCTCTCAAACTCTACTTTTGCAATGTTGATTGAATGAATCAGAATAAAAGTACATTAACCACAGTTTTTGTTTTCAAAGAAAATCCAAAATGTGATTCATGTTCAGATTGCAAATCAAGCGATAAACGACTGTTTTCGTGATTTTCCGTTAAATCTCGTGCACTTTCGTTTTCTCATGGTCGTTTGCGAACATTATGTAATCGTGTGGGAGGAAAACCCTGAAGTTCTAATCGATATAAGATACGATATTTGCGTAGCAAAAACAAAAAAAATGATAAAATCAACGAGACACTAAAAAGAAAAATTTCTCCTACCAAAAATATGCTTTAATGTGAACAAAAAAAATTCAAACAGGCAGTCAAAAAAGGTATTTGGGAACTAAAAAAATTTCGAATTCAAATCTGCTATTTGTAGATTAACTTTCGCTTATAACTTCGCATTTGTAAAAATCTTTAGAATACTTTTTTTTATTCCGGAACAGGAATTGAAAAAAGACGAACGAAAAGGTATTCTAGGTTTAAAAAATGGCGATTTAGATGTGGTTACAATTTGTCGTTCGAACAATCGAATGGAGGTGGAGGCTGGGAGATAAGGAGGCATTTGGTGGAGATGTGTGTTTGATGGAGGCAGAAGCGAACAGTTGGCGTCACGCCTATCGGGAAACGATTACGATTCGGAAGAATGCCGTTCCGATTTTTTTGGCACACATATGCGAAGTGATTTTACGCGCTACCGCTACAACAGAGGCAGCATAAAAAAACATCTCAAATTCGAAATACCTAACATTTATTTCGTCTGATATTTTCCACATAAATTCGAGCTAAAATCAATCGAATACATGACTACAGAAGTACGGGGTGTTCCCAAAGTTCGTAGACTTATCAAAAATTAATTAAAATCAGTAAAATGATTGTTAAAATGCAGTTTACACGAAAAGGAAAGGAAGGAGAGTTTTTTAGGTGATGAAAAGGAATTTGTTTGAAATTTCACTGAGAGAAAGGGTGTATCACACTCTTCATGTGTTAGACATGCAAATGAGTCTTTCATGAACGACTGGAAAAGATGTTTAAAATGCAAAAAATAGTTTTTGCTGTTTTGGAAGGACTTTACGCCTATTATCGTCAGAACCAAATTAATCACGTTGGGAAAACTCAAGTTTACAAAATTCTTCATCTTACGTGGAGAAGTGAGTGTTGGCAACAGTGAATGAAAGAAATTTTTTTTAACTTGTTCTCTTCACGGGGAGAATTTTACTTTATGCATTACTTTTTCTTTTTAGTATCTCGTTGATTTTCAATTTTTTTCAGACCCAAACATCGGATCTTATATTGATTAGAACATTGTAACGAGTGAACTACGAACGCAGCCCCAACTTCTGAGCTATAAACCTCAGAACTGTTACAGAACTAAAAGTGAGAACGAAAACAGTGTCACGCCGGCTGTGATCACGAACACACCCCTGTAACCTTTTCCCCAGAGATATTTTAAATATATGTGTCTGTACTTGTGTATGTAAATTTTATGTTTTAACTTCTTAATTAAACTACTCTTATTGATTAGAGCTACTCCAGGTTATAACCTCATTATAAATTTGGCGACTCCAGGTTCATTCCATTACAAATTTGGTGCCCCAAACGTGGGGCCAGGGTTTTAGTGTTCTGCAGCTTCGTCGAATTCACTATTTTAGAAAGCCTCATCCTAGGTGTATCCTATTGAATATAGGTTGAAATCTCTTCCGCGGATCATCCTTATGCTCGTATCCTCGAGTGGTGATGAGGAATGAGCTAAGTTGATTTTAATCTTGTCTAAAATTATTCTTGTCTAAGTACTTTTGATTTGGCCAACACGTGCCTAGCAACGGAATTCTGAAGTTTCGATTTTATGTAAATAGTATTATTGTATAGAATATAGAGTGAATTTATGTAAAATACTTAGTATCCCGAACGTTTGTGCTAACCCTAGAATTGAGAAATTGTAAGCTGAACATATTCATCCCGAATATTGGAAATTAATTACAAAACGTTGTATAGTTTTGATTTGAATTACTAGTTTACAGAAATTCAATTCTTTTGTTTGAGTTGTAGTGAAAATTAATAATCAACTAGAATATTGTGTTTGAAAAAGTGAATTCTTTAGTTTTGTTTTAATTAAATTCGAATACTTGTCTTTAGAATAAGAATTTTGTGCAGATTTGAATTATACAGAGAGAAATATTTGTATTTTTCGAGCAATTCAGTACTTATTTTTATTTAAAGAAAATGGTGATTATATTGATAACGTGTATTGTATTGTAGAATATTTTGCTTCTAGTTTCATTTTGCAAAACCAAAAGTTATCAAGTTCAGTAATAGTTTTGTTTTGAATTATATAAACAAAGGTGGTTATTTTGAATTGTAAGGAAATTATATTAATGTTTTTCGTGGAATGGTAGTAAAGACATTAAATGATTTGTATGACTGATTATTTTCAATTGAATTTGCTTAAATTGAACTGTGGTGAAATATTCTAATGTATTTTTCAGTTTTAGAATTGTAAATTTTTCCATTTATTTGAGTCTGGATTTTTATATTAATTAAATCACGAACAAAACGAACTTTAAAAAGTGAATTATATTAAAATCAAGGATTTAACCGTGCTCTAACAAAGACGACCTTTCTTGGAAAAGGGCGAAAAGAAGATCTGAAATTCCTTGCGCAAGAAATGGGGTTGGATGGGGCCGACTCTTAAGGTGATGGAACTAAAAGATTTAATAACAAGTGCCGAGAACTATGATGAAGAACTAGTAAAACATATGTTAATCAGCATTATCGGAGAGCAGTTAAAAATAGAGAAGACAGCTGCAGAAGCCAAATAAAGAGCTTTTGAATCAGAACGCTTGGAGTTCCAACTCGAAGCCCAGAAGTTTACCCAGTTCTCAACAGCAACTCCCGTTTTGGAGGCTGAGCAACCCAGGTGGGAATTAAAAAGGATTCTTTCCCAATATGATCTTAAAGACAACGACATGACGTTGTTTCAGAACCTGTTTGAGCTTCAACTGAAGTTCTTAAGGATTTCTGAAGCAACTTGGGTCCTATATTTGTTATATTTGTTTGGATCACTACCATCTGAGGTAGGAAGACTTATCGCCAGAGAATATGAAGAAGAATATCAAGATTACCAAAAGGGGAAAGACATGCTTAGAAGATAAATTCACTGCTGATAAATTCAGGCAACTGTTTTTTCTACATCGCAATACAACAGGAACATGGCATGATTTCTATTTTGAACTGACCAGTTATTTTGAAGGTTGGTTCTCCGAGCTGAAAATCGAAGATTTTGACAAATTAAAAGAAATCATACTAGCTGACCAGATAAAGAAAATAGTACCTCAACATATCAGAGATAATTGCATCGATAATTGGCCAGATCTAAATTCACCCATAGATCTACAGAGAAGCTTGGCACTTATGACTGTCTCAGAAACAATCAAAAGAGAAGCTCATCCTCTCCAATTCAGAAGAAAGCTTACAATGTCAGAGATGAAACACTCAAGTATGCACTAGTAAAAAATAGGTTAAACAAATCAGCAAATGTAAGACAATGAAACAAATGTAAGACAAATCAGGCTCAGAACCAGTCGAATAAAATCTAGTGACAATCAGGAGTGACCAGCACTGACTTGTTATGATGGTTGTTGAAAAGTTAAAGTTGGTTGTTAAAGCCAACTGTCCAGTTTGCAATCCTTCCAAGAAATCTACCTCAGCTTGTTTTGAGAAGATTCAAATTGATAGACCAGCTATGTGTAATGAAGTTCCAGCTATAAATGTTACGATAAATAGAATATTTGGCACATTGTGTGCAGTCAGTTGAACAAGTCACTCTATCGCTGGCGAAAGATTTTACCATATACTTCAAGATGAAGGGGTAGGCATTCAAGAAGTCCTTTCGCACAGTAACCCTCGCTGATGGAAGTCAGAGAAGGAAGTTCACGCAGCCTGTGTAATTCTATGTCTAGAAGGAGTCCCTTCCAATTAACCCTTTTTGCCCTCCCAGAGGCTAAAGGAAACTACCCTCCAAGGAGCAGATTTTGTGAAGAAAGCAGGTGTTGTTATGAATCTTCGAGACCACGTCTGATTCTACACCGATAAGCCAAATGAACGTTTCCCATTCGTTATGAGTGCTCAAGTTCAATCCTGTGATATTAAAGAAAGTGATAGACCAGAAAATCCATGCCTCCTTCGTCCGGGTGAACGTGAACATTTAACAGAAGATCAACGCAGAAAATTAAATGCACTGCTAACTCACTATGAAACTTCAGACAGGGGAGAACCAACACCTTACATCGAACACCGGATCGACACAGGTGATACTCCTCCAGTTGTTACTGTTCTTTACCGGTTATTCCCTGCGAGAAAAGAAATTTTGAAGAGCTTAGTTTCACCGCCCGTGCTGAAACAAGTGGATGAGGCTAAACCATTTGTCCTCAGAACTGGTGAGTCAAGTTATGCTTTGAGTGCAGTCCTTAACCAAGGGAGAAGGCCCAGAAGAACATCCGATCGATTACGCTAGTCGTCTGCTAATCCAGCAGAGATGAACTACTCTACTACAGAAAGCGAGGACTTATCAGTGGTTTGGGCACTCGACAAATTTTGAGGAAGAAGCGTTTCCCAATACTCACCTGGAAATCAAATATGGGTAACCTCACACTCTGTGAGTAACAAATCTAAGAAGATGTCAGCTAAATTTGCACCGCGTCGAGACGGACCCTATTTGATTTTAACACAGCGTTTTCCACCGAGTTATGTTGTTGCAAATCCTGCATCTCCTGATATTTCTGTCGGAACATATCACACGTCTGCCCTTCGTCCATACCTTAACACCCATCAAATGCCCATCGCCCCACTGCGAAGGAGAGGCGAACTCCGTAAGACTAGTTCAACAGTGCAGCAAAACTCGAAACAACCATCTGACACTTCTGGATTATCACCGAGACATTTGAAAAACGCTGGTCAGATCTTGTCATCCAAAAATTTGCAATATCTTGATGACGATACATCTTGTCAACAGCAAAATTAGTCAGATCTTTACGGACGCGATACCACGTCGAAACCACTTAGAGTATTAAATTCATTCTTGCAGTATATATCCATAAGTAGTATACATTCCATACATAAGTACATATCCGTTTAGAAAAGTAGTATACATCCGAGTAGGCGTTATCGTACTCAAACGATTGATGCAAGTAATGTATGCCTGTTTATTCTTTTCTTTCGAGAAGAGTAAGAAAATCTTAACCATCGTTATTCACAGAGCCAAAAAAAGAAGTTTTGAAAACCATTATCATAATGCCTAGGTGGAACTAAAAGCATGCGTGACCTTTCCACTCACACAGAGTTAGTAAAACATATATGGACAGTTTGCCGAAAACGGAAATATATTATTACATAAGTTCCGAAGCTCTCACCCCAGGAGATAAACATAAACTACCCCTTTGGAATTTTGCGGTAATAAGATTTTTCTTTGCAAGGGTAACAAAGTTTTTGAACACCTACTGCCGATACTAAACTTTAAGTTGATACAATTTATATATTTTCGATACAAAGCACATTAAACATGAGAATCAACCTGGTTATACAATTTTTAACCTCCTACCCAAATTTTAATGGTTTTAATATTAAAAATGCAAACACATTTTTTAATTTAAAAAATGAAATGTTTGTTAATGATATAAAGGCACTAATTAAAATACGATAATATTTTTCATTTGAAAGGCATTGTCACATTATAATATGTTTGAAAGAAATATAACAGTATCAAAATATTTTTTTAAATATATTTTTTACCTAAAAACTAATAGTTAGTCCTTAAACATCTGCACTAAATATTAGATTTTTATCAGTTAATGAATTTCTGCTCTAAACTGGGATATTGCAATTTGTAGACAGTGAAATTTTGAAGTGGTGATGTGGCAGAGTATGTCTTGGCCCGAGACATAATCTTTCAGGTGCGGTGAGACATTCACCACACCTTAAATAATTAACGCTAGTCTATATAAATATCTTGTGTCTATTAAGCATGAGGTATTTGACCCTCCTGTGGTGGTTGTGTCGACGAGATATTTCGTCATTAGAAAAATATTTACCAGATCTTGATGGATGAGATATGTCGTCATTAGAAGAAAACTGATCAGGTCTTGATCTCGTTATCATAAAAAAAAATCGTCAATGCCTTGTTGACGAGATATTTCGTCAATAACACAATTTCTCAAATTGTGATGGACGAAATCACTTGGAGGGTTAAATATTCTTTAATTACATATTTGCTGTCAAGAAGCGGTGCATATGTTGTCCTAATGCCCATCTCTAAAAAAAACTAAAATTTGTTATGAACGAAATATATTGAAATAAGATGTCCGATCTTTACTATAAGGGGCCGCGGTGGCCCGGTTGGAAGAGTAACGAACTAGCAACCGAAGGGTTGCGAGTTCGAATCCAGCCAAACACCGTCGTGTACAAAGGGGGCTGGTGCACGTTAAATCTGTCGTGGCCTCAAATGTCCTCACGTTGGCGTGGTGTGGAAGTTTGGAGAGTGGGGTGCCAGCTCAGGTGTTGCCTCGTCATCTGACCGTGGTTCAAAATTACGTGGTGTTGTCCTCGGATCTTTCCCTTTGGGATTGATCCCGGACCGTCACCAATAGCCCATTGTGTTGCTCCAGTGTGACGTTAATTGAAATACCCAACCCTTTACTATAAGGTCTTTTTGACAATTTTTGTACAGAATTAAGAGATTAATCTGCGTATTGTAGAATCAAAAGCGACGTGTTGGGACTTGAAAATACGAGCTGCATGAATTTCGCTTAAAGAATAACTAACATTGATGCTCTACTGAATATATTGAATACTTTTACTGAAATACTTTTATGTTTTGCTATCATACGGTGGTATCTAAAATATTTGAAGGATGGCGATCTCAAATGTCTTATTACATTAGAGCATTCCCTTCCTCCCATTAGAGTGCGAAATAAGAAAATATGACGGAGCTAATGATCAATGTACGGACTGACGTTCGACAGGGCATTCTCATGTTATTAAATATTCGTCCGTAACGTGTTAATGCATCATCAGATTCAATTAAGACTTAATTACATAACTCGAGACGCCTTTTTATGAAACGCCATCGCCGAAAAATCTCCATTAGTTGCAGTGAAATTGCATTTTGGCCCCGGTGCTTAGGCACCGAAGAAGAGTCATTAGCACATGCGGAGCAAGGTTAAATTACTTTAGTGTAATTTGAGTGGAAGCGAATCGAAATTAGACTGAATTATTGTCGATTTTTTACGAAGGCTAAACGGATAACCCTCTCGTATGCCTGAAGCAAATCGCAATTGGAGTAAATAAACTTTATCGGTGTCCATCAATATTAGGTAGGAATTTACGCCTCATTCGAGTAACAAAATGGGCTATTGGTGACGGTCCGGGATCAATCCCGAAGTGAAAGATCCGAGGCCAACACCATATAATGTTGAACCATGGTCAGACGACGAGGTCAACACCTGAGCTGGCAACCCTATCTTCAAACGTCCACACCACGCCAACGTGAGAACATTTGAGGACACGACGGATTTAACGTGCCCCCATGTACACGATGGTCTTTGATTGGATCGAGTTTCGAACTCACAATCCTCCGGTTGCTAATCTGTGATTATATCAACTGGGCTACACACAGCCCTCTTAGTATTAAATTCTTCAGTGAAATGGACGATCTTGTGCACTTTAATGACCGTGAAATTAATAAGCTTTACACATTTACATACTTTTAAGATGAATACTGCATTTAAATGAAGGGTGTCGTATAAATCAAGCATCACCAATCATTTTTCTATACATGGGATCGGTCACGGAGAATTTTGAATGATTCCCACGAAAAACCCCATATCCGACACCTCTTGGCTTAAACATGTGGGTCATTTAAGACTTCTTTAGTTGGTATTACTGGTCTGCAGCATCCAGAAAAGAACAGCCACACTTTTCGAAAGACATATTCTACCTTCATCGAATGAGTATTCTTGGATTGACAGCCATCGCTGTTATATTTGTTTTTATTTAATTAGAACAGATATTTAGAGAGAATTACGATGTTCCCAACGAATGCCGTATTTGGTGAAAAAGTTGTGCATCTTCCATAAACCAAGTTGACAGCTTATGCTTCGGCCATCACAACTTTTTTGGCTTAAAATGTCATCACGTTGGCATGGTGTGGAAGTTTGGAGAGTGGGGTGCCAACTCAGGTGTTGACCTCTTCATTTGTCCTTGGTCTAAAAGTGCGAAGTGTTGTCCTCTGAACATTCCCCTGCAGATTGTGATTACGTGCTCCAGTGCGACACTAATTCAATTACCTACCCTAAATAGTTAACCGATGTGGCGTGCTCTCTACCAGTGCTGAGCACATTTTTTATTATTTCTTCACCTCAAAACTCCGTTTACTAATCGATTGTGTCAAGTATTTCCTTGCATTTCATTTAATTTTTCCAAGTCTAATATTCAGAAAGTGGAAATGTCCGAAGTTTACTGGCCATTGCAAAAATTGCTGTCTAGTAAAACGGTTTCACTTTCTTCAAAGTGGCAAGAAGGGAGGTCTTCTTGGAAGGATGAGTTCTGTGACTTTCTCGATTTAGATAATATTGTTTTTCTTCAATATTTGTACCCATGCCAATTTATCAACCATGCAACAACAGGAATAAGTTATCCGTAACGTCGAGAGTAAATTAACTTCCAAATACCTGTTTGGCTGAGCACCGTCGTGGCTCAGTGGGTATGCTCACTGCGCTAGCAATCTGCTAGTTGTAGTTTGTGTTTGGTGCAACATGACCAAATATAGCCCTTTGCTCTATGAAACCTAATCAACCTGTTTGACGGAGTCATTTAACTTTTTTAAAGTTGGAATATTTGAGCTAAGGGGTATTTTACCCCGATTGCAGCTACTTGTAATCGTACATCTTGAGTCAACTATTAATTATTTCACATAATTAGTTCACTCAGATTTTACGAAATACATTTATAATCAAAGCAGTAATTGTAAAATCAATATATCAACTTGCTACAATGAATTTTCTTTGCATTTAGGAGTATTAGCGAAATTGCAAATGATGTTCCTAGCAAGTCAAGTATTAATTCATTTAATTTCCAGATTTCTCTGAGATTCATTAACTTATCAGGCAATTAGCAATCTAAACTGTCGCACGAAATGTACACTTAATTTGTCTCTTCAGACTTCCATATTGAAGATGGTACCTATTCGACTCACTTCGAAGCGACTTCTAATTCATTAGTTGCTTCTAATTCATTAGCTTCTGATGTGTGTGTCTGTCAAAATCGTCGTGCCAGAAATTGTTGCGCTTCCCTTTTTACATGCACAGAGACAATTCAGTTGCTATTTCATATCATTATCAATAAAGCGAAGTGCACACATAAATATTAAAAGCTGTATTCAATGTACTTGCTATATTTGTGACGCGTATAAATATTAAAGATGTGTTAAAGATTGTTATTAATATTAATAAAGGCTATAAATATTGAAATTAGTGCTGGGGTCATTTACGCAACACAGCTGGGGACTAAATTACACTCTGTGACGGTTGAGCGATTGTTAAAAGCTCCAAAGGACTTTAATTCCATTTTAGCCCAGGCTTTGTTTTCATTCTACTTTATAACATGTATAATGTAGCGTGTTAAGTAACAGTGTGTTTTAATTTTGGGTAAATTTAGTGTCCGAATTTAATATGAAAATTCCTAAAGGTATCCAAATATATATTACAGTAACTCTTCATTTAAACTGCGCTTTGTAATCAAAAATTCTTATTTTCCTTTGAAAAGTGCTTTACAATTTTACAGCAAGGCAAATTAAGATTTTGAATATACAGGAATTTTGCACGTAAATAAAATTATTTCTCATTTTAAAACATCAAATTTCATGCAGTTATTTAAATTTCTTTTTAATACACATTCCGTAACATTGATGCAAAAGGAATAGATATTTTAAATTATTTCAATAAGCAAAACGTTTTACCAGTTTTGTCAATATTGCACATATACTATGTTACATATTTTCACATGCACTATATTTTGTATAGTTTCTATCTAAAACTGAACATTTTCAAACGAATTTATTCTAATAAGTATATAGTATATTTTACCTTTCCTAAACGTTTTCATACCTTCTAGTAATAGAAAAAAATATTAACACAACTCCTGCTGTTATTTTAATATTTATATTAGCACGATGACTACCGAAATTTATTTTCAGTGCATAAAACTTTATTTCTATCCCTTCACACATCTTCACAGCATAACGCTTTAAAGAATTTCTCGGCGTCTCTAATATTCCTTTAAAATAGTATTGAAAATATTTAAATACAGTTTTGTAAGCTTTAGTACTTTGAAATTTTATGGTATCTCAATCTTATTATCTCTTGGAAAATTATCTCTTTTATACCCTCGTTTAAATTGTTGTTTTACTGAAACTTTCTTTTATAATTCATTAGACTTCGGATTTTTTAGCATTTTGTTGCAGTCGTAGAATTTACTCCATAAGGCCTGGTGTGGAATGAAATCCGCTGCTTTTTCCAAGACCTTTGAATTGCGTTCTACGCCTTCTATGGAATGTTAGGAATAGAAGCTCTGAATAATTGTACTCGAAGAACAAATATGATATCGTCGTCTGTTAGTTAAAGAGTATTACATAAATTGTTGCATTACAATTTTTTCATATATCCATGTAGGATCATTTACCGCATGTCATAAAATGGCAAGTACCTAACACTGCTGTTGTATTGTCCTGAATATAAAAAATCAGTTCCAAAGTTAAAAAGAGTTTAAGTTTTTACAAGTAAAAGTTATCTACCCTATTAGGTAAGGTGAATCTGATAATAAAACACTTAAAAGTTTAAAATTATAGATTAAATTTAGCGAAATAAATCCTAATTTAAATTGAGCAACAAAGTAGTGTGCTGTATGTAGAAAGAAAGGATAGTTTAGGAATCAATTGAACAAAGTGTAATGGACATCGACAAACTTTTGTAAAGTTATAAACTTTGTTCAGCGTTTTCTTTGTCCCTTACTTAAAATCTTGTGAAGCAAATAGAACTTAGCCAAGTCTGAAAAGGGTTCATAACAAAGCAGCAATTTCTTTAATGATAATGCGGTAATTACTGTTGGAAAGAATTGAATTCTTTTGTTGATAGAAATAAGATTGGGAAATTTTAAGCCATGTTCTAGTAAAAAGGGTTCGTAAGAGCTCCTAAAAGTTTAAGTAACCCATTATTTTGTAAATTTTGTAATTTTTGTACCATTTTCGCCCACGATTTTCTTACCTTCTGTCATCGGATGAACCGAGTTTTCGAAATTTCCGTGTTGTGCTTAGAGTTCTTAGAAGTAAAATTAACAGAATCAACCCACCAATAGAGCGATCAGGTAATTTTCTACGCATGGGAACACTAAAATTAGGGTTGTTACAAAAGGTGCCTTTTGTTGCTTCAATCTTGCCATTAATTAACAAACGATACAATCACCGAAATTAATTTGCCAATTCAAAAACTTGTTTATATTGTCTTCGGATATAATTATTTTCTTAAGTGTATTTTTATACAAAATATTAACTGATAATATTTAGATTCGAAACTATTATAGACATTAATGTGTTACATATAATTATTTTCACACAATGCAAAAGCTATTTTCATGTTATTACTTCTTACTCTAGTCGTTACAAACAATTATGACAACCATGCAAAGCATCTGCGATAAACTTTCTTAATTACATACATCTATTTATGGCAAAGTGCAATACTCGCATTTCATATCTTATTTAAATCCATTTATAATAAATATAGCATCCATATTCACATAAATGAATTCCATACTTCTAAATGGAAAAAGTTATCCAAACATATATAACAATATTTCCGATTACTTTTGCTGGTGTTATTTCTTATTTCCAATCAAATAAATGGCAAACAATACACATCAGTCATGTAACCGCGATTAGATTCGGAACGTTTACTTCAGTTTCATTCCATTCCCTTGTTCAAAGGCGATGTGGTATTTTTTGTGCTAAAACCTCTTTTCGCTCATATTTTCCTTTCAGTGCAGATTTTTATCTTCCAGATTTAGCATTGCTATCTGCCATCCGACTGCTGAAGATTTTCATTGAAGTGTCGAGCTCTTCCGTATAGTTTTAGCAATATTCAAGTCCATATCTCAAATAAAAAATATTTAAATTACAATTGACGAGTAAATCCTGTAAAGGTCAATGTTATATTTTTTATATCCGCTGTTTCCATTCGACAATTAACAAGTAAAAAAAAGTATTCGAAAGTGTTGCATTTCAAAATCCAATCAACATCTGCTTTTCGAAGGTTTAAAAGACGGGAGACTGATCAAAAATATAATGTTCTATACAACCATTCAGTTCTTAAAACTTAGCATCTTTATCTTTTCCTTCTAAAAATTCTCAGATGGTCTGGTAACGAAAAGGATATTTAATTAAATAAATACACAGGGTACATTATCAACAAATTTAAGCTTTACCTTTTTATATTTAAGGAGAACAAACTATAATTTTAGAAAACTACGCAGACATCCACGCTTAATATTTAAAGGTAGTAGCAATATTTATTTTGTCAACAGAAAAAAATATCTTTAATTCACTCAAGGAACATGTCTGAATACTAAAAAGTACGTGTTCCTCGAAAGTGGTGCAGTCATACACATTTTACATTAGTTCCGCCATATAGACAACAAAATTTTTACCTGTATGAAATATATTTAAATATATTTTAAAATATGCAGTATATACTTTTTAAGTAAAATGTCTGCGGAATCAAACATTTTATATGACGTTCACTGGCATGACTTAAATTTTATTTTCTTAGTAACTTTACTTACAATGTTCAGTGAACCCACACAGTTGGATACCGTAAATATTTTAAAACTAGAACACACACTTACATTTTCATAAAAATTTAGTTTATTTTTATTTTCGTTATGTGTCCAAAAGATGAAATTTATCTCAAACACTTTCCATCGAATTCTTCCGTCTGATATCAGAAAATGTTCAAATTCGAGCAGCTTATTTGACAATGAATTGTCTTTTGGAATTTTCAATTTTTTATCAAAGATACGTGGAAAATTTGTTGTCGCAAAGCATCTTTGTCTACCAATCTTCAAACGGCATCCGGTGAGTTCATTTTCATTTTCGTCGCTTTTAACGTTGTTTGAATATTCGTTTGTACATTTAAAATGTGTTTACGTATAATTTATACATTTTGTTTTCAAAAAGAGTTTCTCGGTCGTCGCTATACTGCGCTCGTTTCTTGTCTCACAAGAAGCTATATTTCGAAAAACACTGGAACACTAAAACTGCAGTATGCAGAACAGTATTCAAACTTAGTCCACTGATTACCTAGCAGCAAATAAAGGGAAAAACTCCAAGTAACGAGCCTTAGGAGTGAACTCATACTTATAAGAAAAATACAAAACATTTGAACTCGTGAACCCTATAACCTCTTAGAGATACTGACTTCTGGACTAGCAGGACAGAATGCAAAAGAATACTCAAACTTAGTCCATTAGCAGCCAAGCAGTGAAAAAATTATAAAAACACAATTAACGAGCCTTATAACCTAACTCATCCTATCAGAAAAAAGACTAAGTTTATTTGCAAAACTCACAAGTTGACTGATGGTATGATAGCTATATTACTCAATCAACTGTAGATTGAGTGTGCTCTAACTGTTTTATAGGCATCAAATTCTCTTATAGGCAGAATTTGAACTCGTTAACCCTAAAGACGGAACTTTTGGAGATACCACCTTCTTGACTACCACAGCAGTTTATACAGAACAGTACTCAGACATAGTCCACTGACGAAAAAAAGATATCAATCTAAGTAACTAGCCTTATAATAAGTCAACTCATCCAAGTGAGAAAAAAAGTATCGAGGTTTACTCGGAAAAACTCACGAGGCAGCTGATGGGGGCAATTCGATGAGTTCTCCGATTCCAGTGTTATCTCTCCCAGAGGCTGGAATAATGAAATCGCCGTCAGTCATTTATTATCGCGGATGGGGAAGAAAAATGAAAACCGGGGATAAAAACAATTCAAATGTGTTTAAGAAAAACGCCACTTTTACGTGGGGGGTTGAGGAAATTGCATTTTTGCGTGCTCTGCGATGAGGCTTTTATCTCTCGACGCGAACCAAATTCCTTTTTCGTTTTATTTTTACTACCCTCAAACCCTCCCCCCTCTTTTTTATTTTTCTTTCTTTTTTTGTCGAGAGGTGTGATTTTTGGGGTGATGAAATAACTAAGCAAAAGGAGAAATCCATATTTAGATTAAAGTGTCAAATTATATTTTTGTTTTCTGCTTTTAAACTCAGTTTTTTAGCTTTTTTGTTATTAGATATTAAATCCGAAGAGGTGGAGGTAAGAGTTTATTGAAAAGAGGGTTCCGTTTCCAAGGAGTTTTATTTGAATGGACTGAGAATAAAATAAGGGTTTAATCTTCATTATAGTCGAGATTAGATTGGTGAGATTTTACGTTTACTATTGCACAAATAAGAACTATTTTTTCTGTATTTTAAGACGGTACACTTGGTATTCCTTAGCATTAAGCATTATGATTAATATTTTGCAGCGTTGATTGATAAATTGGGTCGGAAATAATTACTTGAAATAAGTACATGAACTACTTATGAAACGAGTTTATTTTAAGCATAATGAGTCTGATTTAAAATCCCAACTTAATTTTATTTTATTAGTTTTTAATAATTTATATTTCATTAGCCCTTTAAGAGAAGAAGTCTGGCGTCCTACTTCCGTGAATTTCTTGAAGCTAGGTAAATAAATATTTTGTTCATTGAGGCAACTAAAGAATAAATATTCTCTCATGTAATGCTTTCAATAGGCGGTAATACATATTCATGAGGTTTCACCATCCCTTTATAAATTAAAAATGCAATTTTTTATTCAATTTTCATTCATAATTTATAGATAGTAACCAATAAAGGTGTTTTTAAGCAATTTTTTAATGATGTGTCCTTGAAAGGGATATGGATTGTTATCAACCATTAACTTTTAATTATTAACTTGATATTTAAATATACTAGAACGGAGAGATCCTATGAGACCAACGCTTTCAATTGAGTTTCATTACTACTCAGAAATTGAAATTTCAATACACGAATCTGCTGATTTAATTTGTCTCTGAGAGTTCGCATACAAGAACGTCACAGACATGATTAACTCCTGGTGGTTGTCTCGATGAAATATCTCGTCATCAGCAAAACTGACCAAATCTTGATGGACGAGATATCTCGTCATTAGAAAAAAAATTGACCAGATCTTTACCTCCTCATAAAAAAATCGGAATTGGTCAGATCTTGATGGATGATATACCTCGTCAAAACCACTTGGAGGGTTAAAGACATGAATAAAGCTCCCTAGCAATCTCGAAGAAACTGCAGATGATATTAGGTAAACCCTGGCGAGTTGTTCTTCGTGTAATTCTGTCGAACTACTTTTGTTGCTGCTTGCTTCGTATAGAGGTCGTAGTGCTTGTCTGTCATCTAGCTGGTCTAGGCTTGAATCTCGGTTTGTAAACGCATGGATGTTGGTGATTGTCCTTATTAGGAGCAATAGCGGTATACCCATTGTGTACACATTCACGGGTAGCCGTTTATCTGCCACTTGTGCCGATGAGGTCAGTAGTCAGGATTAATTTGTTTTTGAAATAGACTCATTTAACCCTCCAAGTGTTTTCGACGATATATCTCGTCCATCAACATTTGTTAATGACAAGATATCTTGTCCATCAATATCAGACAAATTTTGCTAATGACGAGGTATCTTGTCATCAAGATAGTGCCGATTTTTCGATTATGATGAGATCAAGATCTGGTCGGTTTTCTTCGACGAGATATCTCGTCCAGCTTGTCGGGACAATCACCAGAAGGGTCAAAGAAAAGCGTAAAGTGCGATTAACGTTGTTAATAATGCTAAGAACCCGTGTTTTCATTTAATATTAACAACTTAAATTTCCTTAGAAGAATAAATGGTCTTCGTGAGGATGACTGTTGATGTCTAGGCACACATGTCAGACTAGATAGCATTGGGCTAGTGATATGTACAGAGATAATAATAAGAAATCAGTCGTACTGGTAAAGTCGGAACTGGAGTACCTAGGGTGACTTGTCTGGGTGATGATTGTCTCATTCTCCGGAAAGTCCTAGCTACTAGAGAAATTCTACCGGTCATCATACGAGCAATGATATCTGCTATTAGCCAACCGTCAAACCATTTCCATTTGCTTTTCCACCCATGGTATTATATTGTTCAAATTTCAAAACACTAATCCTATAACTGGAAGGATGGCTCTTTCAAAGAGGTCTACTAAAAGTTAGGATCATAGTATGACTATTCCAGGAACATAGATTCGACGAAACGGGGGCCTTGGTAGACCAGTTGATAGAGTTGCGGATTAGCAACCGCAGGATTGCGAGTTCTAAACTCGATTCAACCAAAAGACCGTCTTGTTCGTAGGGTTGATGCAAATCTATCGTGGCCTCATGTCCTCACGTTGGTGTAGTAGTTTGGTGCCAGCTCAGGTGTTGAACTCGTCATCTGACCGTGGTTCGAAAGTACGAGGTGTTGTCCTCAGAACTTTCCCTTCAGGACCGTCACCAATAGCCCGTTGTGTAGCTCCAGTGCGACGTAAATTAAACTACCTACCTACCTTAGACGAAACTACGCGAATATCGGTCTGGAGCATGGCCTCTCGATCCAACTTTCGATAATCACTTTTGTTATCGCATCACCCACATATTCGTAAAACTAATAATTTAATTAAAATCAGAAAGGCCCTTTGCTGGAGAAAATATTTAAAAAAACTGCCCAGAGAGCGAAAATCATTCCGTTTAATTAGAAAATTAATTATATACCTTCTGCTGCTTGAGTGACATGAATGCTATCGAGGAATGGCCGGTTTAATTACATCAGATATCCATAACTCTCAAAAAATAAGGTTTATCTCTCAATTAGCCTTCACGCTGCTTCCTGTTTCGACGTAAGCCCGTTTTGACTCATGGGGGAGCGAATCACAGGTCGGTCATTTATATTCATCGGGGTTGATTAGAAAGTTTACGAAAAGTGTGTAAGCAAATTGAGTTTTGAAGTGTTAAGTGGGTGATAATTGATTATTGATTAATTGAGTGATAGGGAAAGGGGATGATTGAGATGTTATTGAGCCATTCTTTGAGTTCAAGGAGATTGAAGTTTTAGAAAAATAAAAAAAAAGTACTTTTATTTTTAAATGCACTGTAGTGAAACAAAATACAAGGATAAGGGGTCGATTGTTGCTGACCCTTTCATTGCATATTTCCTTTTAGCACGTCTAGTCTTTTAGTTCTTCTGAGCGTCATGAGTTTTTCCGGTAGCGTACTATGACCTTTTTACAAGATCCCATTTAATGATTAAATAACTATATCTATATACACATTAGTCAATCCAGCCAATCTGGCTGGTGGTAAGAGTTCTAGCTTCTACATCGTAAGGTTCCTGGTTTGAATCCGTGGTAAGGCTTTCGTTTTTCCAGAGTTCCTATGAGATTTTTCTGTCACGCTTATACTAGATGATGTTAGTGATTCTGCGGCGGAATGTGTGAATGTGTTTCCTCTGCGTATTCCGAAGGTGGGGTCAATTGACGTGTTTCGAATGCGATGTTAGCCTATGAAAATTAAAAAGAATAAATTACGAATTTATGTAAGATTGATCGGTCAACGCCAATTAGATTCGAAGTTAAGTGTCGCCAAAACGACGATGTACTACATTTTAAGGTAACCCCGATATGCATCATGCGAGAGCATTAGGTAGGTAGGTAGCTAGCTAGTTAACGTCGTACTGGAGAAACACAACGGGCTATTGGAGATCAATCATGAAGGGAAAGATCCGGGGATAACGCTTCGTAATTTTGAACAACGGTCAGATGACGAGAACACCTAAACTGGCACACCACTCTCAAAACTTCCACACAACGTCAACATGAGGACATCTGAGACCCCGACAGATTTAACATACACCAGCCTCCGTGCACACGACGGTCTTTGACTGCACCGAGTTTCGAATTCGCAACCTGCCGTTTGCTAATCCGTTGCTCTTCCAATTGGGCTTCCGACGATAAACTACATTTTAAAGTAACCCCGATATGCATCATGCAAGAGGATTAGGATAACGAAACTAAAATTTTCGGTTATTTATTCCTATTGAAAATCCCTCTCAGTTTTTTATCCTAATAGAACTGGCCTCTTGAGAAGGTCACCTCCATCCAACATTGTCTCCAAACAGACACGAAGAAACCAAATGTTAAAATTTTCGGTTATTTATTCCTATTGAAATCCCTCTCAGTTTTTATCCTAATAGAACTGGCCTCTTGAGAAGGTCACCTCCATCCAACATTGTCTCCAAACAGACACGAAGAAACCAAATGTTAAAATTTTCGGTTATTTATTCCTATTGAAATCCCTCTCAGTTTTTATCCTAATAGAACTGGCCTCTTGAGAAGGTCACCTCCATCCAACATTGTCTCCAAACAGACACGAAGAAACCAAATGTGTGGCACCTGTATCCAAAAGTTTACCGAGAAATTAAATGGGAAAGACGAGATAAAAATCGCTATCGCCCTTCATTACTTGGTGCGGAATGAGGCATAAATAACCCTGTAGGAGCGGCGTGGGCGAGGAGCCCAGGAGTGCGAGGGTCTATTTTATTAGGCTGATGACGGAGCTCCGAGAGAGGGCCTCGGGGCCCCTTACGTGCTGGGAATAGGTAGGAGATAAGAAAAGGTTAAATTTGTATTTAGGGGTGACCTTTGCCTGCCGTAATTTGGAGAGGGATCAAAACGGGGTAGCAGAGGAAGATATCAAACTATCGAGATATTCAACGGTAGATTCGTATTAGTGAAGAATGCGAATCGAATTCGATTGGTTATTTGATTTGCCTGAATTTAACTCTCCAAGTGGGTGACGAGGTGTCTCGTTTATCAATATCTGACCAATTTTGCGATGACGAGATATTACTATTTTTTTTATGACTGGATCAAGATCTGGTCAATTTTGTTTTAATGATCGTGCTTTCTTCTAATAATGAGATATCTCGTCCAACAAGGATAATCTTGTAATTTTAATAAATTGGTAAGATCCTGATATCGTTATCATAAAAAAAAAATTGGCAATATCTTGATTGCGAGGTAACTCGTTATTAGCAAAATTGGCCAGATCCTGATATCGTTATCATAAAAAATCGGCAATATCTTGATGACGAGTTAACTCGTTATTAGCAAAATTGGTAAGATCTTGATGGACGAGATATTTCGTCAAAACCACCGTGAAGGTAAAAAATTAGATTAAAATTTGGACGTTAGTTGAGGGGATAAGAAAAAATGAATACGAGGAAAGGAAATTTACTAGTCATCGACGTAGAGTAGAAGTGTGGAGTAGTCCTTAACTGACATTTTTTCAGTCACTGAATGCTTATTTTCGTGATGACGAGAAATGCATTTTCATATTTTTTGATATGGTTAAAATGTATATAACATCAAAATGCTTATAAATTTTAATTTTTGACTGGAAACTCAATTTAGGAAGTCTCAACTCTTTAAACAACTACAATAAAAGCATATTTTGTCAGTTAATGAATTTCTGTTTCTCACGTAATGTGTAAAACATTGTAGGTATTCAAACTGTCCACAATTTATTAACTTGATTAAGAAACTCGATAGAAAATCTGTGTTATTGATAAGTAAAAACCAACTATATACATTGTTTGTTCTCAATTTTTTACATGTACAGTCGAACAACCCCTCTTCATTCTAACAATTTTAACAGTAGAGAAAATTCAAAGATGGCGTTCGACAGGACTAACGTCTTCTATAAATTCAAATACATAAAATTTTCATAAGGGGCCGTCTTCATATTAAATTGAGCATCAACTTCTTAATTTCCAAAAGAAAACCCCTATTTTGACACACAATTTCGTATATATATATATATATATATATATATATATATATAATAAGTAAAACTACCCTAAGAATAGAATAGATTTCCCCGAGAAACAAGATGAAATAAAATATGTAAATGTTAAGTGAGCCTGCCTACTTTTTCAAGGGGAGCAAGGCCAGGTTGTCACTTAAAAATGCGATGCTTTGAGTTTTTTCTGTACTCTAAAATTAAAAAAATATAACTATATAATTATTTTTTTCACTTTTTCCCTCGTTTTTTCTTTCAATTTCATCACTGCCCACAATCTTTACTCTTTGTCACAATTTTATTTTCTTGTTAAAATTTACCTTTCTTCCCTCCCTTTCATTTGCGCTAATTTGTTCACATTATCTCCAAGCCACCCTCTTTCGTTTTTAAATCCGTTATTCTACATAATACGGATCTGGCAATGTTTTGCTCTCCTAGCTTGGGCGGCAACTTTTGGTAAGGTATTACGTTGGCTATGTTCTTTTGATTCCTAACCTTGGTAACAGGTATTATTTTCATGATTTTTTTCTCTCTGGTAGTACTTTGAGTTTTCGGGGGTAACTTTTGTTGATCTCTTCGGCCTGGCCTCACATAAGTACAGAAAAAACTCAAAGCATCGCATTTTTAAGTGACAACCTGGCCTTGCTCCCCTTGAAAAAGTAGGCAGGCTCACTTAACATTTACATATTTTATTTCATCTTGTTTCTCGGGGAAATCTATTCTATTCTTAGGGTAGTTTTACTTATTATTTCCCTTTATTTGTTCTCTGCGGCTTTCAGCGCTGTTCATCTAAAGGGTCAATATTATTGTTGTTATTTTGCTCCATTTTTGTTCTTGTTATTATTTGCATTTTGTTTTTGTTTTTATTTGGTTTCTCCTTTTTGATTTGTGGTGATGGTCTATTTAATATACTATTTATGATGCAGCTCTAGCGCTCTTTATGGTATATTGTCTCCTTCCTTTCTCTAATGAATATTGCACACAATCTTACCCTAGCGACTGGCAATAAGCTTAACAGCTGTGCTCGGTACTTGACTACTTCAGGGGGTAGTCTTGGATCGTCATCAAGTGACCCTGTCCCTTTTTCCACGTCCTCTTCTCTACCTACTGGTAATTCTTTCCACGAGAAACATTGTAATACTTCCGTTTCATCCTCTCAAAAATTTTATAACAATAATTCATTTGCAAACGTAGCCAAACCTCTTAAATTTTCAATTTGTAAAGACTCCAGATGTAAAACCTGTCCTAACTTTAACCCCATCCAAATCAATAGTGACTGCGATAATATTGCCTGCAAATGCAGCAATTGTATTTACCTTCTTGAATGTCAGCTCTGTAACATGAAATACATTGGCCAAACTTCCAACTCCTTAAATATCCGCATCAATTTACACAGATCCAACATTAAAAATTACAGTAAAACTCAATCCTTTAATGCTGAATTCAACCATTTTCAAATTCACTCCTTCACCAATGTTAAAATCTCCATCTTAAATATTTGTCCTGACCTCAACAAAAGACTCGAATTAGAAAACTTCTATATTTCCAAATTTAAAACTATCTTGCCATATGGACTCAATGATGCCTTTAATGGCACACATATCAATCCTTCAAACTGTAACACATCCCAAATCTTTCACACCACTGAAAATAAAACTAAACGTGGTTGTAGAGGTGGTAGAAAAAGAAATAAAGATAGAAGTAAAACCTGTCACTCTACACCCTGTAAAAATCTCATATTAGATCTGGAAGATTTGGAATCACACTTTAACACATCTTTTAACTGGAAAAAGGTTAAAAACTACATTTTCTCTCTAAATAAAAAAGAAGGTCTTGAATTCCTTAATATGCTTGACACCTTTGCTTTCAAAAGTACTCACTTTAAAATCCTAATCTATGACCTTTTTCGCTCTCGCATACCTTCCTTCAACTTCAATAAGAATCGGGACACTCTCTACTTAACTATTAATTTTCTAAACCCTACTTATGATAATTTCAAATTCTCTTCAGTACTTCATCAATTACTTCATCTTTTCCCCATTAAAAATGTCAACATTTTCAAAAGTTTCAAATATCACACCACACTCGGTAGGTTGATCTTTAATTACAACAAATTTTGCAACTCCACCAATCTTTTCCGAGACACCTCCATCTGTAT
Organism: Meta bourneti; assembly: GCA_933210815.1. Classification (NCBI taxonomy): domain Eukaryota; kingdom Metazoa; phylum Arthropoda; class Arachnida; order Araneae; family Tetragnathidae; genus Meta; species Meta bourneti. The sequence continues at coordinate 93,906,478 of OW119922.1, forward strand.
CTGTGAAGACCAAAACTACTCCAATTTTATCGATCCCCACCATAAACACATAATCACTGGTAACCTCGATATTGTCAAAAATGCTTTACTTAGACAACTCATGGCAAAAGGCACTAAATTCCGACCTCTGATTAAAATTAAAAAATCCTTTGCACTCAAATCTTTTCTTAACGACATAGACCTCTTCTGCCTCAAAATTTCAAACAAATTTTCTTTAGCCCTGGATTTTTTCACTGAATGGAAGTGGTGCCTCTACAGTTTCTTTAAAAAATTCATCTCCTCTACTTCTTTTAAAACTAGCACTTTCAATTTGGCAGAAATTAAAAATTCTATTAAAAACCTACAATCTCTTTTTATTATTGCGCCAATTGACAAAGCCAACAGCAATTTCGGTTTCTTCTGCAAAAAACTATATCTTGACCTACTTGATTCAGAACTTAAAAATTCCATCACCTACAAAAAACCACATGCTACTCATAATATTATTGTTAAAAAAATCATTGCATTCAACAAAATTCTTAAGCTTAAGAACTACAATATACTCTTCCCCTACATTACCATCACCCCTAAATTTCACAAAAAACCCATAGCTTTTAGATTCATCACTTGTGGCACTAGCCAAAATTACATGCATAAACCAGGGAAAATCTTTTTTAAATTTTTAAAAATCATTCTTAAAGCTATCACGGTTAAAGAAAACTGTTGGATCATTAATAATAACACTCCAGTTCTTAATTTTCTTTCCGCTAATAACAATATCTCACAAATTGACTCTTTCGATTTTAAAGACCTCTTCACTAGCATCCCGCTCCATAACCTTATAGATGTTCTTAACTCCTACTACACTGAATTTAACCTTCTTCTTAATATTTCTCAACAATATTGGAACAGTCTTATCAATCTTTGTGTCCTCAACAATTTTATCTTTAATGGTGAACATCTTTTCCAACAAGTACAAGGAATACCACAAGGTACCACTTTCTCCAGTATTCTTGCTAACCTCTACCTCCATTTCTATGAAAGATCACACACTTCTAAATTTATTAACTCCTATCGCTACATAGATGATTTAATCATTTTTAACTCACCAGAGTTCACTGATTTTTGGAAAAGTATTTATCCCACTGAACTCATCCTCAAAAAAACAAATAGCTTACCTTTATCTACTAACTTCCTTGACATTCATATTGATGTCAGTTCTAAATCTTCAACCGATATCTATGACAAAAGAAATGACTTTCAATTTAATATTAACAGACTTGTTCCCTGGAATTCTAATATTTCTTTCAACATCTACAGAAACTTAATTTATAATCAAATCTATAGAATTCATCATATTTGCAGGGACCAAACTACTATTGATAATCAGCTCAAAACTCTTAAAACCACCCTCTTAAATAACAACTTCCCCAACAATTTTCTTAAAAAGTTTTTTCCTTAAAAATTATTTTCTTTTTCTCGACTTTACTTTCTTTCTCCTCGGACAGATGGAGCCAAAAAATATAACTATATAATTATTTTTTTCACTTTTTCCCTCGTTTTTTCTTTCAATTTCATCACTGCCCACAATCTTTACTCTTTGTCACAATTTTATTTTCTTGTTAAAATTTACCTTTCTTCCCTCCCTTTCATTTGCGCTAATTTGTTCACATTATCTCCAAGCCACCCTCTTTCGTTTTTAAATCCGTTATTCTACATAATACGGATCTGGCAATGTTTTGCTCTCCTAGCTTGGGCGGCAACTTTGGTAAGGTATTACGTTGGCTATGTTCTTTTGATTCCTAACCTTGGTAACAGGTATTATTTTCATGATTTTTTTCTCTCTGGTAGTACTTTGAGTTTTCGGGGGTAACTTTTGTTGATCTCTTCGGCCTGGCCTCACATAAGTACAGAAAAAACTCAAAGCATCGCATTTTTAAGTGACAACCTGGCCTTGCTCCCCTTGAAAAAGTAGGCAGGCTCACTTAACATTTACATATTTTATTTCATCTTGTTTCTCGGGGAAATCTATTCTATTCTTAGGGTAGTTTTACTTATTATTTCCCTTTATTTGTTCTCTGCGGCTTTCAGCGCTGTTCATCTAAAGGGTCAATATTATTGTTGTTATTTTGCTCCATTTTTGTTCTTGTTATTATTTGCATTTTGTTTTTGTTTTTATTTGGTTTCTCCTTTTTGATTTGTGGTGATGGTCTATATATATATATATATATATATATATATATATATATATATATATATATATATATATATATATATATATATATATATATATATATATATATATATATATATATATATATATATATATATATATATATATATATATATATATATATTATTGCAAAAGGGCCCTATTTGGTCATGCTGCGCCAGACACAAGACAGACAATATCAAGTAATAAACACACACAATGAAAGTTTTACTGACACAGAAGAAGAGAGAAATACACGCAGGGAGGAATCATGTCATTAGGTCGTACCATTTTGAAGTTAGGAGTACAGGAAGATTGGAGATCCTAATGTTAATTCAGTTTCTCCAGACTTTTATACATATCTTCCTAAATAATATTTCTATAGCGCTGATATTTTGTACCACGCTACTGTTAAACAACAAAATCCACCTAATATTTTATCTTAAAAATAGTTTTTACTTTGCAATAATAATTATTAAATTTATGTTTGAAAAATTATGAATTTACTATATTATGATGGGAATTGATCAAGGACTCCTAATGTTGTAACATGACCATTCAAAATTTCAGCTCATTCCAAATTGTTAGTTTTTGGGTTACATTAAATTATAACGATTTTAGGGGGCAACCAAATTTTAAAAACGTCTGACAAACCTGAGGAATGTTTAAAGTTTTGAAAAATGGTTGGAAATTTTATTTATGTAATCTAAAATACAATGCCTTTTATCAGCTATATGTAGTATAGATGAACTCTACTAATCAATGATCAATTGAATGACTCACTCTATTCACTTTTTGGATGATCGGAATATCAGTTCGATTGTATTAAATAATTGTAGGTAGGCCTGTAGGCCTTTTGGTAGCACAAATGGAGACGAACGCTAATTTTAAAAAATAACATTTATTGAGAGTATTAAAGACGATACAATATTATACAAAACATCGATCAACACTTTCTCCGTTTTGAGTTCTCAATTCAAAATCCTTCTTTTACCACATTTTAATCATGGTTACAATTTACAATATATTATCGTTTGAACTTGTATAATAAATACAATAAATCTCGGATTGTTTGCACTTGCATAATAAATATAATAGTATAATTATCAAATCGTTTTCACTTGCATAAATAAATATAATTATCGGATCGTTTGCACGCGATACCAAATATGTTTGAAATAGTGTTTAAATTTGAAATTCGGGTAACTATAACTACAATTAATCTCGATCTACGAATAGCGATTTTCAATGTGGAGATAATCCCAGAAATTGACAGAAACTTTATCACTGAATATCTCGGATATAAAGATAGTAGTCATATTTATACTAATTTAACGATGCTTAATCTGATTAATTCATCAAAACATGATGGTGTTTCCATTGGGAATTTCGTTAGTGCAAAATTTGATATGAAGACGTTCTCTTATGCTGCAATTTTGTTGCGTTGCTTCTGTGTGACGTTAATTAAAATACCTACTTTATGCAATTTTTTTTCATTTGCATTTGAATTTGTAGAGAACGTTATTTTCTTTTAAATGATATCTTTGAATTTGCTCTACTATGAATAATGTTCGAAATAAAGAGGGTGGTTCGGGTTTTTTTCCGTGACTGCACATCACGATAACTTAGTAAATTTCTACATTTTCTCCTTCAGTTATTCAGAGAATATATTTATTAGTTTTGTTTATTTTTGTTATTTATTTTATAACCTTTGCAGGAATTTTCTAACGTTTTAATCAACATATATCTACTTTTAAATTCAGTAACTCCAATTTATTGGAACTGATTCAACATTTAATTGAATCTACAGCTACATGGTTTTCAGTTGTGGATGCTTAAGTTGATTTGTTGGTAATAAACCAATTGGCGTTGTTACCAAGTTCAATTGAGGTATTTTATTAAAAAAACATTATAAAGTTTATTGGAACTTTATAAACATTCTTTTCATGACATTTGTGAGCAAAGATGGGACATTTTTATGAAAATGAATTAAAGGGATCAATTATAACATTTTATACATTGGCAGAAATGTTTATTTTGAAATGATCAAATCGATTACTTGCACATCTAAACTCACTAGGCAGTGAAATTCAAAGTGTTATTTAGATCTTTGTTAATAAATATGTGTTGATTATTAGATACATGATTTGATTTAATTAACGCATCCGTGATTCGAAAAAATATTCATTAAAATTCGAAATAAATATTATCATCGATGAATGAATGACTAATGGTTTAACAGATACATGTAACTTTGATTGGAACAAACCAATTAAATTACTTATTTTTATTTCACCTGGGAGCCGAGGTATTACAGGCAGAGTCGTGTACGTGGGGGTTGGTGCACGTTAAATCTGTGGTGGCCTCAAATGTCCTCACGTTGACGTGATGTGGAAGTTTGCAGATTGGGTGCCAGCTCATTTATTGTTCTCGTCATGTGATCGTGATTCAAAATTGCGAGATGTTGTCCTCGGATCTTTCCCTTCGGGATTGATCCCATACCGTCGCCAATAATCCGTTGTTTTGCTCCAGTGCGACCTTAATTCACCTACCTACCTCTTTAAATATTAAAATTGCAATTTTCGCAGTGCTTGAAAAATGAGAATTCTTTCATTTTTTCAAAGCTATATCTTTGGACTTAGTGTGTTTCACTTGTAAGTCGACGATATACTCAACTAAACTCAAAATACTGTTTAGCAAATGCTGACTTTTGCCAATAATTCACGATGCGTGCAAAAACCTTTTTAAATTAAAGTATCAAACGCATTTCATAACCTCGAAGTGAGAGATAGATTTTACATTTACTCCTAAAAACATAAACGTGCCAGTATAACCAAAAAAAAAAAATTTCAAATGATTAAGACCCCTTATTCGGGACATTGTTGTTTCGATCGATTTTCAGCTCTCTCCCTCTCTATATGTAAAGTAGTTTTGTTGGGCCAAATTTCTTGCACAAACACAATGCATGAAATAATGTCCGCGCCCCATGTATATAAATTAGTTTTTCCTCGGACGAAGTACACAATAATTTAGAGCGGCGTGCAACGTTGTAATTCGAAATCACCGAAATATTGCTGCTCGCTTGTAGAGCCGGGGCGTACTTTTTGAAATTACGCTCTCCCAAAGAGTTCGACGATAGAGCACGCTGCATTATCTTAATACGGAGCTGTGTGGAATTCCACTCACTTCGTGTGCTCCAACTTTTTTGCTTCCGAGAATATTCACTTTTTCATTACTTGACAGAGGGCTGTTATTACTGTTTCTTACAAGTATCTCATTACAGAAATAATGATTCAGCTCCAGCTTTGTATTTTATGATATTGGTGAATCAAGTGTAGGTAATGAAACAAAACAAAGATATTTTGGAAATAATTCGGTTGGGAGCGGTTTAGAACGCCTAGTTAAGAAGGATAACCAGCAAATGAATTCTGATTATCATTAAAACTTAAGATCAGTTCAATTTAAGGGATTCTGAAATAAGTAGTAAACTGTTTTCCAATGAGATCTGCATCAAATTAAAAGGTAATATGTTTCACTTGTTAGAGAAGAAATATTTTTGGAAACGGGTTTTTATATTAAGGGGAGATGATCTCAAATTTATTGCATACACATACATACCTTTTCATGTACTAATTACGTCCCTTTAAAACTTAAATAATAGAATAAAAATATTTCCTACAATTTTTTTCAAATTATAAAGGACTAAAATAAAATTTTAAAGCAATTCGACAACAAAATCAAAATATTACGTATCCGAGAACATATGATAAATAAGAAGGCATTTGATTATTTTTTAGAAGAAAATTATGTTAACCAACATCTTTCAAGCTTTTTTTATTTCCTAGTTTCAGTAATGTAAAAATAACGGACATACATACAAAGAATACAGTCTAATAATGGACTTACATACAAGGAAAGTTTTATTGATGCCGAAGAGAGAAATATACTCAGGGTGAATTACAGAAAACGAACATGTGGGGTCAACATCTCACAGGTTGCTGTCTCAGTGGGTTAGTTGAGAAGTTACGCCAAACACGCTAGCTTAGTGGAAAAACCCACCTGTGTCACGACTGCTCCTAGTCCTTAATCCTAAGCCATTTTTCTTCATCCGATAGTTTGTTTATGTTTACTCTCAAACCCATTCTTATAAACGGTAAGTAGTTGAATTAACGTCCCACTAGAGCAACGAGTTATTCGCAACGGTCCAGAATCCATCCCGAAGGAAAAGATCTGAGGACACCACGTAATTTTTGAGATGACAAGGTCGACATCTGAGCTGGTACACCATTCTCCAAACTTCCATTCCAAGATGAGGACATTTGAGGCCACGAAAGATTTAGCATACACCAGCCTCATCGTACACGACGGTCAGGTTGGATGGAACTTCGAACTCGCAACCCTCCGGTAGCTAATTCGATTCTCTCCAACTGGGTTGCCATGGCCACACACTTTCCAACGAATTAAAACACGAATTAAGCCAACTAAAACATTTAAAAACAAATTATATCATCGATTTTTCTTCAATTTTTATATAAAATTCACATGGAAACTAAAATTAAATTGAATACAAAGCTGTTGATGTACTGTCCTCTAGACTATATCCGTATAATTTCTATTAATATAAATGTTTTCTGGAAGCAAAGGGCGAGTTCCATATGAAACATTCTAAAAACAAAGACGCACGATGAAAACAAGAATAATTGCGATTTTCCAAGAGTAATGATTCTCAATTCAAGCTCACACCATTCATCATTGGTGGCACCGGCTGTTTTAATGACCATGGATCATTTTAACGCTCCTCTCCCCTGTGGTGCTCACTCTGCGGAACATAACCCTGTGCTCACCGTCGTCTTAATTACGCAGGCATTTTTGTACACGCCGCTTCTTTTGGAAAGGGAAACTAATTTCAGAAACATTTTCTTTCTGGGAAAAAAGGAGATGGATATTTAATCTCGTAATGTTTTAAGAGGTTTCTCGGTGTCGGCAGGGAATGGTGTTGATGAGTGAAGAAACAGCCGGTAGAGGAATTGAACCTGCCCTCCCAACACGAGCAATTAAATACGAAACCGTACTCCGGTAAGAGTTTTTATTCTTCTGTCTTGTGTATTGTTTTTCCTTGTTAAATTAATTGTGGTTGTTTTCAAGAAACGCGTCCAATTTAAAGATAAAGATTGTCGTGGTGTTTTGCTGGACAAAATGTTACGAAATTTCAATTGTGAGAAATTTCAAAACAATGAGAAGAGAAATAATAAATTGCGTAACCAGGTTGTATATTTGTAACCGTATATCTCTTACCGATTTATTCTATTTACAGTACATCAAAATTACGCTGTCATTCTTTATCCTCTTAAAAGCAATCTTCGTGAGACGCGAGTTTCAATTTTCTTGGAACAATTTGGACGGTATTCTATTTCAATATTTGAAAATGATTATTCCTTTTGTTTGAAAGAGCTGTTTCTTTTTTTAAAGAGTAATTGTGCTTTATATACATAAATTACCCTAAATAATTTTATTGGATGCATTTTCTCGTATAAATTCCAGTTTAATACAGAGATTACGGATGGAATATAGCTAAGGATCAAAATCCCGTTTACGAAATGACTCCAATTCCCGGAACGTGTCGTATGTATGAATTCCGCCTAATGAATTGGTGATTTTAAGCTACGGTTTAACTATGACGATCGTTCGAAAGCGAATATTTAAGGAATGATACACTCTGAATTCGGGGAAGTAAACTTTGTATGCATTGAGCCTTTGGGAGCCATCGTTTTTACTTCGATTTTTAGTTAATAACAATTGTAGATTAAGATATGTCCTCAACTTGCACTCAGTCAAAACCTAGTATTTCTTACATATCATAAAATTCTTCTGTATATAACGAGCTAGAGACTTAAAGCTGATTTAACGTCAAGCAACACAACGGGCTATTGGTGACGGTCCGGATCGAACCCGAAAAAAAGATCCGAAGACAACACCATGTAATTTTGAACCATGGTCAGATGACGAGGTCAACAACTGATCTGGCAACCCACTCCCCAAACTTCCACACCATGCCTACATGAGGACATTTGAAGCATGACAGATTTAACGTGCACCAGCCCCATGTACACGACGGTCTTGGGTAGGATCGAGTTTTGAACTCATAACTCTCCTGTTGCTAATCCTCTAATCTTACGAACCGGGATACTATGAATATAGTATCCCGGTTATGTATAGTGTATCCTTGCTGTGTTATATCATACTTTCGATTTCGTTTCATGTAAATACTGAATTGTGCATGTCGTTCATGAAATTGTTACGCTCATCTACTGTCTAACTAAAAGTGTTTGTCCCGAAAATCTCTTTTTAATCTGACACCATGCAATCATAACAACGAATCTAAACAATCCAACTGCTGTTTTCAATGAAATTTAAATGATTACCACCCAGGTTCTAATCCTGGTTTGTAATCGCAGAGATGTTAGTGATTGTCCCTGTTAGGAGTATCGTTGAAATATCTCGTCGAAACCACTTGAAGTGTTAATCTCAGTACGTGCAGATGCTAACATCGTTGAAAGAGTGTCGCCTCCAAACCTTCAGAGGGGTTCACAATCAAATATCCGTTCTGCAACTTGCAGTCTTCCCTGTTTGAATTTTAACCCTGTTTTCCTGGATTTTGGTTTACCTCCTTGACTAATAGAATCATTCTCAAGATTATTTTAATCAGTAGAAGTGGTTATTTAGTTATGATGTGTGTTGGGGGATAAAAACAACACTCGGAAACCTCGAAATTCCTACTGGGTTAAAGTTGCAGCACACAGTATATAGTTAGTAAGAAGCATACTTTAGTTTCTATTATGAAGAAGTAGGTATGTAGTTGAATTAACGACGCACTAGAGGAACACAACGGACTATTGGCGATGCTCAGGGATAAATACCGAAGGGATCCAATGAAAATGCCTCGTAATTTTGAACCACGATCACATGGCGAGGTCAATACCTGAGCTAGCACCCAACTCTCCAAACTTCCACACCACGCCAACGTGAGGTCATTTGAGATCGCGATAGATTTAACATACACCAGCCCAATGTACACGACGGTCTTTGGTTGGACCGTATTTTAAAGAAAGAGTTAAATTGCAGCTAGAGAAGAAATGCCATAATTTGAACTAAATCCAAATATTAGATGTTTCATTCCAAAATAATTCCCACACTTTTTCATTTCTTTACTTCATTTCTCATGACTCGGAAACTACTCCAAGAGTAGAACTCCTGTGGAACGGCATTTCCTAAACATATCACCTCCTTTTCGGAAACTGGCGACATAGGGAACCGAATTTCGCTATATGAATACGGCTTATTTACGACCCGCGCCCTGCCCCGACATACGAGCGCCATTTTTCCTGCCATAAAAAAACGCATTCCGAGTTCCCAACAGCTGAGCCCCTGTCTGTGCCCTGGCAGGGGCGCAACGTTTAATACTCGTCTCGTAATTTCCATTTTCCACGCGCCCCCTTTTTTTCACGCAATACATGGCCTGGAACTGGAACTTCTTAAACTCAAATTTCGAATTGACACAGAGGACCGAGCTTTTTTTGGTTACTTTTTCATCGTTTTCGTTCGATAGTCGTTCTTTTCTGCATTTTGGAACGCGCTTCCCTTTCTTGCCACCACGTTTCCCACACTCCGGAGTTATTGAATCGACGTCTCGACGTTTTGTTCTATCTCGTGTCATTTCTTATTTCGGGCGGCGCTTTCGCTCTTGCTTTGGTGAAAGTGCCACATATTTCGTTTCTCGGAAAGGGGGACGTTGTGCAGGTGATCCGTGCGTGGGCTGTTTTCTTGAAAGAAAAATAACCAAGGAACATATTAATCTCGCTTTCGATTATTAAACTATCTGTGACTGGGTGATTTCAAATTTTAATTCGACAGCTCTATCGATAATGTGTTGAGTGGTTGTTTTCGGGTTTTATGGACCTAGAGCCATATTTGGCCAAGCTGTGCCAAACACAAGAAAGGCGACAGAATGAGGGAGGAAGAAAAAGCAGAAGGCAAAAGGGTAGGCGAAGGTAAAAATGAAAAGGAGGAAAGATCACTCGCGTAACTCGGGGTTGTGATGCCCATACAAAACTAAAGAGATGGGGCAGCCGTGGCGCAGTAGGTATGCCCACTGTTCTTTCGACCTGTGAGTTGTTGGTGGTGCAGGTTCGATTCTTCCCTGGGTATTTCTCATTTCTGTGTCAGGAAAACGTTCATTGTGGGTGTGTATATTGCTTGATATTGCATACCTTGTGTCTGGCGAGAAGGACCATATTTGGCCATATGGGGCATTTCCAAATATGGTCCTTGCCCCATAAAAACCCAACCTAAAGATATTCCCCTAAGGGCAAATGTGTTGAGTGGTAATTGTAGGGCTTCCACAACCAAAAAACTTGCGAAATACACTGGTGTCCACAAATTAAAGGACATTTCAGGGGGGCACATCTCCTTTAGGTGCGTACGGGCTTCACGGACCTGAGGTACTCTAGTGATCTTTTCTTTACTATGGGGTTTACAGTCTTTAATAAACACGGGGGTAGCGCTCCCGGGATACCCAAACTGCTTTCTTCCACTACCCCAATCCCTTATACGGCATTTTTTATTTGAAGTCTTGTGTTTGGCGCAGCCTGGCCAATTATTGCTCTTGCATCATAAAACTTCAAATCAACCAACTATAAATTAAGGGTCAGTTATATTTTTAGAGAGAAACAAAATTCTGAAAGAAGGATGATGATAAATATAATAAGAAAATATATATATACGTAACGATCATCATAATTATGTAATGATCTTCATCTGGGGTTGCTTTGGGTGGTGGTTCACTGTTGTATCGTCTAGAGCAGCTTCACTTTCAGAAAATTGTTTTCACAGCCTTCGCTTTGGCCCACTCCCGAACTCATTGGCTACATCTCGTGTTAAACGAAGCGAGGAAATTATCACTTGCACTTAGAAACCTGTTCCTCTAAATGCACCGCCCACACGCACGATTACGTATTACACTAAAGATTTGCATCTTTGTTTGGAAGCATTAGTTTTACCTTTCGTTCAATACTTTTCGAGAAATTCGACAAAATATGCAAATTCTCTTAATTTTGAACGAGAGTGTACAACTTCCACGCCCGCAAATTTGCATATTGTATCTGGCACTTTATTTATGGACATCAGTGTAGTAGCATAAATTCTTAAAAATAGTAGCAAAAATATCTCCTCTTAAACCCTACTTTACTTGCTCAGATACGAAATGAAACGGCTAAAGCACAAAATGTACTAATTAAGTACGAAACACAGAAGTTGGAGATCTCACCAAGAAATTTAAATTTGAAAATTAAAAAAAAAATCGTTATAGGGTTTTTCATGACAAGCAACCACAGATTCTGATGTTTGCCCTTCATGGTTGCAACGGCTTGGCGCCCAAACTGGCGTCTCTTGGAAAATTTTTTAAGAAAAAAATCCAAAAAATATTTTTTTAAAGTCGTCAAAATTTTCGAAATGTTGTCAAAATTTTGGGGATAGGAATTTTTGAGACGATTTTGTTTTTAAAAAATTCCTCTATTCGCCAAGGCTGAAAAATAGCAACAAATCACATTTTAGTCATCTGTTGCAGCCCTGTAATTGGGAATAAAGTTGGTATTTCGGAAAATACTTTGAATCATCTACTTTCCCTTCTCCATTGTTTGTAGAATTCTGTAGTGTACCGAAGTGAATTGGTTTATCTCTCGAAGGTAGCATTGAGCTACATGAAGGCTAACTAGACCGACACCGTAGTAAAAGACGTAGAGTTTATAACTTCTGCTATGTTGCAGTGAAGTATTTAATACTTGAGTATCTTATAAATATATAACAAAAGATGTACCCAAAACACAAAAATGATACGAAAAAGTTCCATAACATTCAATAGATGAAACATTCAATTCAGAACCTCAAGAACAACCATTAACGATCTCACCAAGTCCAAATGGAAGCCAATTGGATGGTAGTGATGACGTCAACATCAAGAAAGCATCGACCTTCTAATTAAATTGACAGAGAATGTGGAATTAATCGTTGTCGTAAGATCTCAAAAGAGACGTGTGTTTACAAATCGACTTGGGCCTATTGGATATCGAAGCTCAGATTAGTGTTTTCAATCACGTGGGATAATTATGGGGCTGGTGCATATTAAATCTGTCGTGGCCTCAAATGTCAACACGTTGCCGTGGTGTGAAAGTTTGGAGATTGAGGTGCCAGCTCAGGTGACCTCGTCATCTGACAGTGGTTCAAAATTACGTGGTGTTGTCCTCGGACCTTTCGCTTGGGGATTGGTCCCGGACAGTGTTGTGTTGCTCCAATGCGACGTTAATTAATTACCATTACCATGCTGGATTACCATTAATTCAATCAATAATTACCACTAATTCAATCAATAATTTAAGTCACATTAAGATTCATGCTTTTTCCCACAACCACGTAACAGATCTTAGAACCGAGCGATCGGCAGATATAACAAGAAGTTACTCGCACATTCTCCGTCTATTTCATTAGATGGTCGATGCAAGACAGCGATTCCTTTAGCCATTAGCTGAGTGGAGAAAGATCAACAAATCTCTCGTTGTTTACGAAACGATCCCATTCAACAACGTGCACTTAGGCTGGCATTTGGGAAATCGAATAAAAATAATCCTATCTACTGAAAAATCATATAGATAGAAATGACAATAGGCATAAATGATTGAAACATTATTAAGAGGTTGAAAACACGATTACAACGCAATTCAATGCCAGACAACCAAGACAATTGCCACATCCATGTTTTTCGTTAACATCGAACCCAACGACTTAATACCGTCCATTGAAGCTGCTTGCAATAACCAGAGAGTTACGTTCTTTTTTTAGATAACAAAGGAAGATGCTGTCTTATGCTTTGTTCTTAGCCCTTAAATATTTCCTTTGCAGTGCAACGGATCTGCAGCGTCCTGCACTGATTGAAAGATGATTTTTCAACCAGTATAGTCATATAAATAACTTAATTTGAGAGACCCAAGAATGGAGTCCTCTGTTTTTCATAATTTCAAATGACCATAAAAACTTCGTTCACAGAAAAATATCTCTTAAATAAACAAATTAGCCCAACGATTTTCAACCCTTTACATCTCGCGGCACACAAAATAATTACTAAAATTCTGCTGTACACCAAACAGTAAAAAATATTTTTTGGCAATCCGACAAAAAAATAAGTATAATTTTGCTTAAGTAACAAAAAAATATTAAATATCAACCCCTTTTGGGGGGAGGGGGAGTTTCCAAACCAGCTTTTAAAGAATCATTTTGAAACAATTTATTTATAATACTTGGTAATAGAAAATAACATTAAAATTCAAAATAACATTAAAATTCAAAATAACATTAAAATTCAAAATAACATTAAAATTCAAAATAACATTAAAATTCAAAATAACATTATAACATTAATAAAAATAACATTAATTAATTCAAAATTAATTTTATGTGATTTACTTGAAATTATTTTTGAAAGGAATAAATCTTACATGATTGAGAGAAACCGCTTCATCATTCATAATTCACATAAGTGTGCCACGACACACCGGTTGAAAATCACAAAAAAATTAATGAGATATCAATGAAAATCTACACAATTCGTAAAGAGCATCGATTGGCATAGAGTTATTCTGTTTTTAGTAAATATTTAAGCAATCATGATCCGCTTGATCTTAAATATGATTCCAAACGACTATTAGCATCCATGCCCATGTACAAATGGAACTACAACCTGTTGCACGGAGAGGAAGCCCTCTAACCACTCTGCCACCCTGAGGGGGTAGTTGAATTAACGTCACACTAGAGCAACACAACGGGCTATTGGTGACGGTCCTGGATCAATCCCAAAGAGCACATTGGCGTAGCGTGGAAGTTTGGAGAGTGGGATGCCAGCTCAAGTGTGACCAATTTCAAAGCGAACGATCGAGAACAACACCTCGTAATTTGGAACCACAGACAGACGACGAGATCAACACCTGAGCTGGCCATTCTCCAAACTTCCACACCACGCCAACGTGAGGACATTTGAGTACACGACAGATTAAACGTGCACCAACCTTCGCATATACGATGATCTTTGGTTAGATCTAGTTTCGAATCTTTCCGTTGATAATCCGTTACTCTTCCAATCGCTCCCCCAGGAAGTCAAGGAAAATGGATTGGTATAAATTGATAAAGGTGGATCAATCGTCATACGATAAACTAGATCTGCAAGTGAAAGTGATTAGTGAAGTCTGTTTGAATTCCAGTTCCACATACCAAGTCACTTAATGTGAGCTTAACCCTCCAAGTGGTTTCGACGAGATATCTCGTCCATCAAGATCTGACCAATTTTACTAATGGTGAGTTATCTCGTCATCAAAACACTACTGATCCTTTTATGATGACGAGATCAAGATCTGGTAAGTTTTGATAATCAGACGAAATACTTCGTCAAGACATCCACCAGGAAGGTTAAGAAATTGAAATAGTACATTGTAATTATCAAATATCGAAAGCATGCAATGCGGCAAGTAAGAATTATTCAGCTATATGATATGAGTAAATTACAATCTTCTGACCGCATTCAGTTTAAAAACACAAGTTCATAGAATAATTTTAGTATCACGATCCTCCGAATTCCCCCGCCTATCCTTAATCGGAACATGACATTTAATTCCTCCCACCTCTGTGTAGATATTCTACAGCATTCAGCACAATGCATATTATTTGCACTTGTAACCAACCCTCTGCTACTTCCGCTCACTGGTGTGCCGCGATTACGCTGTCCGTAAACACTTCCGGCCCGCATTTGAGTGCTCTGAAAGGCAGTCCTGAGTGGCGTGACAATTCGACACACAGGCGTCACGTCGCTCCACAATGGATGAGTTTGCTATTCGCCTCCATCCCAGATAGCGGCGTGCGCTTCATCCTTTGGCTCGTTAGTGGAAGAGGCTACTCTGATCTGGAGTCCGTAGTTTCGTGTTAATAAGACACGTTTTTGTGTGGATCTCTCCAGGATTGTTTTGATAAGTTTGCAGACTTAACATCGAAATGACCCTCCACTGTCATTTCTGCCTTTTGCGAACTCCCATTTGAAATTAGTTGTCCACGAAACATCTCTAACTCTCCAAGTGGTTTCAACGAGATATCTCGTCCAAAAAAATATGACCGATTATGCTAATGACGAGATATTTCGTCATCAAGATATTGCCAATTTTTTATGATGACGAGATCGAAATCTAGTCAATTTTCTCCTAATGGCAAGATATTTTGTCCATTAAGATCTGCTAATGGGTTTGCTAATGACGAGATAATTTGTCAACATAACCACCAGGAGGGTTAATTTTAAATGTACTGCGGTAACCCAGAAGGAAGTGTAACGGATTAGCAACCAGTGGGTTGATAGTCCGAAACTCGATTCAACTAAAGGACCGTTGTGTATTTGGGGGCTGGTGCGCGTTAAATCTGTCGTGGTCTGAAATGTCCTCATGTTGGCGTGGTGTGGAAGTTTGGAGAGTTGGGCGCCATCTCAGGTTTTGATCTGCTGTGTTGGTTCAGTTCGACGTTAATTACTGACCCACCTTTAATTTTAATTCGAAGTTACAGAAAGATTTCAAATATGAAAGGCATTTTCTGTCAAGCTAAATAAAGGTAGCGGTAGTGTTTCTACGGACACCTGCGTTTCCTGTTCTTATTCTGAACGTGAAGTGAGTTGGCTTGTTTTTAAATACGATTTCATCACTTCGCCAATGCGAATTCCAAGGAATAAATTCCGAATTGATGTATCGTTGGCTTAGAGCAGAAACTTACTGATGGGCATTTTTCGGAGACATTAGATGTTTATTTTCATAATGACGATCAATACATTGTCACATTGTATTTTTCTGTTTAAAAGATGCATTACACTAAAAAAATGCTTATTATTTTTATTTTTGAGCCAACAACGAAGTTTCTCTTTAAACAGATGTAAAGTAAAAACATTTTTCGTCAGTTAATGGGTTTTTCCTCCGAACCAACGATGATAGTTGATTGATCAATATCAATTATCTTAAACGCCACTCGTTGTCAAAATGGCGATAAACAACATTTTAAGGTAACCCCGATATATAACGTGAGAGAACATTTGGACAGCATACTCAAATCATGACATGAATCATGACATACTCAAATTAGCATTTCAGCCTCACTTAGTTCATGTCAATCACCTAGGCATCTGAAGAACTACCGATGGAATTGATTGAGCTCTCTATGTACAACCTTTTAAAGTCATTGTTTGATATTAAGAAAGGTCCAATTAAAATATTGAAAAATACAGTAGAATAACAACACTTTTAGTAACCTGCCTAAAAATGCTTTCCGGCATTTCAACCACTTATTGATGGGAATCTGCAGTCTCCTACCTAACTCATAGGGGTCGGGGTAGCCCAGTTGGTAGAGTCGCGGATCAGCAACCGGAGGGTTAGGAGTTCGAAACTAGATCCAACAAAACCGTCGTGTGCATGGGGACTGGTGCAAGTTAAATCTGCCGTGGCTTCAAATGTCCTCACGTTGGCGTCATGTGGAAGTTTGGGGAGTGGGGTGCCAGCTCAGATTTTGACCTCGTCATTGACCGTGGTTCAAAATTGCATGATGTTGTCCTCGTATCTTTGCCTTGCGGTTCTATCCCGGACAATCTCCAATAACCCGTTGTGTTCCTCTACTGCTACGTAAATTCAACTACATATTTAACCCAAATCAAGACCCTTAAGGTCACAAATAACGGATACCTATCTGTAGAATCAATTAAAACTGTGGACTTCTATGCTTATGTACCCGGAAAAAAGGGAAGCCATTCAGTGATGTAGAGAAATTGAGAAAGAATGTATTTATTATAGGGAATTTGCACAATACTTATATACCCGATTAAAGTTTCAAAGTACAAATATTCAAGTGCTTCCAACAAAAAACTGATACAATAAAATCACAAGATGAGTTAATTTTAAAATTAGCGTATAAGTTCTCATTTCTTGGAATTATTAAGTACATGGTAGTTAGAATTTTTACTAAATAATGCACATTTTAAGTTATCTAATTGGAGTTTGTCGAACGCAGTCTTATTTTATTACAGCTAAATTAATGCGGCTTTCCAACATGAAAAGGTTCTCCAGCCCTGGGCTAGAGAAATAAGGATAATAAAATTAAAAGGAATTGTTTTATGAATTGCAATAATTAATTAATGCATGCTTTACTAATTGGTCATTCATGGTAAAAATACAATAGTTAAAAGTCTGTCTAGTTATACTACTATTTTGTAAATTAATATACAGTTAATACTTCTTAAATACAAATTAGTACCATAATTATTTGTTACGGCTCTAGCACTCAATCATGTCTTTTTCATTCCCCTTTGCTCTATATTATTATAATTTGAATAATTAGAAACTAAATCAAATGACAGATATAAAAACTTATTAGTAATTCGATATTTAACGAAAAGAAAAAGCAATGAACTGCCTCTATATAAAATAAATAAAATTAAAGTACAAAGAGAGCAAACATAATGGCATTCAGAAATTTTAATTTTGAAGCTTAGTTTCTAAATAAAAAAGGCTACATTAGCTAATACTATTACATTCGATTAATTAGCATTTTTTAGATTAATAGAAATGTTTAGATAAAAAGGAAAAAAGAAATTGTTCTGATTTCTTTTACCTAAATAAGTTAATCCAAGCCGCAAATATTTTCAAAAGGCAAAGATTTGAGTTAGAATTGTATACATGTATTATTCTTAATTCGCTTAGACTAATCCAAAGTACTTGTTCAACCGTTCATGTATCACATTATTTTAACTTTAAATTATTTTTATTAAAATCTTTCCTTTCAAATAACACTCGTCGTTAATCTGATGCAAGCTTATTTTTTGTCTAATGTAATGTTGTGTTAATATTTCTATGAACTCGATACTTGTTTGAATTCAATTTTGGACTGTAAATAATTTATTTTTTTCCACAGAGACTTGTGTTTTTCCATAAACATATGATTAAGTCATCACAAAGCCCTGCTTCTCCAATCTTCCATTAAAATTTTGATTCATCCGTGGTTGTAAGCAGAAAACGCAAACCACTTCTCAATATCGAAAAAACAAATGCCTAGGTAGAAAAGCGACCTAAAATTGAAACGGAACTACATTCTGTTTAACTTTATTTGTAACTCTCATTTTAAAACCTTTTTCTATAGCAGTTGTGGTATATTTAAAACAGAACATGACCCAAAACAAAGCAGTTTTTCCTTATAATGAGAACTACTCGTTATGTGTGCCTTATCGTCAACCTGTTTACAGAATAAAACGTACTTTTCTGGAACAAACTGGAACTTTACTTAAAAATAGTACCTATCCCGCGCACATCTGTTACTTTAGAAGCAAATGTTTCAGTGTTCAGAAATTTCATAATAAAATTTTGGTTGGGTTTTATGGTTCAAGGGCCATATTTGACCACGGTACGAAAAACACAAGACAGACAACGTCAAGTAAATGCACATACACTCCCATAAGAAAAGTTTTACTGATACAGAAAAGAGATACGTCCAAAATAAGTTACAGGAATCTGCGACTTACGAACTTGCGCCGCCAACAACTAGTGCAGGGGAAAATCCATTATGTTTAGGAAGGTAAGTAGGTATTTTAATTAACGTCACACTGGAGCAACACAACGGGCTATTCCATTATGTTTAGGATTATAAGAAGTCCAGTTTTTCGAGGAGCCGCGGTAGCCAGTTGGAAGAGTAGCGGATTAGGAACCTGAGGGTTGCGAGTTTGAATCCAACCGAAGTCCGTCGTGTACATGGGGGGCTGGTGCATGTTAAATCTGTAGTGACCTCAAATGTCTTCATGTTGGCGTGGTGTGGAAGTTTGGAGAGTGGGGTGCCAGTTCAGGTGTGATCTTGTCATTTGACCGTGGTTCAAAATTACATATTATTGCCCTCGGATCTTTCCCTTCGGGTTTGATCCCAGACCTTCGCCAACAGCCCGTTGTGTTGCTCCAGTGCAACGTTAATTAATTACATATCTCCCAATTTTTCGTGTTGCTTTCAACAACTAAACACTTATTGAGGCACGTTTTACGATAATTGCAACTCATCTCACAGATTTTGTATTATTAATCAAGGAAGAATATTAAAATAGAACAGCTCTAAAGATAACCTTTTAAACGGAACGCTTTACAGCTGTATTTTTAAATATTTTGCAATTTTCATTTCTGAGAACGATGAAGCAATGCACCGAATCCGATCAAAATCCACCGAAACCTAAAAAGGGTGCTGTAAGTGTAAAGCGTTTTCCACTGAAATAAAATTACCAACCTGAATCCTTCTTGTTTTAGCGGAGACTGAAACATTTACACGAGAAAATAGCTTTTCATTTTAAATCACACCATATATGGCTCCAGACTTTAAGAAAAGTTGCAATTGTTTTCACCAGAAAAGGAAAATGCTTTTGAAAAAATATATTTGGGAAACATTCATTTCATATTTCTGACCGTGATTCGAAATTACGTAGTGGTGTCCTCCGATCTTTCCCTTCTGATTTGGTCCAGGACTGTCGCCAATAGCCCGCTGTGTTGCTCCAGTGCAACGTTAATTAACATACATAACTACCTACCTTGTGCTATAATTCTTAGAATTTTTTATCCTCTTACTTAAATTTATATGCATTTTGTTCCCTTCTATCAAATATTAGATGTTTGTAAATTAATAGTGTTATACATAGCCATAAACTATAATCATACTTGTATGTAATTTAAGCAATAGTATTACAAACTGTTTTCTAGAAGGATAAAATTTACCAAGAGAACTTGACTGGGTGGTAGATTGCTATTTGACCTTCGGCTGTTTACGCATTGCAAATGGATTATAAAAAAGAACAGGCCAAAAGAAAGAATGCAAAGCTAAATTATTAAAATATTTTGTTTCTAAAATGAAGTAGGTAAAAATAAAATCCCTACTGTGAATAGGGGCCGCTGTAGCCCTGTTGGATGATAACCGAATTATCAACCAGACTTTTACGAGTTCGAAAGTGGATCCAATCAAAGATCGTCGTATACATGAGGGCTGGTGCACATTAAATTTGTCGTGGCCTCAAATATCCTCACGCTAGCGTAGTGTGGAAGGTTGAAGCATGGGATTCCATCTCCGATGACCGCTGTTCATCGACTGTCCACATCATCTGACCGTGGCTCAAAATTACGAGGTGTCCTCGAATCTTTTCCGTCGAGATTTATCCCTTACTGTCGTCAGTTGTATACTCCAGTGCGACGTTACTTCAAACTACCAACCTACTGCGAATAATCTAGCCAGTCTTGTTCGATCCTATTTCGTAACAAATGAAATTGGCCCAATTTATTGAGGCTAAAGCGTTACTTATTCGGAAGGTAAATCGTAGCACTAGAATTGAAAACAAATATTGCTTTGGAGGATTAAAAATGCATCGTGCGTGAGAAAATTCCAACGATACACAAAATAGGAACGCGACAGCCAGTCAAGTTCAGCAAAAAGAAGACACACCGCACTAGTCATCGCGAGGCAAATACATCCGATGCGTTCGACATCGATATTCCACGCGGCTCAGTTGCTATCTCGGTTAGGAAGCGCTACGCTAAAACCCTCGCGCTCCGAACAAATCCAACTTTAAAACTCGACACTCCGAAACAGACCGCAACAAAAGATGGAAGTTTCGCGAAACAAACTTACGAACAAAAGACAGGCACAAACAGGCAGCGCAAAGAGGGAATTAGAGTGGAATGCGCATTAAAATTGACCAGATTGGACCTCGGGCCTATTAAGAGCGCCCTTTAGGACCGGCCGGGGTGCACCGGGGGACTAATAACCCTTAAGCCCCTGCATCTGCGAAATCCCCTATCGTGTTCAGCCCTCACAATGGTGACTAGTACTTAGAGGAACAGACTTAAGTAACCCTCGCCGGATAGGGATTATTTGCAGTGGGCCACTGTTAATACGGCAGCGCTGATGTTGGCCGGACGTTCCGGACTGGATAGGGAGGGAAGGGGAGATTTGTGTCGTCCCGATCACAGTCGCAGTCCTTGTGGTCGGGGTTTGTTTTTGATTTTCTGTTTGTGGCCGGATCGCTTTGGATTGCTGGAAGTTATACTGCCCGTTTTGTTTCAAAACTGTGGTAGTTTTCTGTTCTGTTTGGAGATTTGATATCGGTGAAATCAAGCGCATCTAATTTTCAATTTCAAAACCTTCTGAAACTTAAGTTGTGCTAAAGAGATACTTCAGGCTGTTTCAGATTTATGTCCATCTCCAGAAATTTCCATTCTTATAGCTGTCATATTACTATAACTTAAAGTATATTTATGGCGAAATTAAAGTTTGGCGGAAGTAGTTAACCCCTCCTGTTGGTTTATCTTTGCGTCCAAAACTGCCATGTAGGGGCCAGTCACTGTAGCAAAAGTCTGTTCCAAGCTGTCACCAGTTCTAGACAAGGAACAATTGGTTTTGTCTACTTGGGTCTTCGTTCCCCTTAGGACAGTTTTGTATCGACGAGATATTTTGTCATTAGAAAAATTAACCAGATCTTGGACGAAATATCTCGTCGAAACCATTTGAAGGGTTAAGTCTGGTTTAGGAAACACTGGAAATTGGTTAGGTACACCCAATTTTGAAAAAATATGATCCTCTCTAAAAAATATGATCTATGAAAATTGGAACTCTCAGCTCACATGGTTCTCTAGATTCAGTTGACCTTAATAAATTATAATTGACAAATGAAATAGCATAGATCTAACAAAAATTATTAGTAGCACATGCAAAATGTAGCTTTAATTTTACAATAATTAAACCAATGGTTCACCTGTTTCTGGACCACCGAACTTATTTTGGAGCCCCAGAATTAATCTCATTTTAACCCTCCTGGTGGTTTATCTACGAGTCGAAAACTGCCCTGTAGTGGCCAGCCTCTGCAAAAACCTGTTCCAAACTGAATCCAGTTATGGGCAAGGGACATTTTTGTTTCTCCTACTTGGATCTTCATATCCCCTTGGAGTGATAGGGCAGTTTTGTCTCTGAGATATCTCGTACTTAATAAAATTGACCAGATCATAGACGAGATATCTCGTCGAAACACTTGGAAGGTTTAAATTGAATGATAAGTTTTATATATCCTTCAAGCATTTAAAATTAAGAAAAGCAATACACTAGGATAAGTTCGAAAAATGAACACAGAACATGTACAATAAATCATCAGTTGGAGAAGGAATTTTAAGGGAAGTTTGCATCGAAAGAAGCAGACAAATGTTAATTCAAACAGCTCCCACTCTTGTACTAAGATCACAAAGAAAATTAGAGAAACACATTACTCTTTACTGGCTTATATCTTGCGCAATACCTTAAATAACTCCTGAATTCCAAAGCTGAAATTTTGGAAAGAAATTGATTCGAGAAACCTAGAAAAATCTATTAAAAGACTTTTGAAAATTATAGCATATTAGAACCATTGCGGAGAAAAATAATATTCTCTTGAAAAATGTGATAAGTTATAAAGGTTTAGTGTTCTATTAAATCAACATGTCTCCTTTTCAAAAGCGTTCATATGCAACAAAAATTTCCTAAAATGGAAAGTGGGATGAATACGATTGTAATTACATTTGTAGAGGCAGTGATTAGGAAAGAGTAGCAGAATCATCTAAAAGATGCGGTTCTGTCAGAGAAGGGTAAAACATTTTTTGTAAAAGTGTACCCTTAACTATCATTACAACCTGAGAAATTACATCTATTAGCATTCAAAAGTGTACATAGCACATATTTATGTAGATTGCCTTGTAGAAAAGAAAATATATTGAGAGTGTCTTAGTGAAAAAGTGGACTCTGAACATTCGAAACTGCTTTTCAACTTCCATTAGTATCAGTTTTGCCTGAAAAAGATTTGTAGGAACTATATTCGAAAGCAAATTATTTTTGTTGTTTCAAGCTCTCAAGGATACTATGTATCATATCTTTTAGTAAATGAATCGGCATATCCCTTAAGTTTACGGAATTATTCCTTTTAGAAATTGATTGGCACAATCCAATAAAAAATTCTGGAGTAAAAGCATTTCTCATGGTTTAACTTTACATAAAAACACCTTTATTTGATTTCTTTGATCATGTTTGAGTGCGTAAATTGCCAATCAAATAATGTTCCCACATTCATAGTGCAAGTCACCTCTAAGTGGTTTCGACGAGATATTTCGTCCATCAAGATCTGACAAATTTTATTTATGACGAGATTTCTCGTCATCAAGATAAATCCAATTTTGTATGATGACGATATCAAGACCTGTTCTGTTTTTTTTTCTAATGATGAGATATTTTGTCAATCAAGATCTGGTCAGATTTGCTAGTGACAACATACATCTCCGAGACAACACCAGGATGGTTAATTAACGTTCAAAAATGAGCGGACTAAACTTTTAAATGCAAACTAGTGAATGATTTCAGGAATTATTCACTCATCTACTAGTTGGATCACGTTTCCTCGATACAGGTGGAGTTGGAATAGAAACTAACGGACGGTATAAAATCATCGAGTAGTAGTTAACGAAAGTTGTATGGTCATGGTAATTTCCTTGG
The DNA here is from genome assembly GCA_933210815.1 of Meta bourneti. Classification (NCBI taxonomy): domain Eukaryota; kingdom Metazoa; phylum Arthropoda; class Arachnida; order Araneae; family Tetragnathidae; genus Meta; species Meta bourneti. The sequence goes on from OW119922.1 coordinate 93,930,308, forward strand.
CTGCCTCACATTGAATTGCTCTGATGTCTAGGAAACGTTGTTTTAAACGAAGTTGTTATCACTTATGCTTTATCATTTCCATTATTATTTTGCGAAAGATTGTCATTAGGACCATTATTAAATTTAGGTGGCATATGCCCAGTTAGGCTGTGTCATTTGTAAATTATATGCACCATTTAGATATGGTATATAACGATATACCAAGAAAAGTTTATATAAATCAATCTAAGTATTCAATTTCAATTATCTCCCCATTCATTCTGTAGTATAAATTTCTTCATAATTATCTTTTGAATTTTTCAATAAAGCGGTGTTTACACTCAGTATTCCATTAACAGGACTTTATTACCATTTGACGATGCATTACACTAGTCGGCGTCAATATAAAAACATATATCTGGTTACTTTTAATCCCAATACAGTCTGAAATATTTTCCATGTTATGTTTTCGAAATTTTTCTTTAACGCATAACTCTTTAAGGGAAGAGATGTGTTAAAAATATAAATGAAAAATACTCTATTGATAGAGTAAAGGCTGAATTACTTTCTTTAGGGAACCCATATTATTCAGTTTCTACTTTAAAAAATAATGCACTTTTAAAGATTCTTAAGTACGAAAATTTATCACTGACGTGGTGTTTGTCTTGAGGGTGGATAGATCCTAAACTATTTTTAACTCTAAGATAATGGTGTATGTTGTACTGATAATTTAAAACTTTTTTCTTTTTTAAAAAAGAATTCGGATAATATAATCAAAAACGTTCGTGAGTCTTAATATTTAGAGTTAACTGCACAAATTTATGTATTCAATATTTCAGAAAATTTCGACACATCCCTTGTGAAAATATTTTCGAGTTCCACAGACGAACTTATCCAAAACAAACTCGTTTGTCCAAAACATTCTATGTATTTCCATAGAGAAAACGAGTTCTGATTCTCTATCGAAATGCATTTCTATAGAAATGCATTTCTATGGGGAACAGTTCTATAGAAAAGTAAAGTCGTGAAACAAAAGAAATGTGTGAGAGCTTCTATGAAATTCTATAGAGGTTTTTAGACTTTCTATAGCGTGAAAAAAAGAGCCATAAGTCTATAATATACACTGCTGGCCACCGTAAATGCAACACCCTGAAGGAAGCATGCAAATAATATGAAATTTACAACATGCATTAGCGGAGGTGAGATATGCAAATGATTAGAATTTCAGCGCATACGCACATCACGCGCGCCTGTGGCGCCACTTCAAAGCGCTATTTAAGGCTTGGAGATTTCGACGATTTCAAGTACGGCAATTATGTTTTTCTTGTGGTTTTTTCAAAAAAATGATCAATTATGCCTCGTAGAAAACAGAGATCATCTTTTGATCAAGTATCCGAGTTCGACAGAGGAAGGATAGTGGCCTACCGAGATTGTGGATTATCTTTCAGGGAAATCGGTAGTCGTGTTGGACGAAACCAAACAACTGTAATGCGGATATGTGATCGTTGGATGCAGGAGGGTACGACGGACCGACGTGTTCGAACGCATCCACCTCAGTTCACCACTTCACGTGATGACAGGCATATTGTGTGTATGGCAGTGACGGATCGCTCAGCCACATCACGAACCATAGCACAGCACATTCAGTCTGTACCGCATCATCCAGTGTCTGCGCGTACCATTCGACGCCGTTTACAGCAGAGTGGTCTGTCCGCAAGACGTCCATTGCTTCGTCTACCCAGACGTTTCCGCCGCCAATGGTGCGATGAAAGAAGGATGTGGACGGCAGAATGGAATGAAATTGTCTTTACTGACGAGTCACGCTTCTGTCTGCAACACCACGATGGTCGGATTCGAGTCTGGAGACACCGTGGAGAGAGGATGCTGCCCAGCTGCGTTATGCACCGCCACACTGGTCCTGCACCGTGTATTATGGTATGGGGCGGTTTTGGATATCACTCTCGCACTCCTCTAGTACGCATTGCCGGTACTTTAAACAGCCAGCGCTACATCTCCGAGGTGTTGGAGCCAGTTGTCCTTCCTTACCTTCAGGGCTTGCCCACAGCCATATTTCAACAGGATAATGCGCGACCACACGTGGCACGCATTGTCCAAGGGTTCTTCGTCAATCACCAGATTGAATTGCTTCCCTGGCCAGCTCGCTCTCCGGATCTTTCGCCGATAGAAAACATGTGGTCCATGGTTGCTCAACGATTGACCTAGAATACATCCCCAGCTGCCACACCAGATCAACTTTGGCAACGTGTGGAAGCTGCTTGGTCTGCTGTACCCCAAGAACACATCCAAAGTCTCTTTGAATCAATGCCGAGGCGTGTGGCAGCGGTGATCTCCAACAATGGCGGCTACTCTGGCTACTGATTTTGGCAGGAACCACACTTCACAGAAGTCTATAAATTTAATCATTTGATACTTGGTCAACGTGTTATCTACAAAATAAATTTTGTTGTGATATCTCTTGTCTTTCTTGGTGTTGCAATTTGGGTGGCCAGCAGTGTATATAGAATCATACACTTATGACAACTTATAATTATATATACATGGTGAGTCTAAATTGTTTTTACAAAATAAGAGGGGTGATAGTACCCAACCAGAAGAGCAATAATTATCATGGAACATAGAGTCGCATTCCACTCTGAGAGATAGAAAAGAGTAAAGTCGACACGCGTCGAGCATGAACCAGTTATCTTTCCAGCATACTTTTCCAGCACGGTTCAGCATTTTTAGACTGCCACATATCCCGCACGATGTATCGGACGTGGCGGACCTGTGGCTTGGCCTCCTCGCTCACCGGACCTCAACCCACTGGACTTTTTCTTCTGTGGGCACATGAAATCTTTTGTGTACCAGACGCCTGTGGACTCTGCTGAAGATCTCGTTGCGAGTATATATATATATATATATATATATATATATATATATATATATATATATATATATATATATATATATTTATGTATATATATATATATATATATATATATATATATATTTATGTATATATATATATATATATATATATATAATTACTTATAGGTCTCGAAATTTTGTATAAATAATTGTATAAAACATTTATTTCATACAAGAAACAAAACGGTGCACATCTCAAAACGATCAACAGAACGATTGCTCTCTTGCTATTAAAATAAGCAGACGCTCCGTTTTAAACGGGGCACATGCACAGATGTGAGCACGATGATGCACACTTCAAATCAACTTATCTTTGTCTTTCGTCCGCTTGGGAAAAGAAAACCGATGCAGCTACACAAACAATATTTGTTTCTATAGGGATGGAGGGTAGGTAGTTAATTAACGTTGCACTGGAGCAACCCACGGTCTATTGGCGACGGTCCATGATCAACCCCTAAGGGAAAGATCAGAGGACACCACCTCTTAATTTCGAACCACGGTCAGATGACGAGGTCAACACCTGACCTGGCACCCCACTCCAAATTTCCATACCACACCAACATGAGTACATTTAGAGGCCACAACACATTTAACGAGCACCAGCCAACGCGTACACGACGGTCTTTGGTTAGACCTAGTTTCGAACTCGCATCTCTCCGGTTACTAATCTCTAATCCGGTTACTAATCTCTTCCAACCAGGCTACTGTTGCCTTAGTAATGGAGGGGGTACTAGCTTTACTCTTATTATTCGACACAATTCAGGTGACCAGAGTTAATATTTTTCGATTCCCTAATACTTGTAGTAAGCTAATTTTCAGGTAGGTAGAAAAGTAACTACGTGTCTACCTACCTGAAAATTAACTTCGCACTGCAGCAACACAACGGGCTATTTGCGAAGGTGCGGGATAAATCCCGAAGGGAAAGATCCAAAGATCCCGAAGGGAAGGACAACGTTTCGTAATTTCGAACCACGGTCAGATGACGATATTAATACCTGAGCTGGCACCTCACTCTTCCACACCACGCCAATGTGAAGACATTTGAGACCGCGACTGATTGAACGTGAACCAGCCCCGTGCACATGACGGTCTTTGGCTGAACCAAGTTTCGAACACGCAACCCTCCGGTTGCCTAATCCGTTGCTCTTTCAATTTATTTTCAGATCAAGCAAAATTAAATTTAGCAAATAAAAAAATATAGTACAAATGCATTTTATGTGGTAGTAATCCCTTTTTCAGTTATATGTAAGTTAGTTTGTTACCCATCTGTTTCGTAATTGAAGTCTTAACCAATACGCATTTCAATGGGCATTTGGTAGTATGATGGGTCGAGTCATCGTATTTGTGACGGACGTAGCGTAGTTATTGATTTCTAAATGGAAAATACATCTCGGTCACGACAAAAGAATTATTGCAATAATGTAAAAAACATTTCATATACATATATACTTTTCTTCATAAATCTTTATAGTTGGTGACTTTAACATTTTATTTTGTTTAGAAAGCTATTTTTGTTAATTTTGATTTTTATCTTTACTAGAAATTTTAAGCTTAGATGGTTTGTTTTTGGTTATCCGATCATCTTCTATTTGTCTTTCTGGCTTTTTTTATTTGCCCTATCCAGCGATACGATTAATTGCCCGCTCTCCAGGATATCCAAGCCATCTTTTCCTGCTTTCATCCCCTACTCTGTTCCCAATCCCTCTTTTTTTCTTTCGCATTTTTCACTTGACCTTGTCTCATGTTTTACACAGTTTGACCAAATATGGTACTTGCGCCATAAAACCACAAAACAACTAACCGACCCCCGATTAACTTAACCAGTTTTCATACGACTATATTAACCTTCGGTTTTTTATTTTGGGGGAAGGATTTGAAGTATTGAATGTTTTGCAAACTTGGTAGCTTTTAATTATTTTAAATCTAGGCCACATGTTTCAATATTTACAACACACTCTTTCCTAAGGCTCATGATTAGAAATCGATATTCGACAATTTTATGACGGTACTCGACTTTTGTCCTCTATCAACAATTTTTTCGGCATCTACATCGATTAATAAACATTTCATCGTGATCCTTTTTTATATGTGAAGAGATCCTCAAAGAAGAATGACGCCTGAAGTATGTCCCGTATGTGTCTACGAGGGTCGACTAGGGGAAAGACAACATCTTTTACGACAACTAAACGACAGGTTGGAGAGTTTTACGACCACTTCTCAAAGTCAACAGATCACTACAATTTTCATGACTGGAAGCAAGAACGAAAGTTTTGCCAAGAAAAAAGAGTTTTCGCATACTTGCGTATGTATGTTCGGCTTTTATGCTTGATTTTCATCAATACCCTTAGTTTGTTGTCGCTACCCATTCAAAGTTTAGAGGGAATATCCGTCGCATACTTATTTTTTATTTATGTTGTCGTAAAACTCTTTAATTCTGAAATACTTCCCCGTCGTGGAAAATAATCCTGTGATGCAGTTTGTAATGAAACATAAATTCAGTTGCTATGGAAGTTTTTAAGGTGTAAGAATTCGCTTGAGTGAATGTGAAGGTTCCATTTCTCAACCAAAAAATTATATTAATCCATCTAGCCAGATTCGGAGGACTTTCATTCTTGAAGATGTCGAATTGGAATTTTAGATGTATAGAAGCCGCCAAGTCTATGATGTTTCGTTATCCTCTCATCTTGCACGTTAATATCAAAGCAAACTACTTCAAAGTTCACCGAAGTTTCGAAGTCGTACCAAAACTTCGGTAATCTGTAAGCACGGGAAACAAATTTAACAGGCGTAAAATAGTTTAAATTTGTTATGAGTTGTATAGATCAGCGATACAAAAACGACCGAACTCAATATATTTATTCCATCCTTGAAAAGAATCTATCAGTTTTATGTAGAGAAATTTTTATTACTCTAAGTTTTGTATCTAGAGTATCATGTATAAAAACGTAACTCGTTATTCTAATTAAGATAATTAGTGGAAATATATTTTGCCGCTAACAAGTGCGGATAATGATAAAATATGATTGTTTCAACGATCATAGTTTAGATTAGATCAGACATTACAGTGACATTTCAGATTACCCTTCAACTCTATTTCTTAAATGTTTCTTCATTTGCATACAATCTTTGATGCGTGAAACTACTTACTAGTCTTTAGATTTTCTCGATGTTCTATATTGCATTTAAAAATGTTGACTGTGCTCAGGTGTAGCGTATAATGTCTTAAATTCTATAGCGTCCATGTGTAATGCATGTTCTATAGGGGGGAGATATCAAACGAAAATGCTTTTAGAAATTTCAATTTTAAGTAATTGAACTTACGACGCAAAGAAAATATTCTCAGATATCCCATTTGTGATGAGAAATGGTGAAGCTATATGTGGTTACATAATGCAATAAGGAATTTCAAAAGATGCTAAGTAACGTGTTCGTAAGTAAGTGGAATTTCAAGGGGAGAGTTGTCATCTAATGTATTCACCTTCTCTGCAATAGTTGCTGCTCTTCAAACCATCAATTACATTCTTGAAGAACAGCTTTACAGTGAGAAAATAATCGACATCGCCAAAGTTGTGCAAAATGCACATAGCGCCATTTGACTCAGAAATGGACACGACAACAACACGAGGAATGAACATTTAGCTGAACATTTTGAAATTACATGATGATAGTCGAAAATCTTGTTCTACGGATTAAAATACCACTCAAATGAGATACTCTTTAATCTCATTTGAACGGTATTGGTATTCAATCGAAGTACTTTTCAAATGCAAATTTGAAAAGTATAATAAATATAAGTAAATATAATAAAATATAAGTATATCAAATTATTTAACGAACCGAATTTCTTGATTGCCTTGTAAGCCAATTACAATTTATTTCTACACGAGAATCAATTAGACCGAGACCTAGGGAATTTTGTGATGAGTCAGGTCCAAATTCGAATCTAACATATCGCGATCCAGAGTAATGCAGATCTTAAGTCTTAAAGTCTTATGACGTTTCAAGTCTACGTCTTAAGGGTTGTTGTTGGCAAATGACAAACAATTGGCTATGAAGGAATTTAAGTCAGGGGCTCTGCTCGTTACACTCTTTAAGTGCCGTGAACGCATCTTAATGATCAGAGTGAAAACAACTTGTCTGGAGTCACATAAAAAACAAAAGGGAGAGTAGGTCAGAGGGCCAACCCGATAGACTAGATTTCACCAAGTTACAATCATACAATCATAGCCGAGAGAACCAAGTAATATAAAGGTTTCGGAGAACAAAAGTTCTTTTTTTGGCAAGAAGTAAACAATTTTTGTTGTTTTGGATAGCATGATAATCAATAATCTATTTCAGGACAACCTAGTCAAATAGGAATCTCATTGTTACAGTTTCGTAAATAGGTTATATACGTTAAACCCTCCTGGTGGTTGTGTCTTGAAGAGGTATATCGTCATTAGAAAAACTGACCAGATCTTGATGGACGGGATATCTCGTCATTAGAAAAACTCACCAGATCTTGTTCTCGCCATCATCAAAAAATCCGCAATATCTTGATGACGAGGTATCTTCTCATTAGTAAAATTGGTTGGATCTTGATGGATGAGGTATCTCGTCCACTTGGAGGGTTAAGAACAGAGATAAAAACATTAAACAAACGTAAGAACAGATATTTTCTTATGTTTCGTAAATAGAAAAGCACTTAAGAACATCTGTTTTGAACATGAGACATTGAATTCTTTTTTATGTGTGTGGTATTAATTATTTTGTCACTTAATCTTATACAGCTGATTCGAAAGAAAATAATAGGACCAAAAATTATTATTTTTTTTTATTTTGAGGTACTCTGGTAATCAAAATGAAAAAAGACGAACGTAGAGCGACGAACTAAAATCCAACAAATTTCTGAAGCTTTCCTATAAAGGATCACAACAAGCAAGTCTCTGATCAGTCCACGTGTCAACCGATGTCCGACAATGAGAGTCACAAAAACAAGTTGACCTATCACGATCCCGCTTTTAATTGTGCGGCTTCGATCCATTTAATTGAGCTCGTTTGTGTCCTGCATGTTGGACATCTTCTTTTCAGCTTCCCCGTTCCGTTAGTTGTCCGGCAGTGGAAGAAAGACCGCCACAAAAGGCCGCGGTCCTTTTTCTCTGATCACGATGCTTGAGTCATCAGATCATGGATCGAATTCGCAGGCCTTGATGACAAACAAAAAAAATCGTGGGAGAAGTTTCTGTTGAGACTAAATACGACGAGTATGTTTGACCTAATAGGTAATTCATCGAATCGAATGACAGCAATATCCTTGACTTTTTAGGATGTGTTTAAGTGAGATCAATATTTCGCAGTAAATCATAACTGGATGAAACCACTGAAGTATATATTGAAATTGTTATGAAAACAAAAAAATGTTTATTTTAAATATTTGAAGCCGGATTTTAATCCTAAGATTGCGGTTTAGAGGTATGTTCAGTATTTGTCCCCTATACACCCATTGCTATTCAGTATTCGTTAGGTACTTGTGCATAAAATTTGTGTTTTCTTTTATCTCCATTGCTATTTATTTTTGGCTAACATTAAACGAAGCTGTTTTCGTTTTTGTTCGATAATGAGTTATTAATGTGAATGAATTTTAGTTCTAATAATGAACTAAAGAATGTTTGTGAATTTTTGGGTCTTCTGGTTATATCGCGATTCAGTATTAAAAATTACAATTCAGTTAAGTGTAAAAACTATTTTTCGTCTTATAGACATATTTCTAGGTTACATAGTGAAATCCAATGTTAAACATAATTAAATACTCTGGAGTTCTTCCGGAACGGCGGTAGCCCAGTTGAAATGGTAACAGATTAGCAACCGGAGGGTTGCGAGTTCGAAACTCGAACCCAACTAAACACGGTCGTGTGTGTGGGGGCTGGTACACGTTAAATCTGTTATGGTCACAAATGTCCTCACGTTGACGTGGTGTGTAAATTTGGAGAGTGGAGTTCTAGCTCAGGTGTTGACCTCGTCATCTGACCGTGGTGCAAAATTACGAGGTACTCGGATCCTTCCATTTGGGATAAATCCCGGACCGTCGCCAATTGCTTCCATAGAGGAAATATAAAATTAAAGTGAACAATGGTAACCTTTTTATGTTTCCAGGATCATGTGACCAAAACTAGTAGTAACGTGGCCCTTAGTCTGCTTTCGTCTGCTGGACGGAACGTAACATTCATCATCTGATTGGTCCGCGGAACGGGAGAAAACGCCCATCCATAGATTTGTCCATTAGATAGTAATAGACTGACGATTTCACCACTTTTGTCGCCACTCTAGAAATGAGGATTCACACACCTACCCTGTTATAAGATGTTGTATCGCCAAACTAGGTGATACGATGCCAAATAAACCAACCAAGTTCATTTTTCACCGAGCTGTCACGTGACTACTAGTCGACATGTTGGTCACACTTTTTCAAGCTTCTCTCAATAGCAATGCTCAGTCTACTTATATTTCACGTTGCTTCAGTGCTACATTAATTATCTACCAAGAGCCTTCGTGAAGAAACCTTTCACGAAAAATAAAAAGTACCTTGTACTACGAGCATATGAGAGAAAATGTCTACATTGTTGTAAAGTGAAAGTATTGGATAATCATGAGGAACAGTATATAAAATCCTTTTTGACTACACCTGTCTTTCAACAATGCATTTCAGCTCACATGATTATGACTGATTATCCCCGAACATTTTGTAGCCCTGATATCACTTAAGTTTAAAAGAAGCGCAGGTAAAAACTTCCGTCCAGAGATATCAATCTAAAGCGAAGGTGGGAGGGAGAAAATCCGGAGGATATCCAGACCATAAATTCCGAGCCCATTATGACCTTGATCCAGTTTCCAAGGCGCTTTATCTTAAGCCCTAAATGGTACGTCTATTCTCCTTTTTCATCCTGCGCCTGCGGCTACACATAAATCACGCTTTTAATTTTTGAGACGCCCGCGACACTCTCAAGACAAGCGGTCCTTTAAGGTGTAGTGCTCTGGTGATATTTCACGGCAGCCTTTTAATGCTCCGCATTATACTGTAGCTTTGGTCGTGGCTTGTAGTGTTAAGCAGTGCTTTAGATATACTTTCTATTATTGACAGGAAAGAGGGTTTTTCAGTGTAAACAAAACAAATTTGTTTTGTCATTTCTGAAATTCGGCATACTTTAACCCTCTGAATGGTTCACATGCATAATTCCACCATGAAACCTGCAGTCTTCCCTTCATGACTTCTAATCAGTTTGCACCTTCTTGACCAATAGAATCGTTTTAATGGATTCTATTCCAAGGAAATGAGCAATATAATTTTTGCAAGGGATTCTATTCTAAGGAAAGAAGCAATAAAATATTTACCAAAGATTCTATTCTAAGGTAAGAACCAATGGAATATTCCAAAAGTATTCTATTCCATGGAAAGGAACGATGGAATATTTCAAAAGTTTTCTATATTCCAAGGTAAGAATCAATAGAATCTTTCTAAAAGATTCTGTTCTTCAAAATTGGCCAATAGAATTGTTCCAAAGAATTCTATGCCAAGAAAAGGACCAATACAATCATTCCAAAGGATTATGTTCCAAGGAAAGGACAAATAATTTTTCTAACAGTTGAAAGAATCCATTGAAAGATGTGGTTATTTAGTCATTAAGTGTGTATTGTGGATAAAAGCAACACTACGTTTTTCTCAAATGTCGCTATGCTCAGAGGGTTGAATAGACGATTCTATATTGTTTTGAGGAAGGGTGTTTTTCTCGAGGCTGAAAACATCAAGGAAAAAAATTGTAACTTTTTACCCTCTGAGCTTCACAATATTTCCTAATGTTGTAGTAATGCTTTCACCCGACAACGCACATAATGGTCCAATAACTACATCTAATAATTCAAAGAATCCTGGAAAAGATTCTGTTGGTCAAGATGGTCCAAACTGGTGAGAAGCCATGCAACGAGACTGCAGGTTGTAGGACCGATATATGCGTGTCATATATCATAGGGTTAAAAGACAGTACTCACAATCCACATGAAAGACGATTACTCGACAGGCGGATTGTGGGATACCGTTGGTGAAGACTTAAACGATGGTCCATGCATGTGACATCAATTAATAGAACAATTTTTCAATTTAAAATGTTTCCAAAAATTTTTTCAGCACAGTTGGGTACACGAAAAAAATATACTTTTTAATCATCCATGCCTGGAGTACCCGTTTAAGTAATCCGAAGAATACTTAAAATTTCAGAAAGTTAAGAGTATACACTCATTAATTCATATTTTCTCCATTCAGTGACATCCTAACGGATATACCCATGAGATTAATGCACTCATATGGGGAAATGATTTTTAAAAATTATAAAAGCATAGCTTTTTTTAATCTCTTCTGAGTCTCAAAGTACCTGAAGTAGACGATAAAATATTTTAAGAGGACTTTTCTGAGAGAATTTTAAATGAGAATTTTAAACTTTTAACAAAGTATAGAGGTAGGTAGTTAATTAACATCTAACTAAGCAACACAACCGGCTATTCGCGACGGTCCGGGATCAATCCCGAAAGAAAAGGACACCTTGTCATTTTGAACCACGGTCAGATGACGAGGTCAACACCTGAGCTCGTACCCCATGCTTCAAACTTCCAGACCATGTCAGCATGAGGACATTTGAGGACGCGACAGATTTAACATGCACCAGCATCCTACGAATACGAGGTCTTTGGTTGACCGAGTTTCGAACTCACAGCCTTCCAGTTCCTAACCCACTGGGCTACCGCGGTCCTCACTTTTAACAAAGGTGAAGGATTCCGTTCTTCAGGATCCACAGGCTCTCATTTTAACAAGGATTTTCTTGGACTGACGAATGACAGAACACCGTTGGCGCATGCAGTAGGCACGCGTGTGAAAACCAAAAAGCTAAAAAATATTAGTTTTCATATTACTCTGACGGTACTATGTAATCCTATTTCCTTCTTGGTCATCTGAACGTGGTTCAAAATTACGTGGTGTTGTCCTCTGACCTTTCCCTTCGGGATTGATCCCGGATTGTCGTCAATAGCCCTTTGTGTTGCTCTGGTGCGACGTTAATTAATTATCATTACCACCTATTTCCTTCTTGAAACGAGATTGTTCGACTGTTTTACCAAAGAGGCACCTTTACATGATTTGAAATCCCTTATTGTATCATATTCTTGGTGCTCATGCTTCGCCATCAATTTTCTCTGCCTGCGAAATTTGATCTTTTAATATATCAAAATTCTACAATACAACGTAGATCTAGGATTTTAAGAAAGTATTTTCTTTTAAAGAAGTGAAAACATTTTAAAATATCGCAAATCAGTTTAATAGAATTTGTGGCATGAAATGATACATTCACAACCAATCAGTCTTAAATCATAAAATGCATATTATCGATAATTTTTTCCCGTATTCAATTATTCTTTTACTAAGAGTATTTATAATTAAGAAATTTCTATCTTGAATGCTGCATAAACCATGTATAGTAAAAAAGTAATATATATATATATATATATATATATATATATATATATATAGGCAGGTAAAAAAGTTCATCAAAAATTAAATAAACATTATACTTTGACTAGTCTACCAGCATAGTGTCTTTTGTCAACACATAAAAAGGCTTTGCAATTTATTATATCAATCCTTGATAGCTGCCTTCTAAAGATATTTTAGTTAGAAGCGCGCACGCGCAGCGCAACTTAAAGAAAGCTATAATTTAATTTGATTCATTGACAGAACCACGCGACTAATTTTTATGCGTGGAACCATGCCACCTCTGACTAAAGGACGACCTGGTTGAGCTATCAACGATAAAAAGACTGCACGTAAGTTATCAAAAGAGGTCATGACGTATAATTTCTGGAGACTGGACAACGTCTACAAATTCAAAAGTGGACAGATCATAATTGTTTTTAATTTGATACAAGTTTGACGGCTTTCTAATAGGCTATTAATCGCTGTAATAGAAGTGTGATTAATATTTGAAGTAATTTAATTTCTTCGGGTTGGAGAAAAGTTTCTTCTATTTTTCTTCTGATGGATTGATTTAATTTTGTGAATAAAATACTGTGTTACTTTAACAATACTCCTCGACATTTTATTATTTTCCACTTTATTTCAATTTCTTCATTTCTGTAAAGTGTGTATTCTTTTATCGTTACTTCATTGTAGAGTAAAATAAGTGAGTAATGGCACTTGATGGAACGAACAAAAAACGTTTACGATCACATTCTGATCATTTAAAGAAAACAAAACAAATCCAAGGAATCGTTTCCATTTTAATAGACGAGAAATCATTCGAAAAATTGTTCACAAGACTCTCAAACATTTTTCTGCGCCGAAAGCTTTTTCATGCGACAGTGTTCCACCTTTAAATATCTTCAGCAGAAGTGGGGTCCCAAAAAGAATAACTTTATAATAACCCGAAGAAAGAGAAGTGCTAAGATCCGTGCCATCTCTCCCAACAATTCTTAAAATACGTGATTAAAGGCAATTTCTGCGCTGCTCTCCAATAGAGTATTAAGCGCGCAGTCGTCATTAGAGAGGGCAGCGTAATTAAAAGCAGCGCCAAATATTGACTAATTAGCCACTTGACGTGGTGCGCGTTAATTAATTACAACCCGAGATGCATTTTATCCGGAGAATTTTCCTCTTTTTTTCCCCGTTTTCTGTTCCCCTTTTTTCTTTCTTGTCACACTTCAGCCGAACACGTGGTTTGGGTAATGAACTTCGAATAGAAACGATGACGATGCAACACTGCCGACTGAATCGATATGTGCATCGGATTTAGATCGTTTGCTTTGCATTTCCTTTTCTCGGGGAGGGTGTGCTCTTCGTGTTTAATGCATCGGACAGACATTGATTGCTTTTTGCCAACGGCTGTTGGGGAAATATTTACTTTGTTTTAATTTGAGAGTCGTCAAGAGCATTTTGATGGAACTGTCTTGAAATCAACAACGTGAACTTATAGAATTCCAATAGAACAAGAACTGTTGCTGAAATAAACAATCGCATTGATAATTTGAATGATCATTAGCACCTTAAATTATCTGATAATTTTATTATTCAAATTATTTCCATCGGTGACTTTTGTCCTTTCTGGATTCTATTTTTGTTATATTTCGAGTTTTGTTATATTTTGCGATATAACGGTACATGTGAAAAGTTGTTGAACTTAAATTTGAAAATTACAAATTTTGAGCGTTATGTTTTCAGTTATACGAGAATTTTTATTTTCTCATTTTCATCTATTTTATCATCCTTTTCTAACGATTGCCGATTTCAAAACGCATTATGCAATCAAGTATTTCGTGAACTTTCAAAATTGTTTTGAGATAAATTCGCTCACTCAATTTACTGACGGATATTTTGTCTGACATGAACTTAATATTGTATTAAATTTTATTTTAAGGAAGCATTACACAAAGTAGCACATAATGTCATTTGCCTGCGAAGAGTACACGAAATGTTGGAGACATTGCTATATATTATGTCTTTTCAGTATTTTTGAATTTAAGCTGTTTTATTTGATGATTTACTGATTGACCTTATGATATTGACACAATGAAAGTAGACCAATTTCCATAAAAATCATTCCGTTCCACACACTAATGCATGAATACAGATGATAAACCAACTTGCAGATTCGTTTTCAACACTTCTCTTTAGCCATGGTTCAAAATTACGATCAAAATGTCCTCGGTTGTTTCCCTCTGGGATTGATCCCGGACAGTCCCCTGCCCGTCGTTAAGTCGCCCACTCCAGTGTAATGTTAATTCAACTACCTACCATCTACTTGTTCAATGCACATATGATGTGGCACTTTTCCTGTATTCTTTGGATAATGAGCGTTTGGGAGTAACTTGACCTTCGTAACATTAAACCCAACCAACATTTGCTCTATGAACTTTAAAAAACAAGTATTAATGTGACCTCTCCCAGACGACACAAAATCCCCTCCCTCTATTAACCGCAAACTGCCACCGTATCCCTACCATGAAATTATTATTGTGTCCAATGCATGGGTCCAAACGTCGTCGCTAAACAACTCTCAACAACCTGAAACACTAACCCTTTGTGAACAAAATAACTTCCGAATTAGTGCCAACTCCAGTCCACCTGAAACAAACGCGTGTAGGGAGCATTTAAATATGAGCACAATTCTCCCAAATCTGGACAACAGATTAAGAGCGCTTTGAATATAATATCGAGCGCGCGTCGACAAACAAAGGGGAAAACTGCTCATTAAATTCAGATAATAATAAGTCAAAGGAGATCGTTCGGACACACTGGGCGCATCTGGCGGGATTTGTCTGATTACGGCTCTACAGAACGTATTATTCTGGAAAATTTCTGTAGCAGCTCTCGTTGGATTTATTTGTTGGTGGGTCCCTAGAGCTTACATTTTAAGAGTCCTAGTGTCTGCGTTCCCCGTGAGAGAATTAGACCGCTGACCCTGGAGAGTTAATCTTTGATTTGGTGTAAGATTATTTGAAACAATTCGATTTGAGATTCGGAGGAAGTTTGAAAGGCCAAGCAGATTATTCCCGTTTTGGAAATTTAAACGTGATTTTAATGTTTTTAAGGGATAGGCTCAAATTTGACTGGAGTTTTGATAGCTGATATATGATATTGCGATCCACTACTTTTGCAGTTGATATTAGGTTGAATTGGGTTTTATGGCGCAAGAAGGGGGCCGTATTTGACCAGGCTGCTCCAAAGAACGTCAAGTAAATGGACATACACAGAAGGAAATTTTTGCTGACACAGGTGAGAGAAATACACCCAGGGTACGTTATAGGAATCGAATATGTGACATCTACAACTCGCAGGTTGCTAGAGCAGTAGGCAAATCCACTGGGACCCTTGATATTATTAGGCTTTCAGTTTTTATTGAGCTATTGTAAAGTATCAATGATCTAGAAATACTGCTGTACAAGGTATTATGAGTATTATGTTTTTGCATATGTATTTGTTGTACTGTTCTATTATTAAACCCTGATTAATTTTAAGGAATCCTGTTCCTATTCAAAAACTTTCATGTTTCATACTATTCATTTTATTATCCTTAAATTTTGGACATACATGTATTTCATATCTGCATCATGTAACCTACATGTCCATTTATGTCTTAACCCTCTGAGGGACACACACTCATATATATATGTTCTGCAGCCTACAGTCTTCCCTGTATGACTTGTAACCAGTTACTACCCTCTTGACCAATAGATCGTTTCCTCGAATTCTTTCAACCAATAGATGTGGCTATTTTGTCATTAAATGTGATCAAGGGTAAAAGAATTACTACGCTATTCGGAAAATCTTATAAAGTTTAGAGTTTGTACTGTACTTAAGAGTTTTAGATATGTATGCATTTGATATCGGCATCCTGTAACCTACATCTCCATTTGTGTCTTAACCCACTGAGAGGCACATACGCATACATCCGTTCTATAACCTGCAGTCTTTCCTGTATTACTGCTAACCAGTTTCGCCTTTCTTGACCAATAGATTATTTTCTAGGATTCTTTCAACCAATAGATGTGGTTATGAGATCTAAAAAATGTGTAAACGAGATCCAGTGTAAAAGAATTACTATGCTATTAGGAAATTCTCGTGACGCTTAAAGAATTAAGGACCCAATGTCCACTGAATATCTGAATATTATACTTATGCAATAGAGGACTGTAAAAACGTTTTGTCAAGCTATGCAGAAAATACTTATAGAGAAGACTCGGCACCACAAGGTCCTAACGTAAGATCGATACTATAAACGACTCATTTAAATAGCGCGGGATATCCGAAATATCGAAGGTGGAATCGATAGAGTATGCATTTTTCGAGTATCGATCTGTCCATTCGCATTCGAGAATCTCTTTTTCGCAGTTCGGGGTTGTCCAAGACACCTGCTGTGGTTTGATTTCTGACACACTTAATCATGCGGCGCTGCTATCCTCTCCGTCAGGGCACAGGGGGGCCGTTCAAAGTGAACGTTCTGGAAATATATCGTGTTTGAAGTGTTTGCGGTATTCGGTGAAAGTATTAATTGCCAGGAACACTGCCTTTCATTAGTCACGCGATGTTGAAGATGTGTATTCTCATGGGTATTCGCATGATGTATACTTCCTGTCGAACTCAAAGTATTTTATTTATGTGTGTATAGAAGAGACTTACTATCCCAAAATCTGGATTTAGATTTTCGTGTTTCGATAAATAAACTATTATTCTCAAGATTTCTGACATCCATTAGATTTAAAGTAATAACAAAAGATTATGTATAAAAAGTAACATTTATTTAACATAAAGTCGCATCACGTCATGGGTCACAATTTAAGCTAAGATCTGGTATTATCTTAATTTTGATATCCTCTTGCATAAATAAAACAGTAAATGTTTTGCTTTTTATGTTTGGTTTTTGAGCCCACGAGCGGTAAATGCGTCACTCTTCAAAATCTGCTAGACTGAAGCATAGGTTACGACTTGGAATCCCGTATGTGCCGAAATCGGATTTGGTTGTTTGAAGCTCCCTTGTTCTTTTGAGGTGAAACGTAAATGCGAGTCAGCTCCTCCAAATTTAATTCACGGAGGTACGATATTGCAGCATCTCTCATGATGCCCCCTAGGGAGCTCAGAGACTGACATGTTCTTTCCAATTAATACTTGAAGGATCATACTATCCATAAACTGAAATTGGGAAAAAAATTGGGTAGGCTGCATCGGAGAACGGCCATAAGGTTTTACATGAATAAGTCTCGTTAGCACATAGTATTTATTTGGATGTAGTAATTGAAAGAGACAAATTCATTAGTATTCATTAGTGTTTATCGAAATCTGACGAGTTGCTCTTTGGTGTAGACTACATTCGATGTATTCTCGGCTTTTCGATAAGACATGGAATTTTGAGATTCAACTGCGATTCCAAGTTTCACAACCAAAACTGAATTCAGTTTCACTTCTACTGTCTTAAATCGACAGATTTCGACGTTAGCTTCCGTTTGAGACCAATTTCGACGTTGTAGCTCTTCGCAGTTCCGAGTTATAATGATTTGAAGTTAGCAAGTCTTTGCTGAAAGTTCCCTCATTCCGCTTATCGTGGCTCCAGAACTCAAGGTCACTAACAAGTCTTTGTTCCCTGAGATATCGAATGACACTAGGTTGGTTTGTTCTCGTTGATAGTATCGAAATTATTAGACCGAACTCGATGCACATTTTTTCGTAACGCTCAAGTTTCCGTACTGGCCACCTAGTAATGGTCTGATTTTAAAGACGTATTTACGTCAAAACGTTTTTATATATATTTTTTAACTTCTTTATCCCACGCAATTAGCAGAGGAATCGACCTGCTCGAATCATTACTTGAATGATGGGTAAAGAAAATGGAGTTTCAATGTATGGTAGAAAATAACGAAGGTATATTATTATTTAGGACTTAAGCTGGCTTCTTTGTTAATTATCCCTGTGTTAAATTTTTATAATAAGTATTATAATAGTTTTGTCTAACTAAACTACTAATTAAGACGAACTAAGTACCTTTCGAAGGAGCTTATAGAATTAAATATGGCAAATGTCTTTACTTTGACAAACCTTGAAACTTTGACTTCTAAAGTTTCGTATGTTTTGTATTCAAATTTTCGCAGTTATTTAATTTTATGCTCTATAAGGTTTTGGGGGAATAAAGTAAGTAGTTAATTAATCCTGTACCTTACTAGAAAAGGGGCCATGTCTATTTTCAAGTTTTTCGCTTTACTTAATTTAGTATAATTTATATATTATTTTTTAATACAGCGTAGAAAAATACTTTTCAATGTTTGGATTCTTTCAAAATGCATTGACACTTTTCTATTACAACTTTCATTACTTTGAAGTGATTTGTACATAAAATGATCGAATTCGGACATTGGCCCTTTTCTACCAAGGAATACAATTAAATAATGCACACGTAAATAATAAAAATTATTTTTAATTCAATTTTTAAGTTCCCCATATGGTACATATATTTTGAAATAAACGGAATATAATCAAAAGGGTTTTTTTAATGCAAATTGAAGGCAAGTATGTCATTCTGGGAAGTAGGATTATAAAAATGAATTTTAAGTATTTTTTAAATTTCAAGCTCT
Source organism: Meta bourneti (assembly GCA_933210815.1). Lineage (NCBI taxonomy): Eukaryota > Metazoa > Arthropoda > Arachnida > Araneae > Tetragnathidae > Meta > Meta bourneti. Next base: position 93,949,349 of record OW119922.1, read on the forward strand.
TAAGTATCGAAATTTATTATGATTTAACGCAGTTAAAAGTTACTTTCTAAGTAGGAAAATGATTTATATACACATTGAATGAAATTTGCATTCGAAATTAGAACAAGGTATGAAGAAACGACTATAACATATTAAGACAATTTAGAACTTTTTTGCTTTGAAGGGCATTTTGCTAGAAATAGTTTTCAAAAAGAACTTAATGAGTAAAGACTATCTCATATATAAACGTATTTTAGTTCCATTGATGAATTTATTTTAATTATTTTAGTTAATTGCAGGGGTAATGAAACCTCTTATGTATAACAGCCGCTCTAATACACTCCCAGGCATCAAAATTTCAAATAATATTTATGTACTTTAGAATAATTAATATGCCTGGAATATTGACGATCTTTTTTTATTAAGCTAAATATAGGTGGCGGTGGTGTTTTCGAAGTAAAACTTGATTCCTGTACAGACGTGACGCCATTTGGCTTGTTTTTCAAATACGATTTTAGCACGTCCCCAATAAAAGTTCCAAAGAATAAATTCCGAATTTATGTGATAGCTGATTGGTTGACGCCAATTATATTAAACGCCAAATGTCGCAAAGCTGCGATGTACTACATTTTACGGTAATTCTGATATATATCAATCTAGCGATTTTGGGAAACAGGAAGTAAAATCCCCACCTTCCGTCTCTCTGTGTTTGTTTACACTAAAAGTTCCTCTCATATTCCTAACCTTTACCATTTCAAAGACGCAGGCGTCCCACAGACCCTGAAGAGTTTAATATAATTTCAAATTTTTTGTCAACAATAGCAATTCACGAATGCAATTAATTCCAAACGTATTTTATTTTTACTAAGTTCCTCCTAATACACGATAGAATATTTTTCGATGGAACGCAATGCAATCGACCATTATTTTTGAGCAGAACTTTAAGTCTAAAACCCATATACTTCAGACATAATTGACATTTTCTGACGATATTATGTCGACTCTGGCTTAGGCAGTATTTTAAACCGAGTGTTGATAAATATCCGAGTAGTGTAGCATAGATTTTTCTTACCAACAAATTAAATAGATAAATAACCACATGTATTGTTTGAAAGAATCAAGAAAGGTTCTACTGGTCAGGAAGGGCCAACTGGTTAAGTCATGCAGTGAAGATGCAGTGAAGATTGCATGTTCCAGAATGAATATATGCGCATGGATTAAGCTATAAATCCTGATCTAATTAGCCCTCGTGTAGCATAAAATGACCGTATAGTTACTAACTTTTTCTCTAGTGCCAATTGAATATAACCGTTACCACCGAGATAACAAGGCCAGACCGCTCTGACGTTTCAATCACGTGACTCGCTAATTAGTAGTCATAACAAACATCGCCGCATGGCCGGCTACTAATGGATTGCCTTTAATGTAGCGTAAGAAATTAGGTTTTTTATACTATTTTACCGGAAAGTAAGTGCAGTTGCAGTTAAATATTGTTATATAACATTTGTGGAACATTACAGTGTTAAGGACTTTCGTCAAACAACACGTTTAACGTGTGTCCAGACCGATTTCTTTAGGCTTAACCACGAGGCTATCCAAAATGTCCTTTAGATGCTGTGTACCTTCTTGCTCTGGAAATTATGAATATGGTGATGCACCAAAAGTGGCGGTTTTCTCCTTTCAAGAGGATGAAAATATTAGAAAAAGATGGCTCAGGGCGATTCTACGAGCCGACTTTACACCATCAAAACGCAGCAAAGTCTGCGAACTTCATTTTTAAATGAAGTTTGCATGTTTGTTATGACTACTAATTAGTGAGTCACGTGATTGAAACGTCAGAGCGGTCTGGCCTTGTTATCTCGGTGGTAACGATATAACTCGTTATGGAACTACAAGGGCGGATTTGTAAACCAGTTGACTTTACCCTGGTGAACCATGGGGGTAGTGTTCACCGTACATCAACACGTTCTAGGCTTAACCCGTAAAAAGAGAGACCACACATTCATTCCAGACGGCAAATTTCTATGCCTTACCCCTGAGTCGAACCAGGAATCCTTTGAGAGAGAGAGAGAGATCCAGAAGCCAGCACCCTAACCACTAGATCGATTAATTGATTGAGCAACAAACTAAACCAAACTTAATTGGAGAGCCTTCTACTGATGGAATAGACTATATCTGACCACTCCATTCTCCTACTGTTATTTTTTTAAATTACCAGCTTTATATTTAATTTTTAAAGGAAAGTATATCCAATATAGTTGTTTCCTGCATATCCACAGGCTGTGGAATTAATGAACCATGTTGATGGGTAAGTAGGTAGTTGAATCAAAATCGCACTGGAGCAACACAGCAGGCTTTTAAAGACGGTCCGGGATCAAACCCGAAAGGAAAGATCCGGGGACACCTCACCTCGTCATTTTGAACCACGACGAGGTGAACACTCTACAAGCTTCCACACCACGGTAACGTGAGGACACTTGAGACCATGACATATTTAACGTGCACCAGCCCCCGCGTACACGACGGTCTTTGGTTGAATCTAGTTTGGAACTCGCAACCCTTCGGTTGCTAATCCATATCCAACCGGGCTACCGCATCCCTGTTTCCTGTATACCTACAGACGTGTAAATAAATTAACAACGTCGGACCTTACATAATTACTCTACTTGCGTTAGACTGAAATCAATTTTTCCCTCGACCTAAATCACATTTCAAGAAAAGTCCAACACCTCCAGAACACACACTCCATCCCCGACGTCCTTCGAACAAAATCAAGCACCCCCTCCCCACTCTTCTCCGATCCCAAGCCCTATCAAAAATGACTCAACAAATTTCTTATCGGGCGATTCCTAATGTGACATCTTCCCAAAGTTTCTCTTCCAAGAAACTTTCTCTTCATTGTTGGAACCTTCGAGTGCTCTCCGCCTCCCCAAACTGAAGAATGCGTGTGTTTACCTGCGCACTCGTAAATTACTCGGGATCTTTTCTTCCATCTTAATCACCTGATGCGGGGGAGGATGAGGGGGAACGTGTCGCTCGGTGATTATACAACCCCTTCCCCCGAATCTCTCTTCCGGACTAATTGGGGGTAATGGAAATTTCAATAAAGGATTCCCCCTTCCTTCTCATTACGGGGAACAGGCGTTAATGGAAGCGGGGTAAAGGTGGTTAAGTCCGCTTTGATTCTTTCGCTTCTGCCGCTATTGTGTGTCGGAGAAGGGGTTTGACAACGGTGGGAAAGACAAAGGGAAACGTCAGGGGCACACAATCGGAGGAGGCGTCTCTTCACCCATTCATCTCGCACCCGAGGAAGTTGGGTTGAAGGTTCGCTTTTCAACCGGTTGTGGGCGCAGGTATGGTGCAAGCGGGGTCTTTTGGGGTGTGGAACGAGTGGTTCGTAGAACGTGGAACCTCGGAGAGATTGGTTTGGTTTTTCGCTTCTACGTGCATTTTTTGCTACCTTGTTGGTTAGTTTTGGTGTTTTATGGCCCAAAAGAGATATTTGACCAGTCTCCTTTAAACACAAGACGACGTCAAGTAAAAAATGTCGTGAAACGGGAAAAAGGGGGATTGGTTGTTTGAGGTTTTATGATGCAAGAGCCATGCTTGACCAAACTGCTCCAAGCACAAGACAACGTCAAGGACAAATGCTTTTTTTATTTACAGTAGACGAGGACAGACAGGAGTCTCTTTCCATTTGACCTGATAGTTGTATGCGACGCAGATGAATCGATTCTTGTCAGATTCGATTCATCCCTGGGTGTATTTCTCTTCTGTGTTAGTAAAACTTTTATATTCATTGCTTGATGTTGTTTGTCTTATGTTTGGCGCAGCATGGCCAAATAGGGCCCTTGTGCCATAAAACCCAACCAGCCTCCTTCCGCCTGCATTCTTTCTCTCCGCACTTCAACTCCTCGGTTACTGTTAAGAATGGTATTCTCACTCATGCTGTAACCGATATTCGAACCCAGAGCTCGTATAACTTGATTCAATTTATTTAGGACGTTTATTGATTTTGTCGGATAACCATTTCAGTTGACTGTGGTGAAAAATTTAAACATTTGTTGGAAGTTGTTTGTATCACACATTGGGAATTCAATTATTCATCACCTACCATCGATTAAAAGTCGCGAGCGCCATTTGTCTTGTTTGAAAGCTTTCGTTCTCGCAATCACGTCCGTCAATCATTAATGTAGTAGAGCGTGAAAATACAGAACAACTTCAGTCTACCGTTAGTACTTCATGGTAGTGCACATTCCATATGTACACTGTCTTTCCACGTCACAGACAGCCATCCAGGCCTGTAAATGAAAGAAGTCTTGTGCAAACGGCTAAAACTGATAAACGTCGACACACAAATTACAGAGTTCAGTATGTTTCTTTTGACTTACAGCTCTGTAATTTTAATTATTCATACATTGTAATCGCATATCATCCCACAACTAAATGTGTGTCTATATATATATATATATATATATATATATATATATATATATATATATATATATATATATATATATATATATATATATATATATATATATATATATATATATATCAGTGATTCTCAACCTTTTTTTTTGTCGCGGCACACTTTTAACGATTTCAAAATTTGGCGGCACACAAAGAAAAAGATAAGTTTAAAAGTTGTTTACTTACCTATAATACACTGTGTAAAATAGTTTATGATAATAATTGTGAATGTAAAATAAAATAATATAATATGTACTACAAAAACAACAGTACGTTTATTAAGGGATTAATTACAAGGTAATAATAAGAATACTTTTAATGAAAAATTTGAGCTTGATGTTTTTTGATAATTTCATTTATATTTGGTCGTAAAAATGTCAATGCTACTCTCATATCGTCTTCTACATTTAACAGTCTCGATCTTTTTTTCGTTTTTATGTTGGTTAATACTGAAAATCCGAATTCACACAAATAAGATGTAGAAATTGTAATAATATTTTTAAAGCTTTTTTGGCTATCATGGGATAATCGCATCTAATGTTAATCCAAAATGAATTAATTGATTCTTCGAATATTTTAAAATTAAATCTCGATTATTAGAAAGCGAAATTAGTTCTTCCTCTTCATTCAAAGTTAATTCAAATACAGAAGTATTCGTTATCACAAATGGATTACGAACCTAATCAAATATTTTTATATCTAAATTTCGGAAATAATGAATAATTCTCTCCTCTAATGTTGTCAAATGGTCAATAACAATTTTATGAATAGTTTTATTAAAATTTGGCGGCACACTCTAAGAATTTGGCGGCACACAAAAGTGCCGCGGCACAGTGGTTGAGAATCACTGATATATATATACAGTTGATTGTCATTGGATTTAACAAAGATGCCGTATACAAATCTGATTTGGGTTCCACACTGATCATACAAGCACTAAGTTTCTGAATATATCATTTAATATGTAGTATTGGCGTGGAGGGAACATCATAGTTATAGACAGGTATGGCGAGGTGTCAAATATGTGTAGATGGGAAGTTCAAGAGAGTGGTACACACTGATTGGTCTTTGGCATTTAGCACTGGCGTATCCTTGATGCAGGGCACGATAAGATGAGGACAATGCTACGGGGCAAGGAATCACTTTTTAAGGTTTCACTTTGGTTTATCGAGGAACTCGTTCTTTTCCCGTAATACATTCTCTGCATTCTTCAGATCTCTCGTGCTCCACAGAGAGATTCCCAATTTTGTCTCTTGTCGGTTGTTCCACTCCAATAAAATCCAGCTTCATACCCAATGTTCTGACCAGTGCCAGCACCCCTCCCAATTCACTATGCTGCAAACCGTTCTATTTCGTATTGTTTGTTGCTTTTCAACGTGTCACACTATGGTGACAATTAGTGCAATTTGTGTGGGAAACATCATTAAAAGTTATAAAAGCTACTCCCAGTAATAATATCAACTGAGTCCAGCAATACATGTTTATATGTCTAAACATTTTATAAATTAAGAACAAAATATATTAGGTCTGATGAAAAAGTGATATATTGAGCTTATGTACTATATAAAAATATCAAACTTTACTGCTGAGTACTTACTTGATACGACGATTTAAAAGTTTTACCGAGTAGTCATTATACGAAAGATAGAACCAAAGTCATTTGTATTATCCTAGATTTGAAATGATTCCCTCCAATTTATTTTCTCTGATGCGACCAAAGGGCTGTTTTCTTTTCGTCGGAATGCGGAAATCCCTTAAAATATTAATAGCCAATGTAAGTCACAATCAAGATTTTCGTTTATTAGTTTGCTTTGTTTTACTGGAGAAAAGAAAGTTATCGCAGAAAAGAGGAAATCAAATTTTCAGGCGGCTGTTGTTTTCTTGATAAAAAAAGTAAAGAACATTCTTGATTTCGTTTCGGTCGTATATTGCCTGAGTTGGTTCTTAGGAGTGTAAACTGAATTGGAAGTCGTACTCGTAAAGGATTCAAGTGCAGCATTAATCAAACGTGAAGTACTCAAACGTCTTTACTGAACTTTTTTACTGTTGTTAGTCTTGAAATTAGGTGGAGTTTTCGTATTGCATATGCATGTTATATCAGATGTTTAAAGGAGCAGGGGACTTTCAAAATCGAATTTTTAATTTTAGCGTTAAAAATTAATTGATACCAAACTATGTAAATGGAAAATATAATCTTTCAATTACGATTGTTTTTGACTGAGTTACATATATGATAACATAAAACCTGTAGTATGTAAGTAGTCTACAACAAAAACGCGTTTCTCTACGATTGAGATTTTTTTACATTCTTTTTTGCAGACAATTTGGTGGAAGCTGAGCCGGAGTTCGCGGAGTCCATACAGAATGTGACCGTTGCCATTGGGAGAGATGCTCAATTGAGCTGCACGGTAGAAAACCTCGGCACTTACAGGGTGAGTGTCCAATGAAATTATTTTAAACTTTTACTCATTTTTTATTCATTCTTCAGAGACGATATTTTGGAAAAGTAAATATGAACATGAACGGGGTTCAACAGAAATATATAGAAAAACTTCGAACTAAAACAACTAAAAATTATACGGTTTCGTATTAATCTGGCTTATCCAAGTGGTTTCGACCAGATATTTCGTCTACCAAGATCTGACCAATTTTGCCAATGTCAAGATCTGGTCAGTTTTGCTAATGACGAGATACCTCGTCGAGACAACCCAAATAGGGTTAAAAGCAAGAAAAGTTTTACTTCTAATTGTACTTTTTTAATAGAATAGTAGGACAAAATTAAGATGCTACATGGCTCGTATCTTCATATTAACACCGCAGGCATATCTGTTGAGATATTTTGATAAATAAATGTACATAAATGTCGATATAAATTATTGGTCTACATTTCGTTGAAATTATTTAGTTATTCTGCAACATGGTCTTTATAGCTTACCTTTTTAATCAGCATAACTAAATTTCAAATATTCGTATTTTCTAAATATTTTGTAAACATATATGAGGTATATTTATACTGGTACCCACCGACTCGCAATCGAACACAAACTGCACAGTGAGATGTGAGAAACATCTCAAAATATTCCCCTATGTGTCCCCCATTAAAATTTCAAAATAGAAATATTGCGTAACAGAAGGAAGACACCGAATGTGTAAAACATCTTTGGGCAAGAAAAAAAGGAAACCCTCCAAAATAATACCCATTTTCCCGTTCTTTTTTTTTGGCACCACCCAAGTATAGCTTACGGGAGGGTGGAAAATGCGGAAAATTCAATTCCTCTTTCGCTTCCCTTCCAAAGGGCTTCTTAGATCATATCATAGATTCTTTTTCCCAGTCGGTGCGGTGGTTTCCTTTTTCTCTTTGGAAGTGTATTTTTCCGGTTTTTCTTTTAAGAGCAAATAAATCTTATGTTCCTCCCTTTTCCTGGAAGAACGAGCCTGTTTTAAAGTATCCTTTTACAATCCCTTTGCCTTCTTGCGGGACGAAAACTTTTTCGACCCTTGTCTGAAGGGAAAGGGTCTTTGTCCTGAAGTGAGCAGAGTTACTCGATAAGGGGGGTGTTCGAATGACAATATTCTTTGGTGGGCTTCTTTATTTCCTGCCTTCGCCTTTGGGGATTTGTTTTTGAGTTGCGACTGCTGCATGTCTACTGTGGTAGTTGGAAACAATGTCTGGTTGGGAATTCCTTAGAACAAAACAGGGTCACTTTAGAACGTATCATCACTACACAATCTCTTTCACAACTGAATTTTTAAGGCTTGAATAGGTTTGATGCATGTCGTCACGTCTATTTCTTGGACCACCAGATGACCGTTATACATAAAGCATCCATTTATTACTCATTTTTTGGATTTATATATTAGCTGCCAAGCGCAAAATCATGTTTGACTATTGCCATAGGTGATTATTTGTTTCGCCATGAACATTGCTTATAACAAGGGCTCGAGTGTTGACATTATTAGCATAGTTAGACTCATCAGGACTTGATAACCACACGAAATTGATCTTCTTTTTTTGCTTATTACAACATGCAAAAAAATATCAGTCTCACCCCTTGCAGCATCACAGCATATGACGCGATCTCTACGCTACATCAGTCTCACCCCTTACAGCATCACAGCATATGACGCAATGTCTACGCTACATCAGTCTCACCCCTTACAGCATCACAGCATATGACGCGATCTCTACGCTACATCAGTCTCACCCCTTACAGCATCACAGCATATGACGCAATGTCTACGCTACATCAGTCTCACCCCTTACAGCATCACAGCATATGACGCGATCTCTACGCTACATCAGTCTCACCCCTTACAGCATCACAGCATATGACGCAATGTCTACGCTACATCAGTCTCACCCCTTACAGCATCACAGCATATGACGCGATCTCTACGCTACATCAGTCTCACCCCTTGCAGCATCACAGCATATGACGCGATCTCTACGCTACATCAGTCTCACCCCTTACAGCATCACAGCATATGACGCAATGTCTACGCTACATCAGTCTCACCCCTTACAGCATCACAGCATATGACGCGATCTCTACGCTACATCAGTCTCACCCCTTACAGCATCACAGCATATGACGCGATCTCTACGCTACATCAGTCTCACCCCTTACAGCATCACAGCATATGAAGACACTTGCCGAACACCTTAAAATCACATGTCTCAGGAACATTGCTTATAACAAGAGCTTGAGGGTCAAAATTATTGTCATGGTTATACTCATGAGGACTTGTTAATCCCAAGAGATTGACCTTTTTTCATGTTGCATATACTATGTCATATAGCATGATGTGTAGATGTGCATATGTACAGATATAATTACTGTATATATGTTATAATGCACAGATGTAATATCGTATAGATGCAATTAATATGCTAAAAACCTAGCATTGTGAATAGACATGCCACCTCGGTGGTATGCTCTATTCATCCCAACCACACTTATTTAAAGAGTGCGATGGTGTTGGTTAGTGAACATCTTTCTGTGCCCACAGGCTGCCTGGATCAAAGTGGAGACGAAGGCTATCCTTACCATCCACCACCACATTATCACCAGGAACTACAGGATCAGCCTGAGTCACAGCGACAACCGCAACTTCATTCTCCAGATACGGAACGTGCAGGCTGCAGACAAGGGCGGCTACATGTGCCAAGTGAATACAGTCCCCATGAAGAGTCAAGTAGGATACCTCGACGTACTAGGTAAGTTCACCCTTGCTACACTGCTAAAGACATCTCATTTCTGATTTGGGAGAGCAGGTATAGCCTGCGGGGGGAAACGAACCACACTTTATTTGCATATTTAATAATAGAACAAATTCAAATTCAACCACTCGATGGGGAATAAGGTCTTATATAGATTAATGTGCGAGAAAATTGCATAAGAGGTCGCCTTTATATTAAATTCGCACGAATATAATTTCTTATGACGACATCCAATTTAGAGGTGGGACCGCCGTTGATCAGTGGTTTTGCCCACTGCGTTAGCAAGCTGTGAATTGTAGGCTGTGCAGGTCCAATTCCACCCTGCGTTTATTTTTCTTCTGTGTCATCAAAATGTTCATTGTGTGTGTTTTTCCATTACTTGACGTTGTTTGTCTTGTGTTTGGCCAAATATGGTCCTTTCGCCATAAAACAATGCAACCAACCAATTTAGACGTCAAATTTCGAATCTATATTAAAACTTAATCATTAATGCCGAGTTTTGTTATTTGGTTCAATCGTTTCTGGATTATGAAAATGGAAAGCTTGGAACTGTTAAATCAGCTTCTAAGTTTTTATTCGACTCCGAAATAACCTCCCCATCATGATGAAATTTTTTTGTTTCTATTAAAAAAAGAACGCAATTTCAAAATCGACCTAATGTTCTCTTTTTTAAATTAATTTTAGTAAGCAATGTAATTATGAAATTATTCGAAAAAATTATGAATAGACCTTCCTGTATTTTGGTGGAAATTGATTTGGAACTTACCGATAATGCAAAATTTCAGCTCTTTCATCCTAGTAGATGCTAATCATTTTTTTGTAAAAAAAGTAGCTCAAATATCGAATATTAAATTTATTATAATAAAAACTGTCAGGTGGAAAGAGATCAATTTTAAGCCTACTTAAAAGTCCGGGATCGATTTCTATCAAAATATATGAAGGTTGCTATACCCAATATTTGATGCCTAGTTACTTTTGGAATGTAATTAGAGTTTCAGTATTTAGATCGTGCGGTTTTCCCCCAAAGGCCGTAATAAAAAGCTTTTCCAACGAACAATTTATGTGGAAGTTCAATGAAATAATAACCTTTCTTGAAATTTCAATTTGATTCCCAAATGAAATTCTAGAATGGTTTTGTAGTGAATACAAGTGAGTTGCTGATAAGGTTGAATCCAATTGAAATCTATCCTTGTATTAATCCTAATAGCCCGTTGTGTTGCTCCAGTGTGATGGTATAGTTAAAATACCTACCCACCTTGTATTAATCTTGGATATCTTGGTGCAAAAAATAGTTCTACAAAATATCTTCCAAAGGAATTGTTTTAACTTTTAAATTGCTTACCTAGAAACGAATTTAGGATATATATCTTATAGACATGAAATCCCTACTTTCTTATCAAATATATTTTAGGTGTTTATTTTAGCTGGAATTCTATTCTTTTTCAAATAAGGAAATATTGAACAATATCGTGTTTTCTGATAATTTTCATTCGACTTAGTGATGTGCATGGGTGACTAATTAAATAAAATTAATGCTTACATCCGATCGAACGGATTCAAAATAATTTTATGCGCGAAGTTTTGAAATAATATCGACTGCAGAAATCCAATAACTTACCCTTGTACATATTTCAAAAGGCTGTAAATTACGTGTTTGCTGTTTATAGCTAGCAGATTTAGTATTTGAGAACTATGTATTAAAATTTTCTTAAAACGGGGAAATTTTCAATATAACTATTTGATACCCACATTTTTATTCCTATTAAACAATTTAAATTTCTTGAATTAGCCCTCCTAGTGTTTATCTTCACTTCGAAAACGGCCCTTCTGGTGCAAAAGTGCATTGGCCAGCTTCTGGTGCAAAAACCTGTTCCAATCTGTCACACCATTTCTGGGCAAGGAACAATTTATTTTTCCTACTTAGATCTTTATTCCACTTGGAGTAAAAGGGCAGTTTCGTCTCGACGAGACATCTCGTCCTTAGCAAAATTGACCAGATCTTGGACGAAATATCTCGTCGAAACACTTGAAGGGTTCAGATTGTGTGTGTGTTTTGCTTAGATCGTCCCAACGAAAATATTCATTTCAAATTCAATTTAAATCTTTTAATGAAATTTTTTTTAAGTGCATCTATTTCTATTCAATTATATTGACCACTCATATGATAAAAAGAACACTTGTTTCAATGTATAAATTAATAATTTATACATATTAAAAATATGTATAAAATACATACTATACAAACATTTCATGCATACTAAAAATATGTATAAATTGCCTGTAAAAAGCTGGATAGAGAAAAAGTGGATTCGTCCACTGTGTTTAAATTTAGAACTACTCGTACGTTTGTCCTCTATTTATAAGACTTTGTACTCATAAGATCGTGAATGAAACAGTGAGTGTTGGTAATGCTGTTTATTTATCATTATTTTTTTCATTTCATATGACTAGTTCACTATGTTAACATTAATTAAATACCGAAATTCATATTCAATCTCCTTTAGAACTTTCAATCATCTATTGAAAGCGAAAACAAAACTATACACGCAGCGCAGAGACGGAACAAAATGGCCACCCATTTTGGTGCGCTATCACGAACTCCGCCACTTATAATTGTCACTAAATGTCATCTATGCGCTATCAAACGATACTTGTGCCGTTGGCCCGCCCCCGATGACCCTGTAGTTACTGCGAGTTAAATTCGGTATGTCGCTGAATTATGTCGCGTTCACCACTAATTTTTATCGTACCATAAGACGTTGTTCTACGCCAAAATTGCTCAAGATATTAAAGAATCAAAATTTGCATATCCATCTGTAGTATAATATTTCTGTCGAAACCGTAAACTTTTATTATTTTCTAAATTTAACTTCCGAGTATTAACATTTTTTGTTTCTCCGATTATCAGCCGGTTTGCTCTAAACATTTCGTATATCACTCCAAACTTTTCATTTTATATAAAAATAGTTTTAAATACAAAAATTTGTACATACATTTTAAATTTAAATAATGTGATCAAACTGTATACAAATATAGCCTTCGAGTGACAAACAGAATAAAAATAAATAGGTTTCCTCTCTTTTGCTTAGCAAATTGCATTATAACTTCAGTGTGCGTTTAAGAGTATGTAAATGTGTTAGCAATTGAGATGTCATGTCTTCTTAAAATTCTGAAACATATCTTAATTGTAATTAGATGCGACTCCAAATAAATCTAATTTTAATAAGATACGCTAAGATTTAATTGGAAAGGAGAATTCGAGGAGAGGTTCCTCTTCAATGAAGAAATCGTTAAAATTTCTGGATTCCATGGCAAATTCTTTCCAGGAGCTTCTAGAATATAATAGAAGGTGTCTCTACACTGATATCCTAATTATTTACAGAAAGTGTCGCCTTCTAACAAAAGCGGACAAATGAGCCAAGTTAATACTTTTCTCATGGACAGTCAAACTGCACATCTAGATTGTAACATGAATATAAAAGTCATTATCAAAGGTACCTACCTACCTGTGAAAATAAAATTATCTGCAAGCCCATTTAATGATTTGTTTTACAAATTAAAGTTATCCGGAAATGTGAAAGAATAAATTTGACATATATAGGTGAGGGTAATTGAATTAACGTCGCACTAGAGAAACACAACGGGCTATTGGAGACTGTCCGGGATCCATCCTGAAGGGAAAGATCCTAGTACTTCGTTTTGAACCACTGTCAGATGACGAGGTCAACACCTGAGCTGGCACCCTACTCTCCAATCTTCCACACCACGCCAATGTGAGCACTTGCCACTACAGATTTAACGAGCACCATCCCCTGTGTACATGGCGGTCTTTGGTTGGATCGAATTTCGAACTCGCAACCCTCCAGTTGCTAATCCGCTACTCTTACAATCGGCTACCGTCGCCTGACATATATATATAGAAAGAAAGGATTTAATTTGAAATGTAATATCAAACTTCCTTAGAACTCTGAACACTATGCTAAAAATTTCAAGTGTTTTCAATTATTCCAGATATTGGATTGTCAATTTTCTTATTTTGTTGATTACAAAGTAATCATTTTCATGCTCTGCTTACGATGTTGTAACTCTTACAATTCTAAATAATAGCTTAAATGAATATCTGACGTGTATTTGAAAATGCATTCGTGTAAAATCCTATGATATATTGGGGCTGTCGTGGCTCAGTGGGTTCGCCCACTGCGAGTTGTGAGTTGTAGTCGGCGTAGATTCGATTCCTGTCAGGTTAGTTTCCTCTCTGGGTGTATTTACCTCTCTGTGTTAGTAAAAACTTTCTTGTGTGTATGTCCATTATTTGATGGTGTTTCTGTGGTGCAGCTTGGTCAAATATGGCCTCCCTTGTGCCATAAAATCCAACCAATTTATGGGATATTATAAACTTTGAAAAATTATATAATTATCTAGTCCCAGAAATAACAATTGTCAAACTACGTCTAAAATATTAAATTTTCAATTTTACTCTAAATAAACTTCTGTTTTTAAACTCTTGTATTAATTTATTGGTTTTGTAAACCTAGATACTACAGAATATACGAAAGAAAAATACCTGTAAACGAAGGATCACAGCAAGTTTTCAATGGAAAAGCTAATTGTTCGAATCAATGAAACCAATTGTTAAATGGGATTAGGAAAAGGTAAAGCTGAAACTAATTATTAAACAAGAACTAGAAACTCTGAAAGTTAGAACTAATTGTTGAATAGGAATAGGAACACTCAGGAATCAGAACTCAGAATTCAGAATTAAATTAATTAAATAAACTCAGAAATTAACAGGATTAAGAAAAGCTTATAGTTAGTATCAAAGGAACCAATTGTTAAACGGGATTAGGAAAACCTAAAGCTGAAACCAATTATTAAACAAGAACTAGAAAAGCTCTGATAGAACTAATTGTGTTGAATACGAATAGGAAAACTCTTACTTGTACTGCATTGGTAAACAAAGCACTTAGCTTCTTAGTTGTACTGCATTGATACATACTATCAGGAACTAATTGTTGCAATCAATTCTTTTACAAAAACAGAAAAATATAATTGCCCATTCTTAAATATTATGGGGAAAACTAACAAATGAAATCAAGTGTTAAAAATTACCAAAAAAGCCTGTAGGGAAAATAATTGTTAAACAGAAATAGGAAAAGCTGATAGTTGGAACCAATTCTTATATTGAATAGGACCAATTATTAACAAAACCAATTATTAAACAAAACTGGAAAATCTGATAGTCAGAACTAATTTAATTTCCCTAGAAGTAGGAAAACTCTTAGTTGTTCTGAATTGATAAACAAAGCTACTAGCAGGAATTAATTGTAAAAAAGGCACAGGAAAAGCTAATTGTTACAATTAATTCTTTTACAAGAGCAGAAAAACATAATTACCCGTTGTAAAACATTAACGGGAAAACGAATAGTAGGAATCAAGTGTTAAAAATTAAAAGGCAAACTGATAGTTGAAACCAATTGTTTAAAAGAATAGAAGCTATTAGTTGGAATCAATAGTTAAACTAAATGTACACTGATGACTCGAATGAGAAGAATAGCTAAAGGTTGGAATCAAAAGTTGAACAGAAATGGGAGAATTAATGGAATTAGCTGTCAAAAGCTAATATTTCGTATAGTTAGACGATTTAGTTTTTCTATAATTTCATCTAATGAATTTCACTGAATCAGTAGAATACACCTCGAATGCACCAGTACAATACACCTCGACATTTCAGTCTTTTCAAGCACCCTCAAGCCTAAACCTTCCCCATACCATCCTAGTGAATAGATTTCCCGGATTTATGGCCATTTACCCCTACCACAGCATGCATCATTAAACAACCCCAGCGTCCGAATGACACCGAAATCATACCTTCCACGGGCCCACCTTCTTCATTGGAATCCCGACATTTCGAATCGGACGGTCATTAGCCGCATACATCAACCCCCTCCGATGACAACTGAATCAATTACTTGTAATTTATGACCAAACGAGCGGTTCTTCAGCCCAACAATTATGACGAATTCCAACGAAGGCATAATTTTAAGCCCCGCTATCTTTGTCTTTCCTGCGGCCACCGATATTAATGAGTGAAATAGATAGGGGCTTATTTGTTGACCGGGAGAGGCGTTTATCTCGTCCGCCATTAAGTCTTAAAGATGGGTGATTAATTGGGTCGCCAAGGGGACGCTTTTCACGCGACGGGTCGCTTGATTTACGGTGGGAAGTCGAAGCGTGGGGAAACAATGGAGACTTGTTTCGTTACATAACGAACGGGATTAAATTTTGTAATAGCAGAAGTGGGGCATCCAGTAAAAGACAGCTGAGTGATTTGCGCTCGTCATGCTCGTCATTGGTTCAACAAGTTCTGTATTCGAATTCTGGTCTTGGCATGGATGTTCAAAATTTCCAGGAATACTTCTTTTGAACTGAGTTCCTGATGTTACACACTTTTTATTGCCGAGAAATATGTGATTCCTGTTACTGCATGCTGAATTGGAGATTTACCCTGACTATCACAACTGTCAGGGTAAAAGAGCATGGCTAATCCTGACCACTTACTGGAGTGTTTCGGGGTATCACGGAAGGATAATCATGATCATACGAGATATATCTTGAACATCATTCTCAGGAACGACATCATAGAACTGATATACTTTTGATCCGGGATATAAAAAACCACTCAACTGAAGTTTACGGTGCACCTCAGAAAATACTTGAGTTCATGAGAGATCAAGTAATGTCTCTCAAAGGTCCAACACGTGACTATTAGTCGACAAGTTGGCCACACTTTTTGAAGCTTCTCTAAATAGCAATGCTCAACCTACTTATATTTCACTTCTATGGTCACCCAGAGAACTTTGAAACTAGGGTTAATAATTCCAACATATCGGTCGCATCGCCTTTTTAAATAACTGGGAAAGCAAGGCCGATAGACCTGAAGAAACTAGGAAACTCCAAGTAGAGAATTGATCTCGCAACCAAACGCCTTAGGGGTCACCATGCCTCAGTGGATTTGCCCGTCGCTGCGCTGGCAACCTATGAGTTGTAGGTGCCGCGCATCTCCGATTCCCCTCCCTGGGTGGATTTCTCTCTTCTGTGTCAGGCCATCTTTTCTTGTGTGTGTATCCATTTACTTGACGTTGTTTGGTGCAGCTTGGCTAAATATTACCCCTTGCGTCCTAAAGCCCAACCAATCTCCTTAATCTACAGCTCTCCGAAACTAGTGCTCTAACCTCTCGGCTTGTGTTGTAATATTACATGAGACCTTTACAAATACCGTGGGTAGATAGGAAAATAGTTGAATTAACGTCCCACCAGAGCAACACAACGGGCTGTAGGCGACGGTCCGGAATCAATCCCGAAGGGAAAGATCCTACGACAACATCTGGTAATTTTGAACCACAGTCAGATGACGAGGTTAACACTTGAGACGGTATGCCACTCTCTAAACTTGCACACCACGCCAATGTGAACAAATATCGTGGGAGGTGCATTGGAGTTACGCTGGATTGCGGGTTTAACTTTCCTGTGGGAAGCGAAATTTTATCCACCTGTTAATCACACCCACTCTTACCTTTAATTAGTGCAATGCCACTTATAAATAGCACAATCATTTAGACGTCGAGGTGTTGCAGAGTATATTATACGTATGATCTCAGTTTACTGAATAAGATAGGTCTTTGCCAAGCGATGCTGGTAGAGTTGTTAGAGGGGAAAGGTACTACAATAATAAATGCGGTATAAACATACGCTATATCAACCCACCACATGAACAGTATTTTATACAATGCAAAACTGCATCCTTTTTATTAAACCAAAATAATTTGAACACAAGCCGAAAAATAAAATAGTATTTAATAAAAAATTAATATAGCCATCTAGCTTACTCCCGTCGCGTATGTGGGGGCTGGTGCACGTTAAATCTGTCGTGGAGTCGAATGTCCTTACTTTGGCGTGAAATTTTGGTGATGACCTCGTCATCTGACCGTGGTTCAAAATTACGATGTGTTATTCTCGTATCATTCCCTTGGGAATTGATCCCAGATTGTCGCCAATAGCTCGTTGTGTTGCTCCAGTGCGATATTAATTCAACTACCTACATATACACTTCTAACACAGAAATCAATGAAATTGGTTGTTTTTCAATCACCACAGTAATCTAATTCAGTAATGGTTGTTCCTCTGATAAATAGTTGCAGCTAAAATAAAAACACAATTTTTAATGATAAAGGCTTTATTAAAATTAGGCGTCCCTGACGAGATTTTTATAAATTAGTCGTACTTCGATACCTCAAATCCAATATTTTAGAATTATAGATAAATTCATTCATGCAACTATCTCTTCATCCTGAAATTTTTGAAAAACGTTAAAAGTTCCTTGAAATAAAAATTCTTATTCAGTTAACACCGTTATATTTTCCATTTAAATTTAAATGTCCATTGAAATATTATTAAGTACTCGAATAGCATTACCTTTTCGTTTAGTCCTTTACAAAATAAATGGTATTGAAATGCAAGTGGAATTAAAAATTGTCATAGTACTAGGTATTAAAATTTTATGTAATTTACGTCACATTCGGATTCAGGATAAAAACTTCTTTAGCAATTATACTAATCTAAATTAAGTCTATAAACACCTTAAGTGCAAACAAACTTCACACGAAAGACATTTCCTTGAATTTTCACATGCTAAAAACTGAAAATTATCAATTACGTTTTAATAGCCCTTTTTATTTTCATTTAAACAAGTTAGAGTGAAATTCACAAGCGTAAATGAAAACTCTTATTATCTTTCAAACATTTTTCTATGTCTATGTCAGTGTCTTTATATGTCAGTGTTCACATACTCGGCGAATTGTCTATGGAGGGAAAATTTCTGTTTTACAGTAGCCTTATCAATCACCTGATCTCAATTCAATTAAATGTGGGTAAAGGTGAAAAGGAGGAATCAGGCAGCTGAATCCACCGCTATTGAATTTTAAAACGTCATGGGTACAATTTATCTTTCTTGCTTTCATATTCCCCAACACTTCTATACCATTTGGTAGAATTCGCATGCAATACAAATCCAAGCAATATGAAAGGTGCAAAGTAGTCCAAACATTGTACTGATCAAATGATCGTAACAATTTTGCCTCAATAAACATAGGGCCGTGGTAGCCCGGTTGGAAGAGTAACGGATTAGCAACCGGAAGGTAGTGAGTTCGAATCCAATCAAAGACCGTCGTGTACAAAGGGAGCTGGTGCATGTTAAATCCGTTGTGGCCTCAAATGTCCTCACGCTGGCGTGTGTGAAAGTTTAGAGAGTGGGGTGCCAATTCAGGTGTTCTCGTCAACTGACCGTGGTTTAAAATAACGAGGTGTTGTCCTCGGTTCTTTCCCTTTGGGATTGATCCCGGACTTTCACCAGTAGCCCGTTGTGTTGTTCCAGTGTGACGTTAATTAAAATACCTACCTACCTCAATTAACATATCAGGTTTTCTTAACAAGCAAAATGTAAAATTCTTAAAGCAAAAATGTAATTCTGGAACTTTGAATAGCATCTTGTAAATGAAAAAGTAATTAATTTTAGTATTTAAATTTAGTAAATGATTTTTACTATTTTTTGGATAAGTTTCACCATACCTCACCTTGAATAGAAATATTAGTCAGAACTACATATAAGCTGCATTCTCCTTTTAAATTTAAATGCAATATTCAGTACAATAAATTACGAAATAAACTAGGCACTTTTAATTTAAGTGACCTTATAAAATGTCTCCTGACTGGTAGTTCTGATTGCTGGAGCAATTGTAATCAGTAAATCAGTAAAAACATCAGTAAAAAGATGTTTGCATTCCAACATGATCACTGAATACAATGGGAAGCAGCATAGCTGTGTAACGTCGAAACACAATCCTTAACTGTGACCACAGATAACTCTTTTTTTATCCTCGCTTTTGTCTCGCGCATGTCCTCACAAGGAAGATAAAAACCACATTTATATGAGAATTCATCTGTATGAATCTGCTATCACAATCAGTTACAACTGATGCCATTCTTAACGGTTGCATTACGTGGAATTATAGATTCGAATCCGATACACCAGAATTATATAGCAAAGAAATCCGGTTAATATTTCTTCTGATCACCAGGGTTTTAAATTTTGAAATGATGGAATAGAATCTTTGACTTTCTTACAAATCGCATGCTTGTGATCTGCATAATATAAATTTGGTACGGAAAAAGGAAAGGTTTATGTCGTACAGAATGGCTAACTCCAGAACTGTATCAATGTAGGTACTAATGAGGATTTGCTTCTAAGAAACGGTTCCTGATATTTTCTCCAGTGATCAGCTTTTATATTTCCTTCGTGTGACACACAAATAAATAGGGTACTTAAATTCTCTCATTTAAATTTTCAAGACTGCCCTATTTCATCAGTAAACATTAAAAGTTTGTAACTATAATGTCCGCTTAAATGGTAACAGTTGTAATTAGTAGAGTAAAAGATAGAAAACTAATCCGAAATTAAACAAAATGGTCGATGTCCGTTTTGGTGGAACAAGTCCACCATTATCAGGAGCAAAGTAAAACGCGAGAGCATAATCGAGTTTAAATGTTACCTTTAAACAGCGTTGCCACTACTCACGTTTTCAATTAAACCCGCGTTATCTTATAAAGGTGCTGCTACTATTCACGTTTTTAATTAAGACCATGCTTTTAACTATGTCGCCTTTACAATTAAGCCCATGTTATCTTTAAACGGCGTTACCACCGCCCACTTTTTCAATTATGCCCATGTTATCTTTAAACAGTGTTGCCACTACCAACGTTTTCAATTAAACTTGTGTTATTTTTTAACGCTGTTGCTACCATTCATTCTTTTAATTAGGACGATGTTATCTCTAAACAATGTTGCAACCACTCACCTTTACAATTAGTCCATGTTGGAGCTCGCTATTACTTTTATTTTGATTTAATTTATTTCGTTAAAATCGTTTGCACATACTTTTATGATTGTGCTCAGCGAATGATCTTGAATCAGAATCTCAGTTCAGCTTCATATTTGAACGATAATATTTTTTCTTGTTCGGGTTTTGGCAATAGGTTGTTAAAATAGGAACAGCGTTGGTTTTGCGCCGGCGATAAATTTCATTCGATCTCGGTTCCTAGAATGCGGACGCCACTCACCTTCTATGCAATTAAAAGGACTTCTGTTTTGACATTCGTGCACGGCACATGTATGCCTGTTAATTAACTTTATTGAATTCTTTATTATTGTTGATTTGAGTTTACCTTTCTTCCACCCGCTAACAGCCCATGTTATAGCGTTACTCCCATTCGCTTCAGTCGAGCCCATGTTATCTTTAAATAGTGTTGTTGCCACTACACACGTTTTCAATTAATTCCGTCTTATTTTTTAACATTGTTGCTACCATTAACTTTTAATTAGATGATGTTATCTTTAAACTGTGTTTCAACCACTCACCTTTACAATTAAGTCCGTGTTATCTTCAAACGCCGTTCCTCCCATTCGCTTTTTCAGTAGAACCCATGTTATCTTTAAATAGTATTGCCGCTACTCACATTTTCAATTAAACCAGTTTTATCTTATAAAACGTTGCTGCTACCATTTATATTTTTAATTAAGATGATGTTATCTTTAAACGGTGTTGCAACCACTCTCCTTGACAATTAAGTCCATGTTATTTTTAAATTGTTTTACCACCACTCACTTTTTTTAATTAAATCGCTGTCAGCGTTCGCAAAAGGTGCGTTGTGCGTTTACTCATGAAATCGAGCACAAACTCGTTGAACACATATTATAAAACAAGACGCTAAAAATTCTGCGCCTTCAAAATTTTTATTCCTCACGGTTTTATGTTTGCCCTAAAAATGCAATTTTACTTTATGATCTTTCAAACTTAACATTTATGTAGTAAACCCCAAACCAAGTCGTAAAAATATCTGGAACAATACACAGAACAATGAATACTTTGTTCACTTGCTGAATAAATCATTTCCATGTTTAACGTCTCGTGATATAGAAATATGAGTGACAGTATATTCATTAGAAGTCCAAATTATTGAACTGAGAAATCTCATAAATTTGTAATTGTAACTATTGCATCAGCAGTAATATAGACACTGAATATTGACTAACTTTGCTCCAAGACATATATTTTTGAAATGTTGAACTATTCGAAAACAAATTTTGAAGGTGACAAACCCAGAAAACATGCTCGTGAATCATAAAGTTTTGATTTAAAATGTCTTCACAACCTTTTGGTACAACCTGTATATCGTCAGGCTAAGAGCAGAAACTCAATAACTGACACTTTTTGGAGACACTAAATGTTTATTTTTACGGAGATAAGAAATAAATTGCCACATTGTAATATGTTTAAAACATACATAACACTACCGAAAACTTACTGTTTACAGTGGCAAAAAAAAGAAATTTGAAAACCATTATCATAATGTTAGGTGGGATTGAAAGCGTGCGTGACCTTTCCACTCACACAGAGTTAGTAAAACATATATGGATAGCCTGCCGAAAACGGAAATATATTATTTCATAAGTTCCAAAGCTCTCACCCGGAATATAAACATAAACTAGCCCTTTGGAATTTTGCGCTAAAACTTTCTTTTTCTGGGCACGAGTAACAAAGTTTTTGAAACTCCTACTTCAGATACTAAACCCCAAGTCTGATACAAGTAGTATCTTTTCGATACAAAACATATTAAACATGAGAACCAACCTGGTTGATACAATGTTAAACCTCCTAATTGACAAATTTTAATGGTTTTAACACCAAAAATACAATAGTAATTAATTTAAAAAATGAAATGCCTGTTAGTGATAAGGACACTATGCAGTTAAACTATGATGATATTTTTCTTTAGATATTTATATCGGTCAGCTTAACGCAAAAATTTATTAACAGGCATTTTTCCGGAGACACTCAATACTTATTTCCATGGTGTTGAAATAAATTGTCACATTATAATCAGTTTGAAAGGAATGTAATAATATCAAAATATTTATTATTTTTTAACCTTAAAACCAATAGCTAGTCTTCTAAAATGCTGTACAGTAAAATTAGTTTTTAATTAGTCAGTTGATGAGTTTCTGTTCTAAGACGACGATGTATGAAGTCCTTTTATTTAATCATAAGAGAGTTTCTTTGTATTGATGATCTTGATGGTTTTTAATCTCTGAATTTGGTGACAGTTCCTCCGGACATCCTGGACCAGGGCAGCAGCAGCGACGTGGTTGTGAGGGAAGGAGCCAACGTGACGCTCACGTGCAAGGCGGTCGGCTACCCCTCCCCCAACATCACGTGGAGGAGGGAGGACAATGAGCCCATTCCCCTAGGGGCATGGCAGGGAAAGAAAGTCACAGGTGAGCATCACATCTCTATTAGACGCGCACGACAGGATGCCTATCACTAAATTGTTAACTATTACTATTGAAACTAGTTACAGCCCGTTTGATTTCTTCAGTGCGACTTTAATTCAACTTCCTACTATTGAAACTATATACAATTAAAACAGAATAGTTTAGGTAGTTAAATTTATGTCGCACTGGAGCAACTCAGCAGGCTATTGGTGAAGCGACAATCCATACCTGAAGTGAAAGATCCGAAGGAGGAACCCTCGTAATTTTGAATCACGGTCAGATGACGAGGTCAACACCTGAGCTAGAACCCCATTCTCCAAACTTCCACATTAACGTGGAGACATTTGAGCCCACGACAGATTTAATGTGCACCCACGTACACGACGGTCTTTGGTATGAAACTCGCTACCTTCCAGTTGCTAATCAGCGACTCCACGAAACTGGTCGACCGTGGCTCTTGAAAACCGAACAGATACGGACTGAATAGTTAAATTAATTATTTTTCCGTTGTTTAATTCTCTGTATCATTTTGTCTTTTAAAATCAATTTATTTCTTGAATCAGAAAATGATGGGGGAAACATGAGCTAATGTCAGACAACTTGATTTACGTTGATGTGGTGTGGAATTTTGGAGAGTGGGGTGCCAGCCCAGGTGTTGACCTTGTCACCTGATCCAAAATTACCAGATGCTGTCCTCGGATCATTCTCTTCGGCATTGCTCCCAGACCGTCGCCAATAGCCCACTGTGTTATCACAGTGCGACGTAAAATCAACTTCGTACCTACTAACTACCCGGACAACTTGATAAGTACAATATTTTTTTTTATCTGGTGTTTAGATAAAACAAAGAAAAGCATTTCACTAGAAGAGTCAATGGATACAATGAAAAACAGTAGGGTTTCGCAGAACAGAAGACTTAATCAGTTTTGAATTAATTTCAGACCATCATTGAACAATTATTTTTCAGAAAAGTTCGTGGGTTGAACAAAAGAGTTAGACACGTTTGTCTTGTTATATGATAGTTCGCTTCTACTAAGCTAAATACAGGGGGATTAGTAATTTGGAAGCCTCTTTAGTAACTTGTGGCGTAACTGGTCGTGTTACTCGAATGCGATTTCAGCATGTTGCTTACATTAAAAATTAAAGCCAAAGTGCTTACACTGAAAATCCCTCTCACACGATATGCAATATAAATATTTTCTGGTCGAAAGCCTCTCGTACAATTTTAGCTCATTTGCCGCTATCTATTCTTAGTGCTTCAATGGGTTTGACCACTGTTCTACCAGCCTGTAGGTGGCGCAGGCTCAATTCCTGTAACTGCCCTGGGTATATTTCTTGTTTTTTTATCATTAAAACTTTCTTCGTGTGTCTTGCAACTTGTCCTGTTTAGGACCAACGCCATAAAATGCAATATCCATATACCTGGCGCAGCTTGTCCTGTTTAGGACCATAAAATCCAATATCCGTATACTTGACAGAAAAAAACTGCTTGGTTTAGCTTGTACAGATCTTGATCTCGAGCCATAAAAATATCAACCAAATATCTATATTCTTATTTGCTATTCTGTAAATATCTGCAGTATTAAAGCACATATCGCTTCACTAAAACCCCATCACAATTCACAGAATATGCATTTTCAGGAGAGAGAAATAAAATCTATTTACCTTGGTTGAGGTAGGTAGGTGGGTAGTGAATAAACGTCACATTGGAGCAACACAACAGGTTATTGGCGACGGTCTGAGATCAATCTCGGAAGGGAAAGAACCGAAGACAACACCTCGTAATTTTGAACCACGGTCAGATGACGTTACATTGGTGGAACTCTAAAGTAGCTATTACAATGCAGAACTGTAATTTCTATATATAAAAAAGTTATAACTATATTCTCCGACTCGGATATCGTTTCAGTCATACCTTCTGAGGAATTAACTTTGAAAAAGACGTTCTTTGAGTTGTGACAGTATTCTTCTGGTAGCGCGATCTGTTCTTTTTCATTCACGAATATCCTGATTAGGAGTGTGGTTTTCCAAGTGTGTGTGGTTTGTTTCTTTCAGATCCCAATGCCGTGACCTACGAGGGGGAGATTCTGAGCATCACTCGGGTGAGTCGACTCCACACGGGTGCATATCTCTGCATCGCCGCCAATGGTGTCCCGCCATCGGTCAGTCGGAGAATCATCCTCCACGTGCACTGTGAGTACTGTCCGGGCTCTTTTAAAAGTTACGATCTCCCCTTAATCTCTTCACAATCCTAAAAAAATCCCCTCCTCAAAAATATTTTATTGTCTATTTCTTCTCCCTTCTGGGGCGCATCTTATAGGAGTGTACAGGCGTCACGAACCCAAGGTACCCTAGTGATCTACCCTTTTCCCATGGGTTTACTGTCTGGTAAACATGGGAGCGCGACACCAGTATACCCAAGCTATCTTCCGCCTCTCCCCTTTTTCTTCCTTTTCCCAATTACTTGACATTGTCTTGCGTTTAGCGCAGATTGGCCAAGTATGGCCCTTGCACCATAAACCCCAAAACAACCAATTATTTCTTCTATTATATCTCTTTTCTATCAGAACAAAATGTAGGTAGATAGGTAGTTGAATTAAATGTCGCACTGGAGCAACACAACGCGGCCCTGTATTAATCAAGAAGGAAAAGATCCGAAGATAACACCTCGTCATTTTAAATCACGGTCAGATGACGTGGCCAGCACTTGAGCTGGCACTCCACTAATTCATTCCAATTAAGAGCAATCCACCTATTTGCCTTGAACATTTAATTTTATCGAAGTTATATTTAGATATCAAATCACATTCTCTGTGACTCCCTCGATTCAAGTTCTTTAGATCTATACTAAGTTGAATGAAAGATAAATTTTCATAACTTAAATTTGTGATAGAGTTAAATTAAACGTGATTTTAACCGGGGCCATCGTGAAGGAACGGGCCTGAGTGCAGCTTCTGGGACGTCACGAAAGGGGGGCCGTTGGAGAGAAGAATTAGCAAGCGAAGAGTCCGTGATCAGATGGATATAGATAGTAAAATCTCGATATAAGCAAATCCATCAATTCATTTTTTCCAAGATTTGAAACCACACAGCTTAATCTTTTTGTTGTTAATTTCGGATTAATTTTCACACATAAAAATATTCGTTCCTTTGTATTTCCGGGATTAACATAAAGTGTTTGGAACAATTTTCGTTAAGAGGTCCCAGTAAAATTTAATTGATTAAAATGTTGAATATTGTCTTACATTAGAGTTTTGAACTTCAGAAATAAGTGTGCTGAATTTTGGAACAAATAGAAGCTGTTTTAAAGAAGTCATTCAGTAATTATAGAGAAATTTTTAAGACTTCAATGGCCATGCTTATGTGACAACTAGTGGGAACAACATTTTTCCTCTTCCTTGTAAAATTCAAATTGAAGTAAATATAGCTAATAATATTTTCTATCCCTTTTCTATTTAATACTATTCATTGTCTTGATTTATATAATACTTATTTTTGGGATAAATTACGAAATTAAACAAATAAAGTTTTGGATAACTTGAAAGTTTAAAAAATAGTAATAAACTGTAGTTCTATTTATATAAAGAATGAAACAAATCCATTCTTATAAAATGATTTATAAGTAATCTTTTACAGTAGTTAAAACTTGCATTTCTGATTGTTCACTTTTTATCGATAATTATAGATTTGACTGTTCACTTATTAACCCCTATTCTCTGTAAATCAAATAGTGCTCTGAAATTTCTTTCAGACTTAAGACGTTTAACAAAATTGTGTTTCTCTGAGGCGAGTGAAATTCAAGAATTAAATTTTAAGGAATTTTCAGTATATAAAGGTGGTAGCCTGTCAAAATATAATTATTGTTCCTATGAAAATCTTTTAATTAAAGAAAATATACCTATAAATTCTATGTTTACTTTATAAGCAACTTTTAAATTTTATTTCCCAACAATTAACATCTCCTTTTATTTAATTTCCTCTCTGAAGTGCGTAAAGTAACATTTTAATGTAAGTTTTAACGATAAGAAATCAATATATTTATTACAGTATATGTGATTTATAAATGTAAGGAAATAAAAAATATATCAATTTTTCAATAGCTAATGCATATGAATCGGTGAAATGAATCCAAAATTTGTAGAAAATCACACAATTTTCAGTCAAACATTCTAAAGGTGAAGAAAAAAGAATCTTTTGAAATTAAAAAGTAGAAGGAATTTTAAATAACTCAAAACCAATTTTTTGAAGTTAAATTTTAAGCTGATAGCAATCTTTTTTTAAATAATGGTTATACATATTGGTGGTGATAATGCAATACAGTAACTTAAATTATAAGCAAAAACGTTGTCAGGTTATCATTACCTCTTAAAGTCAAATTTTTATTTTTATTTAGTTATAGGTTACAATCCACTCAATGTTTTGTATTTTTTAAATATTTTTTAGCAATTATTATTTTTTTTAGTAATTTTAAATATTTTTAAAAATAAATTTTCTATTTTGTGTCTTTTTCAGCAGGTCATTTTTTGCTTTACAGTAATTGTTAAGTAAAACGTTTGCCATTATGCACATACATTTTCTGATGATAAATTTTTGTGGCATTTTACAGATGTGGCACCCTACAGATATTTCATTGAAGGTACCTATTATAAGTAGAGTTAGTTCAACCAACAATCTTTTCTAAAATTTGGGTGTGACAGAAAGTCTTCATACTGCTCATTAATTAATTCATCAGAAATCTTATACATACAAACAATCAGTGGTACAGTATATTCCTTAGGACATTTAAGGCCACCCCATCAATTTTAATATTGGTGCATAAACTCTTCCGCGCGCGAACATTCATAAGATCTTTTTCATAACATCTTTTCACCTGTGTAGTAGTAAATTCATGCGGCCATTAACACAGTAGGAATCTTTAGGACTAAAAAACGAAACGATCTTATACCTTACATTTTTGATTGAAATAATTAAGATCATCCGGTACTTGCGCGCCCCTAACAACTGCTCGGAGGGATGGGCTTGGAGACATTTCCTCTTGAAAATGTTCTTTCTATTCAAGCTCTATCGAGATGGCATGTGATCTTTTCAGTATCATTTACACTTACTACATTAACAATGAAAAGCGCCTAATGAATTCCCATAAAAGTAACTATCACTCATATACCGTGAAGTCAGAAGATAAGATGCCTCCCCTTCTTTTCTTTTTTTTACTATGTACACCCATCATTCCGTTCAGGAACGGTCTGAATCAATCATCACTTTAAAGTCCGAAGAAAGATAAATATTTGTAGGTTTCGAGCGTCTTCTAATGCATGTCTGCGAGAACAAACGGGAACCATAGCCCCCATTTCGTGACGTAAAAGCGACAGCAGCGCCGCAGGTTCAGGCCCGTTCCTTCACGATGGTTCCGTTTTAACCCTCTGAGGTGTTCACACATATAATTTCACCTTGCAACCTGCAGTTTTTCCTGCCTGACATTCTTGACCAATAAAATCTTTTTAAAGTATTCTATTTTAAGGAAAGGACCAATAGAATCTTTCCAACGAAATCTATTCAAAGGAAAAAAGCAATATAAACTTTCCAAAGAATTTTATTCTAATGAAAGGAACAATATAATCTTTCCAAACTATTCTATTCCGAGGAGAGGACCAAAAGAATTTTTCTAAAAGTTGATAGAATCCATGGATTTTTTCAATCAATAGATGTGGTTATTAAGTTATGCATGTTGTGCAGGGAAAGGAATACTACACTTCCCAGAAATCTCGTGACGCTCATAGGGTTAAAGTTGCGATTCCCTAATTTTTTTAATTCGGTGCAATTGTTGTAAAAGATATTTTGAAGTATTTGCATACACACAAACATTTTTCGAATTAGCACGACTCACAATGATTTTGAAGTGCAGACTTCTAAAATTTAAGTACATTTTCCAGTCACTCCCTGTTTTATTTCCCTAATTTATGTATAAAGTCTGTTTCTACGTAATACTGCTATTTATATCAAAACAAAGCAAGGAAATTGAGTTTGGAGTTCATGCGTCAAAACTTGGTTGATGCCAATAAATTAGCTCTCGGATGAGATGCCTTCTCCTGACAGTGAGTGAATTTTAAATTACCTGTACATTGGACCTGAAGAGAGACTATATTAATATGGCACTGTATCAGATTGAGAATAATTGAATAAGATATTTGATTAAATTCTCAATTGCACTGCGCTTACTCTGAAACTTGGCGTAATTAATCGAATTGTTTCAGTTTGTATAATAAGCTATAGTTTGTAGAAATCATTGTTATTCGTAGTCAAGTTTAAAGTTTAAACCAGTTAGTTTTGAATGGAATTTAAATTTTATGGATGAAATAGTTTTGTTCGGGATCTCTGTACTGAGGAAATTCGTGAGATCGTTATGTTCATTGAAACATCCCTAATACTTTTGTCATAGCCTGCAATTCCCACTTACTTAGTAAATTTTTCAGTTTATGTCGCCTTACTGGTGGATTTGAATTATTCCTTGTACTCATAAGTTTCACTGAGGTTATGTTTAGAAATATAGAAGTAAAACGTGTATATAGTTAAAGTTTGGTCACTTAACCTTTAATTTTTCCAAGCTGAAATCATGTCAATTAGTCAAATAAAATCAGGGTCTGGGTACATAGTCAAAATATTTCTCTTATTACATTCAAAATTAATATAAATGTACTTCAAATTTTATTCCATTGCGTGCTCTCACGGAATATCTCCTTCGAGTTGTATGCGGCGCAGGTTCGATTCCTGTCAGGAGCATTCCTTCTTGGGTATATTTCTCTCTTCTGTGTCAGTAAAACTTTCAATGTGCGTGTGTTTATTACTTGACATTGTGTGTCGGGTCTGGCGCAGCATGGCCAAGTGTGGCCCTTACGTCATAAAACTCCCAAATCAACCACCACAGAATATTTCTTTCCAACATTTTCCATACAAAATATTTTAAACAATATGGTAATTTGGTAAGCCATCTTCTAGTAGTTTTGTAGGAAATAAAATGAAATTCAGAATAAGGTATACTAAGAAAATTAGGTTTATCGCATCTTTATCTCAAGTAAAAACTGTAATGCTCTGTGAATATTAAATTAAGATTCTTAAAATTATTTTCTAAGGTGAAATCTTTATCAGCCAAACTCTACCCTTGGTCACACGCCATTTTTCTTAGCTCAGCCCATTGCAAGCCATTTTTCTTGCATCAGCCCTTACCAAACATAAAATCTAAGTTACATTTGATCTCATGTTGGTTTGGTTTGTCCCTCTACCGTAATTTTTTCGATGCATTAAGGATTATTGAAATGGGAGGCATACGGCTTGTGTAAACTAGACCTATCAATAAGCTTACTAAACAAGATCTGTTATAACCTGAGTGAGCGAGAGGGCAGAGGTGTGAGTGTCCTCTCGCTCAGTTCAATTCTTCAATGATGTGATTGAAAATAATCATGTCCAGAGTAAAATGCCTTAAAGTAGTCACTGAAATAGATCTATAAGTATCTCGAAAGATAGAAATTGTGAGTAGGGATAATCGCTATTCTTTATCGTCTCCTTTTATATCCGCCCTCAGGGGCACATTTACTTTAGGTGTATACGGGCTTCATGGACCCAAGGTACTCTACTGATCTTTTCTTTTCCCATGGGGTTTAACTGTCTTTAGTAACAACGGGGGTCGCGCTCCTAGGATATCCAAGCGATCTTTATCTGTTTTCATCCTAGTGCTCTGTTTCCCAATCCCTCTTTTTCTACCTTTTCACGACATTTTTTACTTGACGTTGTCTTGTGCTTGGCCAAAAATGGCCCTTGCACCACAAAACAACCAACCTCAGAATTTAGCAATACAAATTCTCTCATGGACTAGTGAAACCAATGTGTACCAGTTTTTCACGCTATCTCGAATTACCACAATTTGTGATCTGGGATATAGGAACCATAGGAACTTTGATGGAATGGACCCTAACCGAGTAGAATGAAATACAAATGTAAGATATGAGCCAATGAATCACTTTTGTATTCTGTATGTATTGTGAATATGTATATTTTTTCTCTCCTTATTTATCTGAGGATCCTGATCAAAGGAAAGCTCTTTTGTTTACTTCCCCTGTATTATTTCCATGAAGGGTCTTGAGAACAAAAAAGAGATATGAGTTATAGATATAATCCTTCTCGACTCCTTTCTAAAAGCGACTCCTGTTTTCCTATTCAGCAGAGTATCCATGGCCTATTTGTATGCACGTAGCGGAGAAATAAATTCTTTAATCATAAGGGTTTATCCCCTCGTCAAATGTCTTACCCATAAATGTGCGCCCTTTTTTTTCCAGTTCCTCCGGTACTCTGGATTCCAAATCAACTGGTAGGCGCTGCCCTTGGTCGTGATGTCACACTGGATTGTCACACCGAGGCTTATCCCACGTCGATCAACTACTGGGGTCGAAGGGCCAACGAGATGATCATCACGAACGAAAAGCTGCAGGTGGTCACCAAGGAAAGGAGCTACAAGTCGCACATGAGGCTGACCATCAAAAATCTGCAGCCTCCAGACTTCGGAGTATACATGTGCTTCTCAAAGAACTCACTAGGCGCAACAGAAGGTTCCGTCAGACTTTACGGTAAGTTCAGTGATTTATATGAACCTCATTCGTATTCATTTACTTTATGTTGATTTTTCTGAATTTCATTTGTGCTCATTTGCTGTACGTTGATTTGTATGAACCTAATTCGTACTTATTTACTGTATGTTGATTTATATGAATCTCGTTTGTGCTCATTTCTTTTAGGTTTTAAAGCTAGCTTTATTAATTTTCTTACCTTCCTGGTGGTTGTCTCGACGAGATATCTCGTCATTAAAAGAAAACTGACCAGATCTTAATCTCGTCTTCAAAAAAATGGCAAATTGTTGATAACGAGAAATATCATTAGCAAAATTGGTCAGACCTTGGTGAACGAAATACCTCGTCGAAACCACTTGGAGGGTTCTAAAAATTCCCAATACCAACGATACAATGAAAAGAGATGGAATTGGATTCCAGTAAAACTAGTGCTTTAAATAACATCAAACTTTATATAAGCAGAAACGAAACAAAATTTATTGTATAAATGCTATATTTTTAGAGTATCTATGAGAACATAAAAAAGCTAACGTTTCCATCGCGTAGTTATATTATTTATTTATTTGGTTCCTTTAGTCATCAGATTAACCTTTCTGATGATTGTCTTGACGAGATATCTCGTCATTAAGCAAAATTGACCAGATCTTGGTGGATGAGATGTCTTATCAAAAGAAAAACTGACTAGATCTTGATCTCATCATAAAAAAATCGGCAATATCTTGATAATGAAATATCTTGTCATTATCAAAATTGGTCAAATCTTGATGGACGAGATATCTCGTCAAAACCACTTGGAGGGTTAGTATAATATTGCTCACAGTTTAGACAAATATGGTGAACTATGAATTAAACGGAATATCAACAAAAGGTATTTGCCAATTACAATTGCATTTTAAAATACACTTTATGAATCTACTATCCTACGTTTTCAAGCATCATGTATGAATTAAAGATTTATTTAAAAAATTAAACTCATGTCATCTGTTTTCTTAAAAGTTTTAGTTTGTTTGGAGTGTTATATTTTTTCAGAAATTCAACCTCCTACTAGTCCTCCTACTAAAGATACATCATCCATAAGACGTCAAAGTTCAGAAGGTGAGTATTGTTTGTTATTCACGAAAGAGAAAACACTGCGCTCTTAAATCCTTATTATACGTTAGTTTAAATGCCCGCGCATTATCATTTCTATTCTTTCCTGTTCTACAAGAACAATTTTCACGAACACAAGCATATTCATAAACTGTCTTTTTTCTATTGTAATTGCTTTTCTCTAATCCTACTTTCGAACAAAACGTTGAAATCAATTATGTTGAAAGTTGACGTTATGAAAAAAATTATACTCTTAGAAATCGTTTGCAGTTAAAAAAAAGTGTACTGACATTTTTACTAAAGCAGTTGTGATAAATAATTTTCATTATTGGTTATCGATGACACCTTTAACCCTCTTGGTGGTTGTCTTGACGATATATCTCGTCATTAGAAGAAAAACTGACCAGATCTTGATCTCGTCATCACAAAAAATAGGCAATATCTTAATGACGATATGTCTTGTCATTATCAAAATTGATCAGATCTTGATGAACGAGATATCTCGTCGAAACCACTTAGAGAGTTAAATGACATGAACTCGCATAGTTATTATACTAATCTTTTCCCTGTGTTAAATACACCAACTCCCTCCTATAGTCCTCTTAGTTTCTATGCCTTTTCTCTTTTCTCTTCAAACCTACCATTTCCCCCCTCTCCACTTTTTTAACTCTTTCTTAACCTTCTTTCTCATGTTTGTCTTGCTCTCATCATTCAATCTTCGTTTCAAACCTTTTATAGCCTCTATCACTCACTCTCCATCCCTCTTACTGTTATTTATAATTCTTCCTTCCCTTATATTCGATTAAATCAAATTTTCGTCTCCTCTCATCTTTTCAATGTTCACTCAAAACCTTTGCAGCTGCAGCTCTCTTAACTCATGCGTCATCCCTCTCATTCACTCTTATCCTTCTTTCTCCTTCTTAACCCTCTAAAAAATTTTGATGAGATATCTTGTCCAAGATATAATCCATTTTGCTAAAGACGAGATGTATCGTATTTACAAAAAACGGTCCTATTATTCCAATGGGAATGAAAATCCAAGTAGAAAAATATCCTTTGTCCAGTATTGGTGACAGTTTGGATTAGGTTTTTGCACCAGTGGCTGGCCACCACATGACAGTTTTCTCCTTATTTTTTTTTATTTCCTCTCCCTCATTCTTCATATTTCTAATTTTTTTCATTGATTTTATAAAATTGAACTAATCAACTTCGAAAAAAATCTTAAATTCAAATTCAAATAAATCCAAATATTTGATTAGCTAGGATTTATTAAGCTAGAACCTTTAAAATTTAATTTGAGACAAAAGAATTATTCAAGCAAATATTAGTATCCGAGGACAGTTTCGCAGAAGGGAAAACAATATCACTGAACCCATAAAAAGTAAACTAATTTTCTTTCTTGATGATCAGTATGACTTCTTTAACACTTCAAGTGGTCTCGATATTTCGTCCAAGATCTGATCAGTTTTGGTTGACGAAATATTTCGTTGAGGACAAAACTGTACTTTTACTCCAAAGTTAGCTACTATAAAGCTAAAGTTAATCCAAAGCTACTGGTAACACAAGAAGAAAAACAAATTGTCCCTTGTCCAATTTGGAACAATTTTTTGCATCAGAGACTAGCCACTACCAGGTAGTTTTCGACCCGAAGACAACACCAGGTTAATAGATACTCTTCTCTCAACATGAATGGATGTCAAACAAAACGAAGGAAAGGGAACAAATGTAAATTAGTGTTTGTTCAAAACAAATACACCAAATCTCTTACATTCTGTTCCGTCTTGCAAAATGAGTCTCATAAGCACTGCACCTTAAAAGCATTCCGGTTCCAATTAATGAACATTCAAAGCAAAAGCCCCCGTTTGTAACAACCCATTTCCGAACAAAGGCAAAGCCCCAGGGACGAAAAGCAAACCCATCCCTGAAATCCAACCGACTAAATAACACCGCATAAATAAGTTTAAACATCGGAAGCGCGCAAACTCCATTGGTATTCCTCGGCACGTGTGGTTTGAGGATGAGAAAACAAACCAAACCCCACCGATTCCGCTTTGAGGAAGATCTCACCCTCTTTTCATTAGACTCGTCATATTCCCCTCTCCTGTCAGCTCGTCATATTATCAATTCGATTAAGTGCTAGGTAATTAGAAGTATCTGCTAACGAGGCACCACGACGAACGAGCGAGCGATAGGGTCTCCAGTCATTAGGTGAGCACTTTTATTTCGAGATTCATCGGGAGCGCGTTAAATCTAATGTTTTTCAAATAAAATTCCCGGCCGGCCGCATTTTGAATCAATGTCAAACCGACGGCGCCAGTTTCTAATTACTCGCGACAAATGGAAATTAAATTAAAGTCGAGATTTTATGATGCTCTCTCTCTCTCTCTCTGATTACGGTGGGATCGGAAAGAGACCTCTGGTGGATGGGATTGTAATTTGTTTTTCTCCGAAGTTTACTTTCGGTGAGATAGAATTTCATTTTCTTTTTTCATTCTAAAAAATGAGATTAGAAATTTAGAATTGATTGGATTTTTTTTGTTTAATATTTTGTAAAAACTAATATCTTTATAGCCCTACGTCTATAAATTTTCTAGACTGCAAGGGGAGAACGGATTTAGAATTAATTTACGATGGGAAAAATTTGAGTTTGAGAATGGAAGTTATTTAAAGAATCTGAAAAATAATTCTGAGAATCATAAACTTCGTGTGTCTGTATTTCATCAAAATATTTTGCCTCCTATCAATTAAAAGTGTTGATTCGGTTTGAAACAAAGAAATCAAGTCAAGATAAGGAAATCTTTGGTAAAAGTAAGCCAATACTATCACCATTGGCTAATTGATGTGTAAATCAGACATGAAGCCATACAAATATTCTTCCGGCAAAAGCTTTATATAATTAGAATAATTAAGAATTACAATTTTTAATCTGAGAAACACCCACTCACAGAATATTCTCTTAACTTTTTTTGAAAAATATATTTTTAAATTTAACCCATAAAATGCCTATATAAAGATGAATGAAGATTACTGGTTAAAGACTAGTTAAAAGATGACACAACTTTAGTTAAATAATTATAGATTCGTACTACTTACGCTGTGTTTTAATTGTTATTCACCTGATAAAGAAACTCAATATTAAAAAATTCGTAATAGTTAACTGAAAACTGATAACTACCCTGTTAACTCTAAAAGTCTTCTAACAGACTTTCGTACTTGTGGTGGGAGGTGTATTGTTCCACGTGTTGTATTTTCTTTGGTCACGGCGCAGTCTAATCGATTTCTCTCTACAAACGTCTGTTAACATCTATTATCTGCTTTTCGATGCAACGAACTCTTTTCCAGTTTATTGGAAATACTTCAATAATTGTTTAATTGAAAAATTTAACTTAAATATGAAGGGATTTTCTGTAAAGCTAATTGTATATGGCTCTAGCGTTTTTGACGTAGAATGTGCTTTCTGGACGTATTCTGTTTTGGGTATCCTGACTTAAAATCTTCAATGCTAACTGAGTATCGGTATTTTCTAAACCATACTGCATACGCTGAAGTGCCAGAAAAACTGGTACAGACAATCCTATGCAAAATACCTAGCAACGACACGTATGCACGGCATTGGTTGCCAGTGCGTACATAAAGCCATAGACATCTGTGGAAGCATTTAGAGCTACTTCCGCCATGCGAATGGCAAGCTATTACGATTTAAGTAATTTTCAACGCGGTTTAATAGTTGGAGCTCGTGAGATGAATCATAGCATTTCGGAGGAAGAGAAGTTTGGATTTTCAAGTTCTATTATTTCAAAGGTGCACTGTTACTACAAGAATTCTGGCTGTACCTGTAACAAACAGCAATGTGGCCGTACAACTGGGCGAACGTGATCAGCTGGTAGGAATTACTTCACACGATAGGCGTGCAACACTGCCTCAAGTAACATAGGAATTCAATGCTGGGCCCTTAACATGCATCAGCTTGAGGACTGCAACGTTCCCTCAAAGGTATGAGCTTTAGAAGCCAACACCCAAATCGAGTACCCTTGATGAATACTCGAATTCCTATGTGCCTCGCCTGGACTCGCTGTGTCACCATTTAATGGCTGGAAACAAGTAACCTGGTCTGACGTGTCGCCTTTCCAATTGTTTTGGGCATATGAAAAAATTCACAAGTGGAAAAAATCCCATGAGGCCATGGATTCAGTATGTCAACAGGATATGTATTGTGTAGGATGGTGGCTCCATAATGGTATGGAGTTTATTTAGCTGGCATTCAATAGGACCCCTGGTACGTCTACAAACGTCTCTGATAGGTGAACACTATGTGCGCATCCTGTCTGACAAGTTACACTCATTCATGCCCCGCGTTTATTTTGATGGGTTTGGCCACTTCCAACAGGACAATGCACTGCCATACAAGTCTAGACACGTTAAATTACGGTTAAAGTAACACTCATCTGGGGTTTTGTCATTCCTACCTATGTTACACATGTGGGATGCCATGCAACTTGTTATGGAACATAGAAATCTTACATCTCTGAATACAACAGAATTGTGGACCTCTCTGCAGGAAGCATGGTGTTCAGTGCCTACAGAATACTTCCCCAAGCTCATGGAGTTCATGCTATGTCTAATTTCTGCAGTTCTACTTTGCCGTGGGAGACTTATCAAGTATTAGATTGATATACAGTTTTTCTGACATTTCAGTGCATGTCTGAGACCCAAATATCCATAAATAATTTGATGTGATAAGATGTCTTAATTAAGAATTCGAAAATAATTAAAAGACGTTTATCAGTTTTTTATTGCATACAAAGCAATATCAATTCTTATCCGACTTTTTTAAGCGAACACTTCAAATTGGACAACTTGGGAAGCATGTATATATTTAAAGAATTCAGTAATCTTTTTCTCAGTAAAAACATCCGTCTTTGAAATTGAGCCTTTAGAATCCTTCCATACATAAATGAACACACGCTTTCAAATTATAAGTTTTAGCTATGCATTTATTTATGCTTTGCAGTATTTAAATTCATTTTCTAATAGTGTGTTTCATCTCACATGGTCGGAATGGAGGAATATTACATTCCACTGCAAGGAAGAAAAGAACAGCGAGAACAATAAAGCATAATTTAATTGCCAGCCGCCGTGAAATTCAAAGTAGATCACACTTTCGTAGCAAACGTGAAAAACAAAAGAAATGGAGAAAAAAGCAGAAATGTTTATTTTTTGTTCTTCCCTTGGTTTGGTCTTTACGACTTTCATTTAATTACAACCGTAATGAAGCCACTACACTTGGGGAAAATGGCTTAATTTACATAAAGAAGGCAATAATAAAACCCTCTAACAAATGCAGTAGTAGAAAATACGTTGAAATAAAACCATATACTGTTATTAATTTTTTACGAAGAGTTTAATAAAAACAGAAAATTTTATATATAATCAGAGTACAAAATTCGTTATAACGTGTGTATAAGTACCTCGTATATCTTTTTCCGTATATAAAAACCTCATTTTTTCCTGCAGAATAGGTAGGTAGTTAAGTTAACGTCGCACAGAGGCTACACAGCGGGCTATTGGTTGCGATCCCGGATCAATCCCGAAGAGGAAGATCCGAGGTCAGTAACTCGTAATTTTGAACCACTGTCAGATGACAAGGTCGACAACACTTGAGCTGGCACCTCATTCTACAAACTTCCACACCACATAAGTTTGAGGACATTTGAGGCCACGACATATTAAGCGTGCACCAGTTCCCACTTACACGACGGTCTTTGGTTGGACCGAGTTTCGAACTCTCAAACCTCCGTTACCATCCCGCTACTCTTGCAACCGGGCTACCGTGGTTCCCCTGAAGAATAGAAGATAATTTACATCTAGTATAATGCTTCTAAAGTAGTATGCATGTCACAATGTCTCGAGGGTTGTTGGGAAAAAAATATATGAAGAGGGGTCGTCGGTACCGTGGTACTGTGGGCTTTCTAAAGGGGGACACGTTTTATGGTACCGACGACTCCCAAGGTTTAAGAGAATCCGGGAAATGAAGTTTGAAAAGTTTTAAAGCCCAAAAACTATAGAGGGCGGAAGTGTGGAAGAATAGCGGATTAGATCCAGACCGTCGTGAACTTGGGCACTGGGGTGCGTTAGATCTTTCGTTGCCTTAAATGTCCTCACGTTGGCGTGTTGTGAGTTTGGCAGGTAGGTAGGTATTTTAATTAACGTCACTGGAGCAACACAGCGGGCTATTGGCAAAAGCTTGGAGAGTGGAGTGCCAGCACAGGTGTTCACCTCGTCATAAGGTTCAGAATGACGAGGTGTTGTCCTCGATCTTCCCCTCGGGATTGATCCCGGACCGGTATCTGGAATGCAGATATGAAGACCCTATATGTGGACCCATTTTTCTAATAAACTAAACAAGCTTGACATAAGTTAGATCAAATGAATTGCTCTTGCTTGGCTCTACCATACTGATTTTGTCATGGTGTCGAGGTCGTTTAGTGTTGGTTCAAACTTTAAACGATACGTAGGTGATACTTTATTTCGTTAAGTATTGTGAGCATTCAAAACACAACCTGCAGAATTATGAGCTGCTGAAATATAATGCAATTAATAGCTTATAAAAACGGCACTTTACGCAAACTTAAACAAACCTCTTTGTGACTCCTTATTTTAAATATATATATATATATATATATATATATATATATATATATATTTATATGTATATATGTATATGTATATATGTATATACATATATAAATTTAGTGTTAAATAAAATAGTGTATAAATTTAGTGTTAAATTTTAATATACGTATAATATTAACGAAACTTTTATAATGATTAATTGTTCGATAGGGGAAAGGAAAAGAAGTAATTTGTTTTTTCAGTCTTCTGATGGTGATATATTCCTATATGCAGTTCGTGAATTCTTTATTCTAAATTAACTGTGCATAATTTAAGAAAAGTGTACAGCATATTCATAAATCGTGAAGATTATTTCGACGACGTGGATGAATCTTCATCCTAGGTCCTTTTGTATGTGAACAGATGTTTGAATTATAATCCGTTAGTTAAATTGTGTTTTGATTTCATAAACGAAACTTTCTGATTACTGATTAGTGTTTCCCTCTTATATCGGATTCCTTTCCTTAAAAGTGATATATTTATATATATATATATATATATATATATATATATACCGAGAAAATTTCAAAATATGAAGCGGTGTTAGTGGATCAGGGTGTCATCAGGGAGGAGCCTGACCCAGACAGCACAAGATGGTGTTTTCTGCGTGTTGGCAGCAGTTCGCCAAAAGTAACCCACACAGCTCCCTAATGACGCCCTGATCCTCCAACTCCGCTTCATTTTTGAAAATTTCTTGGTATTCATAAATTAATATTCTTAAATCTCCCTTTGGTTTGAATTATTGAATTTTATTGCTAGCCATGCTCTGTCTGCTGCTTCGGCGCGCATGCATGGACAGTTCTAACTCTTGGCTTCTGTTTGACTATGTTTGTACCCTGGTATTTTGACTTTTTATTTGTTTTAGTGCTATTGCCTTTTAATGTTTGTATGTTTGAATTTTTATTAGTAGTAGAAACATCCTTGTAGACCATAAAAATTAATAAAACGTTATCATTAAAAGACTATATTTTCAGACTTTTGCTTGAATTAAAGCTGAACTAGATACAAATGATATTTAGTTAAATAATACTTGCCTTAAAGTATGTTTTGAGTATTTTATGCTAATATTTCGCTTGTTTAAGTGCTCACACTACTAATAATGGAATTGCGCTATGAAATTCTTTGCCTTCAACACTAGAATTTTATGTTCCATCTCTTTTCAGCTTTCCCTCAGCATCAGAGTTTAGGGTCCGTCAAGGATTCTACTGAAGAATCAAATGTCAGCAAATGGAAAAGACCTGTACTGACAGGTAATTCATTTTTACGTTTATGAGTACTTTGCAGTTATAACGATTCTGATTTCTGGAAACTTTGGGGAACTATAATTGAAATATAGAACCAGGGCGATCTATCAGGAAATTTCATTGGCAGGAAGTGATGTTTAAGAACTAGCCCGTGCATTTTGCACCTGCTATATAAAAGGAAAAGACGAACACTTCGAGTAAGCTCGAGTCCGTTTGAAGTCAACGTTAGCGAGTTAATCGGAGTTGAAAGGTGAAAGTGGGTGAGAAGATGCTTTGACCACATGACTAAAATCGGTGTGACAAAGACTAGCGGGATAAAGAGGAACGTTAACCCTCCTGGTGGTTGTCTCTAAGAGGTGTCTTGTCATTAGGAAAACTGACCAGATCTTTATCTCACCAGCATCAGAAAATCGGCAATATCTTGATGACGAGATATCTCGTCAATAGCACAATTGATCATATCTTGATGGACGAGATATCTCGTCGAATCCATTTGGAGGGTTTCAGGAACTTATGTGTGGTGAGTATTGTTTTTGAGGGTTTAATTTTAGACAAATTACATGAGTTAAATTAATCTCTAGCTCTTGGTGGTCGAACTCATCCATGGCTGATCAATCTTGTATAGTGTGTTGCTAGATTAAAAATTAACTATCATAAATTCGTTATTCATGATGCATTCCAAGTCTCTTCTCCAAGCACATGAAACCGTAAGCTGCAAGCAGAAATAAAACCGATCGGAATCGCGTTCTATAAACCTTATCCCCAGTTCGGGGAAGCGTTTACAAACCAAAATCGAATAGGAAATTAAACACACATCCACTGCGGAGCCATTAATTGATCTCGGGAGCCGATTGTACCCATATGTATCTTCCGACTGCCCACTATCTGCGGAAGAAAAATGCGATCGTTTTACAGGCAGCGTTTTCCTGATCCCCCTCGTCGCCATTACAGCCAGCAGTTATGGCCGGGGTGCAAAGAGGAGGGCTTGGTCCTGCATTTAATACCGAAGACGAGCCTGAATTTATTTCGGTGGAGACGCGAGGAGAGGGGCGATTCCCAGAAATCCCCACTCCGCACATTATTTCTCGATTCTCTTTGGAATTGTGCGGAATAATACAATGGGTCGGCCCGGGGGAGAGTTATCTGGAGTTATCGGTCCACCCTTCTACACCCACTGACGCCCCCCCCCTTCCGAGCCATGCAGGAAAGGACCAGTGGGTGTCAAACAAGTGGATCTGTTTAGGGGAATGGTTTTCTTGAAAGCCGAATGGGCATTTTGATGGTGACCAACTATCAAAACTACTTAAATCTCCTGGTAATTGTCTGTACGAGATATATCTGTCCATCAAGATCTGACCAATTTTGTTAATGATGATAGATCTCGTCATTAAAATATGCCAATTTTTTTATGATGAAGTGATCATGATCTGGTCAGTTTTCTTCTAATGCCGATATATCTCGTCAAGACAACCTTCAGGAGGGTTAACCTTTTGGTAAGTATCTTGACGAGATATCTGTCCATCAAGATCTGACCAATTTTACTAATGACGATATATCTCGTCATTAAGATATTGCCGATTTTTTCTATGATGAAGCGATCATGATGTGGTCAGTTTTCTTCCAATGACGAGATACCTCGTCGGGACATGGAGGGTTAACCCTTTTGATAAGTATCTCGACGAGGTATATTTAGCAAAACCGATCACATCATTAAGGACTCGATGTTAGAATAAAACTGACCAGATCTTGATCTCGTCATCATAAAAAATCGGCAATATCTTGATGGCAAGATATCTCGTCATTAGCAAAATTGGTCAGATCTTGATATGGACGATATATATATATATATATATATATATATATATATATATATATATATATATATATATATATATATATATATATATATATATATATATATATATATAGTACAGGTAACCCCCGTTTAACACGGTGCTTTTATGGAATGATTGGAACAACGATGCGAAAAGGACGGCATTATGAAAGTTTAGTTTAAACGGTATAGCATGGGAATATCCTAAGAACTACACGCGCGGATATTATCTCGAGATAAATTAAATCAAAAGTAACTTAGTTAGAAGAGACATGGCGTCTCTCGGGGATCCCCGCTCGTCATCAAAAAGAAAAAATGGCAAGAACGCTTAACGCGTTTCTTTCTCACAAAACTGCAATGTCGTTGGACTGAGGCGAAAAAAAGAGCGTATTCTTCCTCTCCACGCTTTTTATCAGTTTTTCAGGGGGTCGCAAATCAGGGGAGATGGTCTTGTCAATCAAGGGAGCTGGACTCCCTGATTCGCTGTTTTTAAAGTAGCTAATCTGTAATTTGTTAGACGGACACACATGACATGGCATGACGTAACTTTCTGGAAGATTCTTAGCATAGTTAATGAGCGTCACTGGAGCGAGGGTGAAAACGGAATTGAGAAATAAAGGACTTCAAAAATAAATGGCATCACTGATCTCGTGGATATCACTCAGAGGATGAGGATATAGTGCCAAAAAGAAAACACCCTCGGTTAATAGTGCTTAGTGATGACGAAGAAAACATTTTTTAATTTATATTAATATGTATTACTTCTTAAGAATACATATTAATATGAAAGAAGAGAAGAAAATTTTATTAAAGATATTTATCTTAATTATGAAAATATAATAGCATGTTTTTTAATTTTTGGAACCTAACCCCCCCTTTTCGTACTAGTTCTTTGTTTCGTATAACACGGATTCGCATAACACGGCAATTTTTTGGAACATAACTCCCGTGTTATACGGGGGTTACCTGTAAATACCACTTGGAGAGTTAAATCCCACATTGTTGTAAGAATGTTATCCAAACTAGCAATAGTCACCAAACAGGAATACTGAGCTACTTTTTCTTAGGCAACTTATTCTTTTATTGAAACAAATTCTAGTCGATGCCCACTCTCAGCAACAAAATAATTTGTTTACAAATGCAATGTTTGTATACAAACAAATATATAAGTTTGGATACAAACTTTGAGATATGTTTCATCCCATGTTCGAAGGACCAGGACAGGTACAAAAGATGGTCTGAATACTTTATAATCCTGAGTGATCAGTCCAGTGAAAGCAACTTCCGAACAATCTTTAATGGTAGTATTAACCCTCCTGGTGGTTTCTCATCACATCAAAATTACTTTGTAGTAGCCAGCCTCTAGTGCAAAAACCTATTCCAAACTGTCACCAGTTCTGGGCAAGGGTCTACTTTTTTACTAGGATCTTATTCCCGTTTATAGTAATAGGGCAATTTTGTCTCTATGAGATATCTCGTCCTCCTTAGCAAAATTGACCAGATCTTGGACGAGATATCTCGTCGAAATACCTGGAGGATCTCTATTTTTTGTGTATAGATACGATAGTTTGATAGTTCTTTGTCAAGTATTAAACAAGAGATAATGTGTAAGCCGAAACATTATCATTTTGTGAACTGCAATGGGCTCACAGGCCTCAGCCTCCAAATACCTCGAATGTTCTAGTTAGCTCTCGTGTAGCAAAGTAATGACCGAAGAGCGACAAACCAAACCAAATTTCTTGAAATAAAGACCTAATTCCGTTCTGATCACAGCATATTTGACATACATTGAAAGAACAAATTATTAAATGCACTTAGAAACTGCAATTACAGAATCCTCCAGTGTATCCAGTGGTATGCTGAAACTGTTAGTGTCTATGGATAAAGCAGGTCTCTAGTATCGGTAAACATCTGCAGGCATTCGCTCATGGAGAAAGGCTGCAATATCAGTGCCAGATTGTACAGGGTGTATTGAAAATATTTGTCCAAATTCTAAAAGGTGGTAGAGGAGCCCAAAATAATAATTTTTTGTCAAAGAATGTGAGTCCGGAAATGCAGCGATTGGGTGGTGGAAGGCGCTGTTTAGGGCAGTCGATAACATCGTTTCTGTGGCCTAAGTCGTCATTCCCCTCTCGGATTTTCAATATGTATCACTGCATGAATTAGGAACTCGCAGATATGCATTTGATGTATGAGGCTGTGAACGGAAACGGACGATTGTTTGTTTTTAAAATGTTTTTAATTAAAAAATGTATTAAAACGCTTATTTTGAGCCGCTCTTCCACCTCTTGCAATTTTGCCAA
The DNA here is from genome assembly GCA_933210815.1 of Meta bourneti. Taxonomy (NCBI): domain Eukaryota; kingdom Metazoa; phylum Arthropoda; class Arachnida; order Araneae; family Tetragnathidae; genus Meta; species Meta bourneti. Next base: position 93,994,163 of record OW119922.1, read on the forward strand.
ATTATTTTCGAAACACTATGTATATGTCAGAAAGAGACCAGATGCTCCATCGCTACAATTTCCCAACTTTTGGTACATCAGGCTATCGCACTTGTCTTCAACTGCGAAATTCAGTATAAAAACTAATCAAAGGTGAAAATGGAGCTGCCAGAAGTGTGCGATTTCTGTCAGCATGAATCATGACGAATATATTTTCGTTTTCTAGACGGATACTGCAGTTACACGGAGATATACTGTGTGAATTCCTAAAAAAATGAACCAAGAATTCCTTTTATAGATCTCCCAACCTGTATCTATTTGATTTTGTAGCTGCATAGACATTGATTTAGGTGTGTAATCAATACATAAAAGTATGGCTTACAACATTTCACTTTGCATACTGCCTCAATTCTACTCAACTAAACGTCAAAATAACTGAAATTGCGCTCAACACGACAAGCCTCCCATTCCGTTTCAACCTGAAGAGAATCCTTTACACATCATATAGAGTGTGTACTTAGCAATCGTAAGTGACTGAATTAATATGTAGAAATATACTAATCCCCACACTCGATACTTTACATACGGCTTTGTGTCTTAATTCATACGTACAAGGCGCGCCCGTCTCTGCAGACAAGGTATGAAATTAGAATCCGATTCCGAGCTCATTTGATAAACAATTCCAAAACTACTCCCCGTCCGTTATTCTGTGAGATAAGCAAATTTATGAGTCCTCGTTTGGTGATTCCGCGGCGATTAATGCCCGTTGCTTTCACACTTTGACCTCAGTCATTAAGATTCTATTCGCTCGAGGTTAGGAAAGGGGTGGCCACTGGAAAATATTTCAGCTTTATCAGCAAAGTGTGGTGTATTATGAGGATGCGCTGCGTTATCTGTTTCTGCCTTGAGCAGTGTGGTTGGTCTCCTGCGATTAAGGTTTCCACACCTTATCCCGAGTTTTTGTTGTTTTGGGTGAGATGGCTTATTTCATGTTTTGGATTTGTGCTTTTTTACTTGGTGAATAAAGAATCACCATCAATCTGGAAACTTCTGTTTAGATGCGTGTAATTTGTTAATTAGCGATGAGACTCCAGACACGTTTCTAGAACGTATTTTGTCTGTCGAAAGCCTTTATGAAGTCGACTAATTGTAAATATTACGCTTTAAAACTCCGCACGTAATACCGTATTTCAAATTCCCTTAGAATTTTCTAAGTATGAAGCTAAACCTTTTCTCTCAGTCCCCGAGAAAACCCTCGACTTAAAAAATTATTATATCGACTATTTAAGGTACTAGAGACTCAGAAATGAGAAGAAAAAATTTCTAAAAACAATTTAGTACTTAACCCTCCAAGTATTTCGACAAGGTATTCAGTCCAAAATCTAGTCAGTTTTGCTAAGGACCAAGTATCTCATCCATCTAGATCTGGTAACTATTGACAACGACGAGTTGCATTGTCGAGACAAAACTATACCTATTAATCCAAGGGATGAAGATTCAAGTAGGAAAAACAAATTATCCTTTGCTCAGAAACGGGTGACAGTTTAGAACAGGGTTTTGCACCAGAGACTGGACACTACAGGGCAGTTTTCGATGCGAAGATAAACCACCAGGAAAGTTAAATCCTATCAAATTATGGGGACATTACCCATTTGTGGACCCATGGTAAGAACTTAACTCAGCTCCATCATGGAATATCGACCCTACAAAGAGTTTTGGTAAAAAAAGAATCCCACTATGTAAAAGATGACTAGAGGTGGACGAGGAATAATTTTTTTAAATTTAATGTTAAAATTTCGAGTTATTAAATGCACACACAGGTTTGCTCTTAAGATAGTTTACTGTGAGGTTTTTAGAGGCAAGATAATAAATTTTTAGGATTGCTATTTTATGGTGAATAGAATGAAGGTGTAAGGAATATTTTGCGAATAAAAGATGAATGCATTTAAACCAGTTGCTTCAGTTCAAACGTCTTGGCGGCCACAAATAGCGCTATTTGTGTGGGTTTTACGTTGCTGTAAGGGGTGAACTGCCAGGCGTTTGTGATAATATAATGGTTCGGGTCCGCTTCCATGCCACAGATGCAGAAATCATTCCTTCTAATATTCATAGGGATCATTCTAAGTAAATATTTCAAGAATAAGCAGTGATCCGTGTAGTAGTGAGTGAGCACTGGTGTGGATCTGTGAGGCACTTCACACACACCTTGTGAAAGAACCATGATCAGAACAGAAATTTGATGTGAATTTTGGACAACAGAAATCAAAGAATATACTTTAACGTTTTAGGATAGGGTAGGGTATTTGAACTTACGTCGCACTGGAGCAACATAACGGGCAATTGGTGACCGTTTAAATTATTTCCGATAAATAAAAAGGATGCAGTTTTGCACTGTATAAAATACTGTTTGATGCGACAGATTTAATGTGCATCAACCCCCCACGTACACGACGGTATTCGATTGGATCGAGTTTCGAACTAGCAACCCTCTGGTTAATCAACTACTCATCCAAACGGGCTATCGTTCCCCCTTTAATATTTTAGAGTGCGACCCAATCGGGCTGGCGGTTAGCGCCCCCATTGGCTTCGAGATTGTAAGGTTCCTGGTTCGAATCTAAGGTAAGGCATGGATGCTTGTCCATCTGGTGTAAATATGTGACCTCTCAAAAAACAAGTTGGGCCTTGAATGTATGTGAGGTGCTACATGAATACATCCACGTGGTGCACCAGGATAACTTCAAGTGGTTCACAATTCCGCCCGTGTTCTGCCATAACTAAAGCACTTCTCCTAACAAGTTCAAATTTATCAATGATAAAAACATTTCAGATTATAAAGGTTGTTCTTTTAATGGACTCAAACGAGTACTCAAAAATTGAAATAGTGAAAAGATGCAAGAAAAGTGTTTACGGAGATTCGTCTCTTGAACTCTTTACCATTTATAGCATATATTTCTTATACAAAAACGCGAACGAGCAATCAAATAACTTATACAGCGAGTAGACCATTCTAATATTTTCTAATCCGAGTGAGTTTAAACCACTTTATCTGATACAAAGCTTATGCCAGTCTATAACTGGAAACTGTTGGTAGATACACAAGCAATTGGTTCGTAATTCGCATTTTCTTCAATCCTTATTAGATCGATTGAATAGTTCATCCTCTGTGATGGATTCGGAACGTAACTTCTACAGTTCATTGACTGAATGCTCCTATAATTTCCGACGGGATTAATCTCTAGGATCCACTTACATGTAGTTTCTGGGAAATACTAATGTGTAATGAATTTTCTATGGCTCGAGCAAGAGATTACTCGGAAAAATTTCCTGTAGCCTACTTTGTGCTTCTAGAGCATTAAGATTTTGTTTATCACTCTATTGCCATTTTTGTGCTACATGGTCAGACAAGGACTTCGGCTTAAAGAGCTGGCATCATAAACAATGCCAATGGATTAAGGTACCCTCTTAACAAGTCATAAAAATTTTATTTATTTTATATGCATAATTTTGATCTACCTTCTCTTCCAAGAATATTTTTACTGTTAAAGCCTGAAATAATCCTCCCACTAATGTAATACCACTGCTTGGCTTGATTCAGTTTGTTTTTCGGGATATAAAATGCATTCAACAAAACTCAATTATGACCTTTTTAAAATAAGTAAGATTAAATTCATAAACATGGACTTCCATTATGAATGAATTATGTGTTTGTAACAATATTTTCCTGGATATTCTCTTACTTTAACGAATAAAGTTCACTCAGGTGAATTGTTGTCTAACTGAAAATAAAGCAGGATTCATTATAATTCGTTTCTGAATATGCATATCATCCGATGAGGTCATGAATTTTAAATAAAATCTCTCGAAACGGTAAAAATCTTTTTCTTAACTAAATTATTACGGCGCATTCATACCTTACCCTTTGAAGCCGTATTAGTACTTAAATAATCTAGCATAGTAAACACTAAGCTTAGAAACCTCTTACATTCTGCTACGAAACACACGTGAAAACATTTCTCACAAGTATTATGAATCTTAAAATCTTAATTTTCTGTAGGTAGTTTCGTTTGTTTAATAAAAAGTGCAATTTTCGTGAACTATGTAAAACATCGCCATTTAGTGGAACAAAAAAGCTCTTACAGCGAGGAACTTAAATGGAATATTGCGCATAAGTATTGCGTAATTCTTTTTGTTCGAATTCCTCTAATTCAACAGCAGCACTTGGGACGCGTATATTCTTGAGTAATAACGCTCGAGTATTATGTTATTGCGCTCAGAACAACCCGACATTCCAGATCTCTCGAGAATATTCCAGAACATGTTCTCTGAAGAGAGTTCTTTTCATTTAATTTTTTGACCGAAGAATGGATAAAAGCTCAACCAAAAAAAAGTAATTTCACCTTCAAAGGCAGAAGAGCAGCTTGCTTAAATGTTTGATCACCTTTTTAAATAAATAAAACACGGAGGCGGTTCTTCCATTTCATCAACATTGTCCGTGTGTTTGTTTCTTTCTCTGTTTTTCTCAAAACAGTGAGGTTTTTCTTTTCTTATCTCTCAACTAGACGGATCTTACCGAGCGAAAGAACATATCAATACAGTGGAAGACGCGAAAACAAGTAAGACTGAGAAGGATTCACCACAGCTCAGGAAAGAAATGGATGAAGGTAATTTTCTCATGATATCTCATTTAAACCTTTAAAAAACCAAAAGACAAAAAATACATTGTGTTCAGAAGAAGCAATTTGTCCCCAAATTCGTTCTTCTGTGGCCAAATGGTTAATGGAATTCTTCTCTCTCCCTCTCTGACGGCTTATTTATCCTCACTTGTACAAATGTTATTTTTTTCCAAGCTTCTCCTTTTTAGTTATTTTTAGGACCTCTGTCTGTCCCGAAGAATCTAAATTGTGTATGCGCTCTTGCGTACATACGACCAAATCACGGTTTAAAGTGATGTTGCCATTCGCGAGTGGAAGAAAATTCTTCGCCGTTTCTCGGTTGACTGGATTTCGTGTTGCCATTCGCCTTGAAGAATTTGAGGAATTTACAAGAGCGTTAAGAAAGTTGGGAAGATTTTTTTCGCCTCTTAAATCATACAGTCCCCAACGTTGGTGTTCTCCAACACTCAGGCCGAAAGTTCTTTTAAAAAGCAAATAAATGTCAAAGGAAAATATTCGAAATCTAATTCACGAGTCCTGTGCTCTTTATAATTTGGAGAGAAGCTGGCTAATTCTCTCTGCTGTTTCAATGAATCAAAGAATTTAATTTATGATTTTCGTTTCCGCTTAGAGGGGTCTCGAGTATTTTCTCTACAAATGTTCCACTTTTTAATCATTTGTGAATCAAAGAATTTGTTTAAATTTTCCTTAAAACAGTAATTAAATGGCAATGTACTTAAAGATTTTTTGTTATACTAGTAGTAAATATGCTTGTTAGTTTCCAGCTTCATAATACTATGTTGTCTGAAAGTAACTATTCACGTATATTAATTTCAAACTCTTGTAGACTTACATTTCAGAGAACTTTTATGACTAATCTTCATAATTTTACTTTTACAAGTGGTGAAATATCGCCTTTCTTGAATAAAAATATTAATTTTTAAGTTATTTTCTACATTCAATTAAATAATTGTATGTTTTAAATAAAATACAATTTTAAATACCTTAAAAATCATACGAACTTGATTGTAGTGAAAAATAGAAGGTATTCATTTTTGTATGTTTGTTTTTGCAACTTACTTTCAGAACTACGTCTATTTTCACAATATTTGTTATGATAGGAAGAAAGGCTTTCTATTATGTAGTGTATACCAGGGATAAACTTAGATTTATTAAACTGAATAGGTAACTGTCGCAAGCATCGCAAAATTGAAGTGTGTGTGTATGCAGTCTTTGGAATTCATTCTTTAATTTATTCTAATTTTCACTAAAAATACCCGTTAATTTGCACTAGAAATACCCTTGTACCTAACTTATGAGGTATTTATATGATTGATGGGCACTTCTAAAGAGATAACTATCGGAGGCATAAGACAATACAAGAAATATTTAACGAAGCAGAAAATGTCGGTCTTCTCAACTCACACATATATTCTTCCTCATAAAAATTTAATGAAGCATTTGCTAGAAAACTTGTAATAAATTTGATCTTGTATTGTTTCCACAACAAAACACAAATGTACATACATTTATTATGGAAATATATGGGAGTATTATTATTATTATTATTTTGACAGTATTATTTTTCCCTCACATAAAACTTAATTGTTAATATATTAGTCGAATGAAAATGAAATTAAATACAAAAGTCAGATTATAAATTCAGCATATATTTTTATCACTTAAATACTTTGAGATTTGGATTTGGCTCCCTACTGTTCTTATATACTACTGGAAGGCTAATGTCTTAATATAGACAGGTTCTACTGCTTAAAAAGTTAAATATTTCAACATTTAACGCAATATTTTCCAATCCCTTTTTAATGAATACACTTTTCTCCTTTACCTTATTTTCTTTTCTTTCGAACGAATCTGTTAAAACGGAGGGTGGTACCTGTGTGACCATCTCAACCGTAACCTGAAGCCATTAAAAACTCCCCCGTTACGTCATGGTCATTAGTTTTTTCCCAACTTTCAATATCGTTGTTATGCTTCGCTTGTGCTCAAATAAAGTGAAGACACGCCATTTTCACTTTTATGTTCAATCACACAAAGTTTAAAGTTGAAGATTCGCTCTCTTGCTTTTATGGTTAGTTATCTTCAGTTGGGAACTAATGCTGTTTTTGAAAGTGGAAGCGAGAAAAAAGGATTAATTATAAATTAATATGAGGGCCAAGTAAAAAGTAGAGGAGCTGACATTCGATTGAGTCTCAGTTCTTCAACATAATTTATACTGAAGCTGAAGTTCAGGATCCAAGTCGATTGCCCAACGGTATTTCCTAGTTAACTTCGATGTCATTAAAAAAACACTTGACTAACTTCTTTAAAATGTAAAACTGCTCTATGCTTCAAAACAGCATTAGAAGGAAGATTTCATTTTGTGAGTTTTCCAAATTAATGACAATTAACGGCTTGATATATAACACATTTTATATTTATTACGTAGAAAGTCTTTGAACTTTATATTATCATTCGTATTACTTCAAACTTCGTATTACTTTCCTTTAAATTTTGTTAACTCAATAATTTGAGATTACTTTTATACCAGTGTATTCTGCTTTATTCACAACTACATGAAATGTTTTGACTTTCCATGCAAAAGATGTAGAATATTCCATTAAATTATCAATAAATGGAAATAAAGGTATGCTTGTATAGCATACTAAATACGCGCTCATGACAATAATGCAGCACTATTTACAAGATTTCTTTTGTCTTTCTCTTTATGTTCGAAGAACACGAAACATCAGGATGACATGCTCATTTTCAGAACCTAATTCTGCATTTTTTAATGTCCCTGTTCCATTTTTCCTAATTACAATAACTTTAGTCCTTTAAAAACTTGATCTTTCAAGATCTGTCGTTTTAAATAAAAGTAATGTTTGAATAAAATGCAAAGAATACAACCATAGACATGAAATATAAGTATACTGGGCAATGCCGTTGATAGGAACTTCAAAAAGTGTGTCCACAACATGTCGACAAGTAGTCACGTGATTTTCTGTGAAAAATTTACCTGTTTGGCCGATTTAGTATTTTATCTCCTCGTTTGGCGATATAACAATGTATGACAGTGGAGGTGTATGTATAGAATGGCGACAAAAGTGGCCAGTCTACTGCAATCAGATTATTAATCAATGACCAATCATATGATGAATCAATTGATGGGCGTCTTCCGTCCCGTGGGCCAATCATGTGATGAATGTTAGGTTCCACCAAACAAACGAAGTAGTCTAAGGGTCACGTTACTACAAGTTATAATCACATGATCCTGGGCATATAAAAAGGTTACCATTGCTCTCTATACTTTTATACTTCCTCTATGAATATAACTGTTCAATATTACGAAAGCTATGTTAATTAATCATTTCTTTTCTCCACCACTTACACCCACGAATGCGCCTGTGAAAGAGACTATGAAAGTACTTATGACTTGTAAGGTAAAAGTTCTTATAACGAAAGGTAAATTGAATCACCTTTAATGGTCTCGCTCACTAAAATGATTCTTATTTCTCTACTCAAAGTATTCAGAGTCATCGGAAGATTATTTTCAACTCAGTCAACACTACTAAATTGAGTTTTTGATTCTAAAACATGAGCATTGCTGCGTTCTTTAAAAACATTTATTCTGAAATATGTTGGGGTGCATAAATATCATTCTCGACTATATAGGTGAAATCAAAAAACAAATCGGAAGGTTTTAATAACTTTTCAATAAATCTGAGTAACAAAGTCACAGTTTAATGTCTAGAATAAAATATTAGAAAGTATTCGAGCCAATAGTGCAAGCGCTTTCAACGAAAGAGGTTTTCAGTAAATGAACAAATTAGACGAAAGAGGGGATTTAACTTCCTGTTACACAAATGCCCCGCATGATAACATATCGGGGTTACCTTAAAATGTAGTTAATCGACATTTAATCTTAGTGTTGGCCAATTAACTATTATATATATATATATATATATATATATATACACATATACATATACATATATATATATATATATATATACATATATATATATATATATACATATATATATATATATATATATATATATACATACATATATATATATATATATGTCAATTTCTTTTTCTATCCTTATCGTTATTTTTCCCCATCACATTTAAATTAATTTTCAAGTATTTATGTATTTAAATATAAAATCATTTTTGATACAAAGGTAAATTGAATGATAAATTCTGTTGGCGACGTGCTACAATCGTAGTCGAAAAATAAGTCAAATGACTACACGTCCGGAACACGTGCAGAAAGCACAAAAATCAAGGGACAATTTGTTTTTCCAACTTGGATCTTCATACCCCTTGGAGTGAGTGATAAGGAGGTTTTGTCTCAACGAGGTAATTCATCATAGACCAGATCTTGATGACGAGACATCTCGTCGTTAGCAAAATCGTCCAGATTTTGGACGAGATATCTCGTTGAAACCACTTGGAGGATTGAGAAATTATAATGTACAAATAAAGTACCACTAAGTTGACAAAATACATTCGAATAATTTAAATTCTTAGTTTGATTAAAATACAATTTTTCACAACGAAGTCGCTGAGATTTAAGTTTCGATAAAAGGAGACGTGGCCCAAAAATGTAAGAAAAAGGCTATCTAATGCAGGGGTCTCCAAACTACGGCCCTCGGACCAGACCCGTCCCGCGAAGGGTCATTGTCCAGCCCGCGGAAACCCGGCCGATGCAGCATGCAATATACATAAGTATGTATGTATATGTGTCTGTACGTGTTGTTGGCATAAACATCTTTTGCATTTTTCCTTTGTCTTTTTAGTGGCGCCATCTATTGAGTTTTACATGTTTACTTGAAAAAAAGGTTTCTAGAAAAGTAAACTAACCTCATTGCTTAACATTTCTCTTCCAGAAGCGAGCGGGCATCCCGGCAGTCACTTCACGTGGATTCTCTTGTTCCTATCCCTCGTCTTATTCGACGTCACGACATAACCTGCATGCCAACGTGTCTAAGACAATCATCGCGTTCTATCCTCTGTACTAAGCGTGCAAAAATGTATAATTTCCATGTGGATGTATAGAACGGAGCATTGAATTGGAGAATCTGTGCGTCCGAAGGTGTAACAAATGACTGTGAGCTATCGGTTTATTGTGCTGTAAATAAGAGATATATTTGATGGATTACTTAAACTTGTCGCCATGGTAGCAGACGTACTTTTTTACTTCTCACACCGCGGCGCTCAAGTTCTAGTCATTACTATCCTATAAATATGTTCATTCACGTTTCTCGCCTGTATTCCTCTCGCAGCTCATTAGCGTCCTCTAAAACCCGATGTTTGATTGGAATCTGTTAATAAACTGAGTCGTTTTCTTGGTTATGCTTCACGACAGGGTGAATTTATCAATCGACTGGTATTGAACAAACTCAGACAGGAAAACCAATCTAAGTAGTTTGTGTTCCCCTGACCTCATAAATCTCTCGCTCAATTAAATTTTGGAGGGCTAAACAAAGCTGTAATAGTTGTCGGCGAAAGAAATGCATTGAGGCCTTCACAATCAGGGAGTGCAGTGAGTTTGATAGCTTTTCGTGTAATAATGACTTCGATTTAATTCCATGAAGTTGGGATAAAATAGGATCGTTATTTCTTCTCCAATGAAGTAAGCGGTGAAAACAGGTATTTTTTTTTCTAATGATGCTCTTTCAAAAATATATTGCTTTATGATATCAACTTTACATTTTTCATTTGGATTTTTTTAATTAATTTTTTATATTTCCAATTTTATTTTGTTTACTGTCACGCAACGCAACTTGGGAATTAGTTTTGATAGGAACAGAATTCCTAATTTTACTTTAAAAAATGGTTAGTCCTCAAAAATGAAATTTGTTTTTACGTTGTGCGAAATCAAAAGTTTACCATATTATACTAATTTTAAGCCCTCTTTCTGTTTATATTAAAAAATTATATCTTAAAATTTTTCTCAAAATAAATTTTAAATTTGGGTATTATTTATGAAATTTGAATTAACTTTAAAGATTATAATTGAATTAATTGAAATTTTAAAGAATCAAATTTAATCTTTCTCTTTGAAGATTGTGATTACTGATGCGAAAATTTACTGATATTTTGTAGTCATTAACATTTCAATTGCATGCGCTAAATCAATACACAAATGTAATAAATTGAAAGTCATAAATGTAAATTTCTACATTATATCTAAAAGCAAAAATGAAGTATTTTTAACTTAAATTAATATACTGGTTGAAAATTGTAAAAACACTAGTGATCTACATGAAGTATAAAAATTGCTCTTAAGGATGCTTATTGGTTAATTAATTTATTAAGTTGAACTATCATATAAACAGGATCAATATAAAATAATTAGATCATATGTGTATATACAGATAGTTCAAACATTTTGCAATATTTTTCCATTATCTTAACAAACATTCCTATTCAAATGTATTTTACTCCTCACATCAATGGCCATGAAACCTTAAATTGCAATATCCGAATTTAACTATGGTTTCTGCGAAATCTTTTAAGTACAATAAATGGGATTTTTACGCGACAAAAAAGACTCATCGTTCGGACTTTGAATGTATAAGATTTACAATTAATTTTCTCGTCAAAAAACTGCTTATATTAAAGGTAGGTAGGTAGTTAATTAACGTCGCACTGAATCAACACAATGGGCTATTGCTTACATTAAAATATAGTATTATATGCTGATATTCGAAATAAACTGATTGCATTTTACCAAATTAGTCTCTCATATTTATTTTTTATTGGGAAGTTTGGGAAAATACTTGAGTAAGGATGTCTCATCTTTGTTGTATGTATTTGTAATTGAAGCCCTGTCATTCTTTAACATTATTATCGGAAAATATATTTTTTAGAGTCGTAGAGAGAGTAATGTCTGGACAATCATACAATGAGTAATGTAGTTCATTTAGACAAGATATGGACAGCAAAGTCTCTTATTTCGAAAAGAGAAAAGATACTTCATAGAACGAAATTAAATAGTTCTCGGGAAATAGGCGACTCAAAAGTTATTAATATGGCAAATTCCAAGTACTGAAAACTCGTTTGATCACTCAAAACAAATTTCTGATGCTTCACCATAATTTTATAAAACCATAGTAATATTAAATAGTAAATATGATAATAAAATCATTTCACCATTTTCCGTGATCATTTATTTATAATGATGTGTAGAGGAATACAGGTTTTGTCAGAGTGAACCTATGAATGTTAATATGATAGCTTTATGGAGTTTACCCATGTATAGATCTATGTCAATTTTGAAACAGTAGATTTTAAAGAATACCGTATATGTGATAACGGTACTTATGTGTATTTCGTGCATTATTTTGACATAATGCTCATTGTATTTTTTGCAACAGTATTATACCTGATAACTGTTGATAATATAACAGTATCCATTATCTTTCATTCGGTAGATTATGAGGCGGTTTAATTAAGTTGTGTCTCAGTTAAATAAAAATTAATATGTGATTTAAATATGGTTAAAAAATTTATTTTGTGGAAATTGTTTTTCCAACTTCATTGAAAATGTAAACCATCTAATCCATAGTTAATGATGCCTTTTTTAATTTTGAGGTGGATTTTCAAACGCTTACGCAATAAGCTAGATTTTAAAATATATTTTCCTTATCCTTCAATGTCCTTCCATGACAACCCGAAACACTACAGTACGTGGTCAGGACAAGTCATACTGTTACCCTGACGGTCCAAGGTTTCTAGAACAAAGAATAGGGCCATTAACCTTGGTGATAGTCAGGATAAGACTCTGAAAGTAAACAAGAGGATTAATGGCTCTAAATGAAGATGAAGGTTCAACTTCATATTAAAATATTTCGCATTTATTGTCTCTAAAAAGCGATGTATCTTTCTTTAATCATATGTGAATTTTCCAAATGTTTATATATTTAGCTGTTCTGTGGTTGTGTTCATAACTGTTCATAAGATTGAAAATGTAATGTATAAATAGCTGTATATTGTAAATTTGTACAAGCTGCATTTACTTCGCATCTGGTAGGAAAACCTTTCTTTTCTTTGTTCATTCGTTTCAATGAGGTGGCTAATTATTTATTATCGAATGTGTAAATTAATAACACCATCGAGCAGTTTTCCTGGGAATGACTTCGCAGTTTACGAAGTAAAAACACGTTTCGATCGACGTAAATGTGGTTTCTGACCTATAACTAGTTCCATTGTTATATTATACATTAAAACATTTTATTAAAAAATCATTTTATTGTTCTGTCATGTTAAAATTGGCAATTTGATCGTATTTAAGATTAACGTCCACGGATTACAACTTCGAGTCCAAACTTGAAATTTCGAAGCTGTTTCGTTCAAATCCTTTATACATCATAATTTTGAATGTACAATTAAATACCAAACACGAGACTATGCTTCCGTTTTTCATATACAAGTGGCGGATTTTATTGAGTCAATGTAGAAATTAGGTTTCATTTGTCGCTCTACGGTCATTTTATTTTTGCTACACGAGTACCAATTAGGAAAGACGTTAGGATTAGTTTCGAAGTTGTAGGCACATTGTTCCGAATGAAAAGCAAAACAAATATCGGTCTTTGTTAGGACCAAACAACGCGACGAATTTACGCGCACGAAAAGAAAGATACAGAAATCCTTACCTTATATTATGTAATGCGCAACATAAATAAATGAACTGTTCCAATTGAATGTGTACAATGTTTTCTATACCCTTCCCAATAATAATCAAGATTACGTAGTTTATTATTCCTGGAGTATTGTTCACTACACCGTTAATTGATAATGTAGTGAGGCATCTGTAACTGGCATTGGCTTAATCTTAATACCCAGGTCCTATTGCATTTTAATTTTCGGAGGCTTGTTTTTACGTATTTAACTGGATCACAAAAAGACATGTAAAGGTCTTAGACGAAGCTTGAAATCTTCCAGTCATAGTTATAGTGACACCCCTTAAAACTTACAGTACTCGTAACCTTGAGATATAGTCTTCATTACCGATGAAACCAGAAAATATCCGATACCTAAAACTAATTATTCTTTTCCATACATCTGAATCTGATCAAACTGCTGCTTTTCTTATGTACACGTCTTGAGTTTTCATCTAAGCACAATGTACTATCATTATTTCATCAAACACTTTAAAACTGATTTTTTAACGTTACATTTAAAGAACATTTACTATTTTTACACACTAATATATAACATTAAATATACATTTCATAAAAATTACTATCATTTATTGACAAGAATCATCTCTAGCCAAATGAAACTTCAAGGGATTGAAGGTATTTATATTGCCTGTGTGTGTTATTATACATAGTAGATTATTTAGTAAAACGCTAAAATTATTATAAATACTAATAATCTGTCCTTGTCAATTCTATTAATTACACTTAGTATATTGTACAAGCTACAGTTATTACTATTCTTAACATTCCGATTATTATTCAATTACTTAATATTGTGCTTTCCGTTTTTCATGTATCACTCACAGTTTATACAAAATGTGTATTATTGAATTTTTTATGCAATCCTCAGAAACTTCAGTCAAATTGAAATTAAAAGCTATAACCCTTCACTTAGACTTAAACTAATAACAATGCATTGATTTGAATGTTAATTCAAAGAAACTTCCTAGGGTCATTTTGAGAACAATTACTTCTAACAGAACTAGATTGCTTAATATAGGACTACGTAATATAAAAGTGTCATACTATCTAAAATATCTGATTTATCAGGATTTTTCACATTTATATTTTTTGCACAAAGCATTTTAGTTTATTTTCCCTTCAGTTTATTCTGATTTTATTTCTCCTTTAACAAGGCTAATGTAAATAGGTAAATCAAAAGTTTACACCTCAAACTCCGCCTCATAAATAGTCTGTCTTTAAAGCTAAAAACTCGATTTTTTACGCTACAATATCTTAAAGTAGAGATAAACACTTCCCAGAAACGCATCAATAGGAGCATTAATGGAAGGTAGAATCAGTCTGCGAATCGTGGATTTTTAACAAAACTTTCGTTCCAAAAAATACTTTCAGGAGATTCTGATAATTGAGCCATCCGAAGGGAATTGATAGCTTTATTATCTTTACGATAATACAGTTCGCTTAGGAACAAGTACATCAAGAGTAAACCAAGGTTTCTCTCATTGTTTTTGCCCCTGATAATAGCTTTTTTCTCAAAAAATGAACAGGTAAATCCGATCATCTATCCAAAGATATTTTCTTCGGTGATAAGTCTTAAAAAGAATGCTTTGGCGATATTTCTCTCCTTTGCTTTAAACTTTACTTTCAGCGCTATAAAGATTTTGTATCTGGTCATTTTTCAGTTCCGTTTTAAAGGTGGAATCGGCAATGTTGTACACTTTCTCTATCATTGATATTTCATCTTCCGGATGAAGTTCTATACTCGTCAGATATATTAACGTATTATTCCGTAGATTTCATCACTGTCAATGTTGAAAGTAGCTTCAAAGTCAGATTTCATTCACAAAATATCCTAATGTAAAAATCCAAACTTGAACCATTGATATTGCTAATCGTTTCATTTCAAAGATGTCATATTAAATATCGTAAGTTTTGTTAAAGGATTCTAAGGTATTAAGTACTGATCATTACTTTTCAAATCTATAGGGTTTATTTAAATAGTTTAATTTTAGTATAACTTGTATTAAGATAAAATCTTTGCATTTTAAAATAAAAATGACTCTCTTGAATATTCCAACTATAGAACATCGAATCATCTATCTGTACAATCATTTTGAAGATATTCGGCTTTAAATTATTTGATTTATGGAGATTCAATTGCTTAATTTAGTTTAAACCATTACCATGTTCCTATGCTACAGCAATGTAAATGCAATGAAGTATTAATAATAATATTCCGCAGTAAAATTATCAAACAGTTGTTTTACTTTTTTCAATACGGACATTTATATCACAGAGTGATGGACAAAAATGCAAATGAAACATTTCAGTGATTCGATACAATAGGGTGAATCCATTCAAATTCAGGCAATAGGAAATAAAATGTTCACCTCACCACTTTCGATTTTTCTAAAAATTTAGTATATGGTGACAAGTGGCGTATGTTAAACTACGCCATGTTTATTTTTCGCAAAATAATTTTTTTTCATGGAAATACGACTTTAAAAGGCGGTAAAAATATTCAATTTTACTTTTCAAGAATGTCGCGTAGCACTTAAAATTTCGCTACGCTTAAATTATTAGAGATAAACTTGTTTTGTTTTTTGCTAGTGATACTTAAATCTACTGTTCGTAATAATAAGTAAAAATATCTTTTAAAATTGAATTAGTTTTATAACGGTTTGGCACGGAACTTGCTGAAGTTTGGTTAAGATTTAATAAAAAAAGCCATCTTTAAAATTTTTGGAACGTTTTGTGTAAGTTCATTAGAATGTTGTTTGTTAATGCAGTACCCTATATAGCTAATACAATTTCTCAAAGATTGATTTTTAAGAGCCTTCAACGTAAGATATCATCGAAATTTCAACACTAACGCGCACTCAACGAGCGGGGTCAACTGTATTCCTCCACTAGTAAGTGAGCGCTTGAATCTCCTCAACCTTTTTTGCTCAAGCACCTTTTTTGATGCGATATTTTAATATGATTCATTATTTCTATACATATATCAATAAAGTGTATGGAACTAAGATTTTTGATAATCCTATAATTCTACTGTTAATAGTTTTAAAAAAGAAATCAGCCAAACTAATTATTTATCGCGGAACTTATTATAACTAATTTCTAATTATTTACCGCGGAAATACTTGGGCTGCATATTGCTTCAGGACTTTGTATTAAAATTTTCACTTGGTAATAACTTTTTCACTTGCACCTGCTGCAACAAATTATAAAATAAAGTTACAAGATATATACTATTCTGAAGGCTCTAATAGTGCTGATTGTTTATATTCAACAAACAGCTGCTTTTTATCCACCTAGCTGCTCACATGAGGAAGATTATTTTAAGTAGTGAAAGAGTAGGTTTTTAATGTACCAATCATAGTCATGATTGGTACATTAAAATACCTTTGCCTTTGTCTAATTATATCTTATTCCTATACATTTTAAATCGTTTAGCATATAATACTCATTTACTTTTAATTCATTATTGGGTATAATTCATTCTGGGATTTTTTGTGAAATTAATCTCAAACGAATCAATATATTAAAAAGCAATTTCATGGTTTTAGCAGAGACAAATAAATTTAGTTGTCTTTTTATGGAGGAAGGCACATGAAAATTTTCCTGCAACGTCAAAAACTAGTTTTTAAATAACTAACAAGTTCACTCTTGTTGAAAGTTTTATATTGGTGTGTTCATATAACAAAGTCGGCAACTTTTTATACTCAAAAATCCGATCTCCTAGTATTGTAACATGAGAGTGCAACTTTTCAAAAATCGAGGATGATTGAAAGTAAGCTTATTTACTTATGAAGCTGTATTTAGTTATGAATTGCATTCGTGAAGTTCGACATTGAAATATTTATTTATTGAAGTATCCGTTGAATGCTTTCTTGGAGTTGAATGTGGCAGAAAGCACAGATTAAACACTTTCGTCGTATTTAACGAATTTCTCAATTTATTTTAATTAATATTTCATTTAACGTAACTAATATTCAAATTAGCAATTTTCTTATTGTTTTAAGTAAATAAAAATGTATATGATTATTTTATCTGCGATGTGAAATATATTACTAGCTTCGTAATTTTTCTTATCTGCAATTTTAGAACTGTTTTATGAGGATTTTTAGGGTATTGCATTTTATGCTATTAGCTTCAGTACTGTTTAAATGTTTTAATATAGTTATAGGAATTTATTAAAATTTTAAATATGTAGTTTATTAATCTGATCCTTTCTATCAAAACAATGACAGTGTATTTTTTAAATTTGGTTTTGTAGTGAGATGAACAGCAAAATTATATGTTTGTGAAATTCTGTGTACATAATTTTGTGATAGATAATTTATTCAAATGAAGTAAATACTGTAAATTATTATTCAAATTATTCGCTTAACGTTGAATAACAAATTTTTTTATGCAAATACAGAAAGCGTTGTTCAATCTGGCTGAAAGGGAATCCAGATTTAATTTAGGAATTTCGAAAACCTTTTCATTCTTTTATAGGGAATTTGATATGCGCTTAAGGATTTTTCGTACTTCGAAAGGGAATTTGGCGGTATTTCATTATTTTCTGATCGCGTCGGGTTTTCTCTCTGATCAGGGTCAATACACAAAATAACTTATTTAAGCTTAACTGTTCAAAAAGTGCTCACTCTCTGATAGAATGTTTATATAGGAAATTAGAAAAATAATTAGATTTTTAAAAGTTAGCTTTTTAGAGAAAAAATAATTTAAAATTCATCAAATTGAAAAATTCATATTTCCAATACTATTTATGTACCACTAATGAAATTAGTATCAATAGTTGCTCTAGTCTTGTAATTGTTTTGAAAAACCAAATTGGATTATCTTAAATACTTTAGGAGATATGCGATTTTTAACAAGGTGATGTACGCTAAGAAAAATAAATATTAATTTGTGACGTCACTTTCACAGCCCTGTATCTCAAAGAAAAAATTTTTTTCGAGATTATAAAAATAAGTTGATTCAAGGTGGCCCAAAATGTACCTGTATGCAAAATATCATTTGATTCGAATGTGATGAGGCGAACAGCCTTCCTGGATTTGAATGGATTCACCTAATAATGATTTTTTAATACATGCAGTAAAAATTTTAAACGCAGGTTATATTAACAATTTCTTGTGAGTATAATTTTATGTAACTTAATCAAAGTATTGCTATCAACTGATAAACGAACGAATAGATTTTTTTAATATATACTTCTTTTGCCTTTACCAAATCTCATGAGGCTTTGGGAAATATTTCAATGACATTCGAAAATAAACAGAAAATGTTGCTTTTATAAGTGAAAGGTACTATTCGCAACGAATTTAAGATGAAACACTGTTAGGCCTTAAAAATTGTTTTATTTCGATATTTTCTTTGTGAAACTTGGATAAATCGTAGATGTTTTAAATATTTTTATCGTCACAAATAAATATACATGTGCAATATGGTTCCTTTTCTGGAAATTGTTAACCCAGCGAAGTTTTAGAAAATGAATTTCAATTTTTGTTTTATATTGCAAATTTATTTCGTATTTATCTTGCTGATCACATGTTTTATTTTATTCCAAATGCAACAATTTTAGTCTATCAAAAATAATGTAAATTTGTATCGTTTATTAAAAACACTTTTTTGAGAATCAAAATATTTATTAAGTTCATTAAATTTAAGAAGTGTTTTGCTATTATGCGCGTCAATTAATATTAGAAATGATGCATAGTTTCCTTGTTATAAATTGTACAGAAATGTATATGTCTGCTTGTTTTTATGTCATACATTCCCACTATGTGATACAAATTCCAGTAGAGATATTTCATCAGATTAAAATGTGTACAGATTGTTAATATTGTCTTCATTTCAGTTATTTCGGGCATCGTTTCGACTGTCTCTTTCTGAATGTATATATAATGACGAATAAAAACATTTTATCATGCAAATCAATATTGCGTATATTTAGTGCTTCGGTTTGTTACCACACACTATCTCACATTATCAAATTGTATCAAGGATTCAATTCCTGAAACTGATATTATCCCTCTGAATATTGGGAATATACTGCAACATGTAGTTTCCTAAACAGGTATGGAATGATTCCAAATAAGCTTTAACCTTCGACCAATTGAAAACTTCCTGAGATTCTGTCAACCAATAAGCTTAGCTATTTATAGCCATAAAATGTGAATTATTAGGTCAGGTAGCGAATAGGTTTTCTATGAAAACTCCTAAAGGGAAAACTTAATTCTATAGCTGTTGGTCGGACACCTTACTAGTTAACATCTTTGTATTCTGTAGCATAAAGATATTTCTAAATTTGTCAAAATATGCGAAAGTTATTTACATCTGGAGTTTTAGACAAAGGATGTTCAGTACAAATTGTATGAATCAATAAAGTAAACAATACATAAATTAACACTTCTGCAATAGGGATTATAGTTATGTGGAATCGATAAGGAAGGAAACGTTGTTTCAAAACTTCTTGAACGAACGTCAACCCTCCATGTGGTTTCAACGAGATATCTCGTCCATCAAGATCTGACCAATTTTGTTAATAGCGAGATATCTCGTCATCAAGATATCGCCGATTTTTTTTATGATGACGAGATCTGGTAAGTTTAGCTAAAGACGAGATACCTCGTGGAGACTACCACCAGGAGGGTTACTCACTAAAGAATATATCCGCATGGGTACTTTTTAGGGCTCGATAGATTGGCCAGGATGGACCCGTCACTTGGCCACCACGATTACCAGATTTATCATGCCTTCATTTCTTCCTCGGGATGATGCTTAAAAGGCATCTAGTACGTAAACCTCCATTGACTTCGAAACATATCCGTCAACTCAGTCAAGAATGCATTACTGTCAGTGGTCACAGCTTTGATCATCTACTGTGAGACTAGAACTACCCTCAAGCTAAAATTCGGAATGATAGAAATGTTGTTTACATACTTTTATTGTCTTTCTTCTCTACCCCTTAGTGTAAACGTCTGGCAAATCCGGAGAGTATTATCAGACATACATCCCTTTGTGAACACGGCTTAAGTTTAAGGAAGTTTTTTAACACCCACTATATATGTGTGCCTTGATAGAAAAAGGGCCAATGTCCATTTCACAAGTTTTTAATTACAGCTGATTTAGTAGGGTTTTTCAATTTTCAATACACCAGTATACAAAAGTACTTTCTAAAGTTTTTATTATATCATAATATATTGACAGGAGGATATTGGCACTATTTTCTAGCATAACTTTCATTTTGAAGTGATTGGTAGGCATAACTTAGTCAGCGAATTTAGACTTAGGCCCTTTTTCTGGCATGGTGCAGATATATATATATATATATATATATATATATATATATATATATATATACTCTGAATTTTTTAGGCAGAGACAAGTAAATGTATTGTATAAAGTTAATCGAAGATATATTTACATATTGAAATACCCATTCGTCTTTGAGATTCATTGTGAATATATTTTAAGCTTATCTTCAATTATATTTATATTCATTTTATTCCGTACATCCTTTAACATTGAAGCCGAAACATTAATGCATTGCATTAGAAACTAAGAATGCATTTTATTTCCCTTGAAATCATATAATTTTGTCTTGAACGAGTATCCAGCTTAAACCGAAACTTACGAGTGTAAATTCGAAATTCGTGTGTTTTTAAATTATCTGATATGTTTACCTAATGGAAAGGTTGTAAGTTGACACATGCATAATTAATCCCATATATAACAGTCATCAAAATATATAGAGGTATATCTCTCATAATCCACTTACATATCTCTATTTTCTGTACTCTATTTTTGAATCGGTACTTTGGTGCCAAGTGAAATAAAATATTTGAACGGCAAACTAACCTTGAAAATAATACATAATAATTTATTGCTTTTGAGGTGTTATTTTTTTCAAAGAACTGTGTAATTAATAGTGATCTAAAGGTGGTAGCAACTGATTAGTTTAATAAAGGCTCTAAATAAGAAACATCAAGCAATTCTTAGTGTTCTTATTACGTTAGCTAAACCTACTTCATTTTATCACTTTATTCCTCAAAGACATGTGATTGATTTGCATAACACATTTGGGTTTAGTAATCCTGCTTTTAAGAGTAATGATTGTATAAAATCTACTTACCTATTAAACACAATATTAGTATATCGTCGGCTTAGAGCAGAACTCATTAACCGACATTTTTTCGGAGATATTAAATGCTTATTTCCACAATTATGAGAAATACATTCTCATACTGTAATCTGTTTTAAAATCTATAATACCATCAAAATGTTTATAATTTTGATTTCTTGGACTAGTTAGTGAATAGTTAGTCTTTAAATATCCGTACAGTACAAAATTTGTTTTGTCAATTAACGAGTTTCTTTTCTAAGCCGACGATATTAAGTCCTAAGAAACTTGCATCTTTAATCATCAATTCATGCATCTAGGCAAGTTTTTAAAATGTTAGTTTAATCGTATGTCGGTTTGACAATCTTTAGTTCTAAGAGTTAGGAAGCATGCTTCCATTTTGAATGTCTGCGCAGAGAGCTGAAGTCTGCATTCCTTTAATAAGTTGCACAATACTGCAAGGTGTATAGGGAGATTATTGCAAAATTTGTCTAAAAATGATAAAACAAACATTTATAAAGAATATAAAAGAAAATGAAAAATGTTTTATAAGAAAAGACTGCTCACGAATTATATTTCACATAGAATAATAATTATTTTTAAACTCATTATTAATAACGAATATGTCACCTCAACGAGAGAGCTGTTGCCATGAAATCAGAAGAATTTTTCGCAGAGCAAAAAATAATTGCATACTTATAGTTAGAAAACGAATGCAGCTGAAGCATTAAACAGCTCATTATGGTTTTGATCCGTGAGATGGGAATAGTACAAAAAAGGGGGCGGCTTTTTACGCATTAAAACCCTCTTGTTTAAAAATTAATCTTGATTTTCCAAATGACTTATTTTACATTTTAATCCCTTCTTTTAATTTTTGCAGACCGTGAATTCTTTTTTTTTTCGGAGGAAGATTATGAGGCTTTTCAGACGTGCTGCTTAATGGGATACATTTGGATTTTGCAAACGATTATTTTTATCATTATTATTATAGTGAAAGGGCAACGGTCCTTTTCCGAGATTCGCATTCGATGTTTTCTCCCGAAATAAAGAGATTGGCAGTTAACTTTTATATTAATTAGCAAGACGGGTTTTAAAATTTTAAATTAATTAAGAGAGATGCATTAAATGTCGGATTAGACGAAAATAAGGTCGGTTATTTTATTCTCGGAATTTTTTTAATATAGAAAAGCTTTTTCAGATTTAATTATAATAATTTACTAAAACTTCAAAAGGGTACTGAGGAAGAATTCAACAAAGAAATTTTTCTAATGTAATGGGATCTTTTACTATTTATTTTTTTTATTTTATTAACTTCGTATGTTATGCATTAGCTTTCAAATTGAAGTGGAAATTTTAGAGAAAATATAAGGAAAACTGGCAGCAAATAAATGTAATTGGCTTGTACATATGTTACTTATGTTGTTACTTGAACAAGAAAATACTCTATTAGCAATAACAGAAAACCTTTTAATTAATAATTCTGGAATCAACCCATCTTAATTTTGCAGTTGTTTCACTAGAATTTAATTCAGATAATTATGCACTTTCATTAATAGAGATATTACCCATTAATACTAATATATCTAAAAACTACATCTAATCTTATAAAGTTAAATGCTAAGTAGTAATAAATAATTTAATGTTCACTGCCAAAAAGCTTTAAAAAATGATTAGTAGATGAAAAACAGCGTGATAAAACTGGTCTATCCTATTTCGATGGAACAAAAGTTTTCTATCCGAAACTAATTAAGATATTTTTAAGTTTGGGTTCTATAAAATTCATTATAAGCCAGCATGTCTCACTTTCTTGAATTATGTAAAAAATATATAATACGTAAAAAATAAAATACTTGCATATTTATAAATATAAAATACATATTATATTTAAAATTGTATTTAGAATACATCTGTTTTCATAGTTTCCATGTTTTTATCTGAACTTATATGTGAAAAATGTAACAACGCTGCGTTCTTATATAAAATATCAAGACAATGAACGATGCAAAGATAAACAATATAAATATGCGCCAAGTGGAATATGGCATGAAAAATTTATTTTTGCAAGGAAAAGGGGGTTTAAATGTTATTAAAATGTATACTTAACTTGAGGGATTTTCTTATTTTGTAACCACTTTCAGTTCTTTGAATTCAAAAGCCATCAATAACACTGTTTCTGAACAAAATAAAGAAGTTTACCGAAAGCTTTCATAATCAATTCATATTAAGAATAATTCATTTAAATAATTAACTTACAATTTCTCATAATTAAATACTGAGAAAAATAATAGCAATGGACAAGCAATTTGGGTTAAATTTGATTTTCTTTACAAAATGGCCATGGGAAGATTGACCAGTGGGCTAATTTGATCAATGAAGTTTAATTCTTTACTCTATACTATTACAATTCTAACATATTTAAAAATAATGAAACATTAAATGTTGTAGCAATATTTGAATTCATTTAATAAAAAATCAATTGGCACTTTATTTTAATTCCGATATAATTTTTTGTCCTTAAAAGGATTTTTACACCTTTAAAGCTACTCTACGTTTATTGTACTTACAATTTATGCTTGAATAATTTTGAATTCTATGAACATATATATAAATGAAATGTATTTAATTTCTTTTCCAGAATTGAATTTTTACTGCCCAGGTCAGGCTTACCACGACTCAAATCTACCTTATTGAGAGAGATTTGACCCATCTGAATGGGTTTTAAAATAACAAAGTATATAAAGCATATATACATTTCATTGTCAACTCGTCTTCGTCGTTTCTCAAGGTTGTTGGTCAGCCCTTTTCCTCCTCAAATTATCCCAAGAGATCACGTTTCAAAACAAATAAAATTATTACTTTCTAATTGAATATTAAAAAATTGATTTTCATTGTTTATTGTTTTTAGTCACTGTATCAATGGACTGAATACACTTATTCGGCTGGATGTAGTTTGGATTCCCCTGAATTAATGCTAGCTTTTAATTTTAAAAAAATTCGGCAAGTATGCTGTTTTAGGAACTACACACATTTATTAAATAATTATTTACCTAACTCATGCATAGATGGCAGCACCAAAAGTTATTCGATGCTTTAAAAGTTATTTGAAGTGTGAAAACATTTATCGGATAACAAAATGAGATCATTCACAAAAACAGAATATTTTTCAAAAAATGTTTGTTTGCAAAAATATGTGTTTGTTTCTCCTCATTTCGAGTTATTTCTCTATTTTGAATTATATTAATACGTAATTCGTTATTTCCACGTTCGGTGTCTGTTATGTGACCCCACTACGTGCAAACGGCTAAATATATTTTCATGAAATAAAATTTGTGTACTTGGAGTGGCTGGGCTAAACAGCGTCAGCCTGTCCTCCCCTTTAGCGTCTGATTTTGTGTTTGTATGATTGTGTAAGTACCCCATCAAATTGATTTATATACACTGCTGGCCACCCAAATTGCAACACCAAGAAAGACAAGAGATATCACAACAAAATTTATTTTGTAGATAACATGTTGACCAAGTATCAAATGATTAAATTTATAGACTTCTGTGAAGTGTGGTTCCTGCCAAAATCAGTAGCCAGAGTAGCCATCAGTAGCCAGCTGTTCAGCATCCTCTCTCCACGGTGTCTCCAGACTCGAATCCGACCATCGTGGTGTTGCAGACAGAAGCGTGACTCGTCAGTAAAGACAATTTCATTCCATTCTGCCGTCCACATCCTTCTTTCATCGCACCATTGGCGGCGGAAACGTCTGTGGTTCTGCGTCAAGGATAGACGAAGCAATGGACGTCTTGCGGACAGACCACTCTGCTGTAAACGGTGTCGAATGGTACGCGCAGACACTGGATGGTGCGGTACAGACTGAATGTGCTGTGCTATGGTTCGTGATGTGGCTGAGCGATCCGTCACTGCCATACGCACAATATGCCTGTCATCACGTGAAGTGGTGCACTGAGGTGGATGCGATCGAACACGTCGGTCCGTCGTACCCTCCTGCATCCAACGATCACATATCCGCATTACAGTTGTTTGGTTTCGTCCAACACGACTACCGGTTTCCCTGAAGCACAATCTCGGTAGGCCACTATCCTTCCTCTGTCGAACTCGGATACTTGATCAAAAGATGATCGCTGTTTTCTACGAGGCATAATTGATCGTTTTTTTTTTTAAAACCACAAGAAAAACACAATTGCCGTACTTGAAATCGTCGAAATCTCCAAGCCTTAAATAGCGCTTTGAAGTGGCGCCACAGGCACGCGTGATGTGCGTCTGCGCTGAAATTCTAATCATTTGCATATCTCACCTCCGCTAATGCATGTTGTAAATTTCATATTATTTGCATGCTTCCTTCAGGGTGTTGCATTTACGGTGGCCAGCAGTGTATTTTCATACGATGTTAAATATTTTATGAAACATATTCTAACAGTGAATACGGTATCAAAATTTCCTTTGCTTACTTTTTTAGGCAAGTTTCACGCTGAAAAGGCAATACCCATAGCTAAACCAACCTTAATTTGGCAGTATTGTAAAAGAGAATGTAAATTGAGCTTTGCTATTCCTCAGATTATTTTACCAGTACAGCTGGAAAAGCAATTATTTTTACCAATATTTTAATTCTAATACTTTACTTATTTTGAGCTTATTTTTACTTGTCAAATGTAAATAAATACCGAGTATTTGGAACAGAGGATCATAAAACATTCACTTTTGCACGAGCTTAGCAGAAATGTTATGTCCAATATTGCTAAAAACTGTTCATTTCTGGACGGAATGTGTAAATTTAGACCAATTTTCCTCAAAAGTCCATGGTTTAACACACAGGGTTGTAGAATTCCGTTTTATGGAAATAAGTAAAACATACAACACAAAATCTTTCGAACCAAGACTGGTAGCTAATAGAATTTATGAAAAATATTTTAAATTTTTGACTTAAATTTCCTTTACAAAACGATTAAACACATTTAAAATTGCATTTCTTTTCCACGTTTGAAATAAAATTGTTTTTATTGAATGCTGCACTTAATAGGCATGTAACACCATCATTCTCATTCTAAACACACACAAGTACGTGGTTTCCATAAAAATAAATAAATATCTGAATCGAAGAAAGTGCTTTAAAGTATAGCACGTGCTAAACGAAATGGAAACTCGTGTTCCTTGTTCAAGTGCAGTAATATAAGTTTCTGATTTTTTGGCTTGGAAATAATTTCGCATTTTAACATTTTGTTCTATTTTTAGTTGTAAGTTGTAGCAACTATGCGAGATCACGAGGTAAAAAAGGATCGCGAATTGGTATTTTAGAACAACTTTTTTCAGCAGAAGTTTTATTTCGCTCTGTTTTCTGAGGTTGTAAGTTAAAAAAAATAATTTTTTAATAAATTGTAGTTCCTATTCATCACACGCAACAATATCCCATCAAAGAATTCAATTTTGAACTGCATGCAAATTAGAGCAAAACAAATTTTAAGCGGAACTTTGACGATATTGAAAGAATATTAACGTCAAAAGAAATCCGAACTAGGACTTATGAAATGTCGAAAAGAATAAAGTAGATAACCTTGACTTTCATTGTAGTGGCAGAAGGTCATGGCTGTCTACTTTACGAGTGGAAGTTGTATTTAACCAGCTTGTTTTTTTTATATCTGTTAAAAGTTTGTTGAAAACAGTGATTTTCCTTTGTAGAAAACGCTTTCAAATCAATCATTTTTGGAAAAAAGGCAATGCATTGCCTTTGCTTTGTCCGTACGAAAGACATTCCATTTTAGAACAAGTTCTTTTGTCCCCACTAAATGGAATTTTCAAGAAAAATGTATTCGCATTTAAAAAAATAAGTCACGAATATCTTATTAAATTAAAATGTAATCTTTTCTTTAAAGATGAAATTCGAAAATGTATTCCAGGTGCAAGAGTGCCATAAGTAAAAAAAATATGGGAAGGAAAACTATGAGTGCTAGACTATTCGACGTAGATTCATCATTTTTACGATTTCAGTTACGGTAATTTTAAAGGAAACGAACTCAAGAAGAGGCATTTATTATCAACCCCAAACTCGAAATAGAATTAAGTGTTAGTCACCCTTCGTAATTTTGTCTTATGAAAGGAATGCGATGTAATTGTGCATGTGTAATTTGATGGATATATACGAATGCGATTTGCGTTCAAAGTAAGTTGTAGAAATTATAAAAATGTCGGAAAGATGTTAAAAAAATTATTTTAAGCAGACCAGCATACGATCTTCCCTTGGTATATATCCTTGGATGTTTTTCGGAATACGGTCGAGTATATATTTCTTAGTTACATAATAATCCTTGTTAAAATGTTTATATTTTGCATGTTCTTAAAAAGATACTTCATAGTCAAAGAGAGCCCAAAGATTATATTTTCAGAGGAATAAAAATGCACTATGGATATAGAGTACAAAAAGATTTCCTAAATATTATATAGATATATAAACTAAACATAACATATATTTGAGATTTTACTATACTTCTTGTATATTTCAAGGTTTAAAATCACTGTCTCCTCTTCTACGTTTCATTCCGATTTTTTTTTTAATATTTAATCGTTTTTCACATTTCTTAATTAATATTCCACTAGTTAAAGATAACTTCATCCGAGAGAAAAATGTTTTTTTTCTGGATATTCTACAGGACATTTAAAACAAATTATTATATTTCTTCTACCGTTAGCAAGACAATCAAATGCAGGAACAAATGTAAGAAATGTGATATAACAGTATGGAAAAGTTAAATGAGTCACATTTTCAAACCACAACTGTGTTACATTCTTCTAAAGTAACATTTTTGCGATATGTTGCAGCACGACTGGTGTTGACAGCATTTTTGTAACATGCTACACAGTAAATAATGAGAACATAAGTTGCAGAAAGTGTTACGAACTAACCTATTTGACTATCTGGAATATCTATATCAAATACTGACAGTTTTCTTACGTTCTCAATAAATGTAAGTATTTATATAGCTAAGTTTCTCTTGGTGTGTTTCAAGTTCTCTGAAACATGTATAACTTAATCAAGAGTTAGTTGCTTGTTCTGGCTAATATAATTTGACTTCTTTGTGGGTCAGTAAAGATTACACTTTTTTCATTTAAAATAAGGAAATTACATTGAATGCTATATACAATGTATATAACACATCTGGTAAATGTATAATGTACTTTAACCAGATGTTAATCAATTACATGTCTCAAACAGCAGTTATTATTTTTATTCATTACCAGATAGCATATGATGCATTTGTAACATTTCTTTTCCATGCTCTCATTACAGTTCATTGCAGAAATTTTGTAATCTTAACTGCTGAATTGAGTTTATCTAAAAATAAAATACGATTCTCACTAAATTATCGTTTGGTTAAAGACGTCTTATAATCACCCAACAAATTAAACACCCTCTCATAAAACAAATAATCCTCTCATAAAACAAAATATCTGTGTGAAAACGTTGTAGATTTTTTACGAATTCTACGAGCAAATGGAAAATTGGATGAAACGCTTTGCTAGGTTCTTTCACAAACTACATAAAATTCCGCCTTCGCTTAAATGTTTATATTCCCCAAGGTCATGATTCTCTCGACCAAGCTAAATACATATAACACACTAGCAATCTGTGAGTTGTAGGCGGCGCAGGTTCGATTCCTCCTTAGGTGTATTTCTCTTTTCTGTGTCAGTACAAACTTACCCTGTATGTTCATTACTTGATATTGTCTGTCTTGTGTCTGGCACAGCATGGCCAAATATGACCCTTGATTCATAAAAACCCAACAAACCCAATCCCGTCATGTGGCATTGTTACGGGCATAAATTACCAATTGTTTACCACTCAGGGTTATGGGCAAATAAACTAAAAATATCTTAACTTCCGTACACGTTCTGAAGTATTCCAATAATAAGTCCTTCTGAGGATTTACCTTCGCTTTTTCGGTCAAGCTACAGAACTTTCCAGAACAATTCATGCTACAAAGGTTTGTCATTATCCCGCACTACTAAAGCCTTCGAAAATGCAAGTTCACGGACCTTTCGAAGTCAACATCTGAATCTGTAATATCCTTCTAGAAAAACTGGACTGCTGGCTGTTACATTTTATCTTGAGAAAAATACACGTCCCGTTTAGAAGATCGGAAGAAATTTCTAGAGATTATAGACACGCAAACCGCAAAATGAGCTTATTGTTACATTGAGGCACGATTGTAATGATAGGTCATTTTACTCCGTAATGATAGTTAATAAACCGACAGCAGTTTTCGGAGAAGAGGACGAAGTTTCGAGCAGTCATCCGGTCATAATGCAAAGATTTGAATCATGTTGTAGGGGTTTTTCAGCACTTGCATATATGATCCAAGAATCCTTACAGGCAAATGCTATGGGAATCAGCCTGAGAAACGAGTTTCTTTGTGTGTGGAAAACCATCTATAAAAGCGCAGGATACGAATATTGCGTCATGCAATAGCGATGCGTCGTTGAAAACACGGAAATACGTCATTCGTCAATGGCATACTCCAGTTAAATAATGCCAGGTAATCTTGGTCTTTTTAAAATAATCCAACTTTCCTCTTGAGACGATACTATACAGAGAGAAAGGTAGAAAAGTTCGTACACAACTTATAGAGAAGAGTAATACAAATATTATTGACTTTTTAATCAATTGTGAAAGACATCGATTTCTAAAATTTTATCAGTTTGTTTCCCTTCGCATTTGAAGTGTATAAGCAATTTAATATGAATCAATTTTTTTTTATTTCGGTCTTCTAAACATTTACCAATTAGCAGTTTTTAAAATTCCATCAAACGTTTTTTCATTTGGTATTGTTATGGCATGAGTAATAATGCCACATGAAAAACGATTTGAACAACTATTTTTTATTTTACATTCATAACAATATTTTTGGTGTACTTATTCCAATACACATGAAATACACTAGCAATACACATCGATCACAAAAGAAAAATTCACTTTTATATCGAAAATAATTAACAATTCAATTTTTAAAAAGTATGTCAACATTTTGATACTTCTACTCCTTAATATTTTCGATATATATTTTCCTCTTTATCTTCCTTGAAGTGTTTCCAACACTTTTGTGCTTGAATTTGCATGTACTATTGCAATTTATTTTTGTACAAATATTTTTATAACAAACGCTAAAAATAGTAAAAACGATCACATAATTGATTTTTATCAATTTTTTAAAATTAATTATTTATCTTAATTTTTATTCCATGCACCTTATTTAATGCGTCATAAAAATAACCACAAAACGTCAAATCTTTATATTTGTTATAAAAAAGCCTTTGTATTTTCATAGCAACTTAGTTATATAAAACAAAAGCTGAGAAAAAGAAGTTCACTACTGACATTCGATGGAGAAACTAATAACTTGCTAAATAATCTAGCTACCTCTGAAAGTTGGCACACACATATTTTTAAAGTTGTACAATTAATATAAGATAATAAAAGACTGCGATATTTTGGCCATTTTTAGGGTACTTTATCCTCTTAAAAGTTAGACAGTTTAATTTATTGATACACAGCTGTATGAAAATTCATTTCTTTATTTTAAGAGACTTTTCTAAATATTATTCTATCTTTCCAGACTTCAATTTACTATTTATTGAAAAGATTAGAGTGGAAATGTACACCCTAGAGGGAGAATGTTTATGATTAGGATACTTTTTATTTACTAATTGTTTATTTCTATTACTAAATGGGTAAATAAAGGTTTTTATAAATCACAGAAATGGGATTTTTGTGTTTGGTATTTTTAATTTGATAAACGCCTTTATTGAAGACAATTTTTGTACAACAGTGCTTTTGTTTCATTTTTCTTTTGCAACAGGACTATTATAAAGATATACACATGGCCCCGCGTTACAATTACATCTTATACGCCCGAAAGAACTCGATTGGCATCGATCATTACCAAGCTATTGCAATTGAAGCCAAAAATAAACAGATATTTACTTCGAAAGCCTCCATTTCAGCTCCTGCACAGTTTGACTCTTTCAGCATTAAAGAATTTAATGTGTGTCTAACCTACAATCACCACTTGGAATTTTTTAATATGAGTTACGTTGTGAATGCTTGGTTAAGGAAAGCGTACTTTAAAATCTAGGAGGACGATGAGTCTACGTTCCATAGAATTTTTCCTTATATTAGTATTTTCCAAAGCAAATATCATCGAAGAACGTTTGTTTGTGGTGAAGGATGCTATTTCCTGAGAACGCCAAGCGTTAAGACAGATAAACTACACTCTTACTGTTTTACAAGCAAATCACGAGTTAGTCCAGACTCATGGGAATTTTTTTACATCCAATTTCTGATTTCGAGTGTTCAGGGGTCAAGGGATCCTGCCACGTCGTCACCAGAGCGACTTCTTTCTCTTCCTGGTTAAATCCCCCATTGGGCCCAAATTCAGAAGTTAGTTAATTGCTTCGGCGGGAATGAAAACACTGAAACCATGAATGGGATTTCCTCTGAATTTAATAAAACAAATCCACTCATATATTCCAGTAAAGCCACTGTATACTAGCTTTTTCAAGCTGTTTCAGGTCCACTGTTTGTGATCTATGATTACCAACCATAGGAACTTTAATGGAATGGGCCCCAAAACCCGAGTAGAATGAGATACAAGTGTAAGATACGAGCCAATGAATTAGGGATTTGTAACATTATCTCACTCTTGTATTCTGTATATATTGTGAATATATTTTTTTTGCCTTACTTATTTATCCGAGAAATCAGATAAAAGGAAAGTTCTTTTGTTTCTTCCCCAATTTATTTATTCCCATGAAGGGTCTTAAGAACAAAAAGGGGGTGTAAGAGATATAATCAGTCCTTTCGACTCCTATCTACAAATCTTGGTTTCGATCCTTCATATGTAATTTGTATATTTCTCTCCCTTTCTCTCTCTTGAACAAATATATTTTATCAGAGTTTTTTGAAAACCAAGTAAATTTTATTGAGACAGTCTGTTAAAGGAGTTTGCCTACAGCAGTTCTTAACCTTTTTACCACTACGCATCCCTAATGTGCACCTGTGATCCGCTTTCTCGTGTTGAAATTCTCGTGATTCGTGGCTCGTGAGTCAGTCATCGCTAAAAATTAATTTTAATCGTAAGTTTAGATAAATGATAATGACTAGTAAGTGAAGTAAACCATTAATGCTACAGCATTCATTCAATGGAACCATAAAATTCAGAATCCAATCTAATCATTCAAGGGAACAGTCAAATTTCCAAATTTTATTTCTTAGGATAATTGATGTTCACTTATGATATTAGCTTTTTGGTGTGTTTATTTGCTTTAAAGTTGATATAAAGGTAGCTTTGAGATCCTTAAAGAATGTGGGGTCTCTTATGGAACAACAATAAATGTACTTTATAACATTTATATTCTTATCAGAAGTTGTAAAATCGAGGCATACTTCAAGTAATGCCACTGAAATTATAAATCATTCTTTTTTAAGTTAAATAAATTCAGAAGTTATTATTTAGTTTGCACTAGAGTAAACTTTACGGTAGAGCGTTTCTGCAGTAAATATCTCCATTCTGAAATTGCTTATATTTTTTATTGATTATGACATAGAACATAATAAAATATTAATTACTTAATCGCGCGCGAATTTAAGATTTGATAATTCTTATCGAACTTACAAAACCGTTACTTTCATATTGTGTTTGTTGCATCAGAAATGGTCTTTGCGGGTCGTTTGTACAACAGGAATCTCTGAAGATCAATAATTATGATTCACTGATCTATCACTAACCTGAGCACGGATCTTCTAATCTAAACTGAGCACGGATCTTCTAATCTAAACTGAGCACGGATCTCTCAATTTAACCTGAGCACGGATCTTCTAATCTAAACTGAGCACGGATCTTCTAATCTAAACTGAGCACGGATCTCTCAATTTAACCTGAGCACGGATCTTCTAATCTAAACTGAGCACGGATCTTCTAATCTAAACTGAGCACGGATCTCTCAATTTAACCTGAGCACGGATCTTCTAATATAAACTGAGCACGGATCTTCTAATCTAAACTGAGCACGGATCTCTCAATTTAACCTGAGCACGGATCTTCTAATCTAAACTGAGCACGGATCTTCTAATCTAAACTGAGCACGGATCTCTCAATTTAACCTGAGCACGGATCTTCTAATCTAAACTGAGCACGGATCTTCTAATCTAAACTGATTACGGATCTCTCAATTTAACCTGAGCACGGATCTTCTAATCTAAACTGAGCACGGATCTTCTAATCTAAACTGAGCACGGATCTCTCAATTTAACCTGAGCACGGATCTTCTAATCTAAACTGAGCACGGATCTTCTAATCTAAACTGAGCACGGATCTCTCAATTTAACCTGAGCACGGATCATCTAATATAAACTGAGCACGGATCTTCTAATCTAAACTGAGCACGGATCTCTCAATTTAACCTGAGCACGGATCTTCTAATCTAAACTGAGCACGGATCTCTCAATTTAACCTGAGCACGGATCTTCTAATCTAAACTGAGCACGGATCTTCTAATCTAAACTGAGCACGGATCTCTCAATTTAACCTGAGCACGGATCTTCTAATCTAAACTGAGCACGGATCTTCTAATCTAAACTGAGCACGGATCTCTCAATTTAACCTGAGCACGGATCTTCTAATCTAAACTGAGCACGGATCTTCTAATCTAAACTGAGCACGGATCTCTCAATTTAACCTGAGCACGGATCTTCTAATCTAAACTGAGCACGGATCTTCTAATCTAA
This sequence comes from Meta bourneti, assembly GCA_933210815.1. NCBI lineage: Eukaryota > Metazoa > Arthropoda > Arachnida > Araneae > Tetragnathidae > Meta > Meta bourneti. Next base: position 94,028,382 of record OW119922.1, read on the forward strand.
ACTGAGCACGGATCTCTCAATTTAACCTGAGCACGGATCTTCTAATCTAAACTGAGCACGGATCTTCTAATCTAAACTGATTACGGATCTCTCAATTTAACCTGAGCACGGATCTTCTAATCTAAACTGAGCACGGATCTTCTAATCTAAACTGAGCACGGATCTCTCAATTTAACCTGAGCACGGATCTTCTAATCTAAACTGAGCACGGATCTTCTAATCTAAACTGAGCACGGATCTCTCAATTTAACCTGAGCACGGATCTTCTAATCTAAACTGAGCACGGATCTTCTAATCTAAACTGAGCACGGATCTCTCAATTTAACCTGAGCACGGATCTTCTAATCTAAACTGAGCACGGATCTTCTAATCTAAACTGAGCACGGATCTCTCAATTTAACCTGAGCACGGATCTTCTAATCTAAACTGAGCACGGATCTTCTAATCTAAACTGAGCACGGATCTTCTAATCTAAACTGAGCACGGATCTCTCAATTTAACCTGAGCACGGATCTTCTAATATAAACTGAGCACGGATCTTCTAATCTAAACTGAGCACGGATCTCTCAATTTAACCTGAGCACGGATCTTCTAATATAAACTGAGCACGGATCTTCTAATCTAAACTGAGCACGGATCTCTCAATTTAACCTGAGCACGGATCTTCTAATCTAAACTGAGCACGGATCTTCTAATCTAAACTGAGCACGGATCTTCTAATCTAAACTGAGCACGGATCTCTCAATTTAACCTGAGCACGGATCTTCTAATATAAACTGAGCACGGATCTTCTAATCTAAACTGAGCACGGATCTCTCAATTTAACCTGAGCACGGATCTTCTAATATAAACTGAGCACGGATCTTCTAATCTAAACTGAGCACGGATCTCTCAATTTAACCTGAGCACGGATCTTCTAATATAAACTGAGCACGGATCTTCTAATATAAACTGAGCACGGATCTACCAGTCGAACCTGAATGCATCATTCTCTACCATTTTAACCTTTCAGATCTTCCAGTATAAGCTGAGACTCGAACATTTGTCAAGCTGAGAGCTGATGAACTCTAAGGAGAGCGCTGATTTACCAATCTACATTGATCTGCAAGTCTAAGGTGGGAGCTTATCAACCATCTCATCTGAATACTGATCTATCAGTCTATGCTGGACATTGATGAGAAAATATTAAAAAAGGGGTTCATAATACCGAATAACAATTGGTTGCACAAAAATTGGACATTCGCATAACCCTCCACATACATGCCTCAAAACATGCACTCAGACGAGGCTACTTTTTCCAAATCTCATTGTGTTTGTTTCTAAAAACCGATGTCCGCACCTCTAGCCTTGACGTCACATCTGACGCCGAATCGAAAGTTAAGATTTGCTGGCCAATAGGAGAAACTAATAACTTTCTCTCTCTAGCAGGGGGAGGTAGGTAGTTCAATTGAGGTCACACTGGAACAACACAACGGGCTATTGGCGACGGTCCGGGATCAATCCCGAAGGGAAAGATTCGAGGACAACAAATTGTCATTTTGACCATCGGTCAGATGACGAGTCGGTCACCTGAGCTGACACCCCACACCCAAACTTCCACACCTCGCCAACGTGAGATCAACTGATTTCACGACAGATTCAATGTGCCACATCCCCATGTACACGACGGTCATTGGTTGGATCTAGTTTCGAACTCGCAAGCCATCCGGTTTTTAATCTCAATTCTTCCAACCGGGCTGCCGCTCAACACAAAATTTGGATACATTCGCATAACCTTCAGATGCGCTCTGTATGACGTGCCTCAAAACATGCTCTCAAACGAGGCTACTTTTTCTGTATCCCGTTGTGTTTGTTTCCGAAAACCGATGTCCGAACCTCTGGCCTTGACGTCATATCTAAGGCTGAATCGAAGGTTATGATTTGCGGGTAATAGGAGAAACTTATTACTTTCTCCAACAGCGGGAGGCAGAAAAGCCAGCTGACGAAACCCAAGTGGCAGAACGAGTTCCCGCTCCGAACCTCTAGAAATACTCGGTGAGCGATTTCGCGCGAACTTTCATTTCCCTTTCATCCCTCTCGGGTTCAACCACTCGGTTCCTCGAGATAGCCCTCTTTTCACTTTCCTCAGACCATGCCTCTCTTCAAGAACAAGTGGCACGTGGATGACGGTCTCATCACAGATCTCAGGAACAAATTTGTTGATCATCTCAACGCAGGTAAGTGAATCACGACCTTTTAATGATTAGCCCTGTAGTAAGAGACGACAATGTGGACAAATTGTCGGAGTTACCTAGACACCAGTTGCTTTATGTGTAGTCAAAAATTAAAAGATTTTAAAATTGGTCTAATAAATATTAAAACAGAGGGAAAAAATGGCAAAAGCTACTTCGGTGGAGCAGAATGGGCGCCATCACCAGAACAGAAGTAAACCTGTCCGGCCTAACTGGTACAGTGGACATTACGTTTGTCTGTCCCTAGTTGGTCCCGAGATCGAATCCTGGTTTTCAGGAGCATGGATGTTGGGGATCGTCCTAAAGACAGCTTACTCACTGGGTACTCCTTCATAAATACCACCCAGTTATCCTCTAGTAATGCCGAATCCTGATAGGTTTGTGGCATTAAAATATGGTGGTGGAAGTCTTGCTCCACCGATATAGCTATTTTATTGACTATTTTATCCACCAGTTTCAATCTCGATGAGATAAATTTCAAAGTTTTTCTAAATTTGTTCAAACAGAGGGAAGAGGAACAGAAAAAATAGTTTCTGTACCACCTTTAAACAGCAACTGTAGGTACAGTCCACCATAATCTCCGGATATCAATGTACTTGGAAATGTGTGGTTTTGATAAGGAAAAGTGGTTAATAATCACGTTATTAAGAGCAAGAACGTAAGAATAATTCTATGAGTGAAACGAGCAAAACTATTCAGAAAAAAAACACAATTTATTCTTACTTCGGTGCCTTGTGGTTTAAAAGCAGGTCTAGATGCAAAAATATGTGTGAGCAACGAAACTTTATTTTACGTTTCTGTATGAAATGGATTCTGTATGAAATGGGCTGGGGTATAATCAATTTGTGACCTAGAACTTTTAGCCTAATATATTTCTAGATGTGTAGCTACCATACTATAAAAATTATGTACAAATTACTATTTATTACAGAATAAGATACAGATAGTGCTAGAGCGATATCAAAGTTGTGAATATGCCACTTGGTTGTCTCTTGGGTGGTCTTGGTTTGTCTCTACGAGGGATCTAGTCTCATTGGCAAAACTGGCCGGATCTTGGACGAGATATCTCGTCATTATGAGAAAACTGAAAAAGATCTTGATCTCGTCATCATAAAAAATTGGCAATATCTTGATGACAAGATATCTCGTCATTAGCAAAATTGGTTAAGAAGCTTTGAAAGTTAAAGTGGAAAGAGGTTCGAGAAGATAGGACTTGGCATCTCTATTTATAGGAAAATTAGATCGTTTATTTTCAAGAAATGGCAAATCCAGAGCTTTCAAAACTTCACCAGCTTCAAGGAATTTATTACTAACATTGCATATAATATTTAAAATATAATGAAATTTTTTATTGCATAGGTTGTAGTTTTGAACGAAATAAATATATTTTTAGACATATTCAAAAAATTAAATACTAAAGTCGAACTGACAGGTTTTAAAAATATGGACTTTCATCTTTTGAAAATAAACTATTCAATTCATCAATGAACACTTTTAATCATTGTTCAATATTTATAGCTGACATGTTGTGAATGCTTTATAATTGCTTCATTTTACAAAATTACTCTCGTTTTGGTAAATTTATACTTTTATACTATACAAAGTTATTTTACTTTTCAAATATCTGAATAAAAATTTAAATGTTAAAAAATACTTATGCTTCTCCTCTCCTGATAGTAACTCATTTTGTCGGCCATTGAGAGACTAAAATAAAGAATAATTTTATGTAATGATATTTTTTGTAGAAGTATATAAAATAAAAATAATGAGTATTGCGAACTGAATAAGACATCGAATTCTTAACAAACAAATATACAAAGCTCCAAAATTATTTCTGCTGACTTCAATACTAAAAAATATGTATGATTGGTAACAGAAAATAGATTGTTTGTTTGAGTGTTTTTTTATGGAACTGGATCAGATTTGTTCAAGTTGCATCAAGACAGGAAACAGATAAGCTAGTAGATAATATTCATGTTACGCATTCATTGTTTTTTAGAAGGATAGAGATAAAGTATAAATACATTCAGTTCCTCCTACAAAAACAAGTGGGGGAAAATATTTTTTGTTTAAAACAGGTAAAAATAACGCCACTACTCTTTTTGAAAGCTTATATCCCATGCACTGCAACCCCTTATAATATTTATACAGGGTGACCTGTAAAGTTCCTTTAAGCCATTTAAATTTGAAACAGCGTCTCGTATAGTCAAGGAAGTAACGTGTACCTATAGTAAAGTGACCATGCTGGATTTATTGAGACAGTTTACAGCGCTCCTAGTGGCGAAGTAAGGAAGTTAAAAAATAACTCGAAAACTAAAGGAGATCGGCCAAAACGTTCAGCTAGAAAAATGTGCGCAATAGCATAATAAAAGCACAGAAAAAGTTTCATGGAGTTATCTGTAAAATTGGCGGAGATATTCGCGATTGAAATTTGAACTATTCCATGCCTTGAAAAAGGGGTCGTCCTGAAATTCAGAAACATGTTCTCCGGTGTTATCATACAGTTTTTCTGAGTTAAGCAAAGACGAATTTAAATTCAAACAAAGAAATTAAAAAAGATAAATAAAAAATATCTGTAAAACGCACTCCGGAAAATAAAAAAAAACTGATGATCCGAAATCACAAATTTCGCGCAACAACTCTCGGCTATACAGCCACGAACGAAGATTTACTATTTAATAATTTTATCCTGATAAACTTTATGAGCAGATGCGAAAATGTCAGAAACAAATGCGCGTTATTCATCGTGGCACATTGGAAAAGTAAGACACAGATGAGCAAAAGCAAGAAATTTATTGCTAAACAAAACATGGCGAGTGTGTTAAAAAGGTCACCATCGGCCACAATACACATTTGTATTCGATCAAGCACGCCGGCATGCACATTCCTTGTCATCTGCGGTGTGACAGTAGCGCAGCTATCGTTGATACGCTGCCGCAGATCCAGCAAACTTGTCGACGGAGCTTCATACACCCGAACTTTGATGTAACCCCTGAGGAAGAAATTGAGTGGGGTAAGATCTGGTGATCGTGGAGGCCATTCAACACAGCCACCGTAGCCAATTATCTGTTGGCCAAATCTGTTGTTAAGAAACTGTCACACTGCGTGTGGTTTGTGCGGCGGGGCGCCATCATGTTGCAACCACAGGGAAGATAAGAACGCCAGAGGAATATCATCGATAAAGTCAGATAACACATCCTGTAACAACTGGAGGTATTTCGGTCCATTTAGTGAACCGTCATAGAACACGGGTCCTCTATTAGACGATCCTTCCAAATACCGCACCACACATTCGTGGACCCCTACACCTGCTGTCTGACGGAAACTCCCCATGAGGGATTTTCTAGTGCCCAGAAATGGGTGTTGTGTCGGTTCAGCAACACGTTTCGGTGAAACTTAGCCTCGTCCGACCATATTATGTTGGAAAAAAATTCTGGCCTAACCTCCAATTCGTTCAATTCCTAATTGCACCAATCAAAGCGTCGCTGTTTGTCTCCCGGTAATAATCCTTGCTGCGGAATTGCATGGTAGGGATGTGCATCATTGTCATGCAGTATTTGCCATACTTGGCTTTGTACTAAGCCACTCTGGTTGCTTATTTGTCTAGTATTGCTGTAGGGATGGGTTAAAGCATACGCCAGTATGTCTTCTGCTAGTATTCTACTAGGCATACGTGGTCTGCCCGAACGAGGTCGACTTCTAGTGCTGCCTGTGTCTCTGAAACGTCGAACAACGTTTCCAATGGTTGCCGAAGTTGGATGTGGACCATTTGGAAACCGAACGGCATAAGTCCGTGCAGCCTGAACCGCATTACGTTGGTATTCGCCATAGAGAAGCACCATCTCACAATACTGACTATTAGTGAAAGTCACCATTTTCACAGCGTACCGTATGAAGTGAGAACACCGGCTCGGGCGGTTTTTGTCTGATACGTAAAGGGTGACGACACAATGTGGATTTGCATACATGCGAAACCGTAGTAAATGTCCACGGTTTTGCTCCGGATCGTGGGCATGGTTGAAACTTTCGTTCCTGTTTTAATCTATAAATTTCGTATTCAATTTTATAAGAACGTTTAATTCACGCTTTTATCTTATTCGTCTACAAATAAATTTTAAGTTTTACTGTTGCTGTGGATCTACCAATCATCCACTGAACGACGAGCATTTGTTTCTAACATTTTCCCGTCTGCGCAAAGTTTATCAGGGGAAGGGGAAAATTAATTACCGTCGCACTGGAGCTACACAACGGTCTATTGGCAATGGTCCGGGATCAATCTTGAAAGAAAGATCCGAGGACAAACTACGTAATTTGTAACCACAGTCAGATGACGCAGTAACACCTGAACTGGCACACCACTCTACACAATTCCACATCACACCAACGCGAGGACTTTGAGGCCACGACGGATTTTGCGTGCACTAGCCCCTTTTTTACGCGTCGGTATTAGGATGGCACAGACGAGGATCGAACTCACAACCCTCTGGTTGGCCGTCCGTCACTCTACCAACAGGGCTACCGCGGTCCCCAAAGTTTATCAGGATAAAATTATAAAATAGTAAATCTTCGTTCGTGGCTGTATAGCCGAGAGGTTTTAATCATGTATTTTAGTTGTTCGCGAGAATTGTGATTTCGGATCGTCAGTTTTTTTTTCCGGAGTGCATTTTTCAGATGTTTTTTTTCTATTTATCATTTTTTACTTTCTTTGTTGTTTGAATTTAAATTCGTCGTTGCTTAACTCAGAAAAACTGTTTAACACCGGAGAACACGTTTCTGAATTTCAGGACGCCCCCTTTTTCAAGGCGTGGAATAGTTCAAATTTCAATCGCGAATATCTCCGCCAATTTTACAGATAACTCCATGAAACTTTTCCCTGTGCCTTTATTATGATATTGAGCACATTTTTCTAGTTGAACTTTTTGGCCGATCTCCTTTAGTTTTCGAGTTATTTTTTTAACTTCCTTATTTTGCCGCTAGGAGCGCTGTAAGCTGTCGCAATAAATTCAGCATGGTCACTTTACTATAGGTACACGTTACTTTCTTGACTATACGAGACGCTGTGTCAAATTTAAAGGGCTTAAAGGGACTTTTCAGGTCACCCTGTATTTTCCAGATTGTATATTGTATACAAAATGCATTTTTAATGGTAAAAATGGTAGTAAATATAAAATCATGCTTCCCCAAATTAATAGATATACTCCAAAACGTAAACTAAATTTTAGTCTGACTAAACATTTTGTAACTAAGATGCAGGAATATGTATTACATATATAATTAGACCATTATTTTAACCCTATGAGTGCTCACATGCATAATCCCACCTTGTAACCTAGTCTGCCCCTGCATGACTTATAACCAATTTTTACCTTCTTGATCAATACAATCTGACCAAAGGACTCTATTATAAGAAAATGAACACTAGAATCGTTCCAAATGATTCCATTCTAAGGGAAGGAGTAATAGAATCTATGCAAAGGATTATATTCTAAAGAAATGAACAAATAAAATCTTTCCAAAGGATTCTATTCTACAGAATAGGCATATAGAATATTTCAAAAGCATTCTAATGGTTGGAAAGGACCAATAGAATTTTTCTAAAGGTTGAAAGAACCTTTCGTCAATCATTATATATGGTTATTAAGTCATTCGTGTTGTGCAGGAAAAGGAATACTACACTTTCCAGAAATCTCGTGACGCTTAAAGGGTTAAAGTTGCGATTCCCTAATTCTTTAATTCAATGTAATTGTATGGAAAAGATAGATATTTTGAAGTATTTGCTTACCCATAAACATTTTTTGAATAAGCATGACTCACACGTTGATTTCGAAGTGCAAGACTTGTAAAATTTAAGTAATTTTCCAGTCACTCCTGTTTTATTTTTTTTCCCACAATTTATATATAAAGTCTGTTTCTAAGTAATACTAATACTTATATCAAACCAAAGCGAGGAAACTGAGTTTGAAGTTCATGCGTCAAAACTTGGTTGATGCCAATAAATTAGCTCTTGGATGAGATGTCTTCTTCTTTCATTAGAAAGAGTCATCAGTGCATTCTTTAGAAAGATGTATTTTTTAATCACTAAGTGTATTGTGAGGTAAAAGCAACACTACACTACTAGCAAATCTCGCTACTCTCAGAGGGCTAATTATCATGTTCCCAAAAAAAAACCGAAAGCATATAAAATTGAAAGCAAAAACAATTGTGTAAAACTGCACAGATTTTACAATAAACATTATTTTATAAGAGTGGTTTTTGTATGTTCAATGTGTTACACAAATAATTTTTTTCAAAATTAATAGCACACGATCAAAAAATTATTCGAAGCGAAATTGCTTCACTTTCAGAGAAAACCTTCTACAGTAATTTTATCCCACAGTTGCATCACTCCATCAAAAAAATAAACAAAGAAATAGATCACATCTTAGACCTTGCTTCGTGACTGCTGTAAACAGCTAAAGGCATTTGCATGCCTTGATGAATGAAACGCCATTAATCGCGTTAGCCAAAAACCACGGAATACTCATTCCATATTCATCAGTTTTGGGGGAAATTTATGCATAGAATTCGTAATTATCGAGTGTTCCCGGAATACACTTGAGTGTTTTTGTCAACTCTTATTTTAATCTTCGAAGTGGTTCCTACTAGATATCTCGCTCATCAAGATCTGGCCAATTTGACTAATGACGAGATATCTCGTCCATCAAGATTTGGTCAGTTTTGCTAATGACCTCGACGAGACAACCACCAGGAGGGTAAATGCTTCATTGGGTTTATCTAGGTATCACCGCAGCATGAATAGGCTATAGGATGACAGAAGTTGGCTTTATTAGCTAAAAATCATTTTCAGCGCTATAAGATGTAAACCAATGAATGGAATCCATTTCAATTCACGTTTTAAAATAAAAACCGCTTTTCTAAATAGTAGTATAAAAATAAATGTTTCAAATGGAGATTGGTGTTTAGATGCAATGATAAAAGGTTGCTTAGGAATGTTTTCCATTCCCCTCACTTCATATTTAATGCCACATAATAAACGCAGCATGAATAATACAACTCAGGGTGTAAATACTGTTTTATCTAATTCTGAAAAAAAAATTTTATATAATGTATCTAGAAATAATTGTTTCAAATTATAAAATGGGGTGACTTTCAATTAAATGAAGGGTGGTTTGTATTTTTGGTTAATTTGGTAAATTTGGTCAATTTGGTTTCTGCAGACAATTTTTGTCGCTATTAACAGAAAATATACATAGAGGCTCTCGGTACCATGATAGACGACTAATTCATGTACCAAGTTTAACCCTCCAAGTGGTTTTCACAAGATATCTCGTTCATCAAGGTCTGACCAAGTTTGCTAACGACGAGATATTTCGTCATCAAGATATTGCCGATTTTTTTTATGTTGATGAGATCATTTCAGTTTTTGATGATGACCCAACAACTGCTCACAAGGAGATATTCTGTGTGTTCATGCTTTTACGAGTAGCTGACTTCGTTTCATGTTACGGTGGTTGATTGCTATGTAATATGTACAGCTAACTACATTTTGTTAAATATCCTTTCATATACAGGTGTTTAATATACAGGTGATCAAGGGTCAGTTTTCTTCTAATGACGAGATATCGCGTTCATCAAAATCTTGTCAGTTTTGCTAATGACGAGATACCTCGTCGAGACAACCACCAGGAGGGTTCAAATGAGACCATCCTGAAATATAAATATGTACTTCAAATACTCAACGTTTAACAGTACCAAATTGATGAATTTTTCTCTTTCAATTTGGACAAGTACAACTTTTCATAGTGAAAATATTTATAACTTTCGAACTCAGAAAACAGGCTGAACATTACAGCACAAGAGAAATTTCAAATTTCCGTCCCCTCACTGTCGGTTCCGATTTGTACGGTATTGACTAAAGTCAGTAAAGAGGAGTAGCCTTGGGTGACCCTTCTAAGAGAGTAAGTACTACATGTATGAGAAGCCCTCTCATGATAAATAATCACCGATCATCGCCGAAGTGGTAGTTACTAATGAAATAGTTTGTATAACAAATGCTTTATTTCGCACAGATACTCAATACACATATATACTTCACAGTCTGAATTCACTGTTTGGGGATTTGTGAGATAGATTTATTCACCTGTAATCATAATGGAGTTTGTCTTAATCTCCCAACGGTGGATTTTCACATCAGGTGTCATACTAGACCGCAACTATCGCCTGATTATACGGCCTTTAATCACAAAAAAGGGAATAATGACGGGAGAAAAAGCTCACTCTTGACTTTCAGAGCAGCCTGGGCTTAATTTTATATTTCATAACGAATTTAGGTGGTCGCCGTCTTAGGAAAGCCAAAAATCAGTATTACGATATTAAACAGTCTGAAATGGCGCATGCGTACAAATGCGTGCCGCCATACTTCCTCTACTTGAAAGGAATGAGCATGTACAACTCGGATGTTTTTATCACATGTCCAACCAATATGTAACTTGTGACTAACATTTTCTGTTTTAACTTAGAAATTGATGTTGTCGAACAGGTGATCCGCTTCTCAAAAATTCGAGTGAAGACAAACCAAGATTATTAGTCATACTATAATGCTTCTTCGACGAGAAGGCAGATGACTTTGGGTCAGTCGATTTTTGAAAAGTTGTGAAAGCTATTCAAGGAGACAGACGTAAAAGCCGGGCAGTGTGATTGCCACAGATAATTTTTCCTCTTCAACGTTTGAAACCCGTATTCTCTCTAATGACGCTAATTGTAGTTGAAATTTATTTACATTTCAACTAGCCACCTGATTTAAGGAATTTTCTCGTTAAAACCACGTAACTCAAATGTCGCTTCAACGTTTATTGTCCGGAATCGGACAATACACGTTTACATGGAATTTCCCATTTTAAAACAAAAATGTCAACTACAGAGGATTAGATCAAATTTAGAAAGTCAATAACAATTTAACACCTGTATATGAAAGGATATTTAACAAAATGTAGTTAGCTGTACATATTACATAGCAATCAACCACCGTAACATGAAACGAAGTCAGCTACTCGTAAAAGCATGAACACACAGAATATCTCCTTGTGAGCAGTTGTTGAATCAAATTTACATGAAAAGGGTTGCTTAATTAAGGTGGTTTACTTTATAATTTAATTTAGTATATGAAATCTTTACCATACATTGCAATATATTTTGAATTCATTTATATACGTTTCAATACGTAGAGAAAGAAAATGATACACAATCGGTAATTTTCCATCATATGAGGACTTTGAAATCGTCGACCATTTTAAAATCGCGTGGAACAGGAACATTGCTTATAACAAGGACTCGGAGGTCAAAATTATTGGCATGGTGAGATACATAAGAATCATCAGGACTTGATAATCTCAAGAGATTGAATTTAATATGCATGGCGTTTATGCAGTATATTATAGAGTGATGGGCAGATGCAATTAATGTATAGATTGTGATAATGTATTGATGAAATTAATATGCGAAAAATTCAACATTCTGAATAAACATGCTATCACAGTTGCATTCTCTATTCATCCCAACCATCTCATTTAAACTGGTACATTGTCTCGACACTAGGCAGGGGAGTGTGTGATGGTGGTAGTACGCATTTTGCTCAAATGTGCCCTCTTAACATTTGCTACATATAAAATGATGTGGTTCTTGTTTTCAAGGTTTTCTTTGATTTCATAATACTGTAGGATTTTGTTTCGTTAATTTCTAATATTTTCATTCTAATATGAATCCTATTAAAGTCACATCCTAAAGAAAATGTCCTGTTTACTTCTAAGATTTTCTGTCTTTAATGTGTTTATCCCATTCCAGAAATAGTCAATTACGAAATATCTCGTCATCAAGATCATGGGTCTTGTATATGAAAACGAGATAATTTATCTCGATTATTTTGTTATGACAACGAGATAAAGATCTGGTCCTTTTTTTTCTAATGACGAGATATCCTGTCCATCGGGATCTAGTCAGTTTTGCTAATGACGAAATATCTTATCGAGATAACCACCAGGAGGGTTAAGCTCTTGGGATCACAAATATAGTTCCATAGTAAAATCAGGCTTGAGAAGCCAGACTAAAATTTTAAATTTATCTTTGCATTTTAGACGATATTTTGTTTACGTTCTTATTTCTTCCAACACCCCAAGTCCGCAGTGTGAGTTGCAAGGGGGTCGTGTCCAGTGGGAACGGAAGTAATCGAGATCGGCCCGTGAAAGTGGCCGTCCGATTACCGCACTGGTGAAAGTAGGTCCACTCAGTTACGGTGCTCACTAAATGTGCCACTCGACTGGCATTGTTAGTTCCGGAAGCTGCGGGAACATACTTCCATCTACCGACTGACTGGAATGTGCCTGCTGCACAAAATGCTTTGTCAACAAGGCAATGAAAAGGAAATAGCCGAGGGTCATATGGAGCTGAATTGGCCTCTCATTGGTCTTTAAAAACCACGCTCACCAAATCTGGTAAATTGCTCATTGGCTCAGGACACCACAGATTTTGCATTTCCTTATAATTGACTTAACATTAACCTTTTCAGGTGCGGTGGGTCGCCTTTTTTAAATGGTTAAGTCTAGACGTAAAGATAGGGGTAAGGCTAGACCTCTAAGAACTATACATGACCCACTTCTAGGTATATTAAATCTGATAAGATGTGCAACTATTCTCCCAATCGACATTCCGATAATCTAATAGAGTTCTAGATGGATAGTAAAATCACTTCTTGAAAAGAGGAATTTGTTATGTGGAGCATATTCATATGAGGTGATAAGTCTTCATTGTTCCCTTTAAAGGGTTAGAGGGTGGCTATCACTCTATCGGGAAACATATTTCTTTCGTATGGAAAAAGCCTGTCATAGTGTAATCACTATGAGAGGCTATTTCTATAAAGCTAAATATAAATGGCGCTTGTGCTTTTGTGGTAGAACGTGATTTTCGTACTTATACCGTATTGGGTAACCGGAAATTAAATCATCGTCTTTACACTGAAAATCCCTCTAACAGGCGATCCTAAGGATAATTTTGATTCAGTTAACACTTACTAGTAACACGAATAAAGAAATAAACGTGGGCAGCTTGCTCAAGTTTACAGTACTAGGCCTTGATATTATGTTCTTTCCAGTGTCTGGAGTTATAATTCACCTTTGTGGGGGGGGTAACTAAACACAACCATAGAGCGACAAACCAGTGATTGAACGTCTTAACGTATTCATGTCACTATCTCTAAAAATATGACAATGTCATCAATATGATTTTAGTGAATATTTAAGAGTTGTGTCATTGTTTTGAATGGAATGAAATTAAACAAGATTGAGCTAAAATTATTGACATTTGTGTCCCAGTGAGAATTGAAGTCCAATTTGAATTGTTTTGGATGTGCGTAGATTGTTTTGGATGTCAGCAATCTAATTTTGGATTATATATATATATATATATACAATTAAGGAAAACATCATAAAACACTCAAACTTCTGAGTAATCTGTAATCTGATTTAAACGATAAGCGATTTCTCACAGCATCTAAACATGAACTCTCACTCAATCGAATTGGGTACAGTTTGGCTTTAACTGAAGTGTTGGATTCAATGACTTCAAAGAATAATTTTAATTTTATCAACAGTTTTAAAAAGAAAGCTTATCACTATATTATTTACTGTGAATCACAGATTTTCTCAGATAGGTAATATTCATTAGATTATGGTGACAACTACAATATTTTAAAAACTGGATTTATCCGATTTTTAATGAAAGCTCTTCAATGGCATGTTTCGAAAATATTTCAGAACTGGCATTTTCTAAAAAATTTTCATATTACATCGCGGAATAAAAGGCATCTTTACTCCAAATATGGCAACAGTTTTGTAACTACAGTTTATAGTTAGTATACTACAGTGTTTTATCTATCGACCTTATAATGAAATAAACCGAACATGTATTCGCAGCATCATGTTATTTCATTCGATCCCTCGATTTTAAAATCTACCAAGTGGTATTGGGGAAACACACGAGTCTTAATCTAAGAATAATTATTCATTGGTTAAAGAAGGGGCCGCAGTAGCCCAGTTGGAAAAGTCACGGATTTGCAACCGGTGGGCTACAAGTTCGAAACTCGATCCAATCAGAGATCGTCGTGTTAATAGGGGGTTGGTGCACGTTAAATCTATCATGGCCTCAAATGTACTCACTTCGGTGTGGTGTGGAAGTTGGAGAGTGGGGTACCTATCAGCTCAGGTGTTGTCTTCGTCGTCTAATCGTGGTTCAAATGTATGAGGTGTTGCTCTCAAATCTTTCCCTTCGGGATTGATCCCTAGACCGTTGTGTTGCTCCAGTACGAGGTGCATTCAACTACCATTGATTAATACGATTATCCAGCATGACGAAAAACACTAGTTTGTGCTTCTCTAGTCAATCGGCTCAAGTCAGATCCCAAGCCCACGTGACCAACACTTCTAAGATCTCATGACAGCGACTCTGTCCATTTCATGAGAAGGTCGATGGTTTTGCCACGTGTTTGTTATACCTTCCCTACATAATGTCTCTTAAACAGTTTGAATGTTCGTACAAAGAAACGTTTTCCTCATACTAATAGACGGCCGTCACCAATCAAATCCCAAACAAAGACTTGCTATTCATCTGGAATTATCTCAGCATCGCAAGCAGAACCGGCTCCCCGCACGCGAGGTGAAGGGATTCGACCATCGAAAGGACGAATTGGATCTCGCTGTGACACAAACTTGTTTGGGTAGGAAACCTTGGCCCCAAATGGAATATTCTTTGGTAGATTTATTTCACTCCCAAGAGGAAACGAAAACGAATGTGTGGAAAGTGGCCTCTCTTTAGAATTAATGACGGTAAAAAAGAAACCGACACGTGTTATTCACCTGTCCATTAATTCCGCAAAAGTGTCATACTCGAATAAAAATAAAATTAGCTTCTGTTTGTAGTTTATTCAGCTTATTCAAAAACCGTGGTACAGAGATATTCACTAATTGAATAAGCGTGAACGTCTATTTATGATGCGACGTTTGTTAATAAGAGGAAAACCACCTGCTCGGATGCCAGTTGTCACGAACTTTTTAACTTGATCTTTAAATTGGCAGCTACGTTAATTTTTGAAGTAGTTGGTTACAGGGATCAAAACAAATTGTCGCTCTGAATCACAATACCTTTAAATTATAAAAAATTCGCTCACTCGACTATTTGGGTTTTTCAGGCAGACAAACATATAATTTCTTTATAATTTGGGATAAATTTTTGAAATATTAATAGAAGACACTGGAGTTCAGATGTTTTAAAAGAAGTGCACGATGGCCCCTTCTGAATTAATTCTTTGATGGGCACGAATAATAGTACAAATCAGTTGTGATGTGCACAATTTTCTTGGTACGAACAAGTAAGAATAATAGTACAATTAACTTAATTTTGTCACAGGGCCACATCCAAAGGTGCAGAACTGATTTTTTAAATTTTATTCATTCACAATATGGAACATTAAATGGTTTTTGTTCTCCTAAAAAATGTCATTTTTTGATTTGTACTGTTATTCCCGCCCATCAAAGAATTGTCCTCATGTGTCTCCTAGTAGTATGCCTTAATCTTATATGAGTCATTTGAAGAATATCCACTGCACTATTTAGCCTTAATTTTTCGACACAAATCGATAAATATCTCATCAAAATGACTGACAACTCTACGACAATCGGAGATTTGTTTCTTGTGTTAATTCGCTGATCTTAGAGTATTAGGTTCTCTATGAAATATTGGAGACAGCAGGTACCTTTGGATAACAGCTGTAGATGAAAAGTTGATAGAAAAATTGCCCAGGGGATCCCTAGATCTTGAATATTCTATGGATTTGGTTACGAATGAAATAAACATATAAGAGTAGTTAAGTCTAGGAAATACGCTTTAAAACTTTAAACTGTGCTAAAACACAAAACTGCAAATAAATAATTTTGAAAACCTGTATTATCGAAGGACATGAATGAAATATCACAGGTATGTCCAGGCTTATTTTGAACTAAGTTCCAGAAATCACTCCATCGAATATCAGCAGAGGGCCCAGTTGACCTGGGAACAGGGATTGTTTATTGTATGGTTTATACACTGCTGGCCACCGTAAATGCAACACCCTGAAGGAAGCATGCAAATAATATGAAATTTACAACATGCATTAGCGGAGGTGAGATATGCAAATGATTAGAATTTCAGCGCAGACGCACATCACGCGCGCCTGTGGCGCCACTTCAAAGCGCTATTTAAGGCTTGGAGATTTCGACGATTTCAAGTACGGCAATTGTGTTTTTCTTGTGTTTTTTTCAAAAAAACGATCAATTATGCCTCGTAGAAAACAGCGATCATCTTTTGATCAAGTATCCGAGTTCGACAGAGGAAGGATAGTGGCCTACCGAGATTGTGGATTATCTTTCAGGGAAATCGGTAGTCGTGTTGGACGAAACCAAACAACTGTAATGCGGATATGTGATCGTTGGATGCAGGAGGGTACGACGGACCGACGTGTTCGATCGCATCCACCTCAGTGCACCACTTCACGTGATGACAGGCATATTGTGCGTATGGCAGTGACGGATCGCTCAGCCACATCACGAACCATAGCACAGCACATTCAGTCTGTACCGCATCATCCAGTGTCTGCGCGTACCATTCGATGCCGTTTACAGCAGAGTGGTCTGTCCGCAAGACGTCCATTGCTTCGTCTACCCTTGACGCAGAACCACAGACGTTTCCGCCGCCAATGGTGCGATGAAAGAAGGATGTGGACGGCAGAATGGAATGAAATTGTCTTTACTGACGAGTCACGCTTCTGTCTGCAACACCACGATGGTCGGATTCGAGTTTGGAGACACCGTGGAGAGAGGATGCTGAACAGCTGCGTTATGCACCGCCACACTGGTCCTGCACCGGGTATTATGGTATGGGGAGGTATTGGATATCACTCTCGCACTCCTCTAGTACGCATTGCCGGTACTTTAAACAGCCAGCGTTACATCTCCGAGGTGTTGGAGCCAGTTGTCCTTTCCTTACCTTCAGGGCTTGCCCACAGCCATATTTCAACAGGATAATGCGCGACCACACGTGGCACGCATTGTCCAAGGGTTCTTCGTCAATCGCCAGATTGAATTGCTTCCCTGGCCAGCTCGCTCTCCGGATCTTTCGCCGATAGAAAACATGTGGTCCATGGTTGCTCAACGATTGACCCAGAATACATCCCCAGCTGCCACACCAGATCAACTTTGGCAATGTGTGGAAGCTGCTTGGTCTGCTGTACCCCAAGAACACATCCAAAGTCTCTTTGAATCAATGCCGAGGCGTGTGGCAGCGGTGATCTCCAACAATGGCGGCTACTCTGGCCACTGATTTTGGCAGGAACCACACTTCACAGAAGTCTATAAATTTAATCATTTGATACTTGGTCAACATGTTATCTACAAAATAAATTTTGTTGTGATATCTCTTGTCTTTCTTGGTGTTGCAATTTGGGTGGCCAGCAGTGTATTCAGTGAATTGTTTCTTTATTAGTTCAGATGAAGTTTTTAAATTGATTTTCGTCGAAGCATTCACCGCCGTAAGAACTGAGTCCATTGCAGTCCCAATAACATCTGGAAAAGGTGTATATAGTCCTGAATATGGTGTTTGCGTAATGACGTGGATATTGGATAAATATTAAGTTTAATGGACTCAACATTTTTTAGAGTAATGTTAATGCTTTGAGTAGAGACAAGATGTTGAAATCTAATCTTAAACTTCTCAGAGTTAACGATGTTCCTACATTTATATTGTGGATATCAAGAAGATACTCACACGTATCATTCATCATAGAGAACTTTTTCTCAGTTTTCTGTCTTACTTATTTACGTTGACTTTGTTCTTTATGCTCTTTAGCAGTCTTTTTGTGGCTCAGCAATCCTATGACAACCAACTTTTTTAAATTTCAAGCACCTTCGTATGTAATATTGTTCAGTTAGAATTCGATCTCCGATACGGTACGATTTGGCTTGTTGCTCTATGGTCGTTTTTTGGCTGATTTAAACTGCAGCAGCTTTGAAAAAGGTGTTTTTTACATGAATCTTTTGCATTGAAACGAACGTTTTGAACTCAGTAAATGTTCGAGATGTTTACTAAAGAGGTTTCCATCTTTTACTTTTTGCATGTAACACTGGGATTTCTTACTACCCGTATTAATAACCAGAAAAGTACATAATATGCTTATCCTGACAACGCCTTTCTTTATTACATCATTCGTTTTTTCAAGATCTGTCATTTTTCCGTCAGTTTCAGGTCAGTTGACATAAGATTTTTATAGCAGTATTAATTTTGTCAATATTACGACCCCAGTTTTGCTTTTCCTGCAAGTGCAACCCTAATTACAAGCTTGATTGTGCTCACGTAATTTGTCCCTTAAACTAATTGTAAAATCTAAATTAAACATTCAATTTTAAAGAAGAGTCAGTTTATTTCATAACATACTACTATTTCTCTAACAGTTATCTCTTGTCCACTTGTTGAGTTTTACATTGCTAAATATTGAGATTCGTTCGACTTAAAACAAGTTAAATTTTTCTTTTAAAATTAAGATAAAAGCAATGTGTGATACTTATATTAGTGTACTCACCACTATTTTTTAAAACAGTGTCGTATTTCTAAAGCTGCAGCATAGAGGCATGTGGAAGTTTTGGAAGTGAAAAATGGCTTTTCAATACAAATTTAAAATCAATATTTTTTTAAGGGTACGAAAATTGTAAGTTAGATGCTTTGAAGGCAAAACTGTAGATCCAACGCAATAAATAAATTCGCAATTAAATGGTGGCAGTGCTAAGTAACAAGCTCTTTGGAAAGAGATAGTGGCAGATTTTTAGATAGAGGGGATGATTTTTGGGTTAGCATACCAGTAGCAAAAAGATGGTAAGTCCGACATTTCTTGAGAACCCTGCTAGATCCTAGGTGACGCGCAGGGTTTTCCATCATTAATAATGATTTGAAAAAAGAAAAAGGCGATTCTGGAGGCAGTGAGTGACCTTTGGAGAAAGTGATGAGGCTACTTCAAGGTGCAACAGTTCCGGTTTGGGGAGCTGTCGGGAAGCACTTTCGAAAGATAACATTCTTCTGCCTATCACAGATAAGAAATCCAGCGGAAGAATTTTGGATAGTGCGTAATCTATTAGATGTGTTGCTCCGAGCCTTTGGAGTTGCAGCAAATTTGTGGGTTTCAGCAGTCATCCCTGTGTCTGCAGTGTAAAGTAAAACCTTGGAAAACTTTCATCAATACCACCAAACATGATGATGGCAGCTTAACTAATGAGATGGTTTCTCAATTCCGGGAGTGATATTTGATTATTTTTTATAACACACACACATATATGTCAAGACTGAATCGTTCAATCGTTCCCCTCCCCACCTACCACCGAAAGGCGATGGATCTATTTACTTGAGGCGGCGGAGGACACAAACGCTGAAGGGAGTGAAGAGGCTTGATCCAGCCTGCGGCGGAGAGTCTTGAGTTTTTCAGGGCTAAACGAGATTAAAACGATACAGGACCTATGTGGCTAATCGTGCGTTTTAAGAACGGGAGACCTTAGTGGCTCCACACTAATCCTTTGTGGATTTAAATTGTTACTCCTGAATGTGGACTCCTCTTGTCAATCTCAACGTCAATGCTAAATTAGATATTATCCTAATAAATGTTCTGTGTCTGTAAGAAGTAGAACTCTTTTTTGGAAGCAACTGTTCCTTTTCTATCCCAACTTCTGACATATATATGTGTGTGTGTGTGTTGTGTGTGTTATAAAAAATAATCAAATATCACTCCCGGAATTGAGAAACCATCTCATTAGCTAAGCTGCCATCATCATATATATATATATATATATAGGCCATCACCAAAAATCAAAGAGAAACAAAATGCAAGTAGTAACAAGAACGAAAAAAGATGAAAAAATAATATAATAATAATAATGACCCTTCTTAGGTGAACAGCGCTGAAAGCCGCATAGAGCAAATTACAGTGAAATAATAAGTAAAACTACCTTCAAAATAGATTTTTCCGAGAAACCAGATAAAATGTGTAAATGTGGAGGGAGTGAGCCCTCTTACTTTTTCAAGGGGAGTAAAGCAGGAGTCACTTTTAAGAGATGCTTTGAGTTTTTCTGCACTTGTGTGAGACTTAGCCAAAGAGATTAACACAAGTTACCCCGAAAACTCAAACTGCTATCAAAAAGAAAAAAATCTTAAAAAATCAAACATCAAGATTTGAAAGGAAAAAATAAATAAAACAGCCAAAGGAATAACAGCCAACAAAAATACAGCCCTACCATTTTGAAATGCCACCACCCACTCCAAGCTATCCCGGAGAACTATTCGCTGCCAGATCCGTTCTATCAAGATAGGTTTCGTTGTATATATACAACGCAAGAGCAGAACAACTCTGAGCAGATGTCTTTTGTCCATGAAAAAAAAAATTGGCACACTTAAATTCACAATGACTGCATGACTGCTTAAATTGTAGTGTTATCGCGAGCTGGTGTACAACATAGCGTACGAGAAGATGAAAGGGATAGTTTGACGGTTCTTTTTTCTCTATCTTCTACTACTAGAGAATGACGCTTCTACTGTGGTGTGCACATCTATTAACATTTTCGAATATCATAGTTTGTATACAGCTTTGTGCAATTTAATGTATTTTCAACGAAAAGATAATTGTTTTGTCTCGTGGATATGACAGCAAAGGATCCTCCATATGTCCTTCCTTCTCGGTGTCCAACACTCGAGTTCTTGCCCTCCCCCGAAATTCTCTCGTTCCCCGGACCCAGATGACCATCCGAGGATACCCCCTCCTATATCCCTCGGGGAACTTGGCTTAGTGTGAAAGTTTGGAGAGTGGGGTGTCAGCTCAGGTGTTGCTTCGTCATTTGACCGTGGTTCAAAACCGTGAACGTGGTGTTGTCCTCAGATCTTTCCCCTCGGGTTTGATCCCGGACCGTCTCCAATGTCCGGTTGTGTTGCTCCAGTGCGACGTTCATTAAATACCTACCTACCCTCGGGTAATAAATGGTTCCTACCGGCCAACATTATTTTCTGTCTGGCCAGAAAACCTCATAAATAGTTAGTTCTGTGACAGCAATTATAAGAATAAAGTTAAGATACTAAAAAGTGTGGTGCTTACTTTGAAGCTCTTTTGTCCATTACATTCATTATATTAATAGTCTTTTTTAATAAATTATCACAAATATTAATTCACAAGCAACTTGAGAAACCTGTAATAAAAAAATTGGAAATATGCCATCTTACTGAAATTAAGTCTCATTTACCAATTGTGATCTGATGATAGGAAGTTTCGCGTTTTCTAAAAAATGTTTATAGGAGTCTAGAAGCTCATTTCTTCGTTCGTTGTCTTGCAACATTTCTAAAAATTCATTTCAATGACATTTTAGTTCCTCATCCAACCCCTTTAGAAAATAATATGAAATCGTTACATTAATCGAACTTCACTTAGTAAACAGTTTTTCAATCAAATTTCAAGTGTTTCTATTTTACTACAACTGAGGGGTGAACACGCATATATCGTCGGCTTAGAGCAGAAACTAATTATCTGACATTTCTTCCGAGAAACTCAATACTTATTTACTTAATGAGAAATGCATTATCATATTGTAATCTGTTCAAAAGATATGTAACACTATGCTTATAATTTTTATTTTTGACCTAAAAATTAATAGTCCTTAAGCATCTATATCAATAGAAAATATTTTTGCCAGCTAATGAGTTTCTGCTCTAAGCCAACGATATGTGTGTATATATGTATGTGTATACCTTCAGGAACATGCATTCTTCCCTTTTCATTGGTTGTTTGGGAACTTTTTGTGCATTACAACAGAACCACTGCACCTTGCGAAAACATCTTCCTAGAATATCTACTTCAATATTGCGGAATTAATGGCACAAACTGTAAGAACATGTTACGTGACAATTACACTTTAGCTCCTACTGTTTCCTGTCCTTATTATCTTCATGTTCTGAATACTAACTGTGATTTGTAGCTAATGACAACATCTTCAATATTTCAAGTTAATGTCTTACAGTCTTACTTCATATCTATACATTTGAGGTGATCTTCCTCTTGATGTACGAACACATTGTGTTTCAAAAACACATGTTTTAATCATTTTAATAATAATCCTTGATTATTATTAAAATGATTCTGATGAAAAATTAAGAAAATAGAGCAACTCCTTTATAACTCAATTAAGGTAATTATGTAAAAATATCTTTTGCAACCTGCCAAGTGGATTTGGAGGAATGTGTTTGGGACTAAGTAACATTTTCTGTGAAAGATTTTTCATTCCTTTTTCACTCATTCACATTCGAATGGAAAATTAGATACATGAATCAACTCGAAAGCCTTTGGTAGATCGAACCATTTGTCGATTTGTTTCATGTTCACCTTGAGTAATTTGACCGTTGAAGGCACATATGTATGTTTCGTTTAATTTCGTTAACGATTTACGATATTTTTCAAAATTTTGATTTTTTATATATTTCAAATTTTTGATTTTTTGAATATTCTCAACAAATCTCAACTTACAAGTCACATTGTATAAATTTTGAGACTAAAATAATTGTGCTCGAATTTCTCGGATAGGATAAGAAATTGAGGTATAAATATGCGAACCAATAAAAGCAATACCCAAATTCAACTTACGTAAAGGCATACATTTTTTGTAAAAAATACGATCGACCTGATAGCCAAGGGGTTAGCGCTCTAGCCCTCTGTTCAACAGGCTTTGGGTCCGAATGTTGGCATGGATGTTCGTAATGGTTCGGAATCCGTTTAAAGCCGTAGGTCAGTCTAATTTGTAGCAAAAAGATGACGTAGAACGACAAGGTACGCATTCATTTTGACTGCACATTAGCTAAATCTGATTAGAAGTTTAAACAAATAATTTTTTATTTAATTTGTCTTGAATATATAGCAATTATTAAAACTATCCCCAGGGGGAAACTATTAAATGGTGATAACCGTAGAAACCAAAAAATGTTACATTTCATTTTATTATATAGTCGTGCTGTCTTTAATTATGTATGTCATAAAACTGAAATCTTAATTTTT
Source organism: Meta bourneti (assembly GCA_933210815.1). Classification (NCBI taxonomy): domain Eukaryota; kingdom Metazoa; phylum Arthropoda; class Arachnida; order Araneae; family Tetragnathidae; genus Meta; species Meta bourneti. The sequence continues at coordinate 94,051,758 of OW119922.1, forward strand.
CAATAACTTATTAAGCTATCAAGATTTAAATGTGCTTGAACCCATTCCGTAATGTCATTGGTATCCACACGTATCAACTTAATACCGTTATTTATATGACTAAATTAATTACCTTCAATTATTTCGATAATTATCAATTTTAAATTTTAACAATATGTTAGTTAATACAGATACTTTATCTTTCAGCAGAAAATCAGGTTTGGTTTTTAAGGTGAATCTTTAAACAACATTTTGAAAAATTCCAAATACCACATCCCAGATGTATTTATTTTAAAAAGCCTTGAAAGGAGCCATATTCAAATATGACCTTCTGTCCTGATTGGACTTTAATTTTTCCTTAAATTTTATTTCATACTAAAGGAGGAAGTACTTTCCACATTAACATAGAGTTGTCTAGGGATTAATCATGTGTTTATGCAACGAATGAATTCCAATTTTCCTTTTTATGCATTTAGTCAAGCTAGATTGCTATGCTACGTGCTTTCTCATTTTTTATAATAATGAAAATCTCGGCTTTAAAACTTTCTTTTGAGGTAGGATCTGAATCATATTTAGCGAAATTATTCCACTGTGTTCTGTATATTTTTAATTGTTTTTATAAATTCTATATTCAGAGAAACTATACACACGATAGCTAATAATAAATGTTATGGTTATTACTTTTTGACCATTTTAAGAGCGCTTTGCTAAAAAGAAGATTTTTCGAAATAATCTTTACGGGTAGACTTATATCCTTGTATGGATGCATTTTACACATAAGAAAAATTTAGGGATTTTTTCCCCCTAAATCCCTCATAATATCAAATGAGGGAAATATTTATATACCTCATCAGCCTTAATATGCGTGGACTGTTTATAAACCTTGTCTACTATATCAAGGGGGTGGGACGCCAAACGTCCCACAGAGAAGAGTTAACCATGTATCGTAAAGATGTACTTTTAAATAGAAAGCGTTAAAATCGTGTATAAATGTTAAAATCTTATTTTACAAGGAATTGTGTACGCATAAAAACAGATAACCTTTTCAAACTGGCATTTTTTATTAAAAAAGTTGCGATCAAAAATATTTTCTAATGTCTGTTCGTCAAAGGAAAACCTTATTTGTAGTCTATCTGCGGAGTTCAAATTCATATTTTATGACCTGACCTATATTACTTTATCTGCCATATTTATGATTATTTTTTGGCAAAATATATGCTTCTTTATTGAACCGATGAAATAAACAGGAAATTGAATCAAAATGTCCTCATTTTCGAAAAGTTCCCAAACACTTTGGCGATACTTTAATTTAATTTAATTATATATTGTGTGATTGCGTTGTAGAAACAAAAAATCTGTTGTGCCATATAATTGTCACACATCATTAAGTTCATCTTTTCGTGATGAAGTAGTATAAGCAACGGTAGGTAGAAAAGGATTTTTATTCTCAAAACATAGTTTTTGGAATTTCAACTAATTCGTTATTTTATGCGTTTAAATTTATCAGTGCTCCTGTAATTTAGGCTTTATAGATTTTTATGGGTTTTCTAATTTCAGATTCTGAACACTATCATCCAGATGACATTAAAAGGGTGAAGGAGAATGACTGGTTCATTGGTCGATACATATTACACATGGATAAAGACTTGGAGAAAGCTTATCAAATGCTAACAGACTCTCTGAAATTCAGAAAAGACTTGGAAGTTAACAGTAAGTGATCTCTTCTGCATAATAAGAAAGTGATTTGTGAAATAATTGCGTTTGAACGAACTAATTTGTCATCTTTAAGGTCTTGTTTAGTCTTCTTGTGATGTGTGTGTTCGATAACGATGCTTTTCTCCGAAGCAAAATAATCTAACAATACTATTTCAACATAAGTTTGACACTAAATAGTATATCAATGTATTAGTAAAAGTATATTTCATCACGATCTTCTGAGCTTGATAGTTTCAAATTCCCATTAGCTGTCATTCTTTTTCTTCAGTGTTGTTTCCTCTTGGCAGCTCAGATCAGAATGATCGATATATTTTTTGAACAGATAGTTACTTTGTAATATTATAATTATAATTGCATAAAACTCTCAAGGTCTTATGCACTTGGCAATCAGTCAATCAGTGGAAGGAACTACCGAATTAAGCCACTTCTAAACTCTAGAGGAGAGTACTTTGGTGAGCCTTGCAAAAGTAGTGGACCGAGAGATGTGCCAAAAGACTAAGACGACACACCCAAAATACGATTAAAATATATTGATTTAAACACAGGAAGTTACTCTATATAGAGGGTAGGTAGTTGAATTAATGTCGCATTGAAGCAACACAAATGGGCTATTCACTATATACAAGGATTTGTATCTCTTGGTTGTGGGTGCTGTAAAAATGGAAATAGGGATCGACTCAAATCTGTCGGCGACCACGTCCAAACAATTTGAGTATTGGAAATCGCCTCTTTTTTCGTCCCTCCAGTTGACACTGGGGACACTGAATTCAGAGGGGGCCGTCGTGCACCCCTTAAAAGCCATCTATGGACGGGAAGTAGATCTTCCCGATAGATATGTCGAGATTTATGAACGGCTGGTGCTGGTATTGACCTCGGACCCCGAGCCGTTACTATGGACATTACAGCCTATCCTCCACTGAAATAATTAACTTTCGTAAAAAAAGCTATGCAACTAATATCAACTACGAACTTTTAAGTAGAATGAAGTTGCACTGTCTCTCACAGTAGTTGCAGAAGTTGCACAGTAACAGCGATAATGAATACATTCCAAACGGAAGTGGGAGGGAAAGTTTCTTAGAGCTTTATAAAAGAAATCTCACTGCAATATTCTCCATAGTGACCCCCATCATTGTTTTCATATTTCTTATTTCTAACCCATACTTTTTCTCCAGCAATCAGAAAGAAGGATCTTCCAAAAGATTACTTCGACTTGCGAGCCATCGTCACTTGCAACAAGGACAAGAGGGACCATCCCATGGGTAAGTCAAACATCCTCCTAATTCTTTTGGGGGAAAACATAGAAAAGCCCTCTGCCTTCATATATGAGTAAAAGCTAGTTTTCGGAACTCGTAATTTGTTTATGCAGACCCTTATCCATATTTTCGGTATATTCTCCCATGTTGAAGGAGTGAAGGAGGGACTGACTCTCAGTCATAAAAATGTCAGGACCCAACATATCCGGGTCTCATGACTTTTCTCCTCTTTTCCTGGCAAAAAGGCCAAGAGGCCTGATGCATGAGATCAAGTCACTCTGCATGTTTAGTTAATCTAGTTAACTGTATATTTGTAATATATATCCTTCATGTTTTGAGTGTCCTGCGCCATAGCCGTAAAGTAAGGTTTTCCAGTGGAGTCGGCCTTAGGACTCGGCATGGTGCGGATGCTTCAAAACTTGGATTCCGATTCGTAATATTTTAATATTTATCCCACCCATTTGGGGAAGGTTCCACTACTATAGGGGCTCGGGCCCTTAGGAGTAAGCTCCCTTTCACCCCTTCCATCGACTTCAAAACAAGTCTACATTTTTTGCTCTAACTGTTTTCTTTCCTGTGTTTTTAACCCAAAGTGGCAATCCGATGCAAAACTCACATCAAGAAGGAGGAAACCAGACGTCATCAGCAACAATACTTCCTGTACTGGGTCGAGAGGGCCGTCCGGGCATCCGACTGGGGTGCAGTTAGCATCATATTCGATTGTTCGAATTCGGGAGTCTCCAATGTGGTACGAAAATTTTCTTTTATACAGTTTTAGATATCCTCTAAATGATATTCAAGTAAAATTTTCGAATCTACGGCTAAAACGCACGGAAGTTATGGAAAATGACTCGATTAAATTTTCCAATGCGTAAATCAATATTAATGTGTCTAATTGATTCAATAATGCACCAAATTTAAACTCTAGCATGCAAATTCTTCTCGGATCTCAGGAAAACTTTTGTAATTGATAATTTTGCATCTGGTTCAGGAAACTAGACACTTCTGAGGAATCGCTATTTCACATGTTCGAATGCTTGAGGCCCTACATTAACATTTTCAGGACAGTGGGACATTTGGCGTCCCACCCCCTTGAAATGGTTAGGGCTTGACATAAAAATTTTTACTGTATATTAAGGTTGCTAAGGTTTATAAATTTTCTCTCATTTGCTATACTGATATCTAGGAGTGATCTAGACCCGATGAAACTTAAGCCATACGATCACTTGAAAAACTTTTTACAATTATTTTATGTGCATAATACAATCATGAGTGAAGTCTTTACATAAAAGAGCTTTTTTTAACTTTTTTAGCAGGGAACTTTTAAAAGGATTCACCAAATTAACTGCAGTTCTTTGTAAATGAATTGTTACAGATTTTTAACTTTGTCTTGGTCCTTTTATATTGTATATATACACATACTACAAATAATAAAATTATATAAAATTATTATCGTAGCCAAAATTTAAAAAATGCACATTTTTCCTATTCAATTCTATACTAGATGCTCTCATGTTATGACTGTTGTTTCAAAGTGCCTTTCTAAATTGTGATTATTTATTGTTTGTAATTATGAAAAATGACCTTCTGAATCAGGACTTTGCAAAAAAACTGTCGAAAATGAATGCGAAAACTAAAATGAACTTTATAAACTTTTCATTGGATTCCGTATAACTATACATATAAATTATATCATGAATCTTGTTCTTTTGAAATGTTTAACTTGTTGAGGTTGGTTTATCTTTTGACAATGTTTATCAACTAAATACTTTCTCGAAAAATTTGCAAATTTCAGTAATTGTAATTATTTTAAAGGATTTGGATATGATGCGCTTCATGTTCGAAGTCTTCAAAAAATACTATCCATGGGGACTAGGTAAGTTTCGTGAACTTATTTTCATAATTGAAGTTAGATTAAAAAATAAATTTTAATGTAGAGTTCACATTGCAAAAGGCATTTAAATAGCCTTTGTTTGAGCTGCATTTTAGTTAATTTAAATGTCTATCTGGATAAAAAATAATCCATTTATAAAAAATATTTTAATTTAAAACTTCGGGGGCTTATACTTTTGCTAATATTTGAATATAATTATGTTTATATATTCTACTAGCAGTGGAAGCTTGGAAAATATGTTCATTGTGCCATAAAAACCAACCAGCCATTCTACTATCAGAATTATCAGGCGTTGCTCGGGTTAACTATAGATTGATAAGTGATCAGAATAATCAATTTCTCCTTCATAGAAAAACGCGATTATCTTTTAAGGGCTCGGAAAATAAATAAAATCGAAAACATGCTATATTTATCCAGATAATCCATTTCGCATATTTTGCATCCCTCGTGTAAGACCAAACCGAAAAAAAGGTGATTCTAAAGTGACTACAACAAAAGTCGATTCTTAGATTTTTAGTGATTATGAATTCCTTAAGATTGTTTTCTTCACGTTGGCTTGGTGTGGAAGTTTGGAGAGTGGGTTGCCAGCTCAGATGTGATCTCGTCATCTGACCGTGGTTCAAAATTATGGGGTGTTGTCCTCGATTCTTTCCCTTCGGGATTGATCCCGGACCGTCGCCAATAGCCCGTTGTGTTCCAGCGAGACGTTAATTAAATACCTAGCCTAATCTTAAGATTCCTTTACAACCAAAATCAAATCTTTAATATGACGACTCTAAGACGAATAGCTCTGCACTCATAGTTCTTCTCTCAATATTTCTTGACTTGGGGTACTCTTGCATCGGGGATGCTATATTTCCGAATTTCATCATCATATAAAAAGGAGTGACAAATTAATTCATGATTAATTTCTTAAATATATTTTTTCTCGAAAAAATTCCATTTAGTAGCACGTGAAATAACAAAAAGCTTGTTTTAAAATTAAATGTTTTCAGTACAGACAACGCAAATGAAACCGATTACCATAAGAAAAAAACGGTTAGTAGATTTAATTGCGGCTTTATAAAACACTATTTTCAACAAATTTTGATATACAGATTTGATATAGACTTCTTGTAGCAACGCTTTTGACTCTGTTTTTATGTCGCTAATTAAGAAAAAACACTATTTTAGGCTTAGTGGAAAATAATTAAAAAATTAACGAAAATAATTTTAAAAGTAGAAAAAAAATATAATTGGTGTTGACCAATCAACTATTATATATCAATCCGGAATTTATTCTTTGGAATTTTTATTGGCGAGGAGAGAGTGCTGAATTAATATAAAAAACAAGCCCTCCACCTACATTTATCTTAGCAGAAAATGCCTCTCATGGAATATAGAAAGACGTCAAATCTGCTTTACGTGCATAGATGACTCATTAGATAATTAACTTATCCAACAATGACGAGTGCAAAGCAGCACGTTCTAAGTCACAAATAAGTCCTTCAAAATCTCTACCATTAAATGCATTAGCCATGAAAGAAAAATCTGTTTATTTTCCTTTCTTTCAGGTTACTTTTTTGTTTTCAATATGCCTTGGTACCTGTCGGGTGAGTTATCTTTCTTTTCTAGTTGATATTGTTTCGAAATACCAATTATGAGAATGTGGAATAGGCTTGCTATTTTAATATACACATTCTCTCATTTTAATTTTAGCCATTGCTATTTGAGACACAAATAGAAATCTTAGAAAATTAAATGAAACCTTTCAAGTTCCTTCACAATTTTTCTTGTATATAAAAAAATTTTTATAGGAGATAGGAATGGCTAGTCTTTGAGCCATAAACAAAGAATTCAATGTAATCTGTGGAAAGAAATCGAATCAAGAAAAGAAATTCTGCTCTACTCCTAAGAAATCCAGACAAAACCTCGCCTGTTTATTCTGCTTTCCCAACTCGTCAGTTTTTTACGCCATCAAATGCTAAATGAAAAAAGAAATTAAATCTGGAATTCAGGTTGACTCAGTTGTTTGGATATTCCGTGTCAGGGCAAACAGTGTTAAGTCTAACTTTTCATGGATACAAAGGAGTTAAGTGCATCACTAATTTAAAAAATAATATAATATGCTTAGAATTGAAACTAAATGAATCTACGAATTTAAATTACAATTATTTGTATCATGGTATGCTTCTTTTACTTCCTGAATATTTGTGAGAGCTTAAGATTCTAAGAAGTAGCCATTTTGACCTAACCCCTTTTGTCCTGACAAGGAAGATACAAGTCTGCCTACATTTGTTTAGTGTGTTTCAGTTTATTCATTCTAGAATTCATTTTCAGAACGATTCGCATTGTTTCTGAAGACCAAGAATTTCTGTTTCTGTCGGAAGCAGCGAACAAATTAGTAGACTGGGAAAAGACAGCTAATGTACCTTACATTTATCTACCAAGTTCCTCATTTGATATAAAAAGGATCTTTTGGTTTTACTATAAGCGATTTATTAATCGTTGCATTCAACTTTCATGATCATTACATCTTTTTTCGTAGAAAGACCATTTACCTGTTCTTTCGGTAGTAGCTTTGACCTTGACTTCTAGCATACAGGAATAACCATGTTTGTGTTCGTGCTTTTGATGAATGAGAACGAAGCAAAGGAAAAGTGAGTTTTTTTATAATTTCAAAGAGAACATCCAACGCACTAGTTGTACATATCCCTTGTTGACGTCAAGGTCAAGACTCAACGCAGAAAGCCGGTTTAACAAACGCGTGGCCTTGCACAAGTGGAATTGTTCTGTTCTGAAATATTTTATTTTGAGATTTTTATCCATTGGAAAGCCCGAACAGACGTCCTGTTTGGCCTTCTTTGGGACGCTTGAGGCACATATTGGAACAATAGATCAGACGATGTTGCAGTTTCTGGAGCGTTCTTGAAAAACAATGCACAGGATGGTGGAAAGGGTGTTGGTTTCGAGTTTTAGAATAGACATCATGGTGAATGTTGTTGATTTGGAACATACGGAGAAAGTCAATTGAACTTTTAAAATGATGATTAGCCTTTTTATTTCAGAGCAAAGCAGTCATAAAGGATTATGAAGATCCAATGTAGCAGAACGTAACTTACATATCAAAGTTTATCGCATCAAAAATTTATATTATTCGAGGGATACCAATATAGAAACACATCAAATACCTATTTACATGAATAGATTCTTAAACTTTAAAATTGGTAGTGAATGGTAAGTACAGATGATTATAATTTGTCTGAAGTTTTACAAAAATAACTCTCTGAGCGATTCACACGCATACATCCGTTCTGTGACCTGCAGTTTTGACCTTCGGGACCAATAGAATCTTACCTTGAATTTTTTTCATCCAATAGATGTGGCTATTTAGTCATTGTGTGTTTTGTGGGGTAAAATCAATACTATACTACTCATAAATCTAGTGACGCTCAGAGGGTTAAGCAGAAATTGCAGCAGGCGATGTATTTATTGTAGAATGAAATGAATTCAGCCAGTATCACACGAGACAAGACCACTGTAGAAAACTACTGACCTTAGTTTTACCTAGTAATAGAATTATCACATCACATGATAGGAATTTCTGTATAGACTATTTTCTTTTCTCTGTATCTGAATAATTTCCATACAATGATTCATATTGTAGAATTTCGTTCGGGTAAATAAAATAAATAATTTTTGAATTATGTGTTTATATTACATCGATGTTTAAAGAAGCATTCAATTTTATTCCTTAGCCATCTGGAAGGTGATAAAACAATGGATCCCCCAGCGACATGTAGAAAAAATCTGCTTTGTAAACTCTACTTCCATAAGAGAATACGTAGATGAAGATCAACTGCCCTTGTCTTTAGGAGGAACTGTGCGTAAAAAAATTATCTCACTTATAAACTGAATAAAATATCTTTGTTACCTTGTGTGATTGTGTGGCAAAAAGATGCACTTCTTGATTTTAATTTTTTAACAGATCCAGAAGATTCAGATTTTATATTTGAACTTCCACTAAAAGATTTCAACATAAAATTTTATAATTAAATATATTGTTTTCAAAGCATTTAAGTTTTAATTGCCTATATTTTCAGAGCACAAAGCTGTATGAACCAAGAGAAGGTATCAAAGATGGCGACGAAAGTGACTAACAGCCCAACTTCCACTTCTGGATTACTTCGAACATTTTTGTGTAGTTTAATGTGTGTGAATGTTTAAAACAAGAATGTGGAAGAATAATCTACCGGTGAATTTTCTGTTGTTGTTCCTTCCACGACGGAACTTCATTCCTTTTTGACATTATTTATTGTGTGATGTTAAATCGAGTTGTATTCGCTAGTCTGTAATTTGTTCAAAGCTCAGTTATTGCTTAAATTATCTTCTGCTCATTCTCCAAAAGTATGACACATGAATGGCTTTTTAATTTAAAAAAAATATTCGTATCAAAATCAGTCACATTTATTACACAAACTTAAAAGTTCTATAAAATGAAAATAAGACTTAATATTTATTTAATTTCTACAGAGCATTATTATCATAATTAAATTCTTAAGGTAGTATAATTCAAAAGTAAACAACTGAAATTATATTGCATAAAAGAGACACTTCTGTTCTTCATCCAAGCTCTAAGAAAAAATACAATATTTTAATCTTATTTTATTTCATTTAATTAATTTGAACAAATTATAATAGTGTGAAGATCCCGTTGCTTTTTCCATTCTTTGCGGGTATAAATTACATTTATGGAAACATTTTCTAATTTCTCTTATACTATGTTACTTAACTTTGAACACTCGTAAATATTATAATTACTTACCAATATGAATACAAACACTCATTTTTTCACATCGTGTATTACTTGTCTACGTTTAATTTCAATTTCGAATTTTTATGTATTTTGTATTTCTGTGTATCTGCAATTTTTTAACAATTTCGTGTTTATCTCAATCAATCAATAAACTCAAGCTGGTCTTGATTAAAAATATGTACAAAACCAATAAAGATTAAAGAAGTAAACTGGAACCCAGTTTTCTTCTGACAAAACCATTATTAAATGAAGAATCGATTAATAGTTAGAATTTTTACATTCTTTATAAGCTTTTTCATTAAGTTGTAACTACATAAACATTTAAGTAAAATTATTTTAATAAATAAACTACTATATAACGATTTAATTGCAATACTCTTATATTAAAATCATATTGATGCTTTTATTTTACATTAACAAATTTACTCTTATTTTTTGGAATAGTTTATTATAGTTATTCATACAATGCAAATATTTAATTTATAGAATTTATTTAAGACAATTTGGGGTAAATGGTCTAAACACATTTTTTGAAGCTAAAAATAACTTTAGCCATTACTAATTTATTTTAGGTTTTTTCTTCAACTACATAATAATTCTTCCATTTTATGCTAACAAATACCAATATTTTCCTATTGTGGGGATTTGAGATTACAAAGGTTCTTCAATACTTTTAAAAATATTGATGGCTTTAAAAAATGTCAGTTAGTTAAGTTTAGGTTTTACTTGTTAAGTTTCTATGATTGAGTTCAACTCTAGTGATTTCTTATAACAGCATACAGAATTGACCTTTTCATGTTCTCTTGTTCGGAATTTGCTGTCAAATAAAAATGTTTGCTTTTTTATGAAGAATTCAGTTTACTTTTTTTGTCGTAAACACTCATTGATTCATTTTATACTACAAAGTGATAGTCGTTTGGATTCTTAAACGTAATAGCTAAAAAGTGCAATACTTTGTTTTATCGATTGAAAGAGAAAAATTAATACAAAAACTAATGTCAATTAACTCACTAAGCTTCTTAATTGCATCATTAACGTTTAATTGAATGTTAAAGGATAGAATAAAAGGATTTAGCATCGAAGTTATTGCCATGTTATGCCATTTTTCGGAGAATAATTTCCTATTCTTCTCTCAATGTCTTCTTTATGTTGCATTAAGCCATTCAAATGTTGGATACACAAATTAAAATAAAATATACTGACACAAGAACAAAATTATGGACGCTAGCTAAATTATGTATGACAATCTAAATACAAATCATCTTGTTAAATATTTGCGGAATCCATTAAATATAAAAGGAATAAAAGAACTATTTATAATAGTTTTATCGCATAACATTTTATTCATTCTGATTATTTTTCTATGAAATTTTTCTATATGTAAGTAAATAATTCTAAGCTATGAAAAAAATATGACAAGTTTTTTAGAATTCTTTCGAGTACTTTCAAATCGTTGCCTTTATTTCAGAGATACGATGCTGACGATGCAGTACCCACACACTTGACATAAGGCTTGAGATAAGAAACTTTCAGAGATAATGGTATTTTCTTTCTCAAAAGACGATTTGCCTTCATAATCTCATGAAGAAATATACTTATTCATACCTCTTGGATTCTTACTTAAGATGTAAGAATATATTTTCTTTTACAACACATATTACGCAGTTTACTGTTCTATATCCGAAAATAATTTAGAAGGGCGTTAGTATGCATGTGGAAACACCTTTCAAATCATAGAATAACACTATTTTTATGGATAAATAAATTGATAAAGACTACAATAAAGGTATGTATTTATTGATTACACAATCATCGTTAATCCTGACTTTAAATTAATCTGTTCCATTCTGTTTGTTGCATGTGATGATGAATATTCAAGTTTTAAAATGTTGAAGATTTGAAGTAAAAGCTAAAGGACTGTAATTTTACACCAAGAATAAAATTAAATTTGGCATTACAAATTGTGAAATAAGTTCCAAGGGAACAAAAATAATGCAAAAAGTTATAATTAATTTTAGTGAACGAAATTTGTATTGGTAATGTTACACGTTCAAATAATATTTTGTACTAAATATTCACATTCCAAGTAGTCTTGAGTGAGATTATCGTAATTAACTTAAAGTAAAACCATTAAAAAGTAGTTTTAAGTTGATCGAATACTTACCGGTATGCTGCCACTTATTTAATTTTAAAGAATTAATTATAATGGGGAAAAATTCAGTATTTGCAAGTAAATAACGAAAAGAAAAAGTTACAATAGAAAAATTATAATCAAATATGAGTAGCGACTTTGATCAAAACAGACTTCGAATAATTTTTTGACTTTAACACTTGATTCTTCTAATTTCTTAACTTTTTTATGATGATTGTCTAACACAAATAGGTATGAACCTAAAAGAAGATACTAACTATTCACTTGAATGGCTAATTTCTTTTAATATTAGAATAAATAGTCAATCATGTTGAAAAGATTACCCAATTCTTCTATCGCAAACCCGCTTGCACAAAACAACGCAGACAAATTTCATTTTTATAACATCTAATATTAACAATATAAAATTGCATGCTGACTTTGAACATTTAAAAATATCATTAAAATTAAAGATATGACTTACTAAGTAAGCATTCCAAGTGAAACAACAAACAATAAAAAACGTATTGCTCTTAAAAGCGCCAAAGTGAAGCTTCTTCGCCAGCAGATGATTTTGAAAATCTCAGGGTTTCTATATATATCTTCGAGAGATAATAGATACAGGAACATTGGAGCGTATTTCGAAGTATCTCTCCCTAGCGGATTAAGAATAATTTTTACTTCGATTGCTTTTTCTCTAAAATAAAACCATAAATAATATAAATGTTATACTCTTAGAAAAAAGAGTTGATTCTTTTCACTTCAAAGCACTAATTAGTTAAAAATGTATGTAAGAATAGAATTATGAAACTTTTTCAAGACTTTATTCTTGCTAATTATCTCGATTCTAAGACATTAGTGCTAAGGAAGATATAGAAAAGAAAGACCTTTTTCAGGAGGTAAGTTCTTTAGAGTAATTATAGATGCTTAACGTAGTTTTGAAAACAATCGAATGAATCCCTGCTTATCCTTCACTACTCTGAATATTAAAAAACAAGCATACATACTTTTCTTTAATAGATTTAGGGCATGCTTCAGATGCTTTTTAATTTAATTATCGTGCAATGAATGTTAATTACCCTCGTTAATAATAAATTTTAAACAGATAAAAGAATTATAGTATTGCATTCACGCATACATACAGTTGAAATAAGTATGCAACACATACCCAAAAAATAACTTTGTGAATTAGTACCCTTAAACCAAATAAAACATGCAAATACGCACTTAAGGGAAGTAAAATGTGTTCTGAAATATCAAATGTTTACTGAATTTATAGCAACTGCTCTAAAATAAAAATTATTAGAAAGATGGAATTTTATAATAGTTTTTAAGTATTGGAATCATATCATTCATTAGGTGTAATAGATATTCCCTTAAGTGATATTCCATAACATTGTCATCAATTTAAATTTTTTTATGTTAATGTTAGGCATTACATAAATAATAAATGTTTGGAGGAAGAAAAATTAACTTTATTTATAACTTCAATTAATAACTAAATAACACTTAATTAGTTATAATAAGAAAATTATCGAACAAATTCTACAAAATTGTACTTTTACTCATTGATGAAATACAATTTAACGCAACTAATTTCATTCAAGATCTTGCTATTTCGTTAATCCTGAAACCGTTCAAATTCAAATATTCAATGAAATGTTTAAATAATTTTTAGAAAGTTAAAATACCATTTTACTATTGAATAAATAAATAAGATTTTCTGAATTCTTAAGCAATTTTAGCTAGGTTTAAAAACGAACTATGTGCATTCTTAATGGATTGAAATAAGGTGACTGATAATTTCATATTCACTCATTGAATAAAATTTTCTTGACACTTATTTTTAAAAAATAATTTTTAACTACTAAACAGTAAGTAAAATTTTAAGTAATTAATCTATACCTAACCTTATATTGCATAGAAAAATCTTTATCATTTGGTCTTGAGATTTGTTTTTCAGAACTGCCTTTTAAAAGACTAATTATGTTTTTATAGGCATTTCAACTTATCATACATACACAGGTTCAAAGATGATTAATGGCTGTCGGTTTAAAAATTTTATCAAAAAAGAAAAACTGTTGCATCTTATTGCACAGTTACTGTCGCTACTTTTCATCATTGGTGTTTTATACGGAATCTTGGGAGATGATGCCTTTCCAGGAACAGAGGTTTTTGCTCTTCTCTTGTTGGCTGTCACCGCATATGGTGGAGGCTTGATTGTAAGCTGTTTGGGCCTGCCCTCTCTTTTAGGTATGTACAATACATATTTTTAAAATCAACTTTGCTTTACGAAACTTAAAGCATTAGTATTAGTCTAAGCATTTACTATTGTCTCTAAGAATGGTGTCATGTTCAGTTTAGAAGAAATCTAAGACGTTAAAATGCACATTGGCAAAGGGAAGCAAAGTTACTCCCTCACTGAGGTTATCTGAGAATAGACGCAGATCTTAAATCGTTTGAAATCTTAAAAAGCTTAATTATCATCAAATAAATGCAAACACAAAATAGGTGGCGCTGCTTTACATCTTAATCTGACATTCTTCCACTTTTTGATGAAACACATTTTGTATCAAGACCGCATTCAAATCAATGGAACAATAGGCAAATCAACAATTAGCTCAAAAGTTTAAAATTTACAAAGTATGAAAACATAAAATTAACTAAAGCGAAGAAATAAAACAATAAATGAATTCACAGCTAACTAACAAAAGTGGATAAAATTCAAAATTACGCCGAAGAATTTTAAACACTAAGACACGATACAATAAACATGGAATAATATTAGAGTTCTCAATATTCAAAATATCAGAGTTCATAAAACTCCAAGTTAAAGGCGCTCCAAAATACCCTCCCCACTGCGCAGCTGTAGCAGGATTAAACTTGCATATGATTCCCTTCAAATAGACTCTGCTTAAACTGTGTGCAATCAATAGATTTAAAAGGTTATTTGTGCAGACAAAATCCGTATCGTTATCACTATAGATGATTTAAGGCCGTCCGCGTCGAGTAATAAATCTTCGGAAATTCAATGTAAACTCTTTGGCATATAAAGATTAGCTCTAAGTGCACGGCTTTAAATACTGCACAAGTATGCAGCACTATCCAACTGTTTGTCCCGCCTCTAAGTGCCATAGGCCCCGCGAGGTGAAGTATCAATCTATACATATATATATGCCCTTATTCGCAATAAATTTATCTTGCATACAAATTTCAACTTGCATGTTACCAATTTGATACTTCATTACCATACATTTTCGATCCGAACATCTTTATTTAATACACTTTATCTGTTTGGCCAAGAAACATCAAAAGTGTTCATTAATCAGGTTGAAGTTATTCTACGTTACGCTACATTCATTGACTTAAGTCATGAATATCTTATACCCAGTCATTAAGAACATCTGGTTTTAAATCTTCTTTTCCTTACGATTGCAATTATAAAGAACTAAACCGAAACAAGTTTCGAAAGCAAAAAAGTTTTTCATTCACTGATTGATTCTACAGATGAGTGGAATCTGAAATAGTTTTATGTAACGGTTATTAACGTATTAAACTGGTTATGTCCTTGGATTCTTCATATTCTGGACGTTTACCTTTTGGTGTTCAGGATACGAGGAAGTATGGTGTGCGTATGATTGCAGTCAAACGAAGATCGGGAAAAATAAATTAAAAACCATTACGTGTTTCATAACAAGCGAGTGTGGAAGACTGTATGATGCTCATTCAAGACTAACGATATTTGTTGAAAACAGTTTGCCGCCAATAATCTTATGAAGGGATGATCCTCCCAGAAACGAGAGTTACCATGATTAATAAAATCAGTTGTAATGACTAAACAACCGCATCAAGGGAGCCAGATCCATGATTTGTTGGGTCCTAATATTTTATGATTGAGAACATCTCCCCCCCCCAAAAAAAAAAAAAATGACAGGAGAGAAATATCCCAAATATACATTCCGCTAGGGTAGATAATGCCTCTATTTTTCTGACAATTTACCGGTTTAGTGGGCGTCTCCCTTGGGAAGTTGATCAGTTTCAGCACAGAATCACAGCTTCGTTTTCTTATTGGACATCTGACGATAATGTTTTTCTTTCAATGCCAGTTTGTAGACGTGGCCAACGAAAACAAGATTCGTTATGAATCGTAACACCCTTCAAGCATTAATTGGCGAGAACATGGCAAACTGTGTTACTACAGAGAACCATGAGAGGTGCCATATAGCATCCTCCTTGAACTGTAGGGGATATGTCTTCCTGGAGGTCGGCATTTTTGTGTCGCCTGAAGAACCAAGCCAATCCGACTTCGACACATGCGAGATTCGAATTTGTAACCAAGTGCTTCGGTCTATCTGTTTCTTGAGAATGACGCCTTGAGTCGCTCGGCCCCAGGTGGGGCTATACACGGATAATATGGGAAACGTATGTAGATTAATGATCTAATGAATGAGGCCAAGCCGTTAACCGGCATCCATCTGATCATTCAATGGCTATGTCAGGAGACAGGGGCACCAAGTCCTAAGACCCGAACACTTTGGGCCCCTTTATTTTTATGGTTAGATCCCGGTGCCCCGTCCAACATGAAGGATAGATATTACATACCTATAATATTAATAATGATCAGTATAAACAAAATAAAGAGTTTCTAAAAAATATGAAGCAACTAAGATTTCACTTGCACCTCCCCGAATAATCAGCCCTTGTTAACATCACTGGAATGTAAGCTTGCAGAACAGAAGACACTTGTATAATAGAAATATACTAAAAAGTAATAAGTTAAATAAATTTTCCTATAACATGCTTTAGTAGTTCTGAGCACAGCCAGTTACGAAATGCTTTAATACTTATGAAATATTTTTGGAATACTTCCAAAACACGTCGAAAAGACTAGTACGCAACAGATCAGAATTATTTCATGAAATACTTAAGTGTTTCGTGACATACTTAAGATCAATTAAAACCCAGGAATACATAGCAGTGAAATATGTTTCCAAGATAAACATCGGATGAAGTAGGTTCTAAAACAACGAATGAGAACCACATGAAATATTAGACGAAACCTTTAGACTTTTAATGTTTATTAAAAGTATTTTAAATTGTGTATGTTTTTCGTGACGTTCTCTAGAATAAATATGGAAGACTGGAAAATTCTTCCATATTCTTCATAATTCTTCTAGATAATTATATCGAACTATAAGAATTCTCTTCGTCGATGTTCTAGAACATCAGAACATTCATTGCGAAATGTTTTTCTGGTGGATTCATAAGAACAGGAAGAAAAAAGTAGCACATTAAGCATATAAGCTGAGTGATAACCATATCACTTGATAATTTAATCAAAAAGGTTATTACGCATTGTTATTGTCATTTGTCAAATTGCGAAAACCTCCCTATCTTAACTGGGTTGATACTGAATTCAAAAGAAATAGAAGAATCCTGTAGACCACTTTAATTCGTGTAAGATTGAATTAATATATGAAAGAAGGTAAAATTACACTTTTTGCCATTCCAGGGATGCTGATTATTGGTTTCCTGTTCCGGAATCTCTCTTTTATTCCATACCATGGTGACATTTCAATCAAGTGGGCTTCAACGTTGAGGTAAATAAGTAGGGAAAGTGTAAATATATCTCCTGTGAGAGAAAACGTTTTACTTAATGAAATAAGTCTTTACTAACATTGATGGCCTTTATGGTTCTAAAAAATAATAAAAATGAAGATTTTCCATTTGAACAGTCCTATTAAAAGTAATCGAACTTTCAACAAACATTCCATGGTATACAAACAGTGCAAACACATACAAACATAAATATAGAAGAAATTGAAGTTATTTGTTGCCGAATTGCAACAGCGGATATAAACACTATAAAATCGACCGTTATGGTATTAAATTTGCCAATTTTGCCGCTTAGTTTAAATATGCTTCATTTGAGCTATGAAGCTACATACTAGTGCTAAAGCTACATGAAAGAGCTTGCCACTCCAATGCAATTCTTCGTCAGTTTGATTACAGAGAAAGCAATGATAAATCTGGGAGATAGAAATCAGCGCAGAAAAGAAAATATGAGCGAGAATAGCTTTAGCGTCAAAAAATGACGAATCGCCTTTGAACAAGGGATGGGATGGAATTGAAGTAGAAGTTCAGAATCTAACTTTGATGACTGAGATTAGAACATTTTAATGCAATAAGAACTAACACCAGTAAGAGAAATGCCGTAATACATTTTTGGATAATTTTATTTCATTTAGAAGTATGAAATCCATTTATGTTTGAATATGGATTTTATAGTCATTAAAATTGATTAAAATAAGATATGAAATGTGACGCTTTGATAACGATACTTCGCAATAAATAGAAATAAGCAATTAACCCTTCTGGTGATTGTGTCGACGAGTTATCTCGTCGAGACAATCTCCAAGAGGGTTCGTCATTAGCAAACCTGACCAGATGTTGATGGACGAGATATCTCGTCATCAAAAGAAACTGACCAGATCTTGACCTCATCATAATAAAAAAAATCAGCAACATCTTGACTGCGATATATCTCGTCATTAGCAAAATTGGTCAGAGTTTTTATGGACGAGATATCTCGTCGAAACCCCTTAAAGGGTTAAGATGGTTTAGGCAGATTCTATGCGTGGATCTACTAGTAGAAAATAATATTGGGCATACATGCCGCACTATCTGTTAAATGTTTAAAGGATCTCTTTTTTAAATTTAACTACTTCCAACATGTGGTTTAGAATTGGTTTTTAATATTTCTCTCTTTTTCAGGGATATCTCTCTAGTGATCATTCTGTTGAAGGCTGGTATAGGTTTAGATCCCAAAATGTTGAAGAAATTGAAATTTAGTGTGTTAAAGCTGTCGTCCATCCCATGTCTCTTAGAAGCAGTTGGCTCAGCAGTAATCGTGCATTTTCTATTGGGTCTTCCTTGGCTGTGGTCGTTCATGCTAGGGTAAAGAATCTGATATTTATAATCATGATAAACCAAAGAAGGTATTGATCACTGCATGGTAGTCATCTGTCGTTGCCACTTTCCTTCCATGCGATCAAGACATAACAGCAGATAGGTACTGTACGCGCTTGCGAAAAATGCACGAAAATCTGCATTGACACTCCTGGTAGTTGTCTCGACAAAGTATCTCGTCATTAGCAAAACTGACCAGATCTTGATGTGCGAGATATCTCGTCATTATAATAAAATTGACCAGAACGTGATCTCGACATCATAAAAAAAATCGGCAGTATCTTAATGACAAGGTATCTCGTCATTAGCAAAATTGGTCAGATCTTGATAGACGAAATATTTTGTCTAAACCACTTGGAAGGTTTTCCAGTGAGTACTGGCATAGACGTATGTCTATTGACGACAGTCTTGTTACTTCAATACAACGCGAGACCCCTTATCGCACTATCAATCATACAGTAGATTAATTATTTAGGATACAAAATTGTGTTCCTTATTTTCTCGTTCTTTCGCCAAAGGGAATTGCTGTTCAAATCAATTTCAAATGTTCCCAAATCTGCCAGCATCAATTTGTCTATCAAGTATACAAAATACGAAACTAATGATTTTTATCACTAAATAGAGTAAAATATTATTCGCATGAGGTTTTAATCCTTAGATTTTCGGAAGAATGTCTCATTGTTTTTGCAACTAAATCAAATCCTGCTCAGCTTTATATAATTTTTTACTATCAACTGTGTTAGGCTAACAGTATGAGTTCGTTGCAAGGAATATTACTATCCATCTCAAAACCTATGTACTTAGAAAAATAAAAACTTTTTAAAATTAAGTACATAACATTTTACATAAACGTGTGAAGTATGTAGCGTATCTAACGATACAGCGTCAGCAAAAATGAGGTAACAGATATAAATAAATTAAAAGTGAATTCCAAACTCTAGTTAAAAAGTTTCTTCTTTCGCAAGCACAAGCTCACAAAGTACATTTACTCGCCACGTTTCTTTTCCTTTACCAGTTTCATTAGCTGTGAAGTCCAATCATCACAAAAATATGCTCAATAGTTGAGTACATACCATCTTGTCCATTCTCAAACTCCTAGACTCCATCCTCTGTTAAATTACTCATACTACCAAACATAAACATCAACATACCTGGAATGGTATAAAGGTACATTTTGCCGATCGACTGTCGATTTAATATTCCGAAAGCTCTATTTTATTCCCTAACATAGCAATATTTCTATAGAGTATTGTATATCAATGTATATATTACATATCAAACTCCAGTCTTTGACATCATCATTTCATTCGAAAACAGTATAACAAGGCTTTGATCATGCTAGGGAGAAGAAAGCAGCAAACAGCAAAGAGCGAGTTTATAGCTGTAATTTGTCCTAGATATAAAAAAGTTAGCTGCGACGCTATCAACGTCAGGTCACTTGGGAGCCAAACAGTGAACCAATCATAAGAAATATATGAACCAAGTCCTATGCCGCTGTATTGCGAAGATTTTTCCATAAAAGACGTGATCCACCACTCTCGGGATATCCACCACGCATATCTCGTCATCTGAGCGAGATTCTAAATGACGAGATGTTGTCCTCGTCTCTTCAAAAGCCCGTTGTGTTGCGCCAGTGCGACATAAATTCAACTTTGGAGAGGATTGGTAGTTTTTAATGGCGCAAGGGGTACCTACCTATCTGATTCCCAATCAATTACTTCTAAAACGTATGAGGAGTTGCAGGCCTGATAGAACAAGAGAAGAGTGGGGAAAGCCTAACGCTGTTATAGAATTTCATACTCCTTGTGTGCACATTCCTGAGCCTCCCTAGGTAGGTATTTGAAGTTACATCAAACTGGAGCAACACAACAGGCTATTGGTGACGATCCGGGATCAATCCTGAAGGGAAAGACAACACCTCGTAATTTTAAACCATGGCCAGAAGATGTATGAGCCTCGCTAAGGCAGTCTGTAATAATTCGCGTAGCAATACATAGTACATTCGCCCACCAACTGAACAAAATATTTAGATCCTCCCTATCCAAAGTGTCTGACCAAATATGACCCTTGCGCCATTAAACCCTACCAACCAACCTTCTCCAAAGTAGAAAATCGTCTACAAGGATCTTTCACTTATTAGCTCCGTAGATCATCGCCATTGGATCTCCCTTCGGGATTGATCCCGAAACGTCACCTATATCTCATTGTGTTGGTCCAGTGCGACGTAAATTCAACTACCTACTCATACGCACGTCATTGGAGCTCAGTAGTACAAGTCTCCCAGACGCCTCACGGGACGAGTCCAGTCAATCCCAAGAACTTCCATTTCAACCACGACAAGATCAGGAGCAACATAGTTCCACCGTTGACGAAGACAGTTCGAGAAAAATTCGACCCTGTAATAACCTATCCCCAAATTCAAATTTGTAAATTAGTGTCTTTCCCAGAAATGTATTGGATCACCAATGCCTTCTAAGTCAATTGATGTTTCTCTTTCAGGTTCATACTCTCCGCTGTGTCTGCAGCAGTCCTCGTGCCAGGTATGCTCGCCGTGGAAGAGAAGATGTTGGGCACTGAGATTGGAATACCGACACTCGTGATGGCAGCCGTATCCATCGACAACATCATCGCACTTACAGGGATATCTGTCACATTCAGTGTCCTCACTTCAAGCGGTAGGCAGAATGCTTTTCGAGATGGTAAAGAAGTCTCACATACACTTCCTTTCACACAGATGAATTCCACATATCACTGGTTCAAAATTATTTTAAGCTAGAGTGCCTTCCTCCCCGAGTTTACCGACTAGGAAGGGGTCGTGGTAGCCCTGTTAGAAAAATAACGAATTAGCAAACGGAGGGTTGCGAGTCCGAAACTCGGTCCAACCACAGACTGCCATGTACACGAAGGCTGGTGTACGTTAAATCTGTCCATCAAATATTCTTACGTAAGCACTGTGTGGAAGTTTAGAGCGTGGGATGCCAGCTCAGTTGTAACCTCGTCATCTGACCGTGGTTCAGAATTACTTGGTGTCCTCGGATCTTTCCCTTCGGATTTGATTCCGGATCGTCGCCAATAGCCCGTTGTGTTGCTCCAGTGCGACGTTAATTAAACACCTACCTACCTATCGACTTCGAAGCGAACTTGCAAGCTCAGGACAATATTCTACTGATGAATATAAACATTTGTATATAAACACCCCTAAACAAATTGATGAAGATCACCAATTCACCTGAAGGTAACCAATCCATTTAAATATTAGTTACATTAAAAGCAAGATAAAACAAGGAGAAAAACATAGAGAATAACTTACAATCAGCGATGACATTTCAATGAAGGTATGCGGAATACCTTAGTTAATAAAATACCTTGGGGTTAAAGAATAAGCAGGATACATTTTGTAATATCTTGTATTACAAAATGTATCCAGTTTAGGACGTATAATTTTGAAATGTACTGGGGCCAATTTAGTAAACCATAATTTTGAGATGTACTTGAGACCAATTTTGGGCCTATCAATGTGGTGGAAATACGAAATGAACAAACTAGAAAAATCTCGCTTTCAAGGAGGTCTGATTTTTCAGACTCCAATGTTCCTTTAAGCTCCAACGCTTTGTTTTGTGTCAAAGCATGAGTTGATGCGGTATCTTCTACTTTGAATTTCCTTTAAATATGTACTCTTAAATGTGATTTGTTTTTTCAAATTATGGTACATAATTTGTTATTTTATAAATAAGGACATGGTGCCACACAGTGACTTTAGTTAAAATACATACAAAATAGTATCACATTAAAATACAAATTTTTCTCAATGAAAAGATATATCTATAGAATTTATGTATATTTGATTTATTTTGCGAAATTCAAAGGTTTACTTACTAAAGAGGTCTAGTTTTGCTATATGATTACAAATGCAGGCAATTATTGTTATTTGTATGAAATTTTTCGTACTAGAAAAAATTCTCGAAATTGTTTCGAACTAGAGTGGAATCCACATAATCTTTCAAAATTTTGAGAGACCTGATACTACCAGTTAAATCTACTATTTTAAAATATTAATATTTTATATAAGGCTCTTTATGGTGTAACTAATTTAAAATAAGTGTCGCTAAAGTGTTTTCTTGAGTACAAATTAATTTGTTATGAATTTGTTTTTATAGAAGATCTGACCTGGACACTCATAAAGCGCCCCATTGAACCAGTGCTAGGATTTCTGATCGGAGCTTTCCTTGGAATCTTCTTGTGGTACATTCCAAGTGGCAATGCTTCAAAGGTACTTTGAATAATACTTAATTGTTTTCCGAAGAAAACTTAAGCATTAAAAACATTGAAAATTATGCTGACTTTTAAGGTCATATAGTTGAAGCATTGTTCAATATTCATTTGTTTCCAAGTTCCAAACCTTGACAAAACGTATTTTCGCAAACTATAAATAAACATACAATAAATTATTATACGTGTCACCATGTCTTGACGTAGGTGTGGCGAGCAATGACTATTTACGCTTTTAAAACGTGCCACGCTGGGGCCGGAAGAGCATTGATCATTGAAATGAATACATTTTTTACCCGATTTAAAGAAATAATTTCAGTTTTCGAGAAACATTCCCAAACAG
This sequence comes from Meta bourneti, assembly GCA_933210815.1. Taxonomy (NCBI): domain Eukaryota; kingdom Metazoa; phylum Arthropoda; class Arachnida; order Araneae; family Tetragnathidae; genus Meta; species Meta bourneti. The sequence goes on from OW119922.1 coordinate 94,075,107, forward strand.
ATGACAGCCCTAGGAAAAACCAATTTTCAATTCAAATTAATGTAAAAAAGAGTATATTTCCAAACTTTTAGCCTGTTAGCATTATGTTTCATCAGGTCGAAACTTTACGGTGGCTTTCATGCTAGAAAAAAAACAAGCCCTGCAATTTTCGTCGGACGTTTCACAGCAGTTTCAGACTGAACTGCGCATAACAATAAAGATCCTACACTATTTCATCAGCTCTGATGTTAATAAGATTGTCGAACTTTTTGACGTGAATACGTCTTTAAAATCAGTATGGAGGTCATCGGCAGAAACTTGTGCGTCACGAAAAATGTTGATATCTCAAAGCCCCATAACTTCAGGGGGAATCAGCCTATGGAGATAAATGACCTACCATCGTGTAGAGGAAGGTGGGCCGCGTCGACCAGGTTGATCACTAATCCACTCCCCCCTCTGACCTTTATACCGCGTGGTGGGGGAAATGAGTCACATTTCGGGCATAAGCTGGCCTGTTAAATCGCTGTAACTTCAGTTATATATATACGGATTGTGACAAGTGTGGGCTTAAATTGAAGAGAACAACGAGTTCTACAATTTCATTTGACTAGTTGACAGTTTAAACCATTTGTGTGAAAATTGTGTGCAGTGGAATGTGATGATTTTTCGAAGATTTCACTATGAAGCCAACATAACACTTTTAAGTTCAATTGCTGCGTAGGAAACGTAAACAGTTTAAAAGAGCATTTCAAGGCTAACAAAATTATACCAAGAAGTCTAAACCTATGACAAGTGCGGAGAGATCTAGAGCTTACCGAAGACCAAAGAAGGAGCAGGCGCGCGTACGCGGCGACGTCGCTGCACAAACTAACCACGCTTGTAAACACCACCATCGACCTTACCTTTGCCAGGAACATCAGCATCGACACCATGCTCTTTGTCTCGTATCACAGATCCATCATCCATAAGGTCGCCATAGAATACTAAGCATTGCCCACACTCTAACACCACTGTTATGTATCCACCAAAACTGGCTAAATAAATAAATATCAAACAAATACCCCCGTCTTCATTTCACCAGCGATCCACTCACCAGGTATTCCGCCCAAAAGTATTCACGAACTAAACCTTACGGTACAGTGGGGACTGTGCCTACCCGCTGTTTTTTTTTCACAATGTCAGCTTGAGGATCTCTTGATCTTTCAAACACTATTTGGAGAGAACTTGTCAGTCTCTGTTACCATGGGATACCATGGGAAGGTGCTGACTCATCGCACCCAATGGGAACTGTGAGGGGACATATCTTCCTGGAGGACATTGGGGAAGCTGGCCCGCATTTACGCGTCGTCTTGAAGAAACCAGGAAACTTCAAACAGTCAACAAAGGTACATACAAGATTGGATCTCGCAACTAAACACCAGTTTATCAGTTTCTTAAGAGCAATGCCTTTAGCCGCAAGGCCACTGGTGGGTTGGTAGGTGGTTGAATTAACGTCACCCTGGAGCAACACAACGAGGTTCCGGGATCAATCCCGAAGGGAAAGGTCCAAGGACACCTCGTAATTTTGAACCACTGTCAGATGACGAGGTCAACACCTGAGCTGGCACCCCACTCTCTAAACTTCCACACCACGCCAACGTGAGAATATTTGAGGCCACGATTTAACGCGCCCCCTCCACATACACGACAGGTTTTGGTTGTATCGAGTATCGAACTCGCAACTCTTCGGTTGCTACTCCGCTACTATACCAACCGGTCACTGTAGGTGGTGATAATACTGCTGCTGGTGGTAACTACTGCTGGTGGTGCTAATATGTAGATACAGTTTTGAAGATATAGAAACATACATACAGAACACATCGTCTTGCCGTCATGCTTCCTTATTAATTAACGCATCACATTTGTTTCAGCCGATGCTGGTGTACTACCGTAGTCTCCTATTGTTCCTGGGAGGCCTCAGTCTCGAATTTGTCAGCAAGAGGATCGATTTCTCGGGGGCAGGTGCCCTCGGATGCGTCAGCTTGGCCTTTGTCGCATCCCTTGAGTGGAGGACAAACGAGGATCATTTTGTGAGTTCCATTTCATACACATCGTTCCATAAAAAATGAATTATATTTATTTATTTGACTTGACCTGTCCAAGTAGATGGCAACTGCACAATCTTTGCTACAACTTTTGCAACAATGATTTAGTGCTCCCATACGCCTTAAAATTTGATAGTGGCGAATTCATCAGTGTGAATATCTTAAAACTTTTTCCCAGCATATACCCCGCATTCAATTGTATTGAGATCAAGTGATTGAGAAGGCTACTTAAAACAAAAAATGCGTCTCCATGGACAGTTCCCCGAATATGCGAATTTGACATGGAGCATTGACAGGAAGTATTAATCCCAGTGGTGGTTTAACCCTCCAAGTGGTTTCGAGGAGGTATCTCGTCTATCAAGATCTGACTAATTTTGATTATGAAGACGTATATCTCTATCAAGATATTGTCGATTATTTGATGATGAAGTGATCAAAGTTCTGGTCTGTTCTAATGACGAGATAGCTTCTCCATCAAGATTTGGTCAGTTTTGTAAACGACGAGACACCTATTCACCACTTGGGTTGATAAAAGTAAATAAACTAAGAGCTCTAAGTATTAGCATCTGTGCTGAAATTTCAATTAGCATCAATTGATGGCAGTGTCGTTTCGCTCTCTCACTCTCTCTTCATACCTTAAATTAAATCTGTTTATAATCGATATAACATTGATATGCACACTTCATACCACCAAATGCATTGAAATTTGTCAAAAATACACTGGTACAAAATTAAGGGAATTTTCACTTTTGGGCGATTATCTCCAGAACTAATGGTGCGTAAGACTTATCAGCGCAGGAAGGTCTAAGACAGAGGTTACAATATCGAAACAAAAATGGGTAAATAGGTATGGTACTCTCTTACAGTTATACAGTTCCTACAACGGAAATTCATACTGGAAATGAGGCAGTTTATGTGTCACTGTGGCAGTCGGTACCACTCCTCCAGCAACGCTGTTTTCGTCCTGGATGGTTCTGGGAGGGGGAGGCGAATTTCAATTGCCCTACCAAGAGGCGTCCCAGATATGCTCTATAGGGTTTAGGTCTGGAGATCTGGCTGACCAATCCATCCGGCGAATATCCTCATTTTCCAGATATTCGTCGACCAGATGAGCCCTATGTGGACGAACGTTGGCGTCCATAAAAATGAAATCAGGGCCAACTGCGCCCCTGAAAAGGTGAACATAAGCCTCCAAGATCACACAGCAGTCACAGAATCTCTGTCAAAGACATGAAGTTCTGTGCGTCCATCCAACATGATGCCTGCCCAGACCATCAAACCTCCACTGCTATAGTGGTCTCTTTCTCGTATATTGGAGGACAGGTAGCGGGTCCCTGGTTAAGGGGACCAAGTGAACGTACGTCGAGAATCAGTGGTTAAGCTGAGCCGGGACTCATCAGTTTATAGAACGGTCCCCTACTGATCCCTGGTCCAAAGTCGATGTTCTCTGCACCATGCTAAACGTGCTCTCCTGTGCGCAGAAGTGAACGGGACGCAAACAGCAAGTCTTGCAAACAAACCTTTCTCATGTAGCCTTCAGAAAACAGTAACCCTTGAAACTCGGCTTCCTGTGGCCGCATTAAAGTCACGAGAGAGCTCAGAAGTGGTTGTACTCCTGCTACGCCTCGCTGTAATGGACAAAGATCCATCTTCATTGGCTGTCGTGTCCATTGGACGACCTTGCCCAGGCTTTCTCTCTATGGATCAGGTATCCTTAAATTGTTTCCATAAGTTGGACTCGACGCTTTACATTCAAGTCTCTGGCCATCTGCACTTGAGACTGCCCTGCTTCCAGTCTCCCGTCGATTCGCCACTTCATTCCATCATCTAAACGTTGGTGGTTACTCATTTTAACTGTTTGCTTTTAAATTTCACCGAATGTTGCAGATAAAACCACCACGAAATTCGCCGTGGTATAAGAGCGAACAAAGCGCGGAAATTGTCACGTGCGCTTAAAAAGTCTGTTTCTCTAAATGCACCGCCCACACGCACGTGTACGTTTACGTGTTCGACACAAAAGATTTGCATTTTTGTTTGGAAGCATTAGTTTTACCTTTCTTTCGTTCAGTACTGTTCGAGAAATTCGACAAAATATGCATATTTTCTTAATTTTGGACACGGTGTATAAAACAACGTTTCGTGTAATTCTTTCTGGGGTTAATTCTTATTTCCATTACAGTGCGTGGCAAAACGTTCATACCTCAGTCGTGTTACCATCATTACCTCCTGGACGTCCACTTCCCATTTATCCAAAAGGTGATTTGGCACGTTTAACATCTATATCTATTTTCTGATTCGCTCACGTCTCTTTTCTATGCTAATTTCTATTTTCTAGACTTGTCATTGCCTTTCGTCATTAGACGGATAAATAATTTCATTATAGCGGCGAGCTCTTCCGAATTTTTTAAAAAGTATTATGCATCTCTATAGCTCAAATCAAGTACATTTAAACTAATCGGTAAAATTAATAACGGTTGATTTTATATGGTTTATTGTCATTATACAAATAATGTCGATTCTCTGCCTCGTAAATTAGTAAAATCTACATCTATATATATAAAATAGGATGTGTGTGTGTGTGTATGTGGGTATATTTTCTATACAAATCTACACCGTTTGACCAATCCACACCAAATTTGGTACACTTATAATTTAGAACACTGCGGTCAGCATAGGCTAACTCTTAACCCCCGTTCTATTGGCCCTGGGGGGCTAAAAACTATTCGAAATCGCAATAGAAATAACATTGAGCATAGATTGATTGCTTTAGGCAGCGATGGTTGCTTTACCACTGTTGATCGAAAAACAATTTTTTCCGAAACAAATTAAATTACAGTATTTATGTTTGAACTGAATTTTTAGTTCTTCCCATGATGTAAATAAATTATAGATATTTTATTGATGAAGGGGGAAAGAATATTTTAAAATATTTATGTTTGCAAGGAAATTCAAGGAAAGGTTTTCAGGAGTTCAAGGATTATTTTCAAGGAAAGTTGGTGTATATTTCGACCAACTTTCCTTAAATAATTTATCGAATACGTAATGATTTGTAGAATTCTGTTTCACGAGGCTTTTTAGGTAAGGCGTGTAACTTATTTTAAAATGTCCGGAATAGATACATGTGAATCCTCCGTTGAAAGCAGTGATTTTCTTTCTGAAAAATTCTGTAAAATCGACCTTCTGCTTTTTGAAAAAATTTTATCTATTCAGTTTAATTTGTCTACACCGATTATATTTATTTCTAAACCAAGCACCGTTATTCCGAAAAGCACAAACGAAAAACTCATTGATCATAAAAGCGTAATTTTGCTACTCGGTATCTGGCAGCACCAGAATTAATGTTTACTTTTTTTATAAAACTTTGTAGAACTTTCTAGAAAGTTGGGGAAACGGAAACTTAATTGGACTCATGGTGGAGAACATTCCAGCACCCACTCGATTCTTAGCTGGTCGTATTTAAAGGAAGCTAACTCGGTAAGTCTTCCAGTTTATCATCTTTCAGTGAATCTGGCAGTTTTATTTCGCTCTTTTGATTGTATAAGTGTTTCCTACTTTATTCGACAGTGATAGCGTACATTTTGGATTTATATTTCTAAACGGATGTAAGTACTACATAATTTTAAATTCGTTTTTTCGTTAATTTTAGCTTTTTATTGTATTCTATAATAGATTTCATTGCTCAGTGAGATGTGCCTTTTGCTTAATTTTTTAAATAAGTTTAATGGGATCAGAATTAATGCTTTTTTTACACCAGAATAAAAGTTTATTTTTAACATGATTTAGAATTCTGTGTTTGAGTATTTTGATTGACAGCTTTTAAGTAAGGCATTAATTTTTTTTATTTGTGTTAAAAGTTTGATATTCTCCTAAACTGATGTAAGTACTTCACAATTTTAAATTTGTTTTACCATTCAGTTTATATTAGTTTTTTATTGTATTCTATAATAGATTTCATTGTTCAGTGAGTGTGCCTTTTGCTTATTTTATGAAATAACTTTTTAATGACAGATTTCACTGCTCTGTGATAGTGTGTCTTTTGCTAATTTTATGAAATAGCTTTTCTTTGTATTCTATAATAGATTTCATTGCTCAGTGAGAGTGTGCCTTTTGCTTATTTTATGAAATAGCTTTTTGTATTCTTTTACAGATTTCTTTGCTGTAGCAATGCCTCCAAGGAAGCGGAAGGCAATCGGCCAAGTGCAGTCAACGGCTAAGATGATGAAAAATGAGCGTAGTCAAGAAACTTCCGAGGAGAGGAATAGAAGACTTGCGATTGCGAGAGAGAGAGCTACTACATCTAGAGCAACAAAGACGGCACAACAGCGTGAGACCCTACTACAGGATAAGAGAGATAGAGCAACTACATCTAGAGCAACAGAGACGGCACAGCAGCGTGAGGCCCGACTACAGGATATGAAAGAGACAGCTACTACATCTAGACCAACAGAGACGGCACAGCAGCGTGAGGCCCGACTACAGGATAAGAGAGATAGAGCTACTACATCAAGAGCAACAGAGACTGCACAGCAGCGTGAGGCCCGACTACAGGATAAGAGAGATAGAGCTACTACATCTAGAGCAACAGAGACGGCACAGCAGCGAGAGGCCCGACTACAGGATAAGAGAGATAGAGCCAAACGATCACGGACTGCGAGCCATTTTAGCTTAGCACTGGAAGGATTTCACTACGATTCACATAAAGACTACTCGATGCATGCAAGTGTTACGATCGGGAAAATGGAAATGGTTTGTACTTACTGTCAAGCCAAAAAGTTTAAATCAGAGTCTACTGGTATTTGCTGCAAAAATGGAAAAGTTAAACTTTGCCAACTGGAACCACCACCACAAGACCTTTTGACTTACACATCAGGAGATACGTCAGAGTCGAAGCATTTTCTAAGTAACATCAGAAAATACAACTCATGTTTCCAAATGACATCATTCGGCGCCACATCAGTTGTTGGACAGCCCGGATTTCCGTCGACATTCAAGGTGCAAGGGCAGGTTTACCATAGAGCGGGATCGTTGCTTCCGCTGCCAGATCAACCACCAAAATTTCTACAACTATATTTTATTCAAAACGAACAAATGGAAACTGATCAGAGGTGCGCCTACATCTCGGGAACAAGACGTCAGATTGTGTTAAACTTACAGAGGATGTTTCATGAGCACAATAATCTTATTAAAACGTTTGAAACAGCATTGGAACATATGCCAACAGATGAATATAAAGTAGTCATAAGAGCAGACCGAAGACCAGCAGGCGAACACGAGCGGCGTTTTAACTCTCCTCAAGCAGGTGAAGTCGCGGTGGTTATATCAGGAGATGAGTTTCATCAACGGGATATCGTTATTCAACGACGAGGTGAATCATTGCAGCGTATTTCGGAAACACATCGATCTTACGATGCTCTGCAGTACCCAGTAATATTCCCCCATGGTGAAGATGGATATCAATTTAATCTGAGGCAGATCAACCCAAGAACAGGTGAAACAACGAGCAAGAAAGTTTCAGCGATGGATTTCTATGCGTACAGATTAATGGTTCGAGATACTGGGCAGAACCACGTATTGAACTGCAGGCAATTGTTTCATCAGTTCATCGTCGATATGTACGCTAAAGTCGAGAGTGAACGTCTCCTTTACATTCGTCAAAATCAACGTAAACTGAGAGTTGACGAATATATTCACCTGAGAGATGCTGTGGCAAATGACGGGAACGTTGAAAACCTCGGTGCCTTAGTCATACTACCAGCTACATTTACAGGCAGTCCCAGACACATGCACGAATACACACAAGATGCTATGACGTATGTGAGGACGTACGGGAGACCAGACTTATTTATCACCTTCACCTGCAATCCCACTTGGACGGAGATCAAGGAGGTTCTTACCAATGGTCAATTACCCAGTGAGCGCCACGACTTGATTGCGAGAGTATTTAAACAGAAGCAGTTGAAACTGATTGACGTTATAACAAAGGGCCATGTATTTGGAGTGCCGAGATGCTGGATGTATGCGATTGAATGGCAAAAAAGAGGGCTGCCACACTCGCACAATTTGATCTGGTTAGCGGACAAAATTCAGCCCACTCAAATCGATGACGTTATATCTGCCGAGTTGCCAGACCCGGAACAAGATCCCGAACTTTTTGAAGTGGTAACGAAAAACATGATCCACGGACCGTGTGGAAATCTCAATCCCATTTCTCCGTGTATGAAGGACGGAAAGTGTACCAAGAAATACCCTAGAAAATTCATTAAAGAGACACAAACTGGAAATGACGGCTATCCCCTGTACAGACGGCGGGCTCCGGAAGATGGAGGGTTCACGGCGAAACTAACGATACGCAGAACACGGAAATAGAAATCGACAATAGGTGGGTTGTGCCCTTTTCGCCGCTGCTGTCGAAAATGTTTCGGGCACACATCGACGTGGAGTACTGCAACAGTGTGAAATCGATTAAATATGTGTGCAAGTATGTCAACAAAGGTAGTGATATGGCTGTTTTCGGTATCAGCGACGAGAGATCGAACGATGAAGTGACGCGGTATCAATTGGGAAGATACCTCAGCAGTAACGAGGCAGTTTGGCGAATACTGGGTTTTTCGATTCACGAAAGACACCCTACTGTTGTTCACCTCAGCGTCCATTTAGAAAATGGTCAGAGAGTTTATTTCACAACAGAGAGCGCCCCTAGAGTGATTGATCAGCCACCAAACACGACTTTGACGGCATTCTTTCAACTGTGTCAGCAGGATTCTTTTGCGAGGACTTTGTTGTATCCTGAGATACCTCGATATTACACGTGGAATGCGTCGAGGAAAATTTTCTGTAGGAGAAAAGTTGGCCAGCCCGTCCCTGGACATGATGCAGTCGCGAGTGACGCCTTGGGTCGAGTGTACACTGTTCACCCCAACAACGCCGAATGCTATTTCCTTAGGATGCTTCTTCACTCGGTACGAGGACCTAGATCTTTCGCAGAGATGAGAACGGTAAACGACGAAGTATGCCAGACATTTAGAGAGGCCTGTCAGAAGTTGGGTTTGCTGGAAGGAGACCAGCACTGGGATGACACGTTGCGAGAAGCCGAATTGATCTCCCTACCAGAGCAAATCAGAAACCTGTTTGCTATAATATTGACTACATGCAGTCCATCGAATCCAAACACTTTATGGGAAAAGTATAAGGAGGCCCTGAGTGAGGATATACTCGCCAAAGTCCGGAGGGAAACCCCGACATTAGAAATCGCGTTTGGTCCGGACATTTTCAACGAGGCTTTGGTTATTCTTGAGGACAAATGTGTGGCCATGACAAATAAAACATTACTGCAATTGGGCCTGCCTGCACCAGTAAGAGATCGACGAGACGTACTTCGCGCAGATTACGTGCGAGAAACGAACTACGACGTCGAAGAGCTGAGTGCATACGTCGCGGACAAGAAGCCACTTCTGAATCGAGATCAGAAAAACGCATACCAAATTATCATGGATCAGGCAGCAAAACAACAAGGTGGTATCATTTTTCTTGATGCTTCTGGGGGCACAGGGAAAACATTCTTGATTAATATAATACTGGCCGAAATCAGGACTCGGGGAGAAGTTGCTCTTGCCATCGCCTCTTCGGGAATTGCGGCGACGTTAATGGAAGGAGGGAGGACGGCCCATTCTGCACTTAAGTTGCCACTTGACATCGCCAGGCAGGAAAATCCTACCTGCAACATAAGCAAGGCAAGTGGTCGGGCGCAGGTGCTCGAGACTTGCAAATTAATCGTGTGGGACGAATGCACCATGGCTCACAAGAAAGCTCTCGAAGCCCTCGACGTCACTCTGAGAGATCTGAGAGGAAACGACAACCTGATGGGAGGAGCTCTGGTACTCCTCTGTGGAGACTTTCGTCAAACTCTGCCCGTCATCCCGAAGTCGACGCCGGCCGATGAGATCCATGCATGTTTGAAACATTCGTTTTTGTGGAGACATGTGCGAAAGATAACTTTGAAGCAAAACATGAGAGTACATCTGGGGGATGAGAGTGCTCAAATTTTCTCAGACAAACTCCTGGAGATCGGAGAAGGCAGATTGGCAGTCGAGTCTTCTGGCAAGATTAAATTCCCATCCGATTTTTGTAATCTGGTGTCGTCCGTCTCAGAGCTGATAGATGCAGTCTATCCGTCTGTTTCCCAAAACTATCACGATTTGAACTGGTTGCGAGAGAGGGCCATTCTTTCTGCTAAAAATGAAGACGTCCACGACATAAACAATCAAATACTTGTCATGTTACCAGGCGTGGTCACTGAATACAAGTCCATCGATACCGTAGTAGATGCCGATGAGGTCGTCAATTTCCCGCCAGAGTTCCTGAACTCGCTTGATCCGGCTGGATTGCCACCACATCGTCTTTTACTTAAAGTGGGATCTCCGGTTATTTTACTGCGGAACCTCGACCCGCCAAAACTTTGCAACGGCACGAGGCTGTGTGTCAAGAAGCTGCTGGGCAATGTAATGGAAGCGACTATCTTGACAGGAAAGGGAGAGGGTGCAACAGTTTTTATCCCACGGATACCACTCATTCCGACGGATCTCCCTTTCGACTTTAAGAGATTGCAGTTTCCAGTAAGACTTGCGTTCTCGATCACGATCAACAAGTCGCAGGGGCTATCAAGTACTGCGGAGTGGATTTGAGATCGCCGTGTTTCTCCCACGGACAACTTTATGTTGGTTGCTCGAGGGTGGGTTCACCCAAGAATTTATTTATTCTTGCTCCCGGAGGTGAAACTAAAAATGTTGTGTATAATCAAGTTTTGTGTTAAATTTATATTGCAGTGAATTTGTAAAATATTTTACTTTATAATGCGTGTACTGTACTTATACTTTTAGAACCTGTTAATATAATTACTTTGATTTTACACTATACATTGATTTCATTCCTTTTCCTGTCCAATAGAAGATTGGGATAAATACCCGGGCAAAGCTATGTTGCCGTTGTTTGAGCATTACTAAATCTAACTTTTAGTTGATTGTATAAGTATTTCCTACTTTATTTGACAGGTGTAATGTGCATTATTGAATTAAAGTTTATTATTTTATTTCTATATGAATTTTATATTTTTACATGAATATTTGTTTGATAAAAAAAGGATATTTAAAATATTTCATTATTCATAATTTACATTTTGTAATGAAACACGAAAAACTTCAACTCATTAATCATAAAAGCGTAATTTTGTTATTTTAGATTTGGGAAACCAGAATTAATTTTTATTATTTTATAAATTTGATTTAGCATCCCGTGTTTGTCTATTTGAGTTAACACAGCGAAATGTTGCAGTCATATTTGAGCATTACTAAATTTCATTATCGTCTTTATCAATATTTTCAAATATCTTTTTTCGAATTGCTCTGTTTCAGAATACACTCAGGCAGTCGAAATTCGACACTGCGTATCATTCGTTTTTTAGAATTCTGCATTTTTTCGTCGGAATTTCGTTTCTGTTCGTATTTATGTCTTAATCTTTTAGATATTGCAATATATTCAAGAATTAAATGCATATATTTGCGTCCGAAGTATATAGTAGAAGTTATGGAAAAGTTAAAACGTATTTTCCGTACAACTTAAATGATTGCATTTTTCTGTGAAAGAAAAGTGATTATTCTAATTCACTTTTCAAGCAACATTTAACTATTTCAACCCGAGCAACGCCGGGTAATTCAGCTAGTAGTATATAAAGCGGAGTCGGCGTTTGTCTGTTCTCTATAAAAATCTACACCGTTTGACCAATCCACACCAAATTTGGTACACTTATACTTTGAAACCCTGCGGGTAACGTAGGCTACATATTAAAAAACAATTCGAAATTGCCATAGTAATAACATTGAGCATAAAACGATTGCGGTACGCAGCTCAGTTTGTTTTACTAGTATTAATCGAAAATCAAATTTTCCAATAACATTTTTTTACCAGTATTGCTCGAAAAACATTTTTTTCCAAAACATTATGTTTAAACTATTTAAAATTCTAATTATGTTTGAACTGATTTTTTATTTCTTTCCATAATATAAATAATTTATGAATACTTGATTGATGAAAATTGGATAGTTAAAATACTTAATTTTACAAAACTTATATTTTATAATAGAACACAAAAAGCATTTTGCAATTCGGTATTTTTTATAACGCCATAATTAATTTTTATTTCATAAATTAGATTTAGACTTCTGTGTTTGTATTTGAGTTGACATCGAAATGTTGCTGTCCTATTTGAGCATTTCCAAGTTTGACAAATTGGTGGTGTACTTTTATGTAAATAAATCATTATTGTCTCAATATTTTTCAAACGTCTTTTTTGAATTTCTCTATTTCAGAATACTCTCAAGAAGTCGAAATTCGACACGCTTGCTCGTATTTTTCATTTTTCAGAATTCTACAATTTCCAATTACCTGAATTTCGTTTCTGTTTGTATTTATGTATTCTAGTATTTTACATATTACAGATATATTATTTAGGAGTCAAATTTTAATTATTTTTATTTTCTGAAAAAATCTTTAGACAAGGATAATTTCTTGGTGGTATAGTATGTATATTTCAATCAACGTTCCTTAAGTCTTTGGTTGAGTAAGTAATGTTATGTAGAATTATGTTTCATAAAAATAAATAAAATATTCAAAACAAAACCTTTTTAAGTAAGGTGTGTAACTTCTTATTTTAAAATGATCGGTTAAAATAAAATTATTTTAAAATAAGATAGGTTACCTTATATTAAAACGGGTAGCCATACGTTGTTGTTCAAAGATATTTCTAATTCCTTAGAAAAAACTTTTGTAGTTTGACTTTCAGCAGAAGTGCGATGAATATGAAACAGATTATATCGATGGATATGTCGTGCATATATATTTGCGTCCGAAGTAAATTGTAGAAGCTATGGAAAAGTTAAAACTATGTTAAAAAGTTATTTTCCGTACAACTTAAATTATGTTTACATTTTTCTATGAAATAAAAGTGTTTAATCTTATCACTTTTCAATCAACATTTAACCAATTCAACCCGAGCAACGTCGGTAATTCTGCTAGTAACTTATGAAGCTAACTTATAAAAAATAAATTTTTCGATCGTTTCTGGTGATTTTGAAAGTTTGTTGTTCCTTTAATATATTTTGGAAACTATTCAAACTTAGTGTTCGTAGTTGCTAAGGATTAAATAATTCGAGAATACAAGTATAATATGCAAATCAATGCAAGAGAATGCAAGCGTAATCAGCTTGCCAATAATATGAAGCTTGGTATTACTGGCAGCTGAATCGTAGAATAAAAAGGAGAGATAAAATTCAATAGTTTACGTAAAAAAGACGGCCAAACACAATCTAGCGGTAACTGTTTTAAGACTTATTTTACATGTTACGATACTTAGATAAAGTTTCTAGATTATCTGAGAAATTATTTAGTTTAGTCCTCTATTAAATTAAGTTTCCAAGAAACTAGGAATTGAATAGTAGAATTTTATCAACCATAATGTCTTTTACACATTATTATATTCACAAATTTAAAACCTCGAGACAAATTTTAATGTACTCACAAAAATGAAAACTATACAGATCACATTTTAACTATGGCATTCAAATGTAGTGTTAACGAATGTTCAGAATTACATTTATATATTTATCTTTATTGATATTCTTTTGATATGTGGCAACAAAAAGGAGAAAAAGTAATGAATTAATAGAAGTTCCACAAAAATGTTGGAACGAAAGATTCTTGAAATTCGTTAATGGCATAAGAGAATGTCTAAAATAAAAATTTTCTTTTATCATGTTTTTCTTGTTCTTCTATTGTCAAAGAGAATATACGTATGCACCAAGAAGAATCTACTTACGTAAGTTGAGTTGTCACCATAACTCCATTGATATTATTGTCTATTTTAAATTCTGTAAACCTTTTGAAGTTTATTTTGGGAACTAATATTCTGGAAATGAAATTTAATTTCAGAAAAGGTTGAGAAAAGTTGGAGAACACATATAAATGATTTATTGAACACTTACTGTATTATTAATGCAATGTAAAAATAAATAAATAATATAAAAAAACTGGGGTATCAAGGGGGAAAGGGTCCGCTTCCCTTATCCTGGGAGAATTGTTATCCTTCAAACACTTCTGTATTTTTGTATTTCTATGCATGAATATACTTATTTTTTACGATGAATATACTTATTTTTTACGATGAATATACTTATTATTTACGATTACTCCTCAAAAAAATTAATAAAGCTTGATAGCAATAAATGATTTCAAGAGCCAGTTGTATTCTTATCTCGACGGGCTTTACAGCTGGTGGAATAATAAATTGCTTATATTATTGCACAGACATGATGGTATCCGTCGTTGATTTTATCTAAGGACACATGTGTCCTACAAATTTCTAAAGTGGACTGTATTGCGAAATTTATCGCATGTAGAAAGAAGTTACACTGGAATTCGAAACTAGAAAAAACAAACGATATTTATTAAAACTGCATATTTGCATGACACCGACTGCTATTTACTCTGAAAATTCACCAACTCTGGAAACTAACCCCCTTTATCGTTCTTTTAAATCAGAATTCCGATTCCTTTTAAAGATAAAATCAAATTGCGCCGAAAAGTTACATGCACAATAAATATTAAAATGAAAATAAATCGAAACATCAATTACGTGTTCGAACTCGCGCTCGCTCCAACAGATGGAGTACCCTGGAGTTTATGTATGGTTTTTCCGAAGCTCATAGAGTAACAAGTCAATCCAACTTACCTAGTTGTGAATATATCTTACATAAAATCGCTACATATAGTATTCCGAATTTCTGGAGAATGTAATTTAAATTTAATTTGTAATTTTTGCATACATGAAAAATTACAATAACGGAGCACAAAAATTCATAAGATAGAGCACTAAAGGAGAATGAATGTAAAGGGTAGTTGCAATGAAATTATTATTAAAAATTATAAAATGAAAACGAGTTGAAAAATCGACAAAAACTATGTTAGTATTAAGCAATCTTGATATCATATTCATGTATCATCCAACATACATAAAATCTTCTTTTTGCAGAAAACTCTAACATGGGTTACTGGTTTATGGTGGGCTCTCATTGAACCCTTTCTGTTTGGTCTTATAGGAGCAGAAGTAACTGTAGAAAGTTTGCAAAACAACTTAGGTAATGATTCTTTACTCTGAAGCCATATCATCGTTTTAAACTAACTTTAGAGATTTCGATACATTCATATGATGTGTATTTTAATTATGCTACTATATAGAATGCAAGACATGTGATTACTTTTTAGCCTCGCTCTAAAATGGTTGAAGTTAAATAAAATATTCCAACACTTTCACAAGAAATTGCTAGAGCACAATAAATATTAAATCATGATATAGATGTAAATAGAGTTGCATTAACGTGGTACTGAAGCAACACAACGGGCTATTGGCAACGGTCCGGGATCCATCCCTAAGGGAAAGATCTGAGGACAACACCCTGTCATTTTGAACTTAGTTGAACTTACTTATTGAAAGTTTTAATGAATATAAGCGAGAAATATTTTTTTTAAATAAATCGCTGTTATAATAATCTAGTAAAAACTTGTATAGTAGAAAATGTTTCGAAAAAAAAATAATTTGGGATGTTTATTTTCTAGGTTTCGCATTCCTAGCTCTGTTGCTTGGAGTTGTCGTTCGAGCGTTGGCAACGGTTTTAGCCTTAGTTGGATCAAGGTTGAATATGAAAGAAAGAATTTTCGTGTCGGCATCGTGGCTGTCTAAGGCAACAGTTCAAGTAATAATTTTATACTGTTATTTATACATTGCTAAAACTGAATAACGAGAATAAAAAAAGAGAACACTTAAAACTCTACCTTAAAGACCTTTTTATAAACCGGTAACGTTAAGGTGTATGTATACACTGAAACATTTTTTTTAATTTTGATTTTTAAAATTCAGTTTTTTCACAATAGGTCATTGGTTTGTGCTTAAACTCATTTTAATGTGAAAAATTCTGATTAAGCTACTCATTAATTATCTAATTTAGATATAATTAACAAATTAGAAGGAAGTCTAAAAAATCAAGATTTTTTTCAGGAATTTTAACATTTAAAAATCGACTAAAAATTCATTTCTTAACCAATAACTTCGACTGAGGGTTAAAACATCCACTGTATTATATAGATTATAATGACACAAAAGTAATTATAATGGATCAATTCATTATTGAATTATCACTGTTCGAAAGAAGCATCCTATTCTAAAAATATAGTTCTTCAGAAATCGAGTTTAAAGTTTTGGAAACCTGTTTGTCTATGGTGACAGTACCTATCCCAAAACCTTGTAACTTGAAAACTATTTCGAATATTTACAAGATCTTGGTATTGTTTGAAATCTAAGGGGTTGGACAACATTTTGAATTATTAAAAAATCGATCAATATTTTGGTCAATTTTCGTGATTTCTAGTGTATACATACACCTTAACAAATTAGAATATTCTCAAAGAAAGATTATCATAAAGTACGCCTGGTCTTCAATACCCTCCTTGTATATCTATACTCCTACCTAAAGATACAGTATTCCAATACAAAAGCACTCGTGTACTCGATTCTTAAAAGTATTTGTCGTACTCGACTCCTTCTCGTATTTCAATACAGTAGTATTCATCCAAAGTAATCGAATACCAAAGTACACGAACACAAAAGTACTCTATTCCTCCTAGTATTTCCAATATAGTAGTAGTCCCGTTGTACCCGATTCCTTCTCGTATTAACTGCGGTTTATTTACGTTTTTTATCTCGCTTTGATGTTTTCTTCCTTCATTCTTTATCTCCATGTTTTTGTGATGAGTGTTTACTTTAGTGAATGAATGTATGAATTATTCTTAATATGATATTCTTAAATAGAGGTATATGATTGTAGTAAACAATTCAATCGTGTACTTTGTAAGAGTAGAGATGAAATGCATCTATCATATTTTACTGCATTCGACATTATTAACTTTTCAAATATTTAACTGTGTTCCAATCATATGTGGCCAACAGAAGCAAGCTAATATTAGCTAATATTATTATTTTTCCTCAGGCTGCGGTTGGTTCCCAAGCTTTAGACTATGCCAGATCCAACAAGAAAGATTCTGAATTCACTGAATACAGCAATCAGGTATGTTTATAATTTAAAACTGTAACTGTGTTGAGAGTTCCATTGCAATTCATTTCTTGATTTTTCCCCTTACTTTTTAATAAATATTTCAAGACTTTCTTGATGGGAAAACATCTATTGGAGCGAAATACGAATAGAAACAAAAATGGCAACTGTAAAACATTTTCATACACACTGGTGTTCAAAATTAAGAGAATTCTCATATTTTGTCTAATTTCTCGAACAGTACTGAACGAACGGTAAAACTAATGCTTCCAAACAAAGATGCAAATCTTGTGTCGAATACGTAAGCGTGCGTGTGGGCGGTGCATTTAGAGGAACAGGCTTTCTAAGCGCACGTGACAATTTCCGCGCTTCGTTCGCTCGCACATCTCGGCGAATTTCGTGGGGGTTTTTTTTGCAACATTCGGTGAAATTCAAAAGCAAACATATAAAACGAGTAACCACCAGCGTTTGGATGCTGGAATGAGGTGGCGAATCGTCGGGAGACTGGAAGCAGGGCAGTCTCAAGTGCAGATTGCTAGAGACTTGAATATAACGCCCAACGTCGTGTCCAACTTATGGAAACAGTTTAAGGATACCGGATCCCTTAGAGAGAAAGCCTGGGCAAGGTAAGGTCGTCCAAGAGCCACGACGGCCAATGAAGATCGATATTTATTCATTACAGCGAGGCGTAACAGGAGTGCAACAGCTTCTCTCTTGTAACCTTCAGGCGGCCATAGGAAGCCGAGTTTCAAGGGTTACTGTTTCCAGAAGGCTGCAGGAAAGAGGTCTGTTTGCAAGAAGACCTGTTGTTTGCGTCCAGCTCACTTCTGCGCACAGGAGAGCCCGTTTAGCGTGGTGCAGAGAACATCGACTTTGGACCAGGGATCAGTGAAGAACCGTTCTATTCTCTGATGAGTCCCAGTTCTGCCTAACCACTGATTCTCGACGTACGTTCATCTGGAGAGAACCAAGCGCTACCTGTCCTACAACATCCGAGAAAGAGGTCACTATGGCGGCGAAGATTTGATGGTCTGGGCAGGCATCATGCTGGATGAGCGCACAGACCTCCATGTGTCCACAGAGGCTCTATGACTACTGAGAATGAGATCTTGGAGCCCTATGTTCGCCTCTTCAGGGTTGCTGTTGGCCCTGATTTTATTTTTATGGACGACAACGCTCGTCCACGTTGGGCTCATCTGGTTGACGAATATCTGGAGTGATGATATTCGCCGGATGGATTGGCCAGCCAGATCTACAGACATAAACCCTATCTGAGACGCTCTTGGGTGGACAATTGCAACTCGCCTTCTTCCTCCCAGAACCATCCAGAACCTGAAATCAGCGTTGCTGAGGAGTGGGACCGACTGCCACAGGGACTCATAAACTGCCTCATTTCCAGTATGAATTCATGTTGTGAAATCTGTATAAGTGTAAGAGGGGACCGTATCCCCTATTAGCCCTTTTTTGTGTCGATATTGTAACCTCTGTTTTTGACCATCCTGCGCTGAGTGTTACACACTATCATGCATGTGTACCATAATTGTTGTATAGTTTTTTATATTATTACAACCTATGTACATAACTAATTTCATTAAAATATGACCAGTAGTTCTAGAAATAATCACCCAAAAGTGAAAATTATCTTAATTTTGAACATCAGTGTATATATGTTAACCTAATAATAAAGTTACTCGCTGCTTTTCTTTTAAAATACATCTCTGCTTCAAGACGCTTACTTCATAGTGAAACTAAGCCTGTATTTATTAACTCATAACTGCTTTCTTTTCTAAATACCATCTTCTGGTGTCTCCCATTCCACAGGTCTTGACAATGTCTGTCCTGTCCATTATTCTGACGGCCCCCTTGGGAGCAGCATTCATAGACTACTTAGCTCCCCATTTGCTTCGAGAAGATGGCAAAAGTGTCGACATTTCAATGGGTTCAACGGAAACTGAGGAAGAATCAGCATGTATTGCGGATGTGACTATAACTAACTACGGAACTGGCAGGCGCTCCAGTATGGCTTAAATAAAAGGAATTCTGAAAAACCTTAAACCTAATATAAATATGTAAATAAATTAATTTTGAATCAAAGCAATAATTTTCTTATACATGGCAAGGAAAGTCATGCAATTACTAGGCTCGTGAATTTCATATGTTCTTCTGTTGGATTTTTATAAATTCTTATAAACTTCACGAATCATCCTTAAATGGAGTTGTTGTTTTGTATATCATTTTAACGTATTTTGAATGCTTGAATTTTTTTCCTGAGAGGTGTTTTCCGTCAAACTAAATATAGGTGGAGGTAGTGTTTCCGTGGCGATACGTGTTTCTTGTCCGTATTCTCAACGTGACGTCAGTTGGTTCACTCTTCGAATACGATTTCAGCACTTCGTCAATAAAAAATTCAAAGAATGAATTTCGAATTAATAAATGAAAGTTGATTGGCCAAGGCAATTAGATTAAATGTTCCAAAACGGTGATAAACTACATTTTAAGGTAGGTAGGTAGTTCTTTAACGTCGAACTGGAGCAACACAACGGCTTTTGCCGACGGTGCGGGATCAATTCCGAAAGGAAAGATCCGAGGATAACACCTCGTCATTTTGAACCATAGTCAGATGTACACCTGAGCTGGCACCCCAATCTCGAAACTTCCACACCACGCCAACGTGGGGACACTTGAGGCAACGACAGATTTAACGAACACCAGCCCCACGTACACGACTGTCTTAGATTGGATCGAGTTTCGAAATCGCAATCCTCCGGTTGCTAAATCGCGACTAAACCAACTGGGCGACCGGGACCCCTATCAATATTAGATTCTTCAGTGAAATTTACGATTTTATACCCTGGCGTCGTCATCAAATTGATAAGCCCAACTTGCAAATAAAAATTTTGTAACATAAATTCCATGACTTTGGAAGCATTCCTCAAATTTAAGAGATCACCATCTCACTTATAAAGCTAAAGCTCGACTGTCTAGCCATATTAGTAAACTCAAAAAAAACTTATGAAACAAACAAAAGAATATTTACATGAGGAAAGCGGAAAATACAGTGGATGTATGTGTTAATAAGTTAATTAGTAATTAATTTTCTATCTAGGAAGTTTTTATGAACCTCAAAAATATTAACAATTTAATTGCACACGTGTAGAATGTGTCTGAACAACGTATATAATCTGTTTAAAAACATAAAATAACTGTAAGATTACTGTCAAACTTTATAAAAATTGGTAACGTAAAAAATAAGTTTCATTAAAAATACGATGCAGCTAAAAACGAAACTAAAATTAAAACTATGAAGATTAACTATCAAAAAAAATATTCGGACGGTTTTTGAATTTGATTTTTTGTAACTGGTATATTCCATCAAACTAAACTCAATGTATATGCAAGGCGTAGTTTTAAAGAAAAAATAGAGTTGTGACAACAGCTTTGTTTTTATTGATCAGTGAAATACTTTATGATACAATGAAAATAAGTTTTGATTTACACTCTAAAACTTTTCAAATTCGCACATAAGAGATGTTGCTGAACCCTGAAGAGTTGTAAACATAATAATTTGGAGTTGTGTTTAGATGCTTGTTTGATGACTAGCTCACTAAAATAGTTTGAAAAAGTATACTAGTACGAATAATTCTGAAATTGTTAGTAGTGCTGAACTTTGGTTGTGCTCGTCATTTTGAACCATGGTCAGATGACGAGGTTAACACCTGAGCTGGCACCCTATTCTTCAAACTTCTACACCACGCGATCTTTGGTTGGATCGAGTTTCAAACTCGCAATCCTCCGGTTGCTAATCCCCTTCTCTTCCAATCGGGCTCCCATGACGACCCCAGAGAATGATATATGAAGAAGCATAAAAAATACACATAGTACAATAAATTTAACATTAAATTAAAATAAAAAAGAACGACTACAGTCAAAATTATTTATTTACTTGAAGATAATCAATCAAAATTACAACTAGGCACGCATCCTTGTGGATTGGGTTTCAACTACTATTTAGGAAACTTTTAGAAAAGTAATTTCAGCCTTCACATGCGACTTTGGTTTCGACGTGCTTCTCAATGAAATCCAAGTACCAGTCGGTTTTCATATAGATATCAGGGATATCATCACGGTTGCATGTCCCATGTGAAGCTATTCCAATCGCCATATTAGTCTTAGTTTTTAAGTGCTTCTGAACCAGAGGACTACCTGCATCACCCTGCAAAAATAAAATAAAGAAAATTAATAATACTGTTCCACGAGGCGAAAACAAAAATTTGTGAAAAATAGATGAAGAACACAGCATTTTATAATGCAATCCCAGCTCAACAAGGAGGCCGCTGTAGTCCAGTTGGAAGAGCAACGTGTTAACAGCCTGAGTATTACGAGTTAGAAACTCGATGCAACCAATGGCCGTCGTGTATGTGGGAGATGCTGCACGTTAAATCTGTCGTGGCTTCAAATGTCCCCACGTTGGCTTGGTGTGGATTTTAGATAGTGGGGTGCCAGTTCAGGTTTTGAACTTGTCATCTGGCCGTAGTTCAAAATTACATGTTGTTGTCCTCGGATCTTTCCCTTGGGGATCGATCCCGGACTGTCGCAAATAGCACGTCGTGTTGCTCCAGTGCGACATCAATTCAACTACCAACCAATCCAATGTGCCGTGTTGAGATAAAAAGATTTTGTCAAAGCTGTGGTTTCGCCCCTGATGCACGATATTAAATTTGAAATTTCGGAGTTACGTTGCTATGATCTCATATCAACTGACTTCTAATGAAATAGACGGAGTACGTGAGTCCAGATTCATGTTATTTCTCTCGATCACTCGGTTTGAAGATCTCCTGGTGATGGTCACGTGATAATGAGAGAAAGCACGAATCCTGATGTAGGACTGATTGACGATCGTGATTAAAAAAACTAGTCTGCGCTTCAATAACCATTCGATCCAAGTCGATTTCCAAGCCCATGTGACCTACCCATCTGATATCTTATGACATTGACTCCACACACATGCTCCGTCTATTTCATTAGAAGGTCTCTGTGTTCTCAGCGGGCGATATGAAGGAGCAAATCTTTGAAATTATCTACTCTTTCTTCCCCAACTTCAAATTATAGTATCCAGCATTGTAAAAATGTTTACTTAACATAAATCTCGTACTTCTTAACAGCAAGTAAAACTCAAACTAGCAGCGATACGGTTGTCTAATAGCTTGATGCTTTCGCTCCTGGACTAAGCCTGAAATTCCTCTTTTCTGTAGGAGAATATATTGAGACCTCATGAATAGAGAAAAAAACCGTTTCAAGGAATGGTTGACTTTAAATGGCAGGGAACAACGCTGAGACAACTAGGAAAAGATTCGCTAAGACAACTAGGAAAGGAATGGAATCGAACCTTGAACCAGCAGATTTCTTGGTGGTGCGCTATTATGACCCCTGAAAAAATCAATAACCTCCTTTTGAAAAGGTTTCATCCTTACGAAATGATAATATGAATGCAAAACCTTCTTCATTGATGTAGTTAATTATTTGCAAAGGTGACTAGCTTTACGGGAGGTCATTCAAGAGTGTTAGTGTGATCCAATTTGACCCAAGCTCCAATCACTTACTCAAAAGTCTGAAAGAACATTGTTTTACGGGAATGTAGTCTATAGAACCTTCAAATTAGTTGTAATCAGATGAAATATAAAAGTAGAGTGGGCAATGGTGTAGGTTTTTTATATGCCCAGTATCATGTGACGAAAACTAGTAGTAACGTGACCCTTCGACTACTTTCGTCAGCTGGGTGGATCCGAACATTCATCATCTGATTGGCTACGGGACGGGAGAAGATGCCTATCCATTGATTCATCATCTGATTGGTCCGCGCGACATAGTAGTGAACTTTGGCTATTTCACCAATATTGCCGCCAATCTAGAAATGCGTATCAAACACTTAACCCGCATTAGAGGTTATATAGCAAAAAGAGGCGATATGCCAAATCGGCCAACCAATTCAATTTTTCATAGGTAAGTCACGTGATTAATAGTCGACATGTAGGTCCCACTTTTTGAAGTCCTCAATAGCTATGCTCAGTCTACTTACATCTAACGTCTATGGTTGTAATACGCTTTTACGGCATTCATGCCACAAGAATTTCAGACGTTTAGTTCAGTTTGAATAAGTTTGTTTGAAGATTTAAGGACTTAAAAATGAAAAGCATTAAAGTAATTTTATATGCCACATCATTTACTACTGTACCAATAAATTGCAATGTTATTTATCATCTTCATTTACCTCACCCATTTTAAATATTTTAGTGTTCATTGCAGAAAGGAGACTACGTAAGTGTCAGTTTCTACTCACTCTATCTAACTCTATTTAACACTATGCAGGGTGATTCGGAACTCATGGTACAAACTTCAAGTGGTGTTGGAGCATACTAAAAGAGTCATTTTTGTATATAGTAATGTTTGCGTGCAAGTGACGCGTTTAGGCGTAAACTTTACAATTACTTATTTACAATGATTTTCACAATAGCTGCTCAAAGGTTCCCACCAACATTAATGCAAGCTTGGCATCGTCGATGCATGGATTGGCGAACTTTTTCGCCGCTAGAGTGCACCGTTTGACATCGGTCCGGCACTTGAAAGGAGGGTTTTGCACGTGATGGACAATTTTACGAATTCAGAGAAGGCAGACATACATCTAATGTATGGAATTGCCAAGGCCCATAATTAATTGCCAAGTGCCATACATTAGACCAGTGGTCGCCAAATGGTCGATATCGACACCAGGGTCGATGTTCGGGTAATATTTAATTCGGTTAACTTGGATTACCTCTATCCTGAATGACAACGCAATTAAAAGAGTTGGTTTCAGCCATGTTAATTCCATTTTAACAAAACAAAGAAATAAGCAAGATATATAATTTCGTGGCGATTTAAGGTTGAAACTTACTAATTTTGAACCCAACATTGTTAATCTTGTCAAGAGTCACGAAGCACACCCTTCACATTGACAACGTTAGTAAATTGTATACTAAGTTAATAAAAGTCTTATTTTCATATGTATAAGGAAAATTGCATTATTGTTATTTTGTTATCTAAATTAAATTTGATATTTTATATTATGTATCCCTCCTATTAAATATGTAATGTTAAGAAGAACGTTAAAAACAAAAACGTATCTCTTTGACGTATATAATAATATATACCAAGCCAATATAATAATATATACCATATTATACATACAATAAACACTGTAAATATAAAATAAACAATCTAAAAACTCACATAAGCCTCTTTTTTTTACGTGTCCTATTATACTAATTGCGTAATAGTAAAATAGAGGGAGTCGATAAAAAGTCAAGAAACTCTTGTAGGGATCGACAGTCAAAGTTTGGAGACCCTTGCTTTATATTGACGAGCTGGATTAAGATTGTACCGTAAACGCTATCCCAACAGGCGAATACCGGATCACAAAATGTTTGAACTTTTGCGCTGCCTAAACGCGTCACTTGCGCCCATACATTTGCTACATACAAAAAAATTCCTTTAGTGATATCCCAAAAGTATCATGGCATGTCAGGATAAAAAAGTTGTACCTGTAAGATGCAAATAGTATTTGATCAGCTTGGTGGCCAGCATTAATCAAGCTATTCAGTAAGAAATTCAAACGCATGAATCTTACTACATGGTACATTTCCAAGTGTCTCTTGGATTATTATTAATTACTATGATTATTTGAAAAGGAAATCAATGAGTAATTGTGATTAACTTACTGCGCAGATCCCTGATCGATACGCCGACACACACAGTTTTCCCTTGTCGCCTTCTGTGAAATTGGAGCAGCTGCTCTCAGTATCAATGAAATACTCAGTGTACTTCAAAACGTCGGAGTATTCGTTTTGGTGTGGATGTTCTGTAAGGATAATAGACATTAGTGTTACAATCAGTGAACACTGCTTGAAGATGTTGAAACAATCTCAGTTGTATTTAACCCTCCAAGTGGTTTCAACGAGATACCTCGTCTATCAAGATCTGACCAATTTTGTTACTGACTAGATACTCGTCATCAAGTTATTGCCGATTTATGATGACGAGAACAAAATCAGGTCAATTTTGCTCTAATCACGAGATATCTCGTCCAATAAATTACGAGATGCTAATGACGAGATACCTCGTCAAGACAACTAACTACCAGGAGGGTTAAAATGAAATTTAATGTCGAATTTTGTGTCGAAAACAATGATTCAAAATCCTGAAACTAACTCACAAATAAAGTATAAGAAACCAATAGGAAAATTCATTACACGAATTAAATGAAAATTGATCAAATGTTACTAAATTTTATAAAAATAAATTCAGTATAAATTAATTTCTTGTTTATCCGCGACTCTCTCAGCTGATAATTCTTGAACTCGGCTTATAGTGCACCGAGACAAAAGTTGCTGATTATTAAACTCATTTACGTGATCTGCATAGAATTTGACCATTTTTGGCCAAGCTGCGCCAACACAAGACAAACAACACAATGAGGGAGGGGGAAGAGGAAGAAAGCAGAAAGGTAGGCGAGGGTAAAAATTAAAGGGAGTAAGGGATTACTATAGAGTACCTAGGGGTTGTGATGCCCATACATACCTAATGAAGATGTGTCCGTTTGTCGATATAACATCTTATGACAGAATAAGTGTGTGAATCCGTATTTGTATAGAGGGGCGACAAAAATGGTGAAATCGCTGAAGTCTACTACTATGTCGCGTGGACCAATCAGGTGATGAATCAATGGATGGGCGTTTTCTACCGTCCCGAGGACCAACCAGATGATGAATGGTCGGATCCACCCAACAGACAAAAGCAGTCTTAGGGTCACGTTACTACTAGTTTTGGTCACATGATCATGGGCACACAAAAAAGTTACCATTGCTCACTCTACTGTTATATTTCCTCTATGGTTCAAAAAGTGTGAGAAAGAGAAAGGACAAAAATGGACACAACACTAAATGAGTTTCTCCTAATAAAAATGGACATACTTCACGCATGGAACGCTTCCTGAGCAGAAGTGTAACAGATGACGGCACTTACCATACTGATTTGTTCTGCCCCAGCCCATTGCAATAGCCTTCGAGGCATTAGCAGATTTTGTATAGGGTCCTTTTATGCACAAGGTTTGAACTGTTCGTCCAAGAGGGATGTATCCTTTTGTTTTCAGCACTGCGATGTCGTTCGCCAACGATGAGGAATCCCCTGGAGGAGATTCAGGGGAGTATTTTGGGTGCACGATCACTTTCTCAAAGCGAAGACGGATGTCGGCTGCCCTCCTGTTGACGTTGCCGATCAAGCCGTAGTAAGATGAGATATCTTGCGTAACGCTATTCCTGTAGATCAAGAGTACATGTAAGTACATGTAAGAAGATTAACACCACAGATTAGCACAGTCGTACACCAACCATGCTCCATTTCCCTCTTAACCTAATGGGTTTAACCCTCCAAGTGGTTTCGACGAGATATCTCGTTCATCGAAACATGACCAATTTTGCTTTGGAAGAGATATACAGTCATCAAGATATTGCCGATTTTTTAATATGACGAAATCAAGATCTGGTCAGTTTTCTTCTAATGACAAGAGACTACGAGATCTTGAGGGATGAGGATGTCGCGTCTATCAAGATCTTGTCAGTTTTGTTAATGACGAAATACCCAGTGGAAGCAACCACCAGAAGGGTTAAGCTCCAATTGAGTTTGCGATGAATTTTTTTCAGGAACCCACTGCTGTCTCCACTGTTTTAAATGACATTTAAAAACCCCAAATGATTCATATTTCAAGGCTGGTGTGTCACAGAAAGTTAAAAAAGCGGTGTCAAATCCAAAAACCTTACTCAGATTGAATTGGTTAATTTTCTTTTGAAAAAGTGACCAGAATAATCAATTTTCTCTTTCGTAGAAAAAAAAATTTTCTCTTTCGCCAAATTATTTAAGAGAGTAAAATAATTTTTAACACCTTTTCGACATTTTTATAATTCCTACAAGTACTTTAGACACAAATCCTATACATATATACACTGCTGGCCACCGTAAATGCAACACCCTGAAGGAAGCATGCAAATAATATGAAATTTACAACATGCATTAGCGGAGGTGAGATATGCAAATGATTAGAATTTCAGCGCAGACGCACATCACGCGCGCCTGTGGCGCCACTTCAAAGCGCTATTTAAGGCTTGGAGATTTCGACGATTTCAAGTACGGCAATTGTGTTTTTCTTGTGGTTTTTTCAAAAAAACGATCAATTATGCCTCGTAGAAAACAGCGATCATCTTTTGATCAAGTATCCGAGTTCGACAGAGGAAGGATAGTGGCCTACCGAGATTGTGGATTATCTTTCAGGGAAATCGGTAGTCGTGTTGGACGAAACCAAACAACTGTAATGCGGATATGTGATCGTTGGATGCAGGAGGGCACGACGGACCGACGTGTTCGATCGCATCCACCTCAGTGCACCACTTCACGTGATGACAGGCATATTGTGCGTATGGCAGTGACGGATCGCTCAGCCACATCACGAACCATAGCACAGCACATTCAGTCTGTACCGCATCATCCAGTGTCTGCGCGTACCATTCGACGCCGTTTACAGCAGAGTGGTCTGTCCGCAAGACGTCCATTGCTTCGTCTACCCTTGACGCAGAACCACAGACGTTTCCGCCGCCAATGGTGCGATGAAAGAAGGATGTGGACGGCAGAATGGAATGAAATTGTTTTTACTGACGAGTCACGCTTCTGTCTGCAACACCATGATGGTCGGATTCGAGTCTGGAGACACCGTGGAGAGAGGATGCTGAACAGCTGCGTTATGCACCGCCACACTGGTCCTGCACCGGCGCGACCACACGTGGCACGCATTGTCCAAGGGTTCTTCGTCAATCGCCAGATTGAATTGCTTCCCTGGCCAGCTCGCTCTCCGGATCTTTCGCCGATAGAAAACATGTGGTCCATGGTTGCTCAACGATTGACCTAGAATACATCCCCAGCTGCCACACCAGATCAACTTTGGCAACGTGTGGAAGCTGCTTGGTCTGCTGTACCCCAAGAACACATCCAAAGTCTCTTTGAATCAATGCCGAGGCGTGTGGCAGCGGCGATCTCCAACAATGGCGGCTACTCTGGCTACTGATTTTGGCAGGAACCACACTTCACAGAAGTCTATAAATTTAATCATTTGATACTTGGTCAACATGTTATCTACAAAATAAATTTTGTTGTGATATCTCTTGTCTTTCTTGGTGTTGCAATTTGGGGGGCCACAGCAGTGTATATCTGAAATATTCACCTAAACAGCAATTATGCTTAACTTTCGGACATGAGTGTACTTTACTTCTTTTTGTAGTTTTATTGCATCGTTATGTAAAGAATAAAGGATTATTTTTCTAAATATTTGTGTCCAATTATACATCAGCCACACCGTAACACTAAATGTTGTAAACACAAAGGACTTTTAGGAAAAGATGATTGTAATAAAAAATGCTTTAAAAGTTAGTTTTCGAGTGGAATTTTCAATAGAGTGGAATTTTCAACGTCTTTCGCATATGCTAGTTTTCTTTCTACAAGGGTAAGCGGACAGCGCTCCTAGCAGCCATTTTAGTAACTACAGCCCTTATGAAGTCACCCGAAGACTTATCGAAATTCGGCTTGCCGCTTCTAGCATTTGTTCGAATATCCAGTTATAGACGTGTTCATATGCAGATTGACGACTTTTCATCTTCTGTCCGGTTAGGAAAATTCCTTTTTTTCCTTCGAAATTAACCTTCAGCACTGTCCAGGTTCTGCATTGTTTCTCGCATTACGAAACGCTTGATTCTTGTTGACTTTAAGCCTCTTGTGCGACGCGAAATTTCCAAGTAGGTGCAATGTTGGTTTTACCCCATAACACACTAACTAAACAGCCACATCTTTCCAAAGAATCCATGCATTCTCTCTACCTTTATAAAGATTCTATTGGTCCTTTCCCCAGAAAAGAATCTTTCTTCGGAACAATCTTTTCCGAAGAATGGAAAATATAATCTTTCCCAGGGATCCTTTCCTTGGAAAAGAATCCTTTGAAAAAGATTATATTGGCCATGTGCTTAGAATAATATTCTTTGGAAAGATTCTATTTGCTCATTTCCTTATAATAGAGGGACCGCGGTAGCCCGGTTGAAAGAGTAATAGATTAGCAATCGGAAGGTTGCAAGTTCGAAACTCGGTCTAACCAAAGACCGTCTTGTACACTGGGGCTGGTGCTCGTTAAATTTGTCGTGTCCTCAACTGTCCTCATGTTGGCGTGTTGTTGAAGTTTGGAAAGTGGGGTGTCAGCTCAGGTGTTGACCTCATCATCTGACCGTGGTTCAAAATTACGTGGTGCTTTCCTCGGATGGGGATTGATCCCGGACCATCGCCAATAGAGTGTTGTGTTGCTCCAGTTGTACGTTAATTAATTACCAGTACCATTCCCTTATAATAGAATCCTTTTGAACCATTCCATTGGAACTTTCTTGGGAATTGAATCCTTTGAAAAGATTCTATTAATCAGAAAGGTCAAAACTTATTAGCAGTAATGCGGGGAAGACTGCAGGTTGCAAGGTGGAATTATAAGTATGAACCCCTCTAAAGGTTAAATGTACAAAACCTGGCAGCTATAAATGATGAAAGAAATTCTTACATGACTATGCAATGGGCAGCTGTTAGTATTGCATTTCTGGATATGACAAATCCGGAACATTGGAAACTGTTATTGCGGTACAAAGCCATCTAGAAGGAAAACAAAATCAGATTGTTATATGATTGACGAATAAGAACAAAAAATAAAAATAACTTTTCATTCATTGATGCTTTGGTAATAGAAATAGAAATTATTTTGCTGTATTTTCAAAATTAAAATATAACTGGACAATAAGTTGATCTCCTTAAAAGCTACTTTATAAACCTCTGTGAGAGGCTTTTTCTTTCAAGCTAAATGTAGGCAGCGGTAGAATTTTTGTGATGGAACGAACTTTCCCTGTACATATTGTGGATGTGACGTCACTTGACTAGTTTTTCAAATACGATTTCAGCACTTCGCGAATAAAAAGCAAAGGAATGAATTCCGAATTTATATACAATAGTTGATTGCCAGCGCCAATTAGATTAAACGCCAAGCGGCGATAAACTACGTTTTAAGGTACTCTCGATGTGTATCGTGTGAGAGCATTTGAGTAACAGGAAACAAAATCTACGTCTCTTGTCATGTTTCTTTGTTTACACTGAAAAGTTCCGCTCGTAAATGTAGTTCTGAAAGTGTGAACTTAAGGTTTCTCAGAATAAGTAGATTTTAAAAAATAAGGGTGAACGGCAAGAAACTTTAAAGCACAGTTAAAAATCGAAAAATATATGATTATCTACACTCACTGCCAAAAGTTAAGCACGAAGCGGTAAAATGCGAAAAAAATCGACAAGTTCAGCTTTGATTGACACGAAATGCGGCAGGAAAGTAGCAAATATGTTTATGCATGAAGCAAAACAAAAAATTACTTACAAAGATGAAAATAATATTGAATTAAATCTTTGATAATCTGGATATATTGTCGGAATAGAAGATATTTCTCAAAATCTCCATTTTATTGACAAGACGTACAACTTAGAGAAACGATGTCCAAATTTCTCACATTCGATGAGAAATGCTGAAGTTGTAAGCATATGAATGCATGATATAATAAAATGTATTAAATAATGTAAAGATACGTTTCGGTTGAAAAGTATCGCTCTCGTTTCGAGGAAAGTTGGTCCATCAAAAATTAATCTCGCAATCATAATTGAATGATAGTAGAGGCTGCGGGTAGCCCAGTTGATAGAGTTGATTATCAAGCGGAGGGTTGCGAGTTCAAAACTCGATCCAACGAAAGACCGTCATGTACTTGGGGATGGAGCACGATAAATCTGTCGTGAACCAGCCCCAACTGTCTTCACGTTGACGTGGTGAGGAAATTTAGAGAGTGGGGTGCCAGCTTAGGTGTTGGCCTCGTCATCTGACTGTGATTCAAAATTACGGCGTTGTCTTCGGATCTTTCTCTTCGGGATTGATCTCGAACTGTCACCAATAGCCCTTTGTGTTGCTATAATGCCACTTCGATTCAACTACCTACCTGAATGGGTTGCGTGCAGTTTGAAGTTGGCGCGTAGCGCGATTCTGAATTTCAATGCCACATTTTCGATGAATTTCCATGCATCTTGTTTTATATTTCATTATTTTCAAAGTAAAAAAGAAAAGCACTGTGTGAATGCAATCTAAAACGCCTCAAACCTTTTTATTTTACTTTACAAAATTCAATGGTAATGTATAATCCTGGTGGTTTTGTAATTTTTCGATTGTTTGCAAATTGTGATTGTTTTCTTTAATAATATTCATAAAGCTAATAATAAATGTACGAAAAATAAAAATAAACCCAAGAACCTTGAATTTCCTTTTAAACCGTGCTCTTTCAATGAAAGAACAGATATCTTATGCCAAGTAGCATTCTGAATAGACTCTACTACAAGTACTGAATGTATTCTGTAAGAAGCACGTGAAAACAACAGGTAGCACGTGGCTGTCAAGTTCAAGGTTGAGTTCTCCAATGAATAATGATATGAAGGGAATGACGTTGAGTAGAGAAAAGAAACGTCAATCACAAAAAGTTCATGGCGATAGTAAAAATTCATTGCCATTTGTCATTCATTACCACTTAAAACATGATGAAAAGTCAACATTGTATTTGTTTTAACCCTCTAAGCGTCGCTAGATTTCTTATTGCTTTTACTACACTTAATTACTAAGTAACCACACATATTAATTGACAGAATCCTTGCCTTAGAATCCTTTGGAATCAGAATAATCCTTTGGAATTATTCTATTGGCTCATTCTGTAGATTAGAGCCTTCAGAGAAACATTTATTGCTCGTTTCCATAGAATAGAATCCCTTGGAAGGATTCTCGTGCTCCTTTCTTTCGAATATAATTCTTTGGAAATGTTCTATTACTCATTCCCTTTTAATAGAATCCTCTGAAGAGATTCTATTGTACACCTTTCCTTAATATAGAATCCTGTGGAAATATTCTATTGGTCCTTTCTTAAAATAGAATCATTAGGAAAGGTTTTATTAAAATAAAATACTTTGGAAGGATTCTATTGCTAATTTTAATAGAATGTAATCATTTGTAAATATTCTATTGGAAGTAGGTCAAAATTGGTTTGTTGGTCAAAATTGGTTATAAATCATGCAGGGAAGGCTGCAGGGGGAGTTTCAAGTTGGAATTATGCGTGTGAACCCCTCAAAGAATTAAATTAATATAGTTAAAGGAACAATATACGTAGTTTACTTACCATCCAAGGATACATTCCCTGCTGAGCATAACGACCCCCGATGATTTTGAGCGTCTCTTCGGCATTCTCTCCTAAAGGACATTTCATAAAGATAGTATAATATTCGTCAAGCATTTATATTTTCTAATTAATACTTAATATTTTTGTGATTTTCAGGCATCAGAATAAGTTTCGCGTCCCCAGCTTCATCAATTAGAGCTACAAAAAAATTTTTAGATGTTTACCACACTACATGCAAAATAAAATTCGTTTTTCCAGTTTAGAATTTCAAAACTAAAAACACGGTAATATCTATTCAATAAAGTTCTGTTCAAAAGTTTTACCTCAACTCAGGCCCCTAACGTAGTGGGTCCATAGTAACGTACACTCAGTTTTCGAAGTTTAAAAATCTATAATATATTTTTTACTCTGCTTATAATAATAAACTATGTGTAGGTTGTCGCGTGCATATATTTCTTTGGCAGTAGAACAGGAAAGAGAATAAAAGTTAATAATTTGTACTTTATAAATATTTCATAAACAAGTTCAGATAATATTTTCGTACTACATATTTATGAAACTATGCGTTGTTTTCAACTCCTTTCGTTATAAAATTCGTTTGCAAAACATACATTTTAAATGAATAATTATAGTCCGATCAAATATCAATCAGAATTTTTGTCGTTATACAAATATCGTTTGATAAAATATATTCCTAGTATTTTACTCTCGTTTGCAAGGATGTAAACGGAAGAAGAAAAATTCGTACATTGATCTAAGTTAAATATCCAGTACTTGAAATACGTATTTGTATTTCACAAGGCGTCCTTTATCTAAACTAGTACTGGGACCCGAAATTCAGACGTGGAAGGTCTGTCTAACTCATCGGAAATATGCGAACTTTAGTTTTCCATTGATTAAAAACTATTGGAATATTTTCGAAACCAATATCTTTGCAAGATTGATTTAAAAATTGTTTTTAATAATAAACTATGAGTAGGTTGTCTAAAATTCTAACTATAAAACCAAATAGCATTTGACACACGAAGGCTTTATAATTGCTATTATGGTGTGGGAAATGGAAATTAATTTCTGACGCGTAACACCCCATTTCCTTTACTACCTGAAAGATAATACTATTTTCTTTCTATATTAACTCTATTCATTATTAACTAATTATAAAATGAAGACAGATATTTCAATTTAATATACCTACAACAGGAATGAATACTTAAAAAGTTACAAATATTTGTACTGAATTTAATTTACTCAACTAAACGTACTATAGAAGCAATTAAAACTTACCTTCCTCTGAATTTTCTTCTAGCTGTAAAATTGAAATGAAATTTGAGTACACAAAACAAAAAGTAATTTTGAAATGGCAAAAAATGGCTTAAAAAGATAACCCAAAAAATTCATATAGAGTATAAAAATTACGTTTATCATTTCTATTAAAAAATCTAGTACCTAGATATATTATCTCTACATCGAACACCAATATCCTTGAGAAATTAAATTTCTGAAATCTGTATCACAAATCACTAGTCTTAGAGATTATGAATAAAATGAAAGAAAAATTGCTCTTTAGTAAAACTAAGAGACAAATAAAGAAGTATTGTTAAAATATACAAATGTAATCGTATCCCGATCTATATAACTCGTAACTCAATTTCGTCAACCTCTTTATCTCTCTCTCTATTTTTTAAGGCCCACGGTAGCCCAGTTGGAATAGCAACGGATTAGCAACCGGAGGATTACGAGTTCGAAACTCAGTCCAAGCAAAGACCGGCGAGTACACTGGGGCTGATGCACGTTAAATCTGTCGTGGCCTCAAATGTCCTCACGTTGACGTAGTGTGGAAGTTTGGAGAGTGGGGTACCAGCTCGCCATTTAACCGTGATTTAACGCCATTTAACCTCGCCAATCAGCCATTTAACCGTGATTGAAAACAACGAGGTGTTGTCCTCGGATCTTTCCATTCGAGATTTTCCCTCAGGAGCATATCTTCTTTAGGTTTGTACGGGCTTCACAACCCCAGGGTACCTGAATGATCTTCCCCCCTTTCATTTTTCCCCTCCCCTTCTGCTTTTTGCTTTTTCTTCCTCCCTCGTTGTGGTTACCACTTCGGAGGTGAGGGTTCCCCTTGAGAAGCTTTTTGCCACTGCCGCTTTCAGCTCCTCTTGGGGATTATTTCACCCACGTGTTTGCCGTGCGTGGAGTGCCGTGTCCCTGAAAAAGGGCATCCTGGTAGTTGAGGGGCGACATACTGACCCAATACACTGCTTCGGCCCCAGATTCAGGTAAACGGGGTGTACATTGGTCCCGTGTGCATCAATCGGCTGGTCGATTGGACTTCGTCGTCGGCTAGGGCTAAGCAATCGGTCACCTACTGGACACCTCGTTAAGGGTGGAGGCTGTCTTAGGGGTGCGCTGTGCGCGTATAGTCACCGACAAGCGTCGGTGCAGGTGTTTGCATCCCCGTGTAGGACTCTGTGGTGGGTAGCGCTGTCGGTGTCCGAATTCTTTTTTCCCTTTCATGATGGCAAATAATTCTTTAAATTCTTCTCCCTCTAGTAGGGAGCAACAAAGACCACAGCCTTCATTTTCAAACGCTCGATACTTTATAATTAAAAGAACTAACAATTTACAGCAAAACACAAACCAAGCACAGATTTCCTTTTCTCATACTTCACCATTCTTAATAGAAAAATCTTTTCAATCTTTTGTGGGAACCACTAAATCACTGAAAAAACTTCGCTCTGGGGATCTTCTAATTGAAATCTCCTCAGAAGCTCAGGCTAAACTTCTCACAACGTCAACAACAATAGGTTCATTGACAATTGCTATTTCACCTCAGAGATCTTTAAACATCTCGAGGGTAGTTGTATCTGAGCCAGATCTGCTCCATACTCCGGACGAAGAGATCCTGGAAAACCTACGGGACCAGAATGTATTCGAAGTACGCAGGATCACGATCAGTCGAGATGGGAAGTTTATTCGTAAGAAACATCTCATCTTGACTTTTGATCAATCAACATTACCGTCCCGCATGAAAACTGGTTACCTTAGCTGTCCAGTCCGTCCGTATTTGCCGAACCCTCAGCCCTGCTTTAACTGCCAAGGGTTCGGACATTCTAAGTTTTCTTGTAGTCCCATTAAATGTGCTCGTTGCGATGCAGTGGGCCACGAGACAGATACATGCTCTGCAACTCCCAACTGTGTTAAATTTAAAGGTGAACATCCAGCTTTCTCCCGATCTTAGCCCCAAATAGGTGTTTGAGAAGGAGTTTCAGTCCTTAAAAGTTCTACACAATCTTTCTTACCCTGAAGCTCAAAAAACTATGGAGTCCCGGGCTCCCAAAGGATTAACTTCATATGCAACAATAACTAAAACAATAGTAAAATCAAGTAATACAATAACTACCCAAACAGACACCACTTTCGGAATCAATATCCCCCATTACCAAATTTTTCTTTACCCAAAAAACTCAAAACCTTAAAATTTCAGAAACTAAACCAGCAAATAAAAGTACTGCTACTTCCACATCTGATAACCCCTCTGAAAGTCTCGAGG
Source organism: Meta bourneti (assembly GCA_933210815.1). Taxonomy (NCBI): domain Eukaryota; kingdom Metazoa; phylum Arthropoda; class Arachnida; order Araneae; family Tetragnathidae; genus Meta; species Meta bourneti. The sequence continues at coordinate 94,111,222 of OW119922.1, forward strand.
CAACTACCTCCCAGATTCCAAAACTATCCTCACGCCCTACATACAAAGATAAATCTAAACAGAACAATAAAAAAGTTGGATTACCAACCAAAAAAAGACATACGAAATTCTCATACACAAGGACATCAAATTCCTTGACACATATGGCTGAGGAACCAGAATTTAATTTACATGCCTCGGGACTTTCAGAGGACGAATTAGACGTAGATATGAATGTCCCGAACCCTCGAGAGCGGCCCAAAACTGCACATCCAAATTCTAGTCAAAAATAACTTTTATTTCTTGGAACTGTCGTGGCTACAGAAACAAGCTGGATGACATTAAAATCCTGATTGTAGAGCACCGTTCCGCCTGTGTCGCACTTCAGGAAACATACCTGAAGTCAGTTAGATCCGTAGATATACTTGTATTCGGAGTGATAATACCAATAGTCATGGAAGATCTTCGGGAGGTGTTGCTATCTTTGCCTTCCTTGAAAACCCATCTCTCACTATACCACTCAGCACGCCATTACAGACAGTCGGTATACGAATACGACGGTTAATTACGATCTGTACTCTGTACTTACCGCCATCTATACCCATCCAACAACAAAGCCTTGAGAACTTGGTGGATCAACTTCCGCAACCTTTCATTTTACTTGGGGACTTCAATGCTCATAGTGTGCTTTGAGGAAGTAGGGATACCAATTCCCGTGGGCGACAGATCGATCACAGATCGCATAACATCTGCCATTCCCTCAAAACAGTTGTGGGACCGAGTGGTGGATAGTGTAAGGTTTCTCGGTATCATTTTCGATCAGAAACTTACCTTCCACCCCCACGTCGAGCAACTGCGGATGTCTTGCGAGAAAAAGCTCAATCTTTTGAGAGTACTTTCCAATACATCTTGGGGGGGGGGGGCGGAACGATCCTCCATGCTTAATAACTATCGAGCTATGATTCGATCTAGATTAAACTATGGGTGTGCAGCTTATGGCTCTTCCCATCAGTCTGTGTTACGAAAGTTCGATACTGTGCATCATACCGCACTGAATGCAATTTACTCCTATATATTTACTCCTAATCCACTATACAATTTACTCCTGGATAGTTCTTATGATCGCCTGTTCAGGAATAAACCATCCTGTGTTCCACCTTTCGGGTTGCGCATAAGGAATGGCCTGAGGGATACCCTTCTCAGATCCACATCAGTCGATAAACGACCGCTTTTTCATTTTCACCCTGGCGACCTCCGAACTTTTCCTTTCTGCAACCATTCACTGGCTATGAGAAGTTTAATGCAAACTCAATTATTTATCGCCAACTTTTTACCTCCCGCAGACATCATTTTAAACACTACTCAGCCATTTACACTGATGGTTCTAAATCTTTTAATTATGCCGGCTGCTCTTTTGTTTTTGGAACAAAAACTTTTAGTTACTCATTACCATCCATTGTCTCAATTTTTACAGCAGAATTTTTAACAATACACAAAGCCTTGAAATATATTTTTAGTCTTCCTGTTGGAAATTTTATCATTTACACTGATTCTAAAAGCGTATTAGAATCTTTAAAATCGGAGTGTCTGAAACATCCTCTAACAGATGCCATAATTTAAATTCATAAGAAACTAATCCGACGTGGCTACGGTATCACCTTTTGTTGGATACCGGGACACGTCGGAATTGTTGGAAATGAACTGGCGGATGCTGCAGCCAAAAATACCGTGACTCCACTAAATATTCCCGTTCCATACGATGATCTCCGACGAGTTGTCCGAGACATCGTGTGGAACGATTGGCGCAGCGACTGGAGTATGCAGAGTAACAACAAACTCCACGGCATCCGGCCAACCGTTTCGTTATGACCTGCGTTACAAATACGACACTCTGGTGTACTTTTAACTCGCCTACGCATTGGACACACACGTTTTACTCACAGGCATCCTTTATTAGGAGAGACTGCGTTTGTGTGTAGCGCGTGTGTAATTCCCATTTACCATTCGCCATATTTTAATTGATTGTCCTGTTTTAATCGTCACCGCCAGTATTATTTTAATAATACGATTTTAAACTTACAAGATTTGGTGGTGGAAAATCCCCCCTCCATACCTATTTAAATTTTTACAAAAAACATAATTTTGTTTTAATTCTATCTGAATTTTTTTTTAATGCCTTTTAAACTCCATCACTTCGTCAATACTTTTTATTATGTTCCTGACGAGGATAATCCTATTATTTTTTATGATCTTAATATTTTTAAGTAATGTACCTACCTATTTTTAATCTACTTTTATTGATAGACAGATTTTTAAGTACCTTTTTCATTTTACTTGGTCGAATTTTGTCTTGCGTTTGGCGCAGCTTATCCACTATTGGACCTTGAGCCAAAAACTCAAATCAACCAACCAACCATTCAAGATTTATCCTGGACCGTCGCCAATAGCCCGTGTGTTGCTCCATGTGACGTTAATTACCTACCTACCTCTATTTTTTATTTATATAGAGAGAGATTGACAAAATTGGAGGTACGATTTTTGACCTTCAGGGAACAGATACATCAAATGCTGATAACGTATTCTTTCGTATCCAATTTCCCATCAAAGACAATAAATAAAAATATTTTTAAACTAAAATTAAATAAAATTTTAAAATTATACTTTAAGAATGTCGTATAAATTACTTTTATGGATGGTAGGTAGGTATGGTAGGTATTTTAAGTAACGTAACATTGGAACAACATAACGGGCTATTGGTGACTTAGTTTTATGGAAAATTGTACAATTAAAATTTCAACATGTTGAGGTTATTAGAACGATATCTAAATTTATTCGTAAATTTCTAATAACTTTCGAGACAAACTGAATTGTCGAGGAAACAGGCCTTTTCATGGAACAGGTTGTAGTGGAAATGTTAAAAATGTGAGTGAATTTCAGCCTTTGATGATAAATACATATTTATGCTGCGCCAGAATCTTGGGAACGTCTCAATTGAAATTAGTGTTCAGTTGGAAAGAATATTTATGAAGAATATTCCTGACACTCTGTTGTACTTCAATAGTTCTGTCACGATCTATACATTGCTATGTAATAGCATGTAGCCAACAGTAGTGTAACATGTACAACTGGGGAAACTGAGATTGAATTTGCTCTATGAACTATGCGTAAATAAAAGGGAGTGGTTCGATACTTTTTCACAGCTGTACATCTAGTCAGCCCAGGAAACATCTCTTACTATGAGAGAAATGTCTTATGTGGTTTTGCCTGAAATTTAAAAACGTTATGTAGAGAGTCTGTTTTAAACAACCAAAATTCTTGAGAAATGAAGACAGTATACTTTTTATAATAATTTTAGTAATAAAGATGGCTAGGGAAATTATCTTTGTTCTCTCTCACTGCATTTTAAACTATCATTTTCATGTATTTTAGCCTGAAAAACTGTAACACAATGATACTTAAGATCTTTAAATATTTACGGAATATCGATATCAAACTGAGTTTACCAGTAATTTAAAAATAATATGAATTTTTAAGACTTTTGCAATGTAGTCACTTACCTCACAATCACCCGTCGAAACGAAGGCAAAGAGATAAGCTGAAAAAATCACACCACTTAAAGCTACGGTATTCATTTTCAATGGAAAAGAACTGCTTTTGATCTGGTTACTGCATCGCGTCCCTTTTTTATACTTCTTGGAACACCTGTTTTAAAAAAACAAGAATCAAATAACTTTCACACTACTTTTCTGTCAATTACTAAAACACTTGTGGCCATAAATAAATCTATCCTTTTAACGAATGTACTAATTTAAGAAACGAACTGTAGGCGAGTGTTCTTTTTTTAATGAGCAGTCGAAGTGTTTTTGTTCCAAACGAGGGAAATTATTTCACCATATTAGCAAAAACTACTTAATTTAAGCTGTTAAATTAACGTCCAATTCACCTCACTTAGTGTGTTGATATAATGTTTATTATAAGCGTGATAGGTAGTTCAATTCACTTCGCACTAGAGCAACACAACGGGCTATTAGCAACGGTCCGGGATCAATCCCGATGGGAAAGATCCGAGGACAACACCTCGTAAATTTTGAATCACGGTCAGATGGCGAGATTACACCTAAACTGGCACCCCACACTCCAACTTCCACACCAAGCTAACGCGAGGACATTTGAGGGCATGACAGATTTAAAGTACACCAACCTCCGCGTACACGACAGTCTTTGGTTGGACCGAGTTTCAAATTCGCAACCCTTTGGCTGCTAATTTGTTACTCTTCCAGCTGTGCTACCACGGCCCAATATAAAATGGGATGTACTCTCACTTAAAAGGGGGATTAATGTGTGCTTTAAAAGGGGTTTTCTCTGTTCTTTGTAGTTTTGTATTGTCCTTAGTCATTAATAAATGTCTAAGATATTTTAAAATGCGTTCGTAGACGTATGCATCTGCAATAGGGGAAAAGTGACGACTGAAAACTGAGACTTGCCTATCTATCTAGTTAGAAGTTGTTTGTTCTCCCAATTAACGAACTAAACACAGTCCTCCTCTTGCAAACGAGGGAATTTTGACGTTAATACGTCTTTAAGTTATACGTATTCAGTTAGGTATTTAGGGAGTCTATAAAACTAGCGAGCAAAAAGTTACCAGATTTGTTGTCATTTTATCTCGTAAATTATAAATGGTAATGTGTTCAAATTTTGTTGGATAGAGGATTTACGTCCGTATCTAAAATGGTGTGTATTGTGGTTGTGTAGTGCTGAGGGGTAGCGCTTGAGCTTGAACACTGAAAATGGCGACTCCGTTTGGGCAGTGTAATCAGAGACGTAACTAGAGGGGGGCAGATTGGGGGGTGCTAAATTGGCCGAGTATTTTTTTACTATAGATATTTACGTATGATAAAAAATGAAGAGGAAAACTTATTAGTAGACTACAAAAACCAAAAACTATAAAAGGAGCTAAATGCAGAATGTGTGTAGAAATAGCAGGAAAGCTTAACCTAGATCCTCTTTTTAAAGAAGTACGGTAGAAGAAGCGGATGTTTGATGAGAAGGGCGAAGTTTAAAGCTATGAATTCTCAGAAGAAAAAAGTTCAGATTATTGTTTATACAAATAATAGATCGGATTCTGAACGAACTGAGGCAAAGGTTTGAAGTCCATCAAAACATGAATAGTTTATTTGTTTTCCTCAATGGAGCTTGGTTTGAAACAATGAATGGAGAAGAATTGAAGAACCAGGCACTTGAGTTAGCTACCATATATAAAGAAGACTTAGACAGGGGCTAGCTGGCGATGGAGAGTTTTAAGTATGCCTTGGATTTAAGCCCTAATATGAAAAGGCTACATCATCAGGTCTTCTGACGTTAATATACAAGAACGGACTTGAAGACGAGTCCACCAATATAACGACAGCGTTGAGAATTTTCCTCACAATACCAGTCTCAGTCGCCTCAAATGAAAGGAGTTTTAGCAAACTTAAGATCATAAAAAAATTACCTCAGAAACTTAACAGGACAACAACGACTAACCAACCTGAGCATCATATCAATAGAGCACAAGTTAGCTTCAAAGCTATCTTTTGAGGACATTGTAAAAATGTTTGCAGCCGAAAAAGCCCGTAAAGTTACGTTTTAGTTCAAGCTTTCTGTGTTTAAATTAATTTTTTTCACATTTTGTCAATAAATTAAGAGATTGTGAAAAATGTCTAAGCATAATACTCAAGATAATAAGTTGTAAAATCTGTTACTAATTCTTGTTCCACAGTTTTCTAAAATCCTTGAATGGTTTTCGGTCGACGTTTCGATAATTCTCTTTTTAAAAGTCCAAAAGCACAAAAGTCCATGGGTGAGACATCTGGAGATTTAGCAGGAATATCAGCGAAGGGTATTTATTGACTTGATACCAGTTTCTTCCATTTTTTCCACGAATTTAATAGTGGATTTAGATGTGTGACTACTTGCTTTATCCTGGTGCAGTTCTACTGATTGTTGGCACTTTGGTTAAAGATATAGTATTTCTTTTTGAATATTGGGGATAAAATAGGGTCTTGATAATATGTGGGAGTTGATTTTTACATTTTCCTCCCTCCTTTTTACTTTTAATTTTCCATTATATGCAAAACCGGCAACAATCATTGATCTCTTAGAGAAAGTTCTCACGTTAAAGTTACAAAGTTGAACCACGTTTTAAGATTTTTCTCCTCTTTTTTGATAATAAATTGTTCTTTTTTATTGCAATCTTTTAAATACACCCACGCCTCGTCTATTGTCACAACATTTTTCCATCTTTCTCCAGCTAAATGCTTCTCATACAGAATTCTGCAGCGAGTTCTGCTTTCTGCAATATGTCGTGGAGATAGACGATGAACATTGTATTTTTTGGCCTTTTTAAGATTCAAATCACTGTTAATTATTTTATTTACAGTTGAAACTGAACTTTTAATGACCTTGTAATAGTCCTTTGACTTGGCGGATTCTCTTTTGAAATTAAAGATCTTACCTTACAAATATTCTCAGAAATTCTTTTCTTTTTTGGATACGTATTTGAAAGTACCTTTCCACTTTTACGCGTTTATTCCTTTCTCATTAATAATATTACTTATCGTACCTTTAGATATAGAAAAAACATGACTTTTACAGCGTTTTTGAATAATTGAATAAGCATAATTCTCTTCGGAAAGAGCGGAAACATAGCCTCCCATCCATTGCTTATATAAAAGCGCCATTTTGAAAGTAAACAAAACTCTGAGTTAGCAGACGATAAGTTATACTTTAACTATTTAACTGCTGCGAAAATAAAATTATTTCGTAGCATACAATTTTTTTACAACTCATCAAAATCATTCAAAAAATATCCTAACAGCCTCTGTATTTATCATAATTAAATATCCTATTCTAAAGCAACAGTCTGTTGATTTCGATGCAGTTCACACATATCCCGATATCATTTGATAAAACCTTTTCATTTCATTTGTAGCGGTTATATAATTATGTAAGAATATACCAGACATGCCACTCTTAGATTATTTGTCAATGAAATATCTTAGAATTAATTAGGTATTTTATCTTGAACTAAAAATGAAATTGCTGCAAATTAATCTATTTACCTTTGAAATCAAGCATTTGTCATCTAAGTTTAATAAAAAAAATTTGGACTAGTGAAATTAATGTGTGGTGGCGATATCAGGTGTCGGGGAGGGTTTTGGTTTGGTTGGTCGGTGGGGGGCGCCAAGGCGAGTTCTTGCCCCGGGTGGAAACTAGCCTAGTTACGTCTCTGAGTGTAATTTTGGATTACAAAGAGACAGGACGAGCTTAGGACTCACTGAATGTGGCGGTTACCTGTCTACCCCTGATATCGATTGCGAAAAAATTTAATCCATCAGTCATGGTTTTGATTTTGGATGGAACACTTCGTCATGGCCGTTATCGACACATATCTTTTTTAATAAAAACAAAGAAAAGCATTTGAAAAAGTTTTGTTTACATTTCCATTTGTTAGTATACCACCTTGAAGCATTTTACGCCTAACTTGCAGACTGGGCGATTCAAAGAAATTTGTCTGTATTTCCTCATGGTAAGGCCCGGATGTTAATGACCTAAAAATGATAGATGAAGGAAATTTTATGACTTTAAAACTCTTAAAATGTGACCCCAAAATCATTTGAATTAGATTTGAAAATATTTTGTTGCTGTACAGCTAAATGAATATTGCTGCAGTGTTTCTGCGTCGGAACATGTTTCCTATAAGTGCTTTTTTGGTCATAGAACACACCGAAACGACGTTCCGGCACCTTTTTTTCGACGGATTTTCCAAGTTTTAAAAGTTACTTTTGAAAGTTTGGTCTACGTGGACTTGAATCGCCCTGTCGAGCATAGCAGGTCGGCTGCAAAACCATTAAAACCGTGCATGCGGGCTGCTAGTGTGTCGAGTCCGATGCATGAGTACTTCGTCCGTGCTCGTTGTGATGGCACTGCTCGGCGCATGGGGCGCTCAGCTTGTGATTGGTGGTATGGTCGCGCGCTGAGTACTTACTGCGGGCGGCGATCGTTATGTTTCGTTGAAAATCTGTTTTTTTTTTTAATTTTTAGTGGAAAAGTGGGACCCCAAATTTAAAAATGAAAAAATTAATAATTACTTCTCAACCACCGGTCCTGTCAATAAAAAGGTTAGAATATTAATAGACGCAACGACAGAACACACGATAAAAACGACGCTTGTTGATATTTCTGAATCTTATCTTGAGAAGCAAAGCCAAACTACAAATGACTGGGCGGACTGCTGAACCTATGATCATAAAAATTATTTTTATTGAAAAATGAATGGCTCTGTGTTTGCAAAATGAAACGACTGTACGCCGTGTAGAAAAGTTGGAACTCTTGAAGTTGAAATGAAAATGGGAATGAAACTCTTTCAAAAGAATGGACCAACAATGAGATAACCTATTTTGGCAAAGATAGAAAGCAACCGTTGAGCTCACTTCGAAAAGAAATTTTGATCACAGAGAGAATCTGCTGCACATAAAGCAGCATTAAAAATAATTGCTGAAAGCGAAAAAATGACTCTTGAGAATGTTTTTAATGTCCTTATCTCACGAAAAAATAATAACTGCACAAATTTTTCAAACTGCATACAAAGCAGCAAAGGAAAATCAATCATTCCATCATTTTGAAACTGAAATTGATCTGCAAGAACTGAACAGAGTTGAAATGGGTCATATTCTTCATTCTACAAATGCGTGTATTAACATTGTTAATCGTACAAGTGAAGAAATGAGGAAAACTGGTTAAAGAAATTGTTCAATCCAATAAGATTTCATTGATAATTGATGAATCAACCACAATAAGCAAAAAATTACCCTCATAGTATATGTTCAATGCAGTATGGAAGGTGTTGGAATGAATTCACCGATAAATTTGTTTTTGGACTTGGTAGAGCTTGAAAAAGTAACGGCAGAAGGAGTATCTAATTCCTTATCCAATGTCTTCACTCTTATGGGAGGACAGATTACTTTTCAAATATTTCATTTCTCTGACGTGCAACGGCGCTGCTGTGATGCTAGGGTGTAAATGTGGAGTGAAAAAATTGCTGTCAGAACGTTTTCCTTCTATTATAGTATGGCATTGTGCTAATCGCAGACTAGAATTATCAGTAGGTGATGCTGTCGAGGAAACTTCAGGAATAAATATATTCAAATCATTTATTGATAAACTTTACTTCATATACTATGCTTCGGCAAAGAATAGTAGAATTGCATTTATGTGCAGAATGATTGGGGCTGAGCTGTTGAAAGGTTGAAGAATTTTAAGTACCCGATGGGGTGGTCATCTGGTTTGCGTAGTTTTGGCTGTGTGGAATAATTTTAAATCCTTTGTGTATCATTTTGAAGAAACAATGCATGATCCTCCAAGAGATAAAAATGATAAATGCACTGCTTGAAAAGAAAAATCACATCCACAGAATTTTTATTGGACCTAGGATTGATGTGTGACGCTCTCCAAGAATTATCATAATTAAGTTTGGACCTACAGGACAGCAACATGGACCTGTACAAAGCAAGTAAGAAAATAAAATACTGGTACAGGTTTTCGAAGAAAGAACACAGAACTTTGGGCTCTATTATAAATGCATTGTTGCTTTTGTACGTGATCTTTGCTTTTGTGGAGTTTTACTTCACGAAAAAGATTCAAGAAAGGATCCTCCCATTGACCCAATTACATTTTATACAAAATTGAAAGAGTAAATCGAAAAAAGATTGCTTTATAGCAAAGACGATGAGTTGGCGTATTGGTCTCGCGTACTTGATCAAAAACATTGGCCTGAAGATGTTAATACTCAACTGACATTTGGAGAAGTGGAAATTAGAAACTTGTCAATCAGACTGTAACTAAATGAAAAAGAATGATTCGTGGATACCGTGAATACATTCTCGAAAAGACATCCAGAAAAACTGTTGCATTTGATACTGACTCTGAATACCATTGCACTGCAAGTGAATGTGAATACGGGTTTTCGCAGATGAATCCAATTGCCACCCCAACAAGAGCTTGGTCGAAGACAATTTCAACACTTTTGTTCATCAAACTTGTCGGACCACCTGATTTTTCGATCCTTTAAAGTACGTTGATCTGTGGTTACTCAGAGGACGACATTCGGCCATAGATACTAACAGCAAGGAAAGGAGTCGAGAAGATTTGTCGGACGAGAATTGGACAAAACTTTGGAATTTAATATATTTGCCTTAAATACAATAAATTAAATTTGTTTTAAGAACTGGATATATTTTTTAAATATAAGATTAACACGATGTGTGTTCCGACACCTTTTTCTTCTTACAAAAAAAGCACTGCTTATAAGTATTCTGAAATGACTACATTTAGTTTCTTTTTCTTATCAGCACTCCGCCAATAAAAATTACAAATGAAAATGAGTTGATTGACTAGCCGGTTAGATTAAACGCCAAAAGTTGCCAAAATGGCGATAAACTAATTTTAAGTTTCCCCGTTGTGTATTATGTGAGAGGTTTTGGTTAACGGACCAAAGACCGTCGTGCACATGGGGCCGGTGCACGTCAAATCTGTCGTGGCCTCAGATGCCGTTGACCACGTTGGCGTGAAAGTTTGGAGAATAGGGTGCCAACATAAGTGTTGCCATTATCTGACCATGGTACAAAATTACGAGTGCTGTCTTCGGATCTTTCCCTTCGGGATTGATCCCGGACCGTCACCAATAGTTCATTGCGTTGCTCTGTGCGACGTTAATTAACTACCCACTTACCTATCTTTGAGTAACGGAAGTAAAATTTTCGCATTCTGTTAGGTTTGTTCGCAAACACTGAAAATCCTTCATGTTATGTTTTAATCTGAGTATTTATTCATTGTAAAGTATGGAATTTCTTTAAATAAAATAAAAAATATGATTTACATTACTCCTTTAAGCTGTCTCCACTAGTTGAAATTAATAATTTTCGTTAACAATTTACCTTGATACAAGAATAAGCCCGCTTCTCCCTTTCCCTCTTGGTGTATTCCTCTCAACAAATAAAAGGAGCTAATAAAAAACAGTGAAAATTTTCGATAATACGTATAATTTGTAAGAAACAAAATATGACAATAACATTATCCATTTTCAAATATTGAACGAAATGGACGACCAAACCTGAAAACACCAAATTAAATCATAACCAATCTAATTTTTAATTTTTAAGTATGCCCAAATATGCTTATTCAGGCTTATGAAAATAAGGACAAACACGTTAAAATGTGATACCCCAATCATTTGGGCTATAGTCATACGAGGTAAGAAATATTAATCAAGCATCATGTTTGACAATTCGGATTCAAAACAAAACGTAGTTTGAGATAAGTATTTTCCATTCAAAAAATGTTGGCCAGGCATGTGAGGTAACAATCATTTATTAAAAGATTAGTCAAAATGATTGTCTACACATCAGGAAAAACTTGTTTTCAGAAACTTTTTTGAGTCCAGGTGCCTAACTAAAATACATTTGTAGAAATTAATTTTCGTAAAAAAATAAGAAATTAAATTTGAATATTTTATACTAACTCAAGAATGTCACTAGTTTTTTACTCTACAAGAGTTTTAAATTTGCATTACATTTATATCTGTTTCCATAGTGCAACGTGAGAAAGAAATTTAAAAAATTTAAGAAACAGTACCCCTTTGCATGTCAAAGAAAATTTAAGCAACTAAACACTAAAATTTCTATTTGATTTAATCCTTGTATCCTTTGATTTAATCCTGTCGGCATAGCGCAGAAACTGATTAATTGATAAAAATATGTTTTTTGATGTTACAGCTATTTAAAGACTTCAGTTTTTAGGTCAAAAAATAAAAATTATTAGTTTGAGTGTTGTATTTTTTCAAACAGATTACAACATGACAATGTATTTCTCGTCATCATGAAAGTGAGCATTTAGTGTATGAAAAAATGTCAGTTAGTAAGTTTCTCCTCTAAACTGGCGATATTTATTACAGTTGAAAATTTATACTATTGTCTTCAAATTACCCAAGTTTAGATACTGTATAATTGCAGATATATACAACCTTTGTTCATTAAATGTTTAAAATGATGTTCATTTGATGACCTATTAGAGTTGGTTTTGATTCTTGTCTTAAAAACATAAAATTGGAGAGTAAACAATTATTACAAGCAAAAACTGCTCTGTATCTTTATTTCTACAAAAAGACATATCAAAGCTCTATCAACAAGACTAGATATATAAATATTCAAACTACACATACAAAACACTATATATTCAAATTGCATGACAAGTATAACGAATTTTTTAAAAGATCACTAGAAGCTGCAATATTAATATATAAATGTGTATAGTAGAGTAAAACATAAAAATGGAATATCTTTCATAAAACAATACAAAACTAGGTAGAAAACAATTCTACACAACGAACTTTCACCATTACTTATATATAGTTTAAATTAGGATACACTTGGCATATGAAAATAAAAATTTCAGGGCAATGTAACCACAACACTGATGTTAGCAAGACTGCCAGTCAAAGCATTATGAAATTGTAGCATTAGTAACACAAATTTTTCAAAATGGTAGTGAAAGTCTCCTCTTATGCCCTGGCAATTTTAGTTGCTCAGATACAAAAAGAATCAGCTAAAGCACAAAACATGCTACTAAGTATGGAACAGACATTGAAGATTCGCCAAGAAATTTAAATTTAAAAAACTAAATATTTAAACACAAAGTTTTCATGACAATCTAGCAACCAGTTTCTGATGTTTAGATGTTTTTCTATCATGATTGTGACAGCTTGGTGCCATGAAAGAAAATTTTTCTCCCTAACGAAAAATATTTTTTGTCCACTATTAGAAAAAAGGGATTTTCATTGACCTTTGGTGAATTTTCAAAAAAAGTCATTGAAATATTAGAAAAGTAACAAAATTTTGAAATTAGTAACTTTTGAGACGATTTTGCTTAAAAAAATACCCTTAGTTGCCAAGATTGAAAATTAGTAGCAAAAAGGAGACTTTTAGTTGCCTGTGACAGCCCTGCGTTATGCATGTTTTAACATCTAAGAAGAAATACAGATATTAAAAATTCATCTCATAATGTACAAATAGAAATAAGAATATCTCATCGTAAAAATATTACATGGACAATATCGAAATTCAATAAGTTATATGTTCTATTTACCCTTAAATATAGAAACATAAATTTCCATATAACATATAGAAACATAAATTTCCATAACAGTAGAGAATAACATCTTTGTTCAAGTTATGGAAATCAACACCATAATTTCTTCAAGTTTTGTACAATTTTTTATGTAGTATTAAATATGAAAGAAAATCTTTTGTGCATGGTGTAAAACAAATGACAAAAAGAAAACTTTCAAAATATGAATTAAAGTTAATCAATAGAAGAATATCACAATATAAAGTACAAAGACATTTAAAAAAATTCAACAAAGCTGATTTCCATCAAGAATATGTTTTAGCCATTATGTTTTATCATTATATTTTAATAAAGTGTTTTGTGTGTGACAAAATGTCAAAATACAATTCCCAAAAATCAAAACTCAAAAATAAATGTATAATTGTAAAAATATGTTTGTTTAATAACTATAAAATGTTTATACATATGAGAATAACCGGTGATTCTATATTTAGCAATCTATTTGGTGCTAAATGTTACTCATAACACATTCAATGACTATTTTCAACACTGACACATAGTTGGGATGTTCCTACAGTGAAACATTTAAAGATGCTTTCCCACAAAAAAATTCCAAATTAATTTCTTTCTAATGATAGGATAGAAAAACTCAATATAATAAATAATTTCCAAATCTCTAAATTCATGCACATATATTTTTAAGTATTTAAAACTTCTAAATAAAGCAATAAATAAACATAGCATGAAGTTCTAAAATCCCTTCTATATGGAATAAAAGATAATGTATTTTACATCTCTTTAAGCATATTATATTCTAAACTTAATAGTATAAAAATGATTTTCCATTTTAATTCAGTTATACTTTCTAAGACCGTTTTAAAAAAGATTATTGTCAAAATCTGGGGAAAAAAATTAAAGTTCTTTTATTGAAGTGAGAAAAATAATTCTTTGTGATGTCATTCCCAATCAGTACATTTCATTCCTATTTTATTAGGGTTTGAATAAAAGAAGTTGTTCGATGTACTTTGTTTATAACAATTCGAAATTTCAATATGATGCTTTAGATGTTTAATACATTGCAGTGTAAAACTTTGAGGAATAAATTAGTTCTATAAAGTTGACAGTGCAGCCCCACAGATATCAGAAAATTCAGTCTTAAATCTCCTTTACTGAATCTAAAGTGTGATTCCCTTAACAAATTGACAGAAATATTGTTCACAAAGGGAAAACACATACCAGGCAATATGGCTTAAAACAAAATGCTGATTATGGTAGTCCAATAGCTCATGTGAACAGTAAAACTAAAATATTTGCAAGGGCTACACATTAAAATTTTAGAATTAATACAACATTTTAGCACCATGCCATGACTAAATAAAATAATGATACACTACAACTACTTGTATTCAAAATCAGTCTTATTAACTAGAGAATCAAAAACAAATAAAAAATTATAACTAGGAATATGCATTTTATGCCCACATCCTTAATTATATGACTGCAGTAGACAAAGAATAAATGGATATATATATATATATAAAATATCACAATATATTGAATAAATAAAAAAGTATTAGTAAAACTAATCAGATAAGAAGCAAAGTATGTAAAATACTATTTTTAATAAAGCAAACAGTTTGTAACAAAGTCCTGAAAACTAGGTCTTATAAATTAAATAACTCAGACACCCTATCAGGGTATTAAAAAATATAATTTTAAGAAATTGAAATTATCAGTAAATGTGTAAACATTTTCTAGTATCAAATAAAACAGCATATAAAGATAAAAATCAAATAATCAGAACTCTAAGAACCACAATTTTAAAATAAAAGGGAAAAGCTTCAAAACTCACTGCTTTTTTCCATACTCAGACAAAAATTGCATTTAAACTGTAAACGATATTCTGTCTATTTTTTAAAGGTTAACATTATCATCAGTTTATTTTAATACTGATATAAAAAGTAAAGATATAAAAGGAAATGTTTAAACTTTGTATATAAATATAAATTATATATTATAAAATGTAATTAAAAATGTATATTTATGAATAAGATACTGTAAAAATATATGGTAAATTACATTTTATGCTTATTGTATCCAAAATTATCTGTTAATAAACTTTTAAAATGCAGTATGTTAAATGATTTGTGGCTAAGCTTAAAATAGTTCTTTAAAAGAACATTGGTCCTTCACTGTAATATCACATGGAGGTTCTCCATTAACATCCACAATCCACAATCTATAATTATATTATATCATCATACATTCTTCAACATTCAAATCAATTAAAACTTTCAACATTAGATACCTGAACAAAGTTATATAAGGGAAAGCAAACAAGCAAATTTTTATTGCATCATGCAAGACACATTCATTCATTGTTATGGGGTATAGACATCTTTTTCACCGAAGTCAAAAATAAATGTAAGGTAAAATACTTTGAATGCTTTTAGTGCAATGGAAGTAGTTGGTTTTCAATTAAAATTGTTCCACATCGTTTCATATTCAACAGTAACAATATTTGAATATAAAACAATGTTGGCCATTTGGCATCACACCATAAGAAACTACTATCCTTGAAAAAAATAGAAATTCTTTCATGACTAGATAAGAGCATTACTCAAAGCTCATATAAGTTTAAAAATATAAATTTTTAAAAATGTCATAGTGTTTAACAATTCAAGTGCTTTACAAAATATAACTACTGCAGTTCTCTCATCTATATTATCTTTAAAAGAGCCGTACATATTTACAAAGTACTTTCTTAAAAGTTAAATACTCAAATATTAATTAAGTATTTTTTAATTGTCCTTATCAATTTTTAGCAGTACAGCTGTTCTGCTTTTGGCATTGAGTTTATATGTTCCACAATCATGAGAAAAATTACACGTAATGGTTGTAGTGTGAATTGCTTATATTGCTCAGCTTCTTTTAAGGACACATTCTTACACTTAGATTTTAGGCATTAAGGAAACTCTAGAAGGTGTAACAACAATAGAGTCCGATGGCTCCAGTTCTTCTTGTGATGTTTCCGCAAAACGCGCCTCATTCGTTTTCTCGTAAGATATGTTCTCATCACTATGATATGGAATCTCGTCTTTGCTTAACAGGTATGGCCCTAACACACTGGTCAGGGCTCCACCCAGTGGTGCGGTGAGAAAAATGGACAAAACGGAAATATTTAGAACCCAATGGAGAAACAAGAAAAGAGAATCAATTGTCATACAGAGACTATTATTGCAGCAGAGTAAAAATGTTTACATTAAAATAATATATTTGTAATATTGTATGACACATCAATGATTTACAATTTTCTAAAATTGTCATAAAAGGTTTAAAAGAATTAAATATTTAAGAGTAGTCAAAATACTAACAGAGGGGGAGATGACAAGCCCCACTGACCTTCATGCACTTGTTAAAGAATCTGAAATATTTGGGTTGGTTAGATGTTTTGGGGTTTTATGGCGTAAGGACCATATGTGGCCAAGCTGTGCCAAACACAAGACAACTTCAAGTAAAAAACATTGTGAAGGGGAAAAGAGAGGAATTGGGGAATAGAATAGTGGAATGAAAACAGATAAAGATTGCTTGATAAAGACGCAGATCCTGGGAGCTCTACCCCAGTGTTTACTAAAGATACTAAACCCCATGGGAAAGAAAAGACCACTAGAGTACCTAGGGTCTGTGAAGCCCATACGCACCTAAAGGAGATGTGCTCCTGAGGGCTGAATAATTTGGGGTATGGAACAGTCTTCAATAAAGTGTGCAAGACATATGCTGCTTAAGTAGGTTTAAATTCTCAACTTTCATCAAGTTGAAAATTCATTAAAAGAAACGTTAAATTCATTTTAATGAATGATAACACCAGGCCCAACAAAGCAGCTAGAGGCAACCACGACCTAGTCTTATTTCTCTTATTTTTCATGGCTCAGTAGCAGTTTTGTGGAGCTCAAAAACAAAACAGTGAGTAAAGCCGACACAACTGTTCACAGCAAGCTGTATGCTTGAATTATTACACGGACACAAAAGCACTTGCCAGTTTAAAGATGTGTGTGTGTTATTTTCCATTTATATACAAGATATAGTATCAATCTGGAAACCTTTTGACTGTACCTAGAAATTGTGGAATATATCAAGTAATCTAAAAGGTCTCTGTATGGATCTTTATAATAAAATTTAACTGCAGAAATTCACAAAGAAAATTGTGAACCTTTTCGACGAACATTGCTAAAAAAAGGTATGATAAACTCCACTGGGATAACTACTACCCTAATAAGTAAGTTTACGGGTGACTCTTGTGTAAATAAAATCTTTCTTATAACTGATTCACCTCTCTTATAACTGATTGAGTATCACCTATCCCATTATGAGCTAGAAATGAACATGCAAATTCCATCTGTGTAATGTAATACAGTATTTCTCTACATTGGCAAGTATTTTTTGTACACTGTATTAAAAATAAAATAATAATTTCAAAATACACTGATACGAAAACTTACAAAATGGACATTGGCCCTTTTTCTACCAAGGTACAGAAATTTAAAACATTTTTTCATTTTCATGAAAAAGTAATACATCTATCTAGCGACTGTCTAAAGAAAAAGTGTTCACTAACCACAACCACACTCAACAGTCTATGAATTACCACAACTCTGTAAAAAAATAAATTAATACATACTATAGTTCCCATTCGCACTAATTCCGCATCCATATTATTCACTCTTGCATAATCTAGAATTTGTGATCCAATAGCTGCCTATGAATCGAATAAAATGTTGGGGAGGAAAATATCAGAGAAATGGACATTGTGTTAAGTTAATTAACATTTAGAAGACTGCACGATATTCTTAATTTGATGCTCTATTTATAATCAATTATTTGTTTGTGATTTCTAAGTGCAGTTATATGAAGTAAAGAAGCATAATTTATAATTTGAATACTAAATATGAAAATATTTCAAAGTAACAGAATTTATCACTTATATTAGGTTTTAAAAAAATTGAAAATAATGTAGCACATTGAATTTGTGATGTTTGCTGCACTTGCAATTTATAAATGATAAGTTTGGTATGTTGCTAATTTCCCTCAAATTGTATTATTTTACATATCATAAAAAACACAAAATTTTGTGCATACCTGTACAGTTGCTTTGGGCATCCATCCGCAGCAAACAAATATATTTTCTTTCCAGTTCATACCTGCACTAACACATATCAAAATTGTAGCAGCACTCCGACAAACAAGTCCCAATACTAGAGACAGAACTCCATAGCCTACACAGTCAAAACATTTAAGTTGTTAGGTATTAAATTCGAACTCTAAAATAGGACGCTATAATCACACTTTCCATATCAAAAAAAATCCTAGGCAAGTAACTAGGGAAATCAGGAAAAATAGGGAATTAGGAAAATAGGAACTAGTAATTAGGAAAAACAGGAAACAATAACAGACGCTTAATTAAAACTCAATTAAAATGTTGTGTTTGTACATAACGATCAATATTTGAGTATTCTTATAAACACTAAATGTCCTTTTCTAAATAAAACATTTTAAATTCTAACAAATGCCGACCAATCAGTCAAATGGTCAGGATGCGGACTTCTGGATTGAAAGATTCCTGTTTCAAATCCGGGGTTAGTCATGGAAGTTTGTCCATCTGGAATGAATGCATGGCCTAGCTATAAACGGATTGTACCTAGAATGTGTGGTAAGAATGTGAGATGTTACTGGAACCTTCCCTCCCAATGGTTCACCAGATGTAATGGTGGTTTAAAATAAGCCTGTATAGTGCCATAACTGAGTAATTTTCAATTTTCCGGGCACTAGAAGAAAAAACATTCTAACAAATATGCTGTAGCAAAACATACGCAAATCACACCAATGCTGTGCTGCTGAAATGAATTGTAACTCTCTGAAGAGAATTATAACATCTTTTAAGGAAAGTATTATAATTTTATAATCTATTTTAAAGAATAAGTTACTTTAAGAATTTTGAAATGCTTTGACAAAATAAAATTAAAGCAAGAAGTTCTCCCAAAGAGTTGCATGTGTATTGACTAACGTGAATCACATTTCGAGTTCTCTGACAATTTTTATTGGAGGATGGCTAACTACATTCATAAATAGAGACTATGCCACTTTTTGCTTTGCCAATATATTAATTCAAAAGAGCAATTTGTCTTTTCCTGGCATCTCTAGCACTTCAATGGTACACTTTAAAATCTTGTCTCTTCCTCCTGAAACTATTTTTATAAAGTGATGCAGAGTTACAATTGGTTTCACATTAAACAGATAAAAATAGACACAAAATATTTTATGAACTAAAAGTATTCTTATATACGTGCTAATTAATATTACATTCCACATTTAAAAGGTATATTACATATTGACACAGCATGCAATTATCAATTATGAAATTAAAAACCATCAATCATCAAGTTTGAAAATAATCACATAAATGTGAAAACTCAAATATAACTTTCGAACAAAACTATTCTCTATACAGCAAAGTCTAAGTTCCATCAACAATTTTTTTACCATATCATTTCCTTTCAACTGAAAATACTTAAATGACCTCCAAGAAAGTCTTGTTTTAGTAACATGTGTATGCCAAACATTTTATATTACAAAAAAATTTAAAAATTGAATCTTGCATACATGTCTTTCGCAATAAAGATAAAAACTAGCATGCCCAATTACCTGCAGTATGTTGAAGCATCTCTATTGTTACCTCGGCACCAATTGTAGCAAAGAGAAAAGGCTGAATTATTTCCCAAATCATAGCAGTTACATCATGCACACCAGCCTAAAGTACATGAAAAATAATATAAAACAAATGTAAGTGGTGGATATTTTTTATTTCTGTGTGAAAACAAATGTAAATAATTTGTAGAGTAATTCATTAGGTAAATTAGTTGCAACAGTAAAAATAAAAATTAGATTATGACTGGTTTAAACATTTCAATAAAATTGAACTATGTGGTATTTTGCATATAATTAATGGGTGAGAAAGTGTTTTGTTTTGTGAAGTAAAACTGTGTATTTTGCTTTGATTATATCATCTGAAGTTGCTGCAACAAGGATAAGTATTTTTTCACCCCATGGCATATTTTTCAGGAAATTTTTAAATTTGAAGTCAAGATGGATTACTTTAGATGAAAGGAAAGAATAACATGTTTTCATCATATAAATCTGAGAAGTGTTCTTTAATGATTTTTCACCCTTTAACGTAAACAAAATAATTCTGGAAATCGACTGAATAAAAAGAATCAAGGATGTGTCATATGACTTATAGAATAGACAAATCTCTAAACAGCAGTACACATGAAACAAGTCCAATTGAGAACAATTTTCAAAAATAAATAATAATTTAAAAAGCTTTCACTTACTATTAATGAAAACGTGCACAGTAAAAGATGGCCTAATTGTGATAATAAAGTTTTATTTTACTTTAAACAAAAGTGAAAGGTAAGCACTCATTCTATTATTTAATAGTAAGGAAATACATTACAAGTAAAAATTTATTAAAGAGAAATAAAAAATACACTTTTCAATTGCTCTTCTCAATTCGATGTGGATACATAATATGTGATAGGTATGTGAACCTTTCCATGTGTAAAAAGCAAGTCATTTTATTCATCACAAAATAGGAGTTTCAAAACATTATAACAAAGAATAATCAAGAACAGGTACTACTTGCAAGTTTCATAATACTCTGCAGCAAATTTTTATTTGTTCTTCAAAATACAATAAAACCTTGATAACTTCATATAAATCAATTTTCTTCGGTCCTATCAGGTTGGTTGGTTGATATGGGTTTTATGGTGCAAGATCCAAAAATGGATAAGCTGCACCTGCACCAATCAGTCCTATCAGGATCTCAATAAAATTAACTTCCATTAACTCTTTGTTATTCAAATGTTATTTGCGATAACTTGTCAGTAGAAAAGATTATGAAGAAGCAAACGATATGAGGAAGAGAATACTGTCTTGAGTGTTTTTAATTCCAAGCTCAGTTGTACGCCAAATTGATTTGGGAATCAGAAAGGGAATCTATTGAGGAACAAACTCCTTTACAAAACATGGATACTTATTCAGGAATATTTTAGGAGTGGCTGTCTTCCACCCGCAGCCTTCTTCTGATCCACTTGACATGATGCTAAATGCAGGACTGCCACAGCCAAAGCACTTGTGAAATAGTAGTATTAGTAGAATACATTTTTTAAAAACAGTAGGAAAAAGGTCTCTTTTTACCCTATTTTACAAGAAATTTTAGTTTCTCAGATACAAAATGAATCTGCTGAAGCACAAAATGTGCTAATTAAGTATGAAACAAACACTGAAGATCTCACCAAGAAATTTCAGTTTTAAAATTAAAAAAACTAAACATTTTCTTAATTAGGTCATCATAATAATCTAGCAACTACAGATTCCAACGTTTTCCTTTCATGGTTGCCATGCTTGCTACCAAAACCTCGAAATTGGTGTCCCTTGGAAAATTTTCTTCCTTTAGGAAAAATCTATAAAATATTTTTCCCATCAGCTATTAGTTAAAAAAGAGGGCAAAACTTTCATTGACCTGTGGCGAATTTTCAAAAAAGTCGCCAAAATTTTGAAAATTAGAGCTTTTGAGATGATTTTGCTTTAAAAGATACCCCTAGTTGTGCCAAGGTTGAAAAGCAGTAGCAAAAAGTCGCCTTTTAATTCATGTTCAACAATTTTATCTGCAAAGTTAGTGAAATTTTGATTTATTCTGATTAAACTAGTCCTCAAATTTGTTTTTCAATACCAAAATTATTTCTGAGTTGGCTTGGGGCTCTGTGTAACCATTCATAGCAACATCCCAGGTTTAATACTGCATATTCATGTCCCATTTAAATGAAGTCGTTATGGGCCTTGTGGTTTGATTAAAAAGCTTAATTATTAAAATATAATATAATCAATCATAATGAAGGAGAATTGCAAGTATTGAATCCATGGGCACGACATTTCACTGCATGAAGGAAGGAAAAGAGGAAAAATATGTACGAAATGACAAGCAGTGTGGGAAAGATGCATAATCAACAAATTTAGAGGTTGGATCACAGGCTTCCAAGACGGGAATCACGAAATGGAAAGTGATTATAAATAGCATGTCAGAGAAAAGTGTTTTGAAATATCCCTGGCCTTAAAAAGAATTTTGACAGCAATACCAGCATTAGTGACAGAATTCCATCAATTGGAAATAGATGTAAAACATTCTAAGCAAATTAAGATTAATAAAATTAATGACATAACTAATGAAAGCAAAAATTTATAAAATGGGTTCTACTCCTGGGCTCTACTCCCATCCAGCTCCTGAATCCTAATTTTATTTAACAAATAAACGATAGAACTAAATTTAAACTGAAATACTAAAAATTATATAAATAGCCTTGTTCTCACAAATCTGATTTCTTAGAATCAGTTAATATTGTTTCTGCAATTTCAGATATTCTGCTCATAGTTTAAACTATGGTCGATAATGATGGGACTACTGTCATTTTGCGGTATGTGAGTATCGTGATAGACTAACATCTGAGTGATCGCTACAGTAGTATGTATCAAAATTTTTCAGCAGTTACCCTCTTAAGCTTTCAAATTTTCTTGTATTGTTAAGTTATATCTTTTGAGGTTTTGCTGTAAATATGAATTAGATTTACAAGAATATAGATGCTGAGAATCATACATATTGCTTCGGGTTCTTCCTCCAAGCAATGGCTCCCACAAATGAAATAATAAGACATCCCAGAGGTCCAGCACCAGGTAATCCAAGAGTTTGAGAAATAAACATGTGAGACATACCAGAAAATGACATCAGAAGTACATTGTAGAAGACTAATATAGCCTAGAAGCATCATAAAATTTTCAATCAATCAAAATAAAAATTATTTTTGAAGGTAGAGTAATTTACAGCATAGTAAATTGTAATTGACTCAGACAACAGCATACAGTTGAGACTTCATTCTATTGCAGCTCCAGTGATTGTGATGGCATTATATGGGTACTCAACAACCAACAATCTAAAGCTCTTCCTTTTCGCAACTACATGAAGGAATTTCTCCCAATAACATGAACAGTTGGGAAAAAAGGGCCACGTAAGGTCAAATATGATTAAAATCAGGTTGTAAAAATGTACTAGCTGCAGCATAGTGGGGGCTTTGGTGAGAAAGTAGATGACCTTGGGAAAGTCTATTGAAAGGTAGTAAACTTGCCAGGGTAAAGACCTGCCATACTCCTCAAAAACATGTATGTGAGTCTATTCATTAAATTAGGTCAACGATTTTCAACCAGCGGGCCACAAGAGTGATGCTGGTGTGCCTTACATATGGTGAAATGATTTAAGTTGTATATGAGTTATTTCATTTCAACTGTCTAGCTTTGAACTTTTAATAAGTGTGCTCAAAATAATTTCCCAGATGTATAAATAATTTTGAATATTACTTTTTATTACACAAATAAATTGTTTTTTTAAAAGCTACTTTGAAGCAAAAAAGATAGGTAATTTTTTTGCAAATCATTCAAAATTAAACTTTTTTTTGTCAGATAGCCAAAATATATGGTTTTGGTGTGCCATAAAATTTTAGTACTGAATTTATGTGTACTATGAAAAGGAGACGAAAAGTTGAAAATCGTTGAATTAGGTGATAGGTTGAAAAGCAAAAAAGACACTCCTGTAATTGCCATCTTTAGCGCATATTACGGCTCTGAGTCTATTTTCACTTGAAGCTGGAAATAATACTCACTTATGCTGATGAATGAGTGAGTATGTGTATTATGAATTTATGTGTACTATGAAAAGGAGACGAAAAGTTGAAAATCGCTGAATTAGGTGATAGGTTGAAAAGCAAAAAAACACTCCTGTAATTGCCATCTTTAGCACATATTACTGCTCTGAGTTTTATTATCACTTGAAGCTGGAAGCAATACTCACTTATGCTGATGAATGAGTAAGTATGTCGATTGCCATGGATAATTTTTTCTCTGCTAACTCTTAATCACAGCTATTGCTTCCAACACATAAGCTATTGATGGACATGCAAGGAGTAATCTGTGCAAAAACACCAATTGTGTAACTACTTTGTTTACATTTTAACCTATCACCTAATTTAATGAAGACTCGTTCTAAATCATATCACTCAAATAAATGCCAACTGATCAGAGCCTGACTATAATGCCAATCAAAAAATATCATTGTTTATATGAACAGCTTTGATTGTCCGTTGCGAATCAAAAATGGAAATTATAGAATTTGGAGGCTAACCTTTGTAGCATCTCCTTTAATCTATTGAATATATTATAACACAATTTCTTTTCATGCACTTTTGGCTTTTAGTTTAGATTAATTTTGACTAACATTAATTTGTTTACGGATCATGGAATTTATCTTTTTTTCAATGAATAAGCAATGACCTGCTTAAAATGAATTAAAACTGTACATTTATGTGCTTAAAGAAATATTTTATTTACATGAGTCTATTTAATATGCTTAAATCAATACATTGCATAGACAACTATGTTCTAATATTGAATCTACTAATTAAATCATCAAATTTAATCAAATTCTTTACAATTTAAGCAACAAGACAAGGAGAAACATACCATTTTCCTATCTGTACTTGGAAAAAGCCAAAAAATAACTCCATATACACAACCAAAAGCAAAACCCATGAATGGCTCCAATGGTCCTTTTATAATAGTCCATGCTAAATGAGCTAGAAACAAAAAAGTTAAGTTAAATCCAATACAAGAATTAAGTAATTGTGTACACACTCATGTATGAACAAATGCCATACTCAAATTATCTGTTAAGTTGTTCTTCATTGTTAAGAAATTAATTTTTGTATACAAATTTTTCATAAAAAATAATGATGGTAGTTTAGTGGTAGGTATGTGGAGCTATTGTGTGTGGTGTGTGTGTGAAATAAGAGTAATTTATTATATTAGCCAAAAAATCCAGTACATTTACATACACACAATATGGCACAAAGTATTTAAATTAATATTATACACATTCAAAATACATGAAATTGCAGTACATGTCTGTGTATGGGGGTAGTGAATGCTAAATCTGTTGTGGCATCAGATGTTCTCACGTTGGCGTGGTATGGAATTTTGGAGTACCAGCTCAAGTGTTGCCCCATCATCTGACTGTGGTTCTAAATGACAAGGTGCTGTCCTCGGATCTTTCCCTCCTGGGTTGATTCGGGACCGTCGCCAATAGCCCATTGTGTTGCTCCAGTGAGACATAAATTCAATTACCTACCTACCTTACAGAAATCATTGATGTTATTAAAATGATAAATTTTGTGATCCCAGTCTACATGGTAATCACAATAAAATCAAATGAAAGGCGAGATATGGAACAAAAATTGCACACATTTTTTTCCATAATTGACATCAGCAGACCTGAAGTTGCTTTATGATGGAAACACTAGTACTGAACAAATTAAATATTACTTAAGAATGTATTGACTTTTTTAGAATAAAACATACATGTAGATAAGACTATGCTAAAGCATGTGGTGAAACCAGCAATTGCTAATATATCATCCAATGATGCAGCTGCCATTATCAAAGTTGGTATTCCTTTTTTCACACCATAACCTTTATGTTCAAGATTTATTAAAATTGGCACTACCACTTCAGGAGAGATTGCAGATACTATGAACCTGTAAAATAATAATTAAAAGTTTACAATTTATTCACTTTTTACATAAATGTACACATCTCATAATTCATATGTAGGGGAGTAGAGGAACAAAAGTTTTTAATTTTAGGCTAGTTCCCTTGTTAATGTAGCAAATAAAATTATTCTTTTAAACATATTAGTATTCATTAATAAGATATAGTGCTGCTCTGGTGACCTTGGGCAAGTATGCGGTGAGCAGCCACCACTACAAAAATAAACTTACAATACACTAGTATATATAGTAGTGTACCCCAAACTCCATACCAACATGTGATAACAGACACTGCTTCTATTCCCTATCACAGCTTCACTATTCATTGCTGCTTAGACTCATTTCAATAAACTGCACTCACAAGCAGCTTCTAAAGCAAACACAGGATAGTCTATGGTCACAATCTTCCATTGCTTGACCACACATACCGAAGTACACCTGCAATCTTAATACAGTTCTCACAATCTCATGCAATCGGCAACCTATCAACTAGTGGTTGCATCTATCGAATTTAGCCACTCTAAATTCTGGAGGGAGTGTATTGTGGTGAACTTAGTCACCACTACAAAAATTAACTTACAATACAATAGTATATATAGCAGAGTAACCCAACTTCACCATGAAGTACTTTTTAACCGGCAAATTTGCATTATGTTTCATATATTGTCTTCAATATATTGCCAATTTTTTTATGACGAGATCAAGATCTAGTGAATTTTCTTCTACTGATGAGATATCTATCAAGATCTGGTCAGTTTTGATAATGACTAGACACCTCGTCGAGACAACCACCTGGAGGGTTAAGGACAGTTTAGCAGATGCTACATGCGGGTAAATTAGTGTAAAAAATTCTTTGAATTAAAAATAAAACAAGTGGATACTGTTACCCTAACATAAAAGAGAAACTCCAGGGCAATTCCAACAAGAAGTGTGAGAAAATTCCAATACTCCCAGCCTCCACTAAGCAAGGAATAATAGTGAGCTTGAGGACAGTCATCTTCATTTCCATAAGGATGCTCCCATTTATTTCTAAGCCAGCCCTTAAAAGGATAAAAGCTAGTGCAATATGCCTGTAGAGAATAAGAAAAAATTATTTAACATTTGATTCCAAAACAAATATTAAAATTGAAATTTTTGATGCAGTTAAATTAAGACCAAGAAACATTAAGTGCATCTTTGACACAATAAGACAAGCACAGCATCAAAGCATTACAGCAGTGGATGGAAAAATTAGAGGTTCGGTTATATATCAATTTGTTTTCTATTATTATGGTTCTTTATAAAGCTGAATTTTGTGATTATATTGGCATAAAATATGTTTCTTCATGATCTTAAATAAATAGTTTAAAATAAAATACTTGATGTCATTAAAAAAAATCTAAGCTATTAACAAATTAAAGTCCTAAAACAAACCACATTTGAAAATCATGTGAGTATAGTCTGGCTTCCACGAGTTGGTAGTCAAGTCAAATGGTTTTGAATGAGTCTATTTGTTAAATTAGGGGACTGATGGTAACGTAAACAAATCCCTGCCACAATAGGCCTCTTTAGCACAGATTTTGGTTTCTAAGGTTATTCAGTGCCAAAAGCGACAGCAGTGATAATGTGTTGTCAGGGGGTGAACCAGTCACAGCAATCACATTCACGTTTTTGCAAATGGCAGCCTTTTCTTAACATGGTTTCACAGCTATTCAGAAATAAACTGACCTATTGTCTGTGGAAGCTATGACCCCACAGAAAGATTTGCAGGCAATAGCAAAGCAGTGCCTGGAATGTGCATTCATGCACTGTAGATTGGCTTTTATGATCTGTATCCATTTTTCAGCTATTGCCCCCTGGACTAAGTAGGGTTAGAAAAGTTATGGTTTTGCATATTTTTAGCAAGCCTGAAAAGTTATTCAATACATAGAAATGTATTTGATAAAAACCATGTACCTTTGATAGAGTATTTTCGTCCATTTTTTTGTTTTGTGCAACATTATTTTACATATTTTGATATTTACAAAAAATGGTAATAGAATAAGAGGTTTCTTGTTTTACAGTCCCTTTATTAAGTGAGGGCAAATTATAGTAATGACAAGAGGATATGCTAGCACAGACTGCAAATAAAAAGTATTAAAATTAATTAACCTCAAATAATTTAATCTGTTTCAGTGTACAGATAAGAGCTTACATCACAACTGAGCTATTACTGAATTTATGTATTCTTATATCCTTACCAAACAATGGAAAGAGTACTATTGTTAAATACTAAAGAGAACACAAAGATACAAATAAACAAAAAGTTATCACACTATTGCAGATTGAATTAACAGTCAAAATATACTAGTGAAGACTATAATTTAAACATTATGAGATACTTATTTCTTCTAAATCAAAAATAATTCTGTGGTTATTACTTTACCTTGTAATTGAAATGGTTTCACTGGAAATATCATCATAGAAGGTGATAAAATCCACATTCTTGCAAATAAATCCAACAATCATCATACCTGTTTAAGAAAATGTGTGCATGTAAATACAATACAGAATTTGAATGACATAAAATTAAACAAAAAAATACAGTAGTTTGGATAATTTAATTTGACAATATTTCATACAATTATACTTTGAGTTAGCTCAACTTTATTATACATTTGTACTAGAGTGAATCCTTCCATCATAAAAACGTAGTTCTTGGAAACAATACAATTTATCTTATGCTGAATAAAATTTTGAACAGAATTGCAAATATAAAAAATATGCTTTACTGTTTACATTTTATTTTTTGTTTCACTGACCTCTCACATTATACTTTCAGAGAATAAAATCATTCGCCTGTGCGACAGATGAATTTCCCTCTCAGCAAATCAGAATGTCGCATTTGCTCTTGTAATACTTTTTGCATATCTGTATGGTATTCCATATAATCACTTTAATTTGACCATGAGTAAATAGTAAAGTTAGCTATATTTCCACTCACTTTTCACATTATTGATACATTTTACTGGTGTTCTTAAAATGTCTTGTATGGAATTTTTGCATGTTTGAATTCATGGATCAGTTTTAATTCAATTTCATTCAATTCACAATCAAGATTTTCAACTCATGTGTAAACTCTTGGCTTCCTACTCCGCAGTCACAGGATGGGATGCCACTGTCACATAATATAACCCTACATATTAAGTAATTTATGATCTAGCTAATCCAAGACAGAGCACGTTATTTCTGAGGCCTGCCTAGTCGAGTTTAAAGCCATAAATAAATAGAAATAAAATAAAGATGAAATGTGATAAGTACCATACCAAATTACCTACCATGCCAGTTCTCAAAATGTACAGAACCCGAAATAGGTAAATTGAAAACAAAAGTTTTATTTTTTCTAACTTGTCATAAACGTTACTATCTTAGCACAAGAACAAAGAAAGGAATATTTGTCTCAGCATTCTAAATTTGGTGGGATTTTGTGCTTTTTTACCTTGTGAAATAAATGAAGAACGTTTCTGAAGAAAGCAGATGGTTCATAGAACATTGAAGTCCTAAAAATTAGTAGTAGCACAAATAAAGTACACTATTATATTTATATACAATTAGTGAATAAATAAAGGTTTGCATACTTTTAGTTATTTATAAAATATTATTACTTATTTCATAAATGGTCAATGCTAAAATTGTACTTCAAAGTGCCCCACAGTACGATTTGGATGGTCAGCACATTTTATTTGCAGTTTGCTTCCATCTGTCTTGTAGTTCAGAAAATACTATTTTAATTGCAAGAGCAAAGTTCAAGCAAAAAAATTTTCTCATACAAAACCAAACTTTTTAGTTTTTGATAATAGATTAGATTGAAACATTAAAATATCACAATTATTTTGTATGTTCATAAATTTTACTCCATTTATGACAAAAAACAAATTGTTCACACTTGTACTTATTCTTCAGGTGATTACCTTAAACAGACTTTATTCATGTCAAAAGGGATTCTCTCAAGACAATTTAAATTCCCATAGGCCATATTAAAACAAAAGAGTTACATCTGAATAACTATAATTAAACAGTGATGCTTTTTTTAACATCCTTTGCACTTTTCCTTTACGAATAGATTAAATGTTAGGTATACCTATTGTGTTTTAACTGTTGTAATTTTTATATTAAGTAAACATTAAGATTTTTATTTCCGTATTCATACATGGTTATGATCAGAAAAATGAAAACTTTTCAAAAGTTCAAGCAAAATTGGGTTTTTATTTTTATATTTAATTTTTTTGCTGAAACTTTCAAAAACATCCAATTGTAATAATATGTAACCAAACAACTTCATCTTATTTTTAAACATTTGCATAGAAAAGATAGTTAGAGAATAAAATAAAATTTAATTTAACAATCAGAAATGAAATTACAAGCGCAAAAAGGAGTAGAATTCAATTGATTTTTGTTTCCATAAAGCTATTAATTTACGAGGAACATAAAAATAAAAAGAGTATGAAAACACTGTCAATTATTCAGTCTATATAATACTCTTGCATAAATTTAAATTACGGGGGATTGTATATTTTCCTAATTTTATGTTTTCTTTACAAAGTGAAATATGTGAAAGGAAAAGATTTTGAGGATAAACTTACCAAGAAGAGGAGGCAATTTCACTATGCTAACAATATTTCCTCCAATATAAGAAAGGAAACCCATTAAAAAAAATGCAAACACTTCTGTTCCTGGTTTAGCATCTTTATACAGCATGCCATACAAGAAAAGGCAAAAGAAAAAGAGAAAAAGACAATGGGTCAAAAGCAAATTGGCATTATTTTTAGTTGGTAGAAGTTTGAACAAGTGATGGTACCACTTTTTCTCTGTTTTCCTTAATCTTTCTCCACCTATAGAACAAAAAGTACAATAAAATAAGATCATTGTCATACATTCATGATTGCTGGATTACATGATATCAGTATATCTATTTTTTGGTAAAGATGGTTGAATATAAATAGCATGGATCAAGGTTAATACAATTAAATCTGTAAAAGGAGCACCAGATTGAAATTAAATATTCTTTAAACTAACAGTTCACTGTTATCCTAACATCTCTTTAGAATTTGAATAAAAATTGCAAAAAAGTTAGGTTTATTTAAGATTAACTGCTTTTGTTTACCTTCTACTTGTGTAATAGTTGTGTGTCCATTGTGGGTTATTTGAAAGATTTTGATCCCAAATCTAAAAGAGCATCATGACATTTATAAAGTACCATACTTGCATCTTGACACCGACTGCTGAACTGTGTTCGATCAATTTTAATTTTAAATCACTTGTAAGCTTCAAGCGCAGCTTGTGACATAACATGCAACTCGTCTGCTAATATAATCTTTTCCATTATATATGACACTTTATATTAATGTAGAAGTTTTATGAGATTCAGGGCCAATTTCTTCCAAATGACCCACAAATGATACAACAGATAGGGTATTTGGCAAATCATTAAAAATTATATTAGACTATTTTGCATTTATAAATAATAAAATACTTAAAAAGTCTTCAGATACTTAAAAAGTATGCAGAAAATATTGAGTAGTTTTTCATGCCTATGCAGAGATGAAGACCTCTAACATAAAACTAAAAATAAAGTAAAAAAGAAAAACATACTAATAAGAGTGAATTTTCAGTGCTACAACTCTGATTATGCTGACTTTAATATGGCTACACAAAAACTTTTCAAGATGTCCTTTTTTATTTAATAAAAATCAAAGCGTCATTTGTGACTTCATTAATTATAAATTTTTCATGCTTTTATCGTTAGTAACCTGTTTCCACTGTACTTCATAATCAAGTTTCTGACAACAGGAAATTTTATACTTCATTGTATAGTAGGTTGAGGAACGGTGAAATTTTGACTTCAGAGTATATGAGGTGACAAAAATTTTTTAAAGGGCACATGTGATGTTCTAAACCTTTGTGTATTCACATGTTAACTAAAAGAAATTCAAAATGAGCAATTCAAAATGTTTTAAATGGTAATTGATATCTAATAAAACACAATTTAATAAACATATTCATACCTCTTCAGAATTATTCCCAAAGTAGGCAAATAAATTTAAAACAGCTTCACCTTCCAAGTGCATAAAATTGCTTTCGAGAAGCATAATCCTTTTAAATGAAAGTTTATTATTATAAATTCTTCTGTGCTCACGTTAGAAAATAAAAAATTGTAAAAGCATATAATTTCAAAAGTTATACATATTTTCTTAAAACTATATTAAGAGATAGATTCCAGAAATGATACTACAAATCTCCTTAAACAAAAGAGCTATTAAGGCCTCTAGCTGAACAAAATTTCAAAGAAATTCTGATTTTCATAAGTGGCATAATTGTTTTAAAATGAAAATATGAAATAAAAATTACTCTTGGCAGCCATAACATCTGTTTTCTCAAAGCTAGGTCTGGCTGATGTCTCCATATTTTCAACTGAAATGCATGGAAAATAAACATTTTAAAACTAATTTTTTGACACAATTTTTTCGACAAAACATTTGATGTGCGTTTCGTCATGAAATACCCTTCAAGTACTAAAATTATAAAAATAATTGAGGATATTTGCAGGAATTTAATAATGAACTGCATTAGTTTCACATTGAGGCTATCCAATTCATTAGGGCAAAAAACATGTAGCAAGGTTAACCATGCATTACTTCAAATAAAATTCTACAATATCGGTTTGAACAAAATATTTCCATATTGTAAATTTAAAAGCAAAATCAAAGATGTTTGCTGAATACAAGAGAAAATATTTCCATTGTTCAATTTTAATTAACTTTAATCAAATTAACAAGGCAAGTTTGGATTTGCCCATAAATAAGAGGCAGTCCTAATTGTCGCCAAGTTAATGCGAAATTTAGTAGCATTGCTAATAAGATACCAACTTGGCAAACTTTGGTGGTCCCACCAGTAACTAAGATCGAGCCCAAATATTCGATTCTCAGATAAAATAAGTGTTTATTAAGCGTGCGTTTTGATTTGCATCACAAGTCTACTTAATAAATGTATTTTTAAATTCCTAAATGTAATATAAAGTATTATTCCTAAAGTCAGCCAAGTATTTTGTTTACATGTAACTACTAATCTTAATTTAGAAAACAGAATAAATTCTGCTTTTAAAACAATGTAATAGCATAACAAACTTGTAAATTTCAACTTATAAGACTAACTTTTACAAAAAAATCATAAAAGAAATGAAAATACATTTTATAGTCTCTTTCTTACGTAATTAAATATTTAAGTGTTCGATAGGCTGAAACTTTTATAACCTAAATATTCAATTTACTCTCAAAAAATAAATTAACTCCGCCTAATATAAGATTTCTGATTATAACTTTAAATTTATTAACATTTTAATAATATTAAGCAGAAATATTTTCGAAAACCAGAGAAATCGCATCCGTATCTTTAAAATAATCAAATCGTTCTATTAAAAAACAATTACGCCAATCATCCAAACAAAGAGAACAAATAGCCCTTTAAATTTACACATGTTTTATTTTGTATTAGAGAAATGTTGTTCATATCAAAAGTTAGCATATAATATGTAACTTAACAAAAGAACAAAACACGACTTACTATAAATGACGAGTTAGACGATTTTTGGTCCATCAAAAGAAAAATTCATTTAGATGAAAAGAAGTTCCACAGAACTCATTCTAAACTGCCAAAATAATAAACAAAATTTACTTCATCCGAGTAAAATTTCGGTAGGCGTGATTTTTTTTTTGATTTGAGGCATTTAAATATTCACCTTGCGTACTAGTCTAAACAAAGTGCTCCCACCTGGATAAGGGGAATACAAAATTTTTAACTTCGCGCGTTTCTCCCATTTAATATCCCAGGCTCAATTCTGTAACGTAACTTTGGAAACCTTTATAAGAAATTCTTTCCATGAACGAACTGGTAGATCTGGGCTGTTATTCCGATAGCAGTTGCTATTTGTGTTATTCAAATTAAGATTTGCAACTGTCATCAAAAATATTAACAGCTATCGATAAATGTAACAGTGAAATTTGTTTAAGTAAAGTAACCTAGTTGGTAGCAGAAATCACGTTTACAATTTGGCTTATTTTATCCGTCTGCATGAATTATTTCACTTTTTACTGCTTTCATTCAGTTGTTCATCCAAGGAGACTTGTCGAATCATTCAGGTCTTAGCTACTGTTTTTCCGGACTTTGAGACTAATTATTTTTCTTTTAATTATAGCTAAAAATGTGCATAGATTTAAATCAGTGTTTATAACTTTCGGGTCCTCAGATGAAATTTTTAAGAAATCCTTCACTTAGAACGAGAAAATTTAAAATCAATTTTTTAACTTTACCAGTTATGAACTTTTTAACGTTACCAGTTATCTTATGCAATAGAAAGATGTTAAAAGTTATCTAGGATCTGCAATTAGGAGTGATGTTCCTAAGCCTATTAGGTTAGTATTAAGCCTATTAGGCAGTGTTGAAATCGATTTTTACCAAGTATTAGACTTAAGAGCAAGAATTAATTTCTATTTATTATGAATGAATGAATCGCACGATAGCCTATACTTATGGATCATCAGGTTGTAATATGAATAAAGGAGGTACTAGCTTACTTCAACTGCTTTCAGACGGAGAGGAATTACAAATAAAAATTCGAACAGGAAAAATTTCCTCCAATTTCACCAATGAACTTAGCCATAAATAAGGCTCTTGAAACTTATTTAAATCTCTCATCAACACAGTACACCGAGGGAATGATTTCAAATCTGCCTTAGAAGCAATTGGAAATGCCAACTCAAAATGTGCCCAAGATGTCCATTCACTTTTGCACCAACTCATGCGCTTGGAAAGAAGCAGCACTCTGCAGTGATTCCTGCACATGTGGACATAGAAGGAACTAAAGGTGCAGATCAATTGGGAAAGAAAGCTGGAGAATTAAATGCTGAACAAACCCCAATAACTCTTATTGATGCTTATTGATGTCACAAAAAATTAAAATAAAACAGATTTGTGAAATTAATACTGATAAAAAGCCACACTACAATATCCAGACTGAGAACAGAATATTTTAAAAGCATGAAAATTAAGTAATTGTAAGTGATTGAGTGAAGTAATTGTAAGTGAATTAAGCAATTGTAAGTGATGAAACCAGAACGTATATTCATTGTAACTGTCTGGGCGTTGAACTCACACCTAATCATATATTCACTTACCCTGCAATAGTAGCTGCTCTTCAAACCATTGATTACTATCCTGAAGAACAGTTTTACAGTTATAAAAATAATAGACATCACCAAAGCTGTGCAAAATGTGCACTGACACTAGACTCAGAAATGGACGTGTGTGTGTGACAACAAATGAATGAATAAACACATTTTTACGAATTCATTATTTCTCTCTTATATAGTTATATTAACTATACTATACTTACAACACCTTGTTTTATGCAAATTTGTTCAGTATGCTTGTCATTACTTTTCTAATAATTGCATTTCTAACGAATTAATAATGTAATCAATAAATTTGAAAAATGCATTTACTCAAGTTTACTACTCAATATTCATATACATATAATTGAAAAATATCAATTACAAATACAATAAATTAAAAAAATTGTATAAAACTACATATATGCTCATACCTGCTGCATTTTTGATTACTTGTGTGTGCTGCTTGTTACCAATAAACTTAAAAGATAAATAGAACTGTATTCTAATAATCTTTACATTTATTAAAAGATAAGTCAAACAATAAACTTTTAAATAATAATTGATTTTAGAAACTTCATTTAAGCTATTTAATCCATAATTTTTAAAAATTTAATTTTTGAGTCATTGACTTTATAACTGGAACCCATGATGCCCAATGTACAACAAACTTTGATAACAGCTATGCACAAAGTGTAGCCACTATAAAATGTGTGTAAAGGAGGATGAGTACGAATATGAGAATTGTAAGTATTTTGGAAATGCTTTTTAAGTATCCAAATGACATAACTACATCTTGTTCGTAAATCCTAGCCCATTCAAATACTAAAACAAATCACATGAGAAATCATTCCCAAGAGGCAAGCCTAAGGTTGACTGAATCCAACAATATTAAAAATGTAGCATAAAAAACTAGGGTAGTTGATCATCAAATATAAATGGTAATTGTAAATTGTGTTTATATTTTTTATTTTTAACAAATATTTTATACGAAAATAATAAGAAAGTTAAGAAGACATAATTATTAAATGTGTTTGCAAGGTATGTAATATTTTTAACGTCATATTAGTCTGATGATTTAATAGTTAGGGAAACACAATGTAATTATATTCTTCAATAAAGAATATTTTCATAATTCTGCTAGTCATAATTTCATTATTTGATTAAATTCTTGTGTCTCATCAAAAATTTGAGACATAATCTCATCAAAAATTATAAGAGCTAAAAATTTAAACTGTTTGACAATCTAAATCCTAGTTTGGATTATTGTCTCAAAATAGAAATAAAAAAATATTAAATGGACAATTATTACCAGAAATGAATGCTCTATGTTTATTTCCAGAGATAAAACCATTTATCAAAGCTTTCAACAAGACTAGATAACACTATAAACATTAAAATTCACAATGAGTACAAATAACTTTTCAAAATATATCACTAAAAGCTGCAACAGCAATATGTAAATGCACATTATAAAGAAAGAATACTTAAAATGGAATGTCTTTTAACATGAAATACAGCACTAAGGTATAAAAAATACTTGCAAATAATATAAAGAATTAATTTCATCATCAGATAAAAATATTTAAATATGATATACATTTTGTATACCAAAAATAAGATTTTAGTACAATACAATCTAATTCTATCATAATACTAATGCAATATATGCTTTCATTTCTAGCTAGTAAATAATTTTACACATGTTTCGAAATGATTGTCATCCCATAATGCGCAACTCAAATAAGAATCTTGTCTAAAAATTTTAATTGGGAGATATCAAGATTTAACAACATATCTGTTCTTGAAATATAGAAACAATTATACTTCAAGAATTATTAACGTTCAGAATGACTGTTTCAATTAAAAGAATGAAAAACAATTTTCGTCAAGTTCTTTTTACATATTTTTAAGAATACTCAATATAAGCAATTCATGACAAATTTTTGGGACACTGAAAAATAAAGTGGTAGATCAGTTAAAATATGAATTGGATTTTATTTTAATAAAAATATTACTAAAGAAAAAATATGAGTCATTCAAATACTTTAATTAATGGTTTTAAAAAGAATCTGATCATAGAAAATGCATTTAAGGTATTATGAATACGAGCTGCAATATTTTAATGAACACAGCTTTTCTTAAAATGCATGACAAAATATTAAGATAAATATCACCATTCTCAAAAATAACTGCATAGTTGTAAGATATATACAGGGTGTCCCAAAAAGGTTGTTCCGCAATTTATCTTTTTACCATTTGGAGATAGGTAGGCAATGTAAATTGCAAAAGTGCACCAAATAAGGTAAGTAATTAAGATATGTCAATAAAATTATCACGTGATAAGAATTTAAGCGGATACAGTTTTTAATTTGTATACAAACCTCTAGATAAAAATCCGATATAGCAAAAATGTTCCTTACCTGTATCCCTATCGTTAGTAAAAAAACCATATTTCTGTAGGTTGAATAGTAACGGAGATACAAGAGTTTCCATTTCATCCAATTTAGAACGATGGCCAAAAATGAAGAGCGAAGTTCTGCATTGCTGCAGATGGAAAACATTTTGAACATGCGCTGTAAATTTACATTGTCTACTATTATTCAGTGCGATTTTCATCTGTAGTTGCAATACTACATTACTTTGCACAATGTTGCACTTTCTGACCGAAAAAAAATGCTTTTTAGCATTGTGTATACGGTCCCTAATCTGACTGCTTGAACAGCTGTGCACAAGCGGTATAAGTCAACTTTTTTGCGTCATTATACCGCCGTTACTGTTCAACCTACAGAAATGCAGTTTTCTGCTAACGATAGGGATGCAGGTAAGGAACATTTTTGCTATCTCGGATTTTTATCTAGAAGGGTTGTATAAAAATTAAAAACTGAATCCGCTTAAATTGTTATCACGTGATAATTTTTATTCACATATCTTAATTACCTACCTTATTTGGTGTACTTTTGCAATTTTTGCCTACCTATCTCCAAATGGTAAAAAGATAAATTGCGGAACAACCTTTTTGGGACACCCTGTATATTAAACAGCAAAACAGTAATTGTATAAAATCAAGTATAATTTAAGTGAAGAGCAAAGCAGAAGGATTTGAAACACATCACTTTTCTTTCTACTTGAATGTTACATGTTACTAATAGACATTTCATGCACTATTTTCAACATCGAGACAAACAGCTGGGAGTAAAATGTGCTCCTACTGATACATTACCAAGAAATGCTAATAGGATTAGTCGCTTTATAAGTACACAATATGCAAGAAACACAATAATTCAAAAACTATTTAAACAGTTTGGGACTGAAAAAACTTGTGTTAAAAATTATATTCCTCTTGGAAGTTTACAATATCACAAGAGCATATGCTTCAATGAATGGGTTTTCTTCATCAACATTTAAATTAAAATTTCAGTGTGATACAAAATTTGAGTGAACAAAAAGTGTTTTCAACCCTTTTATCTATGAAATGAAATCATTTATAATGTAACAAAAAGTGCATATATATACTATATTCTGCACTTTTACGCTAGAAGACAATGGAGTAAAGTTTTAATGTAATGACATTAACAAGGCAATTTTTAGAAATAACGATTTAAAAAAACATGATATAAAATTTGGATGAACATGTTTTTGGCAATTATTCATATATTTTATGGCGATTCTAAATTTCAATGTAATATTCAAATTTTTATACATTCTAATGGTATGATGCACTGATGAATAAATCAACTCAATAAAAATGTGGGTTGTTTGGTTAAAAATTAAATTTCAAAAACAGAAAGTTCAGCCCCAAGTATTCTTAATATCAAACCTAAAGTAAATCAGCAGTATAAACATTATTTGTAAGGAGAAAGCATAACAAGAAACCTAGCATAAAAACAAAATGTTGATAACAATAAAACAATGAGAATGACAGCCCAAATTGGACATGGAGACAACATGAACCAAACTATATTACGGCCCTTGAGAATGAGTTTATAAAAACATTTTAGCACAATGCAATACTAGTCAAAGTACCAATAAGCAGCATCTATTCCTATTCAAAGATAAACGAACAATCTCTTGAACAGAATCTACATAGAAGACTAATAACTTTTCTAATACATGTTTAAGTAGATATCGTTTAAACACGTTCTATGCTAAGCGCTCATGAAAAACATGGGTATTAAATTATGTGAACAAGATAAATGATAGAAGTGTTATTTTTCATGTAAAATTCATTGAAAAAGTTTTTCTTTTGCAGTTGCTTAAGTCAAATAGATTTTGACAAAAAGTGGGATATAGAAATTATATATAAATAATTATGACTTCAGGTAGAAAAAATATATAAAATATCTGATGACACATAAAATTTGCATAAATAAAAGTATTTGTAAGATTTAAAACAGTAAAGATAAAAACAATGTACAGGAAACACTACTTTTAACAAAGGAAACTACTTAACAAACTCCTAATAAAGTTGATAAATAAATTAAGCAACTAAGACAGCTGTGCAAAAAGTGCATAAGCAGGTCTTACACAAAATAAATCAGATATAAACAAGCAGCAAAAAGTCATAACTATAAAAAAACTTTTTAAAATAAACGCAAAAGCTTTTGAAGCTTACTTCTTTTTACTGTAAGAGGTGTAACACTTCCCATTTAACCCTCTCTAATAAGGTGGCTTTCCTGATCAAAACGTCATGTTCAGTAATTATCTAAATTGGAGATCAGAAAATTCTTCGCAGGTAACCATCTGTGTCCATAACTTACCTGGGAAGTACTCTTACAGCACTTCATCTGACATTACATCGATTATAAAGTTCCAAGCACTCACATAAAGAATCTTCATCTGACGTTATACTGACATTCATAATCTCATAAATATCAGCCTCTTGACTACACTCAAAATTCCACTTCAACTGGATTTTTCCTTAGATGTTGCCGAAGAAACTCTGAAAAAATCAGATAGTTGCAATCCAGACCGAGAAGCGAGTGGACGCTCGTTCCTAACCTCAGCCGAACCCTTGTCACAAAATATCTGTAAATTTGTATATAATGGATGTAGGAATAAATGTTGTAGTGGTGAATATAAGTTTCTAGTTATTTTATGCTACCATTTGTAACTTTCATCACTCCATCTCATCCAGTAGAGGCAGTACTAATACTTAGAAACTGTACTTAAACTGTAATAATTCAAAACAATATTCAGCAATTTTTAAAAAGGTTAAAATAAAGATCAGTTTAATAAATAATGAAATGAAAAGATAAAAAAAGTGACTGAGATACAAACTTTGTATATAAGTATAAATTGTTGTGCTTCACTTTAATAAATGTATACATTTATGAAAAAAATAATGTTAAAATCTGTTATAAATACACATGTCTGTTGTGTCAAAAACGATTTGCATGTAACCTTTTGAAAGCAATATGTTGAATGATATGGATAAGCATAAAATATTACTTTAGAGATTTACATTGGTCCCTTAGATTATAGGCACACACATAAACTATATCACATTTACAAATTAAGGCAATCTACGATAATATATCTCTTATAATATATTATCTACATATTCTATTCAATTCGATTAAAATTTTTAGTATTAGAAACTTAAAGAGTTATATAAGGCAACTACATGTAGGTTTTTATTGCTTATGTAGGATTAATTCATTTGTTAACATACAATAGACATCTTACTCACTTTACCAAGATAATTATAAATGTAAAGAAAGCAAAAAATACTTTGAATGCAGTTTTAATACTTTCAATATCCATTGAAATTTCAAGTATTTTGGAAGTAATTGGTTTTCAAATATAAATTTTCTGCACTGTTATATTCAACTGTAAAACACATAACGAAAGAGAGAGTTGACCTTGAAAACACTTTCATGACTAGATAAGAACACGTATTCAAAGTTGACATGGCTTTCAAAAACTTTTCATCTTAACATTTGACGACAGTCAAATGCATTACAAACAATAGTTATTTTTTTGTAAAAATAACAAGTACTACAGTTCAGCAATACTATATTTTAAAAAGTTATAAGCATTTTTAAAGTCCTTATTAGAAAAGAATACTGGGTCACTTTAATTTGGAGCACTTTTCAGCAGTACAGTTCTACTCTTTTGATATTAAATCCATAGAAATTCCACAACAGTGAGAAAAATGTAAAAAATAATATCTCCAAACAAAACATAATTTTGGTAGTATTGATTGTTTCTTTTGTCCTTTGTTTCCTTTAAAGGACTTGTCATAACGTTTAGACTTTAGGCACTAAGGAATCTGTAGAAGGCCCAGCAACAATGGAGCCATAATCTGATGGTCCTGGTTCTTGGTGCAA
Organism: Meta bourneti; assembly: GCA_933210815.1. Classification (NCBI taxonomy): domain Eukaryota; kingdom Metazoa; phylum Arthropoda; class Arachnida; order Araneae; family Tetragnathidae; genus Meta; species Meta bourneti. The sequence continues at coordinate 94,152,577 of OW119922.1, forward strand.
AACTTTCGCCGAACTCGATTCGTCATTTTCATCACTTTTGGAAGGAGTCACATCTTTGGTTAATAGATAAGGCCCTAACACACTGGTCAGGACTGCACCTACTGGTGCAGTGAGAAAAATTGATAAAACAGAAACGTTTAAAATCTAAAGGAGAAACAAAAAAGCATAATCAGTTTCCAAAGGAAAAGAATGATATATTAAAAACATTAAAATAATCTAGTTTCTAGGCCCTTAATCTTTAGGTGCTAAAGATCTAAAATTAGACTTCTAAAACACTGTTTTAGGTTTTATAAAAATGGCTATAAATTATAAGATAAGTTTAATCGGAATTTTAACAGACACTGAATAATTATCTATCATTGTAAAAGTTGACTAAAATTTTATTATTAGTATATGAAACACAAGAATTACACCACAAATTTTTTTTTAATTGGAAGTTTTTGGCTTTTTGCAATGTGTCTAATCAGCTTTTGTACAGCAAGAAATGGAAAGATAAACCAATCATTCATACATTACACTAAATTTGTTTTTAACAGAAATGATTAGAATGTACTCAGTTAGATGGTATGCTTTTGACTACTACATAAATGATGCTTCTGCAATAGGCCAAAGGTAACTTTGATACCATCATCATGATTGTAATATTTCTGGTAAAAACTCAGGATTTATGAAAAAATTCGATGTTTAACTACTGAAGGTGAGACATCGCCAATGAGAGTTTGTATTGTTAATTAATTAGCAAGTTAAGTAGAATATTGAAAATTAAATTTAACTCAAAGAACCTTTTAAAAAACAGGTCCATATCTTCATACATATAACAGTTTGTCAAACCTTGCAAGTTCTAAAACAAATACTGGTAGTTATGTTTTTAGTAGAGTAAATATTTGGATTCAACACCTAGAAAACAGATTTTAGAATTCTCTACAGCAGACTGTTTTAAACATTGCATTATGATTTCACCAGCACTGTTCCACGTGTCTAGGGACAAATTTTATCTGAGAAATTTCATTGCCTGTTCTGAAAAACGTGATACACTATTTTGTAGTCCGGGGTTCTTGCCTGATCTAATTAGCCCTCATGTAGCAAAAAATGACAGTAGAGAAACAAATCAAACTTCTTGCTAGCACAGCCTCAAACCTACTGAACACAATTGTGCTCACAGGCAAATATATGTCATTTCTTGTACACAATGGCAAAGATGCTCCCTCTTGTAACAGTAGCTGCCAAGTGGCTATAGTATGCTTTTAGAAAAGCCAAAGTATTAACTGTTGAAGAGGTGGGGTAGGAGGTAATACAGGGGTAGAAGTGACAAAATGGGATAACATATAATATTTTTAAACATAGAATAAAAATATTAAATGTCTTCCAACATTTAGCCACTATTGCTCTGTAGGAACAAAGTAATTGAGGTGATTGTCCAATCCCCAAATATGTGATGTAACTATGTTTCTTTCAAATGAAAATTCAAAATAACATCCTTACCTTCCACAATGGATTCATTTTGTGTAATTTTTGGAAACATTTTGAAAAACATAGAACCTTATATACTAGCACCAGAATAACATTTTCATCAATGACGTTGCAAACAAAATGCAATTTTTAAACCAATTTTAATATCCTATTATTATATTGCCTTTCTGTTGGGTGTTAGGTAAAATCTTTTTAGCAGTACAACCTTTTCATATCATTTCTGCAATGGCAGATAATGAAATCAAGATTGGAATTGCTGGATCACCAATAGTTACAACTTTGTGACCATATCGTATACTAAAATTTTATTGGAATCCGTATCTTTTCACAAAATACTTATTGTTATTTGTGAATATCAATCGGAAATAATACTCAACTTTTTTCTCTCCAGAAAACAAACCATAACTTCAAATGGTATATTTTTGGGAAAAAATTAAATAGCACATTCAAAAAATCGAAAGGTGATCTTCAAAACAAATTACCAATTTCATAAACAAACCAGAAGACTATTAAAATATTCTGCAAGATTTACTGTGGTTGACATCACAAGATGGGGAAAAACACTAAATAGCTCATTGAAAAAAAATTTGCTGGAGCTTTGAAAAACATTACAATGTCATCATCCATTATAGTAAAATGGCGACTCTGTTATAGTAAATATGTAAAGTACTCCGTTTTAGTAAATACTGGCAATGTCCATACATCAGTTATTCAATACAGGAAACTGAGAAAAGTAAATTGATTTTACTTTTGTCTGTTTTGTTTTTTGCTATCCTAAATCGAATTGTTCATTTAAAAATGTCATACTTTAGAAGCATTCAAAGGAAATTACATCAGAAAATATTTTTTTAAAGGTTTCGAGTCATTTTGGGAGTTTTTAGGCACTAATTCCTTTTCAGGATATTATAGGTTGCAAGCCCTCAAATAGGTATTTTAGATGCTATAAAACTCTTACACTTGTTCAGAACATTCTAAATCACAAAAATATGTTAACAAATTTGAAATAGGTTTATAGAAGGGAAAAAAAGTAAAAACCTAAGAATTTGGTTTAATAATATTAAATGACTGAATTTCAAACAAAAATTTTCTGTTCATGAATTGTTAAAGAGAATTAATAAATTTTCAACATCTGTTGTGTTTTTGCTGATTTCCACTTAGTCAGTTGCTATTAGACCAAGTCCAGAGGGTGGAAGACAAGTCTACTTAAGGGGAAAGGTAGGGTCCATCAGAGTGGTTTTGAAAGGGGAGGAAAAGTGACATCACTCAGAGGAATCGACTGGTAAACAGATACGGTTCCTCCATGTGAAACCTATGAACGTCAAGTAGATTCTTTTGTTATTTGCTTTCGTTGTAATGTCTTAAACGATGCTGATTGATATTGGGTTTCTTGTGTTGTCGGCGAAGTGTTTTTTTCTGGATTGAACCTCTTGTAAATGCGTTAGTCATAAATTAAAAAGAAAATAAGTTTTAAAAACAACTTACTCCATGAGATGAAACATCTTCCAACAAGGCGACAATTATCCTTTCATGTTGGTTTTTGAGATTTCTTAAATTTTTGCACTTTTTATCTCTTCGTTTTATAGCGGCACAGTTCATATATTTAATTCGGAAAAAGTTCTTGTTCTTGCAAAAAGTTTGAGAGCTGAGGCATTTTGAGTGGGAAATTTTTCCTGTAATATTTGTGTGAATTTATTTATTACACCTTCACATTTATTTAATTGCACAAGTCCATGGAATTGCATGAAACACTTCTCAAGTTCTTTCACTGTCTCAAACCAACACTCAGTTGGTAAAACTAAACCACCCCGAGATAAAGCCCCAATCCACGTTTGATTATTTTCCTTTTGAATATGTTCAGTATTATTTCCCAAACTTTTATCATGCACTTTAAAAGCAATGTAGCCTGCAATAAATCTTAATGCTTCATTTGAGCAGTCTTCTCTTATGTTTAAAGATGATTCAACTGTTGAAGCTCTAGTATTTTCTGATGATTGAGTTCGAACATTATTTTCAATTATTGAGTTCAATGACTGCACTGTATCAACTTCAAATGATGTGTCCCTTTCTTTTTTTTCAATCTCGGTTAATTCATCAACTTTAACAAGAGAGTTAAATAACTGGACACTTAAAAACTGGTCATCATCACTTGTATTGTTAGTTATGGCACTAGATGAAGGTAGTGAGAGTTTATTGCACAAAAGAATTTGTCGCAGTCTGCATTTGAAGTTGATGGGTAGAGGATAGTCGTAAAATTTTCCTAAGCCTCTTATTTGACTGAAAAGATTTTCCAAAGAATCTTGGTTTACTTTACAGGTTAAAATGTATTTCAGTTCAGCCTGTTGAATAAACTTCAGAAGTCCAATTAAAGATGCAATGGAGACTAACCATCCTTTTTGGAAAGGTAGCATGTTTGATTTATCGACAACTCTCATCTCTTCAATATAATATTTGCTTTGTGCAAAACATCCATCTGCGACTCTGGTTTGAGCCCAAAACCGCACCGTAAATTTTTGTCACTTATCGGAGTCCTGGAATTGAAAATATCAAAGTAACCATCAGTGGTAGAAATGAAATTCTTTGTTTCTTTCTCACTCGGAAAATAATAATCTAATGCCTTTGCAACATGATCCCATAAAAGTTGTGCAGCCATTCTCACATTTTGCCTTTAATTGTTTCTAACTTGAATATGCCCCCAAGATAATTTTGGGCATATTTTCAATTCGCCAGAATCGGCTTCCAGTAACTTTTCAAATATGGATTTTTGAATCACTTTATCAGAGGGTAATTTTATTCCGCTATCTAATATATGGTTTCTTAATAACTTTAAAAGATGAGGGAAATAGGCAAAAACCCAGATGTTTCTTGTTGTATCCATTGGATTTGAAAATGAACTGTTTGTTGGTGTTATTGATAATTCCTTCCAAATGCGGATGTTTTTCCCACCTAAATCTGACACGATACCTAACACCTTAAATCCAATTTCTTCTAGTTTTCCTATTAATATAAACAATAATAGTTTTGTCATTTGCTGGTCAAAGTTATAATAAATTGGCTGCTTCCAATACTTAATGAGACCTTTCGCCATGACAACTTGAACATTGCTGTAAGGCCCTAATATTTTATCCTTTGCTGAATCGTAGCAAACATGAGAATCAATATTCATTTTATCGAAACAAATAATTGTAAATTTTTCAGCTTTGGTCATGTTGCAGCCTTTAGTCTTCATGAAATTTAGAATTGGGGCTAAAACTCCATCAGAAAAGTCCAATCTCTTACACCATCTTTTCAAAGTTGTAATGGAAGGTAGTGGCATTTCCAAATGATTTCGAAGATAGATATGTTTTGTGAGACATTGCTCTCAAAGCAATGGCATTGGTAACATCTTCCTCGTTCCACTTCTTAATGCGCTTGCAGTCCATCAAAACCTGAAGTTGCGAATCTGTGAAAAACTTTCCTACTATTCTTGTTACTTCTCTTTTGAATTTGTCTTTAAAATTTCGTTCTAAATTTCTCTTACAATTATTTATTTCTAATAAACATAATCTTTTCTCTTTACAGATTTGAGTGTTTGATTTTTCCAGTTTCTTTTCTAATTGTAAGATGCAGTCCCTTAGTTTTTGATTCTCAACTTGCAGCTCTTTGATTCTTTTCAGGCTTGCAACTTCAGTTTCAAATCTTTCCTGTTTCTCATTCGGAATTTCTTGATTATTTAATGTTTTCAGTTTTTTCGGAGATAGTTGAAGGATATTTTCTAATGCTCGTTTGCGAATATTTCGGTTTTCTAATATGTATAATGAAGCTCTCTGTTTGAAATCAGCTTCAAACGGAAGATTTTTAGAAGGTATGGCAGTTTTACTCAATACTTTCCTGCTATCAAGTCCCAAAAGTTCATTCCTCAGATCACGTTCATAGTCGTTTTCTGTAAAATGAACAGAACAAATTCTCGAGTAATGAGGCTTGAAAGAATCTTTTCTTTTGCACTTTGCGATCCATTCATTTTTGTAATACTCATCAGCAGGAAATCTATGAAACAGCACATTCGGTGTTCTCTTCCTGTAATTTTTGCAAGTTGCAACCGCACAGCTCAACATACTTCAGGAGACCTATTATATAGAGCTCAAACAGATGTAGAACTATCCTGTTTACAGTTGAAATAGATGTAGAACTCTCTCTCTATCACGGCTTTTAAAACAAAGATAAAAAGAGAGGGAGTCTAAACGGTCTATCTACCTCGAAACATATTTAACTCTGAAGACTTATGTTATATAGATCTACTTTTCAAATAGATGTAAAACTATGAAAGGTTCTTAAGACTGGAAAACAGTAAGGGAACTTCCAGTACTCTAATAGCGATGCTTTCCACTGAGTGACAATGACGAGACACTTGCTCGCTGGAAAAACTTTCCTCCACGTGACATCACAACATCACCCCTCTTTTCGTGGAGAAAGGGACAAAGGCTGGTGGACTAACCTGTCTCCTTTACTAGCCTTGGGTGGAAGGTTCCTAATTGTAGGAAATAACAGGAGTACATGGTTTTCTGGGCAGCATTTAGGAGTTGGTCCACTTTTTCATGTAACTGAGAAAAAACAGGAAAATTTGTTTCTCAGACAACCAGAACAAAGCAGTGGCCAGAATTAAACTCAGTGCTCCAGTCAACCAGTCGAGTAAGAACAGTGCTTTCAACCAACTAATTATATAAAATCAAATGGCTAATGATACAAAATATATATCTATGTAAAAATAGAAGCTTGTTTATTTTAGTTTTTTGAGGCTATAATGCTCATAAAACAACATTGTCATGACTATGGACACTTATGGAATCACTTTTACAATTACTTTTGTAATTTTAAAATATTCAAACAAAGAAATATTTATGATAGGGGTAAAAGATAACACAAATATAACACATACTAGCCAGTATCGAAAACAGCATCTTTCAAAACTAATCTCTTAGAGAAAATCCTTTTTATTCTGTACATACTGATGTCAGTCAATCCAACCACCACATGCATTTCCAGTATACAAGATGCAAGTACAATTGACATTTGTTTAATGAACTTCTATTTCATGAACCCATACAAGTTTATGAAATGTCTATACCAACTAGCATAAATTTATTTCCATGAACAAAAGTAACACATCTCCCTCCTCTTCAAAATGAAAGGAAATAATTACAATGAGCTCAGAGAAGTATTGGGAATTACAATAATTACAAATAGCCCATTGTGTTGCTCAAGTGTGACATTAATTAAAAATAACTGTACCAAATACAATAATTACAATACTACAGAACCTTAGTTAATAGTTCATAAATTACTTCGACATGCAGAAAGAATAAATATATTACTGTAGTTCCATACTGCAGTAATTCTTCATTCATAGAATGCATTCTTACATAATCTAAAGCATGTGATCCAATGGCAGCCTAGAAACGAAATAAAATATTATAGATGAAAAAGTTTTTAAATTACAAATAGTTCTAGGCACTCTTAATTTTGCAACAATTATTCTTTATTTGAAAACTAATTTTTTTATGTTTATGATTGCAAAGTGCAGCAAACTAACAAACTAAAGGAAAGAAACACAACTTGAACAATGAACCAAATAAGAAAGTATAACTTTAAACCACTTTAAAAATTCAGTTCTTTTGAACTCAACAACTTTTTTTAAAAAATGAGAACATTATTGTAGACATATTGAATTCTAATAATTTTCTAAATTACTTTGGTACATTGTTAATTTCATCCAAAATTACATTTTATTTACATATTATCATATCATAAAACTAAAAATAAAATAGTGTGCACACCTGCACAGTTGCTTTGGGTAGCCAGGCACAACAAACAAATATTTTTTCTTTCCAATTCATACCAGCACCAGTGCATACCACAGCTGTAGCAAAACACCGACAAATAAGCCCCAATAGAAGAGATAAAGTTCCAAAGCCTGAATAGTAAAAAGATCAACAGTCAATAGTATAATGGTTGATAACCTTCTTAGATACGATTCAGCTAAAATTTTTAAATACTAGATCCAAACTACAATAGCAAGTGCCCTGTGCAATGTAGAAGGTTCAAATAAGCGAACTGTATAAGTAAAAAAATTATCTATTTACAAAATTCTATATACATTAACAGAGGCCGTCTAAAATAAGGATTCCATGCTGAGTGCTTCCATGCATCTGTACAAAATTTGCAGTCATACTCATACTTCAAAGTCATAAAAGAATTGACATACAGAATTCGAATTCTTAACACAAACAGTTCTAATGACAAGACGCTATTTTTTAAAGATATCTTTTTAAAGATTGCCACAACTGGACTCTAAAGAATAAAAACAAAAGTAAAAACTGAAAACTATTCTTAGTTCTTTGAAAGCCAAGATATCTATGCATGCAAGCAAACGATAATTATCCAACATGACCACACAAACAGAAAACATAAAAAGAAAATGCACTACAACATATATTCCACTTACTACAACAAAAACAATAAGTTACATAAGTGATTGAAAATAAACTTAAATAGCAATCTGCACAGCACATGCTGTGCTTCAACTCAGAACAATATCTGCAGTTCCACTTCCGAAATCAATAACTTTGCATTTTTCAAACAAACAATAAACATTTTTACAAATTACAATGATTATTTCTGAATAAACCATTTTATATGCTTCCAAATGCCATAAAGCTGCAAATAATGCCATGTTAATAAAACAAAAAGTTAAGAAATTAATATTTCCTCTTTATGAGAAATATAATTTTAATCTATTAAAAGGGGCAACATGTTATTTCTTGAATTTATTAAAGGATTTGAAAAAAAATCAAGCTACGTAAAAACGATAAAAAGAACTAATTATAATCACATTTAAAACATGCATGATACTTCTTAGAGCAAAGTTTGCAATGGTCATAGAGGCTATGCAGGTTTTCTGTCTGTTAATATATTTCTGCATATGAAGAAAGTTGCTCTTTACTTTTAATCAGTTTGGCTTTAATTGTACCCCTCAAAGGCTTGGATTACATTTTAGATGTTTGCAATGTGATGAATACTAGTAATTTCACTTTAAAAAAGTAAATGAAAACACAAAAAATACTGAAACATTAAAACCTCACACATAAGTCTAGTTTACTATTTAAAAATTAATTAGTGCTCCATTTCATGTCTGCACAAGAAAATGATAAATTACAATACAGTACAATTTTCAATTACAAAATCAAAATTCATCAACCAGTTTGAATTAATGAAAACAAATTAGCTTAAATATGCAAATTCAAATAGTTTTATTTCAAACCATTTCTTAGGGAGAGGATAAAATCAAATTAAGTTTTAGGTTGCTTTGCTTTTTACCATGATAGATCAATTTCTCTCTTTGAAAATACTTGAAATATTTTAAATAATAAATAATCAATGCAAAACATATCGGTTTAGAGAGGAAACTCATTAACTGACATTTTTTAGAAGACACTACATGCTTATTTTCATGAGAAATACATAATCATATCACAATCTGTTTAAAAGATACATAACATTACCAAAATGCTTATAATATTTACTTGTTTACCTAACAACTAATAGCTAGTCTCTAAACTGCCGTACAGTATAAATTTCGTTGTCACTTAATGAGTTTATGCTCTAAGCCAATGATATTGTTTAATTAACATGGGTGTCTAATATTTGATGCTACAACCCCAACATTTGAAAATTGTGTCTCATATACAGCCTTTTCTCACAAAATGAGTGAAAATATTAGCAAGCACAATTACCTGCATTATCACGAAGTGCCTTGAGTGTTACCTCCGCACCAATCAAAGCAAAGAGAAAAGGCTCAAGTATTTTCCAAAGCATTTCAGCAGCACCTTGCACACCAGCCTACATAAAAAAATTAATGCAAAACAAATTTAACGCCAGTGGATATTTTATAGTTACTGTCTAAATAATTCAAAGAGAAATCATCTTTGAAATAGCTGCTATATTAAATATAAATATTAAATTAGTTCTGGTTTAATTTTTTAATAAAACTGAACCATGGATTATGCTGGATATTATTTAGGCATTGTGTTCGGAAATTTTTTTAAAGGATAGGTATTTTTTACTGCATTGGATATTTTTAAAGGAAGTTTTTCAATTTGGAGTCAAGATGGATTACAAAGAGGAAAAATGACGATTAAACATTATCAACGCATAAATGAGAAGTGTAAACTTTAGAGAAAATTTGTTTTTATCTTTAATATCACATCATCTACATAATAACTTTGGGTATGGTATGTAGGTAGATATTTTAATTAACGCTGCACTGGAGCAACACAATGGGCAATTAGTAACTTTGGGAATTGATTGAATAAAAAGAATGAGAGGATGTCCAGTGAATTGATTTAAAAGACAGGTTTTGATACCATATTAAGCACGAAATTAGTAAAATGAAGATATATTTGCACGAAAGGGAAAAAAATAAAAGGAGAATTGCAAATGATTAGCTGCAAAGAATTTATATTACGGCAATTTACTATTTGTTTAATGTTTAAAATAATAAATATATTTTGTTGAATTTACTATTTATTGACAATTAAGACAATTTGCTATTTGTGAAAATATGTTATATAAATGACAGACAAAAAAAGGAATTTGAATATAAATAAAATTATGTAAACATTAAAATTAAACAAAAATATTAACTCTAATTTAATTGTTAATTATCATTTAATAATTTATAAAATATGCTCCCCAGATATAAACTTGTTAAACACAAATCACAATAAAAAATTACTGCTTTTAATTTAATAAGAACATCTGATACACGAAATAAAGTCCTCCAGTGTAATAACGAAACAATTAAATTTATCAAAGAAAGAATAAGAGTTTTAAAAAGATATTACAACAGTAAATTACTGTTTTTATTATACTCATAAAACAATAATATATCATTTTTTATTAGTATAATAAAAATACATTTTATTATACTAATTAATAGATTGAATTTTTGATTCACAAAATATTTTCTCCAAACTGTCTGAAAATATGCACAACAGCTGCAATACCGCCATAAGTAAAAAAACTTTTATACATATATAAAGATTGCAAAAGCTGGTTTCTTCATGCTGCAAAACCGCCATCACTCTAAGTTAAAAAGGAATTTCATTGAAATAATGATGACATCCCTGATTTAGGGTTTTCAATGTCATAACTTTGTTTAAAACTTTCACAATCTCTCCTGCAAAATTATACATTTTTGACATGGCGGTAATTGCAGCAGGGGTGATATATCTTTGATAAAAATACATGTATCTTTTTTAACACACACAAAAAATTTGAGAACCTCAAAGTCTGAAGAATCCACTTACTGACCAGATGGTACCACCTGAACTGGTAAATTGTTCAGAGGATAAATACGGTGTATTCCAGGGGCAATCAATTCTCAAACTTCTTATACTGACATTTTTGTATATTTTTCTAACATTTTTGATGGGCCTGTAATTGTTTCCTAAGAACCTGCACAAACATGTAGATCACAATTCAGGAAACAGTGCTTCATTTCAATTAACAATTCAAAGATGTAATAGTAAAATGCAATCTCTCATTTTCCAATCAAGACTAGAGAAAAAATCCTCTTGCCTTTCCAGTGCTGATGATTCACCCACTAATAGAAAATGAAAGAATATGCTTCACGAATAAATGAATAAGCTTTATGTTGAAGAGTAGAGCCAAGGTAGGTAGTTGAATTAACTTCGCACTGGAGCAACACAATGGACTATTGGTGCTGGTCCAGGATCAATCTCGAAGGGAAAGATCAGAGGACAACACTTCGTAATTTTGAACCACAGTCAGATGACGAGGTCAACACCTCAGGGTAGGGCCAAGGATGTTTTGGCATCATGATTATTTGATGATTACATGATTTATTTGAAAAGTACTGTGTAGCAAAATTGAAACTGCTGTTTCCAACTTGAAAACGTTTCAACGAAAGTTTGATTAAAACCCAGGGCAAAATGAAAACATTATGTTAAAAGATAAAAAGTAACCAAAAAGATGCTCCATAAACGATCTAAAAACTGTACATAAAACAATTAGATTACAAACGGAATTTCTATCCACAATGGCATTGTCTACGAAGTGCTAACAAAGTTGATACATTGAAAAAAATGTGGGCCCTTCTGATTAAAAGTTTCTTCATTTTCTAGTAATAATTTATATTTATCTCTACATAAATGTATAATTTCTGCGAAACATACAAATTGCTTGCTGTTCTTTCTCCAAGCAATGGATGACACAAATGCCACAGTAATACACCCAAGAGGCCCAGCACCAGGTATTCCAAGTCTTCCGCTGGCAAACATGTTCGAAATAGCAGCAAATGACATCAGAAGAACATTGTAGTACACTATGATGGCCTAAAAACAAAACAATAAGCTTTCAATCAGTGATGTTCAAAGATAATTTTAAATTCAAGTGGTGAGTAATTTTCCAAATTCAGCACAATTCAATTGATTAAATATTAATTCCACTGTACTCATTTATTTATGAAGGAATTTAAAACAATGCATTAACCTTCTGAGGATCACTAAGTATTATTCCTAACTACAACCTGCAATTTTTCCATAATTTCTAACCAGTTTTAGCCTTCTTGAGTAGAATGCACCATATAATTCTTTCAACCAATAGAATGCACCATATAATTCTTTCAATCAATAAATGCAGCTCTTTAGTAATTAAATATGCTGTAAGGTTAAAGGAATAGTGTATTTTTCAGAAATCTCATGGTGCTCAGAAGATTAAGTGATAAGTTTGACACAACTAAGTGATTCTTTCTTAAATCAAGGAAAAACATACCAATTTTCTATCTTTACTTGGCAAATACCAAAAAATAACTCCAAACACTGCCCCATAAGCAAACCCCACCAATGGCTCCAATGGTCCTCTTATGATAGTCCATGCCAATTTAGCTGGAAACAAAAAGCTTCATTAAGTTGAACTAAGCAATTATCATGTATATAATACATAAGTGAACAAATTTCATGAAATCAAATTTCCTAATAAGTAGATAATGTGATTTTTTTCCATATTGTTCAGAAAAGATATTGGTATATCTTATTAATTTAAAAGTGAAAGTAATTTTATTTTTAAAAAAAATAATTAAAGTATTTTTGAACATGTAAAGCGTAATAAAGTAATTTGTACAACCCTTTGAACAAACAAAATCATAATTTGAGTCATTTGAACAATATAAAGTCATTTGTTATAATCACCAAAACCCAACAGTTTAAATATGGCAGCATTTTCACAAAAATTATTCAAATGGACTACAATGCCAACATTGATGTGGCCTGTTGATATGTCATTAATCTGTTATATTTAGTCATGACCTGCTTGAAGCACATGACAAAATATTAATTGCAGCTCAACCAAGAAACCATAAGGTCAGGTTTTCATAAAATCCAATGTCTAAAAAAATTCTATGCAGTTACGATTGACATAATTTATGACACCAGTCTACAGTGCAGCCATCTCAAAAGTAAGAGGATAAAAGTCAATTATGGGCCTACCATTACGAAAATTTTTAAAAAGATCTATAGAACTCTAGAGATTTCTAGAGAAACGAAATTTCATTTCTGTAGAAGAAAATTCTATAGAATTTTAGATATTTCTATAGAGAAAACAAGCTCTGATGCTTTAGAATTCTATAGAGAAGTTATATAGAAAAGTAAATTCGTGAAAAGAAAAATGAGTTTCTACAGAGGTTTCTAGACATTCTAGAGATTTTTAAACTTTATAGGTTACTTTATAGAGCCTATAGAAAAACAGGCCATAATTATAAGATCCAACTTTCTAGAGGTTACTTTATAGCGCTTATAGAAAAATGGGCCATAATTCTATAGGATTCTATAGACCACACATTCCGTAGAAATTTTTAAAGAATTCTACAGAAATGTTTCGTAAGGGTATAAACATGAGGATGTTTTAGAATAAGACATACCTGTAGAAAAGGCCATACTGAAGCACATGGTGAAACCAGCAATTGCTAAAATATCATCCAATGATGAAGCAGCCATTATCAAAGTTGGTATTCCTTTGCTAACACCATAACCTTTTCCTTCAAGATGTAATATAATTGGCACGACCACTGCAGGAGAAACTGCTGATATTACAAACCTGTAAAATAATAAATACAATTGTAATTATTCGTTGATTACGAAAATTCATCAATTTCAAAAAACATATCTTACTCTTGTTCAAGAAAGTTGTTATACAAAGGGATTACAAAACTAATATGCAATACCAAGCTGATATATATATATGATATATATATATATATGATATATATATATATGATATATATATATATGATATATATATATATGATATATATATATATATGATATATATATATATATGATATATATATATATATATATATATATATATATATATATCAGCTGAAGCAAAAATGCAAAAGAAAGTAAGGTTAACACTAAAAAGTTAAATATTGCCAATTTAGGAAATCATTACATAATTTTCCAAAACATAAAATTTTGCAGCTAATATTTTTGTTCAGATTGTAATGTCTCAATTATTTTATCTAGATTAATTTATATAACCCTCTGACAGCCACAAGCATCTCAAGACCATGTCATTAAAAATCTAAAACAGCAGAGTTAAGATAACAGTAAAGCCAACTATTTCTACCTCCCTACTTACCAACATATTTTACAACTCATCAGAAGTACTTACCTCCGGTCCAAGAACCCTGCTTGTTTGGATAGGGACCATAAAGTTCTCCTTTAAACATAAGTTGAATTAGGAAGACATGTCTGTTTGATAGCGTTTTCTTTTTGATGAAATACAGTGTGCAAAGTAAAATAATGTTCTACTTCATAACAGAATCAGGAAAATATTTTTCAATTTTCTTTTAATTTCCCATCATACAAACACATTACTTTAAGTCAAGTTTTAGAACGTATTTTTTCCAATAAATGTTAAAAAGGAAAGATTTCATTCCTTTACTTTTGTTTTTTTCGTATCCCTTCCATCATTTCTTTCAAATCTCCTATTATGGAACTATTTACGTTCTATTTTTTCTACCTAATTACCTAATTTTAGAAAATAAATTTAAAAAACAGCTTGATTACATTACCCTAACATAATGGAGAAGATCCAGGGCAAACGCAGCAAATAGTGTGTGAAAACTCCAACACATCCAGCTTCCACTAAACAAGGAATAAAAGTCAGTCTGATGACAACCATTTTCAATTTCATAAGGATGCTTGCATCTAATTCTAAGCCAGCCCTTAAAAGGATATAAGACAATGCAATCTGCCTGTAAGAGAAAAGAAAGCGTCATATATACAGTATTTTTTTGCTAAAGTAATTAATATTGAGAATTATTTATTATAACATCACCTAAGCAATCTTCCCCCTGAAGAACAATTGAAAATTGCTCAATACAAAATAAACTGAACTCTCTAAACTATGGTTTTTGATAACCATCACTAATTATTCTTATACTATCACAAAGAAAAAATTCATTTACATGACTGGTGGGAAATGACAAAAGACAAAACAAAATACAAAAAATAACAGAAATACAAATAAGCACAACAAATGAAGATATCATTGAATAAAGAAAATGATCAAAAAAATTAATTAACTCTTTTATACTTCAATTTACAATAAAATATTGACATACCATTTCATACCATTAATTCAATTATATGAATAAGTAATATTATTATTCATAAATATATGCTTATTTTTTCACTTCATTCATCACTTTATTTTTCACATTAATTATGATTTTAAGAAAATTTAATTTGCATGAAGAATAACACATTTATTTTCAGAATACTGCAAATTAGTAAAGCTTTGTAACTCTGTTTACAAAAATAAGCACATTTTAACTGTAGGAACTTTTAGTTTTGCTTCGTTACAACTTTTTGAAAAAATATTCTTGCACTATCAGACATTATTTTTACCATTATGTTTGTATGTAGGGAAAATTAAAGTCATATTGCAAAATATGAAATATATTTACAATTCACAAAATTATTTAGCATTAGAAATTTAATACACTTTTCTTCAACCACATGACAAACTAATCTAGTGTAGAATGAAAAATCAAGAATCTGACAAATTGATTCAACAGTTCATTTTACGACTATAAAATAAACATTTTTTAAATTTATTTGATTTCAAATACAATTGTAATCCAGATTACTGTATACAGGGTGAGTCTAAATTGTTTTTACAAAATAAGAGGGGTGATAGTACCCACCCAGACGAGCAATAATTACTATGGAACATAGGGTCGCATTCCACTTTGAGAGGCAGTAAAGAGTAAAGTCTCCATCCAGAGAGACATGTGGTTGATGCACGATGGAGTCCCAGCACACTTTTCCAGCATGGTCCGGCACTTCTTGAATGACACATATCCAGCACGATGGATCAGACGTGGCGGACCTGTGGCTTGGCCTCCTCGCTCACCGGACCTCAACCCACCGGACTTTTCCTTCTGGGGGCACATGAAATCTTTAGTGTACCAGACGCCTCTGGAGTCAGCTGAAGATCTTGTAGTGATAATCGGTGTTGCCACAGACAAAATTAACACAACACCAGGAATCTTTGAGAGGGTGCGCCAGTCATTCCTTCGCTGGTGTGAACTGTGCAACGACACGTGTGGCCGCCACTTTGAGCACTTGCTGTGAGTTTTTCTCTGATCAATAAATCAGATTGTGCAACTTTTGGTATCGTTCATTCGTTTTCCCAACACTGTTGTAAGTTCATGTTGAAATTCTAATTTTACTCTCTTCTGCCTCTCAGAGTGGAATGCGACCCTATGTTCCATGGTAATTATTGCTCGTCTGGATGGGTACTATCACCCTTCTTATTTTGTAAAAACAATTTAGACTCACCCTGTATGTCTGTTATATCTGATACAAAACAACCAAATTTTGCTTTTAAACTTCTATGAGTAGTTTTGGTTTTTACTGTATGAAGATATTTAAAATTCTTTTGACAAAATAACTATTGGTTTAAATCTGTTCTTATTCTTTAGCACCTTGCAGGTAATATAGGTACTATTTTTTCTAGGTTCATAACATATTAACCCTAGTGCTATTTGTTCTAGGTGTGCTGCAAAGGAGGCTAAAAAATTAGAAATCCCATAGGAATAACATTGAGAAAAATTATGACTGCAGTAAGCAACTCTGATTGTTTTACCAGTGTTGCTGGAAAAACAATTTTTTCCAAAAAAATTATATTTAAAGAGAATTTAAATTATAATACTTTTTGTTACTATTTAATACTTTCTACTATTATCTATTATCTGTCTATTTGAACTTATTTTTTATTTATTTCCAAAATAATAATTTATAAATATTTGACTAATGATATGAAATTAATATAAACATTTTAGCACAACTTACATTTTGCAAGGAAACAAATCTAAAATGAAGAGAGAAAGCAAAAAACCAACTGATAATAAAAAGTTTATAATTTTGCTACTTGGTATCTCAGAATGCCAAAATTAATCTTTCATTTTCTAATTTTATAATTGATGTCCATATACAAAAGGATATTCATAAAGATATTTAACCTCTTCATTGGTAGTGGATAGATGTCTGGTGTTCCACTGCCTCTGAACGTAGGTAGTAGAATTAATGTCGCATTGTAACAACGCAACAGGCTATTGGCGAAGGTCCGGGATGAATTCTGAAGCGAAAGATTTGAGGACACCTCGTAATTTTGAACCAGTCATCTGACGAGGTCACATCTGAGTTGGCACCCCTCTCCAACTTCCATACCATGCCAACATGAGGACATTTGAGGCCACAACAGATTTAACATTCACCAACCCCTACATATCGGACGGTCATTGGTTGGTCAAATTTCGCAAGTTTCAAATATGCAACCCTACTGTTGCTAACCCACTACTCTTCTAACTGGACTACTGCAGCCCCCACTGCCTCTGAAAGGATTAAGGCTAGTATACAAAAATTCTAAGTACAATATAGTTAAAGATTCTTTGATTTGATATCCCAGTGTTAAGGAGTGCTCGAGATTGGTGATGGGACATAGTGTCCCACCTCTCCTTACAAAAAAATACTACATTTTTTTGCATGCAAAATACAGAAACCCCTCGTTATATCACACCTTGATAGTGCAATATCATTCTTTTATGCTTGTTCCTGGTAAATGTTTGGGTTTTGAACAGGGAAATTTAAGCCTATTTCTCTTGAATAAAGAGCTCAAGTCTTAGCAAAGCAAATATCCTAAACTAAATCGGTAAAAAAAATTGGCATCCTCGAAACCATGCATGAGAAATAATTTTGGTTTACAGGACACATTTAACTGCATTTAGGATACTTTTATAAAGGTTTTGCCGTTACATAATTTTAAATAAAGAAATGTGCAATTTAATGCATCATTTTTGCCATTTTATATCTAATAAGTAAGTTTCTTTCAGTCCTCGCTGTGTACACTCTTTTTGGTATATCACATACCTTTCGTCGCCTATATATAGTATATCAAGGGGAACACAATATATCAAGAGCTACACTGTACATTTGTTTAAAGTTATAGGTCTTTATCCATACAGCTTTTTCTCTCAAGAAAAAAAATTTTAGTATAGTGCCCTCCGAAAGATTAATTCAAGAATAACTTCAATTAAAATTTCCTAAGTGTTATGAGATAAGAGAATATCATGCCAGCAGACAGCACAAGGAAAGTACTATCTGTCTAACACAAGAACTGCCCGTTGCTATAGGAACAGGGCTCGTTCATTTTGACCAGGGGACTCTGGTGGATGTCTGAATGGTGTTTTCCTTTTGGCAAGCATGGATCATCTTTTTAACAAGTAACAATCTATAAATGCAATTCCAATTTGTCATTAAATGCAGCAATGTGACAAAATTGAAAACATTATTTCAAGCATCCCGAAAGGAAAATGTGATAATAAAATAAGGTGTTTCTGCAGCAACAGGTGGACTCTGTGGCAAGAGCCGTTCTCATGGTAGACAGACAGCAGTAAGAGTAGTAAAATTAAATTAACTGCCTCATCATTTGAAGCTGTTTCAGTCCATAACTTTAAAATACATCTTAACTGTGGGATTTCAGAAATTATTCTTGTTGCATATTTACACTTGACAATTAATTCCAACAGTATTGTTTCTACATTGACATAAAAAGTAGCACAAATAACAAGTCATCACACGAATAAAAAAATGTATAAATGGTTGAAAGTGTCAATTTATATTACAATTTAAATAGTGATGTTTATTTCTTCTAATATTAATTCAATAATAATTATGCTGTTATAACTTTACCTTAAAGCTGAAATGGTCAATGGGGAAATGTCATCATAGTAAGGAATAAAATCTAAATTCCGAAAAAGAAATCCAACCACCATCATGCCTGTATAAGAAAATGAATGGCATGCAAATTTAATAAACAATTTAACGAATTAATATCTACTTTAACAATTTGTAATTATTTTAATTACAACATTTTGTTGCACAAAATACATAACACATCAATAAAATTTAATTTTAAAATAATAAATTCAACTAGTAATTTAAGTATGTATATATAGAGAGAGATGAAGACTTACATAATTATTTTATGTTTTTAAATATTTCACATTGAAATTTTTAATCTTTGAATTTTATGGCAGTTTTAATTGTTTCACTCAATTTCTACTCAAGACTTGCTACTCATGCATTAAGTTTTCAACAACTTTTAATAGTTGAGCTTTGAAGTGAAGTCCTAGATCCATTTATCTACTAGTTTTTCTTTCCCCTTCTGATTCCCTAATGCTTGTTTTATGCATTAATCTCCCATAGAAAAAATTCACATTCAGATTTATTTAAACACAATTTTTTAAGTTGATTACTTTAAATTTTTTGCATCAAGAATTAAAAGTATACCAGAGGTTCATATAGTTTAGTTAAATAATTTTTTTCAGAGCATTTCGACTGAATTCTAAAAGTATCTATATAGGAAATCAAACAGTGAATTTCAGTATTTTAATTCCTGAACTGTAATATCAATCCGAAGAAATACATTTGCACTTTTAAGTTATAAATAATACTACAGTATGACTCTCAGAAGAAGGCAGTAACATAAACATCCTCTCCACAGTTGGCAGTAATCACCATTCATGTTTTTGCCTGTGGCAGCTTCTTATTTTCTTTCACCTATTCAGAAATCATTTGACTCAAGGTCGATTGCCTTCTCCCGGGAGTCACATTATACATTCTTTGTAATCTTATTTACAGAGCATTAAAAAACATTTAAAAGTAGCATTAAATAAACAGAACAAAATAAACAAAAAGACATTATAGTGAAGCTCTGATGAGATGGAAGATCACCTTGGGTCAGTTGATTTTCGAGAAGGTGTGAAAGCTTTTCAAGGGTTGGTTGGTTTTTATGGCACAAGGGCCAGTCTGGCCAAGCTGCACCAAGCAATGTTTGTCCTTCAAGTAAATGGACAGATACACACAAGGAAAGTTTAAACTAACACAGAAGAGAGAAATACATCCAGGGTAGTTACTGAAATCGAACCTGCACTGCCTACAACATGCAGGCTGCTAGGGCAGTAGGCAAACCCACGATCCACAGTGCGCCAGCTCATGGAGGAATTGAGCTGCCATAAGCAAAAACAGGTATGGTGATTGCCATAGATGGTTTGTCCCTTGCCAACATTTGACACTCGCACTCAATGCACCAAAGACGTTAATTATAGAAACGATTTGTCACCTAAGGAATACTCATTCAAAACCATGTGACTCGCCAGAGTCAGACTACAGGAAAGATAAACCAAATGGTGCTTGAGACCTACTGATAAAATACAAATACTAACTTTCGTCATAGACAGGGTTGTGCGCCACAAAAAGGCTATTTTATAAATAAATTACTGAACTAGAAATTGGATTCCACACTGAGCTTTATTTGTTTACTGTTTCCATCTATTTTTTGTACTTTAGAAGATATCTTAATTGAAATAAGTAAAGTGTAGTGAAAACTAAATAAAAATTTGTTAAGTTACTTCAAAATGAATAACTGAAAACAATAAATGATTACAACAATTTTTGTAAACTCATAAATTTTACCATATTTTGGACAGAAATAAAAAAATGTCACTCTTTTTCCTATTAGGTTCAGTGATATAAGTGGCAAAGTGTGTTTAGTTTTTATAACTCTCCAATATCAGTCAGGTATCCCAAACATAGATGTTAATCATGTCAAAAGGCTTTCCCTCAAGACAATTTCCATACACCATATCAGAAGCTTAAGAGTTACATCAATAAAAATAACTAAAAATCTATATACTTTCAGAAAATTTTCTTCTCTGGCTCTTTCTTTCAAGATAAAAATGAATCACTTTACTGTTATGAAAAATATTTTTTAAAAAGTACCTCAGATTCAGGCATGGTGCATTTTCGGTGTATTTTTAGTCTATTTTTACATTGAGTTTGCTTTAGCAAAATTTTCAAAATATCCTATTCTAATAGGAAAACAAACAGCTTTGATATGCTTCTAAACATTTACAAAGGAAATGCAAAAACTTATATAAATTCAATTTAATGCTTGAATAAACAGAAATTAATGACAGGTATGAAAAGGAATGGAATCAATTGATTTTTATTTTCAGAGGCTATTAGTTTACAAGAAACCTAGAAAAATTATGAAAAAGTAAATGGTTCAGTTTATGTATTCAATATTGCATGATACACTAGTATTGGAATATCAATTATGGAAAAATTGGGAAATTATGGGAAAAAATTTCCCTAATTCTATACCTCCTTTACAAGGTCAAGTGAGAGATTAAAACTTACCAAGAAGAGCAGGCAATTTCAGAAAGCAGATAATCTTCCCTCCAACGACAGAAACAAATCCTAAGAAAAGTATGGCAAACATTTCTGTTCCTGGTACAACATCTTTATGCAACATACCATACAAGAAAAGGCAGAAGAAAATGAGGCACAGACATTGGGTCAAAAATAAATTGAATTCCTTCTTAGTTGGCAGATGCTTGAACAAGCGATGATACCATTTTTTCACTGTTTTCTTCGGGCTTTCTCTTTCTGTAGAACAAAAACAATAAGAGACAATTGTTATACATTAATTGTTACTGGATTTCATGTTGTCATGTCTACTTCTTGTAAAGACGGTGAAATACAAATAGCATGGATCAAAAAGTTAACAGTTAAATCCATAAAAAAGCCTCAGATTGAAAAAATTACTTATTTAAAATATCCTCCTGTAAATGATACTGCTTGAAAAAAGATGTTTTTCTAACATCTCATTTGTATTAGAGCTGTATAAAGAAGCTACCAGGAACAAAATTAAGTTTATTTAAGATGGTAATTGTTTTTGTTTATCTAGCTTCTCAGAGGACAGGTTTCAATGCATTTCAGCAATTCAAATGCAAATTTTATCAACATGTATAGAATTCATGAGTGTTTGGGATGGTATTCAAAGCTAGTACACATAAAAATATACAGAAAATAGTGAGTAATTTTAAAACTGAAGAAACATACAGTATGAAAGAATGTTGGCATGTCCTCCATTATCCATGCCAAAATTACGGATTATGTATCTACAATTGATTTATGTTCCCAGAACGATAGTTTTATTGCAGAAGGATCCACTGTATAGTTCAAATAAAAAAAGTATAATCAGTTAAGTTGACCTTTTTTTTTAAGTATAGGTCTGAACATTCATGATTTTGATTAGAATAAATTGTTTATTGGTACAGAATTTATGCCATAAAAGCAAAAAAATTCCAAAATGTTAGGAGTCTCAAAACAAAATACATAGGTGCAAAGTATGACTAAAGAGTGCTAATTTTAAACCTTGCATGATCCTTTTTTTCGGTGACTTTTTATAAACGATGACAAAAATATCCCATAAAGAGCATGTGTTCACTTTTTTACATAAAATATTTGAAAATGAACTCTTTAAATGTTTTAAGCATTAATTGAGGTCTTTTGAAGAGATACAATTTAAATACCTGTGCGCAGTGCTTTTTTTATCATCGAACACATCAGAATAGTTTTCCAGCACCTTTTTTCGAGATTTTTCAAGTTTTAAAAGTAACTTTTGAAAATTTGATGTTTAGTTTACATGGACTTGAATTGCCCTGTCGAGCATAGCAGGTTCAACTTCTTTACAAACCCTTAACTTCTTTAATTTTAAAATTCCCCTCTTTACTAGATCATCCAGACCTTGATGTGTACACGGACGGCTCGGGTATTGACGGTAATATCGGAACCTCCGTGTGCATATTCGAGGATACAAAATTAACCAACTTTTTTATTTCTTTTCCTACAACTTTTTAAAAAGTTCTTTGTTATAAACTTCACAATAAAAATTCCATCTTTGAAGCTGAACTAACCACAATCTACAAAGCGATAATCTGGGCCATCCAAAATAATAAAAGAATTAACATTTTCAGTGACAGCCTTAGTTCGATCCAGACCTTACAATCATCATCAATAAAATCTAATTACTTAAATAAAATTAAATCTGAAATCTCACAATATATTAATAATTTTGGCCTCAGCTGGGTCAAGGCACACATAGAGCTGACTGGAAACGAGCTGGCTGATCACTTTGCAAAACTTGCCTCCTGATGTAGTGAGGAATTGGAAGTTCCTGCCCCATATTCTTTTTTTAAAAGAAATTTATTTCTCTTTACCATCAACAAATGGCAGAAACACTATGAGCTGTCCAATAAATGTCAGCGTTTAAGATCCTTTTTGCCTATGGTTAGCACCAAACTCCTCATCTCAAACAGAAACAGAAACTGATTTCTAACTGGCCATGGCCCTTTCATGGCATATCTCCATAGATTTAAAGTCAAATCCTCCAACTTCCATAGATTTAAAGTCAAATTCCCTGTTCTTGTGGAGAGGTGGGGGATGCTGACCATTACCTCTTTGACTGTCCTCTTACTAAAGATTATCATCTTTCCCGGCCAACTGATCATAGCAAATCATGTTGGCTGGAAGCTGTACTCAAAAATAAAATCTCACAGTACAGAATCAAAATGTGCATGAGAGGTGGCGGACTTTGGACCTTTTGGATTTACATTGTATCTATTATATCTCTTTATTAAAATCTTTCATGTTACTTCGTAAAAATATCTATTATTGTATAGAATATTGTTCTATTAAATCTCCCCTTTTGTATACTTATTCTGTACATATCAAAATTTCTCATTGTAAATTGTTATGTTAAAGTGCTTATAGTTCTGTTTTTCTTTCATTTACATATCAAAATTCTGACTGCAACTGTATTTGTTTCCTACTATTTTGATGTTCTTTACCATATTGTTCAATTGCTGTAAACATTAATGTAAAATTGTGTAACCTTCACGTATGTTTAAATTTCAATAAATGCTGCATGTGCCCACTTGGGGGGAGTAACGGTGGAGCTTACCCTGTCTGGGTCTGGGTTTCTCATTCAGCCTTTTGGTGCTGATGAAGTCTTTACCCACCTCTTCATGTACATGCTCTACACCGCTTGGTGAGTATAAGAGGTGAGGGTCCGGAGCATAGCAGGTTGGCGGCAAAATTATTAAAACAGTGCATGCAGGCTGCTTGTGTGTCGAGTCCGATGAATGTACTTCGTCCGCGCTGGTTGTGATGGCACTTCTCGGCATGTGATTGATCGTGTGGCTGTGCACTGAGTGCTTACTGCAGGCCGACAGTTATGTTTCATTGAAAATCTTTTTTTAATTTTTAGTGTAAAAGTGGGACCTTAAATTTTAAAATGAACAAAATTAATAATTACTTCTCAACCAAATCCTGCTAATAAAAAGACCAGAATATTAACAGACACAATCACAGAACACACAAAAATAACACCTATTGATATTTCTGAATCTGATCTTGAGAAGCAAAACGAAACTACAAATGACTGGCCAGACTGCTGGATTTTTGCTTGAAAAATGAATGACTGAGTTTGCAAAATGAAACTTGGCTGTATGCCTCATAGAAAAGTTGGAACTTATGGAGTTGAAATGAAAATAGGAAGGAAACTTTTAAAAGAATGGACCAACAATGAGATAACCTATTCTGGCGAAAATTGGAAGCAACAATTGAGTTCACTTTGAAAAAATTTTGATCAGAGAATCTGCTGCACATAAAGCAGCATTAAAAATAGTTGCTAAAATTGAAAAAATGACTCTGGAATGTTTTTTAACATCATTATCTCACGAAAAAATAACTGCAAAAAATTTTTCAATTGCATAAAGTAGCAAAGGAAAATCAATCGTTCCATCATTTTGAAACTGAAATTGATCTGCAAGAATGAACAGTTTAAATGTGACGTATTCTTCATTCTACAAATGGTATTACAATGTATTAACATTGTTAATCATACATGTGAAGAAATGAGGAAAACTGGTTGAAGAAATTGTTCAATCCAATAATAAAATTTCATTGATAATTGAAGAATCAACCACAATAAGCAAAAAACTACCCTCATAGTATATGTTCGATGCAGTATCAAAGGTGCTGGAATGAATTCACTGATAAATTTGTTTTGGACTTGGTAGAACTTAAATAAGTAACTGCAGAAGGAATATTTGATTCCTTACTCCAATGTCTTCACTCTTATAGGATGACAGATTACTTTTTAAATATTTCATTTCTCTGACGTGCAACGGCGCTGCTGTGATGCTAGGGTGTAAAAGAGGAGTGAAAAAATTGCAGTCAGAATGTTTTCCTTCTATTATAGTTTGGCATTGTGCTAATTGCAGACTAGAATTATCAGTAGGTGATGCTGTCAAGGAAACTTCAGGAATAAATAGATTCAAATCATTTATTGATTAACTTTACGTCATATACCATGCTTCAGCAAAGAATAGTAGAGTTGCATTTATGTGTAGAATTATTGGGGGATGAGCTGCTGAAAATTGGAAGAATTTTAAGTATCCGATGGGTGTCATCTAGTTTGCGTACAGTTTGGGCTATGTAGAATAATTTTGAATCCCTTGTGTATCATTTTGAAGAAGCAATGCATGATCCTACAAGAGATAAAATGATAAATGCACTTATGATGGCTTGAAAAGAAAAATCACATCTACAGAATTTTTATTGGACCTAGGATTGATGTGCGACGCTTACCAAAAATTATCAGAATTAAGTTTGGACCTACAAGACAGCAACATAGACCTGTACAAAGCAAATAAGAAAATAAAATACTGGTACAAGTTTTTAAAGAAAGACAGAACTTTGGGCCCTATTATAAATGTGCTGTTGCTGCTGTGTGTTATCTTCACTTTCATGGAGTTTTACTCCATGAAAAAGATTCAAGAAAGGATCCTCCCATTGACCCAAGTACATTTTATACAATATTGAAAGAGACAATCATAAAAAGATTTCTTGATAGCAAAGACGATGAGTTGGCATATTTGTCTCATGTACTTGATCAAAAACTTTGGCCTGAAGATGTAATACTCAACTGACATTTGGAGAAGTGGAAATTAGAAACTTGTCAATCAGACTGCAACTAAATGAAAGAGAAATGATTTGTTGATTCCGTGAATACATTCTCGAAAAGACATATCCAGAGAACTGTTGCATTTGATACTGACTCTGAATACCATTGTCATATCTTAAAGTGAATGTGAACACAGGTTTTCACAGATGAATCTAATTGCCACCCCAACAAGAGCTTCATTGAAGACTAAGACTATTTCAGCACTTTTGTTCATCAAACTTGTCGGGCTACCTCTGAGACTTTTCAACCCATCAAAGTACATTGATCTGTGGTTACTCAGAGGACGACATTCGGCCATAGATACTAACAAAAGCAAGGAAAGGAGTCAAGATTTGCCGGACGAGAATTGGACAAAACTTTGGAATTTACTATGAATATTTGCCTTAAATATAATAAATTAACTTTATGTTAACTTACATAATATTTTTAATAAAAGATTATCAAGATGTGAATTCCGGCACCTTTTTTCTTACGAAAAAGCACTGCCTGTGCAATGTAACAGACAGGCCCACTGGGAATTCAGGAAATTCTCAAGAAGCTGGTGCTTCAAGGAGGTGGAAGGCTTTTCAATAAAAGCAACTCAAAAATTGTCAGAAATACTGATCTTTGTCCGAGACACTTCAAATTTTATCTTTTGTTTATTTGTTGTATATATATTTATGGAACTGGCAACAGGTAATATTAATTCATTTTTGAAATGATGTGATTATTCAGTGTATAAGAATTCTTCTATCCTCCTCCAAACGTGTTGTAATGTTATGTAATATTTAAATGTGTAACTAAATCTGTTCGTTGAAATGTAGAAAGATTTTCTTTCCTTTAAACCATCAAAAATAATTCGACTTCAAACAAGGAGCATTATTTTTTATATATTAATTTAATACTTTACAATTAGAAAAACAGTCAAATGTTCTGAGTAAATAACCAAACAAACTCTGTCATATCTGACAACAGTGCATAGTTCTCTGTTGTACTCAGTAGCAATGTTGATCATGGTTGAATTGAATGGTCAACATAACAAGAAGTCTAGAAGCAAAAAAAAAGGTTTGGTTTGTCACTATGGTCAATTTTTGTTACATGAGGGCTAATTAGGCTGCCAGAAAAAAGAATACACAATAGTGATATGCAAAACTAAGAATTGTAGAAATGTGACTCCTTTTATCTAGTCATTGCATTATGTTAGTTCCTGTCTGCCCACCACTTTAATAAAATTTTAATAAATTAAAAATTTAAATAACCTATGAATATATTTAATTTTGGTCAATCATAAATTATTATTCATAACCTATAAACATAAATTAAGTGTTGAGACAAGGAAGGCTATGATGTAAGACAAAATTGTGTTATGGGCTGAGAAATTACTTGATACGGTGTTTAAAGATCAAAATTTGCTTTGTAATATTATTTCTTCAGAGAAATATTCATGGTACAATCATGGTGAAATATAGACCCCATCGAAGGAAACCTAAATTTTTGTATGGGTTCTGTCTGTGAGATCACCAACCCTACCTGAAACTGAAAGGCTATAGTGGGATGTAGGGAGAGTACTCGAGGCAGGGTGAACATGCTGTCCCCTTCTCTGCCAAGTTATCCTGACATTTTTGTGTTTCAGGTAAATACTAATTGTGCTTGTCAGGTAATTGTTATGTCCTTGTCTACTGTGAAAATAAATGTGTTCCTCCATAAGAAACTCTTGTCAATCTGTCACTGCAATTCATAACAAACCAAAAATAATCCATTACTGTCACCAAAGAATAATAGTAAGTTCCAGCATGCTTAAGTAATGAAACTTTTTTATCATCTTACTTTCATTAATACAGAATATTACATAATCCTGTCTCTTTTCGCCATTCCAACATCTCATTTTTGTATCAAGGAAATATGGTCAGCCTATAACAACAATAAAAGTGTTGATCTTTTTCTGCTTTCATCCCAATACTCTTCCCCAATCCCTCTTTTTTCTCCATTCACAGTATTTTTTTTTACTAGACGTTGCCTTGTGTTTGGCAAGTTTGGTTATTTAAACCCAAAACTAACCATAAAGGTGTTAATTCCTAGAATTCCTGTTACCAAATTTATGACTTTATTTATACCCACAAAATTGTTTATAATCGCATAGTTTATTCCCAAGTTCTTCCATCTTGAGGTAGTAAATGGGTATATTTCCTGGTCTGATCATCTGACCCAGTTTATTGTTACATGTGTGTCAATATCTCCCCTTACAGTGTTTAACATACAATAGTTTGAAATACTAACATTGTATCATGAATCATTCATCACAGTATCAATTTACCTCTACTAATGCTTAGTGGTATGTTAAAAAACAAAATACAAATAAAAATATTACCAATGCGATCTAACTTAAGTCTTCTTATATCACAGCTAGATACAGCTGCTATCTCCATACCTTTTTAACTGAAATACACGAAAAAAAAAGCATTTTAATTGCCACAAAATGTAAACAAATATTTTTTCATGATATATCCATAAGTACTGAGCTGATAAAATAATTGCGGGTTTACAGGAATTCAATAACATTAAATTACATTATTTTTACATCCATGCCATCCACACTTCATTTAGGCACAAAATATGAAGTGGAAATTTTCTTGCACCATTTCATATATACAGGGTGTTATCAAAATAATGGAAACACACTGGATTTATAAGGAATCCTTTAATAATATGGCGTAGGACCGCCTTTGGCATGTAATACAGCTTGGATTCGCCTGGGAATCGAATCATACAAGTGCTGAATAGTGTTTAGAGGAATATTGTACCATTCTTCATGGAGATATTGTAAAAGTTCCGGGAGAGATGTCGGTGGAGGATATCGATTCCGGATTGAACGCTCTAAAATAGACCATAACAATTCGATTATATTGAAGTCAGGGGACTGTGCTGGCCAAGGTAGATGTTTCAGTTCATCCTCGTGTTCATCAAACCATGATTGGACTAGTCCCGCTGCATGAATAGGAGCATTATCATCCTGGAAAATTCCATCTCCTGCAGGAAACAAAGTTTGCATCATAGGATGGACCTGGTCAGCTAAAACTTCTCTATACTTCTCCCCAGTGATCCTTCCTTTCAGGGTTACGATTGGGCCAGCAGAAAACCACGACATGGCTGCCCATACCATGACAGATCCACCTCCATGCTTGACAGTTGGAAGGAGACAATCACGATCATACGCTTGTGCAGGTGTACTCCAAACATGCACCCGTCCTGTTGTGGGGAAAAGTGTGAAAGATGATTCGTCTGACCATATCAATCGACCAGGTTTTGTGGTTGTGGCACCACTGTAGACGACGTTTGGCATTAACGTCGTCTACAGTGACAAGTGCCTTGGGAATTGCTACTCTGCCGTAAATGTTCTGTTTATGAAGGTGCCTCCTAACTGTAATTATTGACACTGGAGAATCCAGATGCTGATTGAGCTCTGCGGTCAATTTGGCTGCAGTTGTTTTCTTTTTAGACATTACAATCCG
Organism: Meta bourneti; assembly: GCA_933210815.1. Lineage (NCBI taxonomy): Eukaryota > Metazoa > Arthropoda > Arachnida > Araneae > Tetragnathidae > Meta > Meta bourneti. Next base: position 94,182,036 of record OW119922.1, read on the forward strand.
CTTCAATACCCGTCGGTCTCTTTCACTCAGCTTCTCCTTCCGTCCACTATTTTGCTTTGCCGAGCTTGTCTTGCCGAGCTGTGTGTACGTTGTCATGACTTTAGACACCGTACCTCTAGAAACGCCTAAAAGCTGGGATGTTTCGGTCACAGTTGCTCCAACTAGTCGGGCTCCTACAATTTGGCCTCTTTGAAAGTCTGCGAGATCTGATATTTTACGCTTTTGACAAAAATCCACGACGTATACAACTTCACTAAAGCTACCTCATACTACCATGATATATAGTACTTTTTATATTAAAAAAAACTGGTAGCTAGGATTATATTTTAATGCTTACGAAGCGCATTCTTAAATGTCACTATGGTAAAGATGTAGAATCCGAGACATGTTTGTCGGCAAGCAATTTTTGTTGCCAAATCAAGATGGCGTCCTTAAGCCAGTATGTTCGTTTAAAAAAAAAACGTTGACTTTCCTAAGCGAAACACCTTTTGCATAGGGTTGCCATAAAGCTTAATCAAAACAACAAGGTTACCATGTTTGGCGATAAATCGCCACGGTCTCGGATTCGACATCTCACCCGTCACTTTTATTCACAGGTGTTTCCATTATTTTGATAACCACTTGTATAATTTAGCATTATAGTTAAGTTAGCACTAAAAATAGAGCACATTACAATTAAAAATTATTTTTAAACAAAATTAAGTTAAAGATGTTCATTGAACAAGAGAAAATATCTCCCTTCTTATTGAAACTTTATGTCCAAGACAATCCTGAATTTCAACTTATATATATTGGTCTAGGGGCCAAACGAATAGCATTAGTCAACTGTTTGAACTTACTTAAATGAAGTTCTTATAAAAATGCTCTAAAATAAAATTACTTAGATTTAGTTTCTGGTAATAAATCAATATATTCAAGACGAATACAGGGACATTATATGCTGGATCTACCACATCTGCAATACATTAAGTTCTGATTTGTATCGTACATCTACACCATAACTCCATTATCCTGTTGTATTCACAAATCCAATACATACAAGATTAGTTTGAATGAATGAGCCAGCTAAAGCATGTATTTTTGTTTACATAATACAATAAATCATAATTTAGAAATGAGAAACATACTTAATCTTGGTTTGCTATGAGAGCATCAGAAACTAATTTCTTTTTTATTTTAATTAGAATGAGCATTTTCAAAACAAATAAATTTTTAAAGGAACTACCTTTGTGGTCCTTTTCATGCAATTAAATATGTAAGAACAGTGCACTGAAAATTTTAATAACAGTAATCGACCAAATTGACAAAATTAAAATGAATTACTTAAAAGCATTTATTTCAATGATATAACGAAACCTTTCTTAAAAATGTTCAAATTTTTGAAATATAGTAGAACGATTTTCAAGAACTCAGAAACAGAATACCTTTTCATAAATTTCATTTAAAAAAATAACTATGTCAATCCTTGAAACGTGGAAAATATATAAATGCTTATTTACGAAAAGGATTGATGGAAGTTGAATGAAGAATGAACCTAGAATGATTGAAAAGAACCAATAGTGCTCGTATCAAAAGTTAATAGATAAAATGTAATGTAAGCTTAATAAATAAACACAACAAACAATGACACAGAACACGGATATCAAAAGTTAATAAATAAAATGTTATGTAAACACAAACACAACTTACGATGAATGCCACAGTACACGGAACCTGATCTAACAAAACTCACAAAGATGAAAAGATAACTAAAAACTTTCTCTAATATATCAGATTAAGCCATTACAAAACGTATTTCATCCGAGTAAATGTTTCAAAATGCATTTGATACATGGCATCGTCCGCAATTCTGGAAACAAACTGCGCCCGTCTGGGTTGGTAAATACAAAATTTCTGATTTCCCCAAGAACCTCTCACAACCTTTTCTCTCAAGCTCATTCTGCACTCTTGGATACAATAACGGATGTTTAGAAATTCATCCTCATCTTTCATTCATTAGAATATTATCCTTTACGATACGAAAACCTGTCGCCTCGATACTTCATCGATAGTTTGCCACCGGAAGTAGGAAAGATTTATCGGTTTTGATTTATCGCTGGACTATTTGTTACCTTTTGCAATTGTATATTTAGAGAAAATGTCAAAAGGGTTAGGGGATACTCACAAGTATATCGTCACTGGTTAAAATTTGTGTAATATAGTTGTCCTAATACCTTTAATGTGGAAGTTTGGAAAGTGGGGTGCCAGCTCAGGTGTTGCCTCGTCATCTGACCGTGGTTCAAAATTACATGGCGTTGTCCTCGGATCTTTCCCTTTGGGATTGATCCCGGAGCGTCACCAATAGCCCGTTGTGTTGCTCCAGTGTGACGTTAATTGAAAATACCAATACCTAATACCTTTAATTCAATATATTATATATTTTTCCTTAACTGTGTGAAACTGTGTATCTTAAAGATTTAACAGCAGAAAATAATTCAACTTCCTTTTTCAAACTTAATGAGGTTAACACGAGTTGGAATAAATTGAAAAATAAATGCACAAGTTAAGAAATGACTGCCTCAATAAATATTTTACTGATGCATAAAATAAAAATAGTGAAATCGGATAAAGTTGTGTGCTCAAATCAAGTCCGGGTCACCACTGAAAACATTCATTTATATTATGGATACATAATTGCATATGTTTTTGTAAACGCAAATTTATTTTAGGACAATTACGCATAGAAGTATTATTAACGTGGAAAGTTATACATATAATGTTTACAAGATGGAAGGTAACTTTTTAAACCACGTACTTAAAGTTGTTAGCTATTTTACCCAATTTTAGATTTTTGGTTCAAAAACTAAATAAGTTACACCTGTGTGTCTATATTTGTATTTTAAATTTATCAAAGTGTTCAAGTAAATAACTCTTGACAAATTTTATAATTTTAAGTGTGTGCAAATGTTCTGTGCTGGATTTTTGATATTAAATTTGTATTAATTGTGTGTGAAATCAATATTTTATAAATACGAAAGATAAATAAGAAACAGTAAACTTATAAAATTTATTATCACATTCATCACATTTTAAATCCACTGAATAAAACTCATAGAAACATGTAGCCATTTACTAGCCATCTTCTTTCTTCATCTTTAGAAAAACTAATAAATGGAACAAAATAATAATTTTAAATACATAAGAACTGAATAAATGAATTTTTAGCATGTACACGTCTCTACAAGTTCTTATTAGGAGTAAATATAAATTGTCTTACTTATAGTTCTAAAAATCATAAATACAAAATTATTTTTATTGTTTTAAGGAATGGAATCTTAAAAGTTTAAGTTATCACAGATTTAACGCTTTTAAAAAATAATATTTCAACTTAAAAAATTGTGGAAGATAAATGTTTCGCTCTATTGAGGAGCATGTTTTGTGTACATAAATTTTCACAAATATACTTAATTCCTTAAAATACTCTATTTAGAGAGAAAAAATCAAAAAGTGTCCCCTTTTCAAGTAGAAAACAAAAGAGTGAACGATTTCTTTTCGCTGTGGAATGTGTTTTTATCACCACCACGTTTTTTTATCGAGTTAAAGAGCGATATATACATTGAAATGCTTACAAATATTGTTAGAAATAATCTAATTTTAGTATGATATATCTCAAGATTAAAAAAGTATAAGGAAGAAAGATAAAGCTGACTTAAAAGTGGAAAATAATTAAATTTTAATGTTAGGTTTATTTAAGTCTGGTTGAATACGTAATGGTTTGTAGAATTCCGTTTCACAAAAATAAATGAAGTATACAAAACAAAACATTTTTAGGTACGGTGTGTAACTTCTTTAAAATGACCGGTAAAGTTTAAAAAAGTATATTTTAAAATAAGATAGGTTACGTTAAATTAAAACGTACAAGATATTTCTAAATCGATTTCTGAAGTAGTCACCTTAGAAAAAAAATTTGTAGTCTTACAGAGGAGTGTGATGAATATGAAATGGAAATATTATGTATATATATTTGCGTAAAAGTAAATTGTAAAAGCTATGAAAAAGTTAACCGTCGTGTACAAAGGGGGCTGGTGCACGTTAAATCTGTCGTGGCCTCAAATGTCCTCACGTTGGCGTGGTGTGGAAGTTTGGAGAGTGGGGTGCCAGCTCAGGTGTTGCCTCGTCATCTGACCGTGGTTCAAAATTACGTGGTGTTGTACTCGGATTTTTCCCTTTGGGATTGATCCCGGACCGTCACCAATAGCCCGTTGTGTAGCTCCAGTGTGACGTTAATTGAAATACCCCCCCTTGCACTTAAATGATTGCATTTTTCTATGAAAGAAGGGATTAGTCTAATCCAGTGATTCTCAACCTTTTTTGTCGCTGCACACTTTTAACGATTTCAAAATTTGGCGGCACACAAAGAAAAAGATAAGTTTAAAAGTTGTTTACTTACCTATAATACACTGTGTAAAATAGTTTATGATAATAATTGTGAATGTAAAATAAAATAATATAATATGTACTACAAAAACAACAGTACGCTTATTAAGGGATTAATTACAAGGTAATAAGAATACTTTTAATGAGAAATTTGAGCTTGATGTTTTTTGATAATTTCATTTATATTTGGTCGTAAAAATGACAATGCTACTCTCATATCGTCTTCTACATTTAACAGTCGATCTTTTTTTCGTTTTTATGTTGGTTAATACTAAAAATCCGAATTCACACAAATAAGATGTAGAAAATTGTAATAATATTTTTAAAGCTTTTTTGGCTTATTAAAACGCAAAGCTGAAACTTCTGATTCAAAACAATATACGTACTTTAACATGTTTATTTAACATCAACTATCTACACATGACCTATTATAAGGCGGTCTGCCTACAAAATGGATTATGGCTATTGTTAGGGGCCAGACCCTTCAAAAGGAGAACCAGATCGTTCTCAACCGATTACAAAGAACGTATTACGTCGAACGCCTGCCACGCATTAAAGACACATAATTAACCAGAATCCTTTGCGTGGAGGATTACACAACAGCGCCATCTGGTGTGACCACTCACTTTTCAACACTCCCCACCTGTGAACTTGTACAATAGTTCTCACAAAAATTAGTAAATATTCAAAGACAACATTTAAGTACGGAAATTACATAATAGTATAATGTAATGAAATTAAACAATACCAAATACAATACAAATTTTAAAAAATCGCAAGTTAACACTGTTTAACTAATAAATTTTAAAAAAAGAACATTTTCAAATAGTTCACATATACAAAATATATCCAGTAATAAGTAAAGTAAATAACAGTTCAATTAATTATCATGCACTTCCAGATTGTATAAAAGCTGGACAGGTCTTCTCAGCTGACCTGTGGCCGTCTGAATGAGACAGGAACGAATTTTTCCATCTCTCCCTGGAAATATGTTCACAATCTTTCCCAGTCTCCACATGTTGCGAGGGTATTTGTCCTCGTGAATCAATACCACATCATTCACCTGGAAATTACCTGAAACTTTGATAGGAGAACATAAATTAAATGATCTTAATGCCAGTAGGTAATTTTTCTTCCATCGCTTCCAAAAATGAGTTAACGAAGTTTGCTGATGTTTATACCTTTTGACAATGGAACTTTTAGAACCTGTCAGGTCCGTGTTAGATATTTTAGAGACAGGAAGAGAAGACAAACGCTTTCCCAGCAAAAAATGTGCAGGAGTAAGTGGTGAGGGATCATCATATATGTACGTTATAGGCCTCGAATTAATCATAGCCTCAATTTCTACAAAGACTGTTTCTAATTCATTTAAAGTTAACGAAGATTTTCCCACAATTTTCCTTAAACAAGTTTTGATTGTACGAAAGTGCCTCTCCCAGAACCCTCCCCACCATGCTCCCTTCTCAACAATATATTTCCATTGTATTCCATTGGAGGAAAACAAATCATGTACAGCTTTGTCCTTGATGCAAGTCCATATTTTTTTTAATTCCAGTTCTGCTCTTTTAAAAGTTTTAGCATTGTCCGAGTATATCGTTCCACAAAGTCCTCGCCGTGAGATAAATCTGCGGAAAGCAAGTAGAAAGTTTTCTGTGCTTAAGGAGGGGACAAGTTCAAGATGCAATGCTCTCGTTGTTGCACAAGTGAACAGGAGCAAATAGTGTTTCTCAGTACTTCCTTTAGTGTAGAAAGGTCCTGTAAAGTCCAAACCGGTCACAGAGAACGGAGCAGTCTCTATCACCCTGTCCGGAGGCAAAGGAGCAATTTCCTGTGCCCCTGGTCGCACTTTGTACCGTTTACACACATTGCATTTGGCTAATACGGATTTGACCAATTGTCGACCTTTAATGATCCAAAAGCACTCTCTCGTTTGGGCAAGAGTAGCATCTACTCCCGCATGGAGAACTTTGTCATGAGAGTCCCAAATGACAAGTTCAGAAAACAGTTCCTTGTAGGGCAACAACAAGGGATGTTTTTCACCAAAATTTAATTCAGAAAAATGAAGACGACCCTTCAATCTTAATAAGCCGTGCTCATCAAGTTCTGGGTTTAATTGATCGATTTTCGAATTTTTATCTAACAACTTTCTGTTAGAAAGGGCCAAAATTTCAGTTCCAAAATGTTTTTTCTGAACAAATTTAATCCAATGTGTTTTTGCAGAAGATATTTCATTAGCGGACAAAGGGCCGTTAAGTTTTTCCGCATTGGATTTGGTGTTTTTAATGAATCTCAAAACATATGCAGTGATGCGATATACTTTGTTCAACTTACTAAATTTTGTCATGTCCAATAAAGGAGCACAAGAATGATCGACAGAGAGAAGAGAACTAACCGATTTTTGTTTTCTCTCTACCATTAGATTCTCCTCATCAATTGGTTTCTCACTATTTATAGGTCAAGAATCCTCGGGCTCAATAAGCCAACTTGGACCATGTAGCCAAAGAGAATTAGTAACAACTTTGTGGGCACTCTCCCCTCGAGTTAAAAGGTCTGCAGGATTTTGCATTCCACTGCAATAACGAAAATTCTCAGGATCAGCGAGAGATTGAATGTCTGACACCCTGTTAGCCACGAATGGCTTCCAATCTCTAGCGGAACCCTTGATCCACCAAAGAGTTATATCACTGTCACTCCATAAATACAGACGTTGACATAGTTCAGGAAACAAATTTGTCAAATACTTTGCAAGTCTAGCTGCCAATAAAGCAGCAGTCAACTCCAAACGCGGTACAGGTAACAACTTCAGTGGTGCCACGCGACTTTTCGCAGTGACAAAACTGGTTTGATATTTTCCATGGGCATTCTTGTACCGGAAAAAACTGACTGCACCGAAACCTTTCGGACTTGCGTCTGCGAACACATGAAGACTAATTTCAGTTTTTTCGCAAGTTTCAAAATATTTTCGAGGGATTTCAAAGTCTCGAAGTGAAGTTAGTTCAGCACACCACTTAGTGAATTCTTTAGCAATTTCTTGACTGAGATGTGTATCCCAATCGATTCCAAGAGCCCATATAGACTGCAATAATATCTTCATTTTCATTAAGATAGGTTGGACAATTCCCGTGGGGTCATACACCGAAGCAACAGCTTTCAAAATTATTCTCTTTGTGATTTCAGTATCACCAAATTTTAACAAGTTGAAATCGGGAATGTTGATTCTTATCATGTCCATACTGGGGGACCAGATCAGACCCAAACATTTAGTCTCGTCCGAAGATCCCACATTATGAATAAAACCCCTTTCATTCCATAAAGAATGAAGTTCACACGAATTTGACTTTAATTTTCTCAAATGAAAACCACCCTCATTGAATATATTAATTGCACTGGTGGATAACCGGTATGCATCTTCGATCGTGTCTGCGCCATAATACAGGTCATCTACATACAATGAAGTATTTAACATCTCAAAACTGTCTGGATCACTCGTTTCATACTTTTTCAAGTGATATTTTATTACTAGTGCTAGAATCGCAGGTGAACATCTTAACCCAAACGGAAGACGTTTAAAATTAAAAACTTTAAAATATCTTTTATCGCCAAATCAAAGAAATTTCAAGTATTCCCTATCCTTTTCCAAAATTCCCACTGTGACATCTTAGCGCCTAAGAGTCTAGAATGGCCGGCTGCAGACCCGGAAGTTTCCTGTTAAAAAGTCCTTCAATACTGCGCTTGCGCATGTGAGGAGAATGAGAAACAGTTAGCTCACGGACTCCGTCTAGATGAGACGTCTTCGTAGCAATTCGTAAATTTTAATATGAAAATAAGCATTTTTGTTTCGCGCGTCCATTGTAAACCCATTGTTTTGTCCGTGTTAAAATAAATGTTATTTTTTAATGTCCAACAAAAGTTCGGATTAATTCGTCACAGACTAGAGTTTTGGTGTCATGGAAGTCGGATGGAAGCAAGAAAGCAGGAAATGCAGTTAGGCCCACCCTTGTATTAAATTAAATTTATTGAGGTTCTGGCTTACCGAAATTAGTGAGGCAAAGAGCCTAAATAGTTTTGGTTAAAAAAAACAAACAAAAAGAAATGACTACATATCCAATTTTATTTTGTGGTTATTTAAATTTTGTCTTTATGAAAGTTAATAGAAGTTGATGATAAAGTGAATTTGCATGTTCTACTAAGTAGATATTATCAAGTTGATAAAGTCACGGCCAAAAAGTGCCAAATCGAAAGTGAACGAAAATTTAAATTTCGTTTTGATTTTACTGAAATTTTGTGTTGTGCATTTAATGATTTGAAAAGAATCAGATAATTTGAATTACATATGGTAATTACGCATTAGTAAAAGAAAAATAATATTTAATTGCAACTATTTATATTGCATCTTGTGTATTGTATATGCTACGATATAGTTTAAGATTCTGTTATTATATTTGAGAATTGTGTTTGATATTAAATCTTATCTAGTATTTGAAGCATATTTGGAATTGAGTATATTTTGTGAATCATATAGTTATTAGAAAATATTGGTAACTATATTTATGATAACAAAATTGGATTGTTTACTAATAAGTTATTCATCGATCATGGCTTTTCTTTCTCGTGGGAGAAAAGAAGACCTCCTCGAACTCGCAGATGAACTTTGTGAAAAAGTATCGCATAATTGTAAACTGGTTGAGATAAGGAAAATAATCCTAAACAGTGAAAACTATGAAGAAGAGGAAGTTAAAATTTCTTTAACTCGTATTATGGAAGATAGGATAAAGAGAGAGAAAGAAGCAAAAGAAGAAATTGCCAGACAAGAAGCAAAAGAAGAAATTGCCAGACAAGAAGCAAAAGAAAAAATTGCCAGACGAGAAGCAAAAGAAAAAATTGCCAGACGAGAAGCAAAAGAAAAAATTGCCAGACGAGAAGCAAAAGAAAAAATTGCCAGACGAGAAGCAAAAGAAAAAATTGCCAGACGAGAAGCAAAAGAAAAAATTGCCAGACGAGAAGCAAAGGAAAAAATTGCCAGACGAGAAGCAAAAGAAAAGGAAGAAATTGCCAGACAGGAAGCAAAAGAAGAATTTGCCAAAGAGAAAGAAAGGGAAGAACGTAATATTCGAATGGAAGAAATAGCTTTAGAGAAGAAAAAGCTAGAAATGCAAGCTGCAAGTGAGCTAGGACTATCTAATAGAGAACGGATGCCAAATCATAAAATTGAGCTCATCAAAATTACCCCGAAATTTGAGGAAAAGAAAGATGAAATGGGTCTATATTTAATAAATTTTGAAAGAAGAGCTGAGATGGCAGGTGTGCCTAAAGAAGATTGGGTGCCGTATTTACTAGGCGTATTGCCTTCGGAAATTTCGAGCATGATGGCTAGAGAATCGCCTGAAGATGCAAAGAATTACGATTATGTGAAAGATATTATTCTTCAGAGGTATAAAATGAGTTCTGAGAAATTGAAGCAGATGTTTTACCGTCATCAAAAAGTCCCGGATAAAACATGGAGGAGTTACGCTCATGAACTTACAAGCTACTATGATGAATGGGTTTCTGATTTGGAAATCAAAACTTTTAAAGAACTCAGAGACTTGCATATCACTGAGCAAAATTTTGATTATACTATGTTAAAATTATGATACGTTTTTTTAATTTAGAGTAGGCGGTACAGCCAGGATCTTTAGGGTGTATGGTCTACTTGCATATTGCTTTGGGCATGAGTTGTTGCCTTCGCGAAAATTTTGTTGCTGCTGTTTTGTATCTTTTTTGCAGGTGTCTGTCTCTGCAGAAAAAGAATCTTGAGGAGGGAGGAAATAGATTGTGACATCTTAGCGCCTAAGAGTCTAGAATGGCCGGCTGCAGACCCGGAAGTTTCCTGTTAAAAAGTCCTTCAATACTGCGCTTGCGCATGTGAGGAGAATGAGAAACAGTTAGCTCACGGACTCCGTCTAGATGAGACGTCTTCGTAGCAATTCGTAAATTTTAATATGAAAATAAGCATTTTTGTTTCGCGCGTCCATTGTAAACCCATTCTTTTGTCTGTGTTAAAATAAATGTTATTTTTTAATGTCCAACAAAAGTTCGGATTAATTCGTCACACCACATTTAAGAATGCTTTGGCTAAATCGCCACTGAAACATATTTCGAAATTTCAAAATTACATCCAAAACAACCGGATTTATATTTGATGGTCCAATATCAAGATGATCGTTAAGAGATTTCACGCCTTTGCCACTAGAACTAGAAAAATCATAAACAATCCGAAATTTACTTGTATCACTACGTTTAATTATTTCTCTATAAGGCGAAAAATACCCGGTATTCATAATTTCTTTTCCCGAAATTTCAATTATACTGTCGTTAATTTGTTCTTCAATGGTATTTTTATACTGGTCTAATATCTCGGGAGATCTGATTAATCGACGTTTTAAGCTCTCAAAGCTTCCTCAAAGTTAGTTTTTAACAAACACGGTTCATATTTCCATAAAAGGCGAACAGAATATCTTTTCCCGTCGAAGTTAATTGCGTTTTCAAAACTTTCTATCATCTGCTGTTCTGGTTCGGAAATCGTTTTGTTTTGTAAACCCATCCAGTCAAGAGACCATAAACTTCTCAAAGATTGACAAGATTCTTCATTAATGCAGCAAACAAAGCTAATTAATTCCGATTTCTTTGGTTCACTCAGACAGACATACTCCTTCCCACACAAAATGTATCCACAGATCGTCTTAATAGCAAACAAATGTGGCTCGATCCGCAACATTTCTCCTTCAACGAATGAGTAATAAAAATCAATACCTACTAATACTTGACAAGACAAATTGCTGTTTATATCAGCGATTTCTAAATTAAGACTACTCAACCTTTTCAGTGATGTTATATCGGGAGATGAAATCCTAGCATTGCTAATGAGATCCGAAACTAAAGCGGTGATTTTTATTTTTTCTTTACCTTTTTTATCCAAAAGGAATAATTCGACCACTGGGAATGATTTTGAAATAGGTTTTTCCGTTCCAAATGAAAAGACAGAGAGTTTTTCATATTTGAGAGGTTTTAAATCTAATTTTTTGACTAAATTTGCATGTACAAAAGTTCGCGTACTACCAGTGTCCAAACATATATTTATTAATTCACTTTTATCTCCCGCAGAAGCTACAACAGTACATGTTTGTAACAAAGTATTTTCTTCACATAAATTATTTCCTTTCGGAGAAATAACTAAGGCTTGCTCATTAGTTTCCGAATTTAAATTTTCACTAATAGAATTTTCCTGAAACGAAACCGTTTTTTCAGGGGGATTTTGGTTTTGAGATTGATTCGAAACAAACTGTGGTTTGTTTTTACTAGGATCATATACACAAACAGATGTGTGATGCCAAGATCTTTTACATTTCCTACACGTATTATTCTTATTTTTTACAAAATTTAGAATTATTTGTATGAAACTTAAAGAAACAAACAAAACATCGTTTTTCTTTCTTCAGTTTATCAAATTTTTCCTGAGCACTTTTATCACAAAAAAATGAATCGTGCAATTTATTACAAAAGATGCATGATCGGCCATCCACCGTGGAAAAGCTTGAAGCAGTGGGTATACTTTTAAAAGCCCTTTTATCAAATTTTGAATGTTCAAAATGAGGATGCAAAGTTGATTTATTTTCTTGAATTAGAAAATTGGATGCTTCGCGACATTCAATTTCAGTTTGAATGAAAGCCAATAAATTTGAAATACTTGTCTCCTCATTTACTTTTTTCGTTCGATTGAAATTAAGGACAAATTCATCCGGAATAGCCTTTAGTAAAATTGGAATTAAAAGCTGACCAAATGAACCTTTCTCTATACCTTGAGTCTCCAGATTCCTTATACACACGGTAATGTCGTCAAATAAACGTCTCAATGCTCTAACATTCGTGGCATTTTTGACGGGTTCTAATGTCAATAATTTATTCATGAACTGACTCACAATTAATTGTTTATTTCCAAATCGAGATTTAAGAGTTTCCAAAGATTGGTCGTAATTCTGTTCATTCAATTCTAACGAAGCCACGACGCTACTAGCAGTGCCTGTCAACAATGTTTTTAAGTATGCAAATTTTTCTACTTTGGAAAGGGATGCATTTAGATCAATTGTACTAATAAAGTATTCATAAATTCAGTGTACTTTTTAGGGTTACCATCCCATTTTTCCAAAAGTAATTTTGGAAGGCGAACTGAATTTTGTGTACTTTGCGGGGTGACATTAAACTGTCCTCTATTATCATTAAGATTAACTTTGTCTTCGACTAAAATCCGACTCATTTTTTTTTATTGATCTAGGGCATTTTTCCTGATATTCTTCCGATAATACTACATCAGCTTCTAATAACTCAACATCAATTAAATTGTGTATTTCATCATCCAATTCTTTTAAACTATTTCTTTTCTCAACTATTAATTCATACGAATCACTTAAATCATCTTTGTCCTCTGCAATGAGGCTTTCATCAATTTTTTTTAAAAGTTCCGAAACAACCGTTCTTAACGCGGTTCTTTTCTTTTTTGCTCTATCCAGTTTCTTTATATCTTTCGACATTATTTCTAGTTCATATAAACAGAAATAAACAATAAGAAAAACATATATTCAAATTTACACAATAAGGAAAACAGTATAGTATACCCAGAGCTTCAAGATAAACTAAAACATTTGGAAAATTTAAGTTCTTACCTCAAATTCCCCGGAATTACGCGTTGCGATCTGTCCCCCAATGTTATTGGAAACAGTACGTTCTTTTCCAGTACAAAACCAGAGTTTAGAAAATCATCGCAGCATTCAAATCAAAAGTTCCACGTGCGGCCGACTTACAATTCAAAATTCCAAAAACAAACTCTTCCCGGCCGATGCACCAGATATTAAAACGCAAAACTGAAACTTCTGATTCAAAACAATATACGTACTTTAACATGTTTATTTAACATCAACTATCTACACATGACCTATTATAAGGCGGTCTGCCTACAAAATGGATTATGGCTATTGTTAGGGGCCAGACCCTTCAAAAGGAGAACCAGATCGTTCTCAACCGATTGCAAATAACGTATTAGGTCGAACGCCTGCCACGCATTATAAAGACACATAATTAACCAGAATCCTTTGCGTGGAGGATTACACAACAGCGCCATCTGGTGTGACCACTCACCTTTCAACATGGCTATCATGGGATAATCGCATCTAATGTTAATCCAAAATGAATTAATTGATTCTTCCGAATATTTTAAAATTAAATCTCGATTATTAGAAAGCGAAATTAGTTCTTCCTCTTCATTCAAAGTTAATTCAAATACAGAAGTATTCGTTATCACAAATGGATTACGAACCCAATCAAATTTTTTTATATCTAAATTTGGGAAATAATGAATAATTCTCTCCTCTAATGTTGTCAAATGGTCAATAACCAATTTTATGAATAGTTTTATTAAAATCTTTTGGGACTGACTCAAACTTTTCCAAATTGCCTTCCTGAGCTTTATTCTTCCATAAAGTTATTTGTTTTTGGAATCCCACCAGTTTATCTGTTGAGTTTAATATATTTTCTTTCGGCCCTTGCATACTTGAATTTATGTTATTAAAAATAACAAAAATGTCTGATAAGTAAGCTAGTTTAGCACACCATATTTCATCTTCCAACAAATGAACAAAATCATAATTTTTATTTTCTAAAATTTGGCGGCACACTCTAAGAATTTGGCGGCACACAAAAGTGCCGCGGCACAGTGGTTGAGAATCACTGATGTAGGGCAATGAAATTGCCTGCTCATTTTTTGTAATCTCCAGCTAACTTATAAATATATTAATGTTTTAATGTCAATAAATTCTTTTATTCGAACCTTGAGAAACCAATGAGTTGCTCAACACAACACAGGCCACTGGGAAGGGTAGTACGGAACATAAACTCCAGCTTGCAAATATCTGGCACTCTGATGTAGGAAGAGAGCGAACACGACACCTTAAAACATTAATGCATCCTGTCAATTTAGTTTGGCAGTTTTTCCACTGAAATTCGACAGACAATCGCATCTATAGTTGGCCACCAAATCCACACTAGTTGCTCCGTTTGCACATGGCTCGAACATCTGGCACCTTCGAACATAGTGTTCTCTGCATCAGATAACAAATTATACAATAACATCACAAAAGGGAAAAGTTTATTAGATCTTGACAAAAATATAAGTGTATATAAATTAAATGTGCGATAAAATTTTACATTTTTTTTATAATTCTTATCTTCAAATGTGTAGTGCATTTAATAGTTTTATTTTACGTTTGACCATCATACGACCAAATGCTGGTACAAAATACATCTGTGCAGCCATTTTATGGTCTTGATGGCTTGAGAAAAATGAAATTCAAGTTCTTAGAAGAAAAAAATGCAGGTTCTTAACAAATACTCCATGAAAGTATGTATAAAGCATTACAATTTTGTACATAAATCTTTATAATTGTATACATAAAATAGGTTATAGTTCTGAAAAAGATCAATTTTAATTACATAAAAACAGTATGTAAATAAAATCACCAACGAATAGCACAAAATAAAATATATTAAGTAGAGCACAATTGAATCGGAAGATGTAAAAAGGGGATATGTTACAAAACTCTAATTTTACAGGAGAGATTAAAAGGCGTACAACTTTAATCGCGGTTCATAAACTAAAGAAAAAAAATCAGATAGTTGATATTATACAGCCACTTATAATCCAAGTGTAATTCATGCGTTTTGTTACTGCCAGAGCACCACCACAAAATTCCAAAAAATTCGCACATATCCCTTTTTACACATTTTACCTAGAAATTAGTTGAAATTATTGGGAAAAGAATAGAAAACACAATATTATGAATAAAATTATTTATTTTTAGTTATAAAACTTCAAAAGTAGCTTTATGACATTATAAAAGCAAAGTTTTTGTTATGAAAAATAAAAATTAATCATCAACCTCACTATCTCTGACTTTTGCACTGATGGTTGGCCATTGCATTATAGACGAGTAAAAGTTCATGTGTTGCTACGGGACGTACTGGAATCATTTTCCAACATCAGCGATTTTTTCATTGATTGGGACCTGTCCTGTATTCATGATGGTTGGTCCGGCAATTCAGTGAGAACGTTTGGTTTGCTCAGCGTAAAAGTGTTCTTACTTAAACCATGAATGTAGGTCGATGATATAACTTTATTTGGTTTGTTGATGATAATATGACGGACAGAAGATATCTTGAAGGCTACTTTGTCCTCTTTTTTTACATGCCTGCCATAACTTTCATCAGAAATGCATGTCTTATAAAATGAGGACCACCACTTTTTAAACTCCTACTCCGGTAGTAACTTTTGTAACATTAAATCTTCCAGTATTACTTGATTTTCTCATGAGCTCCTCATATTCGTCAGGTGAGTAGATCCGATCAGCTTTTCGAATTAGACGTTTCACTGTCCCAAAGTACCTGTCGCAGGGAAGGAAGGAGTGATCCCTAATAGGGAAACAGATTTCAACTTTTTCAAACACTTGTAGTTCAACGAAGACCATACACATCCTTAGTAGAGAATGATTTTTGATTTGTCCGCTACATCCGTCAGAAAAGAGAAGCACATTTGCATATTCATTGGTTTTATTCCGGTTGATGTAACTTAGCAGACTGCAGACTTCGTTTGGACTCTTTTTTGCTATGCCTTCATGATACACGTGCAAGTCAGCTTTCCCGGTAGCCAGGTTATGTATCCCAAACGTATTAACCCATCGCTGGCGTAAATAAAATATGTCTTGTACCGATATGTTTGGGAGGGCAAGTTCTGCATGTAGAAATAGTAGTAGTAGGCCCACCTCCTACCTACTCACCGTGAGGTTTAGAGCATTTAATGGTAGGAGGGGGAACCATTTATTATCTTTAAATTTTGCATATTTAATACAAAAAAATCCAACAAATGTTGGTGAATAAATCAGGCAAACATTGCCTGAGAGTAATTGTATAATAAATTAGTTTATATAGAACTATTTATTAATAAATGTAACAATATAGATGAAATGTAATTTAAACATTCAAAGTATGTTGAAGTGTACAATGTTAAATATTTTAACTATATTAAAAAGTTAAAGTGAGATAGAAAGAGTTCAATTATTTACATATGAATTCAAGGTGGAGGAAGTCTTCCAACTATCTCCTTTGCAGCCAACACACAAGCCTTAATTTTATATCTAGATAAATAATTTTTAATGATAGCGTTTAGCCAGATAGGTTTATTACTTGATTTTGGTTTAGTTATATGGTTTGGTTTTGTGTGTTGACATTCAAAGAGATAGTGGTCAGCATCTCCCACCCTTCCACAATCACAAAGGTCAAAAGTTTTAATTTTGAATCTATGTAAGTAAACTGGGAAAGGACCATGACCTATCAGGTACCAGACGAGGTATCTGTCCTCGACGAGAGTTGCAGTATTAATCTCCGGCATGAACTCCTTCAGCCGGAGACCCTTAACTGAGTTGGAATGATGCACCTGCCACTCCTCCAAAATATAGGTTTTCAATTTTCTTTTCAAAAAGGAGAGTGGAACAGGTACATCCAACGTCTCGCCATCATAGGCCGCAAGTTTGGCATGCTGGTCTGCCAACTCATTCCCGGCTATTCCCACGTGTGCCCGAACCCAGTCCAGGCCAAAAATGTTAGTATATGGAGCTATTTTCTTTTTAATATTATTAATATAGGTGGATTTACTATTGGGAGATTTGAGTGCCTGGACAGAGCTTAGACTGTCACTAAAAATATTAATTTTTTTATTAGCTGTAATAGCAAATAGAATAGCTTGAAAAATAGCAGATAACTCTGCCTGAAAGACAGAGTTATTATTTTTAAGTTTGAATTTAAGAATTTTAAAAGGGGAGTTTTTGTGGAGGATGCACACCGAGGCTCCAATATTGCCATCAATACCAGAGCCATCAGTGTACACCTCATAATCAGCGTTAGGGATACTATATTTAAAATTCAAAATTAGATTGTTAGCAGGAATGTCAGTCATAACACAGTTAAAAACAAATTGGTCAGGTGACAGGCCAAGCTCAGGAAGTTCTGCATGTAGTCATAGCAAATTGCTAAATTTTTCTTTTAAAGTTAGCATCTTCCTTCATGCGAGACGTTCTTTATTTCGACGTAAATTTTTTTAGCCCGACGCTTGTAAACCAGCAGTTCTGCTGCCGTAGCTCTTGCTGTGTCATAAAGTTATCTATTCTTCAGTTTTTGCTCTAGTTCCTCGCATGTAACGCATATATCAACTTGAGGTCTTCTAAAGGAATAGTCAAAGTTTTCATCGAAATACAGACGAAAGTAGTCATATCCCAATTTTGCAATAGGATTGTCCGCCTTGGAATTTTCATATAGTATTTTGACACTAAGACTAGCATCTACATACTTTTTTCTTTCCCCGAGTATCGGGCCACTTTCGTTTCAAGCGATTCCAGAAAATCATGAATTTCTTTTGATGTGGCGGGGTTAATGGCATTGTAACCTGTTTTCTTTCCCCTCTTATGTCTTGGAAATTTTCCTAAAGCTATCAAGTTGCAGTCGTTCAACTCTTCTTTTTGTTATCCCGTGTATAGAAACAAATGCCTTTTTGCACACATTTACTGTCGAACCTATGACGCTGTACGAGAAATTTTTTTTAAGTCTTTGGATTGCATATATAGATCCGTCTGTAGACGTGCCTGTATCACTCCTCCTTCTACTAGTAACATCTCTTTTTAATATAAGTGAAGTTAAAAATAAATCTTGTGTATCTTTATTAGGCAATTCGTTAAAATCGATTGTTATTTTTGAAAAATCTTCCTCCGTGAGCTTAGAGAAAAAAGCCAGTTTGCACGAACAGTTAGGGCCTGTCTATCTGGCAGCTACAGCCTTACCTGCATTGAAAAATCAGCCCATTTAGATTTCACAATAAGCATGAACGCGTTCGATTGATACTCATTAGAAAAATATTTACTTTCCAGCATGGTTTACGTAGCTTGTTCCTTTAGTCCTTGCTTTCTTTATAACATTTCTTTGGTACAGTTCTCGATTGTTTTTTTTTCTCTTTCTGACATGTCCATCAATCATATTGACTTCAAAAGAATTTGATTCCATTATACAAAAACTTTCAAAAGCACAACACTTTTAACACTCTTCCAATCCAAACAATAAAAACGCACAGGTTGTTACATTAAAAGATGTGAAGAGGGTGTAACGTCCCTAACAGCGCAGTATCAGAGGTCAGCACCACTGACCTCCGACCAAAAATTCCCGAAACATCTGTCGTAGCCGTCCAGATGGTTTTTAGAGGTGCAGTGATTCAACTGTTTTTCCTGAAAAATCTGGTGACAAAAAGAGAACTGTTGAAAAGCTCGATCTGAGCAGAGGTTTGTTTTTGTGGTTCTCGGTTTTGGGGCCACGGGCGTTGAGGAGATCCATTTATGCCTGTTTTGCAGCGCCCATTACCTTGGGATACAAATCTCTATTGTAAAATATTGTACATATCGATATTGTAAAATAAACGTAAGTTTATTTTGTAATTTGGGCTGTTTCGCGCGCGCGCGTTGTGTTCATTGGCACACCACTCGGCCTACTACGTTACAAGGGCTCTGTTGGCAGACTACGTTACTGTTCGTCTGCTCACAGATGTCTCTGCCAACCAGAAGTTGTAAAAAGGTGGCATGTGCAGCACATGTCACCTTTTTTACAAAGTTTCGGATATTAGACCGTCCATTTCTCCCATTTAGGTTACTTCATGGAATCTTTTTACACAGTATGTGGGTCTTGGTATAAAGGTATGATTCCGCCAATAAAATCATTTTTCGGAAAAATGTCACACATCTCCTTTTTAGAACTGCCGATTCAATTGTGCAGAATTCTGAATACCACATTTTTCGTAAGTTCAATTGCGAGCGATTTTAATTAAATAAAAAATACACAAATTAACACCTTGAAAGATTGTTAACAAAAATTAATAATCTTGGACGAATAATGTCTTAACCCTAAATAGAACGATTTTGTTTTTTCTTCTATCAAACAATTGGGATTTCAAATATTGTCGTAATTCATTTAACTTGATTGTAAAACGATTTTTAAAATGACACACAATTTCACATTAGTGGTTTTGTAATTTATGAATATATTTTATGAAAAACTAAAAAGAAACTTTTCTTTCAGGAGAAGCGAGAAACACGAACCGTCTCCGTTTGCATTAGCAGTTTGGAGAGTGGGGTGCCAGCTCAGGTGTTGCCTCGTCATCTGACCGTGGTTCAAAATTACGTGGTGTTGTCCTCGGATCTTTCCCTTTGGGATTGATCCCGGACCGTCACCAATAGCCCGTTGTGTTGCTCCAGTGTGACGTTAATTGAAATACCCCCCGTTTGCATCAGCAACAAAATGCTCTGAGTGAAAAATGTCAAGCACCGCTTACAATTAGGGTCACACACCCCTACCGAGGGCGCTGTAACTCATGCCTTCAGTGAAGCCTTTGTATCTTTTACTCTGCGATCCTTAGCATTTAAGGAAACATTTGAAGTGAAGTCAAATTTCCTCTTCACCGTGTTTTGTAAACAATGTGTTCGACTGGCTAAATTTTTGGTAAAATACTCATTTGTATTAAGTAAGAAAGTACTAATTTTTTTTGTGATTTTGACGTTGTGACTAATCTATGAACTTTTCCAACAAACTCACAATTTATTCAAAAATTTCAATGAAACGCGTAATGTCTGATGAGAAACCAAATATGACTAACAAATGAAAATCAAGCGAAGTCGAAATGTTTCTTTTGTGGTTGAAAAAAAATTAATCAAAAACACTTTGCTTTAGATTTTTTCTTAACTTATTAATTTTTCTCCGTTCAGACTTTAATGAAACTACAATGACAGTAACAGTTTAAGAATCCCAAATCCGTAAATTTTATAACATTTTTTTCTGAAAAACAGTGGCGTAGCGTGCATATAAGCCTGGCATCCCCTGATAAAAATTTTGATTTGGAAAATTCAGTGACCAAAAATGTAAATTAACATAACCTTAGGCAAAACTGATTTGTTACATAAATCTGAGTGAGATGTTTTTCTATTTCAATATCCAAGATTTTCACTTCAGCTTGGGAAATGGAAACCCAATCATTTCAATTTCTAATGGTTTCTTACTATGATTGGTTAATAGTGTTTCTAATATGCATTACGTATCTTCAGCACAGACCTACCCTTTCCCCATGATTGAGGCTAACATCTAGTTGAGATAACACATGCATCCTTAGGCATGGTCTATTTTCTTTCCTCATTTTTTCAGGGCCATCATGGCTCAGTGTGCATGCCCACTCATGGGAGTATGCTCAGTGAGTAAGCGCTAGCAACCTGCGAGTTGTAGGCAGTACAGGTTTGATTCCTCCCTGGGTGTATTTCTCTCTTCTGCATCAGTGAAACTTTCTTTGTAAGTTCATTACTTGACATTGTCTTGTATTTGGCATAGCATGGCCAAATATAGCCCTTGCACCATAAAAAATCATCAACCAACCTGTGAGTTGCAGGTGGTGTAGATTTGATTCCTCCCTGGGTGTGTTTCTCTCTTCTGTGTTATTAAAAACTTTTCTTGTGTGTATGCCCATTACTTGATGTTATCCGGCATGTGTTTGACTCAGCATGGCCCTTGTGCTATAAAACCCAATCATCCTTTCCTTGCCTTTGTAAAAGACCGCCTCAATCTCTAAGACAGCCTTGGGATCATTCATACAAAGTTGCAAATATCGAGTTACAGGGAGCAATTGTGCTTTTTAACGGGGCAAAACATAATTTGTAATTGTATTGTATGCGAAAACGTAACAATGGTGGATGGAGTTGTTTTCTAAAGCTAAGCGTAAGATTTGATTTTTTTGCGATTGAATCTCGGCATTCTCAGTTATAAATGCTATGCTACTGCTGGAAACATACTCTAAAATTTAAGGAACAACTTGCAGATATCTTAAAGACACCAAATATCACTTGCATAAAGAGAAAAGTAAGTGGAAATCTGAAACACAAGGGGCAACTCTCCAGAGCCTGAAGTGAAGAACTCCCATCTTCTTCATCTGACTTCATCCTATCATAAATTGATATATACTGCCCTATTTCAATGGGATCCTGAAATTGTCAGTGAGTTTTCCATTGCACTAGCAACCTGTGAGTTATAGATAGACCAGGTTCAATTCATCCGTGGGTGTATTTCTCTTGTGTCAGTAAAAACTTTCCTGGTGTATGTTCAAACTTGATATTTTTGCCTTGTGCTTGGTCAACTATATGGCTCTTGCACCATAAAATCCAACCAACCTGAAATTGTCCATTAATGGGAAGTACTATGGAGTTTTGACTTAATTTGTATCAGTCCATGCTTAGCAAATGGTAACATGTGTTATAGTCCAGTTTCAGAAAATTGCCATTTGAGTCAAGTGGTGTTGTAGGAGTGTTCATTAAATTAGGGGCAGATTAAACACAAAAACGTTGTTTCCACAGTTGGCGTTTCTAGCATGGATTCTGATGTGTTTTGGAGGGGATGTGAATTAGAAATGAATAATCACCTATAGCAATTTTCTCTAATGGATTTGAGTCCTTTTACCTATAAACCCTTATCACCTCAGTAGAAATACAATTTACAACTTCATTGCCTTCTCACCAGACTATCTGCATTCATATTTAATGGTTTGATATTTTATATCTTGTGTCTGGTGCAGCATGGCCAAATATGGCCCTTATGAACTCCCAAAACAACCAACCATGTTTAATGGTGGCTATTTGTTTACCTTCTAAATTGGTCTGAGTATGAAAAGTAATTTAATATACCCATTTCTTAATATTTTCGTATTCATGGATTCCATTAAAGATAATATAATTCACCAAAAATGGTGTCCACACTGCCAATTTATTTTACCTTGTGTTCATGTGAGATTGTTTAATTAATTTTCCTTTTGCAGATTGTGTCATACTGCACTTGAAGCTCTCATGTCATCCCGTGCTAAACTGTTTTTGGTCGGAGCACTTGGAGCAGCAGGTCTCATGATTGGATATGTGCATATGAATCAAGAATGGGAAAGGGAAAAGCTCCATGAAGGAGTTGTAAAAGACATTGAAAGACAAAAGTTGAAAAAAGTTCAACGTGAACTCCATTCTGAGACTAGCCTTGATAAATCTAATATATTATGATAAATTATCGATACTTATATTCTTTTAACATTTCAATATGATGTACAAAATGTATTTATAGTCAATTTGTATGGGTCAGAATAGAAAAATAATATTGGATTATTTTTATATTTGATTGCTTAACACTCCTAGCAGTAAGGTTACTGAGTCTTGTGTTCAAGAAAACGTCACCCTAAAAATGCAACTTTGAATTAAAAGTGTCACAGTTTGTACAAAGGAATTCCTTACCCCACCACTGACACTTGTTCACAGCATTGTTACTATTTAGCCCTGACTATCAAAGGATTGCGGTAATAGCAAAGTCACTTGCTATTTCCAGATGCTCTAAGTAAGATGAGTCTTCTGAAGAGAAATGATGTTTGTCTTTATGAATAGCAGTTTCAAATAGTGCGGTAAATTAGAGGATCAACACGCAGTCGACTGATCGATATATATAACACTTGTTTGAAAAACAAATGTTTACTGTAAAAATGTGTATCTTTGAAATTGGAAACAGATATTTCTTCTGTTGATATGAGTCTAGTTGTAAATTAATTAAATTCTAGCATTAATTACAAAAGAGTTTGTTTTATAATACATGTATTCACAGAAATTTTTTGGTATAAATCCCATTGAAATTATTTATCGCAGTTGAGTTAGACATGAAGAACTTAACTCTGAACAAAAACAAAAGAAATTGTTCAACACTTGCTAATGCAATATAGTTAAAAATACTCAAAACATTAATCACAATTGATAATATTACCCGAGGTTCCCAACATTGGATTTTTATCTATTAGGGAAGAAATGAGTAGAATAAAACCTTTCAAATATGATAAACAGAATTATTTATTATTTTGCACCTAACAGGGTATGAAAAAAATCATGATTAAAAAATTGGATTTATTCGATTTAAAACTGATTTTTTATTTAAATCAAATTTTTATGATTTAAATTAATTCCTTGCCCATACAAGTTTAAACTTGTTGGACATTTTTGAAAGTTTGGATTTGTATTAAACATTGGAAAGTTTTGATTTATATTAAACATTAATATTTGATTAATAACTTTAATTTTTTTTGAAAATACAGCAGGATAAATTTTTGAAAGATTAGAATGCAACATAGGAAGCAGCTAAGTTGAGCACATGATAGAGTAAATAGGTCAGTGCAATAAATGCCATTCATAAGCAATGTTTTCCCATCTGATTCTTGAGCAGTTTAGATTAGTTTGATTTTTTAATCTTACCAGTGACATGAAATTTTTTGGACCTAGATAAGTGGTTGTTGGATCCCACCAACAGCATAATAAATAACACCACATAGCATAAATTTTTGAATAAAATTCATCAAAAACAAATTTTCCGAATTTTTTTTGCATTACAACGGTTATGTGTGATCGTCTTTCAAATGCATCATTGTACCACTTTTTAACCTCTTAAATACATATTCAAAACCAAATGTGTATTTGTAAATTTACCATCCATTTGTACTAGGTGTGCCACAGAAATAACATTGAGTATAAAACGATTGCGGTCCGCAACTCTGTTTTACAAGTATGGAAAAGAACTTTTCCAATAAAAATATTTTACCAGTATTGTTTGAAAAACAATTTTTTTCCAAAATAAATTAAATCCTAATATTTGTGTTTGAACTTATTTTTTATTAATAATATAAATAATTTATGAATATTTGATTGATGAATTGGTTGACTGGGGTTTTATGGTGCAAGGGCCATATTTGATCGATGAGAAAAGGATATTTAATTTTACATATCTTACATTTTGTAATGGAACATGGAAAGTCCAAACGAAAAATTCATTGATCATTTAAGAAGTTTGGAGAGTGGGGTGCCAGCTCAGGTGTTCTCGTCATCTGACCGTGATTCAAAATTACGAGGTGTCCTTGATCTTTCCCTTCGGGATTGATCCTGGCCCGTCGCCAATATCCCGTTGTGTTGCTGCTAATTAACTACTTACCTACCCATTACTTACTAAATAATTTCTCGTAATTTGTACAATTGTAAATGAATTGTGTTATTTTAACCCCGAGATGCTTACTCTACTAAACTCCATTCACCCAACTGTTACAAAAGTACAGCTTTGATATAAGCATACTTTTGCGGTAACGCTTTTGGTGCTATTTTTGTAACGAGTTATGGCAGGTAAAGGCAACCCATCTTTATTGGTATTATTCCTTCTTTTATGGCAATCTCAGCAAGCAGAAAATTCATTTCGAATATTCTAGAATTTTTTTTCATTTCCGTTAAATTGTGTACTTTGAATCATTGATTCTTTAAAAAAATTTCCAATTCTTTTCCGTGTCATGTAAATTTGA
Source organism: Meta bourneti (assembly GCA_933210815.1). Classification (NCBI taxonomy): domain Eukaryota; kingdom Metazoa; phylum Arthropoda; class Arachnida; order Araneae; family Tetragnathidae; genus Meta; species Meta bourneti. Next base: position 94,206,961 of record OW119922.1, read on the forward strand.
TGAATTAAAATGTTCAGTTTGATTTTATAGTCACGGCCCAATGTAGTCATACCAGGTTGTACCATTTCTTGCTATTTTCTATTTTTGAAAATTGTTATATATTCTTTGGGGGCCGCAGTGGCCCGGTTGGAAGAGTAACGAATTTTTTGCGAAGAGTTTGCAAATTTGAATCCAGCCAAACACTGTCGTGTACAAGGGGGCTGGTGCACATTAAATCTGTCGTGGCCTCAAATGTCCTCACATTGGCGTGGTGTGGAAGTTTGGAGAGTGGGGTGCCAGCTCAGGTGTTGCCTCGTGATCTGACCGTGGTTCAAAATTACGTGGTGTTGTCCGAGGATCTTTCCCTTTGGGATTGATTCCGGACAGTCACCAATAGCCCGTTGTGTTGCTCCAGTGTGACGTTAATTGAAAATACCAATACTAATACCGTTATATTTTTCTATCGTATGCCTTCTGTATTTAGTGTTGTAGATGGATTTCATAGTGTTCTTACGTGAAATTTGAAGTTTAATTTTTCTGGTGGTAGGTCAACTTGAGAAAGTGGGGAGTGGCTAATCGTTTATTTTGTAAACATTTGTCAGGATCAGCAGCTTTTTTTTTGGATTTTCTTAAGGAATCGGGATTAATTAAATCGGAATTTTCGTGCAATAAATGCAACTTTCCGATGAACTTTGCTGAAAAAAATTCACTTTCAGACTGTTACACTTGGATTTGTAGAAGTTTTTGCGATACTAAGGCTAATTATTTTCCTTTTTTAAACGATGTTGTTTCTAACTGTCCGTTAAAAAAAACTTTTTTTTAAAGAATGTCTTCCTTGGCGACATAAAAAGCGCGCCAAAAGAATTGTCACAAAAGTATGCTTATATCAAAGCTATAACATAAATCAGTACAATTGTCTTTTTCAAGCGTCATTTTTCGAATTGCTCTAGTTCAGAATGTACTCAGGAAGTCGAAAATTCGACACGCTTGCTCTATCTTTCGTGTTTCAGACTTCTGCATTTTTTCAATGATTGGAATTTCGTTTCTGTTTGTGTTTTACATATTGCAGATATATTATTTAGGAGTTAAATTACAATGAATTATTTATTTTCTGCAATTAACACTAGACATGGTAATTTCTTGGCGGTATATGTATATTTTGACCAACTTTCCTTAAATACGAAGCACAAAAATCAGGATGTCAAGCAGGTGTTTTTAGAAAAGGAATTTTCCAGCTGCGCAGATTGCTTGGAATTAGTACAAAAGAAGTTTATAACGCATCAGCCCTTAACGTGTGTCTCAGCGATATGCGCCTTGATTGGTGATGGAGGACCACGTGACACACTCTCCGCGAAAGCGAATGAACAATTTTTCTTTTGTTGTTTCCCAAGGCCAGCGTAGGACTGACGCGCTGAGGTTTTGTCCCCCCGAGATGTTACTTTTTGTGTTTGTTTATTCTTGTAATTGTTTTGTTTTGTCTTGTGCTTAGTGTTAATTAAAATTGCTCTTTTGGCCAATTCTTGCATTAGTCATTGGATTCAGCTCTAAAAGTTTCATTTCGTTCTCTAATTGTTTGCTTTAAGAATTTGCTATATTGCATGCTTCATTAACAAGAATAAAAATATGTCAAAACAGGTACAATATTTCAATTTCCATTCATGCACTAGTTTTGTTTTCCGTCATTCCAGTAGAAAGTTATAGGTTCGAGGGAACTTATTTGAAAGAAAAGTTCTTTTGTCAAATGCACAATCTTATGATGAAAGATTTTACAAATATTTTAAAACATGAACAAAAAGGTTCCAAAGCGCATAAATGTGGTTCACATTTATAATACGGTTTATGAAATGATTTAATCCTATGTTTAACAAATCGATTTTATTTAATTTATAATTCTTAAGTTTCAAAATTTATCTTTTATGTTAATTATTGTTCTTATGTAATTCCACAGATGGGTGCATACAAAACAATTTTGTTCAGCAAGCAATAATTTAAATTATGTACTTAAGTTCATGTTTTTTCAAATCCATAATATTTTTATTGTGTAAGACACGAAAGAATATATTGATCCTAGTTGGCGCCAAAAAAAAATAATCGACAAGATAGAGAACGATTTCACAAATTTTTAAAGTTTGGTTTATTATTTTTAATATTTTAAGCCCTTATAGATGTACAATTTACAACAATAAACACATTCCAACAACAGTTATTTTATTTTAAACATTATTTTAGATATATATTGATAGCAAATCTATGAAATCTTTTATATAGAACGGGAAATGTCCGCAGGTTGTATTAAGAATTTCTAAGTTAGAACATCTATTTTTATCATGCTAGCAAACACTGAAAAACACAAGAAAACAAGTGTAAAATGCAAATAAATCGCTCATTTGTGAAATGTAATGTTTCCACCTTTAATAAATTTTTAATTACATCCATATGCACAACACGATAGAACCATATTAGCTTTCACTTTCAATGCATTTGCTGTGGAAGAAGGAATGTGCAAACTATATGCGCGTTGGAGAAAAGAGTAGGGATCACGTGACTACTGTTTTTGGTCACATGATCATACGGACATAAAAAGGTTGCCATAGTTCACTCTACTTTTATACCTCCTCTATGGTTGAATTGTTTTTTTTATGGCTAGAAAAATTTTACTGTTGTAGAAGAGGGATTAGGGAGGATTCGAACCTGACAGGAATTGAACATGGGCCGCCTACAGCTCTCAGGCTGCTAACTCAGTGGACATACACTGAGCCACGACGACCCCTTTATTCTCGGTAGGTAGGGATTTTAATTAACGTCACACTGGAGCAACACAACGGGCTAATGATGACTGTCTGGGATCAATCCCAAATCCTTTGTTCTCGGAAAAGGTAGCTGTTGAGTTGCTAGCTCGCGGAATGCAGCAAGGTGAGACTGCCTTCCCGAGACTTGCGTCTGGCCGCAGGTACTAAACTATTATTTGACTATTACGGACAGTTCTCTCTTAAATCAACATCGCTGCGCATGCCTGAAATTCTGGGATGAACTTCATTGGCGACTGTATTATATTTAGAATCTGCCATAAATTGCTGAAAAAGACAATCCTTTTTGATGTTGCTGTGTCAAGTGGAGGGGAGGGGTGAAACAAAGAGAAGCATTCCCTTTTTACTATTATGCGTAATGGTTTCCATCTTTTAAGGTGCACTTTGTTGGTCATGTTCTTGAAATTTGTTGGATTTGCTCGATTGAGTGGGATCAGATGGAAAATCTTGCAAAAAAACTACGTACGGAACGATTTAGAAAAAATGAAATTTCGGATTCGAATGTATATGATTGGCAAATGTTTCCAATATGATTGGCAAATGTTTTGGTGAAAGTAGAAAATCGCCTCGGTAGGGGGAATGTAGACTTTCTATACTATTATTTTTATTGTAAAATAGAAGTATATCTGAAAATTTTCAACTTGATTTGAGATGTTAGTATTTTTTATGCGAAAACAAATGAACCCAGAAATTTCTTTGGTAGTAGCCAATAAAGTAATATCCAGAGTATTGATTTGGTCATTTGGGGGTCCAAAGTTAATTGAATAAAAATTACAAACTTGACCAAAAAGTTGGTTTGAAAAAATTAATTTTAGTTGCAAATTCTTTAACACAGAGCATGCAGGGCAAATTCATTTTTCTTTTCTTCATATAAACGCAATAAACTCTATGATCATTCGTCTAAACTTATACACAGAAATGATTTCCATATCCTTGCTTTCACTTAAGTCTGCTGTAAAGAAACATAAACTTAGGAAGAAAACTTAAAATGTATTAAAAAACTTTTGAACGCGAACATTTTTTATTAACTTCTGTTTTAAAAAATATAACTTTAATAAATGTTCTCTTTGTTATTAAAAGTATAATATTGAGAAATACACAATTCTTATACTGTCTCATCGCATTATTAAAAATTCTTCGTCATTATTTTTGCTTTTTATATGTATGTCATGTTTTGCTACACAAGAACTTGTTAAACCGAGATGATATGAAATGGATTCCCAACAACTGCGAGCATCCATGCCAGTACGGAAATTTGTGCACAGAACCTGTTGAACCGAGGGCCTGAGCTTGCCTACCAGACCGGCAATTAATTTTTGGCATCGCTCGGTGCACATAGAGTTAAAATTTATTTTGATAATATTGAAGGGATAAATTTAACACAAAACTCTGGACTTTTCCCATTGCTTGGGAATGTTATGTAATTCCGCATAAGGCAAAAAATGTAGCGACTTTTTTTTCATGCTCAATTTTTATTCGAAAAATCAAAATTTAGTTTTACAATTATTGTGGTTTGAATTGAATGGAGCATTCGCAGGTGACGTCACGATCAGTTATTTTTCTTAACTGTTAACTGCTGTAGGACAAACAAATTGTTATGCATTGGGAAGTTTTATGTAGTGGGAAGTTTTGAAAACTAAATAATGTCCAATACACCATAAATTGATCTTTGGAAAATCTTCAGGATTCGAAGAGGCGTTTGGATTGTCCAAATCATACGGATCCATTCCGTTAATGATAGATATTTTTTGATCGTAGCGATTTCGCACTGAAACATCCATGCTTACTAATGGAACAGAAGCCATTGCTTGTCCTACAGCAACGGTTGCTAGGGACGTCATTCCGGCGTTGCTATGGTCAGACCACGTGGTTGCGAGTGCTCTATGCTGAGAATGAGCACTGAAAAGAATGCAAAACAAAACCTCAAAGTCAAAAAAATTGGAGGGATCTATATTAAGTGGTTAATTCTTGTTACAAATTTCAGAACATATTTTGGGGCCGCGGTAGCCTTGTGGGAAGAGTAACGGATTAGCAACCGGAAGGTTACTCTTCAACCGTTACTCTCAATTCGTTACTCCACAACCAAACTCGGTCCAGCCAAAGACCGTCCTGTACACGGGGATTGGTGCACGTTAAATCTATCGTGGCCTCAAATGTCCTCACGTTGGCGTGGTGTGGAAGTTTGGAGAGTGGGGGTGCCATCTCAGGTGTTGTTCTCATCATCTGACCATGGTTCAAGATTAGAGGCGTTATCCATGGATCTTTCCCTTCAGGATTGATATCGGATCGTCACCAAAAGCCAATTGTACTGCTCCAGTAATACGTTGATTCAACTACCTACTTACCTGCCGTATGGTTTCAAGATAGTTATCAAGTCGAAGTCGAAACTCGTAAACGGAGTACAGGACTGCACTTTTATTCAGCAGTTTCTTTTGTTTGCTTTTACATTGAAAAGCTTTTCTTTGTTCGATGGAATTAAGAGTATTTAAAGCAATTATAGAATTAATCGTCGATTTAAGCGTGTAAAATGTACTGAATATTTCTTGTAATATATCTATATTCTAAAAGAACTTGGGTAAGAAGTGGAAATAATCAATTAAGTAAATGATATTTATTTATGAAGGACATCAAACACACACAGAAGATACAAGTACTTGTAATAAAGAAAAAAAACAATACATTTGAATTTAGTTTAACTGTTGCCACACAACAAATACGAATACTTTATTGCTTTCAACATTTCTTCATAATATATGGCAGCTGTTCTCCAAATTCCTTGATTTCAAATTTGAAATCGTGCACGTTACTTTTAACAAAAGTAGAGTCAAAACATTGAGATTCCAATCGGACATCATTCACCTCGAATCGCATGGCCAATTTGACGGATATAGAACTCAGAAAACGTCTGGAAGCCTACAATGTAGATGTAGGACCTATTTCAGGATGTACTCGATACTTGTGGGAAAAGAAGCTGCTGAAACTCGAAAAATCATACAAGTCTGTACATCTTTCTTCAACTGTCAGTGATTCAGAGAGCGACACTGTTCCAAAATCGCCGAGTCGCCGCGGTAGAAAAAAGAGTCGTGCTCCCAAATGTGAATCTTTTGAAACTCCAATGGACGTTACATTCAATTCTTCCGAGTGCTTATCGAGTCCTGATGATTACGAACTTATACCAGACGATGAGCCTGGAAGCACTCCGTTCCCACGAAGTGTGGGTCTCAGAAGTGTGCGCAAAAAATCACTTCCAAAAACTCCAAAAAATTGTTTCCCATTGAAAAGAAATAAGCGATGTGTAAGTAGCGGAACACCTGAACCCTCTGCAGTAGCTAGAGGTAGAAGAAAACCCGGACGACCACCCAAACTACGGAAACTTTCTGAGAAAAGTAAGGGTACAGATGTAACTAGCGCATCGTCTTGTGGCAACGCTCTTGGCACGTTTTTGGCACACTTCTTTATGTTACCAAGGAAAGAAATCTTAGAAAAAATCTTTTTTTTGTTATCTTTATAAATATAACATCTTTATAAAATTTTCCGCTTGCCGAGGTTGCCATAACGGGAATAACTAATAAAGATGGGTTACCTTCACCTGCCATAACTCGTTATAAAAGTGCGCCAAGAGCGTTGTCATCTGACGAGGCGCTAGATACATCTGTACCCAAGTAAGTGTTCGATCAACTAATTTCCATTACTTTTAGGGGCCGCGGTACCCCAGTTAGAAGAGCAACAGATTAGCAACCGGAGAGTTGCGAGTTCGAAACGGGGTCCAACCAAAGTGTACACGGGGGCTGGTGCATGTTAAATCTGTAATGGCCTCAAATGTCCTCACGTTGGCGTGGTGCGGAAGTTTGGAGAGTGGGATACCAGCTCAGGTGTTGTCTGGTCATCCAATCGTCCATCTCGTCATAGCTAATTGGCGATAATTATGGAATATGGTAAGCCGTCGTAGGTTTATCCAAATAGACAGTTGGCAACGAAACTCTTATTCGCCAATTTGCACATCGATTTATTTTTTCGTCGGTACTTGTGGACCGAAACAGACGCAATTGCAATTTAGAATAGTTGGATTGTTAATTTCATGACAATTTTAATCACTTTCCGGTTCCTGCCAGATCACTGAAGCACCTGATAGGGCGCGGTCAGCACTTGGGAGAGTGGCCACCTGTGAGCCCAGTACAGTTGCACATGATGTGCATGAGTACGTTGAATCCGTAGGCCAGTAACTTCTTCCTACTGGTGGGTAAGTAGCACGAGAGGGGAAACGAGTCCATACCGCTGTCTTCATGAGCCTCCATCTAGATTGGGTATGTATCCCTGTGTTGCTTTAAGTCTTTCAGTGAGTCGGTTGGCGTAGATTATAGAAATAAAAATTGGTCGCATATTGTGAACTAAGGCTTAACCATGTAAATTTGCGAAAGTTTGCCATATATAGACATTCGAAAATCCCCTTGATTGGTGAAGCTGCCTTGAGCTAAGAGAGGTATTTTCTGTCGAGCTAAATATAGGTGGCGGAAGTGTTCCTGCGGCAATACGTGTTTCCTGTACGTACTCTGAACGCGAAGTCAATTGGTTTGGTTTTCCAATACAATTTCAGCACTTAGCAAAAATTTCAAAGAATAAATTCCTAATCAATCTGAGATATAGGGCGGCTGTCAGCCGACCTTTGGTCAGTCGATGTTTGAATAGGTGTGAACGGTCGTTAGAGAAGGGCTACCATATCAAAAACGTGAATGGCGATCGCCGAGGTTGATTTTCTCCACGTCAACTCGTTATCACTTCTATCGCTTTCGATACCGAACGATAAACTTAGAACCAGAATTCGCGCTAAAGATGCCAATTTCTTAACGTTACAATCCATCACCTAATTTAAAGAATAGACTCGTTCAAAACCACTCGACTCCACTGCCTACTCGTGGGAGCTGGACTATAATTGATTGGTGAACACTAATTAGATTCAACTCCAAACGTCGCCAAAACGACGAAAAATAACATTTTAAGGTAAACCCGGTATGTGTCATGCAAGAGCATTTGGGTAGAGGAAGTAAAATCTTTGCTTTCAGTCTGGTTTTGTTTGCGTTGGATAATCACTTTTCACCGGCCTTAAGAGTAGTAACGTGTGAGTGCTCCACATGATTTGTTTTTAAATGGTGATTCGTGGAGACGAGTACTCACAAGACAGTATTATACGGTTTATGATTCTAAGCACTGAAAACCATATTATTTTCATTTCTTACTTAGTTTGAGTTTATTTTCCCAGGAATTGACGATTCATTTGAAGATTTAGATAATGAATACTTTTCAGCATTGGAGTCTCCGAAAGAAAGTAAGAAAACGTCGAAAATTATGCTGAATTACCTCATTTATGTGTTCAAAGGAGCCGCACTCATGCTTCTAACTGCAGTTTTGGTTATACTAATGGCTCAGAATTGGTTAGCTCAAATAGAAAACTTGAGGTACAAAACATTCCGTTCTACAAAACTTTAGCAGATTTCTGTGTTTAACCCTCCAAAGAGGTTTCGATCAGGTATTTCGTCCATCGAGATCTGACCAATTTTGCTAATGATGAGATATCTCGTCGGCAAGATATCGTCGATTTTTTTATGATGAGACCAAGATCTGGTCAGTTTTCTTCTAATGATGATATATCTTGTCCACAAAGATCTGGTCAGTTTTTCTAACTACAAGATACCTCGTCGAGGCAACCACCAGGAGGGTTGAATCCCCAGAGGGTTTTTCTATAAAGTCTAAAGAGAGTGTTAATGTTTTTGTTGTGATAAGTACTTCGTATTTTATTCCGGAAGTGACGTAACTTGGCACGTAACTCGAATGCGATTTCACCATGTCGCTTAATAGTTAATTTAATCATTTTTTTAGGTATCTTCATTTTTCTGAAAACATGCCCAGCACATGTGTGTTGCAAATGGTTGCTTCATGAAATCCCGCTCAATTATTTGACACGAAAAATTTAGCTTCTTAGAAGATTAACGTCACTTGTTCGTCACATGTCTATTGTTCATGTTTACACTGAAAAACCATCTCATATAAAGTGCGGCTCCGACGAGAAGGCAGTCGACGTTGGTTCAGTCGATTTTTGAAGAGGTGTGAAAGTTGGTAAGGAGAAGGTTGCTATACGCAAAAGCAAGAATGGCCGTTGCTGTGGATGGTTCCCCACTTCCAACTCGTTGTCACTGCAATCGCTTTCGGCACCGAACCTTATAACCAGAATCCGCTCTAAAGTCGCCAGTTGTGGAAACCCTTTGTTCACGGTTCAAACTATCTCCCAATTTGAAGAATAACTCGTTCAAAACCACGTGATTCGACTGCCAACTCGAGGGAGCCTGACTGTATGACTATTTTATAAAACTATCCTCGGTTAAATTTTAGTGTATGGTACGTTCGCCATAAGTCCTGAAGTTGACGCCTAAACAATCCAACATTTCTAACCCGTATCTCATCCATTGCGTGTTATTCTGTCCGCCATTACAATTGTGCCTGAAGCTAAGCTAGACTTGGGAATCTGGGGCAAATGAAGCTGGTGCTGCCCCTGTCCAGAACACAATTTATAGATTTAAAATGAAGATAAAATGTAGTTATTTAAATAATTAGGTGTGTAAGTTATTAACGTCGTATTGGAGCGGGGCTATTGACGACGTCGTATGAGCGGGGTTAACACAACGGACTATTGGCGGAGGTCCGGGACCAATCCCGAAGGGAAAGATCCATGGGCAACACCTCGTAATTTTGAACTACTGTCAGATGACGATGTCAACACCTGAGCTGGCACCCCACTCTCCAAACTTCCACACCAGCCCCCATGAACACCATAGTCTTTGTATGTAATTAGGATGAAATATACCAATTAGCACAATATTAATTTTCTGAATAAATTAATTTGAACAATATTAGATTTTGATTGCAAGTAACTATTGATTGTATATAAAAATTAGCAAAAAGACAGGTTTGATTATTGGCTTTTGTTAATAGATCTCCAGGACGGATAATCGAAGGAAATAGAATCGTTTTTCCACACCAAATTCATTCCTATATATCATCGTTTTACTATCAAAACCTCTTGTCCAATTTTTTCGATACATGGAGCTTAACATTTATTGGTTACAAATATGATTGATTTCCTTATTTCAAAAAAGTCTACATCAGTCTTAAAGCCCTTTCGTCGGATTTTTAAACTCGTATCTCATAACTGATCTACAATTTGGAATCAATTTTTTTATCGTTCCTGAAACTTTTGATTTCAAGACTAACGAGGTTTTGACAGTAAAACGGCGATACGCTTCCATTATTATCGACAGTTTAGATTTAATAGGCATCTATAAATATCGAAAAACTACTTTAGTAATCCATAAAAAGTTTAGCACATATTAATTCGTTAGCGGAATATCCGTTTACGAATTCAAACAGCATGTACAGAACAAAGTTGGTTCAATGTCTTCAGTGATTTAAAAAACAAATTTGTGTGCCAAACCTTGATAAGATTTTAGGCTATGTTTCAAACATTTCGTGCTCAAATGACCAGACAAAAAAGAGTTTTTTCATTGGTCAGCAATAAATGAATGCTTAGAACTAATTAATTAAGTCAGAGTTAATGCTAACAATAAATTGACTTTAGTTGTAAAGAGAGTTTAAAATTTGCAAAAGATAAAAAAACAAGATTAGTTCTGCAGCATCAATGGACCAATATATATATATATATATATATATATATATATATATATATATATATATATATATATATATATATATATATATATATATATATATATATATATATATATATATATATATATATATATATATATATATATATATATATATATATACACATACATATATATATATAGGTTAGGACTAAGATGCAAGCAAATTTGTAAATTTTTATTCCTTATTGTTGCTTGCATAAAAAATGCAATGAAAATTAATTGTTTTGTTTCATATTATTCACTCTATAAACGATAAAAATGCGCAAAATCTGTCGCAGCTAAATCTTCCTTACTTAAATCCATGGTCGAAAGTGGTCATCCTAATACTAACAATCTACACTCTTAAGAATAGATAAATAATAATATTTAGATAATGTTTCAGATAAAAACTGTTTACCCTTTGACCTTAAGCCCCTATACAGGTTTTAGACTTTCGAAGGCTTAAAATCAACTGATCGCATCTGTGTGAAAATTATAAAAATAAAAATTACATAATTTTTTAATTTATTCAGAATCCTAAAATCTTAAATCCTAAAAAATTCGTATTTTTTTCTTTTCAGCCAGGTACCCTTGAATGCTGAACCACAGCAGGTTTCAGAGTAAAAGAAAAATTCTCAAACTTGTTCAAACATCTTTTATTTTAAAATTCAAAATTCGAAAGAAAGGAAGTCGTTGGAAACCAAATAATTGTACTGAAGGATATCTTATTTGAGACAACGAATTAGAAAGAAAGAAAGATCAGAAAGAAAATTCTGATGATGTGGAGATCTTCACTTCCTACGTAAAAGGAAAGAAAGAAGGAAATTTCCAACTGCATCTGATATTCGTAAAATTTGTCTAAAGGAATTTAAAATACTGAAGATCTGCTCAATCTATCAAAATGTAAATAGTCTCATGGCATCCAACAGCGTTCTGAAAACGAAACAGCAATAATTTTATTAACATCATTTAACTAGGTGATTACGACTTGTAATAACTTTGTTGCATTAATGTTTCTCTTTCTCATTCTTTAATTTATATTGTTCTAAAGAAAATAAATTTTTTAATATTTAAGTGTTCCAAATTCGTCATTTAACAATTTCCTCAAAATATACTATTTCTTCGTGTGATGGATAATAAGCAAGCAATGTATAATGCAATGTAAGGTTCATTTTTATTTTCAGTGCTTTTGTTGTCAATGAATAATTTAGTTGGATCCAAGCAAATTTTCCAAATTTCCTTGTGTTCTACACAATTATTCAGTCTTACGAAAGCTTGCATTGACTTTTAATAAATGTATCAAAATTATGAATAGTTAAGACTCCCTTAAAAGCTAAATGAACGAAATGTTCTGTCATGTTTTATCTTGTACCATCTAAACACTGGGAAAACAGAAATCCCTTCCAATTATCAATATATCAGTCAGTGATAAATGTATCTGTTTCGCAGATATAAATCTTAGATTAGTAGATGCATAGGAATTTGATATACAGTGGCTCCCAAAAGTGTTTGGGAGCCACTATATATCTATATATTAATACGTGAAGAAAAAACTTTGTACCCCTTTTTAAGCACATTGCACGCACAGAGAAGTATGAGATTTGGCATAATTAAAGTTCATATGGAGAAGGAGTGCAGAAAGATAAAATTAATGTATAATATGCGTTACAAATATATTAAATTAAACAAAATAAAACATTCATTGTTTACGTTCATATACTGTAATCTATATATTAATACGTGAAGAAAAAACTTTGTACCCCTTTTTAAGCACATTGCACGCACAGAGAAGTATGAGATTTGGCATAATTAAAGTTCATATGGAGAAGGAGTGCAGAAAGATAAAATTAATGTATAATATGCGTTACAAATATATTAAATTAAACAAAATAAAACATTCATTGTTTACGTTCATATACTGTAATCTATATATTAATACGTGAAGAAAAAACTTTGTACCCCTTTTTAAGCACATTGCGCGCACGGAGGACTATGAGATTTGGCATAATAAAAGTTCATATGGAGAAGGAGTGCAGAAAGATAAAATTAATGTATAATATGCGTTACAAATATATTAAATTAAACAAAATAAAACATTCATTGTTTACGTTCAAATACTGTAATCTATATATTAATACGTGAAGAGAAAACTTTGTACCCCTTTTTAAGCACATTGCGCGCACGGAGGAGTATGAGATTTCGTATAATTAAAGTTCATATGGAGAAGGAGTGCAGAAAGATAAAATTAATGTATAATGTATAATCTATATATCTATATATTAATACGTGAAGAAAAACTTTGTACCCCTTTTTAAGCACATTGCGCGCATGGAGGAGTATGAGATTTGGCATAATTAAAGTTCATATGGCGAAGGAGTGCAGAAAGAAAAAATTAATGTATAATATGCGTTACAAATATATTAAATTAAACAAAATAAAACATTCATTGTTTACGTTCATATACTGTAATCTATATATATTGATACGTGAAGAAAAATCTTTGTACCCCTTTTTAAGCACATTGCACGCACGGAGGAGTATGAGATTTGGCATAATTTGCCACCACATAAGTTAGTATTGAAAGTTAATTGAATCGTTTTGCTGATCAGAAACTTAAATACAAAGGAAGCATTAGTCAATGGAACAAGAATGCGCATCAAATTTATGCATCGTAATACTATTGATTGCGAAGTTTTATCTGGAAACGTACGCAATAAGAGAATTTTGATTCCACGTATAAAAATTTAACATATTCCGAAGCTATTTTACCATTTAACTTTCAAAGAACTCAATTTCTAATTATACCTGCATTTGCGATGACAATAAATAAGTCTCAAGGACAAACATTCGAAAAAATTGGAATTTTATTGCGGCAGCCAGTTTTTACACATGGTCAAATGTACGTCGCAGCAAGTAGAGTTCGAACATTTGATGGTTTGAGATTTTATATTTCAGAATATAACGGTCAAGGGCATTTAGCAAACTATAAAAGAGTTTAAAAAAAACATCGTCTACACAGAAGTTTTGAATCATGAAATTCATTGTCGAGCTATTTCAAGTTCAATGGACAACATTTATTTTTTTAACCACCGGGTTTTTTGTTTCAATAAAATATATATAAAAAAATACGAAGCACGTATTCCTTATTTCATTTTTCATTTTTTGGATTTATTTTTTATTTAAATTTTATATAATTTGAAAAAGATAGGCAAATTAACTGTGTAGCCTTGGCGAAACCTGTGGCCAGTATAGCAATAAAAAAGAAACCAAGAAAATGTCAAACAACGCGTTATTGTTTTTTAGATATGGCTTAACCAAGTTATACCGCATTTTTCCTATGACGTATTTGTACATGCTCGCAGCTTACGTAATAGCGCAAAATTCAAAAACATTATATGCAATGAATATAGAGGTATACTCTTTGACAAAAGAACCTTATTAACGTTCAAACTAAAAAATTAAATGAATTATGGTCGAATTTCGACCACTGGGCGACCACTAGTCTATATATTAATACGTGAAGAAAAAACTTTGTACCACTTTTTAAGTACATTGCGCGCACGGAGGAGTATGAGATTTGGCATAATTAAAGTTCATATGGAGAAGGAGTGCAGAAAGATAAAATTAATGTATAATATGCGATACACATATATTAAATTAAACAAAATGAAACATTCATTGTTTACGTTCATATACTGTAATCTGTATATTAATACGAGAAGAAAAAACTTTGTACCCCTTTTTAAGCACATTGCGTGCACGGAGGAGTATGAGATTTGGCATAATTAAAGTTCATATGGAGGAGGAGTGCACAAAGATAAAATTAATGTATAATATGCGTTACAAATATATTAAATTAAACAAAATAAAACATTCATTGTTTACGTTCATATACTGTAATCTGTATATTAATACGTGAAGAAAAAACTTTGTACCCCTTTTTAAGCGCATTGCGCGCCCGGAGGAGTATGAGATTTGGCATAATTAAAGTTCATATGGAGATGGAGTGCAGAAAGATAAAATTAATGTATTCTATATATTAATACGTGAAGAAAAAACTTTGTACCCCTTTTTAAGCACATTGCGCGCACGGAGGAGTATGAGATTTGTCATTATTAAAGTTCATATGGAGGAGGAGTGCAGAAAGATAAAATTAATGTATAATATGCGTTACAAATATATTAAATTAAACAAAATAAAACATTCATTGTTTATGTTCATATACTGTAATCTATATATTAATACGTGAAGAAAAAACTTTGTACCCTTTTTTAAGCACATTGCGCGCACGGAGGAGTATGAGATTTGGCATAATTAAAGTTCATATGGCGAAGGAGTGCAGAAAGAAAAAATTAATGTATAATATGCGTTACAAATATATTAAATTAAACAAAATAAAACATTCATTGTTTACGTTCATATACTGTAATCTATATATATTGATACGTGAAGAAAAATCTTTGTACCCCTTTTTAAGCACATTGCACGCACGGAGGAGTATGAGATTTGGCATAATTTTCCACCACATAAGTTAGTATTGAAAGTTAATTGAATCGTTTTGCTGATCAGAAACTTAAATACAAAGGAAGCATTAGTCAATGGAACAAGAATGCGCATCAAATTTATGCATCGTAATACTATTGATTGCGAAGTTTTATCTGGAAACGTACGCAATAAGAGAATTTTGATTCCACGTATAAAAATTTAACATATTCCGAAGCTATTTTACCATTTAACTTTCAAAGAACCCAATTTCTAATTAAAGCTGCATTTGCGATGACAATAAATAAGTCTCAAGGACAAACATTCGAAAAAATTGGAATTTTATTGCGGCAGCCAGTTTTTACACATGGTCAAATGTACGTCGCAGCAAGTAGAGTTCGAACATTTGATGGTTTGAGATTTTATATTTCAGAATATAACGGTCAAGGGCATTTAGCAAACTATAAAAGAGTTTTAAAAAAACATCGTCTACACAGAAGTTTTGAATCATTAAATTCATTGTCGAGCTATTTCAAGTTCAATGGACAACATTTATTTTTTTAACCACCGGGTTTTTTGTTTCAATAAAATATATATAAAAAAATACGAAGCACGTATTCCTTATTTCATTTTTCATTTTTTGGATTTATTTTTTATTTAAATTTTATATAATTTGAAAAAGATAGGCAAATTAACTGTGTAGCCTTGGCGAAACCTGTGGCCAGTATAGCAATAAAAAAGAAACCAAGAAAATGTCAAACAACGCGTTATTGTTTTTTAGATATGGCTTAACCAAGTTATACCGCATTTTTCCTATGACGTATTTGTACATGCTCGCAGCTTACGTAATAGCGCAAAATTCAAAAACATTATATGCAATGAATATAGAGGTATACTCTTTGACAAAAGAACCTTATTAACGTTCAAACTAAAAAATTAAATGAATTATGGTCGAATTTCGACCACTGGGCGACCACTAGTCTATATATTAATACGTGAAGAAAAAACTTTGTACCCCTTTTTAAGCACATTGCGGGCACGGAGGAGTATGAGATTTGGCATAATTAAAGTTCATATGGTGAAGGAGTGCAGAAAGATTTTAATACGTGAAGAAAAAACTTTGTACCACTTTTTAAGTACATTGCGCGCACGGAGGAGTATGAGATTTGGCATTATTAAAGTTCATATGGAGGAGGAGTGCAGAAAGATAAAATTAATGTATAATATGCGTTACAAATATATTAAATTAAACAAAATAAAACATGCATTGTTTACGTTCATATACTGTAATCTGTATATTAATACGAGAAGAAAAAACTTTGTACCCCTTTTTAAGCACATTGCGTGCACGGAGGAGTATGAGATTTGGCATAATTAAAGTTCATATGGAGGAGGAGTGCAGAAAGATAAAATTAATGTATAATATGCGTTACAAATATATTAAATTAAACAAAATAAAACATTCATTGTTTACGTTCATATACTGTAATCTATATATTAATACGTGAAGAAAAAACTTTGTACCCCTTTTTAAGCGCATTGCGCGCCCGGAGGAGTATGAGATTTGGCATAATTAAAGTTCATATGGAGATGGAGTGCAGAAAGATACAATTAATGTATTCTATATATTAATACGTGAAGAAAAAACTTTGTACCCCTTTTTAAGCACAATGCGCGCACGGAGGAGTATGAGATTTGTCATTATTAAAGTTCATATGGAGGAGGAGTGCAGAAAGATAAAATTAATGTATAATATGCGTTACAAATATATTAAATTAAACAAAATAAAACATTCATTGTTTACGTTCATATACTGTAATCTATATATTAATACGTGAAGAAAAGCTTTGTACCCATTTTTAAGCACATTGCGCGCACAGAGGAATATGAGATTTGGCATAATTAAAGTTCATACGGAGAAGGAGTGCAGAAAGATAAAATTAATGTATAATATGAGTTACAAATATATTAAATTAAACAAAATAAAACATTCATTGTTTACGTTCATATACTGTAAAATATTTAGCGGAGTAAATGCGGAGTGGATGATTTACAATTGATTTAATCCCCACGCAGTGAAATCCACTCCAAGAGGGAGTTTATTTAGATTATTTATAAAAAAACTCTTCCTAGTAAAATACAAAATGCGGATAATTTAAATCTGTCAATGTCAAATACATATTAGCCTGTGGTCAAACAGTCGCACTGAGTATAGATTATCGCTAAAAAATCTATATATTAATAGCGAAGAAAAAACTTTGTACCCCTTTTTAAGCACATTGGGCGCACGGAGGAGTATGAGATTTGGCATAATTTGCCACTACATAAGTTAGTATTGGAAGTTAATTGCATCGTTTTGCTAATCAGAAACTTAAATACAAAGGAAGCATTAGTCAATGGAACAAGAATGCGCATCAAATTTATGCATCGTAATACTATTGATTGCGTAGTTTTAACTGGAACAGCACGCAATAAGAGAATTTTGATTCCACGTATAAATTTAACATATTCCGGAACTATTTTACCATTTAACTTTCAAAGAACTAAATTTCCAATTATACCTGCATTTGCGATGACAATAAATAAGACTCAAGGATAAACATTCGAAAAAATTGGAATTTTATTGATGCAGCCAGTTTTTACACATGGTCAATTGTACGTCGAAGCAAGTAGAGTTCGATCATTCGATGTTTGAGATTTTGTATTTCAGAATATAACGGTCAAGGGCATTTAGCAAACGATGAAAGAGTTTTTAGAAAAAACATCGTCTACACAGAAGTTTTGAATCATTAAATTCATTGTGGAAATATTTTAAGTTTAATGGAAAAAATTCATTTTTTAACCACCCGGTTTTTTGTTTCAATAAAAAATATGTAAAAAAATACGAAGCACGTATTCCTTATTTCATTTTTTGGATTTATTTTTTATTTAAATTTTATATAATTTGAAAAAGATAGGCAAATTAACTGTGTAGCCTTGGAGAAACCTGTGGCCAGTATAGCAATAAAAAAAACCAAGGAAATGTCAAACAACGCGTTATTGTTTTTTAGATATGGCTTAACCAAGCTATACCGCATTTTTCCTATGACGTATTTGTACATGCTCGCAGCTTATGTAATAGAACAAAATTCAAAAAAATTATATGCAATGAATATAGAGTTATACTCTTTGACAAAACAACCTTATTAACGTTCAAACTTAAAAATTAAATGAATTATGGTCGAATTTCGACCACTGGGCGACCACTAGTCTATATATTAATACGTGAAGAAAAACCTTTGTACCCCTTTTTAAGCGCATTGCGCCCCCGGAGATGAGATTTGGCATAATTAAAGTTCATATGGAGATGGAGTGCAGAAAGATAAAATTAATGTATTCTATATATTAATACGTGAAGAAAAAACTTTGTACCCCTTTTTAAGCACATTGCGCGCACGGAGGAGTATGATATTTGGCATAATTTGCCACCACATAAGTTAGTATTGAAAGTTAATTGCATCGTTTTGCTGATCAGAAACTTAAATACAAAGGAAGTATTAGTCAATGGAACAAGAATGCGCATCAAATTTATGCATCGTAGTACTATTGATTTCGAAGTTTTAACTGGAACCGCACGCAATAAGAGAATTTTGATTCCACGTATAAATTTAACATATTCCGGAACTATTTTACCATTTAACTTTCAAAGAACTCAATTTCCAATTATACCTGCATTTGCGATGACAATAAATAAGTCTCAAGGACAAACATTCGAAAAAAGTGGAATTTTATTGAGGCAAACACTTTTTACACATGGTCAATTGTACGTCGCAGCAAGTAGAGTTCGATCATTCGATGGTTTGAGATTTTATATTTCCGAATATAACTGTCAAGGGCATTTAGCAAATGATGAAAGAGTTTTTACAAAAAAACATCGTCTACACAGAATTTTGAATCATTAAATTCATTGTCGAACTATTTCAAGTTCAATGGACAATATTTATTTTTTAACCACCCGGTTTTTTTGTTTCAATAAAAATATATAAAAAAATACGAAGCACGTATTCCTTATTTAATTTTTTTGATTTATTTTGTATTTAAATTTTATATTATTTGAAAAAGATAGGCAAATTAATTGTGTAGCCTTGGCGAAACCTGTGGCCAGTATAGCAATAAAAAAAACGACGAAAATGTCAAACAATGCGTTATTGTTTTTTAGATATGGCTTAACCAAGCTATACCGCATTTTTCCTATGACGTATTTGTGCATGCTCGCAGCTTACGTAATCGAACAAAATTCAAAAAAATTATATGCAATGAATACAGAGTTATACTCTTTGACAAAAGAACCTTATTAACGTTCAAACTTAAAAATTAAATGAATTATGGTTGAATTGCGACCACTGGGCGACCACTAGTATATATTAAAAGTGTTCACACACTTTAAAAATTTGTAGAAAAAGCGCGGTAGCCTGGAATTGAATTCGAATATAAAGTCCAATATTCTTTCATATCATCTCCATGTGATTCTGAATAAAAACTAATATTCTTTAAAAAAATATTGACTCATTTTCTTTTTGTAAAAATGAAAATGAAAGGAGGCAGAGAAAGAACACGTCACAAAAGTGATCGTACACCGAAACATTTTCGGATAAATTCATAAATAAAATTATCGTTATCGCTTTTTTTATTTTTGCATTGTTGTGACATTTAAAAAATTGTTTGGCTTTAATCTTTGCTTGCTTACTTTATAATGTTCTATTTATTATTTAAAAATGGCTCGTAGTCTTAAGGAAACAACTAACAGCATTCGAAAATTGATTATTTTTCATCATAGTGCTAAATCAGTTCAGAATGTCTATAAATAAGTAAATTTATATCATTCTACGGTGCAGTATGTGATAAAACGCTGTAAAGAAGAAAATCGGATCGAAAACAAGGTAACGAAAAGTCGTCCCGCAAAGTTAACTCAACGGGATCAGAGATTTATAGTTAGAAAATTTGTAAAAAATCCTCGTTTGAGTGCTGTAAAAATTTCTACAGAATTTACTGAAACATTTTCTACTTCAATTTCATCTGAAACTGTTCGACGAGTGCTCAGATCAGCTGGATTAAATGGGCGTTCTGCACGAAGAAAATTTTTTGTAATTGCGAAAAATAGAAAGCTTAGGCTTTCTTCGCAAAATCAATGATAAATAAGCCTGAAACGTATTGGAATCGTGTCTTATTTGCAGATGAAAGCAAATTTAACATGTTTGGTTCCCTTGGGCGTATAATTGTATAGAGAAGAAAAAAGAGGAACTTAATCCCAAGAATTTAGTTGGAACAGTAAAGCATGGCGGTGGAGGTGTCCTTGTGTGGGGGTGCATGTCAGCATCAGGACTAGGTAATTTGGTATTTATTGATGGCATAATGAATCATGCTCTTTATTTAAATATTTTAAAAGACAATTTAAAATTATCAGCCCAAAATTTGGGTATTGGAAACAACTTTGTTTTTTATCAAGATAACGATCCTAAGCACACGGCTCTCAACGTTCGCCTCTGGTGTCTCTATAATTGTTCACAAGTTCTGAAAACACCACCTCAGTCGTCGGATTTAAACCCAATAGAACACATTTGGAGAGAACTGTAGGTTAGAGTACGAAGACACGATATTAAAACGAAAAGCGAACTAAAAACAGTAATGACTGAAGAATGGAGGAACATTGATGCAGAAATTACAAAAAAACTAGTGAACTCTATTCCCAGACGTTTAAAAGCTGTTGTGGATGCTATAGGAAACCTACTAAGTACTAATTTACCGAAATATTACAATAATTACTAATATGTAAAGATTTTTTTAAAGTGTACGAAGACTTTTGTGAGGTAACTCTGTTACTTTTTGATTATTGATTTTCCAAAAAAAAGTTTTGCTATGTTTTTAAAATATTTTATGTAGTTTTGTTACGAACAAGTTATAGATGTTATTAAAAAATTCCCATTCTGAAATATTAATTTTTATTAATGGATTGAGCAGTATTTCATTGAAATTCGTAAGTGTACGAACACTTTTGGGAGTCACTGTATATACAAAATTCCCATCATCTTTCAACACGCATCATTTATTTCTTGTTGATTTCTCTTCAGTTAGTTAAAAAGAAAGTAAATGCTAGCAGATTACCGTATTTATTGTTTTACAATTACTTTGTGGTGGCATCAGTCCAAGCATGAAAACTAGTTGCGTGGCTCTGCCGATAGATCAAATTGAATTATCGTTTTCTTTCAGTCGTGCTGCGCGTTGCAAATAAAAATATCGTTTGCTTGCAGTGATCAAGCAGAGAATGAATTTTCCATAGAGCTCCTGGGCCCTCTGTCTCCAGATAACAAGGTCCTTGTTTTCCGAATACGTTTAGGTTATCAGAAACTTTCAACATGTAGCAAAGTCTTGGTGTCAGATTATCAAGGAGATTGTAGTTGCAGTTGGTGTGGTTGGAGAAGGCATTCAATGAGCGATAGGCAAGCCCATCACTCGAGTGGCAGCGATCAATAGTGTATCTTTCCGGAGATGGCTGTGAACTGGATCGCAACCATCTCAAGCTCGTGGACGATTCTATTTAGGTAGGTAGGTAGAAGTGGGTAGACTCGTGAAAAGTGAATCGATTCTTCTGTTCGATTCTTTCGTAACTTGTTTCAAGAACTCGGTCCTAGCTATCCACACTAGTCCTCCCCACAGGTTATAGTTTGCTGTTTACATAGAATGGCGGCATAACCCCGTATGGCGCCATTCCCCGGCCTCCCCTAAGAACTGAATAAATGAATTTTTAGCTGGTACACATCTTTACAAGCTCTTATTACAAGTAAATATATATTGTTTTACTTATAGTTCTAAAAATTATAAATACAAAATTATGTTTATAGTTTGAAGGACAATACCTTAAGATTTTAAGTTATTACAAATTTAATGCTTTTAAAAAATAGTTTTTTCAGCTTAAAAAATTGTAGGAAATAAATGTTTCGCTCAATTGCGGAGCATGTTTTATGTGTGCATAATTTTTCACAAATATATTTAATTCGTTCAAATACTCTACTTAGAAAGTAGAAATAAAAAAGTGTCCCCATTTCAGGTCGAAAACAAGCGAAGGATTTCATTTCGCTGTGGAATGTGTTTTCATCACCACCTAGCTTATTTATCGAGTTAAAGAACGATATAAACATTGAAATGTTTACAAATATTGTTTGAAATAATCTAATTTTAGTATGATATATCTCAAAATTAAAACATATAAGCAAGAAAGATGAAACTGGTTTAAAGTAGAAAATAATTAAATTTTAATGTTAGGTTCATTTAAACACTAAGCAAAAAAATCAGGGTGTTAAGCAGATGTTTTTACAAAAGGAACTTTTCCAGCTACGTGGATTGTTTGGAATTAGTACAAAAGAAGTTTCATTTCGTTCTCTATTTTTTGTTTTCCCAATTTGCTATATTGTTTGCTTCATTAATAAGAATAAAAATACACCAAAACAGGTACAGTATTTCAATTTCCGTTCAAGCACTGTTTTTGTTTTTTACATAAGAGAACGGCAATTTGTTTTTCGCTATTCCAGTAGAAAGTTATAGGTTCAAGGGAAATTATTTGAAAGAAAAGCTCTTTTGTCAACTGAAATCTTATAATGAAAGATTTTACATATATTTTAAAACATGAACAAAAAGGTTCCAAAGCGCATAAATGTGGTTCACATTTGTATTACGGTTTATGAAGTGATTTAATCCTATTTTTAATAAATCGATTTTATTTCATTTATAATTCTTGAAAGTTTCAAAATGTATCTTTTATTTTAATTATTATTATTATGTAATTACACAGATGGGTGGATACAGAATAATTTTGTTCAGCAAAAAAATAAAAATTTAAATTATGTACCGAAGTTCATGTTTTCAATTCATAACAGTTTTATCTATCGTGTAGGATACGAAAGAATATAGTGCTCCTAGATGGAGCAAAAAAATCATCGCCAAAACAGAGAACGATTTCACACAAGTTTTTAAAATTTGGCTTATTATTTTTAATATTTTAAGCCCTTATAGATGTACAATTTACAATAACAAACACACTCGAACATCAGTTATTTTATTTTAAATATTATTTTAGATATACAGTGGGTAAAAAAGTTTCCGTACGGAAATGAAAACGGCGAATAAATAATGATAATTCCTATCAAAATCTCACCACAGATTCAGAAACTGGAACTTCCTCCGAAAAGTCAGTTTTTCAGCAAACTGACCCAGCAGCACATCTCCGATGAGGAATATGAGCACGCTCAAAATGTGTGGGATATTTTCAACATTTCAAATCTGGGCGAATATCACGATTTATACGTGTGCAGCGATGTTCTTGCAGATGTATTTCAAAATTTCCGCGCCGTTTGCCAATCCTTCTATAAGATCGATCCCTGTCGTACATACACCGCGCCTGGTTTGGCATGGCAGGTTTGTCTACGCATGTCTGATGTCCGGTTGGAACTCCTCACTGACTTACACATGCACCTTTTTATCAAAAAAGGCATCCGCGGCGGTATTGCAATGATCTCACATCGCTATGCGAAGGCAAACAACTCTTACACAGAGAAATACGACTCATCGCTTCCAACGAGTTATATCGCGCATTTAGATGCCAAGAATTTGTACCGGTGGGCCATATCGCAGAACCTGCCCACTCACAATTTTGAATGGGTGAATGCTTCCGTAGATATCCTGTACGTCCCAGACGATTCGCCTGAAAGATATATTTTAGAAGTTAATCTGGAATATCCACATAGTTTGCATGACCTCCACAACGACTACCCTCTAGCTCCGGAGAAATTCACGGTCACCCCTAACATGCTTTCTAAATATAGCATGGAATTGGCCGGGTCACTCCATTTTAAGGCAACATCATCAACTAAAGTAGTTCCGAACTTGCACGATAAATAAAATTACGTCATTCATTACAGAAATTTCAAAGAGTATGTTAAAGGGCTGAAAGTGAAGAAGATTCATAAAGTGATAAAGTTTGAGCAGCGTCCGTGGTTGAAAAAGTACATAGATTTTAATATGAGCCACAGGAAAAATGCCAAGTCCGCCTGCGAAAAAATCTGTTAAAATTGTTGAACAATGCTGTCTTTGGAAAGACTATGGAAAATTTGAGGAATTGAACGCAGATAGAATTGGTGAGGGAGAAAAAGAAAGCTTTAAAATTAGTCGCTTCACCCGCATTTCAGGCCTTTAATATAATAAACGATGAGTTGGTGTCCGTTGAAAGGAGAAAGATCTCACTTCTTCTAAATAGGCCCATATATGTCGAATTTTCCATTTTAGATTTATCGAAAACTCTAATGCATAATTTCCATTATAATTATATTAAAACAAAATTTGGCTCCAATGCGACACTACTATTCACGGACACGGATTCCCTATGCTATCTGATAAACACGTCAGATATTTACAGCAATATGAAGGAGGATAGTCATTTATTTGATACATCTGACTATCCCATTGATCATCTCTTGTACAGTAATCAGAATAAAAAGTCCTTAGTAAAATGAAGGATGAGCTTGCAGGTGAAGTGGATACGAAATTTGTGGGTTTGAAGGCAAAAATGTATTCCCTATGTACCGCCACAATGGAGAAAAAGACGGCGACAGGGGTCGCGAAAAGCATAGTGAAACGAAAAATTACCCATTCCGATTACCGGAATTGTATATTAAATAGAGAAAGAGGTTTGGAACAGGCGCATAGAATTGCGAGTGTTAACCACAAGCTGTAAATTATAATAAATCAACGTTGTGTCCCTTCGATACGAAGCGTTATATTTTAGACGATGGGCAGCGCACCTTAGCGTATGGTCACGTTAGAATCCCAAAAGATGAATTGATATCCAGCGAAATACCTGATATCGAATAGTGAAAATGTGCTATGTGAAGGGAAATGTGATGTGTAGAGGGAAATAGTCTATGGTGTATATATAATGTGTAATGTTCAGATATAATGTAAACATTGGAGTTAAAAAGTGCCTGCGTTAGAACTATAAATATAACTGGAAACTATATGTAATGTGCATATATACGTATGTGCTTTTTTTTCTAAATAATTGTTAGTGTCATAAACTGCGAACTGAAGTCGTGCAAATTTGGCAGAGAGAGAACTGAGGTATATAAATAAGAGTGAAAAGGTTTACAAAGGTCATTTATGCAATGGAATCTCTAAACATGAAGCATCCATTCACAATGATTGTGGCAGGCCCTTCTGGAAGTGGAAAAACTCACTTTATTAAAAATTTAATAGAGTATAAAATGATTCACCCATTTTCCCAAAACTACCTTATGGTGGTACGGGGCATATCAAGAGCTCTATGAGAAAATGTCTGGCACTACTTTTCAAGAAGGAATCCCAGCCGACATTAACCAGCTGTCTCATGCTGTCATAGTGATTGACGATTTAATGTCCGAAATAGGAGATAATTCTACTTTAACAAAACTTTTCACCAAAGTAAGTCACCATAGGCACATCAGTGTTATTTTTATAGTCAAAACATTTTCCATAGAGGGAAGAAGATGCGAGAGATTTCTTTAAATTCTCATCACTTAGTTTTATTTAAAAATCCACGAGATAAATCTCAGGTGTTGCATTTAGGGCGGCAATTGTACCCCACGAGATCCAAGTTTTTTCAAGAAAGCTATGAAGATGCGACGTCTAAACCTTTTAGTTACATGCTCATTGATCTAAAGAGTGAAACAGATGATTCTTTGAGACTGCGTTCCGGTCTTTTTCCGGGCGATAAGTACTATGTTTACCAACCGCGGTGAGGAATTCTCATTAGATTATGATAATCATGTTTACTAGTCGCGATAGGGAGTCCACTCGCTAAAGCGTTGTCTCAACATGTTCGAAGCGTCATTTTGAATCGTACTACCGAACTGGAAAGATGTTGTCTATGGTTATTGATTTTGAAGGTTTTCACCTGGCCCCCAATCAATTTGTAGTGAAAGAGTTGGCATTTTCACTGCAGATGGTTTCACTGGTTGCTGTTTGTTTCAACCTCCATGCCCCTTTGAAAGACTGAATCAAAAGCAGAAGTTCTCGAGTTCTTGGGTCTCGAAGAACATGCGTAGAATGGACTGGAATTGTGGAAAGTTGCCATATATATAATTTAAAACTGTTATGTGCTTTCCCTTTGATCTGGATGGGAAAATTTACGTAAAAGGACTGCAAAAGAAAAGGTTTGTAGAATTTTTGTGGGGTCGAGAGTGTTATGATTTGGACGATCTGAGTTGTCCTAAAATGGGTATTCTGCCACCGCCTAATGTGTCATGCCCCTTTCAACATGCTCCCAACTTTAAGCACTGCGCCTTCGCGAAAACGACCGCTTTTGGTGAATTTTTTTAAAAAAACCTAAAAGGAGGTGTCATTCACGAAAAAGTACTTAATTTCTCCAGAGATGGCAAGCTGTAATCATTGGACATTGGAGCAGCTCAATCTACTTCTTAAAAGCAAAACAAAACATAAATTCCTTAAATCGTGTTCAAACACCATTATCAAGTCCCTATGTGAGTGCGATACGTGGAAACGTTCCCTTAACGAGAACACAGAAATCTCGCCTGTTTCCCTACAAAAGAAGTTTACGTCGTCTTGGAGATCGAAAGGTTCCCCTATATAAAAAGAGGCAGTTGTTAGTTCAGCGAGGAGACGTATTTTTAAGTTTTATGCTACCCGCTGCTATTTCGATCATTCGGATACTAATTCATGGAGTACAATAAACGACTAATACTCGTCCCGGAGGACAGAGCGCAAGCCTTTGAACAGCAGTCCAACCTCGACAGAGAGATGACCGACATCCTCAGAGAAAGGTTATTGACCGACATTGAAAAGCAGCTCTTTACCTTCAAATACTACAGAAACACATGCGTTTTTCCAGCGAAGAACCTGTGACAACTCCTGTCTTAGAACCGCCACCTGAACCCGTTTTAGAGGAAACATCCACCCCATCGATGATCTCGAGTTGAAGATTAACAAGATTGTCCCTGTGCGTCACATAAACACTGCCAAGAGTATTTTGGATTACCTAAAAAATCACCAGAGCGTTTTAACGTGGACTCCCTCTGGAGAAATAGTGTACAAGGAAAGTCTGATACACCAATATAGCAAAATTAATTAATGATATGCTACGGAAAAGGAAGATGTGTGTGTGTGTGTATGTGTGTGGAACCTGTAGGTAAAACTGTATTTTTCAAAGGCTTGAAAGAATCTCGATTACCAAATGTTTTTGATATTCATGAAAAAGTGTATCCTGTGAAAAAAAAATTGTAAAACGTTCTCTGTATGCACGGAAAAGTACTTGGATTAAAATATGAAATGTGAATTGAACCCTAGTCTGTTACTGCTTTCCTTTTGTGTTGATTCTTAATTTTTATGTGTATACGTAAATAGCGTAATTATAATACTAAAAATAGTACAAAATTATATACATAGTTAAATAATGGAACTAGTGCAAAATAATGATTACGTTAAAAATAATATTTGGTAGGAAGAAATAAGTATATAAAATGTTTGAAACAAAAGTAGAAAGTTTTTATATGAAACTCAAATAAGATAAATGAATAGTTTTTTAAATATAAATACGTATATAAATACACATTTTAAAGTGTAGGGATTTGCTAAAGTGAAAAAAATGAATTGTAATATTTCAAAGAAAGAAAGCTAAAAAAAATTAAAAACAACAAATTTCAGAATAACAAAAAATGGGTTTCTTTTATATTCTGAAAATTATTCTTACACCGTATCTCTTCTTAAACTGATACATTTGAAAATCATTTCTTTTGTTGAGATGCAAATTACTTATGATACCACACATGGAATGACCCTGGCAACGCTTCAATATGAAATAAATGCAATAAGCTCCGCATACATTAGATGTTGGGCTCTGGAACGAAACAGTATTTCAGCCGACATTTGGGTAGTGAAATGTAAGTTGAAGAAAATATTCTCCATAAAATTGTGGGGGGAGGGGTTCCATATGAATCGAAAAATTCTAAAGTCTTGTCGTAATATATATAAATCGTTAGCCAGTGGAATCCTGGTTCATCTAAATTGGCAATGATGGCGGAATTTTCAAACAATTCGGGAATAGTGTCGGACGAAAACACTCCTCTAAAGATGGGAGCAGTTGCCAGGTCTCTATATAAAATGTTACGAATCTGTTGACCATCCATTCTCACTCATATCAAATATTCCTCGTCTTATTTATTTCTATGACGTTATCAAACTCTGCAAAGACGATCACGCTTACCGTTTGATGGATGGGTTGATTGAATTTCATATCCAATCGTAGGTTACTGTGTTTGATGAGATTTAAGTGCTCTCCCTTACACACATCGGGTGAAAAATCAAATGCGTACAGTACATTTCCATTAACACATTCTTCTCTTGAAATGAAAATACCCTGCTCTTGCACTCATTCTTTCATTCCCCGAAAACAAACTTTGGTAGGCCCGGATGTAATTATCTTCATCAAAGTTCAATTCCATTAGATTATGCAGCATGGGTTGTCCATCCACATATAATGCGATAAAATTCAAATGATAATGTTTGGATTCAAATGGGGATTTTTGTAAAGATCTGTGAAATGCGTCACTGTCAACGTACCCGATGATGACGCGTTTGGGCATCTGTCCTACGAAAACATTATCTTGCACTATTGACATGCTACCCTTAGGAACTGAATCGGATATTTTGCTGTTTCCTTTTCCAAGGCCTTAGCATGCCCTACAATGACCCCAGGACTCACACGCACTTTTCGTACAAACAGGGAAACGTAATTCAACACAACTTTATATCCTGGGTCGCCCTGCAAACAGAAGTCCGGCTTGCTCCTTATCAATTTTACCTTTAAGTCAACCAAGTTGAGTAAAAGTCTTTCTTGATGAAAGATGTCGCAATGAAGGCTTCCAATCTACTGTAGAGCTCAATTTAAAGAACTCTGAACGCTTGATTAGACTTTCACCGAGTCTTTGTAGAAAAGTTCAGCTGTCAGCTGAGATATCTTACTATCGGGGCCATGGTTCAGTACAGTTTCAATATACATCTGTATGGATACGTGTTACTTGAGTTTAAGATAAGACGATCGTTCAAAGAAATGTCCACTTGTGAGAAGAGAGAATGAAGGAATAAATTTACGGGGCCTATGTTAACATCTTTAGGCATAACAGAGCCATCACTTTTTACAATTTTGACTTTCACGTAGAGCTGCGTCTGACTTAAGTCAATACAGAGGCTGTTCGGACATTTTTTGAACGATTTTAATGGACTGAAGCTTAATTTTATACATGAAATTTTTGTGTTTTAAATGTTCGATTTGATAGCTCTTACTGTTAACTATCTTTTTACACCTTAATTTCCATGATAATAATGACTTTTGTAGTATTGACAGTGGTATTTTGTCCTATTCTTTGTTCCACAGTTTTCCAGTCCTTGAATGGTTTTCGGTCGACGTTTCGATAATGCCCTTTTTAAAAGTCCAAAAGCACAAAAGTGCATGGGTGAAACATCTGGAGATTTAGCAGGAATATCAGTAGAGGGTATTGACTTCATACCAGTTTCTTGTTCCATTTTTTCCAAGAATTTAATAGTCGATTTAGATTTGTGGCTACTTGCTTTACCCTGATGCAGTTCTACTAATCGTTGGCACTGGTTAAAGATATGGTCGTGGTAAAGATATGGTATTTATTTTTTGAATATTGGGGATAAAATATGGTCTTGATAATACGTGAGAATTGATTTTTACATTCCCCCCCCCCCTCTTTTTACTTTTAATTTTCCATTATATGCAAAACTGGCAACAATCAAAAATCTATTAGAGAAAGTTCGCACGTTCACTTTGCTATAGTCCTTTGACTTGGCGGATTCTCTTTTAAAATTAAAGATCTTACCTTTCAAATATTCTCAGAATTTTTTTCTTTTTTGGATGTATTTTTCCACTTTTACGTTTTTTCCTTTCTCATTAATAATAATACTTATCGTACCTCGAAAAACCATGACTTTTACAGCGTTTTTGAATAATTGAATAAGCATAATTCTATTCGGAAAGAGAAAACATAGCCTTCCATCCATTGCCTATTTAAAAGCACCGGTTTGAAGTAAACAAAACTCTGAATTAGCAGACGATAAGTTATACTTTAACTAGTTAACTGCTGTGAAAATAAAATTCTTTCGTAGCATACAATTTTTTTTTACAGCTCATCAAAATCGTTCAAAAAATGTCCGAACAACCTCTGTATAATCGTCACCACTTCCAGAGATGTGAAATTCCACCGGGCCTCCGTCAAATACATTGAATAATGGATGGAATTTGACAAACTGTCCACTCTGTATAACGGTTTGGGTTGGTGGTAGGTGAAAAAGTTATAATTCAGATTTAACGCATTCAGGTGACCCTTTCAAAAGGAACGCCAAATTTCTTTTCTTTCTTTCTCTTAGGGGTTAAAAATGTCCCGACCCTTTACCTTCCGTACTTTAGATAGAATGTCTCGCTTCTGATTCTTGCGCTTTCTTTTATACTTTCCTCGCCCTACCATGGTTTGAACACAATCGAATGCTTTACGAGAGAGATTCTTCTTTATTCCTCTCCTGTGCGGATTCTTGAAAATTCCGTCCCTCTAATATGTCGCTAGCAATCTTTGTTCTTTTCCAACGGATTTTCCTCCTCTCACTAGGAACGGAAGAGCCGCATGGAACAAGCGTCGAAAGATCCCCTAACCCATAACCTTTCTGAAATGATACACCTTGGTAATGTGAAAGCCCAGAGCCGGACTGTCCGGCGTAATGGTCTTCAAATTGTTTTAAACTGCAAACGTACGGTACATTCATCTTGAAAACCCAATGAAAAATGAACCTAACTCTTTTGTATAGTAGTTGTCGCATTCGAAAATGTAATACTATAACTATAAGTTTCCCTCTTTCGAAGGGAACCAGAACTCCAGAGTTGAGCCTAATTTCAATCTCTATCGTATGAAAACACTGCCTTATGACAGGTACGTAATGAGGCATATCATAATGAGCACTCACAACATCTCCGTCCTTCCCTGCAATTCTTACTATTCTTAAAAGTGGTACTTCTAAGTGACTAATCACTTGTGGTTGTACAATATCGCTATACATACAATTTTGGAAAGGCTGCATGCGGGTTCAGCAACATAGGTACTTTCTATACGACTCCTTCAATAATTTGTTGTTCAAACCCTATAAGATGCTACACAATCCTTTCTCTAAAAGAACTGTAGATTTTTTCTTTCGTTTGTACCTTGACGCGCTTGTTATTAGAATTCAATTTAAAACTAATTAGATTTTTCTGGCCTGGCATCGACATGGCTTGCAGAATATCGGGGACGGTGTCATATGATCCAGGTGGAAGTTTTCTCGTGATCCACTCTCCATTACCCAAGTCAAATCCATACACATTATTATGTTTATTCACATTGTACCAAGTATGCGGATAAATTATTTCAGCCAATCCAACTTCCCATTCGCCATTTAAATTAATAGGCGTGGGTAATTGAGTTATAAAGTGTTATATTTTGTTCTCTGGGAAATAACGCATAGAGCTATCAGACGGTAATGTTACGTAGAAAGACATGGTTCATAATAAACGTGTATGGACGAGGTTATTATATTTATACCTTTTTAACGTCAGGCACCCAAGCATTAAACTTTTCTGGATACCCTTGAAATTTTACAAAATATTCAAGCTTGCCTCCCCTCTTCCTTTTCTTTAATACTTTCTCCACTGGGTTAAAAACCCGAATCTGCCACCTTTTGAAGTTCTTTGTAAAACGTCCCATCTATAATTTCTCCGGTTAGATCTTTCAATTTGAAAACTATTGGAACTCTGCGCACAATCTGGTGAACGGTGAAAATTTCTCGCGTCCAATTATTCTCATACCCTTTCTCGAAGCTAAGTTTCTGCTTACTAACTCGAACCGTATCGTTTACTTTAAACTCGGGTTGCTGAGGCCGAATTTCCGCCACATGTCTGTACAAGCTCTTCCACACCTGATCCTGATTACTCATGTTTACTGACGAGGGTTCCATTTTAATACTGCGATGCCACGTATTATCGTAACTTTGCAATAGTTTTCCGACCACATTGATGTATTTGTGTGTATTATACTCTGTGAAATACTTCCACATTTTAAATTTTAAGGTCCTGTTAAAGCGTTTGACCATCATCCGACCAAATGCTGACACAAAATACATCTGTGCAGCCATTTTATGTTCTTGATGGCTTGAGAAAATAAAATTCAAGTTCTTAGAAGAAAAAAATCCAGGTTCTTATCACTAGAACGATTTTGTTTTTACTTCTGTCAAACAATTGGGATTTAAAATATTAGCGTAATTCATTTAACTTGATTGTAAAACTATTTTAAAATGACACACACAATTTCACACTAGGGGTTTTGTAATTTATGAATATATTTTATGAAAAACTAAAAAGAAACTTACCTTTCAAGAGCAGAGACGTAACTAGGCTAGTTTCCACCCGGGCAAGAACTCGCCTTGGCATACCCACCACCACCACCACCGATCAACCAAACCAAAACCCTCCCCGACAACACCTGATATCGCCCCACCACACAATAATTCCACTTGTGTGGAATTTTTTTATTCAACTTAGATGGTAAATGCTTGATTTCAAAGGTAAATAGATTAATTTACAGTAATTTCATTTTTAGTACAAGATAAATACCTAATTAATTCTAAGATATTTCATTGACAAATAACCTAAGAGTAGCATGTTTGGTATATTCTTTCACACTTATAATCGCTGCAAATGAAATTAAAAGGTTTTATCAAATGATATCGGGATATGTGTGGGCTGAATCAAAATCAACAGACTTGCTTTAGAATAGGATATTTAATTATGATAAATACAGAGGCTGTTCGGACATTTTTTGAACGATTTTGATGAGCTATAAAAAAATTGTATGCTACGAAATAGTTTTATTTTCGCAGCAGTTAAATAGTTAAAGTACAATTTATCGTCTGCCAACTATGTAGAGTTTTGTTTACTTTCAAAAGAGTGCTTTTAAATAAGCAATGGATGGTAGGCTATGTGTTTCCGTTTCGATGGAAGTGTTCTAATATCTTCACAAAATGTTGATTCAAAAACGCTGTAATGGTTTTCGATATCTAAAGTTACGATAAGTAATACGTATTATTAATGAGAAAGGAAAAAACGCAAAAGTGGAAAAATACTTCCAAATACGTATCCAAAAAAAGAGAAGAATTTCTGAGAATACAGTGCACTCCGCTTTATCGGACCACTTTGGTTCGACATGAAAGTGGTCCTATTAACCGACTGGTCCGATCATATTTTATGAAAGGCTATAACGCTCACCGGCTATATAATTGCATATATAAACAATACACTAATTAGTAGTACAACAAAATCATAAAGGAAGTTATAAAAAACAACTTACCTTTATTGGTTAAAATATTTCGTAATCATCGTTTGTTTACGCCGCTCATTATTGACTGATGATACAAAAGAATGTAGCTTGTAAGCCGCTTTCTTGACACTATCATCGCCGTTGTTTTTTGCCAAGAAAATGTTCAATTTCTCTAAGCATGAAAGGG
This sequence comes from Meta bourneti, assembly GCA_933210815.1. NCBI lineage: Eukaryota > Metazoa > Arthropoda > Arachnida > Araneae > Tetragnathidae > Meta > Meta bourneti. The sequence goes on from OW119922.1 coordinate 94,240,550, forward strand.
CTTCGTTGCAGGTGACTTCTTCCTCTGATTCAGAATGTATTTCAGGTGTTTCTTCTGACCGATTGTCCATAATATCTTGAACAATATCTTCTTCTGAAGGGGAGTCGCGGCATTGGACAGACGTATCAACATTGACGAAAGCTTGGAAATCTTCGGTGTTCATTAGGGTGGGTCGTTTTATTTTTTTTCTCCTTTTTTAAGGGGCACAGCGATAAAAAGGTGCTAAATGGTCTCAAAATAACAGGTGTGAAATATTATTACATTCTCATAAGTCTAACTGCCTCCGGATTGATATCAAAGTTTCGATTTTTTTCGAGGTAAGTTCCAATTAGTGTTCCAACCAATAAACGTTACTTTCTCCATATATGGACAATGTGTCATGATTGCAGGTGTGAGGAGTGGGTGGGTCGAGTGGAGGAGAGTCGAGGAACACCCTGAGCGTGCGCGCGCCCCTCCCACGTTTCCAGTATAGCTCCGGCTGCAATAAGGCGAGGTTGTGTTGTGCTCGTTTGCGCCATTTTTACCATGAATCGTATTCGTTCAGAGTGGAAACGTCCGTTTGGTGATTCAAGTGATATTATATGCCATTTGTTACCAACCTACGAAGATGTTATGAAGTTCTATGAGTGGAACCGACATTAGATAAAACGGGATAATGAAGCTAATAAAGAACCCACGTATAAGGAAATAGAGGTCATCGTCGTGGCAAAAATTGAAGAAATATTGTCAAGAGCTTCCATTCCTACTGTCCAACATAAACGAGTGAAAGCGATGTTGAAGGCGTATCATCTGAAATGCAAAAACCTTTTAAAATCACACCCTAAAATACCGAAGAAAAAATTAGAAGAGTTTCGCGTACCAGTAAAGGGGTATTGTTTGACATTTCATCCTGCAAGTGTAAGAACATCGATGATTGCATTTGTCCCAGACACAAAAAAACTACCTGTCAGAGATAAAAGCTTCCTAATCGACCAACGAACCACTAGAAGAATGGTGATCGGAACCGTAGATATTGTTACAACGAATAAAATAACGAACACTTTGAAAAGGAAAATGCTAAGGCAAAAATCAGTTTCATTCTCAAAAGAAAGCACAGAGAAGCTTAATGTGTCGACTTCATCTGAATCTAGTCAATCGGACAGTGACGATGTATTCCAGCCAGTCACAAGCTTCAACGTCGGCGGCTCCTGCCGATAAGACTACCGCTACAAACAGTACAGTAGACTAAGCTTTACTTTCAAGAACGTGTGCTAGATACGAAGTATCAGACAGGGCTGGGGCAGCTATTGCTTCAGCTGTTCTTCACACTTCCACTTCGGAAATTATTGATAAAAATTAGCATAACCTACTGCATATGAACGAATTACCCTTCCGACACTTGTTTCTACATACTGATGGAAGCACATCGGGACACAAGACATTTTCAGGGGGAGAATCGGCAAAGATCTAGAAATGTGTGAAAAAGCTTTGCTGCAACAAGATATTTGCCCACAGAACTGAAGCCAAAATAGATCCCGTAATTCAAAGAAACAGTTACTTCGCACACCCTGAAAATTTATGGATCGCAATACTGACCGACTTTGAACCGCACATCCGTGAACTGGCAGCCCGTCGCATTTTGAAAGTCGGCAGCATTCAGGAAAATAGACTCCGACTGTTTCAACTTCCTACTGTAAAATCTGATGCATCATCTTATACCGATCTCATTAACTGGCAGGAGAATATATCTGATCCACTAATATTGAAATCCATACCTGACGAAGACATCCAACTGTTTGTCGCCCAAAAAGCAGAACTGTCTTTACTACGCCTGCAATGTCACACACACAAGCTGTTGAAAGGGCAGTCAAGACTGTGAAAGCCACATTGTGCAAAAAATCTGAGAGAGAAGGCTTCATAAAAAACCATAATCTCGAAAAGTCATGCTGAAATTCGATAGCAAGAAGCATTTTCGCGCTATTTGAAATATTATTATAATAATATTATAAATGTCATTTTTGTAAACTTTTGTTTTAATAAATAAATGTTACTCATACAATTTCAATTTGTTTTATAGACACATTTTTAACCTTGCTGTGACAACTCCTCAAAAATAAGTTTTTTTTTCAAAATATGTGTTCTTTAAAGTCAATCCGGAGGCAGAAGATGATATCCCATTCTAATCAAATTTTACATGTGAGCTAAAAACATCATTTGGCACCCTTTTCTTGCTGTGCCTGAAAGAAAACAGAAAAAAAAATTTTTCTCCATACGACGGTGACCCACACTGTTCATTCCAATATCGATTTCACAGAATGCGGAATTGGGGGAAGCGTTGTCTGCTGCTGATGATGAAGATGGTGTTAAAAGTAGTTTGTATTATCGTTTGCATGTTAGTTAATATATTTTTGTCTTATTTTGTTTCCTAAGAATGGCAACGGTGTGAGAGATCATCCGGTTTCTGATCTTGGCAAGAAGCCAAGATTCTCTGTTTTACGTTTCTAAAAACGATGTCTGTTGCGGCAGCCCTGTAAATATCTGTATGTAGCATTTATGGAGTCAGATAAATAAAGTATATTTTGTAGAGAACGACTGAATAATTTGATTCAGGGAGAGTCTCGCAACAAGTGGTGACCCGAACGTGATCTTTTAAGGTACGCTAGTGATATTTTGACTCAATTTCGTTTTCGCAATGGATGCACATAAACATCGGAAAGTGATGCGGAGCTCATTTACACGGCTTTGTAACCAGATAACGGCAGGCATCGACTCAGAGGACGAAGATGAACTTTTGAAAATTGGAGGAAAGTTCGAAAACTTAAACGTGAAGTTCTCAGAACTGCAAAGACTGGATCAAGAAATTTTGGAACTTTTGCTGGCAATTGAGGAAACTACAGATGAGGAGCTCGAAAACGAAAGTAAGTCCACTGAGCTCTATCAAAATAGTTTTTATGAAATTAAGGCCATTTTCAACAAACGATTTGAAGAAATCGAAAGTGTTCCAAATGTATGTCAACAAACAGAAGTCCGAAAGTTCAAACTTCCACAAATTGAACTCGGAAAGTACGATGGAAGTGTCAAGGGCTGGTTATCGTTCTGGTCAATGTTTAAAAATATTGACGAGGATAAGAACATTGATCCAAGTGATAAATTTCAATATCTATTACAGTGTACTGTTCCGAATTCCCGTGCCCGAGAACTAGTTCAAAGTTATCCAGCTACAGCTGAAAATTATCCTAAGGTGATAGAAAGTTTTAAATTCAGATTTGGGAAAGAGGACATTTTAGTGGAGTTTTGCATCAGGGAATTACTTACACTACTGATACAGAACTCCAATTCAAATTCTTCGTTTTCTCTATCATCTCTGTATGATAAACTTGAATCACAGTTAAGAGCATTGGAATTATTGGGTATAACCACGAAAATGTTTGAGGCAGTTTTATTTCCTCTAGTCGAGTCGTGCATTCCCGAGGAGTTGCTCAGAGTCTGGCAGAGACAACTAAAATTAGGAGACGCACCAAAAGATCGTCTCAATGACCTTATGAAATTTATTCGAAATGAAGTCGAGAATGAGGAACCTATCTCAATGGCAATCGAGGGTTTTGATCTTAAACGATCAATGACTAAGAAAAAATCGCTTCCGAAGAGTGAGGAATACGTACCGACTGCTAATAATTTATTTACAAGTGAAGAAAAGAAAGAAAGCAAAAGTAGCTGTATTTTCTGCTGTAAATCGCATGATAGCAAAGAATGTTTTCAAGCACAACGGATGTCTCTCGAAGAAAAACAGAAAATAATTAAAGAGAAGGCGTGTTTTACTTGTTTGAAACTTCGGCATCATTCAAAGGGTTGTAAATCGAAGTTAAATGCGTGATTTGTGGGCGAAGACATTGGGTTATAATGTGTCCAGAAATACCAGCAAACCGAAAGAAAGACGAAGTTATAAACACAGCAAAAAAGGAGGAAATTCAAAATTCATTGTCAAATCGCAGCTGTTCAGGGGAAGTTCTACTTCAGACTTTACAAGTAAAGCTACAGTCAAGCAAGGGAAGTCGGACTATACGAGCACTTATCGACAGCGGTTCACAGCGATCTTATATCTTGAAGAAAACTGCCGATGAGATGGGATATGAGCCAATTGGAACCGAGGATTTGACATTCTTTATTTGGAGGTACAACGCTGAAAAAAGAACGGCATCAGCGGTACAAGATAAATTTGAGCAGTTTCAACAGTGACTACAACTGCGCTATTCAAGTTCTGGACCAAACTGTGATATGTGGGAAATTACCAAGACTCAAAAAAGGGCAATGGGAAAAGGAGTTGAGAGAAAAGAAAATATGGATAGCGGATTATGGAAAAGGTCGTCCAAATATTGAATTGCTGATTGGAGCTGATATTTGTGGAGAGAACTCTTTACCGGGAAAAGTCACAGACTCAAGTGTGGACTAATAGCCGTTGAAACCAGTCTGGGCTGGTTAATTATAGGAAAAGTGCCCGGCGAAAGAATTCATGATTTATCATCTCTAACTGTCACCTATTAATTCCAAATGCCTCAATTACAAATCTTTGGGATCTAGACACCTTAGATATTAAAGATCCAATAGCAACCAAATCCAAGCAGGAGTTGGAAAAGGCTGCTTTGGATTACTTTGAGAAAACAGTCTCTGTGGACAAAAATGGGCGCTACGAAATCCATTTACCGTGGTTAGAAAATAAAGAAGACCTAAAACCAAATATGGAGATTGCTGAGAAACGATGTGTTTCTACTGCAATAAAGCTTCAAAAGGAAGGAAAGCTTAGTAGCTATGATGAGGTCTTCAAAGAATGGGGAAAATTGGATATTATTGAAGAGGTACCTTTCGAGAGAGAAGAGCTCGGAGAACGATGCCACTACTTACCACATCGAGGTGTATTTAAAGATAATTCCACAACGAAAATCAGACCAGTGTACGATGCTTCATGTCGCGGAAAAGGTTCACCTTCCCTTAATGATTGCCTTGAAAAGGGTCCGAATCTGTTAGAAGAACTAGCACCTATACTGATGAGGTTTCGAAAAGACAAAATAGGTGTGGTGGACATCAGAAAAGCTTTTCTCCAAATCTCAATTGCGAAAGAAGATCGGAACTTCCTCAGATTTTTGTGGTGGGAAGATTTTGATAAAAGATAATTGAAAGTGTTTAGACACTGACGAGTTGTGTTTGGTTTCAACTGTTACCCATTCCTGTTAGGTGCTGTATTAAATCATCTATTAGAATCAAGCTCACCTAGTAACCAGGAGATGGTTGAGATATTAAAAAGATCTTTCTACGCAGATAATTGTGTGACCTCTGTATCAAGTGAGGAAATGTTTCAAAAATTTATGCAAGAGTCAAGACAATTATTGGATAAGGCTTGCTTCGACCTACGAGGGTGGAAACACAATGATTTACAAGATATCCGAATGGTGGGAGTTCAGGATTTAGACTACCTGGATAATGTCAACCTGTCTAAAAGATGGAGATAACAACAACGCTTGAGAGAGGATTTCCGAAGGAGGTTTCGTGATGAATATCTTGGTCTCCTAGTTCAACAACCACCCAAGTATAAACATCTAGTGAGAGAAGCTAAGATAGGGGACATTGTTCCGGTTAGAAGTGAAAATAATTGACTGGCCATTGGGACTCATTATTGCTACTTTCCTTGGGAAAGACAATGTTATACGAGTGGTCAAGGTGAAAACTGCAACCGGGGAACTAACCAGACCAGTTCAAGCTGTCTATCCGTTAGAAGTGTCCCACTTTGATCAACTATGCAACAAGGTGATACCTAATTCAGTACAGACTGTTCCTGCAACTGATATCCATACTTCGGAGAAAAAGAAACTGTTGCACCTGAGAGGGCAGAGTTTGAAAAAGAAACTGTTCCTGACAAAATTTTTCCTGTTGACATTAAAACAAGATGTGGAAGGAAAGTTGTTTTACCAGAACGTTATATATTATAATTTCGTACAATAATTTAATTTGGTATTAAGATTAATTTAAAAATATTTTGTTACTTGGGTATGGTATTGAAAACTAATGTGCTAATTTCTTTATTTTTGTGTTTTCATATTTGTTTTGATTTTACGACCACCAAAAATCAAAAGGTGGGAGGATGCTAAAAGTAGTTCGTATTATCGTTTGCATGTTAGTTATTGGCATATTTAGTTTCCTAAAAATGGCAAGTGTGAGAGATCACACGGCTTCTGCTCTTGGCAAGAAGCCAAGATTCTCTGTTTTACGTTTCTAAAAACGATGTCTGTTGCGGCAGCCCTGTAAATATCTGTATGTAGCATTTATGGAGTCAGATAAATAAAGTATATTTTGTAGAGAACGACTGAATAATTTGATTCAGGGAGAGTCTCGCAACAGATGGAGCGATGAATCCCGCTTTGGCAAAACAATTAACAAATGTTTCGACTTTCACAGATTTCCAGCTAACTGCAATCATTTCTATTGTCGAAAGGAGATTTATCTTACGAGATAACTCGATTGCGCTAAATTTAGCGCTCTTCTCTGAGTCAAAGTAACAGACTGTAGCGCGGACATTAATACCACGCCATCTAAGACTTTAAAGACGCGCAGGCGCAGAACAGCTCCCCTGCGTGAATCTGAATGAGACCCGTCAGTTAGGACAAAGTAGTGAGGGAGAACAGTTGTCCCTTCTTCCACGAGAATCTTTTTAAACTTAAATATTATGATACAGTGCCCATATAACGATTGTTTCTAATTAATGTCAAATGTTTAGTGTTCGTGTTTGTAAAAATGTAATGTCTTTTGTTAGTAAGAATAAACTTAATTGCCTGAGAGAGCTAGCCTTGTGTTATAATTGGCGCCCAACCCGCGGCCATGTTTTCCTTCTCTTCCTCTTTGTCCTAACTCACTTTAATTTTTAGACTCCCCTGTCTGAAGAATTGCAATATACACCATCCAGGTGCCCAGGTTATTTGATGTGATATAAAGTCTGATTTTTAGATAAGTACATTTATGTATTTTATTTTAATATCCGTAATCTTGTTGATTTATATTATGCTACTTTCCATTCATTATCTTATCATTGATAAGTATATGTGAATTACGTTAAAGCATTTTATTATCTTGCCAACCAGGCATATTTTATTATGAAGCACACCCAGTGCTATCCTTATTAGTATGTTATGTTATGATTTCGAAAACGGAAGTAGATCGAGTAGCTTATTACTTAGTTTTGTAAAGTAGCATGACCAGTTAAGCATTTTGCAATCCATGCATATCTCGTATAAATGCACATCCAATGCTATTTTGAAAACATGTTAAGTTAAATTTAATTTGATTACTCTTAAAAATTGTGATATTGAAAAATTGATTCTTCAAGCAGTAAGAATATTTCTTTTACTTGTGTACCGGAAACATTCCGAAAAAGAAAACCAGTGACTCATTTTATACTATGGCTCATTTTATTCGTGTTGATTAACCTTGAGTTTTGATCTATGATTTTTCGAAGTGTATTTATGTGTTCCTTTTAAATAACACTGTGTTAAGAATGTATCTTCGTAGTTGAGTCAGAAAAAGTATTACATTTGGGATTGTTTATAAACATTAATATTCAGTTTCGGTTTCACTTCTTACTGGGTTGAACTGCGGATATTTTATCTGTGGATTTCATTTAGTATTTTATTAATATCTTGGTAAACTCTGAAAATTGATTTAAATACTGTGGAATTTGAACACTATTTATATAAATGTGTCATTATAACTGAATGTTTATAAAATAACTTAAAGTCAAAACTTTGCATTTGGTCTCAATAAATAAATAATCATGGCGTTTCTGTGGAAAGGTAGAAAAGAAGATCTCAGAAATTTGGCTAAGGAAATGGGACTGGACATTACTGATGACTTAAAAATTATACATCTTAAGAACCTTATAACTAAATCCGAAGACTTCGAAGAGGAACTTGTAAAAAATATGCTATCAACTGTTATCGAGGAACGGGTTGATAAAGAAAAAACAGCTGAATTAGAAAGACTGGCGACAGATAGAGCGGCTGAAATAAAACGAATCGAAAAAGAGAGAGACTTTGAATTAGAAAAACTTCAATTAGAAGCAGAATCCCAACTCGTTGCCAAAAATAACGTGTCAGCAAGCGTTACAGATGTTGAACACCCAAGATTTGAACTGCATAAGTTAATTCCTAACTTCAATCCCGACACTGATGATATCTCTATTTTCTTACACCTATTTGAAAGACAAGTGAAATTTCTAAAAGTTCCGGAAGTACAGTGGGTACCTTACTTAATTGCTGTTTTACCAAGTGAAATTACTAAAATCATCGCACGTGAACCTGATGACAGAGCTCAAGACTATGAATATGTTAAAGACATTCTCCTAAAAAGATTTAAGATGAGTGCTGAACGCTTTCGACAACTCTTTGCGACTCACAAGAAGAGTGCTGAATCCACTTGGAAGGATTACTATTTTGAACTCAGAACTTATTTTGAAAGTTGGATCAAAGAAGTTAATGTGGATACTTTCGAAAAACTTAAAGACCTAGTAATAACGGACCAAATTAAGAAGAAATGTCCTTCTGACTTTAAAGACCACCATATAGATGAATGGGGATACCTCTGTTCGCCTGTGGAACTGGTGGAAAAGTTGGATTCCTTCGAGAATCACCGAAATAACTTCAAGAAAGAAGGAATTATTACAAATAAAAGAAAACCATTCTTCAAACCTGTAGAAAGAACGGAAAGATACTTTCATCCCAAAAAAGAGTTCCATGAAAAGAAATTTGAGAATACAAAACCGAAAGAAACATCTACTATCCACTGTTATGGTTGTGGCACACCTGGCGTAACCAAGCCCAAATGTCCAACCTGTGCTCCTGCAAAGGGCAGAACCGAATTCAGTGCTGTTACGACCTCCGAGTCACCTTCTGCTTTGGTTGCTTTCCTTCATGTCCGAATCAACCAAGTTAATGGAATTGTCTGTGCTGATTCCGGAGCCACACGCTCCATTGCTGGAGAGGGTTTGTCCAAAATTCTTCAGAAACAAGGTGCGAAGTTTGAAAAAGAATCGATCAACTTGACGTTTGCTGATGGACGATCTTCTGTTGCTGAAGTCCTCACCACCCAGGTGAATGTCCAGATAAAAAATAGAAAAATTTTAACCTTTTATAGTTTTGCCTGACACCAAAGGAAACAGAACATTGCTAGGACTTGACTTCTTACATAATGCAGGCCTGGTTCTTGACCTTAAGAGCCACAAATGGTATTTTTCTGATAGCCCTTACAGAAAATACCCTTTCGAAAAGGACATTCACCTACCTCCGTCTCCACACTCGGAATACGTTTCTGAAGTAAAAGCTGAATCCTTACGAGAAAATGAGGGAACCATGCTTACCACACAGCAGAGAACCACTCTCAGTGTTGTATTAAAGGAATTTGAAGAATTGTTCAAACTAGGGGGAGATCCTACACCCTGTATCGAACACCATATTGACACACAAAACAGACCACCTGTTGCTGTTCCTCCATATAGAGTTTCTCCAGCCAGAAGAGAAATTCTAGAAGCTGAGCTTAACAGACTTCTACATGAAGGTATCATCGAACCTTGTGAATCACCGTATGCTGCTCCTGTTGTTTTGGTCCCCAAACCGAATGGAACTTTTCGTCTTTGCGTCGATTACAGGAAGCTGAATTCTATCACCAAAACTGATGCATATCCCTTACCAAGGATAGACGATCTTCTCCACACTGCCAAACACACACAGTACATGAGCACCATTGATTTAAAAGCCGGATATCACCAAGTGAACGTTTCTATTGCTGACAGAAACAAAACTGCTTTTACATGTCCTTTTGGAACCTACCGTTTTGTGCGCATGCCCTTTGGACTAAAGAATGCACCAGCAACTTTCCAAAGATTGATTGATGCCTTCAAAAATGGTCTGAAAGATGTGAGTATCCTGTCCTACCTGGACGATATTATTGTACTATCTCAGACCTTTGAAGAGCACATAGAAGGTATGAAAAAAGTCTTCCAAAGACTGATGCATTACAACTTGCGAGCAAATCGCGAAAAGTGCAATTTTGCATGCTCAAAAGTTAAATATTTGGGACACTTCATAACTTCAGATGGTATACAAGTCGATCCTGAGAAGACATCCGCCATCCAGGCTATGCCTGAACCCAAAAATGTGAAGCAAGTGCAGTCTTTTCTACAAACATGTAGCTGGTACAGACGCTTCATTCCGAATTTCTCTAATGTTGCTAGACCCCTTAGCAATCTTACCAAGAAGACCAGTCTTTGGCATTGGGAACAAGAGGAACAAAAGGCTTTCAACACCTTGAAACAGTTGCTAATTTCCCCTCCTGTTTTGAAGCAATGTGATCCCGCCAAACCGTACATGCTTCGGACGGATGCGAGCAGTTTTGCTGTGGGAGCTGTACTCTCTCAAGGTGAAGTTCCAGATGAACACCCCATTGAATATGCCAGCCGTCTTCTGACCGCAGCAGAAAAGAATTACAGCACAACTGAAAGAGAAGCACTAGCTGTGGTGTGGGCTCTTCAGAAATTTCGTGGATATATAGAAGGTGCTGAGATCACTGTAGCATCAGACCACCAGCCTCTACGATGGTTGATGAGCTTGAAGTCCCCTTCCGGTCGACTAGCTCGGTGGGCTCTCCAAATACAAGAGTTCAATCTTAAGATCTGCTACACACCTGGAAAATCCAATGTCATAGCGGACATGCTGTCAAGACCCTTTGCCGAAAGTCAAAGTGACAAGTGTGAAGTTGATCACTTCTTCGCAGCAGACCTACCTTCTAAAAGTACTAAAGAAGTACGTGAGTCCCAATTGAAAGATGACAACCTGCGTCAGATTGTTGAAAGTTTTGAGTCTTCCCAGAAGGATGAAAATTTTGCCAATTGGACTGAGCGAGGATTTGTAATGAATCAAGGAGTACTATATCGTTACGTTCCAGATGCCGACACCGAGGAGGCACAACTTGTTGTTCCTTCCCATGAAATAAGTGACGTTTTAAAGCAGTACCACGATGCTCCTACTGCTGGCCACTATGGTGAAGAAGGAACCTATCACCGACTCGCACAACGTTATTATTGGTCAGGAATGCGGTCTTCCATTGCTGACTATGTGAAGAAATGCCCAGAATGTGCCCGATATAAATCAACCAATTTGAAACCCGCAGGACTGTTAAGAACCCCTGTCCAGTCACAAAGGTTCGAGACTCTATCAATTGACTTGTTCGGACCCTTGCCCGAAGGGGCCACTAATAAACGTTGGATATTTAGAGTTGAAGATTGTGCTACCAGATGGATAGAGCTCTTTGCTCTCGAATCAGCTACTGCTAAAGAGTGTGCCATCACGCTCGTGGAAGAAATATTTCTCAGATATGGCATTCCCAGACGAATGATAAGTGACAATGGACCACAATTTATAAGTTCTGTCTTACAACAAGTATGTTTCATCCTTAAAATCGACCAATGTCTCACGCCTGTTTATCACCCTCAAGCAAACCCAGTAGAACGCAAGAATCGAGATCTTAAACCACGATTGGCTATTCTCGTGGGCAACGAACACGATAGCTGGGAAACAAAACTTCCGTGTATTCGCTTTGCAATGAATACTCATAAATGTGAAACTACAGGATTTACTCCTGCCTTTCTACATTTTGGCCGAGAACTACGTACCATCTATGATGTAATGAATAATTTAACGTCTGTTATCGAAAACGACAACTTCGTTCCGGAGATAACGCCATACTTAAAACGCTTTTCGAAACTCTCCACCGAAATCAGAGATAGGATCGAGAAAAAGCAAGATCAAAGAAAACAACAGTTTGATCGTTACAGACAACCGTTGTACTTCTCTCCTGGAGATAAAGTATGGATTACCCTTGTACTGATTTGCTCAAAATTTTAAATTATCATCACAAGGAATACTCCTTTTTTGGTTTAAACCATTTTAATGAACTCACAGGACACAGTACAGGCACGACACACAACACAAAATAATAAAGGTAGTAAATATCAAAAACGAAACATCTCAGAAGATCACTCTCCAAAAAAAACACCCCACACGTCTCTCGCCACACTCGTTCTTAACTCTTTCCTTTCTCAAAGTCCTTCTGGGCATGCGCAAGGGCGCCATCTATCTTAGTCTGAAGTCTTTACAGACTTATAAACTCCTCCCCACAAGGAGGAAACTTTTCTCGAAGAATGAGGGAAAAGTTTTGATGACTCCACTGCCTGAAAAAGTCTCCAGATAGGTGCAGTCATTGGAAAAGTTCAAGTACACAAAATACACTGCACATGTACCAGATTATAGCAATCAGTGCCTTGAACTCAAAAATATTATACAAAAAATTATATACTTATTAAAAATTTAGGAAAACAATTTACACTAATGATAAGAAAAATTTAAAATTTTCACACATAATACAAATATCAAAATAAACAATAAACTTACTAATATAAAATAAAAGGATATGAGGTTTATGGGATGCAACTTAATGAATCAGCATTTTGATGCTGTTTCCCCCTCTTATGGACAACCTCATAATTGAATGGCTGCAGGATCAAAGCCCAACGTAAAAGTCTAGGGTTGGTTCCCGTATTTTTGTCCAGCCAAACAAGGGGATTATGGTCCGTCTGGATGATGAACTTCTGGTGTCCATCCAAATAACATCGCAGCTTTTGGATGGCGAACACGATAGCTGCGCACTCTCTCTCGATGGTACTGTACTTTTGTTCTGCATTTGAGAACTTCCGACTCAAGTACATGACAGGATGTTCCTCACCAATGTCATTAATTTGGGACAAAACGATGCCAATCCCAAGATTTGACGCGTCACATTGGACGAGAAACTGTCTCGAGAAATCTGGACTGTACAACACCGGATTCTCCGACAACCGTTTCTTTAAATTGTCAAACGCCTCTTGACAAGCATCAGTCCATATGACAGCAGCACGACGATTTTTTCCTTTCAGCAGATCTGTAATTGGTGCTGAGAGGACTGAAAAGTTAGGAATGTATTTTCGATAATACCCCGCAAGTCCTAAGAAAGATCGGATCTGCGTCTTAGTCGCAGGGGTCGGAAAGTCCTTTACAGTTTGGATCTTCAATTCTCCAGGTGTTCTCTGGCCCTGACCAACCAAGTGCCCAAGATACTTTACGTACGCACGAGCAAACTGGCACTTAGAAGGCTTGATGTGCAGATGAGCTGCATTCATCTTTTCTAAGACGGTTTTCAAATGTTGTAAATGATCTTCCCAACTTAGGGAATAGATGGCTACATCATCCAAGTTAGGGCATGCAAATTCTCCACAGTCTTTCAACAGTTCGGCCATCAAACGACTAAAGTCATAAGGGGCATTTTTCAAACCGAATGGCAATCTCAACGGTCGAAATGTCCCAAAACTGGTTACAAAAGCTGAATATCTTTGGGCTCGTTTACTCAGAGGTATTTGCCAATAACCTCGGGTCAAATCTAGAACGGTGATATACTTGGCAGCTGACACTTTTTCAACAAGCTGCTCAATGTTTGGCAGAGGAAAGTACTGGGTTCTAGTGACCTTGTTGACTCTTCGATAGTCGATGCACGGTCTTGCATCCTTTCCTGGTACTTCTACCAGAATAAGAGGAGAAGTAAAATCAGATTCTCCTGGCTCAATGACTTTGAGCGACAGCATCTTCTCCACTTCCATCTTCAAAATTTCTGTTTGGCGTGGAGACATCTTGTAAAGTTTGGCACAGATGGGCCTCTCAGATTCAAGCTCAATGTCATGTTCAGTAAGATCAGTACACCCCGGCTGGTTTGAGAATGAGCTAGAGTATTTTGATAGCAACTCTCTCAGCTGCTCCTTCTGATCTTCTGACAAGCGACCATTTTGTTCTATGTCTTGCCAAATTTGTGTCATTTCCGAGACTTCAGGCTTCTGCTCGAGACTTGGAATGTCCTCCTCGTTGTCACAGTTCCTAATCTCATTTAGACAGATTAAATTCACATTTTCGGGTCTCTGGAAATATGGCTTGAGCATGTTCACATGGTACACATGGGATTTGTCTTTTTCTGGAAACTGCACAATGTAGTTGGTTTCGGAAAGCTGTTTAACGACTTTCCCTGGGCCGATCCAATGAACTGCCATTTTGTTAGGCCTAGATGTAGCGACAACCAGCACAAGGTCGCCTTCACAAAAATTTACGCTTCACAGCCTTGCGATCATACCATAGTTTTTGTTTGTCTTTGGCGTTCTCCATGTTTTGGACGGCTAATTCTTGACACCTTTTCATGCGGTTTAGTAGCTTGAAGACATATGATACTACGCTAGTCTTCTCTTCCTCGCTTTCCGTCAAGTTCTCGTACAGTAGAGTCATGGGAGTCCTCAAATTCTGTCCATGAACCAGCTCAGCTGGAGTATATCCAGTACTGTCATGAGTAACAACTCGTAGAGCAAACAGGGCATGAGGCAAGATTTTCTCCCAATCAGGTCCTGACTCCAGACACAGGACTCGAAGAATTCTCTTCAAAGTTCTATGTAGTCTCTCCACAGGATTGCTCTGGGGATGATGTACGGAACTTCGCACTACTTTAACTCCAAATTTCTCCAGGAACTCCGTTGTGAGTGCACTTGTAAACGACGTTCCTTGATCGCTTTGCAGCTCCCTCGGGAAACCCATCCGACTAAAGATTTGCAGGAAACTATCGACCACGGTTGAAGAACTAAGATTTGGGACAGGAACTGCATCGGGATATTTGGAAGACATGCAAATTGCAGTGATGAGATACCGGTTTCCAGATGGTGTAGTAGGTAAAGGACCACAAGCATCCACATTAATCTTTGTGAAGATCTCCGAGATGACAGGAACGATCTTCATGGGTGCCTTCTTCTTATCCCGAGGTTTCCCGACTCGCTGACATTGGTCACAAGATCTGACAAATTCTTCAACATCTTTGTAACAATTCGGCCAAAAAAAAGTTTTAAAAAGAGCATCTTTAGTCTTGGTCACTCCTAAGTGAGCCGCTGTTCCTTCATGAGACAGTTTCTTTAATTGGTCCCGAAACTTCTCTGGAACAATCAGCAGTTTTCTCTGCGTACCATCCTTGTCACTTTTCAGATAGAACAGCATTTGATTAACGATTGCATACTTGGTTTCCTTTGCTAACTCCTCAGCTTCTAGGAAAAGTGGTTTCAACTCTTTACTCTTGCGCTGCTCTTCGACAAAATCATTCCGTGAGGCTTTAATCAGATCTGGAAGTGAGGCTTCTTCCGCCATAGGCAATACCTCTCCGTCTTCCTCTGTTAACACGGTACTGTCATTCTCTTCTCCAGGACTCGACTCAACTGGATACTCTTCAACTTCGGCTGTCAAAAGACTTTTCTGAGCTCTCGTCTGAACTGCATTAATAACTTGGATCTCCAGCTCCTTATCTTTTTTCATACTCTCGATCAGAGCAACGGTTTTGTTACTTAGTAGGTAATGCTCTTGATCCAGAAAACTGTCTCTTACAGCAGCTTTCGTAAGGACATGTCCCAATTCGCAGTTCAAATCAACTTCTGCAATGGGCAAGCAGACCGGGCTGTCTACTAATGGAGAAGCGAGCCACACATGCTCACCTGTGTACATATGTGGTTTGATAAATTTTCTGGGAATAAGATCGATGCTGGCACCAGTATCTCTCAAGATAGACATTTGGGCTCCATTTACTGTCCCAGCACTAGTATAAGGAGACATCAACTCAGGCACGTGTCTTCCAAAGACTTCATTGGCAGCTACTACTTCAGATCTCTTGAGCTTCGGGCATTGGGGTCTCAGATGTGATAACGAACCGCATTCATAGCATCGGAGCTGTCTTCTCTTTTCAAACTCTCTTTCACGGTTTTCGTTGCTTGCGGGTTCGGTTTTGACCGGATGTTTGTTCTTGTCATCCTTGAATGGTACTTTGGGTCTACTTCCACTAAAATGTCCCTTTGAACCTTGATAGCCATACTTCTTTGGAAATTCCTTCTTCCTGAAACTCTGCCTGATGGTTTCGTACTCCTCGATCACTTCTGCCAATTCAAAAGGTGTCTTCAACTTCATCCATTTGTCAAGAAAATGCTCCTTGATTTGATCTGGTACACGATACTTCAATTGCTCGGCAACGATTAAATCTTTTAGTTGCTGAAAGGTTTCAATTTCCAATTCAGCAAGCCATTCAGTGAAGTAGCTGTACAGTTCATGAGCATAATTTCTCCATGTTTTCTCTGCTGTTTTCTGATGTCTGTAGAAACACTGTTTCAATTTTTCAGCGTTCATTTTGTATCGTTTCAGAATGAGATTTTTCACAACATCATAATTGTTGGCCACTTCAGGAGGTTCTCGGGCAAGCATGTTAGATAACTCGGCTGGCAAAACGGCCAGCAAATAAGCCACCCAGTCCTCCTTCGGCACTCGAGCCATCTCTGCTTTCCTCTCGAAATTGATCAAATACAATCCCATTTCATCCCCTTTTTCGTCAAATTTGGGAGTGATTTGGGTAAGTTGGATTTTTCTGTTTCTATCCGCCCCATTTTCAGATTCCTCTTCAGACCGGCGAAATTCCTTCTGAGCCATTTCTAGTTTTTTAATTTCGAGTTCATGTTGTCTGACCCTTTCCCGCTCTTGTCGTTCTTCTAGTCGCCTAGCTAATTCTTCCTCACGAATTTTTTTTTGTCTAGCTAATTCTTCCTCACGAATTTTTTCTTGTCTAGCTAATTCTTCCTCTTCCAGTCTATCTTTTATGACTCGTTCCATGATTATCGTTACCTCCTCCCGATCGAAATTTGGGCTTTTTAAAATTATTTGTTTAATATCCGCAACCTTGCACGAAGTTGGTACCTTCTCACCAATTTCTTCCGCAACAGCAATTAAGTCCTGCTTTCTACCAATTGCAAGAAATGCCATGATTAAGGGCCAGGGGAAACACTATCAAAAATCTCTATTAAGGTATTAAATTCCAACAGAATTCACAAGACTTTATCAAAGAATTAAATTCCCTAATTCTACGTTACAACTTTCTTACCGAACAACCAAAAATCAATAGAAATAATTTTCGAACACATAAACAAATTAAAATTTTCATTCATTAAAACAATATCTTTTTTTAAGATGTTTTCAAATTGAGAAGAAAATAAACAGTTAAAGAAAAGTTCAACTAAAGAACAGCTGTTTTGAAAATAATACTACAATTAAAATACAATTCAGAATATAAACTCAACTTTCCTGTCTAATCAAGAAAAGGTATTTTCAGTTCAAAAGAATTCCCTTTTCTCTATGAACAATTGATTCACACTCAGAAGCATAAATGCACACACAAAAATATAAAACAGAATATCATTCTTTTCCTTTTCTTTTTTTTCGTCAACAAACACAGGAAGTGAATAATTCAAATCCACACTTTCAGATTTTTTTTTTCCGAGTTCTTTTTCTGAACACAAAATGGTCTCACATTTGCCAAATTAGTTACACAAAGCAATTTCAAATTACTAACAAAAATTTCCTTAAGTACACAAGTTAGACATTCAAAATTCCGCAAAATAAATAAACAATTCTAAGGGGTTTCTTAGTCATTTAAATGAGCAACAAATGAAAATGACAATTTCAAAACACTCCAAAACTCTTTTAAATGAATTTCCGATTCATTCAGAAATATAACAAAATATTTTCCAAAGCAAAATAACCCAAGACGCACTAAATATTGAAAATTCTAGGCATTTGGTGCTGTTGACAACACTCATCAAAAAGAATTATACTTGTAATTCAAACTATATACTTCTACACCAAATTTTTAATTCTATTTTGAATCATACAACAGAATCAAATCAAATTTTAACAACACTTCAATTGTCATCAGATAGCATCATACAAAAGAACACAAAACAAACTAGGCTATCTCAATTTAAAATTTTAAAATAATTCTCTTTTCTCAGAAAACAAAACTCAAACTGACCATTTGAATAGTTCTAATTCTAACCATTCAGAACAGAAAATTCTTTTTTTATATATACCACATGAGTGTCCTAAATTTTTTTTTTACAATCAAACAAAATTTTAACTATATCAGTCTAGCTAAAATAAGAATAGTTTTGCAAATCAACAGAATAAATTTGCCTTTCAAAATCAGACAAAATTTTAACTATATCAACCTAGTTAAAATAAGAACACTTTTTCAAAATTACCACTCAATTTTACCAAACAAAATTTTAACTATATCAGCCTAGTTAAAATAAGAACACTTGCAAAATTGCAACTACCTTTCACCAAACAAAGTTTTAACTATATCAGCCTAGTTAAAATAAGAACACTTTTCGAAATTATCACTCCTTTTACCAAACAAAATTTTAACTATATCAGCCTAGTTAAAATAAGAGAGCATTTTTGCATATTACAACTGCCTTTTACAAAACCAAAACTGCATGAAACCAAAACAACGATTCTTCAATGAACCAAAACTCAACATGCAAAACTTTACAAATTACAATTAAAAAGGCACTGTTGCTAATGAAATCTGGTACTCACCCAATAATTTGCACTGGAGATATCAGCAATACCAGGATCGTATCCAAACGGCTGCCACCATTTCTTCGTAGTCTGTACTGATTTGCTCAAAATTTTAAATTATCATCACAAGGAATACTCCTTTTTTGGTTTAAACCATTTTAATGAACTCACAGGACACAGTACAGGCACGACACACAACACAAAATAATAAAGGTAGTAAATATCAAAAACGAAACATCTCAGAAGATCACTCTCCAAAAAAAACACCCCACACGTCTCTCGCCACACTCGTTCTTAACTCTTTCCTTTCTCAAAGTCCTTCTGGGCATGCGCAAGGGCGCCATCTATCTTAGTCTGAAGTCTTTACACCCTACATCCTGTTAGCAAGGCTCACTCAAAGCATACTGCCAAGTTTGTTCCAAAAAGGGATGGTCCATATATCATCCTAACACAGAAATCGCCGACAACATACGTAGTCTCAAGACTCGAATCTCCCGAAGAACCTCTTGGAACATACCATATATCTGCACTAACTCCTGCTCAGAGCAGAGACACTCAGCCGGTGGCTCCACTAAAGAAACGAGGACGTCCACCAAAGACTAAAACTACCTCTTCACGTTCTGGAGTGCGATCACCTCAACAGAGCTGTCCGCCACGCCGCCCTGGCAAACAAGACTGTTCTGGTTCCTCATCGGGACGCTTTCGCAACCAGAGGGGGAGATTGTAGCGCGGACATTAATACCACGCCATCTAAGACTTTAAAGACGCGCAGGCGCAGAACAGCTCCCCTGCGTGAATCTGAATGAGACCCGTCAGTTAGGACAAAGTAGTGAGGGAGAACAGTTGTCCCTTCTTCCACGAGAATCTTTTTAAACTTAAATATTATGATACAGTGCCCATATAACGATTGTTTCTAATTAATGTCAAATGTTTAGTGTTCGTGTTTGTAAAAATGTAATGTCTTTTGTTAGTAAGAATAAACTTAATTGCCTGAGAGAGCTAGCCTTGTGTTATAAGACTATTTTTTGAAGAACCAACTTTCCATAGAGGGTTTTCAAGTTTTTGATCCATTGGCTGAATGATTGAGGTTATGTTGGGCGGCAAAAAAATCAGACGTATATTCTTCGTTGCTACATTAGTGTGTGCGGAACAATTGTCCATTACAAGAGCAATTTTTCTTCCTATTCCCTCGAGTATCTTGTCCCAGCCTTTCAGCCAATCCTCAAAATGTCGATGTCATCCATGCATTACGACTGCTTCGATATTCCACCGGCAACAGGCGCACACCTGAGAAACACCGAGGATTCTTACTTTTTCCTATGACTAAAAGTGGACGTCGATCACAGCCAGTCATGTTAGCGCAGACAAGAACAGTTGCACGATCCATCACTTTTTTCGATCCACTCAATAATTCAGTTCTGAAAGTTAGTGACCCATTTGGAGTTGCCCTATAATAAAGGGCAGTTTCATCGCAGTTGTACACCTCAGAAGGTGCATACATTCCAAAATTTCGGCCAACAAAGTGGTAATCCAACTGTCAGCTCCTCGAATATCGGCATCCTTTTTTTCACCATGTGCGACTGAAGCAACTTTAAGCCTTTTCTTCCAGCGTGTTAGCCATCCTTCAGTAGCAGTGAAGTTCGGTTTACCAAGTTGTGTAGCAAGATATTCTGCTTTTGATTTTAGTAGGGGCCCAGTTAAAGGAATGTCGCGGTTTCTTGCTTCACGAAACCATTTAAACAGCGCTTCGTCATCTTTTGACAGTCTTTGGCGCTTTCTTGATGCAGCCGAGTCGTCCGCTTCGATTTCAAGTCTGTTTTGTAGCAGTCGGCAAATTGTAGTTTTCGATACACCTAATGCATTTGAGAGCTGACGTTGGCTGAATCCTGGAAACTCATCGATTCGACGCAACAATGCTAATTTTTCTTTTCCTGATAAATCTTTACGCGCCATATGAGCTGAATTTCACTTGCCTTTCGGAAGACGAAAGTGCAAAATAAATTTCCTAAATGTGATTCATGCTGATTGGTTATTTTTATCTTCTATCACCTGATGTGCTTTTAAATTTATCTTGTTTTTTATTCCAATGCAGAAGGCAGCACATGAGTCTGAAGCAATACTGTTTGAGTTATTTTTTATCTTCTGTGAGAGCGGAAATAATTTTTTTTATTTACTCCTTTTCTTGCTCTCTGAGTGTTCACTGTTAATTTGAATCTTTTTATATTCTTTGTTCACCAAGACAATTGGCGGGACATCTTTTTTAACCGTTTTGTTTGCGAAGTTGTATTCCAACTGGTCCGTTTAACCGATGTGATTTCTATGGTTTTGTATAGAAAATGATTCTGTTCACAAGGAAAGTCCCCAATAAGCGACTGGTCCCATTATCCAGTGGTTCGATAAAGCGGAGTGCACTGTATTTGTAAGGTAAAATCTTTCATTTTAAAAGAGGATCCGCCAAGTCAAAGTACTATTACAAAGTCATTAAAATGTTCAGTTTCAACTGTAAATAAAATAATTAACAGTGATTTGAATCTTAAAAAGGCCAAAAAATACAATGTTCATCGTCTATTTCCACGACATATTGCAGAACGCAGAACTCGCTGCAGAATTCTTTATAAGAAGCATTTAGCTGGAGAAAGATGGAAAAATGTTGTGACAATAGACGAGGCGTGGGCGTATTTAAATGATTGCAATAAAAACGAACAATTTATTATCATAAAAGAGGAGAAAAATCTTAAAACGTGGTTCAACTTTGTAACTTTAATGTGAGAACTTTCTCTAAGAGATTTATGATTGTTGCCGGTTTTGCATATAATGGAAAATTAAAAGTAAAAGGAGGGGGAAAAAATGTAAAAATCAACTCCCACATATTATCAAGACCATATTTTATCCCCAATATTCAAAAAAGAAATACCATATCTTTACCCACAGTGCCAACAATCAGTAGAACTGCATCAGGATAACGGAAGCAGCCACACATCTAAATCGACTATTAAATTCTTGGAAAAAATGGAACAAGAAACTGGTATCAACTCAATACCCTTTACTGATATTCCTGCTAAATCTCCAGATTTCTCACCCATGGACTTTTAAAAGGAGCATTATCGAAACGTCGACTGAAAACCATTCAAGGATTTTGGAAAACTAAAACAAGAATTAGGAATAACAGATTTTAGTCAAGTTATTATCTTGAGTATTATACTTAGACATTTTACACAATCTCTTAATCTATTGACAAAATGTGAAAAAAAAATTAATTTAAACACAGAAAGCTTGAACTAAAACGCAACTTTACGGGCTTTTTCGGCTGCAAACATTTTTACAATGTCATCAAACGATAGCTTTGAAGCTAACTTGTGCTCTATTGATTTGTTGCTTAGTCATTGTTGTCCTGTTAAGTTTCTGAGGTAATTTTTTATGATCTTTAGTTTGCTGAAACTCCTTTCTTTTGAGGCAACTGAGACTGGTATTGTGAGGAAAATTCTCAACGCTGTCGTTATATTGGTGGACTCGTCTTCAAGTCCGTTCTTGTATATTAACGTCAGAAGACCTGATGGTGTAGCCGTTTTCATATTAGGGCTTAAATCCAAGGCATGATACTTAAAACTCTCCACTTCTATCGCCAGCTAGTCCCTGTTTAAGTCTTCGTTATATGTGGTAGCTAACTCAAGTGCCTGGTTCTTCAATTCTTCTCCACTCATTGTTTCAAACCGAGCTCCATTGAGGATACCAAATAAACTGTTCACGTTTTGAATGACTTGAAACCTTTGCCAGAGTTTATTCAGAATCCGATCTATTATTTGTATAATCAATAATCTGAACTTTTTCTTCTGAGAATTCATAGCTTTCAACTTCGCTCTTCTCATCAAACATCCGCTTCTTCCTCCTCCGTACTTCTTTAAAATGAGGATCTAGGTTAAGCTTTCCTGCTATTTCTTCACACATTCTGCATTTAGGTCCTTTTATAGTTCTTGTAGTCTACTAATAAGTTTTTCTTCATTTTTTATCATACGTAAATATCTATAGTAAAAAAGTACTCGGCCAATTTAGCGCCCCCCAAATCCGGGGCACATGCCCCGTCTGCCCCCCCTCTAGTTATGTCTCTGTTCAAGAGAAACAGGAAACATGAACAGAAGTCTCCGTTTGCATCAGCAACAAAATGGCTACTGCTCTGAGTGGAACATGTCAAACTCCGCCCACAATTAGGGACATCGGACCCGCACCAAGGGCTCTGTAAGTCATTCCTTCAGTGAAGCCTCTGTATCTTTTGCTGACCGTGGTTCAAAATTACGTGGTGTTGTCCTTGGATCTTTCCCTTTGGGATTGATTCCGGACCGTCACCGTTCGCCCGTTGTGTTGCTCCAGTGTGACGTTAATTGGAATACCTACCGACCTACCTACCTGTATCTTTTACTCTGTGTGTAACAACTGCAGAAAATATTTTAATCTACTTGCTTAGCCTCGCAAGATAGTATTGAAATGGTAGAATAATTTCTAAATGTGGAATGGAAGTTACAGACATTTTGTTTTTATAAAATTTTCTAGCAGAAACCAGTTACTACGTGATAAAAATATAAATACTATTTTTGTACAAAATTATCATCATTATACAAAATTTTAAATTTTGACTTGCTCTGTGTTCAAATCAAGAGTCATTTCAATGGCTTACTATTTTCTAAATGTTCATTGTGTGAAACAAATGGGATGGTAATGAAAGTAAGTAGCTTCGATATGTGAAATTGACTATATACGCAGCTTTATTCAACGCAAATGATTTCATTGTGTCCTTTCAGCTCTTACTGAAATATTATTTAATCTCGTATTTTTATGTCCCAAGTTTGTTAAATTCTGCGCATGTGAGTAGTGCCCGGAAGTACGGACACTCAATTGAATCACATGAATTGTAACTCGAGTTATTTTGGTCGATTTGCAATATCCCGTCTGTTTTTGTCGCTATTGTAGCATTCTGAAGCTTTGTATGAGTTCGTCTTTAAGTAATCGCACACACTAATGTTTCGTATTTGTTTTCCCAGGATTTGTCCTTGAATGATGTTTAGTTTCAAGATGCGAGTAATGGCCAGGATGTTATGTCCTTGTCATCTCATATGTCTTATCTTGTCCCTGTGTCTTGTGGATGCGACAATTGAAATAGTAAGAAGTTTAACTCTAATTTATTAAAATATTTTTCTATTCCTTAAATGGATGACTCAAGATTTGTTTACTTTCTGGGTCAACCCTGATTTTTTACAATTGTTTAGTACTTTTAATATTAAGATTGGATAGTATTTGCATAAAAAATTGGTAACATGTCAAGCTTTATTTCATTATTTAAAGCTATTTTCTTAATTAGTTTGAAAGTTCAAATAGTTATTTTATAATAATGAATTAAAGTTTTTAAATTTCAAATTTTATGTTTTTAAAGATGTATATAGCTCTATTTTTGTTTGCTATAGAAACATTTTTCTTTCTCGCAATAACTTTCCACATTTACCATTGCGAAATTTTCCTATTTTGTTCCTAAAATGTTTATCTCTGAAAACAATGCAAGCTTTGTCCTGTTTTACTAGACCTTTGACATGTAAACTTCTATGCTCTTATTGTCAAGTTTTTACTTCAAAGTTTCTATGGTTTCAGGTTCGTGGTGTTTAATTTCAGTTTAGGAATAAAAAATTCACCAGATTTTTAATTTCATTGAATTTATTTGTTTTGATTTTATGGATTTTACTTGGTTGTTTCCAGTGAGTTGATGTTAAGATTTAACTTTAAACTGCCAAGTCATATCTTTCTTTTGAGTTTGGATTGGTTTCTTGTTAGATAATTTTTTAACTGTTTTCAATTCATGTTTATTTTTAATAAACTCCATTTTTAATTATTCCACTTTTCCTAACTAGTTACTTTTAAGTAAAGTAGTTTTAAAGTTTCCATATCTATTTGCTTAATTTCTATTCTTATCTCAGCATTTTCCATCCACCTTTGAGGAAAAATGTGCTTTTTATTGTGATTGATTTATTTTTGCAATTTTTTTAAAACCATTTAGCTGTGCATTGTGTTTCCACATTTTCAGGATGAAGAGGCAAGGGTAGAAAATTTATCAAATTTCTAATAATAGTAAAGAGAGAGTGGACAAAAAGGCGACTTTTGCTACTTTTTTCAACTTTGGCGACTAGGGGTCTCTTTAAGCAAAGACATCTCAAAAGCTCGTATTTTTTAATTTTAGCATCTATTTTTGAAAATTCACAAAAGGTCTACAAAATTTTAGTTCCTCTTAAATTAAGAGTGGACATAGAAAATATTTTCCTTTGGGAAGAAAATTTTCCAAGGGACGCCAATTTCGAAGTTTTGGCACAAAGCCATTGTAACCATGAAAGAAAAATGGGAATCTGGTTACTAGATTGTCTTAAAAACTTTATTAAGATATGTAGATTTTAAAATTTAAATTTTTTGGCAAGATCTTCAACATCTGTGTTTCATACTTACCACAACACATTTTGTATCTGAGCAACTAAAATTACCAAAATAGGGTGTAAAAACTTTTACTACTATTTTTAAAATTTATTTTACTAATGCTATTTCACAAGTTTATTAGCTGTGGCAGTCCTGCAAATATTTTAAAGCTGTCACTTTACTATTTGTGTACAATGAAGGTAATAAATAACAATGCAGCAAATGTGCATTGTTATTACCTTTATTCTTGTACTTGAAAGAGCACCATTTTTATGTAAAGAGACGAGACTTAAATTATGAGAAAGTAAATATGTTTGTAAATTCATATTTTAAAGTACCTAATAGCATGTGAAATTTAAGAAAATGTTTTAAAAATAAAGAAAAAGCTAGAACAATTCTCAGCACTTAATTATTTTAAAATGGGAATCATGATGTGAAATGAATTTAAGTTGTGGCGAGTAGATTTAAGCATGCAAACAGCTTTGAAACCAGCAACACATGTAATAAAATTAAATTGAATTCAAGACAATGGTTTCAGGCTGCTGTTCCATCGAAGCAAACAAGCTCTGCATCCGTTCACTTTCAACTTCAAAACTTCAACGAATCTCACTATCGAGGGATCAGGAATCCTGGTCACTGCTCCTCCAGTTACATGTTAATGAGAGGGATGGTTATAAAAAAGGGGGTTGCTGGACACCCCATAATTCCATCTGGTCGGAAACTCTCCAGACACTTCGCTCAGTAGGTTTTATATACAGACGGTCAGTTCATGTTGGGGAGGAATTTCAGGCTGCAAAGGGAACCATGAAACATTACATTATTTCTGTTGAAAAAGTTAAACAACAATTTTTTCTTAAATTCTTGATAATTTTTTATAAAACTAAAAATTTTCCAATTATTAGGATTTATGATTTACAAAAATTAAAAAATCCTGAGTAGTGTTCCTGGAGAAGATGAATTGTTTTTAAATTTAAAGTTTTCATTGTTTAAATCTAGGATTAAAATATCTAAATCTAGGTTAAATTTAACTGAGAAATAAATCTAGATATCTTCCTCTTTCATTGCTAGGCTATACTTGTTGAGTGCTCTAATTTGTGAAATATATTCTGATTACATAATGTTTATGAATTCTCTTACAGTATGATCACTTTGGAAGGAAAATTGATAGCTTCAAAGACAGAGAGGCTTTTGATGATGATTTCCTTACAATGGAAGTAAGATGTTTTAAAATTTGTCTTTAAATGTTAAGTAGTGTATAATTTGTTCCTTTCTTTGTGGATTCTACAGTACAATTCTGATTATTCATGAGCAGTTTATGTGACCTTGCAGTAATAAAAACTATTTTGCTAAAATTTGTGTACCTTTTAAAATTTATGCTGCCATAAAAATGGTGTGTTAAAGTCATACCCAGTCTATTCAATTCTTGTCTCAATCAGTACTGTGATTTTCTTGACTAGTCCCAAATAGGTGATCTCGTGTAGAAAAAATGACCGTTGAGGGACAAACAACCTCAATAGGTGAAATTGTTTTGTAGTTAAGGAACCGATGCAAATATCTGATTATTTTAATGTTTAGATGAAAGTATATTTTCAGTATGTATTTATACATTAAAAAATAGATTTCAGGATTGAATACAGTGTAAAATTATGGTCTAATTTACTTCTCTTGACACATTTAGATTATCAACAAGTTTTATTTTCTTGTGTGTGGTTACTTCCACCCATTACTATGTAGTCAGGAGCTTACTGTACTCTGTTTAAATGTAATACTATATATCAGGATATGCCAATTTAAATCAGCTTGATTTTAATCATAGTTTAAATAGTGATTTTTATTAAAAAATCATGATTTTTAAATCAAACTTTAAAATATTTGTTTCTTAGTTGAATAGTCATATTGAAACTGATATAACTTGGGAGAGGATGCATGTTATTTTTAACAAATAAGTTAAACAAAATTTACTTCTCAGCAACTAACACCCCAAGGATGACTTTTTTAACTGAAAATAACTGGATTCTACTTTGGAAACACAAGATAATAGTACTGATTGAGATGCAGTAGTACCTACCCACTTGGAAAAATAATTGGGCATAAGTGAACTCCACTTGCTTCATATATGTGTTCATGTAGTGTTTGGGAACTATTTTGTGTTCATAGATCAATACTATCAGCTTTTATACATGTGGTGCTAGTCCATATGTATGTTGCATATGGACTAACGAGCGTTTGAATGCAACGAAGTGTTTTCGGTTAGTTTTGAGAAAAATGTTCATTAAGTATTATACCTATAATTATGAAAATTGAAGTGAAAGTGGACTACTTTTTGGTTTCCATTTTGCAAAAACATTGTATTTCAAAGGAAAACAGTATTCCTTTGAAATGGGATTTTAGTGTTAGTGTAGAATACAAAGCCATTTATAAAGCCATCTTACCACCACAGCTACTTCCATGTTTGTAGGAAGAATAATTTGTTTATCTTAGAATATTTCCTTCTAAATAGTTATTTTGTATAAATGAAGGATATGTCATTTGAGTACCCGAAGAAATTGCTTTAGCGTTTATCTTATCAGAATGTATATTTTGCAGAGAATTTTTTGTGTAATTGACACAATGTATGTTTCTATATCTGAGTTTCAATCTCAGTCATAGATATTAGCAGTGATTCGGAATTCAGAAAAAGCATAAGCCAAACCAAAGTGGGCTTAATTAAAAGTGAAGGTGCCCTTTGAAAATTTTTTCCATCTCTAACTTGGCCAAATCTTGTAACCTTATTGTAACTTTCATGCTGTTTAAATTTTGACCATTGTTCACTTCCTTATTCTCTGAACGTTTTGCATCTTCAAACACAGGAGGAAGAAAATAAACTTGTATTCTATATTCATAATCTCATATCATTACTAATAATTAAATTCCAAAGAATAATTATAGCCTATAGTGTTGCTCCAGTGTGAAATTAATTAAAATACATACAAAGAATAATTGCATTAATATTCTATAACTAATTTTTTTATTTCATGTAGTACTTTGAATGAACAATAATTTTTATAGATGAACAATCTGTAATTTACACATCCACTATCTTGAATAATTGATTGGAGAGAACTTGAGCCGAGCTGTCAAGAATTTGGAAATGATCCCAAGCAGGCACCTGATTTTTGAGGAACACTCAAAACTGCATTTGTATGTAGTAAATGAATATTGTGACATTTCAGCATATTGCATTTCTTATCAATGGAATAGCAGTTGTGTTGCTCCAGTGCAATGTTAATTAACTACCTACCTTATTATCAACGGTTCTGTTTTCAGTAGGTTTTGGAACATATGTACTCACATATACAAGGGCATTAGTGTACTTATCTAGATGAAAACATAATGATTATTGACAAGTGTTCTGTGTATGTGTTTAAAATATTTATTTTTCAATCATATAGTTATCTTATGTTGCTTATTTCATTATATTTTAATTTTCTAGGGTTTCCTATCAGCTTCTGTACCATCAGATGCGTGCAGTGCTGTTGAACCTCCCTCATTTCTTACTAATTTCACAATGAGTAAATTCCTTCTTGTGAATGGTTCAGATGCATGCATATTCACAACAAAGGTAGCTGTTTAAAAGTTTCTTTTCAGTTCGTTATAAAATGCTGTGTTAAAGTAAACTCTAGTTTTAGTATTCTTGTTGCCATATATCATTTGATATATCTGTAAGGACATTGATGGATCTCGAAATGTTTGCTAAATTATAAATTGCACTTTTAAAATTGCATAAAAATTTTGTTTTTCCCTATTCGTTTTTAATGCAAACAAATGATTCTAAAATCCTGAAAAATCTTCATAATTGTGTGTAATATTTTTAAAACTACTCTTAAAAATATTATGGGTCTGTTTTTTTATTCCAAATTTATCTTAGTTATTGTTTGTTGATTTGAGTCAAATTGAAGAAATTTTTTAAAGAGTAAGAAAAAAATTCTCATAGTAAAATAATTGTCCCATAGTTTATACCCATCTGAATTTCCTTTTTTATCAGATATTTGTCCCAGATGAAAAACTCATCAATACATTTTACAAATTTCAGTATTTTATTTTAACGATTTATAACTTTCTAACCTTACTGTATTAATTATGATCAATATACATACACAGTCTTAACTACAGAATTTGGGATTGAAGTAAAAATGTAAAATTTTCACAAAAGGAACAAGTGGTTCAAAACTTCCTCTGAATAAATGAGAAAATTCATCTGTATAGCTATGAAATATGTGTAGCAATTTAAGTAAAAGTTACTGTAGAGGGTTAGTGATAAGGGAAAGTGGAAGATTCTATGTCAAAAAGTAATCTGCCGATAAAGGATAATTCTCTCATACATGTAAATAACGAAAATGCTTCATCTATGTATTTTGTTTTTCTTTCATTTTTTTAGATAAAATCATTAAATTTTCTTTTTCTGTCTGAACATGAGCTTTTTAAATAGAAATTCATAGAAAAAATTGTTTTATTTACATAAAAAAAATCAGTTTAATCAAATTTTTGGAAATTGTATGCTTGTAAATTATTTTTGTTCATGGTTTATATTGATTTTGTCACATTACTAAAAGTATTATTTCTGAAAAAAATGTAATCCATTCCAATAATTATCTATTGAACTAAAATTGAAGGTTTACATGTGAAAGTATTCTCATACCTAATTTAGTGTATATTATTAGCTACTTGTAAAGCTCAAACATAAAAGGAGGGTTATTTTGTTATTCTTATTTATATCATCAAATTTTTATTTTTTGAGCATGTACCTAAGCACCAAATTCATGCTTCTTTGAGTTAGTCAATTTTAACAAAAATGTACAGTAAATTGAAGTAAAATACTTGGAAAATGTTTTTGCATTTTAAAAACTATTTTGTCTGCATGTTATGTTCATTACAGGATAAATTTGACTTATGATCTTGCATACTACTTATCTGGTTTTCGATCTGATATTAAGTTTTTATCATGTGTACTTAGGTTAACAATGCAGAAAAAGCTGGATATGATGTTGTCGTTATGTATGATTCTAGCCCCACTCCATACCAATATATACGCTTTGGTAAATTTGATTCTTTGTATTTATTATTATATATATTTCACTAACTTACATGGCATAAAAATCGACATTACTTGTTTATTGTTAAATGGTGGCAATCTCTGATATAAAAAATTGAGTGCTACTGGATTCATTTGGCAGCTTTGTCACTTAGTTTAAATATGCCTGATTTGATCTAAAGAGCTACTCAGTATTGCTAAAAGTTCATGGAAGAGCTCACCACTCTAAAGTTCTTCAGCAGTCTGGTTACAGAAAGCAATGCAAAATCTTTAAAATGAAAGTCTGCACAAAAAAATATGAGCAAATATAGGAGAATACAAAAATAGATTAAATGTCAAAAAGTGAATTGTAATTGGAACAAGGGAACAGGATGAAATTCAAGCAGACTTTCAGAAGCTGATTATGGTAATATGACTGAGGGGTAAACTTTTGACCATGCATTTTATTGGAAATATTAATACATCAGTAAGAAATGTGCAGTTATGTATTTTTGGATAATTTTATTTCATTTGGATGTATGAAATGGATCCAAATATGTCATTCTTGGCTTTGTTGTGACCCCTGTGGCTTTAATATATTCTCTGGGTGACATTTTTTCTGTTCCTGACCATGCAGATATGAGGATTGTTTATAATTTCTACCTTAATTCACCTATAGAAGCAATTTATAATTTTTATATCTGCAGTTTAAATTGTACTTGCCATTTATAGAGCTGAGAAACTTAAATACCAATTGACTGGGAGATATGCCAAGCTTTATCTCTTAGGTATCAGTCTACCGTGTATTGACCTTGGATGACCACGAATGATCTTGACATGGAAAGATAACACTGATAAATCGAATAGATGCATTTGTTTGGGTTAAGTTCCCTTATGAAATAAAAAATGTTGCAAAACATTCACTTATTAGTAATGACTCATTTAACACACATATAAAATAGAGACTTATGTCACTAAGGCCTTAATAATTCTTACTTTCAATTATATAAAATTGTACTCTCTTAACTCACTTGAAAAAGTTGCCACCAATCTCCTTGTTTATCCCTTACAAATTCTAAAAAGTATATATCGGTCTTTAAAAGATATTTAAAAATTGTTATATAGATATTTATGTTAAATAATCAATTTCAGACTTTCAAAATTTATTACTTTCAAGAGTAGGAACAAATATTATGATATGTGTAGCATTCTTGCTTCTTATTTCTTTCGTGTTTTTAGTTCCATTCCCACGAATTGAATTCGACATACAGCTGGTTTTTGTTTCTTTTGAAGATGGGATGATACTGAGGAACAATTACTTGTACAATAACAGGTTTGTTTTTACATTAACAATTAATATTGGTACATAGCACTGGAACTGTTGCCCTTTTAGCTGCACCAAAACTCCACTTTTATATTACAAGTGTCCACTTTTTAATAAGTTGCATGTTTAGAAATTTTTAAATCCAAAAATTGTATGAATTCAGAATATTTTTTGTTTCAAATAATAGAGAATCAGGCCACATTTATGGTATCCTAAAGAACTGATTTATTTTTAGATACCTGTCTTAATAGGTTTACATTATTGATTATAAAATAACCAACTAAAGCATTTTGTAATTTGATATGCATTCTTACTATTCTAACACTTTTTATTCCCTACTTGGAGTATTATATTTAAAGCCAAATAAGTTCATTAATGCATTGCAATTTGTTATAGCTTCAATCATTTAAACTATTTTTTCATTGTAATATTTCATATTAATAATTATATGTGAAGAAAAATGCTTACCACTTTCTATCTGCTAGTACACTAGAATCATGATTTCTAGACAAAAACAGAAGTGTGAAAATGGATATTTTTAAATCTACATACGAATACCTTCCTAAGTCTAGACTGCAATTATTAAAATTGACACATTGGACAAAGGCTTGGTTTACACTGTTATGTGGTTTTGAAGGCAAATACTGAGTATACACCACATCCGTGTAAAACATCTCCACAACATTGACATAATCTTGTAATCTTTTGATGTAAGATAAGCATTCTATGTTACAAAATGTTTTGGAAACAATTTTCAGATATTTAACATGTAGATAGGTTCAGGACTAAAATCAAGTTAAATTAATGTTTGCTAACATGCA
The DNA here is from genome assembly GCA_933210815.1 of Meta bourneti. Lineage (NCBI taxonomy): Eukaryota > Metazoa > Arthropoda > Arachnida > Araneae > Tetragnathidae > Meta > Meta bourneti. The sequence goes on from OW119922.1 coordinate 94,272,707, forward strand.
TGAAACTTGTCTTGGTGAATTGAATGCTTTTTTTAAGAAATTTATACTTTCAGTCATTTTAACAATTTTAAGTATATTTGTGAATAATGTTAAAATCTCTAGCTTCTGCTTTACCACAAGTTCTGTTGTAGATAAAAGGGAAAGTTTGCAAAAAACTCAATTTTTCCAGGTAAATCGGCGTTCAATAATATTAAATTTGGCTTCTGTCAAAACAAGATTTTTAGCCATATCAATGATAGTTATTATTGTATCTACTAGAGTCAAACATGTGGGAAATTTAGATGTATGATTATCTGTTGTGAATTAAATATAATTTTTATTGCTGAAAAGTAATTTTTCCTATACTCATTGAGTTCCAACCAAGTCCTTGCAACTTTTATTTTTAAAGTTAGACAGCATTGTTTGCATAAAACATAATTCTATTTTGCAAGAGCCTTGATATATTTATTGATTATCAATATAAATTTTGCAAGTCTTAATTTTGACACCTCCCAAAATCGGGTCTTTTGATTTAAATGAATAAATTTTTCTTGCAGCTTTTCTCACAACTATCAAATCAAATTAAGACCTAATACTCCTGATATCACATATTATATGTACTTGTTTGGAGCTGTCATTGGTGTTTGCTTCTTTGTAATGCTGCTTTTCATGACATGTTTGGTAAGCAGACTTTTCATCATGATTCAATCTTTCACCTTTTAAATTAAAAAAAATTATTCCTACACCAGCCAACTGTTTATGGAGTGTCACAGTTTCTGTAGAATCTGATGTTCGCATAAGTTTCTGAAATCTGAAATTCCTTTCATTTATACATTGGAATCAGTGTCAGCTCGTGATTTGGCAGACTGAGGTTCACAGGCCTATTTCTGTGCAAAAAAATTATTTTGGGGTTTTATAAACAGACCTGGACCAGATAAAGGTCAATAGCATCTATGACATAGCTGTCATGTGGGACAATTTTGGGAGGGGGCACTGAGAAGATGGTTAGCGTCATTGGTACTATAAAAAGACGAATGTTTTGATAAAACAATTGAAGACTTCTTTATTTCACACCTTAAATGAGGGAATGATTCTCGTTTAAAGCATGAAAATGGGTGAGCTATGGAAAATTTAAATTAAATGTTTGACTTGAGTGTGACATTTTTATATACAAAATACTTCTATAATTGTATCAAAAATGTTGTGATTTGAAAAAGCTTGGTTTATAAATAAAATATCAATTTCAAAGTACAAATAAAAATCAATTTTAATCGCTAATTGTTCCTTAACTCAAGTAATATGCATTTACTACTATCATTCTTTTGAACAGACTCCAAGGTGAAATAAGTTTCATTACACTACACTTACATCCTTTTCAGAATTTTCAGCTGAAAGTGTAATAATGAAATACATTTTAGAAGGAAAACGAACAATTTGGTGCATTACATCCACAAATCCTATCATTTTTTCATGCATTTCATTTTAAATGCTCTTTTGAAGTTTGAATTTACACTTTGTAGTACTTTGAGGTTTTTGAGTCAATATGATAGAAAATATAATTTGATGCACACCGTACTTATGTTCAATGAATAATCCGTAAATTCTTAGAGTATCTCTTATTTTGCATTTCCTTTTTTCTTGTATGGCTTGGCACACCAGCAAAGTGTGCAGAGTCCATGAAATCACCACAGCCACTGTCATTTGTTAATGTTGTGTATGTGTTTTAATTTTGATTAAAAATATTGGAAAGGGCTCAAAATAAAAAAAATGGTCATAGATATGTAAAAAATGTTCAGAAGGAAAAATGTCTCCAAATTTCAAAAATCCAGGCCCTTATACTAATTAAAGTAAAAAAAGCTAAATTCCTCTTCAAACTTCTCTATTACAGCTTATAAAATGCATACAAGAAAGGAGAAAGCTACGTCGAAGCAGGTTATCAAGACGTCAACTAAAGCAAATCCCAACAGCAAAATTTTCAAAAGGTATTAGATTTTTTGGGTTCTTTGGTTTTTTATCCACTTGTTGCATTTGATTTTCAGCAATGATCAATGTTCTTTCTGTTTTGTAAGCATTTGAGCAAGCACTTTGAATTGTATTCCTTAAAATTATTTTCAAATGGTTTGTTACTGAGACATGCTGGAAATCATGTAGACAATTATGAAAAATATTTTATTGAGTTAAATTTTTTCCTTTAAGCAGATAGTAAAATTGTACTGCTTAATTTTTTAATTTTAGTGCTATTAAACTTGTAAATTGAATATTTTTTTATTCTGTAGGAACTGCTAATTTCCAACCTGTGTACAGGGTGCTTTAGGGCTCAATATCGACCAGGGGTGCAGTGAGATTTCGTGGGCATAAAGAAAAAGTTTTTGTGTTGGAAGATAAATTTTATTGTCTACGCTGATTCTGCAATGTTAAATTTCCCTAAAATAGGACAGGTGACTGGTTTATTTTAGATTGGACTGGCAGAGGAGTATCTACCTTGAGACGAAACCACCCCATTTCTTATTTAAATCAACCATTGGTGATCTGAACTATAGTGTACAAATAAAATTCAAAGCATAAATAGACTGTTTGATCTTGCTGATATGTGTATTGCATTGTTGGCCATTAACCTAATATCACACTTTTATTCTCCAGGATCAATTTAAAATTAACATACAAAATTTCCGTTTCAAATTAACAATACAAAATTCATGGATAGGATCCCCATCTTAGTGTCTTGTGTATTATATATATATATTAACTTCTAAGGCTATTCTTGAATTGTATTAACACTGGAACTTATGTTGGTGTTATTTTGACATCAGCATGTTTGTCTTCCTTTCAAAATTTTTGTCAGATTTTGACATTTTCGTATAATTTAATCATTTTACTTAATGAACACAGCAAAAATATTTTTTGTGTAATTAAATTTAATAAGTTCTACTATTTACATAGAACGTCCGCTGTTGTCTTCAACTGCAAGATTTGCTTGTCTAAATTGCTTTTTTTAGCAAAATAATAACCATAGAGTAGCAAACCAAGCAGATTTCTAACCACAACGAATACAATAGTGCTGTTTTCCCTGTCTATTCGACGTTGATTAAATTAGCGTCTCTTTCTAAGGTGAAAATGTTTCAGTCTTACTCTTGTGTTTATGTTTAAGTTTTTGCATCATTTGCATTTATGTCTACTTGGAAAATCATTCAGACAATTTTTGATTCCATCAGGCACCCAAACTATAACTCAGAAAAGGTCATAATACTGAGGAAATTGCAAATCAGTTGTAAGAACCATTCGAAAATGAATCTGACAGTCTCGTGCTTTTTACCAATTTAGGTTTGTTTTAAGAAACATGAAAATGAATATGATAAATCTGAAGAAAGTGACATGATGTTTAACTATACTCGAAATAATTTGGGCCTATTGCTTGGGTTTGCACTGAATAGAAAATATATAATGCATGACTGGTTGATTTTGTGCTAGAAATATGTTACGTGAAAGTAACAGTTCTAATTTTTTTGAGTCCAACATGAGTTACTGTAATAAGTACCAAAATTCTACATAAGAAATAGTGGTAAATTAATCTGAAATGTGAAATCAACAAGTGTAATTGATTCGCAACCAACAAAAATGTATTGTATGGAAACTGCCAAAAATATTGGTTATTTTCTGAATCAATTGTAAATAGGGTGTGTATAAAATAAATTAGATTGATTAGCGTTAAAATGTAAGTATTGTATTGTCAAAAAATAAAAATATTTAATTTCTTTTCTAAATTTCAGAGCTTTATTTCTATTCTACAAGTTTTACGACTAGTTTACTGTATGCTAGTCTCATAAATAATCGCCATTATGAAAATATGACGTCATCGTAAAATAAACTTAAATTTAACTCAAATAAAAAGTAGTACTTATGCTATTTATATACTGGTTCGAAATCCCAATTGCAGTTTTTTTGGGGAGCAATTGGAGTGCCAGACATTCTAGGTGTTGCTTTTTTACAACTAACACCATCAATGTGGATGTTTTTCAAAATTTAAGTTTCTTAATCCATTCATACCACTGCATAATTTGAAAAACAAATTATTTTTAAGAAATTCTGCAAGAGGATGTATGTGATTCTAATATACACATTGGTTCTGCAAATGTAAAACGATTGGGAATATTTTTTTTAATGGATCTACTTTTTGAGATAAGAGGTCAATTCATTTTTAAGGATGGATGTTTTGTTGAATTATCCAGTTTCTTTTTCTGAATTTATGATAAGGATTTTCTTTTTGTGCTTTATTTAAATACTTGGTATTTCATTACTCAATTTAATTGAGGTTTTTAAATCCAAAACAATTATCTGATGTGCACTTTACTAAAATAGTTTAAAATGCTATTTCAATACTTTTAATTCGGATAGTCAATATGCTATTCATTTGGGGAAATTCCATTTTTGACTTAAGCGCAATGTGAAGTCACTACTTTGAAGATGTGATTTTCAATATTTTAAAATTTATAACTCCCACATTTTTGGTTTGCTTAGCTTGACATTTTACTAATCTCAATGTAGTCCTTCAGATTTATCTTTCACTCTTGCTTTTAGTAAATCCCTGAATGATGTATTTATTGTTTTGTGTTATAAATTGTTTAAGTACATAAAACTACTAACAGAAGTATTTTCTTGTTTATGTTTAGGAGATCAATTTGATGTTTGTGCAATCTGTTTAGAAGATTACAATGAAGGAGATAAGCTTCGAATACTCCCCTGTTCACATGGTAATTTTTAGTGTAATTATTTAGAGTGTAAATTGATTACTTCAAATATTTTTCAAATTTTAATGTAATAAATTCATTAAATCCAGTAATTGCTGCAGAGCTCTTAGAAAGTGGTTGGATGGGAAAAAATTGACCTCTCTTCTGAAAAGGAACTGTAAGTGCATTACAAACCATAAAATGCTGTACTTTTATAGTAAAGTATGCACAGACATGATAAAGCATTCACTTATCACCACATTCAAGTTGATTTTGTTAAACATTTTCTTGCAAGCATCTTAGAATTCCTTAGTAAAAAGAGTCACAGTGGGTCAGTGAGTACTCATTGGCTTGACCTGCGAGTTGTAGGCAGTGCAGGTTCGATTCCTCCTGGGGTGCATTTTTCTCTTCTGTACCAGTATAACTTGCCTTGTGTGTATGTACATTTACTTGTCGTGTGGTGCAGCTTGGCCAAATATGGCCCTCATGCCATAAAACTCAATCCAACCAACCTCATTCAATAGTAGTATTAAAAGTTGCAGGTTATATAATCTGTTGAAAATGACAGCCAAAGTTTTATCAACACATAGAGCTGATTGATGTCACTTTAATAAGCTGAAAACTCAACAGGCTAGTACAATGGTATCAAAACTTTTCATAAAATCCTTTGAAATTTAATCATAGAAAGGAAATTAAATTTTGCAACTTTTCAATAGCACTATTGTATCAAACTAATGCATTTCAAAAGGTTTAATAATATAATCAAATATTTACAATCCCACAACAATTTGCATGTAATTGGCAATGAAATTTAAAATTATTAATCTATTTTAAAATCCCTTGCATCATAAAACCCTACACCAATCTTCTGTCTTGGATATTTGAGCTTAGTTTTTTTGTATTCCAAAGTAGCTGTATCCAGCCATAGAAAATGAGGCTTTGTAAAATACTTCCTGAGTAAAATATCGTTTAATGATCTCCAAAATACTTGTAATATAATCATAATATTGTGGGCCACAGTAGTCCAATGGATTAGCAACAAGAGGGTTGTGAGTTCAAAACTCGGTCCAGCGCAGGACCATCATATACATGGGGACTGTTGCACATTAAATCTGTTGTGGCCTCAAATGTCCTCCTGTTGGCTTGGTGTGGAAGTTTAGAGAGTGGGGTGCCAGCACAGGTATTTTCGTCATCTGACCGTGGTTTGAAATTACTAGCTGTTGTCCTTTTATCTTTCCCTTCGGGATTGATCCCAGACCATCGCCAGTAACCTTAGTGTTGCCCCAGTACAACGTTAATTAATACTACCTAATCTATATTTTCAGCATATCACACCAAGTGCATCGATCCGTGGCTGATGAACAACCGCAGAAACTGTCCACTTTGCAAGAGGAAGATCATGTTCGGAGATTCCGGGGACGAGAGCGAGTCCGAGGATTCCGAACTCGCATCGCCTGCTGAGAACACTCCCCTCCTCAGGGAAGGTCCGAGACACCCGTACTGGGGCACATTCGTTGAAAGGAGCCCCGACGAGGGAGATGGCAGCGGCCCCTCCATGCTCGGAGGAGCCAATCCCACGCTCTCTCCGAACAGTGACACTTCTTCTGAAAACCCGTTTCTGTCAGAAGACGATACTGAAAGTCTTTTGCCTCCTCCTCACAGTTCAGTCAACCATGGAGCCAGCGTCTTGCCTACGTCTGATCCTGATGTGCAGAGGATGGTTGTGAATTTTATTGGTGGTGCAGTGGAGGACTCTGCTTTGAATGAGCAGCGAGGTTTGATCGTGTGATCAGCCATTTTATTTGTTGTCATTATTTTATACTGCTTTTTATTACCCAGAATACCTACCTGATATGTGTCACAATAAAGCCTTCGATATATTGGAGATAATTCAGTTATAGTTTGTTAACAATTAACTCGTCTCAGTAACTATAGTTGGAGGTTTGTATTTCTAATTATTTTTTAATTTGGACATATGCAGTGTACATAGTTGAACTTTTTTAATGGAGCTATTGTAAATAGGATGATGGAAGTACTGGCATTACTGCCCATGTTAGCTTATGTTGCTTTATTGATTTTTTGTTTTGTTTTTAAATTTTGTGTAATATTCATTTTGCATAAAAGAAATTGTATTTTGAATTTTTTCACTTTAGCCTATACTTTAAGTGCTATGTAGAAGGTATTTTTTTGAAATATTTTAAATAGGTCTTCTGTGTACATTTTTTGTTAAAATATTCTCCCCTAAACTAAAATTGCTTTATCTGTCCTATTTAGTTACTAAAAACCAAGTATTCCTACATTTTATTATTAAACTTTGGTTAACAATTAATTCTCAAAATTATTTACTACAAATTTTGTTTCTTTTGAAATGCTTATATTTCATTCATTTCTTTATTATGTTACTGCATTCAATTAGTAAATGAAGAAATTTGGAATTTCTAAATTTCATTTAGATCATATCATATGCTGAATCGTATTTTACAAACTGCCATTAGTATTGTTGATGGTTGTCCAGAGTTTAAAATTTGATAAATTAGTAACCAGTTTATATTTGAGATTCTATTGTGCTCAATTAGAATGAATCTAAAGTAAAATGTTATTTTTCCTAAAAATTGTAAATCACTAAAAAGCAGGCAGCATCACCATTGTCATTTGCATTTTGTTGTTCCATTTCATAATATGGCTCTTTTTTATCTTGCATGACATAATGCACTGATTGAAAATTATTTTTTAATTATTTCTTGTCTTTTTAATTCATATTGCAATAGTAGAATTTAGTAAACCCAGTGATGAGTAAGAGAAAAAATAGTTTATTTTATGTCTTAAAAAGCTTTAGTCTTAAAAAAGTGGAATTGATGTGAGATGTTTTGAAATAAGACCAATTTTGTGCTTCATGTTTTTTATTCCATTCAAACTTTTACTCATCTACAATTCAATGAAAATGCATTCCGGTGAAATCCATACTTTGTGTTAGTTTATTGTTAATTATGCTTCAATAACTAATTAAGCTTTTTAATTATGCTTTGTTCCATGACTTGGATTGAATAAATATTTTTGTTGTACAAAATTGCTCCACGAATCACTTCCCTTATATCATTTACGAAAAGTGTTTTTAACTATGCTCTGACTTATGCATATCTTATGTTTTCTTGTTGAAAATGTACCAAATTTATCTGGTACTTTAATTAGTAATTATTTTTCTCTTGTTTTCTTTATGCATAAAAAATTTGCCTTTGCTTACACCATAAAAAGCAACATTTGAGCTCCCCTTTTTATGCCATTTCTGATTCCAATCTTTTATTAGAAGTTTATTCATTCAAATTTTTCAAAAGTTTAAGATTCGCAAAACCCAATTTCACATGTCAAACCTAAGTTAAATCTGTTCAATGCCCGTAAATGTATTGCTGTTGCTTCAATTTAGTAATAAAAATATTTTGTCTCATTTTTTGCTAACTTAACTGCTCAAATTAAGGATAGTTATTAAACTTTTCACTCCTATCTGCAGTAATGCTGCCAAGTGCAAACTAGCATTTTATGCATGCTATATTCTTGGAGTGAGGAGTTAATTATGTACCTACTTCTAATCAACTAGTCCTTGGGGTTGTAAGTGCCATTCATTTCTGCAGATAAAGGTTGCAATTTCATTTCTTGTTTTATTATATTCAAATGCTTTGCTATTGGGCTGACCATATTTCCTTGAGACAAAAGTGGGTCAGTGGTAGGACAAAAACAGGATGGGTTGTATAATATTCTGTATTCATGGAAAAAGTAAGAATGGTAAATTCTTCCTGGAGATCGTTATTAAAACTAGTTTGGCATTGAAAAGATACACAAAAACTATTAAAATGACTCAACAATTTCAATTCGTATTCTAAATAAATTACTGCAGGCATCGATACCTAGTATCGAATAATTTTATTCCCATGGTTATACAAATTGCTGATATACACAACATTGCAAAATGATCAAAAGTGATTAATAATTTATGGTTGTCCAATGTTAAAGTATATAGTTTTTGTTTGAAAAATGAGACAAAATTGGCATTTTTATTAAAACTACGGGACGACCAGGACATATGGTACCATGTCCCTATAAAAAGAATTGTATATATAGTCAGCCTATTAACTGTATTGAAGTATTTAATAAGGTATGAAAATTGGATTTGAAGATGATTTCAATGTTCTATAGCAACCCTGAATAAGTACTAATATTTGGTAAAAATTATTGATCCATTAGGTGCGTATAGATGTTCGATGATCTTTTTTAATGTGAATGAAAGTACTGAATGTATATATGTATGTCAAACTGCTGTTCATAAGTGGTTTCTGAGCAAATAAATGCATTGAGAAGGAATTGAAGTCTTGTCTTATTGTGTTATTGGAAATGTATCCTCCCACAAATTTTCACGTTGCAAAATTTTTTAAAGATGAGTCTCATTTGTAGTTAAAACTTTTACTTGAACATATTTGCATTGTGTTCTGCACAACTCAATAGCAAAATATTTCAAAACCAATCAAAATGTGTTCCCCTGGAATTATTGTGGTAACGACATTTTCAGTGTCTGAAAAACGAATCTTTTTAATGAAATAACTGAATTTTGTTAAAAGTTGAATTTTAACAATTTTTATAGGATATGCAAAAGCAGGATCCAAAGGACCATTGTCATGAAGTCTGATATAGCCTATGAAAAAAAATGCTGTTATGTAGTTGAATTGATAGAAATTAGCCTTGACAGGTTTTTATGAAGAACCAGCATAAAAGCATGTTTTTCTGGTAAAATACTACCATGATTAGGTTTTGTTACGCAATTATGCAATGGAAAATCTTAATCATCCAGTTGAACAAACATTAATTGGAATTTGTACCTCATGTTAGAAATCGGACACTTTTTATTTAATTGTTTCTCTACAGGAAGATATTCAATTATAGAGAACTAATGGTGGTTTTGTATGTCGTTTTACACCCACAGATGGAAACACAAAAAAATTACTCCTTTCATATTTCATTACCCAGATAACGTACTTTGACGAAAATGTTCTATAATTTTAAAATCTTAGAATTTTCCTCAAAGCGTAGTTTTAAATTATAACAAATAGAATATAGTTAGAATAGCCCGTTGTGTGTCGCTACAGTGCGACTTCAATTCAATTACCAATCAATTATAACAAACCATCCCCTTTTTTGTGGAAAGTTTCATGGTACCATACCATTGGCAGACTAGAATGGAAAATTCCACATGGAACTGGTATATTTCAGGGTAAATGGACTAGCATACTTTAACTCAAAACAAGATTTATAATTTACGATTATTTTATTAAAAGTAAAGGCTAATTAAAAATGAAATCGCTTTTTTATAATTAGTTGTGACGTTCGCAGAAGCAAAGTTTGGCACCTGGTGCCAACGAAGTTTATGCTGCCCTATTCAAAAATTCACATTTAAAGTTAGTTATAATCAGGTTAAAATTCAATGAATTTTGTATTGTAATTCTTTATTGACTTAACAAAGGACAGCTTTGTGTCTTCAGGACGAAAATAAGAAAAAGCTATCTTGTTTTGTGCTTTCCAGACGTTTCTAGGGACGCTGTAGCCCAGTTAGAATTGCAATAGGAGAGTTGGGGGGACTGGTGCACGTTAAATCTCGTGGTCCCGCATGTTCACACGTGGCGTTAAGTTTGGTGAGGGGTGACAGTTCAGGTGCTACCTCGTCATCTGACCGTGGTTCTCAATTTCAAGGTGTCCTCGGATTGATCCAGGACCGTCGCCAATAGCCCGTTGCGTAGCTCCAGTGCGATGTAAATTCAACTACCAACCAGCCTGGAAGCACACGCTTACTTCTCAGATAACTGGAAAATACTTGTGGAAAGGACAAAGCGGTACAAAAAATACTTTTAAAACATTTTCCCCAAAAATTCGTCCTACCCCGGGGCAGCGGTAGCCCAGGTGAAGAGTAACAGATTAGCAACAGGAGAGTTACGAGTTCGAAACTCGATATAACCAAAGACCGTCGTGTACGTGGGGGCTGGTGCACGTTAAATCTGTCGTGGCCTCTAATGTCCTCACGCGTGGTGTGGAAGTTTGGAAAGGGGTGCCAGCTCACGTTTTCATCTTGTCATCTGACCGTGGTTCAAAATTACGAGGTACCCTCGGATCTTTCCCTTCGAGATGGATCCCGGACCGTCGTCAATAGCCCGTTGTGTAGCTCCAGTGCGACGTTAATTCAACTACGATGGGCTATTAGCGACGGTCCGGGATTTACCCCGAAGATAAAATTTTAAGATATGGGGCGGCAAGGGCATTCCTGAGGGATGGGCTGTCCACGTGTAAACCTGAATTAGTCGTCCCTTCCCATTTTTTCGACTTGATGTTCCAATTTTGTAATTTTAAGTTTTTTGTTCCAATCGCACATTGGTAAGTCTTTGGTACTTTGATCGGAAATTTTCAGATTCAAAGGTATCAGTTATAAGGAGGTAGGTATTTTAATTAACGTCACACTGGAACACAAGTATCAGTTATATCAGAACGCAAATATAAATGTAAAAGATCTACCTTTATATTACCTACCCTCATGTTCATTCATTGATAACTAATATTTGGGGCTTTTTCTTTCTAGTTCTTGCAAACGCAGACTCAAGGGGTCCAAGCCCCTGCGAAAGTTTTAGTTCCCTTATTTTTAATCTATAAATTATTAATTTTTAAATTCATTTGTAATATTTCAATAAAATAATTATTAAATTAAATACGTTTACTAAATTAATTATATTTTCTATTAAACGAAAGTTATGAAATATTTGTCTATCACCATTTCGCGTATTCGTCTTTGCATCGTATCTAAGTTTCAAGTAACAGATTAAAATTGAATCCATGGGAAAGAGATGGTTCTTAGCCCTTAGAAAAATTGTACTCTTAGTTGATTTCTCTTCAGTGTCAGAATTTTTCTTGTGTTTGTTCATTTTACTTGACGGAAAATCATTGCTTGGTCAGATCTGGCCCTGGCGCCTTTGAAATCCAACCAAACTTTCAAACATCGAACAAATGCAAGCACTATTAAGTGATTTCTGCATTTGGATCAACCTGATCGTTTCACGCAGACGATTTGAAATAATTTAGTTCAGTAACCGAAAACAGAAAAAAGCACGATGAAATCAAATGGGCAAAATAACCAGATCTGCATTGGAAAATTTGAACTTTCAGCTTCGAGAACCTTCGAATCGAATTCTAAATCGGGAATTGCAGTCCAAAGGGAACAATCCTAGCAAAAAGAACACGAAATCAAATGGAAAATGGCCAGATCTACATTGGAAAAATTGAATTTGTAACTTCTGAACCTTCGAATCGAATTCTGAATCGGGGAATTGCAGTTCAAAGGAACAATCCTAGCAACAAGGAACCCTTATCGTGATTGTCGCCAATTGGCTGGCTGTGACAACTTACGGATTTTGCAACCCTAGCGGATGGATACAAAACATCGCTCATCCTACCCGCAAGCAGCCGGCATTCTTAGCTGGAGTGAAGATCGGATCGGATTGGAGCAGCGCACGTGAAAGCGAACGCTCTCATTAGTTGTTTCGAATTCGGTTGAGAACTTTCCGATTGAACAATGTCTTGGCAATCGTATGTAGATAATCAAATTTGTGCCGAAGTTTCTTGTCGAGTGGCTGCCATCGCAGGATTACAAGACGGTGCTGTGTGGGCTAAATTCGAGGACCCGTCGGGAAAGCCGGTACGTCACTTGTTTTAAGTACTTAACTTAAGCAGCGGCTTGTCATTCTGCTGAAGTATGATTCGAGTCTCTTAACGTGTCATACGAATGCTAATGTAGGGTTGGAAAAAATCTAAATCGCTGTCTTTGAGTTGGAATGTCTAGAATTAATCCTAATATTTCTTTGTATTTTTTTATCTATGCGTCATGCAATCTTTCTTTAATACAATGGGAGGGGTTTATCGCCCAGTTGAAAGAATTTATTTTACATGTCGTCAAATGTTATCAAATTGATAATTTTGCAAAGAATTTTTATTGGGTGGGGCTCGAGATCGGTGTAGGGGTTTCCTTGTCGAAATTTGATGTTTGGTAGTCATCATATTTTTGCAGTATCATCTGACACGTTCAAATATTGGGTATCTATATTAGAATCTTAAAATATGAATCCGTTTTCGGATGTGCAATTACCCTGGTCAAATGACTGCAAAATAACTTCTGACAAAAATCTGTTAACTCGAACAAATAATTAATGATATATTTTTGACGTTGGACCTAACAGTCGTAAAAACGAGTAATAATTTTCTGAGCTGGGTAAAATTTGTTAGGAACACTAAAGTATAAAAATTTCAGAATTTTAAATGATTTTTGTGGCCGAATGAAAATGCTTAAAAAAGTTCTTTTGGTTTGAAAATGCATCGCGCACACTACCACCTGCCTTTATTTGACCTTGATAAGTGAGATGAATCTCAACTTAATATTTTTGTGTAACTTTTTTAGAAGAAATTACACAAATTGAGATTAGTCTTGTGGGAATTTCTTTAAAATGCTTCAATTTCAGTAAATTACTGTAGCCTTTTATAAAAACCGCGTATCAATCAAACTAAATTATACAGAACCGAGATAATGTTTATTTCGCTGAAAAGTAAAACGTGACCGATAAATTTGGCCACTCATCAAATACTCTTAACAAGTACCTATTTAATGTTATTGTGATAAATTGTCTGTTAGAATAATTCAAGTTCCAGGGAATGTCATTAAAAGTGATAATTGAATTGTCTAAATAGTGTTTTGTGAAATCTAATATATGAGTGGACTATTTAGAATTAATGATCACAATAAATGGCTGTTATGAATTCATAGCAGCTAACTTATTTCGATGTTGGTATTACTCAATTGACAATCCTGTAAGTGACTCAATTACTGTCTGTATATGGGTTATGATGGACCCTTTTAAATGGCTTAAGCAAATAAGAAATTAGTCTGAAAAGCATGATGAAACAAATGTTTGAACGTTATTAATATAAACATTTTAAATAAAAATTGGAATTTGTATTATTTACCTTATTTATAGAACGCTGAGGAATTAATTGGTATAAAATGTAATTCTTACATGAACTTAAATGTCCAAATATTATGATAGTTATAATTTTACCTATTTCTCAATTATGCCTGAGAAATTTTTTTATCATCACTAGTTTTTCTACCATCATTATTGCTGCATGATCTGCTTATTTATGATCTAGGCAGACATGAAGATAAAAATCTATATCCTTATTTTTCCCATAAAGAGGGAGATTAAAGTAATGTTAAAAATTTTACACTCAGGGTATGTTTTTATTACCAATTTGATACAGCTTTACCATAAATTTTCATTTTTCAAATACAATGCATAGAAAAACAACGAAATTTTATACTTGCAAACTCATAACAGAAGTATGAAACACCATTTTTAAATAAACTTGGCTGTTATGAATTGAATTATGCTATGGGATCCAATACAGCTGTCTTTTAAATAAAGCAGATTAAATATGAAATGCTTGCAGTGTTTTAGCTTCTAAGACCCGAGATGATAACATTGCCATAGTATTTGAATAATTCAAGTTCCATGGAATGTCCTTAGAAGTGGAATTTGGATATTTAAAATGACAATTCAGTGAGACCAGTTCATATCTTTATTTTAGCCAACCTTCCATGATTTTCCCTTTAAGAGAATCAAGGCTCCTACTTCTAAATCTATTACATTATCTAACTTGTAGCTTCTCCTTTATGTAATAAATGCAAAATTACAATTCTGTCTCGTACTGTAGAAATAATTTATTCCACTTTGCTCCATGGCAATAAAAAATTTTGATCTTGTTTTAAAAAGTGGTCTAATTGCCCCCAAATTTTTTTCATGTTATAAAGCATCACCTTTTCACCACTTTTATACATTGCCTTTTTGTGACAGATCTTTAGTTTTGCTTTCTTGCTCATGTGTTAAAAAATTTGATTCAGGCAGCTGGTTTGTTAGTATTAGGCATGGAATGTTAGACTTATTTAAAGTTGCACCAATTCTCAGATTCGAAACGTTTACTTGGGGTTGAAACCACGCTGATGAAGAGAAAACTTTCCTGTCACCTGTTAATTTTATTGCGATAAAATTTGTAAGAAACGCGATTTTGAGCCGTTTGCCGTGTTCTTGCCCTTGGGGTCGGTTTCTCCATTTCAGGGTTAACCACTTCCTCTCGTGTTCGTTACCGCCCTTGACCCCGAAGGACGAACTTAGTTCTTCAGTTTCGTCTTTTGGGTGCTCCAGATATGGTGTTCTCCAACCCTTCCTTTGTGCCCACCATTTCATGTCAGATATTCCTTGCACCCCTATTTCAAAATGGCCTTTTCTTTGGAATGGAAATCTCACTAAAGTCTTGGAACTGAGCTTAATATTTTTCGACAACTTTACACGGAAGATATAAATACCTTATCTTGAAACAAAATGAATTCTCTTATATTTGAACTCGTTGCATTCGCAAGCGCAAAATTGAAGGATTTAAAATTCACTTCAGATTGAATTAATTTCAAATTGTGAAGAATTAATTTTGTGAGTTGAGTTGAAACTCGTATTTCAATGTTTTAAATTTCCATGTTCAGCAAAAACAAAAAAGAATTCGGAAATATTCATCGAAAGCACGAATTCTAGGAATGATGATAAAGGAATTGTAGTTTTATCCTCTGAAGCGTATTTTTTTAATCAATTGGAACTCAAACATGATAACTTTTTAACTGTATTTTATCTCGCGAAAATAAATACTTTTTATAATTTTTCTCCGAATCGTTCGGATTTCAATAATCGTTTGGATTCCCCTCGTAAAATCATAGTGAGTCTGAACACGGACACCCAAATGAAATTGTCGAAAACGGTTGTAAACTCGGAATGAACTAATATTCAAGAGTTATACACTAAATTAAAGGTAATTTATTGCACTTTGTAATGCTGCTTTCCCGATTTGAATTTCTATTTGAGGAATTTTGGGGAAAAAAAACTGCATGTATTTTTTCTGATTATGAAAAACGCGGACAATGAAGTTCAGGTTATTAAGTTTCGAAGTAAACAAATTTCACTTATAGTATGAACTTAAACTTGATTTTCATGTCTGGGATAGCTAGCTATAAGCATGGTTTTTCTTGTATTATGATCCGTCATCCACAAAAGGCAACTGTCCGGTTTCCATTTAAGATAAACTTTTATTCAAATTTGCTTTGTTAGTTTTCTAACCATTTTTTGGAATTTCATTTATTAAGCATTTTAAAAATAAACTTCGTGAAGTTTCGTTTTTGAATATACTGTTCTAACACGTACTGATATGGTAAGGTTTTTAAATTTTAAGACTGGTCTCAGTTTGCTGGAATGGTTTTAAAACCGTCTGAGGAAAACAATACTGTTTCGTGACTTGCTAAACGTAGTTTTTCTCAGCAATTTTTGATTTTCAGTCGATGTGGTCTGTTGAAAATATGAGAACAGATCCGACTGCTGCACAATTGATGGAAATCGCAAAGTGTCACGACATCCTCTTTGCCTCCGGTTAATTGGTGACGTAACTCGAAGCCAGTCCTCACAAGCAAGAATTTGTACCGCTTGGTTCCTTAGCGATTAGTTTACAAATCGTTTTACGCGCTAATCTTAATCTGCTAGTGCATGACTTAATTTAATTGTTCAACTTGTGGACAAAAAACAGACATTTATCATTATTTAGAAAGCTAAAATAATTTAGTTGTAAGATTCACTTGTACAAATTAAAAGATGCAACATTTTTTTTATTCTGCGACTCGGTGGGTCTACCAACTGCGCTAACAACCTGCGAGTTGTGGACGGCGTAGGTTAGGCTCTTTACGAGGCGTATTTCTTTAATCTGTCTCAGAAAAACCATTTACTTGACGTTGCATGTCTTGTGTTTGGCACCACTTGGCTAAATATGGTCCTGGCGCCGAACAACCACTAAATCTGAGCTGTTCTTTTGTAATCGAGAACATCCAATTACGAAATAGCTTAAACTTATAAAAGTTCTTTTGCACTTCATCTGTTATTGCCAACCCTTTCAATGAACAAAAAGAACTTTCTCCAACACTTTCAACAACTATGAGCATCTTGGCTTATATCCTTTGTACCAAAAATAATAAATTGATCGCGTGTTAGCTCTTTTCCATCATAGGACCTCAATTTTCGTATTTCTTTTGAATTTTCGGCTATCCCTGAATTGTTGCTCTATAGTTCAGCGAAACTATATAACGGAGCGTTTTCTGGTGTACTCAAAGAAATTTCTTTTATCAACCCTCCTGGTAGTTGTCTCGCCATTAGCGAAACTGACTAGATCTTGATCTCGTCATCAAAAAATCGGCAATATCTTGATGACAAAGTATCTCGTCATTAACAAAATTGGTCATATCTTGATAGACGAGAAATCTCGTCGAAACCACTTGGAGGGTTAAAGAACGATATAGAGGATTTTTGCGATGTTGGGAGGGAGGAATGGAATTATATAAGGTTAATCATCAATTCTATAAATTTGTCGCCCTAATATATAAATAAAATAATCGTGTTCCCCTTCGTCCTTGTTCAGTAAAAGAAGCCTGTCTGGAAAGTATGTGGGTGATAGAACAATCGAATATGAGTTCATCTTCGCATTTGACCTGACCCTGGCACTACATTTCGTGCCCCTGAGCATGTCTCGAACGTTTCCATTCTAGACTTATCTGAGAAGTGCCCCGGCGACAATGTAACCTGATGCGTGTCCACCAATAAAAGTCGTGCTCCTACATTCTTTTAGTCTGTTGAAATAGTGAGGAATTCTGTGTCTTATTTATAACAATGTCGTGTGAAAATGTCACGACCTGTGACGTCATGATTTAGAAGTTTTACCTTCAACATGTCTTGCCAATTGTCATTTCGTGTCTTTTCCAGTGAAAGTCCGAGATCAAGAACCCTTCAAATGTGTTCCACCCTGTCTTACATTCTATTCGAAAATTCTTTTTTTTATTTTGGGTATTTTGCTAGATTTTTTTTTTCTTTTATATAATTTTCATGAACTTCGTTAGAATTTGACTTTTCGATTACAATCACGATGTTATCAAATATCAATTGCAGGTTCCCAACCTTAGGATATTTTGTGATTAAAATATTGGTTAGTGAATGTTTTTCAAGAAGTAACTAAGATGTGGGTGCAACTTTTATTTTTGGTATTCCAGCTTGTAATCTGGTTTAGGTCAAAGTTTTGTATTCGCTCTCTATGGAGCATTCACTTGGGAATTCTTTAACCACTTAACGCATTTACCCGTGTTTGACACGGGCGAAAGTTACCAGCAAATTTGCACATGCCCGTGTCTCACACGGGCGCTCTTCCGTTCTAGTAAAAATAGATAGGCTAGATTAAACTTAGACTGAAGACTTATACCAAAGATGACATAAACTTATTTATCATAGATGATTTACCACTTATTTATAGATGGATATTAAACTTATTTACCGTAGATAGCACCACTATGCACCATTTTTCTTGTGTAAATGGTGTATTTTGGTTAGCTATAAGTTAGGAATTCTTTGTTATAAAGCAGTTGTTAAGTGTCTAAAAGGTAATATATCCATTTTTATTACGTTAAATATCATAAAAGTAAACAGTTAACCATAAATTAATTTTTACTAAGTGTTTTTGTAACTTGTTTAGAAAAAGTTATCTGATAATGAGCGACTGTGACGATTTTGAATATGCCAATTTATCAGAAAGTTTCAGCGATGAAAGTGGTGATCTCTTGAGTGATGGAAGTGAATCTGAAGTTAATATTTTATTATTAATATTTTGAAATTCAAAATAAACATGTAATCAAATCGTTTACACTTTGTTTGTATAATAATTTTTTTTATAACTTTTACCCCCCCCCCCACAACCGAAATCGCAAAAAATAACTTACACTATACCTATATATATTCATTTTCTGTCAAAAAACTCGATCATTTTTTTACCAGTTTTTCCGAAAAAAACTCGTGCTTTAAGTGGTTAATTCATGCTAACTGTCTGAAGATGTAGATAATAAATTATATATTTCCCTTTCAAAAATGACTTGGGTATTTAACATTCATACTGTAATAGAACCTTGATTATATATATTTTGCTCAAGCCCTCAGGGAACATCTTTAGGTTTCACGGACCCGTGGTACTCTAGTGATTATTTCTTCTCCCACGGGGGTTTACTGTCTTGAGTAAACACGGGAGTCGCACTCCCTGGATACCCAATCGATCTTTTTCTGTTTTCATCCCACTATGTTCCCCAATTCCTTTTTTCCATTCACGACATTTTCCCCTTGACGTTATCTTGTGTTTGGTGCAGCTTGGCCAAATATGGCCGTTGCGCCATTAAAATGCAAAACCACCAACTAATGTCTAGCCCTTATGGATCGTAAGAAACAAAATCTACCAGAACGCAGCTTTCCATTTTAAAATCTTCGAAGCGTTGTCCAGATCGCCCATACTCTACAATGAACGTATTCTTTTTGGTTTTAAAAGCTTACCAGTCTGGTTAGAAACTCTCTCATGCGAGCAGCAGTTCGTGAAAAGGGAAATGGGTTATCTGATCTGGAGATTGCGAAACGTATTTTCTTCTAACCAGTGAATAACTGCTGGAACTCAGCAATCGCATCCGGAACAATTGATGTTAAGTGGTTAGTTAGTAAAGAAAACACCAAACCTCGAAGACTGACAGTTGATACTTTTTACATTTGAGGCATGTTCTATTTTCGTTACGGAGTTGAACAATTTCGACATCGAACTTCGGATTGTGAAGTCCCGAGTTACAAATCGTGCTTTTCTACAATGGATTTAAAATTTTTATCTCTACCAGGCACTGATTAAAGTTTTATTCATAGTATTGAACACTCAGTGGTGCTGTTCTTGGGTATGATCTGCCCACGTGCAAACCTCAGCAAGCTTTTCTAAAAAGCATTTTATTTTCTGAAAGAACGCCCTTCCTCAAGCACGCCCCCTAGGGGCACATATCCTTTAGATATGTACTGGCTTTACGGACCTGAGGTACCCGAGTGATCTTTCCTTTTCCCATTGGGTTTTACAGTCTTAGTAAACACGGGTCTTACTGTCTAGTAAAGGTGGCATTCCCGGGTTACCCAAGTGATCTTTTTCTGCTTTCATCATTACTCTATTCCCCGATCCCTCTTTTCCCTCTTTCACATTTTTTTACTAGACGTTGTCTTGTGTTTGGCTCAGCTTGGCCAAATATGGCCCTTGCCCCATAAAACCTAAAAATAACCATCCATCCTCCCGACCAACCACCCTTCGCCAAACACGTATACAAAAAATAATTTTGTCAGTCTTTCAAATTTCTTAAGTGTAATGTGGGTTGCGTAGCCTAGCGGAGTAGCAACCGGAGGGTTGCGAGTCCAAAACTCGATCGAACCAAACACTGTCCTGTACGTGGGGGCGGGTACACGTGAAATCTGTAGTCGCCTCAAATGCCCTTGACAACACACTCGCCAAAATTCCCTCACGTTTGTCGTTGGGTGCAATTTTGGAGAGTGGGGTGCCAAGCTCAGGTGCTGTCCTCTTCATCTGACCGTGGTTCAAAACGACAAGGTGTCCTTGAATCTTCCCCTTCGGGTTTGATCCCGGACCTTCGCCATTAGCCCGTAGTGTTGCTCCAGTGCGACATTAATTAACTACCTAAGTATAATGATGACCATGATAGCCCAGTAGAAAGAGAAGCGGATAAGGGATCGGAGGGTTGCTAGGTCGTACGTAGGGGCTGATGAATTTTAAATATGTCTTCCTCAAATGGCCTCACAGTGGAAGTTTGGTAATCGAAGTAATTTTGCCTAGTAGCTTCGTTGCCATTAAAAAACAGTAAACGTTTTATGAGTAAACAAGTAAAAGGATTTCGAAATATATGAATATGCTTTCTGTGACTAAAGCATTCCAGAGTGTTCTGTCACATTTCTTATGTAGTTCTATACATAATTTTTGTTTCTTAACTATCTATATATATTGTATCTCGCGTGATACGGGTGTTCCGCAAATAGTAAATTCCTTCTCTTTGCAATCACGTGTCTGCTAGTCGAATCTGATTCCAAACTCCCTTCACGTGCTGTTTGAGATCACGAGATACTGAATTGGAATACAACACGTGTGATCTTGATGTCCCTACTGAAAATTATGCATAAGGTTATCGACCGCTGGGTTTACTTTCCTCACATTTTGGATTCCTTTGTATTCACGCAAGACGAATTAAACTACGTAATTGATAGCGTCTTTTGCTTTGTTCACCTGACATGACCACTAACTATACTGCTAGAACCAGTTAGGTGGCAGATGTTGGGCGATCGCAACGCTTCCAATCAGACTGCATAGCTTGTTACCTTCAGTGAGTTCACCTTTTCCTATTTATCTAAACTGGGGAAACCTAACATTTTTAGATCCGTCATGGCACAGTGGGTATGGTCATTACTCTAGCAATCTGAGTTGTAGGCAGGCGCTGTTTCGATTTCTCTCGGGGTGCATTTCTCTTTTCTGTGTCAGTGAAACTTTCCTTGGGTGTATGTCAATTACTTAATATTGTCTGGCGCAGTATGGCCAAATATGGTCCTTGCGCCATAAAACCCAATCAACCCCGTAACATCATTTTCGTGACTCAAGGTTTAACCACTGCGATTTGTAGACGGCGTCGGTTTGATTTCTGTAATTTACCCTGGGTGTCTTTCTCTTCAGCGTCAGTAGAACTTTCCTTGTGTATATATATATATATATATATTCATTACTTGGCGTTGCCTGTCTTGTGTTTGCTGCAGCTTGGCCAAATATGGCCGCTAGCGCCATAAAATCCAATCGAACACTTTCTTGATAGTGATAAAACTGGTATAACGGTACTGTGTGCTGGGGCCAACCCGCTAGTCGTGTTATAAATCGTTAATCATCAGTTGAACCCAGGTTATCCTTAATTTGCAACATGAAATGGTAACCAGCTTAAAGCCTCCAAGGGTTTTCGGCGAGATTTCTCGTCCATTAAGATCCGACCAATTTTGCTAGTGACGAGATATCTTATCAAGATATTGTTGATTGTTTGATCAGGTTTTTTTCTAATGAGATAATTCGTCCATCAAGATCTGATTAATTTTGCTAATGATTTGCTTGAGATACCTCGTTGAGAAACCACTAGAAGGGTTAAATGTGGACTACATGCACAATCACCATATCGCAAACAGTCGAAGCCACCTTTACTCAGCTGTTTTCATAGTTTTTAATATACTTTTAAATGTTGGTTTGGTTACGTGTTTGATTTGTTAGTCTTTTTTATGGAATCTTCAGTCTTGCATTTGGCGTAGCTTGGCCATTTTTGAACCGTGCGCCGTAAAACCCAAACCAACCAATTACTGCTCGCCAGCAAACGAATCCATTGCTGTAGTGTGCAAAGGATGGTAGCTCTTTCAGCTTTCGCGATCCTATTACAAGACCCTCTGTTCGTCCAAAAAACCGACATTACAAGGTTCGGAAGGCGAATTTGGCTGCATTGCATGTTGCACTCATAGTGAGTACGGGAATTTATGCCTACTACTTTAAACCAGGGAATAAAATTGAAGACCAAAATCATCACCCCCTACTTGGGTTCAACATGCGACCTCTGCACGAGCGTCTGAAGCACGTGGCCCGCTATTTGTTTATTCTGTGTGGCCACACCATTGTTCTCACGCCGTGGTGAAAGATCGAACTCAAAATGCAAACATCCCTATCGTTCATTTTCAATCACGAGCCGATCTTTTTAGAGTTGATAAAAAAAGGCTAGTCGGCTCGTTTTCTTCATGGCTGTATCCAATTGGGTAATCCGTTAATGCGTATGCCGCTGGGTTGATGAAATGATGCAGTCCAGCGGATCAATTTCCTGCTGAACGCCAGATAAATGTTCCACCTGCTTTCGATCACTTCAGTCGTATTTGTATTCGATCCGGTTGACGAATTCTGGTTAAAATTGTGATTTTGCCCAAGGAAAAGAAATGCTTGAGTGAAGAGATATTTTGATTAAATAAAATTTATTGTAAAATGGTCAATTGAAAAGTTCGTAAAAAATCAAATACTTCTAGTTCACGAAATTATCATTTCTTACATTGTGTGGGCCTAAATTGTATGAATTTAAGAGTCAATTGATAAGGATGTTTGTTGATAGGAATTGTTTTCAATATTTGAGAAACTGTTTAAAATGTTGGTTAATATTAATGAAACAGAAAAACGAAAAATTACTCCAGTGTTAAGTTATTTTTCCTGGATAAGCTTTTAATAAATTGATAATTGAAATACCGCCTGCCAACCGTACTTTTGTGTTGCGTATAAAACTAAAGTATAAATGTAGAATGGCAACAGACCGATCATTTGCTGTTTGGAAAAACATGAAATAAATTATTCAATGATTGCCTTACAATAAAGCTTTAACATTTTTTGTGAATAAATTTTTAGTCTTAATTTGATTTAAATTGTAGGAAACCCCCTTGGTCTTATGCATTTCATCTTTTATCCTACACTTTGTACTTTTCATTTTGCTATTTCTTGATCTTGCTAGTTTATATTTGTATACTACTATTTTATATTATATTACAATTTTAAAGTTGGTTTAGTTTGTTATGTGTTCGGCACAGCTTGGCCTTGTGACCTTACGCCATTAAGCTTGGCCAAATATGGCCCTTGCGCCAGAAAACCTAACCAAACTTGAACCATTGAAATCCAACCAACCTATTGAACTCGCCTGAAATGAACAGTCATAAACGAGAAGCTATTGACTCGAACACTTAATTGCTCTAAGCTTAGTCCTGGCACCAAAGAGGTATTCATTGATGGAGGGTTAATAAGAAAGAAACGAGCATTTCACTAGCACCTCTTGCCAAAACAGAAAAGAATGTTGTTGACTGACTCGCAGCTACGCTTTTTGCATTCTTAACGCTGCCACTGTACGTTTTAGAATGTTCACCGGAATGAGTACCAGCTGTTCAAATCGAAATTCGAATTTCTTTTAAAGGAGAGTTGAGGGTTTGGTGACTCTGTTCAACTGCTCTGAATCGCAACTATTGCCTTCCAGTAAAATTATTTTCGAGACTAATTCTTTTAATTTCATTCATTGGCTAGCCCTCAGGGGCACATTTAATTTAGATGTGTACGGGCTTCACGGACCCGAGGTACCCTAGTGGTCTTTTCTTCTCCCATGGGGCTGACTCTTTATCGCGCTCCCGAGAAACCCAAGCGATTTTTTTCTGATTTCATTAAACTACTGTTGCCTAATTCCTCTTTTTTCCCATTTACGTCATTTTTTCTTGGCGATGTCATGTGTTTGGCGCAGCTTGGCCAAATATGGCCCTTGCGCCATTAAACGCCCACGCAGCCAATCTTTCCTCTAGTAATATCCTCAGAGATTACGTCCATTCATCTTGATTTGTTGGTCTAGTTTGATAGTTAAAAATTTTATTTATATTAAATTTTATTTTGTCTTGCGTTTGGCGCAGTTTATCCTTGCACTTTTAAATCCCACCCAATAAAATTACCAAAAGACGTATATTTCAATATTTTGTGGTTATATATACATAAAGCAAGTGGCCGTGGTAGCCCAGGTGGTTGAGTAGTGGATTAGCAACTGGAGAGATGCGAGTTCGAACCCAAAACCTCTCTGTACGTGGTATACATTAAATCTCGTTGCCGCCAATGTCCTTACATTGGCGCGATGTGGAAGTTTGGAGAGTCGGCTCAGGCGTTGACCTCGTCCGTGGTTCAAAATGTCCTCGGATCTTTCCCTTCTGGATGATCCCGGACCGTCGCGAATAGTCCTGTTGTGTTGCTCCAGTGCGTGATGCTAATTCAACTTTCTACCTACACAGTAATTAAATAATGCAATTTTCAATATATTTTTACATAGCTCTTAAAAGAGGAAATGCTCGTTTTTGCATACGTTTCCAACTCTTTTAAGCAGTTAAGCTTGCCCGATTCTTTTTGAACAAGTGTTTTTTATTTATTAATCATTCGCTTCGGTTTTAAAGATTTAAAATATAGACCACAAAATCAAGTTTTACGTGTGAATTAATGAACTTGGATCAAAAAGCAGCGTTGCTTTAAATGTTCCTTATTTTGTAAAGAGAACAATCTATCTCCCCTGAGGAACGAATGCTTCATCAATCACTTTTTATTTGTGTGAAGATCATTGAACGTAAAAGCCGCGCTGTTGTGAATTTTTTATTCAACGCGTTGATTAATGAGATTCCTTCATTGGTGGAAGCAGTGATACCAGCAGTGATAATCGGTTTTCCCCACTTCAGATTCACTGCTTTACATTCATCACTCTTTGCAGGGAACGATGTAAAATTATCTGTTTTAAGTATTTTTTTTTATAAAATGTAATACTTTTATAAACTGTTATATTTTATTTTCTGTATTTTTGCTAAGTGTTTTCTGGAGAAAGGATTTCGAAAGATTTTGTCACAACACATTTCAGTTGTGACCTCTAATTTAAATTTGTTTGACTATTTGTAATATTTTGGTATTGTGTGTTAGTTTTCTAACTATTCTATGATAAAAGGGGGTTATGGTAGCCCAGTTGGTAGACTCGCTCGCGGATTAGCAACTGGAGGGTTGCTAGTTCGAAACTCGTTTCAACCAAAGGTCGTCGTGTAAGTGGGTTCTGGTGCACGTTAAATCTGTCGTGACTTCAAATGTCCTCACGTTGGCGTTGTGTGGAAGTTTGGAAAGTGGGATATCAGCTCGGCTGTTGACGTCGTCATCTGACCGTGATTCAAAATGACGAGGTGTTGTCCTAGGATCTTTCCGATCTTGATTGATCGTCGCCAATATCCCATTGGCATGGTGTGGAGAACAGGGTGCCATTTGACCTTACCGTTTTTCAAAATGACGATGTCTTTCTCTTTGGTATTGATCCGAACCGTCGACAATCACTCGTTGTGTTGCTTCAGTGCGACGTAAATTCAACTTTCCTACCCAAAGGAAAAAGAAAACTTTGTAGTAAATACTTATAATGCCGCCACTGTAGATCTGGGTTGTCCACTTTAGCTACGCCACTGTATATACCAAGAGCTTTGTTGTTGTATGTTCTCTTGCTACCAAGTACACATGGAGGCAGCAAGCTACCCGAACTTTTGTTCTAATGCGGCTCTTTGATAGACTTTATGCAGCTGCTGTCGGTCCGGATTTTCTCTTCACGGAAGACGAAGCTCCATCCCCCTCGTGCACTTAGTAACGAACTAACCTTCAGAAAGGGAAGGTTCTGAATGGATAGAACAAGCAGAGTATCCCCTGAACTTCAATCCTATCGAAAATAATCTGGGGGGGGGGGGGGAATGCTCATAGAAATTCCTCCTACTCCAGAAACTGCGAATTGCTCTTAGCAGACAATCATTAGTCCTTTGTCAGTCAGTAGAGAAATGGTCATTAGTGCCGTCTACTTATCCTAGGTTGAGGGATGAATTGCTTGTATCGAGTTTCTAACATAAATTGACTCCTATGCATCATGCGGATTGTTATACCTCCCAGAGTGTATTTTACTCCTCTGTGTCAGTAATTCCAACCAAAGACCGTCGTGTACGCGAGGGCTGGTGTACGTTAAATCTGTTGTGGCCTCAAATGTCCTCACGTTGGCGTGATGTGGATGATTGGATAGTGGGGTGCCAGTTCAGGTGTTGACTTTATCATCTGACCGTGTATCAAAATTGCAAGGTGTTCTCGAATCTTTCCCTTCGGGATTGTTCTTAAAGGGTTCTCCCTTAAAAGGTGCCTCTTAAGTATTTGTTTTGTCTCATTCAAGTTTACGTGACTGACTAACAAATGCTAGCAAATAGTCTGTTGTAGGCAGCGCAGGTTCGATTCCTGCAACGTACCCTGGATGTATTTCTGTTAGTAAAATCCTTTTTTTCCCTTGTGTGTATCCATTACTTGACGTTGTTTGCCTTGTGTGTTTGGCGCAAGCGCCATGGAATACAAACCAACCACAAATAAGTCACTAGCATCTCACTTTGGAACAGGATGCGTGTAAATTTTCATAAACGATAACCTTATTTATGATCCTTATTAAAGTTTTGTTCAATGCATAACCCTAAATTTAATTCCTTTTTAATATTTGGGCAGCACATTCATGGTCTGAGACTTGGGAAAAAACACGGAAAGATTTTTTGTATATATTGCTTCAAATAAGATTAAGATTTGACATTCGTCTCAGTTTCTATGTTGTAAATGTATTTGCCTTTCTGTGACAAAGTTCTTTTTGTTTTCGATTTGTCTTTCAGATTTGGAAAATATGAAAATGTTTAATTCTGCTTGAGCAGTGGAATATTCATGAATGTATATCTTAGTTAATAAATCCAGTATAAGTACTACAGTACTATAAAATCCAGTAACCCCACTGTCAACTTTTCTCATGAGCACCAGTTTAGAAACTTGCTTTCTTGGAGCTTCCTTTACTGCGGCGTTGGTCCGGGCTTAATTAGCCCTCGTGTCAAAAAATGACGGATGTGTGAAAGGCCTACCCAAAACCCTTCTACGGGTTCATACTCGCATACCTGTCTTTCCCCCTTTGCTTCACTGCAATGGTATATTATTCCAACTCCAGAAAGTTTTAATTCTGGCAATCAGTCTTCTCTGTCAAGCTTATATTTTGGCAGGGAAGCCTTAACTCGCTTTAGAGATTTTGTGATCCAGC
Source organism: Meta bourneti (assembly GCA_933210815.1). Taxonomy (NCBI): domain Eukaryota; kingdom Metazoa; phylum Arthropoda; class Arachnida; order Araneae; family Tetragnathidae; genus Meta; species Meta bourneti. Next base: position 94,300,097 of record OW119922.1, read on the forward strand.
CTCTAATTTTTGACATGAATAGAACTTGCCGATTCTACGTTCTTTTAATAAATTAAACATTTAAATTAGTAATTAAAATTAGTCAATTGTTGAAAGTTTTGATGTCTGCGCAAAAACTTTTTAATTGTATCGTATTTGAATTTTAAATACACCTTTGCTATTTGCTTTTTTTTTTTTGCCTTCAGTGTTTTTTTTTTGCTTGGCCAAATCTGGCTCTTGTGCCATTAAAAAAACTCAACCCACTTCAATGTTTCATTTAGCGATCAAAGGCTTCAAATACGGAGATTGCCGTTAGGAAATTACCCTCCGAACAGTATTCATTTACTAATTCAGGCGATTCCCACAACTTATAAACTCCAATATTTTATGTATTTTAAGAAACGGATCTAAAAATCCAGGACGAAGATTTGCCCTTTTAAGATTTCGACTTTGTATGGGGAATTGGATGTTTTGTTGGAATGTTTAATTGGAATCAAAGCACAAGATATGGATCGCAACTCGATCGTTATGTACTGAATTTCACGACTTCAACCCGATTTCAAGGGGATGAACTACATCGTCTAACGGTTGTTAAAGACCAAACTGAAATGATAACTTATTACGTCAACTCGACTCTTCAGGCCGCTTCACACCAACTGAATCCGAATCGCTATCTGCGAGTTGTAGGCGGCACAGGTTCGATTCCTCACTGGGTGTTCCCTCACTTCTGCGTTAATAAAACTTTGTGAGTATATGTCCATTACCTGTGTGTTTGGCGCAACATGGCCAAATATGACCCTTGCACCATAGAAACCCACCCAACCAACTTAATTTGAAAATTTGAATTCATTTAAGATTTCAACTTTTTAGCAGTGAAAAAAGTGTCAAATCTCTTTCACAACCCGTACTTCTCAAAATGGAACTGAGAAGAGAAAAAATGTGTCCTTAATTATGTTATTTCTAAATATATCGACTTGGCACCCAAACGCGCGAGTTTTTAAAATAATTGACGTCCAGCCAACGCATGTACTTTTAAAAAATAGGTTTCGACGTTTTTCTCGCTTGATTATCACCGCGGCGGTGCATTGTTCATGCCAGACAACCGATTCGTTCTGATCCGCTACTTGTTGCCGCATCGAATCTGTCCATTTAATGACGTTCTATTAACCACCGACATGAGCGTGGAAAATTCTCGACTGACGGCTGAGGTGTTGTGAGGAGGGCTTTGTGCCAAGCCCTCCGCTCACCGAGTTCAACGTCTTTGATTGCGAAGAGTGAGTCACTGCCTCTCGCCATTTCGAACGGAGGGCTCCCGATCGATTTTTCTGTCTGCCCCCGCGCACAACAACCTGCTCGCCTGCGGTCGTTTCTCCCTGCGCGTCATTTGGTAGTGATGGGCAATGCTGTTATTTTGCGTCTCAGTGTTCAACTGATATTCCAAATTTGCGATAAGTTACTACCTTCGTAAAGTTTTTGATTGATACATTCCAATTTGTTCGTTATTATCAGTTAAGATGTAAGTTATCTCGAGTTTTCGCTGCTATTGCAATATCATTTGTTGATAACTGTTAATGTTTAAAATAAGTTGTTAATTTGCGATAAGTTATTAACTGTCTATGTTCCTACTTATAACTCTGGGACACCCAAGCGAGACCCTTTTCCTTCCTCCTACTGTTCTCTCCCCCTTTCATGTGAATAAATTGCCGTCGTCTCGTGTTTGGTGCAGCTTGGCCAAACATGGCCCTTGCGCCATGAAACCGAAAAACAACCACTGTGCGTCCTTTGATAGTTGTGTGTAAAGCTGTTATTGTACGTCTCGCAGTGTTCAACTGTTCCAAATTCGCTATTATTAACTGCCTTCGTTTTAAGTTTTTGACTAATAAGATGCAAATTGTTCGTTATTATCAGTAGATGGAAGAGTCATCCAGTCTTCGCTGCTATCGAAATAACATTTGTTGATAACTTAATATTTAAAATAACAGTTGTTAATTTGCGATAAGTTACCATGAAATAAACCCAAACAACCAACCTGTTAATGGCAACACGATGCAATTTATTCGTAATTATCAGTTAAATGCAAGTTAACAGTTCGTTGTTACTGTAATAACAATTATCGAGAACTGTTAATATATTAAAAAGAGATGTTAATTTGCGTATAACAGTTATTTTTCAACTGCTACTGGATTAACAGGCCGCCTACCGCAATTTGAATGACAGCGTTCTTTCTGTGTCTGCTTTTGATCGCGGAGTTTGACCGGACGTTGACGCGAGCTACTTGCCCGTCAAACCTCGGGAGTGTTCTGCGATTGAAAAATTGAGGTTGGCAGTCTGTCAAGAACGGTGATGAACAGTTCGGTTGAATTTGATGCCAGAGGGAAACTTTCGCTCCGGTGACAGAAAATTATTCTTTCTCAATCTCTTCATTCCTGGAGTAACCATTTGGATAAATATTAAGAGAACTTTTTTCCCTCTGAACGTTGAAAAATATTCATTAATTCCCACTGTCCATTCGTCTACATTCAAATGTTTTTCCCATGGGTTGACCTCATGATTTTTAACCTAAATTTTTTATCAATAAAATAAAATAACTACAAGTTCCGTCATTTCACACAACTATAACCCTAAAGCCACAACAGTCCTAACACCTGAGCTCACGAGAACACCGATATTTGAATTATGAGCGACATCTAGAGAACCGTTTAAGTACTAAATGACAGCATTGATTGAATAATTTTGTATTTAAACGGACTTTGTCCGCCTTGTTTTTTCATTTGTCAATTGTCAGTGCGAGCCGATACACTATTGCACCCAACCTATCGCAAAACATTCTCTCAACTATAGTCCTTTGTCGATGTATTAAAGGAAATATTCGACGACTGGTAGTTGTGTACTTTCTAACACTATTCCAAAGTTAAAAAATATATATAAACTATAGAAAAACAAGTGTTTAATATCAATTTCGGATCTTTCTAGAAATAATATCAGCAATATATATACATACACTTTAAAAAGCTTTATTTTTGAAAAATAAAAAAAATGTGGTGATTTTGGATCATAGTTGTGGAATTACGGTAACTTAAAACCGATTATCTATTTTCTAAACTACAATTGTGACACTTCGCACTGTACGTTTGAATTTGCTGTTGGTTGTGAACATGGTCGGTCTAATTAGCCCTCGTGTAGCAAAAAATACACGACAAACAAAACTAAAACTAGTTGAACAATGTTGTGAATGATACATTTTGCATTGTCCGTTTCCAATCAACGCGCGATTTGTGTTTGTTGATTTGGTGTTTAAAAAAAGAATACGTAAAAAAGGTTTCCATCTATTTGTCATAAAAACTAGTTTAATGGCAAATGATCGCTGAAGTTCGAAATTATATGTTTTTAATGTAAAACGGATCAGATTTTCTATTTGATTTTCCGAAAAATTCATAAAAGTTTGAATTAAAGTACTTTGGCTGAGTTTTGAGTTTGAAGTTCAAAATTTATTTGGCCATTTTCATCCTGCAACGTCTACTCAATCTTATGGCACATCCTAAGTTTTTTTGCCACACCATAAAGGAAACGTCACATTAGCTAATGTTTGTATTATGTTCACTTTAGTTTTCTGTAACTTTTGGTAGTTGAAGGAACAAGGGGATTGCCCACTGTTTCGAGCCCTTGAAATATTTTTGTTAAAAAACAATCATTGGGAAGAGAAGACTGGGCATTCTCCAAAATTGCCAAGCTGTACTTTCGAATAACAGTGCAAATTAAATTTGTTAACTGGAAAGGGTCAAACTTTTGTTACCACGTTCGTCTGTTAAACTAAAACAAAAGGTTCACCTTTCAAGCTTGATAACCACTTTTTGTTAAGCTCATTGATTTGCGATATTGACGATAAGTGCATTGCTTAGAGAGCTGCGTTCGTTTAAGGAAAGGCAATGCGAATGTTTCCTTTGATTAAATATTATGTTCCACATTATGCCTACTGGGTTGAAATGAAACTTAAATTTGTTTGAACGTGTATGCAAGAGGGCATTTTAAGACCAGAATTTACTTCCTCAGAATTGTGATCAAAATTCGGCAATAAGTTGCCAAATGTGGCGCCAAAGTTTCAGAGGCACTTGCTGATGCTAGTAAATAATCTCCCCCTTTCGTTATCTGTTGCACTTTTCAACGTGAAATTCGGTTTAATTTTTACTTTTAGTGTTCTAATGAACCTCTAATTGTCGGAATTATTTTTGAGTGTTTTCAGCACCATATTGGAGTGCTCTCAGGCAACAATGTTTTTAATGGTGATGAAAGCAGGGAATCAAACCTTTCTTTTTTTAGCCTTGAAACAACTAACATTCTTAAGATGGGAAAAATTAAATTAAATGTTTTCAATCAGATTAAATACCGTCGGCTTTGAGCAGAAACTCATTAACATTTTCCCGGAGGCACTAAATGCTTTATTTTCATGATGAAAAATAATCACGTTATAAACTGAGTGATATGACACTCAAAATGTTTATATATTTTTATTTTTGTCCTGAAAATTATTCTTTAAACAGCTAACTGTACAGTAAAAAATGATTTTTGTTAATGAGTTTGCTCTAAGCCGACAATGTTTCATTATGAAATAGGAAAGAGAAATGGTTTTGTTTGTGCTAACACAAGTATAGATTTTTCACTATTTTCTAAAGTTTTATTTAATATGCAAAATATTTAGGATTGGCATTGAAACTTAATGAAAATTCATACTGAATATTTGCTAAAACATTTAGACCTGTTTAATTATAATATACTCATGTTTGTAACACGAAGACACATGTCTTATAATTACTCTTCCTTTTTCAGGTAACGCAACAAGAGTTGAAAATAATAGCAGATGGCATGCGATCGAATCCCTCTGGGTTCCAAGAAACAGGAATCTTTTTGGGAGGTGAAAAGTACATTTGCTTAAACGCAGAGCCCACTCTGCTCAGGGGTAGGAAAGGAAGTTCAGCCATGATTGTGGTTGCTACTAACACATGTGAGTACAATTTTTTAATAGCATTATTTAAATTGAGAATTCTAATATTCGTATTTTATGTGGATTTGGCTTTAATGTGCCAAGTCCAAAAACTGGCATGTTGAGCCATTTATATGTAGAGAATTTGTTTTTATGGGCAATTAGTTCCTGAATTTTTATATTAATTACAGTATTGAATGTAGTTATTTAAAGAATTGTTTTTACGCAGTTTGCTTTTAATAGATGTTGCAAGTTTATATTTGTTTAAATGTCTACCATTTGTTGTAATAAAACCAGGTAGGGGACAAAGTTGGGGAACTTAACCAAAGATTTCAGATTAAATCCTAATTTTAATCTTAAATAGCCTATGTTATAGTGTTCCTTTTAAATTTATTGGCTTCCCACCATGACTACCATGACATAAGGTGTTGATATTCTCGCCTTGTGTCAAGTTGATAGGTTTTGAAACTGCATATGCATGCTTATTTCTCATACAATACGATGGAACTAATGGGATATTCCTTTAGTCAAATTGTTTCAAGTAATTTCATTTTCTTCCTACTAGGTCTGTTAGTTGCAGCTACTATAGATGGTTTTCCACCTGGTCAGCTAAATACAGTGGTTGAAAAATTAGGAGATTATTTGAAACAAAATAATTATTAAGTAAGTTGAAAATGAATAATTATCAGAAATAGCTTGCCTATTAAGAATTCAATGACATTGTGCTGTTATAAATTGTATGTATGTTTCTTAATTGATCTCAATTGTTTGCCCCAAAGAGAATAGAAATGGGGTAAGGATTATAGTTACATAAAAATTTCTATTGAAATTTTTTTTCTGGGCAGATTTCCTCGTTTCAACAGTACACTTTATCAGACCTAAATTTGTATTGGAGTATCATTGATTAAAAATGCATAATTCGTCTGTTAGGAATTTAGTTCTTCAATTTGCCTTGCACAATAAAGAATTGGATTTTCACTGTCTATAAAATGTCATTAGTTCTTTAAATTGCATAAATATAATTATGCTTTTTAAGACTTAGTTTCTAGCTGACTGGTATTTTGCCCTTCAGAAATTGTTTTCCTACATTTAACATACATCTCTAGTAAATATATTTTAGTAACTGGATTTTACTGGGCCACTTAAGTTTGAGTTTAATTTAAAGAGTAACTTAAAATTGTATGGCTTACTCTTAATTACTGCCTCACTGCATATTCTTTATCATGTTTCATTTTTTTTCCAGATTAAATCGGCTCATTCTTAAAATTTTCTTCTGTACTGAAGAACATGCTTATCACATGACAGTATTCATTTCAAGAGACCTGCTCAAGCAAATTTAACTTATTTCAAGATAAAAATTGATCAATGACAAGTGCTTCTCTAAAGTTTTCTAAAATCCATCCACACCTGGATGAAGGCAGACCCTCGTTCCTCCTTAGGTCACCGACCCCATGACACCAGAATTTGTAAGCAACCGCACGTTTGCGGCACTCCACTGTGAAATCCGTAGCTTGTTTTTCCCCCACAGTGAAATCCTTGTTCTTTTGATATAGCTAGTCAACTGTTTATTCAAATAATCCTTGTATATATATCAGCAATGATTCTTGCTACGTATGTTGAAAGCAGATGTTTTTTATCTTGTGTAATTTTTTATGAATTCTCTCAGCATTCTGAAAATTTCAATTTTAAGGAGTAAGTAACATGAGTTTGTATTTAATATTTTACCGAATGTTTGTTTGATATACTGTAAGCCTGTGTTGATTGCAGGTGCTATTTAATATGCAATGGCCTTTGATTTACTGTGATTGAATCTCTTGTGCATGTACATTGACATTTTGATACAAACGTACCTTTGGTATATTGTATAGTAATGTTATGCTATCTCATAGTGCATTTCTTTCTCTTTTGTATTGCTACTGAAACGTATGGCATTTACTTGTGTATTTGTGACAAAAGAAAAGAATACAATTGTTCTAGGAAGCTGTAGCTGTGAATTTTTTTCAGTCTTTCTTCATAATTCAGCTTACAATGTCTGGTCCATTGGTGGTATTCCTTATGTGGTGCCAATGTTTTTCATAATGAAATCATGTGTTACGATCGATGCTTTGTAACATTGAATAGTTTTTTGTAACTAATTTTGGCATCTTTTTAATTAAACTTGTCACTTCTGTATATTGCTTCATGTTTATTATTTGTCCTTTTATGGTGTGTAAAATTCTCAAGTCCATGAGATTCTCAAGTGTTTTAAAGATCCTGGTTTAGAAAAGTTGACCTCTGTGGCACGACTTAATGGCGTAGGTCCACCTGTAATATAAATATTAGAAGTTACTGCGGAAGTAGATGCGATAAATTGCTTGTGTTCACACATACGTAACTACCGGCTCAAGTGTTAACATGCAATTTCTATTACCTACTTCCACAGTAACTCACGAATATTTTTCTTGCTGATGGATCTATGATAAGGATAAGAGAAAGCAAAGTAATACCTAGAATTTGGAGTACACTGTGTATGGAATCTTAACTGGTAAATCTAAAAGTGAAAAATACCCTAAGTTGGTAACATGGATAACATTTCTTAATACACAAATGTTCAATACTAATAAAATTTGAGATGTCCCATCTTTAATGTTTCCCAAGTGGGTGCTGGTGTTGAGATTCATGATGCATAAAAATAATTAAAAATGTACATAATTTATTGCGGCATGAACAGAGTAATTTACAAAATTTTCAAAACTAAGTATTTTTCATGTGTGTTTCTTCCCCATAATGCTACGCCACATGCTCCATCTTTTCTTTTCAACCTGCAAAAAAGTAATGATAAAAATTAACAATGCCACTAAAAATGAAATAGTTAAAAAGGAAAATTTGAGGAATGTTCGACATTTATTTTGAAAGGAATGGTAACATTAGATCCTTATATTTTGGCAAAAACTTTCTTCAAATGTGGATTATTTCATTTCTTCACCTGAATTAAGAACAAGATATAACTTGAAAAATGTGTATTTTAAGATGCTTAAGTTATGATCTCATCTTTACTAGTTTATTTCACCATTTGAGCTTTATCAGCTAATGAAAAATATGGAACAAGCATTTGCATGGAAACTCTCAAAATCCAAAAATTGAGTTGCATTCAGGTGATATCAGGTACAATACGAAGGTTAGCAACAAAAGTAGGTATTGTCAGTGCAAAGTATGAAAACAAAGAAATAGATTCCCATCTCTGGCCTCCCAGTAGCGGCCGCAGATGTCCCGACTAGAGAAACTCGGTACGAATCTGCAGATGTCGGATGTCCATTTCTTCGGATGTAATACAAAGGGGAAGGAAGTTAACATTTCTTAATAATTTATTGTGAAGACGTCACAAAAAAGCTGGTTGGGTTTTTACGGCGTAAGGGCCATATTTAGCCATTACGTTAAGTAATGAACAACAAAGTTTTATTGGTACAGAAGAGTGAAATGCACCCAGAGATGAATCTAACCTGCACCACCTATACTTGCAGATTGAGAGAGTAGTGGGTACAACCGTCAAGTCACGACGCCCACCCCCACAAAAAAATGACAAAATTTATTTTGGGTATAATACAACTGCACTCATCGTCGAGAACCGAGATTTGAAATCTCGCTCAGTCACCCCTTTTTTCTCACCAAATTATCCCTATCTACCGTTTTTCTTCCCTGTCTCCCCCCCAAAAAATTTAACTTTTCCATTGGTATTTAACATGCCACAACGTACACTTCACTGGTTGAGTGTTTAATATGAAGCGGCCTTGGTAACTCCGAAAGTCAACAGAAATACATGGGGGAAAAAAACGGGGGTGGGAGACGTCCAGGGAGGAAAAAGCGCACTCGCTGTCCAGGGAGGAGCGGAATGAGGTCACTGACCCATCGGAAGATACTACACAGTAAATAAAAATGGTAGTCACTCCAACAATCTTAATTATTCCTGATGGGCCGCGGTAGCCCGGTTGGAAGAGTAACGGACTAGCAACCGGAGGGTTGCGAGTTCGAATCCAACCAGACAGTCGTGAACAAAGGGGGCTGGTGCACGTTAAATCTGTCGGGGCCTCAAATGTCCACGTTGGTGTGGTGTGGAAGTTTGGAGAGTGGAGTGCCAACTCAGGTGTGACCTCGTCATCTGACCATGATTCAAAATTGGGTGTTCTCGTATCTTTCCTTTCGGGTGTTGATCCTGGACCGTCGCCAATAGCCCTTTGTGTTGCTCCAGTGCGACGTTAATTATAAATACCTACCCTGATTAAATATTTAATTTGTCCGCGCCAATCGTAATACGTTAACTGGTCCTTTCTGAGGCTTTTTTTCATCCCACGCCCATTGCAGATTTGTGCATGCAGTTCCTTACAGTCCAGTATAACTGAGAAGTCACTTCAAAACAGCTGTACACTCGACGTCGCCAAGATCATGGCTTACCAAAAGGTGGTCATATTTACATGTCCGTTCAGTGGACAGGTCGAAGTGGCTGACAGTCCAATGAGATGCAAATAGAACTGAAGGTGAGGTGATGTTCAGTCAAAGCTCGGAAGCAGGCAGTACCGGTCGCTCTTGGGAAGTCACGTGGGGTTCTTTTATGTCAATGAATTATAGGCAGAACCATCTCTTCCCTGTAGAAGCACTCAAATTTGAATCTACAAAACCTTCTTTAATTGTCTAGAATTTCGAAAATGAATAGGGACATGTTGAGTTGACTAAGAAACAGCCTTGGTCAACTTACGAAGTCGAAATCAGTGGTTCCCGAACTTTTCAGTCCAAGGTACGTCTAGGAAAATTTTCGCAGACCCCCTGAAATTATAAAATTAAATAAGGCAACATTCGCACAGCGACTGCAATACCGCCATAACTAAAAAATGAAATTCTACGAGTTTGTTTTATATGCAGGAAGACAACATGCAAAATTGACACGACTAGATATGTGTAGAGGGCAGTTTTTTTTTTTATCTAAATCAGTAACTTTATGCCCATTTTCAATGTTTGGGGACTTGCAAATTTGACCAGAGCAGAAAAAATATTTACTTCAAATATATAAATTATGATACGTAATTTAAGTAGTGCACTAGATGTGATTTGTTGACGCAACTCAAATCTAGAAATAGTTGAAGGCATTTAGAATAGTCTTCTAGAAATAGTTGGAGTTCATTGTCCTAAAACCTTAGTTTTCATTGGGACAGACTAGATTGTTCCAGGAGTTCATAGCTAAAAATAGACCGATAACCACTCAAGTGGGTAAAGTTTGCCATAACATCCGTTTTGATAGACGGGTGTACGTCACTCAATTTTAAAAGACGTTTAAGGTGGAAATCGAGACACGATAAAGGCTTCCTGTTCATACGGCCTCTTGACTATTGATAGGAAATTTAAATAGAAAGACAAGGATGAAACGAATATTATAAACTCTGGATTAAGATAAATAGAATATTTGGAAGATGCATATATATATCATGGTTATTATACGAGGTGAGAAAAGTATCACTACAGGATCTGTAAAAAATACCGACTCAGACTTAACTTTCCAAGTGTTTCGACGAGACATCTCTCATCCATATAGATATGTTCAGTTTTGCTAATGGCGAGATATCTCGTCAAGCGATACCACTCCAAGGGGAATGAAGATGCAAGTAGGAAAAACAAATTGTTCATTACCCAGAATTGGTGACAATTTGGAACAGGTTTTTGCACCAGAGGCTGGTCACTACAGGTGTTTTCGACGTGAAGATAAACCAAGAGGTAAATCACCTCAAAGCCCTTCCGAAGTCAAAGTTCCGTATTCAAAGCTATTTACTTTACTAGAACCCTTTTCGAAGCATCAACAAGCCTGTCTAGTTGCATTCTATTATGCAGCTTCAATAGCTTGAAATCTTTTCCCTTTCAAGCAAGATTTAATGAATGCGGTCGGTGGTTGACCGACAGCCAGTAGACGAGTATTGCAAGAAAACGCCCCACAAGTTACGATTGCATGGTCAGACGCATTACCATGATGGTTGCAACTCTCGTGCAGTACTGGTTTTTTTTTAAGATAAGCAACGTCCATCAAACGTGATGGTAATAATTGTTGACCTGATGGTACGTATTTATGATGCATTGTTCTCCCATGATCGAAAAATATCGTCCCGCATCATTTGGTTTTTTGTTTGGGGTGCCTGTAAGATTTCAGATGTATCAGTAGGAAGAAAGGGACGTAGTTTGTGGGGCTGATGCCTAAGACCAACTATTCATCACTGTCTCTGAAGGTTTGAAAAATGTATCGTTTGTGACGTATTCGAGCATGCTACGAAACAATCGAAACATGGTAGTATTTCAGTTCAATTGAGAGCAATTCTGGTACAAATTTGACTACAGGACGCATTTAATACCCAAAATGTCCACTAGAACCGTCTATGAGCTAACCCAAAACTTTTCCTCCAAATGCTAGCTTATGAATCGTGATCCTTCAAGCACTAATCGACAAGAACGTGGCAGTCTGCATTACACCGGGGCCGCGGTAGCCCAGTTGGTAGTCTCGGATTAGCAACAGAGGGTTCGAAACTCGATCCATCCATAGACCTTCGTGTACGTGGGGCTGGTGCACGTTAAATATGTCGTGACCTCAAATGTTGGCGTGGTGCAGAAGTTTAGAGAGTGAGGTGCCAGCTCAGGTGTGACCTCGTCATCTAACCGTGGTTCAAAACTACGAGGGGTTCTCGGATTTCTCTCTTTCGGGATTGATCCCGGACCGTTGCCAATAGCCCGTTGTGTTGCGCTAGTGCGACGTCAATTCAATTACCAACCTACCACGGGGACACACCATGGGGAGAGTGACACATCGCACCCACCGTGGTTTGACATGCCTGGGGACTGGAAGAGCTGGGCCACATTTACATGTCATCTTGAAAATACCAGGAAGCTTCAAGCAGCCAACCCGACTTCAGTGCATGCGAGATTAGAATTCGAAACCAAGAGCTTTAGTCTACCAGTTTCGTAAGGCCGACATTTTCAGCAACTCGGCCACTGGTGGGGCTCATTTGATAGCTTAATAATATTAATGTGACTGTTTTCCAGAACAAGTGCGATACTATTTGACCTCTCAGACTGCTCATCATTCTCAGAACTCACTATTTTTAAAATGTTAAAGCCATTCACAAACTTGCGAACGGCTTATACGTATAAACCTACCCATAGACTTCCTGCAACTTTAAGCGTCTTTGCAAGTTTTTGAAAAGTTTATAACAAAATCTGATGCAAATTCATTGATCGAAAAGGGAGAAAGCAAATATTGAGGAGAAAGCAAAGCTCTATTGTAAAATAACCAAAAGAACAAGAGTGACTTGGCTCATGGAAGGTAGGATCCAAGGTCCTGTCTGTGACGAACCTTTGTATGTTGCGCAATTTCAAAGTTGTGACCAGTTATGTTGGTTGGGTTTTAAAAGCGCAAGGGCCATATATGTCCAATCTGCACCAAACACATAATAGAAGACATCAAGTAATGGACCGCGCACACATGAAAAATTTCACACAGAAGAGAGAAATACACCCAGGGAGGAATGCGCCGCCTACAACTCGCAGGTTGGTAGCAAACCAACTGAGCCACGACGGCCCATGACCATTTGGGATATCTTTTATCACTCGTTGTTGACCTCGTCATCTGACCGTGGTTAAATATGACTAGGTGTTGTGTCCTCAGATCGTTTCCTACGGGGATAGATCCCGGATCGTCGCCAAAAGCCCGTTGTATTGCCCCAGTGCGACGTTAATTAATTACCTACCTTAAAATAATTTTAATCCAATCTGACGATACTCCTGGTAAACAGCAGCTACATCTTAGCACTGCACCAAGCCCACAATCTTTTTTAAAATCTGCCATTCGAGTTTTATGCAAATAATGTAAGCACAAGGAGTAAACAGCCTACGTGAAATAACAAATTTCGATTTAAATAGAGACCTCAAAATCGTTTCCACCTAGGATCCCTCGATTAAAGAAACAATCCAGCCTATTTTAACCTTTCCAAAGGTTAAAGTAGGCTGGATTTTGCTTTGGTGTGGACCAGAGGCCACGCATAAAGATGTGCCATTATTTCGAAGCATTGTCCTTCAACCTTGAGGTGGGCAGAGCGTACCAGACTCGGGTTGACGTCAGCTCACCGGTGTCAACGATACCTGCTCTAGCGAGAATAAGCTGGTTTCCCAAAGATGCTTATCGACTCCTAACCGTAACGGACTCATGATGTCCATCACATTTCGTGATTAAACGACATCGTGACTCCCGCAAGAAAAGAGACGCCAGCCAATGGGATGACCCCTCCGAGGATTTATTTCACACACAATTCTTGCAACAGCGCTTTTGATTGGATGAACTGAAATTTTGGAATTGTTTTATGTTCTTTCTCGGTGGTCTCCGTAGTTCCCGGATTAATTAGATGGATGTGAAATAAGGTGTTTGCGGTACAATCTGACCTAGTGGAAAATTAGCGATGAGACGGAAGGTAGTTGAGCTACTATTGTTGTCTGCGCGGTTATTTTATTTAATCCCTAAATTGACCGTTCCTTGTGCTTACAGATTTTTGTTCTCAGTGGCATTAGCCATGGAACGAAGAACTGCTGGAAAGTATAAGCTCTCTTAAGTACATAAGCGTGGAGCCTTATTACTGTCATCCCGATTTGTTTCCAAATTGAATGTCAGAATAATTCGCGAAGCTTTTATTTAGGAGCTGTCTTTTGCAGTTTCATGTAAAATGTCACTATTCCCATTTCATAAGGTCGTCGTGAAAGTTACGAACACTTCGCTTTCATTTCATCATCAATCCTCTGTTCATTTCTCGATAGACTCTTGTTTGATACTTTTAATTCAACATCGATGCAACCTTGTCTCTGGCAAACCTCTAAATTTGATGATCTTGCTCATAGCTCCCACGATATTCAAGATCTGCCTTGCGCACATTCCCCTCTTGCTTTACATTTTGATTCATACGCCCTTAGGAATGGCGGTTAGTCATTTTAATATGGATGATGTAACATCTAATACTTTTTAATCTTTGATCATCTCGACCATGACTGTGACTTAAATGTACAGCTGGGATGGGAAAATCAAACCACGCCCTATATTCGCGCATCTTTTGTAGAAGAGCAAATTCAAAGGTACCTTTCAATAACGTAGGTTGGTTGAGGGGTTCGATGGCGCAAGTGCCATATTTGGCCAAGCTGCGCCAAACACAAGACAGATAATGTCAAGTAATTATGAAAAGAAAGGATCGAGAGAAGAAAGTAGAGAAATATCGCTTGGATATCCTGGAGTCGTGACCCCCATGTTTACCAGAGGCCAGTAAACCCCATGGGAAAAGAATAGATCACAAGAGTAACTCGAGTTCAAGAGGCCCATATACATCTAAAGATGTGCCCTCGAGGGAGTTTTCAATAAAGAATAACATCTTTAAATTTACATGCATAAAAGTTCCCTAGAAGGTCGTGTTCATATCAATATATGTTTAGAGGGAAAGAGAGTTTTGTTTCCGAATGCTTCAACCTTCGGCACTACAAGGGAAACTGACGGCTATTTGTGAAGGACTACCAAATGGGTAACTGCAGCTACTCTTAACAGGGAGAATCAGCAACATCCATGCGCTTGCAAACCGAGACTTACTGGGTGGCAGACAAACGCTATGACCACTATATCAGTTAGGCGGCTAGTAAATTTGCTCTATTATGAACGATCCTTGAATAAATTAGGTGGCATCGATTGTTTTTCCCGTAACTGTACATATATGCCCAGAAATTCTACCTAACATTCTTTAAAAAGATAGCCATCAGAAACATTTCTTTAGAAATCTAGATTAGCACTGGCAATTATATTTACTTTGATATTAAAACAACCGCTTGGCATGATATCTTGCAGTGTCAAACAAAACGATTCAAGAGACGTTAAATACGGCTTTGATAAATCAATGTTTGTCACCATAGTGTGACAAGTTGAAACGCAATAAACGTTACGAAATGGAATTATTTACAGCATAGTGAATTGGGAGGGGTCAAGCAGCCAGTGACGGAATATGGATGAGTGGATTTGCTATCATTGGGTATGAAGCTGGGTTTAATTAGGGGTGGAGCGACCAATAGGAGACAAAATTGGGAATCCCTCGGGGATGTCTAAAAAATGCTGAGTGGAAGACGGAAAAAGAATGAGCTCCTCAACAAATCAAGTGAAACCTTAAAAAGTAATTCCTAGCCCTGTATCCTCATCCCAGTGTGCCCTGGATCAACAACACCCCAGCGTCCAATGCCAAAGACCAGTCGGTGAATACCACTCTCTTGAATTTCTTCATCTACACATATTTGACCCCTCACCACTGTCTATAACCATGATGCTATCTCCAGACCAATACTACATATTGCATGGAATATTCGAACTTAGTGATTGTATAATCAGTGTGGAACTCTGATTAAATCTGCACGCGTCATCTTTATTCAATGTAATGACAATCTTCTGTACATATACGTATAGGCATAATTGCAAATGATTAAATAAATTAATATCTACATTTACAACGCATTGTAAGGCTCTATAACAATGTTATTATCAGAAAATGAGACTTTAGTTCAACGAATTAAATGCGATTCGCGAGTTTTTAAAATGACGAAGCAAGTGTGTTTTCCTTTCATAAACATCTAGTGACTTCTCCAAAAGTAAAAATCACCTTGCTGACCGTATAACAATTTGAGATACCAGAGTAATTAAATGGCTATTTAAAACCTCTTTCACCGGACAAAGTTAAACATTGAAGGCGCAGGAAGTCGAGGGTGGGGCTCATCAAAAATCATGAAGTACTCAATTATTTATTGCCAGGTTGGTTAAAAAAACCCACCCAAATGTACAGGGGCATCCATTCCTCTCATCCGTCACGTACGTACACGTGACTCATTTGGGTTATTCATAGAATGTGTTCGGAAAAACTGGACGCGGTCTCAAATTTCGACAGCATTTACGGAGTGGTGCCTACAGAATTAATGAGACATGAGACAATGATAGCAGTTAGCTCTGTCACACACTATTCATTCCGCAGCGCTCTGCTGATGATGTTTAAGTAACTCACTTATTTTCAAACAACCCATTAACTAATGCCCCGGTTTGTTTTTATTTCAATGAACAGTAATGTCTCAGTTAATTTCAGCTTATAGTTTAGCCCTTTGGGGACGTCTGCCCTCCCAAATCCTTGAAAAATTTAAGGCCAGTGAATATAAATATTTTATGTATATATGTAAACCCTTTGAGGGGTTCACATGCATACTTTCACTATGCAACCTTCAGTCTTCCCTGCCATGACTTCTAACCAATTTGGATCTTGACCAATAGAATCTTTCCAAAGGAAAGTTGGTCGTTTTCAGGTTTTATGGCGCAAGGGCCACATTTGGCCAAGCTGCGCCAATCACAAGACAGACAACACAATGAGGGATGAAGAAAAAGCAAAAGGGTTGGCGAGGTTAAAAATGAAAGGGAGTACACATTGGAATGATGGGTTCATTCTCCGTTACAATAAGCGGTTCGTATTCGCATGAGGATGGTCCATGGCGAGAAAGAACATATTTTAATACGTTGTCTACAGGGCTGAGGGTATAATGGGAGAGAGCCAGTGAAAGTATTTTTGGTGTGAATTTGATATCGCGATCGGTCCTTATTTAAGCAATGGAGAAGTGACAATTAAAGCTGAGACAGCTATATTCAAATGAGAGTTCACAGTGGGAGTAAAAGGAAATGAAAAGGTGAAAATATAATACTAAGTAATTCAAGCTGAATAAAAAAGTGAAAGGTTTTCAGCATGACATTATTTTAACATTTGAAATTCTGATTATGAAGGAATGCTCTAAATGGGCAGTGATACATAAGGTGTTGGTTGAGTTTTATGGGCCATATTTGACCAAGCTGCACCAAACACAAAGTCAAGTAATGGACACATAAGTTTTACTGACACAGAAGATAGAAATACACGCAGGGTAAGATACAGGAATCGAATCTGCGCCGTCTACAACTCCCAGGTTCTATATAAGAAAAACAACTAAAATCCGGAAAGACTATCTGAGACCACAAAAGAGCAATTACAACCACATTTTAAAGGAACATTTTACAGGGAAAATTATCCATCCACCATTAGTAATTCCATGGGTGAGGCATTTCTTGGGTAAGGAGGAGGGAGAAATTTGTGGTTCTCACATGGATAAGGGAAAATTCGCGTGCAACACCTTACGAGGAGGAACCCCACGAGAGAACTGCTTCTTAGAAGTTCCACAAAATGTGATCTGCCCGAAGAGCTATACCTGATGGAATATGGGGGGAGGGGATATGTGCAACTGTTGGTACAAAGTGGCTTTCTCCACGCGATGCTTTTCACGCGTGTTCAGGTGCACACCCAGGATATCAACTTTGGGCCTATACTGGCATCGTAAGCTTTCTACTTTAGGTAGGTAGTTGAATCAATGTTGCACTGGAGAAACACAATGGACAATTTGAAACGGTCCGGGATCAATCCCGAAGGGAAAGTCCGCCATTTTGAACCACGGTTAGATGACGAGATCAGCACTTGAGCTGGCACCCCTCTCCACAAATTTCCATACCACGCTAACGTGAGAACATTTGAGGCGACGACAGTTTTAACGTGCACCAGTCACTACGTACGGGACAATCTTTGGTTGGATCGATTTTCGAACTCAATCCTACGGTTGCTAATACGCTACTCTTCCAACCGAGCTACCGCAACCCGCTTTCTACTTTAGGGGAGAGTAATTTGGGACTTCTAAATCGGCGACTAAAGTGAATTAAATGGTGGGGATCGTGATTTTTAATTTTCCTTTCTCTCATGTATGCAGAAGCTTCAGAGTGCTCTATGCTACCGAAGGCTAATTTCAATGTGATCACTCCAAGACGTATAAAAGCTGTATTGAAGACCAGAAGCTCATTCATAAATATAAACATTTTTCAAAGTATTTGTATTGTTTTGTCTAATTCCTGTAAATAAATGATGGAACACTTTTGTAAATGGGATAAAAATGGATAAATATTTGAAGTATTCGGCCGAATATTGGTCTAGTGCAGGCCGAATATTGGTCTAGTCTCAAACTTTTTAAATTTTGTACCACATACATAAGAATCAAAAATATGTACCATCATAAAAGCATTTTCCGATTAAAAATAAATTCATCCTAAATGGAGTGTTTATAATAAAAGAATAAAACATTTTAAATTATACAGAGTGTCCTAAAAGTTTCCGTACTGACTATTCGTGAATTTATTATACAAAAACAACAAACTTTAAAACAATTATTTTTATGCTAATGGTGAAAAGCACTTTTAACATAACGTAGGAAAAAAATTTGAACTCACATTTATAATAAATGTTCAAAATGTCCGCAGTTCTTTAAATATCCCCACAGAAAAAAGTCAGGGATGCTCAGATAGGGGAACGGTTAGATGAACCGTGGCCAAAGATTTCTTGAGATGAGTCGATCGACAAAAAAAATCTTGAAGCATGCCCATGGTTTCATAACTTGTATGGCAGGTTGCACCGTCTTGTTGGAACCAAGAATCTCGTTCATTCACTTATAATAATGCAGCAAATTGTTGGATAGGTTCTCTGTATACAGTGACATCAACAGTTGACTCAAAAAACAGAGACCCAACAATCCTCTTGTGAGATAAGGCACACCAAACGCCAATTTTTTGAGAATGTAAAGGTTTTTGCATTAATGAATGGGGATTTGTCGTCGCCCAAATGCGGGAGTTTTGCGCGTTCACATAACCGCTTAAATGAAACCATGCCTCATCGGAGAAAAATGTTTTGTCCAAAATGCTGTTGATGTTGTTGCGAATAAATCTCCGGAACCATCGGCAATAATAAAGCCGCTTCTTATTGTCCGGTGGCTTTAGCTCCTGTAACATTTTTACACGATAAACACGAAAATGCAAAGCTCTTATAGCCTTATGTGTCGATCCACGTGATGTGCCCATTTGTTGCGACAAACGCCTCACAGATTGATGAGGAGATTGCAATATCGTTCGTTGAGTTTCCTGCACAAAGTCTGGTGTAACGACTTTCGGTCTTCCACTCCTGTGTTTGTCTTCCACCGAACCTGTCTCACGAAATCGCCGAACGAGTTGATATAGCGTATCTTTACTCGGTATTGCATCATCTGGATATTTTATGTCGCCAAAATTCTTTACATATTTCATGATTTACATTCAAAATAAGCCTCAAGCAGCGCAATTCTCTGAATGCGTGATAAACTTATTTTGCAATGAACAAAATGACATTAAACTTTATTATCGCACAACTTGAGGGAGAAGAAAACCAAACGATAAAAATTAAAGAATCCATAAAATTATAAGCACACTATAATATTCAATAATTAAAAACACACGGGCAAATGATTTTTTTAAAGTTGGAGTACGGGAACTTTTAGGATACTCTGATTATTCAATTATATTCGTAAATGAAACTTACATTATAATAAAATATAAATATACTATAAAATATACAATATATTGTAGTAAATAGTGGGTAATATACATAATAGCAAATATTAAGATTTATTATTGATGAAGATTAATGCGACGCGCGAATGAGCCTGTTTCATTGTAACCAATTTCGATATGTCGGGCTTTATCTTCATTAATTTCAAGCGTAAGTCAGATTCAAGTTGCAACCGTGTCCTATATTTATTTTTAATTAATAGCATGGCTGAAAATCCAGTTTCGCAAAGATGTGACGTGTTGAAAGGCATTAAAATTTTATAGCTTTGTCGGAAATATACTTATATTCATCTTTTCCTTTTAACCAAAAATTGCATAAATTATCTTTTTTGAACTCATTTATGAGATTTGTCACATGAAATATCTAAAAGCTGATCTCTTTCTTGAACTGAAACATTATCTAGCACAGTATCCGAAATAGAAAACGGATCTCTTATCTAACTTTCATTTTTTAAATTTTCAGGAAAGTAGGAATGAAAATTGTTAACAAGTCCTATGCAGTGTTTTTCGATATCTTCAATTAGTGACAGATTATTTTCCTGGAGATACTCTTCTAATGTTGGTAATGAGGCAACTTTCTTGCTTTTTACGTCCTTAATTACGTATTCTAGTTTTTTCACAGCTGCATTTATTTTGTCATGTACAGTAAAGAGTTATATTGGAATCTTGTAAACTAGAATTAAGTTCGTTCAGTTTTCCAAAAATATCGGACAAATACGCTAAACGTGATAGCCAGAGTTCATCAGTAAAACAATGACGAAGCTCAAATTTGGATTCTGTCAGGAATACTTGGGCCTCTGAACGTAATTCAGAGTCTAGTTAAAACTTTTCCCCTTGACAACCACCGCGCTTCAGTATGTAAAATGAGCTTATTGTGGTTACTACCCATTTCATTGCACGAAATTGTAAATAGCCGTAAAATAAGGGCCCGACATTTAATAAAATCCACTATCTTCACAGGAAAACCAAAAGTCTTTAGTCCTGTGGACATTGTTTTGGTAGCTAATGCTTCACGATGTATGCTGCAATGTGTGAACTTTGCATCTGGTGCAACTTCTTTAATTTTGGTGAAAACTCCACCATGACAACTTATTATTGAATTTGCACTATCAGCACACTCCTACACATTTTTTCCAATTTATTTCATGGCCAGTGATAAACTCATTAATTTTCTTAAAAATCTTATCCGCTGTGGTATGATTTGAAAGAGGCTCACAGAATAAGAATTCTTTATCTATGACTTGTTCTCCTTCATATCGAATATAAGTCATCAACTGTGCAAAATTGGTTAGGTCTGTACATTCATCGAACTGAAACGCAAAATATTTGCTTTGCTTTATATTTTCGATTAGTGTTTGTTTTACTTGAGCTGCAATTTCGTTAATTCATCGCAAAACAAAGTCGTCGCATTTGACAAAGAAATAACATTCAACTTAGCTGCTGCAGTAGGGCCAAGAATAGACGTCACAACATCTTTGGCTGCAAGTAATATTATTCGCCAATAGTATGCGGTTTTGCAGTTTGAGCAATCCTCAAACTAACCAAATACGATGCTTCTCCACTGCTCGTTCGTTGATTGTGGTGAAGGAATTAAGTATAAAAGTTATTAAATGAAAAATACTTCAACACTTAAAACTGTTTTTTTAAAGAAATACTGATTTGATGAATAATATTATTTCTTAAAAAATGCTTATTATTCAAAAACTCAGTCACAGTACAATGCTCAGTAAATGGCTTAGCTACAAATAAATTCCGGGAATAATTGGAGAGAAATCGATGGATTTAGCAAGAGCCCCTACTGTAGTTTGTAGGAAGCACAATTTCATTTAAAATATTATCAATAGATAGCGGAAAGATGAAGAAACTTTGTTTCAGATATGATACACTATGCATGTAAGGGTTTGAACATTCATTTTAATCTTTTGTGTAAAAATTGTACCACCAAAAATAATGTACCATTAGTGGTACATGTACCATAGTTTGAGAAACCCTGGTCTAGTGCAAACAGGATTTTATTGGAATAATGATCTATGTAATATTAGACATCGATTCCTACTGTTAATTCTCAAACAAACCATTAGATGCTGTTATGGGTCAGTATCAATTATGAAATCGTGCGCTCGGGTGAGACAACGGTCTATGTGGCCTCACGCTACTGGTCTCGTATTTGTTTACGGAATTGCTAAATCTTGCGTTTGCTGTGGTTTGGTATTCGTATTATTTTTTAGATAGCTATATTTCACGACCATGGAAGGAGGAAGGAATGTGAAGCTTTCTCCGCGTGATGTCAAATGCCTCTACAAGCTTAGCCAAATTTACAAAACGGTAAAGGTCTATGTGTCACAGAAGCTGGATTTAAATTGCAAGCGCAAGGTGCAAAGCGACACACCAAGACCAATCAGAGCGTTTTCACCGCTCGCGCAGGCATCTGATTAGTCTGCCGGTGTCGCTTTGCGCCTTGAGTTTCCTATTTGAATTCAACTGTACCCAAACAATAACATCAGAAATATTATTGAGCATTTTCTTGCATCATTGTAAAATTAATGGTATCTAACACGGACCATTCAGCCGAACGCTTTATTTGTTGTCTGAATATAGGATAAAATGTTCAAAACATCTTAATACACCACTTTTTAAGGAGCAGATAAATTAATCAAAGTATATTTTGCTTTTTTTTTCGGGCTGGGAGGGGCTCAAACCTCCTCCGCCGATGCCTGTATTGTGCAAGACGGCACGGAGCATCAAACAAAGTTGGAGTTTTCCGTGACCTATTAAACTGGCGACGAAAATGTGGCCGCGAGCTTTCTCTCTCCAGCGTGGATAGAAGTGCTTAAAATACGGTCGACTTACCCCGCCTTCTGTCTTGTCAGCGGCCGCGGCATCTGCAAGAAAAGAGGCATAATTTACTTCATGAGGAAGGTTCTAAACATAGGTACACGCCACAGAAGTATAGCCGCGTTGGGAGGGGGCCATTCAATCGCGATGCTAAATCACTCGCTCTTACCTGAGAACCTGCAGCTGCGATTGAAATGAAGTGTGGCAGTTCGGGTTTAATAGCAGTGGGTGTTTATTGGAGAGAGAGAATCTGTAGGCACACAGTTAGTCACACTCTACAAAGCACGACAGATGAGCACGTGCTTGATTTAGTGCACTATCTAATATATCTAAAGTGTCAATTTTATGAATTGCTATTTGGTATGTTGAATTAATGTCGCACTGGAGAAACACAACGCGACGGTCCGGTATCAATGCAGAAGGGAAAGATCGAAGGACACGCCTCGTCATTTTGAACCATGGTCAGACGACGAGGTCAACACCTGAGCTGGCACATAACTCTCCAAACTTCCACACCACGCTAACTTGAGAACATTTCAGGCCACGAAAATTTAATGTGCACCAGTTCGCACGAACACGATGATATTTGGTTGCATCGAGTTTCAAACTCGCAACCCTCTGGTTGCTAATCCGATACTCTACCACCCGGGCTACCGCGACTCCGAATTGCTATTTAGAAAATAATCAATCGATTTCAAGCGATCAATTTAGGGTAGACGTTACACATGTACACATTAATATTCGTGTGACGAATTGGTGAAGCAAAGTCGCAACAAAATGGCATGATGGTGAGAAATTGGACCCTTTTCACACGGTAATTTGAATATGATGCAAAGAAAGAGTAAATATCTTTAACAAACAAATAAGTGAATAAAAAATATTTATTTCACAGAAATATTTATTTGACAGAAATATTTATTTGACAGAAATATTTATTTGACGAGATAACTCGTCAGAAAAGATTTTTTGATGACGGCGGGATCAAAATGTGACCAATTTTCTTCTAATGGTCAGTTCTGGTCAGTTTTCCTCATGACGAGATACCACGTGAGACAACCACCAAGAGGGTTAACGGACGAAATCGTAGCAGACAATTTTCAGTGATTAACGTAAAAGCTATCCAATAAATATTTTTCTTTGTAAACCTCAGTACAAAGGTAGGTTGGTTGGTTTTGGGGTTTTTATGGCGCAAGGGCCATATTTGTCCATGCTTCGCCAGATACAAGACAAATATCAAGTAATAGACACACACAATGAAAGTTTTACTGACACAGAAGAGGGAAATTCACCCTGGGAGGAATGTACCTGACAGGAATCGAACCTGCGCGGACTACAACTCGAAGTTGCTAGCGCAGAGAGCATACCCTCTGAGCCACGACGGCCCCAATGGCAATGATAAAAGAAGTTCATGCCGCGAAAACAATCTCACACAGCTGTCACAAAAATTACTTAAAAAATTAAAAAACCTCCCTACCACACCCACTCTGTCAATGTCCTTTCATAAATGCCCAAGGGGCTTTTGCTCCTTAAACAAGCAGCTCTTGATGGTATCATCCAGAGTCTGTTTTTACAGACAGACCCCCAGGAGCCGCCGTTTGCTCACCTCAGTCAGTAATGGTTAAAAAGCGCAGCCCAACAAATCACCTGAAGGATCCGGGGAGAGACGAGCCGTAAAATGCAAAGAAGTGCCGTAAATCACAACGGAAAGGAAGTGTTGAGCAATGGTTGAACCGAGATACCGGTCTGTGGAAGACATCCTCTCGAATTTTAATCCATCCGACGTGAAAGGTGGAAGGTAGAGGGGGTATTGTTACCCCAGAGGCTGATCGAACGCCCACCGGTTGATGAAAGTAAATTATGCAGCCATTAAATAAATCATCCTTTTTCTGTGATTTATGAACAGTAGTATAACGTTGACAGAACCGCGGTAAGGAGGTTGGAAGAAAAATTATACTTGAGATTTTTGTTGTGGAAAATGAAATTCTGATCACCGGTATTTTTTAAGAAGGAAAACAGGTGTATTTTCCAGCCCTCCCAGCGTTGGGAACGTTTTGAACCACACCAACACCAGAGATTTTTCATTGTGGTCCTTTATCGCCTTCTTGATCAATGGAAAGTTCCCAAGTGAAATGCAGATGTTGGGTTATTATGGAACAAGGGCCGTATTTGGCCAAGCTGCGCCAAACGTCGTCAATGGACATACGCACAAGGAAAGTTTTACTAATACATAAGAGAGAAAAACACCCTGGGAGGAATCGAATTTGCGCCACCAATTCACAGGTTGCTAGTGCAGTGGACAAGCCCACAGAACCACGCGCCTCCAAGTGAAATGCAGAGATGATAAAAAGCAGAAACAAGAGATGATAAAAAACATGAGATGATAAAAAAGTCCGAAGTTGATTACAACTCCTCTGACATCAGCGGTCCCGCGGTAGCCAGGTTGGAAGAGTAACGGATTAGCAATCGGTGGGTTTTGAGTTCGAAACTCGATCAAATCAAAGACCGTCGTGAAAGTGAGGGCTGGTGCACGTTAACGGAAGTGACCTCAAATGTCCTCACTTTGGCGTGGTGTGAAAGTTTGGATGGGATGCCAGCTCAGGTGTTGATCTCGTCATTTGACCATGGTTCAAAATGACGAGGTGTTGTCCTCGGATCTTTCCCTTTCGGGATTGATCCCCGACCGTCACCAATAGTCCGTTGTGTTGCTCCACAGGGGCATTTGCTGCACTTGAACACTGCGGTTTTTAAAAATCTTTTTCTAGTTTTCAGACCGGTCGACACGTATTTCAGCTATTCTTTCAACGAAACTGATTTATATCGAT
The DNA here is from genome assembly GCA_933210815.1 of Meta bourneti. Classification (NCBI taxonomy): domain Eukaryota; kingdom Metazoa; phylum Arthropoda; class Arachnida; order Araneae; family Tetragnathidae; genus Meta; species Meta bourneti. The sequence continues at coordinate 94,325,211 of OW119922.1, forward strand.
TAAACCAGCTTCAGTATGTAATTTTGTTATTGATTACCGAAAATATCATTTGTTTTTTTGTGGGTTTGTTTATCAACTATATTTTGAAAAGGGTTCGAGTCCCTTAGGCCATCCCTCTGGAAAAGGGATGCAAGCTTTAGGTTGAACATCCCATAATACATCGAGTAAGTAGTTGAATTAACGTCGCTCTAGGGCAACACAAAGGGCAATTGGTGACGGTCCGGGATCAATTCCGACGGGAAAGATCCCATGACATCTCGTCATTTTGAATCATGGTCAGATGACTATCCAAACTTCCACGCCAACTTGAGGACATTTGAAGCCAAGACAGATTTAATGTAGACTAGTCCCCACAAACCCGACGGTCTTTGGTTGGATCGAGTTTCGAACTCGCAACACTCTGGTTGATAATCTGCTACTCTTTCAATCAGACCACCGCGGCCCCATAAGACATCGAAACACAAAATTAAAAAGACTTAAAACGATTTAAATACATTAATCATCCCCATACAGTTTTCAAAGGCGACGAATTACACTGTCCTTAGTTTCTAATATTTTCGAGATATAATAATTTTTCGAGATATAGCAATACAAATTTTAAAAGGGAGAGCACTTATAATTTTTATTTTATTTTTCAATAACATATTTTGCCCATCAACGAAATACAATTGATTCGAGTGCAGATAAAATTTTTCAACCATTTAGCCAATCAAAATCAAATCTCTTGAGTAAAATCCTTCAGCTTTTTTATACAATTGTAAGCAATTAATCAAAATGTAGCACATATGTTACTCTTATCAAATGTGTCCTCTTTTCCAACAACCTGAATGTTCTTATCCAGGTTAACTCCCACCATCTTTGAGTATGCCATTCCAAGCTGCGATGCACCAAATAAGAGTCAGAACGCTACGTATTTAAAAGAAATGAAAAATAAAGTTTCAAAAAATATGTCGGTAGGACAAGAATATTTCGGAACGGAAATAGCAAACGACACCCTAAAGTTGTAGCTAAGTACTAGAACTAAAATGAATGGGTCTCAAAGAGTTGTGTTGACGCCAAGTTCCAAGCGCAGAGCAAAATGTTTGAGGTTTTCAACCTCCTTAAAGAAAAGAAAATAGGAATAGAAAGAGGAACAAAAAAGTTGTGTTACATCCGAATACATGCTTTTTTTTCTATTTCGTTCTTTTTTGTTTGGTTTGCTGAAAGCTCGAATTGCCAAATGCAGAATTGCTTTCTCGAAAATGCAAAATTTCCCTCGCAAAAAATCCTTGCCAAGGAATCTCATTCGACATACCCTTGCTACTGGTTCTTAAATGTGTTCAACAAGTAAACGACAGCATAAATTACGAGAAAACGTTAGCATAAATTCTTAAATGTAGTAGCAAAGGTTCTGCTCTTAAGCCCTATTTTAGTAGCAATTTTAGTTGTTCAGATGCAAAATGAATCGTCTAACCACAAAATGTACTAATTAAGTATGAAACAGACGTTGAAGATCTCGCCAAAGAATTCAAATTTTAAAATTGAAAAACTAAATATTTTCTTAACAAGGTTTTCATGACAATATAGCAACCAGATTCCGATGTTTTTTGTTTCGTGGTTGCCACGACTTAGTGCCAAAGCTTCGAAATCGGTGTCCCTTGGAAAATTAGTTCTGAAGAAAAAAAGTTCTGTCCGCTATTAGTTTAAAAAGGACTAAATTTTTTTTGACCTTTGGTGAGCAAAAAAAAAAAAAATGGCCAAAATTTTGAAATGAGTAGCTTTCTGGTAGCTTTTTTACAAAAAAATAGTTTCCCATCTCTTAATTTTCATAACGAGATTGTGCTTTTATATTTTTCTTACATCGTTATTTTCTGGATAAAACGAAAAAATATGTTGCAAAAATGTTGAAACAAATCTGGTTCTTACACGTAAAATTAAACAAACTAGATAATGTTTAAAAATTATGTTAGAACAAATCGTATTTTTTAAACATGAAATGAAACACAATGCATATTTATTGCAATAGCTTTAATGTGCCGGTTGATGTCTACTAGACAGTAAACCCCGTGGGAAAAGAAAAGATCACTAGAGTACCACGGGTCCATCAAAACCGTACACACCTAAAGGAGATATGGCTCTGAAGACTTTAATGCGTTGGATTGCTAAAAAAGTAAAAATTTCATCAAAAGGAGGTTATTGAATTCTTCCTTAATCACTAATCGAGATCAATAAAAGCTACAATGGAAGAATACATTTCACACAAAGTAACGAACGATGGAATGCCATGGGTCGAAATTGAGATGTAGCTTTCCAAACTAGATCCTAGATATGAGACTGACATCGATTGAATTCCAAACTCCATTAAAAGTAACTCTTAATTTCATAACAAAAATGTTTTGAAAGCTTTTCTAGATAATACGGTCAGATCCAGAGCATGAACTCCTTTTCCTTCTACTTGTGTCGTGTGACTTTTCATTCTAAATTTTTTGCTAATTTATTCAATTATAAACTTCGGTTGATTTTAAGTGCCAATCTTAAGGACTAGATTAGAAAAACAGCTAATAATTATTTCAAAACTTCAAAATTTCAATCAATATTATTTTTTACAAACTAAATTCTATGATTTTTTAAATTTCTTGCCAAAACCTGTCACTTCTGAATCTGGTTCGTATCACCTCTTTCAAGTGGATTGTCTTTCAAGCTGAGGAGTTATCACCTGTTTCGTAGGTAGTTGAATTATCGTCGTACTGGAGCAACAGAACGGACTATTGGCTACGGTCCGGGATCAATCCCGAAGGGAAAGATCCGAGGGCAACACGCCTCGTCATTTTGAACCACGGTCAGATGAAGGTACTGTTTTGTAAGAGCTTATTAAGTAAATTATTACTTTCCAGTTGAATAGATATGTTTTAACACGCTGAAAGAAATGTAGTCGATATAACAAAACTTTTAGTTCAAGGGAGAAGACTAGTTTTAATTTATATAAAATAAATTATAGAAAACAAATACTACGTCAAAATTCTATGTATGAATACAATGTTTCAGTATGGTATTGATTAGATGGTGCAAGGCATTTTTTACATCCGTCTTAACCCTCCTGGTGGTTTATCTTCGCGTCGGAAACTACCCTGTAGTGACCAACCTCTGACGTAAAAACGTGTTCCAAATAGTCGCCAGCTGTGGGCAAGGAAGACTGTTTTCGCACTAGGATTTTAATTCTCTTGGAGTAATAGGGCAGTTTATCTCGACGAAATATCTCGTGATTAACAAAATGTCCGATCTTGATGGACGAGATATCTCGTCGAAACTACATGACGGGTTAAATTAAATTCATTATTTTCGAATATTTTATAATTTATTCCTTATGTGAATAAACTATGAATCAATTATAAGTGACTTTCAAGTATGTGCATATATCATTCGAACAAAAAAAAGTTTTAACAAAAATAGAAAAAAGGGAATTACAGTTAATCTATTACTCCGATCTTTCCATGAAAAAGGGTTTGGAATCTCAAATCGAAATTATTAGCGTCCTCAGTTTCTTTCAAGCGTCAGTTATTCTACTTATCGCACATACTGGACAAAATCGCCACTTCATTTCAGTTTAAACGAAGGAATCAGGGTTCGTCAAAAATAAACACATGCCACCGTATGTGTGCGGGCAGATAAGAGGAGAAAATCAAATATGGAAATTTGTGATTGCTATCTCGGCCACGCATTCTGCATAGCAGACGACAGACGCAAAGAAAGCAAACAAGAGTCAATATTCGCGGAATTCGAACTCGCGAGTTCAGTTCCTCTACAGTTGAGATTTCGGCGGATACATTGTGTTTCCTTATCTTGCATCCGTTTCCATCGCAGCTTCCGCTACTTCCGCCGCACGTTCCACATAACCCCAGTACCGAAATATGTGCACACTCCGTTCATTTAAATTCTTCAGACGAAAATCCTGTTCTTCAAAAGGGCAGACGTTTTCCATTTTGTTTTCTGGATTTGTGCACTTTTTCTTTGTGTACATTCCGAGCGTTGCTCTAAATAGAATCACAAATATTTCGAATGAAAATATTATTCGGAAGCAAAAAAAAAAATCCCACACAATTCGCTAATGCAGTCGCACAAAATAACATTCTGCTCTTGCAGAAATTTTAAACTTTATCAAAATTCAGTTTTAATTGTTTAAAATATTATTCAGCCATTATGATGAACATGGCAATTTCTTACTGTGTAAATTATTCTATAGTTGATAATAAACCATACAGTTCTTAAAAGTTTTGACATTGAGGCAACACGATTTACCAGTCCAGTAATAAGTCTATTAAATTCAAATACAAAATCAAGTGGTTTAATTTAAGCCTCACTACTAAATCTGGAATATCACGTGATTGTTGAGATTCGATACCAATGAATTATAGCAAACAAAAACTTTGATAATGCAGAACCCTAAATTTTCAGTAACTAAAAATAAAATTTCGGATACTGAAAATTCATAGAAACATTTTAGCATTTAGTCTTTTTAGACCACCACACTTTGTTCCGACATTTTAAGGATCTAATTTTTTTAATTTCTGTATTTCCATTTGCACTTTCGTACACAAATGAAATCAACGTCTAATAAGACAAATGCCAACCCGGTAGATTCCGAGAGGTCTGTCTCTCCATACTACTCTGGGTTCGAATATCCAGGTCAATGTGTTGAAGAGTGGAATCCACTTCAAGTTGTAGGTCCAGCTTACATGGAGCAAAAAAGTGAGCGTAGAGTTAAAAGCAAACAAACCAATGACAAATAATATCGCTATTCTTTACACTACACAAATTTATCACATCACCTATCCACTGTTCAAAAACTTTTCTTCGTCGCCTTGAAAGGTAGGTTGATTTGGGTTTTATGGCGCCAAAGTCAAGCTGCGCCAGACACAAGACAATGTCAAGAAATGGACACACATGGAAAGTTTTACTGACACAGGAGAGAAATACACCCAGGGCAAGTTACAGGAATCGAAACTGGGCCGCCCACAACTCGCATGCTGCAGCGCAGTGGACATACCCACTGAGGTAGTCGCCATGAAAGAAAGAAAAATGATATTCAAAGAGAAAAAAATGTTTGAAGTGTATAAAACTTTTTCCTTTTATTAATTAATGTGTTTCTGGAAACCATGAACACTGTTTTCACTTTGTTTCCAATTTTTAAATAAACGTAACTAATCGCGACGCTTACGTCACTCCTAAAATTAGTAATTTTGACAATCAAAAGGTAGAACTCTGAAGGAATATTCCAGTGACAAACACCTTACTCATCAAAATATGCCTTTCCCGAAATACCTCATCATACGCGAGCCTCTATGACGTCATTCTTCCGATTAGAACTTTCCGCAAAAGTCAAATGAGAAATGACATCAGCTGACCGAACAGACTACCGCGGCAGGAACAGATAATCGTGAAATAGCAAAAGAATGACGCAGACGATCACGATTATAGGAAAGGTGGCTCGACCACAGAGCACGCTTTCAAGAATAAAAACATTTTGCACTTCGTGGCAATGGCTGCTGATTACTTAACATGATTTCCGAGCAATCAATCTTGTAACTTTGCATGTGTGTTGAAAGAGGAATCTGAAAAGGATGGTAAAAAAAATTAATTTTACATTTTGATTATTTTAAAGCAAAATAGTGGGAAGGACTTGGGCCGCGTAACAATTTTAAACTATTGTTTTGCAGAATACCCTTACGAAAATTTTTTTAGAATTCCATGGAATTCTAGAATTCTATAGCGAAACGAAATTTCTTTTCTTTAGAAAAAATTCTATAAAGATTTTTAGAGTAAACTAGCTGATTCTATAGAAATGTATTTCTATGGAACTTCTCTAGAATTCTATAGAAAAGTAAAGTCGTGAAACAAAAGAAATGAGCTATAAAATTTTATAGAGGTTTCTAGATGTTCCATAGCGGTTTCTAGACATTCTATAGATTTCTACAAACATTCTAGGGATTTATACATACATTCTAGATTTCTACAAACATTCTACAGATTTCTAGACATTCTAGACTTCTAAAGGCAATCTAGACTTCTACAGATATTCTAGACTTCTAGACATTCTAGACATTCTATTGATTTCTGTAGGTTACTTTATAGAGCTTATAGAAAAACGGGCCATAGTTCTATAGGATTCTATAGATTACATCCTATAGAAATTTTTATAGAAATTTTTCGTAAGAGTACAGATAGTAAACAGGACAAAAATTAAGCTATCAAAGGCAAAATAACAAATAAATTATCTATTTAGAACACTCGAAATCGTACTATACATTATAAATTAGAATATCGATGATAAGCAATGAATTATTTTATTCTAAAGACATTTCACCGGAATCTGATCAATGGCATGAAAAGAAAAAAACCTGAGATATCACAGATCTTACTTTATGGTTTTTCGTTTTTCACAATCCTTATTTAAGTATCTCATAAAGTTCCAAAACTGCCATATTGTTTATAGCAAACTACAGCACTTAAAACACTTCTTGTTCTAGATGCGTGGGTAGCAAAAAATAATCTGTTGCCATTATTTACATCACAAATGTATTACCTCGAAAGATAATAAATTATAGTTTGATAGCAACACAAGTTTAAAAATTCAGAGTTAAGAGTCGATTAGTTTTAATTAAGCCAGTGTTGCACTCTGATTGGATGATAGACGCTTCTACGTATTTAGACGGCTGTGCCCAGCGTAAGAATAATTTGACTACGTAAAACGAGAACTAATACATTTGGTTTAAAACGACGAAAGAAAATAAATTAAACTTATGCAATAGCTGTGATGAATAAAATAAGATTGAAATAGTCCGTTTTAAAAAAGCCATATTTTAGAACTTAAAAGCAACTTTGAAAATATGCATTCGATTTTTTGTTCAAGAGTTTATTTAAATTATGATCGATAAACCCAAATAGCGTAATTTAAACAGTTTCATGTTTATTTTATGTGTGCATCAGTAAGATAATGAAATCAAAGGCATGCTACTGACTTGACTATTAAAGAGAACATTCACAAAATCATATTTAAAAACAAACCAGCTCTTTAGGGAAACGATTCCGATTACGTAGGTCAATTTAATGTTCTTAAACTACACTCATGTCCAAATTTATCTTTACATACCCAAAAATAATGATATTTCATGAAATATCCAATCGATGCATTCCATTTTTACAGGGAATGTGTGAAAGACAAGCCTAATTAGTATTATCCAATCAAAAGTGATCAAACGGTTCCTGATATGCAAATCAAGGCGTTACGTCATCGGACGGTGAATCAAGCGCTTTGCGCAAAGTGAATTTCTGCAATGCAGCGTTTGATTTCTGTGTGTAAGGACTCAAAACGGTTTGTTATGACTCCGAAATATCATTTGGAAGAATCTGTGAAGTGGCGAATTATCGGCAGTTTAGAAGCAGGGCACACAATCATAGAAGCAGCGAGATGTGTGAATATTTCAAGACAGTCTCTACGCTATGGAAACAATTTCAGAACTCTGAAACTGTTGTAAGAAGGCCTGGACAGGGTCGTAAATGAATAACAACTGCTTCTCAAGATTGATATCTGGCAATAACTGCCCATCGTAACAGGAAGTCTACTGCTCGGCAGTTAAGTTCAGAGGTTACAGCCGCCACTGGAACTGTTGTATCACGACAAACTATACAGAAGGCTTAATGAAAAAGGCCTTTATGCCAGAAAGACAAGGGTATGTGTTTCACTGTCTTCACAACAAAAGAGGGATCGCTTTAAATGGTACAAAGAACATCGGAACTGGAGTGAACACCAATGGACCCATGTTCTCCTTACTGAGACGAGGTTTAGTTTAACATCTGATTCTAAACGTGTTTACATCTGGAGGTAGTCAGGAACGCAAAATCTTTCTTCGAACATTATGGAACGTGACCGTTTCGGTAGTGCAGGTGTGATGGTATGGGGAGGAATAATGATCGATGGACATACGCCCCTACACGTTTTCAACAGCGGATCTGTGACCGGCCAGAGATATCGGGATGAGGTCCTAGAACCTTATGTAAGACTTTTCAGAGTGCATATGGATCTGACTTTTTATTTATGGATGATAATGCTACCTTAGAAAAGCAGTTGCAAGGAGATATCCTTCTCCTAGAGATATAAATGCCCTGAAGACCGCATTGCTGGCTGAGTGGAACTTAATTCCCCAAACTGGTTAACAACATTATTGCCAGCATTAAAACACGTTGTGATATGTGTACACGACAGGGGAGATCACATTCCATATTAAATTCATAGGCCTTAATTTTTTTGAGTTATTCTTTTTTTTCTGAATTCTCCTTATCACATATTATTGCCATTTTTATTGTTTCATGCTACAGTTTTATATCATATGCAGTGCTCTTAAATTTTTTCCTTTGTATTTATGTGTTATGATGTTATGTATCATTTCACACAAATTCATAAAATCATAGTTCAGTTTCTGAGAAATCCGTGATTTTATGCATATAAAGATAATTTTGGACATGAGGTAGTTTATTTGCTCGTTTTCAAAACACTTAAACTCGTTTAGTACGTTTAAGCAAAAAAAAATTAAATTTTTCTATCTATTTCGTTATTAAACTTTTCATCTTTTAAGTAATTTTCCATTCCATTTCAGGGGCTGTGATAGTCCAAGTTGGTGCAATCGCGGATTAGCAACCGGAGGGTTGCGAGTTCGAGACTAGATCCAACCAGTCTTTCGTGTAAACGGGGGTTGATGCTCGTTAAATCTGCCATGGCCTCAAATCTCCTCACGTTGGCGTGTGCAAGTTTGGAGAGTGCCAGCTCAGGAATTGATCTTGTCATCTGACCGTGGATCAAAATGACGAGGTGTCCTCGGATATTTCCTTTCGCGATTGCCCGTCGCCAATAGCCCGTTGTGTTGCACCAGTAAATTCAACAACCAGTAAGATCAAGTTCCATTAAAAATGTAACTGCACCAAGAAACCGTCTAGTGAGGAAACGTTTTTAATATATTTTTTTATAAAGAGTAGATCAAACCGGTTTTTGAAGAATTGCATTAGCTCTCCCACTGTACGAATACGGGTAACCCAACACAGAAATCACGAGACGAAATCAGACGACACTCCTCCAAGACAAAGAGATATGCACTCGAAATCGAAGGAGCGTTCATTTTAAAAAGCCGAGTGCAGGTGTTTTGAATCGATTCTTCCTCTTGAATCATATTCAGACGATAAAGAATAAATAAAAGAATAAAAATATTAATGCAAAACTTTTTGCACAATTTCAACGTAGAGGTGCTTTTGTTACTGTTCGAAACCTCTCTTCTCCCTCTTTGACATTGTAATCAGGAGCAGGGATTACAGGAGAAACATCTGTCAAAGTATTTAAGCAAAATGGTACGTTGGTTCTCTTTATGATGATCGCAAATGGCTTTCAGATTGCCAGGGAATGGCTGAGGTGAGCAAGCTTATGAATAATCTAATCCAATTTGTGAGGTTTATTTCCCTTTCTTATGAGTATTTTAGTAGTAATGTGTTACATAAAAATGCATGTAATGGCGCTCCAGAAAAGAGTTTTTTTATTCCATTTAATGCGAGAACCTAATCGCAGGTGTTCTTTTTGCAATAAAACTTAGACATCAAAGGATTTCCGAGGGACAAAAGGTTTAAGGTCTTTCAAAGGTTATTAAATGGCGACCAACCGGTCTAGTAGTCAGCGCGCTGGCTTCTGGATCGAAAGCTTCCTGTTTCGAATCCGGGGTAAGGCATGAATGCTGATCCGTCTCGAATGCAATGATTAAGTTCAATTGGCCGGGCATTAGAAACAAAACAAAAAAAATGGTTACATTACAAATCTTCAGATTTTGCGTGTTCATACTCCGCGTTCTACCGGGATAGAAAAGGCTTGTAAAATAATTATAATGGGAACTCCTTGTTAAGATTAAACAAAGTCTATAGATATTTTCGTTTTCCAATCCATCCAATTCTTGAGTCTCATCAAAAAGTAACCTATCTGAATTCGTAGTTCATATCACTACGTTTTGAAGAGTTCGTTAGGTTGGATTTTTTATGGTGTAAGAGCCATATCTGGCCATAGTGTGCCTAGCAATGTTTTTCAAGTAAAGTAAATGGGCCAGACACACAAAGAAAGTTTATTGCACAGAAGAGAAATACACCCAGGGTAGTAACAGGAATCTACTCTGCATCGCCTACAGCTCGCAATCTGCTGTCGCAGTGGGCAAGCCCACTGAGCCACATTGAAGAGTTTGCAATGGCTTTTTGTGGTATAAGTAATTATTAGTTACTGTTGGTTTTCGAATGGGAATTAAGATTTCGAATGCCAACGCAACCACGAGAGTTTTTGTTTTGAATTCTAAAAGACAGCTTTTTAGTTGAGAAGTTTTTCATTCTATGGAAGGCTTAGCTATCCAGTGTTGTGACATATGAGTCTTAACTTTGGGAAACCTTTCTTCGGCGTGAAGAAACTTAACACTTGCCTATAAATTCAATTGCATACCGTGAGCCTACTCACCGTCGATCAATCTATTTAGCCAAGAGCATGATTACTCGTCACCCTTTTTGGATTTGTGGACTTGACACACTTAGACAGGAGTGAGTCATTAGAAATGCGTTTAGCGTGAGTCAAACTTAGTTGTTTACCTCTCGTTGGATTGCGAAAATTGATTTGCAATTGATAGGACAGACCCCAATAGCGTTGAGCAATCTTAAGGGAATATTTATTCAGTGGAGACTAGAACTGGCGAGGAAAACAAGAGGCAAAGATGTTTGAAAAGCTTAATCAAGAGATTGTCAATTGATTCACAATTTCTTAAATCTAGGGGAAAGATCTGTCTGTAGCACCTATAGCTTGATGGATCTACCAATACGGCTTTGCCTCAAGTCTAAGTATGACTTTCGATCTGAAGGATTTTAATTCATCGCAATAACACCTGCAATAACTAGCACTGCACAGTACTACAAGATATAAATATCAGGCTACCTCATAATGTGAGTGCTTCGAGAAAGCTTCCTAGACAGGCTGGTTATTTGACGATCGAATAGAAAGATGGTGAAATACTAAAAGATATAAATTCTTGTAGTTAGGTATCCGTAACCTGGTTTTCCTAATTCCGGATTTTTTAAATAGATAATTCCAAGTTTTTTTTCATTCGCTATGCTATTTAAACAGTTTTCGAAATAACAGCCCATCTATACATTAAGATGGCCTTGTTTCAAGTTAATACGTTAGGAATACAGATTCTGTTTAATCAGAATATAATCTATAATTTTTGGTAGTTTGTTAAATATGAAAGTTAAGACCAAAAGTTATCTTAATTTATTTTAACTTTTAGATGATGGAATGGAACGTTTTCTTAGAAGAGAAAAACCTTCATCACATCTGTATTTTCAATTTATATCCATTAAGAGCATTTACTGCAAGTAAAATCAAACAATCATTTCCTTGGATGACGCAACGAAATTGTCCCAAACGAAACGCAAGTATTTAAATAACGGGCGTGGTCTCTTAGAATAAATATTTCTGCAAATAAGGTTTTACTGACATCGCATTTACCAATTCATTTTTTCCTAGTCGAATTGCGAGATCACGTGTTCCATTACTCAGATTACCATCTGTTTACGGTGCAGTAAACCTTTATTTGCTGAATGAACGAGGGGCTGGAATATATGCAAATAATATCCAGTACTTTTTCTCTTTCAAGATTTTACCTTCGTATTATCTCACGAATTCAAATTGCAATACGAGTGAGGAACACGAGTTATTGAATTTCAGAAATGTTTTCTTGGGATTAAATTTCGGCGGTTACGGCTTGGAGCAAGGAACAAAATCAGTACTTTGCGTATCAATTTGTTTTTCAATCCTGTATTTTGTTCCTTATTTCTACACACGAACATTATTTGACCAATAGAATAACGGATCTGTATTGCAATCTTTAAGCTTCGAAAAAAATTGTGTTTTTCCCAATTTTGATCAATTTAATGTTTTTAAGCGATCGAAGCAATTAAAATTCGATTTATTGCCCTATTTCTTAAAGCATTTTTAATTGTTGAGCAGGTTTGTGTTTTAAGTTATGTATGGTAGCAACAATCTATTCCATTATTTTGTTCTGCAAGCTTCCACACACCAATCTGCGCACAACCAATCAGAGGCATACGTGTTTAAGAACATTTTTCTTTAGAAACGTTCTAAACGTTTCTAAAGAAAAATGTTTGTTCTTAAACACGTATGCCTCTGATTGGTTGTGTTTGTAGCTCTAAATAAAATGGCTACTTTAGAATGGTTGGTTGATTTGAGTTTTATGACCCAAGGTCCGACAGCTGACAGATTAAATAATATTCAATAGTAACCAAAACAATAAAAATAGTTAAAAGTCTCAAATATGCAAGTACACGAACAAGGAATATAAAAAAATTGCCAAAGCTAAAGCTTAAAGGAACTACTCGTAGTCTTCATGGTTAGAATGGAACCTACTTAGTCTTCAAAAAATAACAAATCAGAGGTAATGGATTAACAATCGCAATGAACGTTAAGGAGCATACGTTTCTACCACAAACGTTTTCTAAATCTAATCTTTTTGATTGAGGGAATGTAAGTAACAACACTGTAGCTAGTTAAGTCTTCTGCGGTAGAAGTTAGAGCTGATGGTACTTTTCTGCAAACCGGAACGTCGGGAACATCGCTGGAGCAGCAGCTGTTGTCGTCTTTTCGAACTTTTTGAAGGGCAGTTGTCAACTGTTTTGCGATGGTAGTTAGCCTACCCCGCGTACCGTGTTTTTCTCTCGCTCCATATTGTATTCTGTGGTTTCTCTTTTTGTGCTTGTTTACTCTTTCTCGGGCCTGTTACTGTTGGAAAAAGTTTCCGAGACTTCAGGGTCGGGGTTACGTTATCTCTTTCCACGCAGATGGCGATAGTACATAGGAAACGCTTCCGTGAGTATCAATGTCCACACAAGCGAATGATACTACAAATAAAGTATACCAATTATCTTAACGCACAATTGTGCTCTTCATTCTAACAATTTTAAACTCGACCCACGTAACAAATGTTGTTATGAACATTATGAAAAGTGCTTATGTTTCAAGTGTCCAATATCTATGCATATTTTTAATTTAAAGTGATATTTTAACTGGTCTGTTAGCACAAACATTGATAATCTTTGTTTAATGGTTAAAGCCAAATAATTTTGGGATACAAACGCAAATTTTGAGATTTTACTAGAACGATGCGAAATTTTGAAGAAAAATAGTATATTTGTTATACTTGAAAAGTGTTCAAAATGTAGTATTCTTGGTGACCATAATTGCAATTTTGGCCATATTCAAGCCGTTAGGTCATGAGTCTATCTATGGGATTGTTTTGTTATTGCACCGTCATTATTTTGCTCTTTAGACCAAGGCTTAAAATGGATTCCGCACCACTGCCACGGCTAGACCGGAATTCGAACGATACTCACTCGTCTATCAGGCCACCTCTCCCAATGGAAGGAGTTCTGGAAAATGAAGTTTTTTTTTGTATTCTAAAGTTTTCGTATACAGACATTGTAACGATTTAAAATTTATGTTGCTTTAGCAAAAGATGTGCTTTTTCAAATATATTTTACGTGAACATCAAAGTGAAAGGTAGCAAGAAAGGTAGCTAATGGCAAAATGACAAAAATGTATAACGGACAGACCGGATTGTATATTTGAAATGCCAATTTGTGTTACTGTATTTGTACATGTATTGTTAGAATAAATGGAATGTGTATTTTATTACATGCAGGCCCACCAAAGTGCAGAGAGGAACTTGTTAGAGTACGTTGTTTGCAAGGTTGTTAGGTGGAACGCGGAGAAATCCAATTGATTCCCTCGCTTTTTTATAGCAAAACTATTTCCATACCAAACGTGAAAATTTTCACATTTGTTCATAATACATCACTCTTAATACGTTAAAAACAAATTTTGCTTTCATTCACTAAGAATAAAAGTCAAACTTGGAAGGAAAAAAATCAAATCCTAAAAACTCCCGAAACAAAATTTCACACTAATCAAAATCTAATTTTTCGAAACTCGCATACTCTTATTATTCCCCTTCCAAACCTTTCTCCGAAATAATCAATGTGAAAAACTCGAAAAACGGCTTTGGTTTGGTTCTGTTTCCCGTGACACAAACGAAAACGAAAACAAGTCTGCTGCCCCAGCGGAAGCTTCGGGGAGGCCCCGTCCGCAGCTGTGCGGGCCCCCTCCATGAAAGGAGTCACGTGTTCCTCCCCAAGCAGACAAAAACCGTCGGGTTGGTTGAGGCACACTCCAATTCAGCTTTCCCATCCGCTGTTGGGAAAAAAGAACTAATATAAGCACTAATACTTGCAACTTGGAGTGAGGCCGAAATGTGTTTTACAGTGGTACTCCGCCTAGATTGAATATTGAATGTATCATTCAATATTCAATCAAAACCTATTTTATACTCCTATACATGTTATGTCCAGGGTTTGGTTTGCTGCTCTATAGGTACTTAAAAAACGGGTTCACAAGAACTAATTCCACCAGGACCTGTGCCTTATATATAAAGTGGGTTTAGAAACACTGAGGAAAGCGATGAACAGACCAGAGTTTGGTGGGTAGGTAGTTGAATTAATGTCACACTGGAGCAACACAATGGGCTATTGGCGACGGTCCGGGATTAATCCCGAAGGGAAAGATTCGAGGACAAACCCTCGTCATTTTGAATCATGGGCAGATGACGAGGTAGACATCTGAGCTGGCAGCCCACTCTCAAAACTTCTACACCGGGTGAACTTGAAGACATGTGGGGCCACAACAGATTTAACGTTTTCTAACACGCGTTCGTCTCCATGTATGCAACCAAAAAGCTTGCCTACAACTATTTAATGCAATCGAACTGAAATTCTGATCATCCAAAAAGTGAATAGTCTTCATCTCCAATGTAAATAAGACTCGGGTCAACACGCTACATCCCGATACACCTTTTCTTAAGTCGTCCTGGAGACCCATTAACAGAGCTCGGCCTTTTGTTAGTTTGTATTCATTGTCAAATTGTCAATAATTAATTGTAACAAAAATTAACATTAGGTAGGTAGTTGTATGTAAGTCGCACTGGAGCAACGGGCTATTGGCGATGATCCACGATCAATCCGAATGGAAAGATCAGATGACACCTCGTCATTTTGTACCACGGTCAGATGACGAGGTCAGCAATTGAGCTAGCACCCCATTCTACAAACTGCCATACTACGACAACGAGAGAACATTTGAGGCTACGACAGATTTGAGTGCACCAGTCCCCATGTGCACGGCGGTCTTTGTTTGGATAGAGTTTCGAACTCGCAACTCTCCGGTTGCTAATTCGCTTCTCTACCAACCGGGCTACCACGACCCTTACAATCAAAACGAATTTTAGTCCTACACGTATTATGTCCAGGGTTTGGTTTGTTGCTCTATGGATACTTATGGAAATGGTACACGAGCTAGTATTCCACTGGGACCTCCGGCGTAAAGTGGGTTTCGAAACACTACGAATAGCGTTTACATTGTAAGTTTTGCTCGTCTAGGGAACATTCTAAGAGACAGACATTCGTCATCACTAAAGATGCAGATCTCCAGGAATGTACAGCGGCACACAAAGAAAAATGTCTGCCCCGGCTTCTTTTTACCTGGGGAAAGATTCAAAACTTTCTCCAGAGGGAAGATTCGTAAAAAGTTGCAACGCTTCCACTTGTGAATTTGAAGAGTGGCTAAATATATACCAGTGTATTAGAGCGGAATGACGCGCGTCTACCCGTCCTGAAATCTAGTAGAAAACCCACCCGATGCACCGACAACATTCGGAGAAAAGATGAAGAAAATAGAAGCCAGAGCATTCCGCTTGCATAATAAATATGCAAGCAACCTCACAGAAATGTAGAATTCGGTATTCTATTTAGTCTCGAACTCAGAATATTTTTTAAAGTACCAACTTAGGAAAACAAGTCCACGATTTTTTTTATCCTAGAGATATAATCTATTCCAACTCAAAACATGTTAAGGTAAAGATCTACGTCAAAAATATAGCTAACTAAACAGTGATAGATTTTGCTGCCAATAGATTTTTAAAACTATAATTATTTCTTGGAGATTGATATATATTTTTTAATGATTTAAATTCTATAATCAGCTTCAATAAAATGTTTTGTTTCATCTCTTATTTAACTGTATTTGTGTACGTCTTTTTTCTTGTATGCTTTGTATCATATATTTTGTTCTCGCTAATTGGATGTTTGTAGAAAAACAACAATTAAATAAAAAACAAAAAAATGATATTAAATGGAAAAAATGTATAACTTTATTAACACAGCATATAAAATACTTCAAAACCTTCAATTATTAAGTGTTTAGTAATTAAATTTTTGAAAATAAAATCCTTTGACGTTTTAATGTTAAAATGTTCGATTTTAGGGCAAAAGTCCATGAACATGTTGATATGCATTGATCAAATCTATTTCATCCATCCCGCTTAAGAGAAAGTAGTATACACTTAGGTTGAGACCCAGAAAAACCAATGCGAAATTCAACAATCAATATAGGAGTCATTTTCCTCATAATAAATATTTTGAACCTTTTTTATGATTCACGAACAAATTTTCTGCATGAAATGTTTTGGGAGCGCTACTATATTATTTTAAACTAAATTTTTTGTATAGCTACTCTGAGGATATAGAATTTTTCTGGAAGTTGTTTTCTCCAAACAAAATTATTTAACCCCTCTTAACAAAACACATAAGGAACAAACCAATAAATAAACTTTACAAAGATTTATTCCGGAAACTATTTCACTCTGAAGTTCGAAAAATTGCAACCGTTACGAGAAAAAAAAACTGGAAAAGGAATTTTAAAAAGCTGCGGTGGCGTGATCGCTATCGTTTGCAAGATAACACCGGCAGCGAACATTTTATTGATTCCGCGGATTATTCCACCGCAGACATGAATCAGAAGCCCGCTGGTCACATGACGCCGCGCACGAAAAAGAACAGAATGGATCGCCCTCCAATTGTTCTGACTTTCGAGAGCGCACTGACTCATTCGAATGAAGTAATATAAATTCCAGGGCACACGTAGTGCCAGGTTCGCTCACCTTAACCTTCCGGATATTTCGTATTCGAAAGCAGGCGATTTTTTTTTTCTAGAACCACGATTCGCCAATCTCGAAAGATTTTTTCGAGAATTCCTTTGCAAACTCGATCTCGTAACGAGACAAAATACAAACAAAATCTGTTCTTGCAAAGTGAATTATTTTCCAAAATAAAAAACAAGATTGTTCTAACCGAAGGAAACACTGACAAGAAAGAATTAACCTTGCGTATGAGCAATATTTAATCCGAGATAAGATTGAAGATCTGAATAATAAACGTTTGCATTGAGAGAAAATTATTCGGTTAGACAGGAGGAGGTATATTTTTTGATTTAATTCCTCATGAAATAAAAAAGGGATATAACAAACGCAAATCTAGAGTAAAAATGAAAAACCCAAGAAAATTTATTCTCTTACCTCAATTATCTTAGAATATATCGAATTAGGATTCGGCGTTTTAATAACCCTGCAATCAATATTGATTTTCGAGTGTTGAAAAAAAGGTATTCTTGGCAGAACAACCTTTCTTAGATCTCCAATCAAATAAGAATAAACTTGAGCAACACAATCTTTCTTTTTTGAAATTATATATAAAATTCTAACTTCTATATTGACGATATAAGCTTGAACAAAGACTAACTATAATATTTCCTTTGATGGAATGTCTTAATTGATGGAAGCTATCCTGCATTCTCGTCTGGCAATTTATGTATAAAATAACAGGCTAGTTGGTTGTTTTGGGGTTTAAACTGAAGCCACATACAACGGGCTATTGGCGACTATCGGGATCAATCCAGAAGGAAAAGATCCGAGGACAACACTTCGTAATCTTGAACCACGGTAAGATGATGAGGACAACACCTGAGAGCTGGCATCCCATCTCCAAACTTCCACACCACGATAATGTAGACATTTGAGGCCACGGCAGATTTAATGTGCACCAGCCCCCACGTACACGACGGTCTTTGGTGGAACTGAGTTTCGAAAAAATTACAGAAGGGTAACCTATTGTAGATACTTAGCAGGCTAAGTATTTGAAAAAATATAATTTCCAAACTTCCCATACAATATAATAAATACACATTCACTTACAATATAATAAATACCCATGAATTAAACTCTTAACTGTGTCTGTCACACTTGGCCATGACTGCCCGGTAATATTTCCGTTTTCTGGGGATGTTACGTACATGAGTGTTTTCGGAACAATTTATTTTGCTTACACAAATCATTACCAATATCAACAGAAGGTTTGTAACACTTGTATTACAAATCTTCGTTCGATCAATTATTTAATAATTCGCCATGAACTATTCACGTTAAATCTGTCGTGGCCTCAGATGTCCTCACATTGACGTGATGTGGAAGTTTGGAGAGTGGGGTGCCACAACTCAGCTGTTTACCTCATCATCTGACCATGGTTCAAATTGACGAGTTCTCGGATCTTTCCCTAAGGGATTATTCCCGGCCCGTCGCCAATAGCCCGTTGTGTTGCTCCCGTACGATGTAAATTCAACTTCAATATTCAATAAGTCGTCAATTATTCGTGTTTTTTAGGGAGGATTCCGACCATAAAAATATCGAGGGGTTCTAAATGCTAGGGCCATAGGATTTGGCTCCTGTGTTCTGATAGAGCAGTCATATAACCAAATGCATGAGGTCGATCTGCCTGAATAGTTATTTTTTATCCTATAACCGCCCTTATGTTATTGTTATTTTTATTTTACAACCACCCGCTTTGTTTAGAGGTCAACGTTTGTCTACCACCCTGTAGATCTTGGGTTCGAATCCCATATTGTAAGCACATGGTCTTGGTGATTGTACCTATTAGGTGACTAGCTATACCGAGTTATGAAGAAATTTAAAAATCTAATGAGAGGGATTTTCAGTGTAAACAGATAAACCGAACGGGAAACGGAGATTTTACTTCCACTACCCAAATGCTCTCACATAATACATATCCGGGGTGCCTTAAAGTTTAATTTGTCGCCATTTTGGTTGGTTTTGGGGTTTTATAACGCAAGGGCCATATTTGGCCATGCTGCGACAGACACAATGCAATATCGAGTAATTGACACACGACATACAATATCAAGTAACTGACACACAGTGAAAGCTGACACAGAAGAGAGAAATACACCCAGGGAGGAATGCACCTGACAGTAATCGAACCTGCGCCGCCTACAACTCGAAGTGTCATTTGGAGAGAGAGTTTAATTTGGTTATCATCTCGACAAGGAAGTCATTCTTGGGAATCTCTTGGAAACCTGATGAAATGGTATTCGGAAAACAAGCCAAGTGACATCACATCCGATATACAACAGGAAGGACTTTCAGCCGGAAAAACAATACCATCGCTTACATTTAGCTTGACGGAAAACGCCTCTTATTAAACAAACCTATGCTAATCGGTTGTTTGCTTTAGGGTTTTATGGCGCAAGGTTCATATACGCCCAAGCAAGCAACGCCAAACACCAGACAACGTCAAGTAAAAAATGTGGTGCAATGGGAAAAAAGAACGATTGGGAAACATAGTGGGATGTGAAAGCAGAAAAATATCGCTTGGGTATCCCGTAAGCGCGATCCCAGTGTTAGTATTTACATAGTAACCCACGTGAAAAGAAAAGATCACTGGAATACCTCGGGTCCGTGATTCGTATACATCTAAAGGATATGTCTATGCTAATCGGATATAAATTTAATTAACTCATATCTAGTTAGAGAAGTAGAAACGTACCATTTATAGGTCCCTATAAGGTTCTAGTCCCTCAAATCTTGCGTTTTTTATTATTAGCTGTAACGACGATTTTACGTATTTGACTGTCAATGTGTTATCTATACAGGGTGAGTCTAAATTGTTTTTACGAAATAAGAGGGGTGATAGTACCCATCCATACGAGCAATAATTACCATGGAACATAGGGTCGCATTCCACTCTGAGAGGCAGAAAAGAGTCAAATTAGAATTTCAATATGAACACTTACAACAGTGTTGGGAAAGCGAATGAACGATACCAAAAGTTGCACAATCTGATTTATTGATCAGAGAAAAACTCACAGCAAGTGCTCAAAGTGGCGGCCACGCGTGTCGTTGCACAGTTCACACCGGCGAAGGAATGACTGGCGCACCCTCTCGAAGATTCCTGGTGTTGTGTTAATTTTGTCTGCGGCAACACCGATTCTCGCTACGAGATTTTCAGCCGAGTCCACAGGCGTCAGGTACATTAAAGATTTCATGTGCCCCAGAAGAAAAAGTCCAGTGGGTTGAGGTCCGGTGAGCGAGGAGGCCAAGCCACAGGTCCGCCACGTCCGATCCATCGTGCGGGATATGTGGCATTCAAGAAGTGCCGGACCGTGCTGGAAAAGTGTGCGTAGGCAGGTACAAAACGACGTCAGAGGCGATGACTTGTTCATGCTCGACGCGTTTCGACTTTACTCTTTTCTGCCTCTCAGAATGGAATGCGACATTATGTTCCATGGTAATTATTGCTCGTCTGGATGGGTACTATCACCCCTCTTATTTTGTAAAAACAATTTAGACTCACCCTGTATAAAGCAGAGTTGGCTTCTCTATACAACTATACACTGTATGACCAATCCACATCAAATTTGGAAGACATTCTTTAGAACCCCGCTGGAAGCGTAGGCTACATATTAACCCCTGTTCGATTTGCCCTGGGTCTGCAGCAGAGGGGGCTAAAATAATTTAGAATCCCCATAGGAATAACATTGAGACTCATTACAATCACTGACCAATCTACACACACCATATTTGGTACACTTATACTTTTGAACCCTGCGGGAAACATAGGCTAGATATTAGCCCCCGTTCGATTTGTCCTGGGTGGGCAGAGGGGGTTAACAATAATTTAAAATCCCCATAGAAATAACATTGAGTAACATTACGATCAATTACAACCAATTCAACCCCAACAACACCGGGAAATTCTGCTAGTTGTTTCATATTTCACCTAGATGGCACCAACTCATGCAAAAAGGTTTGCCAACCCTGATGTAGTACATTGCCGCACGGTTATGTCACCCTGGCGGCTAATTCGGGAGATCGGTTACAGTTAACCTTCAAGAAACATCCTCCCCCAGTCGCTGGTTCACCGTCTGCGCCGTGCCTTGGGAGACGACGGTGTCATCCGGAATGCAGGGAGCTGTCCACCCTGCAGCGCTCGACTCTATTTTGGGACTCTAGAGTTTCATTCCCCGAGTGCTCAGGTGCTCTTTTTTAGGCAGCGTTTCAGGGGTGTCCCGAACACACTTCCAACTTCGCTCGACACTTCCGGTTCCTCTGCAGTTGACAGAGTGACATGACGAGAGTTGGCTGGCTTGTGGGCTCTGCGATGGTATTCGAAATAGAAGGAGGGTGAAGACAGCGTTGGGGGCTCTACTCGTATAGAGCACATCTGAGAAAACATCTGTATATGGATATGAATATTGGAGTAATAATTGAGGGCATCAGAAATGGTTGGCTTGGGGTTTTATGGCGCAAGGGCAATATTTGGATAAGCTGTACCAAACGCAAGACAATCTCAAGCATCGGAAAAGGTGGTGATACTCGCCAAACTGTTTACAACGGATAGGTAGTTGAATTAACGTTGCACTGGAGCAGCACAACGGGCTATTGGCGACTGTACATCTATCCCGATGGGAAAGATCCAAGAACAACACTATCGTAATTTATGAACCACGGTCAGATGACGAGGTCAACACCTGAGCTGGCACCTTATTCTCCGAACTTCCACACCACGCCAATACGAGGATATTTGAGGCCACGATAGATTTAATGTGCACCAGCCTCCACATATACGACGGTCCTTGGTTGGATCGAGTCTCGAACTCGTAACCCACCGGTCGCTAATCCACTACTCTTCAAACCTTCTACCGCAGCCCCACGAGAAAGCTTGGGGCAAGACAGAAAAATATCTCTGTGCGTGGTTTCTTGTCTATTTGCCTAGACCGGCGATTTTCAAGCGGTGTACCGCAAGATTGGCACTGGAATGCCTTACGAATAGAAAAGCGGTTTAAATTGCCATAAGCTTTATTTCATTTCATTTCAACGATTAAGTTTTGAACTTTTGCCACAAGTGTGTTCACAAATAATTTCAAGATAATTTTGAGCATTATTATTTTATTTCAAAGCATAAGTTATTTCAAAAAGGTCTTTAAAAAGCCAATTTTGAGCGTGCCATGAGATAAAAAAAAAGGTTGAAAATCGCTGGCTTAGACGGTAAAGTACTCAAGGGGAGTTTTCATAAAGCTGTAGCCTCTGTAGGAAATATATTTTATGAACAGAATACATGCAAATTTAATCAGTGTAAATCGAAGTTTGGTCAATCCCACAAGTAAAACAGACTGCGAGAGAAGACTAGACCACCCCGAAAAAGTTTTGAATACATGCCTTGAATTGTAATACTTTTAATAGGTTGATTGCTTTGGGGTTTTATGGCGCAAGGGCCATATTTGGCCAAGCTGCGCCAAACACAAGACAGACAATATCATGTTATTGTGAAAAGAAAGGATGGAGAGGAGAAAGATTGCTTGGGCACCGTGGAATCGCGATCCCCATGTTTGCCAGAGGTAGTAAACCCCACAGGAAAAGAATAGATCACTAGAGTACCTCGGGCCAGTGAAGCCCATACACACGTGTCCCCGAGGGGTGCTTTTAATAGGACATTCAACGGGTTATACGAAATGGGCTTATGTATCTAAGAGTCTTTAACCCACAATAAACCATTCAGACGAGCGTAGTTGCGAATGAAAAAAGACGTTGAGTTCACTCCCATCCACGAAACACGTATCCATGAACAATTTTTCCCGGTGTACCACCCAAAATTAGAATTCGAACCTCAATTTGCGTAAAGTTAATAGTCTATTAATACTCGTTCTGGAGAGAGAACGAGGGAAAAATCAAAATACTCCTTCCACCATATCCCGCGACACATGAACGTTCCAAAATAGTAACTAATCCATATGCGCGGGGCATTACGACGGTCGGTGTTTACTCCCATACCATTGTGCAAGCCAGCAGCGCAATGTCAGTTGGTTCCCATTAAAAAGAACTCTTTCATTCATTCTCAAGAGTCCTCTGGTAGTAGGATTCCAAGTTAAAAGGCATTCTCGGGTCCGTTAAAAATAGCACCGGTGAACGCTCGGTGATTCTGAGAACGATGTGTCTCTTGAAAGGCAGACAAAGGTTCGGGTTATGAAATCTCATTGTGGTGGCTACTTCTGGGATGGAGTTTGGAAAATCGAAAGAGCACTTGATGCGGAGATGTTCGGAGCAATTTGGGGCGAGTAAAGAGCTCCTGTGTGAACTGTATATCGATTTTTGAATTCTTTGTTTAAGCTTTTCTTTAACTGTGTAATAAAGAAAGTGCTGTTGGATTGGCGCAAGGGCCTTATTTGGATAAGATGCACAAAACACAAAGCAATGTCAAGTAAAAAATGTCGTGAAAGGGAAATAAAAGATCACCAGAGTACCTCGGATCCGTGAAGTTCGTACACACCTTAAGGAAGTGTGCCTTAAAGGGCAAAGTGTTGCATACCTAACATTACTTAATGTTGTGATATTCAACTATTAGAAGTATTTGATTCTTGAAAAATGTTGTCGGTTGAGTTTCATGGCGCAAGGACCATATTTGGCCAAGCTGTACCTAACACAAGACTGACAACGTCAAGGAATGAAAATACACAAAAGTAAAGTTTTGCTGGCACTGAAGAGGGAAAAAGATGCATTTTTGTATGTGCAATCCGTTTTCTGGCTTTAAATAGATAAATATATTTTGAAATCATAAAACTTTATAAAAAGTGCAAAGCAGAAAAACAGAAAATGGAATACATTTGTACAAGCTAAAATATTGAGTACTTATAATACATAATTGTATTTCGGGAGCATAATTGTATTTCGTTATTTAACCTGATACTTGGGTCATTATCTAACCAAGAATAGGATGCTCTTTATCTAACGAAGAACTGGGGGCCCATTACCTAATTTGGAACTGGGGCCCCTTTACCTGACCTAGAACTGGGGCCCCTTTACCTGACCTGGAACTGACTTGGAACTTAGGGCTTTTATCTGACCTAGAACTGGAGTCCTTTTATCTGACCTAGAACTGGAGTCCTTTTACCTGACCTGGAACTGGGGGCTTTTATTTAACCTGGAACTGTGGCCTAATATCTAACCTAATACTAGGGCCCCTTTATCTAACCTGGAACTGGGGCTCTTTATCTAATCTCAATAACAGTCCCTATTGCGAATGAGATTGTGTCTGGGTGGCCTGTTACGGCGGACAGGGCGGATTGATTTCATTCTACTCATGTTTTGTTTGCTTTATTTAAATTGTATCTTTTTTGCCATCGTATCTTTAATATCTATCACATCTGTATCTTTTGTACTTAACCCTCCAAATAGTTTCGATGAGATACCTCGTCCATCAAGATCTGGCCAATTTTGCTCATGTCGAGATATTTCGTCAAGATATTGCCGATTTTTTTATAATGACGAGAAGATCTGGTCAGTTTTCTCTTAATGCCGAGATATCTCGTCCACCTCGATCTGATCAGTTTTGCTAATGACGAGCTATCTCGTTGAGACAACTACCAGGAGGGCTGTACCGTGTTTCTGTTGCTGCAAGATGCATGCACTTTGCATTGATATTTTGTATTTATTTTTGTTTTCATTTTTTAATAAATGCATCCTGGTCATCCTTTAATAGGTCTTGTTATCAGGCCGAAGGGCCTACCCCCCTTTCTGCTCTGAGGGTCCCGACATCAAAGTTGGTACCAGGAATACAAATGTGGAGATTTGCTTCCGACAGAATCGAGCAATTTCGCTTTCTTTGCTGTCATTAATCCAACGTTGTATTATTTAGGAAATGGCGAATTCTTAATTTCTGACATTACTCCGGTTCCCCAATCTTTTTTCCCATTTCACGATACTTCTTACTTGACGTTGTCTTGTATTTGGCGCAGTCTGGGCCAAATATGGCTTTTGCGTCATAACCAACTAATCTTAAATTCTGAAATTAGTGACGTTTGATGCATTTTTTATCATTTCGTAATCACTGAATTATCTGGAAACGCTAAATTTACGCGAATTCACTGAATTTATGAGGACTCGTTTTGTCTGTAAGCGATTTCCCGATGCGTGGAACTGTTGGCAGAAAAAAAGGGAACAAGAACTGTCACTTTCGTCAAGCAAAAGGACTGGACGCAATAATTCCTGCCAAATCGGCACTAAATAATGAAATCAGGGAGACGAAGTGGAAGCAAAAAAGAATCCACTCCGTCGGCCGGGGTGATTCAGAATCAAAGTTTCCCTCAACTCACTCGATCGGCCAAACCAGTCTGGAGTTTTTAATTGACCATCTCCGACTTTTTTGAAATATTTTTCTTTCTTCGTTTCAATACCTAATATGAAAGCGACACGCTGATTGGATTCGGGGGCAAGATGACATCGTGACCTGGATACGGCTTCCTTCGTTTTCCCTTTCGAAAACTTAGCAGACAGCTTTTCTGCTTTTTTTTTTATCTTGCTTTTCGGTTGTTGCATGGCCACAGCTGGTAGCAGCCATGATCATAAAAGGCGAAGGATCGGGGTTTCGACGCTTAGCCCACAAGTGCCTGACTGCTTGGCTGGCTGAGGGATTGTGAAGTCTGGTTTTTGTTTTCTGTAAAGCCTCGCGTGATGGTCCTGTGAAATGGTTAAAAAATGCTGATCAGTCATGTTGATAATATTCGGTTGCCGGCGTGACAACGCTTAGAATTGTGAATTTTATTGAGTGAAAGAGTTGGGCAATGTTGATAAAAGAAAAAATTTTAAAAGTAACCCAAAATTAAATTTTTCTGTTTGAAATAAGAAAAATATTTCTAAAATAGCTATTGTTCCTCAAATTGGGGGCCGTCGTGGCTTTGTTCACTGCGTGAGTTGTAAGCGGCGCATGTTCGATTCCTTCCTGGGTGTATTTTTCTCTTCTGTCAGTAAAAGTTTGTGTATTTTCCCATTTCTTGACGATGTTTGTCTGAAAAATACGACCCTTGCGCCATAAAACAATGCAACCAACCATCTTAACCCTCCTGCTGGTTGTCTCGACGAGGTATCTCGTCATTAGAAAAATATCGATCAGATCTTGATGGACGAGATATCTCGTCATTAGAAGAAAAATGACCAGGACTTGGTCTCTTCATAAAAAAATCGGCAATGTCTTATGACGAAATATCTCATCACTAACACAATTGGTCCTCGATTGGCGAAATATCCCATCACTAACACAATTGGTCCTCGATGGGCGAAATATCCCATCACTAACACAATTGGTCCTCGATGGGCGAAATATCCCATCACTAACACAATTGGTCCTCGATGGGCGAAATATCCCATCACTAACACAATTGGTCCTCGATGGGCGAAATATCCCATCACTAACACAATTGGTCCTCGATGGGCGAAATATCCCATCACTAACACAATTGGTCCTCGATGGGCGAAATATCTCATCACTAACACAATTGGTCCTCGATGGGCGAAATATCCCATCACTAACACAATTGGTCCTCGATGGGCGAAATATCCCATCACTAACACAATTGGTCCTCGATGGGCGAAATATCCCATCACTAACACAATTGGTCCTCGATGGGCGAAATATCCCATCACTAACACAATTGGTCCTCGATGGGCGAAATATCTCATCACTAACACAATTGGTCCTCGATTGGCGAAATATCCCATCACTAACACAATTGGTCCTCGATGGGCGAAATATCCCATCACTAACACAATTGGTCCTCGATGGGCGAAATATCCCATCACTAACACAATTGGTCCTCGATGGGCGAAATATCCCATCACTAACACAATTGGTCCTCGATGGGCGAAATATCCCATCACTAACACAATTGGTCCTCGATGGGCGAAATATCTCATCACTAACACAATTGGTCCTCGATGGGCGAAATATCCCATCACTAACACAATTGGTCCTCGATTGGCGAAATATCTCATCACTAACACAATTGGTCCTCGATGGGCGAAATATCCCATCACTAACACAATTGGTCCTCGATGGGCGAAATATCTCATCACTAACACAATTGGTCCTCGATTGGCGAAATATCCCATCACTAACACAATTGGTCCTCGATGGGCGAAATATCCCATCACTAACACAATTGGTCCTCGATGGGCGAAATATCCCATCACTAACACAATTGGTCCTCGATGGGCGAAATATCCCATCACTAACACAATTGGTCCTCGATGGGCGAAATATCCCATCACTAACACAATTGGTCCTCGATGGGCGAAATATCCCATCACTAACACAATTGGTCCTCGATGGGCGAAATATCTCATCACTAACACAATTGGTCCTCGATGGGCGAAATATCCCATCACTAACACAATTGGTCCTCGATGGGCGAAATATCCCATCACTAACACAATTGGTCCTCGATGGGCGAAATATCCCATCACTAACACAATTGGTCCTCGATGGGCGAAATATCCCATCACTAACACAATTGGTCCTCGATGGGCGAAATATCTCATCACTAACACAATTGGTCCTCGATGGGCGAAATATCCCATCACTAACACAATTGGTCCTCGATGGGCGAAATATCCCATCACTAACACAATTGGTCCTCGATGGGCGAAATATCCCATCACTAACACAATTGGTCCTCGATGGGCGAAATATCCCATCACTAACACAATTGGTCCTCGATGGGCGAAATATCCCATCACTAACACAATTGGTCCTCGATGGGCGAAATATCCCATCACTAACACAATTGGTCCTCGATGGGCGAAATATCCCATCACTAACACAATTGGTCCTCGATGGGCGAAATATCTCATCACTAACACAATTGGTCCTCGATGGGCGAAATATCCCATCACTAACACAATTGGTCCTCGATGGGCGAAATATCCCATCACTAACACAATTGGTCCTCGATGGGCGAAATATCCCATCACTAACACAATTGGTCCTCGATGGGCGAAATATCCCATCACTAACACAATTGGTCCTCGATGGGCGAAATATCCCATCACTAACACAATTGGTCCTCGATGGGCGAAATATCCCATCACTAACACAATTGGTCCTCGATGGGCGAAATATCCCATCACTAACACAATTGGTCCTCGATGGGCGAAATATCCCATCACTAACACAATTGGTCCTCG
This sequence comes from Meta bourneti, assembly GCA_933210815.1. NCBI lineage: Eukaryota > Metazoa > Arthropoda > Arachnida > Araneae > Tetragnathidae > Meta > Meta bourneti. The sequence goes on from OW119922.1 coordinate 94,353,518, forward strand.
ATGGGCGAAATATCTCATCACTAACACAATTGGTCCTCGATGGGCGAAATATCCCATCACTAACACAATTGGTCCTCGATGGGCGAAATATCCCATCACTAACACAATTGGTCCTCGATGGGCGAAATATCCCATCACTAACACAATTGGTCCTCGATGGGCGAAATATCCCATCACTAACACAATTGGTCCTCGATGGGCGAAATATCTCATCACTAACACAATTGGTCCTCGATGGGCGAAATATCCCATCACTAACACAATTGGTCCTCGATGGGCGAAATATCCCATCACTAACACAATTGGTCCTCGATGGGCGAAATATCCCATCACTAACACAATTGGTCCTCGATGGGCGAAATATCCCATCACTAACACAATTGGTCCTCGATGGGCGAAATATCCCATCACTAACACAATTGGTCCTCGATGGGCGAAATATCCCATCACTAACACAATTGGTCCTCGATGGGCGAAATATCCCATCACTAACACAATTGGTCCTCGATGGGCGAAATATCTCATCACTAACACAATTGGTCCTCGATGGGCGAAATATCCCATCACTAACACAATTGGTCCTCGATGGGCGAAATATCCCATCACTAACACAATTGGTCCTCGATGGGCGAAATATCCCATCACTAACACAATTGGTCCTCGATGGGCGAAATATCCCATCACTAACACAATTGGTCCTCGATGGGCGAAATATCCCATCACTAACACAATTGGTCCTCGATGGGCGAAATATCTCATCACTAACACAATTGGTCCTCGATGGGCGAAATATCCCATCACTAACACAATTGGTCCTCGATGGCCGAAATACCTCGTCGAAACCATTTGGAAGGTTAAATAGGGGCAAACTGGACATCTTGCTAATGCCCAATTTTCCGGGAATACACACTGAAGAATTGAAGGTATTTTTGTAGAATTTAAAGTATCATCGCCATACATTAGAGAATAGGAACGGTGTATTACTACGTTATTTTTAAGAGTATTTCAAATTTGATCATTTCCCACTTTGTTTGAATTCATGCTCCCGTTGTTTTATAAGAAATTCAGTTTTTCTCAGTTGGGTAACAGTGGCAAGGCTAGTGCAGGGGTCCTGAAAATTCTAGAGTAGATTTCTTTACTCAGTCCGCCCCTGCTCTCAAATAACCAATTCCCATTTTAAGAGGTCGTGTATGCACGTTGGTGCGCGTTAAATCTGTCGTGGCATCAAATGTTCTCACGTTGGCGTGGTGTGGGTTTGGAGAGTGGGGGTGCCAGCTCAGGTGTTAACCTCGTCATCTGACCGTGGTTCGAAATTAAGAGGTATTGTCCTCGAATATTTATCTTTTGGATTGATCCCAGACCATCGCCAATAGCACGTGGCGTTGTTCTCGGATCTTTCCCTTCTGGTTGGATTCTGGACCGTGGTCAATAGTTGTGTTGCTCCAGTGAGGCGTTAATTCAACTACCTACAAATATTAAATTTTTAATCGGGAATGCCAATAGTCCGCTGTGTTGTTACAGTGCGACGTTAATTCACCCCTTCCTTTTTAAGGGACACGGTAGCCGGTTGGAAGAATAACGGATTAGCAACCGGAGGGTTGCGAGTTCGAATCCAACCAAAGACAGTCATGTATAAAGGGGGCTGGTGCACTTTAAATCTGCCGTGGCCTCAAATGTCTCCTCGTTGGCGTGGTGTGGAAGTTTGAAGAGTTGGGTGCCACCTCAGGTATTAGCTATCTGATCGTGGTTCAAAATTACGTGGCGCTGTTCCCTTCTGGTTGGATTCCGGACCGTTGTCAATAGCCCGTTGTGTTGCTCTAGTGCGCCGTTAATAAAAACTAATTAACCCTCTTTTTTATATGTATTCGGGATTGATAAGCCGTGCAACGCTTATTCAACTACCCACTTACACTTAAATTTACCATTCTAGCTTGCAGCCTGCTCAGAGAAGCGGTTCGGATCACGGTGATAAAATTTTTACGTGTGGTAAGCATCGATAGTTTGGGGCTAGATACCGCTTCCAAACACCTGCTCGACGTAAAATCGAGAGAAGACAGTTATGTTCTTTGTGACTCGGAAGCACAAAACAAATGTGCAGCATTAAGTAGAAAAAGTTGTTATGCGGAACGTGGCAAAACCAGGCCACTTACATAGAAAACGGAAGAGTGAAAAAGCGGTGCTTCGGCATCGAAAACCAAAAGAAAATGCAATAATTCCCATTCTTTGGCCAAAAAAAAAATCCGAAACAGTCGCAAATCACGAGGAGAAAAACGATAACCCGAAAACAAGTTACACGAGAGAGAGCCTGTGGAGGCACAGAGCGAAACAATTCAATTAGCATCTCGCCATGAAGTGAAGTCACTGAATCGATGCACATTGGGGTTGGTTTACGACCTGTTTGCCGACTCCTGAAAAAAGAGCGTGGCAAATTGAAATTCTACGATGTAGTATGAAAGCGAGAGCTCACGCCACCATGGAGACAGCAGGGATGGAGGCTAATCTCTCCGAGGTGGGGAGGTGGAACAAACAAAATTCCAGAACCGGAGAATGGAGAACGAAATCGGAAATGCATCAGGCTTGCTTGTGGTCATCAAATCTCGGAAATCTCCAGATATCTGCTAACTCATGCACATTTTTTGGTGAGGAAATGCGGATATCAACTTGAGCGCGACCATGACAAAAGAATGAACCCTGACCGATGTCTGTGTTGTAACTCAAAGACTGAGGCCTGATTCACACCAATTATCTTAAGTACACCAATAGGTGGAATTCCTTTCAGACTATCGGAGGAAAAATTTGTAAAAGTAAATGTTTTCCGTTAGTAAGAGTTATTTATCCAGTGAAGATTAAATTCTTTAGAATTTGGGCCGCGGTAGCCTGGTTGGGATAGCGAATTAAAAATCGGAGGGTTGCTAGTTCGAAAGTCGATCTAACCAAAGACCGTCGTGTACGCACGGGGCTGGTGAACGTTAAATCCGCCGTGGCTTCAAATGTCCTCACGTTGGCGAAGTGTGGAAATTTGGAGAGTGGGTTGCCATCTCAGGCGTCGATCTCGTCATCTGACCGGGATTCAAAGTGATGAGCTGTTGTCTGCGGATCTTTTCCTTTGGGATTGGTCCCGGACAGTCACCAATAACCGTTGTGTGGCTTTAGAGCGACGTTAATATAATTCAACTACCGACGTACTTAGCTTTAGAATTTATCTTGGACAAAAATTAAGTGAAGAATGCAAAAATGATCCCAAATTTTGCACGACTGATAAAAAGAGTACGTAACTTGTTAAGTTTTACGGAAACTGGGGTTTCGTAAAACGACGACGACCTCGGGATCAATCCCGGCCCCCTCACACAAGGAAAGTGTTACTGACACAGAAGAGAGAAATGCACCCAAGGAGGAATCGAACCCGACAAGAATATAACCGCCTACAACTCAGAGGTTGCTAGTGCAGTGGGCGAACCCACTGAGTCATGGCGACCGCACGAAACCAGAAGTATCGTGACAGATTAGTGCCGATTCCACTCGTTTTCAATTTTCCAAATTTATTCATTTGGAGATATACATTGACAAAAGTTTGTTGGGCTTTCAGAGGAAAAGTTGGCTAACATCCGGGTATCAAACTAAACAGCGTGGGATGAATGAGTGAAGCACATGCAAACCAAAAGCAGTTACCTTCTGCATAGCTCGCTATTTTCAACAACTGAGTCGCTTCAGACTTCTGACGTTGCACAGATCAGTTGTGCAAGTTCTTTCAGGTAAAAGTTGTATAAAAGAATAGAAGGGGAAAAAAAGCAAATCACTAGTCAAGTTCCTATTACAACGGTATTTTATGATCACGTTGGAAATTTGAAGCAAGGTGTTCGTCTTAAAGGCTTACATTAAATATGTTAAAGTAAAAATGTTAACCTTCAAAACTTCAATTACTGTTGTCATTATTGATTTTAATATTGGGTGAATGGATTTTTATAGCGCAAAGACGACAAAAATAAAATAATAAAAAAGTCGGAAAATGTTATGATTCTTCAGTCCTTAGTTAAAATCAAAATTTCTGTAGATTGGTTGGGTTTCATGACGCAAGGGCCATATTTGGCCAAGCTACACAAAACGTAACAGAAAGTCAAGTAAAGGTAGGTAGTTGAATTAACGTCGCACTAGTGCAACACAATGGGTTATTGGTGATGATCCGAGATCAATCTCGAAGGGAAACATCCGAGGACAACACCGCTTCATTTTGAACGACGGTCAGATGACGAGGTGAACACCTGAGCTGGCACACCACTCTCCAAACTTCCAGACCACGCCGAAGTGAGGACACTCGAGGCCACGGCGGATTTAACGTGCCCCCGTGTACACGAAGGTCTTTGGCTGGATCGAGTTATCGAACTGTCAAGTAAAGGACGTACAAAGTTTTACTCACACAGAATAGAGAAAAACACCCAGGGTAAGTTACAGGAATTGAATCTGCACAGCCTACGATTTTCACGGTGGTTAAAGTTTGATAGTGATGGTATGGGCAGTCTGAGGGGATAGCTGTATCATTTTGCTAGTATATGGACAGAAAAATGAACTTTTAAGTGTGTAATTTAAAAATGGAATGCATTAAAGCACATTCATTTTACATGCACTGGAAAATGCTTTATACAAAAACAAAGTTGTCCTTGAAATTGAGACATTTCCAGCAAAATCACTTTTTAATAAATATTCCTGAAATTCCGCCCCTTTAGACACTGGCACTCGGGGCCGCCGCCCCTGTCATTCTCCTTAGCTACGCCACTGTGCATATAAAAAGAAAATTTGAGAAACATTTTTCATGTTCCTCTGAATCGCCTCCCAAGGAAACTCCTCATTTTCTCCTGCTAAGATTTCCAGAAAAGAGCACTCGCTCCAAAGGGAGCTAAATTTAGAAGTAGTGACAACGACGGAACTCGACTCGCTCCTTCGAATTAGGGGAGCCCTTCTGTGGCCACACTCATATTTTGGATACATCATTTCGTTAGGGACCTGGAATGCCCGTTGTATTTCTACCACTGTGAGCGCGTACAAACGCTCCGTAAATTAAAAATTTACTATGCACGTGCAACCTGCTACTTGTAAACGTTGTAGTGTCCTGTTATATTTATTGAGCATGCGCAAACAATGATGTTAGTGAATGCATTTCTGAGATCGTAACCATGATATGGAATGCGGTGAAAATTTAATTTGGAAGAAAAGGGTAGCAGAGCAAAAAAGAGTTGATCAGTGTTCTTTGAAGTTTTGCATCGTTCTGAGTTAATTAATAAAGGTCTACATTTTTCTAAAAATTGTCCGTCTCCGCAGACCAGGTACGGCAGATATACAAGTTTACCCGGCCCTCAAAATATTTTTTTATCGGGCCCGCAGTTCAGATTCGGCCCTCCGAAAAAGTTTACTCTGCCCGCCGGCCAGATATGGCGCCCCAAATGGGTTTATCCAGCGCGCAAACCAGATACGGATAGGAGATTCCTAGAGTATACTCATTCATATTCAGGGTGGTTCAGAAATATCTGGCCAAATTGCAAAAGGTGGTAGAAGGGCCCAAAATAAACATTTTTGTGAAAGAATGCGTCCGGAATTGCCTCGTTTCGGTGGTAGAGGGCGCTATTTAGGTCAGTCGATAACATCGTTTCTATGGCGTAAGGCGTTATTTCCCGCTCGGATTTTCAACGGCATGCATCGCTATACGATATCGGAGCTTGCCGTTGAAAATCCGAGCAGGAAATGACGCCTTACAATGAGGAGGAATAAAAAGCAGAAGGGTAGGCGTGGATGAATATGAAAGGGAGGAAAGATTACTCGGGTATCTTGGGGTTGTGATGCTCGTACACACCTAAAGAAGATGTACACCTGAGGACTGTCTTGTGTTTGGCGCAGCTTGGCCAACTATGATCTTTATGCCACAAAAAACCCCAAAACCAACGAACTCCACTTATGAACACACCAGATTCATCCCCAACGCATAACTCGACCGATCGCCTCACATTACTCCTGACTTCGTTATCCAAATGCAATTGATTAGCATATCGACATTACCATCTTGGCGAGACAGACCAACAACCAAAATATTAACCCACCAAGTGGTTTCGACGATATATCTCGTCCATCAAGATCTGTCTAATTTTGCTCATGACGATACATACTCTTTGGGACAACCACCAGGAGGGTCAACCACCAACACTTCCAATTGCAGCCAAAATAAAATTCAAATCAAACCGGGACGTCCAAAACGAAAAACCGGAAGCGGTCGGCAAGTCTGTAAAGCGAAGTCTGCCGATCCGGATAACCTGTGAGCGCTATCGAAAGCGGATTATCGCGAGTCGTCTTCCCCAGTGCACCACAGACCCAGAAGGCGAGAGTTCAGTGTCCCGGAGAGGAAAAGGAAATCGCGGCTGAGAGAGGATCCCGGGCATCCTGTGCGATCCCAGAATATCGGATACACATCTCGCTACACATCACTTCTTCCTCGACAACAGCAGGGACGTGACGCTTCGCTTTCCAAGACGGGACACTTAACCGTCGACGGATGCGTTTACCATGCTTCGGGTGAGATCGGGCTTAAAAGGTTGGGCTTGACGGTTTTTGCGACACGAGTGCTAATCAGACGAGACTTGGAGTTGGCCTAATAACGTAAACGCCCGAGTGGTTTGCTAAAAACGAGTCAAAGTACAATATAGATAATTATTTATTAGACAGGTGGTGGTGTGTTGGGGTTTTATGGCGCAAGGGCCATATTTGGCCATGCTGCGCCAGACACAAGACATACAATATCAAGTAGTAGTAGTAGTAGTAGACCCACCTCCTACCTACTCACCGTGAGGTTTAGAGCATTTAATGGTAGGAGGGGGAACCATTTATTATCTTTAAATTTTGCATATTTACATAAAATGATACATTTTTTAATACAAAAAAATCCAACAAATGTTGGTGAATAAATCAGGCAAACATTGCCTGAGAGTAATTGTATAATAAATTAGTTTATATAGAACTATTTATTAATAAATGTAACAATATAGATGAAATGTAATTTAAACATTCAAAGTATGTTAAAGTGTACAAAGTTAAATATTTTAACTATATTAAAAAGTTAAAGTGAGATAGAAAGAGTTCAATTATTTACATATGAATTCAAGGTGGAGGAAGCCTTCCAACTATCTCCTTTGCAGCCAACACACAAGCCTTAATTTTATATCTAGATAAATAATTTTTAATGATAGCGTTTAGCCAGATGGGTTTATTACTTGATTTTGGTTTAGTTATATGGTTTGGTTTTGTGTGTTGACATTCAAAGAGATAGTGGTCAGCATCTCCCACCCTTCCACATTCACAAAGGTCAGAAGTTTTAATTTTGAATCTATGTAAGTAAGCTGGGAAAGGACCATGACCTATCAGGTACCAGACGAGGTATCTGTCCTCGACGAGAGTTGCAGTATTGATCTCCGGCATGAACTCCTTCAGCCGGAGACCTTTAACTGAGTTGGAATGATGCACCTGCCACTCCTCCAAAATATAGGTTTTCAATTTTCTTTTCAAAAAGGAGAGTGGAGCAGGTACATCCAACGTCTCGCCATCATAGGACGCAAGTTTGGCATGCTGGTCTGCCAACTCATTCCCGGCTATTCCCACGTGTGCCCGAACCCAGTCCAGGCCAAAAATGTTAGTGTATGGAGCTATTTTCTTTTTAATATTATTAATATATATATATAGGTGGATTTACTATTGGGAGATTTGAGTGCCTGGACAGAGCTTAGACTGTCACTAAAAATATTAATTCTTTTATTAGTTGTAATAGCAAACAGAATAGCTTGAAAAATAGCAGATAACTCTGCCTGAAAGACAGAGTTATTATTTTTAAGTTTGAATTTAAGAATTTTAAAAGGGGAGTTTTTGTGGAGGATGCACACCGAGGCTCCAATATACAATATCAAGTAATTGACATACACACAATGAAAGTTTCACTATCACAAGAAAGAAATACACCCATGGCGGAATACACCAGACAGGAATCAAACCTGCGCCGGCTACAACTCGAAGGTTGCTTGCGCAGTGGGCAAACCCATTGAGCCACAACGGCTCCATTTATTAGAGAGGAATTTAAGTAATTTGCGTTTGAATTTTAAATTATGGTTGGTTGATTGATTTGGGTTTTTTGGCGCAAGGTCCAATAGCGGACAAGCTGCGCCTTTAAATTATGGTTGAATGGGTTGGGCTTTATGACAATTCGAAATTGCCATAGGAATAATATTGAGTAATATTACGATGAATTATAAACAATTTAACCCGAGTAACGCCAGGTAATTCAGCTAGTGCTATATAGAAAAGTCATTGTTTGATAACTAGAAACTTTTTGCGTCATATTTGTAATGAGATTTTGAGATATTGGATTAAAAAGTTCAAGATTTTCATACCCAAATTCAGTTTGAAAATTTACTTGCAATAATTGCTGTACCCTCCTGGTGGATTGTCTCGACGAGATATCTTGTCACGATATATTTACGAGATATCTCGTCATTAGAAAAAAAACGAGATCAGATCTTAATGACGAGTAATCTCGTCATTAGCAAGGTTGGTCGAGGCTTGATGGACGAGATATCTCGTTGAAACCACTTGGAGGTTTAAGACCCAACTTCTTTTCTTGTAATTTTAATTTAAAACTATTCCTTACTATACAGAATGTGCATCTTTTTCACCCAGATGCTGAGAAAAAACGCGGGTAGCCCTGATTCAATTTCAGTTCACATGTCCCCAAGAACGGATTAAAGGGGGGCGGAGGCGGCGACCGCCCCATTCGAGAGCAAAATAAAATATATTTATCAAGATATGATCAGAGAAGATTTCATAGGCTTTATCAATCCTCGTGATCCTGAAAAAAATCTGTGGAAACAAAATCTCAAAGTTGACCCCAAACATAATGAAAATGAAGATTTCTCTTCAGCTTCTGAAAGTGACAGTGGTGAACACGATTCTTTTGAAGATGATAAAGATGCCAATATGTATGACATAGATAAACCAAATGAAGACAATAAAGATCCTCGAATGACTGGAGAAAAATTAGGTAAAACTGTGTTTAACACTATGAGAAGCCTTAATCTCGATCTTGGTAAATGCATCGGTGCTACAACAGATGGATGCTCTGTGAAGACTTCAGAGATTGTGGGAGCAGTCACTACAATAAAAAAGGGGAATAATGCCGAACGAGCCCCTTATTTGAATCATTGTTTCAATTTGTCTATTTCTAAGTGTTCTTCAATCAGTGCGAAACTCAATTGGAATCATTAAAGAGGTTGTATCTTTCTTTAAAGCTTCACCGAAAACAAATGCTGTACTCATTAAGCATGTAGGCAGTCAGCTTGTTTCCATGTGTGAAACAAGATGGGTAGAAGGGCATCTGTCTAGCGTCTTTTCTAAAAACATTGAAAAAATCGTGACGTGCCTTGAGCAAATTTCACAATGGTTACATTTTTCACTCCAGCGTAACAGCTAGGACCCTTTTATGTGCAATCACTAATGGATAATTCATCTTAATTCTCGTGTGCCTTGATGTACTTAGCCAAACATTGCCTCTCAGTAGGTTTTTCAAAGAGACTATTTACGTTTACAAAGCAACCGAGGTCTTGACCGATACTGTCTTAAAAAAAGCGAGAAAAAGCTGATGCAGAACTCAGTCAACTGTATGATCAAGCCAAAAATGTGGCAGAAACTGTAGAAAGCACTATTCAAACACCCAGGATCACATCTAGACAAGTTAACAGACCTAACACTGGTCTATCAAGCACAGAAAGTTATTTTAGGGTAAATGTCTTTATCCCTATTCGTGACTCAATAAACAGTGATCTTGAAAATAGGTTCTCAAAAGAAGTTCTCAATATTTACAAGCTCAACTAACTTCTACCAAAAGTCTGCTCATCTTCAATAACGTCTATGGAGTCAGTGATTAGGGATGCAGAAACACTGGCTAAAAAGTACAAGAGTAATTGGAGTTGGAGAGGATGAAAGTGATTGCATTTCTAATCTGAAGGCAGAAATCAAGCTGTGGATGGCAAAGTGGAAAAGGGAAGATGCAAACAAAACCACTTTACCAGGTTATGCAGTTGAGTGTTTGCAATTTTGCAACCCAGAAATTTTCCCCTCAATTAGATCTTTAATGTTGATTATTTCTTCTCTTCCTGTGTCAACTGCAATAGCAGAAAGATCTTTCTCTACATTAAAACTGATCAAAACTTGGTTGTGAATCCGTTGTGGGCAAAACCGCTTAACTGGACTTGGTTTGCTATATGTTCATAGAAACATCCTTATTGACAAAGAAAAAATTATAGATGGGTATATTGAAAAGGGGAAAGAGAAAAAACATGTTTTCTTAAGTAAAGGTAGTTTAAAACCAGTTGTTCTTTTGTGATGTCAAAAAGTTCAAGTAATAGAACTCAACATTCATACACTTAGGTTACTCTTTTAATTTTGTATCAAAACTAAAAATTGCAAACCGCCTGGTAATATACATGAAGCAGACCAAATATGTACTGTACGAGTATAGTGCTAATATGTACAATACAAACTCAATAATTTTTGTACGCAGAATTTTTATTTCAAAACGTTAACTACTCAGAATATAAAAAACACATCACATTCAAAACTAGTTTTATGCACCGTAAGTTTAAGAGTTACCATCACGGCGTAAGATCATTCTTACTGTTTACATTGTACTTTGGAGATAATGACTGATGAGACATTAGTCTAAAATACAATCTTGTAATAATACAATTAATATAGATATCGTTTTTCTTTCATACTTTTGTTTCAAAATGAGTGTCATTGTAAATTGTATTGAAAAAAATAAAAAAATTTGTAAAGAATATTCAAGTTTCTATTTATTACTTTCCTAATGTTATTTTTTAAAATAAAAGTATGTATATTTAGGAATTAAAAGCTAACAAAAACATAACTTTCAACAACCTACAAAATACTATTTCAAAAGCATTTTCATGCTAATTTCAATGTATTATCTCTTAATTTGCTTAGTAGTTCTATGTTGACAAAAGGCTTATAGAATTTGTGGGTTTTGTGTTAACAGTTATGTAAATGAAACCGGTTTTGCAAAGGTTTTAAAAGCTACGCATTTCAAGAAATTTAAAGTGATTATTTGTCTAAAATAAAGTACATTTTTACACAAATTTTATACCAGTTTTAAGTCTCAAAACAGCTTAAAAATGCTAGTTTTTAAGGTATTTTTTCAAATTTTTCAGGTGGAGGAGCCCCAGACTCCCGTTTCTCTGGGGTATCCCATACCCCCAGCCCCCCGGTTTGCTGCATCTTCAAACCAACCGCCCCACCCACAAAATTGCCATTAATCCGTCACTGCATGTCCCAATCGGTCAACCACCTTTATCTTTTAAATAAGCAAAACAAAGCTAAGCTCCCGACAACGGTCAAGTTCGGGATCTCGGTCAATTTCCTCGGGAATTTTGATTGATGAAGGAATCCTACGACTGAGTGAAACTAATGCGGATAATATTCAATCTGCTTTACAAAAGAGTGTTTTAGTTCGAGATTAATGAACTAAAACGGTTACACAAGACTGAACATCAATTCCCAGAATATAGAAAATCAAGGAAAACCTCCATTGTGCAAACTCATTGAAATACTTTCCATTGTTATGGTTGAGATGCGAGTTAGATGAAGGATATTCTGCAATATTTATCGTATACATTAGCGACAACCGTGTACTGAATTTTGAGAGGTAATCTCATCGTCCCGTACCTGTCGATATACCCTAGTTGCCATCGCCACACATGCGCAGCAACTTAACAGCGTCAACACCTAACTTCCATCTAATGAAATAGACAGAGCATGTGGGCGGAGTCACTGTGGTAAGATCTCAGAAGGATAAATCCCGTGGACTTGCGTTTCGACTTAGCCGATTGGCTATCGAAGCGCAGACTAGTGTTTCTGAATTACAGTGCATAATCACTTTAACCAATCAATTATTTAGGATTTATGTTTTTACTCACAACCACGTGACAGATCTTCAAAACCGAGCGACCGGAAGAAATAAGTTAAAGCTGCGCGCTCATGCTCTGTCTATTTCATTAGATGGTTGATGCCTAACTTCTTCGACGGATTGGTCCTAATAAACCCCTGTGCGGCAAAAAATAACGGTAGAGCGACAAACCGAACCACTAAAGGTTGGTTGGTAGGTTCTTTTGGGAGTTTTGGCACAAGGGCTATATTTGGTCAAGCTGCGCCAAACACGACAATGTTAAGTAATTGTGAAAAGAAGGGATGAACAGAAGTAGAGAGAAAGATCATTTGGGAATCTTGGGATATGAACATCCATGGAAAGATTGGGTTGGTTGTTTTAGGGGTTTATGGCGCAAGGGCCATATTTGGAAAGATTGGGATTCAAACCCAGATGTTGTGAGTATTTATCGCCACAAAGCACTAACCACTCCAAAATATTTATGAATGAGAAGTGACAGAATCGGAGATATTTATTGCAGAATTAGAATCTGGTTATATCTTATAAAAAAATTCAGCAAATTTAGTAATTAACTTTATTTTGGAATTAGAAAATTAAATTTGCTGAATGTTTTTATGAGATACATTTTAATAATTCATGAGCTAAGAGTGTATTTGTCTTGCAGGCTGAACAAGAACGAAAAGGAAAGGAAACTAAACTGAAAACGGAAATTAAGATAGGGAAACCAGAACTTCCGGAAAACATATTTAGTGAAAGATGTTCAAATCTATACACATGCTGTTATGTATATCGTCATATTTTTTGCCTTCGTGATTTTAATGTAGGGTCAGCAATTTCTATTGTACTAAATTGATTTTATTCAGGGAATAAATATATTTTTGATATAGTATTAAATTCTTTGAATTATATGTTGGTTGGTTTGTCGTGTTAAGGCATTTTTTTTGCAGCGATGGAAGCAGCCAAAATGAAAAAAAAAACCATTTTAACTACATTCAAATTGCAAAAATGATTGAATAAAAATATAAATGTAATTTATTTGATCAGAATTATGTTATGAGCCCACTAATATACATATTTATCAGCATTTAAAAGGCGAACGTATGGTTTCGAATACTTTTTAGAGCAGTTAATTGACAATTTCAACCTATCAGGTTGTTTTTGGGTTTCATGGCACAAGAGCCATACTTGGCCAAGCTGAGCCAAACACAAGACAATGTTAAGTAATAGGGAAAAGTAAGGATAGAGGAGAAAGTAAAGAAATATCGCTCGGGCACCCTGGGATCTTGACCACCATGTTTACCAGAGGCAGCAAGCCCCAAGGGAGAAAAATAGATCACTAGTGTACCTCGGGTTCGTGTAGCCCGTGCACACCTAAAGAAATACCCCTAGGGGCAACGAATTAGACAAGTTTCAAATTAATTTCATGACAAAATTTTGCCGGTGTTAAGTATTTTTGCGCCTAAATCTAAATTTTTTTTGCGAATTCTCCGAAGTGCATAAGTAAAACCTGTCTCTCATTTCGATTATTAATGTTTTAATTTACAAGCGATTTCGATTAATAGAGATTTCCCCCACGTTTCGGAATTTTTAAATGAGAAAAACGGAATCGTCGAGGAAAGTTTTTGTAAAATCGAACAGAAAGGTAGTCACAAAAAGCAGAAATTCGCGATTTAATTCTATCGACGTCGAAAACCGGGAATAATAAGATCGTAACATTTTGGAAAACTTCCAAATTTATAAGTTTACACTGAAAACCTATGGGCAAAATGAATAAATTTTTAAGTAAATATTCCATAGTTTCAAATAATTTGCAAAATTTTGTTCAGCATTCAATTATTTTAAGATAACTTTCTAGGGTTTTCTAAAACTATATTTCTGGGGAGGAAAGATTCATTTTATACTACAAACGTATGATCAAATTGTTGACAAGACAAGTATAATTAAGTTGACAGCAAGTATATATCTATTTTGTCTTCGACTAAAGAAAAACAGAAAACGCACATTAGATGTTTTAATTTACTCCCGAATATTATTATTTATACATACAAACTACAAGGTCGGGTGGAAAGTTAGAGCTGTTTGTAGCATGGCAAATCGATCAAAAATTCTAACACCATGTTTCTCTATTTCTATGAATATTTGTTCTTACAAAACTTGTTATCCCATATTTGTCTAAATCATTTTAAAGTTCAAGGTTTCTTTTGGAGGTGGATTACATATGTAACCTTACTACATTCATTCCTGGATTTCTTGTATCGGGTATGAATCATTTATGCTGTAACAGTCAGCAGAAATGATTCATGCTCGATAGTAAAATACGCATAAAACCTCAAAATGTGCGTTCATATTTTAATTTTAACGTGTATGAAAAAACAGATTTTCAAATTTATAAAAATTATACTCTTTCAATAACATTTTACCTTTTAACATCACCAAAATAAAATCTGACGGATCACTATCTATTTCTGATATCAAATAATTCGATGTACGAAATAAATGCATTAAAAATCCACTAGATGGCGCCATATATGATTCCAAACCTATTCAGACAAAGTATTATTGCGACAAAAAATATAGTTCCAAATGAGAATACATATTACAAGAACAGTTGAGAATGAATAAAGAATATAAAGTTCAGAAACAACCAAACCACTAAAAAAGAAGAAGGGTATAGAATTTTAATCAATAATTAAGTAAAAATCTATTGGCAATCATAACAAAGGAATTGACAACTTACCGTAATCAGTCGTGCTGCCATCTAGCGTTGAAAGTTTCCTTAAGATTATTCCTTCATCCAAGGATATGTCCGATTTCATTGATAAATTGTCCTCTAAAAAGAATAAGCATTAGATTTTGAAAAGCAAAACCTCTAAGAAATGAATTTTCAAATTATTCTAATGTACTTTCACACATTTGTATTTCAAAATCCATGTATTCTAAATTCCTATTTTTTACTTGCATTTTTTTAAATGATATATTCTTAGTTTATGCTTCTAATTATGTAAAATGCAGGTTACTTTATCATCGAAAATTAACATACATTTCAGTGATATTTTATAGGTCGAATTCTAATGGTAATTTTTTTATGAAAATATCAAATATATAAAACAAAAAGCGAATCTGGTATAAAATGGCTATACTTTCATTTCAATGCCCATTAAAATAGCCTCAAAACTAATTTCAAAGTTTCAAATAACATAAGCCAGTTTTCAAGGATTTGCTTACTTATCTATGTGAATATGGCCCGGTTTTGGAATCCACCCATCTTTTCCATTTTCGAAACAGAGGTATGCCTTACTGTACTTAAGTGAGAAATTTTTTTGTGCATACTCATTGTGTGTAAGACGGAAAACAAGACAGTGGATGAAAGAGAACGAGGTGACATTCTGATGTTACCCGACACATTTTACGTTTTTGCAAAACATTATATACTTATTTTATAATCTGATTCTTCATTAAAACAGACTCGTGTGTGGAATGTCTTCACCATGAAAAAAATGGGAATGTGTTATATGCTTGCGTCAATGGAAATTATCCTCATCTTTAGTTTCATTTGTCGCAATGCAGTCATTTCATACAACACCAGGGCTAATTAGACCGGGAATTAGGGCTTAAAATGGATTTCGAACCACTACGAACATCCATGCCTAGACTAGGATTAAAACCGAGCTTATTGGAGCGGTAATCACTCGAAATTTGTGTTCAATGTAGTCCAACAAACGCGTGGTCCAATGTTCAGTTAGATAGGCAGGTATTTTAATTAACGTCACACTGGAGCAACACAACGAGCTATTGGTGACGGTCCGGGATCAATCCCAAAGAAAGATCAGAGGACAACACCACGTAATTTTGAACCACGGTTCACACAGCCAGAATGCTTTTTCATATGGCAGTGCCATCAGCTATTTTTAACATTGAAAGTATGCAAGCGACTTGTAGAGCTTTACTTCACTACCCACGCATTACGTTGACGTGTTGACACGCAACCGGTTGACCTGTACAAAGCCATGTTTAAAGCAGATGGAATATGCATGTAACATATTCGTGCGCTTATCGTTTCGTTGAACGGCTTCTTTTTTGTATACTAAAGTAGGCATATATTTTATCTCAGTACCACTGATCCACGAAATTAGTGATCACTAGCGTGGGGACTTGCTTTGAGCGTTGTTGATATTTACAGCACCTGTGCGTTTTCTAAATTAATCACGAAGACTGGTAAAATAAGACGATCAGTTAACAGCACAACTACGTTGCATCACCGCAGAATAAAAAAAAACTTAGAAATCTAAATTAATCGAATGATCTTTTTTATACTTGTGCGTACATCTTTGTTTTTCAGTTGAAATGCAACTTTTTATACAAAAGTTGTATTTTATTCTTCATGAAACAACGCCTGCACTAGTATTAGATTCCGTTGTTTTATGGCATTAGGGCCATATTTGGCCAAACTGCGACAAACACAAGTCTGACTACGTCAAGTAATGGATGTACACACACAGTTTAACTGACACGAATACACCCAATGAGAGTTACAGGAATCGAACCAGCACCGCCTACAACTCGCAGATTGTTAGCAGCGCAGTGGGCGAACCCACTAACCTACGGCGACCCCAGTATTGGATTCGGAGAGCAGTAGTAAGCTTCACAAGTGTTAATTGCGGAAGCACTTGCATTTTCCAATTCAGTTAAAATTTTCACGTTCTCTTTGTACACACGCGAGACGAATTGACGTGTAAATCCCGCGTAAGTTCAACTGTTGTAGAAATAGGGATGATCTCGGACCCTTCAATGTGATCGTCAATCACAATACAATAACCAATCATTATATATCGCGCATTCGGCTATATCGCGTTTTTTACTTGGCCTCGATGTATTACTTTTAATAATGCGAACAGGTAGAGGAAATCTGTTTCTTTAGAATTGGAAGTGTAAGGTCATCTGTTTCAACACATTTTCTTGGTCTTTTCCATGAGCCATGCTGCCACAATGTGAAATTTCGTAGTGATATGTGCAGACATCAGCCAGATCCCAAAAGGGAAGGTAGAAAAATCATAAATAAGCTAGTGAATGCATAAAAAGTATTCTATCATCTTATAGCTTTACATTATTTTAACCATCTGAGGGGTTCACAAGCATTTATCCGTTCTGTAGCCGTCAGTCATCCCCGGTGGGAAAAATTAATTTTGGAATTCAGTCTTCCTCTCCCTGTCATGCCCCCTAAGGAAGAGTGACAAGGGGGGGGGGGTATTTCAATTAACGTCACACTGGAGCAACACAATGGGCTATTGGTGACGGTCCGGGATCAATCCCAAAGGAAGAGTGACAAGGATGAGGCCCCTAGCGCCCAATGTATAAAGGGGCGGCATTTCAAAAATATTTATTAAACATTTTATAATTTGTGTGAAAATGTTTTGTCAATGTTTTTAAGTACAATTTTGTACTTGTCACAGCATATCAGTGCTGTGCGTGTGAAGTGAATGCTTTCATAAACCCCATCTTCGGATACGTTTAAAAGTCCCATTTCTTAATTTCATGTAGCTAGCTCTCTATAAATATTAATTTTGATGTAGCCCACTGCATTCGTATTACTATTCAGAAAAGTGAGAAGAGACAAATCACTAAAATTATCTTCTCTCAAATGTCTGAAGAGCACAAAACAAAGAAAGGGCCTTTTCTTACATCCTACATTGAAGCCCATAAGCTGGAGCCATTATCAAAGCTCAGCATTTCGCTAGTTTTTATGCAAAATCTATAAAAATTGCAACTAAAAATTAATGTTGGGAACAGTAATTTTGTAAAAATATACTAGTTAGTATATTCTGCACACTATTTATTTTGATAATATATTTCAGGGTAATTTTAAATAGCATATTTTTTGGACTGACGGTGGCATCGGCCTCATTTGCCCCAGGTATAAAAAATTCTAGCTTCGTCTCCTGGTCTTTGCAAAACTTCTAACGAGTTTTGACCTCCTTGATCAATAGAATCTTTCCCAGGATTTTTTCAACCAATAGATGTGATTATTTAATCATCTGTGTGACGTAGGATAAAAACAGCACACTACTCTGAAATCTCGTGACGCTCAGAGGATTAAATAAAAACGCGTGATATGACGTATAATTTGTATTTTTTAGAAATAAGTTAATTCTTGGCCTCCGCTGAAAATCACGTTTACGTGATCTTTTGATTTACATGATCATGCCTTTTTCCTGTGTGGTAATGCAGAATCGTACAAATATTATGCGTTTAATTCATCCTGGGTATTTACTTCATGAAATTAATTCCAGACGCATGGATATTGCAGGTAGGTAATTGAATTAACATCACACTGGAGCAACATAGCGGGTTATTGGCGACGGTCCGGGATCAATCCCGAAGGGAAAGACCACGGTCAGATGACGACGTCAACACCTGAGCTGGCACCCCGCTCTCCAAACTTTCAAATCACGCTAACGTGAGGACGAGTTCACGTAAGATTTAAAGTGCATCAGACCCCACGTACTCGACGACCTTTGATTGGAACGAGTTTCGAACTCGCAATCCTCCGGAATGGATTTTACAGAAAAATTCAATTCAGGTGATTGGTTTTATGGCGCAAGGGCCATATCTGGCCAAGCTGAATTCAAGTGGCATATAGCTGGACGTCCAAAAATTTCCGATTTTTAGAAGATCATAAGTTAATAACGATATAATTTGCAACAGATGTTGAAAGTTATGCAAAATGTGATATATCTTATAGCTTTCATAGATTTTCAAATTTTTATTCAAAATTCGAAAATTCAATTAAAAAAGGCTTACTTCAAAAAATTAATATTTTAAAAGATGTTATGGTTTTCTACTTGATTATCCATGCATGCTTTATATTGTTTTCTTTTTTATATTCTAAATAAAGATTCACTTTAAATGACATTTTTACAAAATCTTAGTTTTAAATTATCAGTGTGAATAAAAACTCCACAAATCCATACACACTGGATTTTTTTAAAAAGTTCTTCACTTTCATGTCTTTCTAATATTTCATGCGATTAAAGAATACGATAAAGATTCAGATGTCCTAATGATTTACTAACCTTAGATTGAATCTGAGAGAAATTTATTTCGATATAAAATTTTTTTATTGTAAATATCAGTAGTCAGTTCTGGAGGCAAAAAATTTATATTCGATGATGAAAAAGGAGTTGATTGTTTGGGTCTTATGGCGCAAGGGCCATATTTGGTCAACGTCAAGTAAATGGACATACATAAGGAAAGGATGAAAGAGAGAGAACAAGATAACTCGGCATGCGATAGCATGGACTTCAAATATGTAAATTTTATTTACTTAACATTAGAGAAATTTAGAAGGGAAAGAGAAAAATGTTATTGGGAATTCTTTTATTGTTATTTACACATCATTGTTTGAGCAGATTTCGCCAATATCTTATTTTCTTTTTAATTTTTTACATTAACACTCATTTTTCTTAATCTTTTGTTCTTTCTCATACATGCAAATTCCCAAATACCTAAATTTTTCAATCTATAGTCTTGAGGAGATGCATAAATTACACCATTTCTTGCATTCTTTGTACATGCCAGTCAACTTTGTATGTCTTTGTATTGTAGGTCTTTGTATTGTCAGCTTTGTATGACGATTGCAACATTGTAGGTCTCATTCTTTTCCATTAAACCTTTTTCGATGAAGTAAACTGTTTTTCAATTAACAATTTGGTATCTTTGAATTTTATTATATTGAACTCTATTAGATTGATTTAGCAAAAAAATTGAAGTGTATCGATTTTGAAAGTGTCGTTGAATTTTCATGCACGGTGCTATTACTAACAATGCCAAAAATTACTGGAAATTAAATAACTAGTTCGCCGATTATCTAAGATTATACCAATTTTCAAACCCCTGAAAAAGTTCATCACTTAAACTTAAATCAATATTTTTAAAACCTTTCTACACAAATGACGAAATGTTGATCAAGTAAATCGCCGAAATGTGTTAATTTGGTCATGCTGTGCCCAATTTAGAAAGTTTGAAATGCTATTCTTGGCTAGTTTGTTACAAGTACTATTGACTTTGTGTCATCGAGTTGTTTAACCTTCTAGCTCCTTTTGTATAAAATTTTCTCCAAATAAAGAGGATTAAACAAAAAATTTAGTAAAATATTAAAGAGAATATAAAATAGATTAAAAATGATTTACAAGGTATAAGAAAAATCTTTAATGAACGCTATTTAGGCATGTTATTATCTACTATAGTCACACGTAAAATATATCGTCTGTTAACCCTCCAAGTGATTTCGACGAGATATCTCGTCCATCAAGATCTGGCCAATTTTACTAATGACGAGATATCTCGTCATCAATATATTGCTGATCTTTTTGACGATGGTGCGATCAAGATCTCGTCAGTTTTTTCTAATGACGAGATATCTCGTCCATCAAATAGTCAGTTTTGCCAACGATGAGATGCATCGTTGAGACAATTACCAGGAGGGGAAATAGAGTAATCATTGATATAATTTAAAGAGTAATCATTGATATGTCCTAAAAACTCACTATTTATTCAATATCAAACTGAATTTTTGGTTCTTCGATAGTTGCACCTAATATCTCTGAACCAAAATGAACCAGGTGATTTCCATAAAAAGGTTTCTTAGAAATGAACTTGAATTTCGACGGAATAGAGTGAGGTATCTCCTGGTGGTTGCCTCGACGAGGTATCTCGTCACTAACAAAACTGACGAGATCTTGATAGACAAGATATCTCGTCATTAGAAGAACACTGACCAGAACTTGATTTCGTTATCTTTAAAAAATCGGCAATATCTTTATGACGAGATAGGATAAACAAGAGTTATTAATACCCTTAAGGCAATATTTATACCATAAATTCATGGAAAATAGTTCAATCAAGTTGAAATTCATTGTAACTTTTCCTGAATTTATCTACTTTAAGCTGAATAAAGGGTTTCATACAAAAAATTATCCCTGGAAGGTATTTTGCAATATATTGAGAATAAATAGTGCAAAATTGGACACTTAGTAATAATATATAAATTGTAATATTGACACCCTATGGATGAGTAATTGACACCAGTTATTGACATCCCTTCATTCTTATTTAGTTTTTTTTGCGGTATAAATGAACTTATGCAAAGGAAACTATGGCTAATCTATCTTACAAAACAGGCTCATGCTCTTTTCATAGCAAAAACAGAAGAAACTGTCCTCTTAACTAGTACCTCGTTTGTATATTTCTTGATTATGGTTATATTACCTTTCTCGATGTCCTACAGTTTCAAAATCTTTTAACACAACTGACTTCTGATTCACAATGAATTTTTCCCGCCCTTATTTGAAACTGAACATTGACATGAAAGCTTATTTTTTTAAATTAAAGATTAGGGTGTTAATAACTGTCCGAGGTGTCAATAACTGTCTAGTTTACCCTATATTGTCATTAGCAAAATTGATCAGAGTTTGGTAGATGAGATATCTCGCCCAAACCACTTGGAGGGTTAACAGAATACAATCCAGCGCTATGGAAAAATAGTATCACAAAATCAACATATAATTTAGCACCATTTTCAAATAATTAACAATCAAACAAATATATAGCACTTATTTTAATCTAGTAAATAGCATAGGAACAGAGAAAATGTTTGATTGCATGACTGGTTGAAAATATCATGTATACAAGTCTGTCTCGACCTCTTTCGAGGCAGCCTTTTGTATCTCATCCAGAACGTAACGAATGAAGGTAAATAGCGTCCCGATTACACCAGGCACGACTACGAAGTACTTGAAGGACAAGTGCGAGCAGTACCACCAGAGCGCGGAGACGGCCAGGACGTCCGTGCACAGCGAAAAAAAGACGTCACCCCCGGCCCTGAAGTTGTCGGACAGTGCCACCAGCGGCACGACGCACGTGAGGATCCTGGTGGCACAGCGCAGGGCGCCCACCTTCATGATCACGTCGTGGAAGGCGCTGCAGCATAGGAAGATGCAGAAGAGGTACAAGCCGCTGACGCCACGAGTGGCGAACTTGGTGAAGCTGTCCTGGTGCAGCTTCTGCTGGAACAGGAGCAGGGCCTTAAGGCACAGGCCTATGGTGATGCCGGCGACCCCCAGAACCAGGTAGTGGTGGTCCATCTCCAGGAGGCCGTAGCAGACGCAGACCGTGGCGCCAATATACTCCGCGAAGATCTTGAAGATGGTCATGTATCCGTCCACGAGGATCAAGGAATGCTGCCTGAAGTTTTTGAGGTAAAGGTAGCATAATAAGATGGCTAAGCTGTTGCCGATGGCGGTCAGGCTGTGAATAACATTGAGCATTACGTTTCGGAAGAGGTTGGTCAGGAATGCCACGGGGAAGATTAGCTTCTGTGGAATTTCTAGTGCGAATTTACTGATATCTGCAAAGCTGATACTGATCACCATGATTAATTCGGTTCATTTGTTTATTTGCTGGTTATGTGGTCTCGCTTAGAAGGATTGGCTGGATTCAGTCTTGTCCAGTTTTCGTAATTATCCTTTGTATATAGATCAAATGCAAAGGATAGAAGCATCATCTTTCTGTAAGAATATTCAGGAAAGTTGGTCTTACTTTGCGTATGAGCAGAGATAATTTTATACACTAAGGCAAACAGTGGCGAAGATCAAACTCGGAAACTAGCCCCTATGTATATAATAGCACGAAACAATGGGAAGGACTACTAGATACAAATCAGTGAAAAATGGTTAATTCTTTTCTCATAACTTAAAAATGATTCTTAAAATTGTATTCCTTTCTAAAATACATGGAATTATTCTCCAATTGTTACCTAAGTGAGCTTTCGATATTTTCTTGACGAATACCACTTTTAGTAGCTCTATAAATACTTACGTATCAGACATATTTCAAATTTTAAGAACACTATTTCGATTTAGATAAGTAAATAATTCGAAACTTGGAGGAATAGCAGTTTTTTTCAACTTAAATTTTTTTACTTGTCCAATTTTTTGTTAACCTCAGAAAAGGCACGTTCAACAATATATTTAAGAGTTAAACATGGAAGTATGAAAATGTGGTTTGACCAAACTTTTCAACTTCACAGAAGTTACTTTCATTTCATGCAGGATCTATAAGGTATAGTGTAAGTATGATACTATTACGGGTATTTTTTGGTACTCGAAGGTAATTAGACACAATTCGCGAGACCTTAACAGTATTGATTTTTATGGCACGGCGTCTGGAGTTGAACAGTAAAGGAAACATAATTTTTCGGTGTATCTTTCACAAAAATTCAAACGCATTCGCGAAGTAGATGCAAGTTCTCATACTTATGCGCGTTTCCAAACCAAAATGAGCTAGAAGTTCACTGTAACTATACGTTGTCATTATATTTAGAAGAATAAAAAAAGATGGTAATTAAATGGAGTCTGGTGAAAGAATGTTGCAAAGTTTGAGCACATCCATGAAAATCACTAAAACAAAGTCGTTGTCTTAGGGTCCCCCTCACACCAACAGAATCAATCCGAATCCAATAGAAACTGACTAACGTAGATTCAGGTGTATTGAAGGTGAACTCTCCAAATTCAGGCAATGTGAAGGGCTTTTTGACAAGCTATTGCCTGTGGATGGTTGGTTTAGGGGTTAAGGCGCAAGGACATGTTTGGCCATGCTGCGCCAGACAAGACAGGCAATGTCAAGTAGTGGACATACACACAAAGAAAGTTTTACTAGCACAGAAGAGAGAAATACAATCGGGGAGGAATCGAATCTGTTCCGCCTACAACTCGCAGGTTGCTAGAGCAGGGTGCATACCCACTGAGCCACAACGGTCCCTATTTCCTGTTGAAGTATCTTTCCTGAATCATCATCAGTCAGTTCCTACTTGATTGAGATTGACCTAGATTCTGTTGGTATGAAGAGGCCCTTAGGAATCTTGATTTAGAAATAAGCAAATTTTCACAATTCCGTCAGAACTAATTACTATTACCGTTTTATGTAACCATATTTGCGTAACAATATGATATCACCATTACCTTTTAAGGCAATTGTAATTCCATTCATACTCAACTAAACTGTTCTGACCTCAAACGGCCGATGAATGACCACTCGAATGCTGCAGTGCACTTAAAACTTTGAATCTAAAATTCAGATATTAAGAGACCAGAAGATTTGTGGCGTAATGCCAAATATCTGGCAGTTGAAATCAAGAGAAGAAAAACGCAAATGTTGTGCTTACATTTTGATTTAGTATAAAAATGAAGCTGTTTTGAGAGATATTTCTCAGCATATTTCTCAATGATTGTCTCCTTTCACGACATCTCTATCCCACGGTTAATAGTAGACTAAACAAGAACTCGATTAAGAGTCAAATTAAGCTACGCATTCGTCAGTTAGCCATTGTGTTAAGTTTATTAGGAAATGTACGAAATTGTCTTTAAAAAATAAGCTGGATATTTGTTCAGAAAATGAAAAAGATACGCAATTCTTAAGCGTACACTGAGTCATAGGATTTTTGCTTATAAAGGAATCGGACTCTAAAATCCTTTACGAGTAAAATTACAATTATTTTTTACCTAATAGTATCAGTAGTCAAAAATACACCATTCGAAACTACTATTTTTTAAAGAAATGTTTATTTATGCTCAGGGAAATGTATTAGCGAAAATGAACTATGTATGGTATTGAGAATTTATAAAACTGCAGATGGAGGCAGAAGAGCACTTTAATTGCTTGGACACGACTTAGTTTTAAATTATTACCAAGTATACAAGATAGTAATTATTCTTGTATTAACAGGTTCCTGTAAATGGAAGCACGGAGAGATTAACAAAATTAAAACTTATGCATTAAACCCTCAGCTGTCAATTTTGAGAGTTCCACAACTTTATTTAAAAAAAAGAACCCAACCACCGAGAAAGTTCGAGCAAGATCCCCTCTAGAGTAGAGATAGGCTATTATTCTGATAACAGTTAAAATTACAATGTTACTGCCAATTAGCAATTAGTAACGGTTATTGAAAATATTAACAATTATCGCCAAATGTGTTAAAAAACTTCACTTAAAAACACTGAACTAGTTAAAAAAATATATAGTTGAAATCACTATAGTAAAAGAATTTACTTATCAGTTAAAGAAAAAGTTACTAACTTAAAATTCACAACTAACGTCATTTTCAAAGTTTTTATAAACTGTTAAGTAACAATTAACACTAACAGTCAGTAAATAAACTGTTAATAATAGCAGCTAAGGTTCCTGTTACATTAAATTATCAATAACAGCCAGTTATCGCAAAATAACAGTTTTGCCCATCTCTACTCCAGACTCACTGACACAACTTACCATTCTTCTTGTCCTTCTTGCTCTTCCTGCTGAAGGCGCGAAAGTGTTTCTTCTTGGGCTTCTCGCCCTCGGGTGGGGGTGGGGCACTGGAGCTCCTCAGCTCCTCGGTGGACATGTGTCCAGACTTCCTCACCCCTGGCAACCGATTGTCGTTGTAGTCGTGCCACGCCTTCTCCGAGTGTCCTTTGTCCACGACAGAAGAATGGTCCTCGTCCACGGGAGAGTAGAAGGGAGAACGATCCAGACCTGTGACAAAGAAACTCAGTCAGGTGGTTGTGAACATTTGTTAACTCTCCAAGTGGGGATACTTTGGAGTGGTAGTATATACCGTGGAGTATCCCCACTTTACAAGTGGGGATACTCCACGGGATACTTTGATCAATATCTGGTCAATTTTGCTAATGACGAGGTATCTCGTCGAGACAAAACTGTCCTATTACTCCAAGGGGAATGAAGATCTAAGTAGGGAAAACAAATTATTCTTTCCTAGAACTGGTGACAGTTTGGAACAGGTTATTTGCATCAGTGGCTGGGCACCAGCGTCCGACGCGAAAATAAACCACCAGGAGGGTTAATGTTGCAAAGTAATCCCTTTTCACATTCCACTACGACACATAGCACTTAACAGTGGGCCAATAGAATTAAAAGTGACAAAAACCTATTATAAACTCAGTCGACTAACGAGTGTAAGATCGTATATCATGGCCCAATATGGTTGGAAATGGAACAAAATATCAAAATTATTACCAACTCCAATACAGGAAAGGTGCTCGAATAGCGGCTGTGCACTTTGTGCAACCTATTCCCCAGAGAACTAAGGTTGCACCGAGACGTTGTCCTTTATACCGGTCAAGCGCAAGTGACCACTTCCAAACTGTTTGATGAGTTAAATCCAATTGTTGGAAAAGACCGAGCTTTTTGGCCAACAATTGGCGACGAAATAAACAATTTTGTTACAATTGTATAAATATTGTTTATTTCTGTAGTCTGTAGATAGCCTAACATTTGGTCTATAATAGCCTAAAATTTGTATATTAAGGTCCAGAATGGTTAGTAACAAATACATTATATGGCAGCAGTCTAATTCAAAATCTGGGCAGCCGATTTAATCCAACACCTTCGAGTAAGATTGTATATTTCCTGCCCACAATGTTGACGACGAAATAAAAAATTTGTGATTGAGGTATAAACTCCTATCTAGCCATCAATCTAATCCAACATTTGGACCAGTGTTATTGGAAACGAATAAAACCATTTTGCGACAAGAAAAAATTTGATGGCAATCCGTGCACTCTCCTAATTCACTTCGTGAAATATAACATGAAAAATTTATAGCAAGACATAAGGAACAATTCGAAATCCAATCCTAAAACACAAAATTGGCGAAATGAACAACTTAATCTGACATATTCCCGGTGTAATGCCTCCATAACTTCAGAATATCCATTTAAGTCTGGTGACATTAACTGACCGTGAACTTCGTAACAGTGAAGAAACTGTTCCAATATCCAAAGTAAAATTCAAGAGACGCACAACAAATAATGCTGGTAGGTAGTTGAATTTACGTGGCACTGGAGAAACATAACGGGCTATTGGCGACAGTCAGGGATCAATCCCGCAGGGAAAAATCCAAGGACAACACGTAATTTTGACCACGGTCAGGTCAACACCTGAGCTGGCACCCCACTCTCCAAACTTCCACACCACGCCAACGTGAGGACATTGGAGGCCACGACAGATTTAACGAGCCCCCACTTACACGAGGTTGAATCGAGTCTCAAACTGTCAACCTCCAGTTGCTAATCCGTAACTTTACCAACTGGTCTATCGTGAACCAATTAACTCTCCAGGTAGTTTGGACGATATATCTCGTCCATCAAAATCTGACCTATTTTTCTAATAACAAGATACCTCGTCATCAAGCCGATTTTTTTATGATCTTTTTAGTTTTCTTCTAATGGCGAGATATCTCGTCCATCAAGATCTGGTCACTTGCCAATGATTTCGTTTTCGATGAGATGCCTCGTCGAGACAACCACCAGGAAGGTTGGTTTTGGGGTTTTATAGCGCAAGTGCCATATTTGACCATATTATCTTGCGCCAATCGCAAGACAAACACAATTAGGGGAAAATAAGCTAAAAGCAGAAGGGTAGGCGAGGGTAAAAATGAGAGGGCGAAAGATCACTAGGGTGCCTCGGGGTTGTGATGCTCGTACACACCTGAAGATGTGCTTTTGAGGGCATCATTAGGAGGATTAATAATCCAAAATAGGTTCATCCAAAAAAAGGGTTAATAATAAAAAATAGGTTAATGAAAACGAAATCAGAACCTACCATTGGGCAAAGTCATCGATTTGAAAGACGACACTGGAACTTTGTCCGGCACAGTCGAGATACTGTTGAGCTCCAAGTCGCTCTGACTAGAAACGTATCCCAGGCTGCTGGCCGAGTGACTAAACGTGGACAGATTCGACTCTTTGGTTTTGAAGAGTCCGGCGGGCGAGACACCGGTCTTCGGAGTGGATGTCTGACGGATTTCTTTCACTCCCGGCGACAGGTCCTCTTCCAGAGAGTAAGAGAACCCCAGATGCGGACGATTCAGCGCATCCGTCGGGAGGAGCTTGGGCAGATCCTCGATAGTCTCACTGAAGTGGCCAGACAGTGAATTGGAGCATCTATTGCACAGTTTGAGGGAGTCGTTTAGTCTGGAGTCAGTCCGACTGAAGTTCGAGGATTTTACTGACGAGACGCAGTTGTTGGAAATGTCTGCCGAGTAAAAAGACTGTTCTTCGCTGTTGATGCCATCGATTTCGGAAACGTCGGCACTTGTAGGCACCTTACGACATGTGTCGTTCTGCCCATTCGCCATTGGCGGCGTCACCGGAACAAAGGATGGGGGCTTCTCGTCCAGGGCTTTGATCTTCTTGAGCTTCAGAAGCCGACTCGTCTCCGAGAACTCCTCGCTGAGGCGTCGTATCCTGTCTCTGCACGGACAGTTTTCGAGCGTACAGGTGTTTGGGGACATCGGAAAGAATCCGTTGGAGCTCGGCGACACCACATCGCCGTTGAATTCGATTTCGCAGGATAAATTGGCTGGCAAAGACGACGGTTCGGATGTAGTAGTGTCCATAAATTCGGTCGCCAACTTCTTCACCCTGAAGCTGGACCCTTTGAAAGACCTGTTGATGACAGGGGAGGCGTTCGCCTCGGCAATTTTTGCCTCGAATATCTGCTTCCGTTGCATGAAAGGCGAAGGTGCGTTCTCACCTTCGGTGGAATCCATGACAGGTGGTTTTCGCTTCAGTCCCCGACCGCAATTGGCGCACTTATCAGAAGAGAATGCGGTGTTCGGTTTGGAGCGGCTGTCGCAACGTTCAGTGTCACCATTCTTCTTGGATGATAAGCCGCTTATCTGGAGTTGGGGGACAGCGTGTTCAGATAAGCCGTTACCTTGGAAGACGAATTCGGAGCGAGCAGAGTCGTAGCTGTCCAGGGAAGTGTCGTCCGATGGAAAGGAGAATTGATTTAAGTTTTTCTCGCTCAACTTGGTGGTTGGACTTCGCTTTGGTATAGGAGGAGGTGAGCTGACTTTGGGCTGTAAAAAAAATAGGTTTTAATTCCATTAATGTAATATCTAATTTCATTAATTCATTTACTCAGAAAGGAAAGAAATGATGGGAAAATCCTCCAAATGGTTTCAACGAGAAATCTCGTTCAAAATCGGACCAATTTTTCTAATGACGTGATATCTCGTCATCAAGATACTGCCGCATTTTTGACGATGACGAGATCAAGATCTGCTCAGTTTTCTTCAAATGACGAGATATCTCGTCCATTAAGATCTGGTAAGTTTTGATGATTAGACGAGATACCTCGTCACCACCAGGAGCGCTAACGTAACAAAATATTAATCATTAAAGATTCCTCTTAAATGAAAGAAAAGAACGTATACACAAAACGGCGTGTAACGGCGGCTAGAGAAACGACCACCACGGCAGCCGGAAGAGATAGGGGGGTCTGACAATCTTGCCGGCTCAAGTGTCGAGAGGAAAAGGCCACACCGAAGCGACCACCCGAAACATCTTTTTAACGACAGCCAACCAGCAGGGGTCGGAAATCGTTGTGGTTTCGAAACAAAGGGCAGGCGCCTTTCTGTCGCTCTCTATGACATTTCGAGACAAAGAGGACGGAGATGAATTACGATGACCATTACCGACAGGGTTTTATGGTTCCCTTCCAAGTCCGCCGAAGTCTGTCGTAAAAGTCAAGGGGAGAGGCCAACGTGAGAGAGCCATTCGGGAACGTCCGAAGATGGTGAGAATTTTCAACAGCCAACCAGCACCGATTAAAAGGCGGACCCGAAACGAAAAAGAGGAGTCGAGAAGCACCCAATATATAGAGTTTTAGAGGATCAGACAGAGACAGAGAAGAGCTGAGAGAGCTTGGAAAGAAGAGCAGAGAGAGAGAGGCGGTCAGCAGAGAGACCGTTTTGGAGATTGGAGTGAACACCCGTTCACTGTCGGCGCATTTATCCCGCCTTGGGATTCTATACTCGCCAGAGTATTTTACTGAGAAAGGCTCGCCGTAGCCGTGAAGGAGACCCCTCCGAGAAACCCGTGTCGCTACTCGCCCGAGTAGTGGAGACCTCACCAGAACTGACAAAGCTGATTTATCCCGCCCCGGGATTCTATACTCACCTTAGTATTTTATTGAGAAAGGCTCGACCGTAGCCGTGAAGGAGAAGCCTCCTAGAGATCTGTGCAACTGCTCATCCTAGTAGTAGAGATTGATCTGATCCTATCTGGAAAGACTGAGATATCCTGCCTTGGGACTCTATACTCATCTGAGTATTTTTGTTGAGAAAAGGCTCACCCGTAGCCGTGAATTAGACTCCACCGAGCGAATTTAAGAGAGGCTCGCCAGCAGCCTTAAGAAGCGCCTCGATAGAACTTTGGACTTTCCAATGAACTAACATTAAATGAACTCTTCATTCATTTTTCCGACTTTTGTACAAATTGTAAAATAAAATACATTAGTCCAGAAATGGATACTTTCAATGGTAACTAGTCTAGCTACCCATGAACCAAGACGTTACAGGCGTTAAAATTTACTTTTCATTCAGTGAATCAACAAATGACAAACAAAAAATTTCCTTCGAAGTGTTAATTTTGATTTCAAATTAAAAACGATAGAAAAATAAAATATTTTAACATTTATTTTTCACGCTTGTGAAATACATTAGGAACATTAATAGTAAAGTCAGAATTAAAAAAACTGGTTTTTGAATTTTTAGAAAGGGCTAATTTTAGAAAGATAAATTGGAAAATGATAATTTGCAAAAAAATAATTTGCAAAAAAATAATTTGCAAAAAAATAATTTCAATAATTGATAAAAAAACTAATTAAACCATGTCATTTTCTTTATAAACTTATTTCAGATACGCAGTGAAACAGTTTAAAGTTGTTGAAAATAAATGCTAAGAAAACTTCGGAAAGTTCTCCGGTAGACACTGGGGAATGTTAGCCGGAAGCAACCATTTGATTCCTGTGAGGGACGTTTGCGGGGGTGTCTTTGGACGGTCATCTGGGTCATCCGGTCCCGGGTGAGGAGGCGAAAAAAGAATGGTAGGCGTGAAAAGGGGACTCAGGGGTGGGACACCGAGAAGGAAGTGGGGAGGGTCCTTCGATGTCACATCCACAAGATGGAATAATTGCCCTTTTATTTGTAAATATATGAAATTGTAAATTTATGTTCAATTGATAAATAAGTGTTTTAACAAGTGCAGTTAGAAATCATTCTTGGCAGTATAGAGAAAGAAAAGAACCCCGTTGATAAACTTGTTCAACTTTGTACGAAAATACACTGCTGGCCACCGTAAATGCAACACCCTGAAGGAAGCATGCAAATAATATGAAATTTACAACATGCATTAGCGGAGGTGAGATATGCAAATGATTAGAATTTCAGCGCAGACGCACATCACGCGCGCCTGTGGCGCCACTTCAAAGCGCTATTTAAGGCTTGGAGATTTCGACGATTTCAAGTACGGCAATTGTGTTTTTCTTGTGGTTTTTTCAAAAAAACGATCAATTATGCCTCGTAGAAAACAGCGATCATCTTTTGATCAAGTATCCGAGTTCGACAGAGGAAGGATAGTGGCCTACCGAGATTGTGGATTATCTTTTTCAGGGAAATCGGTAGTCGTGTTGGACGAAACCAAACAACTGTAATGCGGATATGTGATCGTTGGGTGCAGGAGGGTACGACGGACCGACGTGTTCGATCGCATCCACCTCAGTGCACCACTTCACGTGATGACAGGCATATTGTGCGTATGGCAGTGACGGATCGCTCAGCCACATCACGAACCATAGCACAGCACATTCAGTCTGTACCGCATCATCCAGTGTCTGCGCGTACCATTCGACGCCGTTTACAGCAGAGTGGTCTGTCCGCAAGACGTCCATTGCTTCGTCTACCCTTGACGCAGAACCACAGACGTTTCCGCCGCCAATGGTGCGATGAAAGAAGGATGTGGACGGCAGAATGGAATGAAATTGTCTTTACTGACGAGTCACGCTTCTGTCTGCAACACCACGATGGTCGGATTCGAGTCTGGAGACACCGTGGAGAGAGGATGCTGAACAGCTGCGTTATGCACCGCCACACTGGTCCTGCACCGGGTATTATGGTATGGGGCGGTATTGGATATCACTCTCGCACTCCTCTAGTACGCATTGCCGGTACTTTAAACAGCCAGCGCTACATCTCCGAGGTGTTGGAGCCAGTTGTCCTTCCTTACCTTCAGGGCTTGCCCACAGCCATATTTCAACAGGATAATGCGCGACCACACGTGGCACGCATTGTCCAAGGGTTCTTCGTCAATCGCCAGATTGAATTGCTTCCCTGGCCAGCTCGCTCTCCGGATCTTTCGCCGATAGAAAACATGTGGTCCATGGTTGCTCAACGATTGACCCAGAATACATCCCCAGCTGCCACACCAGATCAACTTTGGCAACGTGTGGAAGCTGCTTGGTCTGCTGTATCCCAAGAACACACCCAAAGTCTCTTTGAATCAATGCCGAGGCGTGTGGCAGCGGTGATCTCCAACAATGGCGGCTACTCTGGCTACTGATTTTGGCAGGAACCACATTTCACAGAAGTCTATAAATTTAATCATTTGATACTTGGTCATCATGTTATCTACAAAATAAATTTTGTTGTGATATCTCTTGTCTTTCTTGGTGTTGCAATTTGGGTGGCCAGCAGTGTATATTCTTGATCAGCAATTTGATAAAAACACATTACTTTTGTGACAAGACAATAAATTTTAAAAAGTTCAAAAAGCTTATTCAAAAACTTACCATTTAACTCAATAAACGAGGACGAATAAATACGTGAATATATCAATTATCCTTTCAAACATTCCAGGTAGTTATTCAATTCGCATGACCAAACAGAACCATACATAATTACGATGAGTAAGTGCAAAAAGTGAAAGACCCACCAATCTGAATTCTGAACACACTCCAGGCCAAGGTAAGTTGCATCTTGGACAGCAAATGTCATCTCAAACTATTCCGCTATATTATAAAGTCAGTCAGAACAATCTCAATTGACCCCATTTCTTAGTTACCGCGTTTTTCCAAAAAAAGAAACATCCAGTTACGTACACTAACCTGTTCTTGAACGCAACTCGAATTTTGACTAGTGGTGCCATCTGTTGAAGAATTCTGGTAAGGGAGTCTTCCGTGAGATTTCGAGAGCCCATTCGAGATTTTACCGTTGGGCTTGTCTTCACTTTGTTCGAATTTCCTGCGGAGAAAAGAAACCATGAGAAATTCATCAAATTTAGATGTCCACCGTTGTCACCCCAACTCAAAATAAATGAGCCCTGTTCCCATTACATCCAGACTTAAAAATGAGAGCAGGTTTCGTTGCAGACTGAGACAAAACTAAATCTATCGACTTGAGCCCTCGAGGCTCAACCCCAAAATTTTACCATGTATTCCCAAAAAGATACGCAACCTCACGTTGGACAACCACTGCTCTGTGGGTTGATTGGTTGTTTTGGCGTATTATGGGGCAAGGACCATATTTGGTCAAGCTGCGCCAAATAAGACAACGTCAAGTAAAAAATATAGTGGAAGGGGGAAAAGAGGGATTAGTGGAATGAAAGAAGTAAAAGATCTTTTGGGTATGCCAGGAGCGCGATCCAGTATTTACTAGACAGTAAACCCCATGGGAAAAGAAAAGATCACTAGAGTACCTCGGGTCCGTTTGAAGCCTGTACACACCTAAAGAAGATGTGCCCCTGAGGGCATTGCTGTATGGGAAACGTCCGTTTCTTCGTCAAGATAGGCACAGACATAGCCGCAGGATCAGTTTTCATGTTAGGTGTACCATTAGCATCAATTTTAAAAATTAAGCCTATATCGCTTTTAACTTGAACTGTTTTCTGCCAGGAACAGAAAATAACAGAAGTCTAATCTAACAGAGCAGGCCATTTTAAAGTTCGTTCCAGCATTTGTTATTATTGTTTAAAAGCCGTTCACGTGCATGATTGATACCCTTTCAACAGGTATATGTAGCATTTTGATTGGTTGTTTGGAAATTTATACCTCAAGGGCCATATTTGGCCAAGCTGAGCCAAATACAAGACAGAAAATTTCAAGTAAAAAAAGTGAAATGGGAATAAAGAGGATTCTGGATTTTTTGTGGGATGAAAGCAAAAAAAGATTGCTTGGGTAATCCGGGAGCGCGATCCCTGTGTGTCATCATCATAAATTCTTTAGTGCCTAAGGGCACATAAGGTTTTCAATCTAGATCGCCAGTTTCCTGTCCGATGCAGCAAGTCTACCTTCATACCAGCTTCCATCCAGCCTCACTTCTCTCTTGGTCCATCATACATCGCCAGGTCAAACGGGGACGTCCACGTTTTCTCTTTTCATTAGGAGTCCAGGTCAATGCTATATTAGGAATACTGTCCCTGTTCATTCTTAAAATGTGTCCTGTAAACTTCCAACGTCTAGATTCAATTTCATTTCCTATTTCATTAAATTGTGCTTTATTTAATAATTCTTCATTTGAAATGTAGTATGGCCAAAAGATCTTTAAAATAATTTTTAAACATTTATTTTGAAAAACATTTAATTTATTGCACTGCGTTTTGGTAATTTTCCATGTTTCAGAACCGTATAAGAGAACTGAAAGTACTAGTGATTTGCACAGATTTAATTTGGTTTTTACATGTATATTAGTTGCTCTCCACAATTTATTAAGATTATTAAAACAGTTGCGAGCTTTTGAAATTCTAGGATAAATACCTTCACAGCACCACCATTTTTGTTTATTGTTGCTCCCAGATATAAAAAGGTGCTTACATCTTCTATTGAATTATTTTGCACCTTGAGTGCTAGATTTTTCGTTAATTCTGAGTACTTTTGATTTATTCTGATTGATTTTTAGTCCCACTAGTTTAGTATTTCCTGAAAAGACATCAGTTTTAGTTTGTAAATCTCTTAACTTGGACGACAACACGATGATATATCTCGTCTGCAAAATCAAGATCCTCCAAAACAGATGTAAAATTCCATCTTATTCCTTTCTTTTATTTCTAAAAGTTATGATCCAGTCAATAATGATAATAAAAAGACCTTACACGACACAACCCTGTCGAACTCCACTTTCCACTAAAAAGAAATGTTAATTTACCGTTTACTTTTTTTATACAAGTTTTACTTTTTCTATACATTTATTGTATTACATTTATGTTTTTTGTGGAATACCATAAAGTTTTAAAATTTGCCACAATTTGGTTCTAATAACAGAATCAAATGCTTTACTGGAATCTATAAAGTTTAAATATATTGTAGTATTATATTCTAATGTCTGTTCGATTATATTTCTAAGTGTAAAAATATGTTGTACTATACTACTACCTCTTCTGAAACCAGTTTGTTCTGGTCTGAGAATGCTTTCTATTTCATTTTTTATTACCTTAGTGTTTACTGGACAGTAAACCCTATGGGAAAAGAAAAGATCACTACAGTACTTTGGTCCCATGAAGCCCGTACATACCTATATAGCATTTTGAATCATCATTTTGCATTATGTGCCAAAAAATTTAAACAGTGCCCTATCAACTTTTAAACATTAAGAAAATACTTGCATTTTTTGTTTTTCAAAGATTGTCTTACCCGTATATAACACATAGGAATAGAAAACGTGGGAAGTGTTGCGTCAGCCTCTTAACCGATGACCCCAGCAACAGAGGATCCTCGACAGCAGGCTAGCTATTGGATAACAACGAATCAGGTATGTAGGTAGGTATTTTAATTAACGTTGCACTGGAGCAACACAACGGGCTATTGGCGACGGTCCAAGATCAAACCCCAAGGAAAAGACCCGAGGACAACACGCAATTTTTAACCACGGTCAGGTGACGAGGTCACACCTGAGCTGGCACCCCACTCTCCAAACTTCCACACCACGCCAACGTAAGGACATTTGAGGCCACGACAGATTTAACGTGCACCAGCCCCCTTTGTACACGACGGTCTTTGGTTGGATTCGATCTCGCAACCCTCCGGCTGTTAATCCGTTACTCTTCCAACCGGGCTACCGCGGCCCAAACAACGAATCAGGTTGGTTGATTTTGGTTTAATGGCGCAAGGTCCAAAAGTGGACAAGCTGCGCCAAACACAAGACAGAATATAGTCCAATAAAAGAACAACGAATCAGGAACCAGCTCGTTCGCGGCAAAACACCTGCGCAGGCGAGCGCGAAGAAGCTAGAAGTAGATGGCAACATGAGTTCACAGGAACTGGAAAATACTTTTCTTATTGAATTTCTTTATCCATCTCTAAATTGCCCATCTCAACAATAACTAAAGTTGTTTAAAATTATGAGCTCAAACCTCCAATTACTTTAAAACCACACACAAAACCATTCATAATACATACATATATGAACCTGCAAAGACGCGATTACTGACAATAAGAGTTACATTTCTTGAAATTAATAACTGATTGGCAATATTGAGCAATTAAAGTTCGTACACCAAACACATTGAATAGCATTGAACTAACACGAAACTTACTTGCGTAATTCTGGAATAGAATCCGAGAACTTGGAATCTGGAGCTGTTGGAGAATCCCATGATTCTAGGCAGTCGTCGAATTCCGCCAACACGCTATCCAACACTTCCAAAGACCGACGGATGTCTTCGTGCCTGTGGATAGAAAAGCGATTCTATTTAAACGGATTTAAAGAAATGCGAAACCCGTTTGCAATTCACTCAATAATGCACTCACAACCGCTTGCTTGAATTGTGTCTGTGGAAGCAATGCTGAAAGATCTTTGTTCAAATACAATTCCACTTCCATGGGATTAATATTTCGTGTTTCTCAGGTGAAAAGGCATGACTTTGGATGAGTCCATTCCTAAGGAAGTAGTAAGCTTTCTAGGGCTGCTATATGCAAAATCATGTGTTGTGATCGTCTTAATCATTATTTGTTTCATCAACTCGTATAATCACTGCAACTGCTTCCGCCATCGAACAATAGGTAGGTAGTTGAATTTGCTTCGCACTGAAGCAACACAACGGGTTCCATTACAATGGTGGCACAAAGAACTTTTTCCAGCCAGCAAGTATCGATGTGCAATTTTCGACCAATAGACTTGGAATCAGAATCGGAGCTAAAGCCACCGCTAGCAGGAGCACGTTGTTTACGTTTAACCTGCCCCTAATTTAATAGATACATTCAAACCATTTGATTCAAATGCCAACTCAATCAGAACCGGAATGTCAGTCTCTCTTCACTGACTTACTACTTAATTTACTATTTTAACATAGCGTTACTTCAGCTTTAAATCACCCTTCCATGTAATCGCTCTTTTATCAAACCAAATACAACGCCAAGAGTATGGTTTGAAGCTTTTGAGGGCTAATTAGACTGGTACATCTATTTACCACTTCAGACCCAAGCATTTAAACTCAGACTACTTTTTGGTAATTTAATGATTTTTTATATTTTAAACAAATTGAAAAACGAATAAAAATTTCCAACAAGTGGGAATTTTAAAGTATGCATGCCATAATAGCTGACCTTAAATCCGCAGTAGTGACGGGAGCAATTTTAGCAGTTAGCGAATGAATCCGTTGGGGTTGAGGGTAATCTTGTGTAGATGTACATGCATATTCAGGAAAGTTAGCAAGTAGTAACATATTGACATATCGTGGTGCATGGAGGATGTTTCGAATGCCTGAGATCCTCATTTTAAGAGCCCCATGAAAGAATGAACCATTAAAAATTAATTCGCTTGGAGAATAAGGATTAAAAGATTATTGGTTCAGGGATTCTATCAAGAAAGTTCGTTGGCATAGTCGATGTCTTTAAAGTAACATGTGCATCTAGCACCGGTGATCTGAAAGAGAATTAAACACACATTTCGAGTGAGAGGGTTTGTTTGAAGCCATGATCGGCGATGGCTGGTTTGATTTTTATGGCGCAAGATCCAGAAAAGGATAAGCTGCGCCAAGCACAAGATAATAAAACGAGAAAATAGATTGATAGAATAATCAGACCAACATAAGAGGAGAAATGCAAGGAATAAAAACAAATGATTTGCATAAAATTTAAATATAAAGGTAAAATTTTAATTGAGAAGTGTAAAACTAATTTTTTTAATGATTTTTTAATGAATCTTAGATAGAACTTTATGAAATTCAATTTAAAATCTTATCAATTATAGATGTGCTAAATATCTTGAATGATGAAGGAAGGTAAAAAGTGATGGATGAAATGGGTGATCCAACAAATCCGATACAATTGGTAATGAGGTATTCAAATATTGGCGATAAAGGTGTTTAAAATGTGAACAAGAAGTTAAAATATGGCGTATGGTTAATGGCAATGATGGCACGGTTTCATTCATAAACAAATGTTTATGTTGTGAACCTGGAATGGCCGATGCGAAGACGTGTAATAAGAACATCAAGCCGTCTAGATAGTAATGACGCCAGGAATGTTGAGGTTGCAAATGGTTGACGAAGTTCAAAGGAATTAAAAGTGCACTAGCCCCCGTGTACACGACGGTCTTTGGTTGAATCGAGTTTCGAACTCTCAACCTTCCTGTTGTTAATCAGCAACTCTACCAACCGGGTTACCGAGGCCCCCGTAACGAAATATGGAATTGAGTCGTGGAAACAAATGGAATATATATATTTCCCAATCTTGTTATTAAGATAGAGTTGAAATTTTATAAATTGCTCAGGATATTCCAATCATTACAAGTCTAGTAATGTGATCCAAAAAAAATTCCTGTTTATTGATCGCAGTTGCTGAAACACCATGACAATTGAACAAATAAGTTGATGGGATATCAAGTGGATGGATAGAAAAAGATGGGTAGACATATCTATCACATCAATATAAAAAGAATCATTAAATGCTTCTTGGGTGGGCATTTGATGAGATACCATTTTGATAAAATTTATTGCATGTAAATCCTTCAAGATTTAGCATCTATCATTATGCCGTCTCTTCGACAGTAAGGCGGTTTCAACAATAAAATTCATATGTTCAATTTCAAGAATATTCTTAATTCACAAATTAGACGTAGAAAAACATTGTTCAAGTAGGAAGATTTTTAGTACCGTCTGTATATATCTTCCCTGCCAGGGCAAAAGAGGATTTTTGATGGATCCAAAGGAGTAAAGTGCATCATTAATTTAAAAAATATCAGAATATGCTTAAAATCGAAACTAAATAAATCTACAAATCAAAATTTTACAATTATTTGTATCATTATTTGTAAATTCTTTTCTTCCTGAATATTTGGGAGAAAGAGTGAATTATTCAAATTAAGATTCTGAAAAGTAGCCATTTCGACTTAACCCGTTTTGCCATGACACGGAAGATATAAAAAGAGACTTAATATTTTAGATACATTTAAAACCACTCGAAAATTTAAATTCTATATACTCATCTAAAGATTACTTCGACACTTCATGGTCAGAACTTCTTTGATAGTAACAAAGATAATCAACTATATAACATCCGCTCCGTCCCACTACAATGTATTCAGACATGCATGCTTGATCTCAAGGATCCGCGTATAAATTGTCCATGGACATGTACGCAAAGAAAGTTCACGCTGTCATCGAAGTGAAAAACACATTCAGAATAAATTAGAGGAATTGAATTTGTACCGTCTCAGTGCGGAAGATGTTTGCGTTGTGGGGCAATCCCTCTAAGCGACACAAATCATGTCCTTGGCGATTAACCCTCCTGGTGGTTGCCTAGACGTTATAAAGTCAAGTCAGTAACAAAATTGACATCAGTTAAGATCTAGTCACTAGCAAAACTGACTAGATCTTGATGGACGAGATATCTCGTCATTAGAAAAAACTGATCAGATCTTGATCCATCATAAAAAATCAGCAATATGACGAAGAGACATGTCGTCAAACCATTTGGAGGTTTAACTACTAAGGCATGCATTTCTTCAGAAAGCTTACATTAACCGTCCTGATAGCTGTCTCAACGAGGTACCTCGTCATTAGAAAAACTGACCAGATCTTGATCTCATCATTAGCAAAATTGGTCAGATCTTGATGGACGAGATATCTCGTTGAAACCACTTGCAGGGTTAACTAATCTTATTGAAGTAACTCGTAAAAGGGAGACCTATACTCTTACTTTAGACACTGGATGCTTGGTAGGTAGTTAATTAACGCTGCACTGGATGCTTGGAAACGATATGCTACCCCATGCCTCTTCATGGTTTTAAAAATACTTTTACGACAGTTAAAAACCACTGCAGCATCCGTTCTAAATAACTCCTACAACAGGTTGGTTAGCATTTTAATGGCGCAAGGGCCAGATGTTGCCAAGCCGTGTCAAACACAAGACAGTCAATGTCAAGTAATGGACATACTTACACGAGGGAAGTTTTAGTGATACAGAAGAGAAATATACACCAAGGTCAGTAACCAGAATCGAACGTCGGCATGCATGTTTGGTCTCAAGTATCCGCTTATAAATCTGTTTATTATAGCTCACGCAAACAAGGAAATTAAGATGGCAGAGACAAGAAATTACACCCAGTTACTTGGAGGAATTGAATCTATTCACCTACGGCGCATACGATATCAGTGAGAAATTTTACTAGTGTCTGCTAAGGGATAACAATTACTAAATCATGTATTTCTTCAAAGCGTACACTAAAGAAAATCTCATTGAAATTTCAACGAGATCTATGAACTTACTCTAGCGATCGGAAACTTAGAAACTACAGTATGGCATCTGAAATCCAAACATGGTTTTAGCACATCGTGATTAAAAAGTATATTTCGACAAACAATCTAAAAAAAATCACTCCGGTATTCGGTTGGTTTTGGTGTTTTATGGAGCAAGAACCATATTTGGCCAAGCTGCGCCAAACACAAGACAACTTCAAGTAAAAAATGTCGTGAAAGAGGGAAAAAAGAAATCATTGGGGAACAGAGCAGTAGCATGAAAGCAGAAAAATATCGCTTGGGTCTCCCAGGAGCGCGACCCTCGTTTACTAAATACCCCATGGGTTGGTTGATTGATTGGTTTGGATTTTATGGTGCAATATATTAATCACTAGACCAACATTAAAAGCATGAGGAATGAGTCATTAAGTTGTGCTAAACATGTATTCCATGAAATGATAGTTTATGCTGTCCAGCAACACGATGTATAACATGAGTGATGAAGTGAACTTCAAGTAAAAAATCAACAAAAAAAGATGAAGTTGTTTACTTGAATTACACGATGTATTTTATGATATAAGTAATACATGAAAAGGCGAAAAAGGACCCCACGGGAAAGGAAAAGATAACTAGAGTACCTCGGGTCTGTAAAGTTCGTACACACCTAAAGGAGTGTACACACCCACCTAATGTGCCCCTGAGGGTCTCCCGTATTCGGACATGCATGCTTGATCTCAAGTATCCGCTTATAAATCGCTGGTTAAGCGTTGGTCATGCACACAAGGAAATTACAGACAAGAAAAGAGTAACTAGGAGGAATCTAATCCGTCAACTTACAGTGTATAAGATGCTATCGCAGTGGGCATCTCGACAGGGAGTCATCCTAAATGGATAACTATTACCATTGACACGCGAATGTAGTCAGAAAGCTTACATTAACAAATCTAGTAACGCAAATAGCATTGTATTCCGTCTAAAAGTCCCTATTTAAGTACTGGATATGCACACAAGGATATTACACCGAGAAGGAAAGCACATCGGGAGTTACGTGGATTGATTGGTTGGGTTTTATGGTGCAAGGGCCGGCCATATTTGACCAAGCTGCGTCAAACACAAGACACAACGTCTAGTAATGGACATACACATACAAGGAAAGTTTTAGTGACACAGAAGAAATACACCCACAGGGAGGAGTCGAACCACCAGAGTTCATCGAGAGAATCAAACCTATCCACTTACAGAGCATAACATGCTATCGCAGAGGGCAACTCGACTGAGGGTCTGTCCAAAGTGGATAATTTCTACCAAGGCATGCATTTCTATCGAAAGCTTACTTTAACCAATCTATTAACGCAAATCGCATTGGACTGCTTATAAATCACTGTTTAAGTACTGGACCATGTACACATGGAAATTACAAAGAAAAGCACATCCGGTGTTACTTGGGTTGGTTGTTGGGTTATCATGGCACAAAGGCCATATTTGGCCCAGCTGCTCCAAAAATAAGACACACAACGTCAATTAATGGTTGATTATTTGGGGGTTTTATGCAGCAAGGGCCATATTTGGTCAAGCTGCGCCAAACACAAGACAACGTCAAGTAAAAAAATGTGAAAGAGGGTAAAAAGAGGGATTAGGGAACAGAGTAGTGGAATGAAAGCAGAAAAAGATTACTAGGGTAACCCGGGAGCGCGACTTCCGTGTTTATCAGACAGTAAACTTCATGGGAGAAGAAAAAATCACTATAGTACACTATATCACAGGTACACACCTAAAGGAGATATGCTCCTGAGGGCAATCAACTAATGGACACACACACAGAAAAAAGTTTTGCTAACACAGTAGAGAGGAAGGTGTCGAACCTGACAGGAATCTAGCCACCAGTTACTTGAGGGAATCGAACGT
Organism: Meta bourneti; assembly: GCA_933210815.1. Taxonomy (NCBI): domain Eukaryota; kingdom Metazoa; phylum Arthropoda; class Arachnida; order Araneae; family Tetragnathidae; genus Meta; species Meta bourneti. The sequence goes on from OW119922.1 coordinate 94,395,971, forward strand.
ATCCACTTACATAGGATAAGATGGTATCCAAGAGGGCAACTCAACCAAGTGGATAGTTTCTACCAAGGCATGCATTTCTTCTGAAAGCATTACATTAACAAACCTCATCGAACTCAATAATAAAGGAGGAGCCCTACGCACTTACCCCAGCCATCGGAAGCTCTAGTGCGCGTCATGGGAAGTGTCGGGCACTTCCCGCAGGGCCGAGTAATTAGAGCCGCTGCAGTTAGTCGTCACCCGCCCGTTTGATGGATGCAACGGGAGCCTCTTGCTACTCCCACATAGCTCTTTCTTGATTTTGTTGATTGGCAATTACAACAGCGGTGGACAGATGGCGGGTCTAGGAAAAGGGACGAAGTTCTTTGCCAAATTAGAATGTATGCAGACACACGCGTCATCACTTTTCCAGGAAAAGATCCGAGGGTGGTTGGGCTTCTGGACCACCTAAGTGGCTTAAAGTTTTTTCCTTATGACTTACATGTATTATTTAAACGAAGCAGTCGTGGACCTTTTGGGTCAGATTAAAAAAAGCAGTGTGATTTATTATTTATTTATAGACTGTCTAACAGATTAATCAGATTACATAACGAGAAAAGAACAGAGCAGGCATAATACAACTTGGAGGAGAAACTCATTAATTGACAATTTTTCAGAAATACTAAAGCTTATTTTCATGGTGAGAAATACATTTCCATATTGTAAATCTCTTTAGAAAATTTATAACTGTCAAAATGCTCATAATTTTTTTTTACCTAAAATTATTTTTAAAGCAGTTGGACAATGCCATTTGTTTCTCTTCTAAGCCAATGACATAATAACATATAAACACAAATCTCTAAATTACAAGAACAAAATGATGGGGAAGGCAATAAATACAGTGAAAGCAGTTAAATTGAGTTTTCATGTGTTATAGTTACAATATTACTAAAACCAACTACATTGTCAAAAAGACCCATCAAGCGTTGGGGCAAATTATTGATCGTTACCGAGTTGGCGTGGAAGTTAGCGATAGAAACGGTAGAAAAGTATGTGCGAAACTGCAAGTAGAGAGTGTGAATGATGCAGTCAAATTTAGAGGTTGATACAAACTTAGAGAGGAATGAAATGATATTGGCCTGGGAGCTCAACCGAGAAATGAATAGCAAAATAAATATAAGGTAAGTTTTCTGGATTTAATTACATGCATATATAACACAGACCACCTAACTTACCCTTTACTCGACGGTGTTTTGTGTTTGGCGCAGCTTGGTCAAATATAGCCCTTACACCATAAAACCAAACACAATCAACAAACCAAATTTACTTACAAAAGGGTTTTAAGGTTTGGTCAAGGAATGACCGTGATGAATCCACCATGTTTGCAAAATGTATAACAAAAAAGCAACACAGCATAACAATTTCAGACAACACATTTTGAAATTTTTCAAAAAGAGGAAACGATAAGAAAAGAGACAAGAATGAGATAATCCTAACACCACTTTTTACGACATTCTTCACACCGCAAAACACCTTTTTACAACGGCAATAAGTTTAAAAAGACGGCCAAATCTCCCGTTGCTAAAAAACAGAAATTATATAAATGAATAAAAAAAATGAAAATCTCAAAAATTATACAATGTCGTCCGCAATGCGGAAGGCGAGCCGAACACATGTCTCGATGCATTTCAAGGAAAAAGGGTTTTTCTCACATTATTCTACCAGACTAGTTTTTAATTGCCCTTGTCTGATATTGATCTGTGTAAATGCAATAGAAGATGTAGAGGCGGAATTCTTTAAATCCCCACACCATTTTACTTATTCTCTTTTGAGCTTAACCCATTTAAATAGGTGCGCTTGAACTAACCCACTACCCAAACTTATACCCTCATTTTCAATCGAATCCGATCACTGTCAACAAGTTGGTTAGGTAAAGAGAACGTCCATCTGAACTAAAGTTGGTTAGTTGGGTTTTATCACGCAATTGGCCAAGCTGCACCAAACATCAAGTAAATGGACATACACAGTTAAAGCTTTACTGACACAGAAGAGGGAGGAATTGAACTTGCGCCGCCTGCGACCCGCAGGTTGCTAGCGCAGTGGGTAAAGTAATTGAGCCACGGTGATCCCATTTTAATTATGTCAATCGTTTCTGAAACATAAGGGGTCCAAATGCCTTCCTGGAGACCTTGGAGATGCTAACTCGCATTTTAATCTCGAATTGAAGAGTCCAGGAACCTTCAGCAGATATGTCATGCCACTAGGGAGAAGTCCCCTAGCCTATTCTGGTGTATTCAATATTCGAAGTGTATTCAATTGTCTTGCTACCAGAAAGAAGTCCCCTAGCCTATCCATATGCATTCAATTGCCGTGCCACCATGGTAGGTGGTAGTTAATTAACATCGCATTGGAGCAACACAACGGGCTATTGAAGATCATGCCACCAGGGAGAAGTCCAATTCTTGTGTATTTAATTTATATATTCTGTACGTATTTAAATACATTGAATATATAAAATTGGATACACCAGAATAATATTAAAAGTGTATTCAATTTATATTGAGTCCGTTTCACACATCCCCTCACGACGAACGCGTAATTTGTATATTTGTGGTTTGTTTAATCGCTGCGTTCATTTATTGGCTACACAAAAAAGGATTTAACCACGTAATATTTGAGGATTTGGTTTATCTGTCATTTTTTGCTATATGGGGGTTCTTTGTGTTCAGACCTTCGACTTAAAGTCTCCGAAAAGTTCCCAAGACCGGGATTCCACCTCAGAGCCTGATGAACCACGGATCCAGGACCTTAACCGCTCAGGTACTGAAACTGCTTTCTTCACAAGAATTAATTCGACCGAGACCTACAGTTAAAAAATGGATTCCGAACCGCGACGAACATACATGCAGTGAACAGTTTCTGGCCTCAAACAAGGTTTGCTTCATTCCTCTACAGGTAATTTTTTGTTACATGAGCAAAAAGAATTCGGGAGATAGACAAGCTTTGATTTGATGTTCTACGGTCACTGAATAGATGATTTTCAATTCGCCGAGAACATAAATGATTCATCGGTATTGAATGAATCGCCAAAAGTTGATTGTTTGGGGGGGTTTTGGCGCAAGAGCCATATTTGGCCATCCTGGAATCGTCAGAAGATGCGCTCTGAAAAGAATCCATTTCCAATTTATTGACATTGACAAGTCGTCTATAGCAAGTTTTGAAAAGGCTACCAAAACACTACGTAAAAATCATTCCAAGAAAATTTGAAAGCTACTTGAATGGAAAGGGAAGTATATTGAAGGCTATGAATGTTTTAATAAAATGAACTCTAATTAATATTTCATACTTTTAAATCAAGTCTTATCCTAAAAGTAGAATAACGACAAATGGTGCTTTAAATTAAACATTTTTGAGCAATAAATGCATGAGGACAAGGAAAAATATTTTCAATTTATTTCCCAAGGATATTTATTTTTATTTTCCCCCAAAAAATTATTCATACTTTAAGACCGCGTTTTCTATTTTGAGAGAAATCTCACTTGCGTTCAAATGATGGCGAAATCTATTAAGAAAATGACATAATAAGCGAATTTTTTTCACTTAATTATGTCATTGTCATTCATATTTACGAAAGCTTTTCCCATTTAAACTTTTCCCATTTACTTTAATTGAAATTGGAATGATATTACCCAATATTAGTTTTAACCTGATGTAATTCAGGAAAAGCTTTTCCCTATTCATCCCATGATTTAAAATTGCCAGCTGTGTCAGTTTTTAAGGTGCTATATTAAATAGTACGAATTTTTCTTTCCATTTTTTCATCTAAATAGAAGAGTATTAGGAAAATGAAACCTGAAGATAAGCATTCATACAAGGCTAGAATTAAAAGCACCTTATTTAAACTAAGAGAAGATAAAAAATTAAATATTTTAAGTAGATGGTAAAATTAAAATAAATTTAAATGACCGAAGGTTCAAAGAAAGCTCTTGAAAATCTAAAAGTATTGAGATTATCACAGGTGATAATAAAACATTTCACTTTACTTATTTAAACAGATTTTTCAATGGCTCATTTGTCTCCACAGAATAAGAAAACTTTAAAATTAACTTCAATACTACTTTTCAATATTCCTATTTCCTAAATTGTCTGATTCATTAACATGTGTTAATATGAGCACCAACAATTCGAATTTGATTACATCATTTGCTCTAGTAAAACTTTATAAAATTCTAGTTAGTCATTTTTATGAGAAATATGTTCGTATTTGGCATTTCGTTGATTATTTTCAGTATGTATAGGTATAAATAATTATTTCTTTCCCAATTAGGTTTCTCATTACGTTATTATAAGCCCTTAAAATTTATCAAAACTTTTTCACTCGAAATCTATTTCTCCATAACTGCATGAAGTTAACATGTCACTAGAAATTTATTTACTTCAAAAAGATACTTAAACTATAGATAAAAATTTTCAAATAACTATTTTTTAACTGCTGAGAGAAATGGTAGAACATTTAATTCTCGAAACTAAAAAAATTAAATAAAAATAGCACTTGCGACACATTTGCTTAAGATTAATTCCAATTTCAAGAGATAACATGGTATACGAATGCCGAACGAAATCAAAAATAGCTGTTACTGAACAAAAATTAAATTTGTCGAAAGACAAAATTGAAATGAAATGGGACACTGACCCACGTGGTTAAAAAGATAACATAATAAAGGAAATTAAAAAAGAATACTCAAGACATTGTCGACAAAATCTTAATCCAAATTTCATATCAAACGCAGAATATCTCAAATACAAAATTTTTAACTGCTAAGAAATGATAGCGACGGTTAATTCTCGAAACTTAAAATAAAATTTAAACAAAAATAGCCTTGCGACACATATTCTCTAAAGTTTAGTTCCAATTTCATGGAGATGTAATCATCTACACTATTAACGTGTGATAGTTTGTTGGAAATCTATCCTCGTCTCAACCACAGCACATAGCGGTCTGAGAGGTGTCAAAATACGCAGAATAAACTGGGAAAGTTATTCCGCCCCTTTAAAATGTTCAAAAATTTAAATTTTAACATAAAATGTTCAAAAAATTACCTGATTGGACAGAGTGCCGTGACGTCACTGGCTGATTCCGTAACGCTTCCGTAGCGGTTTTTGTCCCAAATTTTTTATTATGTTTTTTTGTCAGACTTGACTTTAAATATTGGTGTTAAATTCGAGAAAAAACGTAAAAAATGTTCAAAATTCAATATACAGTACTATTCCTGTACAGTACTTTTTCGTGTCTTACATTTTACTGCTTTAAATAAACATTTTTTTAATAATTATTTCACATCCAATACAGCAAACCTGTACAACTTAACTCTTAAATCCATCGTAATTTAGAATTTCAAATTGTTTACAGCTGCCTTTTTTATAGCGATTGTTTTTTGCGTTGTAATTACTCTTTTTAACGACAAATGTTACTTTTAAATGTTTTCGCTTTGTAAATAATTCATTATTGTCTATCAATATTTTTCAAGTGTCTTTCGAATTTCTCTATTTCAGAATATTCTCATAACATCGAAATTCAACGCTTGTTCAGCTCTTTCGTTTTTCAGAATTTTACATTTTTCAATTACCACAATTTCGTTTCTGTTTGTATTTATACGTTCCATTACTTTCCATATTACAGATATATTATTTAGGAGTTAAATTGTAATGAATTATTTTTATTTTCTGCAAAATACCACTAGGCATGGGTAATTTCTTGGTTGTATATGTATATTTCGACGAACTTTCCTTAAGTCTTTGGTTAAATATGTTATAGTTTGTAGAATTCTGTTTCATAAAAATAAATGGAAACCTTTTTAAGTAATGTGTATAACTTCTCATTTTAAATAACTGGTAAAGTTAAAATAAAGTTATTCTAAAACAAACTGGTTTGTTTTAATAACTTTAATAATTTATTTTAATTTTTGTAAACAATGTTACGTTAAATCAAAACGGGTAGCCATACGTTGTATTTAAAAGATATTTCTAAATTTTGACATATTTTCATTACAAGACGATTGAAATAAATTTAATTTGCATTAATCTCATTTGTTTTTCATGGGTATTATTGAAAGCCGTACTCTACATAGTCAAGTAACTACATCTATCATTTTAACTAGGTATGTGGTTTCCATATAGAAATTGCGTCTCAATTGAAAAAAAGTACCTTAAAACTAAATTTTTCTGTTGGAGGAAAGCGAATTTTAAACAAGACTGCTGATCTTGGAATAATATATTAAAGTATGTAAACTAGGACTGTTGAAAATAGAAATTTTTTGTCTTAAGGTCAAGCTTGCTTACTTGAAGTTGAAACTGTTCGTATACTATTTAGGTACCTGTGAAACATTCATTGAAAGCAGTGATTTTGTAAAAAGTGTAATCGATTGAGTTTGCTTTGTCTACAGTGATGACATTTGTCTTAAAAACAAGCTCAGTTATTCCACGTGCGACTGAATAGAATTTTCAAGAAACAAATGTGTGCTTCAAAATAAAATAACCACGAATACCGTAACAGTTTAATTTGCCATCCTCTCACAATGATAATGAAATTCGAAAACATCAAATCCATGGTACAAGGGTATCACAAATAATAAATATTGATTGGAAAACTGAGTGCAAGACTACGCTGAAAGTTCCTCATTTTTACTGAAAATGAACTTAATTGGCATTCGTAATCACTCCAAAACGCAAAATCGACTTTTGAAGAAGTCATCTCAGAAAAAGCTTCTGTAGTTAGTCTTACAGCGAGAGTGTGATGAATATGAAATGGATTATATGGATCGATATATTATGCATACATATTTGCGTCCGAAGTAAATTGTAGAAGCTATGAAAAAGTTAAAACAATGTTAAAAATTTTCTGTACACTTAAATGATGCTTGCATTTTTCTATGAAATAGAATCAACATTTAACCAATTAAACCCGAGCATCGTCGGGGTAATTTTGCTAGTGGTATACGAATGTCAAACGAAATTATAAAAGAAAACTGAAGAACGAAAATTAAATCTGTCTTAAGAACGACACAAAATTGAATTAAATGGAACATTGCCCCACTTTGAACGTGTAGTTAAAATAACTTAAAAAGGAAATTAAAAATATAATACTCACGACATAGTGCACAAAATCTCAATCCAAATTTCATATCAAACGCAGAATATCCCAAATACAAAATTGTGATCACAGGCGTAGAACCGAAATTAATTTAAAATTCGCCGACTGTGTTTGACGGCATGGGCCGAAGCATGCCAATGCGAAGAAACAGCTGGTAAATTTAGAACACATTAACCACGCCAAGAGTTTTCCTTCTTTTGTTTAAATACGAACGAAAATGTATCCAATTTTCGCAGCCGTTACTCAAGAGACGACACCGCATGGTACGGAACCAAAAAAATCTCTGGTCGCAGCAGACGAACTTTGTGTAATTAATAACTTAATAGCTTGGAAAGAAAAAATTACACAGAACCCGACGTGAAAATAGTACTACTTCTACTTAGTTCAATGAATGGGCATCGCGAATGCCATCTATCGTTGAAAGGAACAACTGAGGTTTAATTATATTTGGATAACGCACTATTATTTTTATGGCGTTTTGATATTTTAGATTATGATCAGGAAAGTGAGCTTTGGATTAGGAATGAATGACTCGCTGCTTGCACAATGGTCGGCATGTGCCGTAATGTCAATTGTTTGTGTAGGTTGAGTATCGAAAGACATAATGGAATAGATTTATTGTAATTAATAATTTCGAAACGGTTCGATTTAATTGGGGTTTATCTACACATCAAATGACGATGGATAGAATAACAAAGCATTTCGACGTTGAGATAATTTATTGTGGAAGAATGAATAGAGATGTGAAGAAAACATTAGAATGAATCCTATCTATGCCATTTTTTTTTGTTCTAAGAAAAAACGCCGATTTACATTCTTTTAAAAATTATTTTTCCAGAAAGTAATTCTTTATCTGGACTTTTTTTTGGATTGGTCGTTAAAACAGTAGAAAATGCAATAGTTTCGGTTTCACGTAGTTAGTTTATTCTTTGTCGTTCTGTGGTGATTTTTGTTACACGAGGGCAAATCGACCGTTCGCAAAATTACTGATGTGTTGGTGATAGTGCATGAAAAAATCTAGTCAGTACTGGATTAAACAAATGATAAGCTTTTACCACTGAATTGTTTATTTCTGTTGCGCCCCAAATCGTAATCAGAATCTCAAAATATATTTTAAAGTGCAGAATACAGCAAAAGTCCAATTTTGTGTAGACCGCAAGTAGATGGTTTCATGGAGCAAGATGTATTTTGAGTGCTACAGGTGTTGTTTGAACGATATATTGTGATTTTTTGTATTGTGATATGTAAATAGATTTATAGAAAGAAACCAAAGCATAAAGTAAAATTTTTAATATTCTAGATTCCTTTTGTCTTTTTAAATCATTTTACGAAGCGTAGTTAAATGCTCACCATTAGGAAGACTTAAGATTGAGAACATAAAGCAAATACTGATGATGTGAAGACCTACGAAAGCCTATTATCATGGCCACGTCTTTTACATAACATCCCTGATAAGCTCCCTAAAAGTTTCGAGAAAGCCATGTTAAAAACAACTAGAGAATTTACTTATTTTTAGTGCAAAGCGAATTTGGATTTGGAAAAATTTACTTCGATAAATATTCACAGCAAGCAAACAAAAATTCAAAAACTTCCCGATTAAAACCCGATTATAGAAATTGCGTCTCAATTGAAAAAAAGTACCTTAAAACTAAATTTTTCTGTTGGAGGAAAGCGAATTTTAAACAAGACTGCTGATCTTGGAATAATATATTAAAGTATGTAAACTAGGACTGTTGAAAATAGAAATTTTTTGTCTTAAGGTCAAGCTTGCTTACTTGAAGTTGAAACTGTTCGTATACTATTTAGGTACCTGTGAAACATTCATTGAAAGCAGTGATTTTGTAAAAAGTGTAATCGATTGAGTTTGCTTTGTCTACAGTGATGACATTTGTCTTAAAAACAAGCTCAGTTATTCATGCATGAAATACTTTTTATCTATTCAAGATTACGATATCTGTATAGCAAAATAGAATAACAAGATAACTAATAGAATACAAAGAATAAAATTCAAAGAAAACCATTACGACACAAAATTAAAACAATCACAATCCGTAGGTCAAGTAATACTTCTCCCATGTGCTGTGGATTTTGGAGTTTGATGTTTTTGTCCAAAAGCGGACAAGCTGCGCTACCCATGTGCTGTGGTGGTTCCGTTGAAGATTCTATCAAAAATTGTAGAATCAAGACATGCCCTAGAAATTGGTAAGTATGCTATATACATAAGAGTCATTACTTTTCGTTCATAGGGTATCATTTCAATATTTGTGTTTGGTTTGAAGCTGTACGATCACTTTTTTGAGATGCGAGGGCTGGTTGATGGGGGTTTCTGGCGCAAGGTTCGAATTTACCAAGCGGAACCAAACACAGGACAGACAACATCAAGTAAATGAACACAAAGAAAGTTTTGTTGCTACAGAAAAAGAGGTATAGACATGGAATCGAACATGCGCCACCTACAATACGCAGATTGGTGGAAAAATCTACGGAACCAAAGTGGCCCCGAATAATTATACCGGCACCTACCGCTTAAAGTGGATTCCGACCATCCATTTCGTGACAGGGTTTGGTCGGTTATTTTGAGGTTTTATGGCGCAAGGACCGTTATTTGGCCAAACTGTGCCAAACACAAGACAAACAGCTTTAAGTACAAAATATAGTGGCAGGGAAAAAAGAGGGATAGGAATGCAAGGGGATGAAAGCAGAAAAAGATCGCTTGGGAATCTAGGGAACGCGACCCCCGTGTTTACCTAAGACAGTAAACCCCATAGGAAAAGAAAAGATCATTAAAATGTGCTAAAAAGATCTAAAGATGTGCCCCTGAGGTCTGTCATGAGAGGGAAACGAACACAGCCTCTTGAACCAAGGGCCTGAGCACTAATCACTACGCTGGAGTGGTCTATAGAGTATGTATCGGCTTAGCGTTCTACGGAAGAGTGGAAAGAGTATGGATTTGATCCGTCAATACATATTACGTCTGTAACTCCCGACATGCGAGCGGGAAGTGAGATGTTCCGAGTCCACAGCGCTGCCCCTGCAAGACTCGTTTCAAATTGAAGGTTGGTTGTTTTGGGAGTTTTATGGCTCAAGGACCGTATTTGGCCAAGCGCCAAACAAGAGACATCTTCCAATAAAAAATGTTGTGGTTGGGAAAGAAAGAGGAATTGGGGATAAAATAATGGGATGAAAGCAGAAAAAGCTCGCTTGGACATCCTTGGAGTGCGTGTTTACTAAAGACAGTAAACCCCATGGAAAAAGATCACTAGATTACCTCGTATTCGTGAAGCCCGTACGCACCTAAAAGTGCCCCCGAGGGCTAAAATTGAAAGATTATCAGTGAGTGAAGTGCAGCAGGTTCACGAAATCTGGACTCTCGCTTCGTAGTGTAAAGCCAATACTTGGCATTTTTAAATGCATTGACATTTCACTGGAAAGAAAAGTTATCTCTGACATCAGTATGAATGGGTGTATTTTTTATGCAAATTGCGGTCGATGACATGACGCTCAAGTTCATAATTTTTCCACCCCTGAGGATATTCATTGAGCTACTTCTGAGGCGCCGATTCCGTTCTCCATTTATCTTTGAAATTTATGGAATAAAAATTACAAAACTATTCTATTCGGGAGACTACACTGAATGCATTTTCCATTTTTAATCGATGTATTAGCCATGAATAAAACATAGTAAATCTCAATAATTCATATTTTTAACACTACGGGGTTCGTAATTATAACTCCACCTTGCAACCTGCATTCTTCCAAGCATGACTTCTAACGAATATAATCTTTCTCTTTTCCAAGGAAATGAGCAACAGAATCTTTCTCAAGTATACTATTGTTGGTTGGTTTGGGTTTTATGGCGCAAGGGCCATATTTGGTCAAGCTGCACCAAACACAAGACAATAGCGAGGGAGGAAAACAAAGCAAAAAGCAGAAGGGTTGGTGAGGGTAAAACAGAGGATTGTGATGCCCGTAAACACCTAAAGATGTGCCCCTGAGGGCTCTATTCCAAGGAAATGAGCAACTATATTTCCTAATCTCATCTATGAAAGATTCTATTCTCTACATACCAAAGATTCTATTCTCTACATACCAAAGATTCTATTCTCTACATACCAAAGATTCTATTCTCTACATACCAAAGATTCTATTCTTTACATACCAAAGATTCTATTCTCTACATACCAAAGATTCTATTCTCTACATACCAAAGATTCTATTCTCTACATATCAAAGATTCTATTCTCTACATATCAAAGATTCTATTCTCTACATACCAAAGATTCTATTCTCTACATACCAAAGATTATATTCTCTACATATCAAAGATTCTATTCTCTACATATCAAAGATTCTATTCTCTAAAGATTTATTCTCTATATAACCACGGAAACACTCCTGGGAAAGGTGAGCGTCTCTGAGAGGGCGTTATCGTGCTGGTAAATAGCCTCTTGGACACATGTGACATGAAAATCAAAATAACAGGTTGTAGAATCTGCTGGACGTAGCATTATGCTGTCAAACCACATGGTGTCACTACTAGAGGGAACCGGCTATCGTAAGAGCTAATTCTCCACGTCAATACACTAGGAGCTGTAGCGGCGAACCTCTCAACAGTTAACTGGGAACGACAACCGAATACTGTCGCCAGTGTCTAGAGTGGTGCTGATTTGGTAGTTAATTAAATGTCACACTGGAGCAACAAAACGGGTTATTGGCGACCGTCCGAAACCAACATCGAAGTATAAGATTGAGGACAACACCTCATAATTTTGAATCATGCTCAGATGACGAGGTCAACATCTGAGCTGGCACCCCACTCTTCTACAAACTTCCACAAAACGTCAACGTGGGGAATTTGATGTCAAGACAGATTTAACGTGCCTCCACGTATACGACGGTCCTTGGTTGGACTGAGTTTCGAATTCGCAATCCTCCGGCTGCTGATCAGTTACTCTTTCAACTGGCCTACCTCGGGCCCCGAAGGGATGCGTGGTACAGGTATGTAATGGTAGCGTATCAATGTTAAGTGACAAATCCTGTTTCAGCAGGACCCTTATTTTGTCGATCTGTTATCTTTTTGTTGCTGCTTTGTAGACAATGTTCGTAGACAGAAATTCCGTTTGCATTCTCCTGATGATAGAAACGTAGTTTCTCCAAGTCATTTTTGGCAAATATTTCGGTTACTTTTCAGATTTTTAGCATAATGTTTTGTTTAGTTCCTGGTTGTAATTCCACTTTTGTTGATACATTTCCTTAGCTATCTTCATCCGCAGTTTCGGCTTTACTTCAAAACGCATTAAAATGACTCATCTCTTAGCTTCTGACGTCAAAAATAAAAATCCGGGGTTCAAAATGCAAGACAAATCCTTTCTACGATTTATTTTATTGGTGGGTGAATCACACTGGAAAGTTTTTTCTTCTGGTAGTAGAAAACACCTTTCTGCACAGTGAAAAGAAAGATGACTTTAGAATCTTCGAGTTGTAAACAGAAATGTCCATTGTTACCTGTTTGGATGGTCAGTTCTGGTCAGGGCAGGTAGTTGAATTTAAGTCGCACTGAAAGAACACAACTGGCTATTGGCGACGGTCTGAAATCAATCCCAAAGGCAAAGATCCGAGGATACCTCGTAATGTTGAATCAGCCAGATGACGAGATCAACACCTGAGCTGGGGTCCCACTCTCCAGAGTTCCACACCACGTCAACGTGAGGGCATTTGAGGTCAAGACAGATTTAACGTGCCTCATGTACACGACGGTCTTCGGTTGGATCGAGTTTCGAACTCGCAACCCTCCAGTTGCAAATCCGCGACTCTATTAACTGGGTTAATGCAGCCCCAATTTATTTCAGGAAGAGGATTGTACTGTATTCATAAGTGCAAAAACATTTATTTGCAGCCAATTTGAAAAAGAAAATATTTTTCGAATCGAAAGTATAGCGATTAAATTTTTAGGACATTTTTACACATTTTTCAGGTCAACAAAATTTGGGCCCTGATAATATGCATACAATATTGAACACTTTTCATTTCCCTATATTAACACATATGCTTTATATACATTACATACTTATTTAATTTCCAAATTCAACAGATGGTTGATTTTTGAAGTTGAATCAAGGCATTTATGTTCAAAACTAATCATTCAAAAGACTTAATTGAAATATACTTTGATGAACAAATTATAAAGGTATTGTAATTTGTGCATTCAGGTCAGCAAATTAAAGAATTTCGGTTGGTTTTGGGTTTTATGGCACAAGGGCCATACTTGGCTAAGCTGTGCCAAACACGAGACAATGTTGAGCAATCCTGAAAAGAAAGGATGGAGAAGAGAAAGTAATGATCGCTTGGGAAACCTAGGATAATCCCCAGTTTTCCCGAGGTTTGGTTGGTTTTAGGTTTTATCGCACAGGGGCCATATTTGGCCAAGCTGCGCCAGTTTTCACGAGGCAGTAAACCCCATTGGAAAATTCACTAAGGTACCTTGGTAGACAATTGCGGGAAAATATATTTGGCGATAAAACATATTTTCAATGATAACCCTCAACTCATAAAATTCCCCTATGTAAGAGGTAGTTAAATTAACGTCGCACTAGAGCAACACAATGGTCTATGGCGACAGTCTGGGATCAATCCCGAAGTCCAGTATATAAGAATCCCCGCTTAATCCTCCTCGTGAGAAGAGATGTCACGTAATTAGCAAAATTTGACCAAATCTTGAAGGACGATGTATCCCGTCATTAGAAGAAAACTGACCAGACCTTGATCTCATAAAAAATCAGCAATATCTTGAAGAGATACCTCATCATTAACATTGGTCAGATCTTTGATGGACGTGATATCTTGTCGAAACCAATCGGAGGGTTGAGCACGATTGATCTGATACGAATAGAATTTTCAATATAAAAATTTGCTCTGGCGTCTCAGTATAAAAAGAGTTAATGGAACATTTTTAAAAACCAAATATCAAACGTCAGAAGACAGACAAAAGAGGAAGCATACGATTGTTCTTAAATCATGCCAGAGTTTTCTTTTTCAGAAACATTTCCTTCATCTGAATGTATCACAAAAGAACACTGTCCCAGTTAAAAAGAACTAAGAACCAACTGAAAGAAAAAGCCGCAAACTGAGCAATTACATGCGGAGATCTCTTTGAAACATGAAAATTAAAAGCAATCGCAATTGTGAAGTCTTATCGGCTAAATCGAGCCCCATCAGGGAGTCTAAAAATAAGGCCTGGAAATGAGGCAATTTGTTCATATAATCAGGAGATACAATAGTCAAGAGTCACTCATTAAGAGTGTTTGCGCAGTTAAGAAACAAGTAAAAGTCACAATGGAAGCTAGAGCTGAAAACCCCAGAACGAAAATAAGAATGCATGTTAAATGCATGATAAAAAACAAGTAGCCATGGGTTAACAGTCGCGGAATCACTTCAACCACTAACCGAAAGACATACATTCATATTATTTTTCAAAAACAAGTTTTTAATATAACTGACAGCTTAATTGCTTGCCTGGAGTCTTCATAAATTTTCATAATTATCATGCATTTATAAAAATTCAAGAAATAATTTCGACTTTTCAAACGTTTTCATGAAAGATTATTTCAATTATTTAATTTTATGCACTAGGGAGGAGCGTGTTTCAAATATGAATATAAAATAAATAGAGTGAAAGAAATTTGTTTTTGTTGTGTTTAACCCTACAAGTGCTTTTGACAAGATATCTCCATCAAGATCTGACCAATTTTGCTTGTGTCGAGATATCTCGTCAAGAAAGTGGCGATTTTTTGGATGATGACAAGATCAGGTCAGTATTTTTTAGTTGGACGAGATATCTCGTTCATCAAGCTTTGGTCAGTTTTGCCAATAACGAGATACCTCGTCGAGGCAATCACTACGAGGGTTAAAAGGATTCCATACTTTTTCCATAACACAAATAAAGTTAATTTTTTTAATTATAAGCGATTCTGAACAAAATTTATCTTGTAAACTACATTTATGCTAAATTGTAATGAAACCTTCAATACAAAGAATCACGATTTTTTAAATCATACGAATTACAAGTACAGTTGATAAGTTCTACCTATGATTAAAGAAAATATAGATTAAATTATGCACACTATAGTCTATAAGTTTGGAAATACCTCGGCGTTTGCTCTAAAACCAACAAATATGATCATAATGTAACATAAAAAATTTAATTACTCAGATTAAAGGCAAATTCACTTATTTACATATTAAATAAGGATAAAAAGTACTATTTTGAGTCTAAATATCTTGGATTCTTCGAAATATCCATCTTACGTTATTATGAGTTTTCAGGTAAAAAAAGCCTCTCCCCAGGTCAAAATTTAGGTTTCAGATTTTCTAGTAAAGTTTATTCCCCAGAAGCTATCGGATTAAGATCAGGACTCTGGGGTAGCCAATGCATATTTTAAGCTCTCTGAGTGGTTGAATTGTAGTTGGAGCAACACAACGGGCTACTGGCGACGATCTGGGATCAATCCCGAAGGGAAAGATAGTCCAATTCCTAGTCATTTGGAACCACGGTCTGATGACGAGGTCAACACCTGAGCTGCCACTCCAAACTTACACACCACGCCAACGAGAGGACATTTGAGGCTACGGCAGATTTAACGTGCAGTTTCAAACTCGCAATACTCCGGTTGCTAATAAGAAATTAGGAAAGTTTAGAGTAGCTATGCTCGGATCTGCTATTTTTTAACCCTCCTGGTTGTTTATCTTCGCTTCGAAAAATTGCCCTTTAGTGGCCAGCCTGATACGAAAACCTATTCCAACCTGTCACTAGTTCTAGGCAGGGGACAATTTGTTTTCCTTCTGGTCGGGCGGTTTTATCTCGACTAGGTATTCCGTCATAGGCAAAACTGATTGGATCTTAATGGACAAGATATCTCGTCATTAGCAAAATCGGTCACATTTTGATGGACGAGATTTCTAGTCGAAACCACTCGGAGGGTTAATAAACAAACCGCACTCACCTCAAATTATAATCCATTGATTCGAAGCATCAGTTTAATCCCAAGTTTACAAGAAATCCGCGAAGACGATACAGCGCACTCATGAACCCAGGTAAAAAGGCGGACATCAACCAGAACGCAGACCGTTACGAAACACGGATCCCAAATGACGGCAACGGCAAGGAAAGTGCCGTTTTCCGAGAACTTGTGCGCGAAGAATAAAAGTCGTGCGACGGTGGTCTTAGCAAATGAAGGAAGTTGAATGCCGGTTCAATGAAACAAGTTTTAAATAATGCATCGCCGGGTCCGATACTCCATTTAAATCGCAGCGAAATTGATCTGCCCATGAACACAACACAACAATGGATCCTTTCAAACTCCTTTCACAGGCCGGGGATTCCGGGAAATGATAATAAAACAAGTGGGGCGTGCTTCGGGTAGAAATGCAGGCGATTTCCGAGAATCGCACACAATTGTGTAAGATCTTAAGAAATGGATGATGGAATTGAAAATGAGTCAGAAACTGAAAACGCAAACCCATATTTTTCAGTCGATGAATGAGATAAATAATTTTTTTTCAAAAAAAAAAAAAACCCGGTAGAAGGAAACATACTCCCGGGATAGAATTAATTTAATTTATCGTAATTTTTAAATCACTCCAATTGAAGCTAATTTAATCCGACAATAAATTAAAATAGAGCCAGACTTCATTGAAGAAGCCATTTGCAACACATATTAGTCATGCTTTTAGTTGAAGTGTTCGAACAAATGGTTTGAGCAAATTTTTCAAAAATGAGATTCTATTGCAATGGTGAAAAAGTATGAGACATCGATTCCAACAGTTAATTCCCCAACAAAACAGTCCTTATAGCTAGCAGGTCTGCTAGCGCAGCGGGCTAACTCATAGAGCCAAGGCGGTCCCTATAAACCAACATGTTATTGGAGAAATCAAGTAGCTGTTCTGGTCTAGTGGGGTAGCTAGAAATATATTTGGAAACACTTGATAATGCCTCTAGCTAAGATTAGGCTCCCAGTTATGGATTTTGTTTGTCATTGTGCGGTTATTTTGCTATACACCACCGAACACTCACGTTGCTCTCATTTGATTGTTTTTATAAGGTACAAGGGCCATATATGGTCAAGCAATGTTTTTCGTCAATTAAATTAACATACACACATAAGGAGAAAGTTTTCACTAACATATTTATACCCGAGGTAGTTACAGGAATCAAACTTGAGCCGCTTACAGTTCGCAGGCCTGATAGCCCAGTGAGCAAACCCACTGAGCCCCCATAGGGTATATATTATCAAAGTAGATAGTTGAATTTACGTCGCACTGGAGCAACACAATGGGTTATTGGAGATGGTCTGGGATCAATCCGGAAGGGAAAGATCCGACGACAAAACCTCGTAATTTTGAACCAAAGTTAGATGACGAGATCAGCACCTCAGATGGCACACTTCAAATTTCCCCACCACGCCAACATTTGAGGCCACGACAGATTTAACGTGTATCAGTCCCCACGCACATGTCCGTCTTTCGTTGGATCGAATTTCGAACTTGCAACCCTCCAGTTTCTAATCCGCGACTCTACCTACCGCAGCCATAAATGCCGCGGGGGAAGCTAGATCGTATTGACGTGAAGAATCAAGTAACTCCGAATGGCCAGCCCGATCATCACATATACGACTTACAACCAAGCGCTTCAGTCTACCAAGTCAGTATTATTACTCGGTCGTTGAAACTCTTGACACAGTTCAGTCTGAGATTCGAGACATCTAAGACGGTTCTTGCCCTGAGTGAGAATAGAGATATAGAAAATGGTAGGTGTTTATGTTTCGTGGGCAGTAGCTTATATTTTCGGGTGGGCAGTTTTTAATGCATGCGAAGATAAGCTTTATTTGCTATTTACAACGAGAGTGCGATGTAAAAACATCACTTTAGCCTTGACTGTCATTACTTTAGATTAGAATTTTTTTTGGAAAACTGAATAGAAAAATTGAGCGTCGTAAATACGTCTGTGTGTGTGAACTTGGGGAATGATATCATTAATAAATACTTCCATTCATAAATCGACCACGCGTTGAGTTAATTTTTCTTTCTCCTAAACTAGCAGTAGGATAGTAATTCTAAGAATATTAATATCATTAAAATCTTGTATTGCTCTTGTGGGAATAAAGTTTGTTTTCTCGTGCTGCATCGATTCTTGTTTTGACAAAAAATTAAAATAGTTCAACAAACAAATCTTCGTGCGCAACAAACTATGTGCACATTGATCAAAATTAAAATACTGTCCATATTGGGTAGTTAATTGGATTAATGTCTCACTAGAGCAACATAATGGGCTATTGGCGATGGTCCGAGATCCATCCCGAAGGGAAAGATCCTAGGGCAATTCATCATTTTGAATCACGGTCAGATGACGAGGTTAGCACCTGACCTGACACTCCACTGTCCAAACTTACACACCACGCTAACATGAGGACATTTGAGGCCATAACAGATTTAACGTGCACTAGCTACCAAGTACACAATTTTCTTTGATTAGATCGAATTTCGAACTCGCAACCTCCGATTGCTAATCCGCTACTCTCCCAACCGGGCTACCACGGCCAGCTGTCCATAATGGACCAGAACATTCATGGAATTTAGTTAAAAGGCCAGAATTTGTTTTTCTGAATGCAAAATTATTATTTAAGGTGCATTGTGACCAGTGATTGCATTGAAATGAAAACTTACAAAACCCGAAATTGTAATGAGGAAGAAAATAAAAAAGCAAAAATTCAAATATTGAAATTAATCTAAGCAAATCATCTGATAAAATCTAAGGAAAAAAAACGTTTCAAGTTCTTCGAATTAGTTTCACGGGACAGAAACTTCAACACTGTACGACATTAAATCTCATAAAAACATGAACATATTCTAAACACAATATATAAACGCGAATACATGGTCAGATTAGAGACTGAAAATGAGTTTGATTTCTCCTCGAAATTTTTAATACATTTCGAAAATATTTAGACAATGAGAAAATAATGAATAGGGTATTCCGTGATATAGAACGAATAAATAAAATGCAACAAAAGTACAGGAACTCAAATCACAAAAAGACCATTTCCCGACCTGAAAAGTTCTAAAAAGTAACCGTTTCATGCATCACTTGAGGACAATGCACGGAATTCAATTACGCTTCTTGCCATCAGATGCGTTGCCAGATCAAGTATCAAAATATGTATAATTTTTTTTTATCGTATGCCATTCTTCCCGCTCGGACAAAAGGACGCACAACGCAAGAACACGAATTCAGCTGACCGTGGAATAAGAATATCACGCGGTCCAGTTCTTTCACACTAGAATTTCGTTTTACTGCGTTAAAAATTCTCAGATTCTTGCACAGATTGCTGCATCAGAACACTTCAAAATTAGAGCTTTTCCACAAAAAAATAAAAATCTTTAACTATGAAGTCATAATCATAGTGGTCTCGTGAAGTATAAGTAGACTGCGTATTGCTATTGAGATGAACTTCAAAAATTGTGACCAACATGTCGACTAGTAGTCACGTGACTGTTCTGTGAAAAATTGACTTGTTTGGCTGATTTGTTTGGTTGTTTTCGGGTTTTATGGCTCAAGGGCCATATTTGGCCAAGCTGCGCAAATCACAAGACAGACAACACAATGAGGTAGGAAGAGAAAGCAAAGAGAAGGGTAGGCGAGGGTAAAAATGAAAGGATCACTCTGTTACCTCGGGTTTTGATCCCCGTACATATCTAAAGCTGTGCCCGAGGGCTGGCCGATTTGGTAACTTAACGTTTGACGACATAACATAGTATGACAGGGTAGGTGTGTGAATGCGCATTTCTAGAGTGGCGACAAAAGTGATGAAATCGCCAGTCTATTACTATCAGATGGTCAATCAATAAACCAGTCAGATGATGAATCAATGGATGGGCGTTTTCTCACGTCCCGTGGACAAATCAGATTACGAGTGTTAGGTTCCACCCAGCAGACGAAGTAGTCAAGTTACTACTAGTTTTGGTCTCATGATCCTGGGCAAATAAACAGGTTACCGTTGCTTACTCTACTTTTATACTTCCTCTATGGTCGACATAGGCATTCTGAATTTTGCGTAATGTTCCTAGTTTTTTCAGTTAAAATATTTGGCCATGATGCACCAGATATAAGATGTACAATATCAAGTAACATACACACAAGAACAAATTTACTGACACAGAAGATGGGAATATACCCAGGAAGGAAACGTACCAGATAGGAATCGAACCTGCACCGCCTACAACCATTTTGTTTGCAAGGAAGCGTTTTTATCGTGTAAACGAAAATGGCGCTAAACTGATGGTAAACCTTTCAAATTTTGTGATTGTGTCCAATGAGGTTCCATGTCCAAATATACAGCATTCTTTTGAGAAAATTATACAGGGAGAATGAACACACAATTTTTTTTCATCACGCCTCTGCAGTTCACGCCAACCAAAAGGGGTCACAGTTAAGGTTAAGAGCGCGCATATTTCGAAAAATAAAAACGAGGCATTCATTTGAAGTTGGTGAGCCGGATAATCTTCGGCGATGTCCTTTGTTCTGCGACGGTTTGGAGGACATTTATGCTTCCATCAATTTATAAATGTGACGGGTATTTTCCTCGTGGAATTCGGAAACAATTGGGTCGCAGGCAGGAAGTCACCCGACACTCTAGAAACGTGGAATAAGGGGAAAAAAGAACATCACTGGGAGTTACTGATATACTTTTCAAATAACTACCGCAGAGTGCGATTTCAAAGAGTATGCCTGGACCGAATTCGAAGTCATTGAATTTTCAAGGTGAGAGATTACGGCCAGTTACAGTAGTTAAATTCCAAATGATCGAGAACTACAATACAATGTTAAAAACAGCATATAACCTACTATTACGAGTTGGGTAAATTGTGAAACCCACCATGAACATGAATCTTTAGATTCAATTACGAAAAAAGGAGAAATGATAATAGGTCAGTAAAAAAGAAACATTTCTAGGCCTGCAAACAAGGAAAAAATCTAATCCTTTCAAGGAAGCATTTTAGGCCTATTATTAGACAACATTCTAGGCCTATTATTAGGCAACATTCTAGGCCAACGACTAGACAACATTCTAGGCCAGCGACTAGACAACATACTATACCTGCAACTAGGCAATATACTAGGCCTGAAACTACGTATATTCAAAAAAGGCTAGGCAAAATGTTCCAGGTCTACAATAAGTAATATTGTAACGTCGTAAGATGTGGCCCCAGATACAGCTTAGGTAGGAAGGGGAAAAGGAAATTGAAATGTGTCTTTAAAACATCGACATTACAAGGCTTAAAAATTTCTAGGTGTTAAAAAATACTCTTTGATATTAAAATTTTTTAGTATTCCATGCCAAAAATTTTCAGATGATTATTTGGAAGATTGACCAGATCATACAATAACGTGCAGCGATTCACACGAACTTCTGGCCCAGTTACTTCAGTCGAAGACAATCCAGTGCGTCTGACCATGTCCGACAGAACAAGTCCGCTATAATGTGTCCAGCATCTCCGGCGACTCAGGCGCATTGTTCCGTCGCATGGCGCGTTAATTGCCGCGACATTTCGGAAGCGTGACCGAACCGAGAAGCGATGACCATGGCATCGATTTCGGGGATGGAAAAGTAATGAGAAGTCTGAGGAACCGGAACGGTTTCAGATCATGTGGGCAGGAAGAGTAATCGCTGTCTTGCGTGCGATATCGATTGTTACATTCTTCGAACAACGAAAAGAAAATACTCTTCGCAAAGAGAAGCTTCCGAATGGCCTCTATCGATAATTCATAAATTGGTATTTTTTTATTAATCGATTATTTAATTTATAAGATTATTATTGTTTTATTTCAATCTTAAGAGGAACTTATTTTGCAATATATTATCAATGAAAAGGAAACTACCAATGAGATGTGCGCGTGCCGAATAATTCTCGTTTGCACGAAAATCGTTTGTAATTTTTTATTTCATAGACGCCAGTTGTGGTTATATTTAAAAGTATCCAGAATTTATGCTCTTGTTATTCAGAATTGTTCGTGTCAAGAATTCTTCGACTGATTTAATGCCTTTGCGCAAATTTTGTGGGGACGAATAGAAGCGTTCCTCATGAATTATTTTTGAGCTACGGCCTGTTAATTCAAATTGAATTTTATAAATAAATGTTTTGTGTGATTTGACACCATTTTCCTTTTCTAACTTACTACATTGCACAAGACTCGAATCAATAAATCCGGGGTCAGATGATAAAAAGTCCCTTTTCGTCGTTGATTGTATCCTGATGAAATCTAGGAGATTGGATTTTTTTGCATTGAAATACAATTAACTTTAAATATTATTTTAAACACGCTTACATCTGTACAAGAAAAAAAAATTCGATGAGGGTAGAAGATTCTGTCAAGGGCGACACGTTTCAGTTGAAACTTACCATCGTAAAGGGGTAAATTTGGCTTCGTACATAAAAATGGGGCAGCCTTGGAAACGAGTAAACAAAATAGCCGAACTCAAATAAACACTCTTGGTCTCATTTCTAAGTGGTTGGTTGCATTGAGTTTTATGGCGTAAGGGCCACATTTGGTCAAGCTGCACCAAACAAGACAACGTCAAGTAACGGACAAACACACATGAAAGTTTTTCTGTCTCCGAAGAGAAAAATATACCCACGGAGGTATCGAACCTGCGTCGCCTACAACTCACAGGTTGATAGCGCAGTGTGTGGACAAACCCACTGAGCCACGTCGGCTCTCGTCTGTTGAGCAGAGGGTTAGCTTGGTTTGTCTCTGCGGTCACTTTTTGCGACACGAAAACATGACCTACGGCTTAAAGTGGATTTCGAACTTTGAACATCCATGCTCCGACAGGTTCTAACTGTTACAAAATGACAAAGTTTATCAATTTTAATCTTGAAAACCTGAAATGTTGTCACTTGTTTTGAAAGAAATATCCGAAATTTTAATTTATTTCAGAATTACTTCATGTACCGGGACTTGCGGCTAAAAAAGGAATTCAAAACCTCCTCTAACATCCTGCCTGGATTGGGATTTGAACCCAGAGTCTGTTGAAACCAAGGGTCAGAGCGCTACCAGTCCGGCTTTCAAACCTTTGGACTATGACAAAAAAACTGGATGGTTTCATCAGAAGGAATTCATTACAATTTAGTTGAGCTATTTTTACAGAAGAGACCGTCAAGTGCCTAGCCATAATTCAAAAGCTAAAAACATCATGAAAGAATTCTAAGTAGGTACATTCGGAATTGAAAAAGGAATTCCGGAGTCCTCTTTCACTCAACTTGTCAGTTTACCACACAATAAATGATGGAAAAAAAAACCGAGCGTGAACCATTAGGAACGCCGAAGCAGCCATTTGATGCAAGAGAAGCATGAGTCATTCTTTCGCAATGAGCACTACCAGGAAGCATTTCGACTTGCAGGAAGAAAGCCGAGATTACGTTCACATGCAGGAAACTAAAAAAAAATTTCGGAAGTAAACAATCCTTAACGTTAGCTACTGTAAGGGCAAATTCAGAATTTGAAAAAAAAAAACTGATCGATTCGATTAAATTGGTAACTTAACCGAATACAAGAACCACATGTATCTGATGGCGAAGAATAAAATTTTATGTTAAAAGCATAATTAGTTTCTCCATTAAGTTAATAGGGGTTGTCATGGCTCAGTGGGTTTGCCCACTCCCTGGGTGTATTTCTATCTTCTGTGTTAATAAAACATTCTTTGTGTGTATGTCCATTACTTGATGTCTGTCTTGTGTTTGGCGCAGCATGGCCAAATATAGCTCTTGTGCCATACAATCCAACCAACCGTTAATACAGTAGAACCGTGCTTGTTCGGTGTCCGTGTTATCCGAGTTGTTTTAGAACTTCAAAATTTTACAATCACAGCACTTTGTCCAGATGCGACAAAGTGCTGTGAAACAAGCAATAACGGACTTTCAAGAGTTTTAAAGGTATTTAACTCAAGTTCAGATTGTAAAATTATCACAATAAATACATACTGCGATACAAATGCAGGTGTAGATTGTTTTTAATCCTAGCTTTGTGATTGGTTGTTTTTTTGTGGTATAAGAGTCGTATTTGGCTAAGTTGTGCCAAACATCAAGTAAATAGATGCACACAAGGAAAGTTTCTTCTGATACAGAAAAGAGAAATACACAAAGGGAGGAATCGAACCTTACAAGAATCGAATCAGCGTCGCCTACAAATCAGTTTTTCTAGAGCAGTGGGCAATCCCACTGGGGATGGGGATATTCCCCAATCAAATCTCGCAGATTCAAAATTGTACTTTTAAAAAATTTGAGACGTTGATGATTAAAAACAGAACAATTAAAACATGATAAAAAGAAAAAGGAGTAGAGCATGAGTTACAATTGGGAGCGCTCTCTCCAAGTAAAAGATGATGTGTCAATCGTGTGTCCAATGCGAAGGCGGGTCAGTTTGACATCAGTCCTCCGCATTGGCGCAGCTTGGCAAATATGGCCTCTGCGTCATAAAACGACAAACCAACCGTTGTCGATTGAAATCATACTTGGCGTGTACAAAATACGTAGATTTTGTGATTTTTAAACTCCCGAAGTACTCATGTAGACCGTATAATGGGGATAGTTTCACATTATGACTCTCTTTTTCCAATTGTCGGTTTTCAGAGCGGGTAAAATGCGGGTGACAATAAATTTTTGCATCATTATTATTTCAGTCACATTGTATCACACTGGAAGATCAGTGTAACATATTGTGAATTCAAAAGAAAGGAAGTTTTCTAGTTAAGTGATCTTTGATATAATTTTAAACTTTCTTATTTCTTCTAACGTATTCTGAAAGTTCAACTTCCTTTTTAATCAGATGGATAAACTTCTTTTATTAAACTTACAAAATGAAACCTGCCTAATTTTTTATGCGGAAAAATTTGAACAAATTCTTCGTTACTCTAAAGATTCGAATAGTATGAGAGCAACGTGCAGAATTTAAAACATGAGATTGGGTTGATTGTTTTTTTATGGCGCAAGGACCATATTTGACCATGCTGCGCCAAACACAACACCAAGTAGTGGACACACAAAGCAAGGTTTACTGACAGAGAGAAGACAGAAATACCCCAGGGAGGAATCGAACCTGCCCCGCCTACAACTCGCAGGTTGCAAGCGTAGTAGGTATACCCATTGAACCACGACAATCACATTAGAACCTTAGAATGCTTAAAATTATGACAGAATGTAATTGGAAACTAAAAACTATTTAGTACGTAGCTGAAACAAGATTAAGGGTAACTTTTAAAAAG
Source organism: Meta bourneti (assembly GCA_933210815.1). Lineage (NCBI taxonomy): Eukaryota > Metazoa > Arthropoda > Arachnida > Araneae > Tetragnathidae > Meta > Meta bourneti. Next base: position 94,421,411 of record OW119922.1, read on the forward strand.
AACATTTTAACCTTATCATGACAATGGGAAACGAATTGTTAACTACTTTTAGCAATGTTATGCCACAAAAACTGCGAAGACAATCAACATTGAGAATTCCATGAACCATTCGTAAAACGCGCATGCATCCACGCTAAAATTTAAGAAACTTACGATGTAAACAACAATAAAGTACCTTTGCCTTACGATACATCGCATGATCACGGAAAATAATCTTATCTGAGCATAAACCACCCGCCAATCTCACAATTATGCATTTCCCACAGAAAGAAAATACAATATACCAGAACCACCTGCGTATCCAGGGACTTCCAGCTACTAATCGAACCTGAATATCTTCCTGGCGTAACAGACTGTGAGAACATGGAAAGCAAAAACCGGGGAAAGTGGCTAAAATGAAGGGCTACAAGGCAAAAACCTATAATGCAGAACGCACGCTCGGCTAAACACGAGAACATTATAGTTAAATGGAATAAGCAGCCTTTTTGATCTTATCAAAAGGGCTACTTAGAACCATTTCGAACACACGAGTCTGGAATAATAACAGGCAGAATTGTATGTAATAAGGATAGAACAATCGAATCCCGCGCTGTTAACTTAAGAGATGTTAATGTTTGATCAGAGTGGGTTAAGTCACTGGTGGCCATTCTAAGACTGGAGTCATGATTTGAAGATTGGCTTAGCATTTGGGTTGAGAATAAACGAAATGCACGTGACAAAAACAATTTGTATGTAGACAATTCATATTATCAATAAACTATTTTGCATTTTCTTTTATTCTTTGGCTGCTAAAAGTTGAATTCTTTCATCGAGTCAGCATTCGGACTGCTTTTTCGAAAGTCTTAGTGTCAGTAGGAGTGCTGGATTGCTGTGTTGGATCGGAGTGGGAAATGTGTTACCATTTACCAGCCTCCGTGATATGGGGCCTTCAAAAGTTGCAAAAGAGCTGTTGGCAGTAGGGTTAAAAATAAATGAAATGGCACATGACTTAAAAAGAATTTGCATGTAGACAATTCATAAATAATTTTGCACTTTTTTGCTTGGACTGAAAAATAATGAATTCTTGCATCAAATCAGTATTCGGACAGCTTTTCAGAGTCTTAGTGCCAGTACCTGTACTGGATTGCCTTGTTGGACCGGTTGGTTGGTTTAGGGTTTTATGGCGCAAGGACCATATTTGGCCAAGCTACGCCGAACACAATACAGACAATGTCAAGTAATTGTGAAAAGAAAGGATGGAGTGAAGAGAATAGAGAACGACCGCTTGGGCATCCTGGGGTGGCGATCTTCATGTTTAGCAAAGGCCCCATGAGAAAATAGATCACTAGGGTGATACTTCAGGTTCGTGAAGCCTTGTTGGACCGGACTGTGAACTGTTATCATTTACCAGCCAGGATATATGGTCCCTCAAAAGTTGCAAAAGGAAAAGGTTATCTGAAAAAGTTAGACCCAAAATACGTATTTTTAACACTTTACAAGTGAGCTAAGAGAAGATGCTCCAGATAATTACGATTTGTTGGTTGCAGTTTTATGGCGCAAGGGCCATATTTGGCGATCTGCGCCAAACATCAATTGACAAAAAAGACAATGAAAATTTTACTGGCAGTGGGGCCACGGCTGCCCGGTTGGTTTGGTTTGGGTTTTATGGCACAAGGTCCATTAGCGGACAAGCTGTGACAAACGCAAAATTAAATATACCCAATAAAAACAGGTGAAACAGCCAAAGTAGTAAAATAGTAGTCTAAAAACTTCAGTTTTCGATTATAAAGAGCCTAAGTTAAAAACATTGAAGTTTAAAAATATAAATACAGGACGATTCTTTTTTTCCAATACAAAGAATAGTAGATAAACGTTAAAAACTTTAAGATAAGAAATTATGTATATTTAAAAATATGACTGATGACAGCAATATACATTTGAAACATGAAGAGCTGCCCGGTTGGAAGAGTAGCGGACTGGCAACCGGAGGGTTGCGAGTTCAAAACTCGATCCAACCAAAGATCATCGTGTACGTAGGGGACTGGTGCACGTTAAATCTGTCGTGGACTCGAATGTCCTCACGTTGGCCTAGTGTGGAAGTTTGGAGTTGGATGTCAGCTCAGGTGCTGAACTCGTCACCTGACCGTGGTTCAAAATTACGAGGTGTTGTCCTCGGATTTTTCCCTTCGGAGTTAATCTCGTACAGTCGCCAATAGCCCATTGTGTTGCTCCAGTGCGCCGTTGATTCAACTTCTTCCTTTTACTGACACAGAAAAGAGAAATACGCCACCTACAACTCACAGGCTGCTAGTGCAGTGGACAAACCCACTGACCCGCAGCCTTCCAGAGAATTACGAAATGCTTTTGATTGAGCAGCTGGTACTAAGTAGATTTTAGGAAAAAAATAATAGATGTATTAAGCCATCACTGTTCGCGTTTGAGTGAAGAGCCAAGTTAATATTTACATAACCCATTCCATTAAGGACAGAAAGAGTGTTTATCGAACGGCTGATATTTATTCTGTAGAAAGAGTGTTTTTTGTCTTCCCAGTTTAAAAAAAATCTCCAAACCATTAGTGGATTTAAATTAATCCTCCTGGTGGTTGTCTCAACGGGGTATCTTCGTCATTGGCAAAACTGGCTAGATTTTGATCTCGTCATAAAACAATCGGCAATATCCTGGCAAGATATTTCGTCATTAGAAAAATTGGTCATACCTATATGAATGAGATATCTCCCTCGGTCCTTGTAGGGTTAAACAGAATTTCCTCATTTTACTCTTCATTTGTTACCATGTAAATATAATTTTAGTTGATCGGCGAAACACCAATTCATTCAGAGTAATAAACATCCACAATTTCCAGACTCATTTAACCTAGTTAAGGAGGGGCATGTGTGCATAACACCAATGAACAACTTTCTTTTTTAAATTTTACCGCGACGATCACGTGCAATTGTTACATAAAATTGGCTTTGACTTTGTTGACGATGAAATTTCAACAAAAACAAAAGATGTAAAATATCCAATTTCTCTAAATTTCATTGGGAAGGCTGAGACAGGAGTTAGTTGTTTAGTAGTTCTATGGCGCAAGGGCCATATTTAAATTAGGCCTAAAATAGATTATGTGATTCGGCAATAAAGAGGAAAACGTGCTTTGATATCTAAAGGGTCTTAGCCTGAGATTCCTTTTCTGCGCCACTGCAAGAGGCAGTAATAAGATACAAGCTATACCTTCAACTGAGTGAATGAATTATGACGTGAATACGTCTTTAAAATTGGAACAGCACTTGGGCATGCATGAAAAGTCGAGCGTTACAAAAAGCGAAACTGTTTTGTCTTATTATTTCAGAACTAGAAGAAACATTCAGAAGATAAATATAGCGTCATGTAGGCAGAGGATGTCCGTACCTGACATGACCTTCGAACCGAGTGAACAGGAGCATTGAGCTCGGGGAGGGGACCCGAAATATGTCGAAATTCTACGGTGCTGTGCGAGCTTTGGGCCAGTGTCACTAAGGACAGGACTGCATTGTGTCATTCGAAAGTTACCGAATTACACTACCAATCACAGGCCTCTCTATTCAATAAAATCATCCTTCAATATTAGCCCTCTTGGTGGTTGTATCGACGAGATATCTCGTCATAAAAAGAAAACTGACTACTTCTTGATCTCGTCATCAAAAAATAGGTAGGTATTTAATTAACGTCGCACTAGAGCAATGCAATGGCAACGGCCCAGGAACAACCCCTAAGTTAAAAAATTGGCAATATCTTGATGACGAGTTACCCCGTCATTAGTAAAATTGGTCAGATCTTGATGGACGAGATATATCGTCGAAACCACTTGGAGAGTTAATATCAAGCTGCGCTTTGATCGTTCAAATTGTAAATTAATTGTTGAATATTCACACACTAAACAATCGTCCAAACTTCCTTTATCAGCTTCTTTCATTCCACAATCCCGAGAATTTACGTCAAAACTACGGTTTAAGTCCCCGACACAACCTACCATTTTTTAAGAGCCTACAATTTCTACAGACGAGAGGAAAATAGCTCAGATGGAAATCCCAAGCAAACAAACGAGAACGAAATTAGCAAAACCTATACTTATTCAGATGTCATTTGAATCGTTTCAAACGACGCCTAGTCTGTTTACCAAACAGAGAAACGGAGGGATCCGCGGTGTGGGGATGAGCTGCCCAAGGTCACTTCCTTGTAGTTTCGATTACCCGCACTTTCGTCAAACGATCTTTTAAGAGGAAATGGCGCGAGACGGAACTCCCCCTTCTCATCTACCTTGATACATTTTCTCTGTAATGATGGAGAAGGGTGATGGGAAAAAAGGTCTCGAATCAGGATAGGAAAACAAGGAAGAAATTAGCGGCATCTCACTTTTCATCCTTTGGATGACGGGAAGCACGGTTGGATGAAGAAAAGGGGAGGGAATCATCCTGGTGGCAAACGATTTCGGAGTGTGTAACTGTTGCGACGAAAATGCAGGGAGCTGAAATGAGTAGCGACGTAGAAAATGTATCATGGAGTTGTCGGTTACCAGTGCCTTTGTTTACACAAAACAAAAGTCGATTGGGTTGTTATTGGTGGATAATCCCTTGATATGAGTTCAATACCCGAAGTGAAAATAACGCGTGGAAAATAGAAAATCGAAAAGAGAAAGCCAAAAAAGGACAGAAGATAACGTAGGAGAGGTTGGTTAGGTTTCATGGCGCAAAGCCAAAGTTTGGTAAAGCAGTGCCAAACACAAGGTAGACGACGTCGAATAGACATACATACAATGAAAGTTTTTCTGACACAGAAGATGAAAATACAAGCAGAGTAGATTCCGGGAATCAAACCTACACCGCCTTCAACTCGCAGGTTACTAGCGCAGTGGGCAAAGCCCATCATCACAGCGGCTTCCATGTAGGGGAGGAGAGGAGAGTTATGTGTGAAGAGAAAAAGAAAGAAATAATAAATTAAAGGAAAGACAAAGAGTAAGAGGAAAAGAGAAAGGGGGACGAAGAAAGAAAGAGACGAATATAGAGAAAGGAAGAATAAGTAAAGGAGACGAAGAACGAGAGAGAAAGAAAGTAACTATTATTCAGACATCAACACAGTAAATTAAATTTCACATTCCTCTACCACTTGTGACTGGTATACGTTTTTCATTATGCAAGCAATTAGGTAATTTTCTATAATGAAATGACTAATTTTCATTTTTCCAGTTCCATTTAAAATAATGGACCGAATAAGAAAAACTAGAATCTGGAAACTGGTTTAGCATTAATTTGTGTCAAGACATTTCAGAAGACTCAAAACGACGAAATTTTATCAATGGAAATAGCTTAGCTGCATGCAGTTCTTCCTCTCAATGTCATTTCTCGACTTATTCTAAAAAAATGCAAAAGCATAATTACACATCATCCTTCATGTTTCTCAACAGGAAAACGGATTTCAAGGCATTATTCTCGACGAGACGTGTCATAATTTCCTCCAAGAAAAATGTTATGAAAACAATTTCCCAAAACAGTGTTTCTATACTTATTTCCAATGTTTAATTTTTAGGGTGGTAATGGCAACTAATTAACGTCGCTCTGGAGCAGCACAACGGGCTATTGGCGACGGTCCGGGATTAATCCCCAAGGGAAAGTCCGAAGACAACACCACGTAATTTTGAACCAAGGTAGATGGCGAAGTAAACTGAGCTGGCACCTCATTCTCCAAACTTCCATACCACGCCAACGTAATGGACATTTGAGGCCACGACAGATTTAATGTGCACCAGCCCGTGTACACGACGGTCTTTGGCTGGACCGAGTTTCAAACTAGCATCCCTCTGATTGCCAATCTGTTACTCTTCCAACCGGTCCACCACGGCCCTCAGTTTTTAGGGACTGGAATTTCGAAACCATACATAGAAATTAATACGGTGCGTTCATTCATTTAAAATCAAACGCTATACAGAGGCTGCTCGGATATTTTTTGAACGATTTTGATGAGCTGTAAAAAATTGTATGCTACAAAAGAATTTTATTTTCACAGCAATTAAATAGTTAAAGTATAACTTATCGTCTGCTAACTCAGAGTTTTGTTTACTTTCAAAATGACACTTTTAAATAAGCAATGGAAGGAAGGCTATCAGAAGATAATTATGCTTATTCAATTATTCAAAAACGCTGTAAAAGTCATGGGTTTTTCGATATCTAAAGGTACGATAAGTAATATTATTAATGAGAAAGGAAAAAACGTAAAAGTGGAAAAAGTATCCAAAAAAGAAAAAATTTCTGAGAATATTTGTAAGGTAAGATCTTTAATTTTAAAAGAGAATCCGCCAAGCCAAAGGACTATAGCAAAGTGAACGTGAGAACTTTCTCTAAGGGATTTATGATTGTTGTCGGTTTTGCATATAATGAAAAATTAAAAGTAAAGAGAAAAATGTAAAAATCAACTACCACATATTATCAAGACAATATTTTATCCCCAATATTCAAAAAAGAAATACCATATCTTTACCCACAGTGCCAACAATCAGTAGAACTGCATCAGGGTAAAGCAAGTAGCCACACATCTAAATCGACTATTAAATTCTTGGAAAAAATGGAACAAGAAACTGGTATCAAGGCCCTTTACTGTTATTCCTGCTAAATCTCCAGATGTTTCACCCATGGTCTTTTGTGCTTTTGGACTTCTGAAAAGGGCATTATCGAAACGTCGACCGAAAACCATTCAAGGATTGGAAAACTGTGGAGCAAGAATGGGACAAAATACAACTGTCGATACTACAAGTCATTATTATCATGGAAATTAAGGTGTAGAAAGATAGTTAACAATAAGGGCTATCAAATGGAACAGTTAAAACACAAAAATTTCATGTAAAAAATTGAGCTTCAGTCCATTAAAATCGTTCAAAAAATATCCAAACAGCCTCTGCATCTCCAATAGTTTAAAAAGTAGCCTAATGCACACACACCGTACACACCATTTGGTGTCTGTCCAAAATAGCACAAATTCTAAAGTATACAAAGCAAAAGACCAAAAATAATGCAACAGCAAACATTTTTGTGTACATCGGTCACACAATGAGCCACTCCAATTTCAGATGGCGTCAGATATGCAATCTATCGCAGTCTAACAAATCCTACCCTGTGGGTCTTATACTATTTTATTGTAACTTTCATGAAATGTTGATTGATCATGAATTTAATATGAAAATATACCATGTACGTTGACTGCATTTTTAAGGGCAGAATAACCGAAAGGCTCGAACCATAATCCAGATTGAAATCTGCACATAGAAGACAATAAGTTTGCGATCTGACGTCATCTGAAATTTAAAGAGTATTGGACAACTACAAACCAGACCTTGACCCCATTAATCACCATACATCATACCATTCTGGAGTTTATTTTTCCTAGAAAATCCGTGCAAATAGAATAGGTAGGACAAATCGAGACTAGCCCTTGTAGAAACAGCCGCTACTCTTTAGCAAAAAGAGAAGATTGGTTGGGTTGGATTTTATGGTGAAACTAGCGAAAGGCAACTACACTCCCGACCTTGACCCCATTAATCATCAATTTTCCCCTTCTGAAGCTTATTTTCCTAGGAAAAGCCGCCCAAACAGAGTCGGTAGGAAAAATAGGGAACAGAAGCAAAAAAAGAAACAGCCCCTACTTTTGCAGCAAAATGAGAGGATTCGGTGGGTTGGATTTCATGGCGCGAGGGCCACATTTGGTCAAGCTATACCAAACGGCATCAAGCAAATAGACATACACACAAGGTTTTGCGAAACCGGAAAGAGAAATATGTACACCCAGGAAGGAATAGAACCTGAGCCGCCTACAACTCGCAGGTTAGATTTCTCCATGGGTGAGAAAAAAAAAGAGAAGCATACCAATTTTAAACGTCTTAACTTAACAGTACACACCAGTGAAAAGAGGTTTGTACAACAGTTGAAGATTTTGTACGAGAATGGTTCTCAGTGCAAATAAATCGGACGGAATGCAAAGATTTTACTTCCTCTACCCAAAAGCTCTCGCATGATATATTTCGGGGGGGGGGGGTACCTTAAAATGTAGTTCATTGCCGTTTTGGCGACGTTTGGCGTTGAATCTAATTGACGTAGACCAATCAATAAGGAATTCATTCTTCGGAATTTTCGTTGGAGATGGCTTGTTTACCGAATACGATTTCAGCACAAGTGACATCACGTTCGGAATACGTACAGGAAACAGGTTCCGCAAGAAAAACTATTGTCATCTTGGTATCTTGACCCGAAAATACCTCACACCTAAAAGATTGATAGATAATGGTTGGTGAGCCATATTTGACCACGCTCCGACAAAGGATTAGCAGGCGAGGTATAATTACGGTTTTATGGCACAAGTCCAAAAGCGGACTAGGGATTAACAGACGAATCACGCATCTAATTTATTTTGAAGCCTTTTCGAAGATATTAATTCGTCCAACATTTAGTTGGTTGTTTTTTAGGGTTTTGGGAGCAAGGGCCATATTTGACCAAGCCGCGCCAAACACACGACAACGTCAAGCAAAAAATAATGTGAAAGGGGATAAAAAGAGGGAATGGGGAACAAGTGGTATGAAAGTAGAAAGATCGCTTGGGTATCCGAGGAACGCGAACCCCATGGGAAAAGAAAAGATCATTAGACTCCCTCGGGTACGTGAATCCCATACACACCTAAAGGAAATGTGGCCGAGGGTTTTCCACCATGAGGCAAACTCGTCAATTCATATGTATTGACATGAGCGAGAGAATCCAAAGCAAAACAAATACGCCCTACTCAACGCTTATAAACAATACAGAAACTATCTCATCGGAATTTGACAACCCATTCTCCTCTAAGTACATAATCACCCTCAGAGATGAAAAATACGAAAGTAACATTCCATCGCACCCACTATTGTGATAAATGCTTCAAGCGGAGGGGAAGAAGTCTTTACAAGATGGGAAGGCAAATAAATCCATACGCCCAGAAAAGAAATCGTGTCTGACACAGGGTCGAAGTCGTGACTGAAACCACTTCCTTATGCAAGAAATGAAGTAAAAGGGGAAAGAAAAATATATATCGTTATTTTTGGAAGAAGCGTCCCTGTAACCCTCACCATCTGAGCACATGATTGCGAAAGTTTCTAGTTCAAGCTTTTTTTTATCTGTCCGTTGATAAACATGTGCTGAGTCGGCGAACAAAAAGATTATCCTTCAGAAACAGTTTTCCCCTTTAGAATTTTTCTGGCTGGCGATTATGTTCTATTTTCACTCACGTCAGGTCTCTGCAAAGGTTTCGCATCTGATGAGGATTTTTTTCAAAATAGAGGTCTGATCTGAAATGAAGTGATCTGTGAAACATTACCAAGGATTCAATTATTCGTTACGCAATTTAACAATCCAAAAGCTCATTGGACACTTTTCAAGTAATCGACGAGGAATATCAGATACTAATTAAAGATAACTTACGTTTACCTGATCTTGTTTCTTCCCCTTTTGAATAGGTGTGGGCCTTCAGAACGCGCCCAACTTAACAATCTACCCCAATTAATATCAGCAATTTTGCATCAACTGAATCCGATTAGTATTGCCAGGTTGGTTAGGTCCCGATACTTTCTATTGGGTTGGTTGGGGCTTTTTTGGGGGAGGGTGTTTATGGCGCAAGGGCCATATTTGGCCATATTGAGCCAGACACAAGACAACGTCAAGTGTTGGACACACACACAAAGTTTTACTGACACAGAAGAGAAATACACCCAGGGAGGAATTGAACCTGCACCGGCTACAACTCGCAGGTAGCTAAATTTCTATTCGGACTGGATCAATTGTTTCCAAAACGCAACGGGGAATTGAATTTTCGTCGCACTTGAACACAACCGGATATTAGCGACGGTTCGGGATCAATCCAATCTCGGGAAAGATCCGAGGACACCTTCACATTTTGAACCATTGTCAGATGACGAAGCAACACCTGAGCAGGCACCCCACCCTCCAAACTTCCACATCACGCTAACGTGTAGTCTTTTGCTGTCACAACTGATTTAACGTGCATCATCCTACATACACGAGTCTTTAGTTCGATCGAGTTTCGAATTCGCAACCCTCCGGTTCCCAATCCATATTCTTCCATCCGGGCTACCGCGGACCGCCAGGGGTAAATGGGATCCACTCTTCTAATACAGGATTTAAACCCGAGTCGAATGGATGAGGATCGAGAAGGGATAAATGGGAGAAACGCAGTTCGGTGGCTCCATCTAATACTTCTAGTTCATTGGGGGGGGGGGGGGGTATTTCAATTAACGTCACACTGGAGCAACACAATCTAGTTCATTGGGCCAGCTCATATTTGGTAATTTTTTCCATCGTACAGCTCATATTTGGCCAAGTTGCGACAAATAATGAAAAGTGAATGGACATTTTACTGACACAAAAGATACCCAGGGAGGAATCGAATTTGACAAAAATCGAACCTGCGCCTCCCTCAACTCACAGCCTGCTAGTGCAGTGGGCAAAACCCGCGGTGGCCCTTCAAATTTCATTGATAGAAAATGGGAAAAGTTAGATTGAGAACCACAGACAATCCACCCCAATCGCACCCTCGCCCCATTTTGGAATTGCTCCAGCTTTTAACACTACATTCAACTTGCTCACCGAGTCAAATAAGAATTTCTATTGTAACAGATCTGCACCATTACTTCGCATCAAATCGGCGGTCAAACCTGTCTTAAATCCACAGCTCTTATCCACTTTGCCATCTATCGATCTCCACGTGTGTGGCTCTAACCATCGTGGAACCCATCGTGAAGAGAAGTAATAGATAGAACGCAATAAAGAGTTCAAGGGTCTGATAGAAATAGAAGATCCAACCCATTTGGCAAAAGCTGAAAGGAAAGTGCTGACACCTTGACTTTATAGAACCAATTCGGAGAAGACGGGTGCGTGGGAAAGATGATTTGAAGGAACCAGTCCGCGGATCCGCCCGGAGTTCGTCGGATGACAGGGCGGGCGCCCGAATAGGATCGAGCGGATCAGTTCGTTGGCTTCTCGAACCAATGGACTAGGAGGAATTTTTATTCCACAAGCCGCGTGAGATCTCACGCCGAACAGAAATTCGATTGATTCAGGAAGTGATGGGAGAGACAGAGAAATAAGACCTAGATTAGTTATGGGAGGAATCTTCATGTTTTGAAAACTTCACATGGCATTTTATAAAATGAAAAGATTCAAGCCGGTGTTTCAAAAATTCTGATACCTTTTCATGGTTGTATGCGTCAGGAATGAGTGATTTAATATTGCTGTGTGCTATTCGAATTAGTAAGATGATTTGAATTGGTAACAAGGGGAACATTCGAATTAATTCCCCATTTCCTGTTTTATTTCACACAAAATAATCGTAAACTTACTCTGATCCCCAATTTAACTAATCTTTCCAAGGCCTTTTGAAAACATTTGTCAAAAGGAGGGGGTTGAGTTATATAGCACAAGAGTCATACTTGGCCAAGCTGCGCCAAACACAAGATCCATTGGGACAATGTCAAGTAATGGACATACAAACATGGGACACAGAAGAGAGAAATAGAGGCTGTTCGACATTTTTTGAACGATTTTAATGGACTGATGGTAAATGTTTTACATGAAATTTGTGTTTTAAATGTTCTATTTGATAGCCCTTATTGTTAAGTATTTTTCTACACTTTAATTTCCATAACAATGACTTTTGTGGTATCGACAGAGGTATTTTGCCCCATTCTTGTTCGTTCTAGTTTTCCAAAGTCCGTGAATGGTTTTCGGTCAACGTTTTGATAACTATTTAAAAGTCTAAAAGCACAAAAGTCCATGGGTGAGACATTTGGAGATTTAGCAGGAATATCAGTAAAGGGTATTGACTTGATACAAGTTTCTTGTTCCATTTTTTCCAAGAATTTAATAGTGGATTTAGATGTGCGGCTGCTTGCTTTATCCTGATGCAGCTCTACTGATTGTTGGCACTGCGGGTTAAGATATCGAATTTCTTTTTTGAATATTGGGGATGAAATATGGTCTTGATAATACGTGGAGTTGATTTTTACATTTTTTCCACTCTACTTTTAATTTTCATTATATGCAAAACCGGAACAATCATAAATCCCTTAGAGAAAGTTTCTTTAGATTCTGTTTTAAGATTTTTCTCCTTTTATAATAAATTGTTCTTTTCATTGCAATCATTTAAATACACCCACGCCTCGTCTATTGTCTCAACATTTTTCCATCTTTCTCCAGCAAAATGCTTCTCATACAGAATTCTGTAGCGAGTTCTGCGTTCTGCAATGTCGTGGAGATAGAAAGGCCAAAAAATACGATGTTCATCGTCTAAGATTCAAATCACTGTTAATTATTTTATTTACAGTTGAAACTGAACTTTTAATGACTTTTTAATAGTCCTTCGACCTTGGTGGATTCTATTTTAAAATTAAAGATATTCTCAGAAATTCTTTTCTTTTTTGGATACGTATTTGGAAGTATTTTTCCACTTTTACGTTTTTTCCTTTCTCATTAATAATATTACTTATAGTACCTTTAAATATCGAAAAACCATGACTTTTAGAGCGGTTTTGAATAAATGAATAAGCAAATTTTCTTCGGAAAGAGCAGAAACATAGCCTTCCATCCATTGTTTATTTAAAAGCGTCATTTTGAAAGTAAACAAAACTCTGAGTTAGCAGACGATAAGTTATAATTTAGCTATTTAACTGCTGCGAAAATAAAATTCTTTCATAGCATACATTTTTTTACAGCTCGTCCAAATCGTTCAAAAAATGTCCAAACTGCCTCTGTACACCCAGGGTAAGTTACAGGAACTGAACCAATACTGCCTCAACTCGAGGGTTGTCAGCGCAGTGGGCAAACCCATTGACCATGGCAGTACTAAATATAATGAAAGATCTCCAGTTTAACTACATTATAACCTTTCCCAAAACTCTTTAATCTCAGTTAAATAAAACACACATTTATAAAAAGTAAAAATAAGTGCTTGAACTCGTTCTCTGTGGGGTGCCAGCACAGGTGTTGACCTCATCATCTGAACCGTGGTTCAAAATTACGAAGTATAGTTCTCGGATCTTTCCCTTCGGGATTCATCCCAGTCCATCATCAATAGCCCATTGTGTTGCTCCTATGCAAAGTTAATTTAAGTATCTACCTACCCTGTGGATTAACCGTTTGTAGTAACACAAACTCATTTTCAAGCCAATTGATATATGATTTAGCACGCTTTCAATACGAAATAATTTATTAATTGCTACATTGTATATATTTCACCAGTCTAAAAATCACATCACCACATTCTGATTTAGAAAAACTAAAAATTTCATTATCTTCACAATTTTGACTTAATGTGTTTCATATATATTTGTAAGCCAGCGATAATTACTCTACTATTAAATAAGTTTCCAGCTTGAGAAAGATCATTTTTACACATCCAAATCTATACCGTGCACCTTTATCGGTACACATGTCCTGAAAATTACACTTTATCAAAAGGGGGAAGTGTTGAAATTGAAAATCTCATTACGTGACTTGCATTGCGCTTAAAGTTTCATAAATTCCCATCAAGTTAAGTTTGAATTTGTCAACTCAAATCCCTCACGGAACTCAGGCTTTGAAGTGGAACTAATCTGAGAAAAGTTTTAACTGTGGAGAGAGTTTCACCCTTTATGCGAAGTTGAATTTGTTACATATTTGCATTCTATCGTTATTTTAACCCTTTTTAGGGATATTATTATTTATCATTTTCATCTAAGAGAAACCAGTTAAATGGTAAAAAGTAGCCATTGACCTTACATGACAAAGCCGAAAATCGCAATTTATACTGAGGTATTAAATTATATTTTATAACATTCTTAGTACCCCGAAAAGCGCTGGTCTGTCACGGATCAACTCTTTTACACTCCAATTCTTGCAAATTCCAAATTAATTTTTCATAACATTCTATATCATGGTTAGTTTGCACGTGCATAAATAAAAATGTATTCATTAATATCAGTGATATCATTAATCTATTCATTAATAATATAATTTTTCGTGTGCAAAAAACAAAAATATCAATACACAACATTTACAAGTACCCTAGAAGTTGCACGCGCGCAAGAAAAATAAAACTCACGAAGCGCTTGCACGTTTCTATATAGTAGATATGACCACGATAGCCCAGTTGGAAGAGTAACGGATTAGCAACCCGAGGGTTACGAATTCGAAACTTGGCCCAACCAAAGACCGTCGTGTACACGGGGGATGGTGCGCGTTAAATCTGTCGCGGCCTCAAATGTCCTCAAGTTGGCACGGTGTGGAAGTTTGGAGAGTGGGATACCAGCTCAGGTGTTGACCTAATCATCTGACCGTGATTCAAAATTGCGGTGTTTTCCTCGGATCTTTCTTTTGAGATTGATCCGAGATTGGCGTTAATTAACTACCTACCAACCAGATGGTAGATTGTATTTGTCAAAATGTTGCCTTGACCTTGTAGACTGGGATCTTAAAAAATCCTAGAGGTGTCATTGAATTGTTAATTGAATGGCCAATAAAATCAAAGGATACCAAGCGAAGATTTTATAGATAGATACCAAGAAACACCAAAAACAAACAAGGGTTAATCTGGTCAGCAACACCCTAATACTCGAATACCTAGCAGTTCAACCAAAAAGCATTCATCTCAGGTCATACGAGCCATTGACACTGGTCTAAATTAATTTTCCATCGTTCACCATATTCATGTACAGCCTCAGGAAGTGAACCATTTGTGCTTTCCACCTACTGGTCCACATTCGTGGCATGGGATCAATTAAGTGTGGCAATTTTTTGCATCCATTCAGAGAATGACAGAAGTCAGTTCAACGCACTCCAGTTTTACTTTCGTCACCAAATCAAGACCTAACCCACAAAATAGAATCATATTAAAAACAAATGTCGATTACACGCCCAAAAACAACCTGACATTTATAAAAATTACCAATAATTAAATCCGACTCAAGGAAATACCATAATACACCACCAGAAGATAATGGTGTTTCCTCATAGGCCTAATACTACATTCACATCAGACAGAAACCTGTCTGTTAATTAAAAAGTGGCTGTTACCTTTTCATCCAGGCAAAGAATGAAAGTCCTCTCACTTCTAGCGAGGAAGGAGGTCACTCGGTTTATTGAAAAAGGATTCGGTGAAAGAGAGAAAGAGTTGGGAAAAAGAGTGAATGTCCCATTGTTTCCGATGCAAGAGGCGACAAGGAAGCATTGAAGCGCACATTCTTCTTCCTGCTCAAGTGAGAAATTTATTTCAACAATCGTCTCACAAATATGCGGAGAATGGGAAAGGACGGCCGTTATTTCGTCCGTCTGTCTTGCAAAAAAACGAATCAGAAAAGCAGATTTTTATTTTCCCATTAATTCAGAGCTTGGGTGTTTCAATTTACGGAATCAGATTTCAATGGCCGTATTGTATCAATCCAATTTTATTCCCTAGTTAATCCCCACGGGGGCACATCTTAAGGCGTACGGGTTTCACGAATCCGAGGAACCCTGGTGATCAATTCTTTTCCTATGGGGTTTACTGCCTCTGCTAAAGATGGGTAGTAATAATTAATGTCGCACTGGAGTTGCTAAAGATGGAAGTCGCCACCCTAGGATGCTCAGGCGATATTCTCCTCTTCCCCCTTTTCCTTTCTTTTCACAATCGACATTGAATGTTCCGTTTTGCAAAGCTTGTCCAAGTATGGCCTTTACGCCATAAAACCTCAACCAACCAACCTAAGATTTAATGAAATAAAAGGACATAACATGGTATATTCTTCCAGAGGTGAAACCATACAGCGCTCGTTAATTATTTAACCTGTCGGGCAAATCACTTTGTCGGTGATTAACCATCATTATCTGCGAATTGAAAGGAGTTCAACTGCAACAGTTGGTTGGGTTTTATAGCGCAATCGCCATATTTTGCAAAGCTGCGCCATATACAAGACTGAGGACGTCAAGTAGTGAACATACACACGCAAGGGAGATAGTTAAATTTAAGTCGCACTGGAGATTAAAGGAAAGATTCGAGGACAAAACCTCGTAATTTTGAACCACGGTCAGATGACAAGAACACCTGAGCTGGCACCCACTCTCCAAATTTCCACACCACCCCAGTATGAAGATATTCGAGACCACGACAGATTTGACGTGTTCTAGTCCCCACGTAAACGACGGTTCCGTTGGAACGGGTTTCAAACTCGCACCCCTCCAGATGCTAATCAACTACTCTTCCAACCGGGCTACCGCAGTCCCTCCCTTTTTACTGATACAGAAAAGAGAAATACACCTGAGCAAGTTATACAAATAGAATCCATGCTGCTTACAACGCGCAGGTTTCTAGCGAACTGGGCAAACTCACTGAGGTCTCCCCAACTGTAAAGGCCCCAAGAATTTATTTCTACGCATACACACATTTAAATATATGAACTTTTATTTTAAAAAATAGCATAACTTTTCTGATGGCTCATTTGAGTTGAGGGTCGCCTTATATATGATTTGAATTCAATAAAAGAGACAAGACCACTATCCTAAGCATCAAGTAAATTTAGAACTGTGTGAGTGTACCAACAATGACAAAACTGACATACGTATTTATGCATCTAAGTTGTATCACAGTAGTTAAAATGCTAAATTTTTTAGCAGTTGGAAATGTAATTTTAAGTCTTTATTTCACAGGCCAGAAATAATTTTTATAAGTCTCGAGCGTCTGAACGAAAATCAGGTACAGAATGTGCCAAAATAAGAAATGTGAATTTATGTTCTTAAATACGCACCATACATTGACAAAAAATTACGAATTTTGAGTGTATCGACGATTTACAAGCGAAAAATTAAAAAGAAACAGTGGTGAGAAAACGAAGGGGGCGACAGATTTAACGTACATCAGCCCCATCGTACACGGTTCTTTGATTGGATGTAGTTACGAACTCGCAACCCTCCCGTTGCTAATCCGCTACTCTCCCAACTGGGTTACCGCGGTCCTTTGCTCTCCTAGAAAGATGCTACTTTCACATTAGAATGGACGAATGTCCAGCAAGGTAAATTCTCAAGTTTTTGGAACATGTTTCAAATTTTAATTCTTTAATAAATAAATAAATTATTAAAATTTAACGATCGATCCGAAAAATTAAGACTCCTGACAATTGCATGTTGAATTTCTATTTCCAACCTTGGACTCGGAAAATTTTGCCATCCGTAAGTCAAGGCCATTTACAGGCACAACCAAATATGGAGTTATCACTACATCCACATCAATGAAGCGGGATATTACACAAGCAAGTTATGAATGAAAAATATTCTAGACCTCCGTTTCTCTGACTTCTTCCTTCCGGAGGAAGTGGTAAAAAAGCACCCGATTCGTAGTTGATCACTAATGAGCGATTTGTTACAATGAAATCATAAGTCTATAAATACCATTCATGTGTTTTTATATAAAGAATAGGTAGGTTATTGAATTAACGATGCACTAGAGCAACACAAAGGACTAGTGGCGACGGACGGGATCAATCCCAAAGAGAAAGTCCGAGGACAATACCACGTAATTTTGAATCACGGTCAGATGACGAGGTCAACACCAGAGCTGGCACCCCACTCTCCAAACCTTCATATCACGCCGTTTATATAAAGGGTTGGTTGTTTTGGGGTTTCATGGTGCAAGGACCATTCTTGGGCCAATTTGCACCAAACACAAGACAGTGTCAAGTAATTGTGAAAAGAAAGGATGGAGAAAAGTAAAGGTTAGGTTTCAAAGTAGAAATCTCTTGGACATCCTTGGGTCGCGATCCCAATGTTTATCAGAGACAGTAAACCCATGGGAAAAGAATAGATCACTATGTACCTTGGGTTCGTGAAGCTCGTACACATCTAAAGATGTGCCTCCGACGATATTTATATAAAGGAAAACACCTGCGTAGTAAATTCTCGAATTGAGAAGGTTTAACCGTATAATGAAGGTTGATTGCTTTGGGGTTTTAGGGCGAAAGGGCCAAATTTGGCCAAGCTGCGCCAAAGAGCAGACAGACAACACAATGAGGGAGGAAAGAGGCATGGTATTTTTAATAAACGTCGCACTGGAGCAACGCAATGGACTATTGGAGACGGTCCGTAGTCAATCCCGAAGGGAAAAATCCGAGACCACGTAATTACGAACCACGGTCAGATGACGAGGTCACACTTGAGCTGGCTCCCCACTCTCCAAACTTCCACACCACGCCAACGTGAGGACATTGCAGGCCACGATTTAGCGAGAACCAGACCCCTATGTACACGACGATCTTAGGTTGGATTCGAACTCGCAACCCTCCGGTTGCTAATCCGCTGCTCTTCCAACAAGGCTACCACGGTCCGAGGGAGGAAGAAAAATCAGAAGGGTAGGCGAGGATAAAAATGAAAGGGAGGAAAAGATCACTAGAGAACCTCGGGGATGTGATGCCCATACACACGTAAAGGAGATGTGCTCCTGAGAGCCCGTATAATGAAGGAAATTCTATTTGAGGAAAACATTTTACAAAGTGAATCATTTCAAACATACGAATATAAATTTGGGAAAAGTGTTAATGCGGTGCATATAACAGTGCGGTGATCAACAGTGAAAATAATATTGCAAAGAATTGATTGATAACCCTAGAAATGAGAACATTAATTAGGGTATATTTCGTAACAACAAAAATAACTATCTTTTGCCTTCATTATTTGAAATCCGTTGCATCAAGGCCATGAGATGACATGGCTCCAATTAAATATAATGAAGGAAAATCAATAAAAAGGATGAAATTTTCACTGAATTCATTATGGTCAGTGTAGCATTCACGTTGCTAAGCAACATATCGAGTCTTGGACTGCATTTCCTTGACTAATAAATGAGCTCAAATTGATTTTGGTTGAGAATGGGTCGTCTTTCAGAATATAAAACAGGATAGTTATATTTTAATAAATGAAACAAATATTATTTCAGCAAAAACATTTTCACATAAAATCGGTACAGAAATGAAAAAACACATCATTAATGGGAGCAATTCTCGCTTCCTAATTTTCCTGGCGAGATATTAAAAAAAGGAGATTTCTGCTCTTGAGTAGAAAAGCGGAACCGCGCACGCGCGTTTTTCAGTATTCCACTTACACACAATCCTCTTTTTTTACTGAAGAGCCGCTGTAGCCCGGTTTGAAGAGAAGAGGATTAGCAACCGGAGGGGTGCGAGTTATAAACTCGACCCAACCAAAGACCGTGGGGGCTGGTGCACGTTAAATCTGTCATGGCCTCAAATGTCCTCACGTTGGTGTGGTGTGGAAGTTTGGAGTTGGGAGCCATCTCAGGTGACCTCGTCGTCTGATCTTGATTCAAAATTACGAGGTGTGTGTGTTTTTTGTCCTCGGATCTTTTTCCTACTAGATTGATCCCAAACCATTGTACAACAGCCCGTTGTTATGCTCCAGTGCGACGTGAATTCAACTACCTACCTCTACTGATCTTATATTTTATCATACATAAGTCCGTTCAATGATATTTTAGTTGCTTCCAGTAATCAGGTTTTTTGTTGCTCAAGCAACATATCTGGTTAAGTTGCTCCAAGCAATGCTTTTACATCAAGTAAATGGGCATACGCGCCTGGGAGGTTATTTGAAAGATTTGACAGTACCCGCATCTTTTAAAATCAACTTATCAACTGAGGTTGGGCGAAATAACCAGATATCCTCCTCCCAGTTAATTTTTAAAAACGGTTCCTGTTAATAACTGGGATACGCCTATGGGCGTAAATTAGCTACACAATGAACTCTTGGGTGTGAAACTGAATACCGAAAGTCAAATCGAGAATTTGTAGCGACATCGCCATTCCAATTAGTAAACCTCCTATTTCCTATCCCATGAATTTGGTTTGTCGCTCTAGACTTTTTTGCTGCAGGGTGGCTAATTAGTTTAGGGCTTATAGTTGGTTGTTTGGGTTTTTTTTGGCGCAAGGGCCATATTTGGACAAGCTGCGCCAAACACCGGACAGATAATGTCAGGTAATCAATGAAGGACGTTGGTTGGGTTTTTATGGCGCAAGGACGATGTTTGGCTATGCTGCGCCAGACACAAGACAGACAGCATCAAGTAATGAACATAAAGGCACAAGGAAAGTTTTACTGACAGAGAAATATATCCTAGAAGGAATCGAACCTGCTCCGCCTACAACTGGCAAGTTGCTAACTCAGTGGGCACACCCATCAATCAATGAGGGAGGTAAAAAAGCAAAAAGTACGAAGGCAGGTGAGGGCAAAACCAGAGGGAGGAAAGATCATTTGGGTACCCCGGGGTTGTGATGCCCGTATTTACTTAACCCTCCTGGTGGTTTATCTTTGTGTCGAAAACTGCCCTGTAGTGTCCGCCGATTCTAAAACCTGTTCCAAATTGTCACCAGTTCTGGGCAAGGGATAATTTGTTTTTCCTACTTTCCTTTTCCCCCTTTCACAAACCTCAAGAATTGTGAAAGGGGGAAAGGATTGGAAATATACACTGCTGGCCACCGTAAATGCAACACCCTGAAGGAAGCATGCAAATAATATGAAATTTACAACATGCTTTAGCGGAGGTGAGATATGCAAATGATTAGAATTTCAGCGCAGACGCACATCACGCGCGCCTGTGGCGCCACTTCAAAGCGCTATTTAAGGCTTGGAGATTTCGACGATTTCAAGTACGGCAATTGTGTTTTTCTTGTGGTTTTTTCAAAAAAACGATCAATTATGCCTCGTAGAAAACAGCGATCATCTTTTGATCAAGTATCCGAGTTCGACAGAGGAAGGATAGTGGCCTACCGAGATTGTGGATTATCTTTCAGGGAAATCGGTAGTCGTGTTGGACGAAACCAAACAACTGTAATGCGGATATGTGATCGTTGGATGCAGGAGGGTACGACGGACCGACGTGTTCGATCGCATCCACCTCAGTGCACCACTTCACGTGATGACAGGCATATTGTGCGTATGGCAGTGACGGATCGCTCAGCCACATCACGAACCATAGCACAGCACATTCAGTCTGTACCGCATCATCCAGTGTCTGCGCGTACCATTCGACGCCGTTTACAGCAGAGTGGTCTGTCCGCAAGACGTCCATTGCTTCGTCTACCCTTGACGCAGAACCACAGACGTTTCCGCCGGCAATGGTGCGATGAAAGAAGGATGTGGACGGCAGAATGGAATGAAATTGTCTTTACTGACGAGTCACGCTTCTGTCTGCAACACCACGATGGTCGGATTCGAGTCTGGAGACACCGTGGAGAGAGGATGCTGAACAGCTGCGTTATGCACCGCCACACTGGTCCTGCACCGGGTATTATGGTATGGGGCGGTATTGGATATCACTCTCGCACTCCTCTAGTACGCATTGCCGGTACTTTAAACAGCCAACGCTACATCTCCGAGGTGTTGGAGCCAGTTGTCCTTCCTTACCTTCAGGGCTTGCCCACAGCCATATTTCAACAGGATAATGCGCGACCACACGTGGCACGCATTGTCCAAGGGTTCTTCGTCAATCGCCAGATTGAATTGCTTCCCTGGCTAGCTCGCTCTCCGGATCTTTCGCCGATAGAAAACATGTGGTCCATGGTTGCTCAACGATTGACCCAGAATACATCCCCAGCTGCCACACCAGATCAACTTTGTCAACGTGTGGAAGCTGCTTGGTCAGCTGTACCCCAAGAACACATCCAAAGTCTCTTTGAATCAATGCCGAGGCGTGTGGCAGCGGTGATCTCCAACAATGGCGGCTACTCTGGCTACTGATTTTGGCAGGAACCACACTTCACAGAAGTCTATAAATTTAATCATTTGATACTTGGTCAACATGTTATCTACAAAATAAATTTTGTTGTGATATCTCTTGTCTTTCTTGGTGTTGCAATTTGGGTGGCCAGCAGTGTAGTTGTTGGATGTAAACAGAAAAAGATCGATTTGGTACACCGGGAGTGAGACCTCCATGTCCTCCAGTAAATCCCATGGGGAAAGAAAAGATCGTTCGATTGCCTCGGGCCCGGAGTGGGCAAGTGGTGTCTTGGCAAATGTCCGCTTTATAAACACGCCGATTCGCTTCTTAAAATAAAACCCAAACTTTCTGCATCGTCATAGCCAAGCAGCATAAGCTGAACATCACTTCGGGACTTTCACTCCAAATGCTTAAGGTGAAATCCTAGTCGCCGCACGGATCCGATCCTGGCTTTGAATCCAAGGCATCACCCAAACACCTGTTTTCTAGGTCAGAGGTCCCGAACTTCCTCTCAGCCGGTGGCCGTGAAAGTAGGGCGACAAGACGGGCACTGGCAGAACACGAAAAGAGCAACAACCCCCAATAATGATTAAAAACCTACGTAATAGGTCGATTTACAATGGGCAGTCGATTCGAGGCGGCCCACTGTATTGTTAATCGCGCAGCGGCCCTAATTGCAAAATGCGAATTTTGCTTCTTGCCTTCTCCGTACATAACAGGGCATCATTAATCTGAATCTTTCAGTTTTCCATTCTTGGGAGAACAAAAAATTCGACACAGCAGAATTAGTAAACGAGAAAAAGGGTGGTTTAAAAGCAGCGTTCCAAAGCGGCACACGTGAACTTTTTAATCGTGATAAAAACAAAGTTAAAGTCTCTCTCGACAGGTAATTAAGTACTAAAATAGCATGCAACGAACAATAATCTCTTTAGGTAATTGCTCGTGCTCGTGTAAGCGTGAAATGCTTTAAAATATTCTTAGTGTATCATTGCGAAAAATTTGGTTTTAAGCCAACACTAATTAAATTATAGTATGTTTGGTCATTTTTTTTTTGCGCGTAGGTAGCTAAATTTCGGACAGGAGCCAGACTTTTTTTATCATATCTTTGACCCTCTAAGTGGTTTCGACTAGATATCTCGTCTATCACGATCTGGTCAATTATCTAAATGACGATATATCTCGTCGAGACAAAACTGCCCTACTCCAAGGCGGAATGAAGATCCGAGTTGGAAACGCAAATTCTCCCTTATCCAAAACTGGTGAC
This sequence comes from Meta bourneti, assembly GCA_933210815.1. Classification (NCBI taxonomy): domain Eukaryota; kingdom Metazoa; phylum Arthropoda; class Arachnida; order Araneae; family Tetragnathidae; genus Meta; species Meta bourneti. The sequence goes on from OW119922.1 coordinate 94,444,443, forward strand.
AATTTGGGGAACAAGTTTCTGCATCAAAGGCTGGCCGCTACAGGGCAGCTTTCGACGCGAAGTTAAACCACCAGGAGGGTTAAAGGTTGGATTGGGTTTTATGGCTCAAGGGCCATATTTGGCCATGCTGCACCAAACAGGAGACAACGTCAAGTAATAAGGAGGTTGGAAGGCATTGGATTTGTTGAGTTGTATACTGATTTGAAAGCTGGTACAGAAATGACCATAAAACAGCTGTTGCGTAAGATTGACATATTTAACTCGGTACTATTAAACGAAAGACGGCTCATTATTCTGCTGCCAAAACATGGTGTATGAACGACTTTTTGATCCAAGATTTGGTTTGCCGATCTACGTTAAGTAACCAAATCGATACCAAATAGAGCCAAACTAGTCAGATTCCGCTTGAAATGGAATCAGTGTCAGAGATAGCAAGCTATCTTCCCTAATACTCGGAGTACACGAACGTTATGACTGTACAAAAGTTCTCTTGCTCAGGTTGGTTGGATTTTATGGCGCAAGGGCCATATTTGGCCAAGCTGCAACACAAGACATACATCATGAAAAGACATACACAAGGAGCTAGGGTAGTTGAATTAACGACGAGCTAGTGGCGACGGTCCGTGATTAATCCCGAAGGGAAAGATCCAAGGACAACACCTAGTAATTTTGAACCATGGTCAGATGGCGAGATCACACTTAGTTGGCACCTCACTCTCCTAACTTCTACACTACGCCAACGTGAGGACATTTAACGTCACTAGCTCTCACGTACACACGAGGAAAGTTTTACCGACAAAAGAGAAATACACTCGGGGTAAAGTTACAGGAATCGAACCTGTGCCACTCGCAACTGGGCAAACCCGCTGATTCACTCTTGTTCAGGATTGTCTGTTTTATCATCGAGAGGTTTTACTGTTGTCCTCCAAGACTTAAACAGCCCTATTTGCTTTGAGAAAATAATCTGTTTTTAACTTTCTGAGTACTATAAAACACATTGAAAACAAATATACACTGAGTTTGGATACAGGTTAGTTCCTCTAAAAGTTCTTTTTTATACACGAGGGGGCTAAATTGTAGGATTCTGACTACTTGAATCAGAAATGACAAATGGTGTCAGCTTTATGTCTTGAGTTCAAGAGCAAACCATTAATCTTATTCTCTTAGGATTTCTGATCTCCCAATGCTTATTATAGAGGAAATGTCAGTTTACAATAGGTAAATTAAATCGATCAATGCTCTGGTTTAATCTTGAAATAAAACACCGAGAATAAATTATTTTTTGCTAGCGTTAAATATTTGAAAAAATAAGGAATTAACGAGATCAGCGAATCTAACATCGGAAACTAATGCAGAATGTACGAAGTTTCAAACAATTAGTCCAAGAATAGACAAAATGTGACTTTGATTAAGATATCACACATTAAATAGCACAATTTGCCGTGTCACTTTCGTGTTTCAGCTTCCGCTAGTGCGATTTTTTTGTAAAGCGGATTCCATAACAGAGTCGCGGAAACGGTTAGACAACGACTGAGCCCTCACGAGCATCCGGACTCCCTAATGGGCCCCGAGGTACAGTGGGACCACTTTCATTAAAGCGGATCAGAAATTGCCATTAGTCAACTCAGAAAAGGATAGTTTATGCGTATTGGATAATTAATATCATTCCTCACCTTCAGAAAAGACACAAGTAAAACAAAAACAGTTAACAGAACTAAGACTGAAAATCTCGAGAACACATTTCAGCAGTAGTTGATATCTTTATTAGACATTAGTAGCATATCGCACCCGGGATGCAATACCGCCGTAAGTCAAAAATGTATAATTTTACAGGAGAGCTTGTAAAAGTTTTAACATGACATTGAAAAGCCTAAATCAGGGATATCTCATTATTATTTCAATGCAATTTCTTTTTAACTTAAGAGTTATAGTAGTTTTGCAGCATAAAGAAACCAGCTTTTGCAATCGTTATATGCATAAAAGGTTTTTTACTTATGGCGGTATTGCAGCCGGGTTGCGATCAGATTTGCTTTTCATGGTTTGTTCGGATTTTATAGAATCATTTTTTCATAGTTGAATCGCTTCTTGAAATGGTGCGATTTATTTTATAAGTATTTGAATCTTTTAATCTAAATTAAAAGCTTTTAGCATGGCAACTTGACATAATTTTTTGTATAAATGAATTCTAACGCGTACAAGAGAATAGAGGGACTGAAAAGGGGCCCTCATATCTATCACGCAATATTTTGAAAATCATAAATGCCAAGATAATAAATTCTTTCTTGGTTTGAACAGTTCGGGGCCCGATAACCCTTGAACGAGATTGGATTAAATCGCAATGCCCACAAAATTCCAATCTACGTAAGAAACCTACCAGTTGTCATACTTCACTCCAATCATTCATATTCTAAACAATATAAGAAACCCAAATTTTACGTAGTTATTCCGTATGCAACTGATTGAAGTTGAAATCCCTACTGAATGAATCTAGAAGTTTCTCGGAATGGAATCTTACTCTATCTCAGATAGCTCGAACAAATTCGAAAATAAGAATATATATTCCTTAATCTATTACGTAGTTGTAAGAATAACAGAACTGCACCTCAATCATGTATGCATAAACTTTGATACGATCAACTCCCATCTAGAGAAGTGACAAATAGAAAAGTAAATTTTACAGAAGTCAAAAGATTTGAATTCTTTCGCATATTTTAGTACTCAATTCGAAATTGGTTGAATTCGTTCATACGTGAGGAGCATATTTCTGAGTTTGATTTTCATGATTATTTCGGGTTGGTTTGATTAATTGAGAAAACAGAACTCCACATTGAGTTGTATTTCCTTTCACGTAAGGTGCGAATTGTTTATGTTTAGATATGATCAATTATAAATCTACCTTAGTAGAAAAGTGGCCAATGTCTAAATTCACTGATTTTGAATTACGTCCACTAATCACTTCAAGGTAATGAAAGTTATGAGATTGGTTGTTTTGGCGTTTTATGGCGTAAGGGCCATATTTGGACAAGCTGCACCAAACACACAACGTCAAGTAAAAAATGTGAAAGGGGAAAGAGGGATTTGGGAACAGTAGTGGAATAGATGCAGAAAAATATCGCTTGGGTATACCGGGATCGCAACTCTCGTGTTTACTAAAGACAGTAAAACCCATGGGAAAAGAAAAGATCACCAGAGTACCTCGGGTCCGTGAAGACCGTACACACTTAAAGGAGATGTGTACCTGAGGGTGTCATAAGAAAAATGGGCAATGTAATTCTGGTTGAATCAAAACGTAGCAAAGTATTTTTTGTATAATGTTTTAAAAATTGAAAAAAAAATTCTCAATCAACTGTATACCAAAAACTTTCAAAACGGATATTGGCCCTTTTTCTGAGAAAATACAGAAATATATAATCTAACAAATTTAATGCGCAAAACTATCTCCGATTGAATTGAAATTGACCAGTTCAAATTTCAATCTCCGTTGATAACGAAAAGAACTTGTAATGAAAGAACTCATAATCTAAGCTGCTCTTAATTTCAACAGAATATGGCACAGAAATGCCAAATAAAACAGACTTACTCGACAGAGCTGCAATGACTGTCTCTTCGAACCCGCCATTTCATCATGATTCGCATGGGCACATCAAAACACGTCGAATATATCCTTAGTCAATAATTCGCACATGTATTCCTTAGGTCACATTGCTGATGGAGCACATTTTCAGAAGCAGAGAACCTTTTTCCAATCCTCCAGTCAGAGCCACACTTCAGTCAAGGAATACTCAACCCAAACAATCGTCTGCGCGCCTTTTTCCCCTCTGATTCAACTCGACTCGTTTTCTCCCACGTGCTCTGACATCACGAGGGGATTCGCGGTCTCCCATTGGCCCGGAATATCGAAGGAAAACATTCACGTATGACAACAAACCGTGGATTGCGTTCTATGGACTGTTTTTTTGTGTTTTGGGAACGCTTATACGTTCTTTTTGTTTTTTTTTAATGCGGCTTGGTCCTTTGATCGAGTTTTGAGAAGGGTTCCTCAGTGGACATTTTCTGCACGGAAGCGAATCTTTTGCCCCGTCTGTCTTTCTTGAGGGAATGACTGCGAGGTAAGTTCGATCGTTTCTGTTTCAGTTTGTCGGCTGCGCGGGAAAAATACGCAGTTCGAATTGAACTAATTTCGTAGTGCGCGATTCGTTGAGATATTTCCCCAGGAGAATTTTAATAGCCCGTTGTGTTACTCCAGTATGACGTTAATTAAAATACCTACCTCCCCAGGCGAATTTTATTCATTTCGAAACAATGATTCCTAATTACAAAACCATTGTGACCACAGAGCTATAAACAAGACTTCATGAAAACGAATATCATATTTCCTGGGTTGATTTACAAGGGTAGGTAGACTAATTAATGTTGCACTGGAGCAACACGATGAGCTATTGGCGACGATCTGGGTTTGTTTGTTTTGTTGGGGTTTTTTTATGACGCAAGGGCCATGCTGCACCAGACACAAGACAGAACATCAAGTAATAGACAAATACACAATGAAAGTTTTACTGACCAGAAGAGAGAAATACACCCAGGGAGGAATGCACCTGGCAGGAATCGAATTTGCGCCTCCTACAACTCGAAGGTCGCTAGCGCAGTGGGCATACCCACTGAGCCACGACGGCGACGATCTGGGATCAATTCCAAAGGGAAAGTCCAAGGACAACGCCTCGTAATTTTGAACCACGATCAGATGACGAGCTGGCATTCCACTCTCCAAACTTCCACACCACGTCAGAGTGAGGTCATTTGAGTCCACGATGGATTTAACGTGCACCAGTCCCCTCGTACACGACGGTCTTTGGCTGGATCGAGTTTCGAACTCGCAAGCCTCCGGTTGCTTATCCATTGCTCCTCCGATTGGGCTACCGTGGCCCTAGATTTCCAAGGGATATATTCAAGTTGAAAACTCATCATTGCATTACCTCAGTCAAAACGACCGTCGTGGCTTCGCTCGTTGCGCTAGCAACCTGCGAGGCGGCGCAGGCTCGATTCCTGTCACGTTTGATTTCTGTTCTGTCAGTAAAACGTATTGCGTGTGTCATAGACGTGAAATATAAGTAGACTGATCATTGCTATTGGTAGAAGCTTCAAAGAATGAACAATATTGTCCTAATGAAATAGACGAAGCATGTGCGCGCAGCTTCATGCTATTCCTTCCGATCGCTCGCTTTGAAGATTGGTTGTGAGAGAAAGCATAAATCCTAATGTGGGAGAAATTATTGATTGATTAAAGTGATTATCTAGCGTGATTAAAAACTCCAGTCTGCTCTTCGATAGCCAATCCAGTCAACTCTATCCGTAAGCCCACGTGACTTATCCCTCTGAGATCTTACGATAGCGACTCCGCCCACATGCTGTCTATTTCATTGGAAAATCGATGGCACCATGTCAAGTGAATCTGTACCAAATCTGCGAAAAATTGACTTGGTTAGTCTATTTGGAATTTTGTCCAAATGCTGTGAAAGTGAACTGGCTTGGTGATACATCTTATGACAGGCTAGATGTGCCAATGCGCATTTCTATGGAGTGACGAAAAAGATGGTGAAATCGCGAAAGTCTACAAAGTGCCGATCAATCGGATGATGAATCAATGGATAGGACCCGTGGACCAACTAGATGATTTCATTTCCTTCTACTAATTTCGGTCACATGATCCTGGGAACATAAAAAGTTACAGGAAAAGCACAAAAAGATAATATTCATCACTCTTTACTTTTTATATTTGTTTTATGGTATCCTTGGATCTTCACTTCGAGATCAATCCCGGACCGTTTCCAATAGCCCGTGTGTTGTTCCAGTACGACGTCGGGAATCGAAATCAGCGTCTGTTGTATTTTGGACCAGAGCTTACAAGGCCAGTCACCAAGCCGGCTCACTCCTTGAAAGATGCAGGGCTATCGTGGCTAGAAACCTGCGATGAGAAGCTGTGCAGATTCGATTCCTGTAAGATTCAATTCCCCTGGGTGTATTTCTCTCTTCGGTGTTGGTAAAAATTTCCTTGTGTGTGTATGTTCATTACTTGAAATGATGCCTGTCTTGGGTTGGGCGCAGCATGGCCAAATATGGCCCTTGCGCCATAAACACCTAACAATTCTGAAGTATGCGGCACTTCTCGTCGTGATGCTTTGAAGATTTATCACCGAGAAGAGAAACCTTTTGTTCCACGAGTTGAAAAAAAGAAATAGACTACGTCTGGAGAGAAAGTGGAAACAGTAAAAAGTTTTATGGAACAAAAGAAAATTCCTCGCTTTGTTAACACAAAACAGAATTCCACTCAACCGTTTCAACTTTTCAATACCTGTTGAAATGGTTCTCCAAAACAAGAGTTTCTATCCCCGATGGATAGGCTTATCAAGGACATTCGAAAGCACACTCGTTTCGCAAAATCTTTAAGCCGCTTATAAAGATTGATTTATACCTGAAATCGAGACAGAAAAGTCGAAGATAAAAAAAATTCTCGGAATCAGAAAGGCGGAAAGAGTTTGTAAAAGTGATAAGTTTCCGAAAGTAAGAGCAAAATCTGTATTTTTTAAAAAATTTGACTCGTAGGTATTATTTGTACAAAGAATTGCTTAAAAAACAAATAAGCTCAGTTCTGATCGAACCATCAGTTTGCTAAGTAGTTGAATTTTCCCTCCTAGTGGTTTAACTTCGCGTCGAAATGTCTTGTAGTGAGCAGCCACTGGTGCAAAACCCTGTTCCAAACTGCCACTAGTTCCGGGCAAGGGACAATGTTTTTCCTACGTAGATCTTCATTCACCTTGGAGTAATAGGACAGTTTTGTCTGGAAGAGCTATCTCGACCGTAGCGAAATTGATTAGATCTTGGACGAGATATCTCGTCGAAACGCTTGGAGGGTTAACGTCGTTCTGAAGCAACACAACAGGCTATTGGCGACAGTTCGGGATCAATTCCGAAGGGAAAATCGGAGGAAAACTCCTCGCCATTTTGAATCACGGTCAGATGACGAGGTCAGACTGAACTGGCACCCCACTCTCCAAACCTCCACACCTCGCCAACGTGAGGACATTTGAAGCCACGACGATTTAACGTGCACCACTACGGTCTTAGGTTGGATCGAGTTTCGAATTCGCAATCGTCCTGTTGCTAATCTGCTAACTATCATCCGGGCTACAGCGGCCCCTGCCGTCAGTTTGGAGCGGAGGACTATGCCTTGCAGATCAGAGATATGAGCTAGTCGATACTGGTTCACACACACAAGAAAAACAAATTTAAAAAAATCAAACCACTGCGAAATTATCTTCATATATTTCGTCGAGAGTTTGAAAACGATACCACGAACAGTCGTGTTGCACTCACGATTGCCGAGATGAACTGAATCAAACCCAGAAATACAGAGGTTGTTCGGACATTTTTTGAACGATTTTGATGCGCTGTAAAAAATTGTATGCTACGAAATAATTTTATTTTCACAGCCAGTTAACTAGTTAAAGTATAACTTATCGTCTGCTAACTCAGAGTTTTGTTTACTTTCAAAATGGCGGTTTTAAATAAGCAATGGATGGAAGGCTATGTTTCCTCTCTTTCCGAAGAGAATTATGCTTATTCAATTATTCGAAAACGCTGTAAAAGTCATGGCTTTTCGATATCTAAAGGTACGATAAGTAATATTATTAATAAGAAAGGAAAAAAACGTAAAAGTGGGAAAATACTTCCAAAAAAGTATCCAAAAAAGAAAAAAAAATTCTGAGAATATTTGTAAGATAAGATCTTTAATTTTAAAAGAGAATCCGCCAAATCAAAAGACTTTAGCAAAGTGAACGTGAGAACTTTCTCGAAGAGATTTATGATTGTTGCCGGTTTTGCATATAATGGAAAAATTAAAAGTAAAAATAGGGGGAAAATGTAAAAATCAACTCCCACATATTATCAAAACCATGTTTTATCCCCAATATTCAAAAAAGAAATACCATACCTTTACCCACAGTGCCAACAATCGGTAGAACTGCATCAGGGTAAAGCAAGTAGCCACACATCTAAGTCGACTGTTAAATTCTTGGAAAAAATGGAACAGGAAACTGGTATCAAGTCAATACCCTTTACTGATATTCCTGCTAAATCTCCAGATGTTTCACCCATGGACTTTTGTGCTTTTGGACTTTTAAAAAGGGCATTATCGAAACGTCGACCGAAAACCATTCAAGGACTGGAAAACTGTGGAACAAGAATGGGACAAAATACCACTGTCGATACTACAAATGTCATTATTATCATGGAAATTAAGGTGTAGAAAGATACTTAACAATAAGGGCTATCAAATAGAACATTTAAAACACAAAAATTGTATTTAAAAAATTGAGCTTTAGTCCACTAAAATCGTTCAAAAAATGTCCGAACAGCCTCTGTATTGCATCATTCCCCCGCCCACGATGTGGAGAGGGGAGCATCGCACCCACGATGTATTGCCCAGTATGCGAATTGGACCCAATGGCGTCTACCAATATGCTAACTGTTCAGCACGTATTTTTGACGATGTAACGTTTCCGATCTGGACCTATTTTTGTCACAGGCCGTAGTCCTAGGTCAAAAACAACAGAAACATCTATTTAACAATAGAGTAATAGGTAGGTAGTTAAATTAACGTCGTAATGAAGCAAATAGCGAGCTACTAGCGACGATCCGGGTAGGTAGGTATTTAGGTATTTAATTAACGTCGCACTGGAGCAACACAACGGGCTGTTGGCGACGGTCCGGGAACATCCCCGAAGGAAAAGATCCGAAGACAACACCACGTAATTTTGAACCACGGTCATGTGACGAGTTGGTACCCCACTCTCCAAACTTCCACACCACGCCGATGTGAGGCGACGATCCGGGATCCATCCCAAAGGGAAAGATCCGAGGACAACACCTCGTCATCTTGAACCACTGTCAGATGACGAGGTGAACACCAGAGCTGGCACCCCCTGTCGTATAGAGTAATAAATTAGGTGGAGTTAAATTGAACAATTACCATGATACTCGACTATCACGATGCGTATGTGTGTTCTCTTAATGAATACCGTAATATTTTTCTAGAATTAGTTATCATAACCATAGAGGTTTTGTGGAATATTTTGTAAAATGAGAAATTGGATGGGAAGAGGTAACTTGCGTGATGTAAAACACGTGCCCCAAACCAGGCAGAAAGCAAAGTTCGTTTACTTCATGCACTACTCACTAAGTCGCATGACAGCACAAAGTGAACCATCATGCTTTTTGAATAGAAGTGATTGAACTTAATTTGAAGTCTGATGACCTACTAATGGTATCATAATCCGCTCTCATGATTTAGCTGATGACAAGTTTAGTGGGGAAAGCTCATTGGATTAAATCTAATTGTTTGCTAGAATTGTCGATAGAGTACAGAAAAGTCTTGACGGTCTATCAAATGAATCATCGCAAACATCCCACTTTTGAGAATCTGGCATTTACCTGTCCCTTCTTTTTTAATACCTTTTCAAGATATATCATGGGTTCAATTTTAAAACACACTAAGTGAACAATTCAATTTTTAATTTTTCAAATCGACTTGCTCTGGAGACTGGATTCTGACTCTCTGTTCAATACGAACTGGCCCTCAGGAGCACATCTCTTTTAGGTGTGTACAGGCTTCACGGACTCGAGGTACTCTAGTGATCTTTTCTTTTCCCTAGGGGATTACTGTCTTTAGTAAACACTGGTGTCACTCTCCCGGGAGACCAAGCGATCTTTATCTGCTTTCATCTCACTTTTCTCTTCCCAAATCCTTTTTTCCCATTTCACATTCTTTACTTGAAGTGTCTGTCGTGTTTGGGACAGCTTGGCCAAATATGGCCCTTGCGCTATAAAACCCCAAAACAACCAACCAGTCATCAGGAACTGAGTTCGAATACCGGTCTTAGCAGTGGGATCCAGGTCTAATTTACCCTCGTCTAGTAAAAAATGATAGTCGAGTTACATATGAAATCTTCAATCAAATCTGGAAACGAAAATCTCCGAAGTGATGTCCATTAACACTTAGAAGGGCATATGCTGAAAACAGGGTTAAAAGACAGTCATGGGTCACCTATCACCTTGAATGATGAATGTACACTGAAGTGCCAGAACTGAAGTTTAATACTTGGTAGGCCTCCCGCGGGAATGTAGAGCTGCAGAAATAAGCATGGGCTCCACGAGCTTGAGGAAGTATTCTGTAGGCATTGAACACCATACTTCCTGCAGAGTACTGCACATTTCTTTTGTATTCCGAAGTGTAGGATTTCTGTGTTTCTTTCGCGCTTCATGGCATCATAGAGGAAATATAAAAGTAGAGTGAGCAATGATAACCTTTTTGTGTCCAGGATCATGTGACCAAAATTAGTAATAACGCCTTAGACTACTTTTGTCTGCTGAGTGGAAACGAACATTTATCATCTGAATGGTTCACGGTACAAGAAAGACGTCCACCAATTGATTCATCATCTAACTGGTCCGCACGACTCAATAGTAGACGCCGCTCCAGATATGAGCATTCGATGTTATATCGCCAATCGAGGCGATAAGAAGTCAAATCGGCCAACCAAGTAAATTTTTCACAGAACAGTCACGTGGCTGCTAGTCGATATATTGGTCAAACTTTCTGAAGCTTCTCTCAATAGCAGTGCTCAATCTACTTATATTTCACGTCTATCCCAGATGTGGTCAATAACGTTGAGATATGGTGACTTATGTGGGAATAGCAAGACCCCAAACTCAGACGAGTGTTCTTCTATGTATAATTTGCCATGTTTAGAATTGTGTGGCGGCGCATTGACGTATTAAAAGAGGCCAAACCCATCAGTGAATACGGGACATGTACGGGTGTAACTCGTCAGATAGGATGCACACATAGCGTTCACCTGTCAGAAATGTTTTTAGAGATACCAGTGGTCCCATTGAATGGCCAGCTAAACAAACCCCTTACCATTACGGAATCACCACCAGCCTGTACAGCTTCTTGTTGACATACAATATCCATGACTTCAAGGGGTTTTCTCCGCACACAGATCCCTCCATCTGCCGAGACAATTGGAAACGCTGCTCGTCAGAATAGGCTACTCGTTTCCAGTCATAAAGTGTCCAGTGGTTGTGTTTCAGAGCCCAGGCGAGGCGCAAAGTTGTGTGCCGAGTATTCATCAAGGATACTCGAGTTGGACGTCAGCTCCTATAGCCCATACCTTTGAGGGAACGTTGCATAGTCCTGCCTCTGATGTATGTTGAGAACCCAGCATTGAATTCCGATGTTATTTGAGGCAGTATTGCACACCTATTGCGTGAAATAACTTTTATCAGCCGACTCTGATCGCATTCACCCAGAGTTTTTTTACGATCACACACTGTCGTAAGTTACAGGTTTTTCCAGAATTTTTGTTGTCAGTGTACACCTTTGAAATGGTAGTATGGAAATTATGCATATCGGGGTTACCTTACATTTTAGCTTACCACCGTTTTTGTCGATGTCTGGCGTTAAATCTAATTGGCGTTGACCAGTCAACTGTGATACATCAATTCGGAATTCATTCTTTTGAATTTTCATTGTGAAGTGCCGAAATCGTATTTGAAGTGACGTCCTGTTTGATATACGTACAGGAAACACGTTCCACCATAGAAACACTGCCGCCACCTACATTTAACTTGACAGAAAATATCTCTCGTACACTGAGAAAATGCACAAAGGTGAGTTAACATCGGTATTGCACCTTCCAACTGCTTACAAATACAAACAGATAACACAAAGAAAGACGTATACCTCCTAAATAGAGCCATCGACACACCACTTAAAAATTTGAAATAAAGGATTAGTTCCAGTCGAGCTGACTCTGAAATACGTTCTGTTTGAAATACGACGCTTACATACTTTTCGAAGTTTCCTAACTTCAAAAATTGCAGCAAACCGTTTACATTATGGCGAAAGCCGCAATCTTTATTTTCAGAGTAGAAAGTGAATCACATTGAACAGGAATGCGTATCGAGGCATTCTAAATCTCTTAATGTCAAAAGTGGTTTTAAAATTTCAATATTAGCTGATGTGGATATTGAAAATGCAAAATATGTACATCGGTTTCATCAGATTAGAATCTTTTTGCATTCCTATTATTCGTATACCATGGAAATTTAGATGATCCCTCCAACTTTAGAATATTATATATATTCAATGAAGTGCATCAAGTTCAATCAAGCCGTTATTCAGTCTAATAAATCTTTCACCTTGTCAACGAAGTAACGAGAGATTGGATTAAACAGGGAGTGTTTAACCCTTTCTATCCTGGGGTTTCGGTACATTTAAATACTAGCCTTTTTACCTTTTATTCATTAACTAGCTGAATTACCCGGCGTTACTCGGGTTGGAATGGTTAAATGTTGCTTGAAAAGCGAATTAGAATAATCACTTTCCTTTCACAAAAAAATGCAATCATTTAAGTTGTACGGAAAATACTTTTTAACTTTTTCAAAGCTTCTACTATATACTTTGGACGCAAATATATACATTTAATTCCTGAATATATTGCAATATGTAAAAGATTAAGACATAAATACAAACAAAAACGAAATTCCGACGAAAAAATGCGTTCTACAAAGTTTTATAAAAAAAGCAAACATTAATTCTGGTGCTGCCAGATACCGAGTAGCAAAATTACGCTTTTATGATCAATGAGTTTTTCGTTTGTGCTTTTCGGAATAACGGTGCTTGGGTTAGAAATAAATATAATCGGTGTAGACAAATTAAACAGAACAGATAAAAAATTTTCAAAAAGCAGAAGGTCGATTTTACAGAATTTCTAAGAAAGAAAATCACTGCTTTCAACGGAAAATTCACATATATCTATTCCGGACATTTTAAAATAAGTTACGCGCCTTACCTAAAAAGCCTCGTGAAACAGAATTCTACAAATCATTACGTATTCAATAAATTATTTAAGGAAAGTTGGTCGAAATATACACCAACTTTCCTTGAAAATAATCCTTGAACTCCTGAAAACCTTTCCTTGAATTTCCTTGCAAACATAAATATTTTAAAATATTCTTTCCCCCTTCATCAATAAAATATCTATAATTTATTTACATCATGGGAAGAACTAAAAAATCAGTTCAAACATAAATACTGTAATTTAATTTGTTTCGGAAAAAATTGTTTTTCGATCAACAGTGGTAAAGCAACCATCGCTGCCTAAAGCAATCAATCTATGCTCAATGTTATTTCTATTGCGATTTCGAATAGTTTTTAGCCCCCCCAGGGTCAATAGAACGGGGGTTAAGAGTTAGCCTATGCTGACCGCAGTGTTCTAAAGTATAAGTGTACCAAATTTGGTGTGGATTGGTCAAACGGTGTAGATTTGTATAGAAAATATACACACACACATACACACATACACACACATCCTATTTTATATATAGAGATTTCTGCTGTAAACATTCAGCTACGTATATCCTAATATTTGGACCCATGAGGGTAATGTATCCCATTACGTACTTGTACATTAGGGTACCATGTACTTATCGCTTGCAATGTGCCTAATGGGGTACATTGCCCCATTGTGTACTGGTACCATGGGATAATGTACTCGAATTACCCCTCATGGGGACTCATTTCTTCAAAACTTTCTTTTATAAATACTGAATTTGAAAGTATCTTTAAAAAATCGGGTTGGCTCTGTCGGATCACGGCAGCAAGGTTTTACGTACCAATACTTCTCGTTACCGTACAGTATTTATTTGGGTGCAGAAAGTGAAAGAACGGAAAATTCAACAAGTAATTCAGTGTTCATCGAAAGCTGACGAATTGCTCTTCCGTGTAGGCTAAGTCCGATCTGTTTTTGCTTGGTTTTTCGACGAGTATATACCGACATTGTGGGATTTAAAAAAATCAATTGCGATTCAAAGTTTCACAACTAACACTGTATTCGATTTCACTTCTAACATCTCAAATCGACATATCAGGACGTTAGTTTTCGTTTGAGTCTATTTTCGACGTCGTATCGCTTCGCAGCCCCGAGTTGTACTGATTTAAAGTTTACGCAGCGGAAAGTTCCAAAAACGCTGCTCCCTCCCCGCTTATCGCGGCGCGCGAACTCAATGTCACTAAGTATTTGTTCCTTCAACTATCGAATGACACTAGGTTGGTTTGTTTCACGTTGATAATATTGACATTATTAAACCAAACTCGATGCACATTTTTTCATAACACTCAACTTTTCGTACTGGTCACCCCGTATTAGTCAGATTTTAAAGATGTGTTCACGTCAAAAAGTCGATAAAATAATTTTTTGAGGTGACGATTTTCTCAACACTAAGAAGAGGTTAACCCTCCAAGTGTTTCTACGAGATATCTCGTCCAAGATCTGGTCAATTTTGCTAAGGACGAAATATCGTGTCGAGACAAAACTGCCCAATAACTCCAATGGGAATGAAGATCCCAGTCGGAAAAACGAATTGTCCGTTGCTCATAACTAGTGACGATTTGGAATAGGTTTTAACACCAGAATACTGCCCCATACAGGCAGTTTTGATGCGAAGATAAACCAATAGGAGGGTTAAAGAGCTCATATACTACAACAATCTTATACCTAAATAATGATTGATAGGAAATACACGCAAGATATCAAAAACAGTTTACCAGGAGATAAATTATGAGATCTTATATATGCAACATAACACGCAATGGAGTCATTCATTAACTTTCCTATCTCTTACAATTCACATATTTAATTAAATGTGAAACTTCATCCCTTGTATGGATAGCAAAACCCCTTGTACATGATTTGAAAACACCTCAATAAGCACAGCATTTATTGTCTACAAAATATTCCTAACCTATAGAACCGGCGCACATGAGACCAAAGTATACTTCTACCACACAAGTCTGACCTATTTATCAGGCTCTGGAGAAATTCTATCAAAGCTAGCAAAATCATCATCTCCTTCAGTTCATATACAATTGTGCTAAATTTCTGTATAGAATATCATTACAGAAATTTAGCCTCTATGATTTCAAAATAGAACACTGAATTCTACGCGTGAATCCATGTTTAAAATGTAGATTTCGAGTTATCGGTAGTTAATTAACGTCACACTAGAGCAACGGGTTATTGGCGGCGATCCGGGATCAATCCAAAAGGGAAAGATCCGAGGACAACACCTCGTCATTTTGAACCACGGTCAGATGACGAGGACACCTGAGCTGGCATCCCACTCTCCACAATTCCACACCACACCAACGTGAAGACATTTAAGGCTACGGCAGATTTAACGAGCACTAGCCCCTGCATACACTACGGTCTTTGGTTGGACCTAGTTTCAAAATCGCAATCCTCCGGTTGCTAAGCAGTTACTCTTCCAATTGGGCTACTGTAGCCCTTCGAGTTATCGGAACGAACATCTGCTTTTTAACAATTGCATTGGGCTTTTGTTATTATCCAATACCAAACACTAAAAGTTCTGATAAAGAACAAGTAATTGAGGAAAAATAAAAATAATATTACGAATTAACACGCTCAGGTGATTTTTATTGTACTCCACGTAGCTGCTTTAATCAACTTAATTTCAATATAAAGAGAATGCATCTAATCATATGTCATATACTAAGCACATACTCTAGCATAAAGCAAGACAGATGAAAGTGTTCGTTCAAGTTGAATAAACTCTAAAATTGTTCTAAAATAGGAGAGGAAAACTCATTATAGAGCAGATTGACTTCGTAAACGCGCCTCTTTTGGCCTGTTCATACTCAACAAGTTTGAACACTTAAAGGAGCTTTGAAGAATGACGACAATCCCAGCAACAAGTAGTATGAACTATTTCTTGCCAGAAACGTCATTTAACTCAATAGGCATCACGCGGTTACTGGTGCAAAGAAACAGGTGTTTCGGTGGTTGGCCTTCGCATGGCTAAAAGCACTGTTGCGAGAATCTCTGAAATTCTGTGACGACTTTGATTTTATGAATATAAAATGAGCTGAGAACATGGTAACTACACAGTTGATACATCTAATAAATGCTACTTAAAAGTTACTAGAACAACTAAAACAACCCAACGAATGTTATTTTTTTAATTCCTGACCAGTGATCTCTTCGCACTTCAGTACTGCAGGGAGGTTGAACTGGAAGGAGTGCCTAGTGAGTAAGCCGCCGTTGACCCTAACAGTGGAAATTATCAACATCCATGAGCGTACAAACTGTGATTCAAACCCGAGACATACTGGGTGGCCAGACAAACGCTATAACCACTACACCAGTTTTATGACTTCGAGGTACTTTAGAGATCTTTTATTTTCGCATGGGGTTTATTGTAGTAAACCTGGGTGTCGCGCTCCCGAGATACGCCAGCTATCTTTTTCTGCCATCATCTCATATTCTACCCCCAATCCCTCTTTTTTCCTCTTTCATAACATTTTTTGCTTGAAGCTGTCTTGTGTTTGGCGCAGTGTGCCAAATATGACCCTTGCGCCATGAACCCCGAAAACAACCAACCAACGAAGGTTATAAGCTGCATAATTTATAATAAATTCCAAAAATAGAGATAATCTCCTTAGGTGACTTCTTTTAACGTGAAATATAAAATTAATTTGTGAAAATCCTTTCAGCTGAAAATGATTATTTTCCATTAATGAAAAGCACTCCTAAACTCTTCCAAAAAATCGTTGCCTCCGCTTATTCACACTGCCCTGTGACTGATTCTCCGTACAATAGATGCCAAAGTGGTTTGTTTTTTCGATGTGGAGAAATTCTTTTGAACTGGCAGACCGTACATACTGCGTAAAGTGGATTTCGAACCACGCTATATATAAGAACATCCATGCCCAGAATGGGATTTGAAGATTCTTTTAAATAATGTGCATGTGGTTGTTTAGTCATGAATTGTGATTTAAAGTAAGACACAATCATCAATCTAATGAAATAGACGAAGCATATGGGCGGAGTTTGTCTCAAACGTGTAGGTCACGTGGACTTGGGAATTGATATGGGTCGATTGGCTGTCGGTGCGCAAACTGACATTTTCAATCACGTACTCGATAATAGCATTAACCAGACAATAAGGCTTTTAATGTGTGTCGAAATTGTATTGGTGGTGTAAAATGTCATTCATCAATCAAGACGCTACTTATGAAATGAGTAAGTTGATAATAAGTTGATAAGTAAGCTGTAAATGAGTTCACGTAAGGGGAGATAGCCCGGTTGTAAGAATAGAAAATTTGCGACCGGGGATTGCTAGTTCGAAACTTGATCCAACTAAGATCGTCGTGTACGTGGGGGATGGTGCACGTTAAATCCGGCGTGGCCTCAAACGTCCTCATGTTGGCGGGGTGTGGAAATTTGGAGAGTGGGGTGCTAACTCATGTGTTACCACATCATCTAGCCGTTCAAAATTACGAGGTGCAATCCTCGGATCTTTCCTTTCGGGACTGAACCTGGACCGTCGCCATTAGCCCGTTATGTTCCTCCAGTGCGATGTTAATTCAACTACCTCCACCTCCTCCGTCACCCAGACTTTTACTCCGAAATTATAAGCGACGCAGTAGTTCACCATGCTGCTGCTACAAAAGAGGCGATTAACACAAGCCGGAGTACAAATCCTAATCAGTCTCATATTAGTTAGGATTCGTGATTTCGCCCAACACCACGTGACAAATCGTCGAACGGAGATAACGTGAAGCTACGCACACATGCTCTGTCTATTGCATTTGAAGGTCGGGGAAACCATACACTACTTGGAAATCTAGTGATGCTCAGAGGGTTAAAATAGACTTTGTCGATACCATGGCTTACAAACAATAGAAGAATATGGAAGATTTAAGTGGATGTTTTAGTACATTTTTACTCGAATTATTGTCACTTACATTACTCGAGATGGTTGGTAGGGTTTTATGGCGCATAGGACTATATTTGGCCATGCCGCGCTAAACGCAATACATACAACGTCAAGTAATAGACATACACACGAGAAAAGTTTTACTGATACAGAAGTGGTGATGGTAATGAATATGAGTCTCTCTGGAGCAACAACAGGTTGGTTGTTGGTTGGTTGATTTGGGTGTTTTTGGCGCAGGGTCCAATAGTGGATAAACTGAGCCGGAGCAACAATGGGCTGTTGACGACGGTCCTGGATCAATCCCCAAGGGAAAGAGGTGGACAACACCAAGTAATTTTGAACCACGGTCAGATGACGAGGTCCGAGGTCAACACCTGAGCTGGCGTCCCTCTCTCCAAACTTCCACACTACCCTAACGTGAGAACATTAGAGGCCACAACAGATTTAACGTGCACTAGCCCCCGCTTACACGACGGACTTTGGTTAGATTGAGTTTCGAAGTCGAAATTCTCCGATTACTAATCCGTTACTCTTCCAGTCGGACTACCGCAGTCAAGGAGGAATCGAACATGGCAGGAATACATTACTCAAGAGACAAAACAAAGTAGAACAACAAAAGTACAATACTTGTAGAGTTTTCCTTATACAAATGTTATCGTGTTACCATTCAAGTTATTCTCATTCAACTATCAATCGCAGACTGCATCAACACAAAATGAAAAAAAAAACAAGCCTTTATTTCACGTTAAGATGTCTGACCTGTTGTCAACCATCTTGTCTCGCATTTTGTTTTCGTGCTTCCAAGGATTCTCAAGCAGTCTTTGGAAGGTTTTGTCCCACTTTTTGTGTTCTATTAACGCATCCATCTTAATGCGGGGGAGGAGGCATTGCGACGAAATGGACGTGCACGTCGTGAGTTGTTGTTTCATTGTAACAAGATATGCTCCTGATACGGCTTGTGAAATGAGGTGCGATGAATCACGTGAGGCGGGGGCATGGGAATGGCGGTTTAAAATCATGGAGAACAAAGGCTGAGTTTAAATCTTTCATCTCCTGACCCGTTATGGTTTTCGCAGAAGCTTTATTATTATTTTTTGTTGCGAGATTTCATAGTTAGTTCGTTCCTGCATTCGGTTATCTTCTCGGCGTCCTATTATTTTAGCTGTTTACATATGCCACAGCTGCCTACAATGTAAGTTATAAATACATGTTAGAGTGAAATTTTCCTTGTTTATGAATGGTCGTTTATGCAGCTGCCTTGGCATTGGCTGTCTCTTGCGGCAGAGTTAGCGCTGTTTTGATGTTTCATTTGGTAGGTAGGAAGGCAGTTGAATTAACGCCACAATGGGCTATTGCAACAACACCGAGGATAACACCTCGTAATTTTGAACCACGGTCAGGTTACGAGGTCAACACCTGAACCCCCACTCTCCAAACTTCCACACCACGCCAACGTGAAGACATTCGAGGCCTCGTCAGATTTAACGTTCTCTCACGTACACGACGGTCTTTGGATCGAGTCTCGAACTTGTAACCCTCCTGTTGCTAATCCGCTACTCAACCAAATGGGCTATCATGGTCCTCCTGGACTAATAAATTACCTCAAAGATGAACTAGTTATTTAATAACAAAATAGACATGATCAATTATAAATTTTCTTTAATTAAACGTACTTAACTAGTGTGTTTTAAAAACAAGCAAATCAATTAAAAAAACAACCTAGTTTAAGAACATTAAATGTACGTAATCGGAATCGTTTGCCTGAAGAGATGGTTTGCTTTTAAATATGATTTTGTGAATGGTATTTTTAAGATTCAAGTCTCAATGGCATACTTTTAATTTTATTATTTTACTGATACTCCTCCAACCGGGCTAGCGCGGCCCTTACTACTTCATTTGAATCGATTCACCTTTTATGAATTTCTATGAGCCATTCCTAATTTGGATTACGATTTAATTTCATTCGGGAAAATGTCCCTTCTCTGTAACTCCATTTCACTTGGAACTATATTGGGTGATTCAGAATGAATGGTGCAACGATTTAAAGAGACACATAGCAACAACTGCATAGAAAAAGGGTTCAAATACAGGATGATTCAAAATTCCTTGTACAAGCTTGAAGAGAAATCGTTAGGAAACACAAAACTAAACCATATGCAAGCAGGGATGAACTGTCTGTCTACTACGAGAACCGCTTTAGGCAAAGTCTGCGCCTGTCTCCTGTTGCCATAGGAACTTACCTTAACTTAACTTCCATAGGGATGCTTGAAGAAATATGTTCAAGTTGGCGCACTTGATTACAAATTGGTTGGTTGGGTAAGGCACAAGGGCCATATTTTTCCAAACGATGACAAATGGGAAACATAAAAGATTTTTACTTATCGCCGAGATTTATATATGAGCACGTGTAAGAGTTCCCCGCGAATTTAATTTTAATTACTCACATGCAACTGCTACTAGCGTGCTTGTAAATTGTTGTGTCTTGATTCTATATTTATTATGCACGCTCAAACTATATTAGTGAATGCATTTCTCATTATGCACGTGCAAACTGTAATCACGACATAGGTGGTTTTGAAATTTGGAAGAATTGGAGGTACGTAAAAAAGAGTTGATCCACGTTCTTTGTGGCTTTGTTCCTTAGTTTATTTATAAATGTCAAATTTTTCTAATGAGTGTTCGTCTCCATGTGTGCAACCAAAAAGCTAATCAAAAATTATTTAACGGAATCTGTCTGATAATCTGATTACCCGGAAAGTGTCCAGTCTTCATCTCCAGGTGAATTGGGAACTGACTCCGTATGGCCAAGTTATGCTCCAACATAAATGGCGGCAGCGTTGGCAACTTAACGTTTATTTAAGTGCTTGCTTTTGAAATATCAGCATTTATTTTTTCCGAGTTTGAATTGATTTTTGCCTTTGGATTTAGCTCAAATGAAGGAAATATTGATCGGTTGTTTTCTGGTTTTATAGGCGCAATGACCATATTTGGCCAAACACAAGACAGACAACGTCAAGTAAATGGACATACACACAAGGGAAGTTTTAGTGACGCAGAAGAGAGGAATGCACCCAGGGAGGAGATTTGATTCCGTTGACATTCAGTGTGCTCGCGTTGAAAATTCTTATAGGTGCAAACTCAAAGGAAATTCTAAATACTTTCTTATATGTTCTAAATATTCATCGGCGAGGAACCCTTTTTCATCTGTGGCAACTTTTCGCTTGCGTCGAAGTCAATTGTTCCAATACGGGAATGTAAACGAAAAGAAAAAGCATGTGTCCTCCCAAATTCTGCTTTTTAATAACACCCTAAAAATCGCTTATAAAATTTTGTATCACACAATACCGTGAATCGTGTCCGCTTGTGAAAACGAACGTGAATATGTGCCTGTGAGAATAAGAAAATAATGGAACAAATTCAGACGAGTGTTATTATCGTCGTCTATTTGTATAATTACGTTCAATTACCTCATACTATCAAAAGTCAATTTTCCAATCATTTTTATCATTCTATTTTTTCAGGTCACTAATGATTTCTCCTCATTAGTCCACTTCGAAATGGTCTAACAGTACTGTTCTAACCAATGTAGCTGTTCAGAATCTTTGCATATTGGAAATTCAACCTTTTTGATTCGTTACTCTTGATTCTCACATGAATATTGATCGGAATTCAGATATTTGCTCTTTGCTCTATTAGTCATTTGGTTTACTTTATTTTGGTGCATTATCGGCTTCTTTGGATTGTTTATCTTTATTCTATATAATCTTATAAGAATTGTTTTTTAGAATAATTCCTCTTAACTCTCATGTTTATAGAAATAGATTGTATAGATTCATAGATATTTTATTATTTATAAAGATAAAATAGATTCTAAACAAAAATTATTCGTACATCAATGAAAAGATTTCTAAATAACCACACTCGGAGCCGGCCCTAAACTGATTTCATCTATTCTCCTAAATGAGGCCCCACACACTCCAAGGGGCCCCGTCATAAATGGGATTGGGAACAGATGCATTTATAATTAAACAATTTTATCCCTAAATCATTTAGCAACACACTTAAAGGATTATTTTTTACTTCAAAAATGTCTTTTACTGTCAACTACTCATTTAATTTAACTTCAAAAGTGTCGTTATTTTTAAGTTTTTTCTTTTTAATATTTTGTGGGGTCCTTTCAGATTGATCGAATTGAACCCTCGCACTTCGTAATGCCAGCCCTGGCGACACTGAAAAAAGGCATCAACGTTGTAAAATTCTGAATGGTTTTCTTTTTGAAACTTTCTTTCATTTCATATAAGTTTCCTGAGAGATCGCTCAGAAAAAATAATTTTCCGTTTCCCCGGTGGACTATTATGTTATGTAAAAACACGCTGACTTGAAACTTAATTTAATGTTTCTGTGTGGCTCCCACAGATGGCAGCACAAGTTAATATAATTTTTTTTCATTGGGATTCCTCCACGATCAGGTCTTTTGTTCTCAATGACATAAGATAAGCAAGGTTAGAATGTTAATGTAGGTAATACCTATGAAGTGAACTAAGAAAATAAACGGGAAAATTGTAGTCTTTTCACGAGGACAGGGGTGTGGCTGTAAAAAAGAAGAATGGAATGAAGTTATGTGCTTAATTCATCCCTGAATCTCAATGTCCAGTAGTCGCTAACTGCTTTTTGAGGCACGGAAACTTGTATTTAAAACTAATATTAAGTATATCTTAAGGGAAACATGCCGAATAAAAATAAAAACTGCTTAGAATACTATTGAGAAATGTTAATGTGACTAAATTCTTTCCGTGTCAGGGCCAAAGGGGTTTATTCTGACTTGATGGGTCCAAAGGAATCAAGTGCATCATTAATTTAAAAAATAATATAATATGCTTAAAATCAAAACTAAATGAATCTACGAATCTAAATTACAATTAATGGAATCATGGCATGCTTCTTTTTGTTCCTGAATATATTCAAGAAGATTCTGAGAAGTAGCCATTTTGACTAACCTTTTTGCCTGACACGGACGAATTAATAGTTTTACTTTGGAGAAAAATTTGAGATTATTTAAATCAAATTAAATTTAATTTAATTTACACAACACATGCTCTGAACCTGAATACATTTGGAATTTAACCCGTTTTACTAAAAAGACGGTGAGACTAGAAATGTATACCCAATTTTGATTGAGACTTTAAGGGGTAATGCTGTTCCACCAGTCTCGAGGACTTACCGACCAACAGATTTTGCGTGCACATTACTCTGAGTACACTTCATCGAGAAGTGCTCAGGATCGAATCCAGGTATATACGTATATACCAGTATTGTGAACTTTTGCAGGTCAAGACCTACTCATAATTTTCTTGAAGTGTCGCGGTACACCATATCTTTAAAGTAATGAAAGTAAATCCAGCGAATACTAAGTTTTGACATATGGCTAATTATTTTCCCACTACCAGAGCGGTTGAATTGGCTATTTCAAAGATTTAAATAAAATAATCTGTTCAGATTTTCATCCTGATATATTTTTTGCGGCCCACCAATGGCCCTGATCGACGTCTTCATAGACCACACCCAGGATCGACTTAACACCTTAAAGACATACCAATAAAGTCAATAAACGATACCTGTTATTTCTCAAAGACTGAGCATCTGGTCGCAATCGCCATTTTGAATCGTCTTGTCCAAACGTATCTAGGGCGCTGTCTAGTATCTGCAGAGAGTTCTTCACGTCTTCAGAGACCAAATTATTGTCCCTGAAATAAAAAATGTTGGACTTTCAAAAAGTCTTGGTAGAAATAATTGAATTTACGTAGCATTGAAACAACACAATGGAGTATTGGATCAATCCCGAAGGAAATGATCCGAGGACATCACCTAGTAATTTTGAACCACGGGTAGATGACGAGGTCAACACCTTAGCTCGCACCTCACTCTCCAAACTTCCACACCACTCCAACGGGCAGAAATAGGAGCTAGAGACTTAAAAATGCCCTTCTAACAGTACTATCTGTTTCTCAAACTTCTTTCATATCTCCTTCAGAGTAAATGTTTACCTCATACCGGAATTTGATGTTCTCTACCGTCCCTTGGGCAAAAATGTTATGAAAACTATAAAAGTAAGATTTGAATTTTTAAGTCTCCCACATTTTCTAGAGCGAGTTGGTTAAATGAGAAGAAAGATACCAGAGACAAAAGCTTCCTGAGCAGATGGTCCTTCAGTGCTCTTGTAACATTTCTTGTTTTAACGTGTTTTGAAACAAAGAATCTATTCACTAAGAAAAAGTCCAAAAACCGAGTTATCGTCCCAACACTGCTATTGAAAAGGTTGTGAGATACTGGCTTAACCCTCCAAGTAGTTTCTACGAGATCTGATCAATTTTGCTAATGACGAGATATTTCGCCATTATGAATGCCGCTTCAATTCCGAAAGTTGAAGTTATTGCCGTTTTTTGATGATGACGTGTCGAGATCAGGTCAGCTTTTTTTTAATGACGGGATATCTCGTCCATAAAAATCTGGTCAGTTT
This sequence comes from Meta bourneti, assembly GCA_933210815.1. Classification (NCBI taxonomy): domain Eukaryota; kingdom Metazoa; phylum Arthropoda; class Arachnida; order Araneae; family Tetragnathidae; genus Meta; species Meta bourneti. The sequence continues at coordinate 94,468,816 of OW119922.1, forward strand.
TGCAAATGACGAGATTCCTCATCGAGACAACCGCCAGGAGGGTTAAGAGAATATGTGTATTATAAAGTGTTCTATATCTATATAGATTACACAACTGATATAAAGAAAATTATTGGGTGATATATTGTATATAAATATATTCAGCTTTTTATTGTTTAAATAAAGGGATTTTGTAAAAGATTGTCCTTTCACAAAGGGTACTTAGTTATTATGAGAGGTCTGAGGTACTTGCAGGGTCAGTTTTGAGCTGTTAGGGTTGGCCGCTTCATGTGGATCGCGAGTTGTTTCATAGCCTGTTGTTGTTTCATAGCGAGTTGTTTCATAGCGAGTTGTTTCATAGCCGAGTTGTTTCATATGTTTTTGTGATTGTTCCATATTATTAATAGGGGTAAAAAATCCATAAAAAATATGATTTTCTAAAAAATTTGATAAATTTTTTCATTCCATAAAAAATTTGATACGTTTTTTCATTCAGATAAATTGATACCTTGTACATTTTTTATTCAGATAAATTGATACCTTGTACATTTTTATTCCGATAAAAAAATGTACAAGGTATCAAACAGAAGCAGCAAAAGAGCTTCCACGGTTATCAAACATGTTTACGGTCATGTTTATGTTCCTATTGAGAATGCTGACTTAATTTTATGGTAACTGTTACTTTTTTTTATTTTTAGTTTTCATTTGCGAATGTGTATTTAGAGAGTACAATATTATTTGTTAACAGTGGTACGTTCGCTATTTCATAGCCGATCACTGTATTAAATAATATTAAATTAAATTTTAATTTTATTCTTTGAAGTCATTATCGGACGCCGAAAGGATTTCCCGCGTGTGAGCACTGTGCATGCACCTAACAGAACAGGCCCCGGATAGATGTTTTAGAATTTGTGGATCGTAGCAATAGTTCCCCCATATGATTGAGTATCCATACTTATTGATGTACTTCGATGTGCACTTACTTCAAGCTAATGGTAGAATACACTTGCTCTGTTTCATCCAATCTCTTTTCTTCTTCCTCGAATTCATTCAAAATATCATCCAGGAATCCTAAAGAATGTCTGACTTCCGATGGAATATCCTCTACTTGCCTGGACTTGCCATCAATGGTAAATCTGTGTGTCTCACTTACAAGTGAGCAGCATCACAAAGTAATTATTTTGCATCATATACAATATATAACATACGTATGTAAACAATATAAAATCAATTACTACGAGATTAATTCGCCACTTTTTCCGCATAGTTTAAATATATTTAACTTGAGCTATGAGCTGCACAATATTGCTAGAAGTACACGGATCTCGTTGTTCTAATGAAATTCGTTAGCAGTGATCTGGATGATAGAAACTAGCGCAGAAAAGAAAGTCTGAGCAAATCCGGAAATGGGTTTAGAAGTCAAAAAATTTAAATCGCCTTTGAATAAATGAATAGGATGTAATTGAAGCATTCAGAAGCTAATTGTGGTAACATGACGGAGATGAGAACTTTTTACCATGCACTGTATTTGAAATAAGAATTAACACCTATGAAAAATATAAACGAAGTACCATTTTATATTTTTGACTAATATTAATTTATTTCGACATATGAAATGTGCATATCGATGCTTATGTTCATTTTAAATAGGTATGAAATGTGAGTAAAAACACTTTCATCAATAGATATTAACAATTAGGAAACTTTTGCCCAGATGCTGTACGCGGTTTTGTTAATTGCATATTAAATATGCATCAGAGAAAATCAGAAATAAATATTCCCTGGCAGGGTTGATTACTGTTGCGAATGACAGTGTTTACCTCAATTATGTACTTAGATTAGTGGGACTCTATTGGATAGTTGATAGAATATTATTTATACATCCAACTAATTCATTTAAAATTGACTAAGGTGAAATATATGGCCTTTTAATGTGCGACATTCCAATTGATTTTGCATACTATAGGACCATTAAAAATTTATTTAATCGATTATCCTTTCGTTCATTCATAATCCAAACCATCCTACCCAAATGGTGTAAGGTTCGCTCGAGGAGCTAGAATGACTATCAATTACCAAAGACTATAAACTATAGCAGATGAAAACAAATTATGCATGCATAATCTTAAAAAAATGGGTAAACAACAGCACACGGTTTACACAAGAGGAAATGATAACAAAAGACAATAAAGGATGATAATCCCTATCGTTTTGATCAGTTAATCTGTTTACATTGAACATCATTCTGTGCAATAAATTATAAAGGCAACCAAATCTCCCCTTGCGACGAAATAGAGATTTTCTAATCGCGTTGAAAAAAGATAAATAATTAAAAAAAACTATGAAATTCCGCCTTCAAGAAGGTTATATCCTGAAATCCATAGTAGGGTGGTTGAAAAAGTAAACTAATAGTTTAATTTATTAATGCGATGTCAGTTTTCCCCAACATTGGGGAAAACTGACATCATATTAACCAGATCCGAACGGTAGGTGAATTAACGTCGCACTGGAGCAGCACAACGTGCTATTGGAAAAGGTCCGGGATCCATCCCGAAGGGAAAGATCCGAGAACAACTCTTCATTTTGAACCACGATGACGAGATCAACATCTGAGCTGGCACCTCTACAAACTTCCACACCACGCCAACGTGAGGACATTTGAGGCCAAGGCAGATATACCGTGCACTATCCCCCACGTACACGACGGTCTTTGGTTGGATGGAATTTCGAACTCGCAAACCTCTGGTTGCTAATCCACTTCCCTTCCAACCGGGCCTCCTCCAAGCACGAAGGGTACAGCAGACTGACCAGAAAATGGGAAATGCCCAATTTATTCTATAATGTAAAATCTGTTTTCACAGTTTAAAATTTATAAATTGTTTCACTGTTTTTTATAATGTTGTGAAAATGTGCTGAGAGAAAAATTGACACATTTATGCAAGTTAAAAACTGATTACTTGGAATATATATTTTCACAATTTAAATAACGACCCTTCATCTCACTTGTACCCAGCCTTGTCACTTAAACTGGACTAGAACTGGTACCTGCGTGCAGAAATAGTGATCTGGATACATTTTATATTAACCCTCCAAATGGTTTCGACGAGATATCTCGTCCGTCAAGATATTGCCGATTTTTTTTTATGATGCGAGATCAAGATCTCTCTGATCAGTTTTCTTCTAACGACGAGATATTTCTTCCATCAAGATCTAGTTTTGCTAAAGACGAGATAACCACCAGGATGGTTAAGCGTTCTGTTGAAGTTGTTTTCGAGACATGTTGTGGAACTAATTTGTAGCACGGGGTTATGCATACCTCGAAGTAACTTCAGGATTTTCTTTTAGGTCTTGAGAATATTGGTCGATAATGTCGTCCAAGATTTCCAACGACTTTCTGACATCTGACGGTGCATCTCTCAAAGTCCTGCAAGCAGAATATAGTGATTTTTTACATTTTGATTATTACACCAGTATTTCTTATATTATTAGTGGCTTGGTACTCCTGAATTTCATATTACTCTGTTAAACGTTCTAGGCAAAAATTTGTTAGTCTTTCCAAATGTTCCTTTTTGGCACATTCGACCGCGTTAGGATCGATTGCAAATTATAGATCATAATTTATATTCAGTAAAAGGAGTCTAACTCCATTGGGGATGGTCCCATCTAAATCCGTTAACTGTGGCTTTGGCATGACAATTTTTTTTGCCAAGCCAATTCCAAAAGGTAATGATTAACATTGCTGATAAGGCGCCTACTTTGCAAACTTTAACGACCGCACCAGCAACTAGGGTTAAGCCCCTGGTCTCTATGATATTCTCCCTTTCTTTTCTGTTAAATGTTTTTAATGCCCTTTTTGAAACACTCGTAAAAAATAATTTTGAAAGTTTTAAGTGCATTTATTATATTTTCCCCACAAATAATGTACAATAGGCTCCTCAATATTTGAGCCCTCAGGGGCACATCTCTTTTAGGTGTGTACGGGCTTCAGGGACCCGAGGTACTCTAGAGATATTTTCTTTTCTCATGGGGTTTACTGTCTTTAGTAAACACAGGGGCAGCACTCCCGGGATACCCGAGCGATTTTTTTCTGCTTTCATCCCACTACCTTTGTTCCAAATCCCTCCTCCCCCTTTCACGTAGGATCGTTCTCTTTGGATTTGATCCCGGACCGTCGCCAATAGCCCGTTGTGTTGCTCCAGGGCGACGTTAATTCAAACCCCTACCTATCCCTTTCACGGCATTGTTTACTTGACGTTGTCTTGTATTTGGAGCAGCGTGGCCAAATATGGCTTCTGCGCCATAAAACCCAAAAACCACCAACCAAGCTCAGAATTTTAACTTTTGATTACAAAGACAAGCATGCTTTGTAAAGCAAAGGAATTATCTATATATTTAAAGCATAAGAAATGTAATATTTGACCGTAGCTGAGTATTTCAACGAATATTAACGTTAGAGTTTTCAAACTTTTTTTTCTAATAGCAGCATCCTTCAACTTTCTACATTTGTGCCGTACCTCTACTTCTTTATCTCCGTTTTCTGTGCCACATTACTTTATCCTTTACGTAAATCCCAGTTATTTATAATACACTTGTATTAATGTAAGATTTGAACTCTGAACTTTTCGCCATCGCCAGAAAGCGAGTTTTACGACTCCTTGAACTCCATCCAGAAAGAAAAATACCGCCGGGCAATTATTTAGGTTGGAAATACAGAATGTGGCCAGGTGGGCCTTCAGTGGGTCAGAATATGAGCTGCAGAGACAACATTTTCTTTAATTGTCTGATATTGTTTTAGAATCCTTATCTTTGAATGCATTTTAATAAGTAAATAAAAACAAGTAATATACTTATTTTGAGTTTGAATTCGTCTGGATTAAACTTAACTAACTCCAAAAATGACCAGCCTATAAGAGCGTAATTGAAGGAAGAAAGACGTTGACTATCATCAACGTTATATTTTCAAAATATATATATACACAAATATTGAATACTTTTTGTCTAGTAACAAATGGTTCAATATTAAAATAGAAGACAAATTTCTATGTAATACAAATGATCGCATCTATATTTTCCAGCTTTTATTTTCGGCAATCTTGCTTTTTAATTTCGTAATACAATTAATAAGGCACTTTGGCACAGTTCAACTTCGTACTTCACGGCCTCTCTGAAATGCCGTCGAGTGTGCCGCGACTCACCAGTTGAAAACCACTGCCTTAACCCTCCTGGTAGTTGTTTCGATTATGTGTCTCGTCGTTAGCAAAACTGATCAGATCTGGATGGACGAGATATCTCGTCATTAGAAGCAAAATGACCACACACACACACACACACACACACACACATATCTTAATCCTGCCATCACAAAAAAATCTGCAATATCTTGATGACGAGGTATCTCGTCACGACTTGGAGGTTTATGTTCTTATAATTTTATTATTTAAATGTCTGTTGGGGAAAAAGCTTTGCAGGGGAAAGTAGGATTCAACGCCAATTCTGGTAACCTGCCTCAGTATATGTGTTCAGCTTCACGAGTGGCACAGGTCTTTGGAATTAACAATAAAACATCCCCTACATGCCTTATTTATCAGTATGTTCCATTCATATAATTCACGCACACCCTCAGACCTGGTAGCCCAGTGGTTAGCGTTCTGATCCTTTATTCTACAGACACGGGGCTCAAACTATTCGTAGTGGTTTGGAATTCACTTGAAGCCGTATGTCTGTTACTCTTGTGTGGCAACAAAAGTGACCGTAGTGACAAACCAAACCATGCATACCCTCGTCGTGGATGTGTCGCAGTATTATTAGTCTAAACATTGAAAATGAATGCCATTCTTAAACGAAATATTCAGGAAACTGACCTGTATCGGATGTTGGCCATTCCATCTTCTGATCCCGATCCAAACATTGCCATGGCATCCGCGGTATCCACACACTACTCCCATTTAGCACAGAAGCTCGTTGTTTATCAGTGAAGAAAATGCAATCAAATCCCATGCCCAGCGAATGAAGCTTTCATTTTCCACTTTATCTTATCTATGGAGAGCAGTTTTTTACTCTGGTGATTGTTTGCAGGGGAGATATGTATAGCAGCGCTTTAGGTAGATTATTTTGGGAACCTCGATATGAAACCATCTTGACACAATAGAGGAATGGGCTGGCTTCGATGAGATATGTTTTGAATTATATTACGTGTACGTTATGTTTTTTCGCAATTCAACGGAAGATGTTTAGAACTCTGCAGAAATAAATGTTGAACCCAAATTTGTGAGCGACTTTTCTTGACGATGGGATTTCAGTTTTTCATTACCTAAGAATAAATTATTTTTCTTGAATTAATAATTGCCAGGCATCTTTTCGCAAGGACTCGAAATGTCAAAATCCCTTGAGTGCCACGATTGAATTTCGGCTTTCTCGGATTTAATTAATCTAATTAAATTTTGTAATGAGTTTTTTTTGGAGTATTTATTCAGATGCACTTGTGGCGTTGAGAATCACTTCGTAACGATTTTCATCCATGCTATTAATGTTTAATTAAATCTTTATTATGGCAAAGCAATTAAATATTATTTCTTCATTGCAGAACAATCTTTCATTATAATTTATTAACAAAGAGTTACTATACAATTATTTCGACAAATTCACATAAACCCACTTGACTTCCAAGATGTTGGTCTAGATTAAAAACAACTGTATTATTTTTTTAGAATTTTATTTTTTCCATTTTATTGATAGCCCGTTGTGTAGCTCTAGTGCAGTGATTCTCAACCTATTTTTTGTCAAGGTACACTTTTAATAATTTAAAAATTTGGCGGCACACTAACAATAAAATAAATTTAAAGAATTTTGCTTGGTTAATTGATTGATTTACCTAAAATATATTTTGTAAAAATAGCATACGATAATAATTTTCAATGAAATATAAAATGAAATTCCATTATAAAGTAAACAAAATGTTTATTTAATGATAAATTACAAATTACATTTAATGCGAAATTTGAGCTTGGCGTCTTTTGATAACTTCATTTATATTTGGGCGTAAAAATGGTAATGCTACTCTCCTTTCGTGATCCAGATTTAGAAGTCGGGATCTTTTTTTCGTTTTTATGTTGGTCAAAACTGAAAATCCGAATTCGCACAAATAAGATGTGGAAAATTGTAATAACACACTTAAGGCGTATTGTGGGATAATCGTATCTAAGATTAATCCAGAACGAATTAATTGATTCTTCTGAATGTTTTGAAATTAAATATCGGTTATTACATGCCGAAATTAGTTCTTTCTCTTCTTTCAAAGTTAATTCATATACCGACGTGTCATTTATCAAAAAGGATTTCAAATCCAATCAAATTTTTTTATTTTTAAATTTGGAAAGTAATGAACAATTCTTTGCTCTAGTATTGTCAAATGATCAATAACTATTTTATGAATTATTTTATAACAGTCTTTTGGAACTGACGCAAACTTTTCTAAACTACCTTCTTGTGCTTTATTCCTCCATAAAGTAATTTTTTTTGAAATCCCAACAATTTATCGGTTCAGTTTAAAATATTTTCTTTCGGTCCTTGCATACTTGTTTTTATGTTATTAAAAATAACAAAAATATCAGATAAGTAAGCTAGCTTAGCACACTATATTTTGTCATCCAACAAATCAACAAAATCATTATTATCTTGTTCAAAAAATATCTTTATCTCTTTTTAATTTTTTTAATTCAAGCGCGCGAGATAACCACCTAACTTCCGTGTGCAGTAAAAACGATTCGTATTTAGACTCCATAGCTTGGCATAATTGACTAAATAGGCGACTTTTTAATGGTCTTGATTTTTTTTATATAATTAAACATTTTAACACATTGTTCCAGCACTATTTTCAATTCTGATGGTAATTGTTTTGTAATGAGTGTTTCCCGATGCAAAAAAAACAGTGGGTAACTAATATATCTGCATTATGTTCCCTTACATGAGCTACAAATCCTTTTATATTATAGATCCAGTCATAGCCGGAGCACCGTCTGTACAAATGCCAATGCACAAACTCCACGAAATTTTAATTTCGTGAAAATACGAATTAATTTAATCGAAAATTTGTTTTCCTGTTGTGAAATCAGATAATTCACGACAGCATAAAAATTGATTAATTATAACATTTTCGTGAATTAACGTCGCACTAGTCTAGTGTGACGTTAATTAACTACCTACCTACCTTCCGTTTTATATAAAATTTTTGACTAAGTACCTTATAGTAAATTTTAGAATTTATTTAATAAATTAAGTTGTTTAAGTCGATAAGACTTGAATCGATACTTTATATCAATCCATAAGAATAGAATCGATAATTCAAATGAATTGATAATAGAATCGATAATTCAAATGAATTGATAATAGAATCGAGATAATTCATATAAATCGGTAATAATAGAGTCGATAATTAATATAATCAATCCAGATTACTCTGCATTTTTTTAAATAGTTAAATTCAAGTTATTGTTTCAGAAAGAAGTTCGGAGAGAAGCGAAGCAAGAAGCATACAAAGGCGAAGAGAAACTGTATGTGAACAGAGTACTTGGCCGAACGTTATGTCGAGCATCCAGTGGTTGGTTGGGTTTTATGGTGTCAAATATTTTACCATGCTATGCCAAAAACAAGACAGACAACATCAATTAATGGACATGCACACAGGTCAGTGTTTTACTAACGCAGAAGAGAGAAATACAACCAGGGAGGAATCTAATCTTTGCCGCCTACAACTCACAGGTTGCCAGCGAAGTGGCCATATTTACCGAGTCACGACAACCCCGAGCATCCAGAGGAGTTCATCATTGAGATTGTCGACTATCCATGACGAATTGCCAAAGAAAAACTCAACTAGCAAATTGCGTTGCCCGATACACAAAAATATTTTAATGCAAATACTGTATTAGAAAAACTGTTAAAGTATTAGCTGAAGACACACAAGTCTCAATGAAGAAATGAGATTGCAGAACAGAATGTCTTCGACTTCTTCGTGGCCCTCAGGGGCACATCTTTAGGTGTTTACCCGTGTGATCTGTCCTCTCTTCTGTTTTACCCTTGCTCAACCTTCTGCTTTTTGCTTTGTTTTCTTCTCTCGTTGTCTTGCGTTTGGCGCAGATGGCCAAATATGGCCCTTGCACCATAAATCCCCAAAACAACCAACCGACCTCTTCGTAAAGAATAGAATATAATGGAATATTAGGGCTCTGTTGCGTGGAAGACAGAACTAGAAAAATTTGAAAATATGAAAGTGAAGCTCCCGATGGCAATTCAAGGTAATTGAAAATCAATCCTATCTTCCGACCAGCGCTTTTTGTGGAGCTCTCCATGGGTAAAAAAAGGCTCATTCCGATTGTGGAACAGATGGCCGAAACATAAATAAAAGCTCTAAAAATAACTTAGTTTTCAACCAACTGAGCTACGAACTCAATTTTGAACGATATAATGTCACAGAGTGGTAAATTACTCAAACGAATTGTCTTATTCTATGTGATACCTTCTTGGGACTCGAAGTAATAACAGCAATTTTAACTAACAATTTTTTCTTAGGGGTATGAGAAAAATTTAAGATAGTTTAAGTAATCGGTATTAACATGGATATCATTAAACCATTAAAGCATATTCACTTAGATACACTCCGAAACTGTTAGATTTTTTTAAATTTAAAAAATCCAGCAGTTTTTTAATTTTAACGGCTGACTAATGAAAATTTAGTTTATTTACAGATAGATCATCTTATTATCCCTCTTACATTAGAATGGAGAGTGGGGTGCCAGCTCAGGTGTTGCCTCGTCATCTGACCGTGGTTCAAAATTACGTGGTGTTGTCCTCGGATCTTTCCCTTTGGGATTGATCCCGGACCGTCACCAATAGCCCATTGTGTTGCTCCAGTGTGACGTTAATTGAAATTCCCCCCCCTTACATTAGAAATAGCCCGTTGTGTTGCTCCAGTGCGACTTAAATTCAACTACTTACCCTCTTAATTTAGAAATGATATACTGAAGAAAAACTAAAAACAAAAAGGCAATGAAATTGAAATTTTGAAAAATCAATAAAAATAATTTATTTTAATTATTCCTCACATAATTAGTCATTAATCTTTTCATGTATGTGCATTTCTATTTGCATAACGCAGAAAAATAGTATCAATTCAAAAATACTTCTGACCCTGAGATTGGGCAGGGCAGTTATTATAACCAATTGACTCTAAATTCATTGTTATTTTCCGACGATATGATATATCACGTCGACATATCTTAAATTATACTTTGTAATAATGACCAATAGTAGATAAACAATTTCACAAGTAAGATAGTGACTACGATTCTCTTTAATATTTCCACCTGCATCCTGAAAATGTTTTGAATAAAAATACAGTATTTCAGTGTGATACTGAACTAGATAGTCTCATTGAACCGATCAATCAAGACACTAAGAAGGAAACAAAAACCTGAAAATACTACATCTCAAAATTACTGTAATTGTAATTAGAATGTAGGATAAGTAGAATAAAATTATATTAAGTAGAATAGAAAGATGTAGAAATTACATTTCATTTTTAGATTTCCAATGATTTTAGTAACGAGTGATAAATTAACCGAATTCTTGCAACTTTCTTATCAAATGGCCAACTCTTAAGCTCGGAAAGACACCTTTATGTTCTTGAATATCTTTAGGCGACAATGTGACGCCTTTAACAATTGACGCTGAGTAAATGCTGTCCATTGATGAAACAAAAAATTACAAAGTGAGTTACAGGCGTGTCAGCTTGTTGCTTGTACGCATAATTGCAATTTCCCTGTCATCTTGCTCTTAGAGCTCACAAAAGCGAAACCTGTTCTGTCAGAGTCCCAAATTGAACCAAGAAAAACATGCATACAAATACAAAAGCTATTATGAAAACTTTCGGTCAGCCATCAAAACGTTGTCTATTTATCATAATAACGAAAAAAAATTCCAACTCATAAATCTAAAGACAGTAAATGAACACCTATACCCACTATAACGCAATACTTTGGAATTAATTTCTTCGCATACCATGCGGAGTTATTGAAGAAAGGTCTCATTAAGAAAGTGCTTAAACACATACGATGGTTTCGCACGAAATCTATTGTTCAATGCCGTTTGAGATGCTGTGCATGTGTCGGACCGGTAGACCTTAAAAGTCGACCCACGATTTTGGTTCTCGTTAGCTTGGTCGGTGGGTTAAAGGTCATTTTTTAAAAGTGGGTCATATTCATTTTTTCATGAGATCTGTTCTTGAAAGTCTTTGGTCGTTGTTTCTACTCACCTGGGTGGATTGCGTTTGCCGTTGTAGGATAGCTCGGTTTATATGCGAGATGGGATGCTGAAGAGGAACAGGTCTTAATGGAATTCTTTCGTCGGTAAGTGCGATTTCACTTATTTTTTAAAAGTCGTGACCTTTTACTTTTATCGTGTTTTTGGAAGGTTGGTTTGGTTTGCCATTTTTGTCTAAACGAGGGCTACGGTTTAAAAGTGTATTCCGAATCACTACGAACATCCATGCCTTGATCAGGATTCGAATCCAGAGCCTGTTAAACAAGGAACTAATCAAACAGGCGTATATCCCTCTAAATTAAATTTATTTTTAAAAGTCGTGACTTTTTACTTTTATCGTGTCTTATCAATGTTGGTTTGATTTGTAATTTTTGGCTAAACGAGGGCTGATTAGACCAGGTTCAAAGTGGATTCCGAACCACTACGAACATTCATGCCTTGATCGAGATTCGAACCGAGAGCTAACCAGAGAGGCGTAAATCCCTTCCAAATAATTTAATTTATTTGTAAAAATTGTAACATTTTAGTTTTATCGTGTCATTTCAAGGTTGGTTTGGTTTGCCATATTTGGTTAAACAACGACATGTCTTAAACGGGGACGGGATTAGACCAGGACCTACGGTTTAAAGCGGATTATGAACCACTACGAGCATCCATACCTAGATCGGGTTTTCAACCCAGAGCCGGAATGACAGAGAGACACATCGAAGAGACAGATACTAACCAGTCGGCTATCAAACCGACAAGACATTCACGGGTACAGTGGGTTTGTCCACTGCGAGTTGTAAGCTGAGCAGGTTCGGTTCCTCTAACTTATATTGGGTATGTTTTTTCCTCCGTGTCAGTAAAACTTTCCTAGTGTGTGTATGTCAATTAATTGACGTTGTCTGACTTGTGTATTGCGCAGCTTGGCTTGATATGGACCTTGCACAGAAAAAATCCAAATCAAAAGGACTTGTCCTCAAAATCAGGCAAGAGCCTGGTCTATCTCGCATTTTCAACGTAACGTTTCGATAACTAACGCTTGGCACTGCATGCTCGAACGTGTTTCTCCTATGAATTCATGAAATAATTTCAATGTCAATTGTATTTTTCAAATTTCCTTTGAATGTGACATATGAGTGATGCACGATTCCTCAGTTCTATCCCTGTGAGCCTCGATCTAACTATTCCGGTGAGTCGGAAGGCAGAAATTCCTTGTAAAATGATTTGTAGACTTGCTTTATAAGGATAGAACCGATTTACTGAAGTACATTTAAATACGGTATACTTTGAAATGAAAGATACATTTATTTTCGAAAGATGTTATAGTAAAGTAAAGAATGTGGTAAGTTTTTGCTCTCGAGAAAAACTCATAATTTTTTTATGGAACGTGATGTCTTGAACTCTGTAATTGTTCTCTGAATAAAATATATCTGAATTTTGCTTGAAAGGATGAGTAAATATAATTGGTAAAAACCAACCAAAGAATAAAGTAAAATCTAAAAAAATATTCCTAATGTCGTTTTCTTTTTTTAGCTTAAATACTATTTTGTTTCATTTATTAGCAAGCAATATAATTCAACTAGAAACAATTGCATTAGTTTAATATGTTGAAATCATTATAATAGTTTTATTTCAACTTCAATTAAATCGGTATCTTGGTAGAAAAAGGACCAAAGTCCAATTTGCAAATTTTTAGTAATAACTTAGTGTAATTTTTTAAAATTTTTTATACCGTATACAAAAATATACTTTACAACGTTTTGATTCTTACATAATAGCAAGGCATTAGCTCTTTTTTTTATTATAACTTTCATTATCTTAAAGTGATTCGTAAATATAACTCAAAATCAGAGAATTTAGACATTGGTCCTTTTTCAACCAAGGGCAAGCCCTCATGGCACATCTCCTTTACGTGAGTACGAGTTTCACGGACCCGAGGTTTTCTAATGATTTTTTTCCACATAGGTAAATTTTGTCTTTAGAAATCACAGGGGTAGCACTCCCGGGATACCCAAGCAATCTTTTTCTGCTTTCATCCCATTACTCTGTTCCCCAATGCCTTTTTTTTCCTTTCACAACATTTTTTATTTGACGTTGTCTTGTGTTTAGTGTAGCTTGACCAAATACGGTCCTTGCACCATAAAACGTTAAACCAACCATCTATCAAGGTACAGATGTAATAATTACAAATGTGTTTTGTACATCTGAAGAAAAGAAACATTTAAACGTAATAAAGACTAAATTTTTCCTAAATGAATTAAGCAGAAGTGAAACAGAAAAGAAGTTAAATTTTCATAATAAAAATAATCTTATTGGCTTGTAAGATAAGCATATTACCTGGTAACAGGAGCCTATTTGAATTACGCGAAAGAAGCTTATTTGGAGGTTACTGATTGCATAAAATGCAACGATAATAGAGACAGACAAGACGCATAATAGAGAGAGACAAGACGAATTCGATGAAGATGGACATTTTCGTTTTATCTAGCCCCAATGATTGGAAACTAAGAGCGACCAATAAAGGCTATCTTATTTTTTAAATTGCAAGAATGTATATACTAAGAGAGAGACGGCAGCAAATCCTTATCACCAGCTTGTTAAGCTTGTTAAAAGATACTCGGAAGAGAAACACTCAAAAGGAAAGGAAATCATTAAACCTTCAGAAGGATTACGCAAAAGCTCACAATATAAAGAAGTAACTCAATACTCACTTAAGTTGATTATGTGAAAACGTTTATTGCAGTCAACGAGTATATTTTTGTTCAATTTGTTGCTTTAAGGTCATTTTCGGCTAAACGTGCGTTAATCAGACCTGACTAGCGAAGGCATATGGATTAAATATGCTCAATTTGGATTAAATTTTGGCCAAATTCAAATATAAAAGAGTGAAAAAATAAAATAAATAGATAAATCCATTGCTTTTTTGTTCGTTCACTCCTTTAGATTTGCATGGAAATTGGCTCATTAAAACTAGTATTGCCGGTTTTCTACGTCGTAGTCATTCATCGATTTTCTTGATGCCAATTGATGGCTCAGATGTATAGTCTAATGCCATAAATTCAAACGCGACAATTTATAACCTTTTTAAAACCTAATTTTCTATATTTTCTCAAAATCTCTATTTTCATGCAATGCTGTAAAATCACGAGACTAAAAGAATAACGCTCTAATTTCAACGATCCAGTACAAAATGGCGAAGTTATGGGCATTCGAACAGTTATAATAAGGGATTTCAATTGTTGTAAAAACAAGTTTTGGGATGACATCCCCAGACTCCTTTCAAAAGACTAGTTGGTCCATATATTACTGCTAAGATAATCTGATAATCATATAATTCAACTGAAGTATGTAATTTGAGACTGGTGAATGACGCATTTCCATTGTTTTTTGCTTTGGGTGAGAGGTAGGTAGTTAATTAATGTCGCACTGGAGCAACACTACTATTGGCGACGGTCCGAAATCAATCCCGAAGGGAAAGATCCAAGGACAACACCTCGTCATTTTGAACCACGGTAAGGTGACGAGGTCCATACCTGAGCTATTCAGTCTGTCCGGTATGTTCATACTGAAAATCTTTCTAACGGATGATTTCTCGGGTATAAAGCTGAAGGATGCGCTGTAAATTTTTTTCCTGTATAAATACTTCCCCATGATCGGTATAAAAGCTTCCAGTGAACTAGAACTAAATATCGGAAGCGAAATCATTCAGTTCGGTTTTTGAGTCCTGGATGTTTCGTTTTATGTGAAAAAATAATTTCCTTGTCTAAAACTGAACATAAAGGTAATGTGCATTCAATTAAAATGAATACACATTACCTTTATGCATTAAATAGTTAGTGAAGGAAAAATAAAATTTCCTAATTTCTATTATAGTAAATGCGTGTTAGATCTTCAGAAAAGTTACTACAGGTTATTCCAATGTCCGAATATCTGGATGATCTATGATTCAACTTTCTTCGAATATACAAATTCTGTTTGTACTTGAATCAACCCTAGCCTCAGCACACGCCCCGCTATTTGGTCCATATTGGGATTAACTGTTTGAATATTAGAAAAGAGCGCTTGTTCCTGCTTGAAATGGAAATCCCTATGAGGGAAGAAAGAATTAAGATGTTACATCTTACTGGACACAGTCACTAATTTTCGCCCCTCCCCCAACGCTAAAGTAACCCTCTACCTCAAATAACTAGCCATAATTTAGCGACAATAGAATCCGATTAATGTCTTTCGTCAAGTTGGTTACTCCAGGAGATCTTCCAATTCGAACTGGGTAACAAATAAGAGGTTCAAACCAAGAGTAGATATAAAAATAAATTTTATGTGCCCAGGATCATGTGACCAAAACTAGTAGTAACGTGACCCTTAGATTACTTTCGTCGGCGGGGAGGAAACAAGCATTTATCATCTGATTGGTCCACGGAACTGGAGAAGATCATCCATTGATTCATCATCTGATTGGTCCGCGCGACATTAGTAGTAAGACTTTGGCGATTTTACCACTTTTTGTGGCACCTCTATAGAAATGCACATTCACACATCTACCTTGTCATAAGATGTCAAATCAATAACGAGGCGATAAAGTACCAAATCGGCCAAACAAGTCAATTTTTCAGAGCAGTCACGTGACTACCAGTCGACATATTGGTCACACTTTTTGAAGATCCTTTCAATAACAATGCTCCGTCTACTTATATTTCCCATCCATGGTTCAGACGCCTTCCTGTGGGTCTTTGTGAAAGCTAGCAAAGTTTATTTATCGACTTCAAAATCGCAGATTTGGTTTGCCCCTCTACAAACATTTTTTAGAGTTGAAGAGATCAAGAAACTCCAATCAACAGCCCGACATCTTAACCCTCCATGAGGCATCTCGTCATTAGCAAAACTGACCAGAGATATCTCGTCCATCAAGATCTCAACGTCTCTGGTTATTAGAAGAAAACTGATGTCGTCATCATCAAAAAATCGGCATTATCTTGACGACGAGATATCTCGTCATTTACAAAATTGGTTAGATTTTGATAGACGAGATATCTCGACGAAACCACGTTTTGGAGGGTTAACATGCGAGGATTGAACTCACAACCAAGCATTTCGGTCTAGTTTCCTAATAAGTGTTCTAACCTCTCGACCACTGTTACTGTGCAGTGCAGACCACTCAGGATTTACCATATCATGTGATAACAGAAATTTTGTATTTTGTGCAATGTCAAAATATGGAGCATAAACAGATGTTAAGGGCTCATATTCGGTACACGGAGAACTGTTTCATTTAAAATAGAAAAACAGAGTCCTTTCTGTGATAGAAATATAGTTTCTACAGTGCGCCAAGGCTGTGCAAGGTCGTGTAGTGTCTTTCCACTTCCGAAAAAACGAAGCCATCAAACATGTTGCAGGTTCAGGGACGGTCATTCTGATGTTCAACGATATGTGTAGGAGTTTGATTTGCGTATGTCAAGGGGGGGTCAAATTGGAGGTGGCTTTCTTTTCTTCCTAATTTTGAATGTCCTGTCACGTAATGAGTTGGATGCGTCATTAAGTTTCTTTACTCAAGAACTGGTGGTATTACTTAGATTAAATGCTTTGATCTTGGAATAATTTGACCTTTACCATCAAACTATTTTGCAAACTTGTAATTTAAGGTATGAGGACAACTTCTGGCGTTTACCATCAAACCATTCATAAACTCTTGTAATTTAAGGTATAAGAGGACAACTTTTGGCGTTTTCAATCAAACCATTTTGTAAACTCTTGTAGTTAATTTAAGGTATAAGAGGTATACTTCTGCGTTTAACCATCAAACCATTTTGTAAACTCTTGTTTTTCGAAGAGGACAACTTTGTCTCAATGATCCTACGACGTATTTAATAATTGTCTTGTTATCGCTCCGAATACAGATAAATGTCACTACGACAGATCAATCGTGGTACAACTTTGAGTCACATCAGGTTTTTCGAACTTTTCTAACAGCGGCACATCCACTTATTAATTTTTTGTGGTATCCTTACTTTTTTACCTTTGTAGTTAACCCTCCAAATGGTTTCAACGAGATAGTTCGTCCATCAGATCAATTTTGCTAACTACGCGATATATCGTCATCAAAATATTGACGATTTTTTATGATGATAAAATGAAGTTCTAGTCAGTTTTTTTCTAATGACGATATATCTCGTCAGTTTTGCTAATGACGAGAGATACTTCGTCGAGACAGCCACCAGGAGGGTTCAACATAGAATTAATTCAATTTCATAAACTTTTAAATAATTTGATTTTTTATTTCCAATAGTATAAGTAGTTTTAAAATATGGTATTTTAATTAAAACTAAATAAATTATCAAATAATAAAAAAAGACTTGAGGAAAAAAGAAGATATTTTAAAGGTTTTTGAATCTAATTCCACTCCAATTTTTTTAATACTCGGCGAAACATTGGAACACTCATTTTCCCTTCAACTGATTTATTATTTTCTCTTTACTGATGATAATCTCTTGGTTTTTATAGTTAAAAATGCACGAAAACGACTATTGAGAAATAAGAAGATAATTACTAAAAGCTTTTTCTTTGCAATATGAGAAAAAATGTTCGTGTTTTCACTCTAAATTCATCATTGTCAACACATATTCTCATGTTAACCTTACTTTGTCAGTTTCAAATTACCATGCGCTTCTTAATTCTATTTTGAGCCACGGTAGCCCGATTGTAAGAGTAGCGGATTAGCAACCAGAGGGTTGTGTGTTAAAAACTCGATCCAAACAAAGACCCTTGTGTACATGCAGGCTGATGCACGTTAAATCTGTAGTGGCCTCAAATGTCCTCACGTTGGCATGATGTGGTAGTTTGGAGAATGGGGTGACCGTTCAGGTGACCTCGTCATCTGACCGTGGTTCAAAATGACGAGGTGATGTCCTGGGATCGATCCTGAACCGTCGCTAATAGCCCGTTGTCCTCCTCTAATGCGACGTTAATTCAACTACCTACCTGGCTATCTTAATTCTTGTTAGCACTTTTAGCAGGAAACTAATTGGATTGCCTTAAATTTGGTTTTCCAGCGTGTCAGGCTACCCTCGAGATTCTTTAATAGTCTACAATAAATCTCCTTGTACCTTTGTATAAAATATTGAGCACTATGGTGTAGTTCAGGACTATAATTCGTTGCAGCCCTGGTGTCCTATCGGCACTCTCACTGACAGTAAATAGCTAAGTAGCTACATAGCGATTTACTCTGTGGGTACGCTAATGTGCCGCAGTGTATTAGAGTTTGAAAACCTCTGAATTACACAGAAGTCTGTTTTATTTTATTGCATCTTGTATTTCTGAGTACCGTTTTGAATTCTCAACTTATTTTAATCCATAGAAGACCAAATTTATTCACGTATAAATTTAAAAAAATGTTTACGTACAACCAAATTTCTTTTAATTTTTATCTAACTTTTCGTTCTGTCCCTTGCAATCTAAAACTCACACCTTTAACAGAATCAAAAACTTACTTTGAGATCATTTTGAGATAAGATATTTTCGAAATATCCGCATCCGTGATTATTTTACGGAAATCCGCTTATGAAGGTTTCTGAGATAACAGATTTTCTTGCTGAGAAACCAGAAAAGTTATTTTTTCCAAAATGGGGAGATGCGAGTTTTTCCAGGAGTTATCTTTTCCACGTTAACACTGAAAATTTGTACTCCTCATTCTTGATGAATAACTTTAAGGATGGGTCTGTGCCACCAACCTTTTCTTACTTGCGCACCCCTAAATTCTTGCTCCCTTACGTGTATTCCAAAATAAAAACAAAATGCTTATAAGCAATAGGTTTGAATAGGTATTAAGGTAAATAGGTATAAGTATTTTAACCAAAATAGGTATTTTAACCAAAAGTGAAAAGGCCAAAAAAAGAAATTCAATATTTTAATAAACAGGGTGAACGAATTTATAATTTAGATATTTTAACCAAAAACGAAAGGGCCAAATACAGTATATTACAATGAAAAGGGTGAACAAAAATTTAAATTTAGGCATTTTAACCAAAAAATATCATATTAAAAAGGGTGAACGAATTTCAAATTTATGTATTTTAATCAAAAATGAAAGGACCAAAAAAGAAATTATAATAAAAAGGGTGAACGAATTTAAAATCTATGTAAATTAGGTTTTAATCAAACATAAAAGGCCCTCAAAAGAAATTAACTACTGTAATAAAAAGGGTGAACAAAGCATGTATTAAAACATCAGAAGTTACAGTAAACATTAACAAATTTAATTTATTGATATTAAAAATGTTTTTTTAACCCTCTGAGCGTCAAGAAATTTACTATTTTTATCTTACACCACTTTTAATGACTAAATAACCATAACTATATGTATTGGTTGAAAGTATCTTATGAAACTTTCCATAGGACAAAACTGGTCAGAAATCATGGAGAAAAGACTTCAGATTTTTCAGAACGGATATATGCGCGTGTGCCTCTTCAGAGGTTTAATCGAAACCACTTTCTATAAAATATTCAAAAAATGATTTTTGGGTATTTCTAGGCTGTGTTTCGCATGATACTAAAGCTAAATAACAAATCTGGATCCGCATTGCTCTTACTTTAGGTTTTAAAAAAAGGATGTTTAACAGAAAGAGCCCTTTCTTTCCATCCAAGAGGGAAGGTCGTTGGCATTGTTACCGGGCTCGAGATCTGTGAGGAATGTGAAAAGTTTTTAATACTGCAGTCTGTTTCCTAAGTTTAAGTTATAAATGTTTTCTATGTGTACGTAAAAGTTGTTATCCAAAGGAATAGGAAAATCTAATACATATATTCAAGATAAACATTGAGTGTTTTCGATACATATTTGTATTTCACGAGGGGCTCTTTATCTAATATACTACTGGGCCCAGAATTCAAATGGGGGGTCTGCCTTTCGCATGAACCAGTCATGCTGTTCACCTGCTTATGTACAGTCATAAAGAGTGTATGATACAGTAGCTGTCACATAATTTGATACATTTAAAGGATGGTGCAATAATTTTTGTCACTACTGCTTTCATTGCGAAAATTATGTGTAACTTTCATAACTTGAAGGAGAAAATAATGTTATTTTCTTCTCTACACAGAGCATGTTGTTTATAGTACGAATAAGCTGCTGTTTACAAGCGATATCATCACCCAATCCATTCCATAGATTAAAATCAAAATCCGAAAATCTTATCCTTGACACATGGCTCAGATTTGTTTGCGCGATTGTTTTTATGATTTGTATATGCAACCACAATAAGGTTTCGTTATGAAAGAGATATTCCAAAAACAATTTTGTCCATAAATTCCAGTCGCCAGTAGCCCGTTGATGTTGCTCCAGTGCGACGTTAATTAAAATACCTACCTACCGTAAATTCCACCTTTTCCAAGTCTTTCCATGCATCTGTTCTACAGTCATGTACTTTTCCGTAAAAATGCTACTCTCTCATGAATATTAACTGTGATCAATCATTTTCTTTAGATAAATGTCTTAAGGTCATCCGTGTTGTGCGCAAATCAAAATATTATTCTTCCAGGTCTTATCTCCTGCATGGATCGCGATTTTTAATAGCGCTTCACATGTTAGGCAATGACACTATCAAACACTTATAACAGCAATCTGTCTTTTAACCATGGTTGGTGATAACATTATTCAGGGTTATGCAGCGTCGCAAACACATCCCACAATTTTATTTACCTAGTCGATTTAATTCCAAAAATCAATTTATTTTGCCATGCTCACTACTTAAAGATGATCCAAACTGCTTGAAAAGGCACTTAATTTCTGTTGCTGAAGAATCTTTAAAAATATCACAACACATTCTCATAAAATATATTTCATAAGCAGGACTGTGTTTTGGGGACTGTCACTTTACTCTTTTTGTCTTAAGTCCCGTTTGCAGAACATCTTGATCATGAAAATTGATGAAAAAATTGCCTATTAACAGTCATGAATATACAATGTACATTCAAGGCTTTCAATCTCAGAATTTCTTCATTCATGGGAAATTCCATGTGACTCGCGTTACAATCGAACATCAATTTTCAATATTACATTTACAGTGGTCCCTCTATAATCCGGCACTTCGCCAATCTGGCCCCTCCAGTAGTCCGGCGTTTTGAGAAGAGCGGAGCGGGAAAGGGAAACAAGTCACTGCATGTCGGTGTCAGTGATCTTAGCTCAACGTAAACACTAGGCTCAGTCTAGCGATCTGTACGCGTCATTGCACACGGAACCCCATGTGCACTTTTTTTGTCTCAGTGTTAATTATTGCTGTGAGTGAAAAATGTCCCTACAGAGCAAACGAAAACATAAAACTTTATTTCTAGTTGAGAAACTTGCCTAACGCAGGCCTAGTTATTTTTATGTAAACTACAGGAAAATGCAATATCTTGTTTCGTAATTTTTTTACAACATTAATGTCCATTTTAATATATGTATTTTGTAATATTTTGTGCAATGAACATAGGTTTTGCTATTAAAATTAGTTTTTTAAATGAACCTCCACTAATCCGGCGTTTTCGTTAATCCGGCAGTCCTCTGGTCTGATATCTGCTGGATTACTGAGGGATTACTGTAATTTAAATAAAGAATGGATTAGGATTACTAAACAAAAATTGATTAATAAACTCATTGATATGTACTTAAAGCATTTGAGCCATAATTTATAATTTTAGTATCAATTTAATTTCTCCAGTGGCAGCATTTCAGACAGACTCACATTAAAAAAAAGGACATAAAATTTTTAGACTTTCAAAACTGGCAGTTTTTCTCTTTTAAGAGAAGTTCATCGGGGAAAAAAGAATTTAGATGCTTCACTTAGAGTAGTAGGCCATATCAAACCATATATGTATATTTGAGTAATTGCTTATATTAATGAAAGCAATTTGAATTTTAAAAAATTAAGTAATGCCCTATTAACATATTTATGTGCAGTAAAAGTGCGAAGTAAATTACCATTTTGATTCAAAATTGTGTTTAGATCTGAATTTTGCTATTTCTTCCTTCGCATCAAAAACATTTGTCTTCACAACTTTTTAGCAGCTTCTGCAAATTCATGCTCATTATTTAATAAACAGTTCCATTTTTCACTTGGTCGAAAACATGTTTCACACTGTCGAATTTCAGGCAGTGTGAAAGTCGTTTCACACTGCCTAAAATTCCATCTACTGGACCCTTATCATGTGATGTTTCAAAATAGTTCCACGTAATGGATGCTTTGTTCCAGTGTACTGAGAGGCTGCTATGTATGTATTTTTAAACTGCTCCCATATGGACTGTCAGACTAAATTTCAGCATTTTGTACACAAGTTGAAATACTTTGTAATAAAAAAGATATGCATTCAATAATGACCTATTCGTAATGATCCCAATAATCTGATGCTATTACTATAGGATGGATGGAACCCAAATAATAAATAGCAGCTGTAAACAAGCTCACTTGTTTCTATTTTTAATGTGCACCTTGGATCTCATCCTGAAGGTGCAAGTGTGTTTTATAAAAGTACTTGCATCACGCACAAATTCACCCCCCCCCCCTCCAAAAAAAATTTAAATAGCAAGATCATGTATAGATTGATATGCCCTTGCTTGATGGCGCTTAAAGTAACAATGCTCCAGAAATTGCGGAATGAGACCCGAACTAAGTTTATACAAATCCAAATATGACCCAAAACCTTCTATCTTTTGAAGATTGTTTCTTGTATCTCGTTTCCAAAAATACTATGAAAGGCCAAATTCTTCTGTTCCAGGCAATGGATCAAATTTTTTAATACCTTGTGCATCTTTGCAAATGCTAGAGTTGGCTTAGCCAACAATTTCTAGGACTGCATAATAATTTTTCTAGGAATGAAGGGAAGTAAGCGGGAACATTTTCAATATAGAAGTGCAATGTACTTACAACACATATGAAATTCTCACGGTATATACATAAGCAAACATTGTGGGGAATCTTATTTCTCAGATCGCATTCAAAAGAACATGCCTTGGGCGCAATTTAGAATTCGTACTCTTACCAAGCTCTGATGGATTTTCCAGTTTGAACATTTCAAACACTTCCTTCAGTGAGCACATAAGATGATGAGCTTGTTTTTTTATTTTAAGGCCATTTTACCAAATCGTAACGATGGTTTTATTTCTAGGGGCCATTCGGCTAATATCACATTTTGTGTATAAAATGATATAATTTTGTCTACTTTATCTCTACTCAAAGCTGATGATTTTGAATGATTTCTAATTGAATCAAAACTTGTATTCAAAGTCACATTACAAATGCTGCTAAACAATTTACTCATCACAAATTCATTACGATGTAGTGTGATAGGTAAATCTCGTTTTTCTTGGGTCATAGCTTTGCCATGCATTTCGCATTTTTTATACAATTGAGGTGTTTCCTTGAATTCTCTTTGTTCCTTAAAAAACGTGATACTTTTAAACTCTATTTCTAACTTTTTCTTTTGATTTTAAATCCTTTTGTACAGCTACTGGCATTTTCATTAATTTTTCTTCTCTTCTGCATCATTATTTTATAGCAAGACGGTACATTTTTATATTCGTCATATTTTTTTCTTGCTTAGTTTTTCTCTGCGCTTTCTTTGCCTCTATAAGCTGCAATAGATTCCACAGCATAATTTTTTATTATATAAAAAATATAACAAATTTTAATAAAAATAAATCTGTCATAAAATCATTTGCACTTCAAATTTTAATAGAAAAATAAAAGCCAATTTTTTTTGTACAACATTTAACGTAATGCAGGTTATGTATGACTCCCGTTACAAAATTAAATGTGTTCTGTCTTTAAAGAAAAAGCATGAATTAAAATAAAAATTTTCATTTACTCTTATTCTTTATACTAAGAGGAAAAGTGAAAGTTTTAATTTTAAACGTAGAATATTTGTGACTCACGTTACATTATAGTAAGTACATTTTTTTAAAATTATTCCATAAGTGTAGTAATGGATATTTGTTACAAAATTAGACATAATTTTCTCTACTGAAATAGCTTTCTATAATGCATGAAAATTAAACAAAAATAAACAATAATAGAAAAAATTGCCTGCGAAAACAGCCAAGTTCACTGTAAAAAAATCTTCACTATCTATGGTTTTAGAACAGCTGACCATGTACAGATAAAATAAATGCATAAGGTGTTGCCAAATTCAAGTTTAAAAACTTTAAACTATCTACAAAAGATCTAAAGAAAATTTAAGTTAATTTTCTAAAAAAAATTTCTTCACTTGCATGATCTATGCTTCGCGGAATTGCCCTTAGTCTTGCTCTAATGTGAGTTTTTTCGGTTGAAACTTTAATCTTTGACAATAAATACTGTTCCTAATGTCTTGACACATTTATAATTTTATAAATTACTTTAAGTTAACATTTTTCCGGTCAAACATTGTAACATAGTAGTAAAAATTCAAAATCTTCAAAATATGTGACTAATAAAGATTAAAATAAGTAAAAAGGTTAGGATTTCACTTTACGTGTTTATTCACAATAGCGATAGATCACCTCTTTGAATGAAGCCGCCATATTCCGCAATGTACACTGCTGGCCACCCAAATTGCAACACCAAGAAAGACAAGAGATATCACAACAAAATTTATTTTGCAGATAACATGTTGACCAAGTATCAAATGATTAAATTTATAGACTTCTGTGAAGTGTGGTTCCTGCCAAAATCAGTAGCCAGAGTAGCCGCCATTGTTGGAGATCACCGCTGCCACACGCCTCGGCATTGATTCAAAGAGACTTTGGATGTGTTCTTGGGGTACAACAGACCAAGCAGCTTCCACACGTTGCCAAAGTTGATCTGGTGTGGCAGCTGGGGATGTATTCTGGGTCAATCGTTGAGCAACCATGGACCACATGTTTTCTATCGGCGAAAGATCCGGAGAGCGAGCTGGCCAGGGAAGCAATTCAATCTGGCGATTGACGAAGAACCCTTGGACAATGCGTGCCACGTGTGGTCGCGCATTATCCTGTTGAAATATGGCTGTGGGCAAGCCCTGAAGGTAAGGAAGGACAACTGGCTCCAACACCTCGGAGATGTAGCGCTGGCTGTTTAAAGTACCGGCAATGCGTACTAGAGGAGTGCGAGAGTAATATCCAATACCGCCCCATACCATAATACCCGGTGCAGGACCAGTGTGGCGGTGCATAACGCAGCTGTTCAGCATCCTCTCTCTACGGTGTCTCCAGACTCGAATCCGACCATCGTGGTGTTGTAGACAGAAGCGTGACTCGTCAGTAAAGACAATTTCATTCCATTCTGCCGTCCACATCCTTCTTTCATCGCACCATTGGCGGCGGAAACGTCTGTGGTTCTGCGTCAAGGGTAGACGAAGCAATGGACGTCTTGCGGACAGACCACTCTGCTGTAAACGGCGTCGAATGATACGCGCAGACACTGGATGATGCGGTACAGACTGAATGTGCTGTGCTATGGTTCGTGATGTGGCTGAGCGATCCGTCACTGCCGTACGTACAATATGCCTGTCATCACGTGAAGTGGTGCACTGAGGTGGATGCGATCGAACACGTCGGTCCGTCGTACCCTCCTGCATCCAACGATCACATATCCGCATTACAGTTGTTTGGTTTCGTCCAACACGACTACCGATTTCCCTGAAAGATAATCCACAATCTCGGTAGGCCACTATCCTTCCTCTGTCGAACTCGGATACTTGATCAAAAGATGATCGCTGTTTTCTACGAGGCATAATTGATCGTTTTTTTTTAAAAAAACCACAAGAAAAACACAATTGCCATACTTGAAATCGTCGAAATCTCCAAGCCTTAAATAGCGCTTTGAAGTGGCGCCACAGGCGCGCGTGATGTGCGCCTGCGCTGAGATTCTAATCATTTGCATATCTCACCTCCGCTAATGCATGTTGTAAATTTCATATTATTTGCATGCTTCCTTCAGGGTGTTGCATTTACGGTGGCCAGCAGTGTATAATGCTCAAATCTCATTTATTAAGCATTTCGTTTTCTTGTCAAAACAATTTGCCGATATATGGTCAATAGCTATTTCGGTGGACGTTTCATCAGGACAGACGGATCCAAGCTGGTGGGATCATCTTGTCATCAGGACCGAAGACCTTCTGTCATGATGACATCTTTCCATCTGTGTATAGCATATATTTTGTTTACTTGAAAAGTAAATAATTAATTAAAAAGTAATTAAATAATTAAAATTTGTTTATTAAAAAAGTAAAAATTACACTTCTTATCTTTCATAAACTATGATTGATTGCATGTACGATTGTTAACCTCTAAGGGCCCCAGTCCTTTGGCCAACCCCAATAATTTTATGGATTACTGTAGGGTTTTTTTTCATGTCAGCATCTGTCCCTCAGAAACATTTCATGGCACTGTTCCAAAGAGAAATAAATACTAATCATAAACCTCGAATTTATGGAAATGATATTTACACTAGAATTGATTACCACCTATCAATCCTACCTTATCTACCTATTTCGTCAACACTTGAACCTTTATCAAGATTTGCGAGAGTAAATTTAGACTTATGTTAATACAAGGTTGGGATTTTACTTTACGTGTTTATTCTAAATAAGCGATAGACCACCTCTTTGAATGAAGCCGCCATATTCCGCAATGTATAATGCTCAAATCTCATTTATCAAGCATTACGTTTTCTTGTGAAAACAATTTGCCGATATATCTACTATTATAAAAGGAAGTGTTTGTATGTGTGCGTGCGGTGTCCAGAAGAATCTATAACACTTACAGCCATGAAATTTGGCACACAGATAGTCCTAAAACTGACTGAATGGCCCCGAAGCCCGAATTTTAAAATTTAATCTAGAAATGTTTTAATTAATATTTTGAACTGCGCGCGTAGACCCTCCTCCACTATGACGTATCTGCTCAGACCTGAAAAGACAAAGATACCTATCGCGCATGCTAACTTTTATTAATGTTTTGAAACTGTGGACCATCCAACGTATTCAAAGAGCTCTTGATTAAAACACAGAAAATCACGCAAAAAGTGATCGGACTCTCACCAAATTTGGACCTCAAATATGTACATAACAACAAAAAGAACATCCACAAAAATTTTCAAGACCCGGAGCCCACCAAGGGGTTGGAAAAGATACATCAAAAGAAACACAAAAAGGCAGAAAATCCAGCCAGATCTCTATGATATCTTTGAAAAGAGGTGGACGATCATCAAGCATGAGTACAAACTATTAAAAATAATGTTCTTAAACATAAAAAAAATTATTTCAAAATAATAGTGGTTTTATAAAATTGTGATAAATATATCTTTGAAGAAATTAACATTTTTATATTTAATTAAAGCTTTCAAAATCAATTAAAAATCATAACAATGGAATAACAGAGGTTTGGTACTCCAAATTTAAAGCTTTCATCATTAAGTGGACCAACTTTCCTGAAGAACCACAAATAATTAAAAATAATTGAAATTCTCAAGTGGATCAACTTTCTCAAAAAGTAAAAATTAAAAGTATAATGTTTGTGTTAATAAATTACATGAGAGGAAGTAACAGTGCTTTTTACTGTTTAATTCGGTTTCGATTTCGCTGACATTGTGATTCATTTAGGTTGTTTGTCGGAATTAGTGAGGTGACATAACAAGACTTTAAAAGTATAGCGTTATATTTAAAGATTCAATCACATTTTTATTTCAGTAGTGGGTTTTTCATAATTTTCTTTTGAATTTGTATAATTTCTGCAATTTTAAATCTCATTTTTATTTTAGGCAAATAACTACATTATTTTGGTTTATATTATTATTATTATTTATTTATTATTTATTTTATATATTTTATAAGTATATTTAAAGATGCCACAGCTTCCCAGAAGAAAGAAACGTTTTCAAACAAAACAGCGAGAGAACAGAGAAAGAGAACAAAGAGGAAGAGTAGCTGAATCCACTCCAGAAAGAGAAACAAGACAGTGAGAGAACAGAGAAAGAACAAAGAGAAGCTGAATCCACCCAGAAAGAGAAACAAGACTACAGCAAGTGCTGCTCGAATACGCATCTGTAAAAATTTAGAGAGTGTAGTTTTTAATTACGACCCATCCGCAGATTATGTATCTCATACTTCTTGCGTCATTGGATCAATGTCTGTAACAATTGTCAACACTGTGAAGCAAAGAAGTAGAAAGGTGAAGTCCCAGGTATGTGCTGAACGGAGGAAAGGTTCAATTGCCACGGTTAATGGATCCAGCCGAGCCCCTACGTACATTACTGATTGGAGACTCAGCGGAAGCTAAAAATTTCCTGGAAAATATTAGAAGGTACAATTCCTGCTTCCAGTTGACCTCTTTCGGCACGACAAAAGAAATTAGAGTCCGGATACATGCCGACATTTAAGGTTCAGGGTCAAGTTTATCACCGCATCGGGAGTCTACACCCTCTACCAAACGAAGAGCCTAAATTTCTGCAAATATATTTTGTTGGAGATGATACACAATAAGCAGAGTATATAAAATATCACATGGTGAACATGAGAGGCGGTTCAATGCACCAACAACAGGAGAAGTGGCTTTAACCATGGTGGGAGAACAACATGTAGCAAGAGACATAGTTTTAGAAGAAAGAACCATCAAGAGAATTCGCAATACGCACAGGTCCTACGATGCGCTACAGTATCCACTCATGTTTTGGCAGGGGGAGGATGGATATACTTTGAACTGTGACAAACAAACCCAACTACAGGAATGCCGCTAAGAACATTTCTGCAATGCAGTTCTACGCTCACAGGATGTGATGATACGCTCTTCAAAATTCATTATTTTACTGAGAAGCAAAGACCTGTTCCATTAATTTATCGTTGACATATATGCCAAGATTGAATTGGAAAGGTTGTTGTACATACGACTAAATCAGAGGACGCTGAGAGTGGAATAGTATGCACATTTGAGGGATGCGGTCATGAACGATGGAAATGTTGCAGACATTGGCCAGTTGATCATCTTGCCTTCCAGCTTTACTAGGGGTCCCAGGTACATGCACGAGCGTACTCAAGATACCATGACCTATGTGAGAAACTATGGTAGACCGGACCTCTTCATCACCTTTACATCTAATCCAAACCGGACAGAGATACAGCGAGAACTATTTGTTGGGCAAAACCACAGGATCGTCATGATTTGTTGGCACGAGTCTTTCATCAAAAGCAAAAACACTCGTGAGTCTCATCACAAAGGCAAAGATTTTTAGAGAAGTTAAGTGTCATACGTGCGCGAGAGTGGCAGAAGCGAGGACTTCCTCATGCCCACATTCTGATTTGGCTCAGACTCATTACACGTTCACAGAGTGGACAACTTTATCAGTGCAGAAATACCTAATCCACAAGAAGATCCAGAACTTTTTTGCATTGTAACGAAGCAGATGGTGCACGGCCCCTGCGGATGTATAAATCCATCCTCTCCATGCATGAAGGATGGAATTTGTACAAATCAATTCCTACGCCGTTTTTTGAAAGAGACAAACAAAACAAGACGGATATCCACTTTATCGTCGTAGATGATCACAAGACGTAGGATTTACGCGAACATCAATTTTCGAGGATAAGAAGTGTCTGTGGACAATACGTGGATTGTTCCGTATTGCCCTCTATTAACAAAAATTTTCAATGTGTATATCAACATAGAGTATTGCAATTCTGTAAAGTCTGTAAAGTACGTCTGTAAGTATGTCAACAAAGGAACCGACATGGCTGTGTTTGAATTGACCAATGGAGAGAATGACCTTAATGAAATTCGTCAGTATCAAATAGGAAGATGTATCATCAGCAGTATGGAGAATACTCAACTTCCCAATTCACGAGCGCCACCCCACAGTCGTTCATCTAAGCATCCACCTTGAGAATGGCCAGAGAGTCTACTTCACGACAGAAAATGCTGCTCAACGTGTCCAAGCACCTCAGGAAACAACACTGACATCTTTCTTCACACTTTGCACCCAAGATGGGTTTGCACGCACACTATTCTACAACCAAGTACCAAAGTACTACACTTGGAACAAAGGAAACAAGACATGGAACCGTCGAAAACAAGGACAAGTTGTACCAGAACAAGCAGGAATAAGGTCCAGCGATTCACTAGGCTGTGTGTACACCATCCATCCGACCAACTCCGAATGCTTTCACCTGCGACTCTTTCTGCATGAAGTACTAGGCCCGATATCGTTTATAGATTTGAGAAAATTTGAAAAAAGGTTCTGCGAAACTTACAAAGAGGCTTGCCAGCTTAGAAGACTTATGGATAACGATGAACACTGGAACAAAGCATTGGAAGAAGCAGTTGCATCTCGATCGCCAAAGATTTTAAGTAATCTGTTTGCTGTTATGCTACAAACATTCTCGGTGTCTTCTCCCCTATCAGTTATGGATGAACCACAAGGAGAACCTGTCTGAAGACATATTGCACAAAGCACGCGTACAGCAGCAGAATATGGATCTGGACTGCAGTGATGACATTTTCAACATAGCTCTAATCTACATTGATGATCAGATTATATTGTTGGGTGGATCGGACCTAAAAAGCTTTGGACTACCGCAACCCAATCGAAACTGCGATTCAGTCCTACCGAGTGAAGAATTTATGGAAAGAAATTATGACGCGAATGTACTCGCAACATACATAGAGGAGAATGAGCCAACAATGGTCCAAGATCAAAAGGAAGCATTTGACAATATTACAAGAGCAGTTTTTGATAGGCGCGGTGGCATATTCTTTTTAGATGCTCCTGGCGGTACAGGGAAGACTTTTCTCATCAATCTTCTTTTGGCTAAAGTGCGACAGAGAAACGAGATTGCTCTGGCTGTTGCTTCATCAGGCATTGCCGCAACTCTATTGACAGGAGGGAGGATAGCTCACTCGGCTTTCAAGTTACCCTTAAATATGGCAAACGTGGAGACTCCTACATGTAACACTTCTAGAAATTCAGGAAAGACAGGTTCTACAGCAGGGGTCTCCAAACTACGGCCCGCGGGCCAGACCCGGCCCGCGGAAACCCGGCCGATGCAGCATGCACAATTTATTGTAAAAATAATTCAAATTCAGTAGAGTCGCGGTAATTCGAGTCTCGTTAGGTCCGAGGTTCCATGCAATTCGAACCGGTTTTATGGAAAATAAACTATTACAAAATATTAATAAATGACTTTCGTTACTGAGCGCCTTCAACTTAATGACGCTTTCCGCCTCTCATTAGAGCGTTTGCCTTGCGTTCTTAACTAAGGTAAATGAAACCTTTCTAAACTTCAATTAAATCTAAAAAACTAAAAGGCGTTACCACAGATGGAGGTAAAACAGGATGGAGTGGCAGTAAAACAGGATTAGTGGGGCATGTATGCAATGCTATTCAAAATGCTGGAGTTGAGAAACCAATGGTTTTTCATTGCATTATACATCAACAATCCTTGTGTGGGAAAAACATAAATGTGTTGGAAGTAATGCAGGCCATTGTTAAGACAGTAAATTATATCCCATCCCACTCTCTCAAACACCTGCAGTTTAAGAATTTTCTTTCGGATATTGAAAGTCAGTATCCAGATGTCTCATATCATTGTGAGATACGTTGGCCAAGCAGAGGAAAGGTTTTTGAGCTGCGTCAAGCTATTGACATTTTCATGACTGAACAGGGTAAGCCTGTAGAAGAGCTTTCAGATCATCAGTGGCTGTGGAAGCTTGCATTTGCTGTTGATATTGCCACTCATCTTAATTTTTTTAATTTGGAACTTCAATACGAAAAGTCCTTTGTAAACTTGTTGCAACATGTGAAAGTTTTTAGAAGAAAACTTTCCTCTTTTTGAAAACCAGTTAGGAAAGACAATTTTGGACCACTTCGAAATTTGCAAGAAGTTTGCTAGAGAAACTTGTGTGCCTTTCCCATCACATTATGCAGTACAAACTTTCACAAAACTACGTGAGGAATTTGAAAATTGCTTCGCAGACTGATTATGCAGCTACAGCAGAAAAAATCAAGCTATTTCTAAAAACCATTCCAATGTGAAATCGAAAAGGCGCCAACAGAACTTCAACTTGAATTGATTGAAAAATGAATACTTGAAAGAATATTTCAAAGAACTCTAAAGAATGCGGATCTTCTATTATTTTACAGGTGGTTATATTTAGTTTATTTTTAATTTTAAAACAGTAAAATCTGACAGTTCCTTTCATTACAGATCATTGGGTGATGATTTCAAAGAAATAAAAAACTTTGCAAGATCAGTGCTTTCAGTGTTTGAATCGATCTATACCTGAGAGCAGACATTTTCAAAAATGATCTTTTTAAAATCAAAGTACAGGGCTCGTCAGTCGTGCTTGTCAGACGAACACTTGAAATACATTCTAGTGATAGGATCATCGAAATTTGACCCAAAATGGACAGACATTATATGCCAGAAACAACTCCACACGTCCCATAGGTACATAAGAAAGCCAAAGAATGATACGTAGGGATATTGTTGAATGTTACTTTTTCCTTAGGCCAACTTATATGTACATTTACATTATTTGGTATAAATTTGATTTTTTGGATAAATCTACATTTTTATTTAAACGCCTATTTTGTTAACTAGTTATTTCGTAAGCTTTAAAAAAATTGACGTTGACCCAATGTCCATCCCCACATACATATACACACGTGTGTGTATATATATTTATTTGTGTGTGTTGTTGGCCCGCCTGACTTCCAGGATTTTTCAATCTGGCCCTCAAGTGAAAAAGTTTGAGACCCCTGTTCTACAGGATTGCAAGCTCATTGTCTGGGATGAATGTACTATGTCCCACAATGCCGCATTCGAAGCACTTGATGTCACGTTGAAAGACATCAGATGTAACCATGACGGAATGGGAGGCGCCACTATGGTGCTGGCTATCGACTTTCGACAGACACTTCCGGTGATTCCCCGTGGAACCAGGGGGGGATGAAATGCAGGCCTGCTTAAAATCATCTTACATTTGGAATGGCATTCATAGACGGATTATCAACAAACATGCGAGTTCGTGTCAACGGTGATCCCTCTGCCCAGCAAATTGCCGATAACCTACTTCAACTAGGAAATGGTGCCGTTACTTCGGATAATCAAGACGGATGTATAGCAATGCAAAGCATTGGAAGGATTCTGAAAACTCAACGAGAGCTGAAAAATAAATTGTTCTTTGCTCAAAACTAGTGACAGTTTGAAACAGGTTTTTATGAAGAGGCAAGCCACTATAGAGCAGTTTTCGAAGTGAAGACAAACCACCAGGAGGGTTAAAGGAAAGCATGTTCCTAAGAAGTTGGAAATTCCTATTCTATTTTGATAAATTTAATTCAAGTCAATTGTTATAGATTTAGGGGCAATTGGGTCCAATTGAATTTATCACCAAAATCATGTGAAGCTGCAGGAATAAAAAAATCTCACCTCTTTCATAGTTAGATCAAATGTCAGTTTTCTCTCATTTAAAGAAAAAAATTTTTCTTTTGTGGTCGTTAACCGTATTGTATTCGAGGAGCGATATAATTTCAACTTCTTAAGAAAAAGCTGTAGTTTTTAACATTTTTTTAATATGCCATACCTTCATACCGTCTTGAAAGGATTTTTCAGTGATGCCTAAAGTATGGCGTAGATACCCTGAACACATCTTAAGTAATATGAAGACATAGCAGTTTAAAAACTGAACATCAATATGTTGAAATCGATTTTGTGTTGAAATATTCACGTCTTATTGGTTTCGGTCGCTAAACTTTACTCTGACTGGTTGATGAAAGTTACGAGTGACGTTAATCAGCCAATCAGTGAATTGTACGGAATTTTTAACGTATGATGTATCAAACAAGACTATTTTCTCAGAGGGTAACATTGAAAGTTGGGAATGTGGCAACAATTTAACTTCCGAACTTAACCAAAGACCGCCGTGTACAAAGGGGGGCTGGTGCATGTTAAATCTGTCGTGACCTCAAATGTCCTCACGTTGGCATGGTGTGGAAGTTTGGAAAGTGGGGTGCCAGCCAGGTGTTGTTCGCGTCATCTGACCGTGGTTCAAAATTACGCGGTGTTGTCCTCGAATCTTTCCCTTCGGTGGATGATTCCGGACCGTCGCCAATAGCCCATTCGTTGTGTTGCTCCAGTGCGACGTTAATTAAATACCTACCTACCGCACGCGTGCTGTTTCTCTCTTCATTTAAAATTTAAAAATTCTCAGTTCAACATCTTACAAGTCCAAGTGCCGTAATGTTAAGACGTTTGTAAACATTTGATTTTTACCTTTATCGTTCTTGATTATAGTTTCAATATTTCCTAGTTAACCTAATGTGCTTTTTGCACAGTTGAGAACACGCATAAACATCGAGTAATTGCTGTTAGCCAGTACTTAAGTTGATACTTCCGAAATTCAGAGGTGGAATGCCAAAGATTGGTCAAATTTGTAAGAAATGCCTTCGAATTTAGATTGGAATTATTTCTAAAAAAAAATTGGATCCTTTTAAAAATACTCTGTACATGTTAAAGTTCGATCTGGAATTTTCTCTGAGCGTATTTTAAGACGCAGATATCTCAGTTAGTCGTAGGACTCAAGGCGAGTGATATGTAAAATTCTACGAAATCGAATCCTTTAGACGCGAAAAGCACTTCAAACTTCGATTACATCACCATTCACTCACAGAAAAAAAATGCCCAAGCACCTACGCTTTCTCAACAGCATCGCACCGTTGAATCACTGCGTCAACTAAAAGGAAATACCTTTTAAAGCGAAATGCATCATTAGTGAAACGCAATCCGAAACTCGAGCGCCCTTTGCTTACATTTCGTTAAATGTCTGTACTTGACCTGAACATGTTTTAACAAGTGGCCCGTTAGCCACTTCAAGTTGGAACAGCTTTTCCATGGGAGGTAGAGGCGATGACAACTTCGCCGGTTTAAAGGTTGCCATGACGTAGGCTTATCGGGATTGGAGAGCTCATCTCTCTCTGGACCCTTATCTTTTGCGCATTTTCCGTCGTTTGCTTCCGAGGTGGTATCAAGCTTGCGAGGAAGTAACTGTGTTTAATTGTTCTCGGCGGCAGTACTTTTGTTTTGCGGCCAGAAATGGAATCTGACGGTTGAATCTTGATAAGATTTTCTCTGGATATCTAGAAATTTCGGTAAGTTTTACCGATTAGTAAAATTTGCGTATTCAATTTCTTCTGATGACAACAGATGACGAAAATGTAAATGCATTTAAAGCTACAAACGTAACTTTTGTTCTGAAAATAAAAGAATGACCGTCAAAGGAGATAAACATGTGCTGAATAGGAAATGTTGGTCATCTTTTAATTGCATATTTTGTTTCATTTCACTGACGAACGTGGCGCAAATATTGACATTATTTTCTTATTGTCAAATGACAACGGATCTAAACAATATAAAATCGACCGTTATGGGATTCGCTTGCCAAATCAGCGGCGTAGGAGATAGTCGCTCAGCTCCGAATTGATTACAAACAGTTGAGCATCTCAGGTCGAGGACAGTATTTGGGAGGGTGACCGCTTGAGTTAATGTCCCGAGGTGAAATTGAATTTTGTACCGCTGATAAATTTATGCTATCGAGCCACTTTTCTCATAAATTTTAATTTTGTGTTTACTCTTTTATGATGAGGAGATAAACTGCTTAACAGCGGGTGTTCCGTAAGTGATATATATACACTCCAGTCCATTCACTCGCCAATTTAGCCTCTTATTTTAAAAGTCATTGATTTGAGCTTTGGAGCTCTTAAATATTGCTAGAACTACTCGAAAGAGCTGGCTACTCTAATGAAAATCTTCACGAGTCTGATTACAGACGGCAATGGAATATCTCTAAGGTTGAAATTAGAGTAGAAAAGAAAATATATGAGCGAAAATAGGTTTAGCCTCAAAAAATGCCGAATCACCTTTTAACAAGGGAATGGGATGTAATTGAAATAGGCGTTTCGAATTTAATTGTGGTAATAACACTGAAGGTTGCTATTTGCCATTTTCATGGAAATATTAATGAACGCCAGTAAAAGTAAACGAAATGCTGTTTTATATTTCTGGATAATTTTATTTCACTTAAAAGCTACGAAATTCATTTATGAATATGGATGCTATATTCATTATAAACGAATTAAAAAATATGAAATGTGAGTAGCGATGCTTTGCCATCAATGGATTAAGCAATTAAGAAAGTTCAGTGCAGATTCCATGCCCAGGCCTGCTAGTTACAATAAATACCGTTTTGCACTGCCACGCTCTATTATAACAATACAAATTCAAGGGAAACGAAAAGGTATTACGAATCAGTTTGAATGAAAAGGAAGATGGTAAAATAAATAATTTCTAAAGCATGGCCCGCTTTGAAAAACTTTATATATAGCGTATGAAATTCCAAACTTTTCACTTCATTTTAATCCTCCTGGTGATTGTCTCAACCAGATATCTAGTCACTAGGAAAAAACTGACCCGATCTTGATCTCGTCATCATAATAAAATCGGC
Organism: Meta bourneti; assembly: GCA_933210815.1. Taxonomy (NCBI): domain Eukaryota; kingdom Metazoa; phylum Arthropoda; class Arachnida; order Araneae; family Tetragnathidae; genus Meta; species Meta bourneti. The sequence goes on from OW119922.1 coordinate 94,505,564, forward strand.
ACTATCTTGATGACGAGATAACACGTCATTCATTAGCAAAATTGGTCAGATCTTAATGGACGAGATATCTCGTCGAAACCACTTGTAGGGTTAATGACTAAATTATTTTCCAAGTGTTCTGTTCTATTGTGCCTTATGAGACTGAAATATTTTTCTTTCTCTTGTTTCTATAAAAAAGGAAATATTTCATCATAAGGGAACTGTTTAACAGAAACAATACTAAATAGACCGAAGATTCTTAAATGTATGTGTTGACTGACCAATAGATAATTAACTCTTATCGTTCCAAGAATATTATAGCATGCGTAGAACACTGACTTGCGCTTGGCAGCATTACTGTCGATTGTAAGGTCAAGCATATGACCTATAAAATTGTTTTTTAACACCGATGAAATGTGCGAAAATGAATGTTGTTACGTATCCATTTCGCAATGTGTTTTTATTATATGAATGTAATTAATTCCCCAACATGTTTTTCTGAAAATTTGCAGATTGTTTTTCCTATGATCTACTTCATTTCGTTTTGTTTCTATTTACTCAAGTCTTGTTTTAAAGGAATGTTGAAATCTATAGATTTTCTTTTCGTTCATTTTCGGATTCATCAAGAATATTATTCGGTTTTTACACCTCATTTGCGGAGGGGGTACTATTTTATTGATTTTTTGGTTAAAGTTTAGGCTATTACTGGCATGGAATGTCTTCTTGTTGCGTTCCTCAAAATGGGATGCAATATTCAAATTTCGTTTTAAACGTGTGAATTATTTTGGTCGGTGACGAAAAATTTTACTTTTTACAGTAATATTTTTTATATCTTTCATTGTGGTTTTTGAAATGCAAGGTCAAAGCGTGAAATGTTATCTGAACTTCAAGCTTTATCTCGCAGAACTGTTGAAAGTATAGTGTCCAAATTGCGAAACACCGGTTTAGCAGTAAGTTCACCCGCATGTAAAGCGCGGGTTAAAATCCATGATCCTGGTTTAATTAACCTCTTATTAAAAATTACTCTCTTAGGTACGAGGCAATTACTTGAATAAAACCTTTGTTACATACAAAACATGACCTCAGAGTGAACTAAAGTGGAACAGGAATTCCTAACTTTTTGAAATGTTCCTGGTATGCAAACCTGAATAGTATTCTGTTCCTCGTTTAAATAATTTCTTAAACACACTTTCTATACTCACAGTACTTTTAGAAGAAGCATCCAATGAAAGAATTCATTAAAAGGTGGTTGGCTCTTGGTTAGGTTTTTTCTGGTTGCTGTGCACCTGTCAAGATCAGTGCGATACTAACGTTTGGTTGGGTTTTATGGCTCAAGGGCTATATTTGCCATGCTGCTCCAAACATTAGACAGACAATGTCAAATAATGTACATGCACGCAAAGAAAGTTTTTCTGACATGCGACTAATGGATAAAATATATAATAGCGTTTAAACCAGGGATGCACAGACTTGTTAAGATCAAGGGCCACATAGATTCACTGTGACTTATGGGAAGGTCGCCAAAAAAACCATAAAGGTTATCTTTAATATATTTATTTTATTTACATTTATCATATATTGTTACAAAGACAGATAATAAAAAGTAAATGAAGAATCAAATTTGATGCGTTACATTGCTTTGATTTAACAATTGTTTTAATATTTGGTTCGATTTTTGTAGTAGCCAAGAACAAAAATTATTCTAAATTTTCATTAGTTAAGCAGTTCCTATTTTTCGATTTGTTAATAAGTAAGAGTAAGTTTGTAAAGGCTTGTTCTCATATATATGTTGACTCAAAGAGGCTTGTGCATTTAAATGCCTTTTTCTAGCAACGATTTACAGTTGTTTTTCTCCCGGCGCAACGATAGAGTTTAATAAATTATCTTCCATAAATTTATTTCGCAGGTTCTCATCGTTTTGCATGTCTATGAGTTCAAGCTGTACTGATTCGGGTGAATTTTCAGGCAAAATCTTACTTTTTTAACTTTTCGAAAATCAGAAAAATGATTATTGAAAGCTGATATCAAATTATCAATCAAGTTTGCATTTAACTTAAAAATTACCCATCGAGTGACTTGTTAATATAAAAAAGTAACATACGGTGAGTCGGGTCGCCAGCAAATCAATGGCGGGCCAATGTGGCCCGCGGTCTGTGCATCCCTGGCTTAAACAGATTGATATAGTTTAGGCATACACAAAATGTCGAACAAAATAAATTTCAAGGATGTACAATAACATCATCTGTGAATCATGAACGCATGGTAGTACTACGCTCTTAATGTATCTGTATACTAAAATAAAAGATACGTTGTTTGTTTTATGGAGCACTTGGGAGGAAATAGTTCATTGACATACTACAAAGACGAAACAGATAGCTACAAGGTACAAAACATCTATTTACACTATCTTGCGATATCAGTTTGAAGTTTTCCAAATTGCTAAAATATATCGTTGGGGCTTAGACCAAAGATACAAAGCAAATTCAAAAAGTAATTGTGCAGGGGCACAATCTTCTGTCGGTCGTCTTTTCCATTCCATAGGCCGGAATACAAAATGAACATTACGTTTAACGATTTTTATTGTTTTCAGACATGTAATGAACATGCACTCACAAGTAAAGCTTTACTGACGTAGAAGAGAGAAATACACCCAGGTTAAGTTATAGGAATGGAACCTGCGCTGCCTATATCCCTAAGCCAAGACTCGCGCCCCTTGGAATTGTTGTCCGTGTTTGTATTAACCAACATTTGTGTTTCTAAACGATGGTAACCTATGTTTGTGATTCATTTTTGATTCAATTTGAGGCTGACTTCAATATCAAAGAGAATGCTAGTTATCAACTAACCAAATAAAATACTGAAATGGGTGTGTCACTGAATATATTACGGGAATAAATGAATCATTCGTTACCTCGACACAGAAGTATATACGGTTGAAGAGGTAAGAAATGTTACAATATAATTCTGATCTGTATTTATTACCTAATGGCATTGACAGGCAAATTTCTTGGAGTTAGCTCCGACTAAATTTTAAAATGAGTTTCTAGTGACCGAAGCCAGGGCCGGATTTAGACTTGATAAGGCCCTAAGCTATTTGAGATATGGGGCCCTTTATAAGTCCAGATATTATATATCAGTGCCAAATATGATTTTCGGATACCTAGAGAGTTAAACTGAAATACAATTAAGAAGTATATAGATAGTGAAATAATAAATCTTTAACTTGAAATCATTTTTATTCATAACAAACTTAAAAATGCAAACTCTGGTAAAAAGAAACAAAAGTTATTTTAAAAGGAACAATTTACAAAGGCTTATTATCTAATCTCTTGAAACATGTTATAAGGATTAAGGAATTATATTAAACTAAAATATTTTCTTTCTTGCCTTTGCCAGAGCAAAGTCACTGATGACATCATCAAATGATAAACTGCGTAGTTTGTCACTTTCTATGCACATGAGACTGAGGGAACATAATTTATCTTGAGTCATTATTGTTCTAAATTCATTTTTTATCCTCTTCAACTGAGAAAAAGATCTTTCTCCAGAGCAATTTGCAACCATCATACTAAGAAACAATCTCAAAATTGCTTCTCCATTTCTATTATAAAATAATAATGAAATAATTTTAAAAATTACCGAAATTACCGGCATTTGCTGTCGAAATTTATCAGTAATTTCGGTAGTCATAATTACTGGTAATACCGGTTATCGGTAATGTAAACCCTAGGCACAATAGCGCTTTGTTCTTCGAAAAGACGCGCTAAAAAAATTGGGTGAAGAGTATGGGACGTTCCGGACGTGCGGCATTGGGACAAATAATGATGCAGTATATTTAAGTATATATGACAATTGCTCACTCAGACAATTTTTTTGGGGGGCCCCCAAGAAAGTGGGGGCCCTAAGCTATAGCTTGTGTAGCTTATACATAAATCCTGCACTGACCGAAGCACTTGAATAAGAAAAGTATATTTAATAGAGATTATTTGGATTCGTCAACTGTAACTTGCCAGTTAGAATTATAATTCCGTGAAAAACCACCTTGTCTCCACCACTGTCGTACTTTGGTATGATCATGATTGATGTTTTTATGGCGAAAGGGTCATATATGGCCAAGTTGCGCCAAACACAAGACATCCAGTAATGGACATACACACATACAAAGTTTCACCGATACAGAAGAAACACCCAGTGTAACTTACAGGAATCGAACCTCCACCACCCACAACTCACAGGTTTCTAGCTTTCTAACGCAGTGGACAAACCCATTGAGCCCATAGTGGAAATAGCAAAGTAATGTGAGTAATGATAACTTTATGCACCCAGAATCATGTGGTTAAAACTAGTAGTAACGTGACCTTTAGGATACTTTCGTCAGCCGGGAGAAAACGAACATTCATAATTTGATTGGTTCACGGGATGGTAGAAGGTGCCCATAGATCGATTCTGCATCTGATTAAACTGAGCGAAATAGTTGTAGACTTAGGCGATTTCATCATTTATTGTTACCCCGCTATAGAAATGTGCATTGACACACCTACCTACCCACCAAACGACGTGATAAGATGTCACATCGCCCAATCAAGTCAAATTTTCACAGAGCAGTCACGTGACTACTGGCGACATGTTGGTCACACTTTTTGAAGCTCCTCTCAATAGCAATGCTCAGTGCACTTGTATTTCACGTCTATGATGGACTTTCGGTGTGATCTTGATTAAAAAGGAGAATGATTTTTTTCAACATCTCAGAATTCCTTTCTTCGCATAAAAGACAAGAAAAAGAAATTGCTTGGCGATAAATGGATAGAGGCCTCTGAAAATAGTACTCTAATTTGAAAAGGATAAAATGTTATTTTAAATTCCATTTTGGCATGATTTCTAAAAAACTGCTTCAGTAAATACCAGACGAGAAACAAGTGAAACTCCACCTCCAACAATCTCTCGGAAACACGTGTCATGCTCTGCGATATGATGAACATGAAATTCGCTTCAGTTTTTTTATTGAGGAAACTGATAAGAGGTGCTCTTATCTCCATTTAAAAAGACTCCGAGTCATAACTTATGTGATAACACTTCTGCTTCTTCCCAGTTTGTTGACAGAATTTTCTAGAGCCAACGTTGGACTGAAAAAAAACTCCATTCAGCTATTTCTCAATCCCTTAGGAAAGTGACTCTTATCTCAAATTAAACAGTCAGAAAATGTAATGTATTGTTACTTATTGGGCTTTGAAACGGCAACTATTCGAATATCTTAAGTTTGATGTTATTAATGAGAAACGGCTAGCGAAATGAAACTCGTTTCGAAATGTAACGAATTAGCTTCCATCGGTAATGCGTATGCGAATACCTCAAATCCCATACTAGGCTATTTATAGCTGTTTTCTACATAGGTTTATTACCTTAAGCTAGCAATTTTCAACTTTTTTTTTTTTCACCATCCGTATGGCACTAGTGTTATGTTATGATCTTCGATGGCCTATTCTGTATGAGCCGAACTTAGGGATCTCCGCTGGATGGCGAGAGTCGAAGCGAAAGGGGGTGCCGTTCCCCTGAATGACTTGCCAGAGCGGAGGAGAGGCAGTGTGCGAAGGACGACAAAACTGCGAGGTCGCAAAAAGAAGGCGCTGGGGACTAAAAACGTAAACTTCGGACGCGAGCCAGCGTCCATGCCGAGAAAAGGTCCACGGGTAGAAGTTCAAAAGTTCCGGGCGAGACTTTCCACTCCTCATCCAACGAAATGCCTCGGTCTCTTACCATAGTTCAGCGGATCCCTAGGAAGCTGATTTATCTTTCTGGACCCCACCAATAAATGGATTTTAAGAAAATGAGTTGTTATTTACAAGTGCTGACCACTACACGACAAATGGTGCCGTGACCAGGATGGGTTTTTGCTGAGTGGGAGTATAAGTCTTCATGGACATAACTTGCGAACTCAGAGATTTTATTAATTTAATAAGGATTTAAATGCCGAATGATCAGATTAAGTGGGTGTCCAGCCTTTTTTGTGTATTCATATTACTTGCGTAAATTAGTTTATTAATTGATGTGTGTATTCCTTTTGTACCATTAATATTGCTTCCCTAAATTAGCTTGTGATTTATGTGTGTATTATTCGGAAGTTTTGCTCCCTTTTAGATTGCTTTTATGCTTGCTTATGATTAGTATTATAAATTTGTTGAAATATATTCTTATGTGAGGTGATAAATGGTATCTATTTTACACAAGTGAATATTGTTAGGCTATTTTTAAATTGTTTGTTTAAAAGAAGCAAGAGCATCTTATAGTAAAAAAAATGTCCAGTCCTCAAAATGGCGTGCCTGAGGGAATTGCAACCAACGCTACGGGGTTGCCGCAATTGCGATCGGAGGTTGGCGCGATGGGAACCTTTTTCCCTTACAGAGTCTGGGGTTGATACCCACTTTCACGGGGCAAACAGGATCATATGATGTGCTAGAATTTTTCGGAAGGATCGAGGAGGTAGCTAAATTTGGCGAATTGGACTCAGGACGAGTTGTACTTTGCCTGCAAGTGCAAGTTAGGGGGAGCTTCGTCGTATTTTAGGGACATCCGTCACAGCATCGGGCGGTTTACGGAGTTAAAAGATGCATTGCTGGAGCGGTTCGAAATAAAAACCGATACCTCCAGTTCCGTTCGAGAGTTGTTGGAATTTCGTCAAACCTCGGATATGACTGTAGCCGAGTTTTTCACGAAGGCCTCTGCATTGTCATACAGAGCTTGTTGTTCTGGGGAACTTTCAAATGAGATGGAGAAGACCTATAGAAAAAAAAATGTTGAAAGCCGTCCTATTGTCAAACTTATATCCTCAAATCAGGAGGGGCGTTGTTGCCAGGAATCCTTCTACAATAGAGGAAATTAAACAGTTTGCTTTAGCCGAGGAGCGGGCTTGGAGAGATTGTAAGGGGGATGATCAAATTTTGGAACAGGCACAAATGTTTGCTGCGGTAAGGCGGGACGCAGTATTGGATGAGTTAAGGGCTTGCAAACAAATCTATGACCGACACCTGCTCAAAACTTGCAGAGCAAATTCAAAAGTTAACAGAGCGAGTTGAATTCATAAACACCGAGCATGCCCCTCATGGGTTTCAATTGGGAGGACGGAACAATCAGACAGATATCGAATGTTTCAATTGTGGAAGAAGGGAACACATAGCGCGATTTTGCAGAGAGAGACCTAGGAAGCAAAACAATAATAATATGCGACCAAATCAGAGACAACCGGGAGGAGAAACTAATGAAGGAAATTCCTTTTACACAAGAAATTACAGGGGGTCTTTAAACTAAAAGGGGGTCCGATCAGCATACCTGTAGTTGATCCGATTGAACCCAATGTGCAGGTGGAAGGAAACTATGCGATGGAGGGAAGGGCAACAGATCTGCCAATTATCCAATGCATTATAGGGGGTAATAGTGTAAGAGCATTGTTGGATTCGGGGGCATCACTCAATCTAATTCACAGGAGTGCGATACCGAAGGGTTGGAATTTGGGGGAAAATTGTAACGTTTCTTTGCGCACAATTAGAAATTCCGATTTGAGTATTAAGCACAAAACATATTTAACTGTAGACATTGAAGGCCACGAATTTAAAGAGGAATTTTTCATAACCAAGGAGAATATTTCACCGTATTTTCAGGTAATTTTAGGAAATTCTTTCTTGTTAAATCAAAATTGCAGTCTAAACTTTCAGACTAAAACTGTTTGCGGTGAAATTTTTTTAATTAAATGGTCGGTTGACTCATGTATAAATGAAACGAAGGAGAGGAATTCGAATAACTGCTCTTTGGTCCATAACTTAACACCCGCCGAACAAAATGATCGGATGAGAATTCATAATTCCTTTTCCATACCTTTCGCATATCTGAATAGAAAGGAAACGATTCCTCCTTTCAGCCAGAAAATTGTACATGCTAATGTAAGGGGAGAGATAGTGTCTGAAATGTTTTTGGCCGAATCGGCAAAAAAATATTGCCATTTGTCGTACTATTCATTGGAATAATAGCAGAACCAATACTGGAAGTGAGGATTTTGCTGGAATCATCCTCCCCTTTTGCTGCTCCCGTTCTTCTGGCAAGGAAAGCATTTGGAGAATTTAGATTTGTGACAGATTTTAGAGCGTTAAATGCTAAAATTATACCCGATTCATACCCAATACCCTACATTAATGAAGCTATTGATTCTTTGGCTGGGGCTGAATACTTTTCAAGCTTGGATTTAACAAGCGGTTTCTTTCAACAAACGATCCATCCTGAAGACATTCACAAAACTGCTATCATTACTCACAGAGGCCTTTTTGAATTCACCAGGACACCCTTTGGTTTGTCAACCAGTCCACCTTCTTTCCAAAGATTAATGTCGATCGTATTATCCGGTTTGCAGCCTTTGAATATTTCTTGCTATATTGATGATATTATTGTATAATATCCTCAAAAGATGTTGAATCTCACTGGAACGAACTTCGGTTGGTTTTCAACCGTTTAAGAATATTTAACTTAAAACTAAAACCTTCAAAATGTGTGTTCCTGAAGCAAGCGATCCGGTACTTAGGGTTTTTAATTGAAAAAGGAGAGGTTAAACCTGACCCAAAAAATGTTAAAGCTATAGAAAATGCTAGGATACCTCAGAGTAGGAAGAACGTACGCCGGTTTTTGGGGTGCATTAATTATTACTGAAAATTCATCCCTGATTTTACTCAGCGCTCTTTAAATTTAATGAAGCTTACAAGGCAAAAAGAAAAGTTTTGTTGGGGTACAGAAGCTCAGAGAATTTGAAAATTTAAAGTCGAGCCTAACTAAATTCTAATATCTTTCTTTGCCAGATATGAGTAAGGATTTTTATTTATATACGGATGCTTCACAAAGAAGTGTTGGGATGTGTTTTGGCTCAATTGGATGAAAAGGGTTTTCCTAGGCCAGTGACTTATGCCAGCAGGAAACTTAAAGACGCTTAAACCAGGTATTCAACCACTGAGCGTGAAGTTTTGGCCATAGTCTTTGCCACTGGTTACTTCAAACATTACTTTTTTGGAAGAAAATTTCAAATTTTCTCTGATCACGCCGCGTTAACTCATGTTCTGAAGCTGCGTGATACAATGAACCGCATAGCTAGATGAATTATGGCTCTTTCGCATTTTGACTTCGATGTTAAATTCATAGCAGGAAAATGCAACAAGTTGGCAGATTTTTTGTCAAGAGGAGTTGCTTACCCACCCGATAATACTAATATTGATCACCAATTTCTGATGGGAGAAAGGAGGAATAAAACGCACACTGAAGTTTCCTTGTTAAGTTGCTTACAGGACGATATTATAAAACATCAAGAAAGGGATTCTAAATGTCAAAGCATTAGAAAATTATTACGTAGTGTTGGGTTTTATATTGTGAAATCCCTTTAGATATTGCATCATCCTTTCCCTCGTATCTTGTAATCGCACGAAAGTGTTGCATCATTCTTTAGTTCTCGAGGAGTCCACTACCATTAAATGGCGCTGTAATACATCATTTGATTGGTGGATGTCCAATGTATATATAAGAACCTTTGTACATTTTACTTCACTCTTCTCTTCTAATAAATAGTCTTTGTAGCAATAAGATTGCTCCTCTTTTCTGTTATTCGTATCTTATAGCCATGGCTCTGACTATGCAAAATGAATCGATGATTGGCATCGGCGGTGTTGTTCCTTTTGATGGAAGTAATTATGCCATGTGGAGCAGAAGAGTGTCCAGTGTTTTTGCCGCGAAAGACATTGACCTATATTTGAAAGAAGAACCAGCGACTGAAGCTGATGCGGATTCCAGGAAGAAAGCGAAAAGAGCGTATGCTCTCTTAATATCATTTTTAGATGATAGGATCTTGGCGTCTATGAGCGAAAGAAAACACAGCAAAGCAGCTTTGGACAAAACTGAAAAATGTGTACGAATCCAAGGGTCCCGTAATCCAGATTTTGACCAGAGAAAGACTTGCAACTGCGAAAAAGAGTCGTGACATGCCGATGCGGAATCATCTGAGTGAACTAATGAAACTAGTGACTGATCTCAAAGTCTCTGGTGTTGCAGTGAGCGATGCGGACATTATTGTTTACATGTTGATGTCACTGCCTGCGGAATACGAAAGCATCAAGTGTGCGTTGGAAAATCAACCTGATTCCAACCTCACAGTAGATTTCGTGACTCAGCGTTTACTTGAAGCTGAAATGATGCTGAAGGACAATAAAAGAGTGTTCTCCTGTTACGATAAGTGCCAACCAGAGTGCTGCCTTTTCCGCAAAAAGAGATGTCATCTGCTTTAGATGTAAACGAAAAGGACATTATGCTAAATCGTGCGGACTCAACAATAAAACCTGTTTCGGTTGTGGAAAGCGTGGACACATCAGAAAATTCTGCGAGATGTCGAAGTCAACAGCTGTCAACAAGCCGTCTGATAGTACGAAGCAAGCGTCTACAGCTATAACCTTTATGGCAGGAAAGGTAGACAAGAATGTTTTCATTGTGGATAGTGGTGCAACATCCCACATGTGTTCCATGAAAAGATGGTTTTCAACCTTTAAAGAATCTAAAGGTACTGTACAATGTGCTTCAAAAGGTGAACTGTTAGTGATTGAAGGAATCGGAACAATTAATGGATATTTAAAGGACGGTACAAAAATTACTCTTAAAGATGTGCTGTTTATCCCAAACTTAAATGGTGAATTGTTGTCAGTCAAACAAATCGAAAAAGCGGGTTACGGAGTAACCTTTAAGGATTCTAAAGTTTACCTTGAAGTAAGGAACGAAGAGCTACTTTTTGGGATGCGAAATTCTCTTGGCCAATATGAAAGTGAATTTATTCCTGACACTTCTTCGGATTTTTCTCTGCATGCTGAAGAAAACAGCGACTTGTGGCACCGACGACTTGGTCATTCCTGTGACAGTGTGTTGAAAGAAATGGGTCTTCCAATATCTCAGAACTTTTGCGAAATCTGCATTACCGCCAAACAGAGTGCAACGGCTATGGGAAAAGGTCCCAGGCGCAGAGAAACACAGCCAATGACTATGATTCATACTGATGTGTGCGGAGCTATATCACCAATGACAGCAACTGACAATTGATCCAGCTCCTCCTTACACAGCTCCCCTGAATGGTCTAGCAGAGAGAGCGAATAAAACCCTTTTGGATAAAGGGCGGGCACTCATCTTCGAAGCAAAATTAAGAAATTCTGGGGTTATGCCATTCTGGGGTTTTGGCTCAATTGGATGAAAAGGGTTTTCCTAGGCCAGTGACTTATGCCAGCAGGAAACTTAAAGACGCTTAAACCAGGTATTCAACCACTGAGCGTGAAGTTTTGGCCATAGTCTTTGCCACTGGTTACTTCAAACATTACTTTTTTGGAAGAAAATTTCAAATTTTCTCTGATCACGCCGCGTTAACTCATGTTCTGAAGCTGCGTGATACAATGAACCGCATAGCTAGATGAATTATGGCTCTTTCGCATTTTGACTTCGATATTAAATTCATAGCAGGAAAATGCAACAAGTTGGCAGATTTTTTGTCAAGAGGAGTTGCTTACCCACCCGATAATACTAATATTGATCACCAATTTCTGATGGGAGAAAGGAGGAATAAAACGCACACTGAAGTTTCCTTGTTAAGTTGCTTACAGGACGATATTATAAAACATCAAGAAAGGGATTCTAAATGTCAAAGCATTAGAAAATTATTACGTAGTGTTGGGTTTTATATTGTGAAATCCCTTTAGATATTGCATCATCCTTTCCCTCGTATCTTGTAATCGCACGAAAGTGTTGCATCATTCTTTAGTTCTCGAGGTGTCCACTACCATTAAATCGCGCTGTAATACATCATTTGATTGGTGGATGTCCAATGTATATATAAGAACCTTTGTACATTTTAATTCACTCTTCTCTTCTAATAAATAGACTTTGTAGCAATAAGATTGCTCCTCTTTTCTGTTATTCAACACGTAGTAACAGGGAAGTTAAGCCTCAATTTTTGAGGTTTTTGTGCAAAATGAAGTTTTGAAATGCAAATATAGAGTACCGAGAAATTGGGATAGAGAGAATGTTGCAAAATTGGTAGTTCCTGCGATTATGGTGCCGGAAATACTTTGACAATCGCATGGTTCTCCAATGGCGTGTCACCAGGGGTTACAAAAGACGTTAATCCGAATCAGAAGAAATTATTACTGGCCTGGAATATTCTCAGATGTACGGAATTGGATTCAATCTTGCACAAAATGTTTGCAGAAGCGAGCACATAAGCCAAAAAAGCTGTCTCCTTTGCAAAGAATGCCAATTCCGGAATTCCCCTATCAGAGAGTGGCAATAGATATTTTGGGACCTTTTTCGGTTTCAATGGATGGCAATAGATATATAGTAACTATGACCGATTACTTCACACGATGGTGCGAAGCATATCCAGTGAAATCCATCAGAAGTGAGGACGTATCAAGGGTATTATTGCAATTTGTAGCCCGGTTTGGTTGCCCAGAACATTTAGTGTCCGACAGAGGGTCCAATTTTATTAGCGAGGCTATAGTTAAACTACGAAATGTTGGGTATTCAAAAACATACGACTACAGCTTTTCACCCGCAGTCCGATGGTGTCTTAGAATGTTGGCATTCAACGTTAGCAAATGCCCTTTCTCATGTAGTGAATGAGAATCATAACGACTGGGATAATGTCTAGAATTTGCTCTTTTGGCTTACAGAACTACCGTCCACTCAAGCACTATGGAAACTCCAGCATTTCTGACTTATGGGCGTGAATTCAGACTCCCCTATCCATTTCTGTTAAATCCTCCTCCTCAATCCTATACGGAAGCATCAGATTACAGTATTTCGCTACTGGATCGTCTAAATACCGTATTTTCTAAAGTAAGAAAGAATTTACTAGCCGCAACTGAAAGTCAGGAGAGGAATAGAAATAGAATAGCGGTAAACAAAAATATAAGTGGGAGATTTTGTTTTCCTATATGATCCTTCACTAAAACAAGGATTATCAAAAAAATTATCCAAACCAAATAAAGGTCCGTACAGGGTCTTAAAGAAGTTAACCCCCGTGAATTTCCAGATATGCCCTGTTGACCGCCCAGGAAAGAATCAATATGTACATGTTGATAGACTCACAAAAATGGTTGAAAGAAAAAGTTTTCCCAAATATGAAGTCGGTTTATCGCTCTCGTTTAAACCTGCAGATAGTGAAACCGATAGGCCAGTCTGTCCTGACAGTTTCTCGTTTGGGGAAGAGAGAGAAACTTTTCGAGGACGAGCAGGGGTAAAGGGGTGGTTTCTTCCAGACCAAAAGATCCCCCCCCCAAGAGATAACGGTCAGTTTAGTGCTTTACAAAGCGCTTAAAGTTCTCTGCCTGCCCAGCAGAATACCAGGAGTGAACAATATAATCTCCGTCCCAGGAGGCGCGGGTTTGTGGTCAGGGATTAAGAGAGATAGAATTTGTGACGTTTTTTACATACAATTCATGCAATTAAAAATATAGAGTGCATTTCTATTATATTTTATTTTTAATGTAGTTCGGTGGTATTTAATGTTTAATGTTTGTATATATGTAGTCTTTTGTATTTAAATGATATCGTATAAATGTTATTCTGGTGGTATCCAATGTTTTAATATACGTCCGGTTGGTAATTCAGAAGATTAAAATAGAATACATTTCAGTTATATTATGTAACAAATGTGATTTGTGGTTTAATGTGAAATTAAACTGAGGCCAACCTAAGCGAGTTAAACACATAAGAAATTGACCTTTTTAATTCAAGGCTGGATATCTCTTTCATGATCATTCAAAGTGTTATATTGATGTGAAAAAAAATTCTGTGAAAATTTTCTTCGTAGGAGGGGGATTATTTATGTTATGTTATGATCTTCAATGGCCTTCGCTTGGTATTCTGTATGAACCGAACTTGGGGATCTCCGCTGGATGGCGAGAGTCGAAGCGAAAGGGGGATGCCGTTCCCCTGAATGACTTACCAGAACGGAGAAGAGGAGAGGCAGTGTGCGAAGGACGACAAAACTGTGAGGTCGCAAAATAAGGCACTGGGGACTAAAAACGTGAACTCCGGACGCGAGCCAGCGTCCATGCCAAGACGAAGTCCTCTGGTGGAAGTTCAACAAGTGGTTGGTTCCGGGCGAGTCGTTCCACTCCACATCCGGCAAAATGCCTCGGCCTCTTACCATAGTTCAGCGGATCCTCAGGTAAAGCTGATTTATCTTTACTGGACCCCACCAATAAATGGATTTTAAGAAAATGAATTGTTATTTACAAGTGCTGACCACTACACTAGCGTGATGATAGCACTAGTGTGATATGATAAATGGCTTATCCGCCATTTATCATATTACAGAGAATAACACGTGTTTCCGAGAGATTATTGGAGGTGGAGTTTCACTTGTTTCTCGTCTGTTGTTTACTGAAGCATTATTTTAAAAATCATGCCAAAATGGAATTAACTTCCGTATGGCACTAGTGCATGAAATGAAAAAGGTCGAAAATCGCTGCTTTGCTATTTGTGATATTTTAAACGAGGATTATATGTATTTCAAGAATATTTTGAAGCTTTAAATAATTCTTAAATTTTAACTTTTAATTGGGTGCGCTTCCCCATTCTTCTTTCACGAACAACTTATATCTGTGTTGTCTACCTCGATTACGAAACCGCTCAAGAAACAAACGTTATCCTAAGCTTCAGTACAAAATTTCAATAATGGACTGTATACAGCCTTTGTGTTCGAAATTAACAAATGTCGTCTGGTCGTAGTTGGTTGCCTCACATTGTATTACGTTATGGTTGTATCTTCCCTCGTTTTAAATGATGATTTACTAATGTACTATCATTTCCATCTGTAAGATTTTTCTGTAAGTCGACCTGCATGCCGTCAATAAAACACACCCTGGTGGTCCTTTTTTTTGTCGGTATTCTGTCGGTATTATATGTGTTCGGTTTTATCTTTCAAATTAGTCACGTGGAGATGTACCAGTAATGAATGAATATACACGACTGTTAAACATAAGTTAAAAACAGAAAGTTTTTGAGATGGTTAAAAATGTAAGGATACTCTCACACGAGCGTTTTCACGTGAATATTGTCTGTCATAACATTGTAAAGATCGAAAAAGATTTTTTTTGTGGTAGGAATGTTTTAATATTTTTAATCTACCAAAAAATAGAACATTTCAATTCGCATAACTTACAAATGTTCATAACACGATTAACAATAATCATATTTATCTGGTATGTTTGTTACTCAAACATGCAAACATTAATAAACGGATCGACTCAAAATTTTGTATCCATATAGACAATAGGATCGGATTGACATACGGACATATCATCAAAGCGGAAACTCATTTAATTGATATTTTTTTGTAGACATTAAATACGTTGATAGAAATACATTGCCATATTGTAATCTGTGTAAGATATATAAAACTATCAAAATGCTTATAATTTTTATTTTTTTTACCTAAAAACTGATAGTCTTTAAATAGTTGCAAAGTAAATATACGTTTTGTCAGTTAATGAGTTTCTGCTCTTAGCCGATGATATAAATCATCAAGTATTCCGATTTTCATCCAGATTTTAGAACGAAAATCAGATGCAAGAGTGCTCCAAGTTATAAAATTGGTAGGTAAACTATGAGGGCGTGTATTCGCCGTATATTCGTCATTCTTACGAATTGACTTGAGCAATTTTATATGAAAAGAACTTAAGAAGGGGCTTTTCTAATCCCCTCAAAATCGTCTTTTGTAGTTTGTAGTTTTTTTTTGTAAATCGTTTTTTACCTTTATGTCTCATTTCGTCATTGTGTAGCTTTGCCATTCAGAGTGGTGCGATGTATGTGAAATGTATTACATGGATGGAAATCCATGCATAGGATTTATGTCCAAAGTAGGTTGTAGAAATTATGAAAGTGACGAAAAGGTGTTAAAAATTATTTTACTTATTCTGCTCACTTCTTCAATGTACAGGGTGTCCCAAAAAGGTTGTTTCGCAATTTATCTTTTTACCATTTGGAGATAGGTAGGCAATGTAAATTGCAAAAGTGCATCAAATAAGGTAAGTAATTACGATATGTGAATAAAATTATCACGTGATAACAATTTAAGCGGATACAGTTTTTAATTTATATACAACCCCTCTAGATAAAAATCCGAGATAGCAAAAATGTTCCTTACCTGTATCCCTATCGTTAGTAAAAACCATATTACTGTAGGTTGAATAGTAACGGAGATACAAGAGTTTCCATTTTAAGGGGGCCGTATCTAATTTAGAACGGAAACTGACCCATGGCCAAAAATGAAGAGCTAAATTCTGCATTGCTGCAGATGGAAAACATTTTGAACATGCGTGGTAAATTTCCTTTTATTTTTATTTAAACCATTTTTTCTACAATATTTTTATTAAAGATTACATTGTCTACTATTATTCATTGCGATTTTCATCTGCAGTTGCAATACTACATTACTTTGCACAATGTTGCACTTTCTAACCGAAAAGTCCTTTTTAGCATTGTGTATACGGTCCCTAATCTGACTGCTTGAACAGCTGTGCACAAGCGGTATAAGTCAACTTTTGCGTCATTATGCCACCGTTACTGTTCAACCTACAGAAATACAGTTTTCTGCTAACGATAGGGATGCAGTTAAGGAACATTTCTGCTGTCTCGGATTTTTATCTAGAGGGGTTATATACAAATTAAAAACTATCCGCTTAAATTGTTATCACGTGATAATTTTATTCACATATCTTAATTACTTACCTTATTTGGTGCACTTTTGCAATTTACATTGCCTACCTATTTCCAAATGGTAAAAAGATAAATTGCGGAACAACCTTTCTGGGACACCCTGTATAGTTAACCAATTCAATTCGAGTACGGTCGCGTAATTCTACTAGTAAATAAAAATCTGCTTCAAACTCAAAAATCATCCTGAAAATCACAAAATTGTAATGAAATTTCCAAGTTAAATGAATTTCGATCTTTTGTCTGCTCGAACTTTTACAATGACGATGATGATTCAGGGAAGAATTAAATACCATTCCGTTCTTCCAGATATAAAAAAAATATAGCATCTCGGTACAATCCCACGCACATTGATCGAGATCCGTACGACTTAGTTACTCTTCCCGTTATTGCGGGATCGGGACACAAACATAATCCGTGCAGCTGATCAAACGCTTCTGCTTTTATGGGTCTCTGAAACGGGCTTCTCCTTACTCTTTGCAGGGGCGCTCGGATGGCGGAGCGTCGCATCTCCGGCTGGTTCGTGCTGTCGGCCGTATTCATCGTGGCCGTGTTCGGTCTCTTCTTCACCTTCACCGAGCGCAAGACATGGCCGGAGCAGCGCATCGAGCTCTCGGCCACGGACATGAGAATGGTGCCGCCCTCCTCCACCCTTTGGTGCGAGGCGGTCGCACTCTACTCGGACCACCCCTTCGTTGCGTACCAGGTAAGCGATGCGACCGAATCTCAGTTTTGAAATAATCCGTAGAGACACGCGATCTCCCAAACTTCTTAGCCCTGAGGTGCACATCTTTAGGTGTGCACCTCAGGGGAATCGCGACCCCCGAGTGATCTTTCATTTTTACCCTCGCCTACCCTTCTGCTTTGTGTTCTCCCTCATTGTGTTGTCTGTCTTGCGTTTGGCATAGCTTGACCAAATATGGCCCTTGCCATATTTGGTCAAGCTATGCCAAACGCAAGATAAATTCGAAAATGACCAACTAATCAACCCAAACTCTTTTAATGACATTTTGATGATGTATGTATACAACTAGAACATTTTTTTTCAAATTTTGACTTTAAAAATCTAGTTTTTTCACAATAGGTCATTGGTTTGTGCTTTTCCTCATTTCAGTGCGAAAAATTCTGATTAAGCTACTCATTAATTATCTAATTTAAATATAATTAGCTAATTAGCATGTTTTTTGAACAGTGATATCTCAAATTCTAATGTGTTCAGAAAGACAATTCCTGTTGGAAATTATTCCTAATATTATTCTTCATGTTTTAATCCTCCATCAAGTTGTTAGAGGGAATAGGTTATTTTTTACAATTTTTTTCACGAAGGAAGTCTAAAAAATCAATATTTTTTTTCAGGAATTTCAATATTTAAAAATCAACTAAAAATTAATTTCTTAACCAGTAACTTTGACTGAGGGTCAAAACATCCACTGTATTATATAGATTATAATGACACAGAAGTAATTATAATAGATCAATTCATTGTTGAGTTATCACTTTTCGAAAGAAGCATCCTATTGCAAAAACAGTTCTTCAGAAATCGAGTTTAAAGTTTTGGAAACGTGTTTGTCTAAGGTGACAGTACCTATCCCAAACCCTTATAACTAGAAAACTATTTCGAAAATTTTCAAGATCTTTGTATCGTTTGAAAGCTAAGTGGTTGGACAATATTTTGAATTATTAAAAAATATATCGATATTTTGATCAATTTTCATGATTTCTAGTATATACATATACCTTAAGCTCCTTTACTATTGTAGGAGCAGTCGTGGCTCAGTGGGTATGCCCACTGTGCTAGGAACCTGCGAGTTGCAGACGGAGCAGGTTGCACTCCTCCATGGGTGTATTTCTCACTTCTGTATCAGTAACTTTGCTTGTGTATGTTTGTCTATAACTTGATATTGTCTGTCCTGTATCTGGCACAGCATTACCAAAAATGGCCCTTGCGCCTTGAAACCCAACCAACACTACCCCATTTGCTATTATATTATATTAAGGTTGCTGTAGGCTGGTTGGAAGAGCAGCCGATTGAGAACCGTAAGATTGCGAGTTCGAAACTCGATCCAACCCAAGACCGTCGTGTACATGGGGGCGGTGCATGATAATTTGTCGTGACCTCAAATGTCCTCACATTGATGAGGAAGCTTGGAGAGTGGGGTGCCATCTCAGGTGTTGACCTCGTCATCTAACGTGGTTCGAAATGATGAGGTGCTATCCTTGAATTTTTTCCCTTCGGGAATGATCCCGGACCTTCGCCAGTAGCCCGTTGTGTTGCTCTAAAGCGACGTTAGACGTTAATGTGCAACTACCCCTACTACACTATATTTTCGCTTTTTCATTTCCGCTTTCGTTTTCCCGTGGTTCAGGGGGCCGCGGTGGCCCGGTTGGAAGAGTACCGGACTTGCAACCGAAGGGTTGCGAGTTCGAATCCAGCCAAAACACCTTCGTGTACAAAGGGGGCTGGTGCACGTTAAATCTGTCGTGGCCTCAAATGTCCTCACGTTGGCGTGGTGTGGAAGTTTAGAGAGTGGGATGCCAGCTCAGGTGTTGCCTCGTCATCTGACCGTGGTTCAAAATTACGTGGTGTTATCCTCGGATCTTTCCCTTTGGGATTGATCCCGGACCGTCACCAATAGCCCGTTGTGTTGCTCCAGTGTGACGTTAATTGAAATACCCCCCCCCCGTGGTTCAGTTGGTTTGTCCTCTGCAATAGCAACCCACGAGTTGTACTCGGCACAGTTTCGATCTCTGTCACGTACGAATAGGTATATTTCTGTCTACTGTGTCAGTAAACTTTTCCTTATGTGTGCACGTCCATTCAATGGAACGAATTTTCGTGAAGCCTGGTCAAATATGGCCCTTCCGCTATAAAAAGATTAAATCCAACCAATCAATCTTTCACTTTCTTTTGGATTCCAGCGTATTGTGACATTAATTGTAATGACGTGGCAGATGGTTCAGCTAAATTGTCATCACAAAGTGAGTCCAGTTCCTTTACATGGGCTCACTCTCTCCAGTGTGTTCAAATATGACCAAAAGAGAAGTTCATGCCAAACAGTACGAATACTGGAATTACGCTGATGTGCATCAGCATTTATTTCTTATTCTTTTTCAACAGGATCCAAATGACATTTATTTCGGAGGTCCCCAGAAAATTTACCCCATTTGCTTCCAAAGCCAGAATAGGCCATATTGTCACGCAGACCTACTTGCACTACTACTACTACTCGTTGAAAGGGATGCAGTAGGCCAGTTGGTAGAGAAGCGGATTAGCAACCGCAGGGTTGCAAGTTTGAAACTCGATTGAACTAAAGACCATCGTGTTCGTGTGGGCTGGTACACTAAATCTGTCGTTGCCTCAAATGTCCTCATGTTGGCGTGGTGTGGAAGTTTGAAGAGAGGGGTTCCAGTTGAGGTGTTGACTACGTCATCTGACCGTGGTTCAAAATTGAGATGTGTTGCCCTTCGAGATTGATCTTGGATCATCACCAATAGCCCGTTGTGTTGCTCCATTGCATACATACATGCCACCTCGCTGATTCAGGTAAATGTCTTGTTTGTCTCAAGAGCGGAGACCTTGTAGCACATCATGTTCTTCTGTACTAGACAGAACTTCATTGGGGAAATTTTAACTGAACTATGTGACTCACAATCCATTGTTCCTGTTTTTTCTTTTTTAAATATTGCTTTCACGTTTGTAGAAGACATCATGATGTCAGTGCCATTGCACCGAACTCATCTTCCGAGATGTAATTTCCTCTATCTCTCGTCTGCACCCTCTCATTTGAATATTAGCGTCTCAGGGATAATTGTCACTTCTCCATTGCCAAATAAGGACCGATTACGATATCAAATCCATACCACAATTACTTTCTCAGGCTTTATTTGATTGCACCCACAACCCCGCAAATTTTACGTGTTAAAAAATAGTTTTCTTTCTGGCCATGACCATTATAGTGGGAGGATTTCAGAGACGATCTGCCTATTGTAAGTAATGGGCGAGGACCCACAATTCCAATGTTAGACTCACGACTGCAAAACTAATTTCCTTAATAAAATGAAATTTAAAACTTAGTCATGCTTTTAACCCTCCAAGTAGTTTTGAAACGATATCTCGTCTATCAAGATCTGACAAATTTTGCTAATGACGAGATACCTTGTCGAGACAACCACCAGGAGGGTTAAGCAGGATGTTAGTTCAAGTTCCAAAAGGAACAAATGTTAATTTGGAAAATTCTTAAGAAATTCTTGAATACTATACGATACCATATTCAAAAGAAATTATATAAATAACTATTATTTCATATTCCAAAAAACTTAGTTTTACTGAAAAACGTTCTTAAGTCTAGCTCTGAATGGTTTTTCTGATAAAAGTATATAAGTTCGATAAAAATGTATCGAGTAGTATGAAATTTCCAAAACGTGTTCCACAAGGAATAAAAAGAAATTTGTTAAAAGCCTAAAGACCGTATGAATCAAAACGCATAGAAATATGAGACCAAACCATTTGGATAATTTGGATAAGTCGTAAATGCACAACTACATTAAAAACATTAACTATTCATACTTTTTTTTGCAAAATTCGACATTATTAATGATTTTATTGTTGACTAGCTGAATTACCCGGCATTGCTCGGGTTGAAATGGTTAAATGTTGCTTGAAAAGTGAATTAGAATAAGCACTTTTCTTTCACAGAAAAATGCAATCATTTAAGTTGTACGGAAAATACGTTTTAACTTTTTCATAGTTTCTACAATATACTTCGGACGCAAATATATACATTTAATTCCTGAATATATTTCAATATATAAAAGATTAAGACATAAAGACAAACAGAAACGAAATTCCGACGAAAAAATGCAGAATTCTAAAAAACGAAAGATGCGCAAAGTGCAGTTTCAACTGCTTCTGTTTAAATACTCTCGCAATCAAGTCGTGGCGCTCACTTGGTAATTGACCATTGATAAGAACCTCCTTGATCTCCGTCCAAGTCGGATTGCAGGTGAAGGTGATAAATAAGTCTGGTCTCCCTTACGTCCTCACGTACATCATATCATCTTGCGTGTATTCGTGCATGTGTCTGGGACTGCCTGTAAATGTAGCTGGTAGTACGACTAAGGCACCGAGGTTTTCAACGTTCCGTCATTTGACACAGCATCTCTCAGGTGAATATATCAACTTTCAGTTTACGTTGATTTAGACGAATGTAAAGGAGACGCTCACTCTCGACTTTTCGTACATATCGACGATGAACTGATGAAACAATTGCCTGCAGCTCAATACGTGGTTCTGCGCAGTATCTCGAACCATTAATCTGTACGCATAGAAATCCATCGCTGAAACTTTCTTGCTGGTTGTTTCACCAGTTCTTGGGTTGATCTGCCTCAGATTAGAATGATATCCATCTTCACCATGGGGGAATATTACTGGGTACTGCAGAGCATCATAAGATCGATGTGTTTCCGAAATACGATGCAATGGTTCACCTCGTCGTTGAATAACGATATCCCGTTGATGAAACTCATCTCATGATATAACCACCGCGACTTCATCTGCTTGAGGAGAGTTAAAGCGCCGCTCGTGTTCGCCTGCTGGTCTTCGGTCTGCTCTTATGACGACTTGTATTCATCTGTTGGTATACGTTCCAATGCTGTTTCAAACGTTTTAATAAGATTATTGTGCTCATGAAACATCCTCTGTAAGTTTAACACAATCTGACGTCTTGTTCCCGAGATGTAGGCGCACCTTTGATCAGTTTCCATTTGTTCGTTTTGAATAAAATATAGTTGTAGAAATTTTGGTGGTTGATCTGGCAGCGGAAGCAACGATCCCGCTCTATGGTAAATCTGCCCTTGCACCTTGAATGTCGACGGAAATCCGAGCTGTCCCCCAACTGATGTGGAGCCGAATGATGTCATTTGGAAACATGAGTTGTATTTTCTGACGTTACTAAGAAAATGCTTCGACTCTGACGTATCTCCTGATGTGTATGTCAAAAGTTCTTGTGGTGGTGGTTCCAGTTGGCAGAGAATAATTTTTCCATTTTTGAAGCAAATACCAGTAGACTCTGATTTAAACTTTTTGGCTTGACAGTAACTACAAACCATTTCAATTTTCCCAATGGTAACACTTGCATGCAGCAAATAGTCTTTATGTGAATCGTGTGGAATCCTTCCAATGCTAAGCTAAAATGGTGTGCAGTCCGTGATCGTTTGACACTATCTCTCTTATCCTGTAGTCGGACTTCACGGTGCTGTGCCATCTCTGTTGCTCTAAATATAGTAGCTCTCTCTCTCTCTCTCGCAATCGCAAGTCTTCTATTCCTCTCCTCGGAAGTTTCTTGACTACGCTTATCTTTCATCATCTTAGCCGTTGACTGTACTTGGCCGATCGCCTTCCGCTTCCTTGGAGACATTGCTACAGCAAAGAAATCTGTAAATGAATACAAAAAGGTATTTCATAAATTAAGCAAAAGGCACTCTCTCACTGAACAATGAAATCTATTATAGAATACAATAAAAAGCTAAAATTAACGAAGAAACAAATTCAAAATTATGAAGTACTTACAGCAGTTTAGAAATATAAATCCAAAATGTACACTATCACTGTCGAATAAAGTAGGAAACACTTATACAATCAACTAAAAGAGCGAATTAAAACTGTCAAATTCACTGAAAGATGATAAACTGGAAGACTTACCGAGTTAGCTTCCTTTAAATACGACCAGCTAAGAATCGAGTGGGTGCTGGAATGTTCTCCATCATGAGTCCAATTAAGTTTCCGTTTCCCCAACTTTCTAGAAAGTTCTACAGAGTTTTATAAAAAAGTAAACATTAATTCTGGTGCTGCCAGATACCGAGTAGCAAAATTACGCTTTTATGATCAATGAGTTTTTCGTTTGTGCTTTTCGGAATAACGGTGCTTGGTTTAAAAATAAATATAATCGGTGTAGACAAATTAAACTGAATAGATAAAATTTTTTCAAAAAGCAGAAGGTCGATTTTACAGAATTTTTAAGAAAGAAAATCACTGCTTTCAACGGAGGATTCACATGTATCGGACATTTTAAAATAAGTTACACGCCTTACCTAAAAAGCGTCGTGAAACAGAATTCTACAAATCATTACGTATTCAATAAATTATTTAAGGAAAGTTGGTCGAAATATACACCAACTTTCCTTGAAAATAATCCTTGAACTCCTGAAAACCTTTCCTTGAATTTCCTTGCAAACATAAATATTTTAAAATATTCTTTCCCCCTTCATCAATAAAATATCTATAATTTATTTACATCATGGGAAGAACTAAAAAGTCAGTTCAAACATAAATACTGTAATTTAATTTGTTTCGGAAAAAATTGTTTTTCGATCAGCACTGGTAAAGCAACCATCGCTGCCTAAAGCAATCAATCTATGCTCAATGTTATTTCTATTGCGATTTCGAATAGTTTTTAGCCCCCAGGGCCAATAGAACGGGGGTTAAGAGTTAGCCTATGCTGACCGCAGTGTTCTAAAGTATAAGTGTACCAAATTTGGTGTGGATTGGTCAAACGGTGTAGATTTGTATAGAAAATATACATACACACATACATCCTATTTTATATATAGATTTGTAAGTTTTACAAAGTATACTGTCGAATTTTTTACTACCACGATAAAACTATTTATACCATATTAACCTCTATATTGTGAATCTTAAATTGAATCAGAAACTGCATCGTTTCATGTGTTATTGTTACTCATTCAAACTTTTATGAAAGCCCTATTGAAAACACAATTCCCGGAATCGCCATCGATAAATAATATTTTCTTTTATTCCCAGGTGAATCAAACTCCCTTCATCAATCCTTCCCATTTGAACAGGCAGAGAGTGAACTTTAACATTCGGTTGAACGGAGGCCGAGTGAGCAATTCCATCAAACTCAAATATTACCTGCTGCCATCGTCTGTCGTAGAAATCTATGCATGTGCTACATTTCCTGGTGGCCGACTGCTAGTTTTCAAGGTAAGTTTTGTTTTTCAAGTTGAAATGATTGTTCAAAGTTCGTCAATATTGTGATTCCACCAGTTTCGATTTAATTTTTTAGATTCATTTTTAAGCTCTAGAAAAGGTTTTGATTTGAAAGCTAAGACAGTATCTTGCCAATTTTTAATGTTTCTCATCATTGGATGACAGAATTGAGTCGTTCAAGTATTAATTCTTGGCTTGAAAGTTATAAGAACTTTTATTTCTGAATTTTCTATAGAGAATTTTGCAAATTTTATTTCTTTGAGGGGTTCTCACACATATATCCTACACTGCAACCTACACTTACCCTGTATGACTTATCTTGTCAAATTCGATTCTTCCCTGACATTGTCGTGTCGTGTCCACCAAATGTGGCCCTTGCACCATAAAACCCTTCATGACTCAACCAGTTTTGACCTTCTTGACCAATATAATCCTAGGATTCTTTCAACCAATAGATATGTATTTATTATGTGAGGTGATGTGAAAGCAACACTACAGTACTCCGATATTTTGCAACATTCAGGGTTAATTTACTTCTTCAAAAGACTATTACTCCGAATCATGTTTGTAGAATTTTAACAATAAACTCTTGACGCAAATATGTAATTGCTTCCTAATTACAACTATTTTTCAAATGTTCAATGAACTTTTCATCTTTCCTCTAATTCTTTAGAATTGTTTTGTAAGATAGGAAAATCAGAAAGATAATAATGTAAATAAATATTACAAATATTTATGCAATTTTCGTGAAAGATAAAAATAATGTAATACGATTTCGAGAAAAATGTACTCGTATTAGAATTCAAAAGATACACTTCAATTATGTTTTATTAATGGTTATGTTCATTTAAGGTCATGAATAAAATGTTAAACCACATTTATGATTGAATATAGCCATTAAATTATGGGCATACAAAGAAAATAATTTCGTAACCAGAGTAGTCACTATTCTCTTTGTTTGCAGGGGAAAGAAGATGTGCAGGGATTTATACAGAATCTTTTAGACAAAATAAACAAATCTGAATCCCCCGGTTCTGATTCTTCGGAAGACAGCAGTGATCAAGAAGAGGAAGCAAAGGATTCAGACAGTTCGAGTTTTGAAGCTATGTTCTCTCAAAGGAATTCGAAAGTCAACAACCCTACTTCATTAATAAGGTTTGTGTTTAACTTCTGAGACAGTTGTTATAGTTTGTTCAATCTTTTTCACTCAGAGGATCAAACCCCTTGTGCCCCTCCCCAAAAAAATATATTTTTACGGTTGGAATTCTGGACCTCTCAAACATGAGGTATGAATACATGAATATAATTTTACATATGAATAATATTAATATAATATTGTATGCATAATATGAATATAATTTTATGTATGCATAATAATATAATTTTATACATGAATATAATTGTATATAAAAAATGAATATAATTGTACAGGGTGGGCGAAAAGTCCATGACACATTTCAAAATTTTAATATAAAATCAACCAAATGTCATATGAGTGTGCGTTTTTCATTAAATAACTTTACATGCCATCAAGTTATTTTTTTTTGGCATAAAAATAGTTCAATTGCTTACACATAGATGGCGCTATTTGTATAGCACTGGCTTAGTAAGGTTAGCTTCCAATCCCCATTCCGGCTACGACTCCAACGGAAAGAACAAAATGTGTAGTAGTTGGTACTTTGAAACAAAATCTGTTATTCAAGTTCAAAGAAATTTTCGTCGCACGTGTAAAATGAAGCTGCTCCTTGTCGAAACAGCATTTTGGCTTGGTACAAAAGATTTTTAGAGACTGGAAGCGCGTTGGACAGAGAAAGAAGTGAGAAGATAATGTCGGACGAATCCGCCAAACTTTTGTTTGCAGTCCTACAAGGTCAACACGAAGTGCTTCACGGGAATTAGGAATTGCGCGCACAACATTACATGGAGTGCTTCATAAACGATTGCACTTCCAAGCCTACAAAGTGCAGTTTATTGCAAGCTTTACAACTTAGTGACTTTGCTATTGATATGCTTCAACGTATAGACGCAGATGCTGAGTTTCTACGACGTATAATTTTTACCGAAGAACCAACTTTTCATTTATCCGGCAAGGCTAATAGGCACAACATGAGGGTATGGGGGTCGGAAAACCCACATCGTATAGTTGAAACCATCCGTGACAGTCCAAAAGTTAATGTGCAGTGCAGTTTGATGGCTGATCGTATCATAGACCTTTTTTTTGCGAGTCTGCTGTGACAAATGAAGTTTACCTGGATATGTTGCGAATTTTTGCCGTTCCACAAATCCCACCTTTGCATCCAAATGCCCTTTGGCAGCAAGATGGTGCTCCTCCACACTGGGGTAAAATTGTACGAGACTATCTAAATAAGGAATTCCCTGGCCGATGGATTGGGCGAGATGGTCCACTTTTATGGCAACCTCGTTCTCCATATTTGACCCCCCTTGATTTCTTGTGGGGATATGTGAAGGACAAGGTTTACTCCTCGCGGATGGCGAACATTGAAGACACGAATCACGCAAGTAATCAACACTATTCTGCAATCCATGTTAGCAAATATGGGGATTGAAATTGAGTAATCAGTTAGATGTGGCTCGAGCCACAAAGGGTGCCCATATTGAAATATGGTAGTATGTAGTGACAAAAATGCTCTAATAAATTCTAATATGATTGTAATTATTTGTGTACAATTTTTATATTGTTTTTCGGTACAGTGCCATCTATGCGTTAAATTATGAATATTTTTAAGCCAAAATAAAAAACTTGATGCCATGCAAAGCAATTTTGTGAAAACCGCACTCTCATATGACAATTGGTTGATTTTATATTAAATTTTGAAATATGTCATGGATTTATCGCCCACCCTATATAACTCACACCTACATGCCCCGATACCTGGTTTTTATTGGTATTTTACCTGTTTGGGCAAGGCGCGGCCCACAATACATACCCCAATTGTATTGTGGGCCGCGGAAAAAGACCTGTATTGCAGGTGGGCCTATATTGCAGTTTGAAAGAAAAACTCAACTACGACTCTGGGGTTCAATTTGATCTTTTTTTAATTAGGAATTGTGAGTCACAGCTAAAAAAACTGCAAAACTATCGAAAACAGAAATTCCTCAAATTTTCGTACTAGACGCAATTCAAATTTGATCGAGATTCACAGGAGTAACATTAGGTGTAACCCATACTCCTTCATATGTCACCCGCTCACCAATCTAGTAGACTTAACATTCTGCGAATTCAACGTACATATACTCAGCATATAAACGAGGGCGCTTCTCAGAGCAGGTGTTCGAAAACAAGCCTCTTTCAACGCTTCCACAGAACGAACGATTCGTACGCACACCTACTAGGCACCCCAGCCCCACTTCAAAGCCAACCTGATATCGACACATACAAGGACCGAACTTATAAACAAGAGCTTCATTCTACAACTGCTGTTGGGTTTTATCGATTGAAGACAGAGTTTTTACACATTAAAAATAAATTTTATTACGTAGCCAAGTCTTATGGTTTAAAAACATACATTTTAAGAATAACAAGAAGTCTGATCAGATCATGATCCCCAATCTTTCTTCACTTTTATACATTCAAAGATTTACATTCTTCAAATTTATGTGCCCCACACGGCACTATAATTGGAGGTTTGAGACCGATTCCAACATGCGGCCCCATCGGTTGTAAAACCTCAGCAGATGTATTACAATTCAATATATATAAATCTAACAAAATATTTTTCTAATAATATTTTTAAATTTATTTAACAATAAAGGCTTTGTTAAAAAGTCAGCCAAATTATTTTCCGATGAAATATAATTCACGTTAAATAGTTCATCTTTTATTAATTTACGAATAAATTTGTACTTGATATCAATATGTTTAGTTTTCACATTTTCCTGACTATTTTTTGAAAAATAGATAGCAGATTGATTATCACAATATACTTGGGGTCTTATGTAATCACACAAACTTAATTCATTTATAATTCTACTAAACCAAATAACTTCTTTAGTGCAATCGGTTAGTGCAATAAATTCAGATTCCATTGAGCTAAGAGCTATGCACTTTTGTTTAGAAGATTTCCATGATATTGGGATGTTACCAAAATAAATTAAATAGCCACTGCTTGAATGTCTGTTTGTGAGACCACATCCCCAATTTGCATCAGAAAAAGCAATCAAATTTGAACTTTCTACATTGGAAAGATTAATTTTAAAATCCTTTGTAAGAAAAACATAGTTCATAATATCAACAACGTAAGACCAGTGTTTGTAAGTATAACCATTACAAAACTGAGACATTATATTAACAGCAAATGCAATATCTGGTCTGGATCTATCTGACAAAAACGATAAACATCCTATTAAGGAACGATAGGGAAATTTCCTCATTAAATCATTTTCAATTATTTCTTCCTCTTTAACCTTATCAGGTAAGTTACAACCAATTTTAAAAGGTAAATTCACAAAACTTTTAGGAAGATCTTTGAATTTTGACATTAATTTTTCAATGTAGGTAATTTGATGTAAATAAATCGAATTTTCAATTTCTTGAAAGTTTACGCCTAACAAATATTTAGTTTTACCTAGGACTGTAAGATCCAATTTTTTGTCCAATAATTCGATTACTTCATTTATCAAATGTTCCCTTTTTGAAAACAAAACCATATCATCTACATAAACAATTAAAATTACATCTTTAAATTTGTAGACACAATTACACCAATTTAACTGAGAAAATCCTAATTTAGTTAAAATACCGTCTAATTCCAAATTCCATTCTCTACCACTTTGATGCAGACCATATATAGCCTTTTCCAATAGACATACTTTGTTTTCGGATCCTTTCAGCACAAATCCTTTTGGCTGTTTCATGTATATAGTATCCTTAAGGTGTCCATATAAATATGCACTTTTCACGTCAACTTGACAGTGATACCAACCCAACATAGAAATCAATAGTACAAACAATAATCTAACAATAGAAAAATTCACAACTGGTGAAAAAATATCTTTAAAATCAATGCCGGGTTTTTGCTTAAAACCTTGAGCAACAAGACGAGCTTTATACCTCTTAGGTATATTGTTTTCGTCCATTTTTATGCTGTACACCCACTTACTTCCAATTATGGTTGTATTTGGGGGGGTGTCCACTAATTTCCATACTTGCCTATCCTTCATTATCTGAATTTCTTCATTCATGGCAGTATTCCATTTAATTTTATCCTTACTTGCTTGCGTTTCTTCATAACTTTTGGGGATTTCGACATTGTAACACTGATCATACATGTCGTACATCTGTTGGTCTAAAAAATTAGATTCATCACTAGAAGTAGATGGCACATTAGAAATATCCACATTAGGATGTTCAGTTTCTGGCTTAAAATTGAAATTTACAGGATCAAACCTAATCTTATTTTTAGTACAGTACTTTTTAATATCATTTAAAGATCTCATTCTCAAATTTTCAGGAGAATAATAGTATACATCTATTCTATTGCTTTTATTTCTAGGTTTTTCGGTTCTTCGCCAATTTGAAATGTTAAGACTTTTTAAGTCCTCAGTTTTAACTAAATCTTTAGAATCTAAAACTTGAGTTTCACTTTCCGATTTTACTTTTATATTTTCATTTGATTGATAAATAGGAATATTAGAATTAAGATCGAAAGAAACGTACTCAAAGTTTTTACCAAATAGTACATCAACAGCTTTCTTACTTTCGTCGATATGAACATGGACTGTTTCAACTATTCTCTTCTCGTTTGGTACATATATTCTGTAACCTTTAGTTTTCAAACCATATCCTGTCAAAATACCAAGTTTTGCTCTGGGTTGTAATTTATTTCTCTGTATTTTAGGAATATGAACATATGCCAAAGAGCCAAAAATTCTAAAATGTTTTACTGATGGTTTGAAACCAGTCCATATTTCGTTAGGAGATATACCCTCAGTTAATTTGTGTTCGCATCTATTTTTAGTATGAATAAATGCTAAAAGTGCTTCTGACCAAAATTGTGGTTGTAAACCACTGTCTTGAAGTATAGCTCTGACACAATCCATGGCTGTTCTATTGAACCTTTCTGCAATGCCATTTTGTTCAGGGGTATAAGTTGAAGTTCTTTCGATTTTTATTCCTAGATCATTTAAAAACTTTTTAAATTCTTTGTGACAAAATTCTAAACCATTGTCAGTTCGGACACATTTTAACTTAACATTTAGCTGTCTTTCAGCTCTAACCAAGTATTTTTTAAAGTAATCAAAAACTTCATTCTTATTTCGAATAATATAAACAGTTACTTTACGTGAAAAATCATCAATAATAGATAAAAAGTATTTGTTTCCACCTAGAGAGTTAACTGGAGCAGGACCCCACAAATCCATATGGATCCTTTCCAAAACATTTTTAGTTTTCCTTTCGTACATATAGTTTCTTTTTAAGGATATTCTAGTGGATTTAGCAATAGCACAAATCTTACAATTTTTATCTATATTTTTACAATTAAGTTTTTCAATTCCTTTTACACAATTAATTTTACTCATATTTTCAATTAAGGGCATGTTAACATGACAAAACCTACGGTGGGCTTTTTCTAGATCTAAACCAGTTACATATGTATAATTTTTAATCTTGGGATAACCTTTCAAGATATACAATTTTCCAATTCTGGGAACAGTAAACAAATATTTATTATAACTATTATAAATAATCATTTTGTTATTTCCCCATTTAATTTGGTTTCCCACAAGATCAATACGAGCACCACTAATTAAATTTTTTCTCATATTAGGCGAGTATAACACATCTTTTAAAGTTATATCATAATTTCTGTTTCTATCTAAAACTGTAAATTGAATATCACCCATACCTAATACTTCCGAGGTGCTGTCCTTGTCTCCGACTAGTATCTTCTGTGGTGGTAGTTTTCTGAATGTCGTAAACATATCACGTTCTTTACAGAAGTGAGCAGTTGCAGCTGAATCAATGAGAAATTCCCTCGGTCTTTCATTTGGAAAATTTGAAACTGCATAGGCACGTTGAAGATCAGTTTTTGGATTGTCCTCCATATAAAATAATTCACCACCAGGTTTCTGCCGATTGCATTTCTTGAAGCACTTCGATTCGTAATGTCCCGACTTTTTGCAGTAGTTGCAGAATGGTCGCGGCCCCATACGACAAACTGTCGACTTTCTTGGGCTTGAAGGAATTAATTCAGGGTCCAGTACGCATCTGCTGTGATCAGGAGTAGACGCCCGTGTCTCCTTGTATCTAGATGACTTGTTTCTTGTAGCATAAGCATCGGCCACGATACTTAATTTTGTGCCTTCGTCTTTCCGCTTCAGCTCGATTCGGCTGGATTCTGTTATTAAATGTTTAGACAAATTGTCTAGCGTGAACTCGTTGTCATCCATCCTGTATAGCAATTGTACCAGATTATCGTATTCGTGAGGCAAATGTCTTATTAGTTGAAAGCAAACTAAAAGGTCTGGGATTTCGAATCCACATTCTTTTATCTGTAACAGCTTCTCATGCACTCGTTTGCAGAAGAGTCCAATGGATTCGTCCTCCGGCTGGTAGCGGATTGAAAAGAACTCGTCCACAAGGCCTGCCAATCGTGCTCTAGATGCTGGTTCAAAGTTGGTCTTTAATATATCCCAGGCTTCCATACCGTCTTCAGTAGATGAAATTAAGACTTGATATTTTCTGTCTATGCCCTGGTAGATAGTTGTGTATGTCCTCTGCTTCCTATAACGATAGTCTCTTTTTTCTTGTTCTGGAGCATCTTCCAATAATAGAGGTTCCGTTTTAGTGATAAATTCCCAGCAGTTCCGGTCCATTAGCAATACCTTCATGTCCGTCTTCCACGTGGCATAGTTGAAATCCGATAACTTCGGGAAGGAAAACATGGACATTTCTTGAATACCCGTCATACTGGAAACCGGTAGTGGCAGAATTCAGGTTCAGCTTAAGGTCTGTGGCCCATAACCAATTGTTGGGTTTTATCGATTGAAGACAGAGTTTTTACACATTAAAAATAAATTTTATTACGTAGCCAAGTCTTATGGTTTAAAAACATACATTTTAAGAATAACAAGAAGTCTGATCAGATCATGATCCCCAATCTTTCTTCACTTTTATACATTCAAAGATTTACATTCTTCAAATTTATGTGCCCCACACGGCACTATAATTGGAGGTTTGAGACCGATTCCAACAACTGCCTATTCAAGTGATCTAACCACTCTCTCTCTCTCCACCAGTCATTCTCTAAGATAATTTATCACCTTTTGCTTCTCTAATCATTAAACACATTGCGAAGTGCATGGCAATGAAATGGCTTAGATAAAATGTGTTTTAGAATTGAGGAAATCAGACAGCTTCTTGTCAAATTAAAAGACAAAGACATCACTTTGCAGTGGGTTCCTGCGCATTGTGAGGTGTATGGCAATGAAGTGACCGATAAGTTAGCTAAATTGTCAACCACGATAGGACCAGTTGCTTTGTTTGCAACTATCTTCTTTAGGTGCCAGGGTTGGGCCAGGAGGGAGGCTGGATCACTTTGGTGTACTTAATGGAGGA
Organism: Meta bourneti; assembly: GCA_933210815.1. Taxonomy (NCBI): domain Eukaryota; kingdom Metazoa; phylum Arthropoda; class Arachnida; order Araneae; family Tetragnathidae; genus Meta; species Meta bourneti. Next base: position 94,538,905 of record OW119922.1, read on the forward strand.
ATATTGGAATTAATCGACATCTTTTTCAATTCTAGAGATCACTGAGCCTAATGACCTCCCTTACTTCAAAAAAAAAATCCTTAGAGCAGTTATCACTTTTTCTGCTAAAGCCAGAATAGGTCACATTGTAATTTAGGCCTACTTGAATCGTTTTCACCTGGCTGACTCCAAGTCTTATTTGTCTTGATAATGAAAACACTGGAGCATTTGGACTTGTTTAACTGCATAGGAGTGAATATTTTTAGAATTCACTTAAAGAAAATTTGTGATTCATGTGGGTTATGTTTTAAAGATCAGCAATCCACATGCCACTGTGTGATACAGGAAATGAAGAAGCGTAGCGAAGTCTAAACAGACTGGCTTAGGACGATTTTTCCAGAGACAGTTTTAGAACGATGACGCGAGAGGAGGATGGCGTACGGCCATGCCTAACGAACATCCGATTAAGTGAAATTGTTAACTATTTTTAATCTGTAAATATTCCCCCTTTATTTGTAAATAAACGTCTTTAATTGTTAATTATGTCGCTTTTATCCCTTTTGCTAAAGTAGAGTTCTACACATTCTGTATGCAAACTCATCCTAAAGTGTTCTAAGTATTCTACATTCATTATTTTTTCTAATGTTCATTTTATGTACATTGCTTCGCTGGTTTATAGAAGACATCGTGAAATCGGTGTTAATACGACGGACTCGTGTATCAAGATGTAATGTAATGTTTCTTACTATTATAACTGTAGCCGTTGTGCCCCTCCAGTTTGAGTCGTATCTCAGGATTTAAACCACTTTTTTCTTCCTCTGAGGGGCTAATTCCTGATCTAAATTCCTCTTCTTCGTTAACTACATCAAAGACGATTCAGGCACTCCAAATTTTCAATGACAACCAGACTGTAGTCTGCTATCCTTCGAGGAATCACATAATTTGTTTTACTCATATTTTTTAATGAATGAATAATATTGGTATTTTTCGCACACAAAACGATGGAACAAGTTCTGTGTAATTCTAAGTTTGGCATTACAAACATAGATAAAAACGAAACTTAACCCCATTTTCTGTCACTCAAACAATTTGGCTCATGTTCTTGTTCAAAGTTTTTGTAATGATCATGTGAAATTGTGGCATAAGTGTCTTGTTTGATTTTTAGAATATTAATTATTAAGCTAAATAAATAATAGTAAAATAATAGTTGAGCTTTATTACAGTGCTGGCCCTAAGAAGTTAATTAATAGTTTAAAATGTCAAAGGGCGTCTGATAATTTGGACAGTGACTATGTGGTTTCGGTGTGCCGACTTTTATATATTTTTTTGTGAAATGAATTCCCTATTTTAACGAAAGTTAAAAAAAGCGCGTGATGCTTAAAATTTACTACTGGGGAATTGAATAGTTTTATCATTTAAAATTGATTCAATGTACTTCTCATGTGTTGATTTTAAAATTGATGTCAAGATATACATACATCATTTCCTTTTTTTTTTCATTTATTAACTAAGCCTCTTTGATTCACTTTGGAAAATATTCATATTAAATTAATTCACGTAACTGTGTTTGCAACTTCTTTATTGTCCGCTAGATGTCACTACGAGACATCTTTTTGTGAATCTATATATATAAAATAGGATGTGTGTGTGTGTGTATGTGGGTATATTTTCTATACAAATCTACACCGTTTGACCAATCCACACCAAATTTGGTACACTTATAATTTAGAACACTGCGGTCAGCATAGGCTAACTCTTAACCCCCGTTCTATTGGCCCTGGGGGGCTAAAAACTATTCGAAATCGCAATAGAAATAACATTGAGCATAGATTGATTGCTTTAGGCAGCGATGGTTGCTTTACCACTGTTGATCGAAAAACAATTTTTTCCGAAACAAATTAAATTACAGTATTTATGTTTGAACTGACTTTTTAGTTCTTCCCATGATGTAAATAAATTATAGATATTTTATTGATGAAGGGGGAAAGAATATTTTAAAATATTTATGCTTGCAAGGAAATTCAAGGAAAGGTTTTCAGGAGTTCAAGGATTATTTTCAAGGAAAGTTGGTGTGTATTTCGACCAACTTTCCTTAAATAATTTATCGAATACGTAATGATTTGTAGAATTCTGTTTCACGAGGCTTTTTAGGTAAGGCGTGTAACTTATTTTAAAATGTCCGGAATAGATACATGTGAATCCTCCGTTGAAAGCAGTGATTTTCTTTCTGAAAAATTCTGTAAAATCGACCTTCTGCTTTTTGAAAAAATTTCATCTATTCAGTTTAATTTGTCTACACCGATTATATTTATTTCTAAACCAAGCACCGTTATTCCGAAAAGCACAAACGAAAAACTCATTGATCATAAAAGCGTAATTTTGCTACTCGGTATCTGGCAGCACCAGAATTAATGTTTACTTTTTTTATAAAACTTTGTAGAACTTTCTAGAAAGTTGGGGAAACGGAAACTTAATTGGACTCATGGTGGAGAACATTCCAGCACCCACTCGATTCTTAGCTGGTCGTATTTAAAGGAAGCTAACTCGGTAAGTCTTCCAGTTTATCATCTTTCAGTGAATCTGGCAGTTTTATTTCGCTCTTTTGATTGTATAAGTGTTTCCTACTTTATTCGACAGTGATAGTGTACATTTTGGATTTATATTTCTAAAGGGATGTAAGTACTACATAATTTTAAATTCGTTTTTTCGTTAATTTTAGCTTTTTATTGTATTCTATAATAGATTTCATTGCTCAGTGAGATGTGCCTTTTGCTTAATTTTTTAAATAAGTTTAATGGGATCAGAATTAATGCTTTTTTTACACCAGAATAAAAGTTTATTTTTAACATGATTTAGAATTCTGTGTTTGAATATTTTGATTGACAGCTTTTAAGTAAGGCATTAATTTTTTTTATTTGTGTTAAAAGTTTGATATTCTCCTAAACTGATGTAAGTACTTCACAATTTTAAATTTGTTTTACCATTCAGTTTATATTAGTTTTTTATTGTATTCTATAATAGATTTCATTGTTCAGTGAGTGTGCCTTTTGCTTATTTTATGAAATAACTTTTTAATGACAGATTTCACTGCTCTGTGATAGTGTGCCTTTTGCTAATTTTATGAAATAGCTTTTCTTTGTATTCTATAATAGATTTCATTGCTCAGTGAGAGTGTGCCTTTTGCTTATTTTATGAAATAGCTTTTTGTATTCTTTTACAGATTTCTTTGCTGTAGCAATGCCTCCAAGGAAGCGGAAGGCAATCGGCCAAGTGCAGTCAACGGCTAAGATGATGAAAAATGAGCGTAGACAAGAAACTTCCGAGGAGAGGAATAGAAGACTTGCGATTGCGAGAGAGAGAGCTACTACATCTAGAGCAACAAAGACGGCACAACAGCGTGAGACCCTACTACAGGATAAGAGAGATAGAGCAACTACATCTAGAGCAACAGAGACGGCACAGCAGCGTGAGGCCCGACTACAGGATATGAAAGAGACAGCTACTACATCTAGAGCAACAGAGACGGCACAGCAGCGTGAGGCCCGACTACAGGATAAGAGAGATAGAGCTACTACATCTAGAACAACAGAGACGGCACAGCAGCGAGAGGCCCGACTACAGGATAAGAGAGATAGAGCTACTACATCAAGAGCAACAGAGACTGCACAGCAGCGTGAGGCCCGACTACAGGATAAGAGAGATAGAGCTACTACATCTAGAGCAACAGAGACGGCACAGCAGCGAGAGGCCCGACTACAGGATAAGAGAGATAGAGCCAAACGATCACGGACTGCGAGCCATTTTAGCTTAGCACTGGAAGGATTTCACTACGATTCACATAAAGACTACTCGATGCATGCAAGTGTTACGATCGGGAAAATGGAAATGGTTTGTACTTACTGTCAAGCCAAAAAGTTTAAATCAGAGTCTACTGGTATTTGCTGCAAAAATGGAAAAGTTAAACTTTGCCAACTGGAACCACCACCACAAGACCTTTTGACTTACACATCAGGAGATACGTCAGAGTCGAAGCATTTTCTAAGTAACATCAGAAAATACAACTCATGTTTCCAAATGACATCATTCGGCGCCACATCAGTTGTTGGACAGCCCGGATTTCCGTCGACATTCAAGGTGCAAGGGCAGGTTTACCATAGAGCGGGATCGTTGCTTCCGCTGCCAGATCAACCACCAAAATTTCTACAACTATATTTTATTCAAAACGAACAAATGGAAACTGATCAGAGGTGCGCCTACATCTCGGGAACAAGACGTCAGATTGTGTTAAACTTACAGAGGATGTTTCATGAGCACAATAATCTTATTAAAACGTTTGAAACAGCATTGGAACATATGCCAACAGATGAATATAAAGTAGTCATAAGAGCAGACCGAAGACCAGCAGGCGAACACGAGCGGCGCTTTAACTCTCCTCAAGCAGATGAAGTCGCGGTGGTTCAGGAGATGAGTTTCATCAACGGGATATCGTTATTCAACGACGAGGTGAATCATTGCAGCGTATTTCGGAAACACATCGATCTTACGATGCTCTGCAGTACCCAGTAATATTCCCCCATGGTGAAGATGGATATCAATTTAATCTGAGGCAGATCAACCCAAGAACAGGTGAAACAACGAGCAAGAAAGTTTCAGCGATGGATTTCTATGCGTACAGATTAATGGTTCGAGATACTGGGCAGAACCACGTATTGAACTGCAGGCAATTGTTTCATCAGTTCATCGTCGATATGTACGCTAAAGTCGAGAGTGAACGTCTCCTTTACATTCGTCTAAATCAACGTAAACTGAGAGTTGACGAATATATTCACCTGAGAGATGCTGTGGCAAATGACGGGAACGTTGAAAACCTCGGTGCCTTAGTCATACTACCAGCTACATTTACAGGCAGTCCCAGACACATGCACGAATACACACAAGATGCTATGACGTACGTGAGGACGTACGGGAGACCAGACTTATTTATCACCTTCACCTGCAATCCCACTTGGACGGAGATCAAGGAGGTTCTTACCAATGGTCAATTACCCAGTGAGCGCCACGACTTGATTGCGAGAGTATTTAAACAGAAGCAGTTGAAACTGATTGACGTTATAACAAAGGGCCATGTATTTGGAGTGCCGAGATGCTGGATGTATACGATTGAATGGCAAAAAAGAGGGCTGCCACACTCGCACAATTTGATCTGGTTAGCGGACAAAATTCAGCCCACTCAAATCGATGACGTTATATCTGCCGAGTTGCCAGACCCGGAACAAGATCCCGAACTTTTTGAAGTGGTAACGAAAAACATGATCCACGGACCGTGTGGAAATCTCAATCCCATTTCTCCGTGTATGAAGGACGGAAAGTGTACCAAGAAATACCCTAGAAAATTCATTAAAGAGACACAAACTGGAAATGACGGCTATCCCCTGTACAGACGGCGGGCTCCGGAAGATGGAGGGTTCACGGCGAAACTAACGATACGCAGCAACACGGAAATAGAAATCGACAATAGGTGGGTTGTGCCCTTTTCGCCGCTGCTGTCGAAAATGTTTCGGGCACACATCAACGTGGAGTACTGCAACAGTGTGAAATCGATTAAATATGTGTGCAAGTATGTCAACAAAGGTAGTGATATGGCTGTTTTCGGTATCAGCGACGAGAGATCGAACGATGAAGTGACGCGGTATCAATTGGGAAGATACCTCAGCAGTAACGAGGCAGTTTGGCGAATACTGGGTTTTTCGATTCACGAAAGACACCCTACTGTTGTTCACCTCAGCGTCCATTTAGAAAATGGTCAGAGAGTTTATTTCACAACAGAGAGCGCCCCTAGAGTGATTGATCAGCCACCAAACACGACTTTGACGGCATTCTTTCAACTGTGTCAGCAGGATTCTTTTGCGAGGACTTTGTTGTATCCTGAGATACCTCGATATTACACGTGGAATGCGTCGAGGAAAATTTTCTGTAGGAGAAAAGTTGGCCAGCCCGTCCCTGGACATGATGCAGTCGCGAGTGACGCCTTGGGTCGAGTGTACACTGTTCACCCCAACAACGCCGAATGCTATTTCCTTAGGATGCTTCTTCACTCGGTACGAGGACCTAGATCTTTCGCAGAGATGAGAACGGTAAACGACGAAGTATGCCAGACATTTAGAGAGGCCTGTCAGAAGTTGGGTTTGCTGGAAGGAGACCAGCACTGGGATGACACGTTGCGAGAAGCCGAATTGATCTCCCTACCAGAGCAAATCAGAAACCTGTTTGCTATAATATTGACTACATGCAGTCCATCGAATCCAAACACTTTATGGGAAAAGTATAAGGAGGCCCTGAGTGAGGATATACTCGCCAAAGTCCGGAGGGAAACCCCGACATTAGAAATCGCGTTTGGTCCGGACATTTTCAACGAGGCTTTGGTTATTCTTGAGGACAAATGTGTGGCCATGACAAATAAAACATTACTGCAATTGGGCCTGCCTGCACCAGTAAGAGATCGACGAGACGTACTTCGCGCAGATTACGTGCGAGAAACGAACTACGACGTCGAAGAGCTGAGTGCATACGTCGCGGACAAGAAGCCACTTCTGAATCGAGATCAGAAAAACGCATACCAAATTATCATGGATCAGGCAGCAAAACAACAAGGTGGTATCATTTTTCTTGATGCTTCTGGGGGCACAGGGAAAACATTCTTGATTAATATAATACTGGCCGAAATCAGGACTCGGGGAGAAGTTGCTCTTGCCATCGCCTCTTCGGGAATTGCGGCGACGTTAATGGAAGGAGGGAGGACGGCCCATTCTGCACTTAAGTTGCCACTTGACATCGCCAGGCAGGAAAATCCTACCTGCAACATAAGCAAGGCAAGTGGTCGGGCGCAGGTGCTCGAGACTTGCAAATTAATCGTGTGGGACGAATGCACCATGGCTCACAAGAAAGCTCTCGAGGCCCTCGACGTCACTCTGAGAGATCTGAGAGGAAACGACAACCTGATGGGAGGAGCTCTGGTACTCCTCTGTGGAGACTTTCGTCAAACTCTGCCCGTCATCCCGAAGTCGACGCCGGCCGATGAGATCCATGCATGTTTGAAACATTCGTTTTTGTGGAGACATGTGCGAAAGATAACTTTGAAGCAAAACATGAGAGTACATCTGGGGGATGAGAGTGCTCAAATTTTCTCAGACAAACTCCTGGAGATCGGAGAAGGCAGATTGGCAGTCGAGTCTTCTGGCAAGATTAAATTCCCATCCGATTTTTGTAATCTGGTGTCGTCCGTCTCAGAGCTGATAGATGCAGTCTATCCGTCTGTTTCCCAAAACTATCACGATTTGAACTGGTTGCGAGAGAGGGCCATTCTTTCTGCTAAAAATGAAGACGTCCACGACATAAACAATCAAATACTTGTCATGTTACCAGGCGTGGTCACTGAATACAAGTCCATCGATACCGTAGTAGATGCCGATGAGGTCGTCAATTTCCCGCCAGAGTTCCTGAACTCGCTTGATCCGGCTGGATTGCCACCACATCGTCTTTTACTTAAAGTGGGATCTCCGGTTATTTTACTGCGGAACCTCGACCCGCCAAAACTTTGCAACGGCACGAGGCTGTGTGTCAAGAAGCTGCTGGGCAATGTAATGGAAGCGACTATCTTGACAGGAAAGGGAGAGGGTGCAACAGTTTTTATCCCACGGATACCACTCATTCCGACGGATCTCCCTTTCGACTTTAAGAGATTGCAGTTTCCAGTAAGACTTGCGTTCTCGATCACGATCAACAAGTCGCAGGGGCTATCAAGTACTGCGGAGTGGATTTGAGATCGCCGTGTTTCTCCCACGGACAACTTTATGTTGGTTGCTCGAGGGTGGGTTCACCCAAGAATTTATTTATTCTTGCTCCCGGAGGTGAAACTAAAAATGTTGTGTATAATCAAGTTTTGTGTTAAATTTATATTGCAGTGAATTTGTAAAATATTTTACTTTATAATGCGTGTACTGTACTTATACTTTTAGAACCTGTTAATATAATTACTTTGATTTTACACTATACATTGATTTCATTCCTTTTCCTGTCCAATAGAAGATTGGGATAAATACCCGGGCAAAGCTATGTTGCCGTTGTTTGAGCATTACTAAATCTAACTTTTAGTTGATTGTATAAGTATTTCCTACTTTATTTGACAGGTGTAATGTGCATTATTGAATTAAAGTTTATTATTTTATTTCTATATGAATTTTATATTTTTACATGAATATTTGTTTGATAAAAAAAGGATATTTAAAATATTTCATTATTCATAATTTACATTTTGTAATGAAACACGAAAAACTTCAACTCATTAATCATAAAAGCGTAATTTTGTTATTTTAGATTTGGGAAACCAGAATTAATTTTTATTATTTTATAAATTTGATTTAGCATCCCGTGTTTGTCTATTTGAGTTAACACAGCGAAATGTTGCAGTCATATTTGAGCATTACTAAATTTCATTATCGTCTTTATCAATATTTTCAAATATCTTTTTTCGAATTGCTCTGTTTCAGAATACACTCAGGCAGTCGAAATTCGACACTGCGTATCATTCGTTTTTTAGAATTCTGCATTTTTTCGTCGGAATTTCGTTTCTGTTCGTATTTATGTCTTAATCTTTTAGATATTGCAATATATTCAGGAATTAAATGCATATATTTGCGTCCGAAGTATATAGTAGAAGTTATGGAAAAGTTAAAACGTATTTTCCGTACAACTTAAATGATTGCATTTTTCTGTGAAAGAAAAGTGATTATTCTAATTCACTTTTCAAGCAACATTTAACTATTTCAACCCGAGCAACGCCGGGTAATTCAGCTAGTTACCTATAAACAAGAGTTCACATGCAACGTGGATTTCTTGCGCAGTTCGGCAGTTTTAGCAAGACCTACTTTTTTATTAAAGGCCCGTCAATTTAAAAAATTTCGGCACAATAATGAAAAATAAAGTATAGTGGTGAAAAGAAATGAATGAAAGTGAGAATATATATGAGGGTGCACAAATGAGGTAAAATATTTTATGAACAATTATGCGTTGTTGTCAAGGGTTGAGAGTAGAAAAAATTTGCAAACGTTCGTAAAATTTTTAGGCTTTTCCTACTAGAAAACAATTCATGGGGAATTTCTGTAGTGTATATTTTCTGGTCTCGTTTCTTTTGTAACTGTCAGCCAATAATAATTGACACTAAAAGTGTTTTAAATAGTTTATTATTTAGTACTTTTCCATTTATTCAATGAAAACGAGATAAAAGGTTTGAGCTATATTTTCGATCCCATTTGCAAACCCAAAAAACGTTTTCCGGTTTTTTCTTTTACCAGTTGGAAAAAACTTACTTCCCCTGTTTTACTTAGGAGCTATTTAAATTACATCATTAATGTATTGAAGAACCACTGGCAATTTTGGTACCAGGATTTGGTTGAGTACTCCTTGAGGAAGTAATTGAATGCTACTTAATACGATATTCTGTTATGCAATACATTATTTTATTTGTGTAATTTTAATGTACTTAGCAATCGATAAAGAACTTATCTAATTCACTTCTTAAGATGAAAACACATTAGTAACGCAATCACTTGGAAAAAGAAAAAAACTAACAAAATAGTGAAATTAAAAAATAGGAACTATTTTACTATTGAATTTTCTTTATTTGATTACTTTAATTGTGGACATTCCTACTTGATCTTTAAGTGTACAAATCTGTGCCTTTCCTATTTTCCATTCCCAAATTAGAGAATATGCTGTTGTGGGAGAGGTGTGCAGATGTTTAGCGACTTGTTCTGAAGAAAATCCAAAATTAGAAGAGGGTTCGATCGATCAAAATAGATATTCCGCTTTCCATATACGGAGTTCCTCTATTTCTTTGAAATGGCCAGACGCTTTTCAAGCATGCCTCTTTCTAATTTTGTAGCTTAAGAACATGTTCAAATAAGAAAGGAAATATCTACACAGCAGAATTACATGGCGTTGTTCGGATTGAAATTTGGTATGCAATGAATTGAAATGAACTCCCCTGTACATTGAGCGATAAACCAAACAAATCGAGTAATTTAACTAATCTAATATATTTAGAGGAATTGAACCTTCAAGCTGGTTGTTTATGTTGTATTTGAAATTAGTTCTCATCGCCACCAAGACGGCGTGACTAAAAGTGCTAGACAAACGGCGCGACTAAATAAAAAAGTTTAAGCGTTCGAATTCTTTATTCTCTATTTATCATTTATTGTAAGTCAAATTTGTTCGTAGAAATTAGCAAAGAAATAAAGATAAACACACAAATATTAGGATTTTAAATTATGTGAACATTTAAGCTATAGCAATCCCGTCTCATTTCAAGATGGAAAATCGGTCTACATATTACCGTTATAACATTCCTTAGCAATCATTATTCAACTCTTTGAAGGGTACTCTGACAAAAAAATTTTTATAAAGACATTTTATGTTTATTTAAAATTTATGTTAAACGAATATAGGGCTTTACTCATAAAGCTTTAAAAAGCCTCTACGAATGAAAACTTATCACTTTATATGAATATATTTTGTATTTGACAAAAGCTTTTATTAAGGAGTGGTTGGTCTCACCGCCAATCTAGAGCATTCCTAGACCACACAGTATCAAATGAGCTATCTATATACCATATCAGCCTTAATAAACCTAGAATATTTATATATCTAGCCTTAACCATTTCAAGGAAGCGAGACGCTAGACGTCCCGACGCCCTTTATAGGTTATTTGAAAAAGGCTTTCAGAAAATCACATCAATTCTCAAGTTATTAAAATGGATGTTTTACACCTTTAATAAATCCAGAAAAATTCTAACTTTAATTTAAAAATTATCCTATAACACTTTCCAGGTACTGATACTGGTTGGAGCAAAATTTTGTCTTTCTGCAAACCGACTCCTTCGTACTTCAGACGTAGAACTAGCATTATACATAATAAATTATTTCAACTTTGAAAACTATCCTTATTTATACAAGAACTAAAAATACAGCAGATCAATGAAATAATTCTTTGAACTAAGTTTCCATTCATAAAAATTCATGACCTGTAAAATATACAAAGATCGAAATTGTGACTTTCATTTAAGGGTATTAGTTTTAGTCCAAAATGAACAAAATTTATTCTAAACAGATCTTGAAGATATTCCGTTTCTGTAATTTAATGTTTTTTTATGGTTTTAATGATTAAATTTAATTGTCATTGAATTAAATCTGAAACAAGAACTTAAAAGTATGTTTGGAAAGCTTTCGAAGAAACTAAACTGATACGAAAATGATTTCAGATAAACTGACCATCAGGGGAGGGGGGATGGGCTACTTAACCCCCTCTCTTTACCTATCTAACTCTAACCTAAAAACTCTTAACTTCTGTGCAATACAATTTTACAGAATATTTACCTTAGGAATTTAGGACTTCAGATTTTAAATACATTTACGAATTTAAAATATCGTTTGTGGAGCCACATAGAGTTGAGTATGATTGCAAAATCTAAATAAGAAAACTTCATAAGTTCAAGAATATCAATTCAAATGAAATCAAAGTGAAAATCTACAAAAGATATTTGATCAATTTTGAGATTTTTGTATATTTGTCGAACAATTCTTATTTTATGTCTTACAATGTCTTAAATTTGTAATAGTTACTTGTGTCGTACATACTTGTTCGAAAATTTCTAAACACAATACGTTTGGTGATCGTAATTTCTGTTAAAAATTTCTATTTATAAAAAACAGCATCGCCCGTGTTTCTAATATATTAATACATTTTATGTTTATTTTTTATTCGTATTCCTTATTGTTTTTAATATCACCGCCCCGCAGTAGTTATAAAAGTTGACCAGTGGTCCCTATCAAAGCCTAGTTCTTGTCCCAGTTCGCCCCTCCTGACCACTACTTGCCAGTCCGGTGGGAACTCGGGAAATAATATAAGAGCCCAGCCATTTTCTTTTGGGGGCCGCCGTGGTTCAGTGGGTTTGCTCATTGTGCTAGCAACCTACGAGTTGTGAACGGTGCGATTCTTGTTAGGTTCGTTTTCTCCCTGAGTGTGTTTCTCTGACTTCTGTATCAATAAAACTTCCCTTGTGCGTGTACGTCCATTACTTGTTGCTTGTCGTGCTTGACGCACCATGATCAAATATGGCCCTTGCGCCATAAAACCTAACCACCCAACTTTCTCTTTTAGTTTCCTATTCGACATGTACTTTACTTCTGTGATTAATGAAACTTCTATTTTTCCCTGTATTAAATTTGGCCACGATATCTCAGTTGGAAGAGTAACGGATTAGCAACCGGAGGGTTGCGAGTTCGAAACTAGGTCAAACCATAGACCGCCGTGTAATCGGGGGCTGATGCACGGTAAATCCGTCGTGGCCTCAAATGTCCTCACGTTGGCGTGGAAGTTTGGAGAGGGGTGCCAGCTCAGGTGTGACCTCGTCATCTGACCGTGAAATGATGAGGTATTATCCTTGGACCCTTCCCTTCGGGATGGATATCGGACCGTCGCCAATAGCTCATTGTGTTGCTCCAGTGCGATGTTAATTCAACTACCAACCAACCATTTGTTTAACTAGCTTCTGCGTGATTGTCTCAAATGCCAAAAAAGATTTGGGATGGTTTCGAGTTTTCCCCGTTATAACAGTACATACTATTCCTGTTAGTGTGTATTCAAGATACACAAGTGGGGTCCATTTTAGCCTAATGCGTAATTTGTATTTTCAGTCAAAACGAAATCTCCTTCCACGAAGAAGAGAACGTCATCTTCAGTTGCGAGGGTTCAGCGGCATTGAAGCCGATCCAGGTGAACATCACAGCTGCCGACTTCTACACGTTCGTCCTGCTCAACACCAACCGCAAGAGGACCAACCATTTCGGCGTGAGGATGGCTTTCGACAGGTCACGCTACACCATCCACAAGTCGGGGCATACCTTCGACATGTGCAGTCTGTCCACTTCGTGTACCATAGGTGAGGCAGACCTTCCTACACTTATTTTACCATTTTAAGGTTGCATAAGCCTGAATTTCTCGCAAAGATCTGCGTTGGATAGGCCTATGTTCCCTCCTATGAAATCTCTCTGATCTGTTAATCCCTCTGAGGAGCTACCGCATATATTTCCATTCTCCAAACTTCTGTCTTCATTGCTTGACTCCTCTAATCAGTTTTGCCCTACTTGACAAACCTGCCTTAGAACTCGTTGGATCGAGCCTGTCTTAGAACTTTGGTTGGATCGAGTTCGAAACTTGATTCAACCAAAGACCGTCATGTACGTGGGGGCAGGTGCATTTTTAAATCTGTCGTGACCTGAAATGTCCTCACGTTGGCGTGGTGTGGAAGTTTGGAGAGTGGGGCGCCTTATGATCTGACCATAATTCAAAATGACGAGGTGTCCTCTGATCTTTCTCTTCAGAGTTGATCCCGGACTATCGCCATAGGCATGTTTTATTGCTCCAGTGTGACGTTAATTCAACTACCAGCCAACCAACCTAAAGTTTGGTGGAGTTTCCAAAATCATAACCATCTTTCGTCTTTAACCCTCCTGGTGGTTGTCTTGACGAGATGTCTCGCCATTAAGAAAACTGATCTTGATGGACGAGATGACATTAGCAAAAACTGAACAAATCGTCATAGGCGAGATCTCGTTATTAGAAAACTGACAAGATCTTGATCTCGTCATCATAAACAAAGCGGCAATACTTTGATGACAAGATATCTCGTCATTGGCAAAATTAGTCAGATCTTGATTGGCGAAATATCTCGTCGAAACCACTTGGAGGGTTAACTCATTTTTAATCTTGGAACACTGTAGAAATGTTATACATTGACTCCAATGTTTCTCGTGTGTTCCAGGTCTCTCCTTCGCATCCAAGGACCGAGCCCTTGTGTGGATACCCGATGAACCCAATGCTGGCCGCTCCACTTTCATCGTGCGTTCCCAATGCCGACCCAGACTCGCCGTCTTCGCCATCCTGTCTGTTTTCTTTCCGCTCATCGTGTTCCTGGCCGTGGCATTCGTAGTGCGCGCCGACAAAGAACGCATCATGCGCATCTACCACTGCAGTTCCAGAAACCGCCACCAGCAGGAACAGTCCGACAGGAGGTTTGTGGCTCCCCTCCTCGACGACGGGGTCGCGGGAAGCAGCGACTTCATCCACTGTCCGGCCGAAGTGTCGGAAAGCCCCGCGCTGGCAGACGAGCAGCCTCCGCCGTATCACACCTTGTACGATCCGCCGCCGCCCTATGCATGTGTCAAAGATGAAACTGGAAAGTGATTCCATCACAATCGAACATAGCTCTCCTAAACCGTGTATTGTCAGCAGGGGCGCACTTACGGAGGGGGCTTCAAGGGGTTAAGCTCCTCTCGGACCTTGAAAATATCTTATTTAATTTATCTGTTGTTTAAAAATTGTGAGTAAATGTTGACATTTTCTTTTGTCTACGCGCCATAAAAATCCATATCATCCATAAAAATAACAAATAATTCATAAATGTTTCCATTTACGAAGGGGTCCTATCATTTACTAACAGACAAAATCATATAACTGAAATTATTCATGTATTTTATTAATAAGAGTTATTGGGCCACCTTTCGCCATCAATACGTAAACATCGGGCTCGCGACCTCAGGATGACCAAGTGATCTTTCTCTTCTTTCTCCCCGCCATCCTTTCTTTTTACAAGAACTTGACATTGTCTAGAGTTTGGCGCAGCTTGGCCAAATAAGGCCCTTGCGCCATAAAACCCAAAATCAACCATTAATACAGTTTCTATACGTTTCCGAGTCATCTGAAACTAGTCTGTTGACTAATGTCAAGAGGGCTTAATAATAAAAGAAATCAATTCTATATCTGAAAATCCCGACTTCCCCATTTGAAATTCGCTAGACTCGACAGTTTAATCTCATGTTACTAATTCTCCCCGAAATAGAAAACTTATGATGCCAAAATAGTCCCCTCCAGATAAATATCCTGGGTGCGCCCCTGTTTGCAGACCAGTGACTGGAACAAAACTCTTTTCCAGACACAAAAGTGGATATTTCAGATACCAGACTTAATCATCATGGATTTTGTGCTCATCGTTCACCCAATACTTCCTTATTATATAAAACAACATTCATGCATGTGAATTCTCTGGATACTGAGTATAGGCGGGTATTCATTGGATTTTGAGATAGATAATAAAGGAGTGAGAATAGGAGCAACAAGATGCTCAATCTTCAATCACTCCAAAAGTTACACAAATCTACTGTGTTGTCCTTTCTAAGCTTCTCCTTATCAGTGTTGTGATTTCTGAACGGTGAACTATTGCTTTTACCCTTTCAACTAACACCAGTACATAGAAACATGAATAGGTGCTTAAAGGAGCACATGAATAGCTCTCTTCGACCTTCGGTGTAGCCATTTACTCTCTCAATACGCTCAGTGATTAAATAATCACATTTATTGATTGAGAGAATCCTTGAGAACTTTTGATTGGACAAGAAAGTTGAAACTGGCCAACAATGAAAAATTGCTGGTTAAAGTGTGGAATAATCGTGGATGACCCTCAGAAAGGATGTGCCAAGGTAGCTTGCTGCTTTAATAATGTGTGCAAATTAATTTGTGCATGAAATCGTACCTGTATACGAAGAAAGGTAAGAGGAATTTGCTTCCAACAATTCTTACTGTGTCACAATTTGGAGGCTAATACTTCAATATTATTTTCGGCTTTCTGTGTTTGATTTACTCAATCACGAACTGCTGTTACGTGTTTCGTACGCTCGATTTGTAAGAATTACTATCGGGATTGTGCGTATTTCACTTCCTCTACAAAAACACAGTAAGAAATTCCTGTTACTGTGTTTTTGTATCGATAGTAAAATAAAAAGACTCAATCCTGCCTTAAGGCTAAGTGGGATCGATAGATTTATGTTTTGATAGAAGGGTATGGGTATTTCAATTAACGTCACACTGGAGCAACACAATGGGCTATTGGTGACGGTCCGGGATCAATCCCAAAGGGAAAGATCCGAGGACAACACCACGTAATTTTGAACCACGGTCAGATGACGAGGCAACACCTGAGCTGGCACCCCACTCTCCAAACTTCCACACCACGCCAACGTGAGGACATTTGAGGCCACGACAGATTTAACGTGCACCAGCCCCCTTTGTACACGACGGTGTTTGGCTGGATTCGAACTCGCAACCCTTCGGTTGCTAGTTCGTTACTCTTCCAACCGGGCCACCGCGGCCCTTTGATAGAAGAGAGTAGATTTAAAGGCTTTGTGTGAAACCTCAAACAGTTGGAATTCTAGTCCTGAAATAATGTGCGTTTCATCAAGAACCATTCAGTAATGAAATGTGCCAGTGTTAACTCTAGTCTAATTTAGAAATACATTTATTGCATTTTTAAACATAGTGCAATGGAAGACAATCGACTTTTGATGCATTTTGAGGGTAGGAATTGATCCTTATATGTGTGACTCAACGCATAAATAGCTTATGAAAAAAGTTTTATAAAGTATAAATTTCTGAATAAAATTTTATGATATATGCAAAGTAGCTTCGAAATAACTATTTTTCTATTACTGCCAATCATACGCCATTGTTTCAAATGTGTGTATTGCAAATTCATCCATGCTTTCAGAAGCAATTTTAACTTATCCCATCATTCTTGTACAATATTTTTAGATTATCTTATATAAAAACAAATTAAAAATTGTATTTATTTTACGATCATTTTTCACTTCACAAACAGGGACCAGATTTGATTTTTATAAAGCATCTCTGAAAAGAACAGTGTACTTTAATGATTCATATGCTGAAATTATATTCCTTTTTGTAAATATGTAAACTACTCTAATATGGAATTTAATAAAATTATTTTCATATATAATGATCTTAATGTTTTCTTTGTTCAGTGGTCGATTCTTATTCTGTTATTTACAGTTCTCACACATTTTGATAGCAGTAATTACCTAACAATGCATTATCAAATGTTTAGAAATTTTATAGTTCTTATATTGCAATAAAAAATTTTTTGTCAGCCACTGAGTTATGTAAGAAATTTCCACATAATACGAGTTTTTGAAACAAAATTTGCACGAACAATATCAGTATGGGGAAGAGAGTTTCCCAATTAGTTTTCAAGACAAAAGGAGAGGACGACATAATTCTTATTTCTGTTAGCTTATGCATTTCCCTTTATATCTGGTAGAAAAACGGCCAATGTCCATTTTCAAGTTCTTAGTAACAACTGATTTAATAATTTATGTTTGAAATTTTTAATACAGAGTACAAAAATACTTTTCAATGTTTTGATTCTTTCGTAAAGCATAGGCATGAGGTCACATTAGCACTTTTTTATATTATAACTTTCACTACTTCGAAGTGATTTGTGGACTTAACTCAAAATCAGCTAATTTGAACACCGGCCTTTTTTCTACCAAGGTAGTATATAATTTCAAAGCGTTATTGGTGCAAATAAAGTTTTTTTATTCATTGAAACGATCCTTAAATGTTTTTAAAATTATAAGTATAGTATTTCTGGAACAAATATTTTTAACGAATGTCATGAACATGAGGATATTTTAGGCAATGACAGATTTTTCGTGCACTGTCCCCACGTACACAAGGGTCTTTGGTTGGATCAAGTTTCAAACTAGCAACCCTCCAATTGCTAATCCGCAAATCTACCACTGGACTACCACGGCCCCTGAATGTCATTTGGATGTATGCATCTGAACATTATTTCTTAACAAATTTCAAATAATTTTACTTAGAATTTGCTGTGATACAAATAACTTATTTTTATTGCCATTACAAATTTTTAATGCCAATAAACATTTTTTCCTATTTATAACGAAATATAAGGAATTAACGAATATAAATACTGGAACGGCAACTCAACGTATAGGCAGACTTGAATACATCTATATGGGTCAACCAATCAGTAATTGATCAGTTAGTGCTCCTTTTTCATGAAAAACATTTTCCTAGATTTAATTTGGAATTGCATTTTCAAGATTTTTTGGTACTTAGTATCTTGTAAAGATGGTGATTAAAATGAGCTGTAGTACAATTTTTAATGTTTGATAGCTTTTGAATTATTTACTCAGTAGTTCAGTTTTATGATTAGATCAGTAATTTACCACTTTTAAACAATGAAATTCAAATTGAAACATTTGTGTAAGTATTTTAGTGATGACCAGTATATTTGCATGAAATATAGATAGAATAAACATTTTTTATATGATACTTTAAGTAAAGTTTAGTAAAAGAACAAACTATTGAATACTTAACAAGTAAACATGACAATGGTCAGTACTAATAGTAAATAGATGTTGCAATTTTTTAAAGAATTCTTTGGCATCAATTACAACGGAAACTAAAGTCAATCACTAGAAATTCCATCAGTTTCTCCAAAAAACAACACAAACAAAATCGACATCTTCATTGTTATCAGACAAAAAATTATCCAAACTGCAAGCATTTTTTAATTCATCTTATATATGTTTGGCATCAACTATCGTATTTATAGCACATGCTTCCATATTATATTCGTTTTCGCTTTGACAATTTACTTTTACGTTTTTCAAATTCCTCACCTTCACCAATTAAGTTTGGAAGTTATATTTAAAAAATTCAAATTCTCATTTTCTCCTGTGCTATAAATCTCACAAGAGAGCAACTAAATATCAATTTTATACTATGAAACGACTACATTTTTGTTTTCATATTGGAACTGATCAGATATTTTTGATAAAAAATTCGAATAATCTCAGTCATAATTTAGTTTTCATAAACAAATGCTTTTTCTCAAAATATTTATTTTTAAAGAATATTCATTAAATATTTTACCAGCAGAAATTCTAAGTCGTAATTTCTATTCGATTTTCACATACTGTAAAAATTGTAAATGAGATTTAAAAGGCGATTTTATAAATACTTGATTGGTAAAAAAATTTGAGGTACGTATAACTCCTCTCCTGTTCCAAAACTCAGTATTGTTGAAGTATTTAAAATGACCGAATAAAAAGAAAGAATTAGTTTAAAAACTTGCGTTTCAATGACCTACTTGAAGTACGAATTCTAACTGCCTTCACACTTCGAAACACGTGTTCTTAAAGAAAGCATCAATATTTCATAACATATTTGTCCTTTCACTTATAAGGCAAAAAATCCTCTACATTAATCCACAAGCAAATTAACGACTATCTTAAGACTTCTTTTCTACTACCAATAACCACCAAAGAATAAAATGAAATAAAAAAATTATAGAATATAATTCAGACGATTTTATTTGTTCTTAGTTTTAGTTAGTTTTTTCGAGTTGAAACAAAAAGAATTCGAAAGAAATCGTTTGAGGAAAATTAGTTTGTAAAAAATAAAAGATTTTGCTCTCTTGCGATAATTTTCTTTTGTAAAATCAAAAGTGCTCTCTGCACTACTCTATTGCGGAAGTAATGCAATTCTGGATATTCGTACCTATGGAGGTTTGTTTTGATTTGTGAAGCTAAATATAGAACACACTAGTGTTTTGGTAACCTCTTTCATAACATAGAATGTCACTTGATAGCAATTTTAGCTTATCGTTTATCTTAAGAAATATAGATGGTGCAATCGTTTTTGTGGTAGTACGTGCTTCCTGTACAAACATATTCCGTATTGGGTAACGGAAACTTAAATCCTCGTCTTTTGGTGGTTTGTTCAAACTGAAAATTAAAATTCCTCCTCATTAAAAATTTACGGTAAAGGTAGTCAAAGCGAAGATAAATCGAATTGTTCTAAACCGAAAAATTGTTTTCTTTCCGTAGTTTGTATGTTTACACTGAAAAACATCTTATTCACTTGACTTGAACGCTGGGTTCTTTCACATCTCATATTACATCTATCTACATTGGTGTTCAAAAAAAAAAAGAGAATTTTCCCTTTTGGGCGATTATCTCCGGAACTACTGGACATATTTTAATGAAATTAGTTATGTATACATAGGTTGAAATAATACAAAAAATAACCACACAACAGCTATGGTACACACGCATGATCGTGCGTAAGATTAATCAGCGCAGGAAGGCCTAAAACAGTTACAATATCGACGCAAAAAATGGGTTAATAAGGGGTACGGTCCTCTCTTACAGCTTTCACAAAGTAAATTGATACTGGAAATGAGGCAGTTTATGAGTCCCGGTACCACTCCTCCACAGAAACGTTGTTTTCAGGTCCTCGATGATTCTGGGAAGGGGAAGGCGAGTTGCAAGTGCCCTCCCAAGAGCGTCTCAGATATACTATATAGGGTTTAGGTCTGGAGATCTGGCTGGCCAATCCATCCGGCGAATATCCTCACTTTCCAGATATTCATCGACCACTTGAGCTCTAGGTGGACGAGCGTTGTCGTCCATAAAAATGAAATCTGGGCCAACTGCACCCCTGAAAAGGCGAACATAGGGCTCCAAGATCTCATCCCTATAGCTCACAGCAGTCACAGAGCCACTGTCAAATACATGGAGGTCTGTGCGTCCATCCACATGCCTGCCCAGATCACCAATCCTCCGCTGCCATAGTGGTCTCTTCCTCGGATGCTGGAGGACAAGTAGCGGGTCCCTGGTTCTCTCCAGATGAACGTATGTCGAGAATCAGTGGTTAGGCTGAACCGGGACTCATCAGTGAATAGAACGGTCTCCCACTGATTCCTGGTCCAAAGTCGATGTTCTCTGCACCTTGCTAAACGGGCTATCCTGTGCCCAGAAGTGAGCGGGACGCAAACAGCAGGTTTTGCAAACAGACCTCTCTCATGTAGCCTTCTGGAAACAGTAACCCTTGAAACTCAGCTTCCTGTGGCCGCATGAAGGTCACGAGAGCTGAGAAGCTGTTGCACTTCGCTGTAATGGACAAATACCGATCTTCATTGGCCGTCATGGCTCTTGGACGACCTTGACCCGGCTTTCTCTCTACAGATTCGGTATCCTTAAACTGTTTCCATAATTTGGACACGACGCTGGTTTCTAGCATTCAAGTCTCTAGCAATATGCATTTGAGACTGCCCTGCTTCCAGTCTCCCGACGATTCGCCACATCATTCCATCATCCAAACGTTGGTGGTTACTCATTTTAAGTGTTTGCTTTTGAATATCACCGAATGTTGCAAAAATAATCCACGAAATTCACCGAAGTGTGCGAGTGAACGAAGCGCGGAAATTGCAACGTGAGCTTTGAAAGTCGGTTCCACTAAATGCATTCCCCACACGCACGTGTACGCTTACGTATTCGACACTAAAGATTTGCATCTTTGTTTGGAAGCATTAGTTTTACCTTTCGTTCAGTACTTTTCGAGAAATTCGACAAAATATGCAAATTCTTTTAAATTTGAACACAAGTGACGTTCTTCACCGTTTGACCAATCCACACCAAATTTGGTACACTTATACTTTAGAACCATACGGGTAACGTAGCCTACATATTAATCCCCGTTCTATTTGTCCTATGAGGCTAAAAACAAAAACATTCCAAATCCCCATAGGAATAACATTGAGTGTAAAACGATTGCGATACGCAACTCATTTTGTTTTATGAGTATTGATGGAAAAAGAACTTTTCCAATACAATTATTTTACCAATATTGGCTCGAAAAACAATTTTTTCCAAAACAAATTAGATTATAATATTTATGTTTGAACTGATTTTTCATTTCTTCCCATAATATAAATAATTTATGAATATTTTATTAATGGATAAACAATATTTAAAATATTTAATTTTATATAACACATTTTGTAATGGAACACGAAAACCCCAAACGAAGAACTCGTGGATCATAAAAACGTAATTTTGTTACTCGATATCTGGCAATGCTAGAATTAATATTTTTTTAAATTTGATTTAAAATTCTGTGTTTGTGTGTTTGAGTTAAGATGGTAAAATGTTGCGGTCATATTTGAACATTTTTGAGTATTATAAATATATGTTCTTTTCATAAGTAAATAATTGTTGTCTATCAATATTTTTAAACATCTTTTTTTGGAATTCCTCTATTTCAGAATGTTCTCAGGAAGTCGAAATTCGACACGCTTGCTCATATCGTTCGTTTTTCAGAATTCTGCCTTTCTTCAATGATTGAAATTTCGTTTCTGTTTGTATTTACGTGTTCCAGTATTTTATATATCACAAATATATTATTTAGGAGTTAAATTTTAATGAATTATTTATTTTCTACAAAATATCGCTAAACATGGCTAATTTCTTGGCGGTATCTGTATATTTCGATCAACTTTCTTTGGTTGAATACGTAATGGTCAGTATAATGCTGTTTCATAAAAATAAATAAAGTATACAAAACATTTTTAAGTAAGATGTGTAATTTCTTATTTTAAAATGACTGGTAAAGTTAAAAAAAATCACTTTAAAATAAGATGGGTTAACGATAAATTAAAATGGGTAGTCATACGTTGTGGTTCAAATGTATTTCAAAATTTTGACAGATTTTCATTACCAGACGATTAAATTTACGTTTGTTTTTCATGTTTCATAAGTGTTATTGAAAGCTGTACTCCATAGTCAAGTAACTACATCTATCATTCTAAATAGGTACGTGGTTTCCATTTAGAAACCGAATCTCTGAATTAAAAAATGTACCATAAGGATTCGATTTAAAACTGAATGTCTGTTGGAGTAAAGGAATTTTAAATAAGACTGCTTAACTTGGAATATCAGGAATTTTAAAAAATTGAAATTTTTTGTCTTAAGTGACAGAAGGTCGAGATTGCTTATTCTATAAATTGAAGCTGTTCTTACACAACTTAGATACATGTGAAATATTCGTTGAAGGCAGTGATTTTCTTTTTTAAAAACTGTAAAATCGACCATCTGTTTTTTGAGAAATTGTAATCGATTGAGTTTGCTTTGTCTGCACTGATGACATTTATTTTTAAAACAAGTTCTATTATTCCACGTGCCGCTGAATGGAATTTTCAAGAAAAAATTGTGTTTGCTTCAAAATAAATTAATCACGAATGCCCGTAACAATTTAATTTATAATCCTCTCATATTGATGTAATTCGAAAACATCGGATACCAGGTACAGGAATGTCAAAAGTAAAACATATTCATAGGAATCTAAGTGCAAGATCCGAAAATTCGCCATTTTTACTGAAAATGAACGTACTGGATATTCGTAATCACTCCAAAACTCAAAATCGACTTCTGTAGTAGTCGGAGAAAAACTTGCAGTTTCACTTACAGCAGGAGTGCGATGAATGTGAAATGGATTATATGGATGGATATATTATGTATACATATTTGCGTCCGAAGTAAATTTTAGAAGTTATGAAAAAATTAAAACGATGTTAAAAAATTATTGTCCGTACACTTAAATGATGCTTGCATTTTTTTTATGAAAGAGAAGTGATTAGTCTGATCACTTTTCAATCAACATTTAATTAATTCAACCCGAGCAACGCCGAGTAATTCTGCTAGTATAATGTAAAGCAGAGTTGAGGTCTTCTGTTCTCCATACAAATCTACACCGTTTGACCAAACCTTGTGCACTTATTCTTTAGAGCCCTGCGGGTAACATAGGCTATATATTAACACCCGTTCTATTTGTCCTAGGTATGCAGAGGGGGCTAAAATCAATTTGAAATCCTCATAGGAGCAACATTGAGTCATCGACCTTCTAATGAAATAGACAGAGCTTGTGGGCGGAGTCGCTGTATTAAGATCTCTGTAGGATAAATCACATGGGCTTACGAATCGACTTAGCTATCGAAGCGCAGACTAGTGTTTTTGATCACGGTGGATAATCGTTTTAACCAATCAATAAAATAGGATTCATGCTTAGAATTCATACTTTTCCCACAACCAAGTGACAGATCTTCAAACCAAGCGACCTAAAGAAATGTCTTACATTTTGTAAGGAAACGAGTCTAATGCGAAAAGCACAAGCGAAAACCCACTGATAATAAAAGAGTTATTTTGCTACTTGGTATCTGGCAAAGCCAAAATTAATGTTTCATTTTTTTAAATTTCATAACGAATTTATTTTGTGCGAAATATCGCCAGACATGGTTCATTCCTTGGCGATATATGTATATTTCGGCCAGATTCCATGAAAGTCATTGATTCAATACATAATGATTTGTAGAATTCCCGTTTCATGAAAATAAATGAAGAGCACAAAACAAAAGCTTTTAAAATAAGACTGTAATGTCTTACTTTAAAAAGAGGATAACGCTAAAATAAAGTTTTTTATAAGACAGTTAATGTGTTAAAATATAATTGTTTTACAAGTTTTAAATTATGTTATTGGATTGCTTTGGAATCTGTACCCAATAGTCAAGAAACAACATCAGTCATTCTAAATAGGCAGTTTCTAACAGGAAGTCATTCTAACGAGATAGTTTCCATTTATATACCGGATCTCTGAATAGACAGAAAAGTGCCCCGATTTTAAGGAATTCTGCTTGGTGGTCATGGCTGCTACGGTGAGTTACCATTTTGAGTCACGTGGTTTTGGACAAGATTATTCGCTAAATTAGGGTTCAGGTTAACAATTGCCACAAGTGGCGTCTTTAGCTTGGTTTTTGGCTCATTGTTTTATCGTTCAATGCTCGAAGACAAGCAGTGATTACTAATTGGAAAAATAACCACTTACGACGATCGTCATACATGTTTTTGAGTGTGGCAGTAGTCTTATACGATGGACTTCCCCTGCGAGCTTAACCACCTTTGAGTAAATAAACTTCCTTAGGTCATATCCCTTCTCACTGGAGCCGCACTATGGCGCAAGTCCGGCTCCTGCAAATTGACAGTCAAGTCAAGTATTGGACGAGTTTATTACTTGAATTGGGTGATAGGTTGAAAAGTAAACAATGTATTTCCATAATTGGCGTCTTTAGCGCAGATTCTGGTTCTAAACTTTTTTTCGGTGCTGATATTGGAGACGGTCCGGGATGAATCCCGAAGGGAAAGATCCCATGACAATATCACGTAATTTTGAACCACGGTCAGATGACGAGGTCGACACCTGAGCTGGCACACCACTCTCCAAACTTCCACACTACACCAACATGAAGACATTTGAGGCCACGACAGATTTAACGTGCACCAGCCCCTGAGTACACGACGGTCTTTAAAGAACAGATGAATAATAATAAAAAATTGAGATCTTGGAGGGACTGAACCCCTCATAGCCCCCTCCATAAGTGTGCCACTGTTGACAATACACGATTTAGGAGTGCTTCAGCGATTGTGTTGCAAAGTGCACGCACGTACACTACGTCTTCGGTTGGATCGAGCAACGACCCACCGATTGCTGATTTGCCAGTCTACCAAATGGGCTACCTGAATATCATTTGGATACATGCTGAATATCATTTGGATACATCATTTGGATACATAGTTATGCCCGGGCATAACTTCTTTACACGTCTCAAATAATGTTCCTTAGAAGACAGATTTAACGTGCACCAACCCCTTCGTACACTGCAGTCTTTTTATTGTATTCATGTTGGGGAGTTAGAGAAAACAATCCGCGTAAGATAGGACGACTCAACTGTGCACACACACTCGTTTATTCAAGAACTTTTTATCTGAAGCGATAGATCAGCGGTTATCATGACGCGGTTACGAAGGAGGAAACTTTGCTCCATGCGCTGTGTGTGTTGGAATACAAGTCTTCATTTCTGAGCGCATTACGAAAGTCGTAAAACACGTACTCGAAACAATCGAAAAGAGAAAGAACTGTTTTATTTTTCATAGAATGATTGCAGGCTTCAACGACGCGGATTAGAGGGCAGATTATTCCGCTTTCTTTACAGCTGGTCAAGCTCAATTTCAATAGACCACGTTCAATAGTGACCAGAAAGTTAAACGTGATTCTCTGTTCTTTTCGTATTTTGCGGTTTGGAACATTCGTCGAGATTCGAAATTCTTGTTATTTTGTTCCCCAAGTGCGACGGGACATTATTCGATTTCAATCCTCCGAGGCAATCTTATAATTTATTCCTCTTAAATGTCAAGATTAATTGAGTTTTGCTCTTTTTGATCAGCTTATTCTTAGAACGCCGGATTGCTTCTGATTGAGCGCGACATCTACTGGGTCACACACCCAACTGCATCATGTTCGTGATTGACATTCGCAGAACAAAATGGTGAACCATGCACTCCGAACCTTCGTGTCGATCTTGTTGGCAATTGTCCTGTTCTCGGTGCCGCTGGTGCTTAAGTACCACGTGTTCCGGCCTCAGAACAAACGTGTGCTCTCTGGAGAGGTGCTCACTGTTGATGGTCGGTTGTCGACGGTTTGGTGCCAAGGCGTGGAAATCGAATCGAAGACCAAGTTCGATTCGTTCGTCTTCGATTCGGAACCGGCAGTTGATGAGAACACCCTCGTGAAAACTCTTTTGACCCACCACATAGTTCTTCCGAACAAAGCTCAAGAGTATTGGGGATTCCATCTGCTGCGAGGCTCAACTGTCAACATATCCGCATGTTCCCGCCTACCGAGAGCTGACGTCACAGTGGTCAGGGGATTCCAGGACCTGAAGCAATGTCTGCTAGATTACAGGTAATTTGATTTATTTATATCAAAATTGCGCACGCATTTCACATTAATTGTATTGAACTGTGATTTCCAATGGTTTAAGCACCCAAATGATTTCGACGAGATATCTCGTTCATCAAGGTCTGACCAATTTTGATAATGGCGAGCAATCTCGTCATCAAGATACATATACACTGCTGGTCACCGTAAATGCAACACCCTGAAGGAAGCATGCAAATAATATGAAATTTACAACATGCATTAGCGGAGGTGAGATATGCAAATGATTAGAATTTCAGCGCAGACGCACATCACGCGCGCCTGTGGCGCCACTTCAAAGCGCTATTTAAGGCTTGGAGATTCCGACCATTTCAAGTACGGCAATTGTGTTTTTCTTGTGGTTTTTTCAAAAAAACGATCAATTATGCCTCGTAGAAAACAGCGATCATCTTTTGATCAAGTATCCGAGTTCGGCAGAGGAAGGATAGTGGCCTACCGAGATTGTGGATTATCTTTCAGGGAAATCGGTAGTCGTGTTGGACGAAACCAAACAACTGTAATGCGGATATGTGATCGTTGGATGCAGGAGGGTACGACGGACCGACGTGTTCGATCGCATCCACCTCAGTGCACCACTTCACGTGATGACAGGCATATTGTGCGTATGGCAGTGACGGATCGCTCAGCCACATCACGAACCATAGCACAGCACATTCAGTCTGTACCGCATCATCCAGTGTCTGCGCGTACCATTCGACGCCGTTTACAGCAGAGTGGTCTGTCCGCAAGACGTCCATTGCTTCGTCTACCCTTGACGCAGAACCACAGACGTTTCCGCCGCCAATGGTGCGATGAAAGAAGGATGTGGACGGCAGAATGGAATGAAATTGTCTTTACTGACGAGTCACGCTTCTGTCTGCAACACCACGATGGTCGGATTCGAGTCTGGAGACACCGTGGAGAGAGGATGCTGAACAGCTGCGTTATGCACCGCCACACTGGTCCTGCACCGGGTATTATGGTATGGGGCGGTATTGAATATCACTCTCGCACTCCTCTAGTACGCATTGCCGGTACTTTAAACAGCCAGCGCTACATCTCCGAGGTGTTGGAGCCAGTTGTCCTTCCTTACCTTCAGGGCTTGCCCACAGCCATATTTCAACAGGATAATGCGCGACTACACGTGGCACGCATTGTCCAAGGGTTCTTCGTCAATCGCCAGATTGAATTGCTTCCCTGGCCAGCTCGCTCTCCGGATCTTTCGCCGATAGAAAACATGTGGTCCATGGTTGCTCAACGATTGACCCAGAATACATCCCCAGTTGCCACACCAGATCAACTTTGGCAACGTGTGGAAGCTGCTTGGTCTGTTGTACCCCAAGAACACATCCAAAGTCTCTTTGAATCAATGCCGAGGCGTGTGGCAGCGGTGATCTCCAACAATGGCGGCTACTCTGGCTACTGATTTTGGCAGGAACCACACTTCACAGAAGTCTATAAATTTAATCATTTGATACTTGGTCAACATGTTATCTGCAAAATAAATTTTGTTGTGATATCTCTTGTCTTTCTTGGTGTTGCAATTTGGGTGGCCAGCAGTGTACTTGATTTTTTGATGATGACGAGATCAATATCTCGTCAGTTTTCTTGTAATGACAAGGTATCTCGTGGACAACCACTATGAAGTCAAGGGCAGAATGTGGTTGAAATAGTGAAAGAGCTTTTCAGATGCATTTAAAAGGCAAGTTTTCCAATTGATTTCAATGAATGGTTACGAAAATATTTTTTTTCCTTTGTGAGAAAAGTTCATTTTTAAAGTTATCACTGCATAAACTGTTTCTGAAAAACTTAGCTTTGAGTTAAATTAGCTATTGCATTCCTGCATGAATAGATGAATAACCAAGTGGCATATTAAAAATTAGTGCAATTTAAAAATTGTTTTGATTCTCAGTTCTGCAATTATTCCTCTTTAATGAGCTTTAAATGTATCCATGATGAGTAAAACTGAATAACTGGTCAAAACATGTTAGGGAAGCACTTGGTACTTTATTCATAGCTATTTTTACTGGAGACTCATTATTATTTTTATTTGTATCTGGCATAAGAGAACTAATTTAATATAGTCTATGAATTATACTTAGTAAAAGCATTTTTTAAATTTTTATTGCGCATTTGAATATTTAATGTTTCATTCTTAACGATGTCAACATACAATATGAAAGTGTGTGAACATGCAAAGTGTATTTTACTTATATTATAAGGAATGCGCTATAGCAATCGTTATAATAAAGTTTATATAAATTATTTTTGTTTATAGAATAACATTGATTTGTTTATAAAATAACATTTTTGAAAAAAGCTTGTTAAAATTATTTATATTTAAATTATATTAGTTAACATCTGTTTGCTTGAAGCAAATGCAAGCTAAAATCGAGATGAATAGAACAATACGTTATCGATTTTAAAGTTTTAACACGAGATTCACAAATTGACTTACCTTCAGATCTGTTGTATTCTAATAATCCTAAGTTATGAAGAAATATGTAAGGAAAGAATTGGTAACAAAAAGTAGAGGTCCATTATCTATTGGGGAAACGTAAAATGAAGATGACAAATTACAATCTTACCCACTCGTGAAACTAAATACATTTTGGTTAACAGGAAGCAAAGATTTTTTTAATACTATGAGAGCAATTTGGATTAAATGTAATGTTTGGTCAAATTAACTAAGAGTTGTATTTGAGAAAAAGGTATAGCATTCTCACAGCAAAAGAGAATATTGGCATTCATTCCAGTATGGAATGAATTTTCTCTTTCAGCAGTTTGCATTTTGTCTTTCCGTTGCAGTTTTAAGTTTTAAAAATGCCGAAAAGGATGGCTGCACACTGGTCCGACTTTGGCTGTTTGAAAAGCAGACACATGCATGCGTATCCCGCCGATGTAATAAAAAATATAGCGATAACAGAGAGCTTGAAGATCAAGACATTTTTATATGGTATTTTGTCAAACATATCAAAAGCAGGATCACACACACACAATTCTACGTAATAAAAGTGTGCATTTTTCAGTTCTATACTATTTCGAAATATTATTAAGCAATTCGTTTCGGGGGAGAAATATAGGTGGCGGCACATGGTCTACATTCGTGTCTTAAATTAACAGAAGGTGCAAGCATGCTCGACTCTTATCAGATAGGGAAAAGACATTTACGAAAGCACAAGGTGTTTTAACCCCATCGTGCCGTTATGTTATCTAGGATATATATTTTGTGTTATCTGTCATATATTGTATGTGTTATCTGTATAATTTAATCATTCATAGCAATGCCCCTTGAATTGAACAAAACAAATTTTTAAGAATCAACTTCATAAGAATTTTTTTTCTATCGTCATGTTTAGATTTCAAATTTCAATTAATGTACATTGCTGGCCACCCAAATTGCAACACCAAGAAAGACAAGAGATATCACAACAAAATTTATTTTGTAGATAACATGTTGACCAAGTATCAAATGATTAAATTTATAGACTTCTGTGAAGTGTGGTTCCTGCCAAAATCAGTAGCCAGAGTAGCCGCCATTGTTGGAGATCACCGCTGCCACACGCCTCGGCATTGATTCAAAGAGACTTTGGATGTGTTCTTGGGGGTACAGCAGACCAAGCAGCTTCCACACGTTGCCAAAGTTGATCTGGTGTGGCAGCTGGGGATGTATTCTGGGTCAATCGTTGAGCAACCATGGACCACATGTTTTCTATCGGCGAAAGATCCGGAGAGCGAGCTGGCCAGGGAAGCAATTCAATCTGGCGATTGACGAAGAACCCTTGGACAATGCGTGCCACGTGTGGTCGCGCATTATCCTGTTGAAATATGGCTGTGGGCAAGCCCTGAAGGTAAGGAAGGACAACTGGCTCCAACACCTCGGAGATGTAGCGCTGGCTGTTTAAAGTACCGGCAATGCGTACTAGAGGAGTGCGAGAGTGATATCCAATACCGCCCCATACCATAATACCCGGTGCAGGACCAGTGTGGCGGTGCATAACGCAGCTGTTCAGCATCCTCTCTCCACGGTGTCTC
Source organism: Meta bourneti (assembly GCA_933210815.1). Taxonomy (NCBI): domain Eukaryota; kingdom Metazoa; phylum Arthropoda; class Arachnida; order Araneae; family Tetragnathidae; genus Meta; species Meta bourneti. The sequence goes on from OW119922.1 coordinate 94,569,503, forward strand.
CAGACTCGAATCCGACCATCGTGGTGTTGCAGACAGAAGCGTGACTCGTCAGTAAAGACAATTTCATTCCATTCTGCCGTCCACATCCTTCTTTCATCGCACCATTGGCGGCGGAAACGTCTGTGGTTCTGCGTCAAGGGTAGACGAAGCAATGGACGTCTTGTGGACAGACCACTCTGCTGTAAACGGCGTCGAATGGTACGCGCAGACACTGGATGATGCGGTACAGACTGAATGTGCTGTGCTATGGTTCGTGATGTGGCTGAGCGATCAGTCACTGCCATACGCACAATATGCCTGTCATCACGTGAAGTGGTGCACTGAGGTGGATGCGATCGAACACGTCGGTTCGTCGTACCCTCCTGCATCCAACGATCACATATCCGCATTACAGTTGTTTGGTTTCGTCCAACACGACTACCGATTTCCCTGAAAGATAATCCACAATCTCGGTAGGCCACTATCCTTCCTCTGTCGAACTCGGATACTTGATCAAAAGATGATCGCTGTTTTCTACGAGGCATAATTGATCGATTTTTTGAAAAAACCACAAGAAAAACACAATTGCCGTACTTGAAATCGTCGAAATCTCCAAGCCTTAAATAGCGCTTTGAAGTGGCGCCACAGGCGCGCGTGATGTGCGTCTGCGCTGAAATTCTAATCATTTGCATATCTCACCTCCGCTAATGCATGTTGTAAATTTCTTATTATTTGCATGCTTCCTTCAGGGTGTTGCATTTACGGTGGCCAGCAGTGTAGTTTAATTTTGTTATATTCAAGTACCTTTTTTACAGAAAAATTGCGTGAAGAACGCTACCATTAAGATTTTAAAACTTTTCACTCATCATTGCCAACTAGTGATTGATTGATAAACCTTTGTACAGATTAATGTATGAGAAAATTAAAAGGTGTGCGTAAAATGTCCATGTCACCCGAGGTTAAAACAAAGCCTTTGATACCTTATTAAGTGCGACAAATAAAGATGTACGTGGAATACTCCAGCACAAAGTTTTCGTTGATCAAATTTTAGATATGAAAGATATTTTCTCAAATCCCTTTGAAAAAAGGTCCTGGTTGTAAAAATGAGAAGTTTAGTATAATATGTTCTCAAGGATCATAAACTCTTTGAAATATGCTATCAGTTTTTTTATGGTCAAAATTAGTTATCGTATTTTACTGACAAAAGCAATTTCAGTAGTTTATTAATCAATTAAAAATTATTCGAGTATTTTAAAATGACTTTCTCAAACAAACTTCGTATTTTTCCTTCCAGTTTTCATTGCCATTCCCGGAGTATAAATATGTTACAATAAAACAAACAACTTAGCCTATAGACTCGATAGCCCAACGGCACAAGTCTAAACAGTAGAATTAAGTTTCCCGGAATAGCCCACATTCTTTATAATTTAGTTCGTCACCTGACCATGATTCAAAATGACGAGGTGTTCTTCTCGGATCATTCCCTTCGGGATTGATAAAGGATCGTCTCCAATAGCCGTTGCTGCAGTGCAACGTTAATTTATCTACCTACCTACCTTTATCATTTAGAAAAATTGAGTCCTGGCATATGTTAAGTTTACAGCTGTCTTCATTTTCTGCCAAACGAGGGCTAATGTAGCCAAGAGCTAGGTGTTAATAGATTATTAAATTTGAAAAGAAATGAGGTAGGTAGGCAATTGAATTCGCATCACACTGGAGAAATGCAACGGGCTATTGGTGATGGTCTGTGATTCATCCCTAAGGGAAAGATCCGAGGACAAAACCTCGTAAATTTGAACCACGGTCAGATGACGAGGTCTACCCCTGAGCTGGCACTCCACACTTACCAATCACACCAACGTGATGACATCTGAGATCACGACAGATTTAACATGCACCTTCCCCCACATACACTACTGTGTTTGGTTGGATCGAGCTTCGAATCCGGCGAATTCGAGCTCCAGTTCTAATCCGCTAACAACTGGACCACCGAGGCCCGAAAAAAGAAATGAAATCACTAAGGAAACAAAACTGTCGATGATTCTCGCACTCGGGGTCTTTGTCCGAACACAATAAGAAGCTAAATTTTCTTCCGCAGTACATGCATTGATATATCTCCAGAGACTCATCCATTGCAAATAATATCCTTTCGTTGGAAAGGACTTTTATGAAAGATAAAACAATTTTCATCACATTTTATTCCTTACATGATTCTATCACGTTTCTCGAATTGGCCGGGTCAAGTGCAGGTTGAAAGTTCTGTTGAAGTATGTATATCATTTTAGTTAAAACGAGAATTTGGGTTCACCGTTTCATGCAGTGTGCTGACAACTGAAATAGTTTGCTTAAAGAACATAGATATGTTTGGAAAAACTAAAAATGTCAAAGGTGAAATAGCTTCTTGGTCACGATCATTTCGAGAATAGGAACTGTTTGTAATTACTTGCTGGCATGTTCTTAAATGCATTCTTTTATCTGCAAGACACATTCCTGCTTTTCTTTATTATGTGAAACTGGACATATCCATTCTAAGTCCTTTAATTTTCGTAATTTTTTCTTCACTCGCTCAGTTAAATTCTAAAAAAAATATTTCTACTTGTTCTCTTGTGTCACATTGACCATTTGGGTTAATATGAATGGGGCGTGAAACAGAAGGTAGCGTTGCGTGATTAACTACCATAATTGACCAGCCGGTGAGCAATTAACGATTATGCATATAGTGTAGAAATAAATATCAAAATAACCTTTTGTCGAAAACTACAATTGTAACAGATCTGGTCGAGCGGTACACTAGATATTAGTATGGTGAATACAGAGGGACAGACTTGCCATAAATCATTTATTTCTATACATATATACAGTACTCTACTTACACAACCTCTATGGACATAACACCGTTTACTGCGAATCTCCGTTGTATAAGCTCAACTTTAAAAACTACAATCGCCTGATTTATTTGGTGACCTTTATTTAAGGCCACGCGATGGTAGACTTGCCAACATTTTAGGTTTTATTGAATTTTGATTAAAGTTACTTTATATTTTGAAGGGGTCTCTAGCCTGGTTGGAATGTTGCGGATTAACAACCGGAGGATTGCGAGTTCGAAACTCGATCAAACCTAAGACCGTCGTGGGGGCTTGTGCACGAAAAATCTGCCGTGGCCTAATTATGAATTATCTAATTTAGATATAATCAGCTAATTAGCATGTTTTTTGAACAGTGATATCTCAAATTATAATTTATTCAGAAAGACAATTCTTGTTGGAAATTATTCCTAATATTATTCTTCATGTTTTGACCTTCGATCAAGTTGCTAGAGTGATAGGTTATATTTTTACAATTGTTTTCACATGGGAAGTCTAAAAAAAATCAAGATTTTTCATGAATTTTAACATTTAAAAATCAACTAAAAATTAATTTCTAGACTAAAAACTCTGATTGAGCTTCAGGTCATCCACTGTATTATATAGATTATAATGATACAAAAATAATTCTAATAGATAAATTCATTCTTGTGAGTTATCAGAAGAAAGCATCATATTGCAAAAACAGTTCTTCAGAAATTGAGTTTAATGTTTTGGAAACATGTTTGTACTAGTGACATTACCTTACGAAATACCCTTGTAACAAGAAAAGTATTCCGAATATTTATAAGATCTTGGTATCGTTTAAAAGCTAAGAAATTGGGAAATATTTTGAAGCAATAAGAACAAAATCGATATTCTGGTCAATTTTCGTGATATATATATTTTCTAGTATATACATACACCTTAAACTTATAATCACCTAATTCATTTGGTGACCTTTATTTGAGGCCACGCGCTGGTAGACTTGCCAGAATTTTGTTTATTGAATTTTGATTTAAAGTTGCTTTATATTTTTATCTACTAATTATTCATTTCACCAGTCTTCATATGAAATCGCCTTCGCACAACGGAGTGCACGTGTGATGTGAATCTCACAACTATATTACTCTAAATAAGGTTAGATGTGTACTACACATTGAATACAAAAATGATGCAGCCGAAGTGGATTCGACCACTATGTTTAAACTGCAGTGCTACTTATGCCCTGTTTTGAATCTATACAATCATGAATAAAATTACACAGATGTTGGCAATGTTGTTCTTTTATTGTAATTTTTTTTAATTCACACGACTAATCGCTACACTATGTTAACACTCCAAGTGGTTTTGACGAGATATCTCGTTCATCAAGATCTGACCAATTTTACCAATGACGATATATGTCGTTATGATCATATTGCTGATTTTTTTTATTAGGATGAGTTCAAGATCTGGTTCATTTTCTTCTAATGACGAGAGACGATTTGATCTTAATGGGCTACATGTCTCATCCATAAAGATTTGGTCGGTTTTGAAAATAATGAGATACATCGTCGAGACAACTACCATTAGGGGAACAATAATTGCATACCGAAATCACTGTTCAAGAAAACAAACGTGTACTCAAGATTTAAAAATGGTCATCCACTTCAGCGCGCTGTCACGAACTGTCATTGATCTGCGGCCCCACCACTCCCTAAATATCATCTATGCTCTATCGAACTGTTGTCACGCCCCTGATAACCAAGGAGTTGTAGCGCATTGAAATCGGTCACAAAAAATATCACGTCCACCTCTAATCTACAGTCGTGGGAAAAAACCGAACCACCCCTGTTCATTCGAGCAATTTTAACAGTAGAGAAAATTCAAAGATGGCGTTCGACAGCCAACTAACGTCTTCTATAAATTCAAATGCATAAAATTTGCATAATGGGCCGTCTTATTAAATTGAGCACCAACTTCATAATTTCTAATAAAACCCCTATTTTGACACAATTTCAAATCTAAATCAAAATTTAACTTGATACCACATTTCATGTCATTTGGTCCCACCGTTTCGAAGTTATGAGTACAGAAAGATTGGAGTTCCTTAAATCAGTTTCTCAGACTTTTATGGATACCTTCCTAAATAATATTTCTATAGCGCTGATATTTTGTACCATGTTACTATTAAGCCCCAAACAAAACCTACCCAAATCTACCTAATATTTTATTTTAAAAACAGTTTTTAATATGCAATAATAATTAATAAATTGATGTTTGAAAAATTATGAATTCGAACCTTACTATATTTTGATAGGAATCGATTCAGGACTTCTAATATGACCATGCAAAATTTCAGCTCATTCCAATTGTAAGTTTTTGCGTTACATTAAATTTTCCTCATTTTGACTATTTTAGGGACAACCAAAATTTTAAAAAACGTCTGACAAACCTGAGGAATGTTTAAATTCTTGAAAAATGGTTGGAAATTTCATTTATGTAATCTAAAATACATTGCCTTTTACCAGTTATATATCGTATAGATGAACTCTACTAATCAATGATCAATTGAATGACTCACTCTATTCACTTTTTGGATGATCGGTATATCATTTCGATTGTATTAAGTAATTGTAGGTAGGCTTTTTGTTTGCATACATGGAGACGAACGCTAATTAAAAAAATAACATTTATTAAGAGCACTAAAGACAATATAAAATTATACAGAACATCGATCAACACTTTCTCCGTTTCGAATTGTTCTCATTTCCAAAATCCTTTTTATCACATTTTAATAATGGTTACAATTCATAATATTATCGTTTGAGCTCATATAATAAATACAATAATTCTAGGATCGTTTGCACTTGCATAATAAATATAATTCTCAGATCGTTTGACGCGCTAACAAATGCTTTTGTAATAGTGTTCACATTTGAAATTCGGGAAGCTATAACTACAGTTAATCTAGATCTACGAATAGCGATTTTCAATGTGATGATCCCTGAAAATGATAGCAACTTTAATATTGAATACCTCCGAATATAAAGATAGTAAAGTCATGAAATTTCATATTTAGACTAATTTAACAATGCGGGATCTGATTAAAGCATCAAAACAGGGTGTTTCCATTGGAAATTTTGTTTGTGCAAAATTTTATATGCAGACGTCCCCTTATGTAATTTTTTTCATTTGAATTTGTAGAGGACGTTATTCTCTATTGAATGATATTTTTGAATTTGCTCTACTATGAATGGTGCTTTAAATAAAGGGTGTGGTTCAGGTTTTTTCCCGCGATTGTACCTAAGACGTACTTTTATGTCAAAATGTATCATATACAATTGAATTGTTCCATAAAAGGAAAAGATAAAATTCTCTTGTCACACTAAGCACGTCAAGCCATCAAAATAAGAAAAAAAACGATTAATCAATTATCCGGACATTTCACCTCCGAATGGCCTTTAATCCCAATTAGTCCGGATATGTAAAGAATATTTCAATTTCAGCTGGTTGATCAAATAAAACAAAATTTTGAATACGAAAGCAATTATGAACTAAAATAATATTTTCATTGATAATCGTTATCAACGTTACTCACTGATTACAAATTGTCTCTGATACACTCTAGAATTGTGTATTTTGAGAAACGGATTCAATAATACATTTTATTTAATAAATCAAATCAATTGAATGAAAAACAAAGAGCTTTAAAAGCATGTCCTTGTGTTATTTTCAAGTCCTTCAAAACACCTTGATAGTTTACCTGTACACAGGTGGATATCATGGCTGCCTATGCTGAATGCGTCAAAACGAATGAAAGTACAATAAAACTGCTTTCATTCTCGATGCCGTAGAGGTTGAGGGGAACAGGTGAATATAACTTTATCCCCCAGACCTAACACAGCCCTTTGAGTGACACGAATATTCTTTGCAGAACGTCGAGCTAGTTTCCATCAAATCCAGACTAAAAGGTTTGTAATGCAAAGGTCAAATCGATACGTTAGTCTGTCGTCTCGTAGATAACAAGACTTGTCTGGTTTTGAGACGGAATGAAAAGTATGGTTTAAAAAATTGGCTTATAAAAATTTAAACCTCCTCTAAAGAGAGTAGACACCATTATTCTCAGTTTGAGAGATCAAAGTTTTATAATCAATCGTCGCAAATTTATTATAATGGTATATAAATTAAGTCTGAAAAATACAAAGGGCCTCGGTAGCCAGGTTGGTAAAGTCTCGGATTAGCAATCGGAGATAACTATAGGACTAAACCGGCCATCCGTTTTAGTGAATTAGAACAGAGAAAATAATAATTTAAAAAATTATATGTGAATTATTTTAAAAATTCCAGTTTTTGTATGTGCTTGTATCTTAAGTATATACAGTTCATTCTATGACTTTCCGTGCGTGCTCTCTAAAAACTCTTTAATTGTGTATTTTACGATCTGGTACTATTTGAATTAGGGTATCGTAAACAGTGGAACTTTATTGATTAAATTATTTCTTTTATCAGAAAGATTACTTCTGAATCCGTTGGTTTTTAATGCGTTGAAATTAAGTAACGAAATAAACAGGAAATTGTTTTAAAATGCAATGTGTGCTTAAGTCAAAAATACAAATTCGACTTTTCTTGCAATTTAGATATAACACTTTTAATAATAATAATTGTTTACAATGATTAATTAAAGCATGATTCAGGGTATAAGGGTATCCTTAACCTTCCTGGTGGTTGTCTCAATTAAGGTATCTTGCCATTAGCAACACTGACCAGATCTTGATCGAATATCTCGTTATTAGGAAAGACCAAACCTTGATCTTGTAATCGTCAAAAAATCGGCAGTATCTTTATGACATGTCTCGTCATTAGCAAAATCGGTACGATCTTGAAGGACGAGATATTTCGTCAAAACCACTTGGAGGGTTAAATATAGTATTAGGTAGGTAGTTGAATTAACATGGCACTGGAGCAATACGACGGGCTATTGGCGACGGCCCGGGATCCATCTCGAAGGGAAAGATTCAACCGTAAATACATCCTTCCCGAAGGGAAAGATTCGAGGACAAAACCTAGTCATCTTGAATCGAGGTCAGATGACGAGGACAACACCTGAGCTGGCTCCCCACTATCCAAACTTCCAAACCACGCCGACGTGAGGAAATTTTAGACCACGACGAATTTATCGTGCACCAGCCCCCATGAACACGAAGGTTTTTAGCTAGATCGAGTTTCGAACTCGCAACCCTCTGGTTGCTAATCCGATACTCTTCCAGCCGTGCTACGGTGACGGTCCGGGATCAATCCCAAAAAGTATTGGTATTTTCAATTAACGTCACACTGGAGCAACACAACGGGCTATTGGTGACGGTCCGGGATCAATCCCAGAGGGAAAGATCCGAGGACAACACCACGTAATTTTGAACCACGGTCAGATGACGAGGCAATACCTGAGCTGGCACCCCACTCTCCAAACTTCCACACCACGCCAACGTGAGGATATTTGAGGCCACGACAGATTTAACGTGCACCAGCCCCTTTTGTACACGACGGTGTTTGGCTGGATTCGAACTCGCAACTCTTCTGTTGCTAGTCCGTTACTCTTCCAACCGGGCCACCGCGGTCCAATCCCAAAAGGGAAATATTCGAGGAAAACACCTCGTCCTTTTGAACCAATGTCAGATGACGGGGACCTGAGCTGGCACCTCAGTCTCCAAAATTCCACACCATGCCAAACCTTAAATACATGAAGATTAATTCTCATAAATTCCTCACGCGATGGGTATCTGTCCTGTTTGCGTTGTAGCCTCGAAAGCGCCTACGACAATCGGAAAAATGGCGAAAGGTTTAGCTATTTCATCACGTCTGGAAACGCTGCTTTTTCATGAATCTCAGTCGGAAAACACAAAAGCCATTTACCCCTTCAACGTAATGCAATAAGAATAAGTAGGCTTTATGTGAAATGCTATTAATGAAAGACTGAAGTAGGTTTTTAGAGATGTAAAGCATTCTATTTCTTCTAGAGCCCAAACCCAGATCGTGGCCATTAGGCTTCTTCTGAAGTTGTCTTCCACTAGTCAACAATCTACTTAAGGTAAATTGATGATCACACGTCTGTCATTCCCTCCACCTTTGGAACGGATGGAAAGGGACTAAAGTCCCAGATTGAGTCTTTCTTTTTTTACCTATTTAACACTGGATTCATTTTGAAACTTGGGAACTTCGGGAATGATTCCCAAAGGGCCATATAATTTTGTGTTATATTCGGGTTAATTAAAAGATTAAATCACTCGTCATTTATCTGAAAACCGTTTGACACTGATAGCACTGAAACAAGTAAGTTGTGTTTTATAGTTTCAAGAAAAGTAGATTTTGATTTTCTTTTTGAACAGATATCGCCAAAAATTATTTTTAATTGTCCTTATCCTTTACCTCAATACAGGGGCCGCGGCTGCCCGGTTGGAAGAGTTGCGATTTAGGCGCTGGAGGGTTGAGAGTTCAAACTCTATCCAATCAAAGACCGTCGTGAACGGAGAGGCTGGTGCACGTTAAATCTGTAAAGGCCTCAAATATCCTCATGTTGTTGTGGAAGTTTGGAGAATGGGGTGGCAGTTCAGGTGTTGTCCTTGTCATCTGACTGTGGTTTAAAATGACGAGGTGTCTTCGAATCAATACCTAAGGGTAGGTATTTTTAATTAACATCGCACTGGAGCAACACAACGGGCTATTGGTGATGGTTCGGGATCAATCCCAAAGGGAAAGACCGAGGACACCACGTAATTTTGAACTATGGTCAGATGACGAGGAAACAACTGAGATGGCACCCCACTCTCCAAACTTCCACACCACGCCAACGTGAGGACATTTGAGGCCCGACAGATTTAACGTGCACCAGCTCTCTCTGTACACGACGGTCTTTTGGTTGGATTCGAACTCGCAACCCTCCGGTTCCTAATCCGTTACTCTTTAAACCGGGCCACCATGGCCCCAATACCTAAGCGAAAGATCCGAAGGAAACACCTCGTAATCGCTAGCCACCGTCAGATGACGAGGTCAATACCTGAACTGGAACCCCAATCTCCAAACTTCCACACCACGCCAATGTGAAGACATTTGAGGCCATGACAGATTTAATATGCACTAGGCCCCACGTACACGGTCTTTGGTTGGATCGAGTTTGAAACTCGCAACTCTCCAGTTGCTAAACCGCAACTCTTCCCAAGCGGATAACTGCGGCAGAAGTTACTAGGCATATTCCTGAAATATTCTATATCAACTGTATGCTACTATGCTAGACGATTATAAAAAGTTGCCGTTCTCTCGTGAACTGAATCCACGAAATAATTTTCTGTTATAACGAAATGGCAACGACTGAAATTTGTATTTAATTTCGTTTGAAGTATTATTTAATCGATCTATTCGTCCGAAATTTACCACCAAATCAAAGCAGACAGACATCTCTTATCCTTTCAAATTTTAATTGAATCGGATGGTTGTTTTCAAATTTATTTGCAAGAAGACAGATCTACCGAAATATTTCTTTTAAACACATTCACACACACACACACATTTTAAAGATGAGTTCTAAGGAAAAGGCCGAAGTTCCCAAATCCCCTCCCCCGGATAACTCTTCCGATTTGACCTCGGAGAAGGACAAGGTGGAAGAAGAACCGGAGGATCTAGAAACTCTCTTCCAGCTCTACTCCAGTTTTGGAGGCAAGGACGACACTGGCATCAATTCCAAGTGCGTCGACAAGTGGCTGAAACAGGCGAAAATTATGGGTGATTATGGAATCACTTCATCCGACACGTCTAAAGCGTTCACGAAAGTGGCCGGGGACAGGCCGCTCTTGGATATGGACGAGTTTCAGGTCTTCTTGAAACATATCTCTAGGGAAAAGAACGTGTCATTGAAGGAGCTCACCGATAAGTTGAAAGCTGCAGGGAGACCCAGGATTACAGGAGTGTCCGATGTCATAACGAAGTTTTGTGGTTGTTGAAAGGACTGCTTTTGTACCAACTTCAGAGATTGTTGTTTACAAGAGCTTCGGCAAAACTGTAATTTGAGTTGGAAAGATTTCGTGGATGACTATAGCGAAAATTGGTTTTCAAGGATCCAACGTTGATCGTGTATGGATGTTGAATTATAAAAAATATTTCATATGTGTTCAGAAAATAAAACAATACTAACGCAAAAAGTGTTTCATTTCACACGTTAGTTCGATAAACTTTGTGGAGTGGATTACATTTCGGGAAACTTGCTTCATTTGGTTCGATTCCAAGTATAATAGCAACGGAGAATTTCTAGTTCAAAACTCGGGTCAACGAAGGATCGACGTGTACACGGGGAATGGCGTACATTAAATATGTCGTGGCTTCAAATGTCCTCACGTTTGGCGAGGTGTGGAAGTTTGGAGAGTGGGGTGCCAGCTCAGGTTTTGTCCTTGTCATCTGACCATGGTTCAAAATGACGAGGTGTAGTCCTCGGATCTTTCCCATCGGGAAGGATCCCGGAATAACCCGTTGTATTGCTTCAATGTGACGTAAATTCAATTACCTACCTACCTTATGAATGTCCATTATTCTTCGACGCTTCATGAGCAAATCTACGATCAAGCACACGTCGGATTAGGCGTATTCAAAGTTCATGGACTGATTATTTGAATCCTCTGGAAAGTCATCAGATTTTCCAGGTGTACATCATTGCCCGTTGTATTGCTTCAGTGTGACGTAAATTCAATTACCTACCTACCTTATGAATGTCCATTACTCTTCGACGCTTCATGAGCGAATCTACGATCAAGCACACGTCGGATTAGGCGTATTCAAAGTTCATGGACTGATTATTTGAATCCTCTGGAAAGTCATCAGATTTTCCAGTTGTACATCATTGCCTTACCCCACAACACACACGTAATGACTAAATAACCATGGTTTGAAAGAATCCTATGGGAGGTCCTATTGGTCAGGAAGATCAAACCTGGTTCGAAGTCATACAGGGTAGACTGCAGTTTTCAGAACGAATATATGCGTGTGAACCCCCTCAGAGGGTTAAAATAACTTTTAATACCTTACTTTTTACTTTCTTGCTGTTTTGTCGCCAATAACCCGTTGTGTTCTCCAGTGTGATGTAAATTCAACCAGCTGCCTTCCTTACTGTTTAAGGAGAGTGGAGTGCCAGCTCAGGTGTGACCTCGTCATCGGACCGTGGTTCAAAATTACATGGTGTTGTCCTCGGATCTTTCCATCCGAGTTTGATCCCGGACCGTCGCCAACAGCCTGTTGTGTTGCTCCAGTGCGACGTTAATTGAAATATCTACCTACTGTTTAAAGTTATTTAACCCTCCTGGTTCTTTATCTTCTCATCTAACGCCATCCAGTAGTAGCCAGCCTCTGATGCAAAAACCTGTTCGAAATTGTCACCAATTCTAAGCAAGGAATAATTTGTTTTCCTACTTGGATCTTCATTCCCCTTGGAGTAGTAGGGCAGTTTTGTTTCGACGAAGCATCACGTCCTTAGCAAATTTGACCAAATCTTGGATGAGATATGTCGCGAAAACCACTTGGAGAGTTAAATCGTTCTCTAGTAAATGTAATTGAGTCTGCAGCGTTTTGTTTGTTCTTATGTCATTGTCTAATTGAACCATTCTACTTCTTTCCCATTGTTAGGAAAAAAGAGCACGACGATCAATTTAGCGGCGAGAACAGCTTATCCCAATCGGAATCCGACGAGGACACATCATCCATCTCCAGCAGCCAGGGAGCGGTCACCAACGAAACGGACACTCCCTACATCTGCTCCAACTCCCTAGACCACAAGGAGATAGGCCACTCATACAAGTGCTTCCACCCGTTCCAGGGCAGCACCCGGGAATACGCCCTCTACCTGGAGATCCAGGACACCGACAACTACTACTTCATCTTCTCCTCCAGCTCCTACCTGGACATGATCCCGAACGAGCTGTCCGTGAAGCTGGACATCGACCGGACGCAGTACAACTACACGGCGAGTTCCAGCAACTGCTCGACCGGACACCACTGCATTTTGGACATCCCCTTGGACTCGGACGTGAAGATCGTGGCGAAGATGGAGAACGTCAACGGTACGCTGAGGACGGAGAGGTTGAGGATTGCGTGTAAGCCCAGGGAATGGCTGTTCCTCATCTTCTACGGCTCTTTCCTGGTGGTCATTTTCCTGTGTGCCTTTCAGTGAGTGCTTTGGACTGTAACTCAATCTTCAATGGCTGTTCCTCATCTACGGCTCTTCCCTGGTGGTCATTTTCCTGTGTGATTTCCAGCGAGTCACATGGACTATAATACATTCTCCAGACATTGATCAGAAGACAAGATAAAAAATTTTTGATCGCATACTACTCATAGACCTGAAATATAAGTAGACTGAGCATTGCTTTTGAGAGAAGCTTCAAAAAGTGTGACCATCATGTCAACTAGTAGTCACGTGACTGCTCTTTAAAATTCACTTGGTTGGCCAATTGGCACTCTATTACTTCGTTTGGCGATACAAGATCTTATGACACGGTAGATGTATAAACGTGCATTTCCATAGAGACGAGAAAAGTGGTGATATCCCCAAAGTCTATTACTATGTCACGCGGGTCAATCAGATGATGAATCAATGGATGGCCGACTTCTTCCGTTCCGTGGACCAATCAGATGAATGTTAGGTTCCATTCGGTAGATGAAAGTAGTCGAAGGATCACGTTGCCACAGGTTTTGGTCATATGATCCTGGGCACATAATATTCTATGGGGTATTGAGTTAGGTTAGATGCTTCCTGACTACGCTCATGAGAAGGTTTTCCTGTAAATCTCTAAATACAGAGATCGCTATGCTTTAGTAACGCCTTTTTTTTAAATTGCGGTGTAATTTCGCATAAAACTCGAACGTAATTTCAGCATATCGCTCATGAGGGATTTCCAATGTAAACAAAAGATACGTAAAGCGAGGATTTTTTACATCCGCTACCCAAATACTCTCGTATGATACATATCGGGATAACCTTAAAATATAGTTTGTCGCTGTTGTGGCGACGTTTCACGCTTAATCTAATTGCGGTTAACCCATCATGTATCAATTCGGAATTCAGTCTTTGAAATTTATTGAAACAATATTCGAAAGCCAAGTGACGTCACGTTAGGAATACATACACAAAACAGTCCGCAGCGGAAACACCACCGCTATCTACATTTAGCTTGATTGAAAAGGCCTCTCGTATTAAAAATGAACGTCAAACATCGCCACAACGGTGATAAATCAAATAAGTTTACTGAGAAAAAAACGTCATTCAAAGGTATAAATCCCAATAGGGACCAGGTACCGAGGCGTGTGTTGGTGTTAGTTACACCTCCACGTAAACTTAATAGTTTCTTACTGCAGACAAGAGTAGAAACGGATGTATATAGGGTAAAATGTCGCCAAATATGATCAGAACATATGAATGGAATATTTCCGGTCCTAAATACGTAATTATGATTCTTTTGTGAATACCTGACACTTTTAATTTGTGGTACATTAGGTTGTTGATCAGTACCATTGGATTATGCATAAATGAAATGATCAAACTTTTCGTGAATGTATTTGTCTTGAAGTGCACTCTTCCTTGATTTATTTTTTGGTATTTCGTCCCTGGATTATAAACAATTCAACATTCAATTTGGATTTTCTATAACTATTCATTCATTTTTTAAAGTTTAATTTCCAAGCTAATTTTATCAATCTTGCTTTAAAAAATTGTATTAATAGATTGCTGAAGTACCACCATCATTTTAACTAGTCAAATTTTGTATTATGAAATATGTAATGTCAAAATTTGTCTTAACTAGTCAAAATTTGTGTTATGAAAAATATGACAGAATGATTGAAGTTAATTCTGTGTTGTACAAGAGAAAAATCATTTATATATTTCACAGGCTTAAAAATTGTAGCTGTTGTGATGTTGCTGCTCATTCAGCAGTGAATAAATATCTGATTTGTAAAGGATAGTATTAAAGATATTTTCTTAAATTATGTGTTATATATTTCAAAACTGTTGATACCTTTTATCAAGTAACAGGGTTGGTTTGTTGTTGAATAAACGGTGCACTGGAGCAACACAAAGGGCTACTGGGGCCGGTCCGGGACCAAACCTTAAGGGAAAGATCCGAGGACACACTTCTTTGTTTGGAATCTCGGCCATATGACGAGGTCAACATCTGAGCTGGCACCCCATTCTCCAAACTTCCACACAACGTCAACGTGAGGACATTTAAGGCCACGACAGATTTAATGTGCACCCTCCCCCCAAGTATACAACGGTCTTTCGTTGGATCGAATTTTGAACTTGCACCCCTCTGGTTGCTAATCCGCTACACTGCCAACCGTACTACCGCGGCCCTCAAGTGACAGGGATTTTCGCGATTGAGAAAAATACAGAGGTGTTCAGACATTTTTTGAACGATTTTAATGGACTGAAGATCAATTTTTTACATGAAATTTTTGTGTTTTAAATGTTCTATTTGATCGCCCTTAATGTTAACTATCTTCTACACCTTAATTTCCATGATAAAAATTACTTTTTTAGTATCGACAGAGGTATTTTGTCCCATTCTTGTTCAGTTTTCCAAAGACTTTGAATGGTTTTCGGTCGACGTTTCGATAATGCCTTTTTAAAAGTACAAAAGCACAAGAGTTCATGGGTGATACATCTGGAGATTTAGCAGGAATATCAGTAAAGGGACTCAGTATTGGGTAAAGTAAAGGGATCAGTATTGACTTGATACCAGTTTCTTGTTTCATTTTTTCCAAGAATTTAATAGTGGATTTAGATGTGTGGCTGCTTGCTTTATCCTGACGCAGCTCTACTGATTGTTGGCACTGCTGGTAAAGAAATGGTATTTCTTTTTTGAATATTGGGGATAAAATATGATCTTGATAGTATGTGGAATTGATTTTTACATTTTTCCATTGTCTTTACTTTTAATTTTTCATTATATGCAAAACCGGCAACAATCATAAATCTCTTAGAAAGTTTCTTTAGATTCTTTGAATCACGTTTTAAGATTTTTTCCTCCTTTTATGATAATAAATTGTTCTTTTTTATTGCTTAAATAAAAATTATTAATTATTTAATTATTTAAATATACCCACACCTCGTCTAATTTCACATTTTTCCATTTTCTCCAGCTAAATGCTTCTCATACAGAATTCTGCAGCGAGTTCTGCGTTCTGCAATATGTCGTAGAGATACGATGAACAATGCATTTTTTGGCCTTTTTAAGATTCAAATCACTGTTAATTATTTTATTTACAATTGAAACTGAACATTTTAATGACTTTGCAATAGTCCTTTGACTTGGCGGATTCTCTTTTAAAATTAAAGATCTTACCTTACAAATATTCTCAGAAATTCTTTTCTTTTTTGGATACGTATTTGGAAGTATTTTTCCACTTTTACGTTTTTTTTCTTTCTCATTAATAATATTACTTATCGTACCTTCAGCTGCAAGCGTAATAATTTTTATCGTATGAGCTGGCAAAGGTAATAATTTTTTGGTTAATAGCGCCTTCAACTTTCCCTTCTTGTCACTATAGGAATCGAAAAACAGCTAGTTCTCATAATTTGGTTTGGTTAATTTGACTATTATAACAACCAGGTAGATAGGTAGTGGAATCAACGTCACACTGGAGCAACGCAATGGGCCACTGGTGACGGTTCGGGATGAATCCCAAATGGAGAGTCCGAAGACAACAGCTCGTAATTTTTAACTACACTCAAATGAGGAGATCAACACCTGAGCTGGAACCCCAATATCCAAACTTCCACACCAACGTGAGGACATTTGAGGCCACTACCGATTCAATGTGCAACACCCCCCACGTACACAACGGTCTTTGGTTGGATCGAGTTTCGAACTCGCAACCATCCGATTACTAATCTTCCAACCGGGCTACAGCAGCCCTAGAACAGCCAGAAAGTTTTTAGGTGGACTTAAGATTTTTATTTAGGTGGACTTAAGATTTTTATTTAGGTGGACTAAGATACTATATGAACCTTGTATAGCCTAAAGCTCCATGGACCAAACCTACAGTCCAAAGGACTCTGCAGGTTTGGTCTAGTTACTATGGCTTTAATTACTCTTCATTCAATAGAAAAACGAAGGGATGGATTAAGACCATTCGCAAACGGTCAAGGAATAAATGGGAATGAAAATGCACACGTTTAGATTCTACTAAATTCTTCCAAATTGTTTATATACCGTTTGTATGAAGTGCAGCATGCACATAGAGGTGTATGATCTAGAGTACTTCAAAACAAAAGCTTCGACGGAGAATGATCTCGTACACTAGTCGCATGACTTTAGACAACCTGCTCGGGCCATTTGGTCGTTTTTGAATGTCTGACGATAAAATACAATTTTGCTTTTCAAATCTGGAACAAATTATGTTGACCGATATTGTTGCAATATTCTATTAAGATTTTAGTATGGATTAATGTTATGCCAATTGTCAGGATATTGGTATCCCACCGTTGCCTCCATTTAAATGTCTGGACATATAGCATGGTGATCCGAGTCTAATTACAAAATTAATTAAGTCCTTATTACAAAATTAAACATTTATTAAGGAAACTAAGGACGATACAAAATTATAAAGAACAACCATCAATTCTCTTTCTCACTCCATCTACCATTCTTCTAAATCCCACATTCATTCTTTATCGTATTCATTTTTTATCGTTTAAAATTTCCACACGCGCATGATTAAAAATACAATCACAATATGGGGCCGTCGTGGTTCAGAGAGTATGCCCACTGCGCTAGCAACCTTCGAGTTATAGGCGGCGCAGGTTCGATTCCTGCCAGGTGCATTCCTACCTGGGTGTATTTCTCTCTTCTGTGTCAGTCAAACTTTCATTGTGTGTGTTTATCTACTACTTGATATTGTATGACTTGTGTATGGCGTAGCATGGCGAAATATGGCCCTTGCTCCATAAAATCCCACCGAAAAACCAACAATCATATCATAGTTTGTGCGTGCAGATAAAAAATACTTTTACTAATATTATAGGCGGCTTAATAAATGTAATAGTAACGTTTACAAATTCGCTAGTAACAATTACAAATGCGCAATAAATAATTAAACTCACGGATCGCTTGCACGGCCTAACACTAATTATGAAATAATTGAATTTTTTAACTTTATAAGTGGATCCTTTCACAAGACTTGCAAAAAAAGTCTATTCACGTGCATCCTAAAATCAAAGAATTTATGAGTTGTATAAATATAACAGTGTTACATTAACAAATTTCACATTTCATAATATTTACAGAAAGTATTTAATAAGGGATTATATTGCAGCTTAATAAGGTTATATTGGCATACCTATCTTAAAATTATTGAGAATAGACACAATAATACTATGAAAGGCTCTAAAAATATTAACATTATAGCTTTCTGAATCGTTTGTCAGGGCCGCAGTAGTCCAGTTGGAAGAGCAATGGATTAGCAACCATAGGGTTGCGAGTTCGAATTCAATAAAGACCGTTGTGTACAAGGGGACTGGTGCACGTTAAATCTGTCGAGGCTTAAAATGGCCTCATATTGGTGTGGTGTGGAAGTTTGGAATGGGGTGCCAGCTCATGTATTGTCTCGTCATCTGACATTGGTTTAAAATTACGTGGTGTTGTTCTCGGGTCTTTCCTTTCGAGTTCGATCCCGGGCCGTCGCCAATAGCCCGTTGTGTTGCTCCAGTGAAACTTTAACCACATACCTACCTACCTACCTATCCATCGGGATTGATCCCGGACCGTCGCCAATAGCCCATTGTGTTGCTCCAGCGCGACGTTAATGAACTTCCTACCTACCTACCTCACAATTTCCTTCGGTTCTTGTGAATTAGGTGTATGTGCATTGTAATATTATAGCATGTGTTCGTATTAGAGTAAATATAAACACTATTTTAATAACGACAATACTGGTAAGGCAATACTGCATTTGCAATTCCAGCAAAAAAACGGCACACTGCAATCAAAATAATAATCAAATCAAATTATCCAAGCAGACGTGTAGTTTTCCAAATTCAAGTAAGTCTATTTACAAATTAATATTGTTCAGAAGTATTTTCTGAATTCTAAGATGATAAATCTGTTGTTTAGTTGAATTATTGAATCGATTAATTTCTTTCAAAAACAAATATCTTCTATAAGTCAGAAATAAGTTTTGTAAAGATGCCATTGCAGGGCATATTTTGTCGCCAAATGAAAATTTATTTCCGTACCAAAAGCAACAAAACAATAAAGTAGGGTTACAAGAATTGACACCAAAATTGTTCGCAGAGAATTGAACATCCCCAACAATGCATCTTAACCTAATTTTAGTTTCAATCGTAAAACAAATATTTGTGCATAGATTAAATTTTTATACCAGCTATCAACTGGTAGTGACGATTACTCAGCTTGGTTCAAGTGCAAATACAGCATGTACGCATGCGTATGAGCTTCACTAGAAGCATGTGCACACAATCTGGAATTTCTCACGATATTGGCAGCAATTGTTTGCAGACAACGCTAATCTATCTTGGAATCTGATAACTTAAACGGGAACTTCGTTCCGAAAATCTGTCAACTTAGAAAGCGTCTAATCTAAACGTTAATTTCAAAATTGCATCGCATTTTCAAGCCTCAAGAATTCTATCATCTTGCCAGATGATCTCTTCGATTGTTCGAATTTTATTTCTCTAAAAATCATTTTATTTCTCTAAAAAAATCATATTTTATTTCAATGACAAACTATCAGACCACCAATATTAAACAACCACTGATGTTTCTGAGCATATGCGAAAAAAGCAATTAAAATACATAGCAATCTGTCATAGCGTTACTTTGTGGATAACTTTATTATAGTTATTTATTCTGTCCTCAATTTTTAATGTTAATCATAACAAATTTGAATTAATCTTCAACAGTTCTCAGGGGCACATCTCCTTTAGATGTGTATGGGCTTCGCGAGGTTCTCTAGTGATCTTTTCTATTCCCATGGGGTTTACTGTCTTTAGTAAACACGGGGTCGCTCTCCCGGGATATCTAAGCGATCTTTTTCTGCTTCCAAGCGATCTTTTTCTGCTTTCATCCCACTCTATTCCCAAATTCCTTTTTTCCCCTTTCATGACATTTTTTACTTGACCTTGTTTTTATTTGGCCCAGCTTGGCCAAATATGGCCCCTGCCCCATAAAACTCCAAAACAACCAACCAATCATCTTCAACAAATGAATTACACAAAAAACATAATACTCTTAAAATAAACTTCTGAAGTTTGAAACTTTTGAACAAAAGCGTCCTTTTGTTTGAACAAACAAAAAGCACAACGTTTATTACTTTTTCCAGAGAAACAAAATTCTCATCAAAATTAAATCAAGTTTTGTTGAAATTAAATTAAACAAAATCGTCGTACTTTAATAGTTTCAGTGCATGATGGGCATATCACCGATTCTAAATTTTCTGTATAAAACTCTTACACAACTTACGAATTTGAAAGAAACAAGGGGTAGTTGAATTATCGTCGCACTTGAGCGTCACAACGGATATTGGCGGTTGTCTGGTTTGGATGTTCTGAGGGCTTTATGGTGCTTTTGGCCACGCTGCGCCAGACACAAGAGATACAATATCAAGTAATAGACATACACACAAAGTTTTAATGACACTGAAGAGAGAAATCTATCCGACAGGCTGCCCCGAACTGCGCCGCCTACAACTCGCAGATTGCTAATGCAATGGGCATACCTAGTGTCACGACGGCCCCGACGCTAATCCGGGATCCATCCCAAAGGGAAAGATCCGAAGATAGTAACCTCGTAATATTGAACCACGGTTAGATGACTAGGTCGACACCTGAGCTGGCAACCCACTCTCCAAACTTTCACGCCACGCCAACGTGAGGACATTTGAAACCACGACAGAATTAACGTGCACCAGCCCCCACGGTCATCGGTTACATCGAGTTTCGAACTCGCAACCTTTTGGTTGCTAATCCGCTACCCTTCGTACCGGGCTACGGTGGCCCTGATAGAAAAATTGTTTTTTTTATTGCTCAATCTCCGACTATTGATGGAAATCAATTTACACAAGTACATTTCATCCTAAATTCACCTACATTATCTCTTTATTGACTCTCGAAGCTTCGTCACACTGTAACACCTGTAGAAGTGCACCAAATATGTCAGCCGCCGCTGCGTCATCCATCTTGATGTAGGAAATATTTTCAGCTCTGCTAAGCGTAGAAATAGAAACGGTTTGAAAGAAACGGAAATCCTCTTAAATGTCGTCTTATACGGAATTAAGGCTTTCGAGAAAAGTCCGATATTTTGGGTCATTGAACGCATCACTGATATAGAATTCGGCTTTTAACAGTAATAAAATGTCGACTGAAAAGTTACAGGACGTATCATTAAAAACCCTTCTGAGTTATAATTCGTTGTGTGAGGATGCCTGGTTGGAACAGTAGCAGATTAGCAACTTGAGGGTTGCGAGTTCGAAACTCGATTCAACCGAAGATCGTGTAAGTGGGAGCTGTTGTTAGTTAAATCCGTCGTAGCCTCAAATATCCTCACGTTAGTGTGGTGTGGAAGTTCGGAGAGTCATCTTACAGTCAAAATTACGTGGTGTTGCCCTCGGATCTTTTCCTACGGGATTGATTCCGGACCGTCGCCAATAGCCCGGTTAGTTGCTCCAGTGCGACGTTTATTAACTATCTACCGTTGTGTGTGAGGGGCCGTAGTAACTCGATTGGAAGAGTATCGGATTAGCATCCGGAGAGTTGTGAGTTCGAAACTAGATCCAACCAAAGATCGTCATGTTCGTGGGGGCTGGTGTACGTTAAATATATATATCGTGGCCTCAAATGTCCTCGTGTTGGCATGATGTTTGTGTTTCTGTTGACGTTTTCTGTATGCCACTTGATCCCAAACTAGTACAACAGCTATTCCTCAAATAGCTATTAAACATCATAAGCACAAAATCCATGCACGATTTTGAGTAAAATATTTCAGTGAAGCTGACAAATTTTTATTACTTGAAATTGTTTATTATAAAAATAATAAGGTATGGTGTATAAAGTTTAAAAAATGTGAAATTGCATTTTGAATTGCTCTTGCAATTAAAAATTTCCCCATAATATAGTTTTGTATTGCGAGTGATTGTTTTATAGATAATCAAATTCGTATAGTAAATATTGTTTGGGTATTAGTGTAATCTAGACTATAGAGGTGAAATCCTAAGCGATGTAGGGTTTCATCTCTAGTCTAGAATATTTAGTCTAGGTGAATATACTAAACATTCTAAGCTTGACATATCGTGCATAACTTTTTTCAACTCCTCTTTTGTGCGCTCCAATATCTTAAAAATTAATAATTATTTGCTTCAGTTGAACAGAAGCCAGGAAAAAGTTGCCAAGTTTTCTCGAAACCTGGATCAATTCATTGGAACTTATATCTCCTTAGGGAGTCGTTGCCGCAGAACTTAAAAAAAAAACGAAGCAGCACAAAAGCGTTTGATACTCGCCGCCCAAATACACGGAACAGATAACTCGAACAAAATAAAATGCAACACCCCTATCAAATATGCGACCTTCTTTTTCCCTCCTGCTCCCATTATCGAATGCTAGTGACCGGATCGAGAAGAACTGGAACTCTGCCGGTCTGACGACACTGTGACGTCAGAGGAGTTCAAGGGGAAAATGGAAATGCATCGAAACTTGTGGCGCATCGACGCACAGATGTGACGTGTCCCTAACCCCGATTTTCCGAAAGCCAGAACTGGTCTTTTTTGTTCTACATACATGTGGCAGGGCTTCTTGCGTTTTGTACAGGAAATCTAAAGATGGAACAAGTGGTTTTTCCACACAACAGTGGTTCGATTTGTTCTTGGGGAAATCGTTTGCGTCGGTCGAGGCAATTCGGAATCAGTGTTTAGAATCGCTGGGCGGCTTTGAATTCTTCGATTCTAAAATTTTTGTTTCAAACCGAGCGTTCTAGTTGCCTTTCGCTGAAGAAAGTCCTAAAAAGAAATGGTTAAAAAGAACATACTTCGAATATGGAATAAACTTTTAGAATTGAATGTTAAACAGAGAACGAGTATCTGAATTTGTAAATACAATCATGCGATGACGGTTGGTTGGTTGTTTTGGAGTTTTACAGCGAAAGGGCCACATTTTTTTGACCAAGTTGTGCCAAACACAAGACAACCATCCAATAACGGACGACGACTTAGAAATTTTAACAAAGCACGACGTACATTTCGGAGTGTACTGAAATGGAGAATTAGCAGTCAACGTGACTCGAAAATTCTGAAAACAAATTCCAGTTTCTAAATTCAATGTCTAATTATTTGGTCTCGTTGAGGCTTTTTGTTTTCTTAATAAAGAATATGCCCGGGAAATATCACTTACCACCTTTATATCTTTGTGACTGGTTTTGCAATTTTATTCTTAGTTTCAAGGCAAGGATCCAGACTTAAGACCAAGGGCCATATAGATTCACTGTGTGACTTATGGAAGGGCCGCCATAGAAAACATGAAAGTTATCAACCATATATTATAGCTTTTTTTCTATTACTTTATATTGTTTTTTTATATTAATTTTTTTCATATTACAAACATTACAATGAAAGATAAAATGTAATTAAAGAATTTAATTTGATGCGTGGCAACGCATTGATTTAACAATTGTTTTAATTTTGGATCAATTTTTATAGCGACCAAGCGGTAAATTGATTCTAAATTCTCATTAGTCTAGTGGTTCCTATTTTCGATTTGTTAATATTCATGATTGAAAGTTTGTTCAGAAAGATCAGATATGTGCCACGCCTGGAGCCAAAGCTACTTTGTTGAGCGTATGTGCAATTTTTAAAAATTACCTTCAGGTGACTTATTAAAGTTAAAATAACACATGGTGATGCGGGGCACCAGCAAATCAACGGAGGGCCGCATGAGGCCCCCGGTCTGTGCATCCCTGTTTCAAACACTATGACGAGGCTCCTTTGTTTTCATTTTGGCATCATTTTGGTTGCCATCTCATCATGGAAACTGCACGAAATGACTTCAAATAAATTTATTCAAAATGTAACGTTGGCGGGGTGTGGAAGTTTGGAGAGTGGGGTGCCAGCTCACACAGGTGTTGCCTGGTCATCTGACCGTGGTTCAAAATTACGTGTTGTTCTCGGATCTTTCCCTCTGGGGTTGATCCCGGACCGTCACCAATAGCCCGTTGAGTTGCTCCAGTGTGACGTTAATTGAAAATACCAATACCAATCAAAATGTAACTGCAAATTTATTCAATACGCCCCTGGTAGGTAGGTATTTAATTAGCGTCGCACTGAAGCAACACAACGGGCTATTTGCGACGGTCCGGGGTCAAATCCGAAGGGAAGATCCGAGGACAACACCGCGTAATTTTGAACCACTGTCAGATGACGAGGCAACACCTGAGCTGGCATCCCACTCTCCAAACTTCCACACCACGCCAATGGGCTACGACATTTAAGGCCACGACAGATTTAACGTGCACCAGCTCCCTTTGTGCACGGAGGTCTTTGGTTGGAATCGATAGTCCGTTACTTTTCCAACTGGGCTACCGAGGCCCTCAATACACCCCTGTAGCCAAAGCTAAATGGTGCTGACTCAGAGAATTGTGTGCGCAGATTCACATTGGCAAAATCTAGCAGAACCTTACAAAAATAGACGAACTTTTAAGAAACAAGAAGAAAACTTACAGCTTGTGAAGCTAAAATCAGCTACTGGCGGCTCATTTCCGAATTAAAAGATGTCTAAATACTTCCAAAGAGTTGAGTCGTTTCCAGCCAGACGGCTGCAAACATAAAGTGTTTTGTTTTTGTCTGGTCAGCTGCTGTTGACTTCTGGCCTTTTATAACCACTATTATTAGTTTGGAAAGGGGCCGCTGTGGCCCGGTTGGAAGAGTAATGGATTAGCAACCGGAGGGTTGCGAATCCAACCAAAGACCGTCGTGTACCGAGAGAGCTGGTGCACGTTAAATCTGTCGGGGCCTCAAATGTACGTTGGCGTGGTGTGGAAGTTTGGAGAGTGGGGTGCGAACTCAGGTGTTGCCTCGTCGTCTGACCGGGGTTTAAAATTACGTGGTTTCGGATCTTTCCCTTTGGGATTGATCCCGGACTATCACCAATAGCCCGTTGTGTTGCTCCAGTGTGACGTTAATCAAAATAACTTCCCACTGCCTTTAGCGGCAGGTTAGTTGGTTTTGGATTTTATAACGCAAGGACCATATTTTGCCAAGATGCGCCAAATACCAGACCAACGTCAAGTAAAAAATGCAGCGAAAGGGGAAGAGATCGGGAAATAGAGTAGTGGGAAGAAAGCAGAAAAAGAATGCTCGGGTATCTTGGGAGTGCGACTCCAGTGTTAACTAAGTGTAAACAGTAAAACCCCATGGGGGAAAGAGATAACTAGAGTACCTCGGATCTGTGAAGCCCGTACTTACCTATAGATGTGCCTCTGAGGTTTTCCGTTTTGTGGCAGAAGTGTAGTCACACAATGTAAAAGTTAAGAAATAAAGTTTCCGCCGTTTCTTTTCTTGGTTTTCTCGCACCCCTGCCAATCGCTTGGGGAACTCGAAGGGGTCCTTGGAACTCAACTAAAAAAACATCACTTTGGAGTAAACGATTATGGAACTCTGGTTGGTTGCTTTGGGGGTTTTATGGCGCAAGGGCCATATTTGGCCATGCTGCGCCAGACATAAGACATACAATATCAAGTAATAGACAGACACAATGAAAGTTTGACTGACACAGAAGAGAGAAATATACCCAGGGAGTAATGCACCTCGAAGGTTGCTAGCGCAGTGGGCATACCCACTGAGCCATGACGGCCCCGTAAGTCTTTGGACCCTGGAACCGTGAAGAAACAACCTCCCTCGAGACACAATTTAATGGGCCGCGGTAACCCGGTTCGGAGAGTAGCGGTTAGTAACCTGAGGGTTGCGAAATCGAAACTCGATCCAACCAAAGACCGTGGAGTTCGTGAGGCCTGGTGCGGGCTCAATCTGCCGTGTCCTCAAATGTCCTCACTTTGGTGTGGGGTGGAGGTTTTGAGAGTGGGGTGCCAGCTCAGGTGCTGATCTCGTCATCTGACCGTGGGTCAAAATGACGAGGTGTTGTGCTCGGATCTTTCCCTTGGGGATTGATCCAGGATCGCCGCCAATAGCATGTCGTGTTGCTCCTGCGCGATTTTAACTCAACTACGTACCTACCGATGACTCTGCCCTGCTCTACGTCACGGAATGTCCGTTCACGGAGTTCTTATCATGTCAGACAGCATTCAGGTCACCTAAGTGTCGAATGGAAAAAAATGCATTCCTCCATAGAAAATTGTTGGGGCCAAATATCCAAATTTCTGGATTTCCTAGGAGCTCATGGTGAAGACTGGATCAGTATTCTAGAATCTTGACATTAAAGATCCTTGAACCTTTTTAGGTGCATGAACTTTTAAATAATTCTCCTTTTCTTCTCTTAAATGTCTCCTTCCAATTACGCCTATCAAACTGTAGTACCCTCTCTACCTGATAGATACTCACTTGGTGGTATGTATGTTGGGGTTTGCACGAGGGCGGTTAATACCTCAGGTAGGTAGGTGGTTAATTGAATTAACGTCGCACTGGAGAAACACAACGGGCTATTGGCGACGTCCGGGATCAATCACGAAGGGAGGACAACACCTCATAATATTGAACAACGTTCAGATGACGAGGTCACCACCTGAGCTGGCATTCCACTCTCCATACTTCCACAACACGCCAACGTGAGGACATTTGAAGCCACTACAGATTCAACGTGCACCAGCCCCCACGTATACGACGGTCTTTCATTGGATCGAGTTTCGAACTCGCAACCCTCGGGATGTTAATCTGCTACTCTTCAAAACCGGGCTACCGCGGCCCTGCTAATACCTCAGAAACAGTCCTGTTTATTGAAACTCTTTTAAACTCAGAAATGACTACATATTAGAGCACAAAAACATAGTTCCAAGGAACCCCATAGCTCTCAGCTCCGGCTTCACGATGCCAGCGCCCCCTTGTGGCGGCGTTATTATTAATTATGGTAGAACTTAACAAGATTTCAAATTCAGCTTTTATTGTTGAGCATATATTATCGTTTGCAGATCACTTCAAGAAAGATTTAGCAGTCTTCGAGTGATGAGATCCTCCTGATGAAGTGGGACAATTTTGCAAGACAGTTGACCGACGTCCCCAGGGGCGCGGGTAAGTGCATCTTCGCTGCCCTACACTCCACGGAAGACGGATCCTGCATCGGACAGCATCCCAAGGACGGACAGCAGGTGGTTGTATGAAACATCGCTTCCTTTTGCAGATGTTACGCTCGTGGTCGATGAGCGAGAAATGAAAGGGAATTTAAAGAAATTACCCAGTGTTACAAATTCATTCGTATTCATAAAGAACATAGCCGTCTAACCGGTATAGTGGTCATGGCTTCAGTCCCGGGTTCGAGCCCCGGTTTGTAAGAGCATGGGTATTGGTGATTGTCCCTGTTTGGAGTAGAGGAAGCCTTTACCCACTGGGTGTTCCTTCACGGATAGCCGTCAGTTCGCTCCTTGTAGTGTCGAAGTCCGATGAGTTCAGTGGTCGGATATTGGGGTTGGTTATTTTTAGATTTCATGGCGTAAGGGCCATATTTGGCAATGCTGCGCCAAACACAAGGCAACGCCAAGTAAAAAATGTGAAAGGAAAAAAGAGGAATTGTGGAATAGAGTAGTAGGATGATAGCAGAAAAAGATCGCTTGGGTATCCCTGGAAACCGAGCATGGCCAAATATGGTCCTTGCGCCATAAAACCCCAAAACTAACCAACCAATCCTGGAGAGTGACTCCAGTGTTTACTAAAGACAATAAACCCCATGGGAAAGGAAAACATCACTAAAGTATCATGTGTTCGTGAAGCCCGTACATACCTAAATGAGATATACCCCAGAGGGCCGGACACTAGGAGAAAACATACAAACATAATTGTATATTCATTCCCTTCACTGATAAATATGAGAAAATAAATTTTTTCGAATATCTTGCAGTTTATTGTACAATAGCATTCAAATTTCATCTAGTTCAACTTTAAATTCGAACTGGGAAAAAACGACTTAATATTCTGGTGTGCAAAACTTAAGGAACACCATTATTTTTAAAGGTTACAATCACAAAATTAAAGATGAATATTGCGAGAACACCACCCCTAACTGCAACCGAAAGGCTACAGTGTGGTGTTGGAATAAAAAGTGCAGAGGAAAAGAGGGTGACTTCCAGTTAATGCTCGAGGCAG
The DNA here is from genome assembly GCA_933210815.1 of Meta bourneti. Classification (NCBI taxonomy): domain Eukaryota; kingdom Metazoa; phylum Arthropoda; class Arachnida; order Araneae; family Tetragnathidae; genus Meta; species Meta bourneti. The sequence goes on from OW119922.1 coordinate 94,597,651, forward strand.
GGAGGATGCTTATCCCCTGCTCCATGTTATTCTTAGGTTGCTTTTTTGTTTTGGGGTTTTTTGTCGTAAGGGCCATATTCGGCCATGTTGCGCGTTACGTGTTCGATAAGGACGTGTTCGTCAATTAAAAGCTCTCTTTTTAATCAGATGCCATCATATCGAATCAAAAATAATAAAAAATATATAACAGAATTGTATTTAGTAGAAAGCTGGTGCATATTCAAATTTTGGAATCGTGGCGTTAGTGGCTCTAGCACAGGAATAGGTTCTGCAACCGGAAGAACTCATCCTCAACCACCTTATTCTCTATGCAAACGCCCATATCAGTGGTCGAGGTGGTCATATGGCTTACAAAGGATCGACTTCTCTCTTTATTTAAGTTTCCCCACTTACCCTTCTGTCTCATGGCATTCAGTTCAGTGACACCACTTCAAAGATTTTTTTTGTTCTTCTCATCTGGCTTTTTATTTTGTGTGTTGGTATTTGTTTTCTTGTTCGTTTTTATGCATCGGTTTGGTATATCTATACGCACCTTTTGTATTGTTTTTCCACATCCAGGGGGACATGGTAGCTCAGTTGAAAGAGTAACGTATTAGCAACTAGAGGGTTCCGAGTTCGAAACTCGGTCCAACCAAAGACCGTCGTGTACGTGGGAGAACGTTAAATCTGCCGTGGCCTCAAATGTCCTCTCGTTGGCGTGGTATGGAAGTTTGGAGAGCGGTATGGTCAGCTTAGGTGTTGACCCCGCCATCTGATCGTGATTCAAAATGACGAGGTGTTGACCCCGGATCCTTCCTTTCAGGATTGATCCCGGACCGTCGCCAATAGCCCGTCGTCTTGCTCCAGGGCAACGTTAATTCACTACCTACCCACATCCAGATTACTGCACTTCAAATAGCAGCTGAAAACCGTACTGTTCCTTAAGTTTTGCATGCCAGTGTCAGAACCGTTCAAGTTTACAGTAAGGTAAAAAAAAAACTTACACATCAGCAGTGTGAAAATAGTGGTTACGAATTTGTGCATAGTAATTGAGAAAAATGGGATTGCGTAGGCATATTTTAACTCCAAAAGAGTGCAAAATATAGAAAATGTAAATTTAATGAATATTTATGAGCGAATGAATCAGCAATTGTATAGGAACTGTTATCCTAATGGTGATACGAGCAAAAAACAAGGCATTATTTGCATGACCTGAAAGTTTAAAAATTATTCAAATATTTCAAAACCGGTGATTTTCTCAATTTATAAATGTGGTATGACACCGAAAAGAGGCTATTTTTACAAATTAGTTTTTTTATGGTAAGTTACTACTATCCATTTGTAAGTCAAATGAACTTTAAGTTTTCTTTGATAGTAGAGATAGTCTCCTTAAGAGTTTTAAGTAAATGGCTAAATGAGCATGAACGGTTGAAAATCCTTATAAATATTTATACTCTGCGGCTTACTTCTCATAAATAATTTATATTTCACGATAAATGTCTCAAAATGCGCTCATGAAAATCACTACGTTGAAAGAAAATATTTTCTACGAAATTTATTTAACAAATTATAAAGATAGCACTGCAAACAAATACAAGTCGAAAACATAAAGGAAGAACTTAAGCCAACTGTATTAATACGAAAAAATGCGCACTTTTTAAAATAAATTGTCTTGGAAATTAAATACACTTCTGTTCATTGACACACCAGTGAAGAATTGTTAAACTTACCGGAAATTTGGCATATGCGTAGTTTATCATAGCAATATACTATGCCAACATTGTGTGTATATTCCATAATAGTATATACCAGCATTGTAAATGACATAATAGAATATGCCAACATTGTATATTCCATAATAGATATGCCAACGTTGTGATTTTTTTTCAAATCGATCCAGTTTCACAACCAGCATTGTATTCAATTTCACTTCTAATGTCTTAAATACACAGACATCGACGCTTTGCTCTCCTTTGAGGGTTGCTTCAGTGCGACGTTAATTAAATACCTACCTACCTTACGTTTGAGGCCGATTTCGACGTCGTAGCGCTTTGCAGTCCCGAGTTATACTGATGTTTAAAGTTTGGAACTCGATGCCCATTTTTTTGTAATACTCAACTTTCCGTACTGGCCACGGGCCACGGTAGCCGCGTTTGGACGAGTAACGGATTAGTAACCGGAGGGTTGCGAGTTCGAATGCAACCAAAGACCTTCGTGTACAAAGGGGGCTGGTGCACGTTAAATCGTGGCCTCAATGTCCACTCGTTGGAGTGGTGAGGAAATTTGGTGAGTGGAGTGGCCAACTCAGGTCTTACCTCGTCATCTGACCGTGATTCAAAATTACGTGTGTTGTCCTCGATCTTTCCCTTGGGAAGTGCGACGTTTATTAAATACCTACCTACCGTACTGGCCACCACCTAGTACTGGTCTGATTTTAAAGACGTATCACGTCACAAAAATAATTTCGTAACTTGGCGCCATCGAGTATCATTTTCAAAAACCCAAGGCAACACGTCCTATCTGCATATCAGGGTTGCGGTAGCCTGTTTGGAAGAATACCGAATACTAGCAACCGGAGGGTTGCGAGTTCGAAACTCAGTCCGACCAAAGACCATCGTGTACGTGGGGGCTGGTGCACGTTAAACCTGTCGTGGCCTCAAATATCCTCACGTTGGCGTGGTGTGGAAGTTTGGAGAGTGGGGTGCCTGTTCTGGTGTTGCCTCGTCATCTGACAGTGGTTCAAAATGACGATGCGTTGTCCTCGGATCGTTTCCTTAGGGATTGATCCCGGACCTCCGCCAATAGCCTATTGTGTTGTGCTCCAGTGCAACGTCAATTCAATCACCCCCTCCCAAATCTGCATCTCGTTTATCTGTCTGGAAGTGCGGTACATGTGCATTCTGTGTGATTGTTTATGTTATCTATGAACAGATGTTGATTCTTTCACTCGCAATCATCAGGTAAAAGTGAACGAGATTCTGAATCTGAAGAAGGCTTTCCGGGACCCGGCCGTTCTCTTCTCGTCCGGTATCACCCTGAAGAACATCAAGTTCACCTTTGTCAAGGTGGAAGCGGACGCCATGCTGGGCAGGACCCCCAACCTGGCTTGCCTCATCATGAGGACCGAAATGGGTACGCAGGTACACTCGTTGTGTGTCCCTTTCGCTCTCGAGAGAACTTTATCTGAGCGCTTCTTGGATATCCTTTAACCCTCCAAGTGTTTCGACGAGATATCTCGTCCAAGATCTGGCCAGTTTTGCTAATAACGAGATATCTCGTCGAGAGAAGATTGTCCTATTAATTCAAAGGAATGAAGATCCAAGTCGGAAAAACATATTGTTCCTTGCCTAGAACTAGTGAAACTTTGGGATAAGTTTTTGCATCAGAGATTGGCACTATAGATGGTTTTCGACGCGAACATAAACCACCAGGAGGGTTAAGGCTCATTTACGCTTGTTCGTCAATCCGAACTCGTTATCCGGATCCGTCAAACCAATGAATGACGAGAACGGAAATGATTAAACCTGTCAATCACTCCCTTTCTCGTTGCTCATTGGTTCGACGGATTCGGATTGACGCACAAGTGTAAATGAGGCATTTCACTTGTGCGCCAATCCAAATCCGTCGAACCAAAAAGCGACAGGAACTGTAATGATTGAACCTGTCAATCATTCCCGCTCTCGTCTCTGATTCGACGGATACGAATAACGGATTCGGATGGGCATGCACGTGTAAGGCCTGTTCACACACCCAACAGAATACGGGTCATCCCAATCAATCTGAATCCAGTAATGGTTGGTTCCTTGAGTTTTATAAATCAAGAGCCATATTTAACCAAGCTGCTCCAAATGCAAGATTGGCAATATCAAGTAATGGGCAGGCATTCTCCAAGTTCGCGAATACGTTTCTCTTTGATGAGCTCTTTAATTGAAATTTGAATATTGTATTACCATCGTCTGGAGACGGAAAGCGAATATACGTACAGGCACTTCACGTGCCTGGAATTAATCTGAGTAATGAATGTTCTTCTCATGACAACTTTAGGAGCTGCAGAAGTCCAGTTGGTACAGTCGCGGACTAGCAACCATAGGGTTGCGAGTTCGAAACTCGATCAAACCAAAGACCGTCGTGTATGTTGTGTGGGTACGTTAAATCTGTCGTGGCCTCGAATGTCGTCACGTTGGCGTGGTGTGGAACTTCGGAGAGTGGGGTGACAGATATGGCATTGACCTAGTCATCTGACCGTCGTTCAAAATTACGAGCCGTTGTCGTCGGATCTTTCCCTTCCGGATGGAAGTTGCCAACAGCCGTTATGTTGCTCCAGTGCGACGGAAATGCAACTCGTGGACAACTTTACCCCTCCCCCTTGGCCTTTTTATTTAAAAAAATATTTTCGTGTTGACATTAAGAGGAAAACGACTAATGTCGCATGAAGAAAATCTTGTCGATTAAAAACTCTTGACTCCGTAAATTCAAAATTGTTTATGTGCGAAGCCAGATCGGATTGCTAGTTATAAATACAATGAAGATTTACAATTTTATAAATTAGAAAACAGGTCGCACATTTCCGGGTCCGTGGTACCGGTGACTCCTTCATCCTAGATAAGGAACCTGCACGAAGGTATGGCAGTCTATCCCAGTTTGGCAATGTAGAAGTTTCGGCCGGTATTTGGAAGATTCTGAGGACGAACGCGATCATGTGATGGAATGAAGTATGTTTTTTGCTCCTCATTATCTATACGTATCAGTTTTATTGTGGTGAAACTGTATTTCAAAAGAGATAATGAAGTTGAAATCAAGGAAGAATTTAAACACTGAGAATTTTTCAAGAGTACTAATGTTTCTTTCCTTCACTACATTGCTTGGCCATACAGTCAATGTTACTGGTTAAGAGAATCCAAGGATTGGTCAAGAGTTAAACCTTGTTAGGACATTTAGGAAATTGAAATGACATTTTCCAGGAAACAAAATCTTAGTTAAAATTTGGAGTTGTCGTGACTCTGGGTTTAACCTCCCCTGGGGTTTACCCACTACGCTAGCAACCCCCTGCGAGTTGAAGGCGATGCAAGTTCAATTCCTATAACTATCTAACTATCCTGGGTGTATTTCTCTCTTCTGGGTCAGTAGGCTCTCCTTGTATGTTCGTCCAATTACTTAATGGAAAAATATTGCATGGTGCAGCTTGGCAAGATTTGGCTCTTGGGCCATAAAAGAAAAAATTATTCAAAATATAATCATAAAATGTAATGTATTTTGATTCGAAAACTATTGGTGCCGTTTAATCATCAACATGGCGAAATACTTGGCACAAAAAGACCCCTCTGTTCAAATGATAGTAGGACAGTCGTATGCTTTTTACTAAAAATATCCATAAGTAAAAGGCATTAATTTTCTGGACGGTTAATTCCCATAGTCTGCTTAAACTTTAAAGTATACTACTATAGTCTGGCTCTCACGAGTAGGTAGTAGAGTCACATGGTTTTGAACGAGTCTATTCTTCAAATATATGTTGAAACGTAAACAAAGCACTTCCAGCTTTGGAATCTTTATAGCGTATTCCGGTTCCTAGTTTATCATTCGGTGGGTGATAGCAGTAATAACGAGTTGGCAGAAGGGCACCATCCACAGAAATCGTCATTCGTGCTTTTGTGTATGGCAGTCTAATGAGCTTTCCTACCTTTTCAAAAACCGACTGACCCAAGGTCTACTGCCTTCTTCGAGCCCCTCTGTATCAACACTAGCGGAACCAAATCACGCTTTGCTAGCTACCCGAGTTAAGATTGACAAGTCAGATTAATATTCTTGTCAAATACATTGTCCTTACATTGAAACATCAAGTATTATGAAGCCAAGTCATCAAGCATTATGATGTTATGAAATACAAGTATTAAGAAATCAAGTCATCAATTATTATGTTTGTCAATCATGTGCATTTCAATTCTTGAGAATTTATGAGCATATGAGAAAATTATCATAAAAGTTATTTTTATACTATTTTCAAGTTATCTAGCGTTTTAAGAGAACCGCCGAGAAGTGACTTCTTTGGCTCTTTGAGAAGTGACTTTTTTGACTTTTGAGAAGTGACTTTTCTGGCTTTAGAGAAATGACTTCTTTTCAAATGTTTTGATAAGAGGGCTTAAAAGCTGTAACAGTATTTACTAAGAGATTATTATTTCCAAGAAAGAGTCATAATAAAGGTCGGAAATAAAAGGAAGTTATTTTCAGCACTCATTCTTTTGACCTATCGGACTACATTTTTATGTATAGGATTATCTCAAAAACTTGTTTTTACAGGGTTTCTACCGCTACTGTTTGGAGTATAAAAATAAATGCCACAAAGTGTAAAATGTGAGATGAAATTCATAAAAGGGTGACACATTTAGTGGGTCACACACACACAAGTATATTGCTCTAAACGGGGAATTCGTTGAAGTACAATTTTATGTGAAACACAAAACAAAAATCTTCCTTTCTTTTTTATTTGTTAAAAATTTTATTCATTTTCGATAAGTTGTAAAGACTGAAATAAATAACTGATAGATTAAGGCTTGAAGGTCGGTAGTTGAATTTACGTCACGGAGCATTTACGCAACGGGCTACTGACGACAGTCCTGAATCAATACCGAAGGGAAGGATCCGACGACAACACCTCGTAATTTTGAACTACTTAAGTGATAAGGTCAACATCTGAGCTGACACGCCACTCTCCAAACTTCGATACCACGCCGTGACAACGTGAGGACATTAGAGGCCACGACAGATTTAACTCGTACACGAGTTTCGAATTCACTAATCAGCGACTCTACCAACCACAGTTACTATGAAAAGTAACGTTCTTTTTATCATACGCATAACTATTTTCCGGAGATAATCATTTTCAAATTATTACTGAAATCAAGCCATTATGCTAATACAACTGAAATTTTGATATACGTGTTCATGTTTAGGTTGTGTTTTGATTTATGCGTTATGTTATGTTACGACACTATGTGTTCATATCTATACTATGGTTCATATCTATACTATGAGGCTTACTCAAATAAAATGCGGACACACATTCGAAATGTCAATGTTCGGATATTATTGTGAATCAAAGAAAACAATTCATGTTAACAAAGGTCCTGTCTTCAGCATTAATCCATCTGTTACATAAAATGACCGTAGAGCGACAAACCAAATCTATCTCTTCCCCATCTGCATGTCAATTGCCCTTGCCTAGATCACTTATTGTTGGTTGGGAAAATTCTTCGATTCTATCCTTTTCCTCAACGCTTCATATTAACAATACAAGTAATTCGTCGAGATATCTCGTCCAAGATCTGGTCAATTTAGCCAAGGACGAGATCACATCGAGACAAAACTGTACTATACTCTGAGAGGAATGAAGATCCCGGTATGAAAATCAAATTGTCCCTTGTCCTGGTGACAATTTGGAACAGGTTTTTGTACCAGAGGGCTAGCCACTACAGGACAGCTTTGGACAAGGAGATAAACCACCAGGAAGGTTAAACGCAAAGTCAACTATCATTTTTCAATTCAGAATTCATTCTCTCTCTACGAGGACTGTTCAATAAAGAATTATAAATGAATAAAAAATAATTACCTGTACTAATCCTCCAAATTGTGATGGTCTTTCTCAAAATACTCCTACTATTTCTCAAAATGCGTAAAAATGGGATAAGTGCATGCAATGCACTTATCCCACCTTTTCCCAGTCTTCAAACACATGTTGGAAGCCATTTTTTGATAGGTCCTTCAAAATCGCCTCCGTAGCTTTCACCACTGATGTGATGATGAAAAACGCTTTCCCCGGAGGTGTTTCTTCAAATTCGGGAAAAGAAAAAAAATCGCATGATGCTAAATCAGGACTATATGGGGGATGGGGAACACACGTGACGTTGATTTTTGAAAGATACTCAACAACATTGGCAATATGCGACCTTGCGTTATCATGGTGTAGCATCCATCCTGTTGCTTTCAAATGGGGCCTTTTGAGATGGATGTGGCCTTGGAGGGTTTTCAGTAGATCTCTATAGTATTCTCCAGTTACAGTTGTATGTGGTGGTACTACATGCTGATACACCATTCCTCAAATATCGAAAAATGATATGATCATAACTTTCCCAGCAGAAGCAACCACTCTCGCCTTCTTCGGTGTTGGGATGAAGGAGACTTCCACACAGAGCTCTGTTTGCTTGGACTCAGGGTCATAATGATGAAGCCAATTTTCATCAGCAGTGATAATTTTCTAAAGAAACATTCCATCATTTTGTAGCCTTGATTTCAACTCCGAACAAACCTCCACACGCACATCCTTTTGTTCGGGAATGAGCAGTCTCGGAAACCACCGCGCAGACATTTTTCCATTTTTGCCGTAGGCGAAAGTAAAACTAGGCGTACTTGGCCGGCTGCCAAGACCGCAGCAGTGACGTCATGACCGTGAAACTCGCGCCATCTATTCTCCACTTAACCCGCTACACATGCAATATAAATTTTATTTTTCTCGATCTTTTAATCACCTTTAAAAAAAATTATGATCATTCTTTATTGAACAGCCATCGTATATGTAATTTTTATTGGAAACGTGCTGATATTGGATTTGAAAAACACATCACGTCTTTAATACTTACAAGCACCTATCGCCACGAAAACACTACCCCCAAGACATTTAGCTTGACAGTAAAACATTTCGTAAGGCTCTATACACTATGTTATGTGTTCACTTTTTATCTGAGTAACCCCTTAGGGAAGCCAGCCATCGATCCATCTCTATCGTACGACAGGTAGACAAACTCTTAAGTAAGACATGGTTTTGATATCAGGTAGTTGGAGGAAGACAATCTTATTTTTTTGTGATCTGACGTTTAGAAAGAATACAAAACAGTACTTCGCAAAAGTCAGTACGCTTTAGTCTAACGATTTTGTTCTTTCCTGAACTAATCTCCCAAATCTCTTGAATTAGTTCATTAGTTTCAATTAGTTTAAAAATAAAATTAAGCATAATTCAGAATAAACACCTATTGCACTGTGAAAAGCGAATCATTTTTCGCTACATCAATTGTAGAATCCTTTTCGTTGTTTATCTTCAAACGTCATATCAAAACTTATATTTTCGTCTTTCCCAGGCAATTCCATAACAAGGGTATGTTTTTCATACTTCGCGGAATATGTTCATGTCTGATGTTGGACCCATTGGCGGTTTTCCTAAGAAACCACTCCGAGATACATTGCCTGACTTAGGGCTGATGTTGACCTTCTTTTTCTCGTGTTTGCAGTCTACATCGTGTGCGTCTATCCTGGAGACGAACTGAGCAAGCACGTGTTCTACAACTGCGAGGGCCTCCGGCAGAGGATCAACGAGGGCTTCGGTATCACTGAAAAGTCCGTCAAGAAAATGCGATAAACGGAGTAAGGAATAATTTTGTTTTCTCCAATACCAGCTTATATATGAACGTATAATCCTTCAAGCATTCCGTTGGCGAGAATGTGGCAGTCTCTGTCAACCCGGGGCACCATGGAAGGATGTGCCATATCGCACCCATCGTGAACTGGGGAGGAGAGACACCTTCCTGGAGGACGGGGGAAATTGGACCGCATTACTGGACCGTCAAACCCAATCCGTAACTCTATAAGAGAGTGATCTACGCATTCGAACTGCGCATGGAATGATCCATCAGTTTTGAATGTACTTTTTGAAAGAGTGGCTGTCAATTACACTCACAGCCCAGACCATGACCCAAAAATGCGAGCGCATTCCAGAAAATTCGAAGCGTTTCTCATTTTGTTCCATCGTGCAGCACCTTAAAAGTCTGTGACCAAAAACTGCAGCAAGCAATGTTCAAATGGCGCGAAGTGAACCCTAGAAAATCGACAGGAATCGCGTTTTAAGCCCCTCTCATAAACACGTTATATACCTGCTGTTCGAAAATAAACTTAGTGGACATGCTCACTACGAAGTTCTCGTTGAATTACGGATTGTGTTTGAAGGTTATACGCATTTATTTTACCAGGAAACTTGAAGCAGCCAATTCGACATCGCCACAAACGAGATTCGAACCAAGAGCACTTCAGTCTAATAGTTTCTTAAAATGGCGCCTTTAGCCTCTCGGCCACTGGTGGGGCGAAATACAACCTCAGAACGTCAAAAACAAGATTTCGCACCGTTTTGGAATCCATTGTATTCAATACAATGGACTCCAAAACGTTGTTAACGGACAAAAAGTTGTTAATACGATAAAGTAATTGATTAAAATGTAATAGGGGATACCCAGGAACTGTTAACATAAAACGTCGGTCTAGAAATATGCAGGGTTATCAGATTAATCTCACTACTTTACATCAGCAAACGCCGCAGTACCTAATCCGTAATTGAAATTCAACCTTTGGATAGGTGTGGTCGGAAGAGACTGCCCAATTTTGTTCCAAGCTCACCAGAACACTGAAATCTAGCTCGTTCACATGCTTCCCACACACCAGTGGAGAGGTTTTACTGATCTACATATTTAACGTACATACAGTGCAGACATATACTTGAAGGGGTTTCAGTAAGCCGCCCAGGGAATCGAACCCAGAGCCTCCTGATTCACATTCCGGTGGAACGAGAAATCAGTATTAATAGCCGTTTGGGTATTCCTTATTCACTGCTGCTAACGCCACCAGCTCATGAAATTATTCCAAAAACCAATTCCTAATTATATAGACAAAGTTGACATTGGGTGGCAGGTATGTGTGTTGGTGCGGTTAACGACGATTTTGTTCTTATAATTTGTCTTGTAATGATATTTTGATGAATAAGAATAGCAACCTGCTATACAAAATTTATTTTTAAATATCAAATGTCATGTATGGAAACAATCCCAACAAGAAAATATATCTTATAAGGATAGGCGAGAAATCAGATTTTTCATTCATTGTTGTGATTCTCGCCCAACTTCCTCTTATATGCAGTATAAACGGAGTAAGTCCAGGTATACGGCACCAGACAGGAGACTTAGTAGCGGGAGCAGTTCCTGTAGTAAAAGCAGAAGGTAGGTAGATAGGTATTTTAATTAACGTCACACATACACGACAGATTTAACGTACCCACACATACACGACGGTCTTTGGTTGGATCCAGTTTCGATCTCGCAGCCCTCCGGTTTCTAATCTTCCATCCGGGCTACCGTTAGAGTTTAGAAGGAGAGTGGAAACGGTTGTCAAATTCGATTTCATAGAGAAATGAATATCAGAATTAAATTTTCATGTAATTAAGCATCGGAATCTATGGTAAACTGATTATAGATTGTCTACTTATCTCCGAATTTTCATTTGCTTTGTTTCTCACATTTCCCTTCGTTGTTTACTCTTCATTTTGACTATCAAACATTGAAATGAATATCCGTAAACAAAGGAGATGGAATTCCATTTCTGTTAAACTTTGAATAAATCATTTATGCATCACAAACTATGTTTTAGTCAGTAAAATTTTCCCGATGGAACAATGCCCAATAAGAGCGAGACAATACTACGAGACACATTTGTCCCCTTTGGTTCTTTATTAACGTTGTTGGCAAAACGGAACCCGTTTCATTGCTCACCGTGAATGAAATAAAATTAAATATAATTCATAAGGGTCACACAGAGATTAAATATGAAAGAAATATGCAAAGAAAGTCTAGAAAGAGGAAGAAATCGAATGGAAAATCTGAGTTTATTCTCTGCAAATAGTATTATAATTATGCAATGGTATAAATTAAAAGACAGTATTGAAATTAATTTGTGCGTGAAAAAAAATTCGTTACATTTTTGATTCGCATTGGCTTAGATTCTGACAATTGAATCCTAAGTAATCCAAAAATGGCTGCCCAAAAAAATATCCGCGTAATATTCCAATATTTTAAAAATTCATTTCATAAAATATTACTTCGCGCATTTGCTTCTACCTAATATGAATATTTTCAGCTCATATTGCTGTGATAAATGGCGAAGAATTTCGTAATATCATTGTTGTGGTGGTGCCAGAGTGAATGTGGAAACAATGGACTATGGAATATGCAGATTTTCTTGCAAACAAAAAACAAATAAATGCAGGAGCTCGGAAGTTTATAAAGTTTAAAGGATTTTCAGTTCGGTTCTCTTTGAAGTCCTTAAGACTAGGTTTATAAATATTCTAGGGTGTGTTATAGCTGGTTGCTGTGTGTAAATATTCTCTTTCGATACATTGATGTCTAAAATTGCTCTAGATGGGCAGTGAGACATAAGGAACCCATCACATCCTTTAAAAAACTTTAATGAATTTTTTTGTTATGGACACGCAAAATGCATTGATATAAGATGATGGTCTTTTCCAATAAACTTTGAAAAAATTCAGCGTTGTATCCTGCAAAGGTTTAAAACCCAACCGACCATCAACCAATGCTGGAACTTATCGACAAAGATAGGGTCGACATTTGTTGGATTGGACTCAAATAATCCCGCAGACTTCCTTCACTTTCACCTACGAAACACTGAATGCGAACTTTCCCCCCCCCCAAGTCCGACCACTAATCTCTAAGTACAACAAGCGGCGAATTGGCAACTATTTGTGAAGGATCATCCAATGAGTCAGCCGCTACTACTCTTAACAAGGACAATCACTAACATCCGTGCCCTTATAAACCAGGATTTGAACCCGCGACCTACTTGGTGGCAGACAAGCACTATAACCATTATAGCAGTTAGAAAGCTTAAACATGAACCTAAAACATATGCCATTTTCATGTAGTGTTAACTTCACTGCTGTATTGAGTGGGCACGTCATTTAGCAAGCAATGAACGGGCTAACTCCCAAGAAAAATAATAAAGTAGCGGAAAATTATACCAACAGAAGGGTAATGTTCTAATGACATTGTTGATAAAAGGACTACCATGACTTTTTTTTATCTCAGTGGGTGCATAATTCTTGAAACATTGAACGACGGTGACTGAAATCTGATACCTCATTTATGCAGTAATACACTATTCAGATTAAAACACATAACACATCTTACGTATTTTTTACTTATTTACGGCTGCACGAAATAGCATTGTGCATAAATTTATTTATTTATTACTGGTTTAAAAACTACACGAGTTGAAAGAGGTGTGTAACTTAGGAAGGAGTAGTGTGGCGTAATTCCCAGTAAACAGAGCAAGTAATGTCCAATTATTTCTTGATCACATCACATCACAAAAAAGGGGTATGCAACTCAACACACAAAATTAATTTCTGACACTGCATATGTATATAACTCTCCGAAGTCCGTCAATAATTGACCGAAGAAACGAAGAGACGGAGAGCAAAGGGAAAAGGAACACACCTGCTGACCGGGAGAGGAAAGGACGGGACGAGGTCGCTGACCCATCTAACATATTAGATGATGTTAGAATAACATGACTTCACTATATATATATACACAAAGGCAGAAGCAAACAGACAAACGTGACGATAAAGCAAGCACGCTTTCAGGTCATTTTGAGCAGAAAATGGTTGCTATTTTCCTAAATCAGCTGGACACAACAGAACTGATAGTACAATTATAACAGAATATAGTCATTACATATCACTACAGAATAATTCTATAAAGATTGGGTGGTTATTTTGGGGTTTTATGATGCAATGGCAGTAATTGGTAAGCTGAGACAAACATGAAAGAGACAACTTCAAGCAAACAATGTCGTTAAAGGGGACAAAAGAGGATGGGATGAAATATAAAAAGATCGTTTGAATATCCCGGGAGCACCAACACCCGTGTTTGCTAAAGACAGTAAGCCCTATGAGAAAAGAAAAGATCACTAGAGTACATCGGGACAGTGAAGATCGTACACACCAAAAGCAGGATGTGCCTCTGAGGGTAATTTTTAAGGCTAATTGCCCAAAATTTTCACCTTCGACAAGCAACGCAAGTTTCATAGCTCGTCATCTCATGGAGCTCATAAAGCTATGGACAGAAAAAAATTTCAATGATCAGAAGTGTGTTTCATTCGGTATGATTAAATACATCAGTTAAGATGATGTACAGGCATCGACAATACGATTAACAAAAGCTGAAACATTTTATTAGCTTATTAAACTTACAAAAAACAATTGTGCAGCGGTAACTGAAAAAATAGAACATAATTTGACGCTTCCTCTTCGAAAATTACCATCACTGGAAGATTAAACCCTCATTTTAATCTTCAAAAGTGGTTTCGACGAGATATCTCGTTCATCAAGGTCTGACCAATTTTGCTAAGGACGAGATAACCCGTCATCAAGATATTGCCGATTTTTTTTGATGACGACATCAAGACCTAGTCATTTTTTTCTAATGACGATATTTCGTCAATCAAGATTCTGATCAGTTTTGTTAATGACGAGATATCTCGTTGAGACAACCACCGAGGGGGTTAATGTGGTTGATAATCAGTGTCGGATCAAGTCGTTTTGAGGCCCCAGGCGCAATTAACTTCAAAGGCTCCTTGTCTGTAATTCTGATTTGTTGACGCAAATACGTTTTTACATTTGTATTATCTATATAAATAAAATTGAAGTATTGTACATTGAATGTTTTCGGCCCATTTCAAGTTTTATATCCGTTTTAGAACCCTCTAATGCAAAATCTGTTTCTTGCGCGTTTGGTGTCTGTCTTTCTGTATGTGTGTACCCGTACTTCGTCCAAACGGTTGAATATATTTTCATGGAACTTTACATACTCTGAGTACTTAAATTCATTTAGTGACTGAAGTTGCGTTAATCTGTCCGTCCGTCTTCCCGCTCTATATCTGATTTTGTGTTTGTGTGTTTGTAGAAGTATCACATAACATTTATTCAACATACTAGTATTTTAATGCAATGTTTTATATTTGATAAACCATATTTTAGTTTTGTGAATACGTTATTTCAAATAACTTTGCTTACACATTTAGGCAAATTTCATGTTAAAATATCTGAGTAAGTATACTTAAATCAACCATAATTTGGTAGTTTTGGTGTAGCTGGGAGGTATATTGAGCATTGCAATTACTTTACTTTTACCACTACCGTGAAAAATTAATTATTTTTCCAAAAATTATTTTTACGGAATTTAAATTCTAATACTTTTGTATATATATTTTGAGTTTTATTTATTTCCTTTGCGAAATATAAACTATTTCCGAATATTTGGGACAAACGATATTTTACGACGAAACGGAAACTCGTGTTCTTTTGCCACGTGAAGGGAATTTTTCTGTTTTATTCGCTCGGGATAAATTTCGTATTTTCAAATTTTGTCTAATTTTTAGTTGTAAGTTGTGGCAACTATCAAGATAGACTGTCAACTGTTAGATCAAGAGATAAAAAAAGAATCTCGAATTAATATCTTTAGAACTTTTTCCAGCCAACTTTTTATTTTGTTTTATTTCTTTTTTCTGTTTTAAATATTTATTATTTTAATAAACTATATTTTCTTTTCATCACACGCAACACCACCACAAAATATTTTATTTGAAGTGGCATGTAAGTTAGAATAAAATAAATTTTAAGTGGAATGTTGTTATTATTGAAAGAGCTTTAATGTTTAAAAAAAATCCGAACTAGAACTTCTAAAGTATTACAAATTTCTTTGTCATAGCGACAGAAGGTCAAGGTGGCTTATTTTACGAATTGAAGCTATATTTAACTATATTTAAACAACTTATGTAAGGAAAGTTTATTTAAAACAATGTTTTTCTTTAGAAGAAACGCTGTCGAATCGATTTACCATTTTTAAAGTAATGGTAATAAGTTATCTTTGCTTTGTGTGTACTGAAGACATTCTATTTTAAAACAAGTTCTTTTATTATTGCATGTGCCACAAAACGGAATGTTCAAGAAGCACATTCTCTATTCAAACAAACTTAGTGATAAATATCTTATTAAATTAATTTGTCATTTTTTCAAATCAAGATTTCCCAGTAGTGTAGAATTGCCTTTTTCCCATTACCCACATAATGACTCAATAACCACATCTGCTCGTTTAAAGAAACCTAGGAACGATTCTATTGGTCAAGAAGGTCAAAACTTAGAAGTCTCGCAGTAGACTGCAGATTGCAGAACGGAAAAATGCGTGTAGACTCTCAAAGGTCCTACAAACACGTAATTAATATCCCTAATCGGAACAAGTTGCAAGGTGTAGATATTCATAAATCTTATAAGTAAACTACTCTGCTTAAATCTCAACTGTCCGAAATTTGATTTTTTTCCCCATTGAGATCACTCATAAACAAGGCTTACAGTATTTAGAAGTTCCTTCTAACCGGTGGTACAAACGGGTGAATTGGATTACTCACGGTTTTAAATCCAAGAAGATTTGAAAAGCTGTACACACCCAAACAATTTTTTATCAGTGCGAGTCGGTTTACTCAACCCTGTTTTACGCCTTGTGGCACGTGGGTGACACTTTTCGAGCACGCAGGAGCTCTGTTTATATTTGCGCAGGTGGCAGTGCACACTTGGATGTCAAACATTTGAAGTAACTGAGGTACTAATTGTGAGACATCGTAATAATACTTTCGCTCGCAACAGTTCCTCGGAATCCGTCAGAGCATATTATTTAACAGGTTAGTGTCCCCACATACGGGGTTCCCCAGTACCATGGTATCGGAGGTCTAAAAGCTATGGGGGCTACCTTAAAAAATTGTGAAAATCTGTGCCGTAATATGCAGTCAGTGAAAAAATATAATATTTTTGCATTGTGCTTATGAATTGTACGTCCAAATCAAGCGAAATATTTATACATTTGATACAAGTTAAATATTGAGTATATAGAATACATATTTGTGTATTTCATGATGGGCTCGTCGTGTAGGAGTCATAGACGTGAAATATAAATAGATTGAGCATTTCTATTGAGAGGAGCTTCAAAAAGTGTGATCAACATGTCGACTAGTAGTCATGTGATTGCCCTGTGAAAAAATGACTTGGTTTGCCAATTTGGTATCTTATCACCTCGTTTGGAGATATAAAATCTTATGACAGTAGGTGTGTGAATCCGCATTTCTGTAGAATGGCGACAAAAATGGTGAAAGCTCCAAAGTCTGTTATGTCGCGCGAACCAATCAGGTCATGAATTAATGGATAGACGTTTTCTACCGTCCTGTGGACCAATCAGATGATGAATGTTCGTTTTCACCCGGTAGACGAAAGTAGTCTAAAGGTCAAGTAACTACTAATTTGGGTGACATGATCCTGGTCACATAAAAATGTTACCTTGCTCCCTCTACTTTTATATTTCTTCTATGGTTGAGACACGTAGTGCAGATGTTATAGTCCTCTAATAAGTAGTAAAGTCGTCTGGGGGAAATATCGACTGAGGCGTGCTTTTTTCCATTTTATTGGGAATAAGAATTAACATCAATAAAAGTAAGCGAAATGCTGTTATATATTTTTGATAATTTTGTTTCATTTAGAGGTATGAAATCCATTTATGTGTCAATATGGATGCTATATTCATAATAAATGAATTAAAATAAGATATGAAATGTGAGCAACTCTGCGATATATAGATCTAAAGAATTAAGAAAGTTTAGAGCAGGTCTGCTAGGTTTTTTTTATAAAATTAGCTAACCCGCGCATAGAATCCGCACGGTCTTTGGAATGTAAGTGACGAATATCAAAAATATAACTTTGCTCCAGATATTAAAAAAAGTGGCATGTTGAACATTACAAATAGAAAAATGGTATCTGAGCATGTCAACACTTTTCCTCACAAAAACAATTTCAGAGAACAATTCGTTTTTCTTTTTCAATGAAGAGGTTAAAGGAATTTTAGAAACTCAATATATTGTGTAATTAAGTTGAAGTCTCGAAGATGCGAAGCCATTTATGGCATTGTGTGTATGCTGACGAAATTAAGTATCTGTTTAACGACATTGAAAAGTCACTCGGCTGATATCTACTCAGGTAACAGGTGTTATTTCTGTTCTAAATGCTACGGCTGTTTGGTTTGATTAATCGCTTTAAAAGGACTTTCTTCTAACACTACATCTCAGTGCTATGTATACTTGTTCTGACCTGGTTTTGGTTCTGTAGGAAGGTTCGAGTGTGGAGAATTTGTTTTTCAGAAATGCCTAATAGGTGCGAAAGTGACCATTTTTGCTCCTTGGCACATACTAAGCATTTTGCACTTGGGTGGAAATCCGCCATCCTGGACGTTTTCCGGATATGACGTTATCCAAGATGGCCGCTCGATCTCTAAACAGCTCATGCAGTTGCCAATACTTGACCGATTTCCATGAAACTTTTCAGAAATTCTTTTTTAGGGATCTTACTAAACATTTTTTACCTGTGTAGACATTGGACATTCGATATATTTCGCGACGTCATCAAAGATGATGACTGCCCAATACGAAATTTGTCATCTGTTAATAGTCGAACAATCCTAACTGAACTTTCACTATTTATATTGATTTGACCAGATGCTTGTAAGAGATTTAAGTGATGTAAAATGTTTTTAAATTCTTGAATAATGTGAAATTTTGAGGTATTAACATTCGTACTAATAATGTGTTACAAAACATGAATTTGAGGGGAAAACACTGTATTGCATAATGATAGGGGAATCAATACATGAGAAATTTAAAAAGAAACTTTAGTTATTCAGATTTAATTGTCTGCTATCCTGTGAAGCTATTTTCCATCACTATAATCTATAACCTGGCGAAATATGCAGTTAAGCAATACTGTAGTGAAATTCCGATTTCGTATAATTTCATGACATTCATAAGCGATTGGTACTCAACGACACCTTTTATCACGAGAAAATAACTACAACTGGTGAAGGAGTTCCTTGTGTGTGTGACACTGTCTATATATTCTTTCAAGACAAACTAGTAGGCATATCATTTAAACTGCGCTTATAGAAAATGGATGTCATGTTAAGAATGCAAGGTAATTTTAGAGTTTCAGTGGAATCTATCTCAAAGGTTACAGCCTTATTGTAGCAATACGTCTTTATCTTCCAAATGCGTACAGGGTTACCAGATTTATTTACAATTCTTCCGTGTCAGGGCAAAAAGGGTTAAGTCTGACTTTTGATGGCGTCAAATGAGTCAAGTGCATCATTATGATTTAAAAAACAATATATGCTTAAAATAAAACTAAATGAATCTACGATTCTAAATTAAAATTATTTGTATCATGGCATGTGTTGTAGTCGAAGTGGCTTTATTTAACTATATACGTTTTTCTTTTTACATGGGATATTCTCGATGGAATGCTCCAGATGGAATGTTCTACATGGAATGTTCTACATGGAGTGTTCTACATGGAGTGTTCTACATGGAGTGTTCTACATGGAATGTTCTAGATTGATAACAGAAATGCGTACAAAATGAGGAATAGTAGAAAAGCATATACGAATGAGTAAAGCCGTTAAATAATGAACTAAAATACATTTAGCAGATTATTAGAATACTAGGAGCATGTGCTCGAATAAACAAATATAATATAAATCATAACAGCATGCTTCTTTTCCTTCCTGAACATTTGCAAGGAGAAATATTCAAATTAAGATTCTGAGAAATAGCCATTTTGACTTAACCCCTTTTGCCTTGACACTGAAGAATTAAAGATAATGAAAAACAACATGAAAGTCACACTTCAATGAGATTCCCAATACAAAAGAAAACCTTCATATTGAACCATCTTGGAAGGATTTCAATGCACTTTGCTCAACTAAGATCCACTGTAGAAACAAGAGTTCGATAGTAATCAGTAATTCCACCTCCTGTAAGTTAACAAAACTATTCAATTTTAACTGAACTCGATTCGTGTCTTTTTTCCAGTTCGAATATTCATTCTCAACTCCAGCCGAGTATTTCTTTGGCAAAGAAAGAGATAATATGGATGTCAATGTGCAGAGGTCCTAACAAATTTGGAGGAATTAGTTGATCATTGAAACAAAAGATCAGTACAACACAATTTTTGTTCCACAATAATTTTCCAAGACTACTCCAGTTTCAAGAAATTTAATTCATTCTGATCGATTAAATCCCTCCGAAATAAACAGAATTAAGGATGCAATACGGAACCTACAGTAGTATTTATTTCGTGGTGATTGTTTCAACGTTAAGTGATAATCTTTATATCACAAAAGATAAGACAAACATTTAATCTTAACACGGATGACAATTTCCCTAATGAGAATAATTATTATATTGTGGATTTAAAGCAAATCTAGCTTTAAAATTATCGAATAATTAAAAATGAATTTTAAAGAAATAGATAAATTTTACTTCCATTTTACTCCCAAGTTAAGAAAAGAAACTACACACGAAAAGGAATGAATACATCTATTTTTCTCCAACCAATAGGAAGCCTGGAATATAAGCTAACGATTCAAAGTCGTTTAAAAAGCAAACGATAAATTAATTTCATGTCGATGAGTTCTAAACTGGCTTATCGTAGGGTGCTAAATTTCTCGGAATGACTGTAAAGGTAAACCTTTACAGTCATAAAAGCAGATTATTTTAAATATTGTGGATATGACATATGTAATGATAAAATTAGTGTTCAGTAGCACACTTTAAAACTGCACTGTAAGAGGGATTTTCAGGAAAGGCACGCAATAGTATAATATAAAATGTACGTGCACATAGTAAGTATATGCATCCGAGCAACTACAAAGTACAGGATCGACAGATTATCGCATTTTTGCTTCAGTGAACAGTTTGAATCTCCTCTTTTCTCCACCATCCAGATGTCATATGCAAACTTAGTAATATAACAAGTTTTAAAACAGAGGTGTGCAATTTTAACATTAAAAAACTGGGCTACGTAAACGTAAACTAGTGGGTAGGTTTTAATTAACGTCGCACTGGAGCAACACAACGAGCTATTGGCGACGGTCCGGGATCAAACCCGAAGGGAAAGATTCCAGGACAACACCACACAATTTTGAACCACGGTGAGATGACGAGGTCAAAACCTGAGTTGGCAGCCTATTCTCCAAACTTGCACACCACACCAACGTGAGGACATTTGAGGCCACGACAGATTTGACGTGCACCAGCCCTCACGTACACGATTGTCTTTGGTTGGAAGGAGTTTCGAATTCTCAACCCTCGGGTTGCTAATTAGCTACTCTACCAACCGAGCCACCACGGCCCCCGTGACTCTATGAAAGTGGTTACAATTTTTAATGTGTTCTCAAAGTATTTTAAAAAATTTGATCTAATTTTTTGCTCTTCGTATGCCTCATCCTTGAAAAATAATTGTTCACAAATGTACGTACTGCCAAAAAGGATGACATGAATAAGACATGATTATTAAGCAATGGTGTTTTTCTATGGTAAGATTCGAGTCATGAAATACATCGCTAATAATCACATAACTGCATTAAAAGTTTACTATCATGTGGGGTCGCATTACTAGCTGCCTAGGATCGCGGGTTGGACACCAGTGCTCTTAACATGTTCTATATTTCAAAGAAATCGAAAATCACGACCCCAACACATTTAAGTTTAAGTTTCCTTTAGTTATTTCTAAATACACCCCTCCAAAACGTACGATCTTAATGAAGCTCCTTCCATAGTCACATCATAGGTGCGCTCCTGCACCTCGGAACGCCATTTTCGAATTTAGGCTACTGATTTCCACCTCTTTTTCACAATTTTACTTTTATCACTTTCATTTGGAAAATTTAAAGGACAAACAGGAAGGCCAGGAAAAATAATACTTTCAAATTGAGAGAATGGGTGATATTTGTGCGTGTCTGACAATAATCTAAAATGGAAAGTTGCATGTAAACACACTGATTTTTAAGAAAGACGTTTTTATGCATTAATTTCTTTCTTTTTGCAGATCTGCAGGCATCACAAAAAGCCACAGAATATAAAAAAGCAGATACCAGTTATCAACAGGAAGTTTTCCATCTTGAGTATTTGAGTATTTAAAAAAAAATTTCTTTCAATAAAAATGTGATTTTATTATCTACGTGAATTCATTGCTAAATGGCGTGCTAAGCCAAATTATGAGGTATACTTAGAATGTAAAAAGCAATCCCCACGTGAAATTTTAGTAACAATATTTTTAAACATAAAAGATAACACACACCTACGAATATTTGCCACAAAATTGACACACCAAAAAATTTCTGTGAGTGACGAATCACGAATAGCATATGACCTACTTTAACCCTCCAAGTAGTTTCGACGAGATATCTCGTCCATCAAGATCTAACCAATTTTGCCTATAACAGTATATTTCGTGATCCAGATAATGTCGATATTTTTTGTGTGTGTGATGACGAGATCAAAATCTGGTCAGTATTTTCTATCGAGATATCACGTACATCACGATCTAGTCAGTTTTGCCAATGACGAGTTATCTCTTGTCGACATACCCAAGTCGCTTATAACCATGATGTTTATAAGCGACTAGCTCGTGGAAAACAGCAAAGTGAAAATCATCTGACTTCGTGAGTGTGAGAAGTTACCTATTGTATATCGAATGAGGATTCTTCCGAGCAATGATTTCTCGCCAACCTTGAATCGCTAAACCATAGAAGCATTTTTAAAAATTTAATTTGCTATTATAATTGCTTCCATAGATTTCATTCATACTTTGAGGATGGCAAATAAAATTTTAAAAAATGGTTCTATTTGGCGATTCAAGGTTGGCAAGTTAGAGGTAAGCGAGAAATGATTGCTGGGAAAATCCTCATTCGATACAACCAGGAAACTTCTCAAACGAAGACGACTCACGAAAGACGATTTTCGCCTTTCTGCGTTCCACGAGCTAGTATTTAAGTGTCAGGTACCAAATATGTAACATGTTTCAACCCTTTAACAAGATATCTCGGCATTAGAAAAATTGGTCAGTTCTTGATGGACGAGATATCTCGTCATGAAGTTACTGCCAAATTTTTTGAGGAAGAGATGAAGATCTGGTCAGTTTTTCCAATGATCGTGATACTGTTTTCTTCCAATGACGAGATATCTCATCCAAGATCTGGTCAATTTTCCTAATGACGAGATACCTCGTCGAGACAACCACCAGGGGGATTGACTCAGATTTCACAAGCTAGCTAATTTGAAAGTCCTTTAAAAAATGTATAATTTCTGAATCTGCTTTTCCTATTTTAACTAACTTCGACAAAGTGTATCAATATCGAATGATCTGAACACTTGAAAAACTATTCTCAACTCTAAATACACATCTACTGTCCATTTTAACCAAATTTCTTCGTTTTAAAGAAAAATATAATTATTGTGTTTTATGAAAGAGACATGCTAATTTGCAGTGCACTACACTTTTCAAACAAACATCAAATTACGAAAAATGCATGAGATGAGCAACACGCAAAACAAGCTTTACATAAAACACAGTATGACTATTCCTCATTCCGACTACACTGCTGGTTTCTTAATCCGTTGTTCATCTGACCATGGTTCAAATTACATAGTGTCTTCTAATCTTTCCCTTGGGGATTGATCCGTCGCTGTAGCCCGTTGTGTAGCTCCAGTGCGGCGTTAATTAAATACCTACCTAACTTAATCTGTCATATTTTATAGGTAGGTAGGTATTGTAATTAACGTCGTACTGGAGCAACACAACGGGCTATTGTCGTATTTTATAGAGCGTCTCATCAGAAATACATGTTTCAATATAAGTAATCATGATATAATATCAGATAAGGTCACAGAGATATTCATGATCTTGTTTCTTTGACTTGAACTTAAAAATTGACCCTGAAAAAATGTAGGTTTTGTTTTAATATGATTTTACGGTATGAAGGGTCTGATTACTTGTATGTTTTCACAATTTTTTTTAATTTAGAGAATCGAAGTTAATATAATACTTACAACTCACAAGTATTTTTTCAATTTTATTTGAGATTATTCTGTGAGGTGGTCGTCAATAGCCCGTTTTGTTGTTCCAGTGTGACGTTAATTAAAATACTTACCTACTTGTGATGCGGTATGGTAATTATTCAAAGTGGCACTAGAGCAAAACAACGGGCTATTGGCAGGTGGAAGTGGTATTTCTTTGGAGGACGTTTCTTGTACATATTCCGAGAGTTTCGTCACTTGTCGTATTTACCGAATACAATTTCAGCACTTCGTCAACAAAAATTCCAAAGAATGAATACTTTCCATTTGGTTTAAAAAAACACACTGAAGATATAGCCAGTTGTGTTGCACCTAAATACCGTTGAAACACTGAAATACCCACTTATAGAGGTTCTCTTAGGGATTGATCCCGGATCTCACCAATAACCTGTTACGTTGCTCCAGTGAGACGTTAATTAACTACCTACTACCTCTTATAGAGGTCGCTAGTGTTAGTAACTTCATTTTGTGACATAACTTGGCAATTTACTCATGCTCTTACATGATACATAGTGCGATTGTCTTAAAATGTAGTTTATCGCCGTCTTGGCAACGTTTAGAGCTTAATCTAATTGGTGCTGACTAATGAACTATCATATATCAATTTAGACTTTTTGAAATTTTTAATAGCGAAGTCCCGAAATTGTATTAAAAAATAACCAAGCGGCGTCACGTTCAGAATACACACAGGAAACATGTATCGCCCCAGAAACACTACAATCACCTATATTTAGATTTGGGATTGATCCCGGACCGTCACCAATAGCCCATTGTGTTGCTCCAGTGTGACGTTAATTGAAATACCCCCCCCCCCTATATTTAGATGGACAGAAAATCCTCTTGCAATACAAATTAACACCAGACATCATCAAAACGGCGATAAGATCTTTCCCAGACTTGTTTTCCTTTATTTTCTGGTGACCATGGTTCAAAATTACGTGGCGTACGGGTTTGATCCCGGATCGTCACCAATAGCACGTGCTTTGCTCCAGTGCGACGTTAATTAAAATAGCTACCTACCTTTTTCTAGTAGTTTGTTGATATTTATTCTGAAAAACGTATCCCATGCGAGAGGGATTTTTAATGTAAACAAAAACAAACTACCCGAGTAGTAAAAGTATCTGCGGTGAAAAGCAAATTTGGTTTATTGACGTTTTGACATTCTAATTTTAAATACAAGTTACGCCACAAGTTACGCGTAGTATCATACGCATATTGTTTACAATCAGTACGCTTACTGATTGAACTAGGAAAAATACTAAGTGGAAAAATCTTGCTCACTGTATTTTTCACTTGGTAATTCTCATTTAAAATTTGACTATTATAAGTGCTTAATTAAATTTGATCCTTAATTAAAGAACGTTGCCATTTAGACTATTTCTGATTTCCTGAACTTGTAGATCCAGAGTTAGGCAACTCAACTCAGCCAAACGTGAAAAAAATCTTTCCTTTTTTCAAGCTCAAAAATTCTAGGGATGTCGACTTTTGATGGTAGCAGGTAATTAATTTTATTTGTTTGTTTTATATTACTATGTAATAATTATTTTAGGTGTTGGTGTTTTTTAAGGTATGACAGCGCATTTCTCTGACGTTCAATTTGTTGTGCTGCTGTTAATACTTTAAAATTTAGCAATGGGCATAGATCTTTCCGCTCGCGAAACATGGCTGACGTACATGATCCTTTGTCAGTAGCACGTGTGAATTCCTTAACACGGCGTTTTGCGAAATGATATGTTATTTACCGTCATATTTGTTTAATCCCTGTTTTCATCTCTTCATGACCGATTTATTGTTTAGGCCATGCAAAGAAATGGAGAGGCATACCATTTAAGCCTATACATAATGCACTTGTAATCGACGGAGTAGGCCTAGGTCATACTACTACTTCATCGCATTATCGGCGTTTGAAATTAAAATGTATTTATAAGTATAAATATTTTAATTTTCTTATGTACTGAGCTTGTTGAGAATTTTAATATTGTCGTATATTTGATTTTAATTGTTTATAAATTTTATCTTCAGATTTTTAAGTAGACACTAAAGCATAGATATTTCAATCTCTGGAATTCTCGTAACTCGTTGATCCATAAGTGAATCAAATTCGAAAAATCCATTGCTCCTATTAAGATTTTCTATTCTGCTTTACAGAAGATTTTCATTGCTTTTTTCCGAGAT
The DNA here is from genome assembly GCA_933210815.1 of Meta bourneti. NCBI lineage: Eukaryota > Metazoa > Arthropoda > Arachnida > Araneae > Tetragnathidae > Meta > Meta bourneti. Next base: position 94,623,634 of record OW119922.1, read on the forward strand.
TTTAGTGAACCGAAATTGCTAACTTTAGTTATCAGTGCTTGTAAATTTACACTTAATTTTTAAAGCCTTATTATGGGTTATGTTTAACAGTGAATCAAAATGTCATGTTTCAGAATTATTGAACCGTCTTTTTATAAGCTGTGTTTTGCCTTTTGTTTGAATTTTGTTTATATTTGCTGTTAAATTTTAGTTTGAAGTAATAAGTTATCTGCTACATTTGGAAACAATTTACTTTTGTGAATGGATTTTTAAAATTCTATTCATTGTTAATAAATTGTTTCCAAACTTTTTGCATTTTCATGACCTTGACAACAAAATGTTATCTTAAAGAATAACTTATACTATTCCCTCATTCTTAGTCACTTCAGTGGTAAAACAAACGTTTTCTTTTGAAAAAATCCCTTATAGATTTTCAAGGCAAGTTCAATTTGCTCACATTTTCTCTGCTGTTAGTAGACCATAGTGTCGACCAATCGGACCAGTGGTCAGATTGCTGGCCTCTGGAATGAAAGGTTCCTAGTTTGAATCTGGGATAAGGATTGAATGTGCAGTCTCTAATTTATATACAGGTTGTGCTTTGCATAGCATAACATGAACCCATGGTGGAGTGCTGGCTTAGTGGTTAACAATTTCACCCTCAGTGTCATGTTAACTAAAACACTCTTAACAAGTTCAAACTAGTTGGACATAGAGAAAGGTTTATCATAATGATGGTAATAATTCAATTTTTGTCTAAAGTAGTACTAGGAATATTTTATTGCAAAAGTTGACCAAATATGCTCAAATTTCATGCATGTGATTCGTCCAATTTTTTCTTGCCCCTGATTTATCCATAGCTATATCTTATCTTACGAATGTCATTACTTTTCACAAAGATCAATCTCATCTAAATATGAGTTAATTGATGTTTATTAAAAAAACTTCAATTGTCTTATACTTTTCCATACTGGCTGAGTAATTAAATGCTTACAGGTGCATGCATGGATTTTAATGAAATGTGAGCTTTTGCAAGATGATTAACAATTTATTTATAGAAATTGTTGGTATAAAATAATAGGAAGTTTAATAGACCTTAATATTTGCTAATAATCATTGATGACAAAGTGTTTGAAAAACATTTTGTCATCAATTAGAACAATCGTTTCATTATATTCCTACTATAAGCAAAAGTACTCTAAGGCAATATTTTTCTATTTTAAATTAAAACTTGGCAATAATATATTCTTACAAAGTCAAACACACAGTAATGAAGTTTTGTCAAACTTGTTGAAAAATTCATTAATTACCTTATTAAAAAATTTCAAACATTAAATTCTTCACTATTGATTTCTGTGATAAACATTTGGTTTCGAATAAATTTAGAACTGTAACCCTCCCCCAAAGAAAAAGAAAGAATGACCATTTAAAAATAGATTAAAATCCCATCTTATAAATTTTCAGTTGATCGAAGATCATTGGATTGAGCTGAAATTGCTCATTTATTTCAGTTGTTGAACTCGGTAGAAAATATTTTTGGTAGTAGCTGCTCCCTTCAATAATCTCGTGCCCCAGTTTGGAAAATGCGTTCTTGATGAGAAAGCTTAGCAAACACAAATTGGGGAATTTTGTTCGTCTTTCTGAATTAGTTTATAGTGGGGGGGAAACTGAAAAATTTTAAATATAGCTGATTTTATATTATGTGTTAGCCTGTTACTTTCTTGATTATTACTGTAATTAATCAAGTATACACCCAGGCAAAATTAAATGATTGTTCTAGTAATTTTGACAATTTTTTTGTCATTAGAATGATTGTACATTTTTTCTTAAAATGTAGAATTATGTACAACTTGTATTTAACTTGATGTACAGTTTATGCTTCAGTTAAATTTTATTTATATATTTATTTTCTCCTTAGCTTATAATTGGAATGGATGTTTCCTAGCCACCGACTTTCTTGCTGTTTCTTTTATGAGCAAACCAAGTATATGCAGTGGCAAAATTAATTGATTATTCTTCCATTTTTGGCAAGCTTTTGTCTGAAGAATATCATACATTGTTTATTTTATGAATGGAAATTGGCTTTCTTTACCCACCTAGGTTATTTTTTAAATGTTGTAATCACAGTATTTTGTATTGTTGTGAACATTTCAAAAAAGTTTCATGATCCTGAGGTTTTATGGATAAAAGGCCAATTGAATATGGATATGAAGCTATAATGTATATTGTGTTCTTTTCAGGAACGGACCGGATTTCGAAAGAAATGGAGAACGCGATCATGATTATGATGGGCCTCCTGGTATGGATGCCAATGGGATTATTGAAGTAAGTTTAAACCAATTTCTTTTATATTTTGAGGTTTGAATGTAGTTTGTAAATTCATTTTTTAACAAGTGTTTCGACTTGGTTCACATGATATTCCTTTTTTATTCCAGAGCAATTGGGAGGAAGTTGTCGATAACTTCGATAATATGCAGTTGAATGAAGACCTACTTAGGGGTATCTATGCCTATGGTTTTGAAAAACCTTCCGCTATTCAACAAAGAGCTATTATTCCATGTGTGAAAGGTAAAATAAAGGAAAATATGTATTTGTATTTCATAAGTTAGATCCAAATTGACTATTCTAACTTGTTGAGATAGCACTAATGTAACTAGACTCTTCATAAATTTTCAGCAGCTTAATGCACATAAGTTTTTGTAAAATATAATTTTAATTTCCTGGCATGTGTATATAAAATTAAATTTTTGGGTTGAATGTTTAAAATCAGCAGAAAAGCCTTTTTTTATGGAGTATTCTTTCTAGGACTTGATGTCATTGCTCAAGCCCAGTCTGGAACTGGAAAGACAGCAACCTTCTCCATAGCTATATTACAGCAAATTAATACTTCTCTAAGAGAATGCCAGTCTTTAATCTTAGCTCCTACCAGAGAATTAGCTCAGCAGGTATATTATCTTAAACTCATTCATTGCTAATACCACATTTTCTTTGATTTGGCTTATGTTGTATTAATTGTTTTTTTATTTAGTTTAATAATCTGCAATTTCAAACTGTTGGTAGTGTAAAATTTCTTTAGCAATTTAATCAATTTGTTTTAATTATGTTTTAGTGCTTTATATCATACATGAAACAAATTTGGCAATCATAAAGGATCGATAGGCCTTTTCCCTCTGTTCTAAATTCCTTGCTTGATATTTATTTTCTACTTAACTTTTCATGGAACAAAATATCAGTAAGCAAATCCTTTGAGTGATTTTTCTTTACCATCAGATGGATTGACTACTGGTCCAATACCTTTATTTTTGATGCTTTGGTACAAAAAGTAAAAACAATTTTAATAACCTAAATGTTTTACTTGTGGTGACTTGGTGGGTCTACTTTATCCTACCAAGTCTTAAGTCAAGTGATCTATTTCAGTCCTTTTTGCTTGTTATGAAAGATTTGTTGCTTAATGTCGTAAATAATTGAGCTCAGTTATAAATTAAGTTTTTCTGTGTTAATGTTTCGGGTTCCTTGCATGTTTCATAATTTATATCTGCGTGAATGATGAGGCGAAGCACATCAAAGGGGCAAACCCATTGGTGAGACTAATTGCACTGATTACCTGACAATGCATAACTTTACCATTCTAAGCAAGAGATTGTTAAAGTCTGACTCCCATGAGAAGGTAGTCGAGTGGCAGTTTTGAATGAGTATTTAAATAAGGTGATAGGTTGGAACATTAAGAAAACTCTTCCATGACTGGCGTCTAATGCAGATCTTGGTTCTAACTTTAGCATTTACTGCCGAAAGCATTAATAATGATAAATTGTCTCATGGAAAACCACCCACAGTGACTGCCATCTATGCTTTTGTGTATGGCAGTTCTGATGGCTTTTCATACCTAGTCAGAAATAGTCTGCCTTCTCTTCAGAGCAACACTACATATATGTGTGTGTTCCCTTGGTTGCTTTGTAATTGTCCTTCACATGCCTTGTATGTATTGTGTAATTGATTATCTGGATATTAAAACGTGCTGATGCAATCTAATGGATTTATCTCATTGTTTGAGGATGTGTTCATCAGCTGACTCAACAAACTGAACTTTTATGCTTCGATTTAATGCAAGAATGATTCTAGTTATTTTCATTTTCTGCTTGCTAGGAGTGGGTAACTTACCCACAGTAGGCTAAAATACTTTCAACAAATACTAAATTTTCTTAAGGTGTTCAAATATATTCATACAATAGGTGTTCTAGCATTGCCAACAGATACATGAGGTGCTTTTTTGAAAAATTGATAGTGGATGAATAATGATGAAAATGGCAATCTTGTGGGGTCTATTTAAAGAGTCTCCATCTGATTGCTTCTCTAAAATATCACTTTGTAATTCTATACAGGCATGTGCTTCCTTTGTATTTAAGTTCTATCAAGGTGAAATGCTAAAATTTGAAATGATGTTCTGAACACATTTGTAATCTGTATGGTATATACACATGTTTTTATGCTTTTTCACCCAGAAAGTAAAGGACTGATATTTTAAACTGTCAATCAAATCTGCTTTACTTAGGACCTTTAGTGAGTGTATTGGTCAAAGCAGCATGATGAGATTACGAACTAGGGCGATCTGATGGGTCTTAACCTTATTGTTTGAAGACATGTTCGTGACTGACTGCTTTCCCTCAAAATCAATTCAGTAACTATCGCATGACCTTTTGTGATATGCAATGGTCAAAGCAACATGATGAGATTACGAACTAGGGCGATCTGATGGGTCTTAACCCTATTGTTTGAAGACATGTTCGTGACTGACTGCTTTCCCTCAAAATCAATTCAGTAACTATCGCATGACCTTTTGTGATATGCAATGGTCAAAGCAACATGATGAGATTACGAACTAGGGCGATCTGATGGGTCTTAACCCTATTGTTTGAAGACATGTTCGTGACTGACTGCTTTCCCTCAAAATCAATTCAGTAACTATCGCATGACCTTTTGTGATATGCAATGGTCAAAGCAACATGATGAGATTACGAACTAGGGCGATCTGATGGGTCTTAACCCTATTGTTTGAAGACATGTTCGTGACTGATTGCTTTCCCTCAAAATCAATTCAGTAACTATCGCATGACCTTTTGTGATATGCAATGGTCAAAGCAACATGATGAGATTACGAACTAGGGCGATCTGATGGGTCTTAACCCTATTGTTTGAAGACATGTTCGTGACTGACTGCTTTCCCTCAAAATCAATTCAGTAACTATCGCATGACCTTTTGTGATATGCAATGGTCAAAGCAGCATGATGAGATTACGAACTAGGGCGATCTGATGGGTCTTAACCCTATTGTTTGAAGACATGTTCGTGACTGACTGCTTTCCCTCAAAATCAATTCAGTAACTATCGCATGACCTTTTGTGATATGCAATGGTCAAAGCAGCATGATGAGATTACGAACTAGGGCGATCTGATGGGTCTTAACCCTATTGTTTGAAGACATGTTCGTGACTGACTGCTTTCCCTCAAAATCAATTCAGTAACTATCGCATGATCTTTTGTGATATGCAATGGTCAAAGCAACATGATGAGATTACGAACTAGGGCGATCTGATGGGTCTTAACCCTATTGTTTGAAGACATGTTCGTGACTGACTGCTTTCCCTCAAAATCAATTCAGTAACTATCGCATGATCTTTTGTGATATGCAATGGTCAAAGCAACATGATGAGATTACGAACTAGGGCGATCTGATGGGTCTTAACCCTATTGTTTGAAGACATGTTCGTGACTGACTGCTTTCCCTCAAAATCAATTCAGTAACTATCGCATGACCTTTTGTGATATGCAATGGTCAAAGCAACATGATGAGATTACGAACTAGGGCGATCTGATGGGTCTTAACCCTATTGTTTGAAGACATGTTCGTGACTGACTGCTTTACTCAAAATGTGAACAAGATAATGAAACATTTCATTGTTTTATATGATGCTATGTTTAGTACATGTATAATTATTGAATTTAGTCTTGTGACCTTTCTATTGTGGTAAACAATGATCAAAGCAACATGATGAAAGTACAAACTAGGGCGATCTGATGGGTAAACCCCAATGCTTGATGTCATGTTTGTACTGACTGCTCACCCAACACTCTTAATTATTTATAAAGTCAAATTCTAGATGTGTATTCCTCTTTATATTTATTTTATTTCTTTATATTTATTTTTGATCAGTGTGAAATAATAGAAAAATAAACTGGTGTTTTAGTGACATGTTTTGGAGTCATCAGGGTCTCTGGCATACCTAATATTTCATGCTTTTGAACTTGGTAATGTTTTGAACTATGTTTAATCAGCCCATTTAACTCCCCAGCTGTAGGCAAAATTTACATCTTGTATAGGTTGATCATAAGGAGATGATAATAGCGTGACCCACCAAAATTAATAAGTACTTGCTTTGTTGAGAAGATACTGATATATAAACAATTATTATTCTAAGATATACTGTTCCTTGTATGATATGCAACATGATGAAAGTACGAACTAGGGCGATCTGATTGGTTAACCCATTGCTTGATGACATGTTCGTGTACTGACTGTTCTGCAATTGTGTATAATAATATGACTAACTTGACATGATGTACATGTATCACTTTGTATACTTGCTCTACCATTGGTTAAATTTAATTTATCCTCTCTTCATTGGTTAAATTTAAATACTTTTACAAGAATTTGGTCACGATAAATATTAAATCATAGATGTAATGAAACAAGTAATGATATTTATGATAAAATTGTAGGAAGCACACGTTATATTTATACACAAACTTGGTGGAAATGGGCATGCAAACAAAGTTTTAATTGTGCAATTTTCTAAACTGAGTTTTTGTAAGACTATTGCTGAGATTATGCTGTTGAGAGATACTGATATTATATAAGAATTATTCTAAGATGTACTGTTCCTTATATGATATGCAACATGATGAAAGTACGAACTAGGGCGATCTGATGGGACCAATCCCATTTTTGAGGACATGTTCGTAGACTGAATGCATTGCTTTTATTTGGAAAATCTTTATACAACTATTGATAAGAGCACTTAAACAGCAGTAAGTGATTTCTAAAACCCATTGGATTATCTCAATGGGCTTTACAGCTAATAAAAAAAATAATTTAATCAGTAATAAATTCTAGAGATATGTTTTCCTTTGTAAACTGGTGATATTTCATGCCTCTTATGTACAGATTTTTTGAACTAATTTGTGAACTGTTTCTTTTATATGCAACATAATGAAAGTGCGATCTGATGGGACTAGTCCCAGTTTTGAGGACATGTCCATGGACTGAATGCATTGTTTTTATTTTGTAAAATCTATGTGCAACTATTTGTTAGAATTTTGTGATGTTATTGTTATTCATTGTTCATTCTTGTTATTTCAGATTCAGAAAGTTGTCATTGCTTTAGGTGACTACATGGGAGCACAGTGTCATGCTTGTATAGGTGGCACTAATGTTAGAGAAGACATTAAAAAATTAGAAATGGGCGTCCATGTTGTTGTTGGAACTCCCGGAAGAGTGTATGACATGATTAATAGAAAAGCCTTAAGTATGTTTTTCCTTTGATTAAGCTACATTTGCTAATTGTGTATTTTTCGAATTACAGGACAAATTATGTGCATACCAATAGCAATATTTAAGGCAACAATATTCTAAGTGTGAAACTTGAATGTGTTATAGAGTAAGGGGTTGTATGTTGGGAAATTAGTTTAGATAAAATCTAAATTGTAGGTGACAGGAAAGACCTGTATGTGATATATAGCATGCAGTTGATTATTGAAGTGTGTAATGTTCCAACAATTTGAGGTTCTAGTTAACTTTGAGTGCATAGTAGTTTGTCCTTTTTCTCTGATCAATGTTGAGTTACTTGATATTGTAAGTCTTGTGTCTGGCACAGCATGGTCAGATATGGCCCTTTACCATAAAACCCTAAAACCAACCAACTGATCAGTTGACCATTTTACTTTGTTTACAGGAACAGAACACATACGCATATTCGTATTAGATGAAGCTGACGAAATGCTGTCCCGTGGTTTTAAGGATCAAATTTATGATGTATTTCGAACACTTAACTCTAGCACTCAGGTAATTTGAAATTGGTTTATATTTTATTGTAATGTCTTAAATGATTAATAGTATTAGTTTTTCCTCATACCTGCTGTGCATGTTGCTCAATGCCCAGAATTCTCTAAAACCTTATTTGAATTTTTCTGCAATTTATATATATTTTTTTAATTCCTGAATTCATCATTTGTATAATCAATTGAAGATTGAAGTCCCTGTCAAGTTATTTAAAAAGATTGGAGATGATTGAACTTATATATTTAATTAGAATGTAAAGACAAATTTCTGAATAATGCAGTGTGCCTGGATGCAGTATTTAAATGGTGATATCTGATAGCAATATATTGGCCAATTGTGTTATTGTTAGTTTTTGCTCATAGCTGCTATGCATTTGCTCATGTCCAGAATTCTCAAAAATGCTATTTGATTTGAATTTTTATTTTACAATTTTATATGAAAAAGAAATAATTTTTTTTAAATTCTTGAATTCAAGTACTTTCAACTAAGCTATAATACTGGTTTTGTACTGTTCAATTTTTGATTCATTATGAATAGTTTTTAACATTACCTGCTGTGTGATGTGTGTGTACCAGACCTCATTTGATGATTGGTATTATCTGACTGCAGTGTTCCTTCCAATCTGTTACTTATAAGAAACTAATCCAACTTGTGCTATTTAAGAGTTTTTATGTATAAAACTTCAACCTGTATAAACAATTGAAGATTCAAATCCCTATTAGGTTATTTAAAAGAAGTACTTTTTGTTATAGGATTCAATTCTTAAGTATGAAAGATAGTTTGTAACTCTTGAGATAATTGAAGTTACATTTAGTTAGAATGTGATGACAAATTGCTGAATGATGCAATGTACCGGGCCGCAGAATTTAAATGGTGATTGGTGTTATCTGATAGCAATATATTGTCCAAATGAATTTACTTGTGGTATTTTATGGTATAGGATTAAATTTTTAAGTTTAAAAGATAGTTTGTAACTCTTGAGATAATTGAAGTTACATTTTGTTAGAATGTGATGACAAATTGCTGAATGATGCTATGTACCGGGCCTCAGAATTTAAATGGTGATTGGTGTTATCTGATAGCAATATATTGTCCAAATGAATTTACTTGTGATGCAACGATTTTTTCTTGTAATCTTATAAACCATTTGTTGTGCATTGTCTCTTGTACTTACTAAATATTTCTAATTACCATGTGATGTAAATGTATCAGGCTGCAGAAATTCTTTGGTGATTGATTCTTATCTGACTGCAGTTTTTAAAGTTATATATATGTGCAAATTTTCAATTTAATATTTTAGTCTTATTGTCAAAATGTTAAGCTTTTGTGCTTATTGTAAGTCATTTAAAACAAAATAATTGATAAAAAAAAGTAGCTTCATAAAAACATTGCTGGATGATGCAAATGTGCCGGGCCTCAGAACTTAAATGATGATTGGTGATTTCTGATAGCAGTGTATTGTCTAAATTTACTTAATTGTTCCTTGCAATAGTTTCTACTATGTTGTCTTGTTAAATAAACCACTTTTTGTGGATTGTCTCTTATGCTAATATACTATATTTTTCTAATTATATGATGTATGTGCACTGAGCCCTCAGAATTTATGCAAGTCTTGAATTTCATTTTATTAGCTCTAAATTATAGTGAATAGCTTTAAATCGGCCAGACTTTTCTTTCTCTTTAATAAGTTTAAAACTACAAGTTGCTAGAGCTGTGGTTTATTTTGTTGCAAATTTCCTTTGTACCCATAAAAACATACACTTTGATTTGGTATTAATTCTATGGTGTGATTAACTTTTAAATTAACCTTTATATTTCCATTTAGGTTATTCTATTATCAGCCACAATGCCAGCAGATGTATTGGATGTTACTAAGCAATTCATGCGAGAACCTATCCGTATCTTAGTCAAGAAAGAAGAGCTTACTCTTGAGGGTATTAAGCAATTTTATATTGCTGTAGATAGGGAGGTCAGTACCTTTTCTCATGCTGTTTAATGTAAACAAAATTGTCCTGTTTAAGCTAATTACTATCTGCATTTACAAATACACTTGGTTGCAATTGATGTAAGTGGTATTTTTAAGCATATGGGGTCCATCTATTTTCACTTAAATCTGTGTGCTTATTAAATATTTGCTGCACATTCTTACAGTTTAGGTATGCTCTATGTAGAAATTTGCCACTTATAGAAATTGCAACTTGTAAATTATCACAAATTCAGGCTTAATATATTTCAATATGATCTTAAGATGCAATATTGATGCCTTTAAAAGGACTTCATTTATGTATTTGGATGGACATTGTTTCTGTAAAAATATTGATAATTTGGGTGGGCAAGAAAAGGGAATTTATTTTGAAGGAAAATTATCCACAAAAAAGCATTTCATACATTGTGTAGGAATTTATAGATTCTGGCCGGTGTGATTCAGAACTGGAAAATGCTAAAGGAAAAACATGTATGCAATGATTTGCTTAGTTTCCCAGCTCTGATTATAGGATATATTTTTATACCTGCTTTCATGATCAAGGTTTCCATGGGCTTTAAATAACCTTGTAGTATTTGCTTAAATCTTTATAAATAGGCCCTGATTTTAGAATATCAGCATATTTTATTTCATCTGCATTGATTTTCAAGACCAGTGATACTTGGCCAAGGTCAAATGTCATTGGTTTTTGTAATTGTAAGGAAAGACTCGCATAGGAAGGAAAAATTAGTAAAGCTTCTCACAACCAAGGGAGGAGTGGTCAAAGAATGTACTTCTCTTGTAGGTAGGACACAGCCTCGAAAAGGGCTAGATTCATTTGTGTACTTCCATGGACATGTGTTACTGTAAAAGTATCAATTAAGTGCGTTGACTGAAAAAAATGGAAGTCCCTTGCTTCATAAACCCTACCTCTATTAACCATTTTATAAAATGTTAGTGCTGGGTTGTGTGCTTTTTAAGACGTAAGTAATTTAAATTAACATTTAAAATTTTATTTCTTAAAATACATATGGTATAATAACTTACAAAAATCTGTCTCCATCTTAAATTTGGGACCGTGGTGGCTCAGTGGGTATGTTCACTGCGCTAGCAATCTTCGAGTTGTAGGCAGCATAGGTTCGGCTCCTCCCAGCTTGTATTTCTCTCTTCTGTATCAGTAAAACTCATTGTGTGTCTTGATATTGTATGTCTTGTGCCTGGCGCAGCATGGCCAAATATGGCCTTTGCACCATATTTGGCCATGCTCCAAATTTTTCCATGCATACAAATTTTTCCATGCTCCAAAACCAACCATCTTAAATTTAGCCTTAAAATGAAAACTACCCTTCAAAAGGCCCTAATTTTTCTTCTACTTTTTTAAAGAAAGATTGCTCTTAGTATTTTGCAAACTACTAGACATTCTGTTTCTAATTTTCTAGGAATGGAAACTTGATACTCTATGTGATTTATATGAGACTTTAACAATTACGCAAGCTGTTATCTTCTGTAATACAAGAAGGAAAGTCGACTGGCTCACTGATAAGATGCGTGGCAAGGATTTCACCGTTTCAGCTTTGGTAATATTTTGTTTCAAAGTAACCAACCTTCATCTTAGCTTTAAAATATCTTGATGTGATTTTTGCATGAGTGTACTAGGACAGTTAAAATTATTTTCTCAAAAGAACTTTTGATAGTGTGAAACCACTAACCATCACACTCCTATGTTAAATTGTGCTTGATTGACAAAGTTGAATTCTGAAGTTCAATTGGATCAATATTTTTCTAATACTAGTTTAATCTGGCTACTGGAAGTTGGCAGTTTTGTTGCATGCTTTTGAACGAGTCTATTACTTAAATAAAAGGACTAGTTTTAGCAGGGTATGCCAATTTAAATTTTCTTTTTTCTTAAGTTTAATAATATTAAAAATGAAATAACCTGGGAGATGATACAAATCAGTTCAAAAGTTTGCTTCTACTCAGTAACACCTCAGCTTGATCTTTTATAAAACTGACAATTACTGGTCTCCTTACTTTGAGGACACTAGATTATTGTTTTGATTGGGATGCTCTGGGGTCCAACTTGGAGAAATGTTTTGGAACTCTTTATTTTGCTTATAAATCAAAACAAATATGAGTATATTTGGAATAATATATCGTGTTTGAGGGAAGGCGGGTGACCATTAAAATATTTCGACCCAAAGAGTTTTGTGCTTGGAACTTTGTTACCCCTCTGATAAGAGAGCAACCTAAGACAGATCAAACCACTCTATTTGGTTATTCATTTGCATATTTATTCCTTATGTTTGGGGGTTCTGGTTCGTAACAAAAATTGTGAAGTGTTCCAAGGGGGTCGGGCATGCTTGGTGAAGGTGTGTTTAAAAAAACGAATTTAGTTTCTCATTTTTAAAATATTTACCTCCTGTTTGGAGGACACAAGGTATTCTTGCCCCAAGGGGTTAGTGCTGTTGGGATGACAGTGGCAACTTACCAACAAATTTGTCTCTTCGCATAAAACAAGTCTCTCATAAGTGTTTATCAGTAGATGCTGAGTTTTGTATGTATGATAGGAGTCCGTACATTATACGAAATCTTTTTCAGGTAATTTTGACTCTGATTTATGATAAAGGAATCTGGAAATCTTAAACCCTCAGACATGTTAAACATAAATCAGTATTATCTAGTAACTACATTGATTTGCATGTCTAACAAGTTAACGGGAAACAAATCTATTAAAATCCTATTTAAATAAACAAAAAAAACTGATTTGAATAAAATAACCAAATTAAAAAAGTTGAAAAGAATCGCGATTTTTCACACTTTTAGATATCTCCTTTAGAATTGGAGAAACTCATTTAGATTTTAATATCTGTAAAAGACTGAAAAGGCATTCTTAAAGTCGATACTATTTCTGTATTTATATAAAGAATATCTTCAACTTAACAGTTTGACTTTTACAGTTTTTACACTTTAAACGTAAGTTGGGTGGTAAAAAGGCCAGAAAATTAAAATTGATTACATTTTTATGATATATTAAAATTGGTTAAATTTAAACGTAATGTTTCTAAATAAAATGAGTTTTTAATATAGAATTTAAAGTATTTTGGATTTATATCAAGAAATTGAATTCAAATTAAATAAACACAAGACCCAAGAATGATTTGTATTGTTTTAATCTTTCAAAAAATAGTCCTGCTATATTTACTTAACTCTTGCATATTAATATATAACAATACTATCTAGACCACCCTAGACTGATTTGCATGACTCCTGTCTCAAAATTAATTAAAATCATGATTTTTTTCACACCCTGAGTTTTAGTGTAAACAAATCCATGATATGCATCAAGCTCAAATTCTGGTTCAAGTTGACGTTCAATGTCCAAAGCAAATAGAATCAATTCCAATTGAGTTGATAATTTATTAATATTTTACAGCACGGAGATATGGATCAAAAGGAAAGAGATGTCATCATGCGTGAATTCAGGTCAGGATCCAGTCGGGTTCTGATCACAACTGACATCTTGGCTAGAGGTATTGATGTACAGCAAGTATCTCTTGTTATCAACTATGATCTTCCTACAAACAGAGAAAATTACATTCACAGGCAAGTACATTTTTAATTCGGTTTGTTTTCAGTGTTTATTGAAAAGCAATGATTTAAACTAATTTAAATTTTAATATTGCTTCTTAAAATTGCACAAATCTGAAAACTGTTAATTATTATTGCAGATGTATTGAGTCTTTAAAGTACCCTGCTCCTTTCACTTGTTATCGGTTTAGTGTGAAAACCAAAATTGATTCAATATTAAGTGCTACTGATATTAGCAACTTTAAGGTTATAATATCATAATTTATTGTTAAATATCTGGTTTATGGAAGTCCTTTCTTGTTGATAGCTAAAAATAGATTAATAGAAATATTGAAACGATTTTGTTGAAAATAAAATCTGGATAGTAACTAACAAAATTTTAACCTGTGTATTTTATGTAATTCTCCCCTATTATACAAATTTTGAGCTAGTTTATGTTTTCTAATTTCTCTCCTTTTGCAGGATTGGAAGAGGTGGCCGATTCGGTCGTAAGGGTGTTGCGATCAACTTCATTACAGAAGACGACAAGCGATCTCTTCGGGATATTGAACAGTTTTATAACACACAAATAGAAGAGATGCCTTTGAACGTAGCAGACTTAATCTGAGGTTAATTCACTTTAGTGTATGAAAGTTGGGTGCATGCTTGCTGTGCTCAAATCTGAATCAATGATTAGGATGTTCAAGAGGAAAATTAAAACGAACTGCATTTCTGAACAGTTTCTATGAACTATTGTAATGTTTTGGATCAGACTTTGAGACTACGATCGGGGAACACTGTGAATGTTTTGATAGTTATCTGTTAGAAAATTTACTGCTCTTCATTTCTTTTTTACGAAGGTTCCTCCTTGATGTGGTTTCAAAGTTTCAGTAATGACTTTAATAGAATAACATATTTATTTCTTTTTACAGACCGTTTTTGAGCAATATTTGAGGCAGCGAAAACATGCTTTTCTTTCCAGTGTGCTCTTGTGGTTATCACACTTCAGTTCCAAATATACTCAATTTGATATGATATAACTTTTTTCGGGGGTATTATATTACATAATGTCTAAACTTCTGTTGTACAATGCTAGTTTCTTTATTTCCCCATGTTTTTGGTGCCTATTCTCTGCTGTGGGCTGAGTATTAACCAATGCAGAAGGATACAGTAATCAGTTAAGCGCTTTTTCCTTTGTAAAATTCAAATCTGTAACTAAGATGATTAAATATTTTTTATTTATATTTAACTGATCTTTGTCTCAATTACTCTTTACTGTCTCATCTTGCTCACATTAACCCTTTGAAGAAAATATGTAACACTTTCAACGATTTCACTCTTCAACTAAATTTATGTGAAACTTGCGACTCATTAAGGAGATATTGTTATAAGGTTATATATATATCAATAAATTGGATTTTTAAGAGTGCTTGTAGTAGGTAAGAAAGTTTGTCTTAACTAGGGTTCCCATGGGCTTTAAAAAGACCTGGTGTTTCATTTTTAGTTTTTAAAGGCTCTTAAAGCCTTCATGTTTATTTGCTGTAAGTCCTTTCAAGTTTTAAAAAGCTTAATTTTTTCATTGCCTATTTTATTTCACCTGCTTTCTTAAAACCATGGTCAATATGATACTAAAAACATCATAAAATTGATATTTATAGGTTAAAAATTAATGTTTAAAGCCAGGTGTATGCGAGACCCAAACATATCATTTGTGGAAGTTTCTTCATGAACTTTTAGGTATTCTATTGTGTTCTGTGAAACCTATCCTTAAAAAGCCCTAATTTTCCTTTTGCTTGAAGAATAAATGTTTATTAGTGGAAAATTGCATCTTTCATTTTCATTAGTTTTGGTCAAATATTAAATCTATTACTCAGAAAATTGCTTTTGTAATATTTAACCAAAAATCGTTTGGTCCAAACTAAAAATCCAGTAATTTTATTGGTGTCAGTTCAGAAACAATGTAAAGAAATGTCTATTGCATACATCTTTAATCCTAGAATCCAAGTCTTCAGAGTTCAATTACTGTGCTCTGAGCCAGGTTTTTGACTTTTTATAAGAGGAAATATGCACATTGTTTTTCATCACAACCATTATCTGTTTAGTTTTTCTCTAGCACACCTAAATATACTGTAATCTTTCAAAATGTCATGCTTACTATTTCCATACTTCATTACTTATACAGGATGGACCATAAGTCACATGATTAATTTTTATTTCACATGATACTTTGTTGGAATTATACAATCTTCATTGGATTAAATCTTGCACCACACAATTGTAATTTGTAGAGATACAATCACTGGTAAAGTTGCTAATTGAACCAGCAGGGCTGAAATTGTTCTGCTTCGGATGATGTAACTTGGCCTTCATTCGTCCATAGGTGGACTCTGCCATTCTTGAACTGGCTGGGGTGTTACACCAGATGATAAACACAATTCCTGCTTTATCTTGCCCTGCACTCGGGTTCAAAAGGGCTACCTGAAGTGAAGAAAGCACAACTGATGAAGGCAAGCAATCAAATATGGATTGGAATGTGGTATTCTCAAGCTGACAACTGTATACTTGTGCCAGGATTTATTCTGATCACATGTATGCACTACAGTGATGTCTGAAACATCCTCAACTTGCCAGAATGCATATACATTCTTGATGCTTCAATTCTTGTCTGCACATCTTCCAAGTTTCCTGTAGTGACTGAAGAGTCTTCTACAGTGGCAAGTTGCTCATTGTTTTCAGCTGTTCTGATGTTGAATCCAATGGTAAATTGGTCATTCCTTTTATAAATCCTTCATCCATTTAATTGATAGTGACATGTTTTGGTGAAAATTCTTTGAAAATAAAATTCCACAATTAAAACTCGTGCATTTGTGTTTCTCCATTGCGAATTTTGAAAACTGGTTTTCAACATCCTTAACAAATTTGCAAGTAGTTATGTACTCACAAAATTTAGAAATTGTGACTTATGACTTCGCTGTATAGAAGTTTGCGGTTTGAGAAATTGGCATAAAATACTAAAAATTTACTTGTTTTTGTTATGTATTTATTTTTTTAATGAAATGGGAAAATCAATGAACAATAAAACTAAGGATACATACACTTTGGTGTTCTCTAGAGTCGACAGTTATGAAACAAGTGCATGTATAATTTTTTTTATTGATGTACTCACAACATATATCAAGGCTTTAGTTGAATAATTGTATAAAAAGTTTTCTTTACATCTACTGTTTTCAAGATGTTACCAATTGAAATCTTTTAAAGCTAGCTCCCTATATCATGGTGTCAATTCAACCTAATAAATCTACAGTGGATAACTTTGTGTTTCCAATAGTTGACAGTATGATTTCTGGGAGAAGGGCAGTTGAGTCGCATGGTTTTAAATTAGTTTATTAGTTAAATAAGGGAACTAATGGGTAAATAGATCACTTCTACAATTAGTGTAATGCAGATCCTGGTTCTGTGTTTATCATTTGGTGCCTAAAGCCATAGCATTGATTATGAATTGACAGTGAAAACATCCATCGATTGTGTCATTCATGCTTTTGTGTACGAGTCTTCTAACTTGTATTCAACATCTATTTGGAAATTGACTGATCCAAGGTCGAAAGATACAAATTAAATGTAAATATGATTAAAAGCCCAGTGACTCGCCAGGATTTTATTATGGTCTTGATAAAAAATTTGGTCTGCAGTTGAAAATTAAAAAAAAAAATCAAATTCCTGAAAATCCTAGAATGCTTTCGCAGATACTTAAAATTTCTAGTATATGCTAAAAAAAGAATATTTCAAGATTCAATTTAAAAATCAAAAGGGTATATAAGCGCGTATCTGCTATTTAAATGAGCTTGTTCCAACTTCAGCATTTATGCATGGTCAATTGTATGTCAAAATTTCAATACTTGCACAATTGTCTAAATATATATTGTGTAAGGAAAATTTTTAAAATTTGCATATGAACATAAAGGTATCTGGGCAACTTGGAGTGCAAAATAAATTAAACATGCATAACGCCAAATTATAGATTGTTTTTTTTTTTTAATTTCAATTGCCATCTGCATAGCATGAATGGAGTGAAACATACGGAAAGCAAATATTTTTAAAATGGTTCTATTTGGCGAGGATATTCCTCATTTAATACTATAAGAAATTTCTCCACTTGTGAAGCCAGAGGATTTTCACCTTGCTGCGTTCCATGTACGAGGATAGGAAACTTGTGACCTTGAGAACGATCTCCAGTTTGGTTTATTTCCTTGAGACATAGATGAGAATCAGGCTCTTGTCTCCATTCTTCCTAATTGATCTCGACACTCAAATAATTGACGCACGCAGCGAAAGCTTTACTGACGAGAAATACACCCAAGGAGGAATCGAACCTGCGCCGCCTACAACTCGAAGGTTGCTAGTGCAATGGGCGTCAAGTGAAACGACTTAAATTCAACTACTCGACACAACAGGCCATTATATAATTGGTACAACTGAGTTATTCTGGTCATTCTCAAGGTCCTAGTAAGCTCATTTCTGAATTAAAATATTTAAATGAAGTTCTCGAAGACGTTGAATATTTTGCTATTGTCGATGGTGGCAAGTCCTTTTACGCTCACTGATTTTTATTACTGAATGCGCAATTTGTGTAACGTTTCTCATCAGAAACTAATTAAAATGAAATATTTTTCATTAAGCAGGATGAAGAATTGCTAGCAAATCAATTCTCGTGATCGGCTAATCCTGTTTTGATGCATGGTTCAAAATTACGTGGTGTTGTCCTCGGATCTTTCCCTCTGGGATTGATCCCGGACCGTCACCAATAGCCCATTGTGTTGCTCCAGTGTGACGTTAATTGAAATACCCACCCCTATAATTACATCTGAGCTGCCACTCCACTCTCCAAATGGGCCTGGTTGGAAGAGTAACTGATTAAGCAACCGGAGGGTTGCGAGTTCAAACACTCGTAGTATCAAATGTCCACGTTGGCGTGGTGTGGAAGTTTGGAGAGTGGGGTGCCAGCTCAGGTGTTGCCTCGTCATCTGACCGTGGTTCAAAATTACGTGGTGTTGTCCTCGGACCGTCACCAATAGCCCGCTGTGTTGCTCCAGTGTGACGTTAATTGAAAAATACCAATACCTATTAAAATAAAATAAATTTTATACCTGTTACTATGTCTGTGTTATTCAACACGCAGCAAAATCTACAATGTATGAACTTTTAAGAATTTCTTTTGGCTATTTTTCAGTTCCTGTCTAACTCTTCGTAAAACTGCCACATATCGTCTTGTGCAACAGTTTTGTAGGTAGGTATTTTAGTTAACGTTCCACTGGAGCAACACAACAGGCTATTGGTGACGGTCCGGGATCAATCCCAAAGGGAAAGAACAAGGACAACACCATGTAATTTTGAACTACGGTCAGATGACGAGGCAACACCTGAGCTCGCACCCCATTCTCCAAACTTCCACATTACGCCAACTTGAGGACATTTGAGTCCCTTTGTAGACGACGGTCTTTGGTTGGATTCGAACTCGCAACAGTTTGGTAAAATGTAATATGATACCGGTGTCAGATTCACATTTTGAGCAGCGCCAACCTATTTTGTGTTTACCTTTATTCGATGATAATTAAGCTTTTTAAGATTTGCAACGACTCGCAAGTGATGTAGTCGATTTGTAATAGTTCCGAAACAATGTTGGGCCGCGGTGGCCCGGTTGGAAGAGCAACGGACTTGCAACCGAAGGGTTGAGAGTTCGAATCCACCCAAACACCGTCGTGTACAAAGGGGCTGGTGCACGTTAAATCTGTCGTGGCCTCAAATGTCCTCACGTTGGAGTGGTGTGGAAGTTTGGAGAGTGGGGTGCCAGCTCAGGTGTTGCCTCGTCATCTGACCGTGGTTCAAAATTACGTGGTGTTGTCCTCGGATCTTTCCCTTTGGGATTGATCCTGGACCGTCACCAATATCCCGCTGTGTTGCTCCAGTGTGACGTTAATTGAAATACCCCCCGAAACAATGTTATAAGAACTTGTGTATAGATTTTGTAAATAAAGTTTATGAAGAGGCAGAAATGGAGTACGTTTCAAACCATATCTAACAACTGGGTTAGTTATTACCGGAATTGAATTGTGTCTCCTCAAAGTGAATGATTAAAAGTTATCCTAGTTTAGTAGGGTGGTTCAAAATTACGTGGTGTCCTCGAATTTTTCCCTTCGGGATTGATCTCGGACCATCATCAATAGCCCGGTGTGTTGCTTCAGTTGGACGTTAATTAAAATACCTACCTAGTTAGTAGGGAGAAGCATCGAAATAGCTCAACTCTATGTTTTTATGATACTGTTTGTTTTGAAATTTGAACAAGGATTTTTGTGCGTGCTTGTTTCGGTAATGAATGTTTTGACAATTTATCCGACCGGGGTTTCAAAATTACGAGGTGTTGCCCTCGAATCTTGTCACCGACAATATTAATTGAAAAACTTACTTTTTAATGTTATTTATGAGTGACCACAATATAATAACATGAAATACTATGTCACAGTTACAACACAGTGGTTGAAAATTCCATTCAATTACACGAGTGATGTTTTTTTATATTATATATATTTAAAAGGAAAACTATGGTACAGCTGCAGTCTGCCGCGCGCGGTGGCAACGCGTTTTTTTTGGCGCCGTTTTTGGCGCACTTTTTATGTCGCCACGGAAATCTTCCAACATTGAATATATACTGCATACGTATGGATGAAATATTTAAATCTGAATGAAACAACATTTTGTAATATTCATAATATTCATTACAGATTAGTCCCTTAATGCTCCAGAATAATTCCCTTTTTCTTGTTTTCCCATCTGTTTGTCTGCTTCATTGCTATGGTCTTCTGGAACCCCATATGTCCCCAATGAATCGTATTTCTGCTTTCATTTTTTGAATTCTTCCACTTCCCTAACCATGGCTTCAAACAGATCCACTCGCTCAAGTTTTTGTTTCTTCCTTTCCACCAAAGACTTTGTATGTGGGGGCTGGTGCATATTAAATCTGTTGTGGCCTCAAATGTCCTCACGTTGGCGTGGTGTGGAAGTTTGGAGAGTGGGGTGCCAGCTCAGGTGTTGCCTCGTCATCTGACCGTGGTTCAAAATTACGTGGTGTTGTCCTCGGATCTTTCCCTTTGGGATTGATCCCGGACCGTCACCAATAGCCCATTGTGTTGCTCCAGTGTGACGTTAATTGAAATACCCTACCCTCAAATGTCCTCACATTGGTGTGGTGTGGAAGTTTGGAAAGTGGGATGCCAGTTCACAGGTATTGAATCTCATCTCACTGGTTCAAAGTTACTGGAGTTGTCTTTGTATCTTTCCCTTAGGGATTGATCCCTGACCATCGGCAGTAGCCCATTGTTTTGCTCCAGTGTAACATTAATTACCAACCTACCTTTCTGTTTGTTAATGCATTCCACCACAACACTTGAGATACGCATGCGGCTTTATAGACACCGTCTTTTCATCTTATAAATTTAATTGGTCCTTTAATGCAATAATCTTTCTTCAAACTCTTAATTTCCTAGCAGACTTATTTTTTAACTATTCATTCTTTAACGAATCCTATTGAATAAAGAGTTCAGAGCTGTTCCAAACATTCTAAAACTTGTCAACTTTATTAGAGGTTTTAATAAAAGGTTTTCCTGGAATCCTGGAATTTTTTTGCCTCTTGTTAATTTTCAACACTACACCAATCGAATAACTCGATGACTGCTTGGGCCACGCGTGCGACTGATTTCTATTACTATGCATAAATGTTCTCAATGCAATGTGCATTTTAAAGACTACTAATTTGGTTCATAATAGTAAATTCCAATTTAAAAAATTGCTAGCTATTGTTTTGTAAGCTGTAAAAAATAAAAATGTGTATGTTTCCCGGAATTGCCCACAGTTGTGCTGAAAGGAAATCATTTTTTACTTGTTCTGCATTTTGAGAAAAAGGGTACTTATTCCTGTGTAAATGAAGAATTGTAATTAATCTGTATTTTTTAATTGGGTAAAATGACCAATGGTAGGGGAGAGTGTTGTACCTTGTATCAATTTTTGCTACAAAATTTTTTATACATTATATAATTTTCTCCATAACTTTGAAATGTTGTCAGAAATACTTTATACTTTTCCTATTAATATGAATTTTTTTGTGAAAACTATACTTTTTGTGAAGTATATTAGCATATCTTCATATAAAGCAGAGTTGGTATCTGTCTGTTCTTTAACCCTCTGACATCCGTACGCATCTAAACATCATGTCCTCAGAAACCCAAAACGCCCGAGTAGCATTAGTTCAATCACCAATATTTCTTCCCCCCTCGTTTGCAACTTATTTTACACCTAATCGGGGGACTCTACACTGGGACCGAAAACCGCGCTGGTTTTAATGGGGGGTTGTATGGAAAGTGCTCTTTTCAACTTATAAGTCGATCTTAGAATTATATATATATATAGACATGTTGTGTATGCTGTTCAGCGTCCATTACATAGCATTTTTAAACTCTCAAAAAGAAAACACGGATAGAAAATTGTCAAATTGTTAGAAAGAACAATTTTCTTTTAATGAAATATAGCGCAAAAGTAAAGCAATTGCAATTACTTATAAAACAAGGAAAATATTTTTAAATTTTAGAACAAACACATTAGGTTACGTTTAATTTTAAGTACATATTTTTCATTAAATGTTTTAAAAAGGCAAATTAATTTCTTTATTTCCCTCTGATCTCTTTTACTTCAAATCTCTTGCAACAGGAATATACAAGGTATACTTTTTCTGTTGTGTTATCGGTAATTAATTTGTAATTTCTTATCTTATTTTTAAAACAATGTATCAAAAATTCGTGATAATTTTCAAATTAATAATATATCTTTTGCTTTGAAATTGATGTTTAAAAAGTTTTCGGAAATATAATACAGTGATAAAAGTGGTTATTTTTCAATAATTCTTCCTTATAAATATGATCTTAAAAGCAGCGTGATTTTTTTGGTAATGGTTTCTTTTAAAATTGTAGACCAAAAGCATCTTGCAATAAAATATGCAAGAATTACGTCACAGTTATGTCCCTGAAATGGATGTTTTATTCGTTTGTGGGACTTAAAAATATGCGCTTTTTCCTAAAAACAGAGATAGGCAAACCTTTAAGTGTGATAACCTTTATTCATTAGAAATAAAATTCACACTTTACTACTATTACCCAACCCTCACTAATAAATCGCAAAATTAGCATTTATAGCTCGTAATTCAATTTAAAAGTCATTCTTTACACAATTTTTCTTTTCAGTTACTATTGTATATGCGTAGGTGCAAAACATGTGTTGGAATTAAATTTTACATAACAATACAAGTGAACATGTACTTGAGTCAAATTCCACGTTGAAAGCGACGGTCAAGTGAGCGTCACTCAAAATGAGAAGTGCATTATAGTTTCTTCTATTGTTATAAATTTGTGATAACTTCCATTCTAAAAAACCAAGGGGCTAAAATGGTCAGATGAGAGAAAACATAAAACTCAGCTACTAATAAAGTCATCTCATTCTTAAAGTATGCATTCTTAGAATTCTGTTCGTTTGATTATTGGGTTACGACATACCCTCAACGACCACTTCGGGACTAATGTTTAAAACATTTCTCGGATTATATCATGTTACCGGTCGATACAAGTGGTTTTGTATACAAGAGAAACTGGCTTATTGACGCGAAATAAATTGTTCACTCAAGAATCTCCCTCTGTCCCTCAGGCTTCGATTTCCCGTAACCTGTATACAAACAGCAACACTGGTTCTTTTATATGAAGCATAGTATTGAAAGGGACAATGGACAAAAAAGATCACTTGAATCCTTCGGTCCCAACTCCGCTCTATTCTCTTTAACGCGAAAAACACCCTCAGCTACAGTCGTTTACGTTTCTCATTGCAGCAAAAACACGTGTTCATCCTCAAGCAGTGAGAGCTAAACCTAAGAGCCGCCTTGAATAGAGAGATGCCATTTACTATTTTTCTACCTTTCTTTAGAGGTCCAGTTAACACTTGGGTGGTAAATACCCACGTGAAATTTAACATTGTGGGGATCCCATGGGTAAGGTGAAAGAAATTGTTGGAAGCTTTGAGCCCTCAGTTCTAAAGAAACAGACATATTTTCTCTATTGCCTCCAAACCAAACATTAATCCAAGTGAAAGTAACAATGTGTGATAGATCGAGGTGCTACCGAAGAACTATCTAACTGTATTCTAAAGCACAGCTACCGAATAACGGTAACTGTATTCTAAATTATAGCAAGAATTATAGAATTCTCCATTAAATTTGACCAGTGCTTCGTCAACTGATAAGTGAGCGTACGGCTTAAAATGTTCGGAAAATTCTTTTCGCAAGTATGTTTCTAGTGGCTCTACTTTTTGGTGAAAATAAAATTTTCACTGTCCTTCTTAAGTTCGTATTCCCTGTCGGATATATGGAAATAGTGTTTAATGCGTAAAAATCTATTTTTACTCATCATTTTCACTCTTGAATTTCCAAGTGTCTCATTTTTGGACCAGTAATCAGTGATTCTAGGCATGCGTACAATACTCATTACAAGCAGAACTGTAAAAAAATTCCAGTTCTTTGATGCTCGCAATAGGTTTCCATCTCTCTTCTGTAAATCCTCGCATTTTGGCACAAAATTCAGCATACTTATTTGTATTAACCCTGATGAGTTCGCATATCTCTTCACTCATTAATAATTTTAGATAGTCCAACGCTGAAGAGCCAGGTGGTAACATATGAGGGGGACCAGAAAAAT
This sequence comes from Meta bourneti, assembly GCA_933210815.1. NCBI lineage: Eukaryota > Metazoa > Arthropoda > Arachnida > Araneae > Tetragnathidae > Meta > Meta bourneti. The sequence continues at coordinate 94,648,034 of OW119922.1, forward strand.
TAGTGAATTGGGGGACGTTTATGCGTTCGTTCTCAACCACTTCTGAATCCCATTCAACGGTACCGTCATTTTTTTCAGTATGAAGAATATCTATATTTTCTTCATCTTCGGATTCACTATCGACACTGATCGAATTGTTTCCCAATTCCTTAGTTGGCATTTCCAATTCGTCATCTTCACTCCTATCCAAATCTGATTCATCTGTATCATTAAAGAGTATTGTTTCGATCTCTTCTCGAGTCAAAATTCTTCTGTACCGAGGCATTTTAAAGGCAAAAAATCTCACAGGTGGTTATCCGATCCGCAGACAGACTGAAGAACGTAGTTAGAAATCGACCCCCTAACACCTGATGATCATTTAGCACACCTTCAGGTGACAAGGAGATGTTCGAAAATCCTTTGTAGAGTGGGGATGACCGATTACCCTCCTCACTGGTAGAGGGGCAGAAACGCTGATTACTTTAAGAGCCGGACGGGCGGCTAGCGAATGTCTGAATGAGAAGCCGTCTCGGGCGGGTCGGTATCCAGAGGGTTAAACAAATCTATACCGTTTGACCAATCCACACCAAATTTGGTACACTTATTCTTTGGAACCCTGCGGGTAACCTAGGCTACATATTAATCCCTTTCTATTTGTCTTGGGTGTGCAATGTCCCATCATCCTAAACAGCACTTGCTAGGGGGCGCTCTCTCCTGGTCTGTCTGCAGAAGACATCAGAATTAACATCTATAGGAGTCGCCTCTCAAGATGACCTGGAGTTTTTTTAGAATCTTTGAGTATGGTGCAATCTGATATGGGTGCGGTTGCGCTGAAAATCGATCAGTATCATCATTTATGTATCCCATATGTAAAATGCAGGATGGAATTTTCAAGCATAAAGTGTAATTGCTTGAAGCGTTGATCATGATATCGTATCAATTTGATTTGTCAACCTTTCATAATGATGGTGGAATTCTGAAATTCACATTCCTGGTGCAAGGTGCTTCAAAAAAATATTGATAAGTAAAAAATTGACTGCAATAATACGATGTATGTCATTTAAAAAAAAAATGAACTTAAAAGGCATTCACAATCACTCAAAATTGACTTTTGTAGTCATCTCAGTATCAGTTTTTGTAGGTTTATCTTACCTATAGTATGTGAAATGGATCTAAAGTAAATTGTAGAAGCTATAAAAATCTCAGTTTCAAAAATTATTTTGCATTCTTATTTTTCTGTTTGCATTTTCTATGACAGAAAAGTGATATTTGGGATCTCTTTCGATCGACGTTCAACCAAGTGAACCCAGGCAATGCTGGGTAAATTCAACTAGTACTGTATAAAAATAATTTGTTAGGTCATGATAATTTGTCGAAGTTACAATGCATTGTACCTTGGAAAAATTGAAAATCAAACAAATGGAAGCATAAATTCTACAGAAATCAATATACATTATTGATAAATGAGGTGTTATATGGAATAAGTGAGTCCATTGGAAAATATTTGTTAACTGGCAGAGAACCACCTGTTGTACTTGGGCTGGGTTGTTTCTTTACAACCACACTTTAAAATTATCAGAAACATGTACATTTGGCAAAACCTATTTTGATTAACTATTTTTATTTATAAAACTTAACTTGATATCATTATTTAGAACTCTCCAGCAACATAACACCTTTTGCTTTTATTTCTTCATAATTCTACCAAGATATTCGCGCCTCTGTAGCACCAGTTTCTTCCTTTTTGTCATCACTTCCATGTGATTCCAAAAGAATATCAGATTAATTATTTTCACATCATTTGCATCTTTTAAAATTAATTGTCTATCCAAGTCTGTAGAAGAATGCTTTTGGATAAGCATATTTTTAATTCTTTTCAATATCTTTATCTGGAATTTCTTTTAATATTCTAGTCCTTCCTCTTTGTCTTCCATCTTGGCTTTTTCTTGTATAAGGAGGTTTTGGATAAGGTCATATTGTATCAGAGGATACTGCCACAAGTGATTTTTCTGACCCAAACTAGATGCTCTGGGTTCACTGATTGAAGTACAGATCAGTGGAACTTTAAGGCCCATTATCTGTTTTGGATTTTAACTTCTGTCGAATACATCATCTGATGAATCACTAATATAAGAGATTAGGATATCATTATCACTAAATATGTTTTCATTTAAGGGGCATATTGCTGTCACCTTAGATCTTGTGACAATTTTTCAGTTGTGAAAGCTTTGGTGAAGGGTTTTCTTACATCGGCTACGATTTTCATTTGTTCATCAAGGAGTCAAACTTAATTCTAAATGTAACTAACTCAATATAAATTAAGCTTGGTGTTACACAAAATTTTAAAAACTGTTTCTAGGCCCCATTCGTTTTATCTAATCTGAATATTAGAATATCAATTGTATTCCTGATTGAATATCAATTGTCAACCTGATTGATCACAACTGTTTACAAAAAGTTGTGCTTATAGTAAAAATGTCATGTAACTAATTAGTAATTGAATGAAATATGAATGTAAGACAAAAGGATTACTAAAGATGTTGAAGACCAATCCAAGATACAACACTGACACTGATCCAAGGTGCAAGTATCCATTTTTGTGATTTGGTTAAATCTAATGAATAAAAGTCCAGGCCTACTTGAATCATTTTCATCTGGCTGATTCCAACAAGTGTGTTATTTGCCTTGAAGAGGAAGAGACTGGAGCGTATCTTGTTCTACTACACCAGAGAGAACATTTTTAGAATTTTCTTAAAGAAAATTTGTGATTTACCTTCTATTCTTATTGTTTTTTCTAATGTTCATTTTATGTATAATGCTTTGCTGGTTTATAGAACACACAGTGAAATCTTTTAATATGCCGGACTCTTGTATCAAGGTGTAATGTAACAAATATGAGTTATGTTTCTTAAAACTTAATACTTTATCTCATAGGGAATGAAATTGTGGTACTTTGGTTTGATTTCCAAGTGTACTTCTATCCTACTTTATAGATAGAATGTAAACACTTAAACTTCTGTTTATTATCATTACAGCTGAAGTTCAGGAAGAACAACAGCTGTTACTGTAGACTGTTACCTTAAAGTTGCAATTGGAGTTATTTTTCAATGGAAAATTTGGGCAAGAAATTTTCTTTACCTGATGATCTTGAAGAATCTTTCGATGACCCACCCCCATCTGTGAGTAGCAAAATGAATTTTATAAGAAGTATTTTTCAAATTATCAAATTGAATGTTAGTTTATGTTTACATTGTCCTTTTCAGGGTCCGAGGTATTTTAAGGCTGGAAAATTAATAAGTACCTCAGGAGAAAACTCTGTTACTACTTCGGATTCTGTGAAAGTGACAGTGCAAAATGCTCAAACGTCTAAAACTTCTGCTAGTGGATCTTCACATACCAATACCAATCAGGAACATACTACGAGAGAACCAGCTACTAGATTTCTCAGTGACTTTGAGCACTTAAAAGAATCTAAATTTTATGATAAATCAATTGAATCGACATCGTAAGATTTTTGTATTGCATTGATCAAGTAAATTTTGTATACAAAATGTGATTATCACTTGCAGTACTCTAAGCAGGATTTTATTGCAAAGTGGACCCAAAGTTAAGAATACACCTTTTATGCCAAATAAAGACCTAGGCTTTTTATAATTTTTCAAAGAATTCACTAACTGTCTATATCTTATATTTTATCTCTGGATTAATATTAAATTAGGAGATTAAAAATAAAAAATGATGCATTTTAGATGATCCGAGGACAGAAGTAATTTTAAAAGGTTGTGTACACTAAAACATTTATGACAGTTGAGTAACAAAGTAAATGTTTGACTCTTATGTCTAGAAATTAACTTTTTATTTCTCTTTCACTTTTGAAGCATTAATATGAAATGTAGAAATGCAAATATTTGAAATGGGTTTTGGCAGTGACAAGTAAATAATTTGTGCTTTTATATTACCTTATTTCCTAGTAAATGATTAATGTAATAAACTATTAATTTATTAACTACATAGAGAGGGTAAATGCTGACAAAGGAACTGTCCCCATTGTTGGTGACAATAAAGCTAACTTATCAGCCATTTCATTGCCATAGACTTCACAATGCCACCTACATATTTTTGACTTTGCTAAATTTCATTCATCAAAGTCTTGCCTTATATTAGAATTTAATTGAAAATGTAGTTTACAGAAAATTAATGCTCTTGCATTATTAAGGACTTGTCATTAAAATTTTCAAAGGACTATATATTGAAAATAAAAAGTGTATAACTAAGCAGAAAGTCTATTTAAAAGTGTTTAAATTACAACCACTCTATACTATATGTTAAAATATAAGATTTAGACCATCCTACTAATGTAGCCAATTTTCTTGGCAGTTATTTGTTAAGAGGAGAAAATAATGAGAAAATGAACCCTGTATAAACATTATTTTAAACCTCTATGATATTCTTAACTCAAAATTGAAAGTAACTACTAGAATTTATGTATTTAATGTTTATCAAATATTTACTTGAGAAGCAAGTTTTAGAAAATGCTGCTTTACAAACAATTTTCTTTACCCCAATGTGAAGGATAATACAAACTTTATAAAACTTTTTTCTTTTAGTACAGAAATTAATCAAGCCAAGTCTCGAAATTTCTCTGCTCTGCTTATTAATCCCAGACAGGTAATTGTTAAATTGACTAATTTTTATTTGTTTTCAATAAAAGTTAAGAACAATATATATATTTGTAATGAAACGTTTGAACCATATTGGATGAGCAAGACATCTACTGAAGCCTATTGAAATGTATTTTTCTGCAACTTAAATAACAGAAAACCACATTTTATATTGGAAGCAAAAATTTGAGGAAAAATTTTATTCATAATATATATATTTTAAATTTATTTAGTATGAAGAAGTTAGTGCTTTTAATTGTACAAATTGTAAGTTATTAGAAGTTACGAAGCATCAGATACATTACAGATATCATTATAAGAAAACATTTCCTAAGGACCCATATACCAACATGCATTTTATATACATTTAGTTGATTTATTTTTTGTTTACTTACAAAATTGTTGAGATGGATGTTCTTTTTTCAAGAGGGGCAATCCATTGTTGAAGCACATCAGAAGTGTACCTTGGGAGTTCACTGAGATTGAACCTGACTATGTTTTAGGGAAATCTTCATGTGCACTGTTTTTGAGGTATATCTTATAAAGCTTTATTCACAATTTTTATTTCTTTTATTATAATTTAAATCCTGGAAGGTGTTCACATAACACTTAAAACTTTGAGATATTAAAAAGTAAAAATTAATCAAACATTAAAATAAAAATCTAAGTATTTGTATATTGCATAAATCTTGTGCTCTTTGTTATCGGATCACACCAGTATTGTTTGAATTTGAACTCTTCACACGTCAGAAAAGTAAAGTAACTATTAAGAAGTTAGTTATACACTGGATTTTTGAACATTCAACACAAAAGCAGTTAACATGATATTAAAAAGACAGATGAGCACATCTTGTTCAAGAGCTTAAAGACATGGAAATCATTCAGAACCAAAACTAATCGATTAAGCCCCTCCCAGATTGTGTAAAAAGCCAAAAATATAATTCATAGATTGCTTTAAAAATAGTGTATAAAAGTGTTTTGATATTTTCTCCTTGAAGTCAACTAATATTTATTCATTGCTTTTAGCTCACTTACAAAAGTGTTCCATTTCTTATTTACTGGAGTTAGATGAAATTTGAATATATTTTATTTGAATGTTGGCATCTTTTCTCTACAATACAGCTTCTATTTGTCTTGGAATAGTCACTTTTAAATTGGTCTCTAAGTAACATACTCTACAACTAGTCGAATGCACTCTAAAACTAGTCTCTAGGTAATGCATAACGCGCTCAGAAACTAGTCTCTAGGAAACGCACTCTGAAACTAATTCATATTTGAAAGAAATTTTTAAAGCACACCCACATAAATAGCTTACGATAAAATTGTAGCTCCCTCCCTTGGATGCACCCCTGTATTTTATCATGACTAGAAAATGCTGGTGGAGATATACAAATACAAATTTGTGTCAATGCCACAGCGAAGTTATATTTAAATCCAGTAATAACATTCTAATACCTTAATGAATGAAGTTATGTGTTTAAGCATTGATTTCTAAGCAGTAATTATCTTGACATTTTTAGGTATACTGGCTTATTTCACTTTTATTATAAAATCTTATTAAAATTTCATTAAAGCCTCAGCAGTAATGTGAGTTTCAAATAAATTAAACAAAACCTAATTTAAAAAATAGTGTATATTTTATTTGTCTAATGTATAATTCTGTTATATTAATAGATATAATTGTTATTAATATTTTTTTTTACTCTGGAATATTAATCATAATAAAAAGTTTTTTGTTCTTCCCAATTTTAGTTTAAGATATCACAATCTGTTTCCAAATTACATTCATGACAGACTCAAGACATTGGGAAAGTCATATCAGTTGCGAGTATTGCTTGTTCAAGTGGATGTGGTTAGTAATTCATACATTTGATCAAATCAAAACACTTTACCTTTGTACCTTACACAAAAATATATTTGTATTTTTGTTCTTAATATAGTTGTTTTTGTGTATTTTTAAGGTATTTTATGTTATTCCATACACAATACCTTTTGAAATTGGTGGGACTGGAGCATTGAGAATTTGATTTTGAAATTTTAAAAGCCTAATTTGTAGTTTAAATCACATGCCTAATGTATAGTTATTTTTATTAGTTTCTATAATCAGGTTATGTAAACTACAATTAATTTGTGGTAAAAATGTCTTAACTTAAAATTGTTTATTTCTTTTTACCACCATCACCTATTACTGCAAATTTTGTATCCCTTTCATTAATTTATATAAAATACGATTCAGATTCATTAACTTATAAAACATACAATTTTTTCTTCTATAATCAATTAAAACATTCATTTCACTGATTAAATAATGAATTTGCTTCATAAAAGCAAAAGTTATTCATGTTACAAGACCTATAATTGGTTACTTACTATGGAAGATCTTAACTGATGTTTAATCACATCAGTATAAAACGTTAAATCATAAAAGTATTGCTTAGAACATATTGTATAGTGTATATTTATAGTATAAAAGTATTGTATAGTACTATGTATTGAGCTTTCTATTGCTCCTGTTAAATTAGTGTTATATAACAGACCGTTATTCGGTTGAACGCTTCAATTGATAAAATATCAATAAAGATACATACAGAAAAGTAACCATATATTGCCTTGTTAAAGTAAGGTAAAAAACCTAATAGATAGGATTTGTAAATAAGGTTTCTCAGAATTTTTTAAAAATCTTTCATAATTCAAAATAGATTGGTATAGTGGAATTATCATTTTAAAGAAGTGATATAATATGTATAAAATATTTCACTTTTTTCAGGCAGAGCCGAATCCACCTTTGAAAGATCTCTCTGTGATATCTATTTTGGCAGAATGCACCCTGATGGTATGTTGGAGGTATGCATATTGTTGTTCTGACCAAGCTGCTCCAAAAGATGTATATATTTGATACTCAGTATTTCCTTAAACATAAGCATAAATTTAAACAAACAAATATACAATAACAAATTAACGAGAGTGGGGAAAAAAGCAAGAGAAAAGTGGAGGAAAGGACAGTTCACTAGGGTACCTCAAGTTTTCTGATTTACATTTGATAGTAGTGTATGCTTAAATTGGAATACAAGTTAAATTGATCACTTGAACTAATTTAATCCCAAGATATTTTAGTATTATTTACCCTTTTTGAGTTTTATGCCTATACTGAATTTGGCATATTGCAAAAAATGCTAAATGAAACTAAGAGGAAATCTCTAATATTACTGGTGAAACATAAACAATAAAATGCAGTGAGATGTGTATGATATAACGTTGCAAGTTTAAAATTTAGAAATACTTCGCTATTATCATTTCTTTGATAAGATGTGTTAAGTATGAAAAGAGTTTTAAAATAATTCCATTTGAAAATATACGTTGCTTTTTTAAAAAACAAATTTTCAAATGCAAGTAGCCATTAAATTTTGCTATACAAGTGCAAAATTTTTTATGCAAAGATGTGCAAAATATACATTTTATAGTGAATGAACTCCATTTAATACATTTGTATGTATGACTTGAATCGTATAATTTTAAACTTATGTACTTACTATATAAGTGATTAACATGTTTCGTCAAGAGTACATTATGGAAGTAATTTTATATTGTCGACTTACAAGTGAGCACTATTTCAAAATTTTCAAGATACAAATTTTTTAGATTTTCTAAACCAGAATGCAGTGATCTTTAGATTGGTGAAATGTGTCTACCAAATCTGTTTTTCTTTTTGTGAAGTTTCGATTTCTTGAGAAACATGCTTAGTGAGTAAAGCTTAGGTAGACGTTTTCTAAGTACTATATTTTTGGCTTAGTGTGTTTAACTTGTGATAGCCATTGATATGCGAGGTAATAAAATAAAATTTCTCTGGAGAAATGTGAAAATAAGAATCCTTTTTCCTACAAGGCGTAATTAATTAATTCTAATAATTTAATTGCTGAACTCAAGTAATGTTAGGTCTTTCAACTAATTATTTTTAAAAATTCTTTCTGTACAGTGCTGAAGAAGCTGGTAGCTATCTTGAAACTTACAAGATGTTTGAAAATAAATCTGCAGACCTCATAAAAGAAAAACAGGATAGTGATAATTACTCTCAGGTAAACGATAAAACTTTTTTCAAAATGGAAAGTGGAAGAGAGAATAAGTGTAATAATTTACAAACAAAAACAAATAGTTATATTAAAAAAATGCATATCTTTGTTAGCATTTTTTCTGAAAGTAGAGTTGCTATTTTATCTTATTTTGCATAATTTCCAAATCGCATGGGATGTGTCCAAGTGGTTTCCGGGCTCTTCCGACTTGGCTACCGCAGTCGGAAGAGCAACGGATTAGCAACAGGAGGATTGCGAGTTTGAAACTCGGTCCAGCCAAAGACTGTTGTGTACAGAGGCTTGTGCATGTTAAATCTGTTGTGGCCTCAAATGTCTTCAGGCATGGTTTGGAAGTTTGGAGAGGGTGTGCCAGCTCAGGTGTTGACCTCATCGTTTGACCATGGCTCAAAATGGCGAGCCGTTGTCCTTGGATCTTTCCCTTTGGGAATGATCCCGGACTGTCGGCAATAGCCTGTTGTGTTGCTCCAGTGCGACGTGGAGTAATTACATACCTACAAGTGGTTTCCACGAGATACCGCATCCAACACGATTTGTCCAATTTTGCTAACCATGAGGTACCTCGTTAACATAAAAACTGCCCTATTTTGCTGACAAGCCCACTGAGATATCTTGCAGCTTTCACTGCAAAGCTTGGTGTTTCACCCCTTTCAGAAGTCATCACAGAGGTGGGCTGCTGATGAGTTTCACGAATGACCATTCTCGAAACCTTTTCCCCCAGCAGTTGATTAACATGTAATTCTTATTTGATTGAGCAGGCATGGAAGTTGTTTTGAGACTTTTGAAAACAGCTTTGCTGTGCCTTCTCACCCTTCTGAGCATTTTTGCATGTGATTCTCACGTATTTTGACAATGTGTCCCACACAAAGATGCTGTATCTCTAGGATTAAAGGTCTGCTGTCCGCTCCAAACCTGAGGCATGGAGGGCTAGCTTAATTAAGAAACTTACAAATCCAGCAATAAGTTGAATTTTCTGTGAAAATGGAATACTTTAAAGATATATTTTATGTTAAATCAGTTGCTGATATAGAAAATGTACTAATTAATAAACAATATATTTAGCTTTTAGATTGCTTGACTACAATAAGATCTATCAACAAGACTGATGCAATGGTACTCTTAACTACTTTTAAAGTAAGTGTACTTTTTTATTCCTTATTAATTGATGAATTTCTTTTGAGCAATTAACAATATTCACTTTCTGAAATATTCTAGACATTAAAAGGTATTGTAAATGCATCAGTTGAAGAATTAACTCAATGCCCTGGATTAGGACCATTAAAAGTAAGATTTTGTTTTGAAAGTTTACTATGTTAATGCTGGTTAATACGTTTAAGTTTTTAGCACTTCAGAATTGAAAAAAATTGAAACACTTAGAATCGAAGTTGGTTGAATAGGTTCTTAACTAATAATTCAAACTTGTGTGCAGAAATTTTAAGTAAATTATATTTTATAAAATTCCATGCTTTCCAAATGACTTGGGCTACAAGCATATTTTTTAATCTAAATTCTCTAATCAGAAATTTAATTAAAAACCAGACTCAATTTCTGAGTAAAATCATTTAAGATGCATATAGCTATTGTTTCAGATTTCGAAGTTCTATTTATACAAATTATAATTGGTACAAAATAGATGCAACACAGTAGTAAATGTTTAGTCTCATTAGCTATTTTTGTTAACAGATTTAGATGTGTTGTGGAGTTTTGATCCATGCGATTCTTTAACCCTCTGACAGCCATATCATCACAAGAGCATGTCCTCAGAAACCCAAAATGCCCGAGTATCATTAGTTCAATCACCAATATTTCTTCCCCCCTAGTTTGCAACTTATTTTACGCCTCATCGGGGGACCCTACACCTGGACGAAAACCGAGCTTGTTTTGATGGGGGTTGTATGGAAAGTGCTCTTTTCAAATCGATTTTAGAATTATATATATTATACATGTTGCTGTTTGCTGATGTTCAGTGTCCATTACATAACATTTTTTAAACTCAGAGAAAACGAGGATAGAAAATTGTCAAATTGTTAGAAAGAACAATTTTTATCTATTCATAAGAATAATTTTCTTTTAACGAAATATAGCGCAAAAGTAAAGCAATGTGCAATTACTTATAATAAAACAAGGAAAATTATTTTTCAATTTTAGAACCATTATGTTACGTTTAATTTTAAGTACATATTTTTTCATTAAATGTTTTAAAAGAATAATTTAATTTCTTTATTTCCCTCTCACCTCTTTTATTTCAAATCTCTTGCAACTGGAATACACAAGGTATACTTTTTCTGTTGTGTTATCGGCAAGTAATTTGTAATTTCTTACCAGCAGTGTATCAAAAATTCGTGATAATTTTTAAAGTTATAATATATCTTTTGTTTTGCAATTGATGTTTAAAAAAGGTTTTCGGAAATCTTATACTAAGTGATGAAAGTGGTTATTTTTCAATAATTCTTCCTTATAAATAGAATCTCAAAGCAGCGTGAATTTTTTGATAATGGTTTCTTTTAAAATTGTAGACCAAAAGCATTTTGGTACATCAATAAATCAATCACTAGAATTCCGTCGCAATTATATCCCTGAAATGGACGTTTTAGTCGTTGGTGGGAACTTTTAAAAATATGCGCCTTTTCCTTGAAACACTAAGATAGGCAAACCTTTAAGTGTGAAAATCTTTGTTTATTAGAGATAAAATTCGCCACTTTACTACTATCACCCAACCCTCAGTAATAAATCGCAAAATTAGCATTTCTAGCTTGTAATTCAATTTAAAAGTCATTCTTTACACAATTTTTCTTTTCAGTTACTATTATATATGGGTAGATACAAAACATGTCTTGGAATTAAATTTCACATAAAAATACAAGCGAACATGTACTTCAGTCAAATTCCGCGTTGATCAAGTGAGCGTCACTCAAAATGAGAAGTGTAGTATAGTTTCTTCTATTGTTATAAATTTGTGATAACTTCCATTCTAAAAGACCAAGGGTCGAAAACTGGTGAGATGAGGGAAAACAAAACTCAGCTACTAATAAGGTCATCTCATTCTTATGGTACGCATTCTTAGAATTTTGTTCTTTTGATTATTGAGTTACGACATACCCCCAACGACCACTTCTGGACTAATGTTTTCAACATTTGGATTATTTCATTTTACCGGTCGATATAAGTGGTTTTGTATACAAGAGAAGCTGTTTTACCGACGCCAAGTCAATTGTTCACTCAAGAATCTCCCTGTCCTCAGGCTTCGATTTCCATTAATCTGTATACAAACAACACTGGTTCTTTTATATGAAGCATAGTATTGAAAGGGACAATGGACAGAAAAGATCACTGGAATCCTACGGTCCCAACTCCGCTCTATTCTCTTCAACGCGAATAACACCCTCAGTCACAGTCATTTGTGTTTCTCATTGCAGCAAAAGCATGTGTTCATCCTCAAGCAGTGATAGACCCGAATAGAGGCCATTTACGATTTTTCCACTATTCTTTAGGTCCAGAGTTAACCTCTTGGGTGGTAAATACCCACATGAAATTTTACATTGTGGGGATCCCACAGGTAAGGTTAAAGAAATTACTGGAAGGCAAGTGACCTGTGAGCTCTCAGTTCTAAAGAAACATTTTCTCTACTGCCCCCAAACCAAACATTCATCCAGGGAAAGGTAACAATGTGATCGAGGTGCTACCGAAGAATGGGTAACCGTATTCTAAATTAAAGCTCTCATTTTTAACATTTGTAGATAAAAGATGTATTTGTTTTTTTGTCAACCCAGGTAGTACACAGCATATTAGGAAAGTTCTTACACTGAAAACATTTCATGTGTTAACTTTAATTTTTTTAATGCTTGGGGCAAATTCTTTCGGTTTCCCATCACAGTTCCACAAGAATCTATCCCTATTTTTAGGAGATCTTTCATCAGTCCCATACTACTGAAAAAGCGATCAAAGTATATTGTGTAGCTTTTATGGACTAAGTCTTTTACTAGGTGCATAACGTCATATCCCAGTCTATTAGTTGATTGCTGGGCATTGTCTTTCTTTCCGCAGTACATTTCAAAGGACACAGCATCCAAGTTTGGATGCCTCTTTTTGCTGGTTTTAAGGGCATATATAGAATAATGCCCAAATGTCCCTTTAATTTGACCAGTGCTTTGTCAACTGATAAGTGAGAGTACGGCTTAAAATGTTCGGAATTTTTTTTTGCCAGTATGTTTGTAGAAGCTCTACTTTTTGCTTGAAAATAAAATTTTCACTCTTTCCTAAGTTCGTATTCCCTATCGGATATATGGAAATAGTGTTTAATGCGTAAAAATCTATTTTTACTCTTGAATTTCCAAGTCTCATTTTTGGACCAGTAATCAGCGATTCTAGGCATGCGTACAATACTCATTGCAAGCAGAAGTGTAAAAAAATTCCAGTTCTTTAATGCTCGCAATAGGTTCCCATCTCTCATCTGCAAATCCTTGCATTTTGGCCCAAACTTCCGCATACTTATTGGTGTTAATTCTGATAAGTTCTCATCTCATCAGTCATTAATAATTTTAGATAGTCCAATGCTGAAGAGCCAGATGGTAACATATGAAAGGGACCAGAAAAATTAGCGAATTGGGGGACGTTTATGCATTTATTCTCAACCACTTCTAAATCTCATTCAACGGTAGCGTCATTTTTTAAAGTTGAGGAATTCCTATATTCTCTTCATCTTCGGATTCACTATCCACACTGATAGAATTATTTCCAATTCGTTATCTTCACTCATATCCAAAACTGATTCATCTGTATCATTAAAGAGTATTGTTTCGATCTTTTTGCGCATCAAAGTTCTATACCAAGACATTTTAAAGCAAAAATCTCACAGGAGGTTATCCGATCCGCAGACAGACTGAACAGTTAGAAATTGACCCCCTAACATCTGATGATCATTTTATTCTTCAGGTGACAAGATGTTCGAAAATCCTTTGTAGAGTGGGGATGACCGATTACCCTCCTCACTGGTAGAGGAGCAGAAAAGCTGATTACTTTAAAGGCCGGACGGGCGGCTAGGGGTTGTCTGAATGCAAAGGTGTCTCGGCCGTCAGAGGGTTAATTGGAACTTTGGATGAACGAAAGTTCTGAATGACATTGCCCAATCAGAACAGCGTACAACGGTCAGTGTCATTTAAATTCAGTTTGCACTTGTCTGTCCACTCGAATGTTTGTGTGCGACCTGTATCCCTGATATTAAACTAAAGAATGAGTTTTCAATTCACGAAAATATATCAAGATGCATATCTGAGAAGCCATTCATAAAACATGTTTACATCCCACTTCAGCTATACATTTTCCCCAGCAAATGAGAACCCACAGTGAAATTTTAATGAGCTTATGAGAATGTTTTTTTATGAAACTAATATTTTTAAACTTGCAAAATTTTGTTAATGTAAAAATATTTTAGAACTTGAAAGGACTTACATGTTAATTCTAGATATATTCTCTGAACTATTTCAAATATTTTCCAGGCCAAACGTTTGTATGATGCCCTAAGAAAACCATTAATGAATGCATCAAAGAACTGAAAACCATCAACACATTGTATATATGTTTTTTTTTGTGTATTTTTTACATGTACATATGTGTCTGTCGAATTTTGTACTTTACTGAAGTCCATTAACCACATTAAACTTCAGGTTAAACTGCATATGTTCAATAGTTTGTAATGAATTAAATGGCTGTAAATAAACAATTGTACACTAAGGAATGCTTTTGTTTTAAAATTAAAGACACTTAATGGGAAATTCGTTCCAGAAAAATGTTTTACAGGTTGGAAGTTTCATGTTTATATACCTGTGAGTTGTAGGCAGAGCAGGTTCAATTCCTTCCTGGTGTATTTTTCTCTTATGTGTTAGTAAAACTTACCTTGTGTACTTGACATTGTCTTGTGTTTGGCACAGTATGGCCCTTGTGTACCACACAATTCAATGTAATCAACCAATTCTGTTCATATATATACAACTTGTAAAATCTGTTCTGTAAAGTTTAGTTTCCCATCTTTCCTGGAGTCAATGTTTAGAAAAATGTGCTACTCTAGTGGTTTAAAAGAAAATTCACTCTTTATTCAGGGTTCATGTTGATGTTCAGTACCAAGTTCCTAGAATCTATCTCTTACATTATTTAGTTTGTTTTCACTTGAATTCTTGAAACTCACTAGAGTATTGTGCATACAATGTGTTAGCATCAACAATTCTATCTTATTTAAAATTAAATTAAGCTTATATGCATGTAAAAACAGATTTATATTCATAAAACAAACATAATTAAATATAATTATTTTATTCCTTTATTATAAATATTGTAAAAGTATCACAAAAGCTGAGGACAATGCATCAAAAAATATATACAGCTTGGTTCTGAGGTATACTGGGACAATTTTGATTTAATTTTTATAATTAAAGAAATGACAAAATTTTGTGTTGTCACTATTTAAACAAATGGAATATTTACTTTCTCAATAACGGCACATGAGTATTAGTAAAAATAGTTTTAACACTTTATACATTCATAAATATACAATTAACTATTAAGCGGCAAAACAAAACTAGATCTGTAATAGCTATCTTTTGCAGTGTAACGAATTGAAATATGAATTTCAGATATTGTCATCTGTCCAAAGCTGTAATCGGCATATGCCTGGAAAAAATATTTGTTAAAAATTACACTATTCATGATGAATTTGTATCTGTTTCAAGAATATAGACAATAGAAATTAAACAACTCCACTTAATCGGTTATAATAAACTAGCGTGCCTGTGCGAGAATACTCGCATGAACAATTCCACCCCACTCCATCCGTTGTAAGGATGAAAGATGTAAGTGAATTTTTTTATATCCAAAATATCAAAAAAGTTAATTTAATCACTATTTACAATACTTCCTCCTTGAGATCACTGTTAGCATTGTTCCGACAATATGTGTAAAGCACGTAATTCTTCTGCCAAAAGGCCTTATAAGGTTAGAATTCACAAAATTGTTAAGTTGTATATTTTCATTTTTACTTTCAAATCTTAACCTCGCATGAAACATGCGTAGTTTAATATCCTTATATCATCAAATCACATATTTATAAATTATTAATATTATAGAAAGAAATGAAAAACCAGTTCAATACATAAATAAATAATTCGTCACGTGTAAGAGGCATAAAAGGGATCTATACTATAGAAATAACATAGATGATTAAGTATTATTTAGACTTTGATCACACAATTAAAAAATGGAAAATTCTATTGGCAATCAGATCCTCAGGGCAAAACTTTAGAGATCAATAAATAAAAATATGCTCGCTTGTATTTAAATTCTCCCTGTAAAATAATCGCAATATATTGAATTAAAAAAGGGGAAACAATTTCTGTGGTAGTATGATATTTGTGACATACACTGGTGTTCAAAATTAAGAGAATTTTCACTTGGGCAATTATCTCCAGAACTACTGGACATATTTTAATGAAATTAGTTATGTATATAGGTTGAAATAATACAAAAAATAACCATACAACAGTTATGGTACATATACATGATTGCGTGTAAGAGATCGCGTACTTGAGACTGCTTTGCTTCGAGTCTCCCGATGATTCGCTCACAACAAACTTCATATCATTAACCAGTGATCAGTTGCTCCAGTACAGAGGATTGATGCCAAATTGACTTGCCTCTGCATTGGACATACCAGATTTACTCATCGTCATTTATTGCTAGGGGAAATGCTCCTTTATGCCATATTTGCTTTACACCTTTTAATGTTAATCACATTTTAGTAGTTTGCCCTGATTTTAATAATGTATATATATATATATATATATATTAATAGCTCTATTTTAACTATACAGGATTTGATAGGAGAAAACCCACACCCGAACTTTTTCCTTTTTTAAATACAATTGGTTTTTTAAATGCTATTTATATATTTGTTTTTAATCTTTATGAATTTTACATTTCATTCTATAAATTTCTTGTGCTTGATTCTCTTAAACACTATTTTTAATATTTATATATATACACTGATTTTACGATTTTATCTTGTGTTTGGCGCAGCTTGTCCTTTCTTTAGACCTTGTGCCATAAAACCCAACAATCAATCGACCCGATGATTCGCCACCTCATTCCATTACCCAAACGTTGGTTGTTACTCATTTTAACTATTTGCTTTTGAATTTCACCGAATGTTGCAAAAAACACCACAAAATTTGCCAAGGAGTGCAAGTGAACGAAGCGTGGAAATTGTCATGTGCGCTTAGAAAACCTGTTCCTCTAAATGCATTGCGTATGCTTACATATTCGATACTAAAGATTTGTATCTTTGTTTGGAAGCATTAGTTTTACCTTTTGTTCAATACTTTTCGAGAAATTTGACAAAATATCCAAATTCCTTTAGTTTTGAACAGTGTGGTAAGTGCAGATTATACTTTTACAGACATGAAACATATTCTAATTTCAAATCTTTTTTGGTCTGATTGGTCGGCCATGACGACTTTTTTGCGAATGCCTGGCCAATTGAACATTATTCATTATGGCACAAGGGTGGAATTGTGAACCACTTGGCATTACCCTGGTGCACCAGGGAGGATGTTCACATTCCAGGCACAACCCATTAATAGAGAGGCCACACAATCACTCCAGAAGCATTCATGCCTTACCCGATTCAAAACAGGAACGCTGTGATCCCGAAGCCAGCACACTGAACACCACTGATTGGTAGGCCCTGATATAGAAGTTTTTCCAATGCCTGGCCAATTGAACACTACATGGCAAATTGTGAACCACTTGGTGCCATCATTATGGCCATGATAGCACAAGGACAGAATTGTGCACCACGGGTGTGGATTCACGTTAGACCTCACATCTTAGGCACAATCCATTTGTAGGCAGGTAATTAATTAATGTTGCACTGGAGCAACACAACGAACTATTTACAAAGGTCTGGGATCCATCCCGATGGGAAAGATCTAAGAACGGCTCATAATTTTGTACTGTGGTCAGATGATGAGAATACCTGAGCTGCACCCCACTCTCCAAACTTCCACATCATGCCAACATGAGAACATTTGAGGCCACAACAGATTTAACGTGCACCAGCCCCAGTGTACATGAGTCTGGCTGGACCGAGTTTCGAACTTGCAACCCTCCGGTTACTAATCCATTGGTCTTCCAACTGGGCTAACCCCTATTCATAGAGGCCACACATTCACTCTAGATGGACAAACATTCATGCCTTACCCTGATTTGAACTAGGATCCTGAAGCTAGCACCCTGACCACTAGACCGATTGTTTGGTTTTGCTTTGGATATCAAATGAGTTAATGAGTGAAGTTGAGTCACCAGCATATTGGGTTACTTGTGCATTACCTTCATGTTTGGTAGGACTGGGCTGCAACCTTACAAATATTAAGGAAGACCCAAGAGTTGGAGTTCACAAATTTATGAAAAGTTCTCAGGAATTCTGACAAGTTCAAAACTGAAACTAATCTCTCTTACCACAATTATAGAAATTATATATTTAATTGAAGTTTAAGATGGAAAATCTTAATCTTTTATGGCATCCAATATGATACAAATAAAATTTTAATTTAAGGTGGGAACCTGTTTAAAATGAGCATGTTGTGTAAAGGCTGACAATAGAAATGAACAATAAAAAATGATCAAGTAGAGAAATACATACAGCTAATATCTTTCTAGCATCAAAGGTCTGTCTACTTCTTTGATCGTCATTTCCACTTTTCATGAGTGTGACATGTAACTTCACAGGTCCCTGTTTACGAGAAAAATTCATCTTTGCAAAAGCATCAGACAACTTGTCGGCAATCAGTTGTAAACTTTGAAGTAAATAAAATAAATCAGAAATTGGAGATAAAAAACAGATTAAAACAATACAATTTGAATAATTAACATGCAGAAAAATTTAGTTATTGCAATGTAGTTTTCAGCATTATATGATGCCCAGTATAATTCAAGGTATGAACTCATTTGATTTTTGAATAATTTTGAACAAGTGTGCAATCTTTTAGTTTAAATTCTGACATTAGCTAAGAAATGACCCATTTTGTTATCAGATATTTTCTAGTCACAAAAGATTCTTTAGTTGGGGATTCAGCTAACTCCTGTAAAAATCAAATTAAAGAATCAAAATATGTAAAAAGTTAATGTTAAATCGGCATTTCATTGCATTTCTTTACAACCAAATTGTTTTATGAAAAATTTGCCTACCCTATCTCAATTACTGAGAATACCTACAAAGTTTGTCTTGGATATTTCTGAAGCATCATATCTATATATATCAAAAACAGAGTTGGCGTCTACTCTATACAAATCTACACCGTTAAACAATTCACACCACATTTGGTGTATTTATGTTTTAGAATCCTGTTATAAACAAGCTATACAGGGTGACCTGTAAAGTCCCTTTAAATTTAAAACAGCGTCTCGTATAGTCAAGGAAGTAACGTGTACCAATAGTAAAGTGACCATGCTGAATTTATTGAGACAGCTTATAGCGCTCCTAGGAGCAAAATAAGGAAGTAAAAAAAATAACTCGAAAACTAAAGGAGATCGGCCAAAAAATTCAATTTAAAAAAATGTGCGCAATATCATAATAAAAGCACAGGAAAAAGTTTCATGGAGTTATCTGTAAAATTCGCGGAGATATTCGTGATTGAAATTTGAACTATCCCATGCCTTGAAAAAGAGGTCGTCCAGAAATTCAAAAACGTGTTCTCCAGTGTTAGATCAAAGATCGGGTGTATGAAGCTCCGTCGACAATTTTGCTGGATCTGCGGCAGTGTATCATCGATAGCTGCGCTACTGTCACACCGCAGATGATAAGGAATGTGCATGCCGGCGTGCTTGATAGAATATAAATATGTATTGTGGCCGATGGTGACCTTTTTGAACACACTCGCCATGTTTTTGTTTAGCAATAAATTTCTTGCTTTTGCTCATCTGTCTTTTACTTTTCCAATGTGCCACACTGAATAACGCGCATTTGTTTCTGACATTTTCGCATCTGATCAAAGTTTATCAGGATAAAATTATTAAATAGTAAATCTGCATTCGTGGATGTATAGCCAAGAGTTGTTGAGCGAAATTTATGATTTCGGTCGTCAGTTTTTTTAATTTTCTGAAGTGCGTTTCAGATATTTTTTTATTATCTTTTGTTACTTTCTTTGTTTGAATTTAAATTTGTCGTTGCTTAACTCAGAAAAACTGTATAACACCGGAGAACATATTTTTGAATTTCTGGACGACCCCTTTTTCAAGGCATGGAATAGTTCAAATTTCAATCACGAATATCCCCACCAATTTTACAGATAACTCCATGAACCTTTTTCCTATGCTTTTATTATGGTATTGCGCACATCTTTCTAATTGAACTTTTTGGCTGATCTCCTTTAATTTTCTAGTTATTTTTTAACTTCCTTACTTTGCCGCTAGGAGCGCTGTAAGCTGTCTCAATAAATTCAGCATGGTCACTTTAGTATAGGTACACGTTACTTTCTTGACTATACGAGACGCTGTTTCAAATTTAAAGGGACTTTACAGGTCACTCTGTATATTAACCAGGGTATGAAAAAATCATGATTTTTTAAAATAAAAAAGTCAGATTTATTTGATTTAAATCAGATTTTTTATTATTTAAATTGGATTTTAATGATTTTTATTAATTTTTTGCCTCTGCGTGTTTAAACTTGTTAGATATGAGACATGCAAATCACAGTATAGTCTCTTGAATTGATTTACGTTAGACATTAATGTATATGAGAATTTACAAAATATAGCAGGGCAAAGTTTTGAAAGATTGAAACAATAAATTGGGTCTTTTGTTAACTTTTATTATTTCAGTTGAATTATATTTCATGATATAAATCCATAATACTCAAAATTTTAATTAAAAAATAATCATTTTAATAAGGGAAGGAAATTTTTAATTTAATCTTTTTTATAAAAAATAAGTTAAACACTTTAATTTTCTGGCCTTTTTGTTTCTCATGAATACCTTTCATGTCTGCTACACATGAAAATCTAAATTTATTCATTTAATTCACTGGAACCAAATTGTTCTGCTTTAAAAAAAATCTGGATTACAATGTTTTCAGAGGAAATCAAGAAACTCATCTGCTTTTTGTTGAATTTTCTTAATTATAGGCATATTAGATGAGAATATTTTGCTTTTATGAATATTAAGAGGTTCTTTCTACATAAATTTAGTCGATTTTCTTCCGAAGGATTTACTAAATAAGCTAGGAAGTGGGGCACCCATACTAGTTTTTAACAAACTGAAAACAAATGTTAAACAGTGCTGTTTCCCTATTGAAAGGGCATCAGTTGAAGACTGTGCAATCTTTCCACTGGGAAGACTCAAAATTAGCCGAAAATACTTTGTGCAATGCATGAACTAAACTCAGCCTCTGCCTGTTTAGTGAGCAGAAAGAAATATTTGTTGGTCAGTTGTCATTCCAATACAAGGTGCCAGTTCCTAGAGACCTAAACTTCTTGTATCCCCACAAACAGGAGAGGTAAATATTTCCAATGAGAAACTAAATAAGTTGTTAAAAAAACATCACCAGGCATGTCCTAACCCCTTTGAAAAATTTTATGGTAGACTCAAGACCCCCAAATATAAGGGGTAAATATTAAAAATATTTAGTATTATTTATAAATATACAAGTAACCAAATATGCAGAGTAATTAGATCTCTTAACAGATCACTTTACCAGAAGAGGGACAAAGTTCAAGAGACTAGAACTTGTGTCCTAAAATATTTTGCTTGAGGCCTGGTCCCTCTCTAACATGAAATTTAAACACTACAAATACACAGATAATGTTGGTAATTATTTATATTAAAATTAGTTCTGAAACACCCTTGTATATGAAGTGATGTTTTACTTCTCACAATAATTTCTCAAAATTGGCACCTCTACATCCCAATTAATACTGCCATCTTCAAATAGGAAATCCAATTATTTTCAGTTAAAAAAGGTCATTCTTCAGGTGTTACTGAGTAGGAGCAAATTTTTAAACTTCTTTGAATAAAATAACATACATTTATCCCAAGCTATTTCATTTGAATATTATTATTAAACTTCAATCAAGAGAAAAAAACAAGATTTAAAATTTGATTTAAATCAGTGATTTTTTTTAATAAAAAATCACTTGATTTAAATCGGCACACCCTGATATTAACCCCTGTCCGATTAGTACTGTGTCTGCAGAGGGGGCTGAAAACAATTCGAAATCCCCATAGGAATAATATTGAGCTAAGATTAATTACAACCAATTCAACCTGAGCAATTCTGCTAGTATTATACAATCCCCTCCCCATAAAACTTGTTATTTATGGGGCATTTGAACAGTCTGAGGTTTTAAAGTATGTGGGAAATAAAATAGAGAAGATGGTTTAGGAAAAGTGTTCTAAATTATATGTTAAGACCATAAGCCACCGGTTTATGCTCTATTAAATCTTTATTGAGATTATACAAGCACTAGCAGACCTGCTAATCCCATCTGCTCTAAAGCTTAATTGTTTATAGCTATTGATAGAAGTGCCAGTACTCACATTTGATACTTTATTTAAATCCTTTTGTAATAAATATGAGAATCGATTGGTACACTTCATACCTCCAAATGAAATATAAAAGTGTTTCATGTACTTTTTGTGTTGTTAATACTTCCAATAAAGTATGAGACAAAAACTTCACGCCCCAGTCATGTTACTACAATTAAAATTCTTAACATCCATTTCAATTGCATCCCATTTAGTTGATTCAGTATTTTTTGACACCTAAACTTATTTTTGCATTAGCCCAAAATATTTCTTTCTGTACTGATTTCTTATTACCTTTTGTAATCAGACTGATGAATGATTTCATTAGAGTGGCAAACACTTCTATGTAGATTTACTATTATGAGCCCCATAGATCAAATCAAGATATTTGAACTAAGGCAAAAATGGCAAATGAATCCAGTAGAAGATAGATTTGATATTGTTTGTATTTGTTGCCACTCCCCTATATACAAATGATGTGGATTTCTGTACCAAGAACATTAGCAAAATATATATAAACATACTAGGCTTGTTATGGGAAACCTATTAAAAAGTTGATTGGGTTGAATATTGTTATAGAATATCATACAATTTTAGACAAAACTTCAAATCGATAATCATCTTGTTGAAGAACCACTCAGAAACATACCTTAAGATGTTTTCGTTTTGTACATGAAATACTCAATGGTACTAACCTATTGTCTGAATCTGTTTCTCTAATTTTCCCATACAGTATATTAATCTCTCCAGGATCATCGTTCATGTACTCGACACCTTTTACTTCTATACGGAAAGGCTTATCTCCGATAATTTCTCTAAAAATGAAATTAACAGTATTTTTCAGTTTTCATACATTGAAGATAAGCTAATTTCAACAAATGCTCAAAACTCACAAATATTGAAAGCAAAATATCATTTAATATGTTTACTAGCAAGCTTTTCGTTAGGGATGCTAGGAATGCTTAGGGAAATCAGGCATTAATGATAGGATAACATTTGGAAAACTTTTGCCATAAATGGATAAAAAAGGCATTCAAGGAAAACAACCGAATCATTTAGAACTTGACAGACAGAAAACAGCCTATTTTTTTCTGGGTGGCTGGTTTAAAAAGCAAATTCTTCAAATCTTTGAAGTAGTCTAATGGCTTTGGAGTTTTTCAAGATGAATGGTGTCATGGACATGGCATGTGCTGGACCAAGAGGAATTAGAAACATCACCACCATATAATGGTGGCTCAAGATACTTTGAAAAAATTCAAGTAGAAAATTCCCTTAATAGATTTTCTAATAAATTCCTTTTAGAGAAGGAGCTAATATTTCTAATCATTTTAATTGATTTATATTTAAAAAATTAGTTAAATAGGAATTTATCAAAATTACAAGCACAAAGAAATATACAATCCATACAATACAAAGTTTTATATATATTCTATGCCAAAAAATCGAAACATCCCAAAGGCAGTGTTTGATCATAACATAGCATGTGTGATGCAGGTGACTTTTTACTATTTTTCAAACTTGGTGCCTTAGTGTATCTTTATATGCAAAATCATTTCAAAAACTCCTATTTTCAAAATTGTGGTGACTTTTCTGAAAATATACTGAAGGTCAATGAAAATTTAGTCCCTTTCTTTGAACTAATAGTAGACAGAAAAAAGTATTTCTCTTTGGGAAGAAAATTTTCCAAATTCGTTTTGCCACCAAGCCGTGGCAACCATGAAAGAAAAACATTGGAATCTGCGGTTACTAGATTACCATAAAAAAACCTTTATAGAAAATATTTCGTTTTTTTAATTTCAAAATTTAAATTTCTTGGCGAGATCTTCAACGCCTGCTTCATACTTAATTAGCACATTTTGGGTTTTAGCCAATTCATTTTATATCTGAGCAAATAAAATAGCAAATAAAATAGGGTTTAAAAATACTTTTTGCTACTATTTTTAAAAATTTATGCTGCTAATGCTACTATTTCACAAGTGCTTTAGCTGTGCCAGCCCTGGTGATGTCTCCAAGGAGTGTGCCTCTGGTGTTGAAACTTATCGACTCCCAAATCTATGTTGACTGAGCATGTATGGGATATGCTAAGTCATCAATTGCATTAATCCTGGAATATAAGGGATCTGGAGCAGCAGCTGCAGAATGTCCTGCATTATGTACCACAGCATAGCATATCTCCTGTTTTGGGAAGTTGGGGCAATTTTGTTTAGCAATTGAAAATGTTTTAGAATTGAGGAAATCAGACAGCTTCTTGTCAAATTAAAAGAGAAATTACTTTGCAGTGGGTTACTGGGCATTGTGAAGTGACAGATAAGTTAGCTGAATTGTCAACCACAATAGGTCCAGTTCCTTTGTCAGCAATTACCTTCTCTAGGTGTATGGGTAGGAGAGGGTCGTTCACTTTGGTGTACTTTACGGAGGAACACTGGAATGAATTGCCACCTTTTTCCAATTCCAGAGTGAGTCTTATGACCTCCATTACTTCATAAAAATCCCTTGAGCAGTTGCCACTTTTTCTGCTATAGCCAGAATAGCCCACACTGTAACTTAAACCTACTTGAATCGCTTGGAACGGCTAACTCCAAAAGTACCTTACTCGCCTAGATGAGGTTAAGAGATTTTAGAGAATATCTTGTTCGACTGCAACAGAGAGAACATTTTTAGAATTCTCTGAAAGAAAGTATCTGTTTCCTCTTCTATTCTTACTGTTTTCTTCTAATGTTCATTTTATGAATATTGCTTTCCTGGTTTATAGAAGACATTGTAAAATCAGCGTTAATACACCAGACTCATGTATCAAGATGGAATATAATGAAAATGTGTTTTATTCTATTCTGTTTTAATGTCAGTTTTAGAATCAAATTTGATCCATTTCTCAATTGTAATAAATTACACCTCATCAAAAGAAACACAGCTGGCAGCTTTTGACTTGACTGACTTCAATGGCAATGGACATGCAGTGTGATATGCTTGCTTGCTTGCTAGCCAACGCCCACCCTTGGCTGTTGGGCCATTTGGTGGCACACCAACCAGTAGAGACGGGAAACCTTCCTCGACTCATCCTCCTCTGTGTCTGGTCCAAGGCCGGGCACTGATGCAGGTGGGCAGCATCCATGATGCCCTGACCGTACAGTAGGCATTGTGGGGAGGGCAACACGCATATCCTGTGCAGATGGGAGGCAAGGTAGCCTGCCCAGTTGTCATCTGGAACAGCGCAGCACCAACTATGCACTCCAACGAGCCGAGCATGACGTGAAACCAGTGTCCTTCGGAAAATTATCTTAAGAGTGTCCATGCACTCAAATACAGTGAATAGCTAAGAAAAATTGAATGACTAGGAGAGAATTAATCTGATATTTACGACTTGGCCGAACGCTCTGCATTAACATGTAAAGTGGGAACTAGACTACATTCCAATCCTTCAAATTAGCAAAATTTGTAAATAGTCTGCCAGATTTTCTCACTACAGAGATAGCCAAACTTTTACAAAAGCTGAACATTGGGCTTGTAAATTCAAATGTATACATTAAGCAAGGATGGAGGGTCAGCAATACTAATTAATTGTTCGAAATGAAAATAATACAACAAATACAGCTGAAAAGAATATAAAATTAAGTTAGGCTATCATCAGTACATTGTTGGAACCTAATTAAAGCTAAATAAATTTGCATAACCCAATTAAATTGAATAAAATTAAACATTTAAGATTTCAGATAGTAACATTCAATGTATTATTTGCAATACAAGAACAATTTAATCACAACAGAACCAAAACCGTGTTATGATGTAACAATGCCACCTAAAACACTAGAAGAGAAAAACTAGAATACTAGAAATAAGAATTTTTTAAAGTATTAACTCACAAAATTTCACTTTGATGTTTCATCAAGACTTCTTTTGCACTTTCCCTTTCTCTCTCATTGAATAAGGTGAGCATAGTGATTGTCAGATGCAGCGAACCTGGCTTTACAAACATATCCTCCCTTATGCCATCGTTCTGAAAAGCAGTTTGCATGCAATTATACAATTAACTCTCCGTAGTAAAAATATAAGAAATTCATTAATTTAAAAATAAGTCTAAAATAGGTAGTTAATTAACTTCACACTGGATCAGCACAAAGGGCTATTAGCGACAGTTCAGGATCAATCCCAATGGGAAAGATCCGAAGATAACACCTGAGTTGGCACTGTACTCTCCAAATTTTCACACCACACCCACGTGAAGACATTTGAGGCCATGACAGATTAAAAGTGCACCAGCCCCCACATATCCGGTCTTGGGTGGGATTGAGTTTCGAACTCTCAACCTTTCGAGTTGCTAATCCGTTACTCTTTCAACTGGGCTACTGTGGCCCCGAAATAAGCCTAAGAAACAAAATAACTAATTTTATATTGAATTAATAATTCATTTTATAGCATATATAGGTTGAGTTTTTAAGTAAAGAATTGCGCATTTTAAGAAACATTGAAGCTTTCGATTTCTCTGGCTGATATCAATGACTTCTAAAAATTCTAGTTTTCTGCATAAAACAGTTTCCAAAAACATCTTAGCACTCAGTACTCTATATTTAGATTACTAATAATCTGAATAAAAACAGTTGCAATTAAAATTGTGTATTTCAAAAATTTTATTAGACCATTCCTTTTCATTTAATTCTGAAATGTTAAGATAACTTTGATATGGATAACAGTCATCTGTGTACTATAGTAAATGGTGGGTTGTTTTGGGGATTTATGGCATGAGGGCCATATTTGGTCAAGCTGTACCAAAGACAGACAACTTCAAGTAAAAAAGGTTGTGGAAAGGATAAAAGGGATTGGGGGAATAGAATACTGAGATGAAAGCAGAAGGTAGGTATTTTAATTAATGTCACATTGGAGCAACACAACATGCTTTTGCTGACAGTCCGGGTTCAAACCCAAAGGGAAAGATCCAAGAACACCACGTAATTTTGAACCACGGTCAGATGAAGAGATTACCAGGATGAAAGCACAAAGATTGTTTGGGTATCCCAGGAGCATGACACCCATTTTTACAAGACAGTAAACTCCATGGGAAAAGAAAGATCACTAGAGCACCTTGGGTCCATGAAGCCTGTACACTAGGGTGGGTCATTTTATTTTTTTTCTCCTTTTTTAAGGGGCACAGCGATAAAAAGGTGCTAAATGGTCTCAAAATAACATGTGTGAAATATTATTACATTCTTATAAGTCTAATTGCCTCCGGATTGATATCAAAGTTTCGATTTTTTTCGAGTTAAGTTCCAATTAGTGTTCCAACCAATAAACGTTACTTTCTTCATACATGGACAATGTGTCATGATTGCAGGTGTGAGGAGTGGGTAGGTCGAGTGGAGGAGAGTCGAGGAACACCCTGAGCGTGCGCGCGCCCCTCCCACGTTTCCAGTATAGCTCCAGTTGCAATAAGGCGAGGTTGTGTTGCCCTCGTTTGCGCCATTTTTACCATGAATCGTACTCGTTCAGAGTGGAAATGTCCGTTTGGTGATTCAAGTGATATTATATGCAATTTGTTACCAACCTACGAAGATGTTATGAAGTTCTATGAGTGGAACCGGCATTAGATAAAACGTGATAATGAAGCTAATAAAGAACCCACGTATAAGGAAATAGAGGTCATCGTAGTGGCAAAACTTGAGGAAATATGGTCAAGAGCTTCCATTCCTACTGTCCAACATAAACGAGTGAAAGCGATGTTGAAGGCGTATCATCTGAAATGCATAAACCTTTTAAAATCACACCCTAAAATACCGAAGAAGAAATTAGAAGAGTTTCGCGTACCAGTAAAGGAGTATTGTTTGACATTTCATCCTGAAGTGTAAGAAGTGATTTTTGTGTATGAGTGCATTTGTCTCATACACAAAAAACTACCTGTCAGAGAGAAAAGCTTCCTGATTGACCAACGAACCACTAGAAGAATGGTGATAGGAACCTTAGATATTGTTACAACGAATAAAATAACGAACACTTTGAAAAGGAAAATGCTAAGGCAAAAATCAGTTTCAGTCTCAAAAAGAAAGCACATAGAAGCTTAATGTGTCGACTTCATCTGAATCTAGTCAATCGGACAGTGACGATGTATTCCAGCCAGTCACAAGCCTCAACGTCGGCGGCTCCTGCCGATAAGACTACCGCTACAAACAGTACAGTAGACTAAACTTTACTTTCAAGAACGTGTGATAGATACGAAGTATCAGACAGGGCTGGGGCAGCTATTGCTTCAGCTGTTCTTCAAACTTCCACTTCGGAAATTATTGATACAAAATTAGCTTCGCCGGAAACTTAAGGTAGCACGAAAATTGGTTGCGGAAGAAGATAAAGTCCTACAAATACCTGCTTTATACTTCGGCGGACGGAAAGACAAAACTTTAATTATATCAGAGAAAGACGGAATAATGTATAGACAGAGTATTCTTGAAGAGCATATTTCATTGATAATGGAACCAGAGTCGGAGTTCTTGGGTTATATTGCACCAGCTTTTGGCTCATCTGAATGCATAGAACAAGCAATCACTGATTTCTTCATGGAATCAGAAATATCTATGGAGTCTTTGGAGGAAGTTGGGTGTGATGGAACTAATGTGAACGTTGATAAATATGGAGGTGTCATACATCTGCTTGAAAAAAGGTTAGATAAACCGTTACAGTGGATTTTCTGCCTACTGCATATGAACGAATTACCCTTCCGACACTTGTTTTTACATATTGATGGAAGCACATCGGGACACAGGACATTTTCAGGGAGAATCGGCAAAGATCTAGAAATGTGTGAAAAAGCATTGCTGCAACAAGATATTTGCCCAAAGAACTGAAGCCAAAATAGATCCCGTAATTCAAAGAAACAGTTACTTCGCGCACCCTGAAAATTTATGGATCGCAATACTGACCGACTTTGAACCGCACATCCGTGAACTGGCAGCCCATCGCATTTTGAAGTCGGCAGCATTCAGGAAAATAGACTCCGACTGTTTCAACTTCCTACTATAAAATTTGATGCATAATCTTATACCGATCTCATTAATTGGCAGGAGAATATATCTGATCCACCAATATTGAAATCCATACCTGACGAAGACATCCAACTGTTTGTCGCCCGAAAAGCAGAACTGTCATTACTACGCCTGCAATGTCACACACAAGCTGTTGAAGGCAGTGTGTGAAAGAAGTTTCAGACACATTGTGCAAAAAATCTGAGAGAGAAGGCTTCATAAAAACAATAGTCTCGAAAAGCCATGCTGAAATTCGATAGTAACAAGCATTTTCGCGCTATTTGAAATATTATTATAATAATATTATAAATGTCATTTTTGTAAACTTTTGTTTTAATAAATAAATGTTACTCATACAATTTCAATTTGTTTTATAGACACATTTTTAAACTTTTTTAACCTTGCTGTGACAACTCCTCAAAAATAAGGGTTTTTTTTCAAAATATGTGTTCTTTAAAGTCAATCCGGAGACAGAAGATGATATCCCATTCTAATCAAATTTTATATGTGAGCTAAAAACATCATTTGGCCCCCTTTTCTTGCTGTGCCGGATAGAAAACAGAAAAAAAAATTTTCTCCATACGACGGTGACCCACCCTACTGTACACTCCTAAAGATGAGCTGCTGAGGGCACTATAATGACTGAATGAATTAAGAAGCCAAGTACAGTGGTACCTTGAGATACAAGTTTAATTCATTCCATAACCAAGCTCATAAGTCAAAATGCTCGTATCTCAAATCAATTTTCCCCATTGAAATGAGATTAATTCGTACCAGCCCCCCAAAAGCCACTGAAGTTTTTTTATAATAATGTATTTAATAATGAACAAATATTGTAGTGGAGTTATAGCCTTTATCGAGTCCTGCTTCAGAATAGTATATATTGTAGAAGTAGTGCATTGTACTGCATTGCCAAGTCTATTACTCTTATGCCTTGCTCATGTTTGCCTATTATCTCACTCTTTAATTCCATGGATATTAACTTTTTCTTTTTCTCACCACTAATCTTTACACTCATCTTCTTTGGACTCATGGTTATATGAAAAAAAATTAGCTAAATAATTGTACATACACTCCGTTTTCAGAATTGACACATCTGGTCGGAGAAAAGAAAAATGAAAAAAGGGACTCTGGCCTCCCGGTGGCAGTTGATAACAAAAGTCAAACCAAATTAAAAAATTGATTGATGTTTGTGACAGGCATTAACTGTCATCAGGTGAGGTAAACATGTGAACTGAACGACGCACATGACTCGGGAATCTGAGTGGAGTGGTGGTTGTGATGTCCCCAAAGCAGGCTTATATCTCAAATTCTGGCTCGTAACTCAAGGCAAAAAATCGACGTAGTGATGACTCGTATCTCAAAAAACTTGTATGTTGGGGCACTAGTATCTCAAGGTTCCACTGTATGTCCATCTGATTTTGTTCCCGATATTGCAAGTGAATGAAAAAAGACTGTTTATCACATTCATGTTTCCATTAGGAAAATAAAATTGTAATCCAAATATCTGATGGCAAACATCATAAAACTACAAGAAAAATAATTTACATTTCCCAGTTTTAAAACAGGTATCTTAGTTTTTAAACATTCAAGGATTGAAGATAAAATGTGTTGAAATGATTTTATAATTTGATACCTAAAAGTATTTTGTGAGAAAAGTGCACTTCCTTTGAAATTTCCAGAAATTGTATGAACTATGTTCCTGTTGTTTCTTGAAACTAGACCACTGACCAAATGGCAGTGAAATAATTTAGTTCATTACATTTGCATGGGTCATTTAAATACTGCCCAGCAATATAAATACTTGGCAAACAGATATTTTTTAAAATATTGAATAAGCTGGAATACCATGACAGTGAAATAATTTTATTCAGCAACTGCATGGATAAACTATATTTGTTCAATTAAGATAAAATTGTAGTTTTAAAAAATATAAATTATTGACTAGGTAGTGTCAAAGGGAAAATTGTGTCTTTTAAAAAAATGATTGATTAGCCTTTATGCTACTGCTGTTCCAGCTGTAGCATAAAGGCTATAAATTCAATTTCTGGAGAAAGGAACTTGTGAGATTTCTTTACGAAAATGTTTATTATTATTATGTTTTTATACATTATTTATATATAACTTCTGGAGTATTTCAAAATACCATCCATTTCCATTCGAACTGAGTTACTTGTGGTTAACTCTCCAGACTGAAGATCACTTTCCCAGGTGAAGGCGTTTCTTGCGATGTTAGAGCAGTTCTGTTCCCTTTGTAGCCACTATTGTAGAACAGATATTATAATGGAATACGATATTATTAGTCTGTCTGTAAATCGTACCCTGTACCATACGTACATAATAAATAATTTTATGGTAAGATTGCATTATGTTCACCATAGTAAACATCTTGGTCAGATCTGTTACAGAAGTATGTGAGACGATTGTAGAGGTTTTAATATCCTTATTCTGTATAAATATGTTCAGGAAGAAATTATATATATTTTTCTAGACCCTTTTATTTACCCTCTAATAACCCAGGCTCGTTATAATCAGTTTAAAATGTAAATTTTAATTTAAACCAGTTGTTTGTTGTTGAGTTTTAAACCAAAAGACTGAGTTGGAATGATTTTGTAAGGATTTTCTATTGTTGTTGTGTCCATTTCTGAGTCTGATGTCGTCAGGAGAGTCTTGCACAGCTTTGGCAATGTTGATTATTTTCTCACAGTAAAGCTGTTCCTCAGGATGGCAATCTATGGTATGAAGAGCAGTTACTTTTGCAGGGCAGGTGAATATATGATTAGGTGTGAGTTCAATGCCCAGACAGATGTTACAATGTCTATAAGTTCTGTATTTTGGTTATATAAAAATTAAATGGTGATTGTAAAACATCTTACTTCCCAACCTATTATATAATCACTGTACTCACCATTTTACAATTCAAAAGCACTTCCTTTTTAAACTGCTGGAAGCCATTTTGTATATCTTCATTATTAACTGGTATGGATATGAAGTGAGAGTAGTCCCCAACTTTCCAGCGGGCATCATACAAAATTGATTCAATCTTACGATACGCTTTAGCAACCGATTCCTTTGATTCTCCAATGATAGCTAAAGAACAAGAAAATAACAAGATTGTTTCAAAAACATTCCTTGAAGTCATACAACAAACAGGTGTCTCAAACTTTGAGGTGTAGAGAATGGAGACAATATTTAGTACAGTAATAACATAGACTATTTTTCAAAATAGTAGCTTAAGTCTCCTCTTAAACCCTATTTTAGCAGCAATATTAGTTGCTCAAATATAAAATGAATCGGCTTTACAAAATGTGCTAATTAAGAATGAAAAAGACGTTAAAGACCTTGCCAAGAAATTTAAATAAAAAAACTAAACATTTTTGAAAAGGTTTTGGCAACAATCTGATAACCATGATTCTGTTGTTTTCCTTTCATGGTTGCCATGCCTTGGCACCAAAACTTCAAAATTGGCATTCCTTAGAAAATTTTCTCCCTAAAGAAACCTAAAAATATTTTTTTCATCCACAATTAGTAAAAAAAGGGACTAAACTCTCATTGATCTCAGGTGAATTAAAAAAGTTGTCAATTTAATTTTATCACCAAGGTTGAAAAATAATTGCTAAGTCGCCTGAGGCAGCCCTGAAATTGATTTTCAAAATATAATGACTTCAGAATTTTGACTGAAAACAAGCTTTCAAACTACTAAACAGCTCATTAGGTCTAACATTTTCTTGGCTCATCCTAAAATAGTATGGAAAATATTTTTATTTGGAATCAACATAAAGGAAATTACTTTTTAGGGGGATACATGTTTATAACTATTCTTCATCCTTTTAACAAATCTTAACTTAATGCATCTTTATAGTGTACCCAAAGATCTGAAATATTTTCTGGCCTTTTAAATTGTTAATAAAATAAAAACAAGTTGATCCAAAAACAAACATCTAATATTATCAGGCACAGGATTTTTTTTTTATAAAATTACATGAAGTCTTTTTCTACATTCTGCTCACTTTTTCTTGATAAATATTTGTAATCATAGACATTTGTTCAAATCCTGAATTTATGAAAAATGTATTTACTGTTTATTATTCATTTATATAGATCCCCAAATAAATCAACATATTTATAACAGAAATTGAGTGCATTCATTACCAACGTCTCCAATTTCTCTTTTTTTTTCTGGAAGTTTCAACTCTACTCTACACTGTTGTTCTATAAACTTCTTTGTGCCAAAATTTTTTCCAATCAAAAAGCTAAGAGATATATATATTAGATTAAAAGAAACAAAATTTCTTACTTACACAAGTGTGCATTAAACAGTCTGAGCTAACTATTAAAATTTAATATACTATACAACTACATGTGAATAAATACGAAAAATATTTCATAAAAGCACATTTCATTGATTATTTCATTTTAAAATTACATTTTAGGTATTAAAACATACATATTTATATATTTTTGTTTCTTTTGAGTGTACGTTTTCCACATTCTTTTACAACATGCAAAGAATATGGAATATGCAAATGAAATGAAAAGTATAAAGTTACCTTAGACAAGTTTTTTATTTTTGAAGATACCAAAACATTTAAAATCTACTTATATATCAAATTACAATACTTCTATTTATGCAATATTTTAAAATTTAATGAATACAACTCAGGCACTAAATACGATGTATCACAAATTGATACTTTGTATTCATTTTTGAAATGATACTCTTACTAATTTAAATATATACAGCAAAGCTAATAATCACATAAAAGGTGTGAAAGTTCACTTAAAAAAATTAAAATGCATATTTAAAGATAATGGAAAAATATTTTTTATTTCCCTCGAAATCAAATTTTTTTAAAAATTAATCTTCAAATTAGACACAATGCTATTAGCAGCTCAATATATATTCAGTTTATAACTTTTAAAAATCCTTTAAAGGAAAAATCCAAAGTAGCAAAGCTATTCAGCACCATGTTAAAATTGAGGTTAAAAATAAAAATGACAATTAAACAAATTTCTTACTGTATATATAACAAACATACCATACAAATGTATAAATAGGAAAAATGCAATTCACAACATAAAAGGCACATTTATTTACCCCATTGTCTGTTTGGGAACATGGTGAGTGGAGTAAAATCTGTTATTTGACATTTCAATTGGGAGATCACTATAATTATCGCCATCAATGGAATTTATGGGGTCAATTCTTGCTGTAAGATAAATCAAGCATTATCTTAGAAGAAACATGAACTTTGTTATAGGAACTTAGAGGAAAAGAACAACTTATAATTGAACAGTGAAACAAATTTAAAAAGAATTAATTGTAATTTTAAAATAGCGATGCCACTTTTAATTACTGATGTCATAGATACATTCTGTGATAAAAAGTTATAGATGAGTGACTTATCATAAAGGTTCACATTAAAATGATGAAAGAGTATCAAAAAATTTATTTAACTAACGAATGTGACACAGAAATTGATGTTATTTGTTTATTGTTCAATGGCAAAAAATGGTATAAACAAAATAAAATCGACTATTATGAGATTAATTTGCAATTTTGCCACCTAGTTGAAATATGCTTCATCCGAATTATGGAGCTGCATAGTATTGCTCAAACTACATGGAAGAACTCACCACTCGATTGAAATTATTCAGCTGTATGATTACAGAAAGTCATGAGAAATATGGCAGAGCAGAAAAGAGAGCATGGGAGAAAATAGGTTTGGTGTCAAAAAATGCTGAATCGCCATTAAACAAGGGAATGGGATGCAACTGAAGTAGATGTTCAGAATCTCATTGTGGTAACATGACTGAGGTGTGCTTTTTCCATGCATTTTAATAGGAAATTAGCATTGACATCAGTAAAAATAAACGAAATGCTGGTATACACTTTTGGATAATTTTATTTCATTTTAAGGTATGAAATAAATTTATTCGAATATGGATACCAAATTCATTACAAATGGATTAAAAGATATGAAATGTAACGACACTGCCATCAATATATAGAAGAAAGCTAAGCTAGATGCTATGAGTGGGGCTGCCAGTAGAGTTAAACACATACACTAATTTTATTTTAAAATGATATCAAGATTTGGCAAGATTGCATATCAGTGACGTAGTTAGAGGGGAGCACTAGGGCCTGAGTCTCTCGAGAGTGTTGATTTCTTAGTTTTATGTTTTCCTACAAATAGAACATTCAAAATGCATAGAATGCTTTTGATATTAAAATAAGTCCTTAAATCAATTGACAGTTTATTAAACTAAACATTTACTGGAGAACATGAAGGCTTGAAGATCAATATCATTTGTAGATAAACAGATGAAAGCCTTAGTCAAAACTGAAAAACCTTCAAAACTATGACTAAACACGATTAAAAAACATGGTCAATATAAGATTGTCAAAGGTCATTTTGGTGGAGCAAGGCATCTACTACCATCAGGACAGAAGTCATAAGGAAAACAAGTTTAAATATGTTGTTCTAGAATAGTGTTGCCTCAACTCACTTTTTAAAATAAGCCTTTCAGGCAAAGTACAAAGGAAAATTAATATATTGACACTTGTGAATGAATACTTGCAACATTTACAAGTGTGTTTTGAAAGTTTTTCAATTTTTACTATCAATATATTAATTTGTTTCACTGACATTCCTATTTCACATGTTCGATTAACTACAGATTGCCTCAACACTTGAAAAATAGAAATACCACATGAATTTCGACAGACTTGAACATTTACTTAATGTCATTTAACTGTTGAGAATATTTTTGGCAGACACAGCCATTTTACAAATATCACTGTAATCGGATCGACTGAGATGAATCACTTCTGATGCTTTTTGTAATCCCATATTTAAGATTTAATAAGTGACAAAATATACAACATAAAGACTTTCAGTGAGTTTTTAAATTCTAATGAGATCTGGATCTTAATGTGACACAAAAACTGCATTTTTAACTTTGAGTCCCCTGAAAATGTTATTCTGATAGGTAGTTTATTAACGTAGCACTGGAGCAACACAACGGCCTATTGGCGACGGTCTGGGATCAATCCCTAAAAGAAAGATCCAAGGATGCCTCGTCATTTTGAACCATGGTCAGATGATGAAGTTAACACCTGAGCTGGCACCCCACTCTCCAAAATTCCACACAACCCCAATGTGAGGACATTTGAGGTCACAACAGATTTAGTGTGCACCAGCCCCTGTGTACACGACGGTCTTTGGCTGGACCAAGTTTCGAAACTCACAACCTTCTGATTAATCCACTGTTCTTCCAACTGGGCTACCGTGGCTCTAATGAAATTCTGGTTATGCTACTATAGTGCAACATGACAAATAAAACTTTTGAAGCAAGATTTCACTATCACATGTGGGACAACCACAGATTTGAGCCACGAAAATGGCTTATTTTTTATTATTCTCAATTAAAAAACTTTTATTAACTTAAACTACCTTCCTTTCGAGATCCCAAGTTTTCGTGCACATCTCTAATCTTTTTCCTATGAAAAAGCTAATATTAAACTGTCATGTTATGCGTTATCTCTGGTATTGTGATATCACATGAATGGTTGCTTATTTTGAGGTTTTATGGTGCAAGGTTGGGGTTTTAAAACAAATAAAAAAATACATTTTAATTTTAAAGTAGCGATGTCACTTTGAATTAATTTTAATTATTGATGTCATAAATTCTGTGTTAAAAAGTTATACATGAGTGACTTCTATCATAAAGGTTGACACTAAATTTGGCCAGACTGCTAAACACAAGACAAAGCCAAATAAAAAGTGTCCTGAACAAAAGAGTAATTGGGAAACAGTAATGGGATGAAAGCAGAAAGATTGCTTAGATATCCCTGGAGTGCGACTTCTGTGTTTACTAAAGACAGTAAACCCCATGGGAGAAAAAATTATCACTAGAGTACCTTGGGTCCATGAAGCTTGTACACATCTAAAGATGTGCCTCTAAGGCCATCCCGTATGTGCTACTGCAGTGCTACGCATTTCCTGTCTATTCTGTATATGACATCAGTTGGCTTGTTTCTCTGATACCATTTCAGCCCCTCAGCAATAGAAATTCAAAAGAATAAATGGTACAGCTTTGATATAAAGACTTTATTGTAGCAATGCTTTTGACGCGTTCTTTGGAATGCTTTTTATGTCGATAAGGAAGAATTCGTTGAAAAATGTTTTAGGCCAAGTGGAAAATAATAAAAATTTTAAAAAATTCACACGATTGATTATTCTTTCTACAACAGTAAGTATTTACTTTAATAAAAAAATCTGTACTTTTTCTGAATTGTTTTGGTTGTTTGTCCAAGTTAATTAATTTGTTAGTTTTAAGTCCAATGCTAAAGTCTAATCTTAAGGCTTAAATAATGTTACAATTCTAGCAAACTAAAGTTATTAGGCATGGTAAAATAAAAAAAGATAATAATTTATACAAATAAAAAAAGATTAAAATCCTGAGGTTGCCACAATCCTTACAAATCAGGGTTATCTTTGCCTGCCATAACTCACAACAAAAAGCACATAAAAAGAATTGCCACAAAAACGTCTTTATATCAAAGTACTGAATAAATTTTGAATTAATACATGAAGTTGATTGGTCAAGACCAATTAAATTGAACACAAAAATGGCAATAAACAACATTTTAAGGTATCATGTGAGCATTTGGACAGCGGAGGTAAAACTTTTGTCGACCATTTGATTTAATTGTTAACACTGAAAACCCCTCTCATAACATACAAATTAAGAATGTGGAATCAAAATATAATTTTTATTCACTCTGAATACAAATATCTATACCTGATGCCGATTCTCTGGGTTTTGATTCAGAATTTTCACTGTCTTTGATTTTCAATTTTCTGAAACATTTACCATCAATCCATACCACCTCTGGATCTAAAATGTCCATACCTAAAAATTTAAACCAATAAGAATTCAGTTTAAATGTGACTCAAGTTTCCAACAAAGCATTAATACAGCAATTTCATTTATTTAAATGTGTTCTTGAGTGTACTATCATAAAATTTTAAATTATAATTAAAAAATAACTGAAAATGAATACGTAAAGGAAATGAATACCCTTATAAGCAATTCACTCTGTGATCACAAGGTTTTTGTGTTCAGATTCAAAGTAAAATGTTCATTAGGTTATAAATTGAAAAACTGATTTCAGAATTCGAAAATTTTAATCTAGCATCTATATACCTTTTAATACAGCCTTTTCTAATTACAATGAAGATATTTTGTGTTTGAAAACATGATAATTTAGTTAGTTTAATCATTTATTTATGCAAAACAAAGGCATATTTTATAACTAACATAATGCTTACTTTTCGGAAAAATTCATTTTGGGAACTTTTTAGTAAATAGTAGATTTATAACTGGACTTATACAAAACAGTGCAATTAATTGATTGCGAAAAAGTATTTGTGCACTTTCAAAATGACCCGATGATTTTAAAGAATAAAAATTATTTTCGAAAGTAAATCGTGTTTTGTTTTTGAGCAAATAACATGAAATCTGGACAAGTTGTGAGAAAATTGTCCTATTCATTAATTTTTAAGATGTTTCAGTTTTGACGAAGCAATGTTCCATCTTTAAAATTTATGTCCGTTTTCGAAGGCTCGAAAATAAACCATCCTAATGGTAATCATGATAAAATGTGTTCTTTAGGGTTTGACTAGAAATTGAAACACTAAATATGTTGAATAGAGATGTGATACATCACGCATGGTAAAAAGCAGGTTTAACTGGGACCAGTGGTTTTGAATTTCTGAGTCTTCTTATACATTCCAATTTTTTTGAAACTCTTTTAATGAAATTAATTCCACGAAAACATAAAATATAGACTAAGTAAAACAGATAGAAAGAAAATAAGAAATTACCGAACGCAAACTGAAACCAAGATAAATAAACGTTTCTTCATTTCATTTCTCTGCAAGCAGCTAATGCATACCACAGAGTAAAAGATACAGAGGCTTCACTGAAGGTATGACTTACAGCGCCCTCGGTGCGCGTCCGATGTCCCTAATTGTGGGCGGAGTTTAACATGTTCCACTCAGAGCAATAGCCATTTTTTATAATCGGCAGACTTCGTGAAGCGTCATCCCACTTTACGATATATTTTTTTGACTACGATTTTATTTAAACTGTTCTTTCGCTAACTTCAATAAAAATGACTACTAATAAATATTCATGCTGTGTTTGCAAAACAAAGGAAAGGCCGCTGTTCAAGTTTCCCGATTCTGTTGAAAGGTAAATTTTGCTTTAGTTTTTCATAAATTACGTGACCACTGATGTGAAATAGTGTGTCATTTCACTTTTTTCTCTTACCCAAGATTATTGATTTTTGTTAACTATCTTTTGAAGTGTTAAAAAATGTTTGCATTTATTTAATTGAAATCGTTCGTAATTAAACTTACGAAAAATTTATTCAGAATGCCATAGAATTGTGCTGTTAAGTGTATTTTATTTTATGCTTTTTGTTGATTTTATTATTTGCATATTGTTTTGTGTAATTAAAATTGATCTTTTTCTGAGTTATGGCCTATTCTCTATTTCTATAACATTTGTTTTTATGAATGATTTCCCTAATGAGACATTTCTGCAGAGTTCCAAAAAAATTCCATTGAATGTTTGCCATAAATGTCAGTTACTCTGATAAACGTATTAAAAAAATTTATGTAGAAAAAACTTGTTCAGAACTGATCACATAATTACATAGAATAATGATCCTTTATATCTAAATTCTTTGTAAAGTAACCAGGGTATGAAAAATCAGGATTTTTAAAAATATCATAAAAGTCAGATTTATTTGATTTAAATCATTTTTTATTTAAATCAAATGTTACATTATATATTTATGGTACAGCTGTAGTCTCTGCCGCGCGCGGTGGCAACGCGTTTTTTTGGCGCCGTGTTTGGCGCACTTTTTATGTCGCCAAGGAAATCTTCCAACATCGAATATATACTGCATACGTAAGGAAGAATTATGTAAATCTGAATTAAACAACATTTTGACTAGAAAAACACTGCAAATATTGATTAATTATATGGACTTTTGGCGTAGTTATAAGCGACTCATGCCGGTGAGGGTAACCCATTTTTTCTCCAATTTCCAACAGTGAATCTATACTGTACATATGGATGAAATGAATCAAAAAATGTACATAAGTAGAATATAAGTTATTTTAACAGATTTCACTGTAAATGAGGGTTTCCTGTTTAAACAGAAATCCAAAATCAGAAATCACCTCGTTAACAAACTGCCGCCAATCGGCTAAAGTGTGGGATGCAAAAAAATACTCCTCCCCTATATCTTCCGTCTTTGTACCCCTTAAAATCTCATATGTCAAAAAAAAAATCTCTTCCATCTTCAAATTACTCTTACGGAACCATGACCCGTGTCTAATAGATTTATAACTACGACAAGGCTTATCATCCCGACGATTTCGACAAATCCATGAGTAACCATCGCTAACAGCATTCCTAACTGAAAAAGTCATATCCCCGTTACATTTATCACATGAAACTTTAGATTTAATTAATCCCGTTTCCTTTAAAAAATTTAAAAAAAGCTCTTTATCTCGACACAACTCGTAACAAAAAAAACGATTAGCTACTCCCTCAGTCCCGTAAGTTAGCCTACCACCAGAAAAAGAAAACTTTAAATTGCGAGCAAAATTCTCCTGAAACTTATCTACAATACTAAAAACAGAAGGCATCTTAAATAAGGAATTCTAGAAATAATAAAATAAAATAAACCGAAAAAGTACAACCTGATGCAATATCCTGAAAAAAAAAGACCCGCTCTCTACTTCTATCCTGAAAAAAAAAAGACCCGCTCTCCACCGTGTCCAAACTAAAAAGAACAACCAATGCTGGACAGAACTGGACGCCGGCAAGGTTGCCATAAAAACAGGTTAACCCTAACCAGGAGAAAATTCGAGAAAAAAATGGGTTACCATCACCCGGTATGAGTCGCTTATAACTACGCCAAAAGCCGCGCCAAGAGTCGTTGCCACCGCGCGCGGCAGAGACTACAGCTGTACCGTTTTTGTGAAAAGTCATGTCACTAATAGAAAATAAAATCGATTTTGTTAACATACTCACACAATTATCAGATGGGCAAATCAACTTTTACATTCCAAAATTCAATTCCATAAATACAGAGTAGTTTGCTAGCAGTGTAAAGAATTCCCAGGGATCAATGCATAAAATTTCCAATTCAAATTAAATAACAATTAGCCAACATTACACAAAACAATGAAAATATTAAAATTGCGAATTATACAGATTTATGTACAAAATTGGAATGCTTTTATGATACTGGAGAAAACTTTTTCATTGTGTTTAAGTGTATTTTTTCATAAACAGACGACTTAACTTATTTTATGTATTTAGTTCTTAACTTTGAATAAAAAATAACATGCATCTTGTTCCAATGTCGGATCATCATGCTTTAAATTTTATTTTAAAATTTGAAAAGTACATGATTCCAATGAAACAATTTTTTTCCTTGTTAGGGTAAAGCTTTGGTTAAAGCTTTTGAACCTAGAAACTTTATTAGTTTCAGGAGAAAGGTTTGTAAAAAACAAGCTAAGAGTATGCAAGAAACACTTTCACGACTGGGCATTTTCGGATTCGAGGAAAATACGTTTAATAACGGATGCCCTTCCTTTAATTTGCTCTCAATAATTCATACGTGTCAGTTTTAACTTTTTAATAACTGCGTTATTTTATAATTCATATGTTCTCAGTCATTCTGTCGCAGCTGGTTTGAATGCTTTTAGTGCTGCAGCAAAAGTTGACTTGAGAGCAACTGAAACAGCGGAATTTGTAGGCACCCTGGACAGGTTGTTTGATAGTGTCAACTCTCAAACCCTGTTCAGTTCAAAAAAATATGGAGGAGCTCTAAGCCACAAATCTGACCACATAGTCTTTTGGAATGAGATGATTATGTGGATTCAGACGTGGCAAATTAGAGATTTCAAAGGGGAAAAATATCATTCCTCCTTGCAAAAAAGGATTGATCATGACGCTGCGAGCATTTTTGGGAATCTGGGAAGTTTTGAAAGGAGATTTCAAGTTCCTGTTGCTAAACCGTTTCAACCAGGATTGTTTGGAAAACACTTTCTGCTCTATTAGAAGACGAGGTGGTTTTCGATACAATCCTGATTGTTATCAGTTTTGCCAAGCCATGCATGGGGTCATTATACACAACTTCTTGAAAAAAAGCAATGTTTCAAATTGTGTAGGTGATGGTGATCATGCGTTGCTCGATTTTAGCCAGTTTGATCGGACATCCATGAGTACGATTATCGATGATGATCCCTTCATGGAAGAAGACGATTCAGTGACTCTCTGCAGCACCGCCCCTGCCAATGACATGGAGGTCGATGTCATTGCTTACATTTGTGGTTTTTTGGCTAAAACCTTTTTAGCCAAAACTGATTGCAATGACTGCCAAAATTTATTGGTTGGGGCCAAAACACTAAATGTAAATACTTTATTTTTATACTTTAAAGATTACAAAGGGGCATCAGATTATGGTCTTAAATGGCCTACATCTGAATTTCTGGCATACATGACAGAACTTAGCAAGTGCTTCTTCACGTTTATAGATATATACTTTCATGGAGCATTTGTAGTGAAGAACCTTGCTAAAAAATTGTGTGAAATTGACCTTTCATTTTTCTCGAGCCATCAAGAACATAAAATGGCTGCACAGATGTATTTTGTGCCAGCATTTGTTCGTATGATGGTCAAACATAAAGTAAAAATATTAAATGCTAACACATTAG
Organism: Meta bourneti; assembly: GCA_933210815.1. Taxonomy (NCBI): domain Eukaryota; kingdom Metazoa; phylum Arthropoda; class Arachnida; order Araneae; family Tetragnathidae; genus Meta; species Meta bourneti. The sequence continues at coordinate 94,691,141 of OW119922.1, forward strand.
AAGATAAGAATTCTAAAAAATTAAAAATTTTATCACATTTAATTTATACTCATTTATTTTATCACATATTTAAATTTTTTAATGTTTGGCGGATCTAAGAAAATTTTCCAGTTACAGTTATTAGTACAGTTGCGACTGCCTCGGATTTCAGTGGAAAAAACTTCCCGACTAAATTGACCGGATCTCTATCTAGTGTCTTAACAGTGCAACTTGCTCGATGACATGGAATTAACACCCATTTGGTTCAGTGCTCTGAAGGCCTTTGTGGACTGTTCTGTGAAAATGCAATGACTCAATATGTGACAATCCACCTGTCGGTGGAACTCGGAATAGAACTCAATGCTGCCATGCATGCCGTATAGTGAAACATAAGCAGTGCTTGCCAACGTCAGTGCTGACGTCATGTTCACCACAATGGAATCGTAATACTTAAGTAGCCCCGAAGTCTTCAGCCACTCTCTTTTTACCCCTTGTGTTCCTGCTTCCCTGCCAGGCTGGCAGCTGATGGACTGTTCTGTTTGTTTAGAGATTGTTTTGAATGTACGCTGTCCTGTTCTGACAGACTTGACCTGTATTACTGGAATTGCTTTGTCAATAAATTGTGGTATTTTTGAAATAGTGTCTTTTACTCTTTGCTGCACACCTGCGGGTGTCACAAATACTGGAAATTTGTTCTTGCTCTCTTCCTACAGCGAAGTGCCAGACGTTTTCGAGTTAGAATTTATGTTCTATACTACTCACCTTCCTAATGGCCTGATCGGATCTTTCCCTCTGGCATTGATCCCGGACCGTCACCAATAACCCGTTGTGCTGCTCCAGTGTGACGTTAATTGAAAATACCAATACCTAGTGGCCTGATTAGTTACAGATATGAATACTTCATTTCTGTTCCTTTTTCTAATTGTATGATTTGTTCAAAAAAGAATTATGAATCTGATCAGACTAAATACCTGATTATGTGAATAAAAAAATTTCTAATGTACTTTTTCCTTAAAGTAATTTTTCAGACTATCAACAATTTAAATACATCGAAAAGGCTTGTTTTGGAATATTTTCGCATTTTTAAAAAGCATTCACTTAAAAAAGAATCAACTGAAATTAAAGAAACAAGTTCTCACACCAGTAAGATTTTATAATTCACGAATGGCTTTCATAAATTAAGGGTTTTTTTAAGTTCAGAAGACATTAAAAAATTGCTAATTTGAAGCATTTATGCAAAAATATATAAATACTTAAGCTTTTAATAAGAAATACAAAGCAAAAGTGAAAATGGTCTTTCAAATCGTAGAGAAAAAAACAGCCAGAGTAAATACAGTTAGGATGGGGACTTAATCAAAACTGCTTTATCGTATATTTGAAGCTTGTGCTACAGCAGTCTTGAATATTCCACAATTAAAACAAATCTCGACATCGTTTGAATAAACAACCCCACTCACTTAAACCAGCTCCACTAGCATAAACTTAAAATGTACGTACAAAATAAACAAACATCAAAACAATAAATAAACAAATCACTTAGGTTGTTATGGAAACGAAGCTAAATCGGTTGCCATGGTCGTGGTGCTGGACTCCCGCCGAGGGCGCCACCGTCTATGCGATTTCCCATGTTATTTATTATACCATTGCTTCCTATGGCAGTGATCCCTCTGTATGCGTAGCTATTTACTCTGTGATGCATACAGAATGTCAGAAAGGTTTTTACTAGCAGCACCTTCAGTGTTGAGATTTCTCCCTAAATCTCTAACTTTTTATTCGACTCGCAAAGTAATCGACATTGAATTCGTTCGTGAACGCAAATCTATCTCGCAGGTTACAAAAGTTACGCACAGTGTTCTAGAATCTCGGTTTTTTTCAGTGGACAAAACTAACCATTCCATAACCCAGTAGCACCAAAAAAATATGCTCATTGAACGAACGAAGATTTTGTCTGAGTGTGCGGCCAGTTATGTTCTGATGTCAAAAATGGCAACGGATGCACGTTTAACTTAATTCAAGACAGCGTTTTGAATGTAAACTTGTTAGTCTACCTAAATTTGTCATGCTGTTACAAGAGGGTTGTTCTATCAAGTAAAATCAATACAATGAATTTTTTTCGTATAACGTGATTCCTGTGCACATTCCGGAAGTAAAGTCACTTGGCTACATTTTAAGGTAACTCTGTTATCTACCTGTTGCCGTGATGTGAAAGTTTGGAGTGGGGTACCAGTTCAGGTGTTCACCTCGTCATCTGACCGTGGTTCAAATAACCCATGTGTTGCTTCAGTGCGACGTTAATTAACTACCTACCTGACCGTGGTTTAAAATGACTAGGTGTTGTATTCGGTTCTTTCCCTTCGGGATTGGTCCAGAACCGACACCTACAGCCCGTTGTGTTGCTCCAGTGCGACGCTAATTAATTACCTACCTACCAAACAAAGACTGTCATGTACAAGGGGGCTGGTGCACGTTAAATCTGTCTTGGCCTCCAGTGTCCTCACGTTGGCGTGGTGTGGAAGTTTGGAGATTTGGGTGCCAGCTCAGGTGTGAACTCGTCATCTGATCGTGGTTCAAAATTACTTGGTGTTGTCCTCGGATCTTTCCCTTCGGGTTTGATCCCGGACCATCGCCATTACCCCGTTGTGTGTGTGTTGCTTCTTAATTAAAATACCTAACTATTGTGTATCTCAAGAAGAAATTGAACGCTGAAGAAAATATGACTTAACCTCACCGGTCTAAAGATCACCACATTCTGGTCTAGGAAAGCTAAATAACTCACATTTTGAAAATTTTGACGCGTGTTTCACTTTAAGCCGACGATATTTTCTTTGGAGAACAATATATTATATTAGTTTTGCGAGGTGTGATGTGTAAATAGAATTCCAAATAATAGCCACCATGTAAAACAAATCGTTTCAGATTTCGAACATCTTTTTTTACATAGTGTTTGGAGAAATAAGCGGACAGATGTTAAAACATCGAAAGTTGTTCAGTTTTACAGGAAAATTTGGAAATTTTTTGTCTTGAATTAAGAAGTGGAATCTTGTTCTGACAGGTGTTTCCAATGATTGAATACAATGTTATGCAACTTTCAAGTAATATATTTTATATATATAATAATAAGATATTTTAAGATTAATTACTCCAATTAAAGGAATGAAATTTCTTCAAACTTTTAATGAAACTTAAAAAAAGCAGTATTAATTCTAGTAAAAGAATACTGTTCTAGTGTTAAATACATATTTCTGATGGTGTATAATTTTAATATTTACTTTGTATTGAAAAAGCTTTTGAATTATTTTTGAATATCGTCGGCTTAGAGCAGAAACTCATTAACTGACAAAACAAAAATTGTACTGTACAGCTGTTTAAAGACTAAATATTGTTTTTTATTAAAAAAATTGAAATTATAAATATTTTGATAACGTTATGTATCATGTAAATCGATCACAGTAAGACATTGTTTTTCTAAAAAGATGACCATTCAGTATATTCGTAAAAACATTAGTTAACGAGTTTCTGCTCTAAGCAGACGATGTATTAATTACAGATAAGTTTTTAAGTAATTACAGATGTTGAGAGAAAATTCAGTTTTGATTTAAGAAAAAAATCGACGGGAGCTGTGTCGGAAGCACGTCCACAGGTGTTTTCGACGTAGAATACATCACATGGCTGTTGGATGGGTACATTAGAAATGGGCGAATACGGCAGAGTGGCTTAGAGAGGTATTTATTTTAACTAACGTCGCACCAGGGAGCAACACAACTGGCTATTGGCGACTGTCAGGGATCAATCATAGAGGAGATATAAAAGTAGGTGAGCTATGGCAATCCTTTTATGTCCACATGATCATGTGACCAAAAACAGTAGTCACGTGATCCTTAGACCCTTCTCTCCAACGCGCATACAGTTTGCGTATTCCGCCTTCCATAGCAAATGCATTGAAAGTGAAAACTAACATGGTTCTACGGTGGTGTGTATATGGATGTAATTCCAAATTTATTAAAGGTGGAAACATTACATTTTGCAAGTGAGCGATTTACCTGTATTTTACATTGTTTTTGTGTTTTTCAATATTTGCTAGTATGATAAAAGTAGATGTTCTAACTTTTTTTTTTTTTGGAATTCTTAATATAACCAGTTAATATTTCCCGTTCTATAAAAAAGATTTCATTGATTTGCAATTAATATACGTATATCTAACATAATGTTTAAAATAAAATAACTGATATTCGAGTGTGTGTGCTATTGTAAATTGTACATCTATAAGGACTTAAAATATTAAAAACAATAACTTTAAAAACTTGTGAAATCGTTCTGTCGACGATGATTTTTTTGGCGCCAACTTGGAGCACTATATTCTTTCGTCTTACACCAGTGGTCTCTAAACTTTTTCACTTGAGGGCCAGATTGACAAATCCTGGAAGTCAGTCATATATATATATATATATATGCAGGGTATCCCAAAAAGGTTGTTCCGCAATTTATCTTTTTACCATTTGGAGATAGGTAGGGAACGTAAATTGCAAAAGTGCACCAAATAAGGTAAGTAATTAAGATATAATAAGGGTATACCCCAAGGCTCCAATTTTTCTTCCATTCTTGATAATTTATTTCTTCATTATTATGAAAAAAATTTTTGCCTACAAATTAATTCTGCCTTTAGATATATTGATGATTTAATTGTTTTCAATGATACCAATTTTGCTAACCTTTGGAATTCGATTTACCCTGATGAATTATATTTATTGAAAACCAATTCAGATAACAATAAAGCCGTCTTTCTAGACTTGAATATATATACTTTAAATAATAAAACTGATATTAATATTTATGATAAGAGAGATGATTTTGAATTTCCGGTTTTTAAATTGATATATTGGGATTCTAATATTTCTAAAAAAATTTATTACAATACAATCGCTGGTCAACTGATACGTTTCAATAAAATTTGCAACTCTAAATCTAACCTTCTTTTGCAATGTAATAATCTCATTAACACACTTCTTAATAATAAATACCCTCACTCTTTTTATAGGATTATTTTTGAAAGATTTAAGATAACTAATATTATTTAATAGCTTATTTCGGTGACTATCCTGTTGACTATCAATTTTAAAAAACTGGATTTGAACACTATTTTTTCGACTTCCGATTCCGATGTTCCGGTTCGGAATTCCGAGTCGGAATTTCGAGTCGGGGTTCCGTGTCGGAATTGCGGTTCCGATTTCTGATATACGGCGTTATGAATGGCATTTGTTGGCGGTCCTCATGTAGTTTGCGGCGGGTTGTTGTCGATCTTAGGTCAATCTATTTGGGTAGGTTTGTTTTCTCCTTTTAAATTTTAATTTTTAATTTAATTTTTAATTTTAATTTAATTTTAATTTTGTATTATATTATCTTTGGTATGTGTCCTTGGTTGTCCCTGGTTTTGTTTTTCTAATTTTTGTTTTTCTAATTTATTTTCTTATGGTGTTTGGAGGGGTGTGTGAGCTACTTTTGGTATACTGCCGCTCACATGCAGAAAACACCATATTGTGTTGACTGGGTGAGGCTCCTCCCTGATGACGCCCTGATCCACCAACACTAACATCATTTTTTTCAAAATTTTCTTAAATTTCTTGATTTTAAAATTTCTTGATTTTAAAATTTTTGGATTTCTCTTTGTTTTGGTTTGTAATTTTGAATTATTTTACTTTCCATGTTGTGTCTGCAGCTTTAGCGCGCATACATGGACAGTTCTGCCTTCTGCCTTCTGCTTTCTGGATTCTGCTTGACTATTTTTTACCCCCAACTTTTTTGGTTTTTTGGCTTTTTACTTATCTGCTTTTTGATCTTTTGGCATTTTGCTGGTCTGCATTTCTAATATTTTGACTTTTTGATCTTTTGGCGTTTTGCTGGTCTGCATTTCTATTGTTTTACGTTTTGATGTTTTGTATATTCTGTAATTTGATTGTTTTTATTATTATTTCCCTGTCAGAGTTAGTTGCAGCTTTTGCGCACTCCTCTGTCAGTATGTCAGCATGTTAGCATGTTTTTTTAACCTTATGAAAAGTACAACTAATAATTTAGCGCCTGGCAAGAAGGACTTCCTTTCATGTGGTAAGTCCTGTGCTCGGTACATGGGAGTTTTGGGGGACCCCCATGGATCGAAATCAAGTTACCCTACTGATAACAATTTCGAATCTTCGAATAAACTTAAATTTTATAAATGTAGAGATAAACGTTGTAAAACTTGCCCTCAACTGAATTGTTCCACCATAAGGGATGATTCTGGCTCCGACGACTCTGCTTTGCCTGCATGTAAAGTCTCAAATGTCATTTACCATTTAAAATGCAGCCTTTGTGGTATGGGTTATATAGGTCAAACCAGTAACTCCTTGAACTTACGTATTAATCTACACCGCTCTAATATTAAAAATTATAACTCCCATTCCCCTTTTAACTTAGAGTTCCATCATTTCTCATTACATGGCTTTAATAATGCAATTATTACTATACTTGAAATTATAAGCAATACTGAATTACGACTGGCTAAAGAAAATATTTACATCTTAAAATATAAAACACTTGCTCCTTATGGTTTAAATGATTTATTTCAAAATTCACAAGTTAATTTAGGTAACTGTAACACATATACTTTATTCCACACTTCAAGAATCAAAACGAATAGAGGTTGTAGGGGTAGCGGTATTAATAAAAAATTAAAAAACTCTGAAAGCAATAAACAATTTGCAGACATTACAAAATATCTAAAAACTTTAGAAAAAATTTTTATTGAGAGTTTTAACTTTAAACCCTTAAAAAGATTTATTGTTTCCTTGAATGACAAAACTTGTCTCAAATTTAAAATTTTTTTCACAACACTAGACTCTCTTAATCCTCATTTTCTACTTTTACTACATGATATTTACAAAGCTCGACTCTCTAAAATTAATATGAAAAAAACTATTAATAATGATAATTTAATTTACTTGAAAATAGGATTTAAACACCCAATCTTTGATAAATTTAATTTCAATAAAATTATAAATAATTTAATGAATATTTTTCCTATAAAATTTCATACCATAAAAAAAATGCTTTAAATATGATATACCATTGGGTAGAAAAATATTTAATTATAATCATTTTTGCAGTAAGATTAATTTATATAGGGATAAATGTGAATGCTTTTGCAACGATATAAATTATAGGCCTTATTTAAATGATAGTCTAGGACATATTGCAACTGGCAATCTTGGAATTATTGATAATGAACAATTAAGGGAATTAATGTATAAAGGTACTAAATTCAGACCTATTTATAGTATTAAAAAAAGTTTTATACTTAAAAGTTTCCTCGAAGACATTGATAATTTTTGTATTTTGACTTCTACTAAATTTAATACCCCAATTTACCTCTTCACAGAATGGAAATGGAAACTTTACAATGACTTTAAAATTTTTATAAATGAAAATCCCCCACTTTCTGGAAAAAACACTGATTACTACAAAGCAATAATGCTAGCTATAAAAGACTTACAAAATAAATTCATAATAACACCGGTAGATAAAGCATCAGGTAACTATGCTATTATCTGTAAAAAACTATACTTAAATTTGCTAGATACTGAGCTTAAAAATTCTGATACCTATAAGTTCTGCAAATCCACATATACAACTATTGTTAAAAAAATTATTTCTTCAAATAAAAGATTAAAAATTTCTAATCATCACATTATTTTACCTTACATAACTGTTGTACCTAAATTTCATAAAAATCCTTTGAAATTCCGATTTATTACTTGTGGTACAAATTCTTATATGATTAAACCCGGTATCTTATACTTTGTAAATATCTAAAAATTATCCTTAATACCATTATTGAAGAAGGTTTCACTTGGATTACTAGTGATAATAATAACGTTTTAAATTATATAAATAAAAATATTATTAATAATATACTTACCTACGACTTTAAAGACCTATTTACTAGCATACCTTTGGACAAACTTAAAGATGTACTTATCTACTATTATCATGACTTTAAAAATCTGATTACTATTGATTTTGAGGATTGGGAATTTTTGGTAAACTTCTGTATCTATAATAATTTTATTTTTAACGGTGAGCATTTATTTATTCAAGTTAAGGGTATACCCCAAGGCTCCAATTTTTCTTCCATTCTTGCTAATTTATTTCTTCATTATTATGAAAAAAATTTTTGCCTACAAATTAATTCTGCCTTTAGATATATTGATGATTTAATTGTTTTCAATGATACCAATTTTGCTAACCTTTGGAATTCGATTTACCCTGATGAATTATATTTATTGAAAACCAATTCAGATAACAATAAAGCCGTCTTTCTAGACTTGAATATATATACTTTAAATAATAAAACTGATATTAATATTTATGATAAGAGATATGATTTTGAATTTCCGGTTTTTAAATTGATATATTGGGATTCTAATATTTCTAAAAAAATTTATTACAATACAATCGCTGGTCAACTGATACGTTTCAATAAAATTTGCAACTCTAAATCTAACCTTCTTTTGCAATGTAATAATCTCATTAACACACTTCTTAATAATAAATACCCTCACTCTTTTTATAGGATTATTTTTGAAAGATTTAAGATAACTAATATTATTTAATAGCTTATTTCGGTGACTATCCTGTTGACTATCAATTTAAAAAACTGGATTTGAACACTATTTTTTCGACTTCCGATTCCGATGTTCCGGTTCGGAATTCCGAGTCGGAATTTCGAGTCGGGGTTCCGTGTCGGAATTGCGGTTCCGATTTCTGATATACGGCGTTATGAATGGCATTTGTTGGCGGTCCTCATGTAGTTTGCGGCGGGTTGTTGTCGATCTTAGGTCAATCTATTTGGGTAGGTTTGTTTTCTCCTTTTAAATTTTAAATTTTAATTTAATTTTTAATTTTAATTTAATTTTAATTTTGTATTATATTATCTTTGGTATGTGTCCTTGGTTGTCCCTGGTTTTGTTTTTCTAATTTTTGTTTTTCTAATTTATTTTCTTATGGTGTTTGGAGGGGTGTGTGAGCTACTTTTGGTGTTCTGCCGCTCACATGCAGAAAACACCATATTGTGTTGACTGGGTGAGGCTCCTCCCTGATGACGCCCTGATCCACCAACACTTCCATCATTTTTTTCAAAATTTTCTTAAATTTCTTGATTTTAAAATTTTTGGATTTCTCTTTGTTTTGGTTTGTAATTTTGAATTATTTTACTTTCCATGTTGTGTCTGCAGCTTTAGCGCGCATACATGGACAGTTCTGCCTTCTGCCTTCTGCTTTCTGGATTCTGCTTGACTATTTTTTACCCCCAACTTTTTTGGTTTTTTGGCTTTTTACTTATCTGCTTTTTGATCTTTTGGCATTTTGCTGGTCTGCATTTCTAATATTTTGACTTTTTGATCTTTTGGCGTTTTGCTGGTCTGCATTTCTATTGTTTTACGTTTTGATGTTTTGTATATTCTGTAATTTGATTGTTTTTATTATTATTTCCCTGTCAGAGTTAGTTGCAGCTTTTGCGCACTCCTCTGTCAGTATGTCAGCATGTTAGCATGTTTTTTTAACCTTATGAAAAGTACAACTAATAATTTAGCGCCTGGCAAGAAGGACTTCCTTTCATGTGGTAAGTCCTGTGCTCGGTACATGGGAGTTTTGGGGGACCCCCATGGATCGAAATCAAGTTACCCTACTGATAACAATTTCGAATCTTCGAATAAACTTAAATTTTATAAATGTAGAGATAAACGTTGTAAAACTTGCCCTCAACTGAATTGTTCCACCATAAGGGATGATTCTGGCTCCGACGACTCTGCTTTGCCTGCATGTAAAGTCTCAAATGTCATTTACCATTTAAAATGCAGCCTTTGTGGTATGGGTTATATAGGTCAAACCAGTAACTCCTTGAACTTACGTATTAATCTACACCGCTCTAATATTAAAAATTATAACTCCCATTCCCCTTTTAACTTAGAGTTCCATCATTTCTCATTACATGGCTTTAATAATGCAATTATTACTATACTTGAAATTATAAGCAATACTGAATTACGACTGGCTAAAGAAAATATTTACATCTTAAAATATAAAACACTTGCTCCTTATGGTTTAAATGATTTATTTCAAAATTCACAAGTTAATTTAGGTAACTGTAACACATATACTTTATTCCACACTTCAAGAATCAAAACGAATAGAGGTTGTAGGGGTAGCGGTATTAATAAAAAATTAAAAAACTCTGAAAGCAATAAACAATTTGCAGACATTACAAAATATCTAAAAACTTTAGAAAAAATTTTTATTGAGAGTTTTAACTTTAAACCCTTAAAAAGATTTATTGTTTCCTTGAATGACAAAACTTGTCTCAAATTTAAAATTTTTTTCACAACACTAGACTCTCTTAATCCTCATTTTCTACTTTTACTACATGATATTTACAAAGCTCGACTCTCTAAAATTAATATGAAAAAAACTATTAATAATGATAATTTAATTTACTTGAAAATAGGATTTAAACACCCAATCTTTGATAAATTTAATTTCAATAAAATTATAAATAATTTAATGAATATTTTTCCTATAAAATTTCATACCATAAAAAAAATGCTTTAAATATGATATACCATTGGGTAGAAAAATATTTAATTATAATCATTTTTGCAGTAAGATTAATTTATATAGGGATAAATGTGAATGCTTTTGCAACGATATAAATTATAGGCCTTATTTAAATGATAGTCTAGGACATATTGCAACTGGCAATCTTGGAATTATTGATAATGAACAATTAAGGGAATTAATGTATAAAGGTACTAAATTCAGACCTATTTATAGTATTAAAAAAAGTTTTATACTTAAAAGTTTCCTCGAAGACATTGATAATTTTTGTATTTTGACTTCTACTAAATTTAATACCCCAATTTACCTCTTCACAGAATGGAAATGGAAACTTTACAATGACTTTAAAATTTTTATAAATGAAAATCCCCCACTTTCTGGAAAAAACACTGATTACTACAAAGCAATAATGCTAGCTATAAAAGACTTACAAAATAAATTCATAATAACACCGGTAGATAAAGCATCAGGTAACTATGCTATTATCTGTAAAAAACTATACTTAAATTTGCTAGATACTGAGCTTAAAAATTCTGATACCTATAAGTTCTGCAAATCCACATATACAACTATTGTTAAAAAAATTATTTCTTCAAATAAAAGATTAAAAATTTCTAATCATCACATTATTTTACCTTACATAACTGTTGTACCTAAATTTCATAAAAATCCTTTGAAATTCCGATTTATTACTTGTGGTACAAATTCTTATATGATTAAACCCGGTATCTTACTTTGTAAATATCTAAAAATTATCCTTAATACCATTATTGAAGAAGGTTTCACTTGGATTACTAGTGATAATAATAACGTTTTAAATTATATAAATAAAAATATTATTAATAATATACTTACCTACGACTTTAAAGACCTATTTACTAGCATACCTTTGGACAAACTTAAAGATGTACTTATCTACTATTATCATGACTTTAAAAATCTGATTACTATTGATTTTGAGGATTGGGAATTTTTGGTAAACTTCTGTATCTATAATAATTTTATTTTTAACGGTGAGCATTTATTTATTCAAGTTAAGGGTATACCCCAAGGCTCCAATTTTTCTTCCATTCTTGCTAATTTATTTCTTCATTATTATGAAAAAAATTTTTTGCCTACAAATTAATTCTGCCTTTAGATATATTGATGATTTAATTGTTTTCAATGATACCAATTTTGCTAACCTTTGGAATTCGATTTACCCTGATGAATTATATTTATTGAAAACCAATTCAGATAACAATAAAGCCGTCTTTCTAGACTTGAATATATATACTTTAAATAATAAAACTGATATTAATCTTTATGATAAGAGAGATGATTTTGAATTTCCGGTTTTTAAATTGATATATTGGGATTCTAATATTTCTAAAAAAATTTATTACAATACAATCGCTGGTCAACTGATACGTTTCAATAAAATTTGCAACTCTAAATCTAACCTTCTTTTGCAATGTAATAATCTCATTAACACACTTCTTAATAATAAATACCCTCACTCTTTTTATAGGATTATTTTTGAAAGATTTAAGATAACTAATATTATTTAATAGCTTATTTCGGTGACTATCCTGTTGACTATCAATTTTAAAAAACTGGATTTGAACACTATTTTTTCGACTTCCGATTCCGATGTTCCGGTTCGGAATTCCGAGTCGGAATTTCGAGTCGGGGTTCCGTGTCGGAATTGCGGTTCCGATTTCTGATATACGGCGTTATGAATGGCATTTGTTGGCGGTCCTCACGTAGTTTGCGGCGGGTTGTTGTCGATCTTAGGTCAATCTATTTGGGTAGGTTTGTTTTCTCCTTTTAAATTTTAAATTTTAATTTAATTTTTAATTTTAATTTAATTTTAATTTTGTATTATATTATCTTTGGTATGTGTCCTTGGTTGTCCCTGGTTTTGTTTTTCTAATTTTTGTTTTTCTAATTTATTTTCTTATGGTGTTTGGAGGGGTGTGTGAGCTACTTTTGGTATACTGCCGCTCACATGCAGAAAACACCATATTGTGTTGACTGGGTGAGGCTCCTCCCTGATGACGCCCTGATCCACCAACACTTCCATCATTTTTTTCAAAATTTTCTTAAATTTCTTGATTTTAAAATTTTTGGATTTCTCTTTGTTTTGGTTTGTAATTTTGAATTATTTTACTTTCCATGTTGTGTCTGCAGCTTTAGCGCGCATACATGGACAGTTCTGCCTTCTGCCTTCTGCTTTCTGGATTCTGCTTGACTATTTCTTACCCCCAACTTTTTTGGTTTTTTGGCTTTTTACTTATCTGCTTTTTGATCTTTTGGCATTTTACTGGTCTGCATTTCTAATATTTTGACTTTTTGATCTTTTGGCGTTTTGCTGGTCTGCATTTCTATTGTTTTACGTTTTGATGTTTTGTATATTCTGTAATTTGATTGTTTTTATTATTATTTCCCTGTCAGAGTTAGTTGCAGCTTTTGCGCACTCCTCTGTCAGTATGTCAGCATGTTAGCATGTTTTTTTAACCTTATGAAAAGTACAACTAATAATTTAGCGCCTGGCAAGAAGGACTTCCTTTCATGTGGTAAGTCCTGTGCTCGGTACATGGGAGTTTTGGGGGACCCCCATGGATCGAAATCAAGTTACCCTACTGATAACAATTTCGAATCTTCGAATAAACTTAAATTTTATAAATGTAGAGATAAACGTTGTAAAACTTGCCCTCAACTGAATTGTTCCACCATAAGGGATGATTCTGGCTCCGACGACTCTGCTTTGCCTGCATGTAAAGTCTCAAATGTCATTTACCATTTAAAATGCAGCCTTTGTGGTATGGGTTATATAGGTCAAACCAGTAACTCCTTGAACTTACGTATTAATCTACACCGCTCTAATATTAAAAATTATAACTCCCATTCCCCTTTTAACTTAGAGTTCCATCATTTCTCATTACATGGCTTTAATAATGCAATTATTACTATACTTGAAATTATAAGCAATACTGAATTACGACTGGCTAAAGAAAATATTTACCTTAAAATATAAAACACTTGCTCCTTATGGTTTAAATGATTTATTTCAAAATTCACAAGTTAATTTAGGTAACTGTAACACATATACTTTATTCCACACTTCAAGAATCAAAACGAATAGAGGTTGTAGGGGTAGCGGTATTAATAAAAAATTAATAAACTCTGAAAGCAATAAACAATTTGCAGACATTACAAAATATCTAAAAACTTTAGAAAAAATTTTTATTGAGAGTTTTAACTTTAAACCCTTAAAAAGATTTATTTTTTCCTTGAATGACAAAACTTGTCTCAAATTTAAAAATTTTTTCACAACACTAGACTCTCTTAATCCTTATTTTCTACTTTTACTACATGATATTTACAAAGCTCGACTCTCTAAAATTAATATGAAAAAACTATTAATAATGATAATTTAATTTACTTGAAAATAGGATTTAAACACCCAATCTTTGATAAATTTAATTTCAATAAAATTATAAATAATTTAATGAATATTTTTCCTATAAAATTTCATACCATAAAAAAATGCTTTAAATATGATATACCATTGGGTAGAAAAATATTTAATTATAATCATTTTTGCAGTAAGATTAATTTATATAGGGATAAATGTGAATGCTTTTGCAACGATATAAATTATAGGCCTTATTTAAATGATAGTCTAGGACATATTGCAACTGGCAATCTTGGAATTATTGATAATGAACAATTAAGGGAATTAATGTATAAAGGTACTAAATTCAGACCTATTTATAGTATTAAAAAAAGTTTTATACTTAAAAGTTTCCTCGAAGACATTGATAATTTTTATATTTTGACTTCTACTAAATTTAATACCCCAATTTACCTCTTCACAGAATGGAAATGGAAACTTTACAATGACTTTAAAATTTTTATAAATGAAAATCCCCCACTTTCTGGAAAAAATACTGATTACTACAAAGCAATAATGCTAGCTATAAAAGACTTACAAAATAAATTCATAATAACACCGGTAGATAAAGCATCAGGTAACTATGCTATTATCTGTAAAAAACTATACTTAAATTTGCTAGATACTGAGCTTAAAAATTCTGATACCTATAAGTTCTGCAAATCCACATATACAACTATTGTTAAAAAAATTATTTCTTCAAATAAAAGATTAAAAATTTCTAATCATCACATTATTTTACCTTACATAACTGTTGTACCTAAATTTCATAAAAATCCTTTGAAATTCCGATTTATTACTTGTGGTACAAATTCTTATATGATTAAACCCGGTATCTTACTTTGTAAATATCTAATCTAAAAATCTTATCTTACTCTATCTATTATACTAAATATATATATATATATATATATATATATATATATATATATATATATATATATATATATATATATATATATATATATATATATATATATATATATATCTTACTCTAAAAATTATCCTTAATACTGTAACGTCTTGATTCACGGGTAGCTAGACTAGTTGCCATTGAAAATATCCGATTCTGGACTAAATTGGTTTATTTTACAATTTGTACAAAAAGTCGGAAAATGAATGTAAAGTTCATTAATATTAGTTCCTTGGAAGGTCCAAAGTTCTATCGAGGCGCTTAGGGCTGCTGGCGAGCCTCACAATTTCGCTCGGGGAAGTCTAACGCACGGCTACGGGTGAGCCTATTCTCAACACAAAATTACTCGAATGAGTACAGAGTTCCAAGGCAGGAAATCTCAGTCTTTCCGGACAGGATCACTACTAGGATGAGCAGTTACATGGATCTCTAGGAGGGTTCTCCGTTACGGCTACGGTCGAGCCTTTCTCACTAAAATACTCCGGCGAGTATAGGATCCCAAGGTGGGATAAATTGCACAACAATGAACAAACAACAAGTTCACTTCAAGCTCCAAAAACGGTCTCTGCTGACCGCCTCTCTCCAAGCTCTCTCTCTGATCCTCTGTCTCCGTCTCTCTCTCTCCTCTCGTCTCCTCTCGTGATCTCTCTCGTCTCTCGTCCTCTCTGATGATATCTCCAAAAACTCTATATGTTGGGTGCTTATCGACTCCTCCTTTCCGTTTCGGGTCCGCCTTTTAGTCGGTTCTGGATTGGGTGTTGAAGATTTCTCACGTTCTTGATTGGCTGTCTCACGTTGGTCTTTCCCCTCAACTTTTACGACAGACTTCGGCGGACTTGAAAGGGTCCATCAAACCCTGTCGGAAACTCATCATCATTTATATCAATCTTCTTGGTCTCGAAATGTCGAAGAGAGCGACAGAAAGGCGCCTGCCCTTTGTTTTGAAACCACAGCGATTTCCGACCCCTGCTGGCTGGCTGTCGTTAAGAAATCATTAAGATGTTTTCGGGTGGTCGTTATGGAGTGTGGGCTTTTCCTCTCGACACCTGAGTCAACAAGACTTTTCATTTTCCCACGTTGTCGTGGTGATCGTTTCCCTAGCTGCCGTTACAGAATTCCTCCCCCCATAGAGAGATTTTGCGATGTGTTAGAGAGCAAAATCTAAAAGGAAGGGGTTAGACATACAGGAGGTCTTGACAATACTTCAGAGGCAGCTATAACCAATGGTTTTAACCTTCCAACATTTTACAACTTATTCAATTATATAATTTACAAGCACAAGCATCATTTGTATTTACATTTTACATAGATCACAATTTATACACTATTAAATATTTACAATCAAATTTTCATTTGAAGTGTCAAGTGTAATTTACGACTTAAGCAATCAGCGTGCTTATTGTCTTTCCCTGCTCTGTGGACTATTGTACAGTTAAATTTTAGACTCCAGAACAAGATTGGCTGTTCATTTTTGTGTAGTCCTAATTGAGCTATGATAATCCCGATCTCTTTATCAGATGCATCTGTTTGCAAGATAAATTCCCTGCTATAGTCTGGGGGATAAAGTACGGGTTTTTCGGTGATTTCTACTTTTAGCCTATGGAATTCGTGCTTATACTCCGGTATCAGCTCTATCGCTTCCCTTCTAAAAGTTCTGCGTACGGCATCTTTATCGTACCAGGTTTTCCCTTCGTTTCGTATGTCTGAAACTCGTTCATAGTCCAATTCAGGACAACGCTTCAAACCATTTAATTCTAATATGCACTCAGTCACGACATTTTCTTCCTTCTCCGGTTCTACCCAATGTTCGAAAAGTAAGGTTTCGGGAGTTCGAAGATTATTTCTGCGTACGAGTTTAGTCGTGATTAATTTTGTGGACTCATGAGTCACCGTCCTTAACGCTAAGGGAGCTGCAGGTAGATTTTTCTCCCAATCTAATCCCGATTTCAAACATAAAACTTTCAATAATCTTTTTACGGATCTGTGCCACCTCTCTACTGGGTTACTTTGTGGGTGTCTAACATAGCTGTGTGTAACCTTAATGCCAAATTTTTCAAAAAACGTGGTGGTCAAATTGCTCGTGAAACAATTGCCTAAGTCACACTGTATTTCTCTGGGAAATCCCAATCTACTAAATATAATCATGAGAGACTCCACTATTGATTCTGAACTGATGTCGCGAACGGGTATCGCTTCAGGATATTTTGAGGCCATGCAGATAGCAGTTACTAAGTATCTATTATCCTTACTTGAATAAGGAAGGGGTCCTACTGTATCTACATTAATTTTCGAGAAGATCTCTTTAATCACCGGCACTAATTTTAATGGGGCTTTCTTCTTTTCCCTTGGTTTTCCCACTCTCTGGCACGGGTCACATGTTCTGACGTATTCTTCAGCATCCTTAATGCAGTTCGGCCAAAAATAATATCTCAATAGTTTATCTTTGGTTTTTGTCGAGCCTAAATGTGCGGCTACTTTTTCGTGGCATAACCTTAGAATTTCATCCCTCATTCTTGCGGGAATGACTAATTGTTTCCTTTCCTCACCTCGGTGATCTGCGGTTATCCTAAACAACAAATTTTTATCCACCCTGTATTCCTGAGTTCGCTTTTCTTCCATTTTTTTCCACAGCGTACTCAATTCAGAGCATTCCTTTTGTGCGTTGGAAAACTCCTCGGGGGTTACTTTCAAAATCGCAATTGTATGCTTTTCAGCAGGGGGTAGATGAATGGGAAGCTCGCGCTCCTGGCTATTCGATTGAAGAGGTGGTTTTTCGCTAACGCAGTTGGGGGTTTTGAGTTTCTCCAAACTCCCTGATCTTTTGTTTCCCCTGTTTTGACTACGCGTAACGACAGCATTAACTAAATGTGGGTTTTTCTTTGCCTCCTCGAGCAATTCTTGGGTCGAGTTTCCCAGGAGATAATGGTTCAATTCTACCGTTTTATCCACTACCGCTGCTTTAGTGATTATCTTGCCGAATTTTTCACTTTCTAAACTAATTGTTGCTATCGGTAAACATCGGAAATGATTTTCCAGAGCCTGTTTCAACCAAACTGTTTCTCCGGTGTAATCATCTGGTCTTACTAAGTGGTCGGGAGCTACGTCCAAACTGGTTCCACTATCTCTCAATATCACGGTATTTATCCCATTAACTTTAGCCTCACTCAGATAAGGGGCAAACGAAGGTGCGAAATTCTCCTCCATTTTTAAATGATTCACGCGTTCGTGATTCGGGTTTCTCCTTAATTCAGGGCATTGCGGTCTCAGATGATCCGTCGAATGGCATATGTAACACGCCGGCGCTGTTCGCCGTTCAAATTCTCGCTTCCTCCACTTTTGCTCATTAGGATTTGGATTCCTCCAATTCGAGCGTTCGCTCCTTGCTGGCTCAAATTTCCTCACTACTGCAGGTCTGTTGTCAGGTTTTGGCTTATCTGGGAAACGTTTTTCTGGGAACTTAGCTGTGAGAGGTCTTCTAACAGTGCGTCTAGCGGCTTCATATTGGTCTAATTTAAATACTAATTCTTCGGGGTCTACTATGGCTGCCCACTGATCTATGAAATGCTCCTTAATCTCAGGAGAAACTCTCCTCTTTATTTGATCCGTTAGCATTAGGTTTTTGAGGTCCTCAAAACTTTCCACTCCGACTCCATCTAGCCATCCCTCTAAGTAACTCCTTAATTCAAATATTAGATCTTTCCAGGGCGCTCCTGATCGTCTCTGATGCTGTGTA
The DNA here is from genome assembly GCA_933210815.1 of Meta bourneti. NCBI lineage: Eukaryota > Metazoa > Arthropoda > Arachnida > Araneae > Tetragnathidae > Meta > Meta bourneti. Next base: position 94,709,846 of record OW119922.1, read on the forward strand.
AATTTGGTTCGGAATGTTTCCGGATTTAATTTAAATCTATTTAGGAGGGTACTCTTAACATGATCGTAATCTTCTGATTTTTCAGGGGGCTCTCTCATGATAATTTCTGCAATATCCATCGGGAGTAGGTAAAGAAGGTGAGTCACCCAATCAACCTCATCTATTCTCATCTTTTTCGCCTGTCTTTCAAACAAGGTGAGAAATAGGGCCATGTCTCCTTTTTCTGGGTCAAATTTCTGCATTACGGATTTCAAGTTTTTCGTTGGTCTAGAATTATCCGTTTGTGACGAACCTAAGCTATTTGTTTCAGCAGCTTGCGTAATTCTGAGTTTTTCTAACTCGAACATTCGAATTCGCTCTTCTCACTCTTCCGCCTCCCTAGCATTTCTCTCGGCTATCTCCCGTTCCTCTCTAGCATTTCTCTCGGCTATCTCCCGTTCCTCTCTAGCATTTCTCTCGGCTATCTCCCGTTCCTCTCTAGCCTGAGTGTCAGTTATCTCCCGTTCCTCTACTATAACCTGCAACTGAGCCTTCACCCATTCTTCGTCGTATTGTGGATGCTCTGATATCTTTGTGGTTATATCTAACACCCTATCATTAGGTCCTAGGTCGATACCTAACTCATAAGCGAGTTTCTGCAAATCTGCCTTACGTTGCCTTGCTAAAAATGCCATTTTAAAATTCTCCTGTCCCTTACACACAATTATACACACAATAATATACTAATATATGTGACCAATACTTAAAACACAATGCAACACTATAAAAACAATGTACCTTAAATTTCTAAACAATCTTAACTCAAATTTCACAAAATATACTAAGCGTAACTCTACACAGAATACTTCGATAACTTTTAGATTACAACAGTACTTAATTTCAATAAATGAATTTTACTCTAATTTCAAAGGAAAGTTCTTCCTGAATTGATAACACAATAATTTTCTAAATTTTTCAAATCAAGCACTTTGCTAAATGTTGCAACCACTCAATTACACATACAATATAATTTCATTAAGACAATTTTAAATTCCTAGCACATTAATTTACTACAATTTTTGCCTCTAAAGTAAAATCAAGCCTTACCTGCTGTCGTGCTGCACAGGATCTCGTCACTTTCATCTACTTCAGATCAGGGTTATTGGTCGGTCACTTTCCACACAAAACTTGGTCTTCTATTTCTTTTTCGGGACTCGGCGTCTTCCGTAACTGTATTTCGGACCAGGCGTCCTTTTCTCCGGGACTGGATGTCGAACGAAGTCGCTACTTCTCCGGGACTGGATGTCGGTCGGTTCGATACTCCTTCAGAACTGGATGTCGAACGAAGTCGCTACTTCTCCGGGACTGGATGTCGGTCGGTTCGATGCTCCTTCAGAACTGGATGTCGAACGAAGTCAATCGGTTCCGCTACTTCAGGACTGGGCGTCGGTCGGTTCGATACTCCTTCAGAACTGGATGTCGAACGAAGTCAATCGATTCCGCTACTTCAGGACTGGGCGTCAATCGGTTCCGCTACTTCAGGACTGGGTGTCGATCGCTTCCGCTACTGCTTTACGACTGGGTGTCGATCGCTTCCGCTACTGCTTTACGACTGGGTGTCGATCGCTTCCGTTACTTCTTCACGACTGGGTGTCGATCTCTTCCGCTGCCACCAGAAAGTTAACTAGTCTGTAACGTCTTGATTCACGGGTAGCTAGACTAGTTACCATTGAAAATATCCGATTCTGGACTAAATTGGTTTATTTTACAATTTGTACAAAAAGTCGGAAAATGAATGTAAAGTTCATTAATATTAGTTCCTTGGAAGGTCCAAAGTTCTATCGAGGCGCTTAGGGCTGCTGGCGAGCCTCACAATTTCGCTTGGGGAAGTCTAACGCACGGCTACGGGTGAGCCTATTCTCAACACAAAATTACTCGAATGAGTACAGAGTTCCAAGGCAGGAAATCTCAGTCTTTCCGGACAGGATCACTACTAGGATGAGCAGTTACATGGATCTCTAGGAGGGTTCTCCGTTACGGCTACGGTCGAGCCTTTCTCACTAAAATACTCCGGCGAGTATAGGATCCCAAGGTGGGATAAATTGCACAACAATGAACAAACAACAAGTTCACTTCAAGCTCCAAAAACGGTCTCTGCTGACCGCCTCTCTCCAAGCTCTCTCTCTGATCCTCTGTCTCCGTCTCTCTCTCTCCTCTCGTCTCCTCTCGTGATCTCTCTCGTCTCTCGTCCTCTCTGATGATATCTCCAAAAACTCTATATGTTGGGTGCTTATCGACTCCTCCTTTCCGTTTCGGGTCCGCCTTTTAGTCGGTTCTGGATTGGGTGTTGAAGATTTCTCACGTTCTTGATTGGCTGTCTCACGTTGGTCTTTCCCCTCAACTTTTACGACAGACTTCGGCGGACTTGAAAGGGTCCATCAAACCCTGTCGGAAACTCATCATCATTTATATCAATCTTCTTGGTCTCGAAATGTCGAAGAGAGCGACAGAAAGGCGCCTGCCCTTTGTTTTGAAACCACAGCGATTTCCGACCCCTGCTGGCTGGCTGTCGTTAAGAAATCATTAAGATGTTTTCGGGTGGTCGTTATGGAGTGTGGGCTTTTCCTCTCGACACCTGAGTCAACAAGACTTTTCATTTTCCCACGTTGTCGTGGTGATCGTTTCCCTAGCTGCCGTTACAATACCATTATTGAAGAAGGTTTCACTTGGATTACTAGTGATAATAATAACGTTTTAAATTATATAAATAAAAATATTATTAATAATATACTTACCTACGACTTTAAAGACCTATTTACTAGCATACCTTTGGACAAACTTAAAGATGTACTTATCTACTATTATCATGACTTTAAAAATCTGATTACTATTGATTTTGAGGATTGGGAATTTTTGGTAAACTTCTGTATCTATAATAATTTTATTTTTAACGGTGAGCATTTATTTATTCAAGTTAAGGGCTCCAAGTTCTAAGTAAGCTAAGTTCCCCAAGGCTCCAATTTTTCTTCCATTCTTGCTAATTTATTTCTTCATTATTATGAAAAAAATTTTTGCCTACAAATTAATTCTGCCTTTAGATATATTGATGATTTAATTGTTTTCAATGATACCAATTTTGCTAACCTTTGGAATTCGATTTACCCTGATGAATTATATTTATTGAAAACCAATTCAGATAACAATAAAGCCGTCTTTCTAGACTTGAATATATATACTTTAAATAATAAAACTGATATTAATATTTATGATAAGAGAGATGATTTTGAATTTCCGGTTTTTGAATTGATATATTGGGATTCTAATATTTCTAAAAAAATTTATTACAATACAATCGCTGGTCAACTGATACGTTTCAATAAAATTTGCAACTCTAAATCTAACCTTCTTTTGCAATGTAATAATCTCATTAACACACTTCTTAATAATAAATACCCTCACTCTTTTTATAGGATTATTTTTGAAAGATTTAAGATAACTAATATTATTTAATAGCTCATTTCGGTGACTATCCTGTTGACTATCAATTTTAAAAAACTGGATTTGAACACTATTTTTTCGACTTCCGATTCCGATGTTCCGGTTCGGAATTCCGAGTCGGAATTTCGAGTCGGGGTTCCGTGTCGGAATTGCGGTTCCGATTTCTGATATACGGCGTTATGAATGGCATTTGTTGGCGGTCCTCATGTAGTTTGCGGCGGGTTGTTGTCGATCTTAGGTCAATCTATTTGGGTAGGTTTGTTTTCTCCTTTTAAATTTTAAATTTTAATTTAATTTTTAATTTTAATTTAATTTTTAATTTTAATTTAATTTTTAATTTTAATTTAATTTTAATTTTGTATTATATTATCTTTGGTATGTGTCCTTGGTTGTCCCTGGTTTTGTTTTTCTAATTTTTGTTTTTCTAATTTATTTTCTTATGGTGTTTGGAGGGGTGTGTGAGCTACTTTTGGTATACTGCCGCTCACATGCAGAAAACACCATATTGTGTTGACTGGGTGAGGCTCCTCCCTGATGACGCCCTGATCCACCAACACTAACATCATTTTTTTCAAAATTTTCTTAAATTTCTTGATTTTAAAATTTCTTGATTTTAAAATTTTTGGATTTCTCTTTGTTTTGGTTTGTAATTTTGAATTATTTTACTTTCCATGTTGTGTCTGCAGCTTTAGCGCGCATACATGGACAGTTCTGCCTTCTGCCTTCTGCTTTCTGGATTCTGCTTGACTATTTTTTACCCCCAACTTTTTTGGTTTTTTGGCTTTTTACTTATCTGCTTTTTGATCTTTTGGCATTTTGCTGGTCTGCATTTCTAATATTTTGACTTTTTGATCTTTTGGCGTTTTGCTGGTCTGCATTTCTATTGTTTTGTATCAACCCATTTTAGAATTACATAAGAATAATAATTAAAATACAAGATAAATATTGAAACTTTTAAGAATTATAAATTAAATAAAATCAATTTGTTAAAAATAGGATTAAATCATTTCATAAATCGTATTATAAATGCCCACATTTATCCTCTTTAGGGAACTTTTTTGTTCATGTTTTAAAATATATGTAAAATCTTTCATGATAAGATTGCATTTGACAAAAAAGCTTTCCTTTCAAATAATTTCTCTTGAACATATAACTTTCTACTGGAATGGCGAAAAACAAATTGCCGTTCTCTTATATGACAAACAAAAACAGTGCTTAAACGGAAATTGAAATACTGTACCTGCTTTGGCGTATTTTTATTCTTTATAATGAAACATACAATACAGCACATTGGGAAAGCAAAAAATTAGATAAAGAAATGAAACTTCTATTGTACTAATTCCAAACAATCCGCGCAGCTGGAAAAGTTCCTTTTCTAACAACATCTGCTTAACATCCTGATTTTTTTGCTTAGTGTTTAAATAAACCTAACATTAAAATTTAATTATTTTGCACTTTTGAACCAGATTCGTCTTTCTTCCTTACACGTTTTAATCTTGAGAATAACATAAAGTTGAGAGCACCGTGCTCCGTTTGTTTCATTACAAGGTCAATGTAATGTTCACTATTGCGTAATCGAACCTCAATAGATTTCTTGAACCTTCCTCTCTTCGACTCAGTTATATGTTTGCTAGCTTTTATAGTTTTCAAATTATTAAAGAAAATCCGGTGTACACTTTTGGGACTCAGTACTGAAGCGAAACAATGGACGTATTCTGGCGTTGAAGTAGGTAATTAACGTCGCACTGGAGCAAACAACGGGGTATTGGCGACCGTGCGGGATGAATCCCGAAAGGAAAGATCCAAGGATAATGCCTCGTAATTTTGAACCACGGTCAGATCGAGAACACCTGAGCTGGCACCCACCCCACTCTACAAACTTCCACACCACGCCAACGTGAGGACATTTGAGGCCACGACAGATTTAACGTGCATATGACGGTCTTTGATTGGACCGAGTTTCAAACTCGCAACCCGTATTCTTCGTCGAAAGCTGCATTATAGAGTGAGATTAACTTAATCTAGCATGCGGATGAGTTTTTCTATTTAATGTTAGGGTTGTAAAATAGAACCTTTTGATATTTCGAAGATTAACTGTAAAACTGAAAATTGAGAGAAGTTTTAGATTTAGAATGAAACACTATCTTCTAACATATTCTTAATCTAAACTATTCTGCCATCACATTGCAGTTTTGTACAGTTCACAAAATCCTTTGATTCGTGAATATTTTACATTAGGATTTTTCGAATAAAAATGGGACTGACACAAGGAACAAAGTTGATTTCTTTATTGGATCACGATTAGTGTGCTCTTTGTATTTACAGCAATGTAGTACGTACACCTGTAGACTGACATTACACAGTCAGAATTTAACAATGTACTTAATCACTCCAGTTTTTAACAATATATTCAACAAATGTACCACTTCCTAAAGTACATCCAACATGATAACTTTATATATTAAAACTACTAACAAAGTCATGCAATGTTCTGATCAGAATAACGACTCCGCTTCCAACTTCAACTAAATCAGAACCTATTTAGTTATTTTCCATCAATAAGTTCGCAATGAAGACCCTAAAAATGAATAGCGTCGTTCTACAGTTCATACATAGTAAGGATTTCTTCCTAAATTGTTATAATATGGAATTTCTAAATGATGTTCCGGTATCAGTAAGTAATATGAAATAACCACAGCAAACGCCACCCATTTCTTGAGCTGCTTGAATGTCTTGTAATCTTTAACAGCGTAACCGTCTTCGATTGCAAAATCGGCGTACAACAATGCCACTCACCCAAAATAAAATCACACACACACATTGAAATAAAGTACCTATCACATATCAAGTAACATCCACAGGGCTGCCACAGTCCAAGCACTAGCTTTAGTAGCATACATTCTTAAAAATTGCAAAATTAGTCTTCAGCGAAGCTAATTTTAGTAGCAGTTTTAGTTGCCCATATGCAAAATGCGCTAATTAAATATAAAACAAATGGTTGAACTCACAAATTTTAAAATAAAATAAAAAACCTAAATATTTTCTTTATTTGAAATCTAAATTTCCTACATTGTCAACTTGGCAACCTTTTGTGAAAAAAGAACGGTAGCTTACCAACTTTTGGGGACCACAACGTTTTATCGAGTGAGATTTAACTCAATAATTTCACTATTCACCGTAATTCAAGGTAAGGAGGACATAATTTGGTTGGCCTTTAGAGAATTAACAAAACAATCGCCAAAAATTTCTAAAAGCTGACAAAATTTTTAAAATAGGAGCTTTTTAGACGATTTTTCTTAGATATCCCAAGTCGTCAAGGTTCAAAAATAGTAGCAAACAGTCGTCTGTGGCAGCCTTGCAAACACAATGTATTTTGGAGATCTGTACTTTTTGGATAAGATTATATCTTCAAATCAGTGTTTGGCTAGAAGACCACCAGTTCTGAGCTTTTAACTTATTCAGTTGTGCTCCGTTTTTCGAAGGCTCTACTTGTTCTGTCAGCAAACAAGGTCTGATATTCAAACAGCCTATCCATTTTGTATACAATACGAGTATGAGCAGTTGCAACAAAATATTTATCTTTTATTTTGTGAAGATTATTTTAATTTGCGTACATTATCGGTTGATTGAATTGATTTGTCACACATAATCGAAATTGTATATTGATATGGTATACATTTTTTAAAATGGTTTCAAGGTATGGAACAAAGCATTTTCTGAAAGAATCCTTCCTTGACTTCCACTTGAGATGATGAAATCCAGATAATTTAGATACATTAATGATTGTAATTATAATATAATTTCGTATTGGAATAAAAGAACTTTAAGCGATAAATAAAAATATACGTACTTCTAAACCACTGACAAGGGCCATAAAATTTGAAAACTTTGTACAACGAAAGGTCTTTATTAAAGGTAATGAACATTGGATATTATATACATATATATATTTCCCTTTTGATCTTAGGCTAGAATATCGTACTAATCACAGACTACGTGTAGTTGCTGTTCTTGTGATGTTACATCGATGGATTATACCTGAAGATATGAAAAGTCGAAGTGATTGTACAGGAACAGTACTGTGTCTCCTAAGAATCAGCACAGAGAATTGCTAACAGATGATTGTACTCTATCTACAGTTAATATTTCTTTTAGCATCAGAGCTTCGCGATACTGTAAACATTGCTGTTGGTTTCTTCGCTAACGCTGGGTAGTTTACCATCGTCTTTTGTGCCGTAGGAGTTGTATGAAGTGTGCGTGTCGTACATGGGGATTGTGGCATCGTTATTTATACTAGATTTTTCCTTCTGGCTTGGCTCTTTGCCTAGAAGCCTGGGTGCCAGAAGTGCTATTGCAGTGGCTCCCAGGGGAGCGGTGATCAGAATGGCGAGAACGGCTACGGTCAGGATCTGGAAAAATAAGAATCCGAGTTTTAATTATCGCATCGATGAACATTTCTCTATAATGTATAGATATTTCATTTCTCTTCCAGTAAAATAATCAGAAATAAATGAGTGGTAAAACTCAAGAACTACCGGCACATCGCCAAATTGGCGACTAAAATCTTCATCGCCAAACGGCTATATGGATAGGTCTACGACGGATTATTATTCCAAAATTATCGACATTTGGTGATGGTACTATGTTGTTGAATCCAACCAAATGGTTGGTCGGTGGGTGGTAGTTGAAGCAACATCGAACTGAAGAAACACAAAGGGCTATTGGCGATGGTCCGGGACAAATACCGAAGGGACACCACATAATTTTGAACCACGGTCAGATGACGAGGTCATCACCTGAGCTGGCAACCCACTTTCCAAACTTCCGCACCACGCCAACTTGAGGACATTTGAGCCTACTACAGATTTAATGTGCACCAGCGTACACGACGGTCTTTGGTTGGACCAAGATTCGAATTCGCAATTCTCCGGTTCCTTATCCGTTACTCTTCCAACTGGGCTAACGCGGCCCGTAAAATAATCGGAAAATAAATGCGTTGTAAAACTCAAGAATTCGGAACCGTCTCATCGCCAGACTGGTGACTAAATTCTTCGTCGTCAAATGTCTATTTTGATAGGTTCACGAAGGGTTACTATATTTCAAAATTATCGACATTTGGCGATCGAAAAGTATCGCCAAATGGCGCTGGTTTTATGTTGAGTAACCAAAATGGGTAATAAACGTTGTTATACATGCTGGATTATTTTGAGGCATAGCCGTCTAAGGACAAACCTCAATAAATCGCCCTATTCACAAAAATGTTTACATTTTTTCGAAAAAGAATATTCTATTATAAATACATGCAAATTCACAAGTATCTTTTATTAAAATCTCCAAAAGAACTTAAAAAATAAACAAATGAGTTATGAAAGCTAACAAATATCAGAAAATGTATAAAATTTGTATTAAAAACTGAAGATATACTATGGTCGTATTTTTTGGCTGCCCCTATGTTTATTAACGACGTGCAAGTGCACAATCAGCATATCACTCAGGTCTAGCCTTGTATATGTTATCGTTAAAGTATGAAATCCGTTATTTCATAGAATACCTATGTAGTTATTTCATGAAATAATTGATCAAGTCAGTCAAAGTGTAAAACTCACTTGTATTCTATGGTTTAATTAGTTATTTCATAGAATAACGATCTACGCTCCGTTAAAGTGTAAAATAACCGAGTAAATAAAGTTCCGAATTCAAGAGGCTGTAAAGTGAGAACCACTGGTCAGATATTTTTGTAATTAACGATAATTTGCTGAACTTAATATAGAGATTACTGTAACCGAACACTATATAATTCAGTCAAATTATTTATTTTACACTTTAACTATCTATCATTAGTTAATTTATTAAATAACTAGTTATTTCATAGAATAACTAGTTATTTCATAGAATAACTAGTTATTTCATAGAATAACTAGTTATTTCATAGAATAACTAGTTATTTCATAGAATAACTAGTTAAAGTGTGGAATTATAAATTTATTACACACTTTAACTGACTTGATCAGTTATTTCAGGAAATAAGTAGGTACTGTAACTGATTACTGTAATATAGGAGTATACAGGGTGACCTATAAAGTCTCTTTAAGCCCTTTAAATTTAAAATAGCGTCTCATATAGTCAAGAAAGTAACGTGTACCTATAGTAAAGTGACCATGCTGAATTTATTGAGACAGCTTACAGCGCTCCTAGCGGCGAAGTAAATAAGTTAAAAAATAACTCGAAAACTAAAGGAGATCGGCCAAAAAGTTCAATTAAGAAAATATGCGCAATACCATAATAAAAGCACAGAAAAAGTTTCATGGAGTTATCTGTAAAATTGGCGGAGATATTCGCGATTGAAATTTGAACTATTCCATGCCTTGAAAAGGGGGTCGTCCAGAAATTCAAAAACGTGTTCTCCGGTGTTATACAGTTTTTCTGAGTTAAGCAACGACGACTTTAAATTTAAACAAAGAAAGTAGAAAAAGATAAATAAAAAATATCTGAAAAACGCACTCCGGAAAATAAAAAAGAACTGACGATCCGAAGTCACAAATTTCGCGCAACAACTCTCGGCTATACAGCCACGAACGAAGATTTACTATTTAATAATTTTATTCTGATAAACTTTGAGCAGATGCGAAAATGTCAGAAACAAATGCGCGTTATTCAGTGTGGCACATTGGAAAAGTAAAAGACGGATGAGCAAAAGCAAGAAATTTATTGCTAAACAAAAACATGGCGAGTGTGTTCAAAAAGGTCACCATCGGCCACAATACACATTTGTATTCGATCAAGCACGCCAGCATGCACATTCCTTATCATCTGCGGTGTGACAGTAGCGCAGCTATCGATGATACGCTGCCGCAGATCCAGCAAACTTGTCGACAGAGCTTCATACACCCGATCTTTGATGTAACCCCAGAGGAAATAGAGTGGGGTAAGATCTGGTGATCGTGGAGGCCATTCAACACAGACAACCATCGTAGTCGATTTTCTGTTGGCCAAATCTGTTGTTAAGAAACTGTAGCACTGCGTGCGGTTTGTGGGGCGGGGTGCCATCATGTTGGAATCACAGGGAAGACAAGAACGCCAGAGGAATATCATCGATAAAGTCAGGTAACACATCCTGTAACACCTGGAGGTATTTCGGTCCATTTAATGAACCGTCATAGAACACGGGTCCTATTAGACAATCCTTCCAAATACCGCACCACACATTCGTGGACCACTGCACCTGCTGTCTGACGGAAACTCCCCATGAGGGATTTTCTAGTGCCCAGAAATGGGTGTTGTGTCGGTTCAGCATCCCGTTTCGGTGAAACTTAGCCTCGTCCGACCATATTATGTTGGAAAAAAATTCTGGCCTAACCTCCAATTCGTTCAATTCCTAATTGCACCAATCAAAGCGTCGCTGTTTGTCTCCCGGTAACAATCCTTGCTGCGGAATTGCATGGTAGGGATGTGCACCATTGTCGTGCAGTATTTGCCATACTTGGCTTTGTACTAAGCCACTCTGGTTGTTGATTTGTCTAGTACTGCTGTAGGGATGGGCTAAAGCATAAGCCAGTATGTCTTCTGGTATTCTACTAGGCATACGTGGTCTGCCCGAACAAGGTCTACTTCTAGTGCTGCCTGTGTCTCAGAAACGTCGAACAACGTTTCCGATGGTTGCCGAAGTTGGATGTGGACCATTTGGAAACCGAACGGCATAAGTCCGTGCAGCCTGAACCGCATTACGTTGGTATTCGCCAACGGAAGCACCATCTCACAATACTGACTATTAGTGAAAATCGCCATTTCCACACAGCGTACCGTATGAAGTGAGAACACCGGCTCGGGAGGTTTTTGTCTGGTACGTAAAGGGTGACGACAGAATGTGGATTTGCATACATGCTAAACAGCAGTAAATGTCCACTGTTTTGCCCTGGATCGTGGGCATGGTCGAAACTTTCGTTCCTGTTTTAATCTGCAAATTTCGTATTCAATTTTATAAGAACGTTTAATTCACGCTTTTATCTTATTCGTCTACAAATAAATTTTAAGTTTTACTGTTGCTGTGGATCTACCAATGATCCTCTGAACAACGAGCATTTGTTTCTGTTGGGTTTTATCGATTGAAGACAGAGTTTTTATACATTAAAAATAAATTTTATTACGTAACCAAGTCTTATAGTTTAAAACATACATTTTAGAAAACAAGAAGTCTGATCAGCTCCTGATCCCCAATCTTTCTTCACTTTTATACATTCAAAGATTTACATTCTTCAAATTTATGTGCCCCACACGGCACTATAATTGGAGGTTTGAGACCGATTCCAACAGTTTCTGACATTTTTCCGTCTGCGCAAAGTTTATCAGAGGAAGGGGAAAATTAATTATCGTCGCACTGGAGCTACACAACGGGCTATTGGCAATGGTCCGAGATCAATCTTGAAAGAAAGATCCGAGGGCAAACTGCGTAATTTGGAACCACGGTCAGATGACGCAGTAACACCTGAGCTGGCACCCCACTCTCCGCAATTCCACATCACCCCAACGCGAGAACTTTGAGGCCCCGATGGATTTTGCGTGCACTAGCCTCTTTTTTACGCGTCGGTATTTGGATGGCACAGACGAGGATCGAACTCACAACCCTCTGGTTGGCCGTCCGTCACTCTACCAACAGAGCTACCGCGGCCCCCAAAGTTTATCAGGATAAAATTATTAAATAGTAAATATTCGTTCGTGGCTGTATAGCCGAGAGGTTTAAATCATATATTTGGGTTGTTGCGCGAAAATTGTGATTTCGGATCGTCAGTTTTTTTTCCGGAGTACGTTTTTCAGATATTTTTTTTATTTATCTTTTTTTTTACTTTCTTTGTTTGAATTTAAATCCGTCGTTGCTTAACTCAGAAAAACTGTATAACTCCGGAGAACACGTTTCAGAATTTCAGGACGACCCCTTTTTCAAGGCATGGAATAGTTCAAATTTCAATCGCGAATATCTCCGCCAATTTTACAGATAACTCCATGAAACTCTTTTAGGTGCTTTTATTACGGTATTGAGCACATTTTTCTAATTGAACTTTTTGGCCGATCTCCTTTAGTTTTCGAGTTATTTTTTTTAACTTCCTTATTTTGCCGCTAGGAGCGCTGTAAGCTGTCGTCTCAATAAATTCAGCATGGTCACTTTACTATTGGTACACGTTACTTCCTTGACTATACGAGAAACTGTTTTAAATTTAAAGGGCTTAAAGGGACTTTACAGGTCACCCTGTATAATGGTAATATATATACAGGGTAATTCAAAATGAATATAGCGATTACAAACGGCTATAACTATTTATTGAAAAAGAATTTATCGATAAGATTAACACATAATGTAGACGGAACTTCAAAATTTTGCATACATACGTCATAGAAGTTCTATGTGACTTCCCTTGGTCAACACGGACAACATCTTGGCGGTAGTCCATTTCACGCCAAACATTCTGAAGCATATCTGCAGTCACCGACGCAAGCGCATTACTTTGAGTTCTTCAATTGTTTTGGGCATGGGAAGCACATACACCCTGTCTTTCACATAACCCCATAGATAACATTACCCCCCGTCTACATTATGTGTTAATCTTATCGATAAATTATTTTTCAATAAATAGTTATAGCCGTTTGTAATCGCTATATTCATTTTGAATTACCCTGTACTATGATAACACGGCCGCTTTGAAATTGGAGAGAAGAGAACTCGTTTTCTGTTCTAGAGAAGAAAAAAGGGCGTTCTTTCGCTTCTAGAAAATTGTAGGCCAGCAAACATCTTAAGTTCTTTCAATTAGCTTCCTCTTTTCCTTTTGCCGTCGGCCCTCAGTGACACATCTCCTTTAGGTGTGTGCGGGCTTCATGGACCCAAGGTATTCGTGTGATCTTTTCTTTTACCATGGGGTTTACTGTCTTGAGTAAACACGGGGGTCGCGCTGCCGGGATACCCTAGCGACCTTTTCTGCTTTCATCCCACTACTCTGTTCCCCGATTACTTTCCCCCCTTTCATGACATTTTCATTGTCTTGTGTTTGGCGCAGCTTATAAAACTCCAAAGCAACCAACAACCCTTTGCCGTCTAATTGGCCCTCATCAGGAAAATAACGACTGAGCAACAAACCAAATCAAACCAAACTAAACAGCTCACTTTAATCCCGCGAATCTAAGTGAAAGGCTTAGTTTGTGGTCATATTGCTTGATTTAACAAGCAAGCGCTTGATGATATATTTAGTGAGTACAAGAGTACAATCTGTTGATAAATTTTCAAAAAAAGAATCATTGATATCCTAATGAAATAGACAAAGCATGTGGTCGGAGTCTCGTAAGAACTCAAAAGGATAAGTCACGTGGGCTTACGAATCAATTCGTACCGATTGACTATAGAAGCACAGACTAGTGATTTTAATCATTCTGGATAATTACTTTAGCCTTATGATAATTTGTGGGATTCATGCTTCTTCCCACAATCACGTGATAGGTCTTCAAACCAAGCCATCGGAAGAAATAGCATGGAGCTGTGCGCACATATTCCGTCTATTGCATTAGAAAGTCATTGAAAAAAAATTGTTTGACGTAAGAGATTTTTTGATAATTCATCTTTTGTGTAATTCGTAAGATCGTTTTGTTCAGTTACCAACTCAGATTGAAAATTTGTGATACATCATGAAGGATTATCAGTAACATCATAAATAACTATCGCTTTTATCCTCAAGGGTTCCGAACCTCTTGCAACCACAATATTTTTATGGTTGGGACCCGACAATCCGGACATGACAGAAAATAAATACTTAGATAGAATGGCCAGGTGACTCGACTTCACTCGTTAGGACTACCTCGTGCAAAGCAGCAAGGTGAAAAGCGTCTGACTTCGTGAGTGGTTGAGAAATTTCCTATAGTATCGAATCAGAACTGTCCCGGGCAATGATTTTTCGCCAACCCCTAGCTTTCCAAACTTGAATCGCCAAAGTATAGAGCCATTTTTTTTCTGTTTCATTTGCCATCCGCAGAGCACGAATGAAATGAATACGTATGGCAAATGAAATTAAAAAATGGTTCTATGCTTTGGCGATACATGATCTAGCAGTTGGTGAGATATCATTGCCCAGGTAGGTATTTAATTAACGTCGCACTGGAGCAACACAACGGGCTATTGGCGACGGTCCGGGATCGAACCCGAACGGAAAGATCCGAGGACAACACCGCGTAATTTTGAACTTACTTCTATTCCGTATTCTTCGATTTGAGGTCCCAAATTACGTTTTTTGGCCATTGCCAATGCTACTGGTCCAATGGCGGCCTGTAAAAAATAATGAACGTTTAAAAATGCTAACTGGAAAGTATTATAATAATGACTAGTGTATTTGAGAATTATCGACATGTAAAAATGGTTTAGAAAATTACATCTTAAAAGACAGATATCACTATAATATTTGAGATTTAGAAACTTCCTATTTTTACTCATTAGATTAGAATATTTCGAATTCGATTACGGGAATAAAAAATATTAAGTAGACAGAAGTATAGGTAACGACATAGGTTCGATGATTTTAGGAAGAAGGATGGAATATATGCACACATAATTCCATAATGGCATCAGAGTACGCTATTGCCATATTGGAATTATGTGTAATTTAATTTTTATATATGGCATTTAAAATAAGATTGCAGTTAAATAATCATCCAAAATGAAGGTTTATAAACGTAAGTTTCTGAAACAAAGATCTCTGTAGCCATATTCAATCCAGTAATTCGCGCAAATACAAAACCGCAATCTTACAGAAAATTCTTTTGGAATCAAAGCATTTTAGAAATTATATGAAAATTTAATTTTCGAAATTAAATTTTCGAAAAATTCGTGGTCAAATAGGAAGCGCAAAGCGACACGCTCAGACCAATCAGAGGTGGCGGCGCGAGCGATGAAAATTGATTTGTCTCTGATTGGTCTGCGCATGTCAAATTATGTTTCCTATTTGACCTCGGCCCTTAAGGATATTGGAATAAATAGAAAGAAAATACATTATCTTACCTGCACTGTTGCTTTAGGCAAGCCAGCAAAAGTGACGAAAATCTGTTCCTTAAGTGTCAGTCCTGCGCCGAATGAAGCTAAAAGGGCTGCTAACATACGCATCGCTAAAGCTGTGAACATAGTAGCCAGACCAAGACCTTAAAAATTAAAGCATACAAGATTAATTTGTGTGTGAGGGATAACCTTGACTTTTATTATCAAATGGTTTAAATTCAGCTTACCTACGGTGCTTGGTTGTAAGTATTCTATCCGAATTTCGGAACCAATTAGACCAAACAAAGATGGCTCAATTATCCTCCACACAAATGCCAATGCATCGCCAACAGGGTTCTGCAAAAATTAAAATGAATAAAATACCTCATATGTGATAATGATTTGAATATATGAAAATCAGTTGCAGAATCTCAACCCTACTGGTGGTTGTCTCGACGAGGTATCTCTTTATGCGCAAAACTGACCGATCTTGTTGGAAAAGATATCTCGTCATTAGAAAAAATAAACGGATCTCGTCATAAAAAATCGGCAATATCTTGATGACGAAATGTCTCGTCATTAGTAAAATTGGTCAGATCTTCGAGAGACATCTAATCGAAACCACTTGGAGGGTTCAACACACAAGCATGAATTGTCCCTGTCAAGCTTCACACTAGGCAATCAGGCGTATAACACAATGAAATGCGCATTGGTACGAAAAACGTTGCATATCTTGAAAAATACTTCATGCTACTTTTCATATGACTTTCAATAAAACACGAAAAGTATATCTATGTAAAACCGCATACTTTTAGCAGTCCAGTGGGCATTCCTTTGAATTATTCTTGAATTTAATTTTGACCTATTTCGTCTAGTTCAATAATTTGGGACATTATTGAACAACTAATTTTCAGAAAATAATATAGATAGTAGTACGTGAACTAAAACTACACGAAAGACATAAGACAAGAAAATATGTCTTTTATGCAATAGTCTCTTTTTTCGGTCGGACAATAGAAAATGATAATGTGATAGGAAATAAACTTATCTGGCTCTTTTGTGCCACCATGTTAAATTTTTGTGACTCAATATAATGCTATTTAACAATGATCGACATTTTCCATCTTTTCAACCAGTGTAGTGGGTGATAATCTAGATAAGAGCTATGGAAAACAACCCCTATTTCACAAGCGTGCAAATTACGCACGATTATTCAGCAAATAAATTTGAATACATTATGATACGTGTTTATATGGATGAAAAATATGGCAAATTATTATACTTTCTATCACGTGTCTTCTTATGCAATAACTTGCGATATTTTTCTTCCATATGGACACGTAGATTTATTCTCGATACATTTAATTTAATATTGGTGCACGTTCATATAGCGATGTGAAAAGATGCATTATTTTTTTATCCCTAATAGATTGTTAGAATTTTGAACTCTCAGAATTTGGGTTCTATTGTCAATTTACAATTTTGAATGCCAAACTACGTAAACCCATAGCATAGAGTAAAAGATAACCAGCCTCAGCCACACTGATAGTCAATGATGTTAAATACACATGTGTATTTGCTGAAACCACAGAGAAACTAGTTTCCATATACTGACTCTAAAGTGATAATTTTGAATTGCGTTTTTGTTATTATTATCACATTTACTGATATTGATTGATTGTTTCTGGCAGTGGATCATGCAAAGTGAGGATCGTGGAATGTTCTAAAACTTCCTGTACACACTTTTAGGGGAGGTAGGTAACCCAAAATTTTTAACCATACTCATAGGGATGTATGTCCGCAAGGGACTCACAAGAGTACTTTTGGAACACCAAGGAGCCCACATGGTCACCTCTATTGCTTGATTTATAATGCATTGATTTCTTCCTCTGGGGATACCCCAAAGGCATCTTATACGAGTCCTATATTGACTCCGAAGTTTTCACCCCAACTTAACCCTCCATGTGGTTTCGATGAGATATCTCGTCCATCAAGATCTGACGAATTTTTCAAATGGCGAGCTATCTCGTCAAGATACTGTCGATTTTTCGATGATGAAAAGATCAAGATCTGTCTTCTAGTGACGAGATACCTCGTCGAGGCAACCACCAGGAGCGTTAAAATGAACAAGTCCTGTTTCCATAGCAACCATCACCACCCAGACTGGTGTTGGGAGCAGTTCTTGCTGTAGACAGAGTAGGAAGAAGTAAGATGAAGTGTAGTAAGAAGTGGGTTCTCTACTTACATCCTCATCGTCCCAGTCCTTCTTCTTCCACCTGATGGCCGCCACGAAAGGCAAGCAGATGCATCCCAAAGCCCCTGCAGCTCCCCAGTTCACCGCCTGGCTACCGAAGAGGATGAACATCCCGCCGAAGCACAAGAGCATGAAGCGGAAGACGGACTTGCTTTTCTGTTAGAGATTGGAAAGAAAATACTCTTACTATTTGCTACCACTTACACCGAAAACTGCAGTTATCAGCATACATTTGTACAAGAGAAATGCCAGAATCCATCATTGATCAACCAATACCAGAACCACAACGGTAATTATTAGCTACCTGTCTCCAACATGACATACTTTTTGGTGGACAAAGTTGCAATGTCTTTCACACGTTCTGCTGAAAAATACATAAATTTGACATCAACCGAATCTGACCTGTGTTGTGAGGAGGAAGTGGGCTGGTGGAATATTTTCTAGGTATAATTTGGATTCAATGATTCCTCTACAGGATTTCGTTATTATATGCATTTCTCGTCTAACCTTCAAAACTGCAGGAATCTGATGTTTTAAAATTAAGAGACAAATATAGATATGAAGGGGAAATATATACATATAAAAGTTAATTCGATTCGAAAAACCATAACATTTTGCGTTTAAAAATTAAATTGAAATAAATTTCACGGCGAATTGAATGCCGAAATTTATTCAAAAGAAAGATTTCGGAATTTTAAATGGAATCCTCTCTTACAAGTTTCCCTCGTTGGCGTAGTGTAAAAGTTTAGAGTACGACGCGCCAGTTCAATTGTTGACCTCGCCATCTGACCGTGTTTCAAAATTACGAGATTTGGTCCTTGGATCTTTCCCTTTGTGATTAATTCCGGACGGCCATCAATAGCCCGTTGTGTTGCTCCATTGCGATATAAATGCGACTACCTATCTTACAAGTTTACAAGGAAAAGAAATGTATGGAATTCAATAATGTGCAAACGTAATATGAATTTACAATGCAGAAATTTTATATTTGAAAAATTTCACCAATTGCCACTTGATATAACGTTCTTTGATCAATGGAATCTGAATGAAACACGCATTTTTCAAAGCGATAATGGATTATGCAACAGCAGTTTGAATAGTCAATTCAGCATTTCCCCTCATTTCAATAGAAACTGCAGAATCGAAAGAAACAATTTTTCGTAACAAGTCAAATGAATATTTTAGAATAGAGTGAGCACATCACGTCCCCGATTAAAGAAACGCTTCAAACAGCAGGGAATGATAGCATCTTCAGATATAGTGGGCATTGGAATGAATTCCGTTCTCAAGTGAGTTCAAATTTAACCCTCTGGGGTTCACACGCTTAATTTGCTACCTGTAGCCTTACCAGCATGACATCTACCCAATTTTGACCTCCTCGACCAATGGAATCTTCTCAAAGGATTATATTCTAGGGAAATGACGAATAGAATTGTCTCAAATTATTCTATTCTAAAGGAAGGACAAACAGGACGTTTCCAAGATTCTATTCTGAGGAAAGAACAAATCTTCCTTAAAGTTGAGGGAATCCATGGATTCTCTCAAGCAATAGATGTAGTAAGATATCACACGTATTATTTTGAGATATCACACGTATATATCCGTGCGGAAACTTGCAGTCTTCCCTAAGAACGTCATTTATTTTCTCATTTTATTGTCTTATGTTTGGCGCAGCTTATCCATTTCTGGATCTTGTGCCATAAAACTCAAATCAACCTATCAACCCTAAAAACGTCTAACCTGTTTTGACCTTGACAAAATAGAATCGTTCCTAAGATTCTTTCAACCAATCGACAGGTTATTTAGTCATTATGTGTGTTGCGCTGTAAAGGCAACACTACCAGGAAATCTTGTATAATTTTAATCAGCTCTCTGGAATGCATTTAAGTATTTTCGTTCAAGTACTTGGTCCCGTTAGTTTTAAGAAGGTTCAAGTGTTGATACCTACCTCATCTGGATTTGGAATAAACCAGGAGATGACGCCTAGAACTATGCCATATATAACGCCGACCAACATCTCCAAGGGTCCTTGAGCGATGGTCCAACCGAGACTACCTAAAAATACATGTAAAATTTTAAGTAAAAACATTTTAGTCAAAATCCAGTTCAACCATTTTTTTCCATGTCTCTTATCCTGACTCAAATTAATTTATAAATAACTTCATTAAAAGCAGTCATAGAAAAAGCAATGATTTCTTCGAAGGGTTTGCAGTTAACATTGCTAAATGTGAACCTTGAAAACACGATGGCCGTGGTAGCCGGTTGGAGGAGCAACGGGTTAGCAACAGGAGGGTTGTGAGTTCGAATCAAGCCAAAGATCTTCGTGTACACGGGGGCTGGTGCACGTTAAATCTGTTGTGGCCTCAAATGTCCTCACATTGGCGTGCTGTGGAAATTTGGAGAGTGGGGTGCCATATAAGGTGTGACTTTGTCATCTGACCGTGGTTCAAAATTACATATTATTGTCCTCGGATAACGTGGTATGTCCCTTCGGGTTTGATCCCGGACCGTCGCCAATAGCCTGTTGTATTGCTCCAGTGCGACCGTAATTAAAATACCTACCATACCTACCTTGAAAATGCGTAATAATAAGTATATACGTATATAAGACACTAACTATTCCTAATGTTTGCGTTAAATCTGGTATAGGGTCCCAAGTAATTATATATCCTACTTAAAAGATTATACTTTTTCAAAATTTTTTTCGATACTAAACAGTTAAATCAGTTCTGATAATCTGTTTCAATTCGTTTATTGTTTTAAATTGTTGAATCGTTAAATACTCACCTAAACTAAAATTAAGTTCTCAAAAACCACTTGTGTTACATGATTCTTATGTGATGGAATGAAAGAAAAAGTGTTATTCTTAAATCTTTAGTATAGAATTACTTTTGCCGTGGCAGCAAACCAAAAAAGAACTTTGCCATGACCGACATTTTGCAGTTTTGAAGCTGAAATACACTGCTGGCCACCGTAAATGCAACACCCTGAAGGAAGCATGCAAATAATATGAAATTTACAACATGCATTAACGAAGGTGAGATATGCAAATGATTAGAATTTCAGCGCAGACGCACATCACGCGCGCCTGTGGCGCCACTTCAGAGCGCTATTTAAGGCTTGGAGATTTCGACGATTTCAAGTACGGCAATTGTGTTTTTCTTGTGGTTTTTTCAAAAAAACGATCAATTATGCCTCGTAGAAAACAGCGATCATCTTTTGATCAAGTATCCGAGTTCGACAGAGGAAGGATAGTGGCCTACCGAGATTGTGGATTATCTTTCAGGGAAATCGGTAGTCGTGTTGGACGAAACCAAACAACTGTAATGCGGATATGTGATCGTTGGATGCAGGAGGGTACGACGGACCGACGTGTTCGATCGCATCCACCTCAGTGCACCACTTCACGTGATGACAGGCATATTGTGCGTATGGCAGTGACGGATCGCTCAGCCACATCACGAACCATAGCACAGCACATTCAGTCTGTACCGCATCATCCAATGTCTGCGCGTACCATTCGACGCCGTTTACAGCAGAGTGGTCTGTCCGCAAGACGTCCATTGCTTCGTCTACCCTTGACGCAGAACCACAGACGTTTCCGCCGCCAATGGTGCGATGAAAGAAGGATGTGGACGGCAGAATGGAATGAAATTGTCTTTACTGACGAGTCACGCTTCTGTCTGCAACACCACGATGGTTGGATTCGAGTCTGGAGACACCGTGGAGAGAGGATGCTGAACAGCTGCGTTATGCACCGCCACACTGGTCCTGCACCGGGTATTATGGTATGGGGCGGTATTGGATATCACTCTCGCACTCCTCTAGTACGCATTGCCGGTACTTTAAACAGCCAGCGCTACATCTCCGAGGTGTTGGAGCCAGTTGTCCTTCCTTACCTTCAGGGCTTGCCCACAGCCATATTTCAACAGGATAATGCGCGACCACACGTGGCACGCATTGTCCAAGGGTTCTTCGTCAATCGCCAGATTGAATTGCTTCCCTGGCCAGCTCGCTCTCCGGATCTTTCGCCGATAGAAAACATGTGGTCCATGGTTGCTCAACGATTGACCCAGAATATATCCCCAGCTGCCACACCAGATCAACTTTGGCAACGTGTGGAAGCTGCTTGGTCTGCTGTACCCCAAAAACACATCCAAAGTCTCTTTGAATCAATGCCGAGGCGTGTGGCAGCGGTGATCTCCAACAATGGCGGCTACTCTGGCTACTGATTTTGGCAGGAACCACACTTCACAGAAGTCTATAAATTTAATCATTTGATACTTGGTCAACATGTTATCTACAAAACAAATTTTGTTGTGATATCTCTTGTCTTTCTTGGTGTTGCAATTTGGGTGGCCAGCAGTGTAGTATTAGAATGAATATAGAATAGCTGATAAGAATTCTCGGAATCTGATTTGAAAATGAAACACTTTTGAAGACTCAACTTCTATCACTTCGCACATAATCATTCGCACATCGGTCTCTAGGAAGTCATTAAGATTTCCGCATGTTAAAGCAATCTTCCCTAGTTAGCCCCGATCGCTCCTAAAGATGGAGTCGCTTTAACCTGGTTGGAACAGTGGATTAGAAACTAGAGAGTTGCGAGTTCGGAACTCGATTCAACCAAAGACGGTCGTGTACATGGGGCTGGTTCACGTTAAAATCTGTTGTGGCCTCAAATGTCCTCACATTGCCGTGGTGTGGAAGTTTGGAGAGTGGGGTTCCAGCTCAGGTGCTGACGTCGTCATCTAACCGTGGTTCAAAATGACGAGGTGTCATCGGCCTTTCCCTTCGGGATTGATCCCTGACCGTCGCCAATAGCCTGTTGTATTCCCCAGTCGATATCAATTCCGGTCTCTAGGAAGTCCTAAGGACTTCCGCTTGTTAAAGCATAGTCTTCCCTAGGAAGCCCTGATCCCTCCTAAGGATCATGTTAGGTCTTTTTAGAGAATTTTTATGCCCGCCTAAACTCTTATTTAGTACTACCCTAGATATTCCTCGAGTTTTTCGTAGGAACTAATAAGATCTGAGTATTATAGACACAAATTCTTCAACCAAAAGTACACACATATAAAGACAAAAATTAAAACATAAAATACAAAATTCAAGTGTAAAATACGGACATTAAAAGTACATAGGGAAGCTGCCGGGTACATGAAAAGTCTCTCATCTGCCAGTAACGTCCAATGAGAGTTGTTTTAGTTAGAGATGCACAGAACAACTGCAAGTTCTTGTTAATAAAAGTTAGATAATTTGCCTACCTGTAGCGAAGGTAATTCCCAAGAGGACTTCGAACGCCGTGAGAGCCAGGACGTCATCTATTCCGGCCACCGCGATGACCATTGTAGGCACGCCATTGGTGACACCGATGCCCTTCTTTTGCAATTTCAGCATCACAGGCAACACGACGGCGGGCGACACAGCTGACAACATTGCCCTGCGAAAAATGTAACCTCATTAACCAAAGATTAGCAGAATTCTTCCAGATTAATGTGGAGAGGGGAGTATTACACCTCTTGAAACCATCTCATCTTAGACAATATTAAAAGACATTAATAGAGATGTACGAGTAGTATTACTCCTTAAAAGTGTCATATCAGACAATATGAAAAGACATTAATAGAGATGTAAGAGTAGTATTACCCCTTAAAAGTGTCATATCTTAGACAATATGAAAAGACATTAATAGAGATGTAAGAGTAGTATTACCCCTTAAAAGTGTCATATCTTAGACAATATGAAAAGACATTAATAGAGATGTAAGAGTAGTATTACCCCTTAAAAGTGTCATATCTTAGACAATATGAAAAGACATTAATAGAGATGTAAGAGTAGTATTACCCCTTAAAAGTGTCATATCTTAGACAATATTAAAAGACGGTAATTCAGAGAATTCTCAGAGGTTTATGTAGTGAAGGAAGTATTACCCATTGAAATTATCTTCATCTTAGACAACATTAAAAGATGGTAATAGAGATGTAAGAGTAGTATTACCCCTTGAAACTATCCTATCTTAGAAAATATTAAAAGACTAGTAGAGATGTAAGAGAAGAATTACTCCTCGAAATAATCTAATCTTCGACAATATTAAAAGACAATAATTGAGATGCAACAGCAGTGTTTATACCTCTGAGGCTATCTTATCTTAGACAATATTAAAAGACAGTAATAAAGATATGGACAGTAATGAAGTCAAAACTGGCGAAAACTAACTTTTGAAACTCATTTGAAGAAAGTTTGATTGTCAATTGCTATTAATATGGAATATTCATTAAAACTTTTCCTGCTCTTTATTCAAAAAGAAGAATGTCTTGTTTGAATAAGAAAGCATCGGCAGTTACTAATTGAGAGTACTAAAAAACGAGAAAAAACACAGGGTGTTTCGAAAATATCTGGTCCAAATCGTAAAGGGTGGTAGAGGGGCCCAAAGTCATCTTAGACAACATTAAAAGATGGTAATAGAGATGTAAGAGTAGTATTACCCCTTGAAACCAACCCGCTCAGATTTTCAACGGCAAGCTCCAAATTCGTGTAGCGATTCATGCTGTTGAAAATCTGAGCAGTGAATGACGCCTTACACCACAGAAACGATGCTATCGTCTGACCTAAGCTACGCCCTCTACCACCCAAATGCGGCATATCTGGACACACATTCCTTGACAAAAATGTTTATTTTGGGCCCCTTTACCACCCTTCACAGTTTGGCCAGATATTTTGAAAACACCCTGTATATGCATTTCAGTGTCAATGAATACATGTAACAGTCTAAAATATGCTCGAGATGTTTTAAAAAGGATGCTGAGGATGGATGCAGCCATAGCTCAAGTTATCGAAAGCTAAAGCTCTAAGCCCGGCCACACACTGGCGCAGCATGGAACCATAGGACATGCGCATGCGTACTCCGTTTCTGTACAGAAAATATGTCGGTACGCATGCGTATTTCAGTCAATTTAGTGTCGTAAGTCTCTCATCAGACTCATGCGTGGCTTGCCTAAAACCGAAATCGAAACTCAATTGCTGGTGATGTAGGTAACACAACAGCTTAAGTTAAATGGATATTTTAGGAACGCAGTTCTGTATTATTCAGGGACCGCGGTAGCCCAGTTGGAAGAGAAACGGATTAGCAACCGGAGGGTTTCGAGTT
Organism: Meta bourneti; assembly: GCA_933210815.1. Lineage (NCBI taxonomy): Eukaryota > Metazoa > Arthropoda > Arachnida > Araneae > Tetragnathidae > Meta > Meta bourneti. The sequence continues at coordinate 94,734,725 of OW119922.1, forward strand.
CGAAACTCGGTCCAACCAAAGACCGTATACACGGATGCTGTTGCACGTTAAATTTGTCGTGGCCTCATGTCTTCCCGTTGGCTTGGTGTTGGAAGTTTGAAGAGGGGTACCAGTTCAGGTTTTGACCTCATTATCACAGTGGTTCAAAATGACGAGGTGTTGTCCTCGGATCTTTCCCTTCGGGATTGATCCCGGACCGTCTCCAATAGACCGTTGTGTTGCTGCAGTGTGATGATAGTTTACTACCTACCTACCAACCAGAAAAACTCCAGTCACATGAATTATGCTAGAATGAAATACTTAGTCTTTTCTTTTCTGCCTGTTTTGACTAAAATCTCCCATTGATCCAGAAATCTAAATATGAGGAATAAGGCTTTTTAAATATAGTCTGGAACAAAAGTCACGAAAGGTGAACGAGGAATGAGTACAAGTAAAATAAAGGGAGTACTTTTGCTTGAATTCATCAGACACATAGGTTTAGAACACACTCTTCGGTATTTTCACTGGTATTTCTGAAGTTTCTGGAAATTTCTACGAAAGCAGCATTTTCTATATCAGGGGTTCCAGCTTATCATTATTGTCGCTTTTATGGATCGTGTTCCCTTGACGCGAACAATTTTATGTTTTTGCTCGTGTTATCGAATTTACACATCTTTATGCCGGCAAAAAGAGCTATATTTTTACATTTATGTCGATTAGTTGTCTGTTTCCAGTTATACAAATACAAAAGTATTTGTGATGAGCTAAAATGTGTTTGAAAATATTTCGTTTGAAACATTTTTTATCTTCCGTATTTCGTGACGTAGAGGAAAATTATTTCTTCAAGTTGTATTTTTTCTTCCATGTATTATGCGCTGTTTTTTTAAAAATAGAATGTTAATTGGGAAGTAGATTTTTTCAGTAAGTTTTCTGCCTTCCAACCTCTATTTTAATCACATAAAATACTGTTCCGAAATTTTTATAACCGCTTTTAGATTCTCTAATCCTGTAAATGAAAGTACACTCCAGGGGTACGAGATAAATACCAATTTTGAGTGAATATTATCGGGTTCAAATATTCAATGTCGAAAATATATCACCTTCAAATGCCAGCTTGCTGCGATTTGCAAAACTTGCCGCTAGACGGTGACTAATTCCATATACCATTCACGTTTGAAAATTAATAGGAACAAGTGTCTAATGCTTAAAGAAGGTCTGGGAGAAAATTATATTTTTCATCAGGTTATAACCTAATTGCTGACCACAAAGCATGCGAAAAAAAACTGAATGTTTGCATCTTTGTCGTTAAAGTCAAAAGTGGAGTTCGAGTTATTTTAAAGACAAGGATAAACTGGAAAAAGTATTTTTTTTGCAAGATCAGCTTATTGGTTTAATTTCCCATGTAATTTTGTGAGGACAATACCTTAAAGCATTTTATATTTCATACTGTAAAACGGTTGAAAAACTCTCAGATAACTTTCTTAAGATTCAACAGATAAAAATAATTATGTTAGAAAAAATTAAAATGCTTGCAAAATTTGTTGATTTTGAAAAAGGTTCCATGTATATCTAAGCCCTGCTTTAAACCGATGTTAAGTTACTATTTTACAGCCTCTTTTTAAAAACTAACTAATGAAATCAGAACTTCTTATATAGCATAATTTAACATAACGGAGATAACACTGAAGATTACGGATACCTAAAGATGTGTACGGCGTGTTTGATCTGAAAAAATAGTAGTCATTTTTATGCATCATAAACCAAGATTCGTAACCCAAATGGATAGTAACATGACCGAATCCACATCGATAATATGTATTAAATTTGGTGGCATCGCCTTTTGTCTGGAGCTCCCATCGTCCTTATTGATAGTATTTGCTCTTCGGAAATAATGGTGAAAACGGAATTTCAGTAAGTTACGATTAGTAACTGAAAGTGTTATTTAACCTAAGAGAAAGCTACCATAGGATATTACTTTATGGCATTCTGCGCTTGTGGAAGAGAGGCAAACTCTGTACAAGTCCTTATACCGCAGCAGAAGAATAAACTGTGTAGTTTGTAGCAAGTTCACGTTCATGAACTGTGCTTAGGATAACTATCCTATATATATGTCCGCGTTACATTATATACTGTACTACGCACTTACGCCCATCCAAGTCAGTTTGTAGTAAGTTCACCTTCATGAAACGTCAAAGAAAAAGTTTGCTTAGAATAACCATCCTATGTGTCCTCAATAGCCCGTTGTGTTGCTCCAGTGCGACGTTAATTAACTACCTTATCTTACCTTACCTATGTGTTCCGCGTTACATCATATAGTTCTACGCACTCTAGCTCATCCAAGTCAATTTTGTAGCAAGTTCACTTTCATAAACGTCAAAGAAAAGTGTGCTTTGGCTAACTATATTGTGTATCAGCGTTACATTATATACTCTACTACTAACTCAAGTTAATCAAAGTCAGCTTTGTAGCAAGTCAAGCTTAGTAGCAAGTTCACTATGATACGTCAAAGAAAAGTGTACTTAATATATCCATAGTGCTGCTACCGCGAGAAGGCGGCTGACCTTGGGTCAGTTGATTTCTGAATCTACACTGTTAATGTGTGATAGTTTATTGGAAATCTATCGTCGTCTCAACCACAGCACGTAGAGATGAGAGAGGTGTCAAAATACGCAGAATATACTGGGAAAGTTATTCCGCCCCTTTAAAATTTTCAAAAATTTAAATTTTAACATCAAATGTTCAAAAAATTACCTGATTGGACAGAGTGTCGTGACGTCACTGGCTGATTCCGTAACGCTTCCGTAGCGGTTTTTGTCCAAACTTTATTATGTTTTTTTTTGTCAGACTTAAATATTCGTGTTAAATTCGAGAAAAAAACGTAGAAAATGTTCAAAATTCAATATACAGTACTTTTTCGTGTCTTACATTTTACTGCTTTAAATAAATAAACATTTAATACACTACTCTTTTTCGAGCCTTATATTTTCCTTCTTCGAGTAAGCATTATTTTTTGTAATTATTTCACATCCAATACAGCAAACCTGTACAACTCAACTCTTAAATCCATCGTAATTTGGAATTTCAAATTGATTACTGCTGCTTTTGTAGCGATTGTTTTTTGCGTTGTAATTACTCTTTTTAACGACAACGCCAAAAATGAAAACGCTCCATAACAAGCAGTTCAGCTAAATATAAACTAAATGAAAGACGTCACAATGAATCTAAGGAACAAGCTACCAATAGAAGACTGGTCGAAGCTGAACGTCAGGGTGAAATTCAGAAATTTACATGAAGACTTGCAATGAGACGGCGAAAAATCTAATATGTCATTTACTAACAATCAGTTATCCCGTGACACATTAAACCATAAAAATTTTAAATCCGAATAATAATAATGATAAATTTATAGAATTATATAACAGTGAATCTATAAGAAGGCATGCAAAAAAAGAGTAAAAAATCCAAGAGGGAGGTATTTACTAACACGTTCTCCGCAACGCGGGGCCATACAGCTAGTAGGTGTGAAAGGTTGTCTCGGATATGGGATACCATACGCAGGTGCCAAAGAAACATATGCGGCCATTGCCATAGATAATTTATCCCTCGCCAGCTTTGTAATCGAATAAACTAGATACCAGAATCAGCACTAAAGAAGTCAATTGAAAGGATTTGTTTACGTTTCCACCAGTCCTCTAAGTTAAACTAATGGACTCGTTCAAAACCACGAGACAAACACCTTCTCGTTGGAGCCAGAATATATTCTATGTATCCTCGTTACTTTAGTCCTGTATAGTTATACTTTACTAACTACGCACACAAGCTGCCTTATATTTGAATGCGAAATCGTCATTTATTAGCGATTTGAGAAATAGCTGTTCTCGTCTGGCTAACCAGGTTTAACCAGCCCGTACAAAAAAAGAACCCGAAAGATAAAAGACCTGTTGGCGTAAGATAAATAAGTTCTAGCGAATTGATTGATCTCAGCCCAGAAGACCAGTTACGGCCCGTCAAATATTTTTTTTATCAGGCTCGTAAACCAGATACGGTATCTCCGAATAGGTTTACCCGACTCACCGGTCAATTAAGGCCCTCCAAATATTTTCATCAGACCTGGCCCTCAAAATAAGCTTGCCCGGTCCGCCGACTAGAGATAGCCCGTCGAAAAGATTTACACGATCCGCCGGCCATCTACGGTCCTCAAATTACTTCCATCAGACCAGGATCCCCAAATAGGCTTGCCCGGTCCGCTTGCCAGATATGCCCCTGCAAAAGATTTATCCGACTCGCTGGTCATATACGGCCCTTCGGAAAGGTTTTCCCGGCTCTCAGACAAGATACGGATATTAGAAAGATTTACACGATCCGCCGGCCATCTACGGTCCTTCAATTACTTCCATAAGACCAGGATCTCCAAATAGGCTTGCCCAGTCCGCTTGCCAGATATGCCCCTGCAAAAGATTTATCCGACTCGCTGGTCATATACGGCCCTTCGGAAAGGTTTTCCCGGCTCGCAGACAAGATACGGATATTAGAAAGATTTACACGATCCGCCGGCCATCTACGGTCCTCCAATTACTTCCATCAGACCAGGATCTCCAAATAGGCTTGCCCAGTCCGCTTGCCAGATATGCCCCTGCAAAAGATTTATCCGACTCGCTGGTCATATACGGCCCTTCGGAAAGGTTTTCCCGGCTCGCAGACAAGATACGGATATTAGAAAGATTTGCACTATTCGCTGGTCATCTACGGTCCTCCAATTACTTCCATCAGACCAGGATCTCCAAATAGGCTTGCCCGGTCCGCTTGCCAGATATGCCCCTGAAAAAGATTTATCCGACTCGCTGGTCATATACGGCCCTTCGGAAAGGTTTTCCCGGCTCGCAGACAAGATACGGATATTAGAAAGATTTGCACTATCCGCCGGCCATCTACGGTCCTCCAATTACTTCCATCAGACCAGGATCTTCAAATAGGCTTGCCCGGTCCGCTTGCCAGATATGCCCCTGCAAAAGATTTATCCGACTCGCTGGTCATATACGGCCCTTCGGAAAGGTTTTCCCGGCTCGCAGACAAGATACGGATATTAGAAAGATTTACACGATCCGCCGGCCATCTACGGTCCTCCAATTACTTCCATCAGACCAGGATCTCCAAATAGGCTTGCCCGGTCCGCTTGCCAGATATGCCCCTGAAAAAGATTTATCCGACTCGCTGGTCATATACGGCCCTTCGGAAAGTTTTCCCGGCTCGCAGACAAGATACGGATATTAGATATTCCTAGAGCACACAACATTCAAGAAAAATAAATGCTTAAATAACTATTTTGTAATTCCGTAAATAGCTACTTTGAAATTTGCGCCAATCAGATTTTTATATATTTTTGTAATGCTTCTCTTATTTGGGTTAACCCAGAGTTAGATTTAACGCAGTAATTTTCCAGAGTTAGGAAATGGAGTTGCTCACCCCATGAGGAAGCTCCATATCCAGGGCATGTCTAGCAAGAAGTGAGCCACTATTGCACCCGTGCAGAACTCTGCGATGAAAGGGATGAAGATGAGTTTGGAGCAGGTGGCCTTGTTGGTCTGCAGGACATTCGCGTCCACCTCGAGGCCCGCTCGGAGGAGGATCAGAATGAGCGCCATATTACTGAAAAGAAGAACATCAATGAAACAAAATTGACATTTCTGATATCTGAAGCCAGTATTTTGAATTATATTAGTTTTCCCACCCAAAATCTTAAAGGAGATAAACCTATACAAGACAAGTTTTCATTCAGAGTAGAAAGAGTTGGAAGAGCAACGGATTAGCAATCGGACGGTTTCGAATTCAAAACTTTGTCCAGCAGGTGATCGTATGTACACGGGGACTGGTGCACGTTAAATCTGTCGTGACCTCAAATGTCTTCACGTTGGAGTGCTGTGGAGGATTGGAGAGTGGGATACCATCTCACAAGTGTTGACCTCGTTCATCTGGACCAAAATGACGAGGCGTTGTTCTCGGATCTTATCCTTCAGGATGGATCGCGGACCTGCCTGTTGTGTTGCTTCAGCGTGACATAAATTCAACTACCTACCATTCAGTGCATTGAATGGATTTCGTCAATAACATGTTTCTGTTCGTCGTAGAATGTATTGGATTTACAAGAAACGCATTTTATATCAAGCTAAATGTAGGTGCGGGTTGTGTTTCTGTGACGGAATGTGTTTTCTGTATGTATTACGAACGTGACGTCACTTGGCTAGGTTTTGAAATACTATTTCCTCACTTCGCCAATAAAAATTCTATGAATAAATTCTCAATTGATAAGTGATAGTTGATTGGATAATATCAATTAGATGCTACAGAAAGATTAGATCCTTTTCTTACGTGATATTGTATTTTTGGGCTTACATGTTTTGCCCTTCACTTACCTATTGTTTTTTTTCATGTACTATCTTAAATGTTTTATACGTATAGTGGATTGCTCGGCTTTCCCTAATCCCCTGACCTTGCGCCATAAAACCGCAACATCCAATCCAATCCCTCCCTAATCCCCGAAACTCCTCGTTAAGGCGAACTATATAGCTGAAAGCCGCACAAGTGAAACAGTGTCCGCCTACTGCGTCCAATTCAATCCAACACCAATAAAGTTAAACACCAAACGTCGAAAAAATGGCGACAAACTTCATTTCAAGGCAACCCTGATATGTATCATACTAGAGCATTTGGTGTAATGGAAGTAAAACCGTCGAATTCCGTCTGGTTTGCTTACTCTAAAAACACTGTCATTCGTACATGAAGCACGTTCAACCACAAAAACACTAGCACCATCACCTTTGAGAAGATAATTTTTCTACTTATACAGAAAAAACAGAGTTCACTCCTGTTAGACATACTTAGTTCGTATTCCATTATTTTCCACGAGATATTTTTCTCATCTCTATAAAAGCTATAGCATCCACAAAACAGTTATAATCCCCGTAACCCGATCGTAAAACCTTCAGTGAACAAAAATCTATTGGTTTAGTTTCGATTCGATGTCAAAGAACTTCTGAACGGGAAAGTTACATTGATTTCTTTTATGTAAGAAAAATAATCTTTTTCTTTAGGCACTAAAGTTTGATGAAACAGTACAGAACCTACATGATGTTCAACCAAGGTATCTTCCTTTGACTTTCAGTCATTTTCCTCGACTGTTATAGGCTTAGAGGTTGTTAGGAACTTTAACAGCACTCACCGAATGTTACTCGCCCACTCTTCTGGGATATCCTTGGCGACGTTGATGTGTGGTACGTTACGGAGGATGAAGCCAAACACCATCATACCTTGGAAATGAAAGAAATAATATTGGTTAGAGTTGAAGAAGAAAGGCGATCTTGAGAGAAACTGTGACTTCTATTTTTTTTTATTTAATATGCACAATTTTTTCAATCACAATATCATGGCAGAGTAAAAATCTCACTGTTTTCAACTAATAATTTCGATGGTATAAATTAAATAAAAATAATTGTAAAAACGCCTTCACAATCCTAATATAAATGGGTCGCGGTAGTCCGGTTGGAACAGTAACGAATTAGCAAACCGGAGAGTTTCGAGTTCGAATCCAACCAAAGACCGTCGTGTACGGGGAGGGCTGGTGCACGTTATATCAGTCGTGACCTCAAATGTCCTTACGTTGGCGTGATGTGGAAGTTTGAAGAGTGGGGTGCCAGCTCAGGTGCGACCTTGTTATCTGACCGTAGTTCAAAATTATGTGGTGTTGTCCTCGGATCTTTCCTTTCTGGTTTGATCCCAAATCGCCTCCAATAGCCCGTTGTGTTGTTTGTTCCAGTGCGACATTAATTAAGTATCTACCTACCCAATATAAAAGGCCTTGAAGGACATATCTCCTTTTGGTGTATAACCTCGAGATACGCACGCTATCTTTTTCTCCTTTCGTCCTACTACTCTGTTCCTCAATCTTCTTTTTTCCATTTTCACATTTTTCACTTGACATTGTCTTGTGATTGGTACAGCTTGGCCAAAAATATGTCCCATGCATCATAAAACCTCAAAACAACCAATCAATCTTTAGGTGTATACGGGTTTCCTGGACCGAGGTACTCTAGTGATCTTTTCTTTTCCCATGAGGTTTACTGTCTTAAGTAAACACGGGGGTCGTGCACCCGGGATACCCAAGCGATCGTTTCCCGCTTTCATCCCTTTATCCTATTACCCAATTCCTCTTTTTCCCCTTTCACGACATTTTTTATTTGTCTGTCTTGTGTTTGGCGCAGCTTGGCCAAACACAAATATGGCCCTTGCGCCATGAAATCCCCAAACAACCAATCAACCTTATATAAGAGAATTACTAAAGCTAATAAATGCATTTAAAAAAATAGTTATGCCAACATTTTCAGTATTTATAAATGAAACTACGAAGTATTGACAAAATTTAGTTTGTTGAAATGTGAACAATTTCTAGAAAAATCTAAAATTTGAAGTATTCAGAATGAAAATGGATTGAAAATTGGATCAAACACTCAAATCCCCTTGAGGAACTATATTTAATACTATTATATAGTTTTCATGTCTAAATTTCATTTATATTAATCTATAGTGGTTCCAGCTCAGGTGTTGACCTCGTCGTATGACCGTGGTTTAAAATGACGAGGTGTTATATATCCTCGGATCTTTCTCTTCGGGAATGATTCCGAAGCCAATATGAAAAGCCCGTCGTGCTGCTCCAGTGCGACGCTAATTCAACTGCCAACTACCCAACAGAAATTCAATCCCGTACTCCCGTTTCTCTATGTAATCCCGATTCTCTACGTATTTTTACTCCATGACATTTTACACCGCTACTTTTTTTATTCATTAATTCAGTTCCATTATCATATTTCCCATTTTAGGTAACCGCCGTTCTTTTACGTTATAGACCATTTAAAATCTAAAGTATGATGGAATCGCGAGCCGTTTTGCATGATGTATTCTTCTGTTCAACGAACAAAGGAAAAGTAATTCGCATTTACGAGTTATGGCTCATCTGAAAAACGTACGCGTTTTCCATTCACAGTAAATAATTAAACAAATCGCTTCGCCTCTGCATCCCGTGCTTTGTGATTCGGTTGGTCATTACGATGTGACAATGGCGATTCTTTGTCGATTTTACTTTAGCCTGTAATAAAATACGCACTTAATACTGTATGCTTATTGAAAACATTGGTCAACTAAGATGTTTTGAGTAATTTATATATTAGGAAATGTCGGTGTATTGTTTTCCAAGCGGTTTTGCTTGGATCAGTGAAATGTCTAACTTTTATACTGAGTCGTATTTCTAAGTAAGCTATAGATAATAGACAGAGATATAGTGTGTGGTGAACCCCTCAGAGTGTTAATCTCTCAACTCTTCTAATTTCCAGAAAACAAAAGTTTAATATTCTTGTGTCCTTAAGCTAGTTTTTATGTGTTTCATGATAAATATTCATTAGAATATGTTTAAAATTATCAAGATTGACTAGATATTCATAGAAAGTTGCTCAGAATGATTATTCTCTTAATTTTTTGCTTAGTATCTGTTACAAGGCTTGCTTTGATCTCTTAGATTTTTAAAATCGTACTTATTAATTTAAGAAAATTTACTTTGTTTTTTAAAAATTTTTTTAGAAGAGAAAAAGATAAAATTATAATTTTTCAGATTCTCTGCTTTTTTCATGTTCATGCTTTCCTTTTGCTTCGTTCATGTTTTCTTCCTCTAATTAGTTGAATAACGAAATAAAATTCTTAATTTCGGTCATGCTTTGTTTGTTTAGGATATTTTATGTAATAAGAAACGTATTTATTTACGAATTGCAAAATACCAGCATATAGTTGCAAGTTGAACTCAAAGAACATATTTCCACCTGAATATAGATAAAACAGGTATTTAGCAATTTTTATTGCAAAATCAACAGAATTACGAACCCCCCCCCCAATATACAGGATTTAGCAGTTTTTGTCTCTGAAGTCTATATTCACGGTAGAATAATTGGCACATGAGATGTGTTAACTATTGCATTCACTAAAATTTCCCCCCTCAATGTGTGGCCGAATTCAGTCATAAATACATCGAGGAATGCAATTATTCTGATATTTAACGTCTAAACAACCAATAAATGTCCAACAAACCGATTCTAACGTCTAAACAACTTCAGTCCGACAGCAATTCTGCGTGAAGGTTTGATTTATTCTGTGGCCACACACACGCACAGCGTTCCAATATCTATTTACCTGCAAGTTTATCTTTTGAGCTCAGGATTCGATTTCTAAGTTTTTGCCTCCAACCAACCAATCATCTTTATCTTTCTAAACTTTTATAAATCGAGTACTTAACTTTTCAACCTAAAGTTTAAAAATGGAGATATTCTATGGAATTCATTCGGACTACTTTTGGATAATTTGCATAAAGATAAAGAACAAGAACATATTAAAGATGTATCGCCTTTTCTTATCATTACATTGGGTTCGATTAAAATGTATTGTCTTTCTTAACCACTTAACGCATTTACCCGTGTTTGACACGGGCGAAAGTAACCGGCAAATTTGCACATGCCCGTGTCTCACACGGGCGCTCTTCCGTTCTAGTAAAAATAGATAGGCTAGATTAAACTTATACCAAAGATGGCCATAAACTTATTTATCATAGATGATTTACCACTTATTTATAGATGGATATTAAACTAATTTACCGTAGATGGCACCACTATGCACCATTTTTCTTGTGTAAACCAAGTGGTGCATTTTGATGATTAGCTATAAGTTTGTTAGGAATTCTTTGTTATAAAGCAGTTGTTAGGTGTCTAAAAGGTAATATATCCATTTTCTTACGTTAAATATCATAAAAGTAAGCAGTTAACCATAAATTATTTTTTACTAAGTGTTTTGTAACTTGTTTAGAAAACGTTATCTGATAATGAGCGACTGTGACGATTTTGAATATGCCAATTTATCAGAAAGTTTCAACGATGAAAGTGATGATCTCTTGAGTGATGGAAGTGAATCTGAAGTTAATATTTTATTGTTATTAATATTTTGAAATTCCAAATAAACATGTAATCACTACACGTTTACACTTTGTATAATAATTTTTTTTATAACTTTTACCCCACCCCCCGCAACTGAAATCGCAAAAAATAACTTACACTGTACCTATATATATATTCATTTTCTGTCAGAAAAAACTCGATCATTTTTTACCAGTTTTTCCGAAAAAAACTCGTGCTTTAAGTGGTTAATTGTGGTATATTATTTATTCGAACGAAATCCTTAGATTAATCTAATGCAAAGCAATCCAGGTAAGCCTTGTTATGAGCGACTACAAACGTTCAAGAACGTCTACCTGATCTATGGGGAAGCAGTTAAGAGATGAAATTTGAAACGTATGAGTAATTTCCATTGTTGAACATCAAATAACGGGTACGCATCTTTGAGAGATTTCTTTTTACATCGAAAAAATATTGTTTAGAACTAGTTTTAGAAGAGATTGTCTTTTTCATCATGCACCTTTTGAAGTTTACGTAACATCATGTAATTCATCGTCAAAAATAAACTTTTTCGCATGAGTAGCCGTATGTGAACATCTGCTTTACTCTCCAATTTAATTTACGAGCTTCGTCAAAAATTTCGAAATAGGTTTTTGAATATTTAGAGTTGACTTTATCAATGTTATGTACAATTCTTCGGAAATTACATAAATTTAAAAGATAACATAAATAGAGAAATTTATGTTTCATCTTAATATTCTTCAACTTGGCTCTAAGTGTAACAGAAATTCAAGTATCGTGGACCATGCATCGACCTCCTAAAGAAATAGTCGGAGCTTGTGTGCACAGCTTCATGTCATTTCTCCCGATCACTTGATTTGGAGATCTCCGGGTGAAAGTCAGGTGGTATTGGAAGAAAGCACCAATCCTAATGGACTTATAAACGAGTGTGATGAAAAACACTAGTTTGTGCTTCGATAGACAATCGGCTGTACTCGATTCCCAAGCCCACGTGACCTACATTTCTAAGTAATCTAGTAGTTATCTTATGTATTAACAAATTGTCTAAAAACCTGTTTCGATTTCGTATTTTACCCAAGCATTAACTTTTTTACGTGCTTAAGTTTCTAACCTAAACACTGAAAATAATAGTTTTAAAATTGCTTTTTATAATTTGAGTGTGTAACACATTTTTACTTTATCTAAAAATGTAGTCCTACCTACAGGTTTGCCGAGTTGATTGAAAACTGAAAATAGTCTAAAATTAGATGAGATGTCAAATTTGAAATCGAAGATAATGTCAAATATTAAACTATCTGACTAATATTTAATTATAAGAACATAAATTCCACTACACAGTAAATATTAAAACATGCAGGACTTAAATTTTGATTGAAATTGCTGTCTCCAAGTCATACTTTGTCAGCCGAGCAGTCCATATCAAAATATTTGATTATCCAAACGCACACATATTTCAGATATTTACAATATCTGAAATATGTGTGTACAATATCTGAAATATGTTGTTCCCGACATCAGTTTATGGCATTTATGAAACAACACTTGATTTGTTTCTTCAAGTATCCTCTTTTATTTTGTTAATAGAAGAAAAGGCAATTCTGAAGGACGTTGTGAACTCTCGTTTCAGATTTTTCAGTTCCACAACTTGTTCAAATAATGGAGCGCGAAAAGAAACCACAATTTTAAGCTCTGAACCTAAGCGGTATTAATCAATACTTTTTTTTGAGCTTCCATAATGAACTTGATTAGTTCATTCCATGTTCATTTTCTTGGGTATCACCAATGCTATTAACCCTCCTGGTGGTTACCTCAACGAGGTATCTCGTTATTAGCAAAACTGATCAGATATCTTGATAGACGAGATATCTCGTCATTAGAAAAAATCTGACCAGATCTTGATCTCGCCATCATAAAAAAATTGGCAATATCTTAGTGACGAGGTATCTCGTCATTAGCAAATTGGTCAGATCTTGATGGACGAGATATCTCGTGGAAACCATTTAGAGGGTTAATGTCATACTAGAACAGCGGAATTTTTCTGCCACTTTATCTTTATTTTACACATAACGAAGATTCTTCCTTTCCTTAGAAAATTACTTTCCATTCAATGATAAAGTACAGAAATATTCTTGAGATATGCCCTTGGTACAGTGACTATTCACATTCAATTCGGCCCAGGAACAAAGCGAATCACTTTAGGAAATTGTAAACTACCATCTCTTGAATTGTGTGTTATTTCTTTTAACTATCTGCAACACGGGTAATTCCCAGAAAGGTGTGAAAAGAGAACACCTGCAGCGAAATTATTATCCGCCATATTGACGTAGAAATGTTTGTTTATAGACATTTCCCTTGTTTGGAAGCCAAGAAGTCTATTAAGCTACTTTTACCTTGGCCAATCTTCACAACATTACTCAACAGCTATGCCTTTTAGCAGCTGCCGAATATCTAATTACACTGATGTTGCAGTTTCTCGCTGTCTCTTCAGCTGCTGTAAAGATGTATGATCCATTCAATGAAGTTATGTTATCCAGCAGGGTTCCGAAATGACGTCCCAACACAGAGAGGTGCGAATTTGATAGTTTTGATGGGACAAAAATATTATGCGATCCTTTCGATGAGATAAAAACAATCACACAAGTGAGGACAATTGCAGTAATGAAGTGCGTTTGCGTGGCCGTCGTGGCTCAGTGCGTTTGCCCACTGCGCTAGCAATCTGTGAGTTGTAGGCGAGGCGGGTTCGATTTCTCCATGCATGTGTTTCTCTCTTCTGTGTCTGTAAAACTTTCATTGTGCGCTTGTCCATCACTTGAATTTGTTTGCCTTGTGTTTGGCACAGTTTGGCCAAATATAATCCTTGCGCCATAAGACGCCCAATGCAACCAACCAACCTATATCATTTAAAACTTTCGGGACAGTCCTGGCTCAGTAGGTATGCCCACTGAGCTAGCAACCTGCTAGTTAACGGCGCAAATTCGATTCCTCCTTGGGTGTATTTCTCTCTTCTGTGTCAGTAAAACTTTCCTTGTGTGTGTATGTACATTACTTGATATTACAGAGGCTGTTCGGACATTTTTTGAACGATTTTAATGGACTGAAGAACAATTTTTTACATGAATTTTTTCTGTTTTAAATGTTCTATATGATAGCTCGTATTGTTAACTATCTGTCTACATCTTAATTTTCATGATAATGACTTTTGCAGTATCGACAGAGGTATTTTGTCCCATTCTTGTTCCACAGTTTTCCAAAGTCCTTAAATGGTTTTCGGTCGACGTTTCGATAATGCTCTTTTTAAAAATCCAAAAGCACAAAAGTCCATGGGTGAGACTTCTGGAGATTTAGCAGGAATATCAGTAAATAACTTACTACCAGTTTCTTGTTCCATATTTTTTTACAAGAATTTAATAGTGGATTTAGATGTGTAACTGCTTGCTTTATCCTGATGCAGCTCTATTGATTGTTGGCACTGTGGGTAAAGATATGGTATTTCTTTTTTGAATATTGGGGATAAAATATGGTCTTGATAGTATGTGCAGTTGATTTTTACATTTTTTCCACTCTACTTTTAATTTTCCATTATATGCAAACCGGTAACAATCAGAAATCCCTAGAGAAGTTTCTTTAGAATCTTTGAACAACGTTTTAAGATCTTCTCTTATTTTTTATTATAATAAATTGTTCTTTTTTATTGGAATCATTTAAATACACCCACGCCTCGTCTATTGTCACGACATTTTTCCATCTTTCTACAGCTAAATGCTTCTCATATAGAATTCTGCAGCGAGTACTGCGTTCTGCAATATGTCGTGGAGATAAACGATGAACATTGTATTTTTTGGCTTTTTTAAGATTCAAATCACTGTTAATTATTTGATTTAGAGTTGAAAAACTGAACATTTTAATGACTTTGCAATAGTCCTTTGACTTGGCGGATTCTCCTTTAAAATTAAGATCTTATCTTACAAATATTCTCCGAAATTCTTTTCTTTTTTGGATATGTATTTGGAAGTTTTTTTCCTTTCTCATTAATAATATTACGATAAGTTATAATTTAACTATTTAACTGCTGTGAAAATAAAATTCTTTCATAGCATACAACTTTTTTTACAGCTCATCAAAATCGTTCAAAAAATGTCCGAACAGCCTCTGCATATATTGTGTTTGGCGCAGCATGGCCAAATATTCCCTTTCGTCATAAAAACCCAACCAACCATTTAAAACTTTCCTTGTGTATACATGTCCATTTTACTTGACGAAAAAGCATTAGTTGGCCAAATTTGGCCCTTGCGCCATAGAAACCCAGGAAACAAATGTGCTTTAAATTGACTAATTGATCCACCAGCATCACAATTAGCTTCATACATACCTACAAGTGTTGGAACTTTGAGGAGCCTCATCAACTGTCCCCCGAGGTAACATATGACGACCAGGGCAAAGAGGCCGAAAATAGGGCCACCAGGGAGCGCCGTGTCTCCTGTCAGTCCCCATAGGGTCCCGTAGATGAGAGCCACTAGCAGCACTAGGGAGCAGATGGTGGTGATGGGGGTGGTCGGGGGGCATGTGGACACAGACGAGAACACTGATGATTGCTGAATGGACGCCTTTTCCACGTCTACACCTTCGGTATTCATGCTGAGTTTCGAGTCAATTTACGAGATTCTGGAAAAGAAAGGTTACAGCTTATAACTTTACAAGCACTGAAAGGCTATACTGGTGTTTGAAAATACAAGTTTATTTCATTCTATTTATATATTACAGACATAAAACAGATTACATTTGATTTTGATGCGACAACTTTCACGATCCAAACAGTTCGAGTAACTTTATTGTACAAATGTTTTTGACGATCGTTTTCCAGCCCAAACATCTATAAATTGACATATTTATTGGAGATGGACGAATCATTGAAGACTCTAAAGGAATTTAAATCTTAGGAACACTGTTGGAGAGTTCGCAGTAGGGTGAGATGGATATATGGCCTGAGCGACAGATGTACAGCTTGAGTGTTTGATTGATTGATTTTGGGTTTTATGGCTCAAGGGCCATATTTCGCCTAGCTGCGCCAAACACAATACAACAACGAGGTAGGAAAACAAACCAAAAAGCGTATGATAGGCAAGGGTAAAAAAGAAGAGAGAACAGATCAATCGGGTACCTCGGGGCTGTAAAGCTTGTACACACCTAAAGAGGATGTGCCCCTGAGGGTATTGAGTGTTTGGACGCGAACATTGATAGGTATTGTTTCATTTCTTTCGATGTTCCTGTTTATATTAATTGTAAGAATAACTTTATACTAACGACAGATATATTTACAAAAGTAAACGGAGATAAGATAAAATGAAGAGTGTGTGACTTGAGACTGCAATGAATACCTGTATGAGAGAAATTTTCACTGTCAACAAACTAGACGGAAAACGGAGATACTCCGTAACCCAAATGGCTCTGACGCTATATATATCGGGGTTCTTTAAACGGTAGTTTATTGCCGTTTTGGCGACATTTGGCTT
This sequence comes from Meta bourneti, assembly GCA_933210815.1. NCBI lineage: Eukaryota > Metazoa > Arthropoda > Arachnida > Araneae > Tetragnathidae > Meta > Meta bourneti. The sequence goes on from OW119922.1 coordinate 94,751,214, forward strand.
TTAATTTAATTTGTGTTAACCAGTCAACTATTGTATTCGGGATTGTTTCTTTGGAAGTGGCGCAGGTTCGATTCTTGTCCCGTTCGATTCCTCCCTGGGTGTATTTCTCTCTTCTGTGCCAGTAAAAATTTCTTTGTGTGTGTATGTCCATTACTTAATATTGTCTGTCTTGTGCCTCGCGCAGCATGGCTAAGTATGGCCCTTGTGCCATAAAAACCCAAAAATAACCAACTTTCTTTAGAATTTTTACAGGCGACGAGCTGAAATCGTATTCAAAAAACGAGTCAAATGCTAGCTTGACAGAAAATGGCTCATATAATTTAGAGAGCAGTTACTACAAACAAATGGGATGCCATCCAATACAGGGTTACCGTAAGTATTCCAATGAAGACTGAACGATCAACTTTAAAAATCAACCACTTCCAACTGTGAGCCTTGATTAAAATTGTGTATTCATATTTGGCCACGCATATTCTAACGGGTAAAACTAATAAGTACCTGGGTGTATGCTAGAGTAAAGTTGATATTAATAATTGCCTGATATAATGCTTAGGTACTTAAGAATTATACAACAATTTTAATTTAAAACTAAAAAATATTGGGAAAAATGCATTGGTTTCGTTAACTTAATAGCTAATAACATTTTGTATTTATTAATCAATGGCTTTAATAAATTTCCTATTAGGAAGGAGAAATATATTTGGACAATTTTAGCTTGACCGTAACTGTTAGTAAGAGTTGAAAAGTTTTAATTTAAGAGCCATACCTCCTCTTACAGAGAATATAAACTGGGAAAAAAGAGGGCTTGAGTTTTCCAGGATCTTGGGCTTTCGTTGGTTGGGTAGGGTTTTATGGCGCAAGGTACACTAAACACAAGGCAGACAACGCCCACTTGAACTTTGGATATTATTGAATTTTGGAATCTTGCGCATGAGCCTTACGAAATGTTCTTCCCCGTGTGTGAGATCCGATCCTAATATTATTCTTTTCGCTTCCCAAAGTGGGATTTCCATAAAATAAAACAAATACGAGTAGGTTTCAGTATTGGGTGTAAAAAGACATCTCGAAAATAAAAGCTACTATTTTCGTGTCTCATTCACAAAGCGTTCCGTGGTAAATGAAAATCCTGAATCTCAACCAGGCGTGGAACAATTGACTGGGACCACGTAAGAACTATTTATCAACCGAGACAAAATAGAATAATCACACACCATTGTAGATATTTCTACGCGCATATGTTCCAAAGAATACAATGCGATGTCCCATGAATGACGTACTCTTATTCACATTACTTGACAACCATATTTAAACTTATTTTTTAATCAAAACGTTTTCAATATTTTAACGATAAAACTTTTGGTCTTTTTACTGTTCATCTTGACAGATACACCCTTCTTTAAAAAGAAAACTATTAATGTCAGCAATTCCTTTGGAAGAATAAAAAAGTAAATAGTAGAGCTTTAATATCGATTCGAAACATTCGGAAATTAACTATTAATATTTCATTTTTATCTTTTTTTCCAAATAAAACTCTTTCAGTGCATGTGTAGTAAATACGACTAATTTAATTATTTAATGGAGTTTCGATATTAAGTAAATAATTTAGATATATATCCGGATAAATGGAACACATATAAATAAATTTGTTGAAATATTCAGGGTAAAATTTCTTTGTTGTATTAATCTCTTTAAAAATAAACTTTGAGAATTGTTTAAAAAAATTGAACCATTTATAAACATTTAATCTAAAACTAATTTCATTCCTTAATATCACAATTTTTGTTTTGTTTGAGTAAGATAAAAGTAATGTAGTAGATATATTTTAGAATAAACTATAGTAAAATAAAGTTTAATCAATGTGCTCAGCACTACGCTAAATACCCTTGTATATTTAGTTTTATACAGTTACTTTATATAGTCTAGTTTTCCTAGTTCACATTGCCATGATATATCCATCGTCTCGATTTTATAATGAAGTATATTTAAAAATATTATCTTAAATACTTTGCCAATGTTTTCTGATTGCGGTTCAGGCTTTTTATTGACCCATTTTCATTCGACTTGATCATTTATTTACAAACAAAAAGCTCACTGATGGTATGAGCGCCATTTTGCGTTAGCTTTTAGAGTTTTTGGAAATTTGGGCCTTGGCCCTCCTTGTGTTTGTCTCCACGAGGTATCTCGTCATTAGTAAAACTGACCAGATCTTGATCTCGTCATCACATAAAAAATCGGCAACATCTTGATGACGAGATATCTCGTCATCATCAAAATTGGTCAAATATTGATGACGAAATTTTGATTGGTAAAATATTGATGACGAAATAATGATTGGTCAAATATTGACGGCTCGGTTAAAGGATAACGAGCGACTTTCAGTCTTTCTGCTTGTTTTCTCTCTCGTGGTTTTGATGTATAAAACCGATCTCCGTTCCCCTAAAACGTTCACAAGAAAGAACCTTGCATGGCCTGCGTGTTTATACAAGACCTTAAGCACACAACACAGATAGGACAGCGGTAGCCCAATTGGAAGAGTTATGGATTAACAACTGGAGGGCTACGAGGTCGAAACTCGATCCAACAAAAGACCATAGTGCACGGGGGGGGGGGGGTGTGATGTACATTAAATCTGTCGTGACCTCAAATGTCCTCACGTTGGCGTGGAGTGGAAGTTTGGAGTAGGGTGCCAGATCAGGTGTTGACCTCGTTCAATTGACCGTGATTCAAAATGAAGAGGTGTTGCCCTCGGATCTTTCCCTTCGGGATGGATCCCGGACCCTCGCCAATAGCCCGTTGTGTTGCTCCAGTGCGACATTAATACAACTACCTACTTACCTCTTTCGAAAGAGTAAAGTAGATAGTTGAAGGAAGGTTTAGGTAGGAAGGTAAATATATATTTTTTGGGTTGACTCTTGTAGAAGCTGGTAATTGGAGCTTAACGTAGAAAAAACATAACTCATTTTGAATACTATTCATTTTGTGAACTCTGACATATTTGCATCTGATATCAACAGAGATTGTATGCATCAAATGTTTTGAACCAGCTGGAAAAATTATGTGCAAAAATATTTTATTTTATGATTAAGACTTTTTATTTCACAAGAATTACTTCAAAAATATGGTTACAATTTCCTATTTTAAGATTATTTGACTCTTTTCATAATTATTTTATCTTTTACCAACAATTAAGACATTTTGATGAACATGTTACAAGCAGCCGATCAAGTAAGAGACAGTTTGGTAACTAAAAACACAGAAAGATAAGACTGAAGTGTTAGAAAAAAATAACTTCCATTCATTTGAAAATGTTTTGAATTGATAGTTTTACAACTATATTCAATGCAAAGTATGGTGGGAATACGATACTTAAGAAAAGTACAAAGCATTACAGAAATAGTACCCTAGGGAACACTTATGCAAATTGCAGAAGTTCTAAGTGATAACAATCAAAACGAACTTACGATCTGTTTACAATTTTTGTTCGAACGACGATACTCAAAAAAGCACACGCAAAGAATTTTGAAAAGGATACCCCAGAAAAAAGTGTATGTAAATTACAAAAATTCGAAATGATAACAATCAAAACGAACGTACGATTAATATTCGAACGACGATACTTAAAAAACACACTCAAAGCATTACGAAAAGGGTTCCCAGGAAAAAATGTAAATTACAAAAGTTATCAGTGATAATAATCTAAAACTAAGTGATAATCACAAAAGGAACTTACAATTTGTTAAGGATTTTTGTTTGAATAACGATACTTAAAAAAAGCACTCAAACCCTTACGAATAAAGGTACCCCAAGTAAAAGTGTACGTGAATTACAAAAGTTTTAAGCGATAATAATCAAAACGAACTAAAAAAGCACACACAAAGTTATACAAAAAGGAAAAAGTGTATGTAAATTACAAAAGTTCTAATAATCAAAACGAATTTACGATTTGTTTATGATTTTCGTTCGAACGATGATACTTAAAAAGAGCACAATAAGATAATTACAAAAAGGTTACCCAGGAAAGTGTGTACATTACAAAAGTTCTAAGTGATAATAATTCAAAACGAACTTACAATTTTTGTTCGAACGACGATACTTAAAAAAAGCACACTCCAAGCATTATGAAAAAGGTCCCAGGGAAACTGTATAAAAATAACAAGCTTTAAGTGATAAATAAAACGACTTACGATTTGTTTTGAAGGAGTAGATGACGAAGTGACGGAGAGATTTCCACTAACGGAGTGAAGATTGAAACTATTTCAAAATTACTGATTCGACGCTGTAGGAAGAGATACCTGACAGATGTTTCCCATGATCCTTCTGGGTAAAACTATCAAAAAGGAGTGCAGGAGAAATGACCACGATATTTAATACTCATGGTTCCCTTTATCGAAGATGAAATAAAATGCTCAAACATTTGGAATCTCGCTCTCTAACATTCTGAGTACAGGTACTCAAATCACATACCACCTTTTATTTTATTTCGTATTTTTTTTTATCACCGACTGTTACGTCGACGTTCGGAAGACTCTGCTATGTCGACACTGTAAACGAGAGATTGCCCGGTCGCTTTATGGATTGCTTGGTTTGAGATGGATAGGAATTTGTTTAAGCTGAGATAATCGCCAGGAAAAATGCCTATTAAATATTACTCAACTCTCTTGTTCTTTTCACTTTAATTCTGCGGATTTCTTTCTTTGGCCTTTATATATTTTTTCTTGTCCATATCACACGGTTTTTCGATGGAGCTCGTTTTGTTTAGTTCCTGGATTTGTGTTTAATTTATGTGAAAGATGTTTGAGTTCTTAGTAGGCGAGAAATTAAATTCGATTTCATAAGCGTTTTCCTGTTTCGTGAGCTCGGATTTTATTTCCTGTAACAGTTACGTAACATTATGAGAGGTTTGTAAATTGGGAACCCTCAATTTGCTTAAATATGTAGAACAAAAAGAAATTGCGGGAATATGTAGTTTGCTGCCCCTTTCTTTCAGTTTGTGTTTCTCAATCATATCCAAACCTATAATTTCGTTTGTTACCCATTAGATTGTTCGAATATTTTTTCCAAATTAGATGAGAGGTCTGCAAATGTGGGACCCTCAATGTGTTTAAAAATATAGAACTAAAAGAAAATTGCTGAATATGTAGTTGTTTTCCCCTTCAGATCATTTCCAAAACCATATTTTTGTCTATTGCCCATCAGATTGTTCGAGGTCGGATGACGAGGTCGACACCTGAGCTGGCAACCAACTCTCCAAATTTCCACACCACGCCAAAGTGAGGATATTTGAGGCCCCGACAGATTTTAAGTGCAACAGCCCCAAAGTACACGATGTCCTTTGATTGGGTCAAGTTTTGAACTGGTAACCCTCCAGTTGCTAATCCGCTACTCTTCCAACTGGGCTACCACGGCCCTCAGATTATTCGAATAATTTGTTCCAAACGATTAACTTGCAGTCTATGGCAAGTCACACATTGGTCAAAGATCAGTCCTGCGACCCTAACTGTTGCACTACGCATGCGCACCGACATGTTTTCTGTACAGAAACGGAATAGACATGCGACTGTCTTATGTTTTGTGGCATACTGCTCCAGCGTGGGGCCGGGTTGTGTGTGGTGGAACATATTCAAAAATCCTCCGAATCCCAAACTTAATCATTAAATAAAAATGTCATCTATCAAATGGTGATAAAATCAGTATAATACAGATATGTGATCACTCGGAGTCATCATTAATCCTCAGAGAATCACGAGAGTTTTGATAAGTGTAGCATTCCCCACAATAAACATAATGACTAAATAGCCACATTGATTGGTTGAAGAATTCTGGGGAAGATTCTATTGGTCAGGAAGGTAAAAAAATGGTTAAAAAATTCTTAAATTCTTTAGGGAAGTTAAGTTGTCGCACGGATATATACATGTGGAACCTCAAAAATTACTACATCTATTAGTTGAGAGAATCCATGGGTTCTTGCAACTTTAGAAAGATTAGTTCTTTTCCCAGAATAGAACCCTTTGGAAACATTCTATTGGTCCTTTCCTTAGCATTGCTTTTATCCATACAACATACTATACAACATTGGTCAAGCCTTAGTATTGCTTTTACCCTACAACATACATGATTAAATAACCACACCGATTGGTTGAAAGAATCCTGGGGAAGATTTTATTGGTCAAGTAGGTCAAAACTGATTAGAAATCATGCAGGGAAGACTGCAGATTGCAGAACGAATATATGCGTGTGAACCTCTCAGTTAGTTAAAGACATAAGATCCATAAAGAAAGGCGATATAACCATACATTCTAAACACCTAAGAAATATTGATCAACTGGCAGACTCAATCAAAGGCAATCCTGGGCACAGGGCATGATTCAATGCAGTCAGGCAGATTGCTACAAAACTAGAACTTCAAAAGTATGTATCCTCTTAGAAAGGGGGCGGTAGTTGAATCAACCGTCGCACTGGAGCAAACAACGGGCTATTGACGAAGGTTCGGGATCAATCCCGAACGAAAAATTCCGTGGACAACATCTCGTAATTTTGAACCATAGTTCGATGACGAGCCTCTTAGAAAGGAACGTTAAATGCTTATGGCAAACAAACCCACCATTAGATAGATGCAGATAGGTAGTTGAATTTACGTCTCAATGGAGCAACACAGCGTACTATCGGCTACGGTCCGAGATCAATTACGATTATAACGAGTAGGAAGATTAAGTAGTCAAGCTGCAGTCAACAGAATATTTGAATGTTCTTTTGTGCTTTGCTAGAATCCTAAAATCATTTTAATTTCAAGCTAATTAATAGTCCTGGTGATTGGAACATAAAAGAAACAAGTCTAACATCTTTGGCAAGCTTATTTCTCTCTCAAACTCTCGACAAAAAGTATCTTATTTGCACTGGCCATTATCTTTCAAAGGCCTAGTTCTTTGAGGTTTTGCAAGACTTAAATGCTTGTTGCTCTGGTGGCGTAAGTTGTGGGTTGCTCGGACCGTACACTAGGTGAGTGATGTCAAGTCAACACAAATTCAATAATTATGCAATAGCTTATATATCTCTATTGATGATGAGCATATGGGAAATCAACGCACAAACATAGTGAAATTTAACAAGTTATTTTTGAAGACGTTGATAAAATGTTATCATAGTAAAAAAGTTAGGGTTGAAGCAGATCGCGAAAAGACGCCTGACAGATTCCGAGTTTTGCAAAATATAAGGTTTTTAAGGCATTTAAAATTTATAAACAATATTTATTTGCCAAATAATTATCAGAAATTTTAACTCAATTGAATGCTTTCTTTACCCTAGCTAAAATTGCCACAATAGTCTGATTCCATTGATGAAAAGATGTTTTAATACAATTATTCCAAACCCCTAGGAATTACGTTCATGCATTGATGTATACGATACTATAGATGCGGAAAACATTCTTGGTGTCATTGTTATGACACCAAGAATTGTCATTGTTATGACTACTTGGTGTCACTGTTATAGACAATAACAGATGACGAGATCAGCACCTGAACTAGCACCACACTCATCGATGCGTCATTGATATTGGTCAGGTACCAGGTACTGCGGAAATCTCAATGAAGTCTATGTTGCTGAATAAATACTGCAGGTGCAAGAATCCATCCTGATATGCAAACGTATATGTATTTTATATAACGTATATATAAAATACCGTCACCGTCGGATTCCGTTTGTGAATTAATTAGCTGAGAGACCAATAAACCCTTTTTTGCATTATTCATACACTTCTATCAGTGTGTGAACTATCAACTTCTATCAAATCAGAACTCGCGTGATAGTACACACTTCTATCAGTGTGTACTATCACGCGAGTTCAGCTGTGAGTAATAAATTAAACAATGCTCCAATCTAACTATGCATGTGCTTCTGTTTGAGTTTTCTCGTCAATTTTTGTCTTTTCTTTTCCCAGTGCATATTTGCATTTTCTGTTTTCAGTATAGCGTTGAAATCTTGAAATATGTAACATTTAAAAAGGAATGTGCACTTTAATAAAAATTTTGTTAAACTAATTTTCACAAAAATTGAATCGTGATTCAAATTCACTCAAAATTTCACTGACTTGAACAAGTGAAAAACAAAAATTAATGAAGGTCGAGTTCGAACAGTTCTATACAGTATTTAATTGCAGGCAAATGAATTGCTGATGAATTTTTGTAAAAGGATGCTATTGAAATTTAAAATAACTTCATAATCTTATTCTATGAACTTCATAACGATTAATCACGTTTTGGGGTTTTTGTACCACTGTTCGAGTAATTGATGCTAGAGATAATACTTATAAACTGCAAATACAGCACTCTTAAAACAAAATTTAATTTTTTCCACACTTTGAATCCAAGTGCCTTTCATATAAGTGTCATTGAAACAATATACTTTCAATGCGTTGATTTTAATTAAATGAAATGGCTTTGACTATATCACGTATTTTCATTTGGAAGGAAGACCAAAGTTTTTTTCTCTAGTGTGCGTGATGTTTCTCACACTTTTTTAAATTTTATAACATTTAACCGGATCCTGAATAACTACCTTTTAATGAAACAGAAGGACCATGTGGGTGGAATCAATGTCGTAGGATCTCAGAAGTGTAGGTGATATGGGTTTGGGAATCGACTTGAGCCGATTGGCTATCGTAGCGCAAAATAGTGTGTTTCATCACGCTCGGTCAATTAGTCCTGTATGAGGATTCGTGCTTTCTTCCAATGCAAAGCATTTTCTTTTAGGCTAAATGTAGATGGCGGTAGTGTTTCTGGGACTGAAAGTGTTTCCTGTACGTATTCCGAATTTGACGATCAGGCCAACTTCAGAACATTTGAGCCCACGACAGATTTAACATGCATCAGCCCCCCACGTACACAACAGTCTTTGGTCGGATTGAGTTTCGAACTCTCAACTCTCCTGTTGCTAATTGAACCACGGTCAAATTATGAGGTCAACACCTGATCTGGCATTCTACTCTCCAAATTTTCACATCACGCCAACGTAAGGACATTTGAGACCACGATAGATTTAACCCGCACGAGCCCTCACGTGCTCGAATGGTCTTTGGTTAAATTGAGTTTCGAACTCGCAACTGTCCGGTTGCTAATCCGCTTCCCTTCCAATCCGGCTACCGCGGCCCTACCATATGAAAAGAAATTGTTTCCAAATCAAAGCTTGATTATTTTCACGAAACTGAACATAGTGACATCGAGTAGTAAATCTTACGTTTTCCATATTTTACTCTATGGTCATAACATCAGGACTGATTCAACCGGATGAAGACCTCAGGAGTACATCTTCACTTCGCTTCGTTAGGTGTGCAAGGGCATCACAACCCCGAGGTACCCAAGCGACCTTTCCTCCCTTTCATTTTACCATCGCCTATCCTACTGCTCTTTCCTTTTTTACCTCCTTTATTATGTTGCCTGTCTTGTGTTTCGCGCAGCTTGGCCTACTATGGCCCTTACGACATAAAACCCGAAGACAACCAACCAATCAACTGGGTGAAAAGTAAAGTCAGGTCCAGAACTTACCTGCATGATTCATAAGCAATCGAGATGGGTGAAAAATCAGAAGGGAGCTTTCGCTTTGGGCCTGGCCTGACGTTGACTGCAACAGATGTCGGATTTGGAATGATTTGCACATCTATCCTTCCCGCTTCGTTTTCTTTTTTTCTGTGGGTGGGGAATGTATGCTACTGTTGAATATGCTTCGCTTACCGGTGATGTTCTCCCAGCTGACTCATCGCCGACTCTTGCGTAAAACAACGGTATTGAAAACGAAAGGGCTGTGTCAACTAATTACTCGGCTACTCAAGAGACCGGAACACTACTATTTGGGGAAAAGGGAATAAATTACTCCTAACAAGAATAAGATTATATATCTTCTCATATTAGTCTCCGGTATAATGACGGATTTCCCTGTGGTACAGGAAATGGTGGAAAAATTGACAACGAATTTGATAGTCATACATAGCATGAGTTTACTGTGATTTCCAAAGTTGGTGTTGGGTGGATTAAGTAATTCACTGCTCGATGACTGGGCAGATTTTTGAGTCCGAAATGTTTGAAGTATAAACGCGTGCTGTTTTTTCTTAAAAGAGCAAAAAGAAACCACACGTTGCGGAGTATGTTAAAAAACAGAGAAATGCCACCACCTCTTTTTTAAAGGAGCAGCGGTAGCCCAGTTCGTATAGTCGCGGGTTAACAGGAGGAGGGTTGTGAGTTCGAAACTCGATTCAACCATAGACCGTCGTGTACGTGAGAGCTGGGGCAGGTTCATTCTGTCGTGGTCTGAAATGTCCTCATGTTTCGTGATGTGGAAGTTTGGAGAGTGTGGTGCGAGCTCAGGTGTTGATCTCGTCATCTCACCGTGATTCAAAATGACGAGGTGTTGTCCTCGGATCTTTCCTTTCGGGTTTGATCCCGGACCCTTGCCAATAATACGTTGTTTTGTTCCAGTGCGACGCAAATTCAACTACCAACCTATTTACCTTTTTTATAAGATTTTATTAAGCTTGTTGTGGTTTATTACATTCAAATATTGCGATCGATTTCAAGCGACTTGAAACTTTGCATACTTACGTAATCCTGAGGACAATATATTCAGTAAAATCTCTTTCAGTTTTTCCAAGGTGTGCGGGACTAAAACAATTCGAAATCATTATATACGAGTAATAACATTGAGTGTTATTACGATTGCGGTTGAAGATGTTGAACTCGCCGAGCATTAATTGACATAACGTCCATTTGCACAATTAGCTTGAGATATTTGTGTGAATAGTGGTATTGTTTATGTCGTATCTGGTTCTATTTAATGGGTTATCAGCGAATCTCAGGCAATGCAGACAGCACAAACATTTATTATATAACAAAATATTTACAATTTACCAAGGAGCGTCCTACACGACCACTCCATGACCATATCATCCGAATATCTGCTTGTTCGATCGTAACACACTCTGACGGTGCTTTTAGCGCCATCTGTAGGGTGATTGAATCCCTAATACGACATCTCCCCCGCAAGATATGGGTTTGGGGTTTTCTCAAAACATAAACACAGATCTGAATTTAAATATTATGGACTCAATCACCTAAATATTATTACACCATATCAACAGTAAAGAAAAATGCAAAATAAAAATATATATACATATAAGAATAATAATGCTAATAAAATACGAAAGCATATAATAACAGACATTATGCTTAAAGTCACAATAATAAATTTGTCACTACTTCTCTTCAGAAAATAGTCTGGATAATGCATCAGCATGAGGCATTTTGACTCCTGGACAATGTTTTATTGTTAAGTTATATCTTTGAAGAGCAAAAACCCACCGCTGTAGTCGTGAAGATTGTGGAGCACATTTTGTAAGGTATGACAAAGGGTTGTGATCAGTGTACAGTTCTATTTTGGACCCGAAAACCTAGAGTTTCAAACTTCTTCAAACTCCACACAATAGCGTACGCTTCTCTCTCTATTGTAGACCAAGCTTGTTGAGTTTTATTCAACTTCTGGCTCACATATGCAATAGGTCGGAGTAATCCTTCGATTCCTTGGGACAGACAAGCGGCGATACCATACTGGGATGCATCACTGTGTATTATGAACGGTTCACTCATAACTGGAGTGTGCAAAGCTGGAGCTTTCATTAGAGCAGATTTCAGTTTGTTGAAGGCAACTTCGTGTATATCCAGCCAAGGTAAATTTTCAGGAATCCTCTTTTTTGTTAACTCTGTAAGAGGTAAGGCAATCTCTGCATAGCACGGTATATATTCCCGATAATAATTGCACAATCCAAGCATGCTTCTAAGTTGTTTCTTGGTCTCAGGTACAGGTATTTGAGCAATTGCTTTTATTTTGTCTGGATCTGCTTGATGCCTTCCAGATCCGATAACATGACCTAAATATTTGATTTCAGGTCTTGCAAATGTACATTTGTGTAAATTCACAGTAAACTGTAGTTCTTCTAATTTTGAAAGAATAAGATCCAAGTGTTTTAGATGATCACTCATGTTGTTAGAAAATATAGCTATGTCGTCAATATATGCACGACTAAAATCTCTGTATGGTGCTAACGCTTTGTTCATTTCTCGTTGAAAAGTCGCAGCAGCATTTCTCAAACCAAATGGCATTACTTTGAATCTATACTGTGCTCTGTGAGTCTTGAAAGAAGTAAAATCACGACATTTTTCTTCCATTGGGATAGCCCAATATCCCTTCAACAAGTCAAGTGTAGAAATAACATTTGCTTTCCCTATGCTGTGAAGTAATTGAATGGCATCTTCCATAGGAAAATCATCAGCCTTTGTGACAGCATTGAGGGATCGATAATCAACACATAAACGCATGCCTCCATCCTTTTTGTTTACACACACAACAGGATGAGCGATTTCTGCAGAACTTTCTTCTATTAAGTCCAATTCAAGTAGCTCTTCAATTTGGGTATCTACTTGTGATTTCAAAGATTCTGGTATCCTATAAACATATGGTTTTGTCCTTTCTTTGCCTTCCTCAAGTCTTATTTTGTGTTCACCAACTTGTGCAACTTTCAATTTTCCACTAAATAAATCTTTATGCTTCTGTAATATCTGAATCAGTTGACTTCTTTCTTTCTCATGTAAATCGTATAAATTTATTTTCCAAATTTTATCAGACAGTTCTTGTTGATATACAGTTCTAGGAGAGGCATGAATTTCACCAAATTCTTCATCATCTTCAAAAACAATACCAACTGCATTCATTCTTGGGTAATATCTCCTTATCTTATTTACATGGCAGTGTCGTACTTTTCCTTCAGGAAGTTTCACTTTGTAAGAATGTGGCGATGGATGCTCGACTATCTCCCCAGGTCCGGTCCATCGTGCATATAACTTGTTGGAAGAATCTGGAATTAGTAAGTAAACCTGCTCTCCTAATTTAAATTCTTTGGATCTTGTGCGGCGATTAAAATAATCCGTGTAGGCTTGTTGTTTTCCCGATGCGATAAGTAAGGCTTGGTCGGTTGCTCGTTCGAGATTTATTTTGAGTTCCTGGAGATAATCTACGACTGATTTGTCCATATTCAAAGGTATAGGAATTTCTCCACACCAGCTAGATTTCAACACACTCAGAGGACCTCTTGCTTCTCGGCCATACATCAACTTGAATGGAGATACTCCGGTAGTACAGTTAGGAACTTCTCTATAAGCAAATAACAGAAACGGAATGTATTTATCCCAATTACTAGGATCTGTTCGGATAACATGATGAAGTGCATTTTTAAGAACTTGATTATATCTTTCTACAAGTCCATTACTGGCTGCATATCCTGGTACTGAAAATCTAGGAGAGGATCCTAAGCGATTCATGAATTCTTGAGTAAGTTTCGATATAAAGTTCGTACCTTGATCACTTGCTATAGTATTTGGTATTCCAGTTCTCATGAAAATTTCCAACAGTGCGTCACATGTCGCCTTAGCAGTTAAGGAACGCAAAGGAATTGCTTCCGGCCAGCGAGAATGTTGATCAACTAAACATAACACATATTTATGACGACGAGCTGAGGGAGGCTCAATAGGGCCTATAATGTCCACATTAACACATTCAAATGGTAATTCCGGTCTGAGAACAGGAGTAATGGGAATTTTATCAATCATTTTCTCTGGGCTTCGGAGTTGGCATTCTTTACATGTTTTACAAAATTCGGCGATTTCACTAGTCATGTAAGGCCAATAAAAACTATATCGTATTCTTTCATTCGTCTTTTTCATTCCCATGTGACTTCCAAAAACAGATTCATGAGCTAATTTTAAAACTTGAGCTCTTCTCTTTTGCGGTAAAACCAGTTGCTGAACGGTCTCTCCTAATATTTTATCTTTGTGGAAAATATTAATCCATCGATAAAAAAGAAGTTTCCCTTTCGAAGTGATAAATTTTTTCTTATTTCTTTTAACGTATCACAACTGTTTTGTTCTTCACGAAGTCGAAAGCTTTCACTTTTGCACGATAGTATTCCGCTTTCTGGTGATTCTTGTTCTGATTCATCATTTCCGGTTTCAGCGCAGACTAAATAATCCTTTTCTTTCACTGGAAAAACACAATCCAATCTGTTACATTTAGGAATACATGTTTCTTTTCCATCTTCTGTTGAGCATTTTAGTAATTCATAAATATTTGGGGGTATAATGCACTGACCATGAACTTTGTCCGTTACTGCTGCAAGTATTTCAATCGGACGGCAAAGTCTATTTTCATCTTCGTTTTTTAATGAAACTTGGAATTTTGCTAATCCAGCTTCAATTTTTTCTCCGAAAGCACTAGTTAAAATTATTTTTCCCTTTTCAGTTTTTGATTCGGAAATAAAATTTGAATTGAAAACTGGGATTTGAGCTCCAGAATCGATCAGGCTTTTCAGTTCTCGATTATCTACGAGAATGTTTACATATTGAAGAGAGTTCATAGGAACATTTATTTTTTCTTTCACCAGATGCTCCGATCGTATTTCAGCAGTTAATATTTCATCTTCTGGTTTCTTTTCTTTCTTGCTAATATTTGTTGATCTGCTGTATCTTTTAGGACAATCTCTTGCGAAGTGCGATAAACCACATATGTAGCATTCCCTTGAAGTTGTGTTTCTAGTGCTTTGGTAATCTTCTCTCGTCTTGAATCGATGTTCTCTGATGTGAGGGGGTGCATATTTCCGGTCTATGGAATTTTTCGTTTCTTCTCTGTTGTAATTAAAATTCTGATGTTTGAACGTATTCGTTTGATTCTCCTTCCAAAATGTTTCCTTCACTTTTTTGTTTACGCAATTTCGAACGTTTTCGTAATCATCTAGTTTATTTGCAATTTCTTCTGGTATTTTGAATCGAGACCATTCGTCGATGAAATGATCACGGATTTCCGATGGCACTTTACGCTTAATCTGATCAGTAATAATTAAATCAGACAGTTCTTCAAAAGTCTTTACATCCAGTCCTCTTATCCATTCTTGATAATAATTTTTAAGTTCATAGGCGAAGTCACACCACGTAATTTCGGGTTTCTTGTAGTGTTTCGTAAACAATTGGTGGAACCTTTCAGGAGTAAGTTTATATCTTTTTAGTAAGAGTTCTTTCACTTTTTCATAATCATCCGTCACTTCTTCGTTTTCTCTGGCAATTATTTGCGCAACGTCATAGGGTAGGAATCCTATTAGGTATGACACCCAATTTTCTTTCTTGATTTCCGTTCGTTTCACTTGACGCTCGAAGAGAACTAAGTAGAGGCTTATATCGTTAGTTTTGGGATCAAACTTCTGTAAAATACTTTGCAAGTCAAACCTCGGCTTCATGTTTACATCAGTTTGTTGAATTTCAGACCCATTCTTCAATCTTTCGTTTTCTAGACGCATCTTCTGCAACTCGAATTCCATTTCTTCTTTCCTTCGTCTTTCTTCAACTTCTTCTTTCCTTCGTCTTTCTTCAACTTCTAATTCTTCTTTCCTTCGTCTTTCTTCAACTTCTAATTTTTCTTTTCTCCTTCTTTCTTCTATAATAGTATTTAAGAGTTCCTTCACGAACGGTTCATCATAGTTTTTATTTTCGGTTATAACTTTCTTTAGCTCAATTACAACCATGTTTTCGGTATTCAATATCCCCATTTCGGTAGCAACAGTCTTTAGAACTTCCTTTCTTGCTTTCGCCAAGAACGCCATAATGGGATCACGAAACAAAACTGTTCGATTTAAAACGAAAGTTCCACAATAAAGTTCCGAAAATCAAATTCAAAATTCACTTTGAAGCATTTCAACAAAAATCTTTACACCATTCTTCAATGTTCTTCAAAAGTAGTATTTAGCAGGAAACAAATATAAAAGTTCACAACAAGGAGCAGGACTCACCATGAAAACGAAAGCATATTTCCTCATTAAAATCCTACCGACTGCGCCAATGTCGTATCTGGTTCTATTTAATGGGTTATCAGCGAATCTCAGGCAATGCAGACAGCACAAACATTTATTATATAACAAAATATTTACAATTTACCAAGGAGCGTCCTACACGACCACTCCATGACCATATCATCCGAATATCTGCTTGTTCGATCGTAACACACTCTGACGGTGCTTTTAGCGCCATCTGTAGGGTGATTGAATCCCTAATACGACAGTTTATTTTTAGTTTGTATCTCAAAATTGGTTCTTCTAATTTAATAAATTCTGAGTGTAATTTTTAAGTTTCTGTGAGACTTACGATGTAGGCACGATTCCTATAACCTACCCTGATTTTTTATCTAGTTTGGATTATTAAAACTTTCCTTGTGTGTGTATGTCCATTACTTGACGTTGTCTGTCTTGTGTTTGGCACAGCTTGGCCAAATGAACCTCGCACCTTAAAACCCAACCAACCAGCCTTACGTTGTCGATTAAACTATATTTTTTACAATACATACATCTGGAGTCTCATCTCAAGATTTTGGATGGATTTTCTAGTTGCTATTTGCATATCTGTAAATGTCAGATTAGAAAATAGTTAGCATCAATGCCGAAAGGTATAACGCTAACTATATGGTTAAGCGGGCCACATACACATACTATATTGGACATGGTTACACAACATATTACACACATCAACAGCTGTTGAGCACGGCACTGACATGATAACAAAAAAATTAAGACTAAAAAGTATCAAGTTTAAAAAAATTAAAAACTTATTTTAAAATGCACTACGAAGTAAAAATTTTTTTTCAGTACCCAAAACATTTTCACGTACATGATTAAAAATAAAAGCATTTTTCACTAGTTCCCTTAACTATTAGCATCTTAACTTATCGATACACATCGTTGGCTTCCAATCACCTTAGAAATTCTGAAATTTACCATGAAGGAACTCTCCGTAACATTAATGAATGTTCCATGATAAGTTTCTAAATAATAAAATTTATATAAAATAAGTGCCTACGATTTTATTTTTAGTCATGCGTGTATGAAATTGTTTTGAGTACTGATGAAAAATTTATTTTCTATTTTTTGTGCATTTTGAAATGAAAACGTGTTTTTCAAAAACATTTTATTTATTATTCATCACCATGGAAATGGCATTCAAGACAAAATGACTCAAATTAATTTTGGACCTTGCAATTTTTAGAATTTACTCTAATTTCACAATTCAACCTATTCTTAAGGCCTCTGCTAGATCAAACTTTACCCTCTGGAGCGACAGTATTTTCGAGTAGTGTAGTATAGGTTTTCCCCAGAACACACATAATGACTAAATAACCAGATCCATTAGTAGGTGGTAGGTGGGTAGTTGAATATACGTCACACTGAAGCAACAGAAAAGGGCTATTGGCGACGGTCCGGGATCAGTACCGAAGGGAACGATCCGAGGACACCACCTCGTAATTTTGAATCACGGTCAGAAGACGTGGTCAACACCTTAGCTGGCACCCCACTCTCCAAACATCCGCATCACACCGACATGAGGACATTTGAGACCATGACACATTCAACGTGCATCAGCCCCCACTACGGTCTTTTGATGGATCGAGTTTCAAACTCGCAACCCTTGAGTTACTAATCCGAGACTACCAACTGGGCCATCACGCCTCTTACATCTGTTAGTTGAAAGAATCCATTGATTCTTTCCAACTTTTAGAAACATTCCATTGGTCCTTTAATAAGAAAATGGTTTTTGGAAAGATTCTATTGGACAAGAAGGACAAAACTGATTAGAAATCATGCTGGGAAGACTGCAGGTTGAAGAACGGATATACGCTTGTGTATCCCTCAAAGGGTTAAAACCGCATACTTTACATTTAGGATTTCATTTCCCTCTTGTGGTACTAGTAGATGGTAACTTTTCCCGGACCGATCTCATGATTCAGTCCACCACTGATTGTTTTTGGTCAATTGTGACTTGCAAATTTCACCAACATCCGTTCTCTGGTTGCAATTACATAATCGAGTAAAGAGCTCTTACGGTACTCCTTTCGAAAATGAGATGGGTTTTTAGTATAAACTAACAAACCAGACGGTCCTCGAAGATTTTACTTCTGCTGTCCAAATGCTATCCCACTATACCCATCGGGTTACCTTATGACGTAGTTTATCGCCGGTTTTGGCAACGCTTGGCTTTTTATCTAATTGACATTTGATGACCAATCAAATGTCACATCATTTCGGAATTTATTTTTTGGAATTCTTACTGGCGAGAAGAATTGAAATCGGGTATCCGAAAAGGCAAGCCAACTACTATTTTAATTATTTTAAAGATAAGCTTTATTTTATATTTTATTTTATGAACACTCTCAATGAGGGTGGTTTCCTATTTTATCCTCAGAGCTCTATTGATAAATTTTTGAGGAATTTAAATGTAAATATATTTTATCCATTAAACTGGAGTGTTATTGCCCCGGTGTAATCTTAACCACCATAAATTCATATCATATGTAAATCTCCATAGTATAAATTTTAAGAAATGATGAATAAAATAATCACGTCGTCCTGTGTACCACCTTTCGGCTCTCCTGCCCTGTGAATTCTCCCTCTATTCCTCGTGTTGTGTTGATTGTGTGTGTAGCTTTGGGTAATTTCTTATTCTGTTCATGCTTTTGCAGTTATGTTACATTTTAATCTTTGCCCATTGATGCCTTTTGTTTCATTAGTGTACTTGTATATGCCCAAATGTTATGTTGTATGTGATATTTTTTATCTTGTTTTTCCTCACCCCGTCCCTCCAATAAAAACTCTAAACCTCTGGTGACTCGGAAGAACGAGGGTACAGTAAGTATGTAAACCAACTGACGTCACGTTCGGAATACGCTCAGTAAACACTACTTTCAGCTTGGCAGAAAATGCCTCTCATAGATCATAGAAGCGTTTTAGTGTTTTGATAGCTGTTACACTATCTTCAATCGTGATTTAATGAATACATGTGAACTGTCCCCAATGTAATATGTTAGAAGGCTGAGTACCTTGGACTTAATCCTTAATCTGTTAGGCGTATAGAACACATCTGTCAAACTATAAAAATTTCCGCTTGAGGATTTAAATGTTTAGGATGCTCGAGGTAACAGCTAAGACCTTGATTCGATTCTTGATAAGTTTCGTGTTCTAGTATTCGAAAGTCATGTTCGGATGGAGAAGAAGTAAAAATACGCAAGTCACTTATGCTAAAATGCGAAGGAATGCTAATTCTTTATAACAGATGGAATTTTAACCTTGTATGTTTGCAAAAATAATGAGCAACAGTTATTCAATTTCGATGAATTCATTTAGTCAATTTGAAAAAGAAAAATAATTTCATGCAAAAAAATTATATTTAATAAACGATTACCTTTCATTTATGCGATTTAATAATATGAACTAATATTTTTTTTGGAGAATGGTAGTCAAACCTACATAAAATATGAAAATGTTCTTTTTTATCGATTTTGAAAAATAATAATAAAAAAATATATATATATATAATTAAAGGGCACTTGCATCTCTATGTAAATACTATTTCATATATTGTGTTCTCTACCTCCCTTAGAGTTTGTACCGAAACACCCTGCACAAGTAGGTTGGTTGGTTACATTGAATTTTATGGCGCAAGGGCCATGTTTGGCCAAACTGCCAAACATAAGAGACAACGTCAAGTAATGGGGAGACACATAATGAAAGTTATACTGACACAGAAGAGAGAAATACACCCAGGGAGGAATCGAAACTGGCCGCCTACAACTCATAGGTTGCTAGTTCAGTGGACGCACCCACTAAGTCACGGCGGCCCCTGAACAAGTAGGAACAGAATGCAAATTCTTCAAAAAGACTTTTCTTTCCAATTGTGCAATTTAGGATACGTAAATGTGGAGAGGGTATGCGTGAACTATTTGAACTATTTTCCGGATTTATCATTGATCCAACCAAGGACCGTCGTGTAAGTGGGGGCCGGTGCATTTTAAATCTATTGTGGCCTCAAATGTCCTCTCGTTGGAGTTGTGGGGAAGTTTGGAGAGCGGTGCCAGCTCTGGTGTTGACCTCGTCATCTGACCGTGGCTCAAAACGACGAGGTTTTATCCTCGGATCTGGGATCAACGCCTCCCGGAAGGATCCCTTACCGTTGTGTTGCTCCAGTGCGACGTTAATTCAACTACCCCCTTCACATTTTTTAGCTCATTATTTTTTATTATATTGTGAATGCATATATTGAATTGTATAGTACACATTGAATTTTCACGCGTTTTACCTACCATAACAATCTTGGAAGAAAAATAATAATTACGTAGCCTAAGAAGTGTTTAATATTAAAAGAAATTGAAAATCAATTTTCTTTTCTTGTTTCTATATCTATAAAAGAAAAAGCACTTTACCTTTGCAACGGGTTACTATCAAAGAAGTTGTTACAGCTGTTTTCCGAATCGAATTGTTGAGCAGAAGGTAGATGTTACTTCGAAATACTAGACTCGCAGGTGTCAATTATAACGACAATAATTTTAGGGAAACGACCGAAAAACAATCGATTTCCACGAAGCGCCAGGGTATTTCGAAAACAAGCATCGAGAAATTTGAATACTTAAAGAGTTTTTCGTGACATGACCATATTCTGAGGTAGATAATTCAAATTATGATTTTAGTTATGGACTTTTCGATTCTGTATAATAAAAAAGTACTCAAATGTTGAATAGTTCCTCGTAGAATTGAATGGATAATTTCCCAATCCAATATTTGTGTTGAATGACTGGAATGTTGGAATTAAAACCTGGGCAGTAAAATTTTAAAAAGTTAGTACCTTTTATTGAGTTGAAGTTATTTATTTTCAATTTCATTGAGACCTGCGTCAAGTTTTATACAACGAAATGGCGTACAAGTGCACGAATCACACGACTGGTACTTGTACACGTGACTTGCAAAGCATTTAAATGACACCAAAGACGCGCATACATTCTTTTACACGCCATGGTATTCCATCAGTTAAAGATCAATAATTACTCAGGTGTTATGTGACACCAACATGGACCTACGACCATGAGACCAATCGGGTATCATATTTGCTAAGTTGGTGTCAAATCTGGAGAGGCACTGTGGTCCATATTAATATTTCAATCCAAATAGGTAGCCGTTCACTTTGAAATAAAATACAAAATTCCATGTTTATAATTCTTGAGGGACACTTGAGGACAATTCTCAGGGACACATCTTCTTTAGGTGTGTACGGGCTTTGTAGACCCAAGGTATTCTAGAGATCTTTTCTTTTCCCATGGGGTATATTGTCTGTGGTTATATACACGGGAGTCGCGCTTCCTGGATACCCAAGTTATCTTTTTCTGCTTTCATTCCACTAATCTGTTCCCCCGATTCTTCTTTTTCCACCTTTCACGACATTTTCATTGTCTTGTGTTTGGCTCAACTTGGCCAAATATGACTCTTGCGGCATAAAACGCCAAAGCAACCAACTATCAATTATTGTGGAAGGGAAAGAAAAGTGTACTTCGATTACATACAAAATGCCAAGCTCTCTGACGCCCGCTATAGAAGGTAAAATTTGTGGTGAACTCATAGTGTTTGATATTTCTGTCCAAGGCCATGATGGGGCCGTCGTGGTTCAGTGGGTGTACCACTGTGCTAGCAACCTACGAGTTGTATTCGGAACAGGTTCGATTCCTTCCTGAGTGTATTTCTCTCTTTTGTGTCCATAAAGCTTCCATTGCTTGTATGTCCTACTTGATGTTGTTTGGCACAGTTTGGAAAAATATGGCCTTTGAGGTATGAAACCCAACCAACGCCATGACAAGGTATAAACATTACACTTTATTCGTTCGTCCTCTGACCGTGATTCAAAATTACAATGTGTTCTCCTCGGATCTTTCCCTTGTGGATTGATCCCGGACAGTCACCAATAGACCGTTTTGTTGCTCCACTGCGACGTTTGTTAATTACCTACCTACCTCATAAATTCGTCTTTAGGCTATCCGTCTTATAAGAAAACACGATTATCAGTTCAATTCTGTTTACAACTTGTCAGATCTGCCACTTATTTGCATACAACAAACAACTTAGAGATTCTTCTGTCTCTCAATTCCTCTTTTCTGAATACTCAGAGTTGGGGATGGTACACGTTAAATCTGCCATGGCCTCAAATATCCTCACGCGGACGTGATGTGGAAGAGTGGGGTCCCAGCTTAGATGTTGACCTCGTCATTTGACCTTGGTTCAAAATGACGAGTTGTTGTCCTCGGTAGGTAGGTATTTTAATTAACGTCACACTGGAGCAACACAACGGGCTATTGGTGACGGCCCGGGATCAATCCCAAAGGGAGAGATCCGAGGACTCGTCCTAGGATCTTTCCCTTCGCAATTGATCCCGGACCGTCGCCAATGGCCCGTAGTGTTGCTCCAGTGCGATGTAAATTCAACTACCTACCTACCTGAATACTCAAATTTTTGTTTTATACTAAGTTTACTTCTCATTATTACAGTTTGTTAAGGAGTGTATTTTTGAGCATGTAGAAGTTAGGTAGGTAGGTAGGTATTTTAATTAATGTCACACTGGAGCAACACAACGGGCTATTGGTGATGGTCCGGGATTAGTCCCAAAGGGGTAGGGTTGGGTATTTCAATTAACGTCACACTGGAGCAACACAATGGGCTATTGGTGACGGTCCGGGATCAATCCCAAAGGGAAAGATCCGAGGACAACACGCAATTTTGAATCACGGTCAGATGACGAGGCAACACCTGAGCTTTGAGCATGTAGAAATAGATTGGGATCTAGAAATAAATCTAATCCAAAGGCTAGAAATTTCGCTTGTGGATCGAAAACAATAGGCACCAAACTTTCTATTTCTATTATTTTAGCAAGCGTCGGGGAAAATTACCATAAATAGACATGAGTAATCCTGCAAAATCCTAGCTATCTTAGTATTGAGATGACTATATAGGCTGAAATATATGGTTATGTAATGCAGTGTGGGCGCAATGGTTATTATATTATTCATTGTTTTAACTTTTAACAGGAAAATGCTTCTATTTAAAGACTAGTGAAGATGGCTGTCTCTCGAAAGGTCTTTAAATAGAAGTTGACTCACATTTGTGTCATAGCTAAATGGAAACCTCGTAAATTTTCCAAGCAGTCAACCTGGCTAGGCTTGCGATTAGAAGTCTGTACAAACTTCTTGAATTACGATCTGAAGTCATTTCCTAAAATATATCAGCTTGTAAAAAGATCGTAAATTGCTTTGCTACTCGTCAGGTATAAAAGCAATTTTAAATATACACAGCTGGCCATCGAAAATGCAACATCATGAAAGAAGCATCGAATAGTCTTAAAATTTACATGATCATGAATTTGGTATTTGGTATTTTTAATTAACGTCACACTGGAGCAACACAACGGGCTATTGGTGACGGTCCGGGATCAATCCCAGAGGGAAAGTCCGAGGACAACACCACGTAATTTTGAACCGCGGTCAGATGACGAGGCAACACCTGAGCTGGCACCCCACTCTCCAAACTTCCACACCACGCCAACGTGAGGACATTTGAGGCCACGACAGATTTAACGTGCACCAGCCCCCTTTGTACACGACATGATCATGAAAGGACTACAAATGATTAGAACTTACCATCTTTTAAAAATCTTACTTCAAGTTAAAATTCTTTTAAACAACTAAGGAGAGTTTTCAACTATTCATAATCTACTTTTTAAACACTCCGAATAAAGTTTTAGCACTTTGATGTAAGGGCACAAGAATCTAATTTTATTTAATATTTTCAGACATATTTTTGCTTTATTAATTTTTGTTTGATGTATTACTAAAATTTTTGTAAAAGGTTATATTTACTATTTAATATCAGTGGTAGTACAGAACTTAAGACATATATGTATAACATAGTTGATTCAAAGTAATATATTTTTGATTTTGTTTCTCCACATATTAAACGGTAGGTTGTTGAATCAACGTCGTACTGGAGCAACACATCGGGCTATTGGCGATGGCCCGAGATCAATTCCGAAGGGAAAGATATGAGGACAACACCTCGTAATTTTGAACCATAGTCAGATGACGAGGTCAACACCTGAGCTGACACCCTATTCCCCAAACGTCCACACCACACCAACGTGAAGACATTTAAGACCACGACAAATTTAACGTGCACT
Source organism: Meta bourneti (assembly GCA_933210815.1). Lineage (NCBI taxonomy): Eukaryota > Metazoa > Arthropoda > Arachnida > Araneae > Tetragnathidae > Meta > Meta bourneti. Next base: position 94,775,327 of record OW119922.1, read on the forward strand.
AACCCCCTACGTACACGACGGTTTTTCGGTTGGATCGAGTTTCGAACCCGCAATCTTCCGGTTGATAACCAGCTACTCTACCAACCAGGCTACCGCGGACAGGTAACGTAACATGGAAGGAATAAAATGTGTTTGAAGCTGATTTTGTGAAAACATCATATACCAATTAATATTGAAATAGTGAAAACTAATGGTTTATCCACGATCTGTTTTATCATACAAAAGCAGTGATTATGGTAGATCATAGAACATAGCGGCACTATTGAAACTAAGCCAGAGAAAGTAGTTAGTGTTAGTTCAGTATGCAATGCTTATGTTATAGCTGGGATAACCAACTTCCGGTCATGAATTTAAGGAAGACTTACATTATATATGTACTTAAAGTTGTACTAAATTACTATTATCATGATTTTAAAAATCTGATTACTATTGATTTTGAGGATTGGGAATTTTTGGTTAACTTGAATCTTTAATAATTTTACTTTTAATGGTGAGCATTTATTTTTTCAAGTTCAGTGTTAAAATTTCTTATCCATTCTTGCTTATTTATTTCTACATTATTATGAAAAATATTTTTGCCTACAAACTAATTCTGCCTTTAGATATATTGATGATTTGATTGTTTTTAATGATAGTTATTTTGCTAACTTATGTAAATCGATATACCCTGATGAATTACATTTATTAAAAACTAATTCAGATAATAATAAAGCCGTCTTTCTAGACTTGGATACATCTTCCTTAAATAATAAAATTGATATTAATATTTATGATAAAAGAGATGATTTTGAATTTCCGGGTTTTAAATTAATATGTTGGGATTCTGATATTTCTAAGAGTATATTATAATACAATTGCTGGTCAACTGGTACGTTTCAGTAAAATTTGTAACTCTAAATCTAACTTTCTTTTTCAATGTAATAATCTCATTAACACGCTTAATAATAAGTACCCTCACTCTTTTTATAGGATTATTTTTGAAAGATTTAAAATATTAATATTTATTTAACTAATGATTAACAGTAATGGCTTATTATTTTGAGGACTTGCCTATTGACTATCAATTAATTCTATTAGCAATAATGTATTAAAAGGCTGTAATTGAATACTTTCTTATCGTTTTCCGAATCGGAATTGCAGTTCCGGTAAACTGGTTCAGAATTCTCAGTCGGAATTCCAATTCCGATTTATTGACTGTATTGCATAGTATAACTTTCATGGGTGTTATGAAGGACATTTGCTTGCGGTTATCATGTGAGTGGCGGCGGGTTGTTGTCGATTTGGAGTTTGTTAAAATGGATAAGTTTGTTTTATCTTCTATAGTTTTATGTGATTTTGTATTGTACTTGTATTTGGTGTGTGTCCTTGGATGTTCCTTGGACTTCTCTACCTGATTGACCTTTTGCCTGTTTTGCTTTTATAGTTTTGCCTTTCTACTTGTGGTGTTTGGAGGGGTGTGTGGGCTACTTTTAGCGAACTGCCACCCACACGTAGAAAACGCCATATTGTGTTGACTAGATCAGGCTCCTCCCTCGTGACGCCCTGATACACCAACACTTCTTACATTTTTCGAAAATTTCCTGGTACTCTTAAATTGAAATTCCTAAATTTCTTCTAAAAATAATCTATATATACGTATATACATATACAGGGTGAGTCTGAATTGTGTTTACAAAATAAGAGGGGTGATAGTACCCATCCAGACGAGCAATAGTTACCATGGAACATAGGGTCGCATTCCACTCTGAGAGGCAGAAAAGAGTAAAATTAGAATTTCAACATGAACTTACAACAGTGTTGGGAAAGCGAATGAACGATATCAAAAGTTGCACAATCTGATTTATTGATCAGAGAAAAACTCACAGCAAGTGCTCAAAGTGGCGGCCACGCGTGTCGTTGCATAGTTTACACCGGCGAAGGAATGACTGGCGCATCCTCTCGAAAATTCCTGGTGTTGTGTTAATTTTGTCTGCGGCAACACCGATTCTCGCTACGAGATCTTCAGCCGAGTCCACAGGCGTCTGGTACACTAAAGATTTCATGTGCCCTGAGAAGAAAAAGTCCAGTGCGTTGAGGTCCGGTGAGCGAGGAGGCCAAGCCACAGGTCCGCCACGTCCGATCCATCGTGCGGGATAAGCGGCATTCAAGAAGTGCCGAACCGTGCTGGAAAAGTTTGCTGGGCGTCAGAGGCGAGCGATGACTTGTTCATATGCTCGACGCGTTTCGACTTTACTCTTTTCTGCCTCTGAGAGTGGAATGTGACCCTATGTTCCATGGTAATTATTGCTCGTCAGGATGGGTACTATCACCCCTCTTATCTTGTAAAAACAATTTAGACTCCCCCTGTACATATATATATATATATATATATATATATATATATATATATTTGGAAGTGTAACAGATTAGTTACCGGAGGGTTGAATTTCGAAGCCCGGTCGAACCAAGGACCGTCGCGTACGCAAGGACGGGGGGGGGGGGCACGTTAAATCTGTTGTGGCTTCAAAAGTCGTAACGTTGGCGTGATGTGGAAGTTTGGAGTATAGGGTGCCTGCCAGCTCAGGTGTTGATCTCGTCATCTGACCGTGGTTCAAATTGGCGAGGTATGGTCATAGGAACTTACCCTTCGGGATTGATCCCGGAGAGTTGCCAATAGCCCATTGTGTTCTTCCAGTGCGATGTTTATTCAACTACCTACATATCTACGCGAGCATGAATGTGTTTAGATGCTTATATGGGATTATATGCTGGCTGGGGTGAGGTTGGACATTTTGTTTATATTGTTTAAATCATGGAAAAGAGTGAAAACTTTATCGAAGAATAATTTATAACAAAGTGCGCAAAATTGGATTTACAAACAATTTTTTGTATTCATAGATAACGTCCATGATAAAGAGGGGGAGGGAGAGAGCAAAAATAGTTACATATATTTCTTTAGATCTTAAACACTAACTATACATCTCATCATAATTTCAGGACCTCAATGGGCTTGAAAAGTTTGATCCTTGTAGAAAAAAGTGGTTAAAATCATGCTATTCAGGGCACAGAACTTAAGTTAATTCAGTGCCCTTAGGTTTAAAATTTATACACACAAAAATTATGAGTAACGAAAATTTATTTTTTACGTTTTTATTGTGTTTATGGGCAAAATTGGCTTTTGTATATATAGTGAGGAAAGTAAAAAAATAATCTTATATTTAAAAGAGTTCAGAACAAAATTAATTCAACACAAAAACATTAAATCATTACATGATACACTTATCATCTAAACAAAAATAACATCGCAATAAAAAAGTCCAAGCATTTATTCAAAGCAATTAGCTCTAATACAGGAGTTTTCTGGAAATACGGGAGAGTTGGTCGCTCCAGTTTTTGCTTGTGAGCTAAAATGATTTGCAAATGTCAAAAATGGAAGAGTGAAGGCCTTTTCTATCGGTTCTTTAACTCTCCTGGTGGTTGTTTTGACGAGGTATCTTAGCAATATCATTAACAGATCTTGATGGACCAGATATCTCGACATTAGCAAAATTGGTCAGATCTTGATGGATGAGATACCTCGTCGAAACCACTTGAAGGGTTAATTTTCCTAAGATTTTTGAAGTTTTTTCTATCCATCTAGTATTTAATTTGTAGCTATATCCTAGACTTAAGCTTGCTGTAATTGAATTTTCATGTACTTTTCGAAAAACTCCAATGGTAAACAATTTAAGTTATACTTATTTCAATACCTCGATTAATTTAAACAAAGATTCAAAAAGGCCTACAGGGTTTAAAAAACAGACGAAATTATGAAATGGAACACTTTTACTTAAAATCATTTCAGTGTTCTAAAATTCGTTCTGCTTTTCAAAAGCTGATATAATCTCAAGCAAAAAGGGTATAAGGCTAAAGCATTTGCAAAATCAACAATTTCACCACACTAAATTCTGAAGTTTACAACAGTTCTGTAAATTTCTAAAGCTTTCGTATTTCCAGTTAAAAAAATTTCAAAATTTCTAACAAATATTAGATCATAACATACTAACAATTCTAATCGTCCACAGTATTTTAAATCCTTAAAAGGGAAATTAAGCAATATCATATTATTTAGTTAAACTAACGAAGTATTCGCAATAAAAGCGTTATAGAAATTCCAAAAATTGTTTTTGATTATGAGTAAAAGAAATTTGCACTTCAGAAATTTTCGAAGTCCAATCGCAATTCTCAAACACATTTTGCTCCACTTCGCAGCATATACCTTTAACTATGTATCAAAATAACTGGATCTAGGTTCAGATATTTTCTACTTAACTATTCACAAGACGGCAGAGAAATATTTGCATATACTATTTCTAAATTAGAACAGCTGTTCTAAGAAGCTCTTATTTGTGTAAAACTTTCTGGAAAATTTGAAGTTGCCAAAATACATGTGAAGCTATAAGAAATGTGATTAATTGAAAGTGGTAGAATTTAATTTTACGATGATACTTCTGTTGTAAATTCTGCTTTGTAAAGGTCTTCAGAACCTAATAAAAAATTGGTTTCTTGTGGAGCAAAACTGCTTGGCCAGAAGGTAATTTCGTTTTGCAACAGAATTTAAATCCTTATTCGCATTAATACATTCCATTGAATACATATAAAAATGATTTTATTACTTACATCAAGCAGTTGAATGGAATTCAAAAATACACCTTTCTTTTTGATTTTCGCATTCGTGTTTCCAGACTTGGAATTTCGACACACAGTGGCAACTATTGCACTGAGACCACTGAAAGAACCACGCAGTCTGCTGCCACTTTCAAGAGATAAATTTACACGAAGATAGTTTTACTGTGGTTGGCAGCTGAGCAAATGCAACTAAGTATAGTTTATACTTCTCGAAACTTATTGAGCTTATGTGCTGGCGGTTGTTTTTCATTGGATGTAGATGTATATTTAACGACCATCAATAAATAACTTTTTAAGAGAAATGGGGAAAAATTCTTCGTAAATTCTTTTTTAAGACTACAAGGATGGCTTTCAAAATGTGACATGAAACCTGCGATCACATTCAACCGTTATCAATCACTTTATATTCCAATAGAGAACAATGAGACTAGGCAAAAATATTATGTTCGACAACTAACGAACAAGTATTTTTCGAGAAAAAAATCGTAAGAGATTTTCAAGTCAAATATTTTAATAATACAAAGATACATATTAAATAATACAAAATAACTTTTTAAGGGATTCTTTGAATGTTTCATCTGGCAATTAAAGACTAAAAATTATCTTAAAATTTAGTAATTTGCTAAAAGATTTGAAGTTTAAAGTCATTCGCCATCATATTACAAAGACCTCTTCAAATATTGACGATTCCTAAATATTACCTTTCAACTTAACGCAAATACAACTTAAAGTATAAGTGGCCATTTGGAAGAAAGTCATTAGTTTTTGCTTGAGATAAAAACAGCTATGAAAGAATCACAAACCTTAGTTTAACTCATCTGATAACTGTATGTTAGATAAAATCATGTTATAAAATTGGAAACGAAATTTATTAACGAGTTAAATATTATTCTGCCATTTATATGTTAAGATAATTTGCCTTTTTGCTTGCTTCACTAATGGCTTCTTACGAATAGTCTGCACCGGTTCTTACTATGCTAATGTCTTTCTGCGTTCATGGAAAGATTCTGTAATTGGGCCCTTATCATACCCAAAGAAGCATATACGGAATGGTCTATGGGGCTTAAGCTCCTCCCATAAAAAGTAAAAATATTTTTTATTTAATTTATCTTTTAGAATTAGTGCAAGATGGTGAATAAAATATCACAAATATATTTTATCAAACGATATTTATTGAAAAGTAAAAATTCTGATTTATATGTTTTATCAGACGATAATTATTCTAATTATTCATTTGAAAACAAATTTTAGATATGTTTTACTAGCTATTTTTGTTAATGTTTTAATTTTTTCCTGGCCTTTACAATGTGGTAATAAGAAAGGAGAAAGAACAGTGAATAGAATTGCACAAATATAAAGGACGAAAATATTAATTGAATTTGCTAATGGATGTGTTGGGGATTAAATAGATAAGATTCTTCTGATCTTAGATTTTATTCAGAATTTTACTAAACATATTTATTTCTATTTACAGCACATTAAATACGCAGACATCAGAATACCTAGAACACAACTAACGGGAAATATCTTTACGAACAACCTTATTTTTAATTCATTTAGAACACGAACGCAATTTCTGATCCGCGATCTGAGTTCCTTATACCTGCAGATTTTAATTATGTTTAAATAAAAGGGATTAACTTTGAAGGACATTTTCCTGTTCTACTGTCAAAGAAATATAAACATGCAAGAGCCTACAATTATTTTGACATTTTCTCTTTGTTCCAGTGAACAAATATACAAAGTTAATCAATTACAATTTTTCAAGAAATGAAAAGTAAATTTTACAGTCTTTAAAAAAATCAATGTTTTTAACAAATGTCGGAGATGGCCAAGTTTCGTAATAGCTTCAACTCGTAAAGAAAACAACCTCGATCATCTGTCACAAAAGACAAAAAACTTTCAACTTTTCAAAAGTCCTAGTTGGAATATTTTATAACCGGGATATTATTTCAACAGTAATTTTGGCATTGCCAGATACCAAGTAGCAAAATAACACTTATTATCAATGGGTTTTTCGTTTGCGCTTTTCACATTAGAATCGTTTCCTTACAAAATGTAGGTTATACAAAATTAAATATTTTTAATAATTTCATATAATTAGTCAAATATTTATGAATTATTGCTATTTTGGAAAGAAATAAAAGATAACTTCAAATAATTAGAATTTAAATTCTTAAAACTTAACTTTTTGGAAAAAATATTTTTCTAGAAATACTGTTAAAACAATTTCAATTGCGTACAGCAATCGTAAAATTGCTCAATGTTTTTCCATGGGAATTTCGAATTGTATTTAGCCCCCTGAACACTTAGGACAAATGGAACGGGGATTGATAAGCAACCAATGTTATCCTCAGGGTTCTAAAGAATAAGTGTACCAAATTTGGTGAGGATTGGTCAAACGGTGTAGGTTTGTATAGAGAATAGAGAGATAGACAGAAGTTAAACTGTTTTATTTATATATTGCTTATTATATACCAGCAGAATTACCCCGGCGATGCTCGGGTTGAATTGGTTAAATGTTGATTCTATTTCATAGAAAAATGCAAGCATCATTTAAGTGTACAGAACATTAACATTGTTTTAACTTTTTCATAGTTTCTACAATTTACTTCGGACGCAAATATGTATGCAAATATATCGATCTATATAATCCATTTCATATTCATCATACTCTCGCTGTAAGACAAACTACAGAAGCTTTTTCTGAGATGACTTCTTCAGAAGTCGATTTTGCGTTTTGGAGTGATTACGAATGCCAATTAAGTTCATTTTCAGTAAAAATGAGGAACTTTCAGCGTAGTCTTGCACTCAGTTTTCCTATCAATATTTATTATTTGTGGTACCCTTGCACCATGGATTTGAAGTTTTCGACTGACATTATCATTGTGAGAGGATGGCAAATTAAACTGTTACGGCATTCGTGGTTATTTTATTTTGAAGCACACATTCTTTTCTTGAAAATTCTATTCAGCTGCACGTGGAATAACGGAGCTTGTTTTTAAGACAAATGTCATCACTGTAGACAAAGCAAACTCAATCGATTACACTTTTTACAAAATCATTGCTTTCAATGAATGTTTCACAGGTACCTAAATTGTATACGAACAGTTTCAACTTCAAGTAAGCAACCTCGACCTTCTGCCACTTACGACAAAAAATTTCTATTTTTCGACAGTCCTAGTTTACATACTTCCTTACTATGATATTATTCCAAGATCAGCAGTCTTATTTAAAATTCGCTTTCCTCCAACAGAAAAATTTAATTTTAAATCGAATCCTTAAGGTACTTTTTCAATCGAGAGACCCAATTTCTATATGGAAACCACGTACCTATTTAAAATGATAGATGTAGTTACTTGACTATGGAGTACGGTTTTCAATAATACCCATGAAAAACAAATGAGAATAATGTAAATTAAATTTATTTCAATCGTCTTGTAATGAAAATATGTCAAAATTTAGAAATATCTTTGAACTACAAAGTATGGCTACCCGTTTTGATTTAACGTAACATTGTTTACAAAAATTAAAACAAATTATTAAAGTTATTAAAACAAACCAGTTTGTTTCAGAATAACTTTATTTTAACTTTACCAGTTATTTAAAATAAGAAGTTATACACATTACTTAGAAAGGTTTCCATTTATTTTTATGAAACAGAATTCTACAAACTATAACGTATTTAACCAAAGACTTAAGGAAAGTTCGTCCAAATATACATATATAACCAAAAATTACCCATGCCTAGTGGTATTTGGCAGAAAATAAAAATAATTCATTACAATTTAACTCCTAAATAATATATCTGTAATATGGAAAGTAATGGAACATATAAATACAAACAGAAACGAAATTGTGGTCATTGAAAAATGTAGAATTCTGAAAAACGAAAGATCTGAGCAAGCGTTGAATTTCGACGTTATGAGAATATTCTGAGAAGAGAAATTCGAAAAAGACGCTTGAAAAATATTGATAGACAATAATGAATTATTTACAAAGCGAAAACATTTAAAAGTAACATTTGTCGTTAAAAAGAGTAATTACAACGCAAAAGACAATCGCTATTAAAAAGCCAGCAGTAAACAATTTGAAATTCCAAATTACGATGGATTTAAGAGTTGAGTTATACAGGTTTGCTGTATTGGATGTGAAATAATTATAAAAAATAATGCTTATTTAAAGAAGTCAAATATAAGGCTCGAAAAAGTAGTGTATTAAATGCTTATTTAAAGCAGGTAAAATGTAAGACACGAAAAAGTACTGTATATTGAATTTTAAACATTTTTTACGTTTTTTTCCTCGAATTTAACACGAATATTTAAGTCAAGTCTGACAAAAAAATAATAAAAAAGTTGGGGCAAAAACCCCTATGGAAGCTTTACGGAATCAGCCAGTGACCTCACGTCACTCTGTCCAATCAGGTAATTTCTTGAACATTTATGTTAAAATTTAAATTTTTGAAAATTTTAAAGGGGTGGAATAACTTTCCCAGCTTATTCTACGTATTTTGACACATCTCTCAGATCTCTACGTGCTGTGGTTGAGCCGAAGATAGATTTCCAACAAACTATTACACATTAATATAGTAGATATATATAGCAAAAAATCAAACATACAGAACATTAAAACGCAAAGCGGCAGAAATGCAGATCATATATATATATATATATACCCGGCGTTGTTCAAGTGGAATTGGTCAAATGTCGATTGAAAAGTGATCAAACTAATCACTTCTCTTGCATAGAAAATGCAAGCCTAATTTAAATGCACCAAAAATAATTTTTTAACATCGTTTCAACTTCTTAATAGTTTCTACAATTTACTTCGGACGCAAATATGTATATATGTATACATAATGAATATGTATACATCCTTATAATCAATTTCACATTCATTGCAGTCCTACTGTTAGTTCAAAATACAAAAGTTTATACTAAGGTGACTTCTACAGAAGTCGATTTTAAGTTTTGGAGTGATAACGAAAACCCCGTTAAGTTCATTTCCAGTAAAAACGACGAACTTTCTGCGTATAGTTTTACACTTAATTTTCCTACTATCAATGTTTTTTTACTTGTGTCACTCTTGCACCAGGGATGAGATTTGCAACCATAAATATTGCCCCTTATTTTATGAACTTTAGCAGTTGTATCCAAAAGATAGAAAGTTTTGCAGACTTCGTTCGGCAGATGGGGAAGTTCTTGTAAATAATTTGGTCAAAAGGTGCTATAAATATCATAAATAACCAATATAAAATCATAAATAAGAACCTCTGCTGTAAGTTCGTCTAGAGATTTAGGTTAGATTGGAGGAAGATTTTACAAATACATTTGTTTTGATCTGAAGTTGAAGCAATTAAAGTTACAAGGCTCACTGTTGAGCTATGATTCATTGAACGATTGGTAACCACGAGAGGTATTTTCTTCGAAGTGTGTGAAGATATATTTTTATTAGTATGCTCAGCAATACATTACTCCTCAGTGGTGTCCACTGTGTGCTTCGAGAAAGTTGGGAAGAGCCGTCAAATTTTTTTTCAAAATCCTACTGTACTTTTTGCTCCCGATAAGACCACCTGCAGCTGGTGATGCTCAGCTGCTTCCATAAAAAACAGAACCGTCTCTGAGTGTATTGCACGTGATTTCGGTTCTACATCGAACTGGTTCCACTCACCCCATCACTTTCAGACACTGCACTATCAGCGAATCCTTATTGCAGTAAAATTTGACGGTAGACATTAACCTCTTCTAGTCTCGAAATCATGGCAATTATAGAAAAAAGACCGGCTTGAATTTATTACCTTTTTCTTGTGTGCTGGCTTCTTCTCCATTACTTAAAAAGAAATAACGAAGATAGGGACTTTTTATTGGTTTTTATTGCTTCCAGCTTGGCACTTCGATAATGTTGGCTTTAGAAAGAGATACTTAAATTAACATGACTAGATCCATCTGCTTTGATCTGAAATGCGATATGAAATTAATAAACAAAAGAAAAAGTGTGCGATTAGATAGCTCCAAGATTGGCTATATTTATTTTAATACTTTACCTTGAATTCATTGTCACATAAAGTCCTTCTTGGTATATTGTATCCATCTATGCCAATTACAAATTTATGGTGAAAAGTATCTCCAGGGTTATTATCAGTAGAAGATACCAATAATGAAATGTACATGGATAAAACTGTTTCACAAACTTAACGTGATTCAAGAACAAGACTCCATTAAATATTGTGATATGTGTACTTCTAAAGATTGTACTACAATAAAATATATAATGGTTCATTCTTTTTTATCCCACTAAAGATGACGCTTCAAGGTATTCATTCGTCATCTGACCGACGAAAGTACGGTGTGTTGGTCTTTGATCTTTCCCTTCGAATGGATCCCGTACAGTCGTCAATAGCCCGTTGTGTTGCTCCAGTGATATAAATTCAACTACCTATCGAATACCAGAGAGTAGTTATGTACACTTTTTCACATTTAAATTTAAATTCAGCCTTATCGACATGACACTCGATGGACTCCTACCACGCTCTTCTTTCTCAGTGTCCAGCCAATAGACGTGAGGTATAAGCAGAGTGAGAATAGCTATTAAGAAGAGTTTCAAAAAGTGGGACCAATATGTCCCTAGTAGTCACGTGACTGATCCGGAAAAATTCAGCTTGGTTGATTGATTTGGCTTTTTATTGCTCCCCTTGGCGACAGACATAATATTTCTTATGAAAAGTTAGCGATTCGAATGTGTATAATACCGAATATTTCTTGAATTTGTGTTACTTTTTAATGTTTTTATTTTTTGAACTGTTATATATAACTAGCTGAAGCTCTCGTTGGCATCTCGTTGGACCATCGTGGCTTTGTGGGTATGCCCACTGCGCTAGCAACCTTCGAGCTGTAGGCGGCGCAGGTTCGATTCCTATCAGGTGCATTCTTCCCTGGGTGTATTTCTCTCTACTGCGTCAGTAAAAACTTTCATTGTGTGTGTATGTCTTACTTGATATTGTTTGTCTTGTGTCTGGCGCAGCATGGCCAAATATGGCCCTTGCGCCATAAAACCCCAATCAACCAACTCGTTGGCATCTAGCACGTATACAAAAAACCGTACCCTTAAGATATATAAGTTATAGTGAATAGATTGATCTCAGGCCGGAGTCCTGATACAGCCCTCTGGACAGATTTAACTGGCTCTCAAGTCAAATACGCCCCTTTATACACAACATATGTGTATATGTTTACCCGGCTCTCAGACTAGATACGGCTCTCCAAATGTTTTTATGAGGCCAGCAAACTAGGCTGGGCAAGACCCTCCAAAATCAGTTTTACCAACCCTCAGTCCAGACACGGTCTTGCTGACAGATTTTCCCGGCCTGTATACCAGACACGGCCTTCCAAATTTTTATCAGCACCACAGTTCAGATACGGTTCTCGGGACAGGTTTACCCAGCCCACAGTCCATATACAGTACAAATACTTTTATTAGGACAGCAGAATAGAACCTGCAGCAGAAAATTTTAACTTGCCTGATGTCCAGATACAGCCCTCAGAAAAGTTTTACGTAGCCCGCAATAGTTGTCATAATCCTCTCTGATGTTCTTTAATTAATTCAATATATTATATATTTTTCATTAACGCTGTATTAGGTGTAAATTTTCTTAGATTTAATTGCCAGAAAATAATTCAAACTTTCCTATTCTAAATTTCATGAGGTTAACACGAGTTGGGGAATAAATTGAAAAAAAATGCACATGTTTGGAAATGACTGTTTCAATAAATATTTTACTGATGCATAAAATAAAAATAGTGAAAACAGATAAGAAATTCAAATCGCGTCCGCGTCGCCTCTGAAAGTTTTCATTTATATCATGTATCTTTAATAGCTTTTGTTTTCACAAACGCATATTTATTTTAGGAAAATTATGCATAAAATATTATTAACATGAAAAGTTGCATACAGGGTGATTTAAAACTCAACGTACAAACTTTTAGGAGAGGTAGAAAGCACAAAACGAAACAGAATCACATAGGAATGTGTGACCGGAAACCCCAACCTGATCAGCTGGAGGATAAACGAAGATGCAGAAATGACAAGCCAATAGTACGCGTTAAGTTTCACAACAAATGCTCAAAGTTCTAACCATCCACAGTTATGCACGCTGTTATCCGCTGGAGGGTGCTGTTCGCCAGCGCCGTAGTTGGAATGCAGCGCTAGTCATTTAAAGTTCCGATTGCGTACGGAGAGCATGCAACAATTTACGAACGCTGAAATGGCGGACATGCACCTTGTGTATGGTGCAGTTGATGGCAACGGAAGGGCTGCGGCACTGTTGTATGGAGAACGGTACCCAAACAGACGTGCACCGCATCACCAAATGTTTGGGAATTTGCACCGCAACCTGTGTGAATACGGGACATTCTGCCGCAGCAGGCATGACACAGGGCGGCCACGAACGACACGCACACCTGCCTTCGAAAAGGAGATATTGCGTCGAGTGGAAGAAGCTCCTGGTACAAGCACACGAACCATTGCCCGTGATATTGCAGCATTCCAATCCACACGGGTGGCATACATTACACAGGGAGCATTTACATCCTTATCATTTCCAACGGGTCCAGTCATTGCAGCCTGAGGATTATCCTTGACGTGTGGAATTCGCGCGCTGGTACTTGGACAAATGCAACGTGAACCCGGCGTTTCCAACCTTCATTCTGTTCACGGATGAAGCCAATTTCTATCGTGAAGGGATCTATAATCAACACAATAATCATGTGTGGAGTCACAACAACCCACGCTCACATGCTGCCCAACAAGTATGTGCCCACATGCTGCCCAACAACGGTTCTCCGTGAATGTATGGGCGGGCACTATTGGTGATTACTTAATCGGGCCATACCTCTTACCACCCCGATTGGATGGCCAGAAATATCGCATTTTTCTGGAGGAGGTGCTGCCGGAATTACTCGACATTGTTCCCGTGTCTGTTCGGCGTGCAATGTGGTTCCAGCACGATGAGGCTCCAGCTCATTTTCGCAGTGCCGTACGTGATTACTTGAACAGAACATTTGCGTCTCGATGGATTGGGCGTGGTGGACCCGTCCCATGGCTATCACGATCGCCCGATTTATCTAGCCTGGATTTCTTCTTGTGGGGGACCCTGAAAGCCATGGTCTACGAGAGCACCGTTGACTCTGACACCGACCTCGTCGCAAGAATCTCCGTCGCAGATGCAAACGTCCGCGAAATGCCGGGTATTTTTGAAAGGGTCGAACAATCAATGCGTCGCCGTTGTGAAGCGTGCATAACTGTGGATGGTAAGAACTTTGAGCACTTGTTGTGAAACTTAACGTGTACACGTACTGTCCTAGTGCAAAGTATCGCTAAATAAAGAGTTTTTCCACCCAGTATTGGCTTGTCATTTCTGCATCTTCGTTTATCCTCCAGCTGATCAGGTTGGGGTTTCCGGTCATACATTCCTATGTGATTCTGTTTTGTTTTTGTGTTTCCAACCTCCCCTAAAAGTTTGTACGTTGAGCTTTGAATCACCCTGCATATACTTTACAAGATGGAAGTTAACTTATTTAAACCATAAACGTACGTACTTGAAGTTGTTGGCAATTTTGACCAAATTGTAGATTTCTGATTCAAAAACTAATTCACACCTATGTCCATATCTGGATTCTAAATTCATCAAAATGATCATGTAAATAACTCTTGCGACAATTTTTATGATTTTAAGTGTGTGCAAAAGTTCTGTGCAGGATTTTTATTAAATTTGTATTATTGTGTGTGTGAAATCAATATTTTATAAATACGAAAGATAAATATAAGAAACAGCAAACTTATAAAATTTACTGTCACGTTCATCACATTTTAAATCCATTGAATAAAACTCATAGAAACATGTAGCCATTTACTGACCATATTCTTTCTTCATCATTGGAAAAGCTAATAAACAAAATCAAAATTTAAAATACATAAGAACTGAATAAATGAATTTTTAGCAGGTGCACATCTTTACAACTTCTCATTACAAGTAAATACAAATTATGAAAACTTATAGTTTTAAAAATCATAATACAAAATTATTCTTATTGTTTGAGGGACAATACCTTGAAAGTTTAAGTGATCACAAATTTAATGCTTAAAAAAGGTTTATTTTTCAGTTTAAAAATTGTAGAAAATAAATGTTTCGCTTAATTGAGGAGCATGTTTTAAGTGCGCATAAATTTTCACATATATATTTTAATTTGTTCCAATACTCTATTAAGAGAGAAGAAATCAAAAAGTGTCCCCTTTTTTAGATAGAGAACAAAAGAGTGAAGGATTTCATTTTGCTGTGGAATAGGTTTTTATCACCACCACGCTTATTTGTCGAGTTAAAAGGTTATAAACATTGAAATGTTCACAAATATTAGTCGAAATAATCTAATTCAGTATGATATATCTCAAGATTAAAAAATATAAGAAACATAAAACCTGGCTTAAAAGTGGAAAATAATTAAATTTAAATGTTAGGTTTATTTAAATACGAAGCAAAAAAATTGTCAAGCAGATGTTTTTAGAAAAGGAACTTTTCCAGCTGCGCGGATTGTTTGGAATCAGTACCCCCAAAAGCAGTTTCATTTCTTTCTGTAATTTTTTGCGTTTCCAATTTGCTATATATTGTATGCTTCATTAACAAGAATACAAATACCTCAAAACTGGTAGACAGTATTACAATTTCCGTTCGAACGCTATTTTTGTTTTTCACATAAAAGAACAGCAATTTGTTTTTGCCTTTCCAGTAAAAAGTTATAGATTCAAGGGAAATTATTTGAAGGAAAAGCTCTTTGGTCAAATGCAATCTTGTAAAGAAAGATTTTACATATATTTTAAAACATGAACATAAAAGTTCCCTAAAGCGGATAAATGTGGGCATTTATAATACGATTTATGAAATGATTTAATCCTATTTTTAACAAATTGATTTTATTTAATTTATAATTCTTAAAAGTTTCAAAAATTTATCTTTTATTTGAATTATTCTTATGTAATTCCACAGATGGGTGGATACAAAACAATTTTGTTCAGCACGAAATAACAGTTTAAAAGATGCACTTCTATTATCAATTCCTAACATTTTTATCGCGTAAGACACAAAAGAATACAGTGCTCCTAGTTGACGCCAAAAAATCATCTCCAAGACAGAACAATTTCACACAAGTTTTTCAGGTTCGGTTTATTATTATTAATATTTTAAGCTCTTGTGTAGATGTACTATATACACTGGTGTGCAAAACTTAAGCAACGACTGTTTTTTTTTGCCGTAACTCCGCGAGAAATCACCTGGGAGAGATGTAATTCAGAATACAGAGACAGTATTTTGTACTTAACGGATGAAGAAAGCGTACTAGCGCAAAAATGAATAGAACGCATACAGTATGGAGTCAAACAAAAAAGGCTTTATAGAAAGAGTAGCGTTGGTACAAATGATTGTCTACCAAGAGGGAGAACAACAAACAGATTCTTATGTTCAATGTCATGTTATTCTATGTTATGTCACAATTCTTATGTTCACCATGATCGTAAATGTCATTTTCAAACTTAAACACTTTCCTAGTCCATGGAAAACCGCTTGCATTGTTCCAATTCTGTAACCAGATACCCCAAACATCTACTAGATACAGACCAATATCACTGTTACCCACTTCCAGTAAAATTACTGAAGCGGTCATTCTTGAACACTACAATACATTTATTAACGCAAACATCATGAACCCCCAACAATTTGGCTTTACTCCCCACCTCTCCACTAATCATCAGCTACTTAGAGTAGTTGAATACATTCAGTCTGGAAGAACGATTACACTTAAAAAATAAATACATTGGGATAGTCTTTTTCGATATTGCCAAAGCCTCTGACAAAGTCTGGATTCAGGGATTTATTTACAAATTGATTGTACATAATAGCCCTGATTACATTTTAAATCGTATCTCATTATTAAATCGCATCGTATCTCACCAACAGAACGTATGTTGTTCGAGTCAACAACCAACTATCATCGAAAAGAAATATCTATGCTGGAGTCCCACAAGGATCCAAACTCGAACCCTTTCTCTTTAACTTGTTTATGAATGACATCCCAAACGGATAATACTAAAATTAGCATGTTCGCAGATGACACTACAATCTTTACTCAACATAAAAATTATAAAATCCTTATTGCGGACTTTAAAGTCCATATCCACTACCTTGAATCCTGGCTTGTCAAATGGAAAATCCTACTCCATGTTGAAAAGACAGTTGCGATCACGTTTCACTGTAGAGATCCCACAAAATTACCCCAACTGCAACTTTACGGTCAAACCATCCCATGGTCATTACAAACAAAAATATCTAGGACTTATCCTAGACTCTAAATTAAGCTGGAAGCCACACATACAACCTACAGAACAAATTTCGTAAAATTACTGCTACTGTGTTTACCCTCTCACATCCCGGAGTTCAACACTTTCCCTACACAACGAAAAACTCATCTACCTTCCATTTGTCAGGCCAATTATAACATATGCTTCCCAATTTGGGGGCGATTAATGATACGAATCTCAAACGCATCGAACAGCTGCAAAATATCATCCTGAGACAAATCTCTAATTCAAGGTGGTGCTATCGAAACAGCGATATCCTTAAAGCCCTTAAAATTCCAACCTTAAGAAACTTTATTCATAAAATTTCTCTCAAATTGTTCCTTCAGATTAATGACATCCATAATGCAGCTGTGCAGGAAATTGAAATTTACGATCCAACCCTCCCTCAAAATACAACCAGACCTAGGCGCATTCTCATTCTGGGCAGCTGAGATCACTGACTTAATTTAATTACTTTATCTGATTTTATCTTTTTTCTAACTCAAAAATTTTACTCGATTTAATCTGTTTTACTCTTAGCTAACTTTTTTCAATCTCAATACCTAACTCAACAAGGCAATCCCCAATAAGTCAAGCTCTATGTTCAATACCGGAGATAAAGGCCCCTGCGGGGCCATGTGCTCCTTTGAACATAAAACAAAGTCTACTTTTATATCTCCTCTATAGTGCAGCCTAGCTTTTCGATATTTTAAAATCTCGATACCTGATATTTTGCATCGATACACAAAGAATGGATTGATACATTCTGGTGAATATTTGCAGGCATTTCGTGAAATCTGGGTATCCGACCGTCATCCTTTAAAATCGGGTCGGAAACGTTTCCCAGGAGATGCTACTCCGATACCAAGTTGATCCAATCCGAAAGCTGTCCGATTCCAAACGATTTGTACCGGTACTGGGACTGATACTCATTAAATACTCATACCGGGTATTGGACCGGCATTCGTTCGAATCGTGTCGATACTTTCCCTAGGGAGATGTTAATCCGATACCTAGGCGACATGAACAGCCTATGTAAATAAAATAGTGGGGATAACGAGAAGGGAGAAACAGAAGGTAAAATGTTGTGAAACCAAAGGGTTTTTGCTGGTATCGAATATTGATACTTTTTGTCTATTTTGTCCCAGTTGACGAGGGAACTCCTGCTAAATAGACAATAGCAGTTAAAATCAAACAGGAATCCAACAACGGGCAGTTCCTTTAGTGTCCTTGATGCTTCACTTTTTTATGGCTCCTTCCTTTATGAGAATCCTTGATAATATTTGAAAAATAATTTTGTGAATTACGTTTTACTATATTACAAGAAAAATATTGATGAATAAAAAAAATTCCAAAATTTCACTCAACTTTTTCAAGTGCAGAATATCTTGATCAATTTGGTGAAGTACCGACTAAAATTTCTATTCGATTAGCCGTTGAATGTATTGAAACAAATTATAACCTATTGATCAACAGATGGCGGTACTATAGAGCACCTGTCGCGTGGTTACCCGAAAAAACCGCTTTGAAATTGACCTAGGAACTTTTTAAGAATGGTTTCGTGGTGAAACCACTTCACTTGAAAGGATTCAACAGTAGATCTGGGTAAAATTAAGTTCTTATAAGAACGTAAGAGGGTCATCTGCGAAATTCGTACATTTCGACTGTTTGGGAAAATTTGATTAGTTAATAAATTAATAAGATTTAATTAATTAAATTTCAACAGAAGTGCAAATAAAAGGTAAAATGTCTCTTATTACTCTATGAGCATTGCGAGATTTCCGAGTAGTGAAGTATTACTTTTACCCTGTAATACAGTTAATGACTAAATATCGCATCTTATTGATGGAAATCTCTCTAAAGGTTGAAAGAATCCATGGATTCTTTCAACCATGTGAGATCAACCATGTGAGACCAACCTAGAGAGATTTTATTGGTCCTTTGCTTAGAATAGAACTTTTGGAACGATTGATTTTGTTGGTCCTTTCTTAGAATATTATCATTTGAAACGATTCTATTGACCCATTCTGCAGAATAGAATCATTCGAAAAGATTTTTTGCTCCTTTTATTAGAATAGAATCCTTTGGAAATATTTATTGCTCATTTCTTCAGAAGAGAATCCTTTGGAAAAATTCATTGGTTAAAGGTGGTCAAAATTGGATTGAAATCATGCAGGGAAGACTGCGTGTTTGGTAAGGCAAGGTGGAATAATGCGTGTCAACCCCTCAGAGGTTAAATTAACAGTAACAAATTAATTCTAATTCATGAAGTATCCCATAAATACAGAAATTCTACAGTTCTAAACAAATATTTGCTTTTTCTAATGTCCAGCCAATTGAACATTATTCTTCATACAATTGTCATAAGTGCAACACGGGGACAGAATAGAATCGAGATCCATTTTGTGTTATCTTGGTGGGGGTTCACGTTACACCCTTACTTATATACCATATATTCTAGATATCTCTCTATAGATAGAACTCTTTTATAGAGAGGATATACATTCGCTCCAGACGGACAAACATCTGTCTTTCTCCGGATTTGAACAGGAACTTTTCGATCCAGAAGCCAGCATCCTGACCACTAGACAGATTGTTCGACAAAGAGAAAAATTTATATTTAACCCAATTCTCTCTGATCCAGTGAGGGTTGGTTGGGTTTACGGTACAGGGGACAAATAAGCCAAGCTGCGCCAAACGCAAGACAAGCAACTTGAGGTAAAGCTCTTTAGGGTTTTATTACACGACTTTTGTAACAAACTCCTATATAACAGTCGTAATAAAAAGAAAATTATGTTTCATTTACTACAGTTTTAAATTTGCATTTTCCATATCACGATTACAAATTTAGAAACTTAAAAATAGTGACTTTAAATCATAGAATCGCGTTGTTTGAAGAGGTCCTTCACAAACTCTCAAAGGACTTAAAAGATAATAAATTGTGGGAGACGTTCTCGAATTTTTATTAGAACACACTTTTGTCTGCCGACAAATGATATCAAATTCTAGCAGAAGATAACCTTTTCTTTTATAAGAATCGTAAAATTATTGAGATAGCATAGTTACCCACACACAATAAAGTAATATCTACACATAAAAATGCAGGAGATAAACCTAAATTCCGTAAACAAAGAGTTGTCTCTAAAGAAACGCGAACAATAAACTCAAAGAAAGGAAGGAAAGATGAAGTTGACAAATCCAATTGCAACCGCAATTGAAAACAAATTGCCTGAAGGCAGAAACACGAAAACTTGAGCAATACTTTTTGAGTTACCTCATGATTTCTCAATTTTTTTAAACGTTTACCCTCCCTGTATGAAAACTTAAATAACAAAATATCTGGGGAATAAATCAAGGACGCGGTAGCCCAGTTGGAATAGCAACGGATTAGCAAACGGAGGGTTGCGAGTTCGAAACTAGGCTCAGCCAAAGGCCGTCGTATACTCTGGGGCTGGTGCACGTTAAATCTGCAGTTGCCTCAGATGTTCTCACGTTGGCATGGTGTAGAAGTTTGAAGAGCCAGCTCAAGTGTGACCTCATCTTCTGACCGTGGTTCAACATTACGAGGCGTTGTCCTTGATCTTTCCCTTATGCATTGATCCCGGACCGTCGCCAATAGCCCGTTGTATTGCTCCAGTGGGACGTTAATCTACCATCTACCGGGGAAAATATCTGTACCTTGACAGAAAAAGGACTTAAATTCTCTGATTTTGAGTTATGTCCACAAATCACTAATGTAATGGAAGTTGTAATGGAAAAACGCCCAACTGTTCTTCTGTCAATGCCTTATGCAAGAATCAAAGCATCGGAAAATGTTTTCGTACTCTGTATTAAAAATTAAAGTGAATAAATAAAAATTACTAAATTGGCTGTTACTGAAGATTGCAAAATTGACATTAGCCTTTTGTACAGAACAAGATACAAAATTATTAAAGAAGCTAAATTTATACAGTAGCATATTAGATACTTTTTCTTCGTTGGCTCAAACTTTAAGCTCTAACGTATTCAAATGAAACATATAGGGTGTCCAATAAATCAACCTATATTTTAAACTTCATAATCTTTAACCCTTCAGGTGGTTATCTCGACAAGGTATCTCGTAATTAGCAAAACTACCCAGACCTTGATGGACGAGATATCTGGTCATTAGAAGAAACCTGACCAGGTCTTGATCTCGTCATTATAAAACAAATCGGCAATAGCATGTTGACGAGATATCTCGTCGTTGTTAAAATTGGTCAGATCATGATGAACGAGATATCTCATCGAAACCACTTGAAGGGTTAAAAGTATTACTACATGAAATACATCATTGAAGAGAGTTTTTGTAATGTAAACACAAGGATTAGCAAAACTGTAGGATTCGTATCGGAAATTGCTTGTAAAAAAATTTAAAAGTTCAGGCAGTTGGGGAAAAAATTTAGTGAAAGCATTTGTGATCTTACAGTCAAAACTAGCATTACCATAGTTAACTACGGTTTTCTGCTCACATTTCGACCGAAGATCCTAAAAGATTAACTGTGCAGTAACATCTAAAGGACACAAACTGATCACGAATAAATATAATTCAAGAAATCTTTAATTATATTTTCAATACGCAAAACAATTTCAACTCCTGAATTTGTACAGCTGAAGTTTATACCTTCTTTTCTAGATGTTTCTATTCTTTCTCCAATCCATACAATAGGCGTAAACATGATTTGACAAAACAAAATGTTCGATAGTATCGAAAGCAGATCTTTTCTTTCTTCGATTTCCTTATATTTGCAATATTTAATTAAAACATGAAAGAATTGTCAGTGATTGTCATGAAAGAATTGTCTGCGGATTGGTTGCATTGAATTTTATGCAACTCGATCCAACCAAAGACCGTCGTGTACATGGGAACTGATACACGTCGAATCTGTCGTGGCATCAAATGTCCTCATGTTGGCGTGGTGTGGAAGTTTGGAGAGCGGGGTACCAGCTCAGGTGTTGACCTCGCCATCTGACCGTTCAAAATGAAAAGGTGTTGTCCTCGGATCTTTCCCTTGGGGATTGATCCCGACCGTCGCCAATAGCCCGTTGTCCTTGCTCCAGTGCGACGTTAATTCAACTACATAGCTTCCTACTGTCTGATTTGTTTGTTTACGAAAATTACTCTCGCATTCACTTTTATGTCTAATGATCTTAGTGAAGTCAAGAATGTTTAAAAGCGTTCAATCCAACAGAGATAAAGTAGGTATGATTTTGGTTTTTGGCTTTACACTCTGATTTACGAGGGCTAATTATACCGGATATGACATAGGAGTGCGCCTGTGTTTAAAATAATCAATTAAAAGCCAATAATAAGTGTTAAGCGAATGAATCTCTTGAAAAGTTGTATTCGTTCTTTTCGTTGAAAAAATATTCCTTCGTCTCCAGTAGAATAACTTTACCTCTTACTATCCATGAGTTGTAAGTCAATGCTTTGCTTCTTACGAAAGTTTTTAAGGGTTGACAAATGTTTTTCGAATGACATTAAAATATCATTGAACTTGAAATACTGCGGAATACCTCCTTGTGGCACGTGTACTTCGAATGCGTTCTACTTGTAGTAAGTTCTACGACGACTTCGTAATGGATTGTCTCACATTTATGACAGTCATTTGTCAAAGATTGGAATGCACTAGAACTTCATAAAAATGTACTTTCTTTTCAAGTATTTCACATAAAATTGAAATCGAGTCGAGAAAGTTATTTTTTAAAAAAAATTACGAACTTGAAACAAAGATTTCGTACTTTTCTTTCTTCGAGGACGTGCAATAAATATTCTTTAAAAAAACGAACGTCACGATGTTTTGGAAACAATGAATACATCACTTCTTCAGTCCAACTACCGTGAGAATCATTCATCCATTGGATTTACACCTTTTTCAACGTTTAACTTTATTAATTAGTGAATAACTTTTACTATGTAATTCAATGGAAAGAAAAATTACTTTATAAGGACATATAATAATTCATATTTCCCTTCACACAACCACCCTAAGCAACTGTTTAAATAGTAGAACCTGTCCTCACCCTAGAAATACTGACAATACACTGGTCTAGGATAGCAATCACCCGCACCCAGGTACTAGAAGCATAATACTCTCCTTTTCGAATCAACTGATCCTTAAGTTGTCCCTCCTATCACGTAGCTGAGTTGGAAGCGTCTTTGGTTTCAACGGTAGCGATCCAAACACAATTTTCTTATTTTATCTTACAACTTAAATATCTTTATAAAAATTAAATTCAACGTAATTTCACACAATACACATATAACAAAATAACATAACGAAAGAATTTTCTTTCCGCCTCATGAGCCTTTATCCCCTGTCTTTTTTCGTAATCGGACGGTGGTTCAAAATTACGTGGTGTTCTCCTCGGATCTTTCCTTTGGGATTGATCCCGGACCGTCGCAAATAGCCCGTTGTGTTGCGCCAGTGCGACGTTAATTAAATAACTACCTCTTTCTTTTTAACCTTTCAAGTGGTTTCAACGAGCTATTTCGTCCATCAAGATCTGACCAAGTTTGTTAACCCTCCTGGTGGTTGTCTCGACGAGATATCTCGCCATTAGCAAAACTGACCAGATCTTCATAAACGGGATATTTCGTCATTTGAAATAAACCGACCTGATCAAGATCTCGTTATCATCAATAACGTCAATATCTTCATCATCAATCTTCGGAATTCAATTGGCATTCTTGATGACGAGATATCTCGTCATCAAGATATTATCTATTTTCTTATGACGACGAGATCAAGATCTGGTCAGTTTTCTTCGGACACTGAGAATGACCTAAGAATAACTTTATCCCTCCAAGTGGTTTTGACGAGATATCTTGTCCATCAAGATCTGACCAATTTTGCTACTGACGAGATATTTCGCCCATCAAGAGATCTTATCAATTTTGCTAATGACGAGATACAGTGTATCAAGATATTACAGATTTTTTATGATCAGGATCAAGTCAGATTTCTTCTAATGACGAGATATCCCGTTCATCGAGATCTGGTTACTTTTGCTAATGACGAGATATATCGTCCTTCAAGATCTGGTCAGTTTTGCTAATGACGAGGTACCTCGTCAAGACAATAATCAGGAGGGTCAAATCCTTATTCCTTTCCCCAAAACTAAACTATTTTCTACAATAATCGAATGCGGAGTAAGAAAATATACGATGTTGTGTACAACAAAAGTATATGCGATTTAAGATTTCATTTTATTTCAGTGATGGCAAAGGGATATAAAAGGATGAATACATAATTTATTGCTATTTTTATACATATTTTTATTCCAAATGGTGGGCACTCTAAAATTACACAAGTTGAACCATACAATTACTTGTTGCCCTTAACGAGTGAAGATGGATGACCTATGTAAGTAGAACATTCCATGTTCTTACACATTTTCACGGGATGGAACCTTGACCGTCGCCAATAGCCTGTTGTGTTGCTCCAGTGCGACGTTAATTAATTACCTGCCCACCTTACACATGTGTTCATGTCCGTTTCCATGTTCTTAAAGCACAGAATACAGACTGGAGTTGCAAAATTAGAAAATGACAGAGGTACTTAGCTAAGCAGTCAATTCAGATGAACATCAAAAAAGCCTTACACACCCTGGCCACTCTGAAATATTACCCAGTGAATCTTTTCAGTCCTTCATATCAATTCGGGCTATTCGGAATGTAGAGGCAAATGTTTTCAAAGAGTTCTATTGGTTGGTTGGTTAGGGTTTTATGGCGCAAGGTCCATTAGAGAACAAGCTTCGCCAAAATCAAGATGAAATTAAAATTCTTAGGTATAGATGACAAAATTCAAAATATCGAGCTAAATCAACTATAAAAAGTATATTAAAAACAATACAAAAGCAACACGAATAAGAAAATTTTAAATTTAATCAAAGTTGGTTTATTGTTCTCGGGTTTTATGGCGCAACGGCCATATTTGGCCAAGCTACGCCAAACAAAAACAGGCATTACAATGAGGGAGGAAGATAAAGCAAAAAGGAAAAGGCTTCAAAGTTATGGCAAAGCATAAGATTAAAATTTATCGTCATTAATTTAAAGTGTTGCATAAAATCTTGAATGATATGAATTGATGATTTAAAAAACGTTGACCAGAAAGCAACATGATGTATAATATAAAACGTATGATCAATGGTGAGTTGCGAATGGTAAAAAATATCAAATAAGATTTAAAAAGCCAATGTCATTTAAAAATGAGAAGGTATTTGAATGCGAATTTTCTACTACAAACTCTTGTAACGTTAAAATATGTCTATTAAACTATTTACGACGGTGATGATTAAAAGTTGGACAGTTAATTAAAATATGATGAATCGTAAACTGAACCACACACATGTCACATAAGGACATTCTCACCCCAAAAAAGAAATCTGCGTGAAACGCGTGTGTCCAATACGTAGAGTTAAAAGTACATCGGAATGCCGGGTGTGTAAGAGTGGCCATAGTGAAAGTGATGAATGAATGCCAGGGAGCTTGTTAAGCTGTTGTGTGGTTCAGTCGTTGCTCCATCCGTTCCACTCAATGTCTCGGACAGCTTGTCGGAGATCGTTGTATGGAGCATGAGGACTCAAAAGGGTCGCAACATTATTTGCTCCATCAGCCTTCTCGTTGTTTGCAATCCCGACGTGACCAGGTATTCATCAAAAGGAGACATCAGAGCAGTGGTGTAGTCGTAAATTAAGCAGTGCCGGAACGCTCTGACCTGGGTGGTATTGTTTGGAGGAGGGGGTTAGCGACTGAATGGAGCGGGTGATAGGGAGGGTAAGCAGGGGATCACTTCACAGAAAGACATTTTTTTATATTTAAAACCTATGATTGTTTTATCTAGATATTGGAATCGTGAAATAATAAAATGTCAACAATGAAACAATGTATATTTTTCAGTTATTATTTTACATTTATTTTTGATCAAACATTAACATAATGCGTACTGTAGTTCGAAACCTGGATATAATGAAAATGTTGAAGAATATTTTTTAATTTATGTTAATTTCAAGTTATACTAAAAGTAAGTAATTTCAACGTAAAATCATGACATGGGCGAGTAATATAGAAAATATCATGGGTTTTCAGAATCAAAACATAAAATACACATTTAAATGTTTGTAAATTTAAATATTACTTACAAAAACGTTGCAAAAATATTGTCCTCATCATTTTCTTTTGGTTGTGCTTCACGTGTTCTTGTGTCATGAGCAGAACGATGTTTTCTGAGCCAGGTTTTGACGTATGGTTCTGCATTTCAATCTCTCAGGTCGGGTCCTTGGAATTTTAAAAACGTAAGGGATGAAACGTGTGCCGTTGTTAATCTTGTTCTTGTCGGATATTATGAGGTTCCTCTGGCTGAAACCCCTTTCACACTCAGATGAACTACAAGGAATAAGTTTTGTGCAATTGAGCAAATCGTTTAAGTCTTTTGGAACACGTGAGCTGTCCTCCAAGTAATTGCGATATGCATTTTTTGTTTTGGAGACGTTAAGTTTGAATCTCCGGCAGACTTTCAATTTCACACTCTCGAAAACCAGAGAGCTTTCCCGAAAGCAACTGATCACTTTCAAGCACTTTTAGTTCATCCATCAGTGAATTATCCTCCTCCTGCTTTTCTTTGGTCTCCACTGCCGTAGATTTCTTTTCGCTGCTTGAAATTGTGGTTAACAGCCTCCTTTTCAAATTGCTAATTACACTTGTTAACAGTTGTTGCTGGTTGATTACTGATGTCTTACTGTTTCCAATTAGCGCAATTCTGCAAAAATTACCCTCTTTAATAGCAATTTCAGCTTCAAGGCACTTAGTTCCGGGTTTTCTTTAAGATTTTCTATGAATCTGATACCTCTTCGGATTAATTTGTCAGCATAAAAAAACTGTAATATTTCTGCTCTGCAAGTTTTCTGAGAGCATTGGAAGTTCTGCTAAAATATCATACATAATGGCCAAGTCCTTTAAAAATTGAGGGGATGAGAACCGCTTAATTAATCCACTGTACATATCTCTATCAGTCGAAGTTCTACTTGTATCATGTTCAGATGAGGCAAAATGGTTAAATAATGAGTTGTATCCATACCAAACACTGCCGAAACAGTTCTGAATGAGCTAGCGATCCATCTTGCGCTTAGTATTCTTCCAATTTTATTCATTTGTTGGTCTAACTTCAAAGAAACTACCAGTTTACGTTGGTTCTTAGGTGATTTACTGTAGACTTATGTATAACATATCCGTAAATATCTAAAAATGGTTCACACTACCTACCTCGTCAACTGCGTCGCTCAACGCTAGCTCCAACCTGATTCATACAGTGCTACACAATAACGTTCGGATATTTATTAGTGAGCTTTTTTGCAATCCCGGATTTTTTCCCAACATTACATTTGCACCATCACTTGCAAATGGAACTAAATGCTCTTTTAAGTAATCGTCGTGGAAACCATGCCTGTCTAAGCAATTTAACAAAAATTCAAACACTGTCTCAGAATTTTGATCGGGTAATTCAATTAGGTCCAAAAACAGAAAATGTGGAGGGAGTTCTTTGCTCACTTCACACTTTAGATACACAATCAAAGTAGATTTGGCCCTAAAGTTGTGAATTCGTCGATAATGACCGGAATGTTTCCCCGAAATTTCCAAAACCTGTTGTACTATTTTATTCTTAATTTCTTCGGAAATATGATCAATAATTCCTACAGCACTGTACCTTGAATATAGCCCGACACCAATGTCTATACCATTTAATTTTTGCAGTTCCAAAAGTCCAAAATGGTCAGAATAAGGTCTATCACTTTTAGCGATATAGTATGTATTTCTATATATTGATTTTGTTGAGGCCAGATGGGATGACATTCATTGAATCACACAATTTTTCAACAGTTTGTAGTTTTACTTCAGAAATTATTTTTTCTGCAGTTAAATGAGCAGTAGACTGTTTATGCTCTAAATTTTTTTTCAAACTGAAGTGTGTGTGAGCAGGGAGGACCTTGACGATCCATAAAATGCAACACTGTATGAAAGCCACTCTTTTGAAATAGCAATTCCCTCTTTTTTAAAAGCGCCTATATGGGAAACGTCCTACATATTTTGCAACCAAGTTTCCAATTTTTACAGTCTATCCATGTAAAAGTTGATATTTTTTATTCCACATTTCTTCAGTCCACACAGAGGGCCATTGTGTCTGGGAATCCCTTTCTAAGGAGCACGAATTTGAACTAGATACCACTATTTAAACCCCATATCGTGATTTTTTACGTTTCCGTCGTCTTTCAAATCTCGCAATGAACAGTTTTTGTTTCACTTACTTGAGCTATCAGTTTTCCATGATTGTCATCTTATGTAGCTGGAATTGTCGCACGTGGAAAGAAGGAGGACAATTTTTTTTTGCCTTTTATTAGGTTCCATTACTTTGTAAAGAGCCACAAACAAACAGAACAGTTTAATAAAATAAATTACTTTAATATTAAAACGAAAACGCAATAAAAATCCTTTGAAGTAAACGGCATAAAAAACTAGCTAGGAACTACGTCTAATTATGTCTAAATTCTCATGGCCTTGATAGGATTCCGCGTGCGAAACTATTTCCTTCACCCCTTCCCACCACCATCCGCCAGTGGCTCATTACTTTTATTAATTTGAAATACCAATCATGTTTTCGAGGGTAAGGATAAGACGAAGATCGTGCTGTTTAAAGGAGGTACGTATTTTACAAATTTTTTCTTATTTATTTCTCTTAAAAAAAATAGACAGTGCCAGCGTTCCGGCTCCACTACACCCCTGCATCAGAGCCATGATGGGCGAGTTGCTGATGGATGTTAAATACAGTAAGAGCTAGAGAATGATGCGGGGAGTCTGATGTTAAGCACTCCAGGACACTTTGAGTCAGTATAGCTTATGAACTTGCCGTTTCTGAGGTGAGAAATATGTTTTATTGCTTCACATATAAGAAAAGAATTAGGTCGTAAAACAGAAAACGCACAGGACAGGGAGTAGCTCACAGTGGCTGATCCACACACAAAGGCAGAGTCGACATGTGTGTATTTTGTGCCATCTGTGTGGACCTCTGTGTAATTTCTGCAATCGTGCCGATGCGAGGCAAAGAGCTGACGGTAAATAGCAGCACTAGTACATAATATCTCATAACCTAGGAATGGGAGCAAGCAGGATGTGTTACGATGATTCGAAGGTGATAATCGAAAACATTCACGTACAGAAACTGCTGTGGCATTCAAAGAGGTATGAGTGAGAACATTCCGAATACGCAAATTAAAAGTTGGATTGACTGATGGGCGATTATTAAAAAGGCGATCAGAAGAGATGTTCAGGTATGAATCATGTAGTGGTTGAGATAGATGGGGCAAAATGCGATAGTATAACCTGAGCAACAATAGGTGAGTGAAAGCCAATTGTGGCTCGTAACACTTACAGGCTTTTGACGTGTGAAATGCGAAAAGCATCGGAATAGATCCTCAGTGTGGTGTGATGCACCATGTTGAGCTTCCTTAAGACAGATAGACGGGCAGAGGCTGCACAGCCGTAGTCCAATCCGGAGAGAATAAGAGCACAATAAATACTTAACATGGAGGTCCGTTCCGCTCCCCAAGATGTATTTGACAGAACTTCTAAAAGGTTCAGTTTTTCCCTCAAGATAGTCGTAAATGCTCTGCGTGGATTAGAAAGGTAAGTTTCTGGTCGACAATTAATGCCTAAAAATTTTACTCTCTCCACCACTGAGATCCTTGTACCACCCAGGAGATCTCTGGGTCAGGATGCAGATTCCGACATCGGCAGAAATGTACTAAGATGCCTTCTATGCGGAAAGGCTGAAACCATTTTCGTCACTCCACCGCGTCAGTCTAGAAACAGCAATCTGCAGTTGTCACTCGACAAACCACATGTCTTTACCTCGGCAAAAAGATGTAGAGATCATCCACATTCAGATTACCCTGAAAAGAATGAGGTAGCTGGCTGAGGATGTTATTAATTTCAATTACGAAGAGTTACGCTCAGTACACTCCCCTTTGGAACGAACGTCCTCTTCTTGAATAAATATTCGGACCAATTCGAACCTAGAACTGGCGTAATGCAAGAAATTTTTGTATGAAAATTAATAAATGTTCTCGAAACCCAAGGATAATAGATCTTGAAGTATACTGTTTTACCAAGTGTGATCATGCACCTTCTCCATACCAAAGAAATTTGATACCAGATGGTTCCGGGGCAGAAACGCACGACGAACGTGGGTTTCGAGCATTAGACAGTTATACATAGTTGAGCGGCCAGACCTGAAACTGCTCTGGAAAGGTGAAAGAGCTTGAGTCGTCTCTAGGATATAAACAAGACGAGAATTCACACACACCATCTTTTCAGAGAGTTTCATATGCGGCTCGGAAACGCTATTGGAATAGTCGGAAAGGGTTTTGGGAGTGACTATTCACGTCGGAAAGGGAAAAGGAATGACTATTTCACGTCTCCAGATCAACGGAACGTATATATATATATATATATATATCCTTTCCGTAAATAAACAAGGGCTGTGGTAACCCAATTGAAAGAGTAACGGATTAGAAACTGGATGGTTACGAGTTCGAAACTAGGTCCAACTAAAGACAGTCGTGTACACGGGGGCTGGTGCACGTTAAATCTGTCGTGGCCCCAAATATCCTCACTTTGGCGTGGTGTGGAAGATTGGAGAGTGGGGTGCCAGCTCAAGTGTTCAAAACCCATCACTTCCCGACTCGCCTATAAGGCTTAGAGTCCTTTGGTGAGAAGGGGGAGGACGACCGCCGCTGGACATGAAAGAGGACAGCGAGCCAGCCAGCCCCGGAGGCGAAAAGCACACCCGACTCCAACACGTGCGGCCCCAAGCAACAAGAGCACCACCATTTATTAAAATTCATAATACATGAACACAGAAACAATGGCCAACAAGGCCAACAGAAGAAACAAAAAATGACGACCGACACACTGTCGGTTTACAGGGACGGCAAGAAAAGAATTCACATAGGCCCAATATAAGACAACTTAAATGTAGTAGAACCAAATAAAAATAAACTGGCGGTTTATAAAAGGTACCGCCAAAAAGGTATAGACAGGTTGATAAAAAGTGGCTTATAAAAGGCGCCAACAAGGGCAAATTAAAAGTTTATAGTATAATAAAAATAAAAAAGAGAAGAAAGAAGAAAAATAATAAAAATAAAATTACAATAAATATAACTTAAATCAACAAAGACAAGGAATGGGCGGGAGATCCAAAAAGCTATAAATTTAAATAATTCAAGACAATAAAAGCATTTAAAAATGACAATGAGCATGATATGAATGTGAATTAAATAAAGTGAAATGCAATGAAAAATATATAAATAATGATTAAATACAGATGGATAAATAAAGTTAACAGATGAAATAAATATATGATGTGAGAAATACAAAATGACATGTACGATTTTTAAAAATTAAAACAAAATTGGAGAAGTGCGGAATGGCAACACCAGATTGTTAAATACCAAAAAAGAAAGTTTATTAATCGGTGGGAGGGGGTTCATTCACCCCCTCTCCGGCCGCCAACACACACGCCTTGATTTTTGCCCTAGATAATTTGTTTTTTTATATTTGTAAACCAGATGGGCTTATTATTAGATGATGGTTTAGTAATATGATTAGGCGTAGTGTGTCGGCACTTGAAGAGGTAGATGTGCTATCAGCTCAAGTGCTATCACCTGACCGTGGTTCAAAATTACCTGGTGTTGTCTTCGGATCTTTTCCATCGGGTTTGATCTCGGGTCATCGCCAATAGTCCGTTGTGTTGCTCCAGTGCACCGTTAATTAACTATCTTGCTGAAAATGAACAGTTATGGCGGATCTCGGTGCGAGATTGGAAATTTAGGCGATGGGACTCCGCATGATGTTTTGCGCGGAAGAATGTGCTCGAATAGATGTTGGAATTGGAAGCTGTAGAGAAAGAGCGTGCAATGGCTTTTGCTATCTCAACAGCCTCCGAGACGAGGTGACCATTCTTTTCAATAAAAGGAATTTGATTTTTAGTATATGATCCCATTGCCTTTCGAACCCGGCTGAATAGGTGTTTCGACCCTCGGGGGCAAATCTTATTTAGGTGTGTACGGGCATCAAAACCCCTAGGTACCTGAATGATCGTTCCTTCCTTTCATTTTTACCCTCGTCTACCCTTCTGCTTTTTGTTTTTTCTTCCTTTTTCATTGTGTTGTCTGTCTTGTGTTTGGCGCAGCTTCGCCAAATATGGCCTTTGCGCCATAAAACCCGTAAACAACCAGCCAACCATAGTTGCTTCGAAGAAGTAGCAGATGTTATGCCAGAAACATACCTCTTCCATGATTCCCGTTGACTTTGACGGCGTATACGGCGTGCTTTAGCTATTTTAAAGGCATTGAAATTATCATATTGGGGGTATCGGCCGAAAATTCCCCAAACCTTATGTTGGGTCTTTATAGCTGCAGTGCATTCAGTGATTCACCAAGGTTTGTAGTGTTTATTAAAGGATGGAGATTTCTTAGGGATCGCTGTATTAGCTGCTTTTATAACATTGGTGACTTTTTGAATCGTCACCGTGAATATTTCCCCCCTACCATTTGTTTAGTAACAATGACCTGAGATGTAATTTTTGCCCAGTCGGCAGCCTCATTGATGTACCGTGAAGGGCAGCTAAAAAGATCATTTCCACCAACATGAGCGACGAATATCGGGAAATGATCGCTGTTGCGCAGGTCCCTACCGACGTATAAAGAAAACGTAAGACGGAAGGGAAACAGATGGCGAGGTCTAAGATATGAAATGTGTGAGATGGTTCATGTAAGTGGGTAATTATAAGCAGACAGACAGCGATCAAAGACCAGCTGTTCAATCTGTCGCCCAAGGGAATTGCTATCCCTACTTCCCCAAAGTCTATTGCGACCATTATAGTCACCGTGGATGATAAAAGGTTCTGGTAGTTGATCCACTAAATTCTCGAGGCTTTGTTGTTGGATGGTCTGATTTAGTGGTAGGTACAGAGAGCAGATGGTAATCATCCGTAGTACACTTTCACAGCGACTGCCATTAAAGTTATGTTTAGTGGCATAGTAAGGGATGGGATTGTGTGTGATAGGGAGGTAAATAGAGCAACTCCTCTCGAAGCTCTTCCATCATAATTACTCTGATCACTAATGCAAGCATTGCGACGGATCTTCGCTCTGTCAGTCGACTTCTGGTACGTCTCCTGAAGTGCGATGCAGGCGGGATTATGCCCTGTAATTAGGGTTTTGACGTCATCCAACTTGTTGCGAAAACCGAGACAGTTCCATGAAATAAACGAGCTTATTGTGTTCTAGAAGGGATGTTTATGGTTCCACTGGTAGGTATGTCAGGTGCCTCTTCATTCATAAGGATGTCCAAAATTTCTTCGTCAGAAGGATGCAGTTATATAGCATCTGCATCTGTGATGGCATGTGGTATTTTATATGGATTGTTGGATAATCTGTGTTTAGACAGATTATCCTTTGCCGTTTTTGATTTCAAGGCTTCTTGTACCATGGACTTTACTTTTGAGACGAAGAGGCTTTTGATGTTGAAGATTTTGGTTGGTGGTTGAAGATGAAGGGTGTTTTTAAAGATGATGAGGATTTTTGGGTTTCTCTTGCGTACTTTGAGATGGTGAATTTACTGGAGTTAAAGGAGGCAAGTCAGTTTGAGTGGCAACCGACTTCACGGATTTTATCACAGAAGCGTATGGTAGTAGGTAGTTGATTAACGTCGCACTGGAGCAACACAACGGGCTACTAGCGACGGTCCGGAATTAATCCCAAAGAGAAAGATCCAAGGACAACGCCTCGTAATTTTGAACCACGGTCAGATTATGAGAAAAACACCTGAGTTGGAACCCCACTCTCCAAACCACATCACGCCAACGTGAGGACATTTGATGTCCCGATCGATTTAACGTGCACCAGACCCCCGACTGGCTGGACCGAGTTTCTAACAGAAGCGTATGATTTCCCGGATTTAGGCGTCCAGGATTCCACTTGCTTGTGTACCCAGTGAAACTGATGTTTTGAAGAACTTTGACTGAATACACTTCCTCTTCAAATGCCCATTTAGTTCGCGATTTTGAGTACGCCGGATGGTCCCCGTTGCGGTTTACACAACGGGGTGGGGCAGTGCACGTATCACTGTCGTGACCTGACTCAGAGCAATGGGCGCAGGTGTCAGAATGACTAGACGGGAATTGTTGTCGGGTCCTAATTTCTGATATTAAAAACACCACACTGATTCGGGACCAACGGGCGAACTGGGCATCCCATATACGCACCTTTTATGGGAGACTGCAATGGGGTTTTGTCGAATGTTACGACGAGATATTTCGTAGGATTCCTATATCTCGACGGATTGTAATACGACTTACAGTCGCGGAAAAAAGAATCAAACCACCCCTCTTCATTCGAGCAAGTTTAACAGAAGAGAAAATTCAAAGATGGCATTCGACAGCAACTAACATCTTCTATAAATTCAAATGCATAAAATTTGCATACGGGTCCATTTTCATATTAAATTGAGCACCAGCTTCATAATTTCCAATGGAAACTCCCTATTTTGACACAATTTCAAATTTATATCAAAATTTAACTTCATATATACCAAATTTCATGTCATTCGATCTTACCGTTTCGAAGTTATGAGTACAGAAAGATTGGAGCTCCTAATGTTAAATCAATGTCTCAGACTTTTATAAATGTCGTCCTAAATAATATTTCTAAATCGCTGATATTTTGTGCCATGTTACTGCTAAGCAACCCAAAAAATTCACCAAATATTTTATTTTTAAAAATAGATTTTAGTTTGCAATAATAATTATTATATTAGTATTTGAAAAAAATTGTGAATTGCCTTACTATATTTTGATAGGAATCGATTCAGAAGGACTTCTAATATGACCATGCAAAATTTCAGCTCATTCCAATTGTTAGTTTTTGAGTTACATTAAATTTTTCCTCATTATGGCGATTTTAGGGGGCAACCGAAAGTTTAAACGTCTGACAAACCTGAGAAATGTTTAAATTCTTGAAAAATGTTTGGAAATTTCATTTATGTAATCTAAAGTACATTACCTTTTACCAATGTCGTTTATCGTATAGATGAACTCTACTAATCAATGATCAATTGAATGACTCTATTCACTTTTTGGATGATCGGAATATCAGTTCGATTGTATTAAATAATTGTTGGTAGGCTTTTTGGTTGCATACATGGAGACGAACGCTAATTAAAAAAATTCATATTTATTAAGAACACTAAAGACGATACAAAATTATACAGAACACCGATCAACATTTTCTCCGTTTCGAATTGTTCTCAATTCCAAAATCCTTCTTTTATCACATTTTAATCATGGTGACAATTCATAATATTATCGTTTGAGCTCATATAATAAATATAATAATTCTAGGATCGTTTGCACTTGCATAATAAATATAATTCTCAGATCGTTTGCACGCGCTGACAAATGCTTTTGTAATAGTGTTCAAATTTGAAATTCGGGAAGCTATAACTACAGTTAATCTAGATCTACGAATAGCGATTTTCAATGTGGAGATGATCCCTGAAAATGATAGCAACTTTAATATTGAATACCACCGAATATAAAGATAGTATAAAGTCATGAAATTTCATAGACTAATTTAACGATGCAGAATCTGATTAAGGCATCACGACAGGGTGTTTCCATTTGAAATTTTGTTGTTTGTGCAAAATTTGATATGAAGACGTTCCCTAATGCAATTTTTTGCATTTGGAATTCGTGGAGGACGTTATTTCCTATGGAATGATATCTTTGAATTTGCTCTTCTATGAATAGTTCTCGAAATAAAGAGAGTGGTTCGTTTTTCCCTCGACTTTACATTCCACACATGCTCATCACACATTGTGCCATAAAACCCAACAATCAATCACTTAAATTCTCCAGTATTTCTTGCTCTGTAACATTCAGCAGATAGGGTTCTGAGATAACTCCTCGGCAAGTATTAAGTGAACTGCTGGGAATTACTGAAATTTAAAAAGAACCAAGAGTTTCTGCTTTGCTCAACATTTGTACTTGTGTTTCAGATGAGACTTCAGCAAGGAGGTCTCCAGAGTGTAGTTTCTTCAAAGATGAAATGATACCCAAAAAAGATTGAAACGTTTTTGTTACGTAATAAGCTTTTATTTCGGTCGATCGAATTAAACCTTAAATTATTTTAAAATATTTATCCTTAAATCGAATTTAGAACTGTATTCAAATCTATATGCAAATTTTTGTATCAGATAAATGCTGATTGGTTAAAAGATCTTCAGCACAGTATTTAAGCTGAATGTAAAAATAATTCCCTTCTTGCCTTGCCAGTTTTCTTACTTCATCTTACTTCTGAATTGTTATGTTGAGTGTGATGTCCCAAGTTGGGATTGATATTAAATGAACATTTTGTTATTCAGAGTGTCATGTTTCATTCAGTGCCAGCAGTTTTACTAATTAAAAAGTGAAACAGTTGAAAGATTGTGATGAGGCTGTAAGTTTAACAAAAAACTAGCGTTTGAGAGTGGAATCATTTGTTGGGGATTCGTTGTTGCTCCCATTTAGAGGGAGAGTTAGATAAATTTTCATTTGTCATAATGGGATATCGAAGGATTCAAGTACCGACAGCACCAGCCACCACGGAGTTCAACGAGGGGATACAGGCTCTTGTACCACTGCTAATCGGGTCCATACGCTCTCAGTCACCCCTGTGACAGACACCAACCTTAACGTGTTGCTCAGTAGGTGGCCGATTGCTTGATCCCTACGCGACGACGGAGCCCAGTCGACCAGCCAATTGGTGCACATGTGACCAATGCACAACTCCCGTTTATCTGAAGCAGTGTGTCGGGTCAATATGTCGCCCCTCAACTGTCAGGATTCCTTTTTCCAGGGACACGGGACTCCACACACAGCAAACATGTGGGTGATATAATCCCGAGAGCAGTTGATAGCAACAAAGTGGCGAAAAGCTTCTCAAGGGGAGCTCTCACCTCCGAAGAGGCAATCACGATGAGGGAGGAAGAACAAGCGAAGGGCAGAAGGGTAGGCGAGGGTTAAAACGAAAGGAAGGACAGATTATTCGGGTACCTCGGGTTTGTGATGCTCGTACACACCTAAAGAAGATGTGCTTCTGAGGGCAGAGTTTTATAGAATTTGCTCTACTATGAAAATGTTCGAATAAAATAAAGCAGAGGTCTTCCGCTACCCATATGTAGCTTGACAGAAAATGCCTCTTATTCGTTAGACCTGGCTTCTTGCAACGTTTTGCTAATCCTTGAAATCGAAAATCACTAGAAATGGTATAGATTTCATGCCCTTGAGGTAACACAATAAAATGCGAGGTAGCTGTTTACTTCTCTGAACTTTTTGTGTTCGAAACATATTTCTAGCAAAAAGAAATAGCTTTGAAATAATTATATGGCTTCGGAAGGGTATTTCTTTGAAGGTGATTAAGTTTCAAGTTTTTAAGTGTCAGTACTTAAAAAAAATCCAGTCGATACTTTTTTATCTCACATTACCGAATTGCAATTTTACATAAAAAAGTATAGGAATAATGAAATGAAAATTTAAGATTTCATCTTTAATATATTTAACAAAGATTTTTTTCACTATTTATCATAATTCTTCTGGATTTATACAAGTCTTAGCATGTAATAACTCTTAAAAGCGCACTTTGGATCTTAGTGAAAATACGAAGTCGACATCCTTATGCCATATGTAAATGTGATCTGATCATGGTTAGGTTTGTCAATTTTTCTTTCATAAGGGCTAATGAATTATTTAATTAAACCGTGCGCTACGGCATGAAAAGTGATGTTTTAAATTTTAGGCTATTTAAATGAAGTTTTTAATACAATTAAAAAGAAATTATTTCATGAATTTGGTAAAAGTTGATTCTTAAGGGGAATACTTTTCAGACGGTAAGTGAGTATTTTAATTAACATCCCACTGGAGCAACACAGCGGCCTATTGCTTTTTAAAAGAGATATTTTCACGTATTTAATAGTATATATACGAAAAGTTTTATGGATCACCAAAATCCTAGATTTAATTTGTTAAATAATTTCATATTTACGTGCTGCCATCTACTTGTAAAAACCTAAACTAAAAGTGTAAAAAGTGTATAGGGGTTTATTTGGCTGTTGGAAACAAATTAATTTAATTTTTATTGTATTGCACAGAAACTAA
Organism: Meta bourneti; assembly: GCA_933210815.1. Classification (NCBI taxonomy): domain Eukaryota; kingdom Metazoa; phylum Arthropoda; class Arachnida; order Araneae; family Tetragnathidae; genus Meta; species Meta bourneti. The sequence continues at coordinate 94,813,621 of OW119922.1, forward strand.
AGTAGTTATCGATTCAGCTTTTCCACAAAAAAACCCCAAATAAATTCGAAGATCATCTTAATGAAAAACTTGTACAGGGGTTGCTATTATAATAATTTGAGACTTACTTAAACTCCTACTACAGAAGCATTTTTTCAATGGTACCTTGATTGTTTTACTGTGAAAAACCATTCAATAAGAATAGTTGGCCCCGATGCTACGGGCCAATGATTCCTAAATTTGTTCCTACGGGCAAATGATTCCTAAGATGATTGCAGCACCTGATCCTAAATTTAAACTATTTTTTGTTTAACACTTCAAATTCATGTATTGCAAATGACTTTTCCATAAAATCTAGCTGCTTCAACTATGGTTCTATTCTTCCGTTCGGCACATCCATTTTGCTGTGGAGTATATGGTGTTGTAAACAGCTGTCTCACACCATATTTCTTTAGTAACATTCTCATTTGTTTATTATCAAATTCTCCACCATTGTCACTGCGGAATTCTTTGATCGAACGACCTGACCTTTTGCTTCCTCAAGCACTTGATTTAATTTTTCCAGAGCTTCTGACTTTTCTTTGAGAAAGTGAACATAGCGCATTCGAGAAAAATCATCTTTAAAAAGCAAAGTAACGAAAGCCTGAATTTGATGGAACTTGAAATGGTTCACAAATATCTCCATGCAGTGTCTCTCTCTGCTTGATTGCTCGTGGTCGTATTCCAAATTTCTGACGATGCATTTTTCCTTTTATAAATCCTGTACAATGTTCATCTTTAATGTTTGTCCTTATGTTCAATTCTCTCTCAATAAGATCTTTAATATGTCTTTTATCTTGATGACCCATTCTTTCATGACAAAGCTGCAAAATATTTTGATCTCCTATGAAATTTGCTTCTGTCGACTGTGATGATTTTGCTTTCATTTCCACTTTAAACAGTCCTCCATTCTCTTTACGATAGCCATTAAAAAATTTTCTTGTTTACCTTTAGGCTACATCTATTTGGCCATTAAAATATGTTTTCTTGTTTACCTTTAGGCTACATCTATTTGGTCCTGAGATAAATTTACTGTTGGGTTGTTTATCGTGAGTTTGTAGAATTGAAAAAAAAAAAGGTTTTTCTTAATATCAGGAACATATAATACATTTTCAAGAGCTAAATGAAGAATATTTCCATCCACAAATGATTCAACTTCAATTGTTCCTTGACCCAAAACTTTAGCTTCTTGTTCATTTGCTGAACTTACTTTGACAGAGTGCTCAAATTCACTATGGGTTTTGAAAAATTGATTTTGGTTAGTAATATGTCTTGTGGCACCGTTATCAAAGTACCAGTTTTCTTCGTCATCCCTTTCTGTAACGAATGCATGATCATCTATTGATAGCATGAAGGCATTTACTTCCCTTGAAGTTTCTGTTCTTGTATTATTTTTATTGTTTGTTTTGGTTTCTTCCTTTTTTGGTCTCCCCTCGGCAATCCATTTATAAAAATCTTTAATCCAATGGCCTTTCTTTTTACAATAATTGCATGGATATGTGTACCTCTTGTCTTTGTTACCTTTCTCATTGACTCTATCTTTGACAATTTTCTTGACTGTTAAGGTTTCCTGATCAACACTTTCTGATATAGAGGTTAACTTACTTGCTTCTATGCAAAGCCAGTTGATGAGATTGTCCACATTCCTTTCTTTATCTTTATGAGTCATAAGTCAAGTTATTTAAAAATTTGGGTAGAATTTCAAATATCTTACAAATAAGAAAAATTGGTGGCAATTTTCCATTATTGCTGTTTTGACATTTTCCTATTTCTTCTTGAAGGTTGTTCCAAAGCTGCCTAGTTGAAGACAAGTTTCCAGCCATATCTTGACTTTGTTTCCATTTACAACCAAAAAGCTCAAAATAAATTTCAAGGGCTTTATTTTCTTCTACACAGCAAAAAGCTTGTGGAGTTCTGTCCAAACCTCATCTAGGTTTAAAAGATTTCTTATTTGAGCTCTAACTTTTGGGCTTGGTTGAAGCTAATAGAAACATTATTTCTGATTGTGTCTGGTTAAATTTTTCCAAGTCTTTCTTGTAGACATTTCTTTCTTCCAATTTTGCACTGCTACTGGGTTCTTTAGAAATTTTTAATTTTCCTGAAATTAATTCCATTGCATTTGGAATTCCTTTTAATTTGATCTGAATAAAATATTTCCAATCTTCCCAGTTTTCCCTTCCTTGAAGAGGTTCAATTTTCTGCATGACTTATTCCACTTTCTTTTTTATTTTCTCTCAAGAAAAAAAATGGTGTTAGGGTTAGGATTAGGAAATGTACCCTGGGCCCATAACCTATTACAATAAGTTATTAATAACTGCAGAAATTATCTTATCTCTTTTAATAATTATTTATTACTTTAAAAATAATTATTTTATTTATACAAAAGAAGAAATTAGAATTAAAAAAAAGAACACTTCCTTGACAGTATAAAATACGACTTAAAATTTTGTAAACAGAGCTCGAGCAACATAAAAATTAAAAGAGTTTAGTTGCATCTCTTATTTACATTAAAAAAAATAGGACAATATATTTTTCAACAGTAACTGGATCAACACAACGGCGTATTGGCGACCGTCTGGAATCATTCCCAAGGGTAGGTATTTCATTAAAATTGCACTGGAGCAACACAAACACAGTCTATTGGCGACGGTCCGGGATTAAACTCGAAGGGAAAGAGCCGAGAACAATGCCACGTAATTTTGAACCATGGTAGGATGAAGCTGTCACACTAGAGCTGGCACCCCACTCTCCAACAATCCCTAAGGGAAAGATTCAATCAGTGTTGTAGGAAATTAAAAGCCAAGCATCACCAAAATGACGATAAATCAAATTAGTTCTCATTGGTAAAATTTTCTTCGTCCTGTAAAACTCAATGAAGGATAAAATATCGAAAAAGTAAGGTATGTTCAATAAATTTTCATGCATTTCTGGAAAATATTGTACCTATAGGGAAATATCTTGTTCCCATCTGATCTGCATCCTAAACCACTTTGTAACCACTGTTTGATTGGATTTGCGTTCATTTCGAATTGAGTGCTAGAGTAGGTATACATGTCAGGGCACGAACATATTCTGATTTATGTTCTTGATCTGGAACTCCATAGAATTTCCCCTGGGCCACCGTGGCTCAGTGGGTATGCCCACTGCGCTAGCAACCTTCGAATTGTAGGCGGCGCAGGTTTGATTCCTGTCAGGTGCATTTCTCCCTGGGTATATTTCTATCTTCTGTGTCAGTAAAACTTTCATTGTGTGTGTGTCAATTACTTGATGTTGTATTGTGTCTGGCACAGCATAATCAAATATGGCCTTTGCGCCATAAAACCCCAAAACCAACCAAAGAATTTCCGGGCCGTAGTAGCCCAGTTGGTAGAGCAACGGATTAGCAATCGGAGGGTTGCGAGTTCGAAACTCGGTCCAGCCAAAGAATATGTCGTCACGTTGGCGTGGTGTGGAAGTTTGGAGAGTGGTGTGCCAGCTAAAGTGTTATCCCGTCATCTGACCGCGGTTAAAAATTACGAGGCGTTGTCCTTGGATGTTTTCCTTGGGGAGTGATCGCGGACTGTTGTCAATGGCCCGTCATATTCGCAAGTGAAATATTAATTAACTACCTACCTTTCCTAAGAATTTCCTTGAACGAGTAATGACTTCAACTTTGACTTTGAGTTGAAAGAAAATAAAAATAAAAGCAATCATTCTACCATGGCTTCAAAAGGAGTGGATTTAGAATTAAAAAAGGTATTTTTTATTAAAAATTGGTGTCAATCTTGTCAAATATGTCCTTCAGTCTTTTTAAATAATTTCATTTGGAGTCTGAAATTTAGCACTGACCTTACAAACTTTAATCTCTCCAAGACGTGTGTGGGTTAGTTACCTATCACATGTGTTGAAAATAGTTTTTATTTACTGATATTTTCTCATGTGGTAGCTTGTTATTGCGTCTGTATAAACAATTGATCTGAAGAATTTCATTTGTTGGGTTTGTTCGAACAATGCTGTATTTGCATATTAGCATACTTTAAAATGCCGGCATGTTCAAGGTTTCTATTTTCGTTCTACTTTTTTGTAATAGACACAACTGTTCTCTAAATTTATTTTAGAAATGCTTCTTTTTCGTAGACAGTTCAACAAGTGGAAGTTATGCGTGATTCAGAATAAAATCAGTACAATGTAGGAAACGTACTGTGAATGTGCTAGATAAAAATTTAACATGTTTGAAGCAAGATGCATCGTATTTTTAAAATAAAAGACATCGACCCACTCAGTGTTTTCTACATTCAGTTGAAATGTTCAATTAACTTTTTGTATTTGCAATGCATCAGGCCATTACAAACGCAAATCCTTCAGCCAAAGGCATGCAAAAAACAAACAAGAATTTAAACACAATACATTCAATTGTATAATACAGTGAATAAAAATATAAAGTGCTAGGGAAGATGGTGGGTAGCCAACCAAAAGATCCATCGCATGTCAGTAACATCCTTTTAAAGTTTTGGTTAGAGCTCCACAAGGGTTAAGTAAGTATGCTTGCATCCAATAATGTACTATCTGTGCAAAGATGGCACAAGGGGCTATAAGGAATACTTAGCTTATACCTGCTGCTTACTGATAGACATTACCCTGGGTGCGCCACAAGGAAGTAGATGTATAAGACATTGTACGGGTAATATTTAATTCAGGTTAACTTGAATTACCTCCATCCTTAATGACAACGTAATTCAGAGTGAATATAGAATTTTGTTGATTTGAGGCTGAAATTAGCTAATTTTGAACCCAACATTGCTAATCTTATCAAGAGTCACAAGTTCACATTGACAATGTTAGTAAATTGTATACTAAGTTAATAAGTCTTATTTTCATATATAAGGAAGATTGTATTGTTATTTTATTATATAAATGAAATTTTATTTATTATTTATCTCTTATCCAATATGTAATGTTAAGAAGGACATTAAAAACAGAAATGTATCCCTTTGACTTTAAGCCAATATAATAATATACTATTATATACATACAATGTAACTAAAATAAGCAATCTAAAAACACACTTAAGCATTGCTTGTTCTATTATAATTATGTAATAAATTGTGGGGATTGTTAAGAAGTGAAGAAACTCTTGAAGGGGTCGATGGTCAAAGAAGTCTGGCGACCCCTAGTTACACCTGTCTATCGTTAACATATTCTTACATGTCCTGCATTCATGTTTCTGTCTGGGCATAGATTTCAGCTGTGTTTGAGTTCATTTTAAGCAGTAGGTCTTGCTGTTTTAGTTTTCTCATGTAGTAAAAGGTGACTAGTGTTTCCCCATCTTGGATAACCCTTGAGTTGATCTAAGATGGAACCACCTGTAAGTTGTAGATGGCACAAGTTCGATTCCTGTAACTTAGCCTGGGTGTAATTCTTCTGTGTTTATTCCTCTTTCCTTGTGTGTCCATTCTTCTATCTTGTTCATTTACTGATGTCTTCTGTTTGGCTCAGCTAGGCCAAATATGTGCTTGTGCCATAGAACCCAACCAACCTAAGATGGGGTACTTACAATAGATTGGTTAAATATGATTGCTTACACACTAAGATAAAACAGTGCACTTAACTGTCAGTGGACATCTTGCATTCTAATTGCTTTGCATAATTTCATGATAGAAACCTAATTGTCACATCTAATTCTCATAACTTGTGGATAGATTTTCATGTTCTAGATTGCTTACATGAAAAGCAAAGAATCAATTTTTCAGGAATACGCTTTCAAGCAAGTTAAATTCCTTTACGTTTTGAAAGAGGAAAAGAATCCATATAGCAGATGTTGTGGCCTATTAGTGTAGAAGGATCATGAAGGAACAATGATGCAAAAAATGTATACATGTATATGTATATATTTTTACATGTATATAATAACAGAAATTATAAGCATGCAGTCATGACAAGAGTGGTATAAGGCAACCAGAGAGAATGATCCTCTAAGACTGAATGTAGTGTTGGTCCCTGAATAATTTACAATGAACTTGCTTGAGGGATAAGGATAGAGAAAGATTATTAGACCTGGGAATAAGTTAGTGGTTTAATGAAGAAGTAATTTGACCTTATACATTTGATTTGAAAGGAAGAGGGTCCATGGGAAGTCCAGGTTAGTGATGGTTTGAGTTCAAAGGTGAAAGGAGGTGGCAAGATATATTGACCACACATGGCTATCAGGGAGACAGACTGGGAGAAAAAGGGGAATGTTAAGGGACTTATCTGTGAGTGAGAATTGTATTTAGGGGTTAGTTTTAGGTATAGTTTTATGTATAGAATGGTACCTAAAGCTGTGTCATATATAGGCAGAACGATACCTAAAACTTTACATCATAAACTAGCCACCTTACAAAACTATGCGTCATCACCAAGAACCAAATAGAATATCGAACCTATAAATGAACACCTAAAAGCTGCAGTGAACAAAGTATGAAGTAAGAAAGTTACTACCTTGGAAATTTTTCAGGAGAAACAAAAATAGAGAATTAAGGAAATGGAGCGAATTAAGGAAAATGGAGTGGTTTTTATTTCTTAGGCTAAGCCTCACAAATACAGAAAAATCTCAAAACTGTTCAGTCTTTTGCTGTTCACACTCATCTTTGATAGTGCTCGTTCACAATTGTTTTTAGAGCTAAATGTAAAATTTCAATGTCATTTTTGGTTTTTGATTGGGCAGATCACATTGCAATATAAAAAATTGGGTGTTGCTATTTGAAATTTGTTAACTGTATCCGTAACCATGAGAGATGGATTCTTATTATTTAGTTAATTCTCAGGCACATTTCTCGAAATATTTTAATGTCAAGTTTTATTCTGATTCATTGAAAATTGTGGTCTCTAAGGACTTGTATATAGGGGAAGTTTTTGTGCATATATGTAGTTGTTAAATTGGATAATGCTATGTCCAAATATTTAGTTGTCACTATTCCAGCTATTGCATTACATAAATATTACTATGTCAGACTCACTGGGTTTCGTTACTGACTATAGTAGGATGTTTGTCAAAAAATGTACACTTTCTCATTAGAGGCAGCATTAAAAAATGTGTAGCTTGCTACACATTACATGTGGCAAGGCAAATGTACATGTATTTAGGAATATCTTTTATCATTCTCAAGAAAAATGCTTTTCCACTTTCGTATTTTGGACCTGTTGATGTAGAAGTGACTATATATATTAATGACTACGTTTTATTTTTTTATATTGGCTATTCATATACTTAATATATGGATTTCTAATTTTGAAGTTATGAAAATAAGTGAAACAAAGACTTGGAGAGATTTTATTCTGATAATTTCAGCTGCTTGACAGCTGTGTATATTGGAAACCAGAGTACTTAAAAATAGGTGATTCTGAATCAGATAAATTTTTTAGGAGCATTTTAAAATCATGAACCTGGAGAAATATATTTAAATTTTTTCAAAAAGTGCTGTTTCGCATTTAGAAATAATAAATGCCTTGATCTTTACATAATAAATTCCAAATAAATATATGATTTTATATATTGTGTGAATGCTGTATGGGATATTTGAATTTGGCTTAAAATCTGAAATAAGAGTAGATCATATAGTAATAGAGTAGTAAGATTTTGCATGGTATTTCAATAGTGTATATTGTTGCCTGACAAACATTTTTGTTTTACGAATTTTTCTCTGGTACACCTATACCTCGCTATACGGCCGCTCTTTATACGGCATTTCGCTATAACAGCCTTTTTTAATTATGGCACTTTTTCGATTTACGGCCCACAATGTTTCGTTATACGGCCAAAAAAATGCAGTACTGTTAGCGACCTTCTGTTTAGTTTCAGCTTCTCCCTTTAGGCGGTACTGCTACTTGTTGCCTCACGAAAATATGAGGAACGTTTGGCACAACATTGTCATTATTTGACTGCGTTGTCACTTTAGTGTAGTTAGACGTATTTATTCTTGTTTGTTTTCTGGTTGGGTTTTGTTTCTGTTTGTATTAATTGGTGAATTGTAAACATATTTGGTACGTATGTATTAGAAAGACTGTATTTTCGTTACATATTTAATTAATTCATTAATTCTTTTAAATATAATCGTCCCTTTTTAAGAAAAAATGCCACCGAAACGTTCATTGAATTTTACTGATAAATATAAAAAGAGAAGTTGAAAATCTGTCACGCGTCAGATTAAAACAGTTTTTAAACATTTTATTTTATGTTTTTTATTATATGTATACATATGTGTATATGATTTCTTTTGTTTTTTAATTTATATGTTTATTTTTGAATTTCTGTTTATTATTACATTGTTTTGTACTTTTATTTTTATGTAATCATTTTTATAGGAATTAAAAAGAATAAAATGCTTTATGAACTAAAAACTATATTATTTTATAAAAAATTGGAACAGATCCAATTGAATTTGTATGGGTTTGTATCAAAATAATTGATTCCTTATACAGCTTTTCACTTTACGGCCAACTTTTCCGGAACGTATCTAGGCCATAAAGCTAGGTATGGGTGTATTCGATTTGAATTGTTTACAATAAAATCTTGCTAAGATAAAAATATTAATTGTACACTGATTTCTTACTATTTGACATTTCAATTGTTTGTAGGCTTTTCAAGAATTACAGACTAAAGTACTAGAAACAACTCAGAAGTTGAAGTTATCTGACCTGCAAATCGATTCTCTCTCTAAAGGCATTCAGCATTCTCAACTCACTCAAAGGGAATTGAAGTCCTTTCCAGATGACACTAAAATGTACAATGGTGTTGGAAGAATGTAAGCATGTAGATTTATTGTTAAATGTAATTTTTGTATTTGTGTTGCTTATTTAAAAATGTTGAAATTTTGAATTTTGTGTTTGTTCACAACTTGTGTCGAGTAGTAACAGGGTATGCAGATTTTTAAATCAAGTGATTTGCATTAAAACATCATAATTTAAGTAAATATTTTCTTTTCCTTAAAGTTTCATGCCAATAATATGTTTTGCCACCTGATATAAGAACTAGGTAACTCAATTGTTTGGTTTTTGAAATAAAGGGACTCCCAGTTTAATATGTACCTACATTTTTTCATTAGCTGATAGATAGTGCATACATAGCTAAAAAAGTTACCTAGAGCTTGTATTAAATTCTATATCGTTACCACCATGCCAATGGCATGAATCTGCAAAATTGATGTTTTTACAAAAACGCGTTCAGTTTCGATGCTTTGGGAAAAATAGAGTTACAACTCAAAGGTTGTTTTCTTATGAAAATAGGCATTTCCACTAAGAATCAAGATGATTCGTGGCTCTGTCATAGTATAAAGCATGAAATGGTGACTCGAAAAATGCAGTTAGGTGAAAATCACCAAAAATGCAGATTCTTGCCTTTGGCATGGTAGAAACAATATAATCTCAGCTTTACTAATTTAAGTGTAGCTCAAAATACATCATCTTTCAAGTTACCTAGTGCATGCATTCAGGTGGCAAGTTTAGTCATATATTAATGAAAACCTGCAAAAACTGATGTTAAATAGTATCTTAATTTACATAGTACTTTATATAAATTTTACCTGTTATATAATTTTTTATTGCTTATTTATTGATATTAGATATAAATTCATGTAATGCTAACTCTTCTTTCGGAAATTTTCCCCAGGTTTCTGTTATCTAGTTCAGATGACATCAATAGTATGCTTACAAAAAAGATCCAGATGTCTCAGGAGAAGATAAAAGAACTAGATGTAATATTCATTTTCAAATAATTTTTATTGACTATTCGTACTATTTCAACAAAATCATTTTACCAATTAAATATTTCAACAAAAATGAAATTAAGATGTAAATTTTTATTTAACAAAATTAAATCGAATTTTACTCACATTTTATCCACAAAAATTTTACACTACCTTCCAAAAGTTAAGCACAAAACAGTAAATCTGATGTATTTCTTTAAATTCTATCTCGATTGACTCCAAACATCACCAAGAAAGTATATAATTATGTGTTATCCATTTCTTAAACCATACTAAAATTAAAGAACATTACATTTAGTATTTATTTTAAACCTCAAATAGTCACATTCACGTTTTGTTTATTTGGGGAAAAAATTCATTGCATAAAACAGAAGAGGGAGCTTTGTTATGGAATATGACCACCTGACTGATGCAAGCCTCACATCAATGATTCAGCTCTTCAATCAGGGGAACAAAGGGTGAGAAATTCCATTCTAAAAGGGCAGTTTGCATATCTTAGAGGGTAGTTGAAGGGGGTAGATAGGTAATGAGAACTTTTCTAGGGCATCCCACAGATTTCAATTGGATTGAGACCTAGGAAATATGCTAGCTACTGTCTCAGCTGCTTTTTGAAGATTAAGCCAGTGCTGTGATGAAGTCTGATAAGTCATTAAATATTTTGTCCTACAAATTATGAGTTTACTGGAACAAGGGTGATAAAATGATTTCCATTGTATGTATGAGATTGTTATAAAAATTCTTTTTCCTTTGCAATAAAACCTCTCAGGGGCACATCTTTAGATGTGCATTGGCTTCACGAAGCTGAGGTACCCTAGTGATCTATTCTTTTCCCATGGGGTTTATTGGCCTTTGGTAAACATGGGGTCATGGCCCCAGGGGTGCCCAAGTGATCTTTCTCCTCTCCATCCCTTCTTTTTGGCTGGGAGCCTGGTTGGAAGAGTAATGGATTAGCAACAGGAGGGTTGCAAATTAAAATCTAACCAAAGACTGTCGTGTACATGGGGGATTAGTGCACGTTAAATCTGTCATGAATCCAAATGTCCTCAAGTTGGCATGTTGTGGAAATTTGGAGAGTGGAGTGCCTGCTCAGGTGTGACCTCGTCATCTGACCATGGTTCAAAATTATGTGTTGTCCTCGAATCTTTCCCTTCGGATTTGATCCTGGACCGTCGCCAATAGCTCATTGTGTTGCTCCAGTGCTACGTTAAATAAATACCTACAATACCTTTCTTTTCACAATTATTTGACATTGTATGTCTTGTGTCTAGCGCGGCTTGGCTATAAATCTTGGGTTAAATGGCCCTTGGGCCATAAAACCCAAGACCACCAACATTTGCAATAAAAGTTTTTGATTATTTGGGCATGCATACTAAAGTAGTAATAAAAATTGTATCAAAGTAATAATTTTTGTTATGTATTTATAGATTAATTAATGCTTTCATGACTATTTTATTTAAGTTTAATTACACTTATTGACGTGAATATACATATTTCAGGTATACGTAATATGGTCATTTTTATTTATTACTATTATTTCATCTTTTGAATACACTGTTATTAATATATTGTCTCGAAATTTGAAATTTAAACGTTGAACTGAATAATTTTACCAAATGAATTTTAAAAAGTTTGATATATGATAAATTGTATTAAATTTAACAAATTCATATTTTTAAAATGATTGTATTTTCATTAAAATATTTGCCTTGTGTGTGTGTGTGTGATTTGCATTTTTGAAAATGAATGATATTAATTATATCAATGAAAATTATTTTTGAAAACCTGTTTGTAATTTAAGCTATGGTGGATGTAATTAAAAACAGAACCTTTTACTGTAATATCTTTATTGTTGTAACATCTATTGTAATTTTTCTCCAATTTCTATTGATATTTTGTGTTTTCTCAGGCTAGTAAAGGTTATTTGGAACGGAGTATGAAAGAAAGTGAAGAAAATCTTCGTGAGCTTGTGGCAAATAAACAAAAAGATCGGTAATTTAATTGTAAAACATAGAAGCCATTTTGTATTTATTTGCAAAATATGTAAATTTCCTACAACAAAATGAAATTCTTCAGCTTGTACTTCATTTTCCATTTTCATTAAAATTTGCTACCCACTTTTTTTTATCATTCTTCTCTTGTGTTAATTGAATACACCATTATATCTTTTTTAAACAGACGACCCATTTCACTACAAATATAAATATTCAATTATGATTGTTCAATGTGGATTACATCAGCTGCCATGACATACTCATCAAATATTAGTATTTTAGAAATGCAATTACACCCCTTGAAAAGAATTTCCTGTGAAGCAACAATAATTTTCTGAAGAACAGTTAGGAAAAACAGTGAATAAATTTTAAAATACTGTGGAACCTCGATTTTACAAATCTCATTTAATAAATCTTATTAATCTATCTAAGAAACACGGGAATCACACTCCTTGAAGACCCAAATGATCTTTTTCTGCTTTCATCCCACTACTCTGTTTCCCAATCTTTTCCCCCTTTCACAACATTTTTTTATTTGATGTGTTTAGTGCAGTTTGGCCAAATATGGCCCTTGTGCCATAAAACACCAACCCAATGAAAATATATAGCAAAACTCATCTAACACACTAATAGTTGAAATAATTTTATTGCACAGTTCTGAGTTTATTGCTCAGTTTTCTGACAATAAACACAAGTCCAGAATGCAATTTGTGATCTTTAACTTTAATCTAAAACAGAAGGATAGTGGTGTTAAGATGAATTGAGCAATAAGAACAAATTTTTTAGATTGGGTATATGTCAGTAGTTTTAAGAAAGTTTTGTTATTTATAAAGTTTCTGGCTCAAAGTATTGCACTTTAACCCTCCTGCTGGTTGTCTTTACTAGGTATCTCGTCAAGAGTAAAACTGAGCAGATCTTGATGAACGAGATATCTTGTAATTAGAAACAAAATTACCAGATCTTGGTCTTGTGTCATAAAAAAATCAGCTGTATTGTGTGATGACCAGATATCTTGTCGTTAGCAAAATTGGTCAGATCTTGATGGACGAGGTATCTTGTTGAAACCACTTGGAGGGTTAAGAAGACTAAATTCCCCATTTTAATATTTACATGTTATTCATTTGGTTTTTATGACGTCCCCCTAACTGATTTTCTCCTGATTTTATAATTGCAATCGTGAAGGGTCTCTTCTGATCATTTTAACTATTTAGGATTTAATTTAGTAGGGTTATTTAAGAAAATAACACTGCTCTTAATTTTTCCCCAAAATGTTTTTCAGTATCTTATTTACCTTCAAATGTAAATAACTCTTAGAATACTTAGACTTACAGATTTGCTCGTATGTGGTTACAACATTTTCCATTGCAGTAAGCACTTAAAATGGAGAGTATAGTAGTATTCTAAGAACTGTTTCACTTGTGTGGAAATAGTTCTAACTCCACAGATCCCTTGGCAAATCAAACTTTAAAATAATTTACAGAAAGACAAGTAAAAAGTGGGATTACCTTCAGTGATGCATCATTAATTCTGCATTATCTTTTTGTTGCTTTGTAGAAATGATGTGATTGAAACTGATAGTGTTGAGTTACCTTTAGTTTGGAAAAGAATTATAGGCTTTTCTAACAATGTAGAAATGTACTTTTGTAGTATGAGGCATCCCATCCCCATAAATGGTTGTTTGTGGATATGTAACACTGGAATTCTTTATGGAAAGAAGAAATGTGATTTTTTTCAACTTAATTATAAAAGCAGACAATACTTAAAATCTTACAAAAACAAATGTTACGATTTGTACGTCTAAAATAAAAATCTAAATGCATAACTGCTACCTAGTACTGAATATCATGTTAGAATGAACAGGTTTTTCTGCTGTTTCCGGTAATTATAAAAGTACAGGCATAAAAAAATTTTCAGATTTTATAAATCTTCTGATTTAAGATAGTGAAAAACAATTAAAATTGTTCAATGTGTGGTTTACTTTCGGTTTTGTTTCATATTTTTGTTTATCTAGAAATTAAAGGCTAGTATTTATCTTAGTCATTTTTTATCTGCTTTGACTTAGCATGCACAAAGCCACTACATATAGAAATCTATCTTGCATATTCATTTATTCACTGAATGTTCTCATGTGAATTCACTGAACCCATTTTCCTCCAAAAATGAAATATTTTTTGCTATCTGTACTCTTATATCATCTACCAGTTATATAAATGATTTTAATGCCTCTGACCATATTTTTATTGTCTGAGCAAATGATTTTATTATCTGATTACAAGTTACTGATAATTCATTTTGAAGTTTTAATTGTTTTAGAACTTGTGCATTTCATTTTTTTCTTTATATTTCAAGTTTACATCAATAGCAAACTGAAAGAATTGAAATAGAAAAATATTAGAATTTAAATACAATAAACGTGACTTTCATTGAAAACTGGTGGTTAAGATAACCAATGTTATAGAAATTTCCAAGTCCAAAGTATCCAGTATATGATGCGGGCTGCGATAGCCCTGTTGGAAGAGTAACAGATTAGCAACAGGATTGTGAGTTTGAATCCAACCAAAGACCTTCCTGTACAAGGCTGGTGCACATTAAATCTGTCATGGCCTCAAATGTCATCACGGCGTGATGTGGAAGTTTGGAGAGGGGTGCCAGCTCAGGTGTGAACTCGTCATCTGACAGTGGTTCAGAATTACGTGGTGTCCTCAAATCTTTACCTTTGGATTTGATCCAGAACCACCGCCAATAACCTGTTAATTAAAATACCTACCAACCAGTATATGCTGCCATAAATTGTAAATGTTTTGCATAAATTACCATATAAAAGTAAATGACGTTAAAGTATTCACCAATTTTGAATTTATTAGGGATATGAATATAATCAGTAATGTGGGGGATTTTAGCTGCAGGACTGACTATTGCTGAAAATGTGATACTTCCGACACTAGTGAATATAAACACAAATTAAACATATACAGTGCAACTTGGATAATTCGAAGCTGAAGGGACCACTAAAAAATTCGAATTATCCAAAACTTCGAATTAAAAAAGTTATCTTTTAACTTCAATTTCAGGTCCACTGAATGCTTGAAAAGATTATTCTGTCTATTTGTAAATATTTATTCAGAAAGATCATGGTATGAAAGACTTAAACATTATATGTATGTAAACAAAATAAGATTTACATTACGTAAACTACAGTACTGTGACATCTTAGCGCCCAAGAGCCTAGGATGGCGGGCTGTAGACCGGAAGTTTCCTGTTAAAAGTCCTTCACTACTGCGCTTGCGCATGTGAAGAGGATAAAAAAACAGTTAGCTCACGGACTCCATCTAGTTGAGACGTCTTCGTAGCAATTCGGATAAAATTTAATATGAAATTAAGCATTTTGTTTCGCTCGTCCATTGTCAACCCATGTTTTGTCTGTGTAAAAATAAATGTTATTTTTTTTAATGTCCAAAAAAAAGTTTGGATTAATTCGTCACAGTACATATTACATGTACTGTAGCTTACTTAACTTTACATGTACTGTACTTATATATATAAACTTCGAATTAAGGAAGTTGAACTTCGAATTATCCACGATTTTTTAACATTGATTTAATGAGAAGTTCAAGGGACTAAGAGAAATCTTCGAATTAACGACGATTTCGTATTAGAGACGTTCGTTTTATCCAAGTTGCACTGTATTACAAATTAAATACTTTAACTTTTAATCTGTTTTTGTTGTTGAAACGGCAGTTTTTGGTGTTTGTTTAATAGAGGGGCCACAGTAACCCGGTTGGAAGAGTAGAGGATTAGTAACATTAGTTTTGCGAGTTCGAAACTCGATCTAACCAGAACATCGTGTACATGGGGGCTGGTGCACATTAAATCTTGTGGTCTCAAATCTTACTTTGACGTGGAAGTTCGGAGAGTGAAGTGCCACTCAGGTGTTATCGGATCATTCCCTTGATTTTTCCCAGACTGCCACCAATAGCCTGTTGTGTTTCTCCAGTGCGACGTAATTCTCTTACCTACCTTAATTAGAAAATGAAAGAGAAAATAACTGGTAAATAAAAGTCAATTGAATTCTCCAAATTTCACTAAAGTGGGGTTGTCTAGTAACGGTGTCGCGTGATGATATTAAAGGTTAGGACAAATGCTGGCAGGTGTATTCCAGCACCATAAAATGGATCAGTATTTTTTGTTGCTTATCTTTTTCGGTCTCATTTAATTGAAGTGACGGCATATTTTACTTTATGATCCACTGTTCTAAGCATTTCATGGCTGCTAAGAATTTGTCTCCATTGATCCCAACTTTATGACCCATCCTTGCTAAAGGAAGCAACAGCATCATAAACAAATGAAACTCAATTTGTGCAAATATGTTTTTGGGTATACATGAGTCAGGAGCAAATCTTTAGGTGTACAGGCTTCATGGATTCGAGATTGTCTCGTGGTCTTTTCTTTTCCCATGGGGCTTACTGTCTAGTAAACATGGGGCTTCGCGCTCCCGGGATACCCAAGCGATCTTTCCCCTTTCACGACATTTTTTACTTGAAGTTGTCTTCTGTATGGCGCAACTTGGCCAAATATAGCCCTTGTGCCGTAAAACCTAAAAAAATCACTCAGGTATACTTGAATACCTCTAACCTGGCACTGTTGGAGATGCTGTGAGATGTATACTGTCTGTCTACCACTAGAACTGCTTTCGATTCCAATTCCCGGTAGTGGCGGTCGCTATGGAAATGACTCATTCATTTTGAGTAGTGGTGAATCTGGTACAACGTAATTTTATTGTTTTATGCGAATGTTGGCGACGGAAAGAGTTCAGGTATAGATCTCGGCAACAAATAAATTTCAATTGCCATAAGTGTTGACAAACTTGAATACATTTCTTCAAGCATCCCTATGGAAAATAAGATAAGGTCCGTTTCTATGGCAACAGACAGGGATAGACTTCTGGAGCAGTTTTCGTGGTAGACAGTAAACATCTGCAAAGTCAATAGAGTACAAGTCAAATAGTATTTATCGTTACGAATGTATCGCATATCGTATTTAATAGTTATGAATGCTCTATTCTGGGTCCCAGAACTCTTAAAATGTTCCGTAAAGGGAGTGTTTTCTTAACTTACATGCAAAATGACAATTTTTTTATAGTTTCGCATTAATGAAATTAATCTAATGTGTCCCATTTCCCTTTATGTGTCCCATTTCCCTTCGATTGCATATCAATAATTTTGCTTTCCTGGCAACCTAGAAAAACTAGCTGTTTTGGACTTCGTCAGACAGTTTGAGAACACCTCACTGACACCCCACTCTCCAAACTTCCACACCAACGTGAGGACATTTGAGGCCTCGACAGATTTAACGTGCACAAGCCCCCTTTGTACACGAACGGTTTTTGGCAGGACCGAGTTTCGAACTCGCAACCCTCCGGTTGCTAATCCGTTACTCCTCCAACCGGGCCACCGCGGCCCACCAGACAATTGGAAATCCAGACATGAATATTTTAGGAGAATATTTTTATGGTGTTTGTGATTTCGTTTTTGTACACTACTAGTTTTTAGTTAAAAAATCGTGAGAAAGCCTATTTCTTCGGTGAATTTTACATAAACAGTTTAACGATGTAAAATAAATTATTTCCTTTGATTCGCAGGCTAATTCGCTTTTTCTGCAGAAGAAAAATTATCCTGCAAACATTTCAGTTCCGTTTCTAAATTTGGCGTGGTGTGGAAGTTTGGAGAGTGGGGTGCCAGCTCAGGTGTTGCCTCGTCATCTGACCGTGGTTCAAAATTACGTGGTTATGTCCTCGGATCTTTCCCTTCGGGATTGATCCCGGACCGTCACCAATAGCCCATTGTGTTGCTCCAGTGTGACGTTAATTGAAATCCCCCCCCGTTTCTAAATTACGGGGCCGCGGTGGCCCTGTTGGAAGAGTAACGGACTAGCAACCGAAGGGTTGCTAGTTCGAATCCATCCAAACACCGTCGTGTACAAAGGGGGCTGCTGCACGTTAAATCTCGTGGACTCAAATGTCACGTTGGCGTGGAAGTTTGGAGAGTGGGGTACCAGCTCAGGTGTTGACTCGTCATCTGACTGTGGTTCAAAATTACGTGGTGTTGTCCTCGAATCTTTCAATATGGGATTGATCCCGGACCGTCACCAATAGCCCGTTGTGTTCTCCAGTGTGAAGTTAATTAAAATACCTACCTACTTTCTAAATTACGTGAGGCCTTATTTTTCCAAATTTCAAGACATTTTCTCATTTTTTATTCCTAAAACGTGGAGGATTTTAGATGTATATAAACGAGACAGGGAATGCGAAGATTTTACATTCGTTACCGAAAAGCTCTGGCATGATACATATCGGAGTTACTGTAAAATATAGTTTATCGCCGTTTTGGCAGCGTTTGGTGTTTAATTGGCGTTGGCCAGTCAACTATCATCTATCAATGTGGAATTCATTCTATAGAACCTTGATTGGCGACTTGCTTGAATCGTATTCGATAAAGCCAAGTGACTTCACGTTCACAACATGCAGGAAAACTTGATAAATAAATTTAGCTTGACAGAAAATGCCTCTCAATGAGTTTTAACTACACTCATGTCCAAATTTGTCTTTACATACCCAAAAATAATGATATTCCATGAAATATCCAATCGATGTAATCCATTTTTGCAGGGAATGTGTCAAAGACAAGCATAATTAGCTTTATCCAATCAAAAGTAATCAAACTGTTTATGATATGCAAATCAAGGCGTTACGTCATCCGACGGTTAATCAAGCGCTTTGTGCAATGTGAATATGAGTTCATTTCTGCAATACCGTTTGATTTCAGTGTATAAGGACTCAAAACGGTTTGTTATGGCTCAGAAGTATCATTTGGAAGAATCTGTGAGGTGGCGAATTATTGGCAGTTTAGAAGCAGGGCAGTCAATCAAGAAAGCAGCGAGATGTGTGAATATTTCAAGACAGTCTCCACTCTATGGAAATAATTTCAGAACTCTGGAACTTGTAAGGAGGCCTGGACAAGGTCGTAAACGAATAACTGCTTCCCGAAAAATCGATATCTGTCAATAACTGCCCGTCGTAACAGGAAGTTACTGCTCGGCAGTTAAGTTCAGAGGATGCAGCCGCCACTGGAACTGTTGTATCACGCAAACTATACAGAAGGCTAAATGAAAAAGGCCTTTATGCTAGAAAGCCAAGAGGGTGTGTTTCACTGTCTACACAACAAAAGGGGAATCGCTTTAATTGGTGCAAGGAACATCAGAACTGGAGTGAACACCAATGGACCCATGTTCTCCTTACTGATGAGTCGAGGTTCAGTTTAACATCTGATTCTAAACGTCTTTACATCTGGAGGGAGTCAGGAACGCGAAATTTCCCTTCGAACATTATGGAAGGTGATAGTTTCGGTAGTGCAGGTGTGATGGTATAGGGAGGAATAATGATCGATGGACGTACGCCCCTACACGTTTTCAACAACGGATCTGTGACCGGCCAGAGATCGGGATGAGGTCTTAGAACCTTTTGTAAGACTTTTCAGAGGTGCATATGGATCTGACTTTTCATTTATGGACGATAATGCTCGTCCATATCGAGCAAAGCTCGTTGACGAATTCCTTGAAAGTGAAACCATTGAGCGAATACCGTGGCCAGCAAAATCTTCTGATCTGAATCCGATAGAGAACTTATGGGACTACCTTGGAAAAGCAGTTGCACGGAGACATCCTCCTCCTAGAGATATAAATGCCCTGAAGACCGCATTGCTGGAGGAGTGGAACTTAATTCCCCAAACAGTGGTTAACAACATTAATGCCAACTTTAAAACACGTTGTGATATGTGTGTACGCGTCAGGGGCGATCACATTCCATATTAAATTCATAAGCCTTAGTTATTTTCTGAGTTATTCTTTTGTTTCTGAACTCTCCTTGTCACATATTGCATTTTTATTGTTTCATACTACAGTTTTGTATCATATGCAGTGCTCTTAAATTTTTCCTTTGTATTTATGTGTTATGATGTTATGTATCATTTTCACACAAATTCATAAAATTATAGTTCACAGTTTCTGAGAAATCCGTGATTTTACGCATGTAAAGATAATTTTGGACATTAGTGTATTTTGTTATTTAACTAACTTATGAGGTGTCATCAAAATCAACATGGTACGTAAAACTACCTACCTACCAAGATGTTGTTGGCAGGTAGTTGAATTAACGCCGCGCTGGAGCAATATAACACGCTCAATTCCGAAGGGAAAGGTCCGAGGGCCACACCTCGCAATTTAAAGGGTCGCGGTGGCCCAGTTGGAAGAGTAACGGACTTGCAACCGAAAGGTTGCGAGTTCGAATCCAGCCAAACACCGTCGTGTACAAAGGGGGCTGGTGCACGTTAAATTTGTCGTGGCCTCAAATGTCCTCACGTTGGCTTGGTGTGGAAGTTTGGAGAGTGGGGTGCCAGCTCAGGTGTTGCCTCGTCATCTGACCGTGGTTCAAAATTACGTGGTGTTGTCCTCGGATCTTTCCCTTTGGAATTGATCTCGGACCGTCACCAGTAGCCCGTTGTGTTGCTCCAGTGTGACGTTAATTGAAATACCCCCCTCGCAATTTAGAACCATGGTCAGATGACGAGGTTACCGCCTGAGATGGTACCAGACTTTGTAAACTTCCACACCATGCTAACGTGAGGACATTTGAGGCCACGACAGATTGAACGTACACCAGCCCCCACGACGGTCTTTGGTTGGGTCAACTTTCGAACTGTCAACCCTCCGGTTCCTAATCCGCTACTCTAACAGGGGTAACGCGGTAGTTCAGCTGTCATCTCATGATTAACAATCGTTGAGTTTCATTTAGAATGTGTTGGGAAGGTAGACTAGTAATCGGTTTACGTATTATCTTCGATCTGTTGGTATTGGTACAGGATTTCATTGCACTACTTTTGAGCCGTTGATTTTACGTTACCAAGCATAGTAAAGATGTTTTCATATCAATAAAGTTTTTAAGTTTGACGAGGATTGTTACAGGATCTGACTGACGTCAGATGACGAGGTTACCGCCTGAGATGGTACCAGACTTTGGTTCAAAATTACGTGGTATATATACACTCTTGGTGTTGTTACAGGATTTCATTGCACTACATTTGAGCCGTTGATTTTACATTACCAAGCATAGTAAAGATGTTTTCATATCAATAAAGTTTTTAAGTTTGACGAGGATTGTTACAGGATATGACTGACGTCAGATGACGAGGTTACCGCCTGAGATGGTACCAGACTTTGGTTCAAAATTACGTGGTATATATACACTGTTGGTGTTGTTACAGGATTTCATTGCACTACATTTGAGCCGTTGATTTTACGTTACCAAGCATAGTAAAGATGTTTTCATATCAATAAAGTTTTTAAGTTTGGTTGAGTTTATACAACCCTGCAGTTAAAAACAAGCTGTCTTAAGGCTCAGGGAAATGAGGGCCGCAGTAGCCCAGTTGGAAGATTAACGGATTAGCAACCAGAGGGTTGCGAGTTCGAATCCTACCAAAGACCTACCAAAGTCGTGTACAAATGGGGCTGGTGCATGTTAAATCCGTCGTGGCCTCAAATGTCCTGACGTCGTGTGGAAGTTTGGAGAGTGGGGTGCCAGATCAGGTGTTGCCTGGTCATCTGACCGTGGTGCGAAATTACGTGGTGTTGTCCTCGGATCTTTCCCTTTGGAATTGATCCCGGAGAGTCACCAATAGCCCGTTGTATTGCTCCAGTGTGACGTTAATTGAAAATACCAATACCAATACCAACCGCGGCCTAAGAGAAATGAAAGAAAAACGAATACTTCGAAAACTCTTGCGCGGTAAGTACAATTAGTAAAGTTCAGTGATTATTTGCTTATTCAAACAGCAGCTAAGCAGTACAAGTTATATTGCATTGCATATTTGTTATGGTAGCTATTTTGATTAACGTCGCACTGGAGCAATACAACGGGCTATTGACGACGGTACGCATATTTGTTATTTGGTGGACTCGTAGGTACAGTAATACCCCGAAGTTACGCGATAGGTGGGTCCAACGAAAATCGCCTAAGTCGAATTCGCGTAAGTCGGGGTACAACTTTGCATATAAATACATATAAAATTTGTTTAATTGGGGCCAAGAACTAACAAAAGCACTATATTTAGAAGAAAATATTTAATAAAATTGCAGCTCTTTATCTATATATTAATATGTGAAGAAAAAACTTTGTACCCCTTTTTAAGCACATTGCGTGCACGGAGGAGTATGAAATTTGGCATAATTATGGCATCTCACTGATAATTTGAAACTCAGCACCACGAAATTTTCTGAGTTTCACCCTTCGCGGTTAATATATGATTTAGATAATGCATGCGTAGATTTTATTACCTTTTCCCTTATCCAGTTCAATTCGAGTTTAATACCAGAGTTTGACGTATAATAAATTGCGACAATAGCTCTTAGAACTAGATATATCTGTTTTGTCGCTATACGGTCATTTTTTACTACCAGAGGACAATTGGACCGATATCTTGTTTTGAAGTTGTGATTTTATGGTTTCATTGGAATGTAAATTTTAATGATTTACAGGGGTGATTCAAAAATATTATTTTCGTTTTAATGGCTTTAAATTTCAAACAGAAAATAAAATGAAATTGCTTTGAGAATGTGAAAGATCACTTAGGATGTTTTCATTGCTTATAGAATCTCTGCTCTAAAATTTGAAACAGCCATATTATGCCTATTGTGTCATGAGGGATTTTTCCGAGTATTTTTCGGGCCGCGGTAGTCCGGTTGGAAGAGTAACGGATTAGGAACCGGAGGGTTGAGAATTCGAGTCCAACCAAAGACCGTCGTGGACAGAGGGGGCTGGTGCACGTTAAATCTGTCGTGGCTTCAAATGTCCTCACGTTATCGTGGTGTGGAAGTTTGGAGAGGGGGTGCCAGATTAGGTGTGGACCTCGTCATCTGACCTGGTTCAACATTACGAAGTGTTGTCCTCGGATCTTTGCCTTCGGGATTGATCGTGGACCGTAGCCAATAGCCCGTGTGTTGATCCAGTGCGACGTTAATTAACTACCTACCTTCTCTCATTTGAATTTATTATATTTATTTAAAAGTATTACATCTGTTGAGCATTTATATACTATTATTTTTTACATATATAAGAATACAAGAAAATAAAAGATGCATTCAATATCTACATTATGCGAAAACTTTCTAAATATTAGGGGTATCCATAAGTAATGTCGTTTTTGCGGGCATATATATATATATATATATATATATATATATATATAATAAGTAAAACTACCCTAAGAATAGAATAGATTTCCCCGAGAAACAAGATGAAATAAAATATGTAAATGCATATTTACATATTTTATTTCATCTTGTTTCTCGGGGAAATCTATTCTATTCTTAGGGTAGTTTTACTTATTATTTCCCTTTATTTGTTCTCTGCGGCTTTCAGCGCTGTTCATCTAAAGGGTCAATATTATTGTTGTTACTTTGCTCCATTTTTTGTTCTTATTTTTATTCTTGTTATTATTTGCATTTTGTTTTTGTTTTTATTTGGTTTCTCCTTTTTGATTTGTGGTGATGGTCTCTCTCTCTCTCTATATATATATATACGTATATATATATAGTCAACAGTTCCATCCTACTTGATATCCATTGGGAAGTTTCAGTATGGTGGTGTATGGGTACCCCATATATGCTCAGTGATGAGAACAAACTGCAAAGGTTTTCCATATGCAACTTGCCTATAAACCGCCGTAAAAAGAACCGTTTTTGGACCGTATCATAACGGGAGACGAGAAATGGTTTCTCTATAACCCAGTGATGAAAAAACAATCAATGGCTTTCCACTGGAGAACCACCGAGAAATATTCCAAAGCCCAATATCCATGGAAGCAAGATTGCCCTGTGTTTGCTGGAACATTTATGGTGTGGTTCACTTTGAGCTTCTTAATGTCGGATATAACCATTACTGCAGACGTTTATTGTGGTCAACTTGACCGATTGAAAGAACGCATTGCAGAAAAACATTCTGTTTTGATTAACAGGAAAGGTGTTGTCCTCCAAACATAACTCGAGACCACATGTTCATCCTCCATACTTACCTGACCTTTCCCTATCTGATTATCATCTTTTCAGATCCGTACAGCACTTTCTTGCTGGGAAAAAATTCAATTCTTATGAAGAGGTTAAAAACGCATTGATTGAGTATTTTGACTCGAAAACCCCTGAATGTTTTAAAGATGGGATAGAAAACTTGATAACCAGATGGGGAAGATCATAGGAAACTATGGTGATTAAATGACGCTTTTTAAAATAATATACTAAATTTACATCTCACAATAAAAAACGACATTATATTTATGGGTACCCGAATAGAAAAATTATTCTGTAATAAATGGAAACAGACAATTTGCCTTTCTAAATCACCCTATAACATATTTCAAACATAAGAAAACAAGAATCAACAAAATAACTGAAGTAAACCTCTGATCTGTGTAAGACGATTAAGAATAATTATTTGTCATGGTATGTCGCATGAATTAACGCAGAAGTGTCACCAACGTTTCTCTGCACAGCATGGCGCCATCTTGGCACTTCAGGGGTTCCACAAAATATGATGCTGACTGAGTACAATGCTTATTAAGTGCTTAGCTGACTGAATTAAATGAAGCTTGATAGCTAAAAGAAAGATAGAAAATCTACTTACGACTACACAATTTTATTGTTTACTAGCAAAATTATTCTACCTCACTCGAACTTGGAATTGAATGGTTAGTTGAATTGGTTAACTATAGATTGAAAAAGTGACCAAAGAATAATCACTTTCCACTTTCGTAGAAAAATTCTAAATTATTTAGGTGTGAGTAAAATAATTTTTTAACCCCTTTTCGACATTTTTATAATTTTTGCATCCTACTTTGGACACAAATCCTAAACATGCATATCCATCCATGCAATATATTTTGCATATATCGCACCCTTGCTAAAGGTAAGCTGACGAAAGGTGATAGACACTAAGTTAACTATTACAAAAGACGATTTTAAAAAAAGAATGAGGAATTCATTTTCTTAAGTTCTTTTCCTGTAAAATTTCTCAACTTAATTCCATAAAAATGACGAATCTACGGTGAATACTCTGGAATCATAGTTTTACCTACCAATATTATTTTAATTGTGACACTCTTGCACCAGACTTGCGACATTTTGGAATTTCGGCATCATTAAGGGAAAGTTGAAAAATTAATTTGATAAGATATTTATCACTAAGTTTGTTTAAAAAGCCAATAAGTTTTTTCTTGAAAATTCCGTTTTGTGGCACGTGCAATAATAAAAGAGCTTGTTTTAAAATTGAATTTCTTCAGTCCAAGTACTGACAAAGCAAAGGTAACTTAAACCCTTCTTTTAAAAATGGTAAATTGATTTGGCAACGTTTTTTTATGAAGACAATCATTGTTTTCACTGAACTTTCCTTCTAAAAGTTGCTTAAATATAGCTCTAATTATAAATAATAAAATAAGAAGTATAATAATAAAAGAAATAGTAAAATAGTAAAGTAAGCCACCTTGGACATCTGTCGCTGACAAAGAATTTATACTTCAAGTCCTAGTTTGGATATTTTTTAGATTAACATTCTTTCCATACTGACAAAATTCCACTTAAAATTTGCTTTAGTCTAACTTACATGCCGCTTTTAAATAGAATACTTTGTGGTGGTGTTGAGTGTGACGCAATTTATAACATAATTTATTAAAATAATAAATATTTAAAACAGAATTTAACAGAAAACAACGAAATAAAACAGAAGAAAAGTTGTTCTAAAGATATTAATTCGTGATTCTTTTCTATCTTAATCTCGCACAGTTGCGACAACTTACAACTAAAAATTAGACAAAATTTAAAAATACGAAATTAATTCGGAATAAAAAAACAGAAAATATCGCTGCACGTGGCAAACGTGGCAAAAAAAATATAAAATTAATAAAAAAGTATTAGAATTTAAATTCCATAAAAATAGTTTTTTAAAATAATTGATTTTTAAGCTGTACTGGTAAAACAATTTAAGTAATTGCAATGCTCACTGTGCATTCCAGCTTTTCCAAAATTACCAAATCATGGTTGATTTAAGTAGTTGATGATGACAGATGTTTTAGCATGGAACTTGCCTAAATATGCAAGCAAAGGAATTTAAAATAACGTATTCACTAAACTAAAATATGGCTTATCAAATGTAGAAACATAATAAAATATGTCGAATAAATTTGATGTGATACTTGTACAAACACACAAAAGCGAACACAGAACTGGAAGACAGACAGACTTATGCAACCAAGCTCAGTCACTAAATAAATGTAAGTACTCAGAGCATACAAAGTTTCATGAAAACAGATTCAACCGTTTGGACGTAGTACGGGCATACACATACAGATACCAAACGCGCAAGAGACGGATTTCGCATAAGGACCCAAAACGGATAGAAAACTCGAAATGGGTTGAAAATATTCAAAATGTAGAAACACTCCATTTTTATTTATATAGATTTATTATGATTCAGTGTTATATTTATTATACTTTAGTTTTTGTTATAATTATGCATTTAATTATTTATTACATAGTACATGTGTACATTATGCATTTAGTTATATTTTGATAATGTTTTATTAAAAGCATAACATCTAAAAACAGCGGATTCTGATTTGTGTAGAATTATAGCTGTTTTGGGGTTTTGCGGCGTGATATCCAAGCTGCACCAAACGCAAGGCAGACAACGTCGAGTAATTGTGAAAAAATAAGGAAAAGAGGAGAAATATAATATATCTAAGGGGGTTGCGACCCCTTAGAATTATGATTTGTTTATATATGCTACTAATTATTTTTATTTATGTTTTTCTAATGCCCGACCAATTGAATATTCCTCATGGCACTACAATGGCGGATTTGTGAACCATTTTGCGTTACCCGGGTGCAGGATGGGTTCAGGTTACACCTCACATACATATCACATATTCTTGGCACAATCCGTTTATAGAGGCCACACAATCATTACAGACGAACAAACACCATGTGTTACCCCGAAGCAGGAATCTTTCGATCGAGAAGTCGGCGTCCTGACCACTATACCCATTGGTCGGTTTGCAGCTAATTACATAGGTCAGAATAACAGTCATGGGCGTGACAGTAGTGTATACAGTTGCAAGAGATGTATCCATTGGTGTGTGTGGCTTCACATTTTTGGAAATTCAGTAGCTACGGAGATAGAAATGTCCAGAAAAACCAAACTTTATCGTTATCCATCATAGTAATTATAGTGAGACTACAGGGGTATATCTTCTTTAGGTATGGACGGTCCATCATGAACCAATCCTTTTTAGTTGGGACGACCCTTTCATGGCATTTTTTACTTGCCGTTGTCTTGTGTTTGGCGTAGGTTGGCCAAATATGGCCCTTGCGCCTTTAAATGCCAAAACAACTGGGTGTTTTTCTCTCTTCTGTGCCAGTAAACTCCTTGCGTGTGTATGTCCATTGTCTGTCTTATGTTTGGTGCAGCATAACTATATATGATTTTTGCATCTAAAACGCAAAGGCAGTCAGTTTTGAGGATAGGAAATAGATGGCTGAAGCAACGCGAGAAAAATTGAGATGAATGAACCGTGGGTTCAGAAAGAAGAGTAACATCTGCGACATTTGTCACATTTCAATGTGAAATAAACGCAAGATTAGAGAACTGAATTTAATAAATCCGGTGTATACTATAAGCTGATTTGCAAACCGTTCTAGGATTTTCTGAATTGAGTAAGGATTTCACTTCGGAATTCCAATTGCAATTCCTGCCACTCTTGTTGTCTCTTCAAACATGGTTTAAAAATTTCTATGCATTTAAAACTGAATACATTATAAATTACTTCGCCCGTTCTCGGGATAAACTAAAAAAAAATATCCCAGCTTAACTCTCCAAGTGGTTTCGACGAGATATCTCGTTCATCAAGATCTGGCCAATTTTGCTAATGACGAGGTATCTCGTCATCAAGATAGTGCCAACTTTTTGACGATGACGAGATCAAGATTTAGTCAGTTTTCTTCTAATGACGAGATATCTCGTCCATCAAGATCTGGTCAGTTTTGCCAATGACGAGACGCTTCTCCGAGACAACCACCAGGAGGGTTAAAGAAAGTCGTCTTGGCGCGTGGTGGTTTACAAGGGTCGTTCCATCAAATCTTGTCATTGAAATGGGGGCTCTCTGTCAAACTTGCCGCTTCAGAAGCCATAAGTATCTCGGAAGAAATGTCGCCAGCATCGGATTCTAGAAAAGAGCTCCGGGAAGAGTCGCCAAATATTGATCCCGGGGTCCTTCCCATCTATCGATCAACGTGAGACGACGGCCAGCGCCATCTGTGGGACGTAGTTAGCACCACTTCTCCGAGTGATCCATCCTCTTGCAAATGAAACGGTGGTAGAGGAAGCGGTGGACAACATCTCATTTTGGTCGCAAATCCCGTGGAGTGATGCCGTGCATATAAAGTTGCGTGGCTCCTGTTTCTAATAAAAGACATCTAATCTCCGTTTTCAAATGCTTCGTGCTCCTTAGTTTTCCACCAGGATTGCTCCCACATAGGTAAGAATCGCATGCTTTTACCATTGTGCGTTCAATGCTCGAGTTCCAATAAATAAGGCAAAAGTTAAATGCGTGTTGGAAAAAAATGCAAGTTTTTGAAACTTTTAATTGTGCTGTTTAAAACCGACGCTAGAGGGTAAAGTTGAGTGGTGAATCGACCAGTGTCTGGTTGTAGAAGTGTAAGTGCTTTTCGAGCGATGCGGTAAAGATAACGGAGATGCAAGGATGGATGTCCAACGTGTAATGATATTAAGACGTGGAGGGAATGAAAAGAAAGGTTCTGTCTGTCCGTGCGTGGATGAAAACGTTAAAAGGGATTGCTCTCGCTCGTAACTAAAAAAATTATGTGAGGGTTAATTCGAAGTACTTTCGGAAAATGTTTATACATATTTATCAGTAACCCCTGGTTAAAAAGGAAGAAAGCAATAAAGTGATTCTTTGCAGATCTATTAGAGTAAGGCACACAGAGAATGAATTAAGAATAACTTTAACCCTCCAAGTGGTTTTGACGAGGTATCTCGCCCATCAAGAGATCTTACCAATTTTGCTAATGACGAGTTAAATCGTTATCAAGATATTACAGATTTTTTATGATCAAGATCAAGTCAGATTTCTTCTAATGACGAGATATCTCGTTCATCGATATCTGGTTACTTTTGCTAATGACGAGATATTTCGTACATCAAGATCTGTTCACTTTTGTTAATGGCGAGAAACCTCGTCGAGCCAAACCTAGAGGGTTAAGGAGTTATGATGAATGAATTAGGTTTTGTTTTTAACTATTACTCTTACGATTTTAACCTGCGAGTTGTAGGCGTTACCGGTTCGATTCCTGTATCTTACCGTGGGTGATTTCTCTTTTCTGTGTCAGTAAAACGTTCCTTGTGTCTCTATACTTATTACTTGAAATTGTCTGTCTTGTGTTTGGCACAGCTTGACCAGATATGGTCTTTTCGCCATTAACCTTCCAAGTGGTTTCGACGAGATATCTCGTCCATCAAGATCCGACTAATTCTGCTAATGACGAGATATCTCGTCATTAAAATATTGCAGATTTTGATGATAAGATCATGATTTGATGAAATATGATGACGAGATCAAGATCTGGGCTGTTTTCTTCTAATGACGAGATATCTCGTCATTAGAAGAAAACTGCCCTCTATACCTGCCTATAACTGAATATCTCGTCCATCAAGATGTGATCTGTTTTGCTAATGACGAGATAATTCGTCGAGGCAGCCAACAGGAGGGTTAAAAACCCCAGACAACTTACTATTTAATTTTTACGAAGATAATTTGTTTTGTGTATTTGTTAAAGTATATAATCTCTAGTAGACTGATTAAAGAGTGGAATGAATGAGAAGGGGGTGGACGTAAGAAGGATTTGAATATTTTAAATTTTAAACTGATAGACTGAAGATCGTTGAACTCATTAACTAATAATTGACTTTGCATTAAGGTGGATGATAAGTAGTTTTATAATATGTTATAGCATCAGAAAAGTTTGAATGTTTGGTTTTCAAGTCTTAGAAATCCTCTGAGGGTTCACACGCATATATCTGTCCTGTAATCATCCGTCTTCCATGCATGACTACTGACCAGTTTTGAAGACCTCGTCCAATGAAATATTTCCTATGATTATTTCAACCAACAGACGTGGTTATTTAGTCATTATGTGCGTTGTAGGGAAAGGCAATACTACACTATTCGGTAATCTTCGGATGCTCAGAGTTAAATAATTATTTAGGCTTCGAGTAGTCTCATAGGTTATCCGAAGTTAACTAGTTTCCAGTAGTTGACTATCGTGTCAGCTTTATCATATTTTATTACGCCTGTTACCCAAATTTTGTGATCAATTTTGTACTCCCATCCAAAAAGGAATCAACCAAATATGAACAGATTTGACAAAAAAATATTTGATTATGATTATAAAAATGTAATTATTTAAAAATTCGAATTAAGATATTTTTATTAAAATTTGATTAGGATTATTTTGACAATTTGATAAAGTTAGTTAAGTTTGAATACTTTAAAATATTCAAATCTTAACCAATCAACTCTAATTTATGTGCATGCTAAACACAATAAATTTCGGTGGCTAAAGGGTACTTAAGATTAAAGTACTGGATTAACTAGACTGGGGTGGTTCACATTATTTTTCATGAGCCGTTATGTTTAGAACTCTTAGAATTTTCACCGTTTAAGTGGAATGTTATTTTCAGTTATGGTTATAATCAGTTATGTGCTATTACTGAATTGTCTTGTAAGAATTAAATTCCCATTATTCATTGTTCAGCTGTGTTCCTTGGTATGAACTGCGAGTTGTGGGTAATGCAGGTTTGATTCCTATAACTTATCCTGAGTGTATTTCTCTTTCGAGTCTGTAAAACTTTCCTTGTGTGTGTAGGTCCATTACTTGACGTTGGTAATCTTGTGTTTGGCACAGCTTGGCCAAATATGGCCAAGCTGTAATATCCATAAGCTCAACGAACCACAAAAAATGTGCAGACATTTATGAGAATTATAACTTTGTAGGGTTATTTTTGGAAAACTAATGCATGTAGCATACATTATAATACATATAAGATTCATAGATAAAATTATACTACTTAGACATGATCACTGAAACATTTCCTCTCTACAATGAGTAAAATGTTCCTCCTGCATTCATAAGTTTAAAATAAAAAAATCTAAGCAATTTACCTAAAAAATATGCAGAGATATACATTTACTCAAAAATGTCTTCCACTTTTAATAAGTTGGTCATCGAGCGAGAAATGGAAATGCTAATGGCTACACATGTTTTCAAAAGCTATATTTCTGGAGAACCCTCGAATTGGGCTTCAAATGTAAGGACTTCAGATCTGTTTAAAGTTTTGAAAATCTTACCAGTCTGTCAATAATTTTGTTTTTAAAATTCTTCGTCGAATGTATGCAGATGAATAGAAGTAACTACTTTTTATCGACAAATATATGAAAAAAATAATGTATGGAAAGGATAAAAACTTAAATAAAAAAGGATATTTTTATAAAAATAACACCCCCGCACAACTTTATACTATATAAAATTGTGTATTTCATGGTTTGACCGTCCAGGATTTGACGAGATTTTCATTAAAATATATCGTTTGCTATTCATGCTTTTAATATGAATTTTATGATTCATATTACATGCTAAACGTTATTTTAGATGAGATCGTTGCTCAATGACTTAAAACAGCTGATTATTTAAGAATATATGAATAATCTAAATTAACTTTAGGAGCTCGAAACTACTTAATCAAATCGAAAGCACTATCAAATTTCCTTAAAATCATGATCTTGAAACCTATACCAAATAATTTGAAAATTGGAATAGAATGTTAAATTTAAATATAAATTCAGGATTTTGGCTTCAGACTCGAGTAGTGGCTTTAAAAATAATGAAATTTTCTTGGAATCGATGAGGTTTGGTGCATACACGAATCTATAGAAGACGTTCTCCAACGATCGGTATCTGAAATTGCTCTACTATGAGTGACATACGAATAAAGATGGATGTTTTATTTTCTTCCCGTAGCAATACAGTTCATAGTTTCTGGATAAAAGTGATACAACTCGGAAAGAAAATTCAATTTTAGTAAATAGCATTGAATTCTATTGAACCCGAACAAACCATGGAAATTAAATAAGGAGCATGCTGCATGTTTTTAATTTAAGGTATGCCTGAATTCTAAGTGAGAAGTTAAATTGCTTAGATTTCCAATATTTTGGTCTTCCTGTGAAGTATTAAAAAAAATTAGTTCTCGAAGAAGTTTAATTTTAAACTTAAACCACACGGTCATTTCTTCGATCATGTTGAATACATTTTCCTTTCCGACAACTCGAGAATTATAGACAAGTGAAGTTAGGCTTTCTGGGGATCAGGTCGAATGAGGCGGTTGCCAGTCTGCCAAAAGCAAAATCTACATATTTAAATGAAGATAATCCTCTAAGCGTCACGAGATTTCCGTTCGTTACTTCTATCCCATAACACACATAATAATTAAGTTACCAGATCTAGTATTTGAAAGAAAAGGCGATTTCCTAGCTTAACCACATCTATTGGTTAACTTGGGAAAGATTCCATGGATCAAGAATGTCAAAATTGTTTAGAAGGCATGCCGGGAAGATTAAATTGCAGAACAGATATAATTACCCTCTCAGAGGGTGAAAATATATTTATTAGTACTAGGGATTCATTTTGTTAACCCTTCTGGTGGCTGTCTCGACGAGGTATCTCGTCATTAGCAAAGATGGCCATATCTTGATGGACTAGATATCTCGTCATTAGAAATATTGGTCAGATCTTGATGAAGATGTATCGTCATTAGCAAAACTGACTCGATCTTGATCTCATCATTATAAAAACTTCGTCAATGTCCTGAATAGATATTTCGTCATTAACAAAACTGACCCGATCTTGATCTCATCATCATAAAATCTTCGTCAATGTCCTGACTAGATATTTGGTCATTAGTAAAACTGACCCTATCTTGATGGACGAGATATCTCGTCATTAAAAAACTGACCCGAGCTTGACCTAGCCATAAAAAAGTCGTCAATATCTTGACGAGATATAGCATCATTAGCAAAATTGGTCAGATCACGATGAACGAGATACCTCGTCATTAGAAAAAAGCGGACCAGACCTTGATCTGGTCGTCATAAAAAAATCGGCAATACCTTGACGAGATACCTCGTCATTAGGAATGGTTGAATTTTAATGAACGAGATATCCCGTCGAAACCACTTGGAGGGTTAATATATATCTATAAGTGTTTCCAATATTATTTTTGGCTGCATAAAAACTATCAAAGGGCTGGGCTTTGTTAATAGGTTTGCAGAAAGGCGTCCCTGTCTAGTTTTGCGCTCTCCAGATGTTTGCACATTAGAAATTCAATGCTTTGTCTCTTTTCTGAATAGCATTACCATTGCAGGGGATATATGAAAAATAAAGCCTACTTCTAAGACGTTGTAATATAAAGATGGAGTGTCTTAAATCACGTTCACTTCACACTCCTAGCACTGGAAAATATTTCCGTCACAAGGGGACTAAGTTATGCCTAAATTATAACACGTTTTAAAATATTTTCCCAGGAAAATCCCTTTTTAATTAATATTTCCGAAATGCCTTTAGTCACTAGTGCTTGGGGCTGCCTACCCTATCCTCCCTCTTAGCTATGCCACTGAGAAATATGCTTCTATCGAACTATTTCCATTATCCTAACATTTCCGAGAATTTGATCTATCTCCGCGCCCGCTGTCAAGATTGATTGCTTTGTAAATGAAAATTCTCTGTATTTGCTTCGACCGATAATATTCAATATTTAAGTTAGCTAGGAATAGTATTAAGATGAGTTCTAAGCGGTTGCAAAGTACTTTTATACAGTCGGTTTAGAGCAGAAACTCATTAACTGGTATTTTTTCAGATGCTAAATGCTTTCTTTCATGATGATGATAAATGCATTGTCATATTGAAATCTGCTTAAGCTTTCTAGTGGTTCTCGACGAAGCATCTGGTCATTTGAAGAAAACTGATCAATCTTGATCTGCCCTCAGGGGCACATCTTCTGTAGATGTGTCCGGGCATCACAACCCCGAGGTACCCAAATGATCTTTTCTCCATTTTCATTTTTATCCTCTTCTATCCTTCTGCTTTTCCTTCATCCCTTATTGTCCTGTGATTGGCACAGCTTGGCCAATTATGGCCCTTGCGCCATAAAACCCGAAAACAATCAACCAATCTTGATTACGTCATGGGGCCGTTGTGTCTCTGTGGGCATGTCACTATACGCTAGCAACCTGCACGTTGTAGACGGCGCAGGTTCGATTCCTCCGTGAAGGTATTTCTCTCTTCTGTGTCAGTAAAACTTTTCTTGTGTGTGTGCGTGTCCATTTCTTGACTTCGTTTTGTGTTTGGCGCAGCATAGCCAAATATGACCATTGCTCCATAAAACGCAAATAAACAGTCGAGATTGCTGACCACCCACTCACGAATTAGGACCGTCGTGACTCAGTGGGTATGCCCACTGTATAAGCAACTTGCGAGTTGTAGGCGACGGAGGTTCGATTCCTTCCTGGGTGTACCTATCTCTTCTGTGTCAATGTATGTGTGTTTGTCTTGTGTTTGGCGATGCATGACCAAATATGATCCTTGTGCCATAAAACCCAACCAATCATCTGTCCTGGGTGTATATCTCTCCTCTGTCTTAGTAAAACTTTCCTTGTTTGTGTATGTCCATTACTTGATATTGTCTATCTGATGTTTGGTGCAGTTTGGCCAAATATGGTCTTGCGCTATAAAAAAAACCCAACCCAAACTCGAATTTGAGGATCCCACGGGGTGTTTTCTCTGGTAACATCTATGAATTATTTGTGGTAGTGGGTGTATACACCTTCTTATAAAATAAAATCAAGATAATCCGAGTGTTGAAAGAAAAAGTTAATTAGACTGTCAAATGGTCTGTTTCACTTTATTTTCTTCAGGGACCGATTTCACTGCAGGAGATAGTTCAGTCCATGATGTAGTAGGAGTACTTTGTCTTATCTTCAGCAAAATGCCTTCAGAAAAGCTGTTTCCCGACCTACTGTCATTGATTGATTTAACTGATCCCTAGACGTTTTTCGCATCATAGAATAGACTTAGTACTTGAAGGATCTTTTCAGAAACCATTTTCATTACAGAATAGGTTGGAAACATTTTAGCCACAAAGAGCTTTTATTGCCTACCAGAAGGCGGTTAAACCGCTCGTTCGGGAGTTTATTGTAGGCACTCAAGGCGGTCAAGAAAAAAAATTAAGAAAACTGGTTTCTCTTTTTAAGGCACTACAATTTTTAATAACAAAATTTATGCAATTCATATCATCGCACTTCATGAAGGAAAGTGACTCAATTAGATTTTATTTTTCTATTCTAATCTTGACTATTCTATTAATCTTCCTGGTGGTTCATATTTGCGTTGAAAACTGCCCTGTATTGCCCTGCCTCTGGTGCCGAAACATGTTCCAAACTGTCACCAACTCTAGCCAAAGGGTCTGTTTGTTTTTCCAACTTGGATCTTCATTCCCTTGGAGTAATAGAGCAGTTTTGTCTTGATGATAAATATTGTCCTTATCAAAATTGACTACGATTTTGGACGAGATATCTCGGACGGAACACTTGGAGGATTAAACACGGAGGATCTAAACGCAGCCGGAGCCGCGGTAGCCCGGTTGGAAGAGTAACGGACTAGCAACCGGAGAGTTGCGAGTTTAAATCCAACCGAAGACCGTCGTGTACAAGGGGGCTGTTGCACGTTAAATCTGTAGTGGCAACAAATGTCCTCACGTTGGAAGTTTGGAGAATTGGGTGCCAGCTGTGGTGTCACTTCGTCATCTGACTGTGGTTCAAAATCCCGTGGTGTCCTCGAATCTTTCCTTTCAGGGATTGATCCCTGACCGTCACCAATAGCCCGTTGTGTTGCTCCAGTGCTACATTAATTAAATACCTACCTACAGTATTTGTAATTCTATTGTCAGGGGCATTCCTTGAGGTAATCTCCAGTCATTTCATCTTGTTTGAAAAGGAGACAGCAGATCTCGCTACGATACGATACACAATACGATGTAAATTTTCTTTGTAGGTAGTCATGTCCGGTAAGAAATTGACTCCTACATCTCTGGGCAAGTAACCTAGGATACGAACCTTATTCCTCAATAAAATATTCCAGTTCTTTCCTGTAGATATCTCTGTAGATTGAGAATATTAGTCTTTATAAATGAGCATATAAGCCTCTTGATGTTACGTAGAGGTAAAGGGGTATTAGGTTGGAGCAACTGTGTGCGCCAGCCTTAGCCAAAGGGTCTGCCTCATCATTGCCATATGTGTTCTCAGGGGTGTACATTCTTTTAAGTGTGTACGGGCATCATAACTCAGGTATCTGAGTGATCTTTCCTGACTTTCATTTTTACCTTCGCCTACCCTTCTGCTTTTTGCTGTTTCTTCCTCCCTCATTGTGTTGTCTGTATTGTGTTTATCGTAGCTCCACTAAATATGGCCCTTACGCCATAAAATCCAAAATACCAACCAAATCATTGCCCAGTGATTTGGAATCCACTGTGTAAGGTAACTTTTTCTTAACCTTCCCAAGGTGGCTTAGTGTTTGGTTGGAACAATCCTGGGAAAAATTCTGTTGGTCATGTTGGAATCGGTCTCAAACCTCTCCAAAGGACTTGAAATTATAGTGCCGCATGAGGTATATGAAAGTAGAAAGTTATGTTAATCTTGTAATCTTGAGTGTATCTAAAAGATAGCAGAAGAAATAATGTGATAGATGAGACGTCTTGATTTTGGATGTATGCTTGTAAATACGAGTTGGTTTCAATAAAAATTAATTTTTAAATAATGTCTCGAAAACTTTAATGTCCTTTGGCTCCAATCGATCAAAGCCAACAGGTCAAGACGGTCAAAACTGGTTAAAAGTCTGCAGGAAGATTACAGGTTGCAGAACGTATAAATGCGTGCGAGTCCCTTATAGAGTTAAACAAATCCCTCGACTATTTTCAACCGACCCCGAATCTTACAACCAAGAAACTATTCACTCAACACTCATTAGGAGCCATCATGGCTCAATGGGTATGCCCACTGTTCTAACAACCTGCTAGTTGTAGGTTTCGCAGGTTCAATTCCTCCCTGGTGTATTTCTCTCTTCCGTGTCAGTAAAACCTTCTTTGTGTGTGTATCCATTACTTAAAATTGTCTTTCTTGTGCGCCCTATATAACTCTTGCGCCATAAAAACCCTGATTTTTTTTCTCAACAAAACAATTTTCAATATAGTCATTCAACCCTGAAAAGGCTAAATTGATATGAGAATTTTAAACCCGGTTTCTTCAAAAAGCAAAACTACAACAAACAAAATTGCATCCGTCGTCTCCTTCCTTTCGGTTCGTGCACACCGAAAGACAAATTCTCCATTCGCGTGTCGCTCGTAATCGCACAAAATTGCATTATGGGATAATCGCAGACGATCCGAAGACCTTTAAGTAGCGCACCCTCACAAGATTATCGCTCTCCCGAGACCGCTTACGTAATCTGGAGCCTCTCCTGCAGTTATCGTTTGCCAAGAGTCATCTCCCCTTCGGAGAACCACCTTGTATTTTATTTAGGAGGACCGTTTTGTGTTGTTTAGAACAAATAATTGCCGTCTCTCGTGTCAAAGGGTCATTTGGGAGAGAAAGCACAGAACACTGCGATGGCGATTCGAAAAATTAATTTTGTTGCTTATGGTTTTGTTTAGGTTCTTAATTGGAAAGAAATTGGAATGATCTTGAGCGTGAAAATCGTTTTAAAACTTTGCCGTATCACAGTATTTTTTTACTTTTCCGTTCCTCTTATTCAATTCTTGGTGAATTCCTAAGGAAATGCGATTGTATTTACGTCGTTTCTCTACAAGATAACTCGAGAATTTATAATTATTTGAAGGTAACATTCGAGTTGCACTAGGATTATCCATTTCGCAGACATTAAGAGAAAATACAAATGACTCTAAAAGCATTCGTAAAATTTAGAAAAATAATTAGTTTTTATTTTGCTGTTGCATTCAGGGTATTGTAATATAAGTAATAATAATAATATAAGTAAGATATGATACATTTTCTGAAATAGAGCGCGTTTCTACTGTTCTGTATTTATAATTTTGCAAAAAATAATAGGTTATTTTAACTTGAGAGAAGGTACTGTAATGGAATTCGAGGGAACATATTTACGTTTGTTACATAAAATTCAAGTTTATATATAAATTACATAGTACTTGTTGAGTATTTGCCTACGAGATGTCGATTTCACCGCCCCTGCATGTTTGTTCAAAGAGGCTGCTTAGACATCCCCTGGTTTTTTGTTTATCTGTTACTTGCGAGGGGACTGCTGCCGAGATCCAACCTCGCAGCTTCGCTCTCTGTTGTTACTTTTAATATACCAGTTATTTGTTAATCCTGAGTTCTCTTATGTTAACTCATCAAGAACAGAACGGGATTGATTGACGTGTCCAAAAAGTTCTATTAGACTTGATGACAGACAGCTTGGTAGTTAATTAACGTCGCACTAGAGGAACACAGCAAGCTATTAGCAACTGTCCGGGATTAATCCCGAAGGAAAAGATAACGAGGTCAATACCTGAGCTGGCACCCTACTCTCCAAACTTCCACACTACGCCAGGACGTCGCCGATAGACCGTTGTGTCGCTCCAGTGCGACTTTAATTCAATGCCTACCTACCTCCACACTATGCCAACGTGAGGACATTCGAGGCAACGACAAATTTAACATGCCCCCACGTACACGACGGTTTTAGGTTGGATCGAGTTTCGAACTCGCAACCCCCCGGTTGCTAATTCATAAATCTTCCATCTGGGTGGCCCCCCATTCCCCCCATTTTATTCTGTTAGATAAAATATGATACATTTTCTGAACGGAGCACGCTTTAACTGTTCTGTTTAGTTTTGAATAACAAGAATAATCCGTTATTTTAAACTTAAGATAAGGTTAACCCTCTGTGCGAGATTTGTGAGTAGTGTAGTGTTACTCCCCAATACACACATTTAATGACTAAATAACCATATTTGCTAAAGAATCTGTGGATTCTTCCAACCTTTACAAAGACTATCTTTGTCTTTACGAAAGGTCTTTTAGTTGGAATAGAATCCTTTGGAACGATTTTATTGGCCCATTCTGTTGAATAGAATCTTTTGGAAAGATTCTATTGTTCATTAAGATTAGAATCCTTTTCAAATATTCTATCGCTTCTTTCATTAGAATGGAATCCCTTTAAAGGATTCTATTGGCCCTTTCTGTAGAATTCTGTGTCTTTTGGAAAGATTCTATTGATCTTTTCCTTGGAGTAGAAGTCTTTGGAAGGATACTATTGGCCCATTCTATAGAATAAAATCCTTTGGAAATATTCTATCGCTTCTTTCCTTATAGTAAAATTATTTGGAAAGATTCTATCGGTCAAGACCAGAATTGGTTACTGCAGGCATGTAGGGAAGACTGTAGGTTGCAAGGTGAAATCGTGCGCTTGAACCCCTCAGAGGGTTAAATTAGGTGGGGCAGTAAACGTAAACAACGAATTATCAGAATTGGCATCTTTGGAGTGGTTTCTGGCTCTTAATTTCTCATTCCGCGCCGGAAGCCACGGAAGTGATTACGGGTTGGCGAAGCAAATAATCAACTATGGCGATCTCCATATGCATGATTTTGAGTATGGTAACCCTTTTCATTACGAGCTTAACCGCCTTTGTATGAATGGACCAAGAGGGCCGAGTTGGCTGCTGATTATAGCAAGTAGATGGGGATGCTCTCTTTCTGTCCTTTAATCCCACAAACTGAAAAACCCATGCACCATCTATCTAGAAATCCCTGTAGGAGCAAGGCACCGCAATCATTATAATTACCGATCCTAATTTTGGACGTAGTAGCCGAGATAGCGGATTAGCAAACGGAGGGTCGCGAGTTCGTAACTCGATCCAACCAAAGACTTCGTGAGGGCTGGTTCACGTTCAATCTGTCATGGCCTCATATGTCCTCACGTTGGCTCGGTGTGGAAGTTTGGAGAGTGGGATGCTAGCTCCGGTGTTGAGCTCGTCATCCCATCTTGGTTCGAAATGACAAGTTATTGTCCACGGACCTTTCACTTGGGGATTGATCCCGGTCCGTTGCCAATAGCCCTTTGTATTGCTCCAGTGCGAAGTTAATTAATTACCAATTACCCTTCGGGATTGTCCCTCAGGGGCACATTTTCGTTAGGTGTGTACGGGTTTCACGAGCCAGAGGTATCCTAGTGATGTATTCTTTCCCCATGGGATTTACTGCCTCTGGTAAGCATGGGGGTCTCGACCCCAGAATGCCCAAGCGATCTTTCTCTCTCCTCTCCATCCTTTCTTTTCATAATTACTTGACATTGTGTTATGTTTGGCGCAGCTTGTCCGAATATGAAATCGACGGCAAAAACCCCAAACCAACCATCCCTTTGGGATTGGTCCTCGACAGTTGCCAATAGCCCTTGTATTGCTCGAGTGCGACCTTAATTCAACTAAACAACCCAAACCCTCTCCTTACCACTTCTTGTCTTGCCTTAAACCCTTGATGATAGTCTGGTGGCCAGGATAATCAAAAAATGAATTCACCTATGGTCATCTGCATTGTTCGAGTTGAACCACCACTTCTCTGACAACACTGCGAGCATAATTTCAACACGTTTTCCGCATCACTTGCCGACTACACTCGTTTCTATTTTAGATGCCTCACTTATTCCGCATAGCCTCTTTCTTTGGTAATCTTTTTCAGTCGCCCCTCCCTCTTTTTTTCATCGAGGCCCCTCCTCTTCCCCCGAGCACTCAATCGGAAGCGGGGATCTTTTGTCATGGAAATGCACACGAGGAGTCAAGTGGCACAACTCCTCCGAGGCTCACTTCATAATTCTGAAGTCCGTTTTTATACGTGACAAGAAGAGAGGAGTGTAAATCTGCTCCCTCTATAAAAATATTTCCCCTTGTTCTTTCCTTAGAGAAGCATGTATTGCCTTTTTGAAGCATTAGATTTATTTAACTCTTTTTCTGTCATGGATTCGGACTGGAAGGAGACGAGTTTTGTTTTTTCTTGTATGTATTTGTCGGAGACATGTGGAGATGGTCTCGATTTTTTCCTCCTTACATTGAATGACGTCTATGTCGAAAGTTTAATTCCTGTGAGCGGGTGAATTATTTATGGCGTCGAGAGTTTTGTTTCATGAATCGATGGGTACAGTTTTGGCATTGCTGCGTATGGAGAAGTGACATTTTCTTAATTTAATTTGAAAATGTCTTGTGAAAAACGTTTGTTTTCGTTGTTTATAAATAGGAATAGTATTGGAGATCTAATTTACCATGCTAATCCTTAAAAGAGATAGGATCAAATCGTCTAGCATTTGTTTACTCGGAATTTCATTTACATTTATTTTGATCCAAAGCGAAGAGCCTCGAGATACTTTATTGACCTGTCATTCCCTTCGTTTTACCCTACACTACCCTTCTAATTTTTGCTTTTATACCTCCCTCATTGATAACTTGATATTGTCTGTCTAGTATTTGGCTCAGCTTGGCCAAATATGACCTTTGCGCAATAAAACCCAAAACAACCAACTTAAGCGATAGGCGTATAGTCTTGGCCATTAACTTCCTTTACTATCAACATATTAGCAATGCTTTTAGAAGACAGGGACCACGGTAGCTAAGTTGGAAGAGCAGCGGATTAGCAACCATATGGTTCCGAGTTCGAAACTAGGTCAATCAAAAGACCGTCGTGTACATGGGGGCTAGTGCACGTTAAATCTGTCGTCGCCTCAAATATCCTCGCGTTGGCGTGGTGCGGAAGTTTGGAGAGTGGGGTGCCAGTTCAGGTGTGACCTCGTCATCTCACCATGGTTTAAAATCGCGTGGTGTTGTCCTCGGATCTTTCCCTTTGGGATTGATCCCGGACCGTCGCCAATAGCCCCTTGTGTTTCTACAGTGCGACGTTAATTAACTACCTAATCCAACCCTTTAGAAACTAAACTACAGAGCTATCGATTGTCCCACATTCTTGGGTCTGGATGTGCTCTCATGGACTTTTTGAGTTAGCGAATTTTGAGTTTCAAATGGACATTGGTTTGTCAAACTCTTTATTCTAGAATTCATAATTATCGAGGCTCTGGAAATTGGTGGTGATAAACCGAACAGAAAACTGCGGGCTCAGGTCCGAAATCCTTTTCATGGTCGCCTCCCATGGTTGGTTAGGTAGTGTGTTACGTCATCATGGAGTCCTTATAGTTGGAAAAGTATAATCTATCTTAAAAACGAATTGAAGTGTTTGGTACCGTTGAAAACATAAAGCTTATTGCGAGGTCGGGATTGTTAACGTGCGTTAAACTTTCATTGACGACTATGCAGTTAATAACAAACACTTTCCATTTATATCTTTCTCGTTGCCGATGGTGTCCAGTTTAAAGATAAATGAACTTTACCGTGGAGAATTCACTGAACCTTGGCATGAGGTCGGAGTTTCCGTTGGACGAGGAACTGGCAAAACTATTTGTGATGTCTTCTCTAGTCAGAGGACGGGTATCGGTATGGGAATCTGACTAACGTTGGGATAGTTGGGCTAGCATTTTTTTTCATAACAGCCCAGTCCGGCCCTCCTCCACTCGCTGTGTCTTCTCTGCCTTCGTTAGGGCCAATCAAAAGACCTCTTTTTGCCTCGATTCTCGCCTATCCAGCAGGCAACCCCAAGTTCTGTGGGTTTGTCCACTGCGCTAGCAACCGATGAGTTGTAGGCGGTGTGCAGGTTCGATCCCACCCTGAGTGTATTCCTATCTTCTGTATCATCCTTCCTGGGTGTACTTATCTCTTCTGTACCAGTAAAACTTTCTTCGTGTGTTTGTGTCCTTTACTTTACGTTGTCTATCTTTGTTTGGTGCAGTTCGGCCAAATATGGCCCTTTCGCCATAAACAGGTCAATGGAACCAACCACAAGTTCTGCTTGTTATTTGACAGTGATTCAAAATTATCCTCGTATCCTACTCTTTGGGATTGAACCCGAAACGTCGCCAATTGTGTTGCTCCAGTACGACATTAATTCAACTATCAACCTACCCACCCAAAGCTATGCTTACTCATAAGAGAAAGAAAGGGACTACCGGCGATCATAACATAACATAACATAACATAACATAACATAACATAACATAACATAACATAACATAACATAACATAACATGGATTTACTATGATTCCTTAACGTTTCATAAATAAAAGAATGGATCTACAATTCAATGCTCCTGACCATAAACTAGGTTCGATTCCTTTCTGGGAGTATTTCTCTTCTGTATCAGTAAAACTTTCTTTGTACATGTCCATTACTTGACTTTGTCTGCCTGGTGTTTGGTGCAGTATGGTCAAATATGGCCCTTGCGTCATAAAACCCAACTAACCTGACCATAATCTTTTACAAGCCATTTTGTATCGAATATTTAATTTCCTTGGAATACAATTGAGGAAGACTAATTAACAAAAATGCCAGTCTAAATGAAGAACGAAAGAAATCAAATGAAGGACTCCGGTCAAAATTAGTGATAAACTACTTTACAAAGTTTTCAAGCTAATAAATTTTGAAGTTTAAAAATATTCCAAAATTATAATGGTTTACTAATTATTCAAGAGATTATACAACTTAAACTTCAATCAATCATTTCATTTGATAATCTGAGATATTTTGTTTTCAATTTGATTTTCGTCACGTAATTTTCATTCTGTGCTTTTCCACTTCGATGCCTGGAGCCCTCCAAGTAAAATAAAAACACATGGAAGGATTAAGATTAATTAGTGCAATGTGAAACTTGAAACACCTCCATTTTCAATTGAGCGAAAATTACCTGACTCTGAATGCATTTTAATAGGATAAAAATAAAAATTGGTTTCCAGATAACTATCAATTTTTCAAAAAGATATTTATTCAACGGAAGCAGTTTTCGATGTTTGTCAATTCTAATCTGTTTTCATATGTAACATATTTTGATTCTGGATTAGATAGAAGTGGGTTGAAAAGCTCGTTTCTGAAGAAATACGACAGCAGAATAATAGGAAACTAACCAGTATATGCTCTTGTTATCAGCTAGTTGAGTGGGTGTATTCTTTTAAAATATTGCATTACCTCCCTCGTTTGTTTAATCCTTTTGCTTTAAACTAAAGGCAATAGTTACTTAATATTTAAACATTACGCGTTTACCCCACTTAAAATAAAAAACCCGTATTTCTTTAGCCCGTACTACAAAAACGTTTCACTATAGCATCTCAATAAATTTGATCGAATCCAACCAAAGCCGTCGTGTATAAAGGGGCTGGTGCATGTTAAATCTATCCTGGCCTCAAATGACCTCACACTGGTGTGGTGTGGAAGTTTGGAGAGGGTTGTGCCAGCTCAGCTGTGACCTCATCTGACCGTGGTTCAAAACTACGTGGTGTTATCCTCGGATCTTTCCCTTCGGGGTTGATCGCCCATAGCCCGTTGCGTTGCTCCAGTGCGACGTTAATTAAAATACATACATCTGTACCATAAAAACTTTCCTTGAGTGTGTTACCTTGAGTTTGTCTACTTCACCAGGCAGCCTGCGAGTTGTAAGAAACACAAGTTTGGTTCCTGTAACTTATCTTAGGTGTATTCAGCTCTTCTGTGTCATTAAAACTTTCGTGGTGTTCATTACTTGACGTTGCACTACTTGTCTGGCTCAGCTGGGAGCAGTATTCGTGGTTCAATTCTCGAATCATGCGTTTTGTTTCGTCTCTGAACAAAATTTATTTAGGAGAATATGTAGGGCCATGACCACACCATAAGGGGAACTTGACACATCCCTGAATTTTTATATTTAAGAGTGCTTCAATGTTTTGAAACTAGGGGCAATCAGAACACTCACTAGAGTATTCAATCATCCTGATTACATGTATGTCAGGGGCTGTGGTAACCCTATTCGAAGAGCAGTTGATTAGCAACCAGAAGGTTGCGAGTTCGAAACTCGATCCAACCAAAGAGAAATGGGGACTGGTGTCTGTTAAATC
The DNA here is from genome assembly GCA_933210815.1 of Meta bourneti. NCBI lineage: Eukaryota > Metazoa > Arthropoda > Arachnida > Araneae > Tetragnathidae > Meta > Meta bourneti. The sequence continues at coordinate 94,858,596 of OW119922.1, forward strand.
TGTCGTATACTCAAATATTTTCATACTGGTGTGGTGAGGAAGTTTGGTGCATGGGAAGCCAGTACAGGTGTCGACGTCGTCATCTGATCTTTGTTTAAGATGACGAGGTGTGGTTCTCGAATTTTCCCCTTCGGGATGGATTCTGGATTGTCGCCAATAACCCTTTGTGTTGTTCCAGTGTGTAAATTCAACTACCAATCAACCGTCTTTTCACCGTCTTTTTTTAAATACTTTTCTACTTTTTGCTTTTCCTCCTCCCTTGTTGATTACCTCTCGGGAGCACATCTTTAGATGTGTATGGGTTTCACGAACCCGAGGTACCCTAGTGATCTATTCTTTTCCCATGGAGTTTACTGTCTAGTAAAAATAAAGGTCGCGACCCCTGGATGCCCAAGTGATCTTCTCTACTTTCTTCCCTTCATCTTTTTTCCACACTTACTTGACATTGCCTGTCGTATTTGGCGCAGCTTGCCCAAAATATGTCTCCTTGCGCCATAAAACCCAAAACCAACAAGCTTTGTCGATTACTTGACGTTGCCTATGAGGTATATAATTATTTCAATAGATTACGTACAGTGTGGATCCATCAAATAATACAAGGTTAATTAAATTTTATATTTTGTATATTATTTATTCCTCCTATCCAATATGTAATGTTAAGATGGACGCCAAAAACAAAAACGTAAGCCTTTGACGTTAAGCCAATATATATGTATATATATATATATATATATATATATATATATATATATATATATATATATATATATATATATATATATATATATATTTGTCATTTTTGCTTGCCCTAATATAATTAAGTAATAGTAAAATGGGGGGGGGGGTAGATAAAATGTCAAAAAACTCTTGCAGGGGTAGACTGTCAAAGAAGTTTGCCGACCCTTGCTCTAGAAAGTAACCAATAACTCGAATCCGTGATTTCTAAAGAATTGTAAAATTGAAAACTAGGCCAATTATCGATATGAACTTGTAAGGAAAGGGCGAGAAAACCGTTCTCTCATTGAAGACAGGACTCGTTGAAATTTTCATAATTAAGATTACCTCACCTAAGGTAGAGAGAATGATTAAATTGTTAATTTGAACACCTACTGTCATATGAAATTAATTTATAATGTTAGCTGTTTCTTAGGACAAGCCTAATTAAAATATCTGGGAGAGTTATTATTCATTAGGCAAAGTTCAAAATTCGCATTCGGCAGGCCTCCAGATAGCCATATGGAAGGATCCCCACATGAAATCGTCCTCGCGGGATTGGATATTATTCGCAACGCTAGCGCCACCTTGTGATCAGGCAGGCTTCGTCCTTGGTAGTGTCCACGGATATTTCCCTTCGGGATGGAACCCGGACTGTCGCCAGTAGCCAGTTGTGTTGTTCCAATGTCAATTCAACTATACCACCGTTCAAAGGAAAAGGGTTTCGGTACTAAAAGTGACAGTATAGCATAGTAGAGGGCATGGATTTTCAAAAACTGAGCAATATTTTACTAATTAAGTATTTATCCAAAAAATGTGGACAAATCTTCTTGGAATTAAAAAATACACAAATCAGAATTTTCGTCAGAAACAAATCTGCCCCCCCCCCAAAAAAAAATTACAAATGCATTTTTGAACAATTCTAGAAATTGAATTTAATCATCTGTATAATGAGCGTGAATCATTTGTAGTATTTTGTGTTATGAATGTACAACATTGCACTTTTAGATGAAATACTGAATTCTTCATTTTTGTTATTCTTTTCAGGCTCAAAAATGAAAGTGATACTAGCAGCTGCTTCAATTTTTGTACTCCTGCTAAATAAACAGGTAAGAAAATGTTTCCAATTTTGTACAAATAATTAGCTTATCAACGTGAAAATATTTAACATCTCGTTCAATAGTAATAATGCACGATCGGAATTAAGATATGAATTAGTTTGTTTATAGTAGGACCTGTGAGATCTTCGATTGCAATTAACTTTCCATTTTCAAATCCATACATCGGAATCAAATCATATGCCTCACCGTCTACGGAAAAATAAATTTCCATTTATAGTTCTTTAAACATAAAGCATCTTATGAAAGTAGATGTAAGATAACAAACGTTTTAGTTTTCTCAAAATCAGTTATCTATTCATTAAAAAAATTTTACACTTTCAAAATAAATAATTTCGCATATTCATTTTAACACACATCGAGTAGATTATTTTGACATTCCTTCACCCCCGATTTAAAAACCGTCGCCAAAATGTCCTCACGTTGGCATGGCGTGGAAGTTTGTAAAGTGGGGTGCCAGTACAGGTGTTGACCTCGTCATCCAACCGTGATTCAAAATTACGAGTTGTCCTTGGTATATACATTCCCAGGACAATCGCCAATAGTCCGTGTGTTGTTTCAGTGCGACGTTGATTAAAATAATACCTACCTGATATAAAAAACAAAAAATTAATACATTTCTATGCAAATGTTCCTTAATCCAAACTTTTTATACGAAGTTAAAATCTATCTTCTATTAATAAAGGAGAAAATTTAAACCCGAAACAATATTTTTCGAACCATACTTTTATACCCCAACAGAATATTCATTAAAGTCATTTTCACTCTGCAAGAATTTTCAGTAAAATTCACTTTCAAAATTTCTTTCGTATATTTTATACTTTGCAATAGAATGAATTCAAAGAGAAGATTTACGAACGGTTTTCTTTAAACATACCAAAGTTCGCTCGCTGCATAAATAAAATAAAGAGATGGAAATTGTGATGCCAGTTCTCACGGGAATAAAAGTAATGAAATGAATATTTTATATCGTCTGGAGAGAGTTCGGACTGCTTGCGTTAATTGCTTTTGATTTTGTTTAAAAATAAGCTTGTTGTGTGAGAATTTCTCGATCTGTTCGTGTTACATTCATGGAGGAAAAAAGTAACGAGTAAAGATAATGAAAATTATATTAGATGTTACATGAAATGTACTCTCTCCCCTTATTTAATTAAGAATTTTATTCTACTTAAAAATAAAATTAATTCTCAGAATTCCAAGGTAGAGAGAGAAAGTTTTTAAGGAATTTAAAAATATGCAAAATATATGCTCAAAAGGAAATTTGATTCTTCCGACGAATTTCGTCGAACAAAAATGAGTTTGTGAGAAAGTAAAAAAGAGTGGATCAATTCTTAAATTTGATCTGTCGAATGTGCATTTTCCAAGAACTGTTTTGTTTAAAAGAAAACTATTGCAAAGTGCTTTGTCTTTTTGGAAATACAAGATTAAATTACCGAATAAAATTACATTTAATACGCATGAAAAATATCTCGTAATAGTCTGAAAAACATCAGACACAGATTCTCTTTGGCAATATGTTTTTTAATCAGACTATTTTTCAAAAAAAATACTTGTCTTATTCCGGAAATAAATTTACAGAGGAAAGAACAAAGGAAAACACAGACTAATCCCATTTTCAACAGAAGAATAAAACCTAAACTTAACTCCATAGAACAAAATGTCAGTTTTAAGTAGAAGGTAAGATTTTTTCCATTGCAGAAAATAATAGTTTTATGTTTAGGATAACATTCAGAAACTGTTCGGTAGCAGATTAAGTTAATCCAAGTTTTGTTCTTGGTTTTGGGAAGTACAGTTCTTTTATAAAAAAGATTAGCAAAAAAGCTTGCTATGAGAGGCATTTTCTTTCAAGTTGCTTCCTTCATAGGTGGCGCTACTGTTTCATTAAACTAATACTTATTTCCTGTATGTATTCTGAACAAACCATCTGTTGGCTTGTTTTTCGTTATGTAAAAATTGCAAACCATAAATCCCGAATTGATATATGATATCTGATTGGTCGACACTAATTATATAAAACGCCATACATTGCCAAACAGCGATAAACTGCATTTTACGACAACCCTGATATGTATCGTGCGAGAGCATTTGGACAGCAGATGGACATGTAAAATCTTCGAAGACAGCTTGTTTTGTTTGTTTGCACTGAAATCCTTCTCAAAGAAAAGTACTGAATCCTGCATCTTGATATTTGGAAACCCGCAAAAAATTACGAATTTAGTTTTACCTATAGACGTTTCTAAACACCTACAATACATTATTTACTATAAAATTTAGTTTTAGTTCGCACTTTCGTATAAAATAAAACTAATATGAAATTTGATTTGTTGAGGTTCACGACTTTTTGGAATTTATGGGCTGTACTATTGGGATACAGCACGGCTTGCTGAAAGATATCAAATGTTAGTAATTAAAAGAAATTTTTAATTCAGACATTAGTACAAAATAAAGCTAATATGAAATTTATCTTGTTGAAGTTCTTGGAGTAATTGGGATTTTTGGGCTTTACTATTCAGATGCACGGCTTGTTGAAAGATATCAGATTTGTTATTGTTAAATAAAAGGAATTTAAAAAACTATCTTTTTTATCCTAAACAACCAAACATTGCAGATGTGCTCTCAGACTACGTTGTGAATCGAATTGTTAAGCATCAAATTGCCTGGATGTTACACAAATTTTTCTGATGTACCCTTTGAGTGCTAAATCTTCTACACAAATCTCCCCAAAACATCAACCAAAGACTACTTAGGAAGCTTTAATACTTGTAGTTGTAAATGTAAACATAAGAGCTCCAACAACTCAGAAGCTATCTGAAAATCCTATATCTCATTTCCGTCATGAGAAAGCAAACATTTATTGTCTTCAAGTACAATAACCGAACATTGAAATACAGAAGTGCACACGCATAAATAATTCTGCATTAAAGAACCAAAACAGTTCCGAGAGGAAATAGCAGTATGGGCAACCTTAAGAAATTTATTATTAAACTTAAGAAGGAACAAATCCCGTACCGCGAAGTTTATTCTCCCACCCACAAGTGTCCACTTAAGGCACTCCCAGTCTTTGGAAAGCCGACAAATACAGCCAAGCCGGAACATGTATTTTTCTTTCTAGAATGCATATATTTCTTATTCATATGTTTTATTTGGCGTCTCGTTTTGCAGAAATTTTGTTTCCCTTGCTGTTTTGTATAAGCGCGCGTTCTTTATTCTCCACATCTCTGATATGCAGCTTGGTATTTCTCCGGCATGAAACGGATTTTCTTTCTTGCGAAATTCGAAGGGGAAGTTCGTTCTTTCGAGCCTAGGAAACAAGATGCCAATTTAGCCATTCTCGAGACCAGCAGGAAAGTGAATGCAAAAAACGTTTCGTCTTCCGCTTTGCTCAGAAAACTCATCTATGCTTTACTTTTTCCCTCTGTTCCAAACTATTTTGTTCTAACTTGTAAAAAAAATGGCGGTTGTGTAGCCTGTTCGAACGATTACGAAATCCTGTTATGGTATAGGAGAACAGTAAAAATCCGCAGTTTTGTTTCTATTGAATTTTAAAAAGGCGAATTTGAACTTTATGTAAATGAGACATATGGAACTTTTTGTGAAGCCACAAAATAAAAGGATACCCTTGACTCATGCAGGTGACCACGTTAGCCTGGTTGGAGGAGTAGCGAATTACCAACCCGAAGGTTGCGAGTTCGGAACTCGATCCAACCAAACGCCTTCGGTTGCTGGTGTACGTTAAATCTATCGTGGCCTCAAATGTCATCACGTTTGCATGGTGTGGAAGTTTGGAGAGTGGGGTTCCAGCTCAGGTGTTGACCCCGTCATCTGACCGTGATTCAAAAATAATAGGTGTTGTCTTTGGATCTTTTCCTTCAGGATTGGTCCAGGACCGTCCCCATAGCCCGTTTTTTTTCTCAAGTACGACGTTAATTCAACTACCTACCTTGACTCATGCAAAGAACGTTCGTCTACTCAGCTTTGCATGAATTGATATTTTTTCTGCTCTTTCAATATTTGCCGTGATTATAGTGTTACGATATTTGCATATAGATTCGATGCTTTTGAACTTATTACTTGATAAATGGCAGATTTTCTGCAAGAATTTCCTTACCAAAAACAGACTACTCCAAATTTTTTTTCATAATTTTTAAATGACGATTTAGGGTTAAACATATTTGAATCATAGCTTAGTTTGGATTAGGAATGGTGTTTATTTTGTTTGCCCTCTTGATCACTAATTTTAATAAGGGCGTATGCTTTTTTATTATACTTATGTGTTATCCATAAACTGCCTGATATTACAGCTTTTTTAGGTTCGTTCAAATGGAAATTGATATAACTGATAAGATTTTATTGTGAATCTGATAGAAATATCCACGTTTGCTTATCTTTCTGAAGTGGTAGATAAAGACCCCTTAACAGATCGAAGCCTCTGGAATAGAACTCTGCTTGTTATTGGTGGAGAAGCTTCAGTTCTAGCCTCCACATCGTGAAGATGCCCTCGAAATGCTCTGGCAGGCCAGACACTAAACGATCCAACTACACGTGACTGTCTGATTGCACACGTCCCTCACCAAAATGTTTTATAGAGTTCCATAGAGCTCTGTAGAATTCTATATAGACGTCCTACTATTCTATTTTTTCTATAGAAATTTCATTTCTATAAAAAATTTCGACAGATTGCTATAGAGAGAAAACGAACTCTGATTCTACAGAAATGTATTTCTGTAGAAATTTTTCGTAAAGGGTGCTTATGTGTCGAGTGCAACATAGGCCATAACGAGGGATTTGCTTTCGCGCGCATGCAAGCAATATGCACATTGCTTATAACTTTACCGTGTGAGTTGCCTTATAAGTTAAAAGATGTGAAAATGTCCATTTGGAGTGTGTAATAAGGATATTCCAATAACTCTCCGAAGAATTCCATTAACCCTGTGAGGGGTTTTCGCAACGATTTAAGTATATGAAGGTTGTTATGCTCACTCACATTAATTAACGATGCGTATTCTATATTTAATTTATTTACAATTTAAAGAATTACATTTCTAGGCGAACACTAGCTGTCAACATCTGACATTTACAGATCTGATCTGATTTGGAACGAGAACTGATCGACTATTTTTAACCCTCTGGAGGTTCATACGCATTCATACGTTCTGGAATGTGCAGTCTTTCCTGCATGACTTCTAACCAACTTTGACCTTCTTGAGCAATAGAATTTCTTCTAGGATTCTTTCAGCCCGTGGATGTGCTTGTTTAGTCATTATATGTGTCTTGGAGGAAAAACAATAAAATACTACTTGGAAATGTGACGCTGAGAAGGTTTATACAAAATCGATATGTTCAGAAGCATGCTCACTTGTGCATTCTATATTCGATGTTCTGGTTCACCAGGTTCCCAGGTATAGATTTCTTCTGAACTCCGTAGTCTCTATATCTTCTAACCAATTTTGACCTTTTGTCCAATAGAATCATTCCTGGTATTCTTTCAACCAATAGATGTGGCTATTTAGTCATGTGTCTGGGGTAAAAGAATACTACTAGGGATATAAAATACTGTTCGGTTTGGTGAACAGCTCTTTGCTGTTCCTGCACTTTAAAAAAAACTGTTCTTCGACCTGCTCCTGTGCTCACCACTGTTCTGAAATACGTCACTCTACTTAAAATGTACGAATCCTAATCTTTTTTTCTTGACTGTCACCTAGAACTATGTGGCACTAGCAGTTTTTCGGTAGACAGAAAGAACTCGGATTTCGTTGACATTTCATCTTTTTTGGTACTTTGTATTATTGCGCTGATCTCACAGATTCGCCAAACGTCGGGGTTTAGGTTCAATTAAGAACAGTTCAATAACTACGAGAGCAGTTTGGGAAGAGTGCAAGACCAGAACGAGAGCAGTTTGCAAACAGTGTAAAGACAGGGAGCAATGTGGGAACTGCTTTAAAATTGGAAACAGTGTGGGAACAGGAAGCAGTTACAGAAGAGGAAGCACTTTCAGAGCAAGGAGCAGTTTAGGATCAGAGAATGAGTGTGCACAGCAGAGCGAGACACAAATCAAGAACAGGAAACGGCTGAGTCGAGAACTGTAGGATAGACAGCTGTGCTTCGAACTTAGCATACTTGAACAAAAGGTGTATGCAAATTATATCAGCTGAAAATTCGAGAAAAGACGAAATACTTTTTTATTAAAATTCCAATTTTATTCTGTAACATTAAAATCGAAGTAGAAAAAAATGAAATGTTTCTTTCAACAAAAAGAGCAGAGAGCAGGTTTTTGTGAAAAATTAGAACAGATTGTTTCCGTTCTATTTGAAGAACAGGTGAAAAATAATAGGTTCTTTTTTTTCCCCATCCCTAAACACTACACTACTTGGATATTTCGTGAAGCTCAGAGGGTTAAAGGGAAAATGGTTGTCATTGCTATGTAAAAATGAGCAATTGTCTTTGCACAAGTTTCACAGTAATTGTATTAAATATTTACAGTTATACGTCATAAACATAATTTCATGTATATATATATTCCCGTATAGATTATATTTTTAGAAATAGGATTACAAAATGATCCACAGATGTTTAAGCTGATTTTATGAGAACCACAACGTTTCTGGCTGGGAAAACATTCCAGAAGACGTAAGAACAATATTCTAATTAGTAATGTTCCCAAAATGAAAGAAATCAGCTCTGGTTTAAAAAGCATTTCCGTTCTTTATCTCTTTCTTTCAAGTAAAAATCCTATATGAAAGCAATCTCTGAATTATTCTTGTAATTTGAAAACTTGTAAAAGAATTTCTAGAATTGTCACACCACACTGCTGATCTGATCAAAATTCCATCCGCGCTCGAACGATTTAAATGCCAGGCTCGAGAATCGATTATCGATTCAAGGGTTTCAACTTTCCAAATATTGATATTTTGTTTCGTCTGAAACAGAACATTTCAAAACATCATTATAAAAATTAAAGATTGAAATCACATTGATGTAGGACATCCTACAATTAAATAAATTGAATTTATCGAACGGGAAACGAACCCTTTTAGGACTTAAAACGCACCCAAAGGTTTGAGACGCAGAATGGGCCATTTTCTTTCCAATAAATAATGCATGACACCATACATCCATTTCCGATTCTTCCATCTCTCCTTAATATCGATTTCCAATTTTGAAGCGAAAGATTCTATTGTTTTTAGGTTTGCCAAGGGAGATTTTCTTATACCATACCTTTAAAACTTTATTTTAGTACAAGGAACGCATATCAGAATACTTAATGTCTCCATTAAGAATTTTCAGATAATGAACTTTAGAATATTCCGTTATTGAAATTTTTGTAATAATGACAGAAGCGAATTTGATTGTAGGCATGTTTTAATTCCAGTCCTTTAATAAAATTAAGGGCTGATTTTGTGTTGTGATGTATGTGTCCTTTAATCTGCCCCAAGCTACTGAAGAGAGTAAATGGAAAAGAATGTAGTTATGATGCTTATCACGTGCTGCTGTTATATTTTCGGGTAGTTAGTTTAACCCTCCTGGTGGTTTATCTTCACGTTAAAAAACACTTTATATTGGCCAGCCTCTGGTGCAAAAATCTGTTCCAAACTGTCATCAGTTCAAGGTTGCTACCGGACAATTCGTTTTTCCTACTTGGATCTTAATTCTCCTAGGGGTAATAGGGCAGTTTTGTCTCAACGAGATATTTCGTCTTTAGTAAAACTGACCAGATCTAGACGGACGAGATATCTCGTCGAAACCATTTGAAGGGTAAAACAAATAAAATTCCATCACGAAAGATGTGTAAGTATCCGTTACAAAAGATGTAAAAAAGTAATATCTGTATAAATGTGACCGTATACGACCGATTATACTTCGCTTGCCCGTTTGTCTAAATGTTATTTCAAAATAAAATGTGTTTAAAACCTCAATATTATTTTTTTATTAACGTTGCATGGTATTTTAATTAACGTCGCACTGGAGCAACACGTGCTATTGGTGACGGTCCGGGATCAAACTCGAAGGGAAAGATCGATGACAACACAACTTAATTTTGAACCGTGCCAGGGAAGTAGAATACATATTGAAGGACGAATAAGCTTTTGCATAAGCTTTCATGCATCCTTTTACCTTAATGTTTATAGACTTGTATAAGTCGAAAGATGTTTTTAGGTTATAGCGGATCTGAGAGGCAATCATTTTGCTGTGCTGTATCTCGTTGTTTCATGGCAGAAACTGACAAATGAATTTCGTTGATCCTTTAAACTTAAATGTCAATTCAAAGTGTGCCCTCAGGTTCATGGTCCTGTTTATGTACGACGTTTTCCATGGAAAAGATCTTTAGTTTGGAAAATATTACATCTATGTAATAACTGCATTTCTATTTCAAATTACTTAGTAACTAAACCTCTCGGGGTCATATCTTAAGGTGTGTACAGATTTCACGAACCCGAGGTACCCTAGAGATCTATTCTTTTCCCATGGGGGTTACTGTATCTGGAAAACATGGGGGTCGCGACACCCAGAATGACCAAACGATCTCTCTAATTTCTTTTCTCCATCCTTTCTTTTCACAATTACTTAAACATTGTTTTGTGTTTGGCGCAGTTTGGCCAAATATGGCCCTTGCGCCATAAAACCCAAAACCAACAAACCTTAGTAATTAAATGTGGAATTATCATACGAGTTTTTGTGGCAATGACAGTGTTTCCAGGTTTTTGGAGTTGCTCAGGTTGATCAAATCGATAGAGATTGAAGTAAATATTTTGTATCTTTCCCTTCGGGATTGATTCCGTAGCCAATAGCTCGTTGTGTTGCTGCAGTGCGACATTAATTAACTACCTACCTATCTGAAGTAATATTATTTATCTTCTTTATACAAATGTACAATATATCTTCGGATGAGAGCAGAAATTCATTAAGTGCAAGTTTTTTACTGTCCATCTTTCTTCTTTCTTATCCCAGTGTAAAAAAGAACAAATTATACTGTCATTGAGTCTGCAAAAAAGTTTTTGGGCAATGGCAGATGGGTTCTTAAAAATGTCTTCATGTATGACTCCAATGCAGTTCGGGATATATGAGGAAGAGGCTGGTAATAAGCTGCACTTATAGATGTGGGAAAGGATTTCTGGCCATCAAAGAATATCATCTTTTTCAAATGCCCAGATCGGAGACTGACAAGCATAAAGTTTTCTGGGGCAAATTTAAGGCCAAGCAGCTCTCCTGGTGTTTTACTGAGGTACCAGTGATGAAAAGGTACTGGAGATGATCTGCGTAATTGCCTTTTAAGTACGGACAGGTGATCGTCCTCTGAGTTTTGCTCAAGTCATGGGTAGAGCGCGTCTGGTATTGATCATAAGATCTAGGAGCCATCTCAGTACAGTCCGATTTAGCCACCCGTTCACCTTCCTATGTTACTAGAAGTATATACTCCCGACGTATTTCGCCTGTGCTACCCGTTTCATCCTCTCTCCACGGTGAGGCCATAGGATAGGACTTTGAGAGGTCCATCTTTAAACAGACCAAATATTAGATTTTAGGTTTTGATAGTTGTTACATACATTTTAAACATATTACAATATGACTGTATTTCTCATAATTATGAAAATAAGTATTTGGAGCCTCCGAAAGAATGTCAGTTTATGAATTTCTGTTCAAAGCCGGACATATATAACTACATATTACACCCGCATATATGTTTATAAGGGGGAGTGATGGCGGTTACAAGGAAACCTTATGAACCTTACATGTTTTTATTATACTTAAATATATACTGAATATTTAAAAAAATATATACTTATATATTATATACTTAAATATACTTATATATTATATACTTAAATATACTTATATATTATATACTTAAATATACTTATATATTATATACTTAAATATACTTATATATTATATACTTAAATATACTTATATATTATATATATTATATACTTAAATATATACTTAATAATATACCTCTATTAACTTCAGATGAAAATATACCTCCCATGAAATCCGTTTTGCGTATTAGATTCTAAAATTTAATCTTGAAATTTCTGACAGGTGAATGTGAAAACTGCCTTTTTTCCCAATTCTAGAAAGTTATTTTTTCTATCTTGTATTCATGTATTTTCTTTCTTTCAAATAACAACGTGCATAATAAAAAAACAAGTTTGATTAAAATTAAATCAATGTTTATCATGTCATCCAAAATTGAGTAATATGTTTAGTTTGATTTTTAATATTTTAACACTTTTTTTGTCTTGTATCTGTCAAGAAACAACTCGAAAAATTGACATTTTTTTTATTATTTTATAAGGTATCCTTACCTAAAATGTTCCTCAAAACAACATAAAGTATCAAACAATGTTGACGCTATCACGAACGGAACTTTTTCTAAAGAGTAATTAATTTTATCAACTTTTTAAGTAAAAAGTCACTACTTTTTTACGGATGAACCGTCAGCTTCTCGAGAGTTTAAACTCGATCAGGGCATCGCATCTTCTAAAACCATCGTGTCCAAGAAAATGTCTCGAGATATTAACCCTTGGTCGCACCTGTTGCCTTAAAATAACGCGCCAAACCATTTTATTCAAAACATTCTTTGCAGCTGTCGCATTTTTCTTAGTACCGCCATTTTCAAAAGTGCTGAATTTCTTTTCATAAAACTAAGGCGAGGAACATTTCTTTCGCGCAACAAGAACATCAGATATTTGAGCGAGTAAGCTGGAGAATTCTTTGTCGGAAATGGCGAGGAAGAATATTTTGCTTTTTGAAATTATTCTTTCTTGAATGTAACGTTATATATAATTTCTTGGTTAAAGAATTTATTATCCTTCTAACTAGTTAGAAATTTAATTATTTTGATTAGAATGAACTAATTTTGTAGCATCAAAACTAGAATCGATTATCTGGCATTTTTATGTTCTAACTTTGGAAAACCTTTTTAGAAATTGGGAATTAATTTTTCTTAAGTGTTTTTAACTTTCTTAGTGTAATTTTGCAATGTATGCAAGATAGGATAAAGGTTTGGATCGGATTTTGAATTTTATGGCGCATGGTTCTGGGAAATTCGTCTAATAGAATTGCGAATAAAGACGAAAACTTTTCATTTTGTTTCTCACACGATAGCAAAATTTTACACGTCATGGAAAAAGGTTGTCAAAAAGTCAGTTGTAAGTATTGTATTGGGTATAGCAGTCATACTTAACCCTCCAACTCGTCCATCAAGATCTGAAGAACTATTTTGCCAATGACGAGATATCGTCATAAAGAATGCCGATTGAATTCCGAATGAAGATATTGTCAATTGTTGATGATGACGAGTTCATGATCAGGTCATTTTTTCAAATGACGAAATATCTCGTCCATCAAGATTTGGTCAGTTTTGCTAATGACGCGAAACCTTGTCGTGACAACCACCAGGAGGGTTAATATGATTCTTTTCGGTAGATGCCACTGGTGTTTTTGTAGTACAACGTGCTTGTGTAACCAGAAGTAAAATCTTCGTCTTCCGGTGGCTGTTTTGTGGTAGAACGAGCTTAGGTAACCGAAGTAAAATCTTCGTCTTCCGGTGGTTTCTATGTTTACACTGAAAATCCTTCTCATTAGAAAGATTGAAAGGATTACAAATATAATAAATAAACTGAAGTTGAATTACATCAAAACTATCTCAATTTACATTTCATGGAAAAATAAATGACGAACTTAAAATAGTCATCTTGGGAAAAATCGCAAATTAAAACGAGATTAATTAAGTCCTACTGCCCACTTAACCAGTACATTCCTAAAACGGAAATATGATCTTGATGTACTTACCAGATATTAAAAATAGCTGACGAGCTTAAAGTGTTCAGGGTAAATTTATGGAATATTCCCGACGCGCTGCGCAAATAGTTTTGTTCTTCATCCTCATCATCAACTTCGGTAAATATGGACATTATTCATTGACCTCTCCCTTTTCTGGAAAATTCCGTCGGATCTGTCTGGTTCCAAATGTGTCTACTGCTGACACTGCCCGTGCCAAGACGTCTGGCGCCCCAAGCAGTCTGGAAAACTGCGAGGGGCCTTTTCAGAATATTCCGATTTAACCTTATTAGTCATCTTCCTCGCACCCCCTTCCAATTTGTTCTGGAAAAACTAGTGTTATGGAATAAAACAAGTGAAGTTTTTCTAAACTTTCAACGCATAACGAACCATCAGTTCGAAAACAAATTCTTGCAGTTTTTAACGTGGCATTTAACTATAAATAACAGTGAGATGTAGGTTAAAAGTTATTTTTTACTAAGTTAATTTCGAGTTGAAATATTACCAAAAGTAACTTTCATTAGAAAATAAGTGGATTTCATTTATCAATTTTCAAATAAGATCTATCATTTCAATGAATTGAATATTCATTTTAACTTCGTTTTAGGGAATACCTTCTTATTCTTGTTTAAACCTCCAAGTAGTTTCGACGAGATATCTCGTCCATCAAGATCTGACCAATTTTGTTAATGACGAGATATTTCATCATTCAGATATTACCGATTTTTTTTATGATGACGAGATCGTTTCAGATTTTTATGACGACGAGATCAAGGGTCAGTTTCCTTCTAATGACGAAATATCTCGTCCATCAAGATCTGGTCAGTTTTGCTAATCAGACGAGATACCTCGTCGAAATAACACTAAGAGGGTTAATACCTACGATTTATAATTAATTTGTTTTGAATGACTACAATAATCCTCCATTTATCAGACCCTGGTATATCCATCATTATTCTTGACTGATGATAACGAGCTATTTTAATCCAGCAAATGGGTTGTATTGATCGCAACTTTAAGAACACTATTTATTTTTATAAATGTCTAGGGGGTAAACATTTGGTAATTAAAGTTGCAAATAGTTTTCTCAGAAAGATCTTTTAAAATAACACGATATGCACGTTCTTTAATTTTTACTATCTGATTTGTTTTTCGTCATAAATTACGGTTTAATTAGCTTTTGTGTAGCAAAATTTGACTGTGGATCAACCAAACTACCTATAAACCAAGTAGATTACGAAATATTTATGGAAAGGAAATAAAAATTAAGTCGCTAATGCATGTTGAAAATTGATCACAAATGTAAATAATTAGTACAATGGTACTTGAATGCTTGTAACTCAACCAAGATTATTGGTGAGCTGCAGTACTGGGCAGACAACTTCCAGACAGTACTGCAGCTTAGTGCGGTTGTTCAGTTGGAAGAGTACCAGTTTAGAAACATGAGGGTTACAGTTTCGAAAGTAGGTCTAACCGAAGACTGTCGTGTAAGCGGGGGCTGGTACATATTCAATCTGTCCTGACCTCAAATGTTCTCACGTTGACTTGGTGTGGAAGTTTGGAGTGGGTTGCTAACTCAGGTGTTGACCTCGTCATCTGACCATGGTTTAAAATTGCCAGGTGCTGTCCTTGGCTGTCTCTATATATAATTGATCCCGGACAGTCACCAACAACCCGTCGTGTTGCTTCAGTGTGACGGTAATTTACAACCTACCTTCCTCCTATCCATTTAAAATATTTTAATGGTATTTATATTTTATAATTCAAAATATTAAACAGCGTATTAATATAGAATAATGTATTGTTCATTACCATTTTCTCTGAAATAGTTTTTATCAAGGGATGTGTAAAAGAAATGATTATATATCCACATTGTATTGTATTGTGCTTTTTTTATTAAAATCAAAATGGTATTTGAGTAAGTATCCTTTTCATTAACCTGAATATCATTATTTGTCTTTAAATGTATCGGTATAATTTTGCTTGAATTTTTAAGGATTGACGGATTGACATTCAAGGAAAGTTAGCAAAAACTATCTGTTCGTTTGAATTATGAGCATTAACCGATTTAAATTTGTTTCTATGAACTAAATTTGTGTCGAACTTAGGTCACCCCTTTATATTGCATATTCTGGAGCAGTATACGTACATTATTGAACAAAATAAGACTGATTTAAAAAGTCTTATTAACCAATTGTTCCGTAGTCCTTTTCTTAATTAAAGAAATTCATTTGCCAAGCAGTTTGTAGTGATGCTCTTATATCTTATTCGAGGACATGTCTAAAGTAATAAGCTTGTATTTAATATTCTCATAGTTTGCCGAAGAACTTGTAATATGATATTTTTATTGGTTGTTCAAGGACATGTTGCGGTCCAAGGCTGAAGTCCTCATTGGTTTCTCAATTCGAATCTGACAAAAAGTAACAATTTCAGTTACGAAAAATAACATTTCCTAACGTTGCTAATTCTAGAATATCGATTATACAATCGGCTTTACATAACCAAACCAATAGATATGGGCACAACTGTTATTTTCTCATAAGTCTTAACGCTTATTAATAATTTGCGATTAGTCATTATTTAATTGCTAATATCGTGCAGAAACTCATTAACTGTGAAAAGGATTTTTTGCTATACAGTTGCTTAAAGAATAAGTATTAGCTTTTAGGTAACAAATGCAAATTATAAACATTTTGACAGGTTATATAGTATCTTTAGAACAGTATATTTCTCGTCGTCATGAAAATAAATTTAGTAGACACTAAATGCTTAGTGTCGTCAAAAACATATCAGTTAATGTTTTATAGCAGCTTCTTTAACAGTTAATAACTAACTGTCAATGAAAATGAATGAATTTTAAAATTTTTCTTAACGATTCATTTAAAGAATTAATAATTGTTTAAATTATAAGTAACTTAAACTTTTATTCTTAATTTATAACATATTTATTTTGATGTTCCACTTTTATAATACGTTTGGGTACTTTAAAAGTTACTTGTTAACATTTAACAACAACTGTTAATTTTTCGATAGCAGCTGCTAACTGTTATTTGTAACAACACTATTTTTTACTGATATCGAAACAACATCCCATCTCTACGAAACAATAAAACCCTTAGCCTTTAGAATTCAAACAATTCGCATAGGAGAACCAAACACATATTTCCCTTTGCAGCCTCCACTGTTCTTATCGGTAACACCATTTAATTTCTCATTACGCGGAGGAATGTCACTCGGTAGGGTTCTCAGAAGCCAGAAATATGCAACTCCACATTTCTACAGTTTCATTTATGCTTTACCTTTTCTCTCCCTTTTCCATTGATTTGACAGAAAAGGACTTGGGGGAAGGAAGACTGCAGAGTTGTTACCGCTTTTGCTGAAGGCTATCCATTCTTTATGTAGGTGGAAAATAGATGGTGGCGAAAGCAATTTTTTTTTCTTTGGCTTCGTCCGGAACCGAATACCTTTTCTGGATCAATTGAGGGGGCTGTTTTGTAATACGGTTATTACAAGGAAATCGTCTCCTGCGTTGTGATTTAGTGAAGAATGTTTGGCATGACAAGGTTTCGAGTTTGTTTTCTTGTTGTCACAGATAAAGCTTCCAGAGATTATGCAATGTTGGGTATTTGCTTTGTTTGTATTCTATTTGCTTTGTTGCCAGAGATGGATTGGCTGAATCCTTTTTAGATTATTTAGAACACGGGATACCGGTATCTCCACGTGAATAAATGCGAGGTGTCCTTTTTATTGTGTAACTAGTGGCATTGAACATCATTTATATGGCCTTCTAAATTTTTTGAATATCGCATAACTTACAAGAGCGGATTTGGAACCACATTGCGTTACTCTGGTGCGCCACGGGGGATGGATTTGCGTTACACGTCCCATACATTCCACAATCTAGACATAATATGTTTATAGAGAAGCCACAAATTCATCCAGAACCACTGAACTACGTTGGCCCCAAATAAGTTTATATATTTATATTTTAATAACATTCATACTCATTTGGATAATACAAGAGCTTTATTAAATTTCTGACATACTATTCTTTGATGGGAGAAATGTTACAGAATAGTTCTGGAAACACTGAAAAATTCAGCCATTTTTGTTTTAAAGACCTCGGCACGATCTCTCCGATAACCCTCCATCTTAGAAAGTTACCTTAACTCTGGTTTCATCAGATACAAAAACGATAAGATCTCTCTTTTACGAGTGCTCAAATGATCGTTCCTTTTCCAAGAGCAGCAAGGCATATTAATGATACATTAATGACATTTAAATTTAGTCGTCTTCCAAGAACTCGCTGCAATCAGCACAACTCGAACGCGAGGAACCTCCCAATGCAAATGGGGTTGCGATTCTTTATTATTCTCAAAATGGCGAGAAGAACGAGGAGCCAGATCGTTCCATTATGTAAAGTAAGGAGAAATAAAGCTTCTCGGAGCGTTAAGAGAGAAACACTAATTAGCTTTCGAGGGTCATCAAATAAATCCAAATTTACAGGCGAATTTCGATCCGAAACAGCTGCACTATAACTGAAAATTCTGGTGATTTACATTCTTGGAGTTGAAGTTTATTCTAACTAATAATTCTCCTCCGTTCTACCGGTTAGAAAGTAATGAGGCGGAATAGTTAGCGTATGAAATCTTGAAGAATTAAATACTGCTTGACATTCATTCTTCGCATTGTTTAAATTTCTGGGGATTTTATTTGATGTCTGGCTGTTTTTGGAATTTTAATAATTCATGAGCTCGTAATTCAATTTTTATGCGCTTGATTAAAAATATTTGAGAAATGTGTATTTACGTAAAGAGGTTTGAAATGACGTGCGATTACATGTTCCGGAGCGCGTGTTATTTTGCATTAACGCATATAAATCGAACCCTTGATTTCTCATTTGAAAAAATATTCCTAATCGGAACACATCGATGAATTATTCTTGAGATTTTCAATATTTCCATGTTTTACTTGAAATTATGAATCTGAAATATAAGTAGGGGAGAGTTGGGCAGGTAGTTAATTAAGAGTGGTCTATATAGGGGGGGGATTGTGTGTGTGTGTGTGTGTGTGTGGTGATGGTCTAGGATCCATCACGAGAGATGTATATAATCACATTTAAATCATAAGGGAACCATGAAGAATAAAAAGCCATAAGTTTTAAATTCATGGCTTATTTTTAAACTTTGATGGTGCCGTAGTTTCATTTCAAAGTATTTCTGTAGTTACTGATTGTTGTAGACTAAATTTGAGATTCGGGTATAAGGGATGATACAATTTCAGAGATGCAATCTTTCACTACAAGATAGTTGTTGTGTGGTATGTAAGCAGTATCACAATAAAACAGTCATGTACTTAGTTGTCACAAATTAGTATGTCTTTATAGGAGTGTCGCGTCAAAGAAGTCTAACTAAAAGAGTTATAATAGTGATGCTCAAAAAGAGAGTGCCATTTTAAGGTTATTACAGGGAACCGCAATACATCCCATCAAACTCCCTTATCATGTTACCGTGTTATCGGTGACTATTGCAAGTTACATGGCCCAGATGTCCATGTCATTTCCACCAGGCAATTCATAATCAATGACAAACTCTTTGAATGATGTTCCATCTTGATGTATTGAATCAAAAGCTATTTCTTCTTTTGTCGTCGTATCGTTTTGGCATCGATCGGTGGTAATTTCTGGAGAGTAGGTAATTAATTAACGTGGCACGGGAGCAACACAAAGGGGTATTAATTTCTGGAGGGACGGTTCTCTAGTGGCGGTTGGAAGAGTAGTGGATTAGCTACCGGAGGGTTGCGAGTTCGAAACTCGATTCAACCAAAGATCGTCTTGTTCGTGGAGGCTGGTGCATGTTAAAGTGGTCGTGGCCTGAAATGTCTCACGTTGGCGCGGTGTGGAAGTTTCACAAGTGGGGCGTCAACTCAGGTGTTTTCCTTCGTTATTGTTCCCGGACAGTCACCAGTATCCCATTGTGTTGCTCCAGTGAGACGTTAATGAACTATAACAACCTTCCCAACTTTCCTATACTTACATTTTAGATTCGTAATTCCAACTAAAACATGGGTTTCTTGATAATCTCAAGAATAATTCATCGATGAGTTCCGATTTAGAAATATTTTTTCAAATGAGAAATAAAGGGTTTGAGTTATATGCATTTGTGGAAAATTAACACGCGCTCCCGAACATGTAATCGCACGTCATTTCAAACCTCTATACGTAAATACACGTATCTCAAATATTTTTAAGCAAGCGCATCAAAATTTAATTACGAGCTCATGAATTATTAAAATTCCAAAAACAGTCAGACACCAAATAAAATTCCCCAGAAAGTTAAACAATGCGAGGAAGAAAGGTCAAGAAGTATTTAATTCAAGATTTCATACGTGCTAACTATCCCGCCTCATTATTCTCTAACCAGTAGAACCGAGGAGAATTATTAGTTAGAATGAACTTTAACTCCAAGAATGTAAATCACCAGAATTTTCAGTTATAGTGCAGCTGTTTCGGATCGAAATTATCCCTTTAAAGTTGGATTTATTTGATGACCCTCGAAAGCTAATTAGTGTTTATCTTAATGCTCCGAGAAGCTTTATTTCTCCTTACTTTATATAATGAACGATCTGGCTCCTTGTTCTTCTCGCCATTTTGAGAATAATAAAGAATCGCAGCGCCATTTGCAGCGGAAGGTTCCTCGCGTTCGAATAGTGCTGATTGCAGAGAGTTCTTGGGAGACGACTAAATTTAAATGTTATTAATGTATCATTAATATGCTTTGTTGCTCTTGGAAAAGGAACGATCATTTGAGCTCTCGTAAAAGAGATCTTATAATTTTTGTGTCTGCTGAAGCGAGAGTTAAGGTAACTTTCAAAAATGGAGGTTATCGAAGGGATCGTGTGAGGACTGGAAAACAAAAATGGCTGAGTTTTCAGTATTTACAGAACTATTCTTAAACATTTTTCTCTGCACAAAAAAGTTCGTCAAAAATTGAATAAAAGTGTTTTTATATTAACTATATGCGTATGAATGCAATTAAGACACAAATACCTGAGCCTATTAAGATATTTCTGTCAGGACGCTGTAGCTCTGTTGGAAGAGTAACAAATTAGCAATCCGAGGTTACGAGTTTGAAAATCGGTCCAGCCAAAGACCGTCGTGTTCGCGGGGGCTGGTGCACGTTCAGTTTGCTGTAGCATCAAGTGTTCTCCCGTTGGCTTCCTGAATGTTTTCCGAACCTGACGTCACTGGACTTGTTATTCGAATATGATTTTAGCACTTAGCCAATAAAAATTCCAAAGTATAAATTCTAAATTGATATATGATTGTTGATTGATGAAAGTCAAAAAGATTAAACGCAAGCATCACCAAAATGTATTTAAACTGCATCATAAGATAATTCCAATATATATATGATGCGAGAGCATTTGGGTAGCAGATGTAAAAATTTCGCTTTCCGCCTTGTTTATTAGTGTATTAAAGTTCCCAAGATCCGAGAACACCACGTAATTTTGAAGCACGGTCTGATGACGAGCTACCATTCCACTCTCCAAACTACCACATTACGCCAACGTGAGAACATTTGAGGACACAACAAATTTTATGTCCACCATCCCCCTCCTACACGACGGTCTTTGGTTGGATTGAGTTTCGAAATCGCAACCCTACGGTTGCTAATCCGAATCCTACTATATAGGTCCAGCTGACGCATTGAGAAAAAATATACAAATAATAGAATCATTTTGAAATATTTTATTGATCACATTTTCTTGGAATAAAATCCTTTGGAAAAATTCTATTCCTCTCATTTCTTTATAATAGAATCCTTTGGAAATATTCTATTTCTTTTTTCTGTTGAATAGAATCTTTTGAAAAAATGCTATTGCTCTTTCCTGTAGAATAGAATCCTTTGGAAAGATTCTATTGGTCAAGAAGGTCATACCTGGTTGGAAGACGGCAGGTTGCAAGGAGGAATTATGCATGCGTGCTCCTAAGATTGTTAGAGAAGAATCAGTCGCACATTCCAACAACCAATAAGTATCGTAAAAGATGGAAATTTAATTTTGCTATTCCTTCGGCAGTTGGCTAAAAATTAACACCCCCGGGTGCACCACTCTCTCACAGATTAAAAAACACTGATTTATCTAAGGAGTTTCGTTCATCAGATAACCTAAGATAAAGATAAGTTTAGGAGCGCAATGGAATCCATTCGGGGAATTGCATCACATAGCGGTTATAAAGATATTTCAGAATCCCTTCAGCATCCAGGATTTCTTGGCAACTGTCAATCGATAAGGGGCGCTGTTTGAGCAGTATCTTCGCCCAGAGGCAGTCTGAAACTTGGAATCCCTTTCTGACAAGTTGGGGGAACCGATCTTCCCAACAAGGAACTCAAGTGTAATAAAACAGAACCTAAAAAAGAATTCAGCCCGAAAGGTACTACAGAAATATCGGGAGTAACACGGAACAGAGATTCGCGGGTTTTGAACTAAAACCTAGAACCGAAAAACTCGTATCCAAATCCCGGGGGCTTGGATTCCTGGAAAATAACTTTTACCCCCCAAAAAGTGGTTTCGTCGATATATCTCTTCAACAAAATCTGATCGAGTTTACTAACATCTCGTCATCAAGATATTACCAATCCTTTTATGATGACGAGATCAAGATCTGATTGGTTTTTTCCGAATGACGAGATTTTTCGTCCAACAAGATCTGGTCAGTTTTGCTAATGACAAGATACTCCGTCGAGACTTCCACCAGGAGGGTTAAAGTGTTTTCACGAGGCTTTTAATTGAAAATTTGGTTGGTTGGTTGATTTGATGGATCTTTCCCTTCGGGATTGATCCCGAAGCGTCGCAAATAGTTTGTGTTGCTCCATTGTGACTTTAATTAACTATCTACCCACAGGAAACAATATTTTATTCACCACAATCAGGTTCCCCTTGACCACTAGTGCAAATGTTCGACTGTGTTCGATTCCAACAGCGCCAATTTCCTCCCTATCGGCGACTTTTTTTTCTAGTTTTTTTGGAATACATCTCCCTGTGGGCCTCACCAGTTACCGAGCAGCAAAAGGCGTAGCTCTTACAAAAGTGGTACTGAAGCGCTTGGTTACGAGTTGGGTTCGAACTTCGAAGGGTTCGAGGGTTGCGAGTTCAAAACTAGATCCAACCAAAGATAGTCATGTGCACGGGAGCTGGTGCACGTTAAATCTGTCGTGGTCTCAAACGTCCTCGTGTTAACGCACTGTGGAAGTTTGTTGTGGGGCATCAGCTCAAGATTTGATGTCGTCATCTGACCGTGTCTCAAAATTACGTGGTGTTGTCCTCAGTTCTTTTACTTGGGGATTGATCCCGGACCGTCACCAATAGCCCGTTGTGTTGCTCCAGTGCGACATTAATTAATTGCCATTACCGAGTTAAACTAATTTTACCTCGCGCGTTAATAATAGATTGCACCACAAAATTGTTGACGAGCGCCACTCACTATTGCATCATCTGACCTCGAACGCAATTTCGGTAGCCTCTTTTGGACCTTCCTCTCTTCAACTCAGATTATTTTTGCTAGCTTTAGAGCTTTCAAATAATTGAAGGAACTCTGGTGTATACTTTTTGGGGGACGGATTTTTACCGAGGGACCCAGAACTGGCAACGATACGATAGACGTATACGTCAAAAAGGGATTATACCTAAAACATTATAGCGATCACTTTCTCAGCCCTTTCCAAAAAGGCGTCACAAACCCCAAAACCAACCAATCTAAAAAAGCGTTCTGGGGACACGCCTGCTGTGATTTGAGCAGCGTCATCGACCTTCTAATGAAATAGACAGAACACGTGAGCGGAGTCGCTGTCGTAAGATATCTGAAGGATAAATCAAGTGGGCTTAACGAATCGACTTAGTTGATTGGCTATTGAAGCGCAGACTAGTGCTTTTGATCACGGAGGATAATCACTTTAACCAATCAATAATTTAGGATTCATACTTTTTCCCACACCCACGTGACAGATCTTCAAACCGAGCGACCGGAAGAAATAACATGAAGTTGCGCGCACATGCTCCGTCTATTTCGTTAGTCTAAAACATCAGGGTTGAGCTTTTGACGCAGTCACTAGAACTGCCTCCGACACACAAAGTCTCGGTGATGGCAGTCGTCATAGAAACAGGGCTGGTTCAATTTGATTGGGGTGATTTTCGGATATGATGTAATTATTTTTCCACAAATGTTGGACCTTCAGGGCATATCTCCTTTCCTTCAGGTGTGTACTGGCTTCATGTATCAGAGGTACGATTTCGACGAGGGTGTGAGGACTCTCATGCATATAATATATAAACTCAACTAGGACACCACTTTAACTAACAGAGTAAACATGCAATTTAAATGAACAGGTGACAAGGGAATTGTTTAAATATTTAATATGAACTACTGTGTACTTCAGGCGCTAAACGTTTCGTACCATTGTTAAGAGAAGCACATTCCAGAATCAAAAGAGCCATTTGATTTAAATAGCTTGTTCAACGCCGAGTGCGATCTAGCTTTCTCAATTTGCGTTACGCAAAGTGCTGGGACCGTCTTAATGTCTTTCTGTGTTTGAAAATTCTAGTAATTCTAAAGTTGTTTACTGAATAAATATAACGCCCCAAGGAAAATCTACCTTAAATTTCAACATTAGGAGAATAAATTCGGCATTAAAAGATGTGTTCAGTTATTTGAGTGGACGATAACAGGTCCAATAAAATTATAAAGTGATACTTCCTGTCTCAAAATAAGTCATATTTGAACATTTTTGTTTCGAATATTACTAGTTTTCTTCAATTTTGAAGTGAACTGTACCAAAAAGGAGAGCCCTCAGGGGCATGTCTCCTTTAAATGAATATGGGCTTCACGGATCCAAGGCACTCTAGTGATCATTTCTTTTCCCATGGGGCTTACTGTCTTTAGCAAAAACACGGGGGTCGTGCTGCTATGAGACCCAAGCGATCTCTTCTGCTCTCATCCTATTATTCTATCCCCAATCCCTCTTTTTATCCCTTTAATGACATTTCCTACTTGACGTTTCTTATGTTTTACGCACCTTGTCCAAATATGAACTTTGCATCATAAAATGCTTAAACAACAAACCATCCCCAAATGGCAGTGGAAAGGTAGTTTACGGGTAAAGATCTCGATTACAAGTAAAAATCCAAACAAATGTATTTCCAAATTGTGAACGGAGCCCAGTGGGTATGCCCACTTCTCTAGCAACCTGCGAGTTGTAGGTGGCGTTGTTTTGATTCTTCTCTGGGTGTATTTCTCTCTTCTGTGTCAGTAAAACTTCCCTTGTGTGTGTATGTCTATTTCTTGAGATTGTATGTTTTGTGTCTAGCGCAGCATGGTCAAATATGGCGCATGTGCCATAAAAACTCAACCAACTCGTTTGTGTCGATAAAACTTTCGTCGTGTGTGTATGTAAATTATTTGATGTTGCCTGCCTTGCGCTTGGTGCAGCTGCCCTAATGCCTGAAAAATCCTATTAACCCTATAGACACACGATGCCGCAACTCAATGCTTCATGAAAATAAGTGAAAACACTTACTGCAGTGAAGAGACAATGTCGTGGTGTCCTATGATCCAATCTATCCAGCTTAGAATAATCTATCATGATATTATCATTGGCTCAGTTAAAGGGTTGTGTTCTATCTGTCAGATCAAACTGTCCGGGTCACCGTATCATTAATATAGTCTGTTCATGAGCTGCATCAGATTAGAGATTATAGCTTATGCGACTCTCTGGGTTTGTATGTTTGGATGAGTGACTCTGATTCTAAGGAACAGAGATTACTATTCAATCAAGCAATGACGAGTCGATAGTTTTACTGTCTCTCTCTTATCTTAATTACTTGTGATCTTTTTAGTGAATGAGCGCGTCCACTAAAAATTACTCCACTCTTTTTCGCAGGAAGGCGTTGAGCATTGCACTTCATATTAAGCTGTTAAAGCGGAAATGTTAATTCAAACAATAAAATGAAATGCATACGTGGTACCTTTGGAATAGTACTTGGTTATTGAATAGAAACGTTTTGCATCATACGCGGTACTTTTGGAATGGTACTTGGTTATCGAACAGAAATGTTTAGCATCAACTCTGTTCCAGAATAAGTTCTATGCACCAATCAAGTATGAATCCTTGTGTATTTAACAAATGAACTAATATCTATCAACAGCTAAACGTATAAAAATGAACAAACTGAAGGTGAATCCTTGCTACATTTCTTATTCTTTGTTATCCTTGTCATAATAATTTTTTAAAGAATTTAAGTAGTTTGCATATCTTATATATGTAAATATATTTCTGAGTTACACAGCATTTTGGGGTCTTTTCAAACACCTCATCTGTTGAACACAAAATGTTCCTTCGTTCAACAAAAAACTTATGTTACTCTCCTGGTGGTTGTCTCGACGAGGTATGTCATCATTAGCAAAACTGACCAGTACTTGATGGGCGAGATATCTCGTTATTAGAGGAAATGCTGACTAGATCTTGATCTCGCCATAAAAGAATCGGTAGATAAAACGAGATAACTCGTCATTAGCAAAATTGTTCAGATCTTGATTGCCAAGATATCTCCTCGAAACTACTTGGAGGGTTAATTAATGTCCAGCTTTGGTAATATGACAATCACATAACGCGAATAAGGTGCTTAATAGATGGGTTTCGTTTGACTTAGGGTCATTTTCTGCTATATGAAGATTTATTAGATAGCCCTTATGTACTTACGTCTCAAAGTGGATTCTGAACCACTAAGAAGAACCACTAAGAAGAACCACGTCAAAACCGGTATAAAGGATTGACTGACAATTTTTGTCACTTACTAGTTACCTTTTACCACAAGCTGAACTTATTGTAATCTTTCTTGGCACAACTTCAAGTACATCTAGACAGATTTACAGGAATAATCTTCACTTTCGAAAATCAGGTAACAAAAGAGTTCCCAGCAAAGATTTACTTGATTGAAATAGCATTGTGTGTTAACGAATGGGATTAACACAAGAAAAATAGCTACAGCATCAAATTTCTACTGTAGAAATTTGATGTAACTCAGATAAAGTATTTATGTAAAAGTAGTTAAATGTTTGGCATTATTTTACAGAGTAACTTTCGTCTAGTCATACTTGAATGCTCTCTCAATAGAATCAAATTAGTCACTGATTCTAAGCCACGCAAAAGAGCGTTACTGTAACATCCACCACGATTAGGTGACATTTTGTGACTGAAGTCCTAGTATGTCCGTAGTGAGTAGGCGACAGTTAGTGAGACATGTGTATTAATGCAATCACGCGATGTTTGATAACCTAGAGCAGAAATGGTTATATTACAGGGAAAAGAATGGATTGTAGTCTTCATGTTTTCTGGCTACTTCCGAGTCACGAAACAGAAAAATAAAAACTGAAAAGCAAAAATAAGGGTTTTCAATATTCTGAAACAAATAATGAATACTTTTAAGGTGTATATGTTACCGTGAAAGACCGAAATTAGAGAATGCCAATATTCTCCGGTGAATGTCGACACACACACATACCAAATACGTCGGTGAAAGATCGAATATTTTGTTATATTCTTATACATTCGGACCATCGCCGGTGTATGTCGACAAGCACAGATAAGCTCTAGTGGGGGTCGAAACGAGAAGGCGGAGAGGCCACAACCAGAGAGGCCTAAGTTGTTTTATTATTATTTAATTATTTTATTATTTAAGTTCAGTTTAAGTTGTTGCAATAAATGAGATTGTATAACGTTAATCACATAATTTATGTGTAAGTTTATTATTGGTATTATTTTCTTTTCTCATTTAGAATGTACTGTTCGTTTTAGGTTCAACAGTTTATTTACATGTGCTGTTTCTTAAGCTTTCTTCTACGTATTTTGACATATATCATATGTTTTAATACTAAAGTATGATTTAAAAAGTTGCATTTTTGTCTTAACGTAACACAAATATTTTTATTTAACATTCACCATCAGTGCATGCTGAATGTCGACATTTGCCGGTGTAAGTGAGAAATAATAATATTTAGCAAATATTTCGGACATACACCAAGCGACTATGTGAATGCTGACATTCACCGGAGAATATCGACATCTGCCAGATATCGGTCTTTCACAGTAACATACACTGGAAATCACGAAAATCGGCCAAAATATCGAGTTTTCTTATTGCTAAGTGCTTTAAAATATTTTCTAATTCCTTAGCTTTCAAGCGATACCAAGATCTTGTAAATATTCAGTATGTTTCTAGTTACAAGGGTTTTTCGTTTGCTTGGAAACGTGTACAAACATGTTTCGGAAACACTTTTAAATTCAACTTGAAGAACTTCCTGTAAAAAATCTTCGTCATCTGACCGTGGTTCAAAATTACGTGGTGTTGTCCTCGGATCTTTCCCTTTGGGATTGATCCCGGACCGTCACCAATAGCCCATTGTGTTGCTCCAGTGTGACGTTAATTGAAATCCCCCCCCTGTAAAAAATCTATTTATGTTTCCTTAGTGAAAAAATTGTAAAAAATTAACCCATTCCCTCTAGCAACTTGATTGAGGATCAAAACATGAAAAATAATTTCAACAGTAATTATCTTTCTCAACAAATTAGATTAAGCTAAGATAGATAGAACGAATTGCATCTAAATTAGATAATTAATGATTAGCTTAATCTGATTTTTTCACACTGAAAAGATTTTAAGTATAAACCAATGACCTATTGTAAAGAAACTGGATTTTTAAAGTCAAAATTAAAAAAAATCTGCTAGTGTATATGTACACCTTTAGGAAAAAATGTTTCAGATGTCTAACTCCAGAATCCGTAGGGGCCGCGGTCACTCAATTGGAAGAGCAACGGATAAGCAACCAAGGGGTGCGAGTTCGAAATTTGGTTCAAAGACCCTCATGTACACGGAGGATGGTGCACGTTAAATCTGTCTTGGCCTCAAATATCCTCACGTTGGTGTGGTGTGGAAGTTAGGGGAGTGGGGTCCCAGTTCTCGTCATCTGACCGTGGTTCAAAATTACGAGACGTTGTCCTCGTATCTTTCCCTTAGGGATTGATAGCCCAATAGCCCTTGTGTTGCTCCAGTGCGACGTTAATTAACTACCTACCTACCAGAATTCGTAGAGATTATACCATTCCTGTAAGAGATATGGAGCAATTTATTCTTTCAAATGTATAGAAAGCCGATTATCGGTAAAAATTGGAGAAAATAGGTGTTCGTAATTCGTTCACGTAATTGGACATTAGGAGTTTTTATATCGTCGGCTTTATGTGCAACACACTAAGACGAAAATTTCAAGATACTAGTTGTATTTAGATTGACGAAGTCCACTTATTTGATTTTTTGTTCTATGAAGATAAGATTTCTTGAGAAACAATGAGTAAAGCTTAGGGAGTAGAATTTTTCTTCCTTCGTTTTCCCAAAACTATGTTTTTCGACTAATTTGTTTAATTTGTAATACGACGATCTACGAAATAAAAATATATTCACCTTATATATTTACGAGTATACATATTTAATTACATACGTAGTACATATCTGTTCAACCAAATTTTTAAAAATTCGGCAAGTTATTTTTACTTTATAGATAGTCTGTCCTGTCTTTAATCATCAACTTCTTAAACTTTTAAAAGTACAATTTTGAGTCTGCGAGATTTTCGGTTGGGGAAAATCTCCATTTGAACCTTTTTGCATTTCTTCTAGTTTCTCTTTTAACCCTTTCAGGCCTAATGGGCATATAAGTCCCAGAGATTAGATTTCATACCCTATTGGGTAAATAAATCCCACTTTTGAATGGGTTTTTACGTTTACAGTGTTCTTAAAGAATTAGGGAATAAAAATATGACTAAAGAAACCTGGCAATACTTTCAGATTGCAAATGGCGGACTTATGTTTTTGAGCACGCCCATTCATTCTGATGAATTAGTGACCGTGATTCGGAAACAAAAAGATGGAACAAAATTAGACGTTAGTTGCCCAGAAACCATTTCCCACTACAATATGTACATGAATGTAGTTGACCGCTGTGATGAAATGGCTACTTTTTATGGTCATGGCAGAAAATAAGACAAGTGGTGGAAAAAGATTTTTTGAAAATTAGTTATGATTTCTGTTGTGAATGCATGGATTACGAAGTGTGATGTGGAACATAAAACAGAACCACTACTATCATTCATGGTCCACTTAGCTGAGCATCTAATAAATGTTGGAAGGGAGAAAGCAAACACAAAAAGAACGCGAAAGTACGGTCGTCTGTCAAAAAGAGCAAAAACTACTAAAGTACTTTTCATAGTTAAATTTTAATCATGCAAAAGTCGGGGCGAAAGGGTTAAATCTCATCTAATTTTTTTTTCAAACTCAAATGATTCATGAACCTAATTTTTCAAAATCTTTTAAAATTCAATCCTTAAAATTTCAAACTTTAAAAATTCTATGCATGTAAATTTAATTTCTATACTTCGGTCCCAACTCTTGATTTCTCATTTTTAGCCTCTAACATTATGCTGCTATTTGTTTAATTTTATAATCTTGCAGCCGGGTATATCTTGTGCTTATAACCTTGTGCCATAAAATTCAAAATCTAATCCCATCCTTTGTTTTAAAGCGTATCAGGGCTTTGTCTAAACAGATGAATGCACCGGAATGAGTTGGGATATCCAGATTCGATTCATCATCTGCTGCAGACTCATCAGTCAGTAGTTCATCAGTAGTAGTCAGATCCGCGGTAGCCCGGTTGGAAGACTAACGGATGAGCAACCGCAGGGTTGCAAGTTCGAATCCAAATACCGTTGTGTTCAAAGGGAGGTGGTGCACTTTAGATCTGTCGTAGCCTCAAATATCCTCACGCTGGTGTGGTGTGGAAGTTTGGAGAGTGGGGTGCCAGCTCAGGTGTGACCTCGTCATCTGACCATGGTTCACAATTACGAGATGTTGTCCTCGTATCTTTCCCTACGGATTTAATCTCGGAGCGTCTCCAATAGCCCGTTGTGTTGCTCCAATGAGACGTTAATTAAAATACCTATCTGCCTACCAGTCACTAATTCAAGTTTCTGCGATTCAATTTTATCATATTCTACTGCTCATAAGGCCGCGGTTACACAGTTGAAAAAGCAGAGGATTATCAATCGGAGGGTTACGAGTTCGAAAGTAGATCCAACGAAAGACCGTCATTTATGTGGGGACTGATGCACGTTAAATCTGCGGTGGTGTCAAAGGTTCCCAAGTTGGCGGGATGTGAAAGTTTGGAGATTCGGGGGTCAGCTCAGGTGTTGACCTTAACATCTGACCGTGGTTCAAAATTACGAGGTGTTGTCCTCGGATCTTTCCCTTTGGGATGGATTCCGAACCTTCGCCAATACCTCGTTGTGTTGCTTCAGTGCGACGCTAATTCGACTACCTTCATCTATAGCTCAGCACATCAACGAACACCGCTGTTCGGGGAACCGACGTTCCGCTGTATCATGATATTTTAAACCAATCAAATCTGGTAGGTAGGTATTTTAATTAACGTCACATTGGAGAACACACGGGCTATTGGTGACGATCCGGGATCAATCCCAAAGGGAAAAATCCGAGGACACCACCTCGTAATTTTGAACACGGTCAGATGACGAGGCAACACCTGAGCTGGCACCCCACTCTCCAAACTTCCACACCACTCCAACCCAAACAAATCTGGAGAAATTATTAAGGATCGAAATTTCTGAAACCGTTTCCAAACATCTGATTTTTCAACCTCAAACTTGAGATTTCCTCTTCAAATCCAATACCATTCGCTCTACGTTTCGTTAAATAAATAACGAAGATTATTTCTCGTGGAAGTGATACGAGTTTTTCCTTCTGCTCGAGCCACATAAACTGCACTCCGTAAGAAAGCACACATTTTTACGAAAAACTCCGCTGCATCACGCATATCTTCCTTTGAAGGATTCTATATTTTCTCCGCAGTATATCCTTTGATGCATAACGCAGGAGGATGAAAAAACAGGATAAGGAAATTACTCTTTTTTACTTCGAAAGTAGGATTTCTATCTGGGGAACAAAAAACTCAGTTTCCCCTCCGGCAGTTATTCAATTTACTTGAAGTAATCTTTTATATTTTTTACGGATTTGTACTTCAGACGTCTGGAGTAAGTACTATTTTTAAGAAGTAATATGGCGGAATGGAATTCTATTGAATCTTACGTGTGTCTTTGTGGAATTTTGGGTTTTATTTCTGTCCTTTGGCACATTGTTCGAAAAATGATGACATTGGTTTCAGGGTCAGAGACTTAAGAACTAAGTTGAAAAGTACTTTCTGTGTGTATGGGCATGTAAGTCTTTAAATAAGAATTCTGTTTCTCAGGAAGATTAAAGATTATGGAATTCTTAAAATGGCGCAAAATTCTTTTATGATTCTTTAATCTTTTTACTTTTCAGAGAAATTTTATTCTACATTTTATAAGGGCCACGGTATCCCGGTTGGAAGAGTAACGGATTAGCTACCGGAAGTTGATAGTTCGGATTCAACCACAGACCGTCGTGAACAAGGGGTGCTGGTGCATTTTAAATCTGTCGTGGCCTCAAAAGTCCTCACGTTGGCGTGGTGTGGAAGTTTGGAGAGGGATGCCAGCTCAGGTGTGATATCGTCATCTGACCGTGGTTCAAAATTACGTGGTGTTGTCTCGGATCTTTCTCTTCAGGGTTTGGTCCCGGACAGTCGCCCATAGCCGGTTGTGTTGCTCCAGTGCAATTAAATACCTACCTACCTATCTACATTTTATAGCAGCTCTCAAACCGAAGCGAATTCGTTAGAACTGGATTCGAATTTGAAACTTCCAATGCCAGGTTGAATGTTTTATTCTGCTCAGATGATTCTTTGTGGATTTTTCTTTACTAAATCTTTATATTTACAGAGCTACGGTAGCGTTGTTGGAAGAGCAATATAGTAGCAACCGGAGGATTGCAAGTTTGAAACTGGGTCCAACCTAAGACTACAAGGGGCTGCGCACGTTAAATAAGTCGTAGCATCAAATGTTCTTAAGTTAGCGTGGTGGGGAAGTTTGGAAAGTGGAGTGGTAGCTCAAGTGCTCTCGTCATTTGAGCGTGGTTCTAAACGGGGCGTTGTCTTTTGGATCTTTCCCTTCGGGATCTATCCCGGACTATCGCCAATAGCCGGGTGTGCAGTTACAGTGCAATGTTATTTAATAAACTAACTTAACTAATTTTACATTTATTTTATTCAAATAAAATAAACAAAAGATAAAAATTTCGCTATTAACAATAATTATCGAAATTCATGGTTTTGTTTTTTTATGATAATGTGCACGTTCATCAGAATTTGGCTTCAATTTGTTACATAGAATGATAAATTCGAATACATTTAATTATGTTCATTCGATTCTTGATTGGTTTTTACTTTATTTACTTAAAATTTTTATATTTACGTTTATTCGAATCAGACAAAAAGTGAAATAATCATGCTTTTTATCATCATTCGAAAACTCATGTTTGCTTTTATGAATGTTTGATGACTAGAGGAAGAATTTCAATGGATTTGTAACAAGAAGAAAAGGTCAAATAGTCTTATTAGATGGAAGTTATATTTAATATTAATATTCATCTATGTATAACAACCTTTGGTTTCTTTTCATTTAGGTAATATAGGTTTAACGACTCCTCATTATTTAAAAATAAGTTGAAGCAAAAAATAATTTGTTTATTAAGGCGTTTTATAAGTATTTTTGTATCCCATTAATAAAGAATATTTATTTCTAAAGCTTTTCAGGAAATCTTAAAATGCTGAAATAAGCATTCACGGTAAGTTTAAATAAAGATAAATAAGTCGAATCCATTAAAAAGTATTATGCGTTTCATGAATGAACGATTATGAGTGCATCCAATTATTATAATGGATTTCCTTCAAATTTTGTTTAAAAATTGTTTTAACTGCAAAATTATCCATAAAAGTTGAACACTGGGTTGTTTATCAAACTATTTTGCGAGATAATAAAAAAAGCCCCAATTTAAAAAGGTATTTTTGTAAAATATATTTAATGCTAGTGCTCTTTAACTGCCTAAAAATAAACAATATCTAAGAAAGTAGAAAGTAAAGTGTGAAATGTAGATGAAATTTTACATACAAAACCAATTTTTTCTACTTTTTGGATTTGATAAAAAAGGCGAAATTCAGCGAAACTTCAATTATTGAGTTTTCGCTGTTAAATCGCGATTTCTTTCTATACGAAGAAAATTTCTCTTAATTTTAAGGCATTTGTTCTTTTTTGTAACTAATGCCCGAACTTTCTCTTTGTTAAGGAATAATGAATAGAGAAAGTAGAAAAGGAATTCTTATTTTCTTCTTAAGAAAAAAGAACAAAATTATAAAAAAGTTTAATGCGATCTTTGCTTCCGTTCCCTTCGGTAATTATAAATGTATTTTGCCCTAATTTATTGATTTTTCATTCTAAAGAAAAGGGAAGGAACAGTGGAATGAAGAACTGTTTTTATTGTAGGAGGAAAAGAATAAAAATGGCGTCTTAAAAACTACCGAGGAACGTATCTTAATTTCCAATAGATTAAGAGAGAAAATGGCTCCTTTTTTTCTCTTCATCTGAAGAAATTTTTTGATGCAGTTTTTTTTTTGAGGAAATAAAGACTTTAAAATTATGGAACATTCAGAAGCATATTTTAAGTGAATTATTCAAAGGAGAAAAGGAAGAAAAGGCAGCAAGAGTGGTTCTTAATGTTGAAATATTACACCACAATGGTGGAATTATGTTATTGAATTTTTTTTATAAAAATAAAAGATTAATTTTAAGATGGAGAAATATTACAATACGTCAGTGGCATGGTGGATTAAATCGATAAATGAAAAGTGTGAAGTTTTTACCATTATCCATCAGTAAAATTATTCTAATCGACATATTAATGTAATTAAAAGGTTTTATAGCGCATAATGTAGTTTATGAGGGATATTTGCGTTTATTATTATTGATGATTTTGCTTTTATCTATTTTTTATACATAAAAAATGAAGCATTAACCCTCCTGGTAGTTGTCTCGACTAGGTATCTCTTCGTTAGCAAACCTGACCAGACTTTGATTAATGAGATATCTCCTCCATCAAGTACGATAAAAGCTGATCAGATCTTATCTCGACATCATAAAAAAACCCGGTAATTTCTTAATGACGAGATATCTCGTCGAAACCACTCGAAGGATAAAGCAAAATATTCTTTGAGTATATTAACCATGACACATATTTCTTTCAATGAGAATTTATTACGGATCCCTTCATAAAATACTTCAAATTAAAAATTCTAATCTTTTATTTTACTAACATTCTATGCATGTGGCATATTTCAAATTAAATAAAAATCGTATGTAAGGAAACGATTTTATTTCTTTAACATAGGTTGAAAAACGGAAATATTCGTCTACATTTCTTCCAAGTTTGATTAGGTTTTCGTGCTCTTTCATTTCAGGTGTCTTTTTAGTTAAGTTTGGGTTCTATGGAACAAAGTCCAGAAATCGAGAAACTATGCTTTTAATTAGGTTTGAAAGATAGAAATTCAAGTCATGCTATTTAGTCTAGTAATCTAGAACAGTGAAGTGTGGAATTGAAGACCCTATTTGTTATATCGCTATAAAAACCAAGCAACTTTTAGTTTGTACGTCTATTTACTTGAAGGGGAAAACATTCTTGGCCATAGATCTCGCCTTTGTTCCATAAAACCGCAAACCAACCAACCTAACAAATCGATGCGTATGTTCCCATATAAGGATTTTATTTTTTGAACGTTTGATATGTACAAAGATTTTCTTCAACTTGTATCATTAACCCTCCATATGGTTTCGACGAGATATCTCGTCCATCAAGACCTGTCCAATTTTACTAATGATTGACGTCTCAAGATATTGGCGATTTCTTGATGACGACGAAATCAAAATCTGGCGCATTGACTTCCAATGACGAGATATATGGTCCATCAAGATCTGATCCGTTTCGCTAATGACGAGATATCTCGTCGAGACAACCACCTGGAGGGTTAATGTTCCGCTCTAAGTACTGAACATGCCGATTACAATTGGTCTAGTGGCCAGGGTGTTGGTTCGAATCCCGGTAAGGCATGGTTGTTCGTCTGTGATCTGGAATGAATTAGTCAAGTGTAACGTGACCTATCCTTCGTGGTGCACCAGGGCAAAGTGGTTCACAAATCCGCTTTTGTAGGGGGTCGTCTTGGTTCAATGAGTTTTCTCACTGAGCTAGCGACATACGAGTTTTACGTTGCACAGGTTCGATTTCTCCCTGGGTGTTTTTATCTCTTCTGTGTTTGTAAAAAACTCCTTGTGTGTGTATGTCTACAACTTGATATTGTCCGTCTTGTGTTTGGGCAGCATGGCCAAATACGGCCCTTGCACCATAAAAACGCAAACCAATCCATCACTCTTGTAGTGCTATAATGAGTAATGTTCAACTGGCGCCGGGCATTAGAAAAAAAATGTACTGAACATTTCGTAGTTTCTTTGACTTTGTATACAGAATGTCTCTTTCAAGGATATGTCAACCTTGTTTCCAGCCATTACACACATAGTAATAAAAATAGTCTCCACTTACCTAAAATCCATTGTCTCGAAAATGGAAGAGGCGGAGCTGTAGTTCGTCATTCAATTAATAGGATGAGACGCATTTGGTGCGGCAGAAAACATCATCAGAGCACTGAACCCAGGACAAAGAAAAGTTTCAGTCGCCGCCATCCAATCTATCCTGAAATGTTTTGACCGACTTTATCTCTGCAGCCCTCATTCTCTGTCAGTGTCTTAAACGAGCAGAAAACCATTTTTTAGCTGCTGAAAGCCGAAAATTCCTTTTTCCAAGTTCGATCATTAGGAGGCCCTTTCAAAAGAGAAAGGAAACTTTGACCAATGGGCAATTCGTTATGTTTTCTGGTTCAGTTCTTGGGTTTTCTTAAGGCTTCTTCAACGTCTGAAAAATATGTTTTCGTCGTGAAGACGAAAATAACTATTACTTTCTTTTGATTGATAAGTACAGTATGGATTAATCCACTCTATTTAATAACTATTTTCAAAATAGTTGTTGTTCTGGTTGGGGTCGAATGACACCCATAAAACACGTACGCATAAAATTAAAGAACTTACGTGAAAGATAAAGGACCGTACTCGTAAGTTAAAAGAGCGTACTCATAAGATAAAGGACGGTACTCATAAGATAAAGGACCGTACTCGTAAGAAAGGACCGTACGCGTAAGATAAAAAACTACTCGTAAAATAAAGGACCATAAGTGTAAGATAAAGGACCGTACACGTACACTGGTGTTCAAATTTAAGAGAATTTTCATTTTTGCGCGATTATCTCCAGAACTACTGGATATATTTTAATGAAATTAGTTATGTACATAGATTGAAATAATACAAAAAATGCCATACAACAGTTATGGTACACACGCATGATCGTGCGTAAGACTCATCAGCGCAGGAAGGTCTAAAACAGAGGTTACAATATCGACACAAAAAAGGGCTAATAGGGGATACGGTCCCCTCTTACACTTATACAGATTTCACAACATGAATTCATACTGGAAATGAGGCAGTTTATGTGTCCCTGTAGCAGTCGGTCCCACTCCGACAGCAACGCTGTTTTCAGGTCATGGATGGTTCTGGAAGGGGGAAGGCGAGTTGCAATTGCCCTCCCAAGAGTGTCCCAAATATGCCCTATAGGGTTTAGGTCTGGAGATCTGGCTGGTCAGTCCATACGGCGAATATCCTCACTTTCCAGATATTCGTCGTCTAGATGAGCCCTATGAGGACGAGCGTTGTCGTCCATAAAAATGAAATTAGGGTCAACTGCACCCTTAAAAACGCAAACATAGGGCTCTAAGATCTCATCCCTATATCTCACAGCAGTCACAGAGCCTCTGTCAGAGACATGGAGGTCTGTGCGCCAATCCAACATGATGCCTGCCTAGACCATCAAACCTCCGCCGCCATAGTGGTCTCTTTCTCGGATGTTGGGGACAGGTAGTGTGTCCCTGGTTCTCTACAGATGAGCGTGCGTCAAGAATCAGTGGTTAGGCTGAGAGGATATGACAGTATACATCTCTAATGCAACTTAACTTTTATAACTTTAGGTAAGTTCTCCACACTACTCTTGTCCTCGGATTACTCCCTTCGGGGGCCGTCGCCAATAGCCCGTTGTGTTGCTCCAATGTGACGTTAATTAAAATACCTACCTACCACACTACCCTTTCTCTAAAATTCTAGGTATCACAAATTTCACACTCAACTAATGATAGTAGATACAATAACCTTTCAGGTAAAATAACTATCTTTGAGCTTAGTCTGGAAAGATCTGGATAGGTTTAATACTTAACTTTATTCTTGAATCTGCTGCGATTCAGTTCGCAGAAATGTAATATGAGAGCTATGGATTATTGAAGAACTATCGAAAAGAAAAATCAAATTAGACTCGCGAAAAGTAACAAAACATTTGCAGGTACGAGACAATGATGTATTATTTTCCCATGGGGTTTATTGCCTCAGGTGAACATGGGGCTCGAGACACTAGGGTGCCCAAGCGATCTTTTCCTACTTTCTTCTCTTCATCCTTTCTTTGGGGCCATCGTGGCTCAGTGGGTACTACAGTGCTCAGTTGCTACTACCACTGCGCTAGCAAGTGGTTCGAGCTGTAGTGGCACGCAGGTTCGATTCCAGTCAGGCGTATTCCTCCCTCGGTGTATTTCTCTTTTATGTGTCAGTAAAACTTTCATTGTGTGTGTCTGTTACTTGATATTGTATGTCATGTGTCTTTTTCAACATGGCCAAAAATGACCCCTTGCTCCATAAAACCCCCCAAACTAACCAAATAACCAACCATCCTTTCTTTTCGCAATTACTTGACATTGTCTTATGTTTGGCGCAACTTGACCAAATATGGCCCTTGCGCCATGAAGTCCAAAACCAAACAACTCTCGCATCTTTTCTCAAACTCACCCTTGCATTACGTCTCTCTCACCCATTCTCATAGATATGTATTCCAATCCCCACGCAATGAGCAATTCAATTCACTCGAATAAGAATATTCGCCCCAAAGCCTTCTGTGTAATTAGTCTGCGGTATGCAGATTTTGAAAAGTATCGTAATTGCGTCATAAATATTCTCCCGCTGCCCCCTCGAGTCATACTTCAGACGCTTTGCTTTCTAAACAGTAAACGAAAGACTGCGCCTAATATTTAACGATTGGACTTGCAAGAAAAGTCCCGTTTTTAATCCTGCATCGACCACAATTACAAATGAAGTGCTGAGCAAATTAAAAAACTGGAAACGCATCGCTGGATGTTGGATTGTGTGCTGTTGTTCTTTTAAATATTTGTCTCGACGTAATCTCTGCAAAATCCATAATTTAATTAGCGTTTGGCTTTTAATGAGATTATGATTATGTTCTTCAACTGTAAAACGTAGGCAGAAATAAAACTTCGTATAAGGTACCGTGAAATGATTATTCCGAATTGCTGTGTTGTATGAGGTATTTTCTGTAAAGTTAAATATAGGTAGGTTGGTAATTAATGTCGAACTGGAGTAACACGACGGACTTTTTACGAATGGTCCAGGATCAATCTCGAAGGGAAAGTATCCGAGAGCAACACCTCGTCATTTTGAGCCACGGTCAGATGTTCAGATCATCACCTGAACTGGCACCCCACTCTCCAGACTTCCATACCATGCCAATTGAGGACAACGTTGAGGACACGACAGATTTAACATGCACCAGCCCCGCGGTTGGACCGAGTTTTGAACTCAACCGTCCGGTTGCTAATCCGCGACTCTACCAACTGTGCCACCGTGATTCTTGATTTGAAGGATTTATAGGTTTCTCATATTTGTTTATATGCATACAAAGTGTTCTTTTATGAGTGTTTGGAAATGTGATGTTAAATCTTCCGTAAATTTGTGCAGTAATATTTAGTTGTTTTGTGTCAAATTAAAAGATGACCACATCTGGTAGTGCTGTCCAGATATCCATCTCTTGTGCTACTGTTATTTGAGTTTACATCTAAATGCCAGATGAAATCAGACCTCATGCAATCAACCAGATAAAAGGCGTGGCAATGATCGTCTTACATGGAAGCTAACCAAGATTGATGAACAACGATGATGGGGAATCAAGAAATAATTGGAAACCTTTAATCCTTTAATAAGTTTTAAAATTGGCTCACTACGTTTCCATTCACCAATATAATGCCAGAATAAAATAATAATCTTGCACAATAATGCGTAGAATATTGTAAAATCTAAAATACAAAAAACGACAAAAGATAGTTACATAGTGGAGGTTTTTTAAAAAAGCAGAAAGCACTCTCAATGGAGGATTTTGGAATTTCTAGAATCACGGTACTTTGAAAGGATGTTAGGACTCAGAGTCTGGGAGATAATCGACCAACATGATAGGATTGATATCGATCCAATAATCGATTCCCAACAATCTTTCTATCGGCAACAAATAAAATTGGACCATTGGAAGGCATCAAGGATTCAAGTGCAGTTTCGAGGTAAAGTAATAGAGGTAACGATACTCCCAAACTCGACTGGAAAGGGTATTGGGAAACTATCGGCCTACTGATGTAGTGTCATTTGAATATTCATTCGGCAGAAAATTGTATATTTCCATATAATGATATCTTTTGATCATTAGAAGGCTTCAAAAAAATTAAATTTTGCATACATTTTTAAAGCACGAGTAGATTAAAATGCAAAATTCAATAAAAGAAGCACAATTCTGAAACATTACATTAACGGATATAGTAGATAATCGTCAAAATTCTGAGGCAAAATGGATATGTGTATGGTTAAAATTATTTCATTAACTTTAGCCATCCTGGTGGTTGTCTCGATGAGGTATATCATCATTAGCAAAACTAACTAGATCTTGATCTCGTCATAAGAAAATCGACAGTATCTTGATGACGATATATCTCGTCACTAGCAAAATTGGTCATATTTTGATGGACGAGATATCTCGTCGAAACCACTTAGAGAGTTCATATTTTACAAGCATTTGATAATGCTCTTTGGTGGTGCCGTATGATTTTGTAATGAAATTCGGCGAAGTAAATTGAACTACAGATATGTAATTTTAGATATATGTATTCTGCAATCGGATGGATAAAATTCTCAAATAATATCGATTAATTCAAAATGTTTATCCTCAATCCAAAAGGTTAAGGATAGTTAATTCTTCTTTAAGAGTCTAGTATTTTAATTATTACTCACATAGTTAAAATAATTAGTTAAACACAGATTTGTCTAATTGAAATAAGTCCGTATACAAGTAACGTTGATCTCTTCACTTTCTAATCGTCAGAAAAAGTGGCTTCATGAGCTTTCGTTTAACTCTATCTACTTCAGTAGCTCCAACTTTCATGGTGATGCAGCAAGATTTTACAAGCATTAAAGCAATAGAAGATAGTATACTTAGGCAGAGAAATTTATGCTGCATCAACCACTTTGTAATCCTCAAAAGTCAGATAAATTCGTCTAGAAAAGTAATAAAAAATACGTTGAGGGAATAATACTTAAAACTAATTATTTCTGATAGTTAATTCTCAAAATAGAATTTAAAATTGAAGAGCTCCGGTGATAACACAGAAATATGTTCCGTGATGAATAGAAATTTAGAAAATATTCAAGATGAAAAGAATTCTTGATTGCTTGAATAGTTGCGTAATACTTGAAAGTTTAAGATAACGCTACCTCTTGTGTGTGGATAAATCATCATAATTTTGGAATCTTAAAGCTTGAAAATTGTTCTAAAATTTTTTTAAGTGGTTCATAATTATGTTGCCCATAGCCCTACAATTATAAAAGACTAAAAACCTTGATGACAGAACAAAGTATTCATAAGTTTTAATGTTAGTTTTGTTTAATCTCATCTATCTACAAGCATATATATATATATATATATAGTATATATATACATATATATGTGTATATATATACACACATATATATATGTGTGTATATATATATGTGTGTGTATATATATATGTGTGTATATATATGTGTGTATATATATACACATGTATATATATACACATGTATATATATACACATGTATATATGTGTATATATACATGTGTATATATATATGTGTGTATATATATATATATGTATATATATATGTACATATATATACATATATATATACATACATATATATACATACATACATATATATATATATATATATATATATATATATATATATATATATATATATATATATATATATATATATATATATATATATATATATATATATATATATATATATATATATATATATATATATGGTTCCTCAATCCAAAATTCCAAAGAATTCAATCTGAATTGCTCTCCCATGATACATATTACCTTAAAAAATGTTACTTATCACCATTCAGGTGACGTTTGGAGTTTAACCCTCTTGGTGGCTGCCTTAACGAGATATCTCGTCATTAGCAAAACTGACTTTATCATTAGAAAAACTAACCAGATCTTTATCTCATCATCACAAAACCGGTAATATCTTTATGACGAGATATCTCGTCAATAGAAAAATTGGTCAGATCTTGATGGACGAGATATCTCGTCGAAACCACTTGGAAGGTTAATCTAATGGGCATTGACCAATCAACTATCATATGTCCATTCGGAATTTATTCTTTGGAATGTTTGTTGCTGAAGTGCAGAAATCGCGTTCAAAACAAGCCAAGTGAAGTCACATTTGCAATACGTTCTGGAAACACATTCCGTCGCAGATGCACTACCTCCATCTACATTTAGCTTGACAGGAAATGCCTCTCATATTCACCTATGGAGAAGTTGTGAATGCATGTTTCGTGTCATATTCATCGAGGTCTCTACCTCTCGTGTTTGGAGTCAAAAACAGAAATCCTCCATTTGCCCGGATTGCAAAATATCTCGAACACTATTCCCATCTCTGACGGCTGATTTCGCTAATTGCTTACAAAGGTATCCATAGATACGATTTGCGCGTTTAAATAAGGGAATATCTGTACCTCAATTAGGGAGATCTGAATACTCCCACAGTAATTACACTAATACTTGGGAAGGCGTGTATTTTTACCCAGGCAAATTAAATCGTTTAAT
Organism: Meta bourneti; assembly: GCA_933210815.1. Lineage (NCBI taxonomy): Eukaryota > Metazoa > Arthropoda > Arachnida > Araneae > Tetragnathidae > Meta > Meta bourneti. Next base: position 94,901,374 of record OW119922.1, read on the forward strand.
TTGGCGTTTAATCTAAATGGCGTTGATCAATTAGCTATCATGTGTCAATTCGGAATTCAATCTTTCGAAATTTTTTGGGGAAGTGCTGAAATCGAATTCGAAACACAAGCCAAGTGACGTCACGTTCGGAATACGTAGAGGAAACACATTACATAGCAGAAACACTTCGCCACTTACATTACCTTGACAAAAAATGCCTCTCATATTCGCGTATGGTAGGTAGGTAGGTATTTTAATTACCGTCTCACTGGAACAACACAATGGGCAATTGGCGATGGTCCTGGATCAATCCCGAAGGGAACATCGCCTCTTAATCTGAACCACGGTCAGATGACGCGAACAACACCTGATCTGGCACCCCACTTTCCAATCTTCCACACCAAGCCAAAGTGAGAACATTTAAGGCCACTACAGATTTAACGTGCAGCAGTCCCCTTGTACACCACGATCTTTGGCTGGACCGAGTTTCGAACTCACAGCCCTCTGGTTGCTAATCCGTTGCGCTTTCAACCGGGCTACCAAGACTCAATTCACCTATGGAGTAGCTGTGAATGCCAGTTTCGTGTTACATTTATCACGGCCTCTACCTCTCCTGTTCTGAGTCAAAAACAAAAATCCTCCACGCCCGGATTGCAAAATATCTCGGAACCTCTTCTCATCTCTGGCCGCTGATTTCGCTAATTGCTTACAAAGGTCCATGGATACGACTTGCGCGTCTAAATGAGGAAATATCTGTACCTCAATTAGGGAAACTTTTCGAGGTCTGAATACCCCACACTAATTACGCTAGTACTCTAGGAGGCGGGTATTTTTACCCGGGCAAATTAAATCGCACATTGTATTTGACAAAGCTAATAATAACGAGAACGAGGGTCCGTAGAAATTTGGGAATTGAAAAGATTCGAAAGAACTCATCGAGTTGTAGCATTGTTATGCTTTCCTCAAAGTAATTAAGACAGATGGCTGAAGAGTTCTCTGTCTTAATACTCCCGCAGATTTCAATTACAATTTGATTACTCGTTTCAGATTTCGTGGCTCGAGTCTGAATGTGAGATAATAATGTAAACCGATGTGACATCCCATCCTGAAAAGTAGCAGTCGCATGCTCGCTTTCTTTATTAACGGTAAATTAAGGATTTTGGAACGTTGTTTTCATTAACGCATTCATTGAATTAATGAATTCTGAGGGTAATAATATTTGTTCACTGAAGTAAAAATGAGTGGTGGTTTGAAGTACGGAAGAGACAAAATGGCATTCGTGAAGAATGTCTAATAACTGCGAACTCTCTTCGAAATTCAATTAGTTCTCCTTGTAGAGCTTTTTGAAGGATTACATATTACGTTTTGCTTCAGATAGGAATTTTAGTCTTCTAATATAATCAATTTTGTGCATTTTAAAAATGGAAAATGAAAAAAAGCTTCACTAAATTTCCGAGTAGTGTAGTACTGATTTTATCCTGCAGCACACATAATTAAATAACCACATCCTATTGGTTGAAAGATTCTTTACACCTTTTCTTGGAATATAATCCTTTGGGAAAATTCTTTTGGTTCTGTTCGTAGAATAGTTGTAGGCGGCGCAGGTTCGATTCCTGTAATGTGCATTCCTCCCTGAGTGTATTTCTCTCTTCTGTGTCAGTAAAGCTTTCATTATGTGTCTGTCTATTGATATTGTATGTCGTGTCTGGCGCAGTATGGCCAAATATGGCCATTGTGCCATAAAGCCCCAAAACCAACCAACCAACCTGTTCGTAGAATAGAATCATTTGGAAATGTTCTATTGATTCTTTCAGTAGAATAGAATGGTTTATAAATGTTCTACTGGTCGTTTCTTGCAATATAATGTTTAGGAATGTTATATTGGTTCTTTCCTCAATAGAATCATTTGGAAAGATTTTGGTCACACAAAAGATTATGGCTGGATAGAAATCCTGCATTTACGACTGCAGGTTTGAAGGTGGAATTATGCGTGTAAACCCCTCAGAGGGTTAAATACATATACAATGAATTCGTAACTATGATATGCGTACCCATGTACGAATGGCTTAAATATATGAATGCGTGAAAGTACGTATAGAGGATTGGGAAATTTTCAGTTTGGGGAAAGGCACATTAATTTTTCTGTAGGGTTGCAAACATCTCAAGTGCAGCCTTAAAAATCTATAAACCGCACCTAGGGGTGATTGGAGAGAAAATGAAAAATAGCAGACCATACACTGGAATCCAGATCTAGATTGAACGAATGGCTCCCGGCCACACAATAAGAAGTATTCGTTTGCCTATCTGTGACGTCACATTCCGATAATGGATGTCTGTGGCCCCGAGCAGGAATCTACTTTTCGAGGGTGTTAAAAAACCTGCAGACGAAGTTATCTTTTTGGTGGAGAATGCAATGGAATACCTATATCCGGTCACAAGGGATTTGATTTCCATCATGCATGCAATTACAATCGGTTTTGGAAATGGTTAGAATTGGAATTTTCTAAAAATTTATAAGCATTTTTATGGGAAGCCTATTAAATATGGTATGGTTTTATACAGAATTTAAAAAATGAGTCAATTTACCATCAGCACTTTCAGAATGTTTTTTGTGTAAATTAGTTCTGCTAGGTGGCAATGACTATTGGGCAATGGTGCTTCCGATTGTAAAGTAATGCATTTGGAAGCAGTGCATTTTTTAAATGTGAATTCCGTGTTTGTACTAAATAAATTGTAATGTGCTCTTAATGGTGGGACGCAACTTTTTTGAGAGATAATGGAAGTAATTATTCAACAGATCGAGATAGTTTATTCTGTACGCCTAATTAGAGCGTTAGATTTATTTATAACTAGTAGAATAATCCGGCGTTACTCGGGTTGAATTGGTTAATTAATTTCCGTTAAAAAATTGCAATTCCTATTCATCTCACGTGTAACAATTACCACACTCTAATAATGAAACACAATTGTTAAACACACGATTTCACAAATGTAAATAAATGTCATATTTAATCATTTACATTTTTGTAGAATTTAAATTTTTAGCAAGAAAGAATATTCTCTAGGGTGCCAATGTTACCCAGGATGCATAGAATAGTTCAGAGTATGCAATAAATGCTTTGTATGTCATTTAGAAACAAAAGCGTTTCCCAAAATTATCATACAATGATTAAAAATGTTTTTAAAACTTATTAAGCCATTATTTACCTTATTGTAGTTATTGAACGAAAATCATCAAATTCAAAGTCCAGAAATATATCTTAAAACATATTTAAAAAAGCTTCGAGCGAAAACTAATGAATGTATTTTTTTTCACTACAAAATATATTAGTGGAATGTAACGGACACAAATTTTAAAAAAGCAAACGAGTAAAAAGTACCAAGATTGCCATATTAACTACAAGTAATATTTTAAATGTCTTGTTCTGTATATTTTATTTATAATGTTTTATTCTCTTTATCGTTTGTCCAAATATTCACAAATTTATATATTTCATAAAGAAAAAATAAGGCTCAAAATAAAGTACTAGCGTGCTCGTGAGAGAATTCTCGCATGAACAATTCCACCCCCGACCCCCCCATCAGTTGTAAGGGTGAAAGATGTAAGTGAATTTTTTTATATCCAAAATATCAAAAAAGTTTATTCAATCACTATTTACAACACTTTCTCCTTGAGATCACTGTTAACGTTCGTTGTTCCAACCATTTGTGTAAAGCACGTAATTCTTCAGCCAAAAGCCCAAAAGGTTATCTTAACTCTCTAGAATTCACAAAAATTAAGTTATATATTTTCAATTTTTTTTCAAATCTTAACCTCGCGTGGAACATGCGCCGGTTAATATTCTTATACTATCATCAAATGACATATTCGCAAATTACTGATATTATGGAAAGAAATGAAAAAGCAGTTCAATGCATATATAAACAATTCGTCGCTTGTGAGAGGATCTATACTATAGAAATAATATAGATGACGAAAAAAATTGTTTCCGAGTAATACTGGTTTTATTGGAAAAATTGTTTTTCCATCAATACTGGTAAAACAAACTGAGTTGCGTACCGCAATCGTTTTACGCTCAATGTTATTCCTATGGGGATTTCGAATATTTTTTAGCCTCCCCCTCTGCACACCTTGGAGAAATAGAACGGATTCGTCAGTGCTCCGGAAAATTCTCTTTCTTTTGATACCTCACTTGTGTGTGTGTGTTAAGATTCGTCGCGTGTAAGAGGCGTAAAAGGGATCTATACTATAGAAATAATATAGACTAATGGTCGCCCAGTGGTCGAAATTCGACCATAATTCATTTAAATTTGAACGTTAATAAGGTTCTTTTGTCAAAGAGTATACCTCTATATTCATTGCATATAATTTTTTTGAATTTTATTCTATTACGTAAGCTGCGAGCATGTACAAATACGTCATAGGAAAAATGCGGTATAGCTTGGTTAAGCCATATCTAAAAAACAATAACGCGTTGTTTGACATTTTCTTGTTTTTTTTTATTGCTATACTGGCCACAGGTTTCGCCAAGGCTATACAGTTAATTTGCCTATCTTTTTCAAATTATATAAAATTTAAATAAAAAATAAATCCAAAAAATGAAATAAGGAATACGTGCTTCGTATTTTTTGATATATTTTTTATTGAAACAAAAAAAAACCGGGTGGTTAAAAAAATAAATGTTGTCCATTGAACTTGAAATAGTTCGACAATGAATTTAATGATTCAAAACTTCTGTGTAGACGATGTTTTTGTAAAAACTCTTTCATCGTTTGCTAAATGCCCTTGACCGTTATATTCGGAAATATAAAATCTCAAACCATCGAATGATCGAACTCTACTTGCTGCGACGTACAATTGACCATGTGTAAAAACTGGCTACCTCAATAAAATTCCAATTTTTTCGAATGTTTCTCCCTGAGACTTAATTATTGTCATCGCAAACGCAGGTATAATTAGAAATTGAGTTCTTTGAAAGTTAAATGGTAAAATTGTTCCGGAATATGTTAAATTTATACGTGGAATCAAAATTCTCTTATTGCGTGCGGTTCCAGTTAAAACTTCGCAATCAATAGTATTACGATGCATAAATTTTATGCGCATTCTTGATCCATTGACTATTGCTTTCTTTGTATTTAAGTTTCCGATCAGCAAAACGATGCAATTAACTTTCAATACTAACTTATGTGGTGGCAAATTATGCCAAATCTCATACTCCTCCGTGCGTGCAATGTGCTTAAAAAGGGGTACAAAGTTTTTTCTTCACGTATTAATATATAGATTACAGTATATGAACGTAAACAATAAATGTTTTATTTTGTTTAATTTAATATATTTGTAACGCATATTATACATTAATTTTATCTTTCTGCACTCCTTCTCCATATGATCTTACTTATACCAAATCTCATACTCCTTCGTGCGCGCAATGTGCTTAAAAAGGGGTACAAAGTTTTTTCTTCACGTATTAATATATAGATGATATATTTGTAACGCATATTATACATTAATTTTATCTTTCTGCACTCCTGAGGGCCGCGGTGGCCCGGTTGGAAGAGTAACGGACTAGCAACCGAAGGGTTGCGAGTTCGAATCCAGCCAAACACCGTCGTGTACAAAGGGGGCTGGTGCACGTTAAATCTGTCGTGGCCTCAAATGTCCTCACGTTGGCGTGGTGTGGAAGTTTGGAGAGTGGGGTGCCAGCTCAGGTGTTGCCTCGTCATCTGACCGTGGTTCAAAATTACGTGGTGTTGTCCTCGGATCTTTCCCTTTGGGATTGATCCCGGACCGTCACCAATAGCCCGTTGTGTTGCTCCAGTGTGACGTTAATTGAAATTGAAATACCCCCTTTCTGCACTCCTTCTCCATATGATCTTTAATTATACCAAATCTCATACTCCTCCGTGCGCGCAATGTGCTTAAAAAGGGGTACAAAGTTTTTTCTTCACGTATTAATATATAGATGATGATTAGAGTTTACGTTCCGTAAAAATAGTTTTTGGAAAAGTAATTGATTTTTCACAGCACCGGTAAAACAATCTAAATAATTGCAATGCTCAATATACCTTCCAGCTACTCCAAAACTACCAAATTATGGTTGATTTAAGTATACTCATGGTTGATTAAGTAAAACTCAGTTGTTTTAACATGAAGCTTGCCTAAATATGTAAGCAAAGAAATTTAAAATAATGTATTCACTAAACTAAAACGTGTTGTATCAACTATAAAACTTTGCATTAAAATATGTTAAATAAATTTGATACTTGTACAAATACACAAACGCAAAAGTAAACATAGAACTGGAAGATGGACAGACAGACTAACGCAACTAAGTTCAGTCACTAAATGGATGTAAGTACTCACAGTATGCAAAGTTCCATGAAAATATATTCAACCGTTTGGACGTAGTACGGGCACACATATACAGACAGATGGGCAGACACTAAACGCGCAAGAGACGGATTTAGAATCAGAAGAGTTCAAAACGGATAAAAAACTTGAAATGGGTCGAAAATGTTCAATGTGTACAAACACACACTCCATTTTTATTTATACAGATTAGTCGATATATTTATGCGTGATTTCAAGAAGAATCAGACCCTTACGAAATGTTTTTAGTTTCATTGAATTCTATAGAGAAACGAAATTCCGTTTCTATAGAGATTTCTATAGAGAAAACGAGCTCTAGTTCTACAGAAATGTATTTCTATAGAATTCTATAGAGAAGTTCTATAGGAAAGTAAAGTCGTGAAACAAAAGAAATGAGCTTCTATAGAGGTTTCTACATTTTCTATAAAATTCTAGAGGTTTCTACATTTTCTATAGAATTCTAGAGGTTTCCAGACATTCTATGGATTTCTACAAAAGTTACTTTATAGAGCTTATAAAAACGGGCCATAATTCTATAGGATTCTATAGACCACAATCTATAGAAAATTTTATAGAATTCTATAAAAAATTTTCGTAAGGGGAACTACTACTATAGTTTCCAATTTTTTCCAATAGCCCATTTTTTCCCTTTGAATCCGTCTATCGCTGTTGCCGCAACCAGTGGCTAACAGGAGAGTTAATTTGGGCTTTGCTGGAATTTAAAGTAGATGCGTAGACCGGCTGAGGCAAAGCCATCCACATCTTTGCAAGTGAGTCGGTTCTTTCATTGTCTGCAATGTTTACAAGACTTGACACCCATTGCAGCAGTAGCTGCCATCTTTTTTCAAGCAGCTTGGAGAGAACTCCCTGCACGTCATAGTTAGTGGGCAGTCTGTATCATTGTTACTCATGACGTTTTAAATTGCTGCCGTGGAGTCTACTAGGAAAATTGCCCTGGTGGGAGGGTTGATCTTAGAGAGTTCATGAGCTGCTGCCTGAATTGGCTGATCACAATTGATTTGGTGAGCCGCGAAGGCGACGCAACCCTCACTATCAATCCTAATTAATATCAATCAAATCAGTAAAATTAAAACTTATCACTAAGAAGGATGAGCCCGGTGCTATACTACCAATTTATCTTAATCTTTATTTTAGCCAGAAATCTCGTTAACCCTCTAGGTGGTTTATCTTCGCGTCTCAAACTGATCTGTAGTGGCCAGCCTCTGGTGCAAAAACTGTTCCAAACTGTCACCAGTTCTGGGAAAGGGACAATCTGTTTTTCCTACCTGGATATTCATTCCCCCTTGGAGTAATAGAGCAGTTTTGTCTCGGCGAGATATCTCGTCTGTAATTCTCCAAGTGGTTTCAACGAGATGTCTCGTTCATCAAGATCTGACTAATTTTGCTAACGACTAGAAATCCCGCCATCAAGATGTTGTCTTTTTTTCTTTTATGATGACGGAGATCAAGATTTGGTCAGTATTTTCTAATCACGAAATATCTAGTCCATTAAAATCTGGTAAGTTTTACAAATAACGAGAGATACTTTATCGAGACAACCACCAGTAGGGTTAACATAAATGACCAGATCTTGAACAATCTCGTCTAAACACTGGAGGATTAAATTTACGCGGTCAACTAGATTGCTAGCCATCGAAAATGCAACACCATGAAGGACAAGTGAGATCAAAACAATATTTATTATTCAAATAACACAAGGTACAAGGGAAATTAAAGCTGAGTTCAACTTGCGAAATGCAAAAAAAATCTGTATTTTGTGTAGCCACATGGATGGCAAAAACTGTTGTACATTTCTCGTCATTGAAAGAAAGAGGCTTTGGATTTGTATTTGGGGTGGTGTGTTACCCTATGCTGCTTCTACACATTGTCAAAGTTCATCTGGCGTGCAACGGGTGGTCTGTCATGCGCCAGTCATTGGGCGATCGTCGATCAGATGTGTTGAATGGGGGAAGATCTGGTTAACGGGTGGGCCATGGAAGAAGTGAAACCTTGTGGACATTGAGGAATTGTAGAACGTTGCTTGACACGTGCTGTTCTGTAGAAAACTGGCCGAAGTGGTGGCTGTTGGGTTTACCGTCAATTAGTACTAGGTGGTCGGGAGATTAGAATCCAAGAGCCCCATGCCACAATGCCAGTTGACATGTTTTCGTGGAATGCGACCATCGTGGTGCTTGTAGACAGAATCGAGATTTGTCAAAAATGACGATGACATGCCATTTGTTTGTCCATGTGTAGTTTGAGTCAAAAGTTGTCGCAGGAATGGACGCATTGAAAAACTCCAGCTGCTGCAGACTGCGTCGAATCGTACGTGCTGACACAGGTTATGCAATACACCCTAATATGTAAGCTAAAGTCTTCATGTTGCAATACGATCCGCAACAGCCATGCGCACAAGACGTTTGTCCTCTCGTTTGGGGGTGTGCCGAGACTGCTGCAATCGTTCACGTCGGTCAGTTTGTCTCTCCTGCACCCACCGATTCCAATTCGTACCACTGTGGCTTGATTTCCACCAACATGAGCACAGATTCATCGAAGGGTAACCCTCACTCTCTGTAAACCACAATTCTTTTTCTGCCGAACTCAGAAATGTACTCGTATTACTGTTGCATTGTTTGATGAGACATAATTAAGCTTTCTACACGCAGGAACAGCGAGAAAACGCAATTCCAATAATTAAAACCTTTCCTGTTTTCCCTTCTTATACTGATTACAGGGGCGTTACTGGCACGCACAATTTGCATACATACTGCAGAGCTATTCATCTGCATATAAGCTGCAGTGCTAATAATTTGCATATAATTCGAGTTCGAAACTCGATCCATCCAAAAACCGTCGCTTATTTTCCAAATTATTTTTTCAGAGACTAACACCTTAGAAAACACTTATACACGGCTGGTACAAATCAACCGTCCTGGTGGTTGTCTCACCCTGGTATCTAGAGCCACGTTATCCCTGTTGGAAGAGTAAGGGATTAGCAACAGGAAGGTTGCGAGTTCGAATCCAACCAAAGACTGTCGGGTTCAGGGGGCTGGTGCATGTTAATTCTGTCGTGGCCTCAAATGTTCCCACGTTGGCGTAGTGTGGAAGCTTGGAGCGTGGGGTGCCACCTCAAGTGTTGACCTCGTCGTCTGACCGTAGTTCAAAATGACGAGGTGTTGTCCTCGGATCTTTCTCTTCGGTATTGATCCTGGAACCTCGCCAATAGCCCGTTGTGTTGCTTCAGTGCGTCGTTAGTTTAACTACCAACCTGTTTCAGACAATTCCGGAAAGTCTTGTTTACCAGGATCTAAAGCGTAGATCTGAGAAAACATCTAAAATTCCTCGAGGACCCTGTCTGGCTTCTAATTCGCAGAACTTATGTACACTTCCCCGATACCAAGTTTACAATATTCCTAATTCCACAATGAAAGGAAGTCTTCTGTAATGAAATTACCTCATAGCCGAGGCAAAATGGGAGAGCTTATTATATTGAATTACCGTCAAAATGTAAACAAGCTCCGAAACAGTTTCACTGCACGCTCTAATCGGATCCATTATACAGAATAAACACGCCTTATTCTGTAAGGGCATTCGTTTATCGATGATGTCTTAGGATGAACATTTTAAGTTAAATATTAACCAATCATCTGCTCTAGTTAATAATGGTACAGTGCCTATCGCATAACAGCGAGCTACCACATTTCGCACAAATTACATTACAGATATTTGTAGTTTTCTTATTACCGATAAAGAATTTTTCATCTTCTGTACATAGTATTAGTCTATAACAAACTATCCTGTTATAGTTATCATTAAGGCTTGCCTCAAGTCAAATGCTCCCTTGTGAGTATTCTTTAGTCGACCAAATTCTATTAAGTCCAGCCTATTATAGATAACAAGATGTGATTATATATCTCACGCCTACGTATTGAACACTAATTGCACTACTTTTCGCAGCAGTGCAATTTCTATGTAGTCTTTATATACATTATTTAACGTAAATCATATTTTTAGCTGTGTTCAAATTTTAATCGCCATCAGTGCTTTTTTCATTTTAATTTATACTTATCAAAATTTTTTTATTTTTACATCACATTGCTTTTACCATCGCACATAATTCTATATTCCACTTTTATTCATCACCTAATTTCATTCATCACTGTATTTATTCTTCCTGTCCTATAAATATATGAGAGGGATTTTCAGTGAAAACAAAGCAGACAGAATGCGATTTTACTCCCGCCACCAAATGCTCTTGCCTTTTACATATCGGGGTTACCTTAACATGATGTTTATCGCCATTTTGGCGACTTTTGGCGTTCGATCTAATCAGCGTTGACTAATTGAATATCATATATCAATTCGGAATTCATTATTTGGAATTTTTATCGACGTGCACAAATCGTATTCGAAAAAAAAAGCTAAGCGACGTCACGTTCGGAATACCCTTCAGCCGCAGGAACAATACCACCACCTAGATAGAAAATGCCTTTCATTGGGCATTTTTCGAATTAAATTAGAATTGTAAAAACCATTATATCGAATTAAAATTATTTTATTTACTATTTCTGTTATTGACTGTTCTACTATTTCTGTTATTTCTGACCTTGGTACAATATGACCGGCAGATGCCCTCAGGAGCACATCTTTAGTTGTTTACGGGCATCACAACCCTGAAGTTCCCGAATGATCTTTCCTCCCTTTCATTTTTACCTTCGCCTACCCGTCTGCTTTTTCTTCCTCCCTCATTGTGTTGTCTGCCTTGTGTCTGGCCAAATATGGCCCTTGCGCCATAAAGCCATAAAACCCGAAAACAACCAACCAACCCGGGAGGATTCACGTTGCACCTCACATCCTAGACATAACACGTTAAAAGGGCCACATATTCACTTCAAACGGACAAACATCTATGCTTTACCCCGGATTCGAACTGGGAACTTTTCGATCCAGGAAGAAGCACTATAGAGGAAATATAAAAGCAGAGTGAGCAATGCTAATCTTTACGTATATGTGCCCAGGATCATTTGATCAAAAACAGTAGTAGTAGTAGTAGTAGACCCACCTCCTACCTACTCACCGTGAGGTTTAGAGCATTTAATGGTAGGAGGGGGAACCATTTATTATCTTTAAATTTTACATATTTACAGAAAAGAATACAATTTTTTTAAACAAAATTCCAACAGATGTTGGTAAAAGGTTCAGGCTAACAGTGCCTGTATAAAGTTATTATAACATGTTAGCATATTAATTAATATAAATAGAAAAATGTGTCTATATACAGATATTGAGGTGAGTATAGATATATGATTATTTATACATTTTTATTAGTATGAGTAATACGAGGTTTTAAGGATTTAGAATTAATTTATTATATTTTAATTTTCTCTGTCATTAATGGCCATAGTCAGTATTGGCTTCTAATATGGCAATCTGTCTTCTATAATAAGTACAGCTCTTTGTCCGACAGTTGTGATTTATATCATAGTTAGTTTTACGTTTTTTTTATAAGAGTCAACGCAGTTGACACAATTTATGTTATTTTCACATCTTTTATTTAGGTGAGTTTTACAAAAAGCAATTAAGAATTTGGAAAAATGTTTGATGGCTAAAATATGTGTGTTTTTTAACCTCTTTTAAGGAAAATTCTGTATCAAATTATCCAGATTGTCCGGGTCTTTTTTTTTATCTTTATCTATTGGAATACTCATTTTTTAACAAGTCCCAATACAGGGTAAATTACATAAATAACATAAAAATACAGTAAAACTAGAAAATAAGACATTAATAATCAGTAGTAAATCAGTAAAAAGAAGTAAATTAAAAAAACAGGTGATATAAAGATTAATAGTGGGACTAGTAGATAGAATTCAAGAGATAGAAACTAGTAGATGAGAGAACACGTGAAGTTAAACTACGTAATAAATAAATACTTAAGAGTATTCAAAACAGTGGGACTAGTGAATATGAAATAAATAGAATTTTAAGCTATGAAAAACTACAACAAAGGTAAAACCAGTCTAATTACAAAAGTGATGTAGGAGAAATTTAAAGAAAATGTCGCAGAGTATTAATAAATATAAATAGAATAACTGTCTATATGCAGATATTATGGAGAGTACAGAAATAAGATCAAAAACAGTAGTAGCGCGATATCTAAGACTATTTTAGTCTGCCGGGGTGGAAACGAACATTCCCCATCTGATTGGTCCACGGGACGGGAGAAGGCGCCCATTCATTGATTCGTCATCTGATTGGTCCACGCAACATAATAATAGTCTTTCTCGATTTCACCACTTTTGTCACCACTATAAATATGCGCATCCACAACATCTACCCTGTCATAAGATGTTATATATCCAAACGAAGCGATGAGATGCCAAATCGGCCAACCAAGTCAATCTTTCACAGAGCAGTCACGTGACTACTAGTCGACATGTTGGACACACTTTTTGAAGCTCCTCCCAACAGTAATGCTCAGTCTCCTATTTTTCACGTTCATGAGAAGCACCCTGGCCAATAGGTCGATTGGTGAGAAAAGCTATATTTAAGCAACAGATTTTGAATGTAAAACTTAAGTTGAATCTAGGAGCAATAAGAATGTCCTATGATATCAAATAAATGTCTTATGATATACGTTTATATCTTATAATATACATGTAAATATCTTATAATATACGTAAAAATGTCTTGTCACACAAAAAATTTCCTATGACATACATATAAATGCATGACACACAAAACATGTCCTATGATATACATATAAATTTCCTATAGTACACATATAAATGTCCAATGACATTCATGTAAAACTCGTATTGGTTGGTAAAGAGATGAGAGGAGACGTTCTTTACATGTATTAAATATGTTTAATTACAATGGATAGGGGGAACTTTTTGCAGGGGATCATCGTTACATCACATTTTGTGTGTGGCCGTATGCCACCTTCTTCACAGGATTCCCCTGCGTCTTCTCTCTCTAAAATCTGACTAGGTCGCAGGTCTATCGTCATCCTGGCGCTTGATCACTTTCTGGATTACAGGAAATGGCAGTTATTCTTCTGATACATTATAAAGCCCTCAAGGGCACATCTTTAGGTATGTACGGGCATCACAAACCCCAGGTGCCCAAGTGATCTAACCTTATTTCTGTTTTACTATGTCCCACCCTTCTACTTTCTGCTTTTCCCCTCTCTCGTGTCTTGTGTTTGGCTCAGCTTGGCCAAATATGGACCTTGTGCCATAAAACCCAAAACACCAACTGATACTTTATACTCAAATTCCACACACATATAAATATCCTATGACATACATATATCTCATGATATACATATAAATGTCTTGTGAATACACATTTAAATGTCATATGTTATACTTATAAATGTCTTATGACATACATATAAGTGTATTTGTTGGAATCAATCCAAACTCTGCAGATGACTTGGTTTTAAAGTGTCGTGTGGTCGTTATGAAACTTGAAAAATATTATGTAAATATTATGTTAATTATAGATGTACTCTCGACTATGGTTATCGTGTGGTGGTATGAACTTAAAAATTACTATGTAAATATTATGTTAATTATATATGCACTCTCGACTATATATAGAAGAGATGATAGACGAAACGTCTTGACTTTCAATGCTTGCTGTATTTGTAATTGTAATCACCAGTTATGAATAAACTAATTTTAATGAGGTCTCATAAACTTTAATGTCCGTTGGTCCCAATCGCTCAAGGCGTACAGTATTCAGTTCCACGCCTGGTCCAGGACTTGAGTGCTCGCATTACATGCTCATACACATTGCCTACATACCTTAACACATTTGGACTTGGGTAGAATGAAAACGAATTAGTGCTATCCGACATCAGTACAGCGTACCGGAGGAGGCACTAAATGAGCTTATGAATACTTTATCCACGAGAGAGACAGGGCGGAACGAATTATTTATTCAGGTAATATCCTCGGTCTGATTCCCTTTCCGAAGACCGTTCATCTCTTTTATTGGACGGATGCACCGGAAGAACGCGGCGCCGATTAAGTTTTACCGTCAATAAGGAGGGCGAATTGGACATTAAATAGAATTTCGCATTTTAGAAAGTGCTTTAGCGAAAGAGCGTAATCTGAAGTGTGGAGTAATTGTTTCATGGTTTTAAGTGAAGTGCTCTCCGGGTCGGAGGTTCTGCTTTAAACCGTAGGTCTGGTTTAATTAGAGGACCGTCTTGTCTTTCTCGCAGCTCGGGCACTTCTTTAGGTGTGTATGGGCATCACAACCCCGAGGTACCTGTGTGATATTTCCTCCCTTTCTGTTTTATCCTCGCCTATCCTTCTGCCTTTTACTTTTTCCCTTCCTCGTTGTTGTCTTGTGTTTGGCTCATCTTGGCCAAATATGGCCCTTGCGCCATAAAATCCAAAAGCAACCAACTTTTGCGGCTTGGTGGGTTTTCCGACAACCTACGAGCTGCAGGCGGCGCATGTTCGATTCCTGTAACTACTATACGAGTATCCCCTCAGGAATTCACTTTCTTTAAGAAAAATACGGACATCACAACACCGAGTACTCTAGTGATCTTTCTTCCTTTCGTTTTATCCTCCTCTTCTAGTTTTTGCTGTTCTACCTCTAGTTGGAACAGTCGTGGTTTTACTCATTGCGCTAGTAACCAGCGAGTTGTAGATGGCGCAGATTCGTTTCCTGTCACTTTCGATTCCCCCCTGGGTGTATTTCTCTCTTGTGTGTCAGTAAAACTTTCCTTGTGTGTGCATGTCCATTGCTTGATATTGTATGTCATACGCCTGGTGCAGAATGGCCCAATATGGCCCTTGCGCCATAAAAGCCAACCAAACTCTCGTTATTTGTGTGTTCATTCACTTGACGTTGTTTGGCGTAAAATTCAAATCAACCAACCCTGCGTATATTTCTCCCTTCTGTGTCAGTAGAACTATCCTTGAGTGTATATGTCCATTTACATGTCGGAAAAAATATTGCTTATTTTTGGCAGCCATTGGCCAGATCGGATCTTTGAGCCTTAAGAAATCCAACCAACACGCCTTAAAATTTCCAATCACATCACCCAATTTAGACAACAAATTTGAAATCTATATCAGAATTGAATCTCGAATATCAATTTACGAGTCAGGCGTTTCTGGATTTTAAGGGGACATGGTACCCTTTGAACAATTTTAAAAAAATGTCATATTCACAAGAAAATGCTTTAGTATACCTTACTCTAATACACATTAAATATACATTACAAAAGAAAAACATATTTTTTTTCATTCATAATAATTAAAAAATTCAATTTGTATAAAAAAATTTCAATATATTCAAATTCCTACTCCATCTGGAAATTTAATTTCTTTCTCCAATTATTTTTATTTACCTTCCATGAGGTGTTCCCCCAATTTGTGCATGGAATTTCCCATAATATAATTATTTTTTACAAATATTTTGTGACAAACACTATGAAAAACACCAAAACAGACAGTCATAGTTGATTTCATCAATTTTTGAAAAAATAACTATTTTCCCAAATCCTTATTCCATGCACAAAGTTATCAAATATATCATTATAAACAACCAAAAAAGTTTCAAATCTCTACATCATTTAGAAAAAAGCCTTATCGTTTTAATTAAACTGTAGTCATAAAAAGTAAAAAGCTGAGAAACACTATTTCACACGTTTAAATGTAACTTATTCTAATGTTAAATTGATTTTCCAAGCTTTTATACCATATATGTACCTTCTGAAATACTCTTATCACGCTAAATTAAAATTTGGTTTTTTATTTTTAAAAATGTTATTAAAAATTCCAAACAAAATTTGGACCCGAGTGATCTTTCCTTTTCCCATGGGGTTTACTGTCTCTAATAAAGACGGGATTCACGTCCCCTGGATACCCAAGCGATTTTTTCTACTTTCATTCCACTACTCTGTGCCCCAATCGCTCTTTGTTTCCTTTCACTACGCTTTTAACTTGACGCTATCTTGTGTTTGGCGCAGCTTGACCAAATGTCCTTGCGCCATAAAACCCAACCAACCACCAGTCGCGATAGCTAGGTTCGAAGAGTAGCGGATTGCCAACGGGAGGGTTGCGAATTCGAAACTCGATCCAACCAAAGACCGTCATGTACCTGGAGGCATGTTAAATCTATCGTCGTCTCAAATGTCCTCCCTGTGTCACTCACGAAACAACCAACCTATCAGGGACAATCACAAACACCCATGCGCTTACGAACCGGGATACGAGCCCGGAACCTACTGGGTGACAGTCTGTACAACAGTCGAATCAAGACTGATGCAGATAGTAACGTAAGCACCACAAGGGAAATACTCATGCAGAGAATTGTAATTTTGTCCAAATAAAATACTTTAATTTGTGCAATACTTAGCATAAAAACGACAATTTGTGTTATGTATCTATACTATTTATACAATTTAAATACGGTATTACAATAAAATTAATTTAACGTCTTGTAATGAATTGTTTGTTATAATTTATTGTCTGTTTTGGGAGGTTAAGGCACCATTTCGACTTTTCCACACGAGGATGTCATGTCTACCAGGGCTCTCCAATATATAATTTATGAACTCAACTATGACACCACTTTAACAGACAGTAAACATGCAGTTTATATGAACAGGTGACATGGAAAAACTTTAATTACCTAACACAAACTGCTGTGCATTTAACGCACTACACGTTCCTGTTTTGTACCATTGTTAATAGGATCACATCCCGGAGCCGAAGCAGCCATTTGATTTAAATATTCCACGCACAGTGCGATTCAGTTTTCTCTCAATTTGCATACTGCAAAGCGCTGGGTCCTCAGTCTAGACGCTTTTCTAGACTGAGGACTTTCTTTTTGAAAGTTTTGGTAATTCTACAGTTGTTTACTGAAAAAATGTAACGTTTCCAGGAAAATCTCTTAAATTTCACTGGGAGAACAAATTCGATTTTAAAAGACGTGTTCGTTGCATCTTTGTGTGGCGATTTCGTAAAGACGATGAAAAGAACAATAAAATCATAACGTGATACTTTCTCTGTCCCAAAATAAGTTACATTTAAACGTTTTCGTTTCGAACTATTAATAGTTTTCGGTACGAAACGATAAAGAACACAGATTGATTCTTTTAGACTCTTATCACAATTCTGTTTTTAATTCCAAATAAATTTTTCATCCCATCCCATATTATAGTTACAGTTGTTTGCATGTGCATAATTAAAAATACTTAATACCAAATTAACATAATTACTAATTACTTAATACTTAACTTAAATTAACTTTAAGACTAATATTAAAGTTTGGCATGCCTAATAAATATAATATCAAGAAACAGACGTTTACAAGTACACTAGTAACAGTTGCACGCGTATAACAAAATAAAATTCACGGAGCGCTTGCACGCGCTCACAAAACCAATCAGCCAATCAAATATTCTGATTAAGCTTTATACGTATCTGACTGAACCATCAAACATGTAATGCAATAGACAGAATATGTAGGCGGTGTCGTAAGATCTCAGAAGGATAAGTCACGTGGGCTTGCTAATCGAATTGGGTCGATTGGCTATCGAAGTATTTTTAATCAAGCTGGATAATCATATTAACCAATTTATTATACGTCCCACATTAGAGTTCATGCTTTTCCCCACAACCACGTGACAGATCTTCAAAACGAGCGATCGGAAGAAATAGCATGAAGCTACACGTATATATTCCGCCTATTTCATTAGAAGGTAGATCGATTAAACACAATACGATAGATTAACCTCGTTACGATGAATAAAGCCTGTTATTATTTGTTAGCAAAAGGAATTTCTTAAATTGGAAAAATTAATTTTCACTTGGGGTTAATATATCTACTGTTTCCATGTTATCGCTGGATCTGGCCTTGTTTAAGGTATCTGCCTACCTTCGGGGGTCATTTTTTGAAATTACTTAAATTTTTACTAACTTAAATTTTATGATTAAACACAACATAAAACTAGAAACAGCATATAAAATATAAGCATCTGATAATTCGTTCATTGCTTAGATAGAAAAATAAGGTAAAAATTACAGTAAAATAGGCCGTTACGCAGAATGATATAACTCCAAAAGTAATAATTATATCTCTGTTTTGTAAATTTGATGTTTATAATGAACTTCTTCAGGGAATAGACTATTATCATGGTGATCACACGTTTATCTCTGAAGTTATGGGAACTCGATTACAACATTTTGAAAAGTTCCCTAAACTTTTGTGCAAGTCATGAATTAAAAGACTGTAAATCAGAAAATAATTAATGTTTAACCATGGCTGTAGTCTATTCCCTGTATATATATGTGTAACATACCTACAAAATTTCAAAACATTTGAACTTTAACTTTTGAGTTATGCTAAGTTGCGTAAAGCAAAAACATGTAAACATCAATTTTAAGAAAAATGGAAAAAAAACTTTATGGTACATGAAAAACTACAGCTGTGTAGTAATATCAAAACAGCCATAACTCCAGTTCTAAATTACTTAGAAACAAAATTTTGACAGAATTTGAAAGAAAAAAGTTCAGACTACAATACTAGACCAAAATTGAAACTTCGATATTTTGACCAAAATTCATGTTTCAAAGGCAAGCAGATACCTTAAACGGAAATCTTCGCATTGTCCCACTATGTAGTATATCGTGGTTAGATAAGCAATCATATTGCCAACGTGACCTTAAGGTAGGTAGTTAAATTAACGTCGCACTGGGTTATCGGCGACAGTCCGAGATCAATCCGAAGGGAAAGATCCGAGGTAGGTAGGTATTTTAATTAACGTCGCACAGGAAACATTCGAGGGCAACACGTCGTCATTTTGAAATACGGTAAGATGACGATGTTAATATCTGAGCTGGCACCACACTCTCCCAACTTCCACACAGCACCAACGTGACGACATTTAAGGCCACGACAGATTTAACATGCGCCAGTCTCCACGGCTTCCACGTACACGACGGTCTTTGGTTGGATCGAGTTTTGTACTCTTACAACCGGGTTCTTTGGTGCCGTCATGGCTCATTGGTATGCCCACTGAGCTAGCAACGTGTGAGATGTAGGTGATGCAGATTCACAATTCCTTCCTGAATGTATTTCTGTGTTCTGTGTGTCAGCATAAACTTTCCTTCTCATCTGAAGAGGTCCCTCAAGTTAGCATTCATTAACAGCTGGCAAGAAAGATGGCTAAACTCCACCAAAGGTCGGAGAAAATTCGGATTTTTCCCCAAGGTCTGTACGAAGCACCTTATCTCCATCCCAGAGCTCACACACACTTTTATATGGACCACGGCCAGTTCCTGCAGTATTTATTTCGTATGAATATTCATTGTAGTGACCTCTGCATCAGTGGCATGGAAGCAGACCCGGACCACAATGTTATCACCTGCCCCATCACAACTCATCTACACATCAGGGAACCAGCAACACAGCACTATGACACCTGGCGTAAACACCTGTCTGTTCACCCCTTACTACAAAGGAAAATCATACAAATCGTGCGATTTGTGGCCTCCAGGGAGTTTGAACTGAAGCAAGCGGTTTAAATTTTGTCGACTTTGATGTGCATAATTTTCCTTGGGCCTAACCTCTTTTCATCTAAAGATAACAGCCCTCAAATTCAGTCCCTTGCCTCTTAAATCCTCGCAGAAAAATATATTTAGAGCAGCACCTGCGTGCGCATTTCATTTGCATTAAATTTCTGGTTTCATCACAAAAAAAATATTCCTCATCCTCATCTAGTCATCTTTCACGTTATGGGAATTTTTTTTTACCGTAAACCCTCCGTAGGGTCGGTATCCCATGAAAGAGTTGAGTTGAGTTGAGAGTCCATTAATTCATTAATTGACATTGTCTGTCTTGTGTCTGGCGCAGAATGACTAAATATGGCCCTTGCGCCATAAAACCCCCAAACCAACCAACCATGTAGCCAACGTGACCTTAAAGAGATTAATCAGGCTTTTTTCATCAGCCACGAGAAATTCCTTTTCTGTTATTTGTCTGAGCTCCAAAGTCAAATTGCGCCACAAATTAAACACCGCAACGAGACAAAATGAAATAAGCCTGGTAATGTCAATATCTGAAGAGACGATATGTTAATTGCGTTCAAGAAACAGGAACAAAACGCTTCATTTCGGAAGTTAGGTAATTACACTTTTGTGCACCGAAGAGACACGACTGGGAATGATTTATTTTTGGATTCATTTTGAGCAGATGATGAGGGATATTTTTACGCACCATTATTAGTAATTTCCTGACAAATAGAGTAAGAAAACTTGGCAACAAGTTGCTGTGAGGTTTCCTTCGTAGACAAATTTTTCCACGACGCTTTTAATTAATTAAAATCCGGTCCGACGAAGAAGTGGGTTGTTGGGAATTCTATTTTCTTCTATGTCTTTCATTAGCAATTACGCGACAGATTGCATTGTGGTGAGATTTAATAATGCCTGTTCGTAACCAATTCGATTGTGTTGCATATTTTGCGATGGAGGATCTGTTTTCATTTTTCATGCCGATATTAAATCTCGTGTACGAAAATTACTTTTCCAGATGAAGTATCAGGAGATGGAATGTTAATACGTTAATTTTCTTTCATTTAATTACCTGAAGGGAATTCAGGTGTTGACTTCGCATATGAATGTGATTAAAAATGGTGTGGGTCTTCGGATGTTTCCCTTCGGGATTGATTCCGGACCGTCCCCAATAGCACGATTGTGTTGCTTTAGTGCGACTTGAATTTAACTATGCTCCAAATGAAGGGATAAAAATTAAAATATTGCAGTATTTAGTTATGAAATATTTTGTTGGGGTAATCACCATCCAAACCTCTTCGACTTTTTAATTGCCACTTGCTTTTTATAAGGTTCTATAGATCATCTATTTTATTACTTTGTTCATAACCGTTTTATGTAATTTTAATTCTTAATATTTTTATTGCTTTGTGCGTTACTATGAGAAGGATTTTCAGCGTGAATAAACCAGACGGGGGGGGGGGGTAAACGAAGGTTTTACTTGTGCTGTCCAAAGGCTCTCGCATGATGCCTATAGGGGCTACTTTATAATATAGCTTATCGCCTCCATGGCGACGTTTGGCATTTAATCGTATCGACGTTGACCAATCAACTATCATACACAGATTCGGAATCAGTTCTTTCGAATCTTGGCGAAGTGATGAAATCGTATGCATGGAGGAAATATAAAAATAGAATGAGCAATGGTAATATTTTTGTCCCCAAAACTACTAGTCACCCTTAGATTGCTTTCATCAGTTTGGTGGAACATTCACCGTATGATTGGTCCACGAAACGGGGAAGACGCCGATCCATTGATTCATTCATCTGATTAGTCCACGCAACACAGACTGACAATTTTACCATTTTTGCCGCCACTTTATAGAAATTCTCGCGCATACCTGCCCTTTCATAAGATGTTGCCACCAAACTAGGCAATAACATGCCAAATCGGCCAGCCGAGTCAATTTTTCACAGAACAGTCACTTGATTACTAGTCGATATGTTGGTCACACCTTTTGAAACTCCTCTCAATAGCAATGATCAGTCTACTTATATTTCATGTCTATGATTCGTGAAGCAAATCAAATGACGTCACCCTCGGAAAACTTTTAGGAAACGCTAACGCCATTTGCCTTGAGCTTGATATAAAAGCCTCTCATAACAAGTTTTAAGTCACGCCTTTGTCTTATCTTTTCATTGACTTCAATGTTTTATGTGGCTCTTGGTGCAGTTTTTCCGTATTCTAGGTTGGTTGGTTGTTTTCGGGTTGTATGGCGCAAGGGCCAAAATTGGCCAAACTGCGCCAAACACAAGGCAGACAACGCAATGAGGGAGGAAGAAAAGCAAAATGCAGAAGCGTAGGCGAGGGTAAAAATGAGAGGATAGATGCCTCGGAGTTGTAATGTCCGAATATACCTAAAGATGTGCCCCTGATGGTCCATATATTCTGGATCATGCGCCATAAAATAATACCAAACCAAACCCATCCATTCATCACAAAGTATTCGTAAAAACTATTTTATGACCCTCACAGTCCTAACGAGTACTCAGCAATTGCTGCGACCAATATTTACCGAAACTCTTCACGAGTTCCACCATCCAGTAATCTGAGAAACCAGGATATGCTAATAGAACGCTCCACCGAACACCCACATAAACCCCATCCACCAAATCCCCGTCGCCGAAGAATGAGAGGAGAAAAAAGAACTCAAAATTCGAACATCCCTCCTGGAATCTTTTCCGCCGCATTTAATAGCAGGGGAGGGATCGAAGGGTTTGGGAAGTCCGTGCTTTATGGTCTTATTCCAGACGATCTTTCTATCGGGCGGATTCGTAAACAGGGCTTTTCCGGAGCGATTTTTATGAATATTGATTGGAGTTTCTAGTGGTGGCAGCAGTGTATTCCGTCCTTTGTTTCGATGCCGAGTTTATGTTCGTTCGGTGGCTGACGGTTGAATACGTTGCTGTCGTTTTAAACGATCCCTTGTTTTCCATGCGACAACAATTGGTCTTTTTATGCTGCTGATATGGAAGCGTACAAGCGTTATGAAGAGTGAAGTTTTAATATTTTATTATCCATTGCTAAATAATATGCACATTATATTTTCCACTGAGAGGGTCGTCGCCAATAACCCGTCGGATTTTTTCAGTGCGACGTCAATTCAACTACCTACCCAATGAGAAGTGGAACCACGGTAGCCCGGTTAAAAGAGCAGTGGATTAGCAATGAGAAGTTTGCGAGTTCCGTTCGAGCACGTTAAATATGTCATGACCTCAAATGTTCTCATCTTGGCGGGGTGTGGAAGTTTGGAGAGTGGGGGTGCTAGCTCAGATGTTAATCTCGTCATTTGACCGTGGTTCAAAATGACGAGGTGTTGTCCTCGGAACTTTCCTTTCGGGATAGATCCAGGACCGTCGAGAATTGCTCGCTGTGTTGCTCCAGTGCGACGTTACTTCACCTACCTACCCAATCAGAGGCATTTCTGACAAGCTCAATACAGGTGGCGTTAGTGTTGATGCGGCGATACGTGTTTTTTGTTCGTATTCTCAATGCGACGTCGGTTTGTTTTCCGAATACGATTGCAGCACTTCGCCTACAAAAATTCCTATGAATAAATTCCGAACTTATATACGATAGTTGATTGGTCAACTCCGATTAGATTAAACGCCAAACGTTGCCAAAATGGCGATTAACCGCATTTTAAGGTAACCCCCTTTATATAGCATTTAGAGCTGAATCCAATGACTAATGCAAGAATTGGCCAAAAGAGCAATTTTAATTAACACTAAGCACAAGACAAAACAATTACAAGAATAAACAAACATAAAAAGTAACATCTCGGGGGAACAAAACTTCAGCGCGTCAGTTCTACGCTCGCCTTGGGAAACAACTAGAGAAAAATGGTTCATTCTCTTTCGCGGAGAGGTTGTCACGTGGTCCGCCATCGCCAATCAAGGCGCATATCGCTGAGACACACGTTAAGGGGCTGATACGCTACAACCTCCCCCTCTGGCTCCGACGACGTCCCGACGAGGAGTCAGCATTACGTGCTTTAGGAGGGCTTCCTCTCTTTCTTAATGGGACCACAGGAGTACTGTCAGTAGCTTTACATGCCTTGAGAGCTGAAGAGTGATAAACTCCTATAGGTGTGGTCGGATTTTTGGGATCTGCAATTTCATAAGTTGTAGGTGACCGTTGAGTGAGCACCACGTAAGGTTCGTTACGTCGAGGCATGAATTTGGCAGTCCTTTTATTTTCTGCGTTACTCACAGGGTGCATGGTGACCCAAACGTGATCACCAGTATTGATCCGATGTTCTATAAAAGGGGTAGGCTCTCCCCCTAGCTTGAAGGTAGACTCAAATTTTTCTAACAAACCATTCATCTTTCTGCGCTGATCAGACATTAAATGTTCTCCTTCATCAGAACGCAGTGAGCTTGGTGATATAGCTTGGCTGTATGAGATTTGCTGGTTGCAACTTGAACGTTCATCTTCTTCATGAAAATTTCCTTTGTTGCTACAGTTGTCGACAGGCTGTTGACTCTTTACTGGTGGGTCTTCAACAGATAGCAGATATTTTGCAGGGATATCTTTCTTGAAACCAATCTTCCGACAGGGATTGTCAGAGAAATGCCAATTTTTGTTCTTCATGTCTAGAACAATTCCGGACTTTTCCAAAAAGTCGGTTCCTAGTAGAGTACGATTCTTTTTTGCATTTGGTAATGCCAGCAAATTCAGCGAAACTGATTTTCCTTCAATCTCTATTTTCACCATGGCGGTGCAAGCCTCTTCAGTTGTTTGACAACCATTTGCCAAAGTCATTGTTACTACTTCTCTTTGGAACTCTACTCCTCTCTTTTTTAATTGGTGGTACATGATCTCTCCAGCGACTGTTCTGCTGGCACCACTATCAACACAAACCCTGGCTCTTACTCCCGACATACAGATATCTATTAGCGCTAACGGGGATGCATCGGAGTGACAGGTATACATGCGGATAGAGTTCGCTTGGAATGGCTCCCTTCTTGTCGATGACGAACAGTTTTTGCATTTTGATTTGATGAATCCTGGTGCTCCACATCCGTAGCACGATATTTCTTTCTTCTCTTCAATACCCCTTGGTGTAATTCTGCCCTGTGAAAAGGAGTCCCTCCTACTTTGACTGAGGACCCCGGGATCCCGCCTACTGTTACTGGGAATCCCTGGCAGACTTTGTCTGTCAACTCTTTGTTCCAATTGTGATTGTTGGGTTCTATAGTAATTTCTTTTTTGGAACACGGGTTTTGTTTCATGTTGCTTCGGGTTGACAGTACGTAAGTTGTCGTAACTGTCCATCTTCTCCACTAGGTCACTTGGGGTGACCCATTCGCTCCATACGTCCAAGAAATGGTTTTTAACCTCTGAAGGAACACGTTTCTTCATTTGATCCAGGATCATGAGGTCTTTCAATTTCTCAAAATCCGTTATGTTCAATTCTGCTAACCATGCTTCAAAATAGCTACGCAGTTCAAAATGGAAATCCTTCCATGTGCTCTCAGGACTTTTCTTGTGAGTTGCGAAGAGCTGTCGCATTCTCTCAGCACTTAATTTAAATCTCTGAAGCAGCATTGTTCTAATGTGATCAAAATCATGAGCCTTCTGTTCTGGTTCTCTGGCGATGAGTTGTTCCACGCTATTAGGTAATAGGCCCAGGAGATAGGCAACCCAGTTATGTCTCCCTACTTTAAGAACTTTCATCTGTCGTTCGAATAACTGAAGAAACAATGTCATATCACCATCATTCGGATCAAAATCAGGTAGCAACTTTTTCAAGTTAAAGTTGGGTTGATGGTTTGCAGACAGAGGATTAAAACCAGATACCTGCTCCAATTTCTGAGATTCTACCTGCAGACGGAGTCTTTCCAACTCGTACGCTCTTTCCCGTTCTATTCTTTCATTTTCCCGTTCTATTCTTTCATTTTCACGTGCTATTCTTTCTTTTTCTTCTGCTTTCTCTTTTGCACGGTTTTCGCTTATAGACAGAAGCAGATTTTTCGTGAAGTCTTCATCATAACTTTCATCTCCAGTGATAAATCTTTTTATATCAACTACTCTAGCATCAGCAGGTATTTCGATGCCGAGTTCATTCGCCAACTCTATCAGGTCACATTTAAGAGCTCTTGCCAAATAAGACATCTTTAGGTTACGAAGTGTACAAATAATTTTGAATACGAAAGTAAACAAGTTCAGTAAAAATTTTTTTTTTAAATAGATCCCACACAGTTTGGTTTTCAAGAAAAAAAAATTAAATTAATGACCACTTCTTATAGGTACTACTTGTTTAGCATTGTTAAACAAATTACTTTTAAAACATTAACATTTGTCCAATAACACTTAAACACATGTTATTTATGAATATTAAATTCCAAAACACTTTTAAATATTCAAAACCAAAACATTAGATAACATTCCACTCGTGAGTTAGTCTTATTTCAATAATACTTCAAAAGAAATGATAAATTCTCGTAATATTTCAAAATTCAAAAAGAAACACCAATGCTTAAACAGAATGAAATCCATATTTCCTAATATCTAATCCTTAAAGGCATAATATAAACACATTTCTGCGCACGTTGCACTTGATTCATACATATATTAACAAAACCAATAACTCTCAAAAGGAAATCCCAATGTATAGCTCAAACACAAAATAAAGAAAAAAAATCGCTTTAAACATCTAGAGAGGTTTTTTTTTTTAATGCAGCTGGCAGAAAACAGACCTTGAATCTATTGAGTTA
Source organism: Meta bourneti (assembly GCA_933210815.1). Lineage (NCBI taxonomy): Eukaryota > Metazoa > Arthropoda > Arachnida > Araneae > Tetragnathidae > Meta > Meta bourneti. The sequence continues at coordinate 94,928,026 of OW119922.1, forward strand.
TGACTCATGAACATGACCGAATCAGAATGCGATCGGTTCTTGCACTTTTCAAACGAAATAACGCTGTTGTGGCTTTCGTTTTTGAACACAATTAATTCACACCACTTATTAATTTTACAAAGTAGCTTATTACAAAATGAATACACATAACGTATTTTCAAAAAACCTATTCTAGCAGTACACTTAATCAAAACAATACTACTTTGCACTTTTACTTTAAGAACAAAACTTTTCATAAAACACAAATACTTTTCACAAAACACAAATACTTTGCACTTGTGAACCAAAGGAATAATAACATTTAAAGAAGTGATTTCACACTATATTTTAAACAAGAATACTGTTTGAACACAAAACGAAACTTCAAAATTCTGTTGCTGGACACGGGTTGGCCAAATCGAAAGTACTGCTAGACAAGAATGATTTTAAACAAATTAAAATAAACTTATCTCATTCTTCATCACCACTTGGGGATACGAGCATAAGGATGATCCGTGGAAGGGATTTCCACCTATATTCAATAGGATACACCTGGGATGAGGCTTCCAAAAATAGTGAGTTCGACGCCGCTGCAGAACACTAAAACCATGGCTTTTCCTACCAGTATGCTAACTCGGGATGAGTTTCTAAACATCAATGAAACACAGGGTGTGTTTTTCTTTCAATACCAACAGTATTGGACCTAGATTCCTGAACAAAAAACGAGTTGTTCCCAAAGGCTTTAATTCGGGCCACAAGATTGGGCGTCAATTTTAGAGCTGAATCCAATGACTAATGCAAGAATTGGCCAAAAGAGCAATTTTAATTAACACTAAGCACAAGACAAAACAATTACAAGAATAAACAAACAGAAAAAGTAACATCTCGGGGGAACAAAACTTCAGCGCGTCAGTTCTACGCTCGCCTTGGGAAACAACTAGAGAAAAATGGTTCATTCTCTTTCGCGGAGAGGTTGTCACATGGTCCGCCATCGCCAATCAAGGCGCATATCGCTGAGACACACGTTAAGGGGCTGATGCGCTACAACCATAAGTAAAATCTTTGCAGACTGTCTGGTCTGGTTTATTTGTATTTACTACTGAAAATCCCTCTCATAACAATTTCCATTCACGAGTCACGCATAGGTTTTTAGTAGTCGAGGAAACCGCTTCGTCGTGCAAGCATTGCTAAGAATTACTTCTAAAGAAATAGACGGAGTATGTGAATGTTCCGCTTCATGTTATTTTCTGATTGATAGAAAACTATAGTTTGTATTTCGAAAGCCAATCAGCTCGAGTTTATTCCCAAGCTCACATGACGTAGACTTGCGAGATCGTACGACAACGACTCTACCTACATGCTCCGTCTATTTCATTAGAATGTCGATGTTCTATTTTGTAGTATATTCAATGAATTCAGTCTGACAACCGCTTAAATCTGAATTCCCCTTTGGGTAGGTAGCATTTTAATTAACGTCACACTGGAGCAACACAGCGGGCCATTGGTGAAGGTCAGGAATCAGTCCCCTGAGGGAAGGATCCGAGGACAGCACCACGTAATTTTGAACCATGGTCGGATGACGAGGTCACATCAGGCCGAATTTATTCCCAAGCCCATATGACCTACACTCTCCAAACTACCACACCATGCCAATTCTTCTTTGGAATATTAGATGGTTGGTAGGTAGTTAATTAACGCGACTCTCTGGAGCGACACAACGGGATATTGGCGACGGTCCGCGATCATTCCCGAATGGAAAGATCCAAGGACACGCTTCGTAACTATGGTGAGATGACGAGAAGAACACCTGAGCTGGCACCCCACTCTCCAAATTTCCACACCACGTAAATTTGAGGACATTTGAGGTCATGCCAGATTTAACGTGCACCTGCCCTCGTATACATGACGGTCTTTGGCTAGACCTTGTTTCGAACTCGCAACCCTCTGGTTGCTAATCCGTTGCTCTTCCAACTGGGCTACCGCTGCCCTTATTAGATGGATATGTTAATGAAATTTCATGGGATCACTTTGAAGTTAGCTGAGCTTTTCTCACAGATTCCGACATTGATTAATCTGGACTCCGTAATGGGAGAATTCTTGCGAGAGGGCTGATGCTATCATAGTGCATATTAGATGGTTTTACGATACTTTACTTACTTTTACGATACTTTATTTACTTTTACGATACTTTACTTACTTTTACGATACTTTACTTACTTTTTATGATGTTAGATGGTTTTGCTTATGAAATTTTGCTATCACAGTTCACACATCCCACTATACGAAGGTATTAGATGGTTTTACGATACTTTACTTTTTACTGATTAGATGGTTTTGCTTATGAAATTTCACCGGATCTCTTTGAAGTTGGATGAGATTTCTCTTCACAGTATCCGACGTTGATTAATCTTAACTCTGTAAGGAGACAATCCTTCTTGCGAGAGGGCCTATACTGTCTGTCTTCCATGAGAGGTATTCCAGATACAGAGTCTGCCCCTATATGTTGATATAGATACAGACCTTAACCTATTTTCCATGCCCTCAAGGATACATCTCCGTTAGGTGTGTACGGGCCTCAACGACCCGAGGTACTCTAGTGATCTTTTCTTTTCACATGGGATGCGCTGTCTTTAGAGGGGTTTAGTTCCCGGGATACCCAAGCGTCCTTTTTTGCTGTCATCCGACTAATCTGTTCCCTTATGCATCTTTTTCCTCTTTACGGCACTTTTTATTTGATGTTGTCTTGTATCGGGCCCAACTTGACCAAATAACGTCGTGCGCCATAAAAAACCGTCCAATTACTTTCCATGGAGGATGCTTGAAGCAATGTATTCAATTTTACCACATTAACGAACTTATGACAGTTTGGAAATATATTAGTTGAGATTTTTACTTGTCGCCGAGATTTATACTAGTGAACTTCCTTTTCCCCTACCAATATTCGCAAAACAAAATAAAATCATATCTCCGAGAATCACCCCTATTCAAAATGAACGAGCCTTGTTTCTGTAACTACCGCGACCTGGTGTTGGGAACAGTTCTCGTGGTTTAAATTTTTTTACATTTTATTCTTCTAATGAAATCATAGTAATCACAGTGGTGCCCATCAAACTGGTCGACCCTTCTTTGCTCAACAACGTAGGTACGTATATTTGAGGTCCTGTTAAATATATCTAACACCAAAGCCTCCGTGTAATGATTGGGGTAGTCGGTAATTATGGAAAGGGTTGCCAAAACACTAGCGCCCTCTGTATTTAGCTTTACAGGAAAAACTCTCGTATAGAACCATACAAAAGCAGCAATTTCGGTCTTTCTTAGATGATCTGAGCCGTCGTGGCTCATGGCCCACTGCTCTAACAACCTGCGAGTTGTAGGCGGTGCAGGTTCGATTTCTCCCTGGGTATAATTCTCTCTCTGTGTCAGAAAACCTTTCCATCTGTGTGCATGTTCATTACTTGACGTTGTCTGTCTTGTGTTTGGCACAACACGGCCAAATATGGTTCTTGCGCCATAAAACAGCAACAACCTACCAGTCTTAAATGATCTTTCACATCAAATATCTTCAAGTGGAGTGTGTCAACAATTTTTTCTTTTTAAGCGGACCCTAAATGTTGGGTTGATTAAAAAAGATTTCGACATGGAGTACTTATATTCAACTAATGAAACTGATTCTAAAGAGTGCTCAAATTATCAATGAATTTAATTACAAGAATTAAAGCACTTTTTCAAATATATTTTTACGCTATTTAGATCTCAATAAAGATAGGATTACTGAAAGAAACATTAGAAATCTTAATTTCTGAATCTCAAATAATGTTTTAAACAATTATATGCTGTTGGGAGGATTTTTGCATTTGCGATGCGCCATTTTTTAATGATCTCATGGAGATACACTTTTTTCCAGGCTCATGGAGATGCAGACTTCGATTCCGCTGTGGACGGAGATTCGTTTCTGTACATAAATATAGATGCAGAAAAGAAAGACTCGGAACAGACTGGACTGAAACGGCCTCACTTGGAGTATGGTATGTAACTATTTGCTTCCCTTTTTAAGGAATGGAGGTAACGCGCCTCACAATTGGTGATTCTAATTCAGTTCCCTCTCATGCATATTATCTTTATATTGCTGTTTATAGGTTTTAAGTACTGTATGCTACCGTATGTCTTTGTGATAAACTTAGCCACCACCTACTAAAATTAACTTACAATATACACTGAAGAGCAATTGAATTAGGTATACCTGTCTAGTAGCGCGTAGCACCACCTTTCGCCTTGATGACTGCGGCGATTCGTCTTGGCATGGACTCGACAAGACACAGGAAGCGATGGGAAGCCATACGTATCCATGACTCCTGAACGATCTCCCACAATTCACGAAGATTAGATGGAAGGTGGTCTGAGGCTCGGACATCTCTCAATTACATCTGAGATGTGCTCGTTTGGATTGAGGTCAAGTTACCTTGATGGCCAGGAAAGCACGTGCAGGTCTGTGGAATGTTCATCCAACCATTCGGATGCAATTCGTGAGCGATGGCACGATGCATTTTCTTGCTGAAAGGCAATCTCTGTAATGGGCTGTAGAAAACGAACATACGGGAGCAGATGGTCGTCAAGGATATCCTGGTAACGTTCACCTGTGAGAGACGATGTCACACGTACCAGGGATACCATTTCAGTCCATGTGAACAATCCCCAGACGAGAATGTTACCTCCACCAGCCTGAAGAGTCCCCTGTTGGCAGGAAGGATCCATCGCTTCATGTGGTTTATGCCGTACACCTACTCTGCCATCGGCATGTACCAAAGTGAATCTCGACTCATCACTCCAGGCAACATTTTTCCACATCTCGACGGTTCATTGGTTCCGTGCCCATGCTAATCGTTGCGCCCTGTGTCGTACAGTCAATAGAGTTTAGCAGTGTCATCTGTCTTAACCATGAAGTACGTTTGGATAGACAACGTTGCACAGTCCCTCACACGTCTTTCTGAAATAATTTTTTAACCTAAAGGTTGCGTGTTCAGATCACTTCCGGATCACCAATTTGGCAAGACGTTTGAAAGACAGTGGGACTTTGTCTACCAAAAACGGACGGGGCTGTGTCGGGACACTCCCGCTAGGTTAAAGGCGTAGAATACGTCATGCGGACACATGGCGAATGAGAGCTAAAGAAGTAATTTAGGTACTATACAGGTTAAAGCATTTAATTTCCCACGTCATGTTCATATTTCGTTACAACGAATACCAAATGCAACACTTCATCAGTACCGTCATATCTTAAATTACAAATATCTACTTTTATAACACTTTTTACAAATTTACAAATCAAACGACAAAGTATGTGCATAAGATTTCTGGCTTCGGTGGGTATTGAAAGCTATTAGATTTTGACAACGGTGGTATTTTTTTTCTTGATAAATTTGTTCTACAATGACTACACAGCATAAAATCATTCACATTGGAGACGGAAGTAACTCGTTGCGGAACAATGATATCACTTCACTGTTCCGTGAATACTTCAGGTCCTTCTCAAACCAAAGTCTATCACAAATATTACACAAATATCCAAATGATACAGCACGAAATGTCTATTAGCGTTACCCAAATTCTCTCATATTAATCCCTCCACACATATATCCCAATTGGTGCACTCGCTGTTGATGTTGATGGTTGTGGCTCATTACCTACCTCCATGGCTTCAACTCCATTACTCTATAATGAAATGTCTATGTCATTAGATATGCTATTTGCGTCGAACTGAGCTGCAGAAGTACTTGGCGCTCTCGTTTCAGCCATATGTCCACCTTGACGGTGCGACTCCTCAACTTTCAAGCACTTCCGCCTTGCCCGCTGAATCTCAGACATCTGGGTCTTCTTGGATTCCTCATCTCTCGGTCTTTCTTCCTGTAGACGTTTAATAGCCCGTTGTGTTGCTCCAGTGTGACGTTAATTTAAATACCTACCTACCTACCTTCTTGTGGATGTTTGCTATAATTCTTCTGATGGTTATTACGCATATATTTGGACATTTTAAAAAAATTGTGCAATTTCCACACTTCGAAATCCGATATCTAAACAAGTATTAAATATTTAGGCTTCATTTATATTATTTATAAAACGCAGAGACGAAACAAATGACACCTCAAACGTCGTGCTCGCACAGAGGAAGCCGGTGCTAGACTAAATTAATGTGCGCGGCATCTCACATTTTAACTTTGCGCTGCGATTGCATCAGCCCATGAGGTCGACGCAAGCTCGATGGCTATTTATAACATGCTTTGTTTAATGCTCTATTGAACGCGATATCGTTCATTTTTGTATCATTTATAGTAAATTTTTCGTGATCAACGTTTTTCGTGACACTCACAAATTAAGCGCAGTACCCCGGTTTCGAAAGGGAAGACGTATTCTACGTCAAAAATACTTCATGGTGGAGATAAGTCACACTGCTATGGAAGGTGAAACACTGCTATGCAATTTCCACACTTCGAAATCCGATATCTAAACAGGTATTAAATATTTAGGTTTCATTTATATTATTTATAAAACGCAGAGACGAAACAAATGACACCTCAAATGTCGTGCTCGCACAGAGGAGGCCGGTGCTAGACTAAAATTAATGTGCGCGGCATCTCACATTTCAACTTTGCGCTGCGATTGCATCAGCCCATGAGGTCGACGCAAGCTCGATGGCTATTTATAACATGCTTTGTTTAATGCTCTATTGAACGCGATATCGTTCATTTTTGTATCATTTATAGTAAATTTTTCGTGATCAACGTTTTTCGTGACACTCACAAATTAAGCGCAGTACCCCGGTTTCGAAAGGGAAGACGTATTCTACGTCAAAAATACTATGGAAGGCTATTTAAGCTATGGTCACTGCTATGGAAGGTAAAACACTGCTATGCAAGGTTTCGAAAATATCGGGCCAAATTGTAAAGAGTGGTAGAGGGGCCCAAAATAAACATTTTTGTCAGAGAATGTGTGTCCGGAGATGCCGCATTTAGGTGGTAGAGGGCGCTGTTTAGGTCAGTCGATAACATCTATGAAACAACACAGAAACGATGTTATCGACTGACCTAAACAGCGCCCTCTACCACCTAAAAGCGGAATTTCTGGACACACATTCTCTGACAAAAATGCTTATTTTAGGCCTCTCTACCACTCTTTTCAATTTGGCCACATATTTCTAAAACAACCCTGTAGACAACTTTTGTGTACCATACTAGTGACATAAGTTCTAAGCAGACTAAAGAAATTGAAATGCATAGTTGAATAGTATAGAATGTACATTATTCAGAGAATTGCATTATAATTATTGATTTAAATAGTTTAACACATTTCAAGTTAATGCAACGAGCATGTTTTCTATATGTAACTTGTTTTTAGGCTATTACATAAATAACTTTTTTATACCTCCTTTATAAAATGCATAAAATGGTATCTTTGATTGAATTTTAAAACATTCTATCTTTCTGGAGCAATAAGCAGGTAGACTGGAAATAATTTTCTTTTTGCCTCTATCTTCAATCTATATGCAAATTTTTTCATTTCCCGATTGAAAATGCGATTAACAGAATTTACGGTCTTAGCGGAAAAGGAAAAGTAGAGGCAAATAATAGTGAGTTTTCATTCTCTTACAACAGTAACTATTCCTGAGATTTCTTGACTTGGAAACAGATTAAATTCGACGAATTTTGGTATTCTAATTTGTGGATGCTTCCAAAAATATTCATTTAGAGTTTGAACTAATTTGTATGTTCTGCAGAATTAATATTTTCTGTCAGTTTATTTAATTCAGAAGTTACTTATTCCATTTATAAATCATTTACCGTACGCCTTTTTAATTTCAAACAAAGAATTGTTTTCTAGTTTTGATTGGCCGTGATATCCCAGTTGGTAGTCGAAAATTAGCGATCGGGGGATGCGTTAATGGGGGCTGGTGCATGTTAAATCTGCTGTATCTTCAATTTTCCTTATATTGGTGTGGAAGGTTGGAGAGTATATAAGTGTATATACTCTAAGGTATATAAGTGTGGAAGGTTGGAGAGTCACATACCATATCAGGCATTGACCTCGTCTGACCGTGGTTCAAAACTATGGTATGTCCTCGGTAGATATTTTAATTAATATCACACTGGAGCAACACAACGGGCTATTGGCGATGATTTGTCCTCAGATTTTTCCAAATATTTGATGCTCCAATGTATGTTTGATCGCGTACCGTCGCCAATGACCCGTCGTGTTGCTCCAGTGTGACGTCAATTCAACTACCAACCCACCAACCTTTAGGGATTGATCCCGTATCGTCCCAATACCTCGTTGTGTTGCTCCAGTGCGATGTAAATTCAACTACGTACCTTTTGTTTTTGAAAGTTTGAGAATACAATAATAAAATATATAAAAAATCAACCTCTGAAAAGATAATAACTTAGTTAAATGAAATATTATCAATACAGTGGATTCTCAAACTGTATCGAGTTGTATGGGGCGCAAGTTCGATTCCTGTAATTATTTTTCTCTCTTATGTATAGGCAAAACTTCACTTGTGCGTATGTACATTTACTTGATGTACGAATCCAACCAAAGATCGTCGTGTACATGGGGGCTGGTGCACGTTAAATCTGCCGTGGTCTCAAATGTCCGCACGTTGGCGTGGTGTGGAAGTTTGGGGAGTAGGGAGCCAGTTCAGGTGACCTCGTCATCTGACCGTGTTTCAACATTACGTGGTATTGCCCTCGACTCTTTCCCTTCGGGTTTGATCCCGGATCATTGCCAATAGCCCGTTGTTGCGACATTAATTAAATACCTACCTACCATTATCTTGACGTTGTCTGTCTAATGTTCGGCGCGGCTTGGCCAAATATGGCTATTGTGCCATAAAACGCAGATCAAGCAAGCAACTCAAACTGTAGGGCGTATGTCATCATGCGAAATCATGTGAGGGACGGTAATAACTGCTTGAACACTTAAAATATATATTGTACTTAAAAGAAAAACTGTCTTTATGAAAAATTTATATAAATCAATTTGTAAGAATTCATTCGTAGAATTATAATTATTTGGGATCAAAATAAGTTAACCATGCAACTAAACTTCTCTATAGAATGGTTAAATTTTGAAGCTATAAAAAAGAACTTCGGGTGAATAACGTGAAAAGTTATTATTTCCAATTTATTTTTGTACCCGTTTTAACATGATCCTGTCTTGGAATATTATTTTTGAAGGAAAGCTGATTCCATGAGAAGTAACTTGATTACTTGATTAAATTAATTTTTTTTTTTTTACTTTTGAACTCGTTTCAGTTTGGTTTTGTGTGTCTTACGTTAAAACCAGTAAGTGTTTCCTTGTTAAATGTATAAATGTATTATTCCTCTATTAAGAAAAAAGGGGAAGCTGGCAGTATTTAAGGAAGTGAAGTGGCTTGGACATAAATATTTGAGAAACGCTGTATTGGGGCATCAAATTTGATGCACTGCTTAATTTTTGATAAAAGCTCAAACATGTGATATAATAATTAAAAATGTTACATACATCGCAAGAAAAAAATTATGTAAAACCATTAAAAACACAGGGCCGCGGTGGCCCGGTTGGAAGAGTAACGGACTAGCAACCGAAGGGTTGCTAGTTCGAATCCAGCCAAACACCGTCGTGTACAAAGGGGACTGGTGCACGTTAAATCTGTCGTGGCCTCAAATGTCCTTACGTTGGCGTGGTGTGGAAGTTTGGAGAGTGGGGTGCCAGCTCAGGTGTTGCCTCGTCATCTGACCGTGGTTCAAAATTACGTGGTGTTGTCCTCGGATCTTTCCCTTTGGGATTGATCCCGGACCGTCACCAATAGCCCGTTGTGTTGCTCCAGTGTGACGTTAATTGAAAATACCAATACCATTAAAAACACTTATTTTCCAAAATTGATACTGTGTGTACATCTAGACGAAAGAAAATGTCTATTGAACATTAAAGATAAAAGTAGTTTCAAAAATGAAAAATAGTCAAAATTTTATATAGACATTAAAAGCTAATTTGAATGCTTTTTAATGAATAATTGTTAATTTTTTCATAAATGAATTGAATTACGCAATATTTTAGCTTTTAAGAAAAATCGATGTAGTACATAATTTATATTGATACGCCGCCAATAATTTAGTTTTACCAATGCGGTAATTAGTGTTTATAAAAATAAGCAATGCAACATCGAGCTTTTCGGTTTTTCTTTATAACATTTACTCAAGCTAATGCGTTGATTGAAATACAACTTCATTGAAAATTCCTCACTTGAAAGGAATAAGATCCCACTAAAATTTAGATAATTTAAATTCACCCACCGGAAAGCTTAGCAAACAATGCTTGGGATAAATTTATTAATACCAGGGAATCAAAATCAATGAATGCAAATACCCATTCTCGAAATTTATTTGAATTTGTAGAATCCCATTAGGTTGAACGAATTGCATACATTTCTGCTTCTCACCTTTTATCCATTCCCTTCATTCTCTCTATTCAAACAATAGAGACAATTTCCTTCTCTCTATTGTTTTATTTTGACTACTTTACATCTATTTATTATTTATATTTACATGGATAGAAAAATTGGGCATAATGTGATAAAATGGTTGCTTGGAAAGGAACGCATGAGAATTTCATAATGCTTTTGTACCACAAATTAATTATTATTTCACTACTATTTGCTTACTTGTATCAATAAGGTGGTTAATATTTCTATTTGCTTACTTATATCAATAAGGTGGTTAATATTTCTATTTGCTTCCTTGCATCAATAAGGTGGTTAATATTTCTTTTTGGTGTATTGCTCTCAATACATAGGGCCGCTGTAGCCAAGTTAGAAGAGTAGCTGATTAGCAACCGGTAGGTTATGAGATCGAAACTCGATCCAACCAAAGACCAGTCGTGTACCTTTGTATCGTAATCCTTTGGCTGGTGCACTTTAAATGTCGTGACCTCAAATGTCCTCGCGTTGGCGTGGAAGTTAGGAGAATGGAGTGCTAGCTCAGGCGTTGATCTCGTCACCCAACCATGGTTCAAAATGACGAGATGCTGTCCACAAATCTTTCCCTTCGGGATTGATCCCGGATTATCATCAGTTAGCCCGCTGTGTTGCTCAATTGCGACGTTAAGGAATTACCTACCTACCTCAATATACACGTTTCAAAGAGTAGCTTTGAAAACAGGAATAGAATAATGTAATGTATATGTATATGAGTTTATATTCCGCATTAACGTGAAATCTTGAACTCTATCATTTAGATGTGATTGACAACATGGATTTGGTTTGAGTTTTAACCCTCTGAGGGTAGCGAGATTTCCAAGTAATATAGCATTGCTTTTACCCTACAACTAATGACTAAATAACGACATTTATTGGTTGAAAGAATCTATGGATTTTTCCAACATTTAGAAAGATTCTATTGATACTTTTCTTAAAATAAAATCCTTTGGATAGATAATTTTGTTCCTTTTCTTACAATAAAATCCTTTGGATAGATTTTATTGTTATTTTCCTTTGGAATCCTTTGGAAGGATTCTATTGCTCACTTTCTTAAAATAGAACCATTTGAAAAGATTCTATTTGCTCATTTCCTTTAAATTATATATTTTAGAAAGATATGTTGTTCCTTTTCTTGGAATAGAATCCTTTGGAAAGATATGCATATTATTCCTTGGAATATAATCCTTTGGATAGATTTTATTGCTTCTTTCCTTATAGAATCTTTTGAAAAGATTGTATTGCTCATTTCCTTAAAATAGAATCCTTTGGAGGGATTCTATTCTAAGGCACATTATATTTGTTGCACCAATGAACCTCTTGCAATTCTATCATCAACACAAGAAGGGCATCGCATAGAAACTGCTCCTGTCAAAGTTATGGAATTGAACTAGAGTTGGAACGTCATTTTTCTACATAGTCTCCTACATTTTCGATGCACTTGGTCCAGCAATCCGCAAGCTTGCGTATTCTCTCGAAAAAGAAGGTTTTCGATTGGTCGCCCAACCATCTATGCACTGCTTCCACCACTTCTTTGCCCGTCTAATCTGCAGAGAACACGCTACTTTGTTGATGGTAACTCGCCAGTTTGCCAGTACCATTTCTCAAGCTTGCTGAATCTTCTCGTCAGTGGTGGAGGTTGACGGGCGTCCTGCTCCTCATTAGTGTATCACTCTTGTCCGGCCTCGTTTAAGTTTCTCGATGCACTTCTACGTGGCAGAGCATTTCCCGTATGTGTTGTAAACCTTCGATGAATTTCAGCCTCAGGCACACCTTCCGATCCTAGAAATCGGACCACTGCTCTTTATTCCTCCTTGGTGCACACAGCTAGCGGAGCGGCCATGTTTATACTGAAGCAGAAGCAAGAAAAATGACGCTATCAAGGTCAAACTGCGTTAACATGACCACAGTAGTATAAACTCTAAGCATGTATGCTCAGAAGGCAGTGTGACAAATCTAAAGATGTGTTATAGCGAAAGTGCGGATAATTTTTGACACTCACCCTCGTATTTAATTAGATTAAAATTAAAACTAGAGCTTTTGCCCTTCCTGGACGGTCTAAACATCAAGTTCTACTTCTGAATACTAAGCAGTACATTGAAAAAGCTTTGAATTTAAATTTCTGCAAATCCTTATCAAAATTGCCGGGAGGCATTTTATAAAGATATTGGAAGGAAAGAGTTTACTTCAGACTGATTAAATGCTGTTTATTTTTAAAATCTCGTTTTGATGTTTTGTCTCTGTTTTTTTATCCATGTTTTTGTGCCGCGTGTTTACTCTAGTGCAGTGATCGATATTGACCCCAGGGGTTGATTCGGGCTCAGGCATTGATAGAAAAATATAAGACAAAAATATCCAAAACTTTCTGAAGTAGTACTCCCCATTTTTTCTTGCATTTCCAAGCTCGTACATGGAAACTGGTTTCAGCCATGTTAATTCCATTTGAACAAAACAAAGAAATAAGCTAGATATAGAATTCGGTGTCGATTTAAGGCTGAAATTTACTAATTTTGAACCCAACATTATTAATCTTGTCAGGATTCGCGAACATTGAAAACGTTAGTAAATTGTATACTATATTAATAAAAGTCTTTTTTTTTCAAAAATATAAGTAATTTTGTATTATTGTTATTCTGTTATCTAAATTAAATTTTATACTGTATCTATTATGTATCCCTCCTATCAGATGTGTAATGTTAAGAAGGACGTCAAAACCAAAAACGTAATCCTTTAACGTTAAGTCAATATAATAATATATACTATATTATGCATGCAATAAACACTGTAATTATAAAACAAACCATCTAAAAGCTCACATAAGCGTCTTTTTTTGCTTGTCCTATTATATTTACTTAATAGAAAAATAGAGGGGGTCGATAAAAAGTCAAGAAGCTCTTGAAGGGGGTCGACGGTCAAAGAATTTTGGCAACCCCTGCTCTAGTAAATGAATGTATTTCAAGTGCAACTGCAAAAAAAGGCAACTACTGGAAACCAAAGTACAGAGTGGTAGCCAACTTAAAAACTCAACTATTAAATTTTTTCTGCTTATTTTGTAAAACTTGGACACAGCATATATCCTAGCTGCAAAACTAAAATTAAACTTCTCAAGCATCCAAGTTCGTATCTAATCCCACACCAGAACAGATCCTTTCCCTGCGCTATAAACTTCCCGCCACTTTATATTTCTGGTACGGGAACGTAATTTGCTCCTATTCTGGAACAAATCGTTCACACGTCCTCCATTCAGATCCCCCTCTGGAGCTCCTCATTTCCCACTTGATTGGTCAACGAAGGGTTCAATTCCACTACGAATTTCTCCGGGGTAAAAATAAACTAAACTGAAACAAAAAAGATCCATTCCCCATCGCATCTCTCCTCATCAGGAGTCTAATGGCCGTTCTCTAATTCTTGTCCTTCCCCACCGGAGAAATGGGGGCAGGGTCGGGGTAAAATGAGTGTGGGAACGTTGCCAGATGGGACGAAAGAGACCCTTTTAGCGACATCACAATTTCCAAGACCCCTATTACAGGTCCTTTCGGTCTTTCATTCTTTCGACATTCGGTTTCATCCATGCCTTTACTTCCTCGATTTCGGGAGACTATTATTTTTGGTTGAAGAACTAAGGTGAGGAAATGGGCTACTTTGTTTCCGTATCGCGAACAAGGACGCAATTTCGAGATGCGTTCGTGCGGTTGGTTTTAGTTAAAGCAAAAACGGGGCTTTCACTTGGCGACGATTTGGCATACCTTTCTAATAGTGGTGGTAGCTCTTCTGTAGCCATACGTCGATTTTCAATTGTCTGTGACATTGAAAATTAAAAATTTCAATGAGAAGAGTTTTCGGTCAAGCTAAATCTAGATGGCGGTAGTGTTTCTGCTGTGATACGTGTTTCCTGTGTGTATTCCGAACGCTACGCACTTGGCTTGTTTTTCGAATACGATTATAGCACTTCGCCAATAAAAATTCCAAAGAATAAATTCCGAATTGATTGGTCAACGCCAATTAGCTAGAACCCCAGACGTCACCAAAAACCGGCGATAAACTACGTCTTTAGGTAACTCCGATACGTATCATGGGATAGCATTTGAACAGAAGTGAAATCTTCACAGAACCGTCTGATTTGTTAGTTTACACTAAAAACCCTTCTCATAATCTAAAAAAGCACCTTCTGGGGTGAAAGTGGTTCCGGCACGAATTCACACTTGCCCTGCCAATCGATGTTATATCGCCAAACGGAGCGATAAAGTGCCTAATCGGCTAACCAATCCAATTTTAAACAGAACAGTCACGTGACTACTAGTCGACATATTGGTCAGGCTTTTTGAAGTTCCTCACAATAACAATTTCACGTCTGTGGTGGTGTCGGCGGTAGTGTTTCTTCTGCGATAAGTGATTCCTGCACGTATTCCGAGTGTGACTTCACTTGGCTTGTGTTTCGAATACGATTTCACCTACTATCCAATAAGAATTCAAAAGAATAAATTTCTAATTGATAATTGATTGCTCAACGAAACTTAGATTAAACCCCAAACAACGATAAACTACATTTTAAGGAAACCCCTATATGTACCATGAGAGATCATTCGGATAGCTGAAGTAGAATTTTCACTTTTTCTATGGTTTATTTACACTGAAAACCTCTCTTGCACCCATCACGTGATGAAACTTGGCTCCTCCTACCTCACTTTACAGGACGATTCGATTATAGAAAGATATTGGAATACGCCAATTGAACTTAGGTTGCCAAATTTGATCATTCATATTGATTCATTTTTATCACCAATAAATCTCAAGTCGAAGCTGTAATTTTCATCTTCAAGTTGAGGGAGGATCATCTGAGAGGATTCTCTGCCAATTGTTGGGTCATAGGCAGGCCATTTGTTGGAGCCGAGGATTAGCAAACGGAGGGTTGCTTCAACACTCACCCAACGGATTCATACTGCTGTAACTGTTTTCAGCAATTGTGAGCCATCAAATACTTTTATATACAGCATTTTAATAAACCTATTTGTTGACACAGAAGAGAGATATAAACCCGTGGAGGAATCCAACCTGCGCAGTCTACACCCACAGGTTGCTAGCGCAGTGAACAAACCCACCGATCCACGGCGACCCCTCGAAGAGGTCGGAATAATATTCTAGTCAACACACCGAAGAAATCCACTCCTCATTTTTCATAAGTCGAAAAGGATAATGTCGCCTTATTCACCTCGCGTGGATTCAATAAACAACACACCATGAGTCTAGGGAATCATGACTCTTGATCTGATAAAAATAGAGTTAACGAGCAAAAAAATCATGAAACTCAGGGGTGGATGTGGAAAGGTAGAACGGTCGATGGAGAGAGAGAGGACAAGCGGGAGGGGGAGGTCAAGCGATAGAGTCGGAAGTGATTAATGGTATCCGCATCATTTCGTCTCAGGACCAGATTGCCGAAATAAGGAGGGTAACTATCGCTTTATCGATCACGGTCATCGATTCATATATATAAACTATCGATTGTCAAAGGAGGCTATTAACTAAAACTTACTTTTGCTCGGTACGGGGCTGAAATCGCCCGTCTGCTCCTCATAACTATTTAGGATCTATAATATTTTTTCCGTTGGGGGTTCTTTCGTGTTGAAGGAATATTCGTGTAGATCACGGTGTAATTGTCTCTCCTGTTTTTCCATAATGTGAATCAATTATGTATTTATAGCATATTGGAAGGAGGAATAACTATCTTGAATCTCTAAGGTTAGTTACATCAATATTTAAACCTCATTAACTTACACACACTGTTAACTTTTACCTAGACTTATAGGTAAAACTTAATTCCAATATCTGAGTATCGACTGGGGCCCCGGTTGCCCAGTTGGAAGAGCAACGGATTAGCAACCGGAGGGTTGCAAGTTCGAAGCCAAAGACTGTCGTATTCACGGGGGCTGGTGCATGTTAAATCTGTCGTGGCACCCAATGTCCTCACGTGGGCGTGGTATGGAAATTTGGAGAGTGGGATGCTAGCTCAGGTGGTCTCGTCATCTGATCGTGATTCAAAATTACGAGGAGCTGTCCTTGGATCTATCCCCAGGGACCGTCGCCTATATCTCGTTGTGTTTCTCCAGTGCGACATTAATTAACTTATTTTTTATTACAATTAATTAAATAGGACCTGAGTATCGACTAAATAATCGAGGCAAAACTATTGACCCGGCCAACTAATCAAGACAAAAATACTTCTGTAGACTGTAGGTCTTCATAGATCTATACACTTTCAATTGACTGAAGTTTATAATCTTAACACTTGTATATTGGTGATAAAATAACGTTCCATTAGTTATCCTTTATCACCCAGATTAGAAAACAGTTAAAAATAGGACTGTACAACAATACATTACAGAATAGAAATCTCAATACAAAATGTATAAATATCGATAAGTTATACTTGCCACCCCAACGTAAATATACGTCCTCTTATAACATAACTCATATCCATTACTGCTTCTTAAAGCATAGAATATCTGATCAACGCCATAGTGAGGACATTTGCGGAAACGACAGATTCAACGTGCATCAGCCCCCACGTAAACGATTGTCTTTGGTTGGATCGAAATTCGAACTAGCAACCCTCTGGTTGTCGATCCGTCAACTAGGCTACCGCTTCCTTTAAGCATAGGAAATCTGGTAATTCAATTAACACGAGTTTGAACTCTCTCTGAAACATACTAGTAATACTTTCAATTTCTAATAACAAAGATAAATATTCACAGAATGTGCATATATTGCCAATTGGGCAATTGATTTTCCAATGCAAAGTGGTTGGTTGATTTGGGGTTTTATGGCACAAGAGTAATATTTATCCAATCTGTACCAGACACAAGACAGGCAACGTCAAAACCAATGCAAAGTGGAGATGTTGCTTTTCATAATCCAAACCTCGTCATCTGACCGTGGTTCAAAATTACATGGTGTTGTCCTCGGTCTTTCTCTTCGGGTTCGATCGCGTACCTTAGCCAATAGCCCGTTGTGTTGCTCCAGTTCGACGTTAATTAAAATGGCATACCATACCATAACCCAAACCACTATTGCTTCTAAATGTATGCGATTTCTCATTGTCCAATTGAGGTGAGGTCTCAAAATAAGGTTGAGCAAATAATTTTATTACCACCAAATGCATAGATTGAAAGGATAAGGCAAGTCGCGTTGTTGACAGAAGGAAGTACCAACTAGATCTAAAAGCAATTTTAGACGGAAAAGCATCTTATTCCATTTCTTATAGAGTAACAGTTCTGAATCTGAATAATCTTTTAATTCCAAAAGATATGTCTTTTTTTTCCGATTATCCATTTAGCGTTTTTCATAACCTGTCCAAACACCCGCTCTTAGATTTCTATTTTCAATCTTACCAAGACTGCTCTACAGTCCATTAGATCTATTGAAAATCAATCTTTCAGCGAAATATTTAAATGTCAAACTTTTAAACCTAATTTAGAACAGAAGGGATCGATATATTTACATTGCATAGTATCCCTGGATACTGCGAAATATATGGCAATGGGAAAACAGGCAGATGGGCGAAAAGCTAGCAGGAAGGCTTCAGTTAGTAAATTATAAAACCCCTCTTCAAAAGTAACATGAAGTTTTAACCTTCCTGGTTGTTTATCTTTGCTTTGAAAGCTGCCTAGTAGTGGTCAGCCTCTTAGGCGAAATTCTGTTCCAAACTGCCACTAGTTATGGGTAAAGGAAAATAATAGGCAAGGAACTAAGAGACCTAATTGGATCTTCATTCTCTTTGGAGTAATAGGGTAGTTTTGCCTCGACTAAATTGACCATACCTTGAACGAGATATCTCGTCTAAACACTTGGAGGATGTAACCATCCTGGTGGTTTATCTTCGTGTCGAAAACTACTCTGTAGTGGCCAGCATCTGGTGCAAAAATCTGTTCCAAACTACCACCAGTTCTGGACAAAGGACAATTTGTTTTTCATACGTGGATCTTTATTTCCCCTTGGAGTAACAGGGAAGTTTTGTCTCGATCAAGTATCTCGTCTTTGGCCAGATTTTGAACGAGATAATTCGTCGAAAGGCTTAAAAGGTGGGTTAACTATTTGTATCCAAATTTCCCAGACAAATATTATCATGCTTTATATAGTAAAATTAAGATGTGACCCGAAATAAGAGAACCAGAAAGAAATCAGAAAAATTCCATGTTAGTTTCGAAATCAGCGTACGAAACCACCA
This sequence comes from Meta bourneti, assembly GCA_933210815.1. Taxonomy (NCBI): domain Eukaryota; kingdom Metazoa; phylum Arthropoda; class Arachnida; order Araneae; family Tetragnathidae; genus Meta; species Meta bourneti. Next base: position 94,946,730 of record OW119922.1, read on the forward strand.
GAACGACTGAAATACTGTTACATTTTCCGCACACGTCTTTTGAACGACCAACAAATCCCTCAACGACAAATCGCACTGTGATTGTCCACACAGCAATGTCATGTATGCACTCAGAGCACTCGCACTGCCAATTCTCATCAGGTTGTTCCGTTCTTACATAATGAATGACGGAGGTGCATTAGAATTCTAATGCACCGTGTTTGCCCCTTACATTATTTATGACTGGAATGAGCTGTGCAGGCAGACCTTCTCTGTCAATCCGATTCCACTATGTTATGCATACAGACGTCTGGGCATGATTGGTGGATATATCAGTCGGATTTGTCGTGTAGCACTGATAATGCAAAGAATAATAGAAAATCAGTGTAGTATTTACTATTTCGTTTCATGAGATTGAGAAAACTGAAAAATAGTAATTGTAGTAAAATATTTATATTTATATGTAACAATTAATGGTGTTACTATATGAGTGTGTGTGTTGCAATTATGCTGATTCAAAATCTGCGTAAGAGCAGTCCTGAAATGAAACTGACAGAGCATTGTCGATAGGTTTCATGCGGTTAGGTAAACTGAAAGGTAATTATTGTTGTAGTAAAGTATTTCTATTAATCTAAAATAATGGTATTGCGTCATGGGTTGCAATTATACTGATGCAAAAGCAGCGCAAGGCAGTCCTCAAATAAAATCTCCAAAGCATTGTAAATTGTATATTTTGAAATTAAATTCTTTGGATGAATTATTCGGTATTTACTATCTGACAAGAAAGGTTATATTTTTTCACAATTTCGATTTTCAAAATCATTAAATATTAATTAATGGTGATTTTAGGATAATTTCCGGAAATGAAAACCTTTCACATTGTTTACTTGATGTAGTCCGATTTGTGTTTTTGGCGTAATTTGGCGCAATAAATTTGTGTTGGTTCTTACGCCATGAAACCCGCAAAACAACCAACCTGAAATTAAACCATAAAAGTGCAATTAAAATAATTAAATTAAATATAAATGGCATGCAAATAATTTTGTATATTTCATTATTTATAAGTAAACAAAATTATTTAAAAGCAATTGTCTACATCGTACTTTTTACTATCGTTATACTCGCAAAACATCAAATGTTTTACAATTAAAATAAAATCTTGTACAAGTCACATGAAAGGTTAGAAACTAATTGATTACTTTAACCCTCTTAGTGGTTGTCTCGTCATTAGCAAAATTGACCAGTTCTTGATGGACGAGGTATCTCGTCATTAATAAGAAAACATCAGATCTTGATCTCGTCATCATAAAAAAATCCATAATACCTTAATGACGAGATATCTCGTCATAAGCAAAATTTTTTACTTCTTGATGGACGAGATATCTGTGTAATAGCAGTCCTGAAATGAAACTGACAGAGCATTATCGATACGTTTCATGAGAAACTGAAAAGTAGAAACCCCTTGGAGGGTTAAAGACAGTTCTTACAAGTGAATATATTAAATTCGAAATTTAATCTAAATGTTCTTTCAAATGTTACTTCGAAATTGACTCTAAATGTTCTTTCAAATATTACTTCGAAATTGACTCTAAATGTTCCTTTTAATGTTTTACTTTAAAATATTACTCTGAACACTACGTCCCATTTTATTGAATTTATAAATTCTGTGAACTCAATTTAATATTGTAGGCAGTTTCCATCTCTTATTAAGCTGTATTCAAAGCACCCATATACTAGAACGCTACAATGTTAAAATCCAATCTTTCTGCATACAGCACGTTTGAAGTTGCAATTAGTAAACCAACGATTCCTGTGGTCATAAACTATATGACGGTTAGCTGGTAACATAAGGTCCATTACGAAGCCCTGAGAAATACTAAACTTTCCAAAACGGGATTGTCTAAGTCCGTGCTTTGATGGGTACATAAAAGTTAGCCTAAGAAGCCAACGTGATTTACGGTTTTCCGAAAACAGCACTAAAATATACAACAGAGGGTCCTTAAGAGAGAAACTTGTCTCGTTTCTTCGAGTTGTTTCTATGGAATGGAATAGTTTTGTGTTCTTGCCCCTTGTTGCAGAGGGTGATTTTGTTAACAGACTGTTCCAGGAAGGAAGGAGCACGTTCTACGAGTCTCATTAGAGCGGCCTTTAATCAGTACAAAATCCTCGAGGGTTCGTTCTACTTGTCAGTTCTTTTGTCTACAGTCGACGGTGTGTTCACTTGGTGTTCAAGAAGGAGTTTTCTATAGAAACTTGGACATGAATGGGAATACATTAGACTTCGGAGTACATACCACTACCCATGCACTGTTGTCCAGACTTTTTCATCGCGCAAGTACACTCTTTGGGCATTACGACTTTAATGCTCCTAAATTCTAACAGGGTTGCAGTAGCTCGAGAGGTCGTGGCTCAGTGGGTTCGCTCACTGCGCTAGCGACGTGCGAGTTGAGGTGACTCAGGTTCGATCCTTCCTTGGGTGTGTTTAATTCTTCTGTGTCAGCAAAACTTTCATTGCGTATGTTTGTCTATTACTTGATACTGTCTATCTTGTACCTGGTGCAGCATGGCCAAATATGGCCCCAAACCCTATCCACCATCAAACAGGAAAAATAGCTTACAATTTCACCAGTGAACTCATAGATATAAGCTTTTGAAACTTAAATCTCTCATCAACACAGGAAATAGGGGAAATTATTACCTTTAGGGATCCCAGATCTGCCTTAGAAGCAATAACAAATGCAAGCACAAAATGTGCCCAAGATGTCCATTTACTTCGGCGCAAACTCATGTGCTTGGAGAAAAGGTGCATTCTTCAGTGGATTCCCGCACACAAGAAAATGGTGCCGCCGACCAATTGGCAGAGGAAGCCAGAGAATTAAATGCCGAAGAAACCCCAATAACTCTTACTGATGCTAATGCTTTGGTAAAATTCAAACTCATACCACAAAAAAATTAAAATAAAACAACAAATTTAAAATTAAAACCGATAAAACAAACCACAACCAAAATATCCAGACTGAGAACAGGACATTTAAACGCATGAAAATTATCCGTGAGGTAACAAGAACATACAGACATTGTAACAACTTTCTGGGCGCTGAACTCACACCTCATCATATATTAAACTGCCTTGCAATAGTAGCTGCTCTTCAAACCATCGGTTACCATCCTGAAGAACAGCTTCACAGCGAAAAAATAAGCGACATAGCCTAAGCTGTGCAAAATGCAAACATCTGACTCAGAAATGGACAGGACAACAACAACCAACAAACGTGGTATCCCTGTTGGAAGAGTAGCGTATTAGCAATCCACAGACCCTCGTGTACTGGGAGCTGGTACATATTCAATCTGTCCTGACCTCAAGTGTTCTCACAATGACGTGGTGTGGAAGTTTGGAGATTGGGGTACTAGCTCAGGTGTGACCTCGTCATCTGATCGTGACTCAAAATTATGAGGTGTCCTTGGAATTTTTCCTTCGGGATTGGTTCCGGACCGTTATTAATAGCCTGTTGTGTTGCCCGAGTGCGACGTTAATTCAACTACCTACCTTTAATTCTAACAAACCGATTAACTGTTTCACATTGTTGTAATGAAAATTATTAGAATTTTAAACATTTTTTTATCATTTAACAATTGACAGAAATCTTTGAACATTTTATTTAACTTGTGGTAAACATTTTGATTTGTAAATTTTTCTGGTAGTTCGCTTGCCAGACCAATAGTTTCTACATGTCTTATGAAGGGTCGGGTTCTCTTTCTTATTCAGAAATTCGATGTTTGGGAAATTTAGAACACATATTTTAACCCTCCAAGTGTTTCGACTGGATATCTCGTCCAAGATCTGGCCAATTTCACCAAGGGCGAGATATCTCGTCGAGGCAAAACTGCCATATTACTCCAATGGGAATGAAGATCCAAGTAGAAATACCATTGTCCCTTGTTCGGAACTGGTGACAGTTTGGAGGGTTTTAGGTCACATATATGTCAGACTTAAGAACGGTAGCCATGGGCTATGACAATTTGCTTCGGTTCTAATTCGACTCTAATTGTCGTCAACTTTAAGAAATGTCTTTTTTCCAGTGTGCCAGCCTTATGGATACATAATCTTTACCCTCCTGGTGGTTGCCTCGACGAGATATATCGTTATTTGCAAAACTGACCAAATCTTGATGGAAGACACCTCTTACTTAGAAAAACCTGACCTTATCTGGATCTCGTCATCATCAAAAACGGCAATATCTTCATTATTCGGCATTCTTGATGATGAGGCATTTCGTCTTTAGCAAAATTGGTCTTATCTTGATGAACGCGATCGTCGAATGCATTTGGAGCGTTGACGAGAACTTGTCTCACCCTTGGCACAATGAAAGGTGCTGTCACATTGTTCCCACTGTGAACTGTGGGTGGCATGCTTTCCTGGAATACTTTGGAGAGCTGACCCGCATTAACGTGTCGTATCCGGACCAGAATCCTTTGAAATCGAGTCGGGCCGAGCCGAAACTTTCCTCAGGAGATGCTAGTCCGATGTCAAGCGATTTGTACAGTAAAGCCTGTTAACATTCTAATTAACGACTAATTTGTACAGTCGAAACGGTACCGGACCGATATTCTTTCGAATCGGGTCGAACCGCTTCTTTTGTTAGGAGATGCTAGTCCGATACCAAGGCGACATGAACCGCAGGTATAAATTAGGATTTTTGTCGAATAAGAATATCGAATATCGACAATTCAAGGATCGATACCATAGGGGATAGGGGCAACGAGAAAATAACGGGGTTCTGTAGAACGAAAAGCCTTCCTGCTGGTATCGAATATCGATAATTCATTGGATTGGATTGAATGTTGGGGCTTTATGGCGCAAGGTCCGAAAGCCCCAACAAGCTGACCAAGAAACTTCATCGATCGGTACTTTTTGTCTCGATATTGTAGGTGTATCGATACTATGTGGTTCGAAATGGATCGATCTAGAATATCGATGCATTGACCAAAAATGCCCGTTCCTACGGTAGATGTGTGACAAGTGGTAGAAAATGCTGGAATGTTAACGAGGGTGCTTGAGGGACCAGTTTAATCCCTACACATAAGCTAAAAATAGATAGGAAGTGGGCAGTTGGCTAGAAATAGATATCGTGCTTGGTGACCGTTGTGTTTCCGTCACATCACCGACATAATGGACGGGGACAGAAACGTAACAGGCAAATTGAATCTTCAAATCTGATTAGAAACTGCAAATGCATTGCTCATAGAAAAATATGAGCAAAAGAGTTAAATAAATTTATAACGAACCTCCAAATGTTTCAATGAGATATTTCGTCATAGATCTGGTCAATTTTGCAAAGGATGAGATATCCCGTCGGGACAACTACCCTACTATTACTACAAGGAAATGAAGATCCATTGTGGAAAACAATTGTCCTTTACCCAGAACTGGTGACAGTTTGGAATGTGCTTTTGCACCAAAGGCTGGCCACTACAGGGCATTTTACGTCTCGAAGATAAACCAACAGGAAGATTAAACGAAAAAGTCGTGAGCCCGTCGGTTAAGGCACGAAGAGTTAATTTATTAACACAAATATAACGAAGTTATGAATATGAATTACGAACAGCACACCTGGAGATGAGATGTCCAATATGCACGGGAAGTTAGCGACGTAATAGAGAAGAATATGTAAAATGACAAGCAGAGATCAGAAAAGGGGATGCAGAATCAGTTAATCTAGGGGTTTGGTCAGAGGCTTCTGAGATTAGAATCCAGTGACGTTGAATTAATGTGTTCGTGCTTGGTACTTCGATAGAGAAACGCATAGCGAAATAAGTAAAATGCTTTAAATATTTATCTGTGAAGAACAGTGAGAATTTGCTTGATAACTAGCCTTTGTAATAATGTACACATTTCATAAAATGCTTCTGAATCAAATGCTTCATGAATCTTAGATGCATCACTGAATAATTGTTTGGATAGTTTTTAGGTTTTATGGCCAAGCTGCTCCAAACACAAGGCAACGTCAAGTAAAACATGTGAAAGGGGAAAAAGGGATTGTGGAATAGTGTAGGGTGTTATGAAAGCGGAAAAAGATCGCTCGGGTATCGTGAAATCTCGACCCCGTGTTAACTAAAGACAATTAACCCCATCTTAAAAAGAAAATATCGGTATATTACTTCGGATCCGGAGTAATTGTTTGGTAAAATGCCAATAAATAAATGTAGTCGACATGATAAAATGCAAATTTAAAATTCTAAACCTTTATAATTTTGTATTCAAAGTTAAAGTATATCTCAAAAAGACCGAACAGCAAGAGTTGACGCCTAATAGAATGAATGCAATATATATAAAAGCTACGGTTACGGCGTTAATATTTTCGTCACAGACGTTACAAAATTTTTAAATGTAAAGCAGTCATAATAAGTCATCTGGTAAACATTCGTATTCTTGTATCACACGGTTACTTTCGTGCGAATGAAAGGAGAAAAAAAGATCTCGCATTAAAGCCCCGAAAAAAGAATTCCATCCCGTTAGCTGTTTCGACACTTGTAATTCCAGTCACTTTTTTAATCCAAGGTTGTTTCTCCCACATCCCCCAACAATTCTCTCAGCACTCAAACGATCTCGGAACCACTCAAAATGAGCTCCGATCCCCTAATCCCTGCCGTCCTTCCCACTCTTCCGTTCGGGGAGATTTAAATTGAACTGCAGCAGAAATTCTTTTGACGAAGGATTTACGATCTCATTTGGGCCTCTTCTGCTCCACCCCCCAACAACCACCTCCACCCCTCCTATTTCGAATAAAGCAGCAGCAACCCCCACACTTATTCGTCTTGCAGAACAAGCCGCGATCTCAGAGACAAGGAGCTTTGTTTCGCAAGTTTTTCGGCTTTTCGTTTTTGAATATTTAATTTCGGGTTTAGGGCGAGTTCAGGCCAGTAATGACGGTGCCTGTGAGTGTACATGCACGAACCGTAGCTTTTTCTCTTGAGAGAACAGCGTCTTTTTATTTTCTTTGCACCTCAGAAAAACTTTTTCGGGAAATACCGTGAGTAATTGAGACGCGTTTTATTTCTGAAGCGGAGGGTTTCGCCTTTTAAAAAAAGAGTTTTTTTGTTTTTGTGTGTGTGTTCTACGATTTAACGTTGCTCTTAATCCTATAAAATGAGACATAAATATCATTTTTTTCTGCTTTGTGGGGATGCATTTATGCGTTTAGAAAAATTTTGGTACAGCTTTGATGTAAAGAATTTTTGTGGCAACTTTTTTGGTGCTTTTTTGGCGTGCTTTTTATGTCGCCAAGAAAGAATTTCTTAGAAAAAAAAAACAGTTTTAGTCTGCGGAAAATAATTAAATTCACGAAAAGAACTTTTAAAAAAATCCACACAAATGATTATTCTTACTACTGTTAGGTAAGTATTTGCTTTAATGAAACAATCTTCACTTCTGAAATATTGTTATAAAAATTTGTCAAAGCTAAATAATAACCGGATCGTTGTAGCCAGGTTGGAGGAGTAGCAACAGGAGCGCTGCGAGTACGAAACTCGGTCCATTCAAAGACCGTCATGTATGTGGGGTTTGGTGCACGTTAAATATGTCGTGGCCTCAAATGCCCTCACGTTGGCGTGGTGTGGAAGTTTGGAGAGTGGGGTGCTAGTTCAGGCGTTGTACTCGCCATCTACCGTGGTTCAAAACTACGAGGATTTGTCTTTCGATCTTTCCCTTGATTCCGGACCGTCCCAATAGCCCGTTGTGTTGTTCTAGGGATAATGGGACGACACATATTCCCTCTTCTCCTGGGGGAAAGTATTGTAAAGGCTGTTTCGGCCGGTTTCAGTAAGTTGCCTGTAAAGCCATTGGGCCGACAGCCGTACTCAAAGAAGGAAGCGATACTCAGCCTCGACGTATGAAGAAGTTAATTTTTGTAAATTAACCTCTGCATACGTCAGAAAAATTAACAGAGAATTAATTTTTGCGACGTTAATTACCTACCAGTGCCAATCAAGCTAAATAATTTATTAGTTTTAGGTCTAACGGAACCACATTTTTTATGTGAATATTATAAAAGATCACATTAATTCTATCAAACTAGAGTTATTTAGGCATAGTAAAATAAAAAAAGATAACGATTTACAAAAATTAACCCTCTGCATACGTCGGGGCTGAATATCGTTTCCTTCTTTGAGTACGGCTGCCGGCCCAAGGCAACTTACAGGCAACTTACTGAAGCCGGCCGAAAAGGCCGCTACAATACTTTCCCCCAGGAGAAGAGGGAATATGTGTCGTCCCATTATCACCTAATGTGCCGGTTTCTATTGTCGGGTCGTGGGTATGCCTAGAAGGGATAGATTCTTCCCGGGTAAACTGAAAGGGCGGCGGTGACTTTTTAAGTGTATCGCTTTTTATTTACTCAACCTCTCACAGACTAGATGCTCGAGGTAAACAATTTGCGAGGCTCCCCGTCGATAACCCTGTCAACGGGGAGATAAGGATATTCACGCGCTTGTCTCTTTGTAGCACATAAAAGAGGGGATGGAAATCGTAATGGGCTTCGGCGATTTTTCAGGAGTTTGAGATCTGAAAGCAACCGAGCCTTTCGTAACGAGGGGACTCGAAACTTTCGGCCGGTTGGTTGAGCCGGTACCCGTATCCAGAGGATAAAAGATTCAAATAATCTCAAAGTTGCCATGATCCTAGTAAAGCGGGATTGCCTTTACTTGCCACAATTTGCTCCTAAAAGCACGCTAAATGCGTTGCCCAAAAAAGTTTTTATATGAAAGCTGTACCAACATTTTGAATAAGAATTGTGGCAACTTTTGTTTTCTTCATAAAAAAAAACAAGCTTGAATCCTCTGAGTGGTTCGCACGCATATATCGGTTCGGCAACCTGCCAGCTTTCCTACACGCCTTTTTACCTGAGAGCTGTGGTACGTAAAAGTATTTGTTTCCTCACAATGCCTGAAAACAGCTACAGCAGTATCAGTTGGGTGAGTGATCACACTGTTGCCTAAGATTTGTAAACAATTAAATACTCAGATATGCAGCAATGTAATAACCGCCAACTCGCAAGAGCAAAACACTTGGAGATAGTGAGGTGAACTTATCCACCCCTACAAAAATCAACTTACAATACAGCAGTATAAATAACAGTAACCTATATGTCAACCAAAAAGTACTTCATTGTACAAAGTCTCTAATTCACAAGTAGTGCTAAATTGGGGACTCGGATGTGTTTATGAACACGCGCACTTTAAAGAACCAAGGCTGGTGGTGCTTCTGAAGAATGCTAGATGGTGCTCGTAACAAACGTCATGCACGTCGATAGATGATCCACTGTTAACAGTTGGATTGCGAATGCGATGCCAATCGCTTCTAACAATTACCGGAAGCCCTGTGATTGTAAACACTGCTTCTGGTCCTAAATTGGCGATTGACGGACGTGAGATTATGAACACTCATACATTCAAAAAAGAAGCATGATGACGCTTCTGCCAGAATATTTTATCTATATACAGCTATAAACTACAACTGTAAGGGTATATTAGAGGATTGTAATGGCATACGGCTGTAAACCACACAACTGTAAGAGCAGACAACTCCGAATGTAATGGTACACAACCATAAATCATACCACTATAAGGGTAGAAAAACTAGAATGTAATGGCACACAGCTATAAACCACACAACTAAAAGTAAGTACAGACTGGCCAACAAAATGTTGGCAATATGTTGATATTGGTGTCGTCGACATGTTCCCGTTAACTAGCAATAAGTTGATGGATACTCGTCAATATCGTGCGGCATGACATCAAAGAAATTTGTTGCCTGTTGCTTGTTCTCCATTTCAAATGGTAAACATCGCTCAGTCTGGACGGTGTTGTCAACAAGTGGAGTCGAACCACACTAGTGAGATTTCATCAGGCTCCTATTACATCTAGTAGGTACGTTATAATTTGTACATATTTTTATTATTTTAAAAATTTTAGAATGTAGTTCGAATGGCCTGTAGCTAAATATCGCAGTGCGACCGCCAATATTATTGATGGTGAAATAGCGGCATGGCAGTTTGTATTCTTTTTGGAGATTTTAGGGGATACCAAACAAAGTTATTCGAAATCAGATTTTGTTAGTCTGACGAAATTGCAGAACGAGCTATTGTAGTTCAAAAGTAAATCAGACATTAAGTTGCCGCCAGCTTGACCTATTTTTTAAAAACTGTCTGCCACTTTCTTCTTTTTTGTTTTTGAGCATGGGTAGCTATTATGATGAAAGCAGTACTAGCAGCACTCGTTAGTTCCATTTTTACTTCAAACTGAGTTTGGTTTGGACGCACAACTCTGGTTTTGGTTTAGACGCGCAACACTTGAAAACATATATCCAGATGCAAGTTGCTGTGCCCAACAAATATGTTGCCAACATCCGTCAACGTGTTGCCAACATTTTCTTGGCCCGTCTGTACTTACCTTAAGAGTAGACAAACCAAATTGTAATGGAATGCGACTCGACTATTCAACAAAGCATAAGGAGAGGATTTTCAGTCTTGAACTGTAGCGACTTTGAAACGATCTTCCCTGTACCTTGTCACAGCCCAAGAAACATAAAAAAATTATAGTGTGATATTTCCAGACTATCAACACAGAATTTCCATTCTTTTCCAGTAAAATGTTTTTGATTTTTCTCGCAATGTGCCATTTTTAGCTCATTTATCAAGTAGCAACTTTTAGATAGGCGCAAAAACTTCGGTATTATAAAGGCAGACTAAATGAAAGGGGAAATAAATAAAATTGATATTGATAACATTCATAATGGCACACTTTTTTAAGAGAAGAGTTTTAGCTTTTGTAAAGTAAATTTACTACTCAACACAATGGGATTAAACCAACTAATAAACAGGATAAGCACAAGAGATTCGAATCTTGGATGTGATTAATTATTACATTTTGTTCCCCGAACCATTTATATCTAATGTAATGTCCTCACCTATAAGAAAGAATCGTGGAGGTCAAACAATGTCATTACAATTGTTTTTATACGTGTGATTTTAAAAGGGCGAACGGAAGAGGAGACACCATTTTTCTGATTCAATAATTGGTTACTAGACAGAAAAATAGTTGGACATAGAACCGTTGGATTTGATTGATGCTTTTTCTCCTATGGTGTATAAAAAAAAGAAGTTGGGCCAATTCTGTTGCATTAATCTTTTAGTATTATCATTTATATTACGCTTTTTTTTCTTGCTGCCGGACCACAAGGGATTGGTCTGATTATTAAACTGTCTTTTGCTCTGAACAAAAATACTACAAAATATAGTTTAAATTTTCACAGGTGAAAATATCACGTTTTTACTTCCATTCGTGACACTTTGTACTTGTACATTAAATGAAATAAGAAAAACTAATGTGTCGAGTTATTGAATATAGATTGTAATTTCAGTGAATATTATATTTTCCATGCGAAAATGCTATGTTTAACGCTTTTGATGGTTTATCTTCGCGTTGCGTTGTAGTGTGGCCAGCCTTTGATATATTATAAATCCTTTTCCTACTTGTATCTTAATTTCCCTTGTAGGCAGTAATAAGGCAGTTTCGACTCGACGATCTCATCACTAACAAAACTGACCAAATAGTGATGGACGAGATATCTCGTCATTGACAAACTTGACCAGATCTTGATGAACGAGATATATCACCGAAACCACTTGGAGGGTAAATGTTTTTTACAGTTCGTTAGAGTACGGTCATGCCGAAAATGCTTTAAGTCGAAGTCATCATGCTTTAAGTCGAAGTTTACATCATGGAGTTGAGCGCGATCCAGGTCGCTGCTAAAACGTAGTATAGTAATTTGACCAATCCCCTGTGGTCAGGCAGCAAGGAAAGAAATGCAATCTAAATGAGATTTCTAAAAAAGTAATGCAACAAAATTAACTCAACTTCTTTTTTATACCCCAAGGGAGAAAAAGTATCAATCAAATCTAACGGTTCTATGTTCAACTATTCTTCTGTCTAGTAACCAATTACAGAAACAGAGAAATGGTGTCTCTCCTCCGTTCACCCTTTTAAAATTATACGTATAAAAACGACTGTAATGACATTGTTTGACCTCCACGATTGTCTTTCTTATAGGTGAGGACATTTCTTTTACATTGGATATGAATGGTTTGGGGGAACAATATGAAATAAATTAATCACACGCAAGATTCAAATCTCGCTTCCTTATCCTGTTTATTAGTTTGTTTAATACATTAGTTTGGGTAATAAATTTACTTTATAAAAGCTAATACCCCTCTGCAAAAAAAGTGGGCCATTATGAATTGTTTGAGCATTTCCTTTCGGTGTATCGTGCATATGGTGGATTACGGGGTTTTGTTGTACCTATTTCTTCATTGTTAATTTTTGTATGTCTACTTGCTTTATTATAAAAATAGGAAAATATATGTACAGAAGCTACTGCGCGAGACATCAATCGCGTGAACATCTTCAACATGTCCATATTATTAGAATTCAAAAGCATGAGCATTTCCTTGGATTGGGGATGACATACTGTTGACATAAGATAGTTTAAAAAAGACGACAAATGATATAATTTGATACGTGTTTAGTTAAAAAAAAGTTTTTCACAAGCAATTAAATCTATTTGTCAAAAATATTTGAAAATAACGATAATTGGTTTATCCTTCACCCATTATGGCCTTTTTAAAAATAAATTCTGAACTAATTCAAAATAATCAAACAATTGAACATTAAACAACCTGCCAGAGTCTGCAAAACGAGAGACATAATAAGAAAGCTTCAATGTTTTTTCAATCCAACAAAGGAGAATCCAACGTTGAGGTCTGTTTCTTTTCCGAAGCCATTGCTCAATTATATCTAATATATTTAAAACCTGAAATCAGAAACGCATAACGCACAAGAAAAGCCTACTGTACATTGCGAATCTACCAAAAGTCAGAAATTATTCACTGCACATTGAGAAAGAGGCATGTTCGCGAATTCTCCAACAAAGGCTGAGGTATGGTGAAATATAATTTTCAAATGATCGATTTTTATATGTTGAGATTTTTATGTGCTTTATAGAACGTAAGAGTTCACATGTCTCGGCTAGGGATTGAAGTTAATACATATAAGAGAGCAATGCGATTTCGTGACTGAAAAAATTGATGCGTTTCTGTAGAATTTACCATTTATTTCATTTATATTTATTTTCTATTCTAACTCCTCTTCTATATTCTATGGACCTTCAGAACTTCCCATTTCTTTGGTACTCGCCTCTCCCCCATGAAAAAGTATCTATTGCTTTATTTTCTTTTTCTTATTCGCTTTATCAGACCGTTGCAGATTTTCCCCAAAGGAACGAGACATCACTAGGGATAAGGATTTTTTTATGCAATTTTTTTCGGAGTTAGCGATTGGATGATTGTGCACGGAAAACCCATAGGGAAACATGTTTATTCTGATCACGTTCGCTACATATTGTTGTTATTAATGAGAATAGTTCGTTTCTTGCAAAAATATTTGCTTACGATTTCTTCAGCGTTGAAAATTTTTTGTTTGGCAATCAGGGTTTTATGCGTTACTGTTTGATAAGAAATTATTGCGTCAAGAAATCGCGGTCAATTTAAACGTAGACACGTTTAAACGTAGTGCTTATGTTACGATTCTTTTAAACAAAATATTATAATTAAAGATAATTCCAAAAAGTGGAGTTTGAGAAATTCAGTAACAAATTTATGTCTACTTCAGGAGAAGAAAATATAACAATTCAAAATAAATTGGGCCGTAGATCGCTAACTCTACTGTGTAGAGAGGACCAATGAGATGAATCAATGGATGGGTGTTTTCTACCAAACAGTAGGCCAATCAGATTATGTATGTTTGTTTCCACCCGAAGAAGAAAGTAGTCTAAGGATCACGTTACTACTAGTTTTGGTCACAATGTCGCATGGACCCATGAGATGATGAATTAATAGATGGTCGTTTTCTACCACCCCGTGGATCAATCAGATAATGAATATTCGTTTCCTCCCGGAAGACGAAAGTATTCTAAGGGTCACGTTACTCCTAGTTTTGGTCACGTGATCCCAGGCACATGGAAAGGTCACCATTGCTCACTCTACTTTTGTATTTCTTCTAACGGCAGCGCAAAATAATTCTCACTAAGTACTCACAATAACACTCAAAGATAAAGTCGCTTTAATTTTCATTGCTGGATGGCCACTTAAGTTCAGAGTAGACTTTGTAACGCGAGGAAATGTTGAGCTGATGGCGATCTTCTGTTCTTGAAATTTTAATCCTTAAGTGTACACCCTTTTCCTTGCATGCATGAATTTTTAAAGGCAGAGAGAGCGCATTGAGTGCTTTAGTTTTAAGTCCGAACCGTAAACTGGCAACTTTACGAACATGAACTGATGCTTTTAATATTTTAGTGGAAATTCCTGTAAGTATGCTACTTCTGGTATTCATATACCCCTTCTAAGCAAATGGGTTTCATACCTCTTGGTGATATTAAAAACAGCCTTAGGAGAGTCATAAAGATGATGCTATTTACGATGTACCTGAAGTATAATTTATCAGCCAGTAACTTTGCAACGTTGAATTCTACTTTGAATTTTTACTTGTGCCGATTTAATTTTCAATATCAAGCTTAATAAAAACAAATCTGAAATTAGGATTTAATTTCTGTTCAGAGGAGCATCATTTATTTATTGAGTTGACGGGGATCTTTCACACTTTATTGTTTGGTAGGTAGTTGCATTAATATCGCACTGGAGAAAAAACCCGGGCCATTGGTGACTTCCCGACGGAAAAGATCCGCGGACAACACCTCGTAAATTTTAACCACTCTCAAATGACGAGGTCAGCACCTGAGTTGGCACCCCACTCTCCAAACTTCCACACCTCGACAACGGTGTTTATTTTTGGGATTTCACATTTCGGGGCCAGTTGGTAGAGTCTCGGGTTAGCAACCGAGGGTTGCGAGTTCGAAAGCTAATCCAACCAAACACCACCATGTACGGGGGGGCTGGTGCTCGTTAAATCTGTCGTGGCCTCAAATGTCCTAACGTTGGCGTAGTGCGGAAGTTTGGAGAGTGGGGCGCCAGCTCAGGTGTTGCCCTCTTTATCTGACCTTGGTTCAAAAAGACGAGGTATTGTCCTGGGATCTTTCCTTTCGGGATTGATCCCGGACCACCCCCAGTGGGTCGTTGTGTTGCTCCAGTGCAACGTAAGTTCAACTTTTCATTCGAAAATAGTATTCGTGTTCCATCGTAAGATTAAAAGTGGTTCCATGCTCAATTGCTTTACCAAGAATCGAAAAATAGCTACTCGATGCCTTTCAAAGAATAATGTATGAAAGAAACGTTAAATGAAATTGAAATAGGAAATGATAGAACTCAGTTTCTGAGAGCAGTGCTATTCAATCTTTTATGCTTTCGTTCGCGATACATTTTTCTAATTTTGTACCTCAAATATTTTTTACTATTCATGAATAGAAAACTATAATTATTTAAAACTGAGAATGCATATCGATTGTCAAACATTGTTTAATAACATGAATATATATAAATTGGGGAAAAGCAATGCTTATTACGAATGCTTACGAATCATGCAAGAAATGCTACGATATTAATCTTATGAGAGAAATATACTCTTTTCAATAAGAGGACAGCTTATTTTTCAAAAGGTTATATTATATTTTTATATAATATAACCTTTATATTATATAAAGTGTACATTATATTTTTCAATAGACTGAAAATATAATGTTCTTAGAGCTTAAGTTTTAGTGATAGATTGCAATTTTAGAGCTTTGGTTAATGCTTAACAAAATGTTATATTTTTAACAAACAAATTAGAAACCTTTCCACAAAAATGCTTTTATTTCTTGTATACGTGTTCTACTTTCAGCTCATCCATAAGGTCATTAAAGTATTTAAATATTCATTTAAATTTTCACAATTTGGAAGAACTCAATATCAAAAATTTCCAAAAGAAATCGAACTATATTATTATAAATTGTCTAAATTACTTAAACATTTCTATTAAATTTTAATCGGAGAATTTTTTTCAAAATGTGTTCGTTCTTTAAAATCGCATCCATTGAAATCAAGTTCTATGAAAGGCAACGACCAGGTTATTTCAATTTTTAAAATCGGTTGATTTGAAGAAATGTACGCAATGGTGGGTGCAAGAAAAACTGGTACATAAGTCATATGTATTTGGTAGGACTTTTGCGGGTGCGTAGAACTGCAGAAACACGACAGGTCATGGACACCACGAGCTTGCGAATGTAATCTGTCGGTATTGAACACCATACATCCTGCAGAGCACTCCACAATTCTGTTGTATTCAGAGGCGTAGGACTACTGTGTTCCACCGCGCTTTGAATGCCCCCAGATGTGTTTCATAACGTTGTGATCTGGTGGCAGATGGGAATGACCTACCCCAAACTCAGATGAGTATTCCTCTTACTATAATTTGGCATGTCTAGACTAGATCGGCTGCGCATTGTTATGTTGGAAGAGGTCAAACACATCAGAATGAAGGCAGGATATGACGCAGGCAGCTCTTCACAAAGGATGCACACAACGTTCATTTATCAGAGACGATTGAAGTCGTACCAGGGGTACTATTGAATACCAGCTAAACAAACCCCATAATATTACGGAGCCACCACCAACCTATATAATCCCATGTTGACATGAGAGATCAATGGTTTCACGGCGCTTTCTCCACACACAGATCTTTCCATCTGCCCGAAATATTTTGAAACGAGACTCGTCAGATCAGACTACTCGTTTCCAGTCATTAAGTGTCCAGTGGCGGTGTTCCCAAGCCCAGGCGTGGAGAATAGCGGTGTTTTGAGTATTCATCAAAGGTACAAGAATTGGTCATCAGCTCCTAAAACCCATATGTTAAAGGGAATGTTGTACAGCCCTCGAGCGAGCTGATGTTTGTCGAGAGCCCACCATTGAATTCCGATGTTATTTTAGGTAATGTTGCACGCCTATCGCGTGAATAGATTCTTGCCAGTCGACACTAGTCACGTTCTTCCAGTCGCTTTACGGCCACCCTGCTGTCATAAGTTACGGGTTTTGTCGGAATTCTTGTGTTCACGGTACACCCTTGAAATGGTAGTACTTGAAAATTCAAACTTTTCCTTCACGTCTGAAATGTTATGACCCATCTCACGAGGTCCTACTATTAAACCATGTTGAAAATAGCTTAAATCGTGATAACTAGCCTTTCTCGCGGCAGAATATGCTCTAGATGCTTCTGCAGATGTTTATCGCTTTATATAATGCAACCCATGACGTTCATAGGTGGCGTTGCTACAGAGTGTCCTAAAAGTTCCCGTACTGACGATTCGTGAATTTATTATACAAAAACAACAAACTTTAAAACAATTATTTTTATGCTAATAGTGAAAAGCACTTTTAACATAACGTAGGAATAAAATTTGAACTCACATTTATAATAAATGTTCAAAATGTCCGCCCCTTTCTTGGAGGCAAATCTGAAGTCGTTTGAGCATATTTTTAGAAACGCGTTTCAAGATGCTGGGAGTGACTTCTTGTATCCTTTGAGTAATGGCAATTTTCAGATCATTGGGGATTATCTTCATAAACTTTGTTTTTTAAATATCCCCACAGAAAAAAAGTCAGGGATGCTCAGATCAGGGGAACGAGGTGTCCAAAGATTTCTTGAGATGAGTCGATCGACAAAAAAATCTTGAAGCATGCCCATGGTTTCATAACTTATATGGCAGGTTGCACTGTCTTGTTGGAAAAAAGAATCTCATTCATTCACTTCTAATGATGCAACAAATTATTGAATAAGTTCTCTGTATACAGTGCCATCAATAGCTGACTCGAAAAACAGAGGCCCAACAATCCTTTTGCGTGATACGGCACACCAAACGCCAATTTTTTGAGAATGTAAAGGTGGTTTTTGCATTAATGAATGGGGATTTGTCGTCGCCCAAATGCGGGAGTTTTGAGCGTTCACATAACCGCTTAAATAAAACCATGCCTCATCGGAGAAAAATGTTTTGTTCAAAATGTTGATGTTGCTGCGAATAAATCTTCGGAACCATCGGCAATAATAAAGCCGCTTCTTATTGTCCGGTGACTTTAGCTCCTGTAACAGTTTTACACGATAAGCACGAAAATACAAAGCTCTTAATACCTTATGTGTCGATCCACATGATGTGCCCATTTGTTGCGACAAACGCCTCACGGATTGATGAGGAGATTGTAATATCTTTCGTTGAGTTTCTTGCAAAAATCTGGTGTAACGGCTTTCGGTCTTCCACTCCTGTGTTTGTCTTCCATCGAACCTGTCTCACGAAATCGCCGAACGAGTTGATATAGCGTATCTTTACTCGGTATAGCATCATGTGAATATTTATGTCGCCAAAAATTTACATCTTTCATATGATTTACACTCAAAATAAGCCTCAAACAGCGCAATTCTCTGAATGCGCGATAAACTCATTTTGCAATGAAGAACAAAGTATGACATGGAACTTTATTATCGCACAACTTGAGCGAGAAGAAAACCAAACGATAAAAATTAAAGAATCCATAAAATTATAAGCAGACGATAAAATTCAATAATTAAAAAAACACGGGCAAATGATTTTTTTTTAAGTTGGAGTACGGGAACTTTTAGGACACTCTATAGTAGTGTAATCTATCTCAACCACGCTTTTTTGGTAGAAAAAGCCTTACACTTCTCGATTAAGATAGTTGATATCAAACGTGTTTTAACATAGGTTTCTACAGATGTGTTACACATATTTTCGAAAGCATGTGGTTTCAAAAGTGATTAACCCTCTGAGCGTCACGAGATTTCCGAGTAATGAATTATTGCTTTTACTATTCCCTCCATGGACTGCACAATAAGATCAGAACTCAAAAGGATCAGGATGAAGTATATGTCGCGCTTATTCATACCTCAATACAAAGTGTGTCTTGTTCTAGACCCGTGCGAGACGACGGCATGCGGCCGTGGCAGGGAATGCGAGGTGAACCAGCTCGGGGAAGCGGTGTGCATCTGCCAGCGCGTCTGCAAGAAGAGGAAGAAGCGCGTCTGCGGCTCCGATGGACAATACTACGTCAACCACTGCGAGCTACACAGGTCGGCCTGCCTCACCGGCAACACCATCGTCATCGACCACGAGGACAACTGCCTCAAGAAGCGTAAGGAGATTCACCTTTTTTTTAAGTTCTCTATATGTGAATCCTCACCAATTATCCCCTCGGATGCACATCTTTAGGTGTGTACGAGCTTCACGAACACGAGGTATACTTTTGATGTATTCTTTTCCCATGGGGTTTACTGCCTCTGGTAAACACGGCGGTCACGACCCCAGGAGGCGCAAGCGATCTTCTTTCCATCCTTTTTTCCACAATTGCTTCCAGACTCACCTCCCCTCGGCTCACCGTGAGGTGTGGAGCCCATATAGAGGGGAGGGAGGGGTTAGGTTTCGATCGCCAGTGGCACAAGGGAGGCCAACCGTCCACCCACTCGGACAATATTTATTTGAACGAACAATAAACACAAAAGAAATACAAAAGACCAACAGGGTCCAAACAATAGGACGACCAGCACATGCTGGTTTAAAGGTCGTTGTAATAAAACTAAATACAACAAATTAAAACCGCAATATATTTTAATAAATATAATACAACACAGTTATATAAAAATTTTACCATATATAAAGTTAAAAAATTTCAAAAGGAAAGTTTAAAATACTAAAATCAAAATCCAATTAAATAAAATGAAGTAAAATGGGGCCAGACCTAGTCATAAGCCCCCTACTTACCACACGGGGAGACCACCAGGAAACTAATTTTAATCGCTGTGGGGTGCGGGGAGCCCATCCGCCACCCCTCCAACAGCCAGCACGCAGTGGCTGATTTTATTCCTGAGGGTTTCAGATCTTAATACACCCTCCAGCCACTGCGGACCAAAGGTACCAGGAGGTTTTAAATGGAAGTCCTTGGTGTGCGGGCAGCAGAAGAGATAATGGTCGGCGTCGCCCACCACCCCACAGCTGCAGAGGTTCGAGTCTTTTATTCGGAACCTGTGAAGATAAGCCACAAACGGCCCATGCCCCGTCAGAAACCATATCAAGTGTCTGTTGGTGATGAGTGTCGACGTCTGGATCTCCGGTATGAACTCCACAATTGCTTGACATTGTCTTGTGTTTGGTGTAGCTTGTCCCAAATATGACCCTTGCGGCATGAAATCCAAAACTAACCATCCTTACTAACCAACGCTGTCACACACTCCCGCGCGTAGTGTCGTGAGACACTGAACCAGTTTAACCCTCCAAGTGGTTTCGACGAAATACTTGTCCAGACCAATTTCATTAATGACGAGATATCTCGTCATGAAGACATTGCAGATATTTTATGATGACTAGATCAAGTTCTGGCTAGTTTCTTATAATGGCGAGGTATCGCGTCCATAAAGATCTGGTCAGTTTTGCTAATGATGAGATACCTTATTGAGATAACCACCTGTAGGGTTAAATGAGTGTGGTTGGGATGAATAGAAGATGATAGGGTTTGCCACTTAGGTGGCTCATCTATCCTGAATATTATATTATGTTATAGCACATAATAATTACATGCATACATCATACCATACTGTCTTTTGCATTATATACACATATTAAAGTCAATCTCTTTAGATCAAGTTAAAAAGTAATAAAAAACCATAATCCAACCAACTACTTATCAGTCAGTAAATGGTACACCTGTGTCTGTGCTGGTATTATTCTAACCCTCCTCGTGGTCGACTCGACGATGTATCTCGTAATCAGCAAAATTGACCAGATTTTGATGGATGATATATCTCATCATTAGAAGAAAAACTGACCTTGTGATCTTGCCATCACAAAATAAAGGACAATATAGTGACGACAATTTATATCGTCATTAGCAATTTTGGTCAGATCTTGGTGGACGAGATATCTCGTCGAAAGCACTTGGAGGGCGTAAGACCGTTCTTTCGGCCTCCAGCAAAGCTAGTTTACTTGAGCAACAGAAATGTTTTTCAATATTTAGAAAAGGTAAAAATAAAGCTCCATCATTCAGAATATGTAATGCTAGGAAATAGGCTGAATCTGAATATATATTCAAAGGAACTCAAAATTTTATTACATAGAGGATTTCAGGAACGATCGTTTCTCAGATTTATAAAAAAATTTTAGACTGCGGAAAAGAATCGTGTCGAGATAAGAGACATATATCCACGTATTGAAATTTTTATGCAGAATTTTAGAATACTCATACTTTTTCAGATGAATTTTTAAACTTTTAGTTTCAATTTCATTACTTTCCTTCAGAATCAGTCAAATCTATTTTACATAAGGTGCGCAGACAGAAACTTCTGATTTCTCCTATTCGTAATACATACATATCGTTAGAAATTTTTTTCTAAATATACTTCCAAGATAAAAATGTATGAATTATTAATAGAAATTTCTAAATCAATATAATTTTGAAGTATTCCCTTGCGACTTGTTCCTTAGACCCTAGAGGGATCATAGTAGCCCAGTCGGTAGAGTCACGGATTAGAAACCTGAGGGTTGCGAGTTCGAAACGATCCAACTGAAGACCATAGTATGCGTGGGGCTGGGGCATGTTAAAGCAGTCGTTACTTTAACTGTCCTCACGTTCCGTGGTATGGAAGTTTGGAGAGAAGGGTGCTAGTCAGGTATCTTCGTAATCTGACCATGATTCAAAATTATGAGGTATTGTCCTCAGACCTTTCCATTCGGGATTGATCTAGGGCTGTCGCTAATAGCCTGTTGTGCTGCTATAGTGTGATGTAACCTACCCACCAACCACAAGAACATAGAAATTATCTGATATTGTCCCTTAGAAGATTTGAAAATCGCCCTTTATTTATGTTTTAATAAATTGAATTCTCTATTTTGTGTTATTCATTTTATATATTGAAAGTTTAATTTCAAACCTAAATTCACATTTGAGAATGTTTTATATTTAATTGTTTTTATTTATTTCTGATGTGATTTATGTCATTTCTTATTAAATACACTACCTTTAAAACTATTCAATTAAAATATTACAAACTTGTTCTATGTACACACGTATTCATTTTATTCGCTTTAAAACATATTCACTGTATTTATTTTCTTTACCATATTTTCTGTACTCGAGTTTCAGTAATTTTGTGGCAGATAATATTCAAAAAATTATTTTACAAAATGATTTTAAAAGCAGCTAATTATTAATTTTAATATTAATCTACTCATTGCAAACTTGTTATATCCTTCCCCAATAGATGGCAGCACCAGTTGAGAATTTCAGGACCAACTTCGACAGGTTTCATAATACGAGCTAATAAAAGCAATTTATAACAATATTTCCTTTGCAGTTTCCAACAAATTTGCAGTCGGTGTGCCGTAATTAAAATAAATTTAATGCTGGGAAGATAGGGTCGATTTTTTCATGTCATTTTTACCGAAAAGAGTTCAACCGCTTTTTAACAGCTGTAGTCTTATTTCTCTCATGCATACGAAAAATAAATTCAAGGCATTTAAACCAATATATTAAATTGCTTATGGGAAACAGTTTTTAATGAATGAAGCGCATTAATTGTTCTTAAAATAAATTGTGCTATAACGAAACACAACTTATAAGCCTTCAAAAAATTAATTCAGAAAAGTCCTAAAATTGTGCTTTTACCTGTTTTCGTAATTCCATTAAACCTAACATTATTTTGGTTTCAAACCGGTTGACAGCGTTATATTTTTACACTAAGCATTGAAAAAATGAATTTGTTACGTGAGAATTTTTCACGTGAACGTAAGTGAAACTGTCTCCTTGTCAGATTACGAGAAGAGCGTGAAGCCATCTGAGACGTCGGTCATCTACGAACTGCAGACGGATGCAACGACAGAGACGGCCGAGCCGGAGGAGACATCGCCCTTCTTCAGCCAGAGGGAGTGCTCCAGCGACGACTACGAGTCCATGAAGGAGAATCTGCTCGTCTTCATCAACGAGAAGATCATGAACAGCAAGAAATCAGGTACCGCACATTATCCCTACCTCGCCCTCCAAAGGGCACATCGCCTTTAGGTGTGCTTAACGCACCCGAGGTACTCTAGTGATCTTTACTTTTCCCGTAGGGTTTATTATGTCTTTAGCAAACACGGGAGTCGCGTTTCCAGTATACCTTAGGGATCTTTTTCTGCTTTCATAACACTGCTGTGTTCCCAATCCCTATTTTTCCCTTTCACGGGGGCCGTTTTAGCCCGGTTGGAAGACTAACCGGAAGGTTGCGAGTTCGAATCAACCAAAGACCGTCGTGTATATGGTTGGTGCATATTAAATCTATCGTGGCCTCAAATATCCTCACGTTGGCGTGGTGTGGAAGTTTGGAGAGTGGTGTGTCAGCTCAGGTGTGACGTCGTCATCTGACCGTGGTTCAAAATTACGTGGTGTTGTCCTCGGATTTTTCCTTTCGGATCTGATCCCAGACCGTCGCCGATAGTCGGTTGTGTTGCTCCAGTGCGACGTTAATTAAAACACCTATCCCCTTTCACGACACTTTTTACTTGACGTTGTCTTGTGTTTGGCGCAGCTTAGCCAAATATGGCGCTTATGCCATGAAGCGCCAAAACAACCAACCTTAACCTACCTCACATTCAGTGACTAAATAACCACATCTGTTGGTTGAAAGAATCCCAGGAATGAATTTTGGGATGAACTTTGGCACCACTACAAAAATTAACTCACAATACAATAGTACGAGTATATATGGTCGTGTAATTGAACATTATTAAGTACTTTTTGGCAGTCAAAGTTGCGCTGTCTTTCACACGTCTTGGTAAATTCGTGGCTGGTAGATGTGATGTGAACACACTTTAAAAAAATAAGCAAGATGCCTCTTATAAATTCAAGTTCAATCTCGTAAGCTTAGCCGGCCAGGGGAAACTTAGAATTTCTCTAGGAATGGACACTGATCTTGTAAACACCGGGAATTCATGATCTTGCAGTTGATTTTCTATGAACAGAAAAGTTCAAGCAATACTTCCTTAGCCCGTAGCATCATCGTAGCCGGAATCAACTACACCCCATCGCCCAATTGCAAGAGACCAAAATTCGATGAGTGTTACTCTCCCAAAACCTTTCCATCAATTCACATTTGACTCCTCACAAAACATATCCATTTACATGACATTTACACGTTGCAATCAATGACATAATATGTACTGTTGTTGGACTGAGTGCTTCAATGATCATTGTTAGAATTCAATTAATCATAATTATTGCACCAAAGATATTCCTCTATATTAGTGATAATTCTAACAGTGTGTATGTAATTAAGAATTAATAAATAAACATTAATCTTAAACATTGCACAACGCCTGTATGCGTATACCACAAATACTGATTAAACCTCCAGGTTGTTGTCTCCATGAGGTGTCTCATTATCTAAACTAACCAGATGCATCGACCTTCTAATGAAATAGACGGATCATATGGGCGGAGTCGCTGTCGTAAGATCTCTGAAGGGTAAATGACAAATCGACTTAACGGATTGGCTATGGAAGCGCAGACTAGCGTTTATGATCACGGTGGATAATCACTTTAACCAATCAATAATTTAGGATTCATGCTTTTACCCACAACCACGTGACAGATCTTCAAACCGAGCAACTGGAAGAAATAACATGAAGCTGCGGGCCGTCTATTTCATTTTAGGGTCGATGACCAGATGGTGATTGACGAGATATCTTGTCATTAGAAAAAACACTAAGCAGGTCTTGATCTCGTTGTCATAAAAAAATTTATAAAATCTAGATGACGAACTTTTTGGTTATGAATAAATTGGTCAGATCTTGATGGACGAGACATCTCGTCGAAATCATTTGTTGGGTTAATTTTGTGCTGCCCAACTCCCCTTAAAGTTGTACATAAGGTTCTGCATACCTTGTATATGTACTGTGGCCATAAGCCCCATTGAAATTGACGGCAATGTTATAAATACAGAGGGTGGTATCTATATAAATAAAAATGGAGTGCTTGTACATTGAGTATTTTCGACCCATTCCTAGTTATTTATCCTTTTTTGACCCTTCTGATGCTAAATCGGCTTCTTGCGCGCTTGGTGTCTGTCTGTCCATCTATCTGTCTGTCTGTCTGTATGTGTGTGCCTGTACTACGTTGAAACGGTTGAATATTTTTCATGAAAATGTGAATATTGTAAGTACTTACATTCATTTAATGACTGAACGTTGTCTGTCAATCATCCCGTTCTATCTCTGAGTTTGTGTCTATGGTATTACAAAAAATTTATTCAACATATTTTAATGCAATGTTCTATTTATATTTGATAAATCACATTTTAGTTTTAGTGAATACGTTATTTGAAATTCCTTTGCCTACATATTTAGGCAAGTTTCATGCTAAAACATCTTAATAACAACTTAAATCAAACATAATTTGGAAATTTGGGCGTAGCTGTAGGGTATATTGAGCACTGTGATTGATTGGATTGTTTTACCAGTACTGAGAAAAAACAATTATTTTTCGAAAAACTATTTTTACGTAATTTAAATTATACTTTTTTTTGTTTTGAGCTTTATTGATTTCTTTGCGAAATAAAAACTATTTCCGATTATTTGGGACAAATGATATTTTGCAACGAAACGGAAACTCGCGTTCGTTTGACACGCGAACTGATATTTTTATCTGCTCGGAATTAATTTCATATTTTAAAATTTTGTCTAATTTTTGGTTGCAAGTTGTGGAAACTGCGAGATCAAGAGATAGAAAGGAATCACGAATTAATATCTTTAGAACATCTTTTTTCATGCCAACTTTTATTTTGTTTTATTTCTGTTTTCTGTTTTTAATATTTATTATTTTGATAAATTGTAAATCCTTTTCATGACACGCCACACCACCACAAAGTGATTTAAAGCGTCATGTAAGTTAGAATAAAGCAAATTTTAAGTAGAATTTTGCCATTATTGAAGGAATGTTAATGTTAAAAAATACGAACTAGGACTTTTGAAATATTAAAAACTCTTTGTCATTGTGACAGAAAGTCGAGATGACTTGTTTTGCGAGTTGACGATATTCTTAGATAACTTTGCTATCTCAAACATTCGTTGCAAACATTGATTTTCTTTTTTAAAAGCGCTGTAAAATTGACCTTGCTTTTGAAAAATTGTAATCGATTAACTTTGCTTTGTCTGCACTGAAGACATTCATTTTTAAAACAAGTTCTTTTAAGATTGCACGTACCACCAAATGAATTTTCAAGAAAAATGTATTCGTTTTTTCAAAAAAATTAGTCATAAATATCTTATCAAATTATTCTGTCATCTTTTCCTTAGAGATATTCGGAAATATCGCATTCCTGGTGCAAGAATGTCAAAAAATATTTGTAAAAAAACCCTTATGAGTGGAAGGTTAGAGTGTTCGCCATAGATTCGTTATTTTTACGAATTGAGTTACTACAATTTTACAGGAAACGAACATAAGACGGGGCATTCCTAAACTTCTTTTTAGTAGTCACCTTAGTGTCACAACAGAGGTACGATGCATGTGAAATGGATATTACATGGATGAATACATAGGTATATGATTTAAGTCCAAAGTAAAATGAAAAAATTATAAAAATGGTGAAAAGCAATTAGAAAAGTATTTTCCTGACACTTAAATGACTTTGGCATACGATTTACGTCCAAAGTAAAGTGAAGAAATTATAACAATCATGAAAGGAATTAGAAAATTATTTTCCTGACACTTAAAATGATGTTGGAATTTTTAATCATGTTGGCATACGATTTACTTACAAAGTAAAATGAAGAAATTATAAAAATGGTGAAAAGCAATTAGAAAAGTATTTTCCTGACACTTAAAATGATGTTGGCATTGAAGAGCAAAGTGATTATTCCTGGTCACTTTTCCAATCTATAGTTAACCAGTTCAAGCAGAGTAAGGCCGGATAATCATGCTAGTATAGAATATTAAACATATCTAAGGCACTCGTTTCCATTTCAGGCAACGAGTACTTGGTGAGCATTATGTTCTCGCACTACGACCTCAACAAGAACGGTCAGCTGGAGGCGGAGGAACTGTGGCAGGCTGCAGAGAAGGACCACCTGGGGCAACTGTCCAGCTCCTGCATCTTGGCTGACATGCTGCTGTTCGACGACGTAGACAAGGACGGAAGACTCAACATCAACGAGTTCTACCTGGCTTTTAGTAAGTGGGGACGAAAACTGGATTACCCAAACACAAACCAATTAATATCATAGAAAGTTATTAGTTACAAGCAGACCCGTACATAGCATCTACTCTAAAGTCTCTTAACCCTCTTGGTGGTTGTCTCGACGAGGTATCTAGTCATTTGTAAAACTGACCATATCTTGGTTGGCGAGGTATCACGTCATAAGAAGAAAATTGACTCGATCTTGATCTCGTCATAAAAAATAGCAATATCTTGAAGAGATATCTCGTCATTAGCGAAAATTGGTCAGATCTTGATGGACGAGATATTTCGTAGAAACCACTTAGAAGGGTAAGGCTACTAATATACATAAATATTCATTTTGATATTCTAATGTCTAGGATTGATCTAGATGGGAAGTGAGACATACAGGGGCTTACTCCTCACCCCTTACAAAAACTCGAAAAAACAAATATTATGAGCAAAACACATTTATATAAAGGGATACACTCAAAAAGTTAAAAACCTAACTACCATTTAGCACAGTGCAGTTCAAAGGGATAACAAATTCCAACCGAATGCCCTTGTTAAAATGTTACGGAGAGGCGCACCTCTTACACATGGCTAAATGTTTTACTACCAAATGGGTTCGACGAGATATCTCGTCCATCAAGATCTGGTTAGTTTTGCGAATGACGAGATACCTCGTCCAGACAAACCCCAGGAGGGTTAATGCAGAAACGGTCAGAAGAGCTATGGGATAAAGTTACTTATTAATTTCGTGTTGGAATGGATTCCAATTCCGTTAGTCATGAGTGTATTGTCTTCCAGGTGTGTCTTTGGTATCCTTAGAGAAATCTTTGGAGGTGAACCATGTGGTGGCTCGTGTGGGGGACAATTTGGAGATCAAGTGCGACGTGACAGGAACACCGCCTCCTCCTATTGTATGGAGAAGGAACGACATGGACTTGTCCAAGCTGAATGACGACGAGATTAAGGTAATACAGCTGCACATGTGGTCAATCACTTCAAAACTTTTTGCAGTAACTTTTACACTCTGAGCATCACGAGATTTCTCAGTAGTGTGTTCTTTTTACCCCACAACATACTTATCTTTCTAAAGAATCGATGGATTCTTTCAACCTTTAGAAAGATTCTGTTGGCCCTTTCCTTAAAAGTTGAATTCAAATAGGAAGCGCAAGGCGACACTCACAAACCAATCAGAGTTGGTTATATCAACTTGAAGAGAAACGACGCTAGCGCCGGTACCTCTGATTGGTTCGCGCGTTTCGCTTTGGACCTTGCGCTTCCTATTTGAATTCGGGCCTCGGTAGCCTGGTTGGAAGAGTAACGGATTACCAACCGGAGGGTTGCGAGATCGAATCCAACCAAAGACCATCATGTACAAAGAGGGCTGGTTCACGATAAATCTGTCGTGGCATCAAATGTCCTCACGTTGGAGTGGTGTGGAAGCTTGGAGAGTGGGGTGCCAGCTTAGGTGTGACCTCGTCATCTGGTTCAAAATTACGTGGTGCTGTCTTCGGATCTTTCCCTTTGGGTTTGATCCCGGACCATCACCAATAGCCCATTGTGTTGCTCCAGTGTGACGTTAATTAAAATACCTACCTATCTATTTAAATTCAGCTTTAGAATATTATCTTTGGAACGATTCTATTGGTCCTTTCCTTGGAATAGAATCCTTCGAAAAGATTCTATTGACCCTTCCCTTGAGAATTGAACATGTTCGGCAATCCATGCGTCGACACTGTCAGGCGCGCTTTAGTGTTCAATTTTGATCACGTACAGTGAAACTAAGTGTCATTAGGGCTAAATAAGTAAATAAGTGTGATACCAAACAACGGAGAGGTAAAATTAAAAAGGTGTCTCGATCATTGTGTGGAAAGAATTGTCGGAATAAATTCAAACATATTCGGGGGTCATCGCGGCTCAGTGGGGTATATCCTCTACGCTAATAACCTGGAGTTTTAGGCGTTGCAAATTCAATTCCTGTCAGGTGCATTCCACCATGGTGGTATTTTTTCTGTGTCAGTAAAATTTTCATTGTGTGTATGTGTATTACTTGATACTGTTTGTCTTGTGTCTGGCTCAAAAAGGCCAGATATGACCTTTGCCCTACAAAACCCGAAAACTAACCAAACAAACTTGGGAACCGTGGTATCCCAATTGGAAAAGCAACGAATTAGCAACTGGAGGGTTGCGAGTTCGAAACTCGGTCCAGCCAAAGACCGTCGTGTACAAGGTGGCTGGTGCACTTTATATCTATTGTGATTTCAAATGTCCTCACGTTGATGTGGTGTGGAAGTTTGGAGAGGGGGAGCCAGCTCTGGTGTTGTTCTCGTTATCTGACCATGGTTCACAATAACGAGGCGTTGTCCTTGGGTTTTTCCTTCGGGATTGATCTCAGACCGTCGCCAATAGCCCGTTATGTTGTTCCAGTGCCGCGTTAATTACCTAACTACCAAAGAAACCTGTCCTGCTATTCTAGATCAAGAGGTTTTTGGTTCTAATCCAGAGTAAGACATGGGTTTGGAATGAATGTTTGGCTTCTCTATAAACTGGATGTGCCTTGAATGTATGGCATGTATGTCAGGTGCAACGTGAATCCAGCCCATTGGTGCACCAGGGTTATAGCCAAGCCCTTCACAAATTCCGCCATTGTAGTGGCATGGTGACTAAAGCACCAAGTTCAAATTAGCCGGGCATTTGCAATAAACAATAAATAAAAACCCTCCCGACACGGATTTCTAATTCTCAAATTATTTCCTGGGACAAAATCATTTTCCTGATATTGCTAAATGTCAGAGGATATTTATACTTTGGAATTCTTTGAGTACATCACTTAAATTCGAAACACATTGCAAATTTAACGAGCTAAAAATTGAACTATAAGGTTTCGCTGCAAAACCAGTTCATACCTCGTTAGATACTAAGATAGACAATTGTAAAGTATAGCATTCCATGACAAGTATTCTTTTGTGTCTCAAATTTAGGCAACCAATATTTCAGATGTTCACAATTATTTTCCGAAACCGGTTTTTAAAATTAAGTGATTTTTCGATTTTATATATTAGTTTTTAAAAATGATTCCTAATAGATTGGTCTAAAAAATTAAATTGTTTAACGAAACATGTTTTATTAAGTTTACAGGCTAGCAGATCGACTGAAATTTTAGAAATTTAGATTGAAAAAATTTGGTAAATCCTCTTCGAACGAAAAACAGTTTATCAGATGTTCGTATTTCGCATTTCAGGTCACTCAAATATTCGTGGACGGATCCCTTTACCTGACCAATGTCCAGTTGGTACACGCTGGAAACTACACATGCCACGCTATGAGGAACAAAGATGTCATGCAGACCCATACCTTACATGTTCAAAGTAAGTTTGAATGCATAGATAAGTTTAGGTTTGCTGATTTTTTAAGGCACAAGGGCCAGATATGGCCATTCTGCGCCAAGCAGTGTTTTTCCGTCTAGTTCTTTCTTGATGACATCAACTAGGTGATACTGAATTGCTAATTCGAGTGTGATGGCATGATTCTGAAAGTCAGTGAACCTTTCATTGTAAGTTATATATTTTAGAATAGCATTAGAACTATGTAAATTATGAGCGTAGCAACCATCAATTTAGCCCTTAAAACTTACTAATGTTCTAATTGTGCCTGTAAGTTTGGGAGAATTATCTCGTTGGAACTGTTTTCGACATGCCGAGCATTCGGCAACAACGCCATTAGCTCACGAGTCCACTGCAATACTTGACTGCTGTGCATCCGTCCAAATGATCAGAGTTGAAAACTTGTCTAGAGTCAAGTTTCTCTAAACAAGTTTATTAGCTAGTTTATTATCTCTAGCTAGTCCATTAGTCTGATTTAACATTACGAACTCCAATCTTTCTGTACTCATAACTTCGAAACGGTGAGACCTAATGACATGAAATTTCGAATCTGATGTTAAATTTGAATAGAGATTTGAAATTGTGTGCCAAAATAGGGGGTTTCCATTGGAAATTATGAAGTTGGTGCTCAATTTAATATAAAGACACCCCCTTATACAAACTTGGTGTATTTGAATTATAGAAGACGCTAGTTTTTGTAGAACACCATATTCAAATTTTCTCTACTGTTAAAATTGCTCGAATGAAGAGAGATGCTTTGGTTTTTTTCCGCGACTGTACATGGGCAAGTCAACTTATGCTCAGTCAAAACCGAAGCAACTAAGGGATGCGAGTTCGAAACTCGATCCAACCAAAGACCGTCGTGTACGTGGGGGCTGGTGTAATTCAATTCGGTCGTGGCCTCAAATGTCCTCACGTTGGCGTGGTGTGGAAGTTTGGAGAGGGGTGCCAGCTCAGGTGTGGACCTCGCCATTCGACCGTGGTTCAAATTAAAAGGTGTTGTTTTGAGAACTTACCTTCTTATCCCGGACAGTCACTAATAGCCCGTTGTGTTGCTCCAGTGCGACGTTAAATCAACTATCTACCATCCTTTATTGATAAGAATTTTTGCTGAATGAAAGGACAAGGGTCTGAAAATTTTGTTAATAGCCCGTTGTGTTGCTCCAGTGTGACGTTAATTAAAATACCTACCTGCAAATTTTGTTGAAACTTATTTTATTCTTTGGTTTTTTTTATACGTTCATTTCGAAAATAAAATATAAGTATAAAGGACAAACACAATGCATTAATAAAAATAAAATTATTCGTTCTGTAATGTTTGGATTCAATCAAAAGGCCGTACTTAATGACCTCGTTGGCCATTCGTCTTTGACACAGTTACAGCATATTAAACAGAAGACACCGAAACACGAGATTTATAAAATGGCGTCTTTTCTTTCCTCAGCTCTCTTAGAAGTGCACGTCGTCCCGAAACTGCAGTCGAGGGCTCCGGGGGAACTAGCCGAGATGGAATGTCACGTGATTGGCGTCCCACAGCCGAGAGTGTACTGGTTGAAGAACGACGAGGAACTGAAGATGGGATCCGGAAAATACACCATCATCGGTACGTTGCACTTGAACCTTAGATTTAGGGCAGTGACTCTAACATGAGGGTAACAATAACGGAAACACCATACAACTACTGAACTCATTGCGAGACAGATGCCGCGTAATTCTTTCATTTATAAAAGAAGTATAAAAAGTAAATTTCAATAAACTGGGATTTTATTGAATTTGTAAGCATTAGAAGTTTTAAACTTTCCGATGCGCTCTAACCAATGTTGACCCTCTGAGCTTCGCAAGATTCTAGAGTAGTAAAATTGATTAAAAGTAGTGTTGCGTTTACCCCATAACACACTTAATGACTAAATAACCGCATCTTTCTAAATAATCCATAGATTCTTTTAATCTTTAAAAATATTCTTTTGGTCCTTTCTCTGGAGTAGAATTCTTTGGAAAGAGATTCTATTTCTCATTTCCCCTGAGAATAGAATCGGTTGCTAAATGGAATTTTGCGCGTGAACTCAGAGGGTTAAAACTACACTTTTAATTTTCTAAATTTCAGTTTTGTTATTACCTGGTTTAGATCCATAAGTATCACAAATCCGCACTTGTAGTGTCATGGTGAAAATGTTCATAAATGGCCGAGCATTAGAAATAAAATGCCGGCTTATATTTGATGGGGATACATAATCGGCAGAAAGAAGGCTGGGTCACCCCCGAAATTTCTTTCTGAATCTAGGTACTGATAAGTTTTAACAAACTTAATTTGTTTTCCGGTATGCTTCTTGCCTTCTATATTTTTTTATTATTATGTTAATCCTCTGAGCGTCGCAAGATTCCAGAGTAGTAAAATTGATTAGAAATAGTGTTGTGTTTACCCGATAACACACTTAATGACTAAATAGTCGCATCTTTCTAAATAATCCATAGATTCTTTTAATCTTTAAAAATATTATTTTGGTCCTTTCTCTAGAGAATCCTTTGGAAAGATTCTACTTCTCACTTCCCCTTAGAATAGACTCCTTTGGAAAGATTAAATTGGTCCTTTCCTTGGAATAGAATTCTTTGAAAATATTCTATCACTCATTTCCTGAGAATAGAAACCTCTGGAAGGTCCCATTTCTCATTCATTACAATATAATCCTTTGGAGATTCTATAGCTCTAGAAGGTCAAAATTGGTTAGAAGTCATGCTGGGAAGACAACCGGTTGCTAGATAGAATTTTGCGCAT
Source organism: Meta bourneti (assembly GCA_933210815.1). Lineage (NCBI taxonomy): Eukaryota > Metazoa > Arthropoda > Arachnida > Araneae > Tetragnathidae > Meta > Meta bourneti. Next base: position 94,980,099 of record OW119922.1, read on the forward strand.
GAACTCCTTAGAGCAGTGATTCTCAACCACTGTGCCGCGGCACTTTTGTGTGCCGCCAAATTCTTAGAGTGTGCCGCCAAATTTTAGAAAATAAAAATTATGATTTTGTTTATTTGTTGGAAGATGAAATATGGTGTGCTAAACTAGCTTACTCTTATCAGACATTTTTGTTATTTTTAATAACATAAATTCAAGTATGCAAGGGCCGAAAGAAAATATATTAAACTCAACAGATAAACTGGTGGGATTCCAAAAACAAATAACTTTATGGAAGAATAAAGCTCAGGAAGGCAATTTGGAAAAGTTCGAGTCAGTCCCAAAAGATTTTAATAAAACTATTCATAAAATTGTTATTGACCATTTGACAACATTAGAGGAGAGAATTATTCATTATTTCCCAAATTTAGATATAAAAAAAATTTGATTGGGTTCGTAATCCATTTGTGATAACGAATACTTCTGTATTTGAATTAACTTTGAATGAAGAGGAAGAACTAATTTCGCTTTCTAATAATTGAGATTTAATTTTAAAATATTCGGAAGAATCAATTAATTCATTTTGGATTAACATTAGATGCGATTATCCCATAATAGCCACAAAAAAGCTTTAAAAATATTATTACAATTTTCTACATCTTATTTGTGTGAATTCGGATTTTCAGTATTAACCAACATAGAAACGAAAAAAAGATCGAGACTGTTAAATGTAGAAGACGATATGAGAGTAGCATTGTCATTTTTACGACCAAATATAAATGAAATTATCAAAAAACATCAAGCTCAAATTTCTCATTAAAAGTATTCTTATTATTACCTTGTAATTAATCCCTTAATAAACGTATTGTTGTTTTTGTAGTACATATTATATTATTTTATTTTACATTCACAATTATTATCATAAACTATTTTACACAGTGTATTATAGGTAAGTAAACAACTTTTAAACTTATCTTTTTCTTTGTGTGCCGCCAAATTTTGAAATCGTTAAAAATGTGCCGCGTCAAAAAAAAGGTTGAGAATCACTGCCTTAGAGGGTTAAAACTACATTTTTAATTTTCTAAATTTCAGTTTTGTTATTACCTGCTTTAGATCCATAAATATCACAAATCCGCACTTGTAGTGCGATGGTGAAAATGCTCATAAATGGCCGGGCATTGAAAATAAAATGCCGGCTTATATTTGATTGGGATAGATAACCGACAGAAAGAAGGCTGGGTCACCCCCGAAATTTCTTTCTGAATCTAGGTACCTGATAAGTTATAACAAACTAAATTTGGTTTCCGGTATGATTTTTGCCTCCTATATTTCCTTCTTACTATTTATCTCTACGAATACAATTTCTTTCTGTTTCAGGAAACAGCACTGCCCTGGTGGTTGGCAAAATAACGTACAGCGACACAGGCGCTTATATGTGTGTAGCCACCAATCCAACTGGCACCATGAGGGATATAACTTCTCTGGTGGTGCAAGATCAACCTGCAAGAAGTAAGTATTCATTTCCGTTTAACTCTCCAAGTGGTTTCGACTAGGTATCTCGTTCATCAAGATCTGATCAATTTAGCTAACGACCATTTATCTCATCATCAAGATATTACCCATTTTCTGATGAAGAGATCAGGATCTGATTAGTTTTCTTCCAATGAACGAGATATTTCGTTCATTAAGACTTGATCAGTTTTGCTAATGACGAGATATCTCGTCCATCAAGATCTGATCAGTTTTGCTTTTGACGAGTTATCTCGTCATCAAGATATGGCCCAATTTTTGATGACGACGAGATCAAGATCTGATTAGTTTTGCTAATGACCAGATACCTCGTCGAGACAACCACTAGGAGGGTTAATTTGAGACAGGGGCTCCCTTCTCGTAACCAATTGTGTATATACGCTAAATGCGTTTTATATTGTGATTACATGTTTAATGCCTTAATGGTCAATATTTTTTGTTATAGTTAAAAAACTTACGAATTTCCACTTGTATTTTTCACAACGTCTTTATGTATAGGGTAAGATGTTTTGCGTATCATGTGTTTCTTGATCTACATCTCGTCAAGCGTGAAGAGTTTGTATTCCCACTTTTGTTTCATGTCTTTTGTAGGATGTCTTGTGTGTCATGGCTTTTGTAGGATGTTTTGTGTTCCATGTATTACTTTTTATGTATCATGCCACCCCTCTCATCCACCACTTGCACGGCATTAAATCCTCTGTTGGTTGGATGGGTGACGGCTCGTGAAAAAAGTAGTCATTTCCATCATTGATTGAAAAGAGATGTAGATGCTCTTCAAGCTAAAAGTGCGTAGAATGTTGACAGTTGTGAGTATCCTGCATCTATCTTTTAGGCAAGCCAAACATTCATTCAACATCAGTTCTTCGACACTAAGTTATCTGAAATACGCATGAGAACCGACATATTTTCTCTACAGAAACTCTAATATAGCTCTTTAGTTCCACGAAATTCCCGAATAGTTCCTAATTTTCTGTACCACAGTGAATGCTTCTCAGTACGCTTCCATTCCTAGCGTGCCTTCAAACTCTGATGAATTTATTTCTCCATCTAGGTACACCTCATCTGGAACACCGCTTCTTCGTGTTCCATGACTGGGGCGTGTCCGTGTACGAACCGGACAATTGTCGACTCTACCACCAGATCCAGAGCACGGACGTGATCCCGGGCACCCAGGAGTACGTGTGCGGCGACCGAGGTCTCAACTGCTCCTGGGGAGCGGCTATCAACGTCGCAGACAGATACATCTATGCCTCACAGCCAAACAGGGACAGGATACTCATCATATCCAGGGTCCAGATGGTTGTTGTTGATGTGAGTATTTGGAAACATTTGTATAAAACCTACCGTTCTAGATGTCCTCAAAAGTGATTAATCCTCCTAGTAGTTTATCTTCGTGTCGAAAATTCCTTGACCCTTTGATGCATCTGTTTCAAACTGTCACCAGTTCTGGGCAGGGGACAATTTGTTTTTCCTACTTGGATCTCCATTCCCTTGGAGTAACACGGCAATTTTGTCTCGACGAGATATCTCGTTCTTAGAAAAATTGACCACATCTTAGACAAGATAGCTCGTCGAAACACTTGGAGAGAAGTCCGCTAAATAATATAATTTTTGTTTTGGGGCTTTGTAGTGGGCTTCGTAGTGGTCGTATCAATTTTTACTGTTTTAATTTCATTACATAGATAATATAATTTCACTACTTATTCTTTGATAGACAGAGTTGTAACACTAGAGTGTAGTGGCCCCTACTAGGGATTTGCATCAGTTCCTACGTCAATGATGTCCAGATAAAAGGTATATAGGCGCTACCTGGAGACTTCGATAAGTAGCCGGAGTCTCCTTTAGGTTCCACGTCCACAGCTGTCGTTGAGGTAGTCTCTACAACAATAAAAATCTCTACAACATCCTCCGCTTGCTATCTCTCCTCTTCTCCTGTCGTTAAGATAATATAGATGACCTACACTCGCCAATCCAGCAGAAATCCCCAAGTTCTGCTCACATATAGGAGCGAAACCTCGATGTAATTCAAACAAGGGCCCATCGTCGATTATTACACAACTACTTATTGTTTATGGAGTGTTTTACTGTATTGCAGAGATATTTGGAACCAGCAACTGCTTTGCATTGATGCATTTTGTCCAAAATTCTAGCATTCTAGAAAGTTTCAGAGTATTTTAGCTGCAGTTTAAAACAGAGCATATCAATCTGATATCGATATTCTAAAGTTTTGAAATTAAATTGAATAGCTCACAAATACACTAAAAAATCAAAGAAAGTTTGCCAGTCTCATCAATTTTAACAATGAAGATAATACACACAAAAAATAAAGATAACAAATCAAAAACTGTATGGGGAATTAGGTTTGGCTTGCCACTCTAACGTCAGAAACATACAAACACCATTCTAAAGGTTTCTAAATGAGTAAAGTAAATTTTATTTCGAAATTTAATAGCGAAGTGCGAATATGAACTAATGAGAGTTAGTTTGAAAGATGGCTTTTATCTATCACTCATATTTTTCTCTACGTCTAACTCTCCTGGTGGTTGTTTCGAAGAGGTATCTCGCCATTCTAAAAAACTGATTAGATCTTGATGGACGAGGCATCTCGTTATTAGAAAAACTGACCAGATCTTCATCTTGTCATCATCAAAACCCCCCAATATCTTGATGACGTGATATCTTGTCATTAGCAAAATTGGTCAGATCTTGATGGACGAGATATCTCACCAAAAATACATGGAGGTTTAAAATAAGAAGTTTGGATTAATACAAAGATTCGTTAATCAAAGTTTCCACTGTCCTTTAGGTCTTCAGTATAATTTGAACGAGTAATTAAATATTTATAATGTTGTCAAATGTTTTATACAGGCTGTAGTAACGGACAAGTTTCCAGTGGAGTTGCATTACGTTCCCAACCTGGACCAGGTGTGGGTGTTGTGTTGGAGAGGTTACCAGGACCGAGGCACCAAGACCATCCAGATCATACGGGATGCTAGCCAAAAGAAGAAACACCACACTGTGCACCCGGAGCCCGTGGACGGACATTTCGATTTAGTAAGTGCGCACAACATCCGAATACTCATGAATAATTAATGATTATGATTAACTAGCTGAATTCCCCGGCGTTGCTCGGGTTGAATTACTTATAATTCATCGTAATATTACTCAATATTATTCCTATTTCGAATTGTTTTTAACCCCCCTGATGACCCAGGACAAACAGAAAGTGTTAATATATAGCCTATGTGTCCCGCAGAATTCTACAGGATGAATGTACCAAATTTAGTGTGAATTGGTCTGACATTGATCGTATAAATACGCAATGTTATTTCTATGAGGATTTCGAATTGTCTTTAGCCCCTTGTACCATATCGACGATAAAAAAGACCACTTTATATGAAAATAATCTTATATTATCATAAAAATTTATATTCCAATAATAAAGCTACACTTTAAAAAATTACAGACGGTATACTTAACGATATGATACTGAGCGATTTTCAGAACAACCGCACCCATCTGTGATTGCATCATTCTAAGATTCTAAAAAAACTCCAGGATCATCTTGAGAAGCGACTCCTGTAGATGTTCTGACGTCATCTTTACAGCCAGACCGGGAGAGAGAGCCCCCTAGCAAGTGCTCTGTACAGGATGACGGGACGTTACACACCTCTGCACACCCAAGACAAATAGAACGGGGATTAATATGTAGCCTACGTTACCCGCAGGGTTCCAGAGAATAAGTGTTTCAAATTTTATGCATATTGGTCAAACTGTGAAGATTTGTATAGAGAACAGAGAGACAGAAAGACAGACAGACAGAGAGAAAGACAGAGATAGACCGATGCCAACTCTGCTTTATATATATATAGAGAGAGATGTAGTTTTGTCTGTTCAGTACGAGTGTCGTTTGATGAGTCTGGTAAAAAAGCATGTTGAAAACACCGCTTTTTGGAGAAAATCTACTTTATTTCTCAACATTGTCTTCATTGAAGGCTTACGGGCCTTGGTAGCCCGGTTGGAAGAGTAACGGATTAGCAACCGGAAGGTTGTAAGTTCGAAACTCTATCCAAAAAAACCCCGTCGTGTATGAGGGGCTGGTGTACGTTAAATCTGTCGGGGCGCCTCAAATGTCCTCACGTTGGCGAGGTCTGGAAGTTTGGAGAGTGGGGTGCCAGCTCAGGTGTTGTCCTCGTCATCTGATCGTGGTTCAAAATGACGAAGTGCCGTCCTCGGATCTTTCCTTTCGAGATTGGATTTTAACTGTTTTTACTAGCGAAGAAGTTGAAAATATTTTTAAGCAATAAAAATATTAACATTCTGGTCGATTTTCGTGATTCTAGTGTATACATATACCTTAACGAGTCAAGTACAATCCCAGAATTTGGAATACCAGTTTTGCGCCAAATGAAGATTCATTGACAGCAGAGACAAATGGGAGAATGAATGCTTTAAAAAGAAGCTTAATTAAAATCGAGTTCCATTTCATTGATTTCCTTAGCTTTTTTTCCATTATTGACACATACGTGCTGTTTGCAGCTCAGATTGAAAGATATTATAAAATGTTTTCAGCTAATCCGTCAGTTCTGCTCTGTCTATTTTTGTCTCTGCTAAGAACGTTATCAAAAAAGACAATTATTTTTTTCAATGTAGCGTTTCTTTTTGTAAGTGTATCTTCTATTTAATACATGATGAAATGTAAACATAGAAAATGTATTTCAAATTTACAGACTTCGTTTTTCAGATTTGGGATTATTTGTCGTTCAGGGAAATTTCCTAGAAAAAGTGTGTGCTTTAATGTAATATGTGATTAAATGTTCTTATATCTACCTGGAGTAGATAATTATATTTTATGTGCAATCCAAAATCAATTATTTTGTTACATGTTTATAATTTCACCCACACAAAATTTTTTAAACAAAATCAATCGTATAAAATAACATTAATCTTGCGCTTGGCGCTGCTTGTCCGTTACTGGACCTTGCACCGTAGAACCCAAATCAACCATCATGGCACTACAAGGACGAATTTATGAACCACTTTGTTTACCCTGATGATTCACGGGGTGGGTTCCAAGTAACACTTCACATACATACCATTCAAGGCACAACTCACTTACATAGAAGCCACACTTTCAATCCAAGCATACAAACATCCATATGTCTTATATATAGATTTTAACCACGAGCCTTTCGATCCAGAAGCCAGCACCTTGACCTCCAGACTGATACATAAATATATTGTATCATACTGTTTTTCTCGTAAGCTCTTTTACAATTCACTAAGTTTCTGTGTCACAAAAACAATTAAATCTGTTTCCAAGCTAAATATTCACTCATAATTCACTGTAATATATTCTGATGTCTATATTTTAAGAGGAAATTTGCATTTATTTCTTGAAATCGATACGTGAATCAATCTTTCCCTCTCAATCACATTTCTTCTGGGAATGTTTCCTACAAATTTTCTTGCATCTTCAATTCTTATCTTTCATATGCCTGTATTACTTTGTTGGATTTAAAATGTAATGAATGAAACAATGACCTTTATCTTACTGAGATAATGAAGTAGTTTATCCTATCTTAACGCGTAAAATTTCACTTTCTTCTGTAAGATGTGTTATTAACAAGCATGTGTGTCTGACTTTCTATAACTATCTGATTTTTGACTATGTGATACACATTCTACAACTTGAATGCATGATATATATTCTACAACTTGATTACATGATATAAATTCTACAACTTGATTACATGATACATATTCTACAACTTGATTAGATAATATATATTCTACATCTTGATTAAATTATATATATTCTACAACTTGATTACATGATATACATTCTACAACTTGATTATATGATATATTCCTTAACTTTTTTATGTTATTCTAAGAATTAAGAAGTAGTATTCCCTTTTTCCCAACCATGAAAATCTTTAGGTGTGAACAGACTTCACGAACCTGAGGTACCTGAGTGATGTATTACTTTCTCAGGGTCTTTTTTACTACTTTTGGTGGTCGCGACCCCAGGGTTCCCAAGAGAATTTTCTCTACTTTCTTCTTTCCATCCTTTTTTTTCACAATTATTTGATATTGTCTTGTATTTGGCGCAGTTTGGTTAACATGACCCTTGTGATACAAACCTAAAACCAGCCACTCTAATCATGCATGCTTTTACGACAGACGAAAAGTACTTGAATACCGTAATATGCTAAAGCCCTCCGGAGAACATCTTTAAGTTTGTAAGATCATCACAAACCATAGGTACCCGAGTAATCTCTCCTCTCCCCTGTTTTACCCTCGCCTACCCTTCTGCTTTTTTCCCTCCATCTTTATTGTATTTGGCGCAGTTTGGCCAAATATGGCCTTTGCACCAAACCAACCAACTTAATTTGCAAAAAAATTAAGTCTCAAATTTAACACTTTCAACTCTTTATCAACTAACTCTTTTAACCAACAGTACTATTTAAGGATATAAATAAGATTTATCCAGATTATTCAAGTGTTGTATTTACACCAGGTGAGCAGCCTGTTCGTACCACCTCCCCAGGACCTGGGACACGGCTGGCGGTATGGGTACGTGGTGCACACCAACCAAAGAGGCATGTATAAACTGGACCTGAAGGGCATGAAGTATCTCAAGTCGGTGGACCTCACACCCTACAACTGCGCACCCAAATCTGCGGACTTCGCGTCTTTCGGTGAGGTTCTTACTGAATTCTTTCATTAAACTTTATATGCAGATAGATCCTCATTTAAAAGTAGTTCTGAAAGTTTATTTTCCCGTGTTGCTTTCCTTTTGTGAATGAAACAAATGCCAGTCATTTGACTTTACGTCATTCGCCATCTGGATTCCCAATTCTGTTCTCTGTTACTTGATTGTGTGATATTTACCTTTCGTTGAATGTTGCTCACTATTCAAAGATTTGTCGTGGAATTATGCCATTTCACCTATTAATTGATCTCATTAAATTTTCTTTGTCGTATTGTAAAATATTTAAAATGCTATCAAAATGCTTTCATATATATTTAACCTAAAAACTTATAGTTATATAATAGCTGTGCAGTAAAAATGTTTGTTTTGTTAGTTAATGAGTTTCTGTTCTAAATCGACGACATTTAATCTGTTATTAGATAAATGCTGGTACCCGTTCGGTTTATGTACTAAATTCTCGGACAATAATACTCGTTTTGTGTCCTATCTGGCATAATTTTTATTGACTATGTTTAGCGATCCCTTTTACTACGATACTATTCTCATACGAAATATTGCTCCTTTAATCGAAAATGCGTACATAATTTATTTATATTAGTTAAAAGTTTACTCATGCTTAATTTACTGATTAAGGTATGCTATTTCAATATATTTATCAGTATTTCAAATCTATAATTTTGCTGTCAGCTTTTGAATACCTGTGCCTGTTAATGAGTTTCTATCCTACGCCTACGATACCTCTTCTGTCATTAGATAAATGCTGTTGGTACACGCTCGGCTTATGTATATTCTCTGACAATAATACTCTTTTTATACATCCTATCTGACATTGTTTTTATTGACTATGTTTATTGACTATGTTGCTGAACATTTGTCCACCAGCAACGCAAAATACATTACAAATTTTTTTATTTTGTTACTTATTCAAATCTAAATGATTAGTAGTGTACTTGAAGCATACATCTTGTTAAACCGGAATAACGCCATTTTGTTGTTTCCAGCCGGTCTTGTGATCTTGGAGTGCTTGGAACCTCTAACCGAAAAGCCAACCGGACAGATTGTTCTGGACTACCTGACGGACACTGTTCTGGAGCACAGCACCACCCTTCTGGGCCGTCCGTACGTCTCTCCTGATTCCAGAAGACTGGTCACCATCAGGACAGAAGACCACAGCGTCCTCATCGTTGCTCAAGAGATCACAGAGGACGGTCAGTGAAGCTGAACTTTATTTAGCCTTGCCCTTTATATTCAATTTTACAATCTTATAAGTGTCTTGAAAATGTAAAAGTGTTGGATTGTCCACCAGTTTGCAAAACATCTTCAGCTTTCGGAATGAAATTTACACATTTTTATGAGACCAGATAATAAATAACCGGAATGTCGCCCCTCGGGGCGCATCTTTAGGAGTGTACGGGCTTCACGAACTAGAGATACCCTAGTAATCTATTCTTTTCTCATGGGGTTTACTGGCTCTGGTAAACATGGAGATCGTGACCCCAGGATGCCCAAGCGATATTTCTCTACTTTCTTCTCTCCATTCTTTCTTTCCACAATTACTGATATTTTCTGTCTTGTATTTGGCGCTGCTTGGCCAAGTATGGCCCTTGCGCCATAAAACCCAAAATCCACCAACCATCTAATTTGTCCTCATCTAGCTAAAAGCACGAAAACAAAGCATAAACTATAGACCATTTTGGTGACAAATTAACCTGTTGTAAAATGATTAATATGGTGCTAAACTTTAACGACCCGGAAGCCTTTCTACTTAATGCATGTTAACTTTTGTTTCGATTTGTGAAGTGAAGCAGATTAAGCTTGCAGATCTTTATGTGAAGTGAAGCAGTATGCAACCTTTGTAATTATTTACATTTTATCTCAAACTTTTATGGGCCGCCGTGGCTCTTTGTTCACTGCGTTAGCAACCTGTGAGTTATATTCGGCGCAGGTTCGATTACTCCCTGGGTGTATTTCCCTATTCTGCGTCAGTAAAACTTTCATTGTGTGTTTATCCATTACTTGATGTTGTCTGTCTTATGTTTGACTTAGCTTGGCCAAATATGGCCCTTGCGCCATAAAACGCTAAAACAACCAACCTCAAATCGAAAGGGTCCACTGATGTAAAACATCTGATTAAAGTAAGGGCTGAAACTTGTTGAAAATGCTTGAAGGAGTTCAAAAGATTAGTTTCATCGCTAGAACGCTTCGAATTTCAGCAGGGAAATTGGGCAGACGAAAGGACACGAATGAAATGATGCATTCTTTCTTTGCCCCACACTCACTTTTCAAACAAGAAAACAAGCCATGGTATGCATTTGTCGTATCATGTGGGGCATGTGCGATACCATGAAATAGTACTGGAAACTATTTTTTAAAAATCTTACCAAGGTGGTAAGTTTCAACAAATGAGTGTAAACACATAATGGGTTCTGTGAATATGTGGTTAAAGTGTGAATTTTTAAATCTTGGGGATAGAGTATTAACCCTCCAAGTGGTTTTGACGAGATATCTCGGTATCAAGATATTGCAGATTTTTTGATGATGGCGAGTTCTGATTTTCAGTTTCTGGTGGCTGTTTTTCAGTTTTTTCATACCTGATGGATGAGATATCTCATTCATCCCGATCTGGCTAGTTTTACTAATGACGGGACACCTCGTCGAGACAACCACCAGTGTTTTTTAGTTCAATATGAATTTATGAGATTTGGGTTGGCATCTCACTTCACCCAATTTCTTTTAACTTGCTTAATGATCTTTCTCGAGCTTTCTTTAAGTGCACAATCAAACATAGTGTAGAATCTTTAACCGACCAAAGCCTTTATCCAGTGTAGGTAAATCTTCTGGTGTTCCACGCCCTTTCTGTAGTGACTACGTCCTATTAATTTTAATTGATGTTATTCGGGTCTAAAGTTGGTTCATCAGGAAGTCACTGTAATGGAGGATTGTAATTGTGTCGTGCTGCCATCTGTCGGCAAATAGTAGAACTTAGGTACGATTTAGTTTTAGTGATAATATAACTCCACTTATCTACGAGACTAGCGACCGTTATATTTGAAGAATGGATATTAAAATACAATTTAATCATTTCAATTTTTGCGCTTGAGCAGTATCTAGGTAAAAAGTACTCCAAATCTCGTGATCACAGTCAAAGCTCGCAGATTTCGGAATTTTTTCAGAGGCAACAGCACATGTTTTATTTTATTGTAATTAGGATGTAAAGAAACATTGAAAAGCAATTGAAAAATGATTTTGCCCAATAGGGAAGGGAAATAACATTTTAAAATCCAGAATAGTCCTCAGAAAACAAATGTTGTCGTCGTCATACCCAATAAAAATTTACCGCAAAGTCCAAACGTTACTGCTTATCATCATTTGGTAGCAGTTGCGGAGAATAAATGGAAACTGTACTGGATTCTCTGAAGCACCGATTTAACAATAGAAAGACGAACAGTTGCCTTATACCTAGTTATCTTTGGATCTGTGACCTCGTCCACTGCTTTTGTGGATTATTCGCACATGAAAGAGGATGAAATTTAGTTTGAGCTTATCCACGATAGAACTACTTTTCCTGTATTCATTATATGGACTTTCCATAGTTCCGGAATCAATTTCATCCCATCGCGCAATCCTTTCACAATCTATTCGTGCATGAGACCGTGTCTTCGAGTCGTCTCTATTTCCTATCATGAAAAATACTAATCGTGCCTCTATTCTATTCAATAAGTCACGCAAGGCATCGGACATTCCGAATGTTTAGAAAAAGAATTATTAGTCAGCCGACAGTCTTTTGCCTAAACAGCGGCTCACAGAGGGGAACCAAACATTTGTAAACATAATGTAAAAGCCCCCTTTTACATTATGTTTACAAATGTAAAAGGGGGCTACAAGGTCAAACTACTTTGAATGTCGTTGAAAGGTGATAAAATTTCATAATTGATAATTTGATAAAATCCTTAAGCTGGCATTGGGAAAGAAGGAATCCAAATCTGCAATTTCTTTTCAATTATTCAAACATTGTGGTTCCCGGGAGAAGGCAGTTGACCTTGGATCAGTTGATTTCTGAATAGGTGTGAAAGCTAGTTAGGTGAGGGATGTAAGAGCATGAATGGTGATCGCTGTGGATATTTTCCTCCTGCCAATTTGATATCAATATCGTCTTCTGGACTAAACGCGTAAATTTAGTTCCAGAATCCTTGCTGAAGGCGTCAATTATGAAAAGGATTTTGTTACGTTACCTCCAGTCCCATAATTTAACTAATAGACTCGTCCGAAACCATGTGATTCGATTATAGAGGAAACGCAAAAGTCGAGTGAGTAATGATAACCTACTTATGGGCCCAGGATCATGAGACCAAATCTAGTAATAACGCGACTACTTCGTCTTAACTTAAGGCGGAAATTAACTTTCGTTATCTGATTGTTTCACCAGACGGGAGAAGACATCTTTTTGATTGAATTATTATCTGATTGGTCCGCGCGACATAGTGGCAGTCTAAGGCGATTTCGCCAATTTTGTCGTCACTCTATTGAAATTCGCATTCAAACACCTACCCTGTCATATTATATCACCATACTAGGCGATAAAATGCCTAATCGGCCAACCAAGCCAATTTTTCAGACCAGTCACGTGACTTCTAGTCAACGTGTTGATCACTTTTTGAATCTCCTGTCAATAGCAATGCTCAGTCTACTTATATTTCACATCTATGGATTCGATTGCCAACTCTTGGGACTATAATCTCGTTAGAAGGTGAGGCTGTTATGACTACTTTGTACTCTTAATTCCATAACGCTGATCAGATCTTAGTTTGCGTGTTTGGTATTGCAGAATATATTTGTTTATTTACTTGAACAGACCGTAGTTCTGAAATGAATACTCAGGCCTGATGTTAGATTGTGCAATAAATGGAGCAGACGCAGGACGTTTGGACGATTGTTTATTGTGAATATTCAACAATTAATTTACAGTTTGAACGAATAAAGTGCAGTTTAATATTACTATTTAAGGATAATTTTTTCGATTAAAGGCCTGTGCTTGGTAGCGTAGTTCGGATTTCGAATGACATCACTTAAGCAGTCCTCACTCCACTCAATCCGATGTTACATTGGTCCTAAACTGGGCAGCACCGTAGAATTTCGACATATTGCGGACCCCCTCCCCGCTCTCAGTGCGCCTGCGTACTCGGTCCTAATGTCATGTCAGATGAGGACATCCATTGTGCACACGACGATATATTTGTCTTCTGGATGTTCCTTTTAGTTCTGAAATCCGATGAAATTTCATATTTATTTAAATTTGACTCAATTATCACCAAGTTCTTCTCGTGCCCACTGTAGTTGTCCAATATTAATTGTAGCGTAGTTAGGTAGCTTTCGGATGATACCATTTACGCAGTCCTCACTCCACCGTAATCCAAAGTTACACTGACCCAAATTTCACCCAGCACCCTAGAATTTCGACATATTGTGGCCGCGCGCACCGCGCCTGCGCATTCGGTCTGAAGGTCATGTCAGGTACAGCCATCCTTTGTCTACACACGACGCTATATTTATCTTGTGGATGTTTCTTCTAGTTCTGAAATCGTAAGACGCTCGCCTTATCAAGCATGCTCCCCATTACTGCTCCGATTTTAAAGACGTAAAAAACATTTCTGGTAATGCATATATCAATTGATTGTTTGAAATTTGTATTTCATCCGCAGGTCTACGTTTCCTGTTCGACGTGAAGACCACCCTCCAGATCAGCGACATTTCCTTCTTCCCGTCCCGCACCACGCATAGCTACGACCTCTACGCCACCTCGTCCTCCAAAGAGGACATCCTCTTCGTAGACCTCTCCGACGGCAAGGTGGAGATGATCACTGGCATCGGCCGGCCCTCCGACACCCGCCTGGCCGCATGGGGCAACAGCAACCGCCCCATTGTCGGTGCAGGGGTCTTTGGCACCTACATGGTCACCACTGCGGAGGACGCCCTCTTCGTGGTCAACGGTAAAACGAGGACTGTCAACTGCGAGATCGGCTCCGTGGTCCACCCGCGCATGATGGTGTGGGTGAGGGCGCCCTGAAGGACGCCCAGGCCCACCCTCTGACTCCTGGTCCCCTTCCCATCCTTTTCTTGGAAGAGGGCGCTCTAATCGTTACTTTGCCTTAGTTTGAAAAACGAGCAGAAACCGGGTGATGGAAGTGGGTTCTATGATTGGACGAGTTCGGACAGCGTCGTCGTGCGATTGGCTACAGACTTTCCCTTTGCGGACTTTTCGCTTAGCTGTGTTGTAAATCGACTTGTTTTGTATTCCTACGAATCATTGCAAAACCATAATTCTTTGTGATGTGGTTAGGTTGAATGTTTGGTTTTATTTTTGTAATCTGAATGCGTTAAGAGCACCTTTTCGTACGATTCCTTATCCTTTGCACGCACCTTGTGTTGTCCGTCTTGCGTTTGGCGTAGCTTGGTCAAATATGGCTCTTGCGCCATAAAACCTCGCGAAAATAACTAACCAACCTTTGCACGCACCTATTATTCGTAATTGCTCCAAGACTGCGAATGTTCAATAGGAAATTTTTCACAAGGGATTGCACACGAAACGTTTGAACGTAGTCTCAAATTAAAGTTATATCATAGCCAACGATTTAATGCTTCAATAATTATATCATATATTTGTTATGATTTATTGTATATTCTTTAACTGCAACTTGCATGGAACGATAAATACTTTTTTGTTCTGAATGCAGAAAAATATCGTTTGCAACTGTGTTACTCGCTTGAACATATTTCTGTGTGATCCATCTAAAACATTCCACGTAGAACATTCCACCTGGAATATTCCATGTAGAACATTGAACATTACATTCACTGGAATTCCCATGTGAATGTAATTGTTAAATGAAGCCACTTCGACTACAACAGGTGACGAGGATGGGATGTTTTACATGGAATATTCTAGATGTAATGTTCTTCATGGAATGTTCTAGATGGATCACACAGAAATATGTACAAACGAGTAACGCATTAGAAAGTGATATTTTTCTGCATTCAGAACAACAAAGTATTTATCATTCCATTGAAGTTGCAGTTAATGAATGTACAATAAATCATAATAATATTGTCTAAGAAACATTTGCAATTATGAATTGTAAGCACTTGCATTTTTAACAGTAAAAAGTGTCCACGATACAATTAACCAAATCGTTATTTATAGAAACTAATTTAACCTTCGTAGTTGTTTATTTTCGAAAATGGTTTAGAATCGAAAACCCCAACTCCGATCAAAAAACCTGTTCTAAAATGTCACCAGTTCTAAGTAAGGTAAATTTGTTTTCCTACTTGGCATTACATTTCCGCATGGATGTAATAGGGCAGTTTTGTCTCGACGAGGCATCTCGTCATTTGGAAATTGATCAGTTCTTGTACGAGATATATCGTCAAAACTGCTTGGAGGATTATGAAACTTTGTAAACACTTGTATTGCTGAATAAAACGTAATTCGGTTTATACAAATTTGAACTACACACTGTTACATTTATAGAACATAAGCTTATCTAACTACTTCGTTACATAAATATATTATATCATTACAAACTAAAAATATTAATTCTGTCAGCGTCTCTTAATTTTATGCTACGCGTGAAACAATGTCAAATTATTTTGTAATTGCATGTCATCTATCTGACAAAGACGAACAATATATTGCCCAATATCTTACCTAAATAATGAATGTTTGCATACAAAATATGACTCATCTATAGACATAGGTTACCACTGTTATTGTTCACTTCATGTTTTTGTTATTGTGTCCACAAAGAATTAGAATATATAGTAACAAAATAACCGAAACACTTATACGCCTAACACATCCACCCAAATAGACACGCTTAATTATGTAGTTTTCCCAAGTGTTTTTCTCAACACATAAAGAAGCGCAACATGATTAGAATTAGTTTGTGTGCCTATAGCTTAGATAGCGTTTCTTTAAAAGAATTGTGATATTTTGAACGTAGTTTGTTAAAAGAAGTATAGAAAAGTTTGTGTTGTGTCATATCAGTTTTTATGTACAGAACCTATTGCTAATAAGTATATATAAAACATGTATATTTAAAATAAAATTGAGGTGTTATCTCACATTATTTTGAGTCTTAAGCATTCCTTCGTGAATTTAAGAGTGGGATGTGTGTTCGCTTTTTTTATTTATTCCCAAAGGGAATTTTACTTTAGTTAATGAAAAATGTTATTTATCACTTGTTAAACAAAGGAGTTGAGTTTTAATAGTGTCAATATTGACTAGTTTTCATATTTTATGCGTTATTTGTGAAAGAATATTAGCATCTCTGCTATTTGCATTGTTTATGTTGAGTTGGTTTCTTTTAAACGCGCTTTTGTGTGTTGCATTTTAGATTATTTTATAAATATTTTATTTTGGTATATCACTAGAGAGAGAATTCATTATTTCTTTATATTTTAAATATGTTAACATTGCTTTTCCCATGTATTCTATAATTTTTATTCAATACACACTATTTTCTAAAGCACGTGTTCTTAGTTTTGACATTAAAGTGCTCTAAATTGTTAACAGTATTCTAAAGTTAATTGGTGGATGGAAAGTTTCGTTTTTACAACAAAATATCAATTTGTGACTCAGAACAAATAGTTATTTAAGTTACACACTTTGATAGCTACGACGAACAATTTGACTCTAGATGTATGCGACAAAAATATTCTAGATTATGTTGTTTGAAAGAATGTACCACATAATTGTCTGATGCGTAGAAATAGCTTTAAGAATTTTCCTCTAGAATTCACATCGATCAAATCTCCAATGTATAAATTCTGTTTATTTGAAAAGTCCAGTAGTTTAGAATGTATTTGCTTGTACCATAAGAATTACCAAACTTAAAAAAAAATTGAACTATAAATATTGTGTGTTGTATGTGAATGTTGTGGAGTCCTCTATATATATTTATTTAATTTGTGTGTACAGTAAAGAGTGTTGTAATTGTATAAAACGGATTGCTTTATAAAATAATGAAATATATATGAATCATGTTCAAGTGTATTATCGTATTGTTAAACGTGTATCTGGCCATTAAACACTTATGTCGGATTACTGTTTGCTATTTTTTACATTATTTTACACATATTTATTATTAATTACTTATTCATTAATAATATTAGGGTAACAAAAAATTTAAATTAGTTATTGAGACCACAAAAATGTAGACTTGACTGGAAAGCTTAATTAGTAGTTAGGTATTTTAATTAACGTCACACTGGAGTAACACAACGGGCTATTAGTGACGATCCAGGATCAATCCCAAAGGGAAAGATCGAGGACAGCACCACGTAATTTTGAACCATGGTCAGATGGCAAGGCAACACCTGAGCTGGCACTCCACTCTCCAAACTACCACACCACAGTATACAGTTGCAGTATTTCTCAGAACTCGTAAAAGATAAGGGACTCGAGTATTTTTTACGAATTCCCAGAAAAAAGAATATAAAGATTATTATTTTATTATATTTTTCCACATAATCTCTCAAATTTCCAGGAATGTTGCTTCAAAAACGATCCTGGAAAAATTATATATATATATATAATATTTGCGTTACGTACCAGATGTGCTGCAAGGGAAAATAAAGGACTCAAATGTCGAGTATAATTACTTTAAGTAAAGATTTCATTTTCAACAAAAATCTCACTCTAAAGCTTTTCCTTCTGGCTTTTCATACAATCCTTTTATGCTTTAGGATTTGATTTTTCTTTGGAATAATAAAATTCTTAGAAATTAAGACAATAGCCCGTTGTGTTGCTCCAGTGCGATGTTAATTTAACTACTTACCTACGTACATTTTCCCATTACAATTCTCCATATATATTTAAACACAATTTCCTTATTTCTTTTCATGCTTTAATGCATACTTCATGTCCACTCTTGTTATTTATGCTTGTTAGTTCATCTGATTAGGAGTGTCTGAATGTTTATTTTTACTCTATTAATTTTTAAATATTTATATATTTTTTGGATAGGTATTTAGGTAGGTATTTTAATTAACGTCACACTAGAGCAACAAAACGGGCTATTAGTGACGGTCTGAGATCGATCCCAAAGGGAAAGATCGAGGACAACACCGCGTAATTTTGAACCAAGGTCAGATGGCGAGGCAACACCTGTTCTGCTTATTTTATTGGGAGAAGGCCACGGTAGCAGGGTTGGAAGAGCAACAGGTTAGCAACCGGATGGTTGCGACTTCGAATCCAACCGAAGGCCGTCGTGTATAAAAGGGGCTGGTGCACGTTAAATCGGTCGTGGCCCCAAATATTCTCACGTTGGAGAGGTGTGAAAGTTTGGAGAGTAGGGTGCCAGCTCAGCTGTGTCAGCGTCATCGTGGTTAAAAATTACGTGGGGTTTTTCCTTCGGGTTTGATCCCGGACGGTCGCAATAGCCCGTTTCGTTGCTCCAGTGGACGTTAATTAAAATACTTACCTACCTGGACCGTCGAATATGGCCAGTGTGTTGTTCCAGTGCGATGTAAATTCAACTACCTATATCTACCTAATTCCCAATCAATGCTTCGATCCCGGACAGTCGCCAATAGCCCATTGCGTTACACCAGTGCGGAGTTAATCAAGTGCCATTACCACCCATTTAATACTTAAAGATACGAGGTGTTGCAAGGCGTGACAGAAGAGTAGAATGAGGATGGTAGGTAGGTAATTAATTAACGTCGCACTGGAGCAACACAGAGGGCTATTGGTGACTGTCCGGATAAATCCCGAAGAGAAAGATCCAAGAGCAGAATGGGGAAGCATAACTATGTTCTCAAACTTCACACTCCTTATGTGCCCACTCGAGCCTCCTTAGGTAGGTGGTTGAATTTACGTCGTACTGAGGGAACATGACGGGTTATTGACGACGACCCATGAGCAATACGGAAGGGAAAGACCCGAGGACAACTCCTCAACCCCGTTCAGACAACGACTGAGCCTTTCTAAGTCAATATGTAATTGCTTTCAGAGCAATTCATAGACCATTCTCTCATGAACTGAACCAAATTTTCACATCCACTTTCTACAAAGGGGTCGCTGTAGACCAGTTGGAATAGTCACCAATTAGGAACCACAGGGTGGCTAGTTCAAAAATCTTTCCAACCAATGACAATCATATATGTGGGGATGAAAACGACTTCACATTCGTGGCACATCATTAAGAATGTTATAGAAATCTCTCGAATGGGTCGAATTCACCTTTTCAAGACCCACACTACATCTTGAGAGCCGAGGATGCGGAGGAGGGTGCAATCGAGAGAACCTATCGTTGGCAGACTTCCTCACCGTTCTTGCTACCTCTTCACTTGTGGCCACGTATCCATTCAATTTTACTTAGCAGGACGAACATAAAAAGTTGCTTCTCTGATCCTGTGCAGGTGAAGGTGAAAAGGACTTCACATTTGAAGAACGTGATAAATCGTGAAGAATGTGATACAAATATCTCAAATGGGTCGAATTCATTTCTTGAAGACTCCCACACTACCTCTTGAGTATCGAGGATGCGGAGAGGGGTGTAGTAGAGAGGCCCTTGTGATTAGTAGACGTCATCATTCACTGACCTCCTCTGCACTTGTTGCCACGTTCTCATTAAAATTTACCTAAAAGGACGAGCATAAAAAATGCTTCTCTGAGCCATACCCGATGCAGGTGAAAACGACTTCACATTCGAGACACATCATTAAGATTGTATCATCGTTAAGTGGCCACGTGTCCATTCAAGGTTACATAAAAAAAACTAGACTAAAGGAAACATTCTCAGATCCTCACCATGTTGAGGTGGAGGTGAAAACGATTAACATTCAAGACACTTCGTTAAGAATATGAAAAAAATATCGCGAACGGGTCCAATTCACCTCTTGAAGACTCCCACACTACCTCTTGAGAATTGAGGATAAGAAGGAGGGTGCAACGAGACTTCTCGTTGGCAGACTTCCTTACCGTTGATTCTGCATCTTCACTTTTAGCCACATGTGTTAAAAGAGGTTTGAATTATCGTTTGTATTTTAGTTATTGGCATATTTTAGTATTATTTGGTTTCCTAAGAATGGCAACAGTGTGAGAGAGATCACACAGCTTCTGCTCTTGGCAAGGAGCCAAGATTCTCTGTTTACTTTCTAAAAAGGATGTCTGATAAGGCAGCCGTGTAAATATCTGTATGCAACATTTATGGAATCAGATAAAGTATATTTTTGTAGAGAACGACTGAATAATTTGATTCAGAAAGTCTCGCAACAAGTGGCGACAACGGACGGGATATTTAAAGATACGCTACTGACATTTTGACTCAATTTCGTTCTCGCAATGGATAATGTACATACGCATCGGAAAGGTGCGCGGAGCTCATTTGCACTGCTTTGTAACCAGATAGTGGCAGACATCGACTCAGAGGATGCAGACGAACTTTTGGAAATTGGAGAAAAGTTCGAAAACTTAAACGTGAAGTTCTCAGAACTACAAAGACTGGATCGAGAAATTTTGGAACTTCTGCTGGCAACTGAGGGAACTGCAGATGAGGAGCCCCAAAACAAAAGTAAGTCCACCGAGGTCTATTAAAATAGTTTTTATAAAATTAAGGCCATTTTCAAAACACGATTTAAAGAAATCGAAAGTGTTTATGGCAACAAACAAAAGCCCGAAAGTTCAAGGAAGTGTCAAGGGCTGGTTATCGTTTTGGTCAATGTTTAAAAATTTTGACGAGGATAAAAACATTGATTCAAGTGATAAATTCCAATATCTTTTAGTATACTGTTCCGAATTCCCGTGCCCGAGAACTAGTTCAAAGTTATCCAGCTACAGGCGAAAATTATCCTAGGGTGATCGAAAGTTTTAAATTCAGATTTGGAAAAGAGGACATTTTAGTGGAGTTTTACATCAGGGAATTACACTAGTGATACAGAACTCCAATTCAAATTCCTCGTTTTCTCTATCATCTGTAAATTAAACTTGAATCAGTTAAGAGCATTGGAATCATTGGGTATAACCACAAAAAGGTTTGTGTGTGTGTGTGTGTGTGAGGCAGTTTATATCCTTCAGTCCAGTCGTGCATTCCCGAGTTGTTCAGAGTCTGGCAGAGATAACCAAAATTAGGAGACGCACCAAAAGATCGTCTCAACGACCTTATGAAATTTATTCGGAATGAAGTAGAGAATGAGGAAAGTATCTCAATGGCAATCTATATATATAAAATAGGATGTGTGTGTGTGTGTATGTGGGTATATTTTCTATACAAATCTACACCGTTTGACCAATCCATACCAAATTTGGTACACTTATACTTTAGAACACTGCGATCAGCATAGGCTAACTCTTAACCCCCGTTCTATTGGCTCTGGGGGGCTAAAAACTATTCGAAATCGCAATAGAAATAACATTGAGCATAGATTGATTGCTTTAGGCAGCGATGGTTGCTTTACCATTGTTGATCGAAAAACAATTTTTTCCGAAACAAATTAAATTACAGTATTTATGTTTGAACTGACTTTTTAGTTCTTCCCATGATGTAAATAAATTATAGATATTTTATTGATGAAGGAAAGAATATTTTAAAATATTTATGTTTGCAAGGAAATTCAAGGAAAGGTTTTCAGTTCAAGGATTATTTTCAAGGAAAGTTGGTGTATATTTCGACCAACTTTCCTTAAATAATTTATTGAATACGTAATGATTTGTAGAATTCTGTTTCACGAGGCTTTTTAGGTAAGGCGTGTAACTTATTTTAAAATGTCCGCAATAGATACATGTGAATCCTCCGTTGAAAGCATTGATTTTCTTTCTGAAAAATTCTGTAAAATCGACCTTCTGCTTTTTGAAAAATTTTTATCTATTCAG
Organism: Meta bourneti; assembly: GCA_933210815.1. Taxonomy (NCBI): domain Eukaryota; kingdom Metazoa; phylum Arthropoda; class Arachnida; order Araneae; family Tetragnathidae; genus Meta; species Meta bourneti. The sequence goes on from OW119922.1 coordinate 95,002,193, forward strand.
TTTAATTTGTCTACACCGATTATATTTATTTCTAAACCAAGCACCGTTATTCCGAAAAGCACAAACGAAAAACTCATTGATCATAAAAGCGTAATTTTGCTACTCGGTATCTGGCAGCACCAGAATTAATGTTTACTCTTTTTTATAAAACTTTGTAGAACTTTCTAGAAAGTTGGGGAAACGGAAACTTAATTGGACTCATGGTGGAGAACATTCCAGCACCCACTCGATTCTTAGCTGGTCGTATTTAAAGGAAGCTAACTCGGTAAGTCTTCCAGTTTATCATGTTTCAGTGAATCTGGCAGTTTTATTTCGCTCTTTTGATTGTATAAGTGTTTCCTACTTTTTTCGACAGTGTTAGTGTACATTTTTGATTTATATTTCTAAACGGATGTAAGTACTACATAATTTTAAATTCGTTTTTTCGTTAATTTTAGCTTTGCATTGTATTCTATAATAGATTTCATTGCTCAGTGAGTGTCCTTTTGCTTATTTTATGAAATAGCATTTTTTGTATTTTTTTACAGATTTCTTTGCTGTAGCAATGCCTCCAAGGAAGGGGAAGACGATCGGCCAAGTGCAGTCAACGGCTAAGATGATGAAAGATGAGCGTAGTCAAGAAACTTCCGAGAAGAAGACTTGCAATTGCGAGAGAGCTACAACATCTAGAGCAACAGAGAACAGCACAGCAGCGTGAGGCCCGACTACAGAATAAGAGGGATAGTGCTACTACATTTAGAGCAACAGAGACGACATAGCAGCGTGAGGCCCGACTACAGGATAAGAGAGATAGAGCTACTACATCTAGAGCAACAGAGACGGCACAGCAGCGTGAGGCCCGACTACAGGATAAGAGAGATAGAGCCAAACGATCACGGACTGCGCACCATTTTAGCTTAGCATTGGAAGAATTCCACTACGATTCACATAAAGACTACTCGCTGCATGCAAGTGTTACCATCGGGAAAATGGAAATGGTTTGTAGTTACTGTCAAGCCAAAAAGTTTAAATCAGAGTCTACTGGTATTTGCTGTAAAAATGGAAAACTTAAACTCTGCCAACTGGAACCACCACCGCAAGAACTTTTGTCTTACACATCAGCAGATACGTCAGAGTCGAAGCATTTTCTTAGTAACATCAGAAAATACAACTCATGTTTCCAAATGACATCATTCGGCGCCACATCAGTTGTTGGAGAGCCCGGATTTCCGTCGACATTCAAGGTGCAAGGGCAGATTTACCATAGAGCGGGATCGTTGCTTCCGCTGCCAGATCAACCACCAAAATTTCTACAACTATATTTTATTCAAAACGAACAAATGGAAACTGATCAGAGGTGCGCCTACATCTCGGGAACCAGACGTCAGATTGTGTTAAACTTACAGAGGATGTTTCATGAGCACAATAATCTTATTAAAACGTTTGAAACAGCATTGGAACGTATGCCAACAGATGAATATAAAGTAGTCATAAGAGCAGACCGAAGACCAGCAGGCGAACACGAGCGGCGCTTTAACTCTCCTCAAGCAGATGAAGTCGCGGTGGTTATATCAGGCGATGAATTCCATCAACGGGATATCGTTATTCAATGACGAGGTGAATCTTTGCAGCGCATTTCGGAAACACATCGATCTTATGATGCTCTGGAGTACCCAGTGATATTCCCCCACATGGTGAAGATGGATATCATTTTAATCTGAGGCAGATCAACCCAAGAACAGGTGAAACAACGAGCAAGAAAGTTTCAGTGATGGATTTATATGCGTACAGATTAATGGTTCGAGATACTGAGCAGTACCACGTATTGAACTGCAGGCAATTGTTTCATCAGTTCATCGTCGATATGTACACAAAAGTCGAGAGTGAGCGTCTCCTTTACATTCGCCTAAATCAACGTAAACTGAGAGTTGACGAATATATTCACCTGAGAGATGCTGTGGGAAATGACGGGAACGTTGAAAACCTCGGTGCCTTGGTCATACTACCAGCTACATTTACAGGAGTCCCAGACACATGCACGAATACACACAAGATGCTATGACGTACGCGAGGACGTACGGGAGACCAGACTTATTTATCACCTTCACCTGCAATCCGACTTGGACGGAGATCAAGGAGGTTCTTACCAATGGTCAATTACCCAGTGAGCGCCACGACTTGATTGCGAGAGTATTTAAACAGAAGCAGTTGAAACTGATTGACGTTATAACAAAGAGCCATGTATTTGGAGTACCGAGATGCTGGATGTATACGTTTGAATTATTATTTTATTTCTATGATGAGTTTTATATTTTTACATGAATATTATGAATATTTGATTGATAAAAAAAGGATAGTTAAAATATTTCATTATTCATAATTTACATTTTGTAATGGAATACGAAAAACTTCAACTCATTAATCATAAAAGCGTAATTTTGTTATTTTAGATTTGGCAAACCAGAATTAATGTTTTATTATTTTATAAATTTGATTTAGAATCCCGAGTTTGTCTGTTTGAGTTAGCACAGCTAAATGTTGCAGTCATATTTGAGCATTACTAAATTTCATAAATCATTATCGTCTTTATCAATATTTTCAAATGTCTTTTTCGAATCGCTCTATTTCAGAATAAACTCAGGCAGTCGAAATTCGACACTGCGCATCATTCGTTTTTTAGAATTCTGCATTTTTTCGTCGGAATTTCGTTTCTGTTCGTATTTATGTCTTAATCTTTTACATATTGCAATATATTCAGGAATTAAATGCATATATTTGCGTCCGAAGTATATTGTAGAAGCTATGAAAAAGTTAAAATGTATTTTCCGTACAACTTAAATGATTGCATTTTTCTGTGAAAAAAAAGTGCTTATTCTAATTCACTTTTCAAGCAACATTTAACCATTTCAACCCGAGCAACGCCGGGTAATTCAGCTAGTGGTATATAATGCTTGCAAACAAAATTGCAAATATTTAGTGCCGAATACGTAAGCGTACAAGTGCGTGTGGGCGGTGCATTTAGAGGAAGACTTTTTAAGCGCACGTGACAATTTCCGCGCTTTGTTCGCTCGTACACCTCGGATAATTTCGTGGTGGTTTTATTTGCAACATTCAGTGAAATTCAAAAGCAAATAGTTAAAATGCGCCAACGTTTGGATGATGGCATGAGGTGGCGAATCGTCGGGAGACTGGAAGCAGGGCAGCAGATTGCTAGACTTGAATGTACCGCCCAGCTTCGTATCCAACTTCGTGTCCGGTATCCTTATATTAGTTTAAGGATACCGGATCCGTAGAGAGAGAGAGCCTGAGCAAGGTCGTCCAAGAGCCACGATGGCCAATGAAGATCGATATTTGTCCATTACAATGAGTCGTAACAGGAGTGCAACAGCTTCTCAGCTCTCTCGGGACATTCATGTGGCCACGACTTTCAGCAAACCGAGTTTCAAGGGTTGCTGTTTCCAGAAGGCAGCATGAGATAGGTCTGTTTGCAAGAAGACCTGCTGTTTGCATCCCGCTCACTTTTACGCACAGGAGAGCCCGTTTAGCATGGTGCAGAGAAGATCGACTTTGGACCAGGGAACAGCGGGGGACCGTTCTATTCTCTGATGAGTCCAAGTTCAGCCTAACCACTGATTCTCGACGTACGTTCATCTGGAGAGAACCAGGGACTCGCTACCTGTCCTCCAACATTCGAGAAAGAGACCACTATGGCAGCGGAGGTTTGATGGTCTGGGCAGGCATAATGTTGGATGGGTGCACATACCTCCATGTCTTTGAGAAAGGCTCTGTAACTGCTATGAGGTATAAGGATGAGATCTTGGAGCCCTATGTTCACCTTTTCAGGTTTGCGAATATCTGAAAAGTGAGGATATTCGCCAGATGGATTGGCCAGCCAGATATCCAGACCTAAACCCCATACAGCATATCTGGGACGCTCTTGGAAGGGCAATTGAAACTCGCCTTCCTCCTCTCTGAACCATTCAGGATCTGAAAACAGCGTTTCTGTAGGAGTGGGACCGACTGCCACAGAGACTCATAAACTGTCTCATTTCCAGTACGAATTCACGTCGTGAGAGCTGTATAACTGTAAGACCGTACCCCCTATTAACCCAGTATTGTAACCTATGTTTTAGACCTTCCTGCGCTGATGAGTCTTACGCACGATCATGCGTGTATCATAACTGTTATATGGTTTCTTTTATACTATTTTAACCTATGTGAAAAAAATCCGTCGAAGCGGGAAAGGCACACGAAAAAAGCACAACCAGTGGTAGTGGACTGTATGAAGGTTTTAATGTTGAATAATTATTCAATCGCAAATGACAATTCTTCCCTATGAAGAATTACACAAAAAGTATTACAACATGAAGCGAAAGCTAAAACCCCTTAGATTTCTGTTGGCACGGAGAACGCTGCTGTCTCCTCACAGACACAGCTGATGCAATACTACTGGCGGTTGACGCAAAAAAAAAGATCACGTGGTCAACTGCGCAAGCGCTGTAAAAAACTCTAACCAAAACTAAAGATTACTCGCGTAAAACAAGAATCAAAAATAATTCAATGGAATTCAACACTATGTACATAACTAATTTCATTAAAATATGTCCAGTAGTTCTGGAGATAATAGCCCCAAAGTGAAAATTCTCTTCATTTTGAACACCAGTGTAGATCTCGAACGAAATATATCGGCGAAACACTTGGAGGGTTAATGTCTAAAATATTTATGTACCTTTTCATTTAAAGGAGGTGGGACGCTTGGATCCCACCTCCCCTGGGGAGTGGCTGTGGGTTTCTCACTGCGCTAGCAGCCTGCGAGCAGTAGGTGGTGGATTCCTGTTACTACCCTGTATTTCTTTATTCTATGAACAAAAACGTAACGTATGTACATTTACTGGATAGAAAAAGTTGCCTGGCGCAGCTTGGCTAGATTTGGCACTTGCGACATAAAAATTATGATTTATGACGAATAGCGCTTTGAATACGGTTGGATGGTCCGCAGTATCAAAACAAGAATAGAATCTATCATGCGCGATAAGTATCTCTGTCAGATCGGTCTGCGCAGATACGTCATTGCGCAATAAGTATCGTTGTCAGATCGGTCTGCGCGAGGGGCTACGCATGCAGCACAAAATATTAATTACAAAATTTTCTAGATTAAATTTTAAAATTCGGACTTCGAGGGACATTCAGTCACCTTTAGGACTACCTGTGTGCCAAATTTCATGTCTGTAAGTGCTTAGATTCGTCTGAACACCGCATACACACAAACACTTCCTTTTATAATAGTAGAGATGACTATACCTGGATATTAAGCTTTTTACTGTTATAAATTATTTTAATGGTACTGCTATTTAAAATATGTGTATTGATTTTAAGGTGACATAGGAGTATGGCGGACTGCTGAGACAAATTCTGAAGCTGGCGAAGGATCAAAGCATTCTTTCCAATTGCCACATTGTCTCAGTTTGCTGCGAACTCGGCCCGGGATGTGTGGTCTCACTCAATTTGTAACGAACAAACATGGCGAGTGTTAAGCCATACAATTATAGTATAATGCTTGAAGAGGATTACGAGTCTAAGTGATTGAATTTGATTCATCGGCTGAATTCGAGTAATAAAATAGATGTGAACTTTTCAACCGTAATAAATGGGTTACTGTAATGCCACAAAGATTTGCGAATACAAGTAGGTATTAAAGTCCCTCATTTCGGGCAAACCCGAGACGGATTACTTGGTGACATAATCATACTGATAACTAGGAATAGAGCCAGCAGCATATTTGCTCGTTAAATAATATTGCGCATGAGAGGAGCGGTTTATGTGCGAGATCCACTCTTACTGACTATGTTGTTTATCGCGTTATGCAGCGTGCTAGATAATGCGGCACGGATCTGGTCTTCACTCGTTAGTCCTTTCTGAACTGGGGGCCCGCGGTAGCCCAATTGGATGAGTAACAGATTAACATTGGTTGGTTTTTGAGGTTTTATGGCGCAAGGGCCATATTTGGCCAATGCAACGGGAGGGTTGCGAGTTCGAATCCAACCAAAGACCGTCGTGTACAAAGAGGGCTTTTAAGATGGTTCTTTCTTACCTGTGATGGAAGAGGATTGAATTATGATCGTATAGTGGTTTGCAAATGATCAAAACAAGAGTCGAACTAAATATATATTAAAGCAATATAAACAAATGCATTTATCTTTTGTTCAAAATCTTAAGGGGGATTTAAAGGGGAATTCTTAATTATGTATTTATAAGAAATCGCACACTATGAAGAATAAAGTAAATTTAGGTTGGAAAACTCACGTGAAGCGGCATGCATCGTCAAAAAATCCCGTAGTATTTTTTCCGTCACTCGTTCGCAAGTAAACCCCGTGCATTCATTTCTTCACTCCTCTGGGTCTGAGACTTCGCGGGCGAAAATGGGGAACCCTCATTGGCGGGTAGGGCAATTAGACCTTATCGCACCCTACTCACATAGGATGGGGTCATCTCAAAATAGAATGGCAAACTATTGAGGGGCCTGATGTAACGTGCTATATTTTAGGGCTAATGAACATGTGGTGGAGGTGGCTTTCCCACAGGGCTGGAGCAAGTTAAATCTGTCGTGGCCTCAAATGTCCTCACGTTGACATTGTGTGGAAGTTTGGAGAGTGGGATGCCAGCTCAGTTGTGACCTCGTCATCTGACCGTGGTTCGAAATGACGAGGTGTTGTCCTCGAATCTGTCCCTTCGGATTTGATCCCGGACCATCGCCAATTGCCCGTTGTGTTTCTCTAGTGCGACGTTAATTGAAATATCTACCTACCTTTGTGAACTGGGGCACCCCTCAATCAAACTTGTAGTGACCCTCATCCGTTGGGGAAAAGAGGGCTGTGACCCAACCAAGGTAAAGTAATGCCAAAGAGACTGAGAAAAACTATCCTTTAGTGAACACAAGTGAGGAATCATCTGTGTTATGCATGATCTTTCCCTTTGGCATTGATCCCGGACCGTCAACTATAGCCAGTTGTGTTGCTCCAGTGTGACGTTAATTACAATAGAATACCTACCTACCTGTGCCATGCTACCGGGGCTTAGGTAGGTAGGTATTTTGTAATGAGTTTTGTACGTTCAAAAAGTTATAAATAACTTCATTGTGTTTAAAATAAAGATGTACAATTGTGTGCAAAGGAAAACAAGGAAAGTTATACGTTTGGTCAAGATACACTTTGAGTACCTGAAATTCCTATTTTTATTTGCTAGTTCGAATATAACCAAAGACCGTTGTGTACAGAGGACTGGTGCATGTTAAATCTATCGTGGCCTCAAATGTCCTCACGTTGGAGTGGTGGAAGTTTGGAGAGTGTGGTACCAGCTCAGGTGTGACCTCGTCATCTGAACGTGGTGTAACGTCTTGGTTCACCGGTAGCTTAGACTAGTTACCATTCAAAAGTATCCGCTTCTAGACTAATAGATTTATTTTACAATTTTTGTACAAATAGTCGGTAAAATGAATGAAGAGTTTATTTAAATATAGTTCATTGGAAAGTCCAAAGTTTCATCTAGGCGCTTCTTATGGATGCTGGCGAGCCTTTCTCAATAAAATACTCAGGCGAGTATAGAGTCCCAGGGCGGGATAAATCGGCCTTTTCCAGCTCGGATAAGCTCTCCCGAAAGATGGCAATCTTTCGCCGACAGTGAACGGGTGTTCACTTCTCGTTCGACTTTCGTCTCTCTCTCTCTTCTTTTCTCGTTCCCAATCCCCTTCTCAAGATCTCAAAAACTCTCTATATATCGGGTGCTTCTCGACTCCTCCTTTTCGTTTCGGGTCGGCCTCTTTAGTCGGTGCTAGTTGGCTGTTGAATATTCTCACCATCTTCGGACCTTCCCGAATGGCTCTCGCACGTTGGCCTCTCCCCTTGACTTTTACGACAGACTTCGGCGGACTTGAAAGGGGGACCATAAACCCCTGTCGGCAATGGTCATCGTAATTCATCTCCGTACCTTTTTGTCTCGAAATGTCATAGAGAGCGACAGAAAGGCTCCTGCCTTTTGCTTCGAAGCCACCGACGATTTTGCCCCCAGGAGTCGCTGCTGCCGTTGTAAAGCATTGGTATGTTCAGTGGTAATAATCATAAGTCAGTTCTATAAATAACCAAATTTTATTTTAACACACACGCACTGTTACTAGTTCAGAGATCAGAGCTATTATATGTGCTCTGTCGTTTGGCTGCCAACAACTTCTTACAATTTGGCGCTTAGTGCCGTCTGGGGTATTTCACACTCCCCACCTGAACTCTTTCAGAGTTCACATAAATTACCTTTTGAGCATATAATAATCCAATATTAATCAGATACAAATCACAAATAAATTCAATAGGAACATAAATATAATTCAAGTTAATAAATTTAATAGTTCTTTTTTCAGTTCAAGATTAGGTAATTTTAACACATTTTTTTTTATATAAATAACCAATTCAATAACACAGAAATAAACTAAATTATCGAATATAAAATATAAACGGTTAATTTTCATCAATAATTTCAAGATTACATAATAATTGTACAGGTCTTTTAATAGTCCCAGATCGAGTTTTTATTAGACAGGAACGGATTTTTCCGTCTCTTCCTGGAAATATTTCTATGATTTTACCCATAGACCACAAATTTCGTGGGTAACGATCATCAAGAATCAACACAATATCATTAACTTTAAAATGAGTTGTAACGTTTGTTGGAGGACACACATTTGCAGATCTTAAAGAGAGGAGATAATGTTTTCTCCAACGTCTCCAAAAGTGATTAAGCAATGTTTGCTGATGTCTATATCGTTTTACCGTAGCACTTCTTGAACCACACAATCTCCCCTTGAAATTTTTGAAACAGGAAGACCATCTTCGGACCTTCCCGAATGGCTCTCGCACGTTGGCCTCTCCCCTTGACTTTTACGACAGACTTCCCAATTAGGAAATGTGCAGGAGTTAATGGTGAGGGCTCTGAAGGATCATCATAAATGTAAGTTATTGGCCGTGAGTTAATCATGGCTTCAATTTCAATAAGAAGCGTTTCAAGCTCATTCACTGTGAGCGTTGAACGGCCAACAATTTTTCTTAGACAGGTTTTAATAGTTCGAAAATGCCTCTCCCAGAACCCTCCCCACCATGCTCCTTTCTCAACAATAAATTTCCATTTAATACCATGGGAAGCAAATAAATTTTGAACAGATGGGTGGTTTATGCAACTCCAGATCTTTTTGAGTTCAATTTCTGCACGCTTGAAACCTTTAGCATTGTCCGAATAAATTGTGGAACACAGACCACGTCGTGAAATGAATTTCCGAAAAGCTAAAAGGAATGATTCTGTTGACATAGATGGAACTAATTCCAAGTGAAGAGCTCTCGAAGTGGCACAGGTAAAAAGAAGCAAGTAATGTTTGGCATTACTGTCCCTAGTAAAGAATGGACCAGCAAAGTCCACACCAGTCACAGTAAACGGAGGAGATTGAAGCACTCGATCGGGTGGTAAAGGTGCAGTTTCCTGCGTACCAGGACTTACTCTGTACCTTCTGCACACGACACAACTATTCAAAACACACTGACGACCCTTAATAATCCAAAACTGTTCTCGGACTTGGGCCAGAGTCGCTTCAACTCCGCAATGGAACACTTTATTGTGGCACTCTACAACCACAATTTGTCTTTGCAAGGCAACAATATCGGATGTTTTTCCCCGATCTCAAAATCGGAAAACTGAAGCCTTCCTTTCAGTCTAAGAAGACCGTTTTCATCTAAAAAAGGGCTCAAACAGTGCACAGGAGAATTTTTGTCCAAACGTTTTCCGTTCGATAGACAGTCAATTTCATGCACGAAATGTTTCCGCTGCACAGTTTTCAACCAATAACGTTCAGAGTCAAAGATTTCTGATGCACCTATTGGTCCATACAATTTCTGTCTGTTTCTGCAATTAAACAAAAAACGTTTCACGTAAGCAGTCACACGATAAAGTTTTTGTAGACAGTTATACCTTTTTAAGTCCAATAAAGGCAGGGGTGATGGCTCGATGACTGACACCTGAAGAGAAAGATTTTTAATCCGTCTTTCAGTTATCACACTCTCCTCATCAACAAGTACCGAAGGACCAGATGGCCAATTCGCTTCTGGCTCCAAGATCCAACTTGGTCCCTCCACCACAAGGAATCAGTCGCAAGCTTCGAAGCACGCACACCTCTTGAGATCAAATCCGCGGGATTGTCATCACCGTTGCAATGAAACCATTGCTGTGGATCAGTCAAGGATTGTATCTCAGAAACCCTATTGCAAACAAAAGGTTTCCAGTCTTTGGCGTTTCCTCGAATCCAGTGAATAGTAATTTGCGAATCGCTCCACAAATATGTTCGTTTACATAGCTCAGGGAACAGTTCTTTCAAATATTTTGCCAGTTTTGCACTAATCACCGCCCCCATAAGCTCTAATCTTGGCAATGAAATTAATTTCAAAGGGGCTACTCTTCCCTTCGCGATGACAAGAGTAGTCTTAACTCTACCTTTAATATCACTGTATCTAAAATACGCTACACTTCCGTACGCTGCTGGACTAGCGTCGGAAAAAATGTGCAAAGAAATATCGTCGCACTGATTGTCAAAAAACTTTCTATCAAAAGATAACTTTTCCAAGTGAAACAGTTCGTCGCACCAGTCTTTCCACTTGAGTGATAAGTCCCCACTAGGCAATTCTTCATCCCATTTTAAACCTCGTTCCCATATCTTCTGCATGACTATCTTCAACATCATGACACAAGGACTCACTACACCACAAGGGTCAAATATCTTCGAGATCACTCCGAGAACAAATCGTTTGGTGTTTGTAGCATTTTGAATGGAACCTTTTACAGTTTTTAAGTCTAACTTAATTTTATCCTCAGTATGATCCCAAATGAGTCCCAAGAACCCAGTCTCTAGACCAAAATCCATATTTTCCTCAAAACTATTATCTACCCAAAGTTTTTGAAGTTTAAGAGAATTTGTTCTTAATTTCCTCAAATGAAATCCAGCATCTTTTAGAATATTAATTGCATTGTAAGTTAACAAATACGCCTCATCGGCATTCTGAGACCCATGACACAAATCATCTACATAAAGAAAAGAATTAAGCATTTCAAAACATTGAGGCATATCTTCCTTATATTTGCCAATGTGAAACTTTAGTACACAAGCTAATGCAAAGGGTAATGTCGTTAGACCAAATGGAAGACGATTTAAACATAAAGTTTGGTCAGACTCATTTACAGAATCATGAAACCACAAAAATTTTAGATATTCTCTATCTTCTTGACAAATTTCAATCATAAGAAAAGCCTTTTCTATATCGCCTGTAAACGCAATTTGATTTTCACGGAATTTCAGAATTATATCCACTAAATTAGGGTTAAGATTAGGTCCAGACTCCAAACAATCATTCAAAGATTTAAATTTTTCTTTAGCTTTGCTACTACAGTCATAAACTATCCTAACTCGAGTTGTTTCTTTGTCATTCCTAACGACTGCTCTATGGGGCATGTAATATCCTAATTTAGGGTCTTCATTTTTGCATCTACTTACAATTTGACACTTTAATTGTTCATTAATTATCTGCTTATACTGATCCGAAATATCTTTGTTTTTATTCAATCTACATCTCAAACTGTCAAAACGCTTCTTCGCGACCTCATAATTCGAACCTAAACTTTCAGGGGGATATGAACAGTCTTTCCACAACTTACAAACATATCTCTCACCGTTAAATGTCAACAAATTCTCAAATGAATCAATTAACAACTTGTCCTTTTCAGAAAGATTTTGTTTTGACTCCAACTCCTCGATTTCCCAAAACCGTTTGAGGTCAAAGAGCACATTCTCAGAATCCATAAGTAAACAAGAGTTCGCAAAGCTATAGTCAGCAAAATCGCTTCTTTCATTGCCTACAAGAAGCCACCCAAAACACGAACCAACAAGCGAAATTCCACCGTTGTTTATTCTTTCCTGCTCATAAATAATGTCCCAGAAGTAATCACATCCAACCAACAGGTCTACACTTGCACCTCCATTTGAAAGGAAGGTATCGGCGAGATTTAATCCCTCAGCTGTCAATACTTTTAAAGTTTCACTCGAAGGATTCCGTCTGACAAAATTAGCAATAAATTCAGTGACTAAGCACTCCACTTCTAAACACTTATCCGGCTCTTTTCGATTGTGCAAGGTCAAACTAACTACGGGATAATTTTTCTCTCTAGGGTATTTTTCACCGAATGAGTATATAGACAATTTTTCATAGCGAAAGGGTTTTAAATTTAATTCTTTCACAATGCGTTTAGACACAAAAGATCGGTGTGATCCGGAATCTAACATTATTCTACTTTCCAACGATTTATTATTATTTTTCGAGCACACAATTACTGAACAAGTTTGAAGAAAAGATTTTTTACTACTTCCTGGAATATTATTGTGCGCAACAGATATATTTTCCAGACCTTTGATCAGAAACACCTGAAGTGATCGAAGGAATTCTTATTTTCGGGATCGTTTCAGCAGGGGTGTCGGAGGAATAGGGTGGAGAAAGAACATTTTTGTTGTTCCTTCTACACAATACCTCATGATGCGAATTAGACTTACAGTTTTTACAGCTTATCCTAGATTTACAAGAAATGCTCATATGATATTTTTCAAAACAAAGAAAACACCTACCTTCAAACTTTAATCTATCGAATTTTTCTACAGCACTAGTTTTTCTACAATTAATCGATTCATGAAACCCGAAACAAAATATACATTTATCTTTTATTTGCGTATTTAAAGCTGCCGCGGTTGGGGTATATCTAGGTTTGTAATTATTCTTTCGATAGTTTGGAAATGGTTTCCGATTAGTCTCAAAAGTTTTAGCATTACCATTTGAACTTTCCGTGATTTCCCTGGATTCTACTTCATTTTTTATGAAATTTATTATTTCACCAATTTCACAAGATTTACTTTTATTTCTTTTACGATGGAAATCTAAAACCAAATCTTGGGGCAATAACTTAAGAATGATAAGATTTAACAAATGTCCGTACGAACCTTCAGTTACATTAAGTGAACGTAGGTTTCTAATATTTACTTCAATTTCATCATACAATTTACGTAACCCTTTAACATTATATGAGGTTTTCACCGATTCTAAATTCAATAATTTTGACATATAAGAATTAATAATAACGTCAGTTTTACCGTATCTATCTTTCAAAAGTTGCATGCACGAATCATAATTTTTCTCATTTAATTCGAACCCAGCAACAACACTATAAGCAGGTCATACCAATAATGTTTTCAAATATTGAAACTTTTCAATCTTAGAAAGTAAATAATTCTCACCAACTGCATTATTAAAACAATTAAGGAACTCCAAAAATTTGCTAGAATCACCATTAAATTTCGATATTTCTAACTTTGGCAATTTCAATGCAGTCCTTGTTTCTGAAATAAAGGAATTATTTGCCAAAACAGTTTCTGATGAATTTTGTGTTCTCATCAACTCTTTAATTTTGGATTTTACTTTTACTTTAGTTACCAAAATTTTATCTTCATACTCTTCGGACGATTTACTCTCTCTTCTGAACCTTTCAGGGTCATCTATCAAATCTTCAATATCGGAATCGTAATTCTTCAAATTTTGCTCTTTAGTTTCTAAAAGTTCAAGAAGTTCAGTTAAAGCATCTAACCCTTCGTTAAGAGTTTCTTGACTTTTATTGACTAATTTCGTAACTGCACTTCGGACGTTACCGCGCTTCTCAATCAATTTATTTACCTTATCCATTTTAAATAAGTTCTATTTCAGTATAAATTTTCTAACAAATTCAAATCCTCACCTTTGTACTCCAAAAGGTAAATAAATATCTCACCACATTTACTTCAAAGCAGGATCTAATTCTCGCGTTCTCCAAACACGAATAATCCAAACAGTTGGTAAAGCATCAAGCTCGAATCTTCATACGCAACACGATCACAATTTCCCAATTTTCAAAACTTCCCGGCCGATGCACCATGTAAAGCATTGGTATGTTCAGTGGTAATAATCATAAGTCAGTTCTATAAATAACCAAATTTTATTTTAACACACACGCACTGTTACTAGTTCAGAGATCAGAGCTATTATATGTGCTCTGTCGTTTGGCTGCCAACAACTTCTTACAATTTGGCTCTTAGTGCCGTCTGGGGTATTTCACAGCCGTTAAAAACCCCGTCAGAGTGGTCGTTCTTTTCGGCACGATCGCCGCTAGATTATCAGCCCCTCTATCTCTTCCGGCTACCGTGGTGTTCGTTTCTGTGTTGTCTTTCCTTTCGGCACTTGATCGCCGGCAAGATTGTCAGTTTCCCTAGCCGCCCGGAAGTTTGGAGAGTGGGGTGCCAGCTCAGGTGTTGCCTCGTCATCTGACCGTGGTTCAAAATTACGTGGTGTTGTCCTCGGATCTTTCCCTTTGGGAGTGATCCCGGACCGTCACCAATAGCCCATTGTGTTGCTCCAGTGTGACGTTAATTGAAATCCCCCCCTAGCCGCCGTTACAGTGGCTCAAAATTACGTGGTGTTGTCTTCGGATTGGATCCCGGAACTGTCGCCAGTAGTCCGTGGTGTTGCTCCCAGTGCGACGTTAATTAAAATATCTACCTACCTATTTTGGGTATTTTGGGTATTTGGGTATTTCAATTAACGTCACACTGGAGCAACACAACGGGCTATTGGTGACGGTCCGGGATCAATCCCAAAGGGAAAGATCCGAGGACAACACCACGTAATTTTGAACCACGGTCAGATGACGAGGCAACACCTGAGCTGGCACCCCACTCTCCAAACTTCCACACCACGCCAACGTGAGGACATTTGAGGCCACGACAGATTTAACGTGCACCAGCCCCCTTTGTACACGACGGTGTTTGGCTGGATTCGAACTCGCAACCCTTCGGTTGCTAGTCCGTTACTCTTCCAACCGGGCCACCGCGGCCCCTACCTATTTTGATTTCTATTTATTTATTTATTTATTTATTTCCATTAACGTCACACTAGAGCTACACAATGGGCTATTGGTGACGGTCCGGGATCAATCCCAAAGGGAAAGATCCGAGGACAACACCACGTAATTTTGAACCACGGTCAGATGACGAGGCAACACCTGAGCTGGCACCCCACTCTCCAAACTTCCACACCACGCCAACGTGAGGACATTTGAGGCCACGACAGATTTAACGTGCACCAGCCCCCTTTGTACACGACGGTGTTTGGCTGGATTCGAACTCGCAACCCTTCGGTTGCAAGTCCGTTACTCTTCCAACCGGGCCACCGCGGCCCTATTTTGATTTCATTAGAGAGCAATAATTATACTGGCTCTCAGACCTGAAATGCAGATCCGAAATAACAATGAGTTTGCCCACCACGTTAGGCACCTGCGAGTTCTAGGCGTAGCTGGTTGGATTCCAGTAAAACTACCCTGAGTGTCTTCAGTGTCCGTAAAACTTTGTGTATCCACTGACTTTTCTGTCTTGTATCTGGCATAGTCTAGCCAAATTTGACTCTTTAATATCGAAACTTAATACACAGAATATATAAGGAAGATGTATTTGAATCGAATGTATGAATGCACAAATATATGCCACTTTAATACTTGGAACTACATCTTTCAAAAATATTGAAATTTTACGAATGTTTGCAACGCTTTAGAAAGAAATTTAGATTCAAGCGGTGATAGATAACGTAGAGTAAGAAACAAGTATTTAGTGAGATCCAGTTTCTAAGTCAACGATATTTGTTGAATGTTTTCGAACAATGATAGAATTGCGTGTTGGTCTCGGGTCCTTCCCTTCGGGTTTGATCCCGAAAAGTCGCCGGGGCCATCGTGGCTCAGTGGGTTTGCCCACTGCACAAGCAAACTGCGAGTTGTAGGAAGGTTTATTGTTTCAGCTATTAAATGCTATTGAGTTAATTTTTAAAAATCTGAACCCCCAGTGGTACATTTATTGCAAAATGTCTCTAAGCCGCTGAGCAGCTGGACTAATCCTGGCCCTTGTGCCATAAAAATACAACCATTTAAGTTGTTGTCTCCAGTTTGCGTATTTTAGCACCTGTCGTGTGGCTAAAAAAGCTTTACGAAGCAGTGTACCAAGTGCTGCTGTAACTTACCACATATGTGGTTTTAGCTCTCAACGGGTACAATCAATCTCTGAACCCGTGAGCTGCAATCTTTTACTTGTACGTATCTAATAATTTACTTTCTAAAATACTAAAGATAATAATGATGCATTAGGTTTTTCCAAACAAATTTTAACGATGGCCGATTATATTTCTACAGCGTTCATATTAGCTGCGAGTCAAAAGTGGTTCTAATTGAGGTTCAACGAGAACCCCCTTAAAAATTAGATTATTTTGGTAGGTAGGTATTTAATTAACGTCGCACTGCAGCAACATAACGGGCTATTGGCGACTGCCCGGGATCAAACCCAAAGGGATCCGATGATAACACCACGTATAATTTTGAACCCCAAACTTCCACACCACGCCAAAGTGAGGAAATTTGTGGCCACGACAAATTTAAAGTGCACCAGAACCTTTTGGTATTTGGTATTTTTTCAATTAACGTCACACTGGAGCAACACAACGGGCTATTGGTGACGGTCCGGGATCAATCCCAAAGGGAAAGATCCGGGGACAACACCACGTAATTTTGAACCGCGGTCAGATGACGAGGCAACACCTGAGCTGGCACCCCACTCTCCAAACTTCCACACCACGCCAACGTGAGGACATTTGAGGCCACGACAGATTTAACGTGCACCAGCCCCCTTTGTACACGACGGTGTTTGGCTGGATTCGAACTCGCAACCCTTCGGTTGCAAGTCCGTTACTCTTCCAACCAGAACCTTTTGTACACGAGTAATTTAAAGTAAGAGGGGTTACGTCAAATTAAAACGGGTAGCCATACATTGTAGTTCAAACGTATTTTAAAATTTTGACAGTTTTTCATTACAAAACGAGGGCCGCGGTGGCCCGGTTGGAAGAGTAACGGACTAGCAACCGAAGGGTTGCGAGTTCGAATCCAGCCAAACACCGTCGTGTACAAAGGGGGCTGGTGCACGTTAAATCTGTCGTGGCCTCAAATGTCCTCACGTTGGCGTGGTGTGGAAGTTTGGAGAGTGGGGTGCCAGCTCAGGTGTTGCCTCGTCATCTGACCGTGGTTCAAAATTACGTGGTGTTGTCCTCGGATCTTTCCCTTTGGGATTGATCCCGGACCGTCACCAATAGCCCGTTGTGTTGCTCTAGTGTGACGTTAATTGAAATAAAAATAAAAAATAAAAAAAAATAAACATTACAAAACGATTAAAATAAATTAAATTTACATTTTTTTTTCAAGGGTATAGTTCAAAAAATAATCCATAATCAAATATCTACATCGATTATTCTAAATAGGTACGTGGTTTCCATTTAGAAACCAAATCTCTCGATTCAAAAAAGTACTATAAGGATTCGATTTAAAACTGAATGTCTTTTGGAATAAAGTGAATTTTAAATAAGACTGTTTATCTTGGAACAATATCATTTAGGAATTTTTAAAAATTAAATTTTTTTTTCTTAAGCAACAGGTCGAGGTTTCTTACTCTACAAATTGAAGCTGTTCTTTCGCAACTTAGATACATGTGAAACATTCGTTAAAAGCAGTGATTTTCTTTTAAAAAAAAACTGTAAAATCGACCTTCTGTTTTTTGAAAATTGTAAATGATTCAATTTGCTTCGTCTACATTGATGACATTTATTTTTATAACAAGCTCCGTTATTCCACGTGCCGCTGAAAGAAATTTTCAAACTAATGTTAATTCACGTCGCACTGGAGAAACTCAACGGGCTATTGGCGATAGTCCGGGATCAGTCCCAAAGAGAAAGATCCGAGGACAACAAAATTTAATTTTGAATCACAGTCTGATAACGAAGGAATTTTCTAGAAAAATGCGTGTTTAGTTCAAAATAAAGTAATCACGAATGCCATAACAATCAATTTACCATCATCTCATATTGATGAAATTCGAAAACATCATACCTGGTGCAAGGATGTCACGAGTAAAACATATTCATAGGAAAACTGAGTGTAAGACTATAAGCCAAAATTTCGTCATTTTTAATGAAAATATTTTACTCAATCGACTTCTGTAGAAGTCACCTTAGAGAAAAAATTTTGTAGTTTGTCTTACTGCAGAAGTGCGATAAATATATTAAATGTATGTATTATGGACGGGTTGCTTCGTCCTTTGGTTTTAATGGATTGGAGGCGGGAGTTCTCATCATTTTAAGCAATTTAATTGGGATATAAGCATTTACATGTGAAACTATATACAGATGAAAATTAAAGCTATTGGGTGATTGCAAATTAGCCAGTTCCTGAGCTACATCTTAACCGTCTTCATCTTTTACTAGCTCTGCTCCTTCTCTGCGTAGGTGTTTGCGACTTGGGCGTTGGCTGATCATCATTGGTTGATTTCATCCAATGGCTGGCTGCAACGTTGCTGCTGGGGGTCTGGATGATGCTCTCTGGTTGCGTCACATGGCTGACGCAAGAGTCTTCGTGATGTTACACTCGGCCATCGACCCTGCAGGACCTCCTGCACAGCTAGGTGTCTGAAAATACAAAAAGAAACGGAAAGGAATAACAAAAGAAATGCAGCAGTGAGCATATTTGGGATGCTCTGGCACATCTAGAAAGTTCGTCTTCAGAAAAGTCGTCTTTTGCAACTTTACTTCAAAGCTGCGTACTTTTCTCGTCTTTGGAAGGTGTCGTCTTATATTTTGATCTTCTTTCGTCTTTGCAGTCGTCTTAAAGAAAGATGCGTCTTAGGCGTCTTTTCCTCTCAATTTTCCCTCTCGTCCTGTCGCATCCTATTCGTCTTTGGGGAGAAGATCTCATCATGAGGGTTGAAGAAGTTTGTTGAAAATGGAAACGATGGAAGTAGCGAGGAACTAGCATTAAGTAAGAATACAAAATGAATAATGATGAAAATTGAAATTCAAATGAAGAAGTAAAAATGTCAATTCAGTTCAGTTGCTTGACCAAAATTTGATGAGGTCAGCAGAAGTGGATGTTGTGTTTGGTCCTTCGTGGGAACCGATTTTTCGTACGTCGTACCGATCGTGTGGTAGAACATGTGTAATTTCATACGGGCCGTAAAATTTAGGTCTTAGTTTCAGGCCTGTCCCAAATTGGGTTCGTTGTATAGCAATACGGTCACCAATTTTATACGCTGTGGGTTGTTTTCTGCGTTTATTGTAGTGCTTCTTGTTAGTTTCTTGTACTTTCAAAATGTTTTTCTTGGCTGTGTTACGTAGTTCGTTTTTGTCGTCAATAGTAGTTTGTAAGTATTCTTGTTCTAGAATTTGTTTGATTTTATGATCAGTTTTATTCTTCATTTTTATGCCAATAAGTAACTCGAATGGAGTGTATTGAGTTGTTGTTGAAGTGGTACTGTTTATAATGCGTTGAACGTGTGGAACATGTGTGTACCATTTAGTTGGATCATCGATACTAAGCTTGGAAAGAACAGGGATTAACGTTTGGTGCATACGTTCAATTTGACCATTTCCGCGGGGAACACCAGTGGTTATGTGTTTTAGTTCAATGTTTTCGTCACGGCAATACGTTTCAAAGTCATTTGAAGTAAAAGCACTTCCTTTATCGGTGATAATACGTGAAGGGTTGCCGAAATTGGTTTGTTGCACAGTTAATTTTTCGATGGCTGTTTTAGCTGATGTCGTCTTAACTGGATAGATCCAAAGAAATTTTGTAAAGGCGTCTACTACGGTGAAAAGGTATTGATATTGTTTGTTGGTGGACGGGAGAGGTCCAAGAAAATCTATATGGTACGTGTCCAAAGGAACGGTACCTTTGGGGATGGGATGAAGAAATCCTTCAGAATTTCCCTTCTTTCTTGAGGAAAGAATACACGGTATGCAGTTGGAAATTACATTTTCAACTATTTTCCTTAAATTAGGAATAAAAAAATCTTTTTTAACGAGTGTCTCTGTTTTGGTGATAGCGAAGTGTCCTTGTGAGTGCGTGGTTTGCACTATCTCATGTTGCATAGACTGTGGTAGAACTATAAGTTCTTGGTCGTCTACAATTTTGTAAAGCACGTCGTTTTTTACAATATAATCATTCATTGGTGTGTGTGGCAAGACTTTCTTGATGCTTGAAATGAACGCGTCTTGATTTTGTGCATCAGCGATCTTTGGTGTGATGGAGTCTTGTGAAAGGATCATGACTGGATAACGACTTAGTGCGTCAACATGTTTCATTTGTGTAGCGGGTCGGTGAACGACTTCATAATCAAAATCTTGGAGAAAAATGACCCATCTGGCGATTTTTGGTGTTAAATCTTTCTTGTGCATCGTTTTTTGGAATGCAGCACAGTCAGTGATGATTTTGAACTTTGTTCCAAGGAGATAAGTCCTAAACTTCTTAAGCGCTTCTATAACTGCAAGTACTTCAAGTTCATAGCTTGAATATTTGGCTTGTTGTGGTGTAGTTTTTTTACTCATATAGTGGATGGGATAAAAGTTTCCGTCAGCAGATTGCTGTAAGAGAACACCTCCAAATCCATGTGAGCTAGCATCAGTGTGTAATTCTAGAGTAGAATCGCGGTTGTAAATGTGTAGAACTGGGTTTTGCGAAAGTTTTTGTTTGAGAGTCTGGAACGCTTCTTTTTGTTGGGAACCAAAGTGAAAAGGAGTGGATTTTCTTAACAAATCACTCAGTGGTTTGGCGATTATAGAATAATTTTGAATGAATTTCCTGAAATAGCCGGTTAGGCCTAGAAAACTTTGCACTTGTTTTTCGGTCTTAGGCACAGGAAAATTCTGGACAGCTTGAGTCTTAGAAGGTGAAGGTTGAATTGTTCCTTTCTCAAGGACGTGTCCTAAAAATTCAATTTTTCTTTGCAAGAAGTTGCACTTTTTTAGATTGAGCTTAAGGCCATATTCAGAGGCAACTGTCAAAACACGTTTGAGTTTGGCGATACCTTCAACCTCGTCTTTCGATGGAATGATGATGTCGTCAAGGTAAATGACGAGTGTGTTGTCATTTAATAAATCTCGGAAAACAGTGTTAATAAAGCGTTGGAAAATTCCAGGACTTGAACTCAAACCAAATGGACATTTTAAAAATTCAAACTGTCCATCTGACGTGACAAAGGATGTGTATTTAGAGCTCGAAGGGTCTACATCTACATGGAAGAAAGCATTTTTAAGATCTAAATTTGTGAAAACGTGTGACTGTTCAAGTCTGTCTAACACATCACAAATGACAGGGAGTGGATACCTATCTCTAATAATCTTTTTGTTAAGTTGTCTGTAATCAATACATAAACGATAAGAACCAGATTTCTTCTTACATAGAACAACATTTGAAGCATATTCTGAATAACTATGTTTAATTATACCATCTTTTAACCATTCTTGTATTTGTTCACGAACGATTTGTTGTTCAGTGAAGGGTAAACGTCTCGGACGATGACATACAGGAATGTCATCAGAGAGGACAATGCTCATCTTGATATCAGTGCTTTTTACTTTGTGTGGAGTGTAGTCCTTAATCATATTGTGTAACTCAATCTTGTGCTCAGCGTTGAGAACATGACTCAAATCAATGAGTTCAGTGTTGACCAAATTAATGAGCAGATTTGGTTCATCTTTGATCAATTTAACTCCAGTCTTCCCAATTGAAAAGTTAGCTTGCTGAATACAGTCATTTCCGAAAATAAGTGGAAAAGGTATACAGTCATCACGAACAACGTGTATGTGTGACTGAAATGAAGTGTTGTCAATTATGATTGAACCTTGAAAAAATCCAATAGGGTAAATTCTTTGTTTTCCAATACCAGTGAAAGTTATTTGCGAAGGGTATAGCGATGGGGATGCAATTTTTTTATACCACGTTTCCTGTAAAATAGTGGCTTGCGAACCTGTATCTACAAGGGCATCTAAGAGAACATCGTTAATTTTAACTTCAATTTGCATAGAGTTCAATGTTGGACCCACGTTAAGAGTAACTGAGTTAACGGTGTGGTCAGCTGGAGGTTTAGATTTCGATGAAGCTGAGAATGTGTTTTTTGGGCAAGCGTCACTTTTATGTCCCCAAGAATTACAACTAAAGCATTTCGGAGATCTAGATGGACAAGCACTTGATTTGTGGTTCCGACGGCCACAGTTAAAGCAGATTATCTGATTTCGAGTACTGTGTGGTTTATGCTCAAAATTTTGGTTACCCTCCTCAAAATTTCGTTTATTATCTTGCAATTGTCTGACATCTCTATGGCGTTCATTTGAAATGCAAGAAAAATTCTTATTGTAACTCTTATCTTGTTGGTAAAGTCTTTCAAATATTCGTAACTTTTCTTTGAATTCGGGAAATGTCTTACACCCATAAAGTATTATTTTGTTATTTGCAGAACTAGGAATTCCATTAATAACATAATCAAAAATAGAAGATGCATCAATATTTGCACGTGAGCCAATTTCTCTCATATCAATTAAATAATCACTTAATGACTCATTATACTTTAAACGCCTTGTTGCAACATTTTATGGACATCTGCGCTATTAAGTTTTGTTGAAAATTCCTCGAGTAAACTCTGTTTTAAAGAATTCCATGTCACAATACCATGTAAGGATTGAACATATTTAAGGGCTGAAGAAGAAAGACATCTTTTGCAAAAAATTATTCGGTGAGAATTATTGACAATTCCGTTCAGAAAAAATATTTCCTCGAGGTTGTTTAGCCATAATTCAATTCCAAATGCATCGGATGTTCCGTGGAACTTTGGAATGGAATTAGCCAAGTCCTGAAATCCTATATGAACGAATCCACTGGCACCAGCGAAAGGAGTTGGTGCGAAAGTTTGTTTAGTCTCTGCGGGCGAGAAAAAAGGATCTGGGATGTGACCTTCAGAAGCAGCTGAGGAAAACAAATTTCGGTGATAGACGTTGTGTGGTGAATCATGGTCTTCAGCTATTGTTTCGTTTCTCACGATTGGAGAATTAACGCGTTGATTTGGATCGTTCGGCTGACCGATGTATGTTGATGCGTTCTGAGCTAGATCGTCTTGTATACTTCTGGTTTCAACACGAGAGGGAGGAAAGAGATGAGAGTCTATCGGACCCGTTTCCTGCTCTTCAAAATCCGACTCAATTTCTGTTGTTGATTTGAGCAGCTCGAAATCCTTTAGACTGTCGTCAATTGCATTTAACAGCTGTTTGGGTGAGCCGTTACAATTCAAACCCAAAAAATCACATACGAGAATTAAATCGGTATGCTTTAAAGATGTTAAAATTTCCTTCTCGGATTCCTCTGATCTCGTAAATTCAGGGTCAAATCCAGAAAACAGTCGTAAGTTTTTCCGATTCATTCGGTCGCCAAAAGAGTTAAAAATTACGAAATGCAACATCTTAATTACTTTTGTTTTGGCATTCGTTAAGCCCTTGGAGATAAATGGAATTTCATTGAGAGTGAGAGTCGTCATTGTGGTGAATACTAAAATTCCAAACAAAAAAATGAGGTTGTACTCACAGATGTGACGAAGATGATATCTGATGGTAATCCAAATTTTTCGGCTGATAGCCCACTAGATATTTCGACAGGAAGGCAGTTTCGTCAGAGGCGTTTTCTGGTCCAGGACATCGATGTTGTATCGTCTTCAAATCCGTCTTGTGGTGACCTGGCCGTACTGGC
Organism: Meta bourneti; assembly: GCA_933210815.1. NCBI lineage: Eukaryota > Metazoa > Arthropoda > Arachnida > Araneae > Tetragnathidae > Meta > Meta bourneti. The sequence goes on from OW119922.1 coordinate 95,025,914, forward strand.
TTGAAGTTTCGTCGTGTAACTGTCGTGTCTCCGCCGTCGTCTTCCTTCAATCTTAAGCAATCGTTGTGGTTTCCGGCATCTTCCGTGTTGGTTCAGGCATTATCTTTGGTGGCTGGCATCGTCTTAGGTGGTTCAGGCATCATCTGTCGTGGTTGGCATCGGTATTATGGAGTTAGTCCGAGCTCTCATTTATTATGGAGTGGTCCGAGCCCCCATGTATTATGGACGGGTTGCTTCGTCCTTTGGTTTTAATGGATTGGAGGCGGGAGTTCTCATCATTTTAAGCAATTTAATTGGGATATAAGCATTTACATGTGAAACTATATACAGATGAAAATTAAAGCTATTGGGTGATTGCAAATTAGCCAGTTCCTGAGCTACATCTTAACCGTCTTCATCTTTTACTAGCTCTCTCCTTCTCTGCGTAGGTGTTTGCGACTTGGGCGTTGGCTGATCATCATTGGTTGATTTCATCCAATGGCTGGCTGCAACGTTGCTGCTGGGGGTCTGGATGATGCTCTCTGGTTGCGTCACATGGCTGACGCAAGAGTCTTCGTGATGTTACATGTATTATATGGATGGATATATAATATATACATATTTGCATCCGAAGTAAATTGTAGAAGTTATAAAAAAGTTAAAACGATGTTAAAAAATTATTTTCCGTACACTTAAATGATTTCATTTTATTATGAAAGAAGTAATTAGTCTGATCACTTTCAATCGACATTTAATAAATTCAACCAGAGCAGCGCGGGTAATTCTGCTAGTCATGTAAACATATCTTGAGCAATTTTTTCGCCTTGATGAAAACGCTATGAATTCATTTTGAAACAATTCGTTTTTATTTAATTAGACGTATAACAGAATTTTTTTGATTGAAAGTTTTTTGAACAAGGCTCATATAAGTTAAACTTCTTTTTTTCGTATTCTTGTATACACAATCAAAAATTGCAGTTGTGCGGCTAATTAAATTAAACAAGTTGTTTCAAAATGAATTCATAGCGTAACCAACTAGATGAAGGCGCAGATTATCTTATTTTGGATCTTGGGCCATAAAAAACCCAAATCAACCAACCATCAACCAGATGAAAACATTTCACAAGAGAGATTTATACTAATTCTTTCGTCTCCATTACAATTTAGAATAAGGTTTACTGTTTTTTAATCATTTTCGTTTTTTATCCACTCATGAAAGTTAACAATTGATAAGCAATGCATGATTCAGATTGTTTGAACAAATCAGAAGAATAATCCTGCATTGTTTATCATTCGGGTTTGGGGTTGTATAATTAAGTATCTTATTGCCTGCAACTAGCAAACACTTTTTAGTAAATTTTTCAGAATTGAATGTAGTTCATCCCTCATGCATATTCATTGGCTGTACTGTCATTTTTTTCGTATTCTATCGCTTAAATGCAGTCAAATTAAATGTGTTATGTAGTTTCAACAATTCTTATAATATGCATTGTGTTCACGAGTAGTCATTCCTAAAATAAGTATTTTTTATAAGCATGGATTAACTTAGTTCTATATGGAATGGTATAAAATCAAACTTTACAAGTAACTTTTACTTGATATGGAATATTTTAATACGAGGGCTGTAATAATTGCTCCACACATACACTCATGCCCACACACTTCCCCATTGGTCGGCATCATTGAATATACAGACTACAAAGTACTGCTTATCCATGAAAGAACATTAAAGAGTCATGAAAAAAAAAACGTTTATAAGTAATTTTCACTTAGTATGCAATATTTTGATACAAAAACTACAATAATTTAATATAGTGCGTTGAATAATAACAAAAGTGTAGCTTTGGTTCATGGAATTATGTCAAAACTGGTCATAGAAGACGGCAGTCCAAGTAAACCTGAGTAACGTATTACAAACCGGAGGGTTGCGAGTTCGAGACTCGATCCAACCAAGGACCATCGTGTACACGGGAGCTGGTGCAGGTTAAATCCATCGAGGCCTCAAATACCCTCACGTTGGTTTGGTGTGGATGTTTAGAGAGTGGGGTGCCAGCTTAGGGGTGTTAACCTCGTCATCTGATCATGGTTCAAAATTAGGAAGTGTTGTCCTAGGATCTTTTCCTAGGGGATTGATACTATACCTTCGCCAGTAGCCCGATGTGTTGCTCGAGTGCGAAGTTTGATTCAACTACCTACCATGAAGCTGCCTGTCTTGTTTTTGGCGTAGCTTGAACAAATATGGTTTCTGTGCCATAAAAACGACAAAACAACCAACCAACTTACCTTTAGAAAAATATCTTAGAAAACCTACCTTGGAAAAATATCTTAGAAAACCTACCTTGGAAAATATCTTAGAAAACCTACCTTGGAAAAATAGTATTGAAAAATATAACAATCGAAAATTCACTATTTTTTTAATGAGCATTCATGCAGCAACTCGTTTTACTGGAGAAGTCACAAGAGAAAACATTTTTTTATGAGAATTGCAATCTTGAATTAACTTATTGAAATTAATGTATTGAAGTCGTATGTGTTTTACTTACGAATTCGATAAATGCATTAATGCAATTAAAACCAAAGCATTGTATGAAAGTCGATGAATTAAAACCGTTTATGAATTTTATACGAAGACACAGTAAAAGATTATTTGGTAGAAAAAATACTATTTTATAAAAGTAATTCGTAATTAAAACGTGCATTAATTCGCTTGAAATGAATTTTAAAGTGTATGAAATAATTTTTGTTATAACAAGAACTAGAATCGTAAAATTAAAATTTCATAATTTGAATTCTTCAAAAAACATTTTTATCATATGTAAAATCAAACTCTTCTAAATTCTTTAAGCGAGAATAAATTTAAATCCGCACAAATATGACATAACGATAAAAGATTGCAAATAATCAATGCGTACTAAAAATGTTTTCAGCAAAGCAATTTTTATTAATATACTTTCTACTTGTTTCTGTCCCCAAAACTAATCCGCAGTTGGAAAGGAGTTATTCAATTACTGTTTAAAACTTAATGATTTCGAAGGTAAAAGGAATCATCAATGTTTTTGAATAGTGCAGATATAAAAAGTCTAATTTAAGGGAAGTTTCGGATATATAATTGCATAAATTTCAAACCGTAGAAACGTAAGTTTATGCAATTAACTACCTAGAAACATTCACCCTTACGTAAATGGTGTTTTAACCTTCAGGAGTTGAGGGAAATTTAAGGGGATATTTTTATAATTCGTTGATGAGTTTGTAAAGTAAAATAAAATAATATCAAACTAATTTCAAGATCGGCAGAGATTTTTTCGAATGAAGCAAGATTGGAAATGTGATAATGCATTCATTAACTAGTACAGAAAATAGGCTCGGTTCATTGTTATTTGTTTAATTTTCTCGGAATAAGTAATTTAATTTAAAAATTCTTAGTTGTGGTGAACAAATCTCTAACGAATTATTAATTTTTAAAAATGTCTAAGAGTGTTATTCGAATATAATTATGTGAGAAAATGTTTTGCTGGCATTTAATGGTAGGTTCGTACACTGTTGTTAAAAATTAAGAGAATTTGCATATTTTGTCCAATTTCTCGAAAAGTATTGAACGAAAAGTAAAACTAATGCTTCCAAACAAAAATGCAAATCTTTAGTGTCGAATACGTAAGCGGACCAGATCTCCAGACCTAACTCATATAGAGCATATCTGGGACGTTCTTGGGAGGGCAATTGCAACTTGCCTTCCCACTCCCACAAGCATCCAGGACCTGAAAACAACGTTGCTGGAGGAGTGGGACCAACTGCCACAGGCACTCATAAACTGCCCCATTTTCAGTATGAATTCATGTTGTGTATATAACTGTTGAGCTGTATAACTGTAATACAGAACTATACCCCATATTAAGCCATTTTCTGTGTTGATATTGTAACCTGTTTTAGATTTCCTGCGCTGATGAGTCTTACGCACTATCATGCGTATGTACCATAACTGAAGTATGGTTATTATTTTGTATTATTTCAACCTATGTACATAACTAATTTCATTAAAATATGTCCAGCAGTTCTGGAGATAATCGCCGAAAAGTGAAACTTCTCTTAATTTTGTACACGTGCTTTTCAATGAAATAAGATCAAGACTCTGCGTGTGTTTAGAACCCGTTTATTGTTTTAAATATTTTAGAGTTATTGGGCTGTATTTAATTCTCTAATGTTTAAAGTTATTGGGCTGCATGCAATCCTGTTAATCCTGTACGTATGATTGTTATTGAAATGCTCTATAAAAATTAAAAGCATCCGTCAGTCCAGTTATTCGGCAGGACCATCACATTTATTTGCTAAATGTCTGCAAATATGATAATTATGCGAGTCCCAATCGTAATTGAGCTCTGATAATGATCATGAAGTAACACACCACGATTCACCACGCGTGAATGCCACTTGTTAGGAATGTCCACCGTGTCTTCTGAACAAGAGGTAAGTCTCGAGAGTGAAATTATTCTATGCTTGAGACGTTGTAGAGTAGGCAGTACTGGGCCAATTGCAAAACACCTACTCCAGTAAAGAAATTGTGATTTTCTGCCGAATTCTTTTTTCGTTTCTATAAATTATGGATTCTATTCCTCCCATCTATATCAGTAGAAACTTTCCTTCTGTATGTCCATTCACTGGACGTTGGCCGAATTTGGTCCTTGCGCCATAAACCTCTATTTTGTTTAAAATTCGTCGAGGAGTGAACATGAACCTCATACGCACTTACGAGTAATTCTAATCAACCGATACTAATCGTCTCTCTGACAGAAAGTTCAACAAACAGCCATAAGCTAATGGTTTTAACCAGGATCTCGGAGTTAGCACTCTAAGCGTCACAAGATTCCTTAACCAGGATCTCAGAGTTAGCACTAAATGTCGCGAGATTTCTTAACCGGGATCTCGGAGTTAGCACTCTAAGCGTCACGAGATTTCCTAACTAGGATCTAGGAGTTAGCAATCTTAGCGTCACGAGATTTCCTAATAGTGTTGTATTACTTTTACCCACAATACACATGACTAAATAACCGCTTCAATTAGTTGAAATAGAATGGTGTTATTTAGACACATCACATTGAATCCTATGAAAGATACTTTGGGTTAGGAAGGTCATAACTGCTTGTCATGCAGGGAAGACTCCAGGTTGGAAGACGGCTATATGCCTGCGACCCCCTTTCCCACTCTGCGGATCCAATGAATATTCCCTTTGTTACAACGAAAAATCATACAAATTGTGCAATTTGTGGCCAGCAGGGAGTGTGAACTTAAGCATCTCGCTTAAATTCAATCGTTTTTATGTGCAAAATTGTTTTAGCTCCTAATCTTTTTCATCTAAATATAACACTTAAATTCAGTTTCTTACCTCAAACCCTCACAGTAAAATTTTTCAAGAGCAGCACCTGCTTGTGCATTTATTAACTCAAAATTTATGCTTTGCATTACAAAAAAAATTACTCCTCGTCAACATCTAATCATCTTGCACTATGTGGGAAATTTTATTTTATCGTAAACCCTTTGGGGGTAGGGTCGGTATCCCATGGAGTTGAGAGTCCAATTTCTCCAAGCCATTTTCCCTACTGACCTAAAGTTTCATTTGTTTAAACGAATAACTTTTCAGAAGTTTTTCATTCTTGTATTTTTCCATGTTTGCACTAAAACAACTTCCGTTTCCTCAGAGTTTCCTAAATGCAATCGACTTGGTAGCAGAGGGGTTAGCACTCTGGCCGTTGGCTCAACAGGTTTTGGTTGGAATCCAATCTTGACATGGATGTTCATAGTGGTTCGGAATTCATTTTAAGCTGTAGGTCCTGCTCTAATTACCTCTCACGTAAAGCAAGATGATTGAGCGACTAAGCAACCCAATTGCAAGTGCAATACGGCCTTGATACTGCTTTTCTTATATCCGTTACAAATGAGGCTACTCCTCTATTTTTTAATTTTATGGAAACTAGTTTTTTTTTATTTAAATTATCTCACAAGAAACCTCTCGTCAACATTGCTGAAGATGAACCAAATTGATTATATAACGTTAAAAAGGCTCTTAACCTCAATTTACAGAACTGTAAAACGTGGACCAAAACTATAAGTGAAATTTTATGAAAGGTTTTAGCTTTCAATGAAGCTTTTAAATTATGATTCAATTAATAGAAACTGGTTCTGGCTTTGACCACTTCTAACAATTTGTAACCTTATGGTAGACTGAACCTTAGATTTAGTTGGGTATATTTACTCTAAGACATGTAAGCTTATTTGTTAACTTAATACTTTGAAACTAGTCATGAATTACTAAAGCGTATTTATACACTCATGTCCAAAATTATCTTTACATGCATAAAATCACGGATTTCTCAGAAACTGTGAACTATAATTTTATGAATTTGTGTGAAAATGATACATAACATTATAACACATAAATACAAAGGAAAAAATTTAAGAGCACTGCATATGATATAAAACTGCAGCATGAAACAATAAAAAGGGCAATAATATGTGACAAGGAGAGTTCAGAAAAAAAAGAATAACTCAAAAAAAATTAAGGCTTATGAATTTAATATGAAATGTGATCTCCCCTGACGTGTACACACATATCACAACGGGTTTTAATGCTGGCAATAATGTTAATAACGACAGTTTGGGGAATTAAATTCCACTCCTCCAGCAATGCGGTCTTTAGGGTATTCCATCCTCTAGGAGGAGGATGTCTCCGTGCAGCTGTTTTTCCAAGGTAGTTCCATAAGTTCTCTATAGGGTTGAGATCAGGAGATTTTGCTGGCCACGGTATTCGCTCAATGGCTTCACTTTCAAGGAATTAGTCAACGAGATTTGCTCGATGTGGACGAGCATTATCGTCCATAAATAAAAAGTCAGATCCATATGCACCTCTGAAAAGTCTCACATAAGGTTCTAAGACCTCATCCCGATATCTCTGGCCGGTCACAAATCCGCTGTTGGAAACGTGTAGGGGCGTAAGTCCATCGATCATTATTCCTCCCCATATCATCACACCTATACTACCGAAACGGTCACGTTTCATAATGTTCTAAGGAAGATTTCGGGTTCTTGACTCCCTCCAGATGTAAACACGTTTAGAATCAGATTTTAAACTAAACCTCGACTCATCAGTTAAGAGAACATTGGATTATTAGTGTTTACTCCAGTTCTGGTATTATTTGCACCAATTAAAACGATCCCTCTTATGTTGTGAGGACAGTGAAACATATACCCTTGGCTTTCTGGCATAAAGGCCTTTTTCATTTAGCCTTCTGTATACAGTTTGCCGTGATACAACAGTTCCAGCGGCGGCTGCAACCTATGAACTTAACTGCCGAGCAGTAGACTTCCTGTTACGACGGGCAGTTATTGCCAGACATCGATCTTGAGAAGCAGTTGTTATTCGTTTACGACCTTGTCCAGGCCTCCTTACAATTCCAGAATTCTGAAATTGTTTCCATAGCGTATAGACTGTCTTGAAATATTCACACATCTCGCTGCTTCCATGATTGTCTGCCCTGATTCTAAACGCCCGATTATTCGCCACTTCACAGATTCTTCCAAATGATACTTCGGAGCCATAACAAACCGTTTTGAGTCCTTACACACGCTGTTTTGCAGAAATTCACTCAGGTATTCACTTTGCGCAAAGCGCTTGATTCACCGTCGGATGACGTAACACATTGATTTGCATATCAGAAACCGTTTGATCATTTTTGATTGGATAATGCTAATTAGGCTTGTCTTTCACACATTCCCTGCAAAAATGGATTACATCGATTGGATATTTCATGGAATATCATTATTTTTGGGTATGTAAAGATAAATTTGGTCATTGTATTTTCTCCGGTGTACGAATATCTGATAAGTAACGTACTCTTCATAACCTAAAAAAAATATTTTAATAAATAACCATATTGATTAGTCAAAAATTAATTTGCTAGTTCTCTGTTCTCCTTTTTCATTGCATCAAGATATTTTGCCTATATCAGAATATATTAAGTCTACTTAGTATTTGAAAATCGGAACTAAACAAATACTCTCTACCCTCAATATTTATAAACAATCAAAAGTTTTAATTAGTAACCGTTTAGAGTAAAACAATTTATTACATTTATAGTTCAGTAAAACCCTTACAAAAACGTAATGGTTTTTTGGACCTTGTGTCAATTTTTAAAATACAGTACTTTAAATATAATCTGACTACGCTCTACATATTAGTCTTAAATGTTAGTTTTAAATGGCATTAAAAAGCCAGAAAATAGATTTGTGTACATAAACTTTAAGCAGACGGGTTTCAAAATTGTGCAGATTTTCACAAGTACGGTACGCGGAAAGATTAAAATTTAAGTATGAATCGTAGTTTAGTGTTGACAGGCACTCATACTGACTGCTGCATAGGAAGAAATGAGACTTAAAACCAAAAAACATTGAAATTTAATTTGTTTTATTTTATGAAACGTCATTCACTAAAACCATTTGAGTTCAATCGGAGTGGATATGCCGGCAAATTCTTTTTTAGAAATTATTTTCTGTTGTGTAAAGATCTATTCGTATCCTAATTAGAAAATGCTTCTACAGTAGGGAACATATTGGTAATCATCTCGTAAAAGATGTTAAGTTGATGAGTTTAATTAGAATGAATTTTTGGAATTCGATGCATCTGACTGGAATTTTCTAATTGGCAAATAAAAATAGACGAATTTTATCTGTTTTATAAAGAAATATATTAGACTAATTGTAAAAAGGATTGCATATAATTCAATATTTTATCCAAATTAAATCATTCAACTTTAAGCATTTTTGTGTAAATATAACTTAATGTAATGTCAATTCTACGAACATGAGACCTGAAGCGATTTTTAGATATTTAATTTGAATTCTGCTTGATTTTGTGTTAGATTAACAAATTAGGAATTTATTTGCGAAAACTTTTTATTTCCCTTTCCATTCAATGATTTAATAGTTGTTCAAAGTTTCAAAATAAATAATTAGGTTTTCACGATTCAAAGTGCTCAATTAAAGTATCGGAATCTGGAGCTTAATGGAGGAAATGGGTGCTAAAGAGAATTTCAGAGTTAGCGAATTTAGTTTTGTTATTCGAGCTTTTTTCTCTTGCTGCCGCTCTCTTAGAATAAAAGAACTTCCCCTAAAAACTGAATCTGTTTACTCACCATTTTCCATCCTTGTTTCCGGCCCACGGTGACTCGGTTGGAAGAGTAACGGATTAGCAACTGGAGGGTTGCGAGTTCGAATCCAACCAAAGACCGTCGTGTACAAAGGGGGCTGGTGCACGTCAAATCTGTCGTGGACTCAAATGTCCTCACGTTGGCGTGGTGTGGAAATTTGAAGAGTGGGATGCCAGCTCAGGTGTTGCTTCGTCGTCTGACCGTGGTTCAAAATTACGTGGTGTTGTCCTCGGTTCTTTGCACCAATTGCCCGTTGTGTTGCTCCAGTGTGACGTTAATTAAAATACGCACCTTCCATCCTAGTTTTCTCACCTTTAGAAAGTAAAATATTCTATAGATATCTGTATTCGCGTACAAGCATTAATTTCTTTGTTCCACAAAAACTAACCCGCCTTAGAAAAGGGAACTGTAAGTTTTGCCTTTTGCAAAATGTACTCTTTTGTAGCAATCTGCAATTTTTACCGAATTTGATACAGGATATTTACAGAATGATGAAAGGATACTTCTGCCTGGATTTGATGGGAGTCATTTGGTTCATATAAGGCGTCACAGTGGAGAATCCAGATTTGTAGTTGGTTATTTTGGGGTTTTATGGCTCAAGGGCCACACTTTGCCATGCTGCGCCAGATACAAGACATACAATATCAAGTAATAGACACGCACACAACGAAAGTTTTAGTGACACAGGAAGAGAGAAACACCCAGGGAGGAATTCACCTGGCAGGAATCGAACCTGCGCCGCCTACAACTCGAATGTAGAATCCAGGAGCGAGGTTGCAAAGTTGTACGCCTCTAATGTCCTAGTGCTGTCCGTTTTCCCGAGAAATTGATTCCAATGTCCTCACGTTGACATGGTGTGCGAGCTCAGGTATAGACCTCGTCATCTGACCGTGATTCAAAATGAGGTGTCATCGTATCGATTCCGGACCGTCGCCTATAGCCCACTGTGTTGCACCAGTGCGACGTTAACTCAATTACCTACCCGAGAAATTGAAGAACAGTGGGACAGAATTTCTGTCCACTTGGAGACAGTGAAACAGAACTGCTTTACTTGCATGGGCAAGTGAAATGAACTTTTAAATTTGTTTCACTGGCAGTGAAACGTTAGTAGAATACTTCCTTGTAACATTTATTATGTTTTAAATTGTTTAGATTTGTATATACATATCTACTTTTGAAGTATCCACTCTATAATGCACTATTATGTTTTATGAGTAACGATTATGTTGGAAAAACAAAATCCATTCATTGATAGCAAAAGTTCGATAGTCATAAATTTATTCTCTAATATCGATGCTAGTAATTGAAAAATTAGTACTTCATGAAATTTTTAGAGTTGTAGCTTTACTTCGGTGATAAATACAATCCATATAATAAGGTTGCCAAAAATAAAACTACTAATATTAAATGTCAGTAACATTTTCATGAATCCTTAAAAATAACGAACGCTGGTACTAATGCATCCTCGGTTTATAAACCAAGTCCAAAAGCAATATAAATTTCAAAATCGGGAGGTCTGGATTAATAAATTGGGTTCCTTCCAATACAGCACTGAATGTTGATATGCTACAGCTAATTTGGTTGTGAAAATACAACTACAAGATATCTAAAGCAAGAGACGCTAAATCTATACGATTTATTGAATACCAAGTGTACATTTTAAATACACCTAAGAGTATTTCAAATTATCAAAACCACTCCATCAAAAGTACATTGGATTTTGAAAGATTCATTGCTTTTGATTTGGATACACACCAGGTGAGAAAGTGTGGTGATTTCGGGACTCTATTTAAAAATCCACTGCCATCCAGACCTGCAATACAAAGGCGTGAAACTTAAGTTTTGGAACTTTGCATTTATTAACAGACATCTTTATTAAATATACAAATCTTAGTAGTCCTGAAACAACACTGCTGTTTTTTAATGTTGAAATTTAATTTTAATGGAAAACTTTAAAGGCATGCAAATTTTCTAAATATTTTGTACTATTCTAAATATTTTGTTTATAAAAATCAATTTTTCTAAATATTTTGTGTAATCTAAAAGTGGGCTTGGAGAAATACTGATCTTTCCAGAATACGTTTGTGAACTGCAAAACTTTAGCAATTTCTTTTCAGTAACGTGAAATGCAAATTTACCAATGAAAAATGTAAATTGCGTAATTCGTCATTTCATAGAACTCACGAAGAGTTCTATGAAACTAATTCAACTTTAGTACAAATGCACGTCTTTATTAGTACTGAAGTTGTTGATAATTGCTTCGTAGCCAATTAATTTCGACATTTAGTCCACAAAAATAAGCACAGAATTAAAGACTAATGCAAAATAGAAGAGTTTTGCTTCGTCAAACTAAAAGTGATGGTTTACAAGGGCCTAGCCGTCAGAAACTTCTCATTTAAAGCTGTTTAATGAGGCCTTAAGATCAATTTTGAATGTCTAGTTTTAGGTTTATTTTTAATCTTAGATGTTTCCTACACTGAGACATGCAGCTTGATAAATACAGTAGAATGGAGTTTTCTAAATTCAAATGTACAAGCTCTGCCAAACGCAAGATAGAATATACATAAAAGGGGATGATAAAGCACAAAAAAGCACATCTAAGCTTATTTCAAAGTTTTCAAGTATATTTTAATAGGATAGTTATGGTTTGAAATATGTTAAATCATTGAATACGATTACTTCGCAATCTATACAAAATTATTTACAGAAGATGTATATAATAATATCGATATTTTCGTATTAAATAATTCTATCATGGTTGAAATTTAGGATCTTTCTTACAATAATTCGACCTCGTAATCAGTGGCACAACTAATCCGAAATATAGGTAGGTATACGTTTCAAAATGGCTCTGATTGGAAATTTGTGGTTTTCATACACATATACAAGTATCTTCGAATAAAACAGTACGATTATGTGTACGAAAACATGTATTCAGGACGGATGCATTATCTACGCATGGAACATAAAAAATAGCGTATGAAAAGGATAATCAGTTTCGGGAACTTGTATATTCTGTTCCAGGATGCCTAGAGACAATATTAGTTCGACAGCACTTATATACTACCCATTATGGTAATAAAATTGTTACTTGCAACATTAATAATATGGCCAAGTAATAGATGCAACAAATTCTTGTATCTGCCAAGTAATAGTGAAATGCTACACGCTGCATTTAAAATTAACATGCAATATAAATTAAAAATTTCTTTTCCAGACAGCGAATTAAGATAAATTTTGAATCCCATGAATAACCGCTTTGAAAGCAATTGAACGAATAATTGGAAACGCCCAACTCTTGGAAGCAAACATGTGGTGCACAGGACAAAACGTGCTCACGATAACTTATACTATATTTATACGAAAGGATACTTTTACGAAAGGATATTTTTTAAAGCATTCCCGAAGCAGGATTAATCTTCATTATTTTATACATTTAAATAATTTATTACTCTGTACTTTTTAGTTTTGAGAACATAGGTAGCCATTAGTAGGAGTATAGTGTCTTTAGTTGGGTAATTATGTGTGTACTCTCTAATACACAATAATTTGTATAACAGTGAAGTTGGTCGAATTTTATAGCACAAGGGCTATATTTGAAGTCACATAAAGCATAAGACAACGTCAAATAGTGATGTAAAAGGGATACTAGAATTCTTTGAATTACTTTCACATAAGTCATGCAGAATCGTAAGACAAAAACAAGCACTAGTGCTGAAAGCTAGTTCAAAAGAGTAGAGTTCAGACTTGGTTAGTTCTAGTCAGACAATAAAATAACACCAAAAATGTGAACATTAAAAGTACAAAAAGATTCCAAGAACGTATGTCTACACTTTTTCTGAAAAGTCACGTTTTGATAAAAAACAGATTTACAAATACTTCTAAACGCGCAAATGAAAAAGACCATTAACATCTAAGAACGAAACTACCCACGAAAAGTAAAGCCACATGCATTCCAAACAGTAGATTGAGGTACTGAAAACGCCCACTCAGCACCGAGTGAGCTACCGCGCATAAGACTGCGCATGTTGACTATTTAAAAATATGCAAATGAGGGGGTCTACCAAAATATTGCAAAACAGCCGACCTGATCCACGCAATTCAGCCTAAAGGCAATTAGGTTCGACTCACGGAAGGTAGGTAGATATTTTAATTAACGTCGCACTGGGGGATCAATAGAAGGGGCTATTGGCGACAGTCCGGGATCAAACCCGAAGGGAAAGATCCGACGACAACACGTAATTTTGAACCATGGCCAGATCACGAGGTCATATCTGAGCTGGCATCTTACTCTCCAAATTCCACACCACGCCAACGTGAGGACATTTGAGATCGACGAAGGACACAAGATTAATTTCGTTATTTACTTTTAGGGGATTTAAACTGCCTTTGGTCTGAACGGCTTGAGCTAGGATCGAACAGGGTTCCTTTCGAACGCGGAGTAAAGACTACCACTGAGCCACCAAGGCCCATCGCATTCTTACAACTCGTTTAGAATCGCAATAAACTCTAATGGGACAAAAATATAAAAAGGTGAAGCTGAATTTACATGTTCATGAAAAGTAAAGCACTATGGAGAATAAGTGTTAATATAACTTTATTGTTATTGAATATGAGTTATAAAATATAATTAATGTATCTTAAAATTTTACGTCAATGCATAAATAAAATAATTTTTATTTTTTAATTCATTTTTAGTATAATATATTTTATATTTCACTAGCTGAATTACCCGGCGTTGCTCGGGTTGAAATAGTTAAATGTTGCTTGAAAAGTGAATTAGAATAATCACTTTTCTTTCACAGAAAAATGCAATCATTTAAGTTGTACGGAAAATACGTTTTAACTTTTCCATAACTTCTACTATATACTTCGGACGCAAATATATGCATTTAATTCCTGAATATATTGCAATATCTAAAAGATTAAGACATAAATACGAACAGAAACGAAATTCCGACGAAAAAATGCAGAATTCTAAAAAACGAATGATACGCAGTGTCGAATTTCGACTGCCTGAGTGTATTCTGAAACAGAGCAATTCGAAAAAAGATATTTGAAAATATTGATAAAGACGATAATGAAATTTAGTAATGCTCAAATATGACTGCAACATTTCGCTGTGTTAACTCAAATAGACAAACACGGGATGCTAAATCAAATTTATAAAATAATAAAAATTAATTCTGGTTTCCCAAATCTAAAATAACAAAATTACGCTTTTATGATTAATGAGTTGAAGTTTTTCGTGTTTCATTACAAAATGTAAATTATGAATAATGAAATATTTTAAATATCCTTTTTTTATCAAACAAATATTCATGTAAAAATATAAAATTCATATAGAAATAAAATAATAAACTTTAATTCAATAATGCACTTTACACCTGTCAAATAAAGTAGGAAATACTTATACAATCAACTAAAAGTTAGATTTAGTAATGCTCAAACAACGGCAACATAGCTTTGCCCGGGTATTTATCCCAATCTTCTATTGGACAGGAAAAGGAATGAAATCAATGTATAGTGTAAAATCAAAGTAATTATATTAACAGGTTCTAAAAGTATAAGTACAGTACACGCATTATAAAGTAAAATATTTTACAAATTCACTGCAATATAAATTTAACACAAAACTTGATTATACACAACATTTTTAGTTTCACCTCCGGGAGCAAGAATAAATAAATTCTTGGGTGAACCCACCCTCGAGCAACCAACATAAAGTTGTCCGTGGGAGAAACACGGCGATCTCAAATCCACTCCGCAGTACTTGATAGACTGCCCCTGCGACTTGTTGATCGTGATCGAGAACGCAAGTCTTACTGGAAACTGCAATCTCTTAAAGTCGAAAGGGAGATCCGTCGGAATGAGTGGTATCCGTGGGATAAAAACTGTTGCACCCTCTCCCTTTCCTGTCAAGATAGTCGCTTCCATTACATTGCCCAGCAGCTTCTTGACACACAGCCTCGTGCCGTTGCAAAGTTTTGGCGGGTCGAGGTTCCGCAGTAAAATAACCGGAGATCCCACTTTAAGTAAAAGACGATGTGGTGGCAATCCAGCCGGATCAAGCGAGTTCAGGAACTCTGGCGGGAAATTGACGACCTCATCGGCATCTACTACGGTATCGATGGACTTGTATTCACTGACCACGCCTGGTAACATGACAAGTATTTGATTGTTTATGTCGTGGACGTCTTCATTTTTAGCAGAAAGAATGGCCCTCTCTCGCAACCAGTTCAAATCGTGATAGTTTTGGGAAACAGACGGATAGACTGCATCTATCAGCTCTGAGACGGACGACACCAGATTACAAAAATCGGATGGGAATTTAATCTTGCCAGAAGACTCGACTGCCAATCTGCCTTCTCCGATCTCCAGGAGTTTGTCTGAGAAAATTTGAGCACTCTCATCCCCCAGATGTACTCTCATGTTTTGCTTCAAAGTTATCTTTCGCACATGTCTCCACAAAAACGAATGTTTCAAACATGCATGGATCTCATCGGCCGGCGTCGACTTCGGGATGACGGGCAGAGTTTGACGAAAGTCTCCACAGAGGAGTACCAGAGCTCCTCCCATCAGGTTGTCGTTTCCTCTCAGATCTCTCAGAGTGACGTCGAGGGCCTCGAGAGCTTTCTTGTGAGCCATGGTGCATTCGTCCCACACGATTAATTTGCAAGTCTCGAGCACCTGCGCCCGACCACTTGCCTTGCTTATGTTGCAGGTAGGATTTTCCTGCCTGGCGATGTCAAGTGGCAACTTAAGTGCAGAATGGGCCGTCCTCCCTCCTTCCATTAACGTCGCCGCAATTCCCGAAGAGGCGATGGCAAGAGCAACTTCTCCCCGAGTCCTGATTTCGGCCAGTATTATATTAATCAAGAATGTTTTCCCTGTGCCCCCAGAAGCATCAAGAAAAATGATACCACCTTGTTGTTTTGCTGCCTGATCCATGATAATTTGGTATGCGTTTTTCTGATCTCGATTCAGAAGTGGCTTCTTGTCCGCGACGTATGCACTCAGCTCTTCGACGTCGTAGTTCGTTTCTCGCACGTAATCTGCGCGAAGTACGTCTCGTCGATCTCTTACTGGTGCAGGCAGGCCCAATTGCAGTAATGTTTTATTTGTCATGGCCACACATTTGTCCTCAAGAATAACCAAAGCCTCGTTGAAAATGTCCGGACCAAACGCGATTTCTAATGTCGGGGTTTCCCTCCGGACTTTGGCGAGTATATCCTCACTCAGGGCCTCCTTATACTTTTCCCATAAAGTGTTTGGATTCGATGGACTGCATGTAGTCAATATTATAGCAAACAGGTTTCTGATTTGCTCTGGTAGGGAGATCAATTCGGCTTCTCGCAACGTGTCATCCCAGTGCTGGTCTCCTTCCAGCAAACCCAACTTCTGACAGGCCTCTCTAAATGTCTGGCATACTTCGTCGTTTACCGTTCTCATCTCTGCGAAAGATCTAGGTCCTCGTACCGAGTGAAGAAGCATCCTAAGGAAATAGCATTCGGCGTTGTTGGGGTGAACAGTGTACACTCGACCCAAGGCGTCACTCGCGACTGCATCATGTCCAGGGACGGGCTGGCCAACTTTTCTCCTACAGAAAATTTTCCTCGACGCATTCCACGTGTAATATCGAGGTATCTCAGGATACAACAAAGTCCTCGCAAAAGAATCCTGCTGACACAGTTGAAAGAATGCCGTCAAAGTCGTGTTTGGTGGCTGATCAATCACTCTAGGGGCGCTCTATGTTGTGAAATAAACTCTCTGACCATTTTCTAAATGGACGCTGAGGTGAACAACAGTAGGGTGTCTTTCGTGAATCGAAAAACCCAGTATTCGCCAAACTGCCTCGTTACTGCTGAGGTATCTTCCCAATTGATACCGCGTCACTTCATCGTTCGATCTCTCGTCGCTGATACCGAAAACAGCCATATCACTACCTTTGTTGACATACTTGCACACATATTTAATCGATTTCACACTGTTGCAGTACTCCACGTTGATGTGTGCCCGAAACATTTTCGACAGCAGCGGCGAAAAGGGCACAACCCACCTATTGTCGATTTCTATTTCCGTGTTGCTGCGTATCGTTAGTTTCGCCGTGAACCCTCCATCTTCCGGAGCCCGCCGTCTGTACAGGGGATAGCCGTCATTTCCAGTTTGTGTCTCTTTAATGAATTTTCTAGGGTATTTCTTGGTACACTTTCCGTCCTTCATACACGGAGAAATGGGATTGAGATTTCCACACGGTCCGTGGATCATGTTTTTCGTTACCACTTCAAAAAGTTCGGGATCTTGTTCCGGGTCTGGCAACTCGGCAGATATAACGTCATCGATTTGAGTGGGCTGAATTTTGTCCGCTAACCAGATCAAATTGTGCGAGTGTGGCAGCCCTCTTTTTTGCCATTCAATCGTATACATCCAGCATCTCGGCACTCCAAATACATGGCCCTTTGTTATAACGTCAATCAGTTTCAACTGCTTCTGTTTAAATACTCTCGCAATCAAGTCGTGGCGCTCACTGGGTAATTGACCATTGGTAAGAACCTCCTTGATCTCCGTCCAAGTGGGATTGCAGGTGAAGGTGATAAATAAGTCTGGTCTCCCGTACGTCCTCACGTACGTCATAGCATCTTGTGTGTATTCGTGCATGTGTCTGGGACTGCCTGTAAATGTAGCTGGTAGTATGACTAAGGCACCGAGGTTTTCAACGTTCCCGTCATTTGCCACAGCATCTCTCAGGTGAATATATTCGTCAACTCTCAGTTTACGTTGATTTAGACGAATGTAAAGGAGACGTTCACTCTCGACTTTAGCGTACATATCGACGATGAACTGATGAAACAATTGCCTGCAGTTCAATACGTGGTTCTGCCCAGTATCTCGAACCATTAATCTGTACGCATAGAAATCCATCGCTGAAACTTTCTTGCTCGTTGTTTCACCTGTTCTTGGGTTGATCTGCCTCAGATTAAATTGATATCCATCTTCACCATGGGGGAATATTACTGGGTACTGCAGAGCATCGTAAGATCGATGTGTTTCCGAAATACGCTGCAATGATTCACCTCGTCGTTGAATAACGATATCCCGTTGATGAAACTCATCTCCTGAACCACCGCGACTTCATCTGCTTGAGGAGAGTTAAAGCGCCGCTCGTGTTCGCCTGCTGGTCTTCGGTCTGCTCTTATGACTACTTTATATTCATCTGTTGGCATATGTTCCAATGCTGTTTCAAACGTTTTAATAAGATTATTGTGCTCATGAAACATCCTCTGTAAGTTTAACACAATCTGACGTCTTGTTCCCGAGATGTAGGCGCACCTCTGATCAGTTTCCATTTGTTCGTTTTGAATAAAATATAGTTGTAGAAATTTTGGTGGTTGATCTGGCAGCGGAAGCAACGATCCCGCTCTATGGTAAACCTGCCCTTGCACCTTGAATGTCGACGGAAATCCGGGCTGTCCAACAACTGATGTGCCGCCGAATGATGTCATTTGGAAACATGAGTTGTATTTTCTGATGTTACTTAGAAAATGCTTCGACTCTGACGTATCTCCTGATGTGTAAGTCAAAAGGTCTTGTGGTGGTGGTTCCAGTTGGCAAAGTTTAACTTTTCCATTTTTGCAGCAAATACCAGTAGACTCTGATTTAAACTTTTTGGCTTGACAGTAAGTACAAACCATTTCCATTTTCCCGATCGTAACACTTGCATGCATCGAGTAGTCTTTATGTGAATCGTAGTGAAATCCTTCCAGTGCTAAGCTAAAATGGCTCGCAGTCCGTGATCGTTTGGCTCTATCTCTCTTATCCTGTAGTCGGGCCTCACGCTGCTGTGCCGTCTCTGTTGCTCTAGATGTAGTAGCTCTATCTCTCTTATCCTGTAGTCGGGCCTCACGCTGCTGTGCAGTCTCTGTTGCTCTTGATGTAGTAGCTCTATCTCTCTTATCCTGTAGTCGGGCCTCTCGCTGCTGTGCCGTCTCTGTTGTTCTAGATGTAGTAGCTCTATCTCTCTTATCCTGTAGTCGGGCCTCACGCTGCTGTGCCGTCTCTGTTGCTCTAGATGTAGTAGCTGTCTCTTTCATATCCTGTAGTCGGGCCTCACGCTGCTGTGCCGTCTCTGTTGCTCTAGATGTAGTTGCTCTATCTCTCTTATCCTGTAGTAGGGTCTCACGCTGTTGTGCCGTCTTTGTTGCTCTAGATGTAGTAGCTCTCTCTCTCGCAATCGCAAGTCTTCTATTCCTCTCCTCGGAAGTTTCTTGTCTACGCTCATTTTTCATCATCTTAGCCGTTGACTGCACTTGGCCGATTGCCTTCCGCTTCCTTGGAGGCATTGCTACAGCAAAGAAATCTGTAAAAGAATACAAAAAGCTATTTCATAAAATAAGCAAAAGGCACACTCTCACTGAGCAATGAAATCTATTATAGAATACAAAGAAAAGCTATTTCATAAAATTAGCAAAAGGCACACTATCACAGAGCAGTGAAATCTGTCATTAAAAAGTTATTTCATAAAATAAGCAAAAGGCACACTCACTGAACAATGAAATCTATTATAGAATACAATAAAAAACTAATATAAACTGAATGGTAAAACAAATTTAAAATTGTGAAGTACTTACATCAGTTTAGGAGAATATCAAACTTTTAACACAAATAAAAAAAATTAATGCCTTACTTAAAAGCTGTCAATCAAAATATTCAAACACAGAATTCTAAATCATGTTAAAAATAAACTTTTATTCTGGTGTAAAAAAAGCATTAATTCTGATCCCATTAAACTTATTTAAAAAATTAAGCAAAAGGCACATCTCACTGAGCAATGAAATCTATTATAGAATACAATAAAAAGCTAAAATTAACGAAAAAACGAATTTAAAATTATGTAGTACTTACATCCGTTTAGAAATATAAATCCAAAATGTACACTATCACTGTCGAATAAAGTAGGAAACACTTATACAATGAAAAGAGCGAAATAAAACTGCCAGATTCACTGAAAGATGATAAACTGGAAGACTTACCGAGTTAGCTTCCTTTAAATACGACCAGCTAAGAATCGAGTGGGTGCTGGAATGTTCTCCACCATCCAATTAAGTCCAATTAAGTTTCCGTTTCCCCAACTTTCTAGAAAGTTCTACAAAGTTTTATAAAAAAAGTAAACATTAATTCTGGTGCTGCCAGATACCGAGTAGCAAAATTACGCTTTTATGATCAATGAGTTTTTCGTTTGTGCTTTTCGGAATAACGGTGCTTGGTTTAGAAATAAATATAATCGGTGTAGACAAATTAAACTGAATAGATAAAATTTTTTCAAAATGCAGAAGGTCGATTTTACAGAATTTTTCAGAAAGAAAATCACTGCTTTCAACGGAGGATTCACATGTATCTATTCCGGACATTTTAAAATAAGTTACACGCCTTACCTAAAAAGCCTCGTGAAACAGAATTCTACAAATCATTACGTATTCGATAAATTATTTAAGGAAAGTTGGTCGAAATACACACCAACTTTCCTTGAAAATAATCCTTGAACTGAAAACCTTTCCTTGAATTTCCTTGCAAACATAAATATTTTAAAATATTCTTTCCCCCTTCATCAATAAAATATCTATAATTTATTTACATCATGGGAAGAACTAAAAAGTCAGTTCAAACATAAATACTGTAATTTAATTTGTTTCGGAAAAAATTGTTTTTCGATCAACAGTGGGGTAAAGCAACCATCGCTGCCTAAAGCAATCAATCTATGCTCAATGTTATTTCTATTGCGATTTCGAATAGTTTTTAGCCCCCCAGGGCCAATAGAACGGGGGTTAAGAGTTAGCCTATGCTGACCGCAGTGTTCTAAATTATAAGTGTACCAAATTTGGTGTGGATTGGTCAAACGGTGTAGATTTGTATAGAAAATATACCCACATACACACACACACACATCCTATTTTATATATATAGATTATATTCATATTCAACATACATTTATAATTTAAGGAATGATAAATATTATTTTTAAAATTCAATTTCAATACAATGTTTCATATTTCGTTAGATTTACCTTTCTAATTTAATGCATAATGAATATTACCCTTTAAAATTGATTTTTAAAATAATATATTTCATTGGATTTATATTCCAACATAAATTTCTAATTCATTGCATTAATTATCAAAATATTATTTTTTAAATTCAAAATAGATTATTTTCATTTAAAAATAAATTATTTTCATTTAAAAATAACATATTTTATATTTCATTCGATTTGTATCCAACATAAATTTATAATTTAATACAGCATTAACAATAATATTACTCTTTTGAATTCATTTTTAATGATACATTTTATGTATCTTTCGATTAATATTCAATATAAATGTATAATTTAAAACATAATTAATAGAATTATTATTTTCTCAAGTATTTTGTTCTCCATATCTGCACATAGGCTTCAGTACGATACTCGTTAAACCACTTTTCCGTCTAAATGGGCTGCAAACTCGAAGACAAGAGATATGGATAACCATCCGTCTTCTGGCATGGGATAAAAAAATATTTCAAGTGAGGAAAGTTTGGGTTAGGCAGCATACCAACACGTATTAAAGTAGTTTAAAATCCCACTTTATACACGTATTTCGAAAGGTATTAAAGAAAAATCTGGATTATATTTTTCACTAGTCCAATTCTTCACATAGCAAAAGTTACACCTTTTTCCCTCTTCCTTTAACTTTATTGAGGTTGTTAGGGATAAAAAAACTCATGATTTTGAATTATTTAATGGATGCATTAGATCTGTTGCCTTCAATCTTCGAACTTCAGAGCAGGAGGGGTATCGATTTTCTCTACCTCGGATATCGAGCATTTTTAAAACGTCTCCAGTGAGATTTTGCTTTAAAAAATGTCTCCAAAATAAAAGCTGTCTTTGTTTAGTTGTTATTCGCTCCCTGCGACGCCCCGGGAGGTATTTAGAGGCGCTACGAGGAGAATATTAATTTATCGGCGCAAAAAGTATCTCTCGAAAGCGAAATACAAAAACTCCAATCTGCAAAAGTATCTTTCTTGCTCTTTGGTGCAGAGTAGCATGTATTTTCACGTTGAATTATACATTATATGGACCTGCTTTTACGCGTCATTGAAACTGGTAACTGTTTCTATCAAATGTTATGCGAAGTAGGGCACTTTATGTAGTGAAGAAAATTATGCCACAAGATCTAGGTTCTGACCTTGTAAAGCTGCTGTAGACATAATCTTTTTTGCCATAATAGTGTTTACAATGTCCTATTTTAATATATTTACGGACCGCTCTATCCCAGTTGGAAGAGCGATGGATTAGCAACCAGAAAGATGCGAGTTTGAAACTCGGTTCCAGACAAAGAACCATCGTGTGTGTACATGTAAGCTGGTGCACGTTAAATCTGTCGTGGCCTCAGATATCCTCGAGTTGGGGTGGTGCGGAAGTGTGAAGAGGGGTGTGCCAGCTTAGGTGTTATTCTCGTCATATGACCGTGGTTCAAAATGCCGAGGCGTCCTCGGATATTTCCCTTCGGGATGGATCCCAGATCGCCGCCAATAGCGTGTTCTGTTGCTCCAGTGCGACGTTAATTAGCTACCTACCTACCACTATTTAGGGGTCGGTAGCCCAGTTGGAAGAGTAACGGATTAGCAACCGGAGGGTTGCGATTTTGTAACTAGGTCCAACCAAAGACCGTCGTGTGTGTCGGGGCTGTTGCACGTTATATCGTGGCATCAAATGTCCTCGCGTCGGCGTGGTGGTGCGGAAGTTTGGAGTATGGGGACAAGCTCAGATGTTGCCCTCGTCTTCTGAGCCTGGTTTCAGATGACAAGGCGTTGTCCTTGATCTTTCCCTTCAGGATTGATCCTGAACCGTTCCAATAGACGTTATGTTGCTCCAGTGTGACATTGATAAACTACCTACCTACCTACCTACCTACCTAAAAGTAAATTTCACCGAATAGTCAAGAGATTGAATACCATCAGGCGGAGGTGGACGTTAGGTGACCCAACTCCTCTAAATGATGGAGGCAGGGTGTTGTCCCTCAAAAAGAGTAACATGGTCAGGTCTTTTGTGGGAAACTTTCTATCATGGCTCCATTTATATACTTATTTCTGAAGGATATGATTTTCAGATGACAACCTGTAGGTTCCAGATTATGCTACGTGGAAAACTTAGGTGTACAAAATTATATTTAAACAATTAAAGGTAGGTAATTGAATTAGCAATGCAACATGCTATTAGCGACGGTCTGAGATCAAACCCGAAAGTAAAGATCAAAGGACAACACCACGTAATTTTCAACCACGGTCAGATGACGAGGTAACACATGAGCTTTCGCCCCACTCTACAGATTTCCACACCACCGAACTTGGGGCTACGACAGATGTAACGTGCACAACCCCCCACGTACAAGACTATCTTTGGTTGGATTGAGTTTCGAACTTGCAACCGTCCGGTTGCTAATCAACTACTCTAGCAACTGGTCTTCTGGGCCCCTTGAACAATAAGACTAATTATTTTGTTGATATGATTGCGAGTTGTACACGAAATTTTGAAATGAATTAACCTCCTCAGATTCGGTTTTGAATTTTTCTTAGGCAGTTGTACTTATATAATTTTTTTTGAATAACTGATTACTTAAGACACACTAAAGGAATATTTTATCACAAAAAAATCCCTCCCAAACTCAATGCTTATATACATGAAAAAAATTAAATAATGCTTTATTTTCTAATATGAATAACAATATTAATTTTATTTTCTAATTCTAATATAAATATTAACAACATGTTTGGGTAGGTATTTACGTATTTTAATTAACGTCACACTGGAGCAACACATCAGGTTAAGGTGACGGTCCGAGATCAATTATAAAAAGGGAAAGATCCGAATACAACACAATGTAATTTTGAACCACGGTCAGATGACGAGGCAACACCTGAGCTGGCACCCCACTCTCCAAAAGGAACATGTTTGGGTAAGCTTGAATTTTGCTTAAATTTATTTTCTATTTTTTGTGCGAATCCTTCTTACGATGAAATGAAGGAAGGTAGAAGCTTCACTTAAAGGAAACAAATAAAATGTAGTATTTTCTGGAACACAACACTCTTAAAAATAACATTTTAATTGAAGAAGAGAGAGAGTTGGAGAATATTTTTTAAAGTAAATGTATTCAACGGAAAAAAATATTTTAAGAAAAAAAAAAACAAGTTTAACATGCTGTAGCTTACAAAACTGCAATGTACCTATCATTATGTTTGAAAAAAAATTAAGTTCCTTCACTAAGTCCGAAAGCCCTATTCATTGAAATAAACAGAAAACTAATTTTAAAGTATGTCCGGAGATGAAAGAAAATGTTTAAATAGGTTTGAATGTCTTTAATGGTATTTTTTACTTAAACAAGTATATTAAAAGCAAATACATAAAAATAATAATGTAAACTTCATCGAATTGTTTCACGCATTAGGCAAGAGAACTCTAGGAAATGAAAAAGAAAATATTTGTTTGGATGCCGATATTCTTAAATAAGAGCCGATATTGGTTTACTTAGGTAATATAACATTTGCTTAGGTAGTTCAACATATTTATCAAATTTTTTATAGTTGATTAATTAAAGCTAGATATACTGAAGAAATATCTTAACAAAACTCACAATTTAATATTTGTTAATAGAAAACACAAATTTTATTTTATTTTTGAATACACATGACAAAAAACTACATGAAGCACTTAAATACTTTTGACTATACATAAAATGTTTAAAAGCAGCGCATGAACGATTCCACATGATTCTGAAAAATATACGAACTGCACCTACAGAAGTTAACTGCGTCAGTTCATGATCCATTTAGTGTTTGGAGTTAAAAACCTTGCAGAGAAAAACTATTCAAAATAGCAATAATGCACAAACAATAGCACAAATAATGCACCGCAGTGGAGAAAAAAGAAGCTACTTAAGGATGGAATAACTTAATTTTAAATTCATAACATTCTTAAGATTTATTTAAAAAAGGATAAACTAAATGGGAAAAATATTTGCGAAATTACAACATACAGATTGATTTGAGAATAGGCATTTTATTGCATATAGTACATGTATGTTGATGATACAAAAGTAATCAACGAAATTTTCTAAAATGGTAACTGAATATAACAACTATTCTATTAGGCTTTAATAGATGCCATTCTCTAAGATAAGAAAAATGTTGATCTAAAATACTGTGAATGTACAACATTGCTTTCGAGCTATCAATACCTTAGAACAGGGATGCACAGACTTGTTAAGACCAAGGGCCACATAGATTCACCATGACTTATGGGAGTGTCGCCCAAAGATCCATGACAGTTATCTATCGTATATAGTATATTAGTTATTTTATTTGTATTTATTATTGTTATAAAAGAGAAAGGTAATAAAAAATAAATAAATAATTTAATTTTATGCATGGCATTGCATTGATTTAACAATTGTTTTAATAGTTGGTTCGATTTTTGTAGTAGCCAAGCTCAAAATTGAATCTAAATTTTCATTAATTAAGAGGTTCCAATTTTTCGCTTTGCTAATTTTCATGACTGTAAAAGTTTATTCACAGTTGTTGACCCAAAGAGGCTTGAGCCCTATAGTTTTAGCCCTATAGTTTAGCGAAGTTTTAACCTGAATTTGCCTATCGTGTGATTTGTTAGCTGTGCTTATATAAAAAGACATTTATTTTTCACAAAACTCAAATTTTAAATCTGAATTATATTTAAACATTTTTCTTTTCCGAATTATTTATATGAATTAAAAAACAATTTTAAGTGTATAACAACTATTATTAATTTATTTAAACTGTAGACAAATTGTATTTTGAAGAACAAAAATTAATCCCATGTATAAATTGCTGAATTTTCTGGTCACGCATATATTTTCTTTAATTCTAAATATGTGCAAAATATTTTTTATTTTGATTTTACAAATTATGATTATTAAATTTTTGTTTACGCATTAGAAAGATTTGATTTTCTACCATATTTTGAGGAAATCGTTGATAATCACTTATAACAGGGAACGTAGTCAGAATTTTATTTTGGAGGGAGCCCCGAAGATTGAACTTTTTATTCAAAATTCTTTACAAACACTTAAAAAGTTTGTATGAATGTAAAAAGTATTTTGTTATCTTTAATACCAGGATCTAAAACTCCAAAATTATTTCTGTAAACTTATAAAAAGTGATATACGTATCTCGATTGATCTAAGTACAAGAATGGCTCCGTAAATATTTACAGAATAAATTACATTAAATAAATCAAACCTTGTTCCTGAAAATACACTTTTTATTTTTGCAACCACTGTTTGGAGTACGAAAATGTGAGAAGAGGTAGAGTCGAAGCAGAAAAAAATATTCAAAATCATTTTACTATCGTAATAAAGATTTTGTCAGATATTTCAAAAGAGAATTTTAGCTATTGTCAGATATTTTAAAGAAAATAACAGCCATCTAAAGAATGAAATAACGTTATTTTACTTGAAGAAAAAGAAAAGTATTACAGTATCTTATTTACAGATATATTTTAAATGTCAGAAATAAAAAAGTTTGAAAAATAAATTACATTAAAAAAAATAATAAAATTAAATATAAATAATTAAAATTAAAAATATAGTGAAAATTAAAACTTCCAACTTGATTTTCAAAAATAAAAGGCAAACCAGATGTGTAATTTACTGATAATTGAGCTTGCCTGTTTGGGAAATTGCTTCCAGAACAATTCAAATCCAATCTCTTAAGCGATGGAATTTTTCGATACTTCATCATCACGTGCATTTTCAAGACATGTAAAATTGGAAAAAACAAAATCGAAACTAGAAACAACACTAACGAGAACCACGGATACCCATGCAATGTGACACTGCTACATAAGATGAATACTCTTGTATACTAATACCTAGGATGACTACTCTTGGTGGTTACTCCTTTTGTATCCAACTACTTTGGTAACCCAATACTTGTATCTGAATACTCTTGAAACCGAATACCTTGGATCCGAGTACTTTGGTAACCGAATACTTGGATCTGAATACTCTTGTATTCGAATACCTAGAAGTAACTACTCTAGGTAATTACTACTTTTGTATCCAACTACTTTGGTAACCGAATACATTGGTATTCGAATACTTTGGAAAGGAATCGAGTACAACGATTGCTTTTAAGTATCGAGTACATGAGTACCTTTTGTATTCGAATACTCCTATCACTAATCAGTGTTCAACTTGTCGTCAAGCATGTAGCATCGAGTATTTCCGCTTTTTGTGTGTCTTCTTGTATTCTTCGTGTGTGCTGTTATCTGATGTTTCAATAAATGTGTCGTGTGCTATAGAAATAGCCCTTCCATCGTTTTTACGATGGAAGACATAAAGAATTAAAAAAGAATTTAATTACATAAATTTGGTGTCGAAATAATTCGGAACAGTATAATGTATTTAATCAATAAAAATCATAGAAATCATGTGTTAGCCTACCTCGATATAATTTTATATCATCTATGCTTTAAAAAACGCAACTATTATTATACTAAATCCCATACTAAAGAGAATATCTTAAAAGATATCACTATCTAAAATGAAAAAGAACGGTTATGTTGTCTATGAGAGACATATTTTGTCAAACTAAATGTAGGTGGCGGTAGTGTTTCTGAGGCAGAACGTGTTTCCTGTACTTATTCCAAACGTGTTTTTCGAATACGATTTCAGCACTTCGGCAATAAAAATTCCAAAAACGAATTTTGAAATGAAATATGATAGTTGATTGGTCAACGCCAATAACAGGAAGTAATATCCCGGGTTTAGTCTTGTTTGTTTTTCCACTGAAAGAACCTCTCGTTGGCAAAGTAATTAAGAGGTTATTGAAGTGCGCTTCAGAGTTCTCATATTTCATATCCAGACAAACATTTAATGTTTGTCTAGATATCCGTATATATAGTTACGGTAACAGCAATTATGACCTGATCACATAGGCAGAATATTTTGAATTAATTAAACTACAAACTTTCCCAGTAGGACTAGAATCAATCGACGAGCAGGCAACGGTAGTTATATACTCTACCTTAAAAACTATTTTTTAATGTTTTCATATTACATTACTCTTATTATTTTATCTTGCGCTTGGTGCAACTTGTCCGTTTCTGGATCCTACACCATAAAACCCAAAATTCCATTCCAGTCCGTCTTAGCAATCTTGAGTTGAAAGAAGTAGGTAGGTAATTAACGTCGCAGTGGAGCAACACAACGGGCTATTGGTGACGATCGGTATTACTCCCGAAAGAAATATCTGAGGACTTCATACTTTTGAACCATGGTCATATGACGAGGTCATCAACTGACAAATTCTTAATGAGGGAAAGGCATCTTATCTTCATGAACTATAAACTGTTCATATAAGAACATAAGCAACTGCTTATCGGAATAATTTAATTCAGGTAATCAACCATTTAGGCCAAGTTTGTATCGTATAAGGGAGAACAATATCCCATATTGAACATAAATTTATCTCTCTGTGCATCCTTTTACAGTTATAATTTCGACGTTTAATTCACAAAAGTATACATTTTCTGTATCATTAAAGTTTGAAAGATTAAATTTTATTTGCAATTGAGCAGATCATTGCATTCAAATCCTTCAGCCAAAAGTACACACTAGTAAAACAAGATTTGGAATATAAAATTCAAAATTTGAGGGTTAAACAAAGTTCAGTGAGACCAGTAACGTTCAATGAGAGTTATTTCGGTTAGAGTTGTACAGGTTTGTTAAAAGATTATATAACTCACAATGGTATTTTCCTTTGAAAATTGATTCGATGGGAAACAAAGTTTCACGAACCATGCCCTTAATCTTTAAACCTAGATGTCTTTTTATCCTTAAAACTGCTTTTGTTTATCAGACACTCAACAAAAGGACATTTCGACTTCATCGAAAAAGTATAAATTGCAAGTCGGAAGCGAGTGAAATCTCGAATGAAAACCTCTTTGTCCAGGAAGTCATATAGTTCGCTTCAAGCGCATCCATCTTTACCACTAAGCCATGAGGATGAACAAAACTATATATACCATATCCGCATAAATCCTCTTCCGTTGCAACGATATTTTATCCTGTCAAGTATCCTTTTTGGAGTCACTTTGTTGAAAATCTCATTCTTGTTTTCCATAAAGCGAAGATAAATTATTTGCTTCCGTGAACGGTTTCCCTCCTCGTTGGCCCAACCCAGTGCTCTAGAATCAAGCTCTACACAGGAAATGAAAAATTTTCTGGATCCTTCTTTAATAAAAAATAACCAACGCATCAAGCCAGAGTAGTGATTGCAAAACCGGTTAACCGGGAAACCGACCCAAATTTCGAAATCGAAAAACCGGTTTTATGAAAGAAGAAAACCGGGTTTACGGTTTTACGCATTGGAAACCCATAAGAGAAACTCACCATAACAAGGTATACCATTCTACGCACACTGATGCAAACAACTAAATGTTTAGTGTTTACTACCCCATCAGAATAAAAATTCATGTCGTATTAATGCCACATGAGTCACACATCACTTTCGTGTGATACAATGACCTACTTCTCCGCTGACCAATCATAATAACATGAAGACAGATTCTCAGCATCAGTACCAATGAGCCAGACAGTGGATCCTCATTGGCACCAATGAAAATTAAAAATATAAATAGAGAAGAAATTTATATTACATGTCATTTAGGAAGCAGCTCAACTCGGCTACACGACCGCAAACAATAAACAATCATACTATCAAAACCCTTCCTACTCCACAGTGACCAACTTAGTAGAAGACTTTCTACGCCTAAAGTAGTAAGAAGCCTTGTACGTAGTCTATGTAGTTACACCTTCTACGTAGTAAAGAAGGCTCCCTGCGCGTAATGCCACAATGTCATTGTCAATTACTGCTGTTCATTAGGTAATTCTGATTTGAAGAATTATTAGTTTTGTTTGCTCAGTCTTTTGTAGTTTATAATGAACATATTTATTCAAAAATAAGAGGTAGGTATATTTTACAAACTTGATTTCGCAATCGTACACGGGCAAGAACAAAAATAAAACAATAATTTTTTTTTATTTCAATCCATAATAGAGCATGGCCAGTCATATTTTCGAGGAGTCTAAACGTAGCAGCGGGGATGATTATTCCATTTGGTGTCACTATCTTCGTGAAAGAAATGGTCAACTAGCCAAATGCAAAAATGTTCTAAAGAAATAAAACGTGTTGGCGGCTCAACAGGTGCATTACATGCATACCTAAAAAAGATGCATAGTATTTCCATTTTGAAAATAAAAGAAGTACCTATTTCGGAAGAAAGTCCAGAAATATCATCTTGGACAAAATTAACAAAATATTTTAATAATCTATTTGATGACACGTTACCAGCAGTTTTTATCAAGAATGACCACGTTGGATGGACTTCTTTTTCTGTATTTTGCAACTGATCTTCGTAAATCTCTCATTGTAAGATTTCCAAATATTCCAAAATCCTCAAATACCATTCAGAAATTAGTGGTGGCCTATTCACACAAAGTGCGGGCAGCTGTTGTCAGTGAATTTAATTGGCTAAAGTTAAAAGGATATAGAGCTAGTCTAATTCTTGACGAATGGACATCAGTAAGGAATTGACGATTTTTGAACATCAATGTACATTGTCAAAAACAATTTTGGAGTCTAGGTCTGGTTCGTGTACATGGAAGTTTACCAGCTGAGAGATGTGTCGAAGTAATTAGTAGAAAATTGGAAGTTTTTGGTCTGTGCCTTGATAAATATATAGTCTGTATCACTACAGACGGAGCGTCGGTCATGAAAAAAGTAGGCAAATTGATTAAAGCCGAGTAACAGCTCTGTCTAGCGCATGCCATTCAGCTTGGTGTAATCAAAGTGCTATACAAAAAAGTACATGTCAAAGTTGAAAAAAATAACTCACAATCGGATAATGAACCTGAATCGGAATGTGACTGTCTCAGAATCTGAAGGAGAGTACATTGAATTGGATATTGACAATGACGACGATTCGGAATTGGAAGATGAAAATTCATTTGAAAGTGGGTTCAGTATTGCTTACTCAGATGATGTAGATGGAAATTCGAATTCAGATGTTTAAACATGAAATCATCTTACCACTTATTACAAAAATTAGAGTGGTGGTACGATTGTTCCGCAAATCCCCAACAAAAAACTATGACATACTGCAAAAATATCTGAAATTGGAATTTGGTAGAGAGGACTCATTGATTTTAGATTCAAAAACTAGATGGAATAGTTTACTCACATGTTGGAAAGTTTCTACAAATTAAAATCATGTGTTCAGAAAGCCCTAATTGATTTGTCATTGAAAATTTCATTATCTGAACAGGACTTTCATTTATTAGTGGATACTATTTCTGCTTATTGCCAGTAAAACTTACAGTAGAAGTCTTATGTTGAGCAGATACAAATCTATTGACTGCTGACGCTGCTTTAAATTTCAGTTGACGTCTTTAAATGATCTTCATATTACACTCGGTAATGAACTGAAAGAATCCCTAGAATTAAGAATTCAAGAAAGACGCACTAACGCGTCAGCAGTACTTCAATTTCTACGTAATGGTGGTTACGTCGAACCGGTGATAAAAGATCGGAATATGTGTTTAAAAAGTTGGGGAAACTGGCTATCTGTCGGTTTATAAATAACCTGATAAAACGTTTATCGCCGTCTTCTTTAACCCTTCTGGCGGCGTGGTATCTCACAGTTGTGTTGACGAAAATGGCACCCCGAAAAAGCGAGTTTCCTTGAAAAGTGTCAGGGTTTGGACAAAGGGAGTGCTTTCCCCTTCTTCAGTCAATTTGTCTCAGCAGTAATCTATTTAGACCGGACCTTCAAACGAGAGCGATGACAGTGATAGATAGCAAAGCCACGGGCTACTTCCCATGTCCCAGAATACCCTAAGTATACATAGACTCTTCTCAAGTGTGCTTCTCAAATGCTTGTAGAATGATTTTCAAATAGTGAAGTAATTCAGGGGCTTAAGATACATTCGACTGATCCATACGAATATTCTCACACGTGTTTGAAAAAACAAATATTTACTGTAACAATGGGAAACTTTAAAATTATAAATTTTATATATTTTTCTTTTAATGAGTAATTTTCTACTAATTGTAAATAAGTTAAATTCTGGCATTGATTTTCTTCCCCACGAAAGTTTGCCTCCATTACACAGATTTACAACATGATTTTTGTATAAATCAAGCGATGAAATTATTTATTGCAGTTGAGTTTGACATGAGAGACTTAAAGCTAAGCTAAACAAAAAATATTAAAATCTTGCTTTGTTAAAGTAAAATATCCTAAAGAGTAACTTCAACGGATATTACCCCAAAGGTTCCAGATTTTGGGTGTTCACATATCCGTGAAGAAATGAGTAGAAACAAAACCGTACAGATATGGTAAACTGAGTTATTTTGCAAAAATAACTTTTCAAAAAAAGGATATATGGAACGTTTGGAATCTTCTTGATCACGATTTTGAATGATTATTTTTATTAAATTTTAATGGTCTAGTTATTTCAGCAGACAATCCTCTCAGAATCCCAATAGACTAAAATGGCATCCGGATAATTAACGATTCACAGGCGCAAGATACAGAATACAAAAATGGAGGAAGTAATTAAATCCCAACACATTTGCGATTTGTTTCATATAAATGGTTGAAAATAATTTTATAATATCCATACACATGATTTGAGTGATAAGGATTTGACGTAGCCTCAAACAGTTTTACATAATAAAACCTAAATTTCAACCTGCTTTTTCGAGGGTCTGTGTCATTCATTTTGTCTTCCATTGACAATGAGTATCCTGATTGGAAGAGTAACGGATTAGCAACCGGAGGGTTGCGAGTCCGTATCCAACCAAAGACCGTCGCGTAAAAGGGGGGGGGGGGCGTGGTGCAAGTTAATTCTGTCGGTGACCTGAAATATCCTCACGTTGGCAAGGTGTGGAAGCTTGGAGAGTGGGATGCTAGCTCAGGTGTGATCTCGTCATTTGACCGCGTTTCAAAATTACGTGGTTTTGTCCTTGGATCTTTCCCTTCGGGTTTGATCCCAGACCATCGCTAATAGCCGTTGTGTTGCTCCAGTGCGACGTTAATTAAATTCCTATCCACTGAAAATGAAGTGTTCCTCAACCGCCAGGTCGCAGCCAATTAATTACCTTGCCCTAGCATTAGTTATATCGGTTCGTAAGAGCTTATCCTTTGATTTTTCATTTTTGTTATCTAAGGATTTTTTATGTTGAAATATTTTATAGAGGTAATATTCTGAGAATAATTTTCGTGAATGTGCGGAAATACTCAGACTCGGAACGCCTAAATATCTGTATAGCAATTGTCAATGATAAAGGAACTGTAAAGAAATTTTTTTCCTCTGAAAATGAAGATCAAACGAGTCTATCCGAGTCTCAAATCTGATAATACAAAAACTGTTTCTTCGCAAGTTCTCATTGCAGTGTAAGTTCTTGTTTCTAAAATCGAGTGTAGTGATTTTTTTAAAAATTAATAAGCCTAAAGATTAAATTTTTTATATGAATAAGAGACAAATGATTTCGTTTAACTTTGATGTACAGAAGTCTCGTATGGAAGGTGTTTATAGCCCAACGAATATAGATATTTGGTGATCAGAATGAGATATGAAAATTAGAAATTATTTTAATTTTGCCCTGAAAAAATTACAACGCGCTAAAAGATTTCATTAATCCAGTGATTCATAGCTAATTTCCTCCTCCATTTCTTTATAACCATGACATAATTAATGCATGTTTTTTAATGCATGCACTTTAAAAGAATTTTAAAGGTATTTATGAGTAAATTTGTTGAAACCGGGCCCTCTTTAAAACACTATCTGAATTACCCGGCGTTGCTCGAATTGTTTGTAACTCATCGTAATACTCAATAGTAGTCCTATGGGGATTTCGAATTGTTTTGAGATCTCTCTACAGACCCAGGACAAATCGAATGGAGTTAATATATAGACTATGTTTCTCGCAGGGTTTAAAGAATGAGTGTAGCAAATTAGATGTGAATTGATCCAACTGTGATAGTAAGGGCAATCAATGTCATTTCTATGGGGATTGCGAGGCAGCGGTAGCCCAGTTCGAAGAGCAACGGATTAGCAAAGAGAGGTGGCCAGGCCAGGATTCGAACTCAGAGCGAGAATTCACTTGTCGCCTACATAACTGTCGAAGGCTGTGACCATACGACTTTCATAATAGGTTAAGATTTCCGTTAAGGAACGGGATCAGTTTAGTTTTAAAAAAGTTCCCCTTATGGTTTTTGGGCGAATGGGGAGCATTCTCAACGCCCGAAAACCAAAAGGGGAACGAAGGGGGACCATCTGGGAAGAACACCAAATGCCGACGAGCCTTCGAAATTTTAGAGTTCGATTTTTATATTATATTAAATAAATAATTAATATTGTTTCCAAAATGATGCACAGATAAATTTATTTCACAGTAATTTCTGTACCAAAAATATCGACTTTGAATTGAAGGAAAATTCAAATTAGGGGACACAAAACTGCATAGAGTTCAATGAATGGCAAAAGGTTCTTGCAAGACATTTGTTGTGGAATTTAAGTCAGTTAAAAAACAATTAACGAGAAACGAAGACAACCAGATAGTCAATTTGTAAGTCGATTTGTTAGTTGATATACCATTCAACAGGCTGCTGGTTGGAATCCCGTCATGTGGCATGGGTGTAGTTCGTATTCGACTTTGTAGTGATCGCTATTACTAGCTTTCGTCTAGCAAAACCTGCACCTGGAATTAGGAATGGAAGTAAATCCCCCCACAACGGGGGTAAGAAACGAACCCAAAGTAATTCAAACTCTCCACCAATTGAATGGGGGATTGTGTACTTAGCGACAACCTTGGGTCCTTCAGACTTGGAAAAGG
Organism: Meta bourneti; assembly: GCA_933210815.1. Taxonomy (NCBI): domain Eukaryota; kingdom Metazoa; phylum Arthropoda; class Arachnida; order Araneae; family Tetragnathidae; genus Meta; species Meta bourneti. Next base: position 95,061,058 of record OW119922.1, read on the forward strand.
AATGTATTCTGTTGGGATATGTTGACAGTTTCACCAGATGATTGCAGAAGCAGTCAATCTTTTAATACATATCAGAGCTAAATACACCACCTGACATTGAAAATGCAACACCAAGAAGGAGTTGGCAGAAAGTGATGAAATTTGGCAAACAGAGAGAGACAGCAACGAGCAATAAGTGATCTTTATTGCAACATTATACACCTTGCCACTGAGCAGCAAGAACGTCTGATCAGTAGGTTGTAGGACCACCGCGAGCGGCGATACAGGCAGCAACACGTCTAGGTACAGACGCAATGAGCGTGCGGATGGAGTCCTGAGGGATGGCTGCCCATTCCCTGTCAACCATTTGCCAGAGTTCGTCTTCTGAACGTGCCGGTGGCAACGCATGCAAGCGACGTCCAATGACGTCCCATAAATGTTCGATAGGTGAGAGATCAGGGGAGACAGCGGGCCAGGGAAGCACCTGGGTACCTTGCAGGGCATGTTGGCTGATGCGTTCCATGTGCGGCCGGGCGTTATCCTGCTGGAAATGGCATTGGGAACCCCCTGAAGGAAAGGTAGTGTCTCCGGCTGCAGCACGTCATCTACGCATCGTTGGGCCGTCATAGTGCCCTGAATAGGGACCAGAGGTGACCTGCTATCGTAGGCGATGGCGCCCCAAACCATTATACCGCGTTGTCTCGCGGTATGGCGTTCCACAGATGCGGCCGGATTGGCCCTGTCACCACGTCGGCGCCAGACTCGTACACGGCGACTGTCATTGCTAAAACAGAAGCGTGACTCTGAGAACACCACCCTGTGCCATTCCATCGTCCACGTGGTTCTATCCCGACACCATCGCAAACGGAGACGTCTGTGCTGTTGGGTCAATGGTAGTCGTCTCAACGGGCGCCATGAGTGCAGGCCGCCAGCGATCAATCGGCGGCTAATGGTCCTGGACGATATGGGAGCATCAAGGGTGTCCTGCACATGCTGCAAAAGGGCTCAGACGTGGCTTGCGGGGCCGCCGATGCTTGCCGGCAGATGCGTCAGTCCACGCTTGCTGACGTCACTCTGGCTGCACCGGAACCCCTCAAACGTGCCACATTCCCTTGGTTCAACTATCTGTACCACAACCGGTGCACCGTGGACGCGTGTAGGTGGGTATCTGCTGAGATTTGACGTATGGACCAACCTGCCCTTCTGAGGCCAATCACCATACCCCTCGTGAAGTCGTCTGTTTGCTGGAACTGTCTTGATTGGCGGCGTCCTGGCATTCTCCGCTACTAGACGTTTCCTCTGAGACACAACAAATTTCAACTTGATTTACCTGGCAAACAGAGCGGCGCGAAACTGACCACTTTTGCAGGTTCCTTCCCTGGTTTTTCACTCGCCGTGCGAGGGACAGCTGCGCAGTTTGCATCATTTACATATCTCGGTGAGCTGCGTCTACCCTGTAAATTTCATCCAGTTCTGCGCACTCCTTCTGGGTGTTGCATTTTCAATGTTAGGTAGTGTATGATATGCTAGTTTAAAATCAGAAGTTTTAAAGATTTGTCAATTCACAAGCCAACGATAAACGTAATTGGAACGTCCATCCACTGAAGGGTATAAAGAGCTTTTTCACTCACATAAATTAAAAGAGTTTAATTGCATTTTTCTAGAGACTTAAAAATGATTCCATTGTCTTCTATTATTGCCCAGTCGACTGTTATCAAATGTACTGTTTAGATTTCTTTCTTTCAGGTATTGTCTTTATTCAATGATGTTTTAACCCTCCTGGCGGCGAGGCATCTCAAAGTTGTGTTCCCGGAAACGGCATTCCAAAAAAGCGAGTTCCCTTTTAAACTGTCAGAGTTTGGACAAAGGGAGTGCTTTCCACTTCTTCAGTTATTTGGATACAGCATTTACTATTTAGACCGGACACTATCAAAGGAGAGCGGTGACAGTGATTGATAGCAAAGCCACGGGCTACTTCCCATTTCCGAGAATAACAAAGTATACATTGAATCTTCTCAAGGGAAATGCTTGTGGAATTACTTTCAAATAGTGAAGTAATCCAGAGGATCAAGACACATTCGACTGATTCATACAAATACATGTTTGATAAAACAAATATTTACTGTAATAAGGAAACTTTGAAATTATAAATTTATATATTTTTCTTTTAATGAGTAATTTTCTTCTAATTGTAAATAAGTAAAAATCTAGCATTGATTTTCTTCCCCACGAAAGTTTGCCTCAATTAGACAGATTTACAGCCTGATTTTTGTATAAATCAAGCGATGAAATTACTTATCGCAGTTGAGTTTGACATGAGAGACTTAAAGCAGAGCAAAACAAAAAAATATTCAACACTTGCTTTGCTAATGTAAAATATCCAAAAGAGTAATCACAACGGATAGTATTACCCCAAAGGTTCCAGATTTTGGGTGTTCACATATCTGAAGAAATGAGTAAAAACAAAACCGTAAACTGAATTATTTTACACCAATAACTTTTTAAAGAATGAAGTATGGGACGTTTGGAATCTTCTTGATCACGATTTCGAACGATTATTTTTCGTTAAATTTTAATGGTCTAGTTATTTCAGACAAACCTCTGAGAACCCCAATAGACTAAAATGGCATCCGGATAATTAACGATTCATGGGCGCAACATACAGAATACAAAAATGGAGGTATTAAGTAAATCCCGAAACATTTGCGATTTGTTTCATAGAAATGGTTGAAAATAATTTTATAAAATCCATACACATGATTTGAGTGATAATGATTTGACGTAGCCTCAAACAGTTTTACATTATAAAACCTAAATTTCAACCAGCTTTTTCGAGGGTCTGTGTCATTTATCTTGTCTTCCATTGAAAATGAGTAGCCTGGTTGGAAGAGTAACGGATTAGCAACCGGAGGGTTGCGAGTTCGGATCCAACCAAAGACCGTCGCGTAAAAGGGGGGCTGGTGCAAGTTAATTCTGTCGGTGACCTGAAATGTCCTCACGTTGGCGATGTGTGAAAGTTTGGAGAGTGGGATGCTAGCTCAAGTGTGATCTCGTCATCTGACCGTGTTTCAAAATTACGTGGTGTTGTCCTTGGATCTATCCCTTCGGGGTTGATCCCGGACCGTCGCTAATAGCCGTTGTTTTGCTCCAGTGTGACGTTAATTAAATACCTATCCACTGAAAATGAAGTGTTTCTCAACCGCCGGGTCTCAGCCAATTACAGTGCCCTAGCATTAGTTATATCGGGTCGTAAGGGGTTATACTGGGATTTGTCATTTTTGATATCTAAGGATTTTTTATGATGAAATATTTTATAGTGGTAATATTCTGAGAATAATATTCGTGAATGTGCCAAAATGTTCAGACTCAGCAAGCCTAAATAACATCTGTATAGGAAACATCACTGACCAAGGAACTGTAAAGAAAATTTTTCCACTGAAAATAAAGATCAAAGCAGTCTATCGGGATCTCAAATCTGATTATTCTGAATACTGAATCTTCGCAAGTTCTTGCAGTGTAAGTTCTCGTTTCGAAAATCGAGTGATGTGATTTTTTAAAAAGTACTAAGCCTAAGGATTAAAATTTTAATATGAATAAGAGACAAGGGACTTCGTTTAACTTTGGTGTATAGATGTCTCGTATGGAAGGTGTTTATGGCCCTACAAATATAAATATTTGGTGATCAGAATGAGATGTGAAACTCAGCGCAAATTATATTAATTTTGGCCTGAAAAAATTACAACACGCTACAAGATTTTATTAGTCCAGTGATTGATAACTAATTTAAAAGTAACATATCACATCGCATACATAAGTGCATACACACTCCTTATAACCATAACATAATTAATAATTGTTTTTTAATGCATGCACTTTAAAAGAATTTTAAGGTTATTTACGAGTAAATTTGTTGAAACCGGGCTTTCTTATAAAAACACTATCTGAATTACACGGCGTTACTTGAATTGTTTGTAACTCATCGTAATACTCAATAGTAGTCCTATGTGGATTTGGAATTGTTTTGAGATCTTTCTACAGACCCAGGACAAATCGAATGGAGTTAATATCTAGACTAAGTTTCTCGCAGGGTTTTAAAGAATGAGTGTAGCAAATTAGATGTGAATTGATCAAACTGTGATAGTAAGGATAATCAATGTCATTTCTATGGGTACTGCGAGGCAACGGTAGCCCAGTTCGAAGAGCAACGGATTAGCAGAGAGAGGGGGTTACGAGTTCGATACTCGGTACAGCCAAAGACCGTCGGATACACGGGGGCTGGTGCACGTTGAAACTGTCGTGGCCTCAAGTGGCCTTTGGTGAAGTGTGGAAGTTTGGAGTGGGGTGCCGGCTCAGGTGTTGTTCTTGACCGTAGTTCAAAATTATGAGGCGTTGTCCTGGGAACTTTCACTTCAGGATTGATCCCGGACCATCCCCCAATAGACGGTTGTGTTGTTACTGGGGGACATTAATTAACTACCTACCTATTTCGAATTCGAATTGTTTTTAGCCCCTTCTCTTGACATAGGACAAATAGAACGGGATTAATATATAGCCTATGTTTCCCGCAGGCTTCCAAAAATTGAATGTACTAAATTTGGTGTGAATTCGTCTGACAACGGTGATTTTCAAAATATTCAATGTTATTCCTATGGGGATTTTGAATTGCTTTTAACTCTTCTCCAGACCTAAGACAAAAGAACGGGTTGAATATGTAGTCTATATTTACCACAGGATTCTAAAGAATGAATGTACCAAATTTGGTGTGAATTGTTATGATGGTGATCGTAAAAATACTCAATGTTATTCCCATGGGGATTTGCAATTATTTTTTGCCTCCTCTAAAGACCTAGGACAAATCGAATGGGGTATATATATATAGCCCCAGTTACCCGCAGTAGTCTAAAGAAGCATGTGTGAAATTTGTTGTGTATTGGTCAAACTGATAATAAGGATACTCAATGCTATTCCTATTTGGATTTCGAATTGCATTTAGCTCCCTCTGTAGATCTAGGACGAATAGAACTGAGTTTAGAATATAACCTATGTTTTTCGCAGGATTAAAAAGAATGAATTTCCCAAATTTGACGTGAATTGGTCTGACTTGATCGTAAAAATACTCAATGTTATTCCTATGGGGATTTCAAGTTTGTTTTGGCCCCTCTGAATATCTAGAACCAATTGATCGGGGTTAATATATAGCCTATGTTGCCAGCAGGATTATACAGAATGAATGTACCATATATTTGGTGTGAATTGTTCAAACAGTGATCGTAAAAATACTTAATGCTATTCCTATGGGGATTTCGAATTGCTTCAGCCCATTCTGCACACCCGTGGAAAATAGAACGGGGTTAATATGTAGCATACATTACCCGTAGGGTTCTGAAGAATAGATGTACTAAATTTAGTGTGGATAGGTCAAACGATGTAGATTTGTATAGAGGACAGAAAGACGCCAACTCAGCTATATATATAGATGTCTATCCCCTTGTTGCATTATGTGTGTTAAATATATTTTGTTTCTGATATGAAATGTTTATAATTAAATGGAATATATGGCAGGTAAAATAAGAAAGGCTTTGCAAATAGGATGATTTGGGAAATTCAGATTAAAAAAATTTAGTCGCACCTGCTAGTAGCATGGTGGTGTTAAAAAAATTTAAAGACAAGTACGAAAGGAAACAATTTTTTGGTTCAATCACTCTGATTCATTGATGATTGGGTTCTGCATATGTCATCAGTATCCCATCAACATAATTTATTCGTGACTGCAAATACATATGTTCCTTGGTTAAATTTTTAAAGACATTAAAAAATATGAGTTACTGGAATATTTCGTTTCTTAAAAATAAATTAAAATTAATTTGTATAAGCTTTTAACACAAGACTGGCAAATGTTAACAATTTTAGGACAGTAGGACGTCTCATTGCCTTCAAATGGTAAAAGCTCGGTATAGGTAAGTTCTAGGCATATTAAGACTATATTCTCTCATTTGATAGTGTAATATCTAGGAGGTGTTCTAGACGTGACATACAAGAGCGCATCACCCCTTAAAAAAATTAAATTTTGTATTGTGCAAATTACATTCATACCAGGCGAAAGGTCTTTACCATAGTTTCTTTTTTTGCAAAACATATTTTATTTAGCATGATTTTCAAAGGGTTAATTATCCATTGATAATTAATATTTGTGAGAAAGAACCAAAATAGAGGTTTTCGAATTTTTAAATTCTTTATCGCATCGATGGCCCACAGGTTGCCTGCTTCACCAAACCTATTAGAACTTCGCCAATTATCGCACTTCGTCGAGTTTTCAATACGTATTGAAATATTAAATTAAACAATTGCGTGTAATTTAAAAAGTATGCCTTGTGATTTTGGCTGCAGCAAAAATCATAATTTTAATTTTTATTTTTAATCTTTTTTCTTTAAGTCATGACCCTTCGTGTTGTTATTTGTTTTTTGTTTGGTAAAATTTTAATCGTACTTCAATGAAGCATTTAAAAATGTTTTCAAAAAGTAAAAGCAAAAAAGCAGTGAGAATACATCTCCGAAAAGTGCTTGTAAGTTCATATTTCCAATTCAACATCTTTTTCCCAAAGAACTCGAGGATAGACGCTTCCAAAGTGTAGATTAACAAAGACAGGAATGCCGTCATGATACTCAACGTACACGCCAAAGTCGGTGAATTGAGGGACAGCATTTTAGGGCTTGTCCGCTCCCATCAGGAACCTCGCACAAAAGGTCACCAGCGACTACCCCATATTGGGGGATATGGGTGGTCGAGGAGAACGAAAACTGACCGTTCAAAGATTCACGGGGTTGACACTTTAGCTTGCACTTTGGTTTCCGAGATATCTCGGGGTTGACACTTAAATTGCATTTTGGTTTAAGAGTTATCTCGTGGTGGACGCCTAGATGGTAAATTTTACAAAAGAGTGAAATCAATTGCTCAATGAGTGGACAGCAATGGAATCATTTTCAAGTCTCTAGAAGAATGTAATTAAATTCTCAATTTTACAAAAGAGTGAAATCTATTGTTAGGTGAGAAGCACAATGGGTGGATCGATTGCAACAATGGAAAACAATGGAATCATTTTGTATTCTTTACCAGCAATATAATTCTAATTTTACAAAAAAATGATAACTATATTGTTGGCTAAATAATCCATGGAACAGAGGGGTGAAACAGTGATTAAAGTTACAATACCTCGACGCATGTTAGTTTTGGTCTGTGTTCCCTGTTCTGTATGGAAAGTAGAGTCAATTCTTTCGTTATCGCATGATATTGAAGTGATTTATGTGAGTGAAAAAGCTCTTTATACACTTCAGTGAGTGGACGGTCCCTCTCCACTTCCGTTTATCGTTGGCGGATGCTTGCGAAATGACAAATCTTTAAAACTCCCGATTTTAAACTAGCGTTTCTTATTTGACTCTGATATGTCGGAAAAGAGTGACTGCTTCTCCAATCATCTGGTGCAACCGTCAACATATCCCAACAAAATACATTCCGTTTCCAAGTCTCCGCCTGGAATTAGGAATGCAGCAGAGCAAGAATTCACTTGTCGCCCACATAATTGTCGAAGGATATGACAATATGACTTTTATAATGGATTAAGATTTTCGTTAAGGTACGGGATCCTTTCGGTTGTAAATGAGTTCCCCTTTTGGTTTTGCGGCACAGTGAGGCGCAGCATCGCAGCCCGAAAACCAAAAGTGGAACGGATTACCATCTGGGGAGAACACCACGTGCCGTCGGAGCCTTCGAATTTTTAGAGTTAGATTTTTATATTATATTAATTAATTAATATTGTTTCCTAACTGATGCACAGATAAATTTATTTGACAGTTGTTTCTCTTCCAAAAGTATCGAATTGGAATCGAAGAAAAATTGATTTGGGGACACAAACCTGCATAGAGTTCGATGAATGGCAAAACGTCCCCTCAATGCATTTGTTGAGGAATTTTAGTCATTTAAGAACAATTAACGAGAAAGGAAGAATACAACCAGAAAGTCAATTTGTTAGTCGATTTTTTAGTTTATCTCCTATTTAACAGGCCCTGTGTTGGAATTCCAGTCGTGTAGCATGGATGTAATTGGTATTCGACCTTGTAGTGATCGCTATTATTAGCCCTCGTCTAGCAAATCTGCACCTGCAATTAGGAATGCAAACACTTCCCCCCACAACCAGGGACAGGAAACGAACCCAAAGCCTTTCAAACTCTCTACCAATTGGCTCGGGGATGGTGTACTTAGCGACAACCTTGGGTCCTTCAGACTTGGGAACGGAATGTTTTCTTTTGGGATTTGTTTACGGTTTCACCAGATGATTGGAGAAGCAGTCAGTCTTTTCTGACGTATCACAACAAAATAAGAAATGCTAGCTTAAAATCGAGAGTTTTAAAGATTTGTCATTTCACAAGCATCCGCCAAATATAAACGGAAGTGGAGAGGGCCCGTCCACCCCCTGAAGGGTATAAAAAGCTTTTGCACTGACATAAATTATTTCGAAATCGTGCGTTAATTGAATCCATCTAAGAGGGCATAATTTTATGGAGGTAACAGTATCGAAGTTTTAACTTTCCTGGTAGGTAAGTAGGTATTTAAATAGTGTCGCACTGGAGCAACACAACGGGATATTTTAACTTTCCTGGTGATTGTCTGGACGAGGTATGCCGTCATTAGCAAAATTGACCATATCTTGATCTCGTCATCACTGACTGTTTCATTTTATATTCGTTGTACTATTCCAAGAATTTAATCAGTAGAATGTAGCATAATATCAGTAGAGTGCAGCATAATATCAGTAGAGTGTAGCATAAATTTCATTCAGATCGCATGATTCTTTCAAGATGTTGCAAGTACATCATTAAATATATCAAAAGCTTCGGTTTCTAAGAAGCATTATGAATAGAAGCGTGTATTTCCTCAGACCGTTTTCATTCATAAAAGTTATCGCGTATTAACTAAACGTGCATACTTGATAGATATTTTAAAGAGTCGTGCAGAACTCTCCTTTACGAGTGCTATAATTTATGCCCTAGTTCAAGAATGAAAATACGTACTTCATAAAACACTTTCAACTTGAATTGCAATATACAATTTTCAAATATCGTTATATCGAGGTATTGCGTTTGCTCCATTTTCAGGATAAGAGATAATAGTTTTGTAATTTAAATACTTTATTTTGTGTATGCATTTATGCTAATTATCGTGAGAAAGATGATGTTGCTCACTGAGAACTTCAGCTCAAATGTTAGTCTCAAAAGCACTGTACATAATTAACACGAGTAGGCTTATATTCCTTAAGAAAAAGAGAAAACAAGCGTCAATGAAACATATTTACGATATGTAACGAGACACTTAGAGGAAAATAATATTTGCTCTTTAAAAATATATCTCACAGAATATATCTTTAAGCATTTCCCCTGGCACTTTCCTTATAATATAATCCTTTGAAAAAATTTTATTGCTCATTTTTCTTAGAATAGAATCCTTTGAAAATATTTCATTGGTTCTGTCCTTGGAATAGAATACTTTGAAACGATTCTATTGGCTCATTCTGTATAATAGAATCCCTTGTAAGGATTTCATTGAATAGAATCCCCTGGAAGGATTCCATTGGTCCTTTTCATTGAATATAATCCTTTGGAAAGATTATATTGTCCATTTAATTAAATCAGAATGCTTTTGAAAGGAATAGAGTCATAGAATCCTTAGAATAGAGTCATTTGGAAATATTCTATTGCTCATTTCTCTAGAAAATAATCCTTTAGAAAGATTCTATTGGTCAAGAAGATTAAAATTGAGGAAAGGGTCATGCAGGGAAAACTGAAAGTCGCAAAGTGGAATTATGCATGTGAACCCCTCAGAGCGTTAAAACATTTCGTGTTAGTAAAAATAATTAAATGAATTCCGTTGAATATTCCTTATTTGGAGAGATTGGCCATTCAATAGGTTGGTTGGGTTTAGAGTTTTAAGGCGCAAGGGCCATATTTGGCCATGCTGCGCCAGACATGAACACAGTGCAAATCAAGTGCTGTACTGTAAATATGCAAAACCTCATATCGATTTCGATACCGATTATAATTGTTCGTCATCTGACCGTGGTTCAAAATTACGAAGTGTTGTCGTATCTTTCCCTTTAAGATTGATCCCGGACCTTCATCAATAGCCCGTTTTGTTGCTTCTGTGTGACTTAAATTCTGCTACTTACCGATTATAATTGAGTATTAGAATATTTTATGTTAAACTTTATGAATAAATAATTTATACGACACTGGTGAAGTGGATTATATGCCACATAAAAATTATAAACGTCATTGTTATTATTTTTAAATTTAATGCTTCAGAATTTGTACACTTGTGTCAAAAATGTTTATGCAACCAATTTGTTGATGCAACAATAAATTTTTTTCCTATAAAAACTGGGACCGCGGTAGCCAGGTCGGAAGAGTAACTGACTAGCAACCGGAGGATTGCGAGTTCGAATCCAACCAAAGACCGTCGTGTACAAAGGGGGCTGGTGCACGTTAAATCTATCGTGGCCCTAAATGTCCTCATATTGGCGTGGTGTGGAAGCTTGGTGAGTAGGTTACTAGCTCAGGTATGACCTCGTCATCTGACCGTGGTTGAAAATTACATGGTATTGTCCTCGGATCTTTCCTTTCGGGGGTTGATCTCGGACCGTCACCAATAGCCCGTTGTGTTGCTCCACTGCGATGTTAAGTAAATACCTACCTATAAAAACTGGAACCTCAAAGAGTTAAAATATTTCATCCTTTAATCCTTTTTCGTCATTTCTCCAGAGCAACAAACTCCGAGGTTTAAAAAGGCATGGACGCTAAACAACTACTGCAGTTTACTCTAAATAAGGTTGTTATCAATTCTCTGCTTTGTAATCCATAAAAACAATGTACCTATACATTGCCTGGCTAGATTATTTTCAAACTTCAAAATCATGACTTGAACAACTGATTCGATCTGATTCCATGATCCTCTGGATGTTTGATCAGACATGTGTCTATCCTATCTGACAGCAGATTATGACATCAACAAGAGAAATGATCTATATAAATAACAAAATAAAGTGTTGTTATATTGAACATTTTCGCCCCTTTTCCAGTTATTTATCCGTTGTAAGTAATTTTAATGCAAAATCAGCGGTTTTCGCGTTTGGTGTTTGCTTGTGCATGTATACCTGCTCTACGTCCAAAATGCAGAATATATTTTCATGACGTTTTTTTATACTTTGAGTACTTTTGGTAACTTGGTGATTGAATTTCATTGTGCCTGTCTTCTCGTTTTGTGTCTGTTTTTGTGATTCTACCTGCAGGAGAAATATAAAAAATTCAATGAAACTTGAACTGCATTATTTACCATTCTTATGTCTGCATTTTTACGTAAATTTCGCGTTAAAGCGACTGAATACCTATAGTCCCACAATATTTGTATCAATCCTTAAACAGTATTGCGATTACGGTTTAATCTCAGTTTGTTTTACCAAAACTGCTGGAAAAACAAGTATTTTTCCAAAAATTGTTTTTACAAAATTTTAATTCCAATACTTTACATATTTTGAGCTTATTTGTTCTTTGAGAAATTCGAATATTTAAGACAAATCATAAAGATAGGTAGGTGGTTGATAGTTGATTAACGTTCTATTTACGATGTGGCAATACAACGTGCTATTTCCGACGGTCCGAAAGGGACAGATCCGAGGACAAATGTCTACGACCAGGTCCTGTACTTCAACGCACTTTTATTGCATTTTCGCATCAATTCCAGACTACACTCTCATATAGTAAACTGTTGAACGCTCGACGAAAGGTCCATTTATATTTATTAAATTTAACTCGTAAATTTACACAATAACAGCAACTTTTCACCGCTGCAATCAATTGTGTTTAAGACCCTTGTCTAAAGTATCTTCCTTCACTATGCAAATTTCTAGCTTTATTCCATTACATGAGCAGCATAGTTCTATCATAAAAAGCATTACGATAACACTTCAACAGACATCCGAAAGACAAATGCGATGAGGCATGAACACCATACTTTCGGGGGAAACCTATACGCAATACATACTCCACTATTATTATATTTATCCCGTTTCTGAAATCATTAATAATAGCCCGTTGTGTTGCTCCAGTGCGACGTAAATTCGACTAGTAACTGAAAATCATCAAAATTGCAAAGCACAGAGCTCACCTAAGAGTAATAAATTATTACAAAAATAGGCGCACAGTCATCTGTCACGTGTGCAGTGATTACGGAAATCATATCCAAGGAACACTCTAAGAAATTATTTTCTGTCTTTTGTTTTCCTATTGATTCCCAGGATAAATTCCATTCTCGATTTTAGAATATACGACGCGGAGTCTAAATTGGTATCTATGGGAGGGGAATTTCACGGCTTATTTGAATGTATTTTATGAGGAATTCTACAAGAGCTTAGGAAATTAAAAAAACCTTAGAATTCAATATTTATTTTGAGGAATTTTAATGTCTAACTTGTGTACTTAGGGAAATGATGTTTCCTTCTTTCCTTCTTTGTGTAATTAATTTGGTAAATGCGGATTTGAATTATTCACTTTCTGTGTTAATTGTCGGAGAGAGAGAAAAAAGAAAAGTGATATTTTCTGTTTTAAATTTTTTGTGTGTGTGCATTTATGTTTTTGAGTCATGAATCATTTGTTTTATCGTAGACAAAAAGGATTTCTTTTGAACTGCAACTGTTTTGTTTGTTGATTAGACAGGAAAATTGAGTCATTCTTTTGTGTGTTCATAATCTGAATTGTATTTTGATTGTAGTATTATTTTCAAAACAGCAGTTCCTTTAGTTGAACTTTTCTTTTGCTGTTTATTTTCTTCTCAATTTGAAAACATCTTTAAAAAAAGATATTGTTTTAATGAATGAAAATTTTAATTTGTTCATGTTTTCGAAAATGATTTCGTGAAGCCGATATTTGGTTGTTCGGTTAGAAAGTTGTAACGTAGAATTTGTGAATTTAATTCTTTAATAAATTAATTCTTAAATTCTGTTGGAATTTAATTCCCAAATAGAGGCTTTTGATATTGTTTCCCCTGGCTCTTAATCATGGCATTTCTTGCAATTGGTAAAAAGCAGGACAGTTATTGTTGCGGAAGAAATTGGTGAGGAGGTGCCAGCTTCGTGCAAGGCTGGGGATATTGAACAGATTATTTTAAAAAGCCCAAACTTCAATCGGGAGGATGTAACGATAATCATGGAACGAGTCGTAAAAGATAGACTAGGAGAGGAAGAATTAGCTAAACAAGAAGAAATTCGTGAAAAAGAACGAGAGGAACGGGAAAGGATCAGACAACATGAGCTCGAAATTAAAAAAATTGAAGTGGCTCAGAAGGGGAATTTCATCGATCTGAAGAAGGATCTGAAAATGGTGCGGATAGAAACAGAAGAATCCAACTTGCCCAAATCACTCTCAAATTCGACGAAAAGGGGGATGAAATGGGATTGTATTTGATCAATTTCGAGCAGAAAACAGAGATGGCTCGAGTGCCGAAGGAGGAGTGGGTGGCTTATTTGCTGGCCGTTTTGCCAGCTGATTTACCCAACATGTTTGCCCGAAATGGCAACAATTATGATGTGAAAAATCTCATTCTGAAACGATACAAAATGAAGTCTGAAAAATTGAAACAGTGCTTCTACAAACATCAGAAAACACCCGACAAAACATGGAGAAATTATGGTCATGAATTGTACAGCTACTTCACTGAATGGCTTGCTGAATTGGAAATTGAAGCCTTTCAGCAACTAAAAGATTTAATCGTTGCCGATCAATTGAAGTAATTGTATCGTGTACCAGATCAAATCAAGGAGCATTTTATGGACCAATGGATGAAGTTGAAGATACCTTATGAACTGGCAGAAGTGATCGAGGAGTACGAAACCATCAGGCAGAGTTTCAGGAAGAAGGAATTTCCAAAGAAGTATGGCTATCACGGTTCAAAGGGGCATTTTGGTGGGAGTATACCCAAAATACCATTCAAGGATGATAAGAACAAACATCTGGTCAAAACCGAACCTGCAAGCTATGAAAACCGTGAAAGGGAGTTTGAAAAGAGAAGACAGCTCCGATGCTATGAATGCGGTTCGTTATCACATGTGAGACCCCAAAGTCCAAAGCTCAAGAGATCTGAAGTAGTAGCTGCCAACGAAATGTTTGGAAGACACGTACCTGAATTGAAGTCTCCTTATACTAGTGCTGGGACAGTTAATGGAGCCCAAATGTCAATCTTGAGAGACACTGGTGACAACATCGATATGATTCCCAGAAAATTTGTCAAACCACATATGTACACAGGTGAGCATGTGTGGCTAGATTCTCCGTTAGTAGACAGCCCGATCTTCTTGCCCATTGCAGAAGTTGATTTGAACTGCGAATTGGGATATGTTCTTACGAAAGCTGCTTAAGGGACAGTTTTCTGGATCAAGAGCATTACCTACTCAGTAACGAAACCGTTGCTTTGATCGAGAGTATGGAAAAGGATAAGGAACTGGAGCGCCATATTATCAATGCAGTTCAGACGAGAGCTCAGAAGAGACTTTTGACAGCCGAAGTTGAAGAGTCTCCAGTGGAGTCGAGTCCTAGAGAAGAGAATGACATTACTGTGACACCAGAGGGAGACGGAGAGGTATTGCATAGGCAGAAGAAGCCTCACTTCCAGATCTGATTAAAGACTCACGGAAGGATTTTGTTGAGGAGCAGCGCAAGAGTAAAGAGTTGAAACCATCTTTCCTAGAAGCTGGGTCGAATAAAAAAGCCAAATATGCAGTCGTTAACCAAATGCTGTTCTATATGAAAAGTGAGGAGGATGGCACACAGAGAAAACTGCTGGTTGTTCCTGAGAGGTTTCGGGACCAATAAAAGAAACTTTATCATGAAGGAGCAGCGGCTCACTTAGGAGTGACCAAGGCTAAAGATTTTAAAACTTTTTCTCGCCGAATTGTTACAAAGATGCTGAAGAATTTGTCAGGTCTTGTGGCCAATGTCAGCGAGTGGGGAAGTCTCAGGATAAGAAGGCATCCATGAAGATCGTTCCTGTCATCTCGGAGATCTTCACAAAGATTAATGTGGATGCTTGTGGTCCTTTACCTACTACACCATCCGGAAACCGCTATCTCATCAAGGCAATTTGCATGTCTTCCAAATATCCTGATGCAGTTCCTGTCCCAAATCTTAGTTCTTCAACCATGGTCGATAGTTTCCTGCAGATGATTAGTCGGATGGGTTTCCCGAAGGATCTGCAAAGCGATCAGGGAACGTCGTTTACAAGTGCACTCACAACGGAGTTCCAGGAAAAAATTCGGAATTAAAGTAGTGCGAAGTTCTGGACATCGTCCCCAGAGAAATCCTATGGAGAGACTACATAGAACCTTGAAGAGAGTCCTTCGAGTCCTGTGTCTGGAGTCGGGACCTGATTGGGTGAAAATCTTGCCCCTTTTGCTCTACGAGTTGTTACTCATGACAGTACTGGATATACTCCAGCTGAGCTGGTTCATGTATGGAATTTGAGGACTCCCATGACTCTAGTGTTCGAGAACTTGACAGAAAACGAGGAAGAGAAGATTAGCGTAGTATCATGTCTTCGAGCTACTGAACCGCATGAAAAGATGGCGATCTAATTGGCCATCCGAAACATGGAGAACACCAAAGACAAACAAAAACTATGGTATGATCGTAAGGCCGTGAAGCCTAAATTTTGTGGCCACCTTGTGCTTGTTGTCGCTACATCTAGGCCTAACAAAATGGCAGTTTATTGGATCGGCCCAGGGAAAGTCGTTAAACAGCTTTCCGAAACCAACTACATTGTGCAGTTTCCAGAGAAAGACAAATCACATGTGTACCATGTGAACATGCTCAAGCCATATTTCCAGAGATCGAAAATGTGAATCTAATCTGTGTGAAAGAGATTATGAACTGTGACAGCGAGGAGGACATTCCAAGTCTCGAGCAAATTTGGCAAGATATAGGGCAGAATGGTCGCTTGTCAAATGATCAGAAGAAGCAGCTGAGAGAGTTGCAATCAAAATACCCTAGCGCATTCTCAAACCAGCCGGGATGTACTGATCTTATTGAACATGACATTGAACTGGAATCTGAGAAGCCCATCTGTGCCAAACCTTGCAAGATATCTCAATGCCAAACAGAAATTTTGAAGATGGAGGTAGAGAAGATGTTGTCCCTCAAAGTCATTGAGTCTGGAGAGTATGATTTTACTTCTCTCATTCTGGTGGAATGCCATGAAAGTATGCAAGACCGTGCATCGACTATCAAAGACTCAACAAGGCCACTAGAACCCAGTACTTTTCTCTGTCAAACATTGAGCAGCTTGTTGAAAAAGTGTCAGCTGCCAAGTATATCACCGTTCTAAATTTGACCCGAGGTTATTGGCAAATACCTCTGAGCAAACGAATCCAGAGGTATTCAGCTTTCGTAACCAGTTTTAGGACATTTCGACGGTTGAGGTTACCGTTCGGTTTTAAAAATGCCCCTTATGACTTTAGTCGTTTGATGGCCGGACTGTTGAAAGACTGGAGGATTTGCATGCCCTTACTTGGATGATGTAGTCATCTATTCCCTAAGTTGGGAAGAACATTTACAACATCTGGAAACCGTCTTAGAAAGAACGCAGCTATCTTGTTCGCAATCCAAAAGCTGCGATATTATTTATATAGATACAAGAAGTTCATCATCCAGACGGACCATAATCCCCTTGCTTGGCTGGACAAAAATACAGGGACCAACCCCAGATTTTTACGTTGGGCTTTGATCTTGCAGCCATTCAATTATGAGGTTATCCATAAGAGGGGAAACAACATCAAAATGGCGGATTCATTTAGTCGCATTCCTTGAACCCTCATATCCTTTTATTTTCTAAATTTATATTTGTATTATGTGTGAAAATTTTGAATTTCATCTTATTAGTAGTGCAAATTGTTTTCCTAACATTTTCAATTAGTATATAATTTTTTGTATGATACGTTTGGGTTCATGGCACTGATTGCTATGATCTAGTACATGTGCAGTGTATTTTGTGTACTTGAACTTTTCTAATGACTGCATCTATCTGGAGACTTTCAAGCAGTGGAATCATCAAAACGTTTTCCTCATTCTTTGACAAAAATTTCCTTCTTGAAGGGAGGAGTTTCCTCCTTGAGGGGAGGAAACAATTACCGATACACACAAGCAATTCATTCGATATCTACACTAAAGAATTTATTTATTTAATATATACATACAGATCAATTTAATATAAATTTGTGTATTTGCATATTAAATATAGAAATTTGCTCAAGTAGCATACAAAATAGTGAGCACATTAAATAAAGAAATTTGTTGTAGCAGCATTTAAAATAGTAAGCATATTAAATATTTAACAACGCGAAAAACTTATATTTTAAAAGAAAAATTTCTCTAAGTTGAAGAAATGTAAACCACACGTGCAAATCGGTAAGTTCGTTTCTCGCCAAGGTGGAAACGCGCCAATTCCCCTTTCTCGCCAAGACCGCTATAAAAAGGAAGAACCGAAGAAAGAGAGAACACATATCTCTCACATTCTTCCAAAAACTACCTCAGGTTCCAAACGAAGCACTTCAATCATTACCATCATATGACCCCTCGGTCAAATGATCACAGAAAAGACATAAGTTTTTCTGCAACATCTGCAGACTATCCCAGAGATCAAAGAGTCGCTGAAGAGTGTTTAGTTTGGACCTTTATGTCTTTGATTTCAATTCCAATAACTATATCACCCTAGCACTATCCCTTTCCTGGATCGCGACATTTGTCACCCGATACGTTCGAGTATTTTGACTCGACTAGATCACTAATTGTACCACAAGCTACAATAGGTTTTAACTTTAATTCTAAGATAACTGGAACATTACTTTAATCATATCTCTTATTGTCGTTCCAGGCGAAATGTGTATTTTGACCAACGCTCCGTAGAAGTCATCTATTCAATACATAATGACTTGTGGAACTCCTTTTCATAAGTAAATCAGCGTGCAAAACGAAACCTTTTAAAATAACTTTGTAAAGAGGGCAAAGTGATAAAATAAAGTTTTTTTTAAATAAGGCAGTTAATGTTAAAATACGACGAATAACCATGCCTTGTAATTCAAATATTTTTAAAAATTTTGACTTGGGTGTCCATTACATGGGGCACTTAAAATCAATAACATTTACATTTGTTTTCGAAGTTTCAAATTAGGATATTGGAATGTATTGAAAACTGTACTCAATAGTCAAGCAACAGTATCTATCATTCGAAATAAGTACTTTAGATACTGGATTTTCTGAATCGATTCTTTATGACACTAAAGTGCCATAAGGAATCGATTTACAAATGCATGTCAGTTAGATTAAAGATAATTTTAAATAAAACTTTGCTATTCATGGAATAATATCAGGGTTATAAAATATTCTAACAAGGAATTTTGAAAAAATGCAAGTTTTTGTCTTAAGGGACACAAGATCGAGATTGTTTACTTTCCGAGTTGTAACTATTCTTATGCAACTTTGTTAACTCAAATATTCGTTGAAAGCATTGATGTTATTTCTTCCAAACACTAAAATTGTCCTTCCTTTTATGGAAAATTGCAATAGATTAACTTTGTTTCGTCTGTACTGAAGATATTTAATTTAAAACAAGCATTTTTCTCATGTGGAATGGAATTGTGAAGAAACAAATGTACTTGCTTGAAAATAAATTGGTCATGAATACCGTATCAGTATTTGTCAGACTTTCATAATAAGGGTGAAATTCGGAAAAATCGCATTCCTGGTGAAGAGTGCTACAAATCAAAATATATTTACAGGAAAACTGAGTGCAATAATACTCTGTAAGTTGTAATTTTTACAGGAAATGAACCCAAAGGGCATTCATTATCACTAAACAACTCCAAATCGACATCTGTAATAGTCATCTCACTATCACCTTTGGTAGTTTTGTCTTATATTAATGTGCGATTTATGTGAAATAGAATATATGGATAGATAAAGCAAGCATATATATTTCGTTCAAAATAAATTGTAGAAGCTATGAAAAAGTCAAAATGAGTTTTAAAAATTAGCTTATTCCTTTTTTCGGTTGTAGCATTTTCTACATTTGTATTTTCTGATATTTGCATTTTCTGTGATATTCTCATTTTTCTATGAGAAAAGTGATTTCCGGATAACTTTCAATCAACGTTTAAATCAATTCAAAACCCTTATTACTAACCTTAACCTTATTGACCAATAGAATCTTTCCAAAGGATTCTATTATAAGAAAAAGATCAATAGAATCTTTACAAAGAATTCTATTTTAAGGAAATGACCAATAAAATAATTCCAAAGAATTCTATTCTATGGAAATGATAAATATCATCTTTCGAAAGAATTCTTTTCCAAGGAAATAACCAACAGAATGATTACAAAGAATTCTATTCTAAGGAAAGAATCAATAGTATCAATTCAAATAATTCTTTCCTAGTTAAAGAACCGATTGAATCTTTCCAAGGAATTCCTCTTCTAAGCACAGGACCAATATAATTTTTCTAAAGACTTCTATTCAAAGGAAAGAACCAATAGCATCTTTCCAAAGAATTCTTTTCTAATTCCATGACCAATAGAATCTTTCCAAAGGATTCTATACTGAACAAATGAGAAATATTGTCTTTCCAAAGGATTTTTTCGAAGGAAAGGACCAAGATAATCATTCCAAAGGATTCTATTCCAAAGAAAGGAAGTATATTATCTTTCCATAGAACTCTTTTCTGATTAAAGGATCAATTGAATTTTTCCAAAGGATTAATATTCTAAGAAAAGAACAAATAGTATTTTCCAAAAGGATTCTTTTCTAATTAAAGGAACAATATAATCTTTCCAAAGAATTCTGTTACAAAGGAAGTAATTGTTTAAAGATGGAAAAAATTCATGAATTTCAATCAAGTGGTGTTTAAAAACGAATTTGGTCATTATGTTTAAAAGGAGAATTTATTCGGTCATTATGTACGTGTTGTGGGTTAAACAATACTAAAATACTCGGAAGTATCAAGCATTTACTGGGTTAAAGAGCATTTTGTGATTCTATGAAAAAAAAATAATATATATATATATATATATATATATATATATATATATATATATATATAATCACTTAAATCTTCTTTGTGTGATTCGAATTCTAGACTTTTAATTTTTGAGTGTCCACTTTGAAAATTAAGCTCACAATCAAACCATATCAGTTATTTTTTATCCACAATTATTTAACATATTCCTTTTAAATCGGAAATTAAAAAGACTTCACATTTTGATTTATGAAAAAAACTAACGGAACTGAATACCCTAACATGCATAAACTTTTAATTTCTAATATATTACAACTTCATTAACATAAATAAATTTTTACCTTAATGAAATCGTTTTTGAGACTCCGCAAGTATTAAATGATTATTTTCATTCTGCTTCTCAGAAGTTTCAATATCTTGATAATATCTTGATAAATTTTTACCTTAATGAAATCGTTTTTGAGACTCCGCAAGTATTAAATGATTATTTTCATTCTGCTTCTCAGAAGTTTCAATATCTTGATACATTTAATTATGAACAATTACGTTTTTTAGAAACCACAAGTGATTCCTTTCATACGACCTCTTATAATATGGTTATATACTTCGACAGTTATGTGGACGAAAAGTGAATTCTTGCTCTGAGTTCGAATCCTGGTCGTGGCGTGGACGTATGTTGTCAATCAGAACGACAAAAGGAAAAAAATAGCTCGATTTCTTGTTCTAAAACAGTTAAAACATCATTGAATGGAAAAAATACCTGAAAGAAAGAAATCCATACAGTACATTCGATAACAGTCGACTGGGCAATAATAGAAGACAATGGAATTTGTAATGGAAACAATGGAACCATTTTCGAGTCTCTAGAACAATGTAATTTATTTCTTTTAATTTTACAAAAGAGTGAAATATATTGTTGGATGAGAAGCACAATGGGTGGATCGATTACAATGGAATCCTTTTATATACTTACCAAAAATATAATTCTAGTTTTACAAAAGAGTGTCAGCTATATTGTTGGCTAAAGAATCCATGGAACAGAAGGGTGAAACAGTGATTAAAGTTAACAATACGACGCATGTTAGTTTTGGTCACTGTTCTCTGTTCTATTGGAAAAGTAGAGTCCATTCTTTAATTAATGCAGGATTTCGAAGATTTATTTGAGTGAAATCGCTCTTTATGCCCTTCAGGTGGTGGACGGGCCCTCTCCACTTCCGTTTATCGTTGGCGGATGCTAGTGAAAGGACAAATCTTTAAAACTCCCGATTTTAAGCTACCATTTCTTATTTAGCTGAGATATGTCAGAAAAGACTGACTGCTTCTCCAATCATCTGGCGAAACCGTCAACACCTCACAAAAGAATACATTCCGTTTCTAAGTCTGAAGGACCCAAAATTGTCGCTCAGTACACCATCCCCGAGTCAATTGGTGGAGAGTTTGAAAGACTTTGGGTTCATCTCTTACCCCCATTATGGATGAAGTGCTTGCATTCCTAATTTCAGGTGCAGGTTTTCCCAGACAAGGGCTAATAATAGCGATTACTACAAGGTCGAGTACGAACTACATCCATGCCACACGACTGGGATTCCAACCCAGAGTCTGTTGAATCAGAGATCAACTAACACATCTACTTTCTGGTTGTCTTCTTCCTTTCTCGTTAATTGTTTTTTAAACGACTCAAATTCCACAACAAATGTGCTGCAGGAACGTTTTGCCATTCATCGAACTCTATGCAGGTTTGTCTCCCCACAATTAAATGTTCCTTTTATTCGAATTCGATATTTTTGGTAGAGAAACAACTGTCAAATAAATTTATCTGTGCATAGCATTCAGTTTGGAAACAATTTTAATTACCCTTAAAACAATATAAAATTCGAACTCTAAAAATTCGAAGGCTCCGACTGCACGTGGTGTTCCTCTCAGGTGGTCCACATCCGTTACCCTTTTGGTTTTCGGGCACAGAGGCTGCGCCTTACTGCGCCCGAAAACCAAAAGGGGAACTTTTTGACAATCCAACTTTTCTCTTTCCTCCGGTGGGTTCCCCTCGGAATGGCCGTTGGCAGTCGTTTCACAAGAAACGAACCCGAAAGTAGCGAGAAAATAAAGATTCGAAAAGAATAGGATTCTTCGAAATTCTTCTCCAATCATCTAGCGAAACCATCAACACATCCCCCAAACCACATTCCGTTTCCAAGTCTGAAGGAACCAAGGTTCTCGCCAAGTACACCATCCCCGAGTCAGATGAATGAGATGGTGGAGAGTTTGAAAGACTTTGGGTTCATTTCTTACCCCCGTTGTGGGGGAAGTGCTTGCATTCCTAATTCCAGGTGCAGGTTTTGAAAGACGAGGGCTAATATTAGCGATCGCTACAAGGTCGAATATGAACTATATCCATGGCACACGACTGGGATCCAATCCAGAGCCTGTTGAATCGGAGATCAACTAACAAATTGACGAGAACTTGACTTTCTAGTTTTTTTCTTCCTTTCTCGATAGTTGTTTTTTAAATGACTTAAATTCCACAACAAATGTGTTGCAGGAATGTTTTACCATTCATCGAACTCTATGCAGGTTTGACCCTCCAATTAAATTTTCCTTTTATATTATCTGATGTATCACGGTTTAACTAATTTCCGCTAGTTTTGTTTTGATTTTGAAAAGAAGTCGCTTCTAAGACGAGTTGCTTTTTCATAAATTCTTTTTTGAATGTCAGGGAGGGTTTTTCGAGCTTTGGATAACCCAGAAAGGAACGGAGTTCTTTTCTAGTCTTCGATTTCATGGCCAATAGCATGGAGTGAAAATTAATTTATTAATTAACAGTTTTGTTCGTTTTCAGTGAAGTTTTTTAATCGATGCAATAAGACTGGCATTTTTCCAATACCGAAATGTCTTAAATCCTTGGATGATGCTTAAATATGTAGATACTATTAATCACTATCAAAAATATGTTTTGCATGTTTGACTTCAGATTGATGTTTTTATAAGTGGTATTGAATTGAATTTAAATTAACTCTTTCAAATCTACAGTGATACATTCATTTTCAGATCATATCATTCATAATTTGTCGTGCAAAATGAATGGAATTTGTTTAATTCTCCTGGTGGTGGTTATCGTGACGAGGTATCTCGCCATTAGCAAAAACTGACCAGATCTTGATATCGTTATCATAAAAAAATTGGCCCTACCATGATGACCGAAATCTCTAGTTATTAGCGAAATCAGTCAGATCTTGATGAATCAGATATCTCGTTGAAACCACATGGATGGTAAAGCCACCAATTTAGTCAGAAATATTTCATCCCCAATGTACTATAAAAAAACTCACTCAAATCCCATTATTTGTAGTTTAATATTTTAATCACAAGATATCATAAATTTTCTAAATAAAATACGTAGGGGTTGAAACGTGAAAACTCGAAATGTAGAAACTTATATTTTCTGTTCCTCTGAATTAAATATTAGTGTATAACAATTTCGTTACGAATTGTTTTTCGAACTGCACGATTCTTTCTCGGTGGTTGATGTATTTTTTAATGAATTCAATTCAATAAATAATCTGCTACAGTAAAGTGTTTTGTTTCCATCTCATCTAACTATTCGTGAATGCCTTTTTTCTAGCATTTTTTTGGATTATACATTTTCTCCTGTGTAATTGGATATGTTTCTGTAGAGAAACAATTAAATACATATTTAAAAGCGGGTTTTGCATTTTATAATCACCAGAGAAATCGTTCTGCTTCTGATGCAGAACTTCTGTTTTAATAATATCCTCAAGAAATCTGTTAGTTTCTTTCCTAAGATTTATTTAAACACCAAATTTTTTTCCACTCCTAATAAGTATCAAGGGATTATTTAACGTGGGATTTCACGCTCGCATGCTACAATTGTTACATTGCTGTTTCTCAAAACATACAGTGTATTTGTTATTTTGTTTTCTCGTGTTATTGATGACGCTTGTTAGCATTTACTGCTGGAGTCTCTACTGAATAATAGTTGTTTTAAAGTTGAATCTTAGTAATTCGTGCCTCCAAACGAAATAAAATTATCCAAAAGTATATGAGCGTTTTGTATACTTCTTACTGGTGTTCATTCTTATCTATACATATAAAGCAGAGTTGGCATCTGTCTGTTCTCTATACAAATCTATACCGTTTGACCAATCCACACAAAATTAGGTATACTTATTCTTTGGAACCCTGCTGGTAATGTAGGCTATTAACCCCCGTTCTATTTGTCTTGGGTGTGCAGAAGGGTGTAACGTCCTGTCATCCTGGACAAAGCACTTGCTGGGGAAGCTCTCTCTGGCTGTGCAGATGACGTCAGAGTTAATATCAACAGGAGTCGCCTCTTAAGATGAACTTGGAGGTTTTTTAAATCTTTAAGTATGATGCAAATCGCAGATGGGTGCGGTTGCGCTGAAAACCGCTTAGTATCCTATCGTTTGTATCCCGTCTGTAAAATGCGGGATGGAATTTTCAAACATGAAGTGTAATTGCTTGAAAAGTTGATCATGATATCGTATCAATATGATTTGTCAGCCTTTCATAATGATGGTAGAATTCCGAAATTCACTTTCCTGTTGCAAGGTGATACAAATAAAAATATATTGATAAGAAAAAAACTGACTGCAATAATACGATATGTCATTTTTTTAAGAAAATGAACTTAAAAGGCATTCACAATCACTCCAAAACTCAAAATAGACTTTTGTATATTGTCATTCCAGTATCAGGTTTTGTAGGTTTGTCTTACTTATAGTATGTGAAATTGATCTAAAATAAATTGTAGAAGCTATAAAAATCTCAGTTTTAAAAATTATTTTGCTCTAGCTTATTGTTCTCTATATTTGCATTTTCTATGACAGAAAATTGATTTTTTTGGATCACTTTCAATCGACGTTTAACCAATTAAACCCGAGCAACGCTGGGTATATTCAGCTAGTTTAAAATAAAATGCAATGTAAAAAGCTTACACCTTAGCTCAAATTAAAGATTATTAAACTTTGCGGCAAAATTTGACGAATAAATCTCGTCGTGGTGGATTTTGTATTGTTTATATCCGTTTGTTGCACATAAATATGTAGATGGAAGTTGCAATGCATAAGTAATCGCAGCGTCATTTAAAGGATGGGCACACAACCACAATGCAATTTAATACGAGACAGCCCATACAATTTCCACGAACAGAAGACATTCGTTAACCTCAAACCCAAATGATTTCGTACCACCCATTTCCCATATAAGATAGAATCCTTCTAAACAAAAGGCAAACTTGTTAGACATGGACCACTTTTCATCCTCGCTCTCTCATTGGTTAATCCTCCTTGTGGTTGTCTTGACAAGATATCTCGTCATTAGCAAAACCATTAGCAGATCTCCATGGACGAAATATCTCTTCGAAACCACTTGGAGGGTTAAAGTTACGTTTAAATACTTTTACGCGAAATCTCACGCAGATAATAAATATTAAATCATGACAGAAATGCAAGAAACGAGTAATACGAGAGATAATATTTATGATAAACATAGAAATAGCATTTTCACTACGTTTTTGTATAAGTAAATTGATTCAGAAACTTTGTGAAAACTCACATTCGATCATCGACCTTCTACTGAAATAGACAGAGCATGCGGGCGGAATTTTTGTCGTAAAATCTCAGAGGGGTGAATAGCGTTGGTTTATGAAACGACTTGGCTATTTTGGCTATCGAAGAGCATACAAGTGCTTTTAATTACGCTGGATAATTACTTTATTCAACCAATAATATGTCCCATATCATGATTCATGTTTTTTCCCACAATCACGTGACAGATCTTCAAACCTTGCGACAGGAACATCGACCTTCTAATGAAATAGACGGATCATGTGGACGGAGTCGCTCTCGTAAGATCGCTGTAGGGTAAATCACAAATCGACTTAGCTGATTGGCTATGGAAGTGCAGACTAGTGTTTTTGATCACGGTGGATAATCACTTTAACCAATCAATAATTTAGGATTTATGCTTTTACCCACAATCACTTGACAGATCTTTAAACCGAGCAACTAGAAGAAATAGCATGACGCAGCAGGAACATCCTCCTATTTCCTTTTAACGTCGATGGACAGGAAGATAGAACATGAAGCCGAGCTCACTTTCTTCCTACTTTAATAAAAGGTCGACGCATGCGATAGTATGATTAATTAGTTTGTAATTTTCTATACGCGGTTAACGTCCGCAATATGTTTAATTATTTAGTTGATTTAGAATTTATTAATGGAAATGTAATTATGATAGTTAAGTTATTGTGTTCTGTGTTACTGAGTTTTCATGAGATTATTACTTAGATATATTTTCGAGCAGTGAAATTTATTAATTGGCTTACTTTTCTGAGTACTTTTAGTCGTAAATATTCGTAAACAATGAAGCACATGAAGGGCGCTTTTCAATGTGCCCACTTTGCAAAAAGATGGTAATAATCACTTCAATAGCAATAAGTGATTTCTAGAATCCGTTGCATTCTCTTCTCAACGGGCATTTACTGCTATTAGCAGAAGAGTAACATAACACGCATAACGTAATGAGCAATTTCGAATCACCGTATGGTAGATAGGTAGTTAAATAATATCACACTGAGGCAACACAACGGGCTATTGGCGACGGTCCGGGACCCATCCCGAATATGGGAAAACAATGAGGGCACATTGATATTCCTCTCGTCTAAATTGCTTCTTTCAACTGGGCTACCACGGCCCTAAATTACCGAATGATAAAATTCAGTAAAATAGACTTGATCTGTCTTGTATTAAGAGGATAGTTAATCCACGTGAACCACAAAGACAATGGTAGGTAGATACTTAATTAACGTCGCATTGGAGTAACACAACGAGCTATTGGTGACGGTCCGGGATCAGTCTCCAAGGAAAAGATCCGAGGACATTACCACGTAATTTTGAACCACGGTCAGATGACGAGGTCACACCTGAGCTGGCACCCAACTCTCCAAACTTCCACACCACGCCAATGTGAGGACATCTGAGGCCTCGACAAATTTAACGTGCACAAGCCCCCTTCGTAAACGACGGTTTTGGGTTGGATTCGAACTCGCAACCCTCCGGTTTGTAATCCGTTACTCTGCCAACTGGGCCCCCCACAAAGACAATGAGAATGAAGCATGTAATTTAAGATGAGTCTATTTCCATTTCATTCCACTTTCCCCTAAATATTTCTTCGCACTGAGCATGCAAATTTAAATCTCGGATCTGAAATCCTCCTACCTCCAAAGATACGAATGCTATTGAAATGAGTTCTAACGCGCTGCCTTTACATATCAAGATGACTGAGCCAATGGCAGCTCCGTCCTCACTTGTCGAGATTCAGATTGCGATACTCATTCAGTTTGGAAGCTAATAAATGCTCTGACTGAATTTCAAAGGTCCCATTGTGTGAAACGTGACTGTGAAGCCGATAGCACTTCGGGGAAAGCAACATCGAATCGATTCGGTTTTGGAAAACGCGGATTTAGTTGCGATGAAGGGGCAAAGTAAAGGATCTATTCAGCCACTGCATAAAGAGTTTATGCTTTGAAATAGTTGCTAACTCTCGAACATGTTACAACGGATAACTGAGGACCGCGGTAACCTGGTTGGAAGAGTAGCGATTCAGCAACCGGAGTGTTGCGAGTTCGAAACTCGATCCAACTAAAGACCGTCGCGTACGTGAGGGCTGGTGCACGTTAAATCTGTCGTGGCCTCAAATGTCCTCCCGTAGGAGTGGTGTGGAAGTTTGGAGAGTGGGGTTGCCAAATCAGGTGTTGACCTCGTCATCTGACCGTGGTTGAAGATCCGAGGTGTTATCCTCGGATCTTTTCATTCGTGATTGATCCCGGACCGTCGCTGTGGTTGGTCATACGAACGGTGCTGCCATACGAGCATTTTGTCTATGCCCTGGCATATTGAACTTGAATCAGTTCCAATATGTGGCAAAATTGCAATCCATTATCATCTAATTTTAATAATTAAAAAAGAGGCGATTTTTCAATCTTGACTCTATTTTTGAGTCTAATCAGTATCAACATACCAATTTCGCAGTTTCTGAAGATGTGGAGCATCGGGAAAATGTAGGTATTATGACTATCGGCAAAGGGATTTTTACACCATGAATGATTTTCGTTAACGCCCAATTTTTTTCTATAATCCTACATTGCCTCCACTCATAAAAGAGACATGCTACAACGATTAGGCTAACGTCGCTTTGTTCAATAATTGAAAATAACTTTTCATTCATTTTAAAATCAGTCTACTGTTTCCCATTTATATTAATCCCCTAACTATAATAATTTGCTTTTCCGAAAAGGGTCCAGCACTTGATCTTGCTTCTCACCATTCAAAAAGTTAATTTATCTTTTCCTTTCGCATTTGAAGATGAGACTTTCATGATCTTCATTACAAGAGAAACGAAGATAGACTTTTTGGGACCTGTTGCAAAAAAAGCTGATGCCACCCTGTGTCCAAAACTGCTGTTTCCTAATGCAAGCATTCTTCGGAAATGTATGCTATATAATATGGGAAGTTTCTGAATTCTGCTTTGTTTTCACAGAGCGTGTTGCACAAGGTTGCAGTACATCTCATTCCCGTCATCGTGAAAGCTTTTAATGGTACACATAACACAAGGCATTAAGAAAGACATGGTGTAACGGTCCTAGCAACAAGTTCGGGATAAGAAATCAACACCGGCCGAAAATCCCGAAACATCGGAATTTTCTAATTGCCATCCGGATGGTTTTTAGGAGTGCACGACCCCCCTGTGATTGAACTGTCTCCCAGGGAAACTGGCGACACAAGAGAACTGTTGCAGAGCTTAAGCTGAGCAGATGTGTTTTTGTGGTGCTTGTTCGAGCCGGCCGTTGGCGTAGATCCCATTTTCCCCTGTTTGCAGCTCACCAAGGGGCACAAATCTCTGGTTCTACATAATGTAATTACAGTGCGTTTAAAGTAAATAGTCTAGTTGTAATTTTTGCTGTGTCGTCGTGTTTATTAGCACTCCACTCGGACCATTACGCTACAACGTGTTGCACAAGGCTGCAGTGCATCGCATTCCCGTTATCGTGAAAGCTTTTAATGGTACATATAACACAAGGCATTCAGAAAGACATGGTTACCCGCGAAATTTGTTAATGTCTAGTACATATAACAACCTCAGGGGACACGTAGCGGATGATTTGGCAAAGGCGGATGTGTATGAATCATTGTCTCATACCCACTCATTGACGTTTCTTAAGCTTTACTCTATTAGAAAAAATCTTGATAAGAAGGCATGGATCGTTCCCCCGGTACACTCTTGGTATCGTGGGGAACGTCTCGGAAGATCTCTTGGTCTCAATTGCGACACACATATTCAGGCAGCGCCCTCCCGCTTTTCAGTGGCCATCTGAGGAGTCTCACATTTTCCTGTGGTCGCAAGATGCATCCTGTTTGCCGTAAATTCCAGTCTGACCAGGCCTCCCCAGCACACATTCTCGAGTGCCTGGAATTGTCCTCAGACGACCAGTCTTCGCAACCTCTTTTGGTGTATGACTGTGCGGGTGAATGGACTTGTGGATTTGGTCTAGCTGGAGCTAGACGTGGAGATTAGCAACACAAGGCATTAAAAATACAACAAGTAACCATGTCTTTCTTAATACCATGTGTTATACCTACTAGGCATTCATCTTGTAGTTGAACGTGCATTTTCGAGTCAATTCCCAAGACTCAATTTTATTAGCATAAAGCTCTACAGGATTGAGATAAATCCAAGAGAAAACAGTTATCAATCTGAAAACTTCAGCGCAAAATGCGTTGATTTTACAAATATAGATAAATTTAGGTATGCAGAGGAATTTACGTCGCAATGAAGCAACATAACGAGTTATTGGTGACGGTCCGGGATCAATCCCGAAGGGAAAGATCCAAAGCTATTTTTAATTTCTGCTCTAAGCCGACGTGTTATTGTCCTACGACGAACTTCCATAAATTAGTTTTATTTCTATTCTTTACCAGCTTTTGAAGTTGGATTTAAACTAACATTAACATAAAGTTGTTTCCTAGTTCCATGCTCAGCAATTAATAAACTCCGGAAATAGAAACACAGTTAAGTTGTTGATCTTTTTAAAGTTACTTTGCTGAAGATCAAACGTATTTCACTCCAAACGTACCGGATCATATTCCACGCATAATTCGAATAATAACATTAAATTCGAAGCGCATATTGATCGAAGAGTTCGGGAACGGGAAAACGACTTTTCTTAAATGAGACATTTTCCAAACGATGCATCTCAAATATCCCGTTTATTAATATAGCGTTTACGCGATGTAGTATGTCATGCGGGTAGGTAAATATAGTTGCGCGCGAATTCACTCGTTAATCCTGGTATCGTGTAAACAGAAAACACATTCCGTAACGAACTGTCTTCATATGCAATGTTGATAGGAATTCCAATTTTCAGCTACCCAAGTAACTTTTCGCTTTTAGGGGCCGCGGTAGCGCAGTTGGAAGAATAACGGATTAGTAACCGGAGGTTTGCGAGTTCGAAACTCAATCCAACCAGAGACCGGGGATGGTGCACGTTAAACTTGTCGTGGCCTCAAATTTTCTCTCGCTGGTGTGGTGTGGAAGTTTAGAGATTGGGTTGCCAGTTCAGGTGTTCAACTCGTCATCTGAACCTGGTTAAAAATGACGAGGTGTCGAGGTCTTTCGAGAAATGACGAGATCTTTCCCTTCGAGCTTGATCTCAGATAGTCGCCAGTAGCCCGTCGTGTTGCACCAGTGTGACGTTAATTCAACTTCTTACGTACCAAACATAAAGGTGAATAAGATGGCTTGGGTGTTGGAAATATTTAACCTGTTGGCGGATGATACAACTTAGTTCTAACTAAATCATTTTATCTATTCTATTCTATAGTCTGCTTTTCATTTCTCAGATGCTTTAGGAAGGGACATTCGGACAGCTTGTATACAATTGCATACATACAATACTTGCATACATACAATTTGTATAGATCCACAAAACTTTCTAAGTGTAGCAATCTATGAACCTAATGCTTTTTGATAGGTAGGTATTTAATTAATGTTGCACTGGAGCAACAAAATGGGCTATTGGCGACGTCCGGGAGACAACCCGAAGGGAAAGATCCTAGGGCAACAACCACGTAAGTTTGAACCACAGTCAGATGACGAGATCAAACCTGAGCTGGCGCCCCATTCTCCAAACTTCCATACCACGCCAACGTGAGGACATTTGAGGTCACTACAGATTTAACGTACACAGCTCTTTGGTTGGATTCGAACTCGCGACCCTCCGGTTGCTAATCCGCTACTCTTCCAACCAGGCTACCGCTAAGGCTTTTTGAATTTCGATCGATAGTTGGAGATGTTGCGGTGTTGTATTTGCAAGCTGATATGACCAACAATCCCAAGGTGGTTTTTGTTAGGTTTGTCTCTGGGTTTTATGGCGCAAGGGCCATATTTGGCCATGCTCCGCCAGACACAACATGCAATATCAAGTAATAGACACACACAATGAATGTTTTACGACACAGATGAGAGAAATACACCCAGCGACGAATGCACCTAACAGGAATCGCGGACTGCCCACTGCGGAATGCCCACTGAGCCACTACAGCCTTTTTGTAAGGTAGAATTACTGTTTTAGAATGTTATCGCTTATAATGTGCAGCTTTTCTTAGGGATTTGAATAAGAGAACGTCAAATGCAATGTTACTTAACCCTCCAAGTGGTTTCAACGAACTATCTCGTCCATCAAGATCTGAACAATTTTGCTAATGACGAAATATCGCGTTATTGTCGATTTTTTTTATGATGACGTGATCAAGATCTAGTCAGTTTTCTTCTAATAACGATATATCTCGTAGTCACACTTTTCCAGTATCAAAAAAACTACAAAACCGTCACAGCGTGCTCGGATGAGCACGCTGTGACGGTTTTGTAGTTTTTTTTAAAGATTCAGTGATCAAGAGGTCATTTAAACAGAAACTGATTAACTACAAATTAAGGTTTATTTACAGATAGGTTATATATTATAAAAAAGTTTCAAAAGGACTGGGTAATTTAAACTTAAGAATTAATTAACAGAATAAACTATTGTCCAAAAAAAGCGTCCTCACAAGGCCTCCCCTCTGGTCGGACTGTACACTTGTCCATCAAGATATCTGTACCTACGAGGTATCTGCTAATGACCAGATACCTCGTAGGTACAACCACTAGGAGGGTTAAGGCGTACAATACTTTGTAGTTTTAGTGTTGGTTTGATTGCAGAAGTATCGATAAAAATTATAGCAAAAGAGCGGAAATACTTGCTTTTCGGCAAACCTTGGTTACAGTAAGACTATGAAATAAAAATGCATCTAATTATTATTCTCATCATATTTTGGACCAAAATCAACGGCTAAACTTTCATCATATTTCAAATTTTAGGATAAAAGTATATGGTATCAATTTAATCAAATTTTTATATTTATTTGTCTAGTAATTATACACGATTTCTCAGTTGATAGCTTTGTTCAAATCTTATCTTACAATATGAAATTAAAATACTATTTTTAACGACTAAATCAACGACTAAACTTACTATAATCAACGATTAAACTTACTATAATCAACGACTAAACTTACATCATTTATTGACATCATATATCATAGATTTGAAATTAAAATACT
Organism: Meta bourneti; assembly: GCA_933210815.1. NCBI lineage: Eukaryota > Metazoa > Arthropoda > Arachnida > Araneae > Tetragnathidae > Meta > Meta bourneti. The sequence goes on from OW119922.1 coordinate 95,093,829, forward strand.
ATTTTTTTAACGACTAAATCAATGACTAACTTACTATAACCAACGACTAAACTTACATCAGATTTCAAATTTTAAGATAAAAATATATGGTCTCAATTTAATCAAGATTTTATATTTATTTGTCTAGTAATTTTTAACACGATTTCTCAGTTGATGGCTTTGTTCAAATCTTGTCCTACGTTTTTAAGTTAAAATATTATTGTTTAAAAATCATCTAATTATACATGTATACGTGAATATATTTTTAAATTTTAATTATGCTAAAAATTGCAATACACTTCTAACTTAATATTAATATTTTACGTGAAGTGTTCATGTTTCTTAACCGTAACACATCCACGAATATTTTCATATTCATGTATTCGTTAAACCTAATGCCGTTAAAAAACTAAATTAAATTATTAAAGAAATGTTAATAATTAATTAACTAAATTGATAAATTCGAGATTATATTTAATCTCGAATTTATCAATTTATTAACACCGTAAGCATAAAGATGGTGCGAATGGATTACATCTCGAAATGAAGTGGAATGTGAAACGAAGATATTTTTGGTAGGTAGTTATTTAATGTAGCACTGGAGCAACACAACGGGTTATTGTCGACTGTCCGGGATCAATCCTGAAAGGAAAGATCCAAGGGCAGAACCTCGTGATTTTGACAGATGACGAGTTCAACACTTGAGCTGGCACCCTCTCCAAACTTCCACACCACGTGTACGTGAGGGGATTTGAGGCCACGACAGATTTAACATACACCAGCCCCCGTGCACGCGACGGTCTTTGGCTGGAACGAGTTTCGAACTTGCAGTCGCTAATCAGCTTGTCCACTCTCAATAAGCATAGAAGAGAACCTGGAGAGATTTGACCATGTTTTCCAAGAAATATTTTTCTTTCATTTTTATAATTATAAATTGATATATGATTTAACTTACGACGCGCAGTTTCATGCTGGATATAAATATTTTAACCATAGGCTTTAAATACTTAATTTATTGTTCTTAAAACCCATTCAAGTGGGTTAAACATAACGTGGGTCAAGTATCACTCAATAAGGTGTGGCTCTGTGGGTTTGGCCACTGCTTTAGTAACTTACGAGTTATAGGCGGCACAGATTCGATTCTTGTAACTTACCCTGAGTAAATTTCTCACTTCATTGTCAGTAAAACTTTCCTTGTGTATGTATATCCATTAGGTGAGGTTGTTTGCCTTGTGCTGGGCTGAGCTTTATGACCCTTGCGCCATAAAACGTAACCAACTGTTGTTATTTTGTATTCTTGTAGCATTTTGCTCTCAATATATCTTTATTCCTTTGCCATTGGAAATAAAAAAAGTGGTTTCTTATTCATCCCTCAGTAATTTAAAAATGCGAACTTATTCTTTATAAAAATATCCGAACCCCTTTGGAAAAACATCTACATCGTGCTAGAAATTATTTTTTCCATCAAAAGTAAGACATGGAAATTTCAGCCATTATTTCGCATTTTCGTTCGAGAAAGATTCAGTCTAGTATAAAATACCTAAAAGCCATACAAGCGTTTCTGAGGAGGCTGCAAATTTAAAATGTTCAATCCCTAGAAAAAGAATAGTTTTTACCAATTAAATAACTCTCGCAAACCCATGGAAATTCGGAATTTCAATAAATTATTTCGATATCTTTAAAATATAGCACTCTGTGAAACGTGCCTTACGCAATAAACCACAACTATTGACGTTTCCGTAAATGTTCGTTGAAACCAATTCTTTTCATGTGAATAAAATTTGAATATTTCCAAGCGGGATGTTTGATTTGCAATCGGAAAGCCACTTTGCTGGGTAAAAGCAAGATCAGAATTTATTGAATTAATGGTAATGTGGTTAGCCGTTGCGATATATTTCGTTTTCTACATTTTATCTGCAAAAGTGAATTTCTTCAGTTTCAATGTAGGAATCTATTCAAGATTCAGTAAAAACATTTTATTTTATTGATCGTTGCATGCTGGTGTTTGATGTCGCTTTTATGGTATTGACTATAAGTACGTATTCTATTTTTTTAATCATCGGCAACTACCCTCTTGGTGTCTGGGTAGGATCAGGAGAAAGGCTCGATCACTTTGATTTACTTCATGGAGGAACACTGGAATGAATCGCCGTCTTTTTCAACTCCAGAGTGAGTCTAATGGTCTCTTCTACATTATTTCATAAAAATCCCTAGAGCAGTAGCCACTTTTCTGCTAAAGCCAGGTAAGGCCACATTGCAACTCAGGCCTATTCTGAATCGTTTTCACCTATCTGATCCAGCAAGTGCCTTATTTGCCTTGAAGAGGAGGAGACTGGAACAAAAATCGTGTTCGACTGCACCAGAGAAAATATTTTTAGAACTATCTTAAAGAAAATTTGTGATTCATCTTGTATTCTTACTGTTTTTTCAAATGTTCATTTCATACATATTGCTTCATTGATTCTATTCATTCTAAGGAAAGCACCAGCATAGTCATTCCAAAGGATTCTATTCTAAGGAAAAGACCAATAGTATCTTTTCCAAGTATTCTATTCTAAAAAAAGGATCAATAGCTTCTTTTCCAAGGATTCCATTCTAAAGAAAAAACCAATGGCATCTTTTTCAAAGATTTTATTCTAAGAAAATGACCAATAGAATCTGTCCAAATAATTGCAATCTAAGAAAAGAACCAGCATAATGTTTTCAAAGGCATAAGCAGCTAGACATTTCCAAAACAAGGCGAGTGTGAACCTTCGCCATCTTCCTACATTAGTTGAAATGGAAATGAATGGGGTAAAACCTGTCAAGTTTTATCAATCGGTGAAATATAAAAGCAGAGTGACCAATGGTAACTTAATATATGCCTAGGATCATGCGACCAAAACTAGAACTAACGTGATCCCTAGACTACTTTCGTCTGCCGGGTAGCACCGAACATTCACCATCTAATCCATGGGACGGGAGATGATTCATCATCTGATTGGTCCGCGCGACAAAGTAGTAAATTGACGAGTTAACCATTTTTGTCGCCACTCTATAGAAATGCGCATTCACACATCTACCCTGCCATAAAATGTAATATCGCCAAACGAGGCGATCAGATGCCAAATCGGTCAACCAAGTCAATTTTTCATAGATCAGTCACGTTACTACTAGCTGATATGTAGGTTACACTTTTCAAAGCTCTTCTCAATAACAATGCTCAGTCTACTTATATGACCCTTGCGAAATAAAAAAAACTCCGATGAACCATTTATGTATGAACCAGCGAGTTCTTTGTTCACAGCAGTGCAATTTTTTTATATTTGTAGCGTAATAATAAATCCTCGTCATTGAAACTTCTTTTAGATATCCTTAAACTTTTGAACATCTTTGAAAGCTCTCCTAACCACCATAGTATCAAGACATTGACTTATGAATTAAAAATGATTAAGACAGCAAGCTCTTGAGTATGTCAATTTGCGAAGAAATCTCGTCACACACGATTCAATATTAATTGAGTTTTGGATTTAACTCTAATTGCAATGCAATTATTAATGTAGCATTAAGTTCTTAAATCCTGCGAAACGTTAATGCGTTGTCGCTGGCTTTGAATTTCCTAAGAGACAACATTCGGGATGGAATTGAAAGAGATTAAAGATAAGTCAGAAGTTATAGAATATAGACAAATTATTAGTCTTTCGAACGTCGTAACAAACTTAATCCGTTCGTGGGAACTACAAGGGACTTCGAAATAAGAATTTGAAAGGTCTTGAAACATCCCCATTCTCAAGTTATGTACTTATAATGAAAACATACTTCCTTTGTTGAAATATCAACAAATATGATTATGGGACTTTAACTATTCCAACTTGCAAGCCGAAACGTTCGCCATTGAGTTTGTTTTCGAGTTGACTAGAACCAGAAAGAAAGAATCAAACCAATTAGTTTTGTTTGATGCCAAAGCTCTATTCATTTCTACGTCTTTGCGTTTATTTAATTTTTTACTCCCTACTAAAACCTATTAGTATTCCTTTCACAAATAGTCAATTTACTCATGAACAGATTAAACATGCAAAATGAAAATTTAATAAACATCTTCGGCACTGCAGGATCATCTATAGAATACTACATACGATTCATTTGTTGAAACTCAGATTTTATTTTGGTGAAATGTCTGATATTTTAATTGAAAACAAAAATGAATACACCTATTAGGACGTAGGAAGTTGAATTAACGTCACTGGAGAAACACAACAGGTTATTGGCGAAGATCCGGGATCAATCCCGAAGGAAAATATCCGAGGACGTGATTTCGAACCATGGTCAGATGACGAGGCAAACACCTGAGATGGCATCTCACTCCCCCAAACTTCCACCCTACACCAGAGCGACATTTGAGAGCCACGACGGTTTGACGTGCACTAGCCCCCACGAACTCGGCGGTCTTTGGTTGGATGGAGTTTCGAACTAGCAACCCTCAGGTTTCTTATCCACTTCTCTTCCAACCGCACTACCGAGGCCCCACACCAATTTGCAAGAAATCTTTTGATATGGCCTATAACTTCAATAATTGCAAATGGGATAATATACAGTTTACTTAAATATAAAATGGACAATCACAACAAAGCCATACGCCAAACATAGTGATCTGTTATACGTGATTGTAAGTTGCAGATTAAGCGCATCACTACCACTTTGAGAACCGATTCCAGGTAGTTGAATGCAGTTGAAGCGTCCAAAGTCGAACCGGTAAGTTGCTGTGTCCGTGGGAACTTAACATACAAAGACGAATGAAAAATGTAAGTTTACTGTGAGGTTCTACGGCAAACACACGGAGGAACGTTGGCCGGAAGGAACCATTGGATCCCAGAGGGACGGTGGAGGGGTTGGCCTAGAACGGTCTTCCGAGCTAAACGAAAAGTAGAACTGTAAGGGGAGGAGGGAACTTGACCAGCGGAGACAGAAGAGGACGGACGTGCGGCGGTCCTTTCGCTCTTACAGTGCAAGATATTGCTGTACAGTCTCGGAAAAAAAACGAAGCACCCCCTCCTCATTCGTGCAATTTTAAAAAACTTTTGGAAAATTCAAAGATGGCATTTGACAGGAACTAACGCCTTTAAATTCAGATGCATAAGTTTGCATAAGGGGCCGTCTTCATATTAAATTGAGCACCAACTTCATAATTTCGAATAAAACCCCTATTTCGACACACAATTTCGAATCTATATCAAAATTTAACTTCAGGCACCAAATTTCATGTCATTAGGCTTTACCGTTTCAAAGTTATGAGTACAGAAAGATTGGAGCTCCTAATGTTAAATCAGTTTCTTAGACTTTCATGGATATCTTCCTAAATAATATATCTATAGCGCTGATATTTGTACCATGTTACTGTTAAGCAACCCAAACAAAATTCACCTAATATTTTGTTTTATAAATAATTTTTAGTGTGCAATAATAATTATTAAATTAATATTTGAAAAAATTATGAATTGGAACCTTACTATGTTTTGATGGAAATCAATTCAGAAGGACTTCTAATATGACCATGCAAAATTTCAGCTCATTCCAATCGTTAGTTTTCGAGTTGCATTAAATTTTCCTCATTATTGCCGTTTTAGGCGGTAACCAAAATTTTAAAAACGTCTGACAAACCTCGGATAATAATTCTCGGATCGTTTGTACGCGCTGACAAATACTTTTGAAATAGTGTTCGAATTTGAAATTTCGGTAACTGACTACAATTAATCTCGATCTACGAATAACGATTTTCAATGTGATGATCCCTGAAATTGACTGCAATTTTAACATTGAATATCTCCGGATATAAAGACGATAGAGCCATGAAATTTCATATTTAGACTAATTTAACGATGCCGAATCTGATTAAGGCATCAAAACATGGTGTTTCTATTGGAAATTTTGTTGTTTTAGCAAAATTTGATATGAAGACGGCCCCTAATGCAATGTTTTTGCATTTGAGTTTGTAGAGGACGTTATTCCCTATTGAATGATATCTTTGAATTTCCTCTACTATGAATAGTGCTCGAAATAAGGGGGTGGTTCGCTTTTTCCCCGCTACTGTATGATTGTATATGTCATGTAAATAAATCCTAATAAGTACCTATGAGAAGAAACGTCACTTTTGATAGAATATACTATATGGATAAGAAATGAATTGGGGTTTCCCTGCACGTAAAAGCGATTGTTAAATTTACATTGGTTTGGATTTTTTTGCAGTGCCCATAATTGGCCAGCAAATAGACGACAGACAACGTCAAGTAAATAGTCATGCACACATGAAAGTTTTACTGAAATAGAGGAGAAATACGGGGCCGCGGCAGGCCAGTTTGTAGAGTCGCTAATGACAACTTGAGGTTTTTGGAGTTCATAATTTGATCCTACCAAAGACAGCGGTGTACGTTGGAGCTGGTGCATGTTAACTCTGTAGTGGCCTCAAATATCCTCACATTGGCGTGGTGCGAAAGTTTGGAGAGTGGGGTGTCAGCCCATGTGCTTACCTCGTCTTCTGACCGTGCTTCAAAATTACGAGTATTCCCCGGACCTTTTCCTTTGAGATTGATCCCGGACCGTCACCATTAGTACGTAAGCGTCTTTCAGTCAAATATCAAATTAACAGTTTCTGATTAACCACAAAAATTATGATCTACGAATAGCGGCTTTCGATGTAGAGAAGATCCCTGAAACGGATAAAGAATTTAATGAATATCTCCGGATACATATTTAGACTAATTTGACGGTGTAGAACCTGTTTTAGGCATCAACCGCTGGTGTTGCTATTTGAAATTCTGTTGCTTATGCAAAATCTGATATGAAGACGACCCTTTAAGCATTTTTTTGCATGAAATTGTAGATGATGTTATCCTGTGTTGAATGGTACCTTTGAATTTCCTCTACTATGAATAGTACTCGAAATAAGATAGGGTGGCTCCTTTTTTCCTTTCCGCAACTGTACATTTATATATAATAAAAAAATATTTTTTTTTTGAAGATTCACATATTTATATCACATCCACTCATTTTTAAAATTTTATAACCGATAATTCTGCTATATTTTATATCCGTTTACGCTTAACCCTTCCAAGTGGTTTCGACGAGATATCTCGTCCATCAAGATCTGACCAATTTTTCTAATGGCGAGATATCTCGTCATTACGACTCCCTATTGCATACCGAATGATGGAGATATTGTCGTTTATTGATGATGATGAGATCGAGATCAGGTCAGTTTTTTTCTAATGGCGAGGTATCTCGTCCATCAAGATCTGACCAATTTTGCTAATGACGAGATATTTTGTCATTAAGATTACCGATTGAACGCCGAATGATAAAGATATTGCCATTTTTTTATGATGAGATCGAGATCAGGTCAGTTTTTCTAATGACGAGATATCTCGTTAATGCAACGTAATATGTGATTAGTTGGCATAGGTCTTATGTGAGCACTAGTTCATGAAGATCTGGTCAGTTTTGCTAATGACGACATACCTTGTCGAGACAACCACCAAGAAGATTAAATCAGCCCTGAAGAAAATTCAATCCGCCTGAATCTATTAAGTTAAGCTAGATAAACAACTCTCATTCCATCAAAAATGATAACGGTTTAGTATTTCTCATGTACAAGCATCCTAAAGCTAAAGGCAATTATAGTACATTATCGGAGTTTGCAACCCAACACGGGAGATATTTGCAGTTATTTGATTCAACTGATACCCGGTATCCCAAGAGAGAGTGATTTGTGCCAATCAACTGAGTAACATAAGAGGGTCCTGCAGCTCAACATTCATTAAGTAGAGAGCACTAGAGATTGGAAAGACTAAAAGGGTAATCACTGATCGAAATCGCAGCGAAGAGGGGGTAAAGACACAAAGATGAAAGGGGCCGTTAATGCAACGTAATATGTGATTAGTTGGCATAGGTCTTATGTGACCACTAGTTGCTTTCTGATATCAAATGGTCAATGTGGACGATAAAGCATTCCATAATATTATATCATAAATGGATGAGACTTGGAATGGCATCGATGAAGATGACATTCCATGTTATGGTTGTGTCTTGTGGCACAAGGGGTCAATTTTAGCCAAACAACTTCAAGTAAATTGACAAACACATAAAATGGATGGTTGGATCAGTACCTTGACATTTGAGACTTCCGGGTATCAAGATGATGTTATTCTATGTTATGGTTGGTTTGGCTATATGTTGCAAGGCGTATTTGACCAAGCTACAAACAACGTCAAGTAATGGAAATACACACAAAATTAATGGTTAGATCGGAACCTTGATATTTGAGACTTCCAGATATCAAGATGTCATTCCATGTTGTGGCTGGTTAGGGTTTATGGCACAAGGGCCGTATTTGGTCAAGTTGAGCCAAACAACGTCAAGTAAATGGACATAGACATAAAATGGATGATTGGATCAGAACCTTGACAGTTGAGAACTCCTGATATCAAAATAATGTCATATCCATGCTATGGTTGGTTTGGTTCTATGACGCAATGGGAGCATTTGGCCAACCTACACTAAATACAAGCAAGTCCATTAGATAACACAAAGAGTTTTACTGTCTCAAAAGAAGGAAATACACCCAGGATAAGTTTTAAGAATCAAACCTGCACCGCCTACAACCCGCAGGTTTCTAGCACAGTGGGCAAACCTCACTGATCCACTTAACCCATTCCCGTTTCTTCGTCCAGTTATGACTTCTACTCTTTAGCAGCAGAAGGACTTTCGGAAGTTATGAGACCCCCAATTTTAAACTCCCGACCACAGTGAAGTGTTCACTGTGGCATCTTGAAAGGTAAAGGAACATTTTGTTGATAAAGTACAATTTCTTTCGGTCTTCAAGTTTGACAAACGGTTTATTTAAAATATAAATGTGTCGCATGGTGGCAAAGAACTATGAAAGTAATTAACTATTTCAAACCGCTACGGTTTTCAATTATCACTTATAGGTCTATACATTTTTATGCAGTAACACTCTTTGAATAAAGATTCTATGATGCGGTAGGTAGTTGAATTAACTTCGCACTAGCGCAACAAAAAGGGCTTTCGGCGACGGTCCGGATCCATCCCGAAAGGAAAGATCCGAGGACAACACCTCGTCATTTCGAACCACAGGTCGGATGACGAGATCACACCTCAACTGGCATCCCACTCTCAAAACTTCCATACCACACCAACGCGAGGACATTTGAGGCGACAACAGAAAAAAAGTGCACCAGAACCCACCTACACGAGTCTTAGACTGAATCGAGTTTCGAACTCTCATCCCTCGCTAATCCGCTACTCTTCAACTACTCCAAAGAACTTTGAAAGGAGTTAATTATTTCAAACCTCTATGGTATTAAGTTATCTCTTGTTAGGTTGTAACTTTTCTATGCCGTGACACATTTTGAATAAAGATTTTATGGTGAATACGTGTGTTTAGTTAAGGTATTTAAAAAACTTGAAATGAACGAATGCCGCAGACTTTTGATTGGACGAAAACAAGAGAGTGAGATTCTTCAGAGAGGATGCTGTCGTGGAGAGAGAAGAAAAAGGAAACGGAGAGTGAGAGTTCATATCTGGTTTTCAAAAGTGACTGCAGAATTAGTGTTTGAATGAGTAACATCACACAAATGAGTTTCTTAATCACTGCCAGCAGTTCCTATCTTCTGATATAGTCAGAGATTCTACATATACCCTACGAAGATGCGTAGAGGTAGGTAGGTAGTCAATTAACATCGCACTGGGCAACACAACGGGCTATTGACGACGGTCCGGGATCCATCCCGAGGGAAAAGATCCAAGGATAACGCTTCGTAATTTTGAACCATGGTCAGATGACGAGAACAACACCTGAGCAGGCACCCCACTCTAAAAAACTTCTACGCCAACGTGAGGACATTTGAGGCCACAACAGATTTAACGTGCACCAGACCCCGTGTACACGACAGTCCTTGGTTGGACCGAATTTCGAATTCGGAACCCTCCGGTTGCTAAACCGTTACTCTTCCAACTGTGGGCAACTGTGGCCCCGAAGAAGCGTAGAAACTTCATCTGTCCATTGTCTTCAATTACGCATTATTGCACTAGCGTTTCGCCCAATGCTTACAGCAGTATCACGATACGACAAATCACCTCTCAGTCTATATAATTCTTCTGTCAAACTCCGTTAACACTTCAAACTGTTTCCTCGTTTTGCGACGTGCCATGTTTACTTACTAGCAGATCAGTACCAATGGAATTCTTCGACGGAAAATTTGGTATTTGCTTTCTGATGGGGGTCTTATATTTCATCACATTTCAGCGCGTATTGATCATCCTATTTGCATATGCCGATGAGATTTTAATCATTTGCATTTGCCAGATAAACTACCCGTCTGTTGAATTTCGGGTCAATCCAACAGCTTTCTTGGTGTTGCATTTTCAATGAACAGCAGCGTAATTTAATGGATTCTTTTGGCTTTATACTTGGCGGAATTTTTATTTCTTAGGTAACTTACTAACTTTCGTATATAATTATGAAAACATCGCATACTGATGGTCCTGTGCCGTTTAAATGAATAACTGGCGGTGAATTATTCAAATTAAATTAAACGAATCATAAACTCTAAATAATAGAAGATGCTCTGCTTTGGGCGCCACTGAGAGAAATAAAGTTTTATTCATGAAACATTTTTTCCCATTTCATATTTCAAATTTTGCCTAGTATGTTACGCAGCTTACAATGTAGCTCTAACTGCATTTGTATTTGGTGACACAGTACTTTGGGCGTTCCATATCTTACTATTATATTTGAATATTTAACGTATTCTGTTATCAATTTGCTGAAATAGTTTAGTCACTGAAGACGATTTGACCATATAATATGCGTTATAAAATGTAATTCACTAAAATAAGAGACATAAAACACATTTTATGATTATGTATCAGTCATCAAAGGCAAACCGAATGGTGCGCAATTATACACCTCTAATGCACGATAAACAATTCCTAATCGTTTTATAGAATTTATACAACCAATGATATATTCTATATTGTACTTTTTAGTGCCAAATTTAAAAATGAAGCTATTTATAGTTTCAAAACCGTCTCCACCTTCATAAGTTTAGTCAGTTTTATCAAATAAAATATTGTAAATTAATGTATTTTTCCTTTAGTACTTTATTACTGATAACAAAGAATAAACTACGTCGTCTTTTGACTTTAATTACTTGAAATTTAATTCCATTTATTCCATATCTTAAAACTGAAAAAATTAGTTTTCCAGTATAATTTTAGAATATGTTAAAGGAACACATGTTTTAAGTATTACAGGTAATTAAGGATGATTACTCTTAATGATAAAATCTGACAACCCATATATTAGCATATTACCAAAGGAAATAACATTGAATTCTCAGAAACGGTCATGTATTGCTTTTATTTGAAACACATATTCATTTATCCTATAACAAGAATTAATCATTTCATTTCTATTATGCAAGATGCTGTATTCTGCAGTTTTCTTAAAGTTTTGTGGTTTTCAAAACAACTGATTAAAATATGTTATGTCGAGAAATATTGTTTGCTTGCAAGATAGTGGGAAGTAGTATATAAGTATTTATATTCAGAATCTATAATCTCAGCATTCTATAAGTATGTTGGGTAATAGAAAAGTAAACCTCCATTTTATTGAGCCGCATCCAATTTAAGTGTTAAGATTTCCTTACCGAAGTTGAAAATTAATTATCTCTGAAAGCTAAATAGGTATTTTTAATTATCGTTCCACTGGAGCAACACAACCTGAAAGCTAGAAGTTGCGAAACTATAATTATAGAATAAAGGAGACAAAAAATTACTTTCAGTCTTAAAAGTTTCTTTGCAAGTAGTAAAGTTACATACAATCTTGTAAAGTTACAAAAAGCTACACGGTTTAGCAATAAGGAAGAATTCACATACGACACCTTGCCACAAAAGGATAAAATGATTATATTTTTTCCAAATGTGCTGGTTTCGACATTTTTCGAATAAAAAATATTTTAGAACCAAATTAAAAATTTGTGAACGAAACATTTTCATAAATTCCACATTTCATAGCTAATCTTTTGGTGTATTTATTGAATGAAAAAGTCAGAAATAAACTTGAGAAGTAAACTTAAATTTCTAGGAGGCAGGTTTTTTCTTTCTTCTTTAGTTTCTAACTTTTTACGTCACTTGCTTCTTTCACATTCTTTTGTTTACGCTGGATTTCACCATAAAAATAGTTTTAATCACATAAAAAAGTCTTTTGAAATTAAAGATAATGGGGTGGATTGTGAATGGGGACACAACCGCAATAGCCTAACACTCCTTGTGGTTGTGATGTAGAAATGTCTCGTCATTGGAAAAACTGACCAGATCTTGAAGGATGCGATATCTCGTCATTAGAAGAAAACTGACCACGCCTTCATCTCGTCATCGTAAAAATCGGCAATATCTTGATGAAGAGATATCTCGTCATTAAACGAAAACTGATCACGTCATCGTAAAAAAAATCAGCAATATCTTGGTGAGAGATATCTCGTCATTAGAAGGAAACTGACCACGTCTTGATCTCGTCATAGTAAAAAAAAATCGGCAATATCTTGATGGAGAAATATCACGTCATTAGCAAAATTGGTCAGATCTTAATGGACGATATATCTCGTCGAAACCACATGGCGAGTTAAACCCTCTCCGCATGAATTCGTCTTTGTGTTAGAAGAGGAAGAGGGTAAGATATAACTGAATAAAGTCTTGATGGTTATAAGTGAAGTATAAATTTGTTTATCATAGGCCGATGATAGAAGTAAAGTACACATGGCATAGTATTTACACCGATATATCTTCCAAAGGTTTTTAAATCTATACAAGTGTTGCTCAGAGTAGTAAGCGATGAGAAAATGTACTTGAAGTTGAACGATTTTAGGTGGGTAGGTATTTAATTAACGTCGTAATGGAGCAACAGCGGGCTATTGGCGAAGGTCCGGGATCTAACCCGAATGGAAAGATCCGAGGACACGACGTAGTTTTGAACCATAGTCAGATGACGAGATCAGACCTGAGCTGGCATCCCACACTCCAAACTTCCACACCACACCAACGTGAAGACATTAGAGGCCAAAACAGATTTAAAGTGCACCAGCCACTACATACACGACGGTCTTAGGTTGGTTCGAGTCGCAACGCTCCGATTGCTAATCCCATACCATTTGAAACGGGTTACCAAGGCCCAAGTGTATAAAGGAATAGGCATGAGTTTAGGGATCTCAGCCACCACTACAAGACTTAACTTGCAAGACAATCTATACATATAAAGCAGAGTTGGCATCTGTCTGTCCTGTATGTTCTCTATACAAATCTACACCGATTGACGAATGCACACCAAATTTGGTACACTTATACTTTGGAAACCTGCGAGTAACGCAGCTACATATTAACCCCCGTTCTGTTTAACCTAGGTATGTAGAGGGGACTAAATCAATTCGAAATTGCCATAGGAAAAACATTGAGCATAATACGATTGCGGTACGCAACTCAGTTCGTTTTACCAGTATTGATCGAAAATCAAATTTTATAATAAAATTGTTCTACCAGTATTTCTCGAAAAACAATTTTTTACGAAACGTTATATTTAAACAATTTAAAATTCTAATTATGTTTAAACTGATTTTTTATTTCTTTCCACAATATAGATAATTTAGGAATATTTGAATGACGAAAAATGGATATCTAAAATACTTAATTTTACACAACTTGCATTTTGTAATGAAACACCGAAAAGCCAAAACAAAAAACTCATTGACCATAAAAGAGTAATTTTGCTATTCGGTATCTGGCAGCGCCAGAATTAATGTTTTATTTTATAAATTAGATTTAGAATTCCGTGTTTGTGTATCTGAGTTAAGACGGAAATGTTGCGGTCATATTTGAGCATTTATAAGTTTTGTAAATTTGTGTTCTTTTTGTAAATAATTCATTCATCTTCATAGTTGGCACGGCAGCCCTTTGTGATCCTTGGCCTTCTTCAGAAGTTTTCCCCAGACTACCCTCTCTCCAGGCATGGATCTCCAGTTCTTGAATTTCATGGCACTGAAGTCCGAATACAGACAGCCCCTCCATCTCTTTTTCGGTCTACTTCTTTGTCTTTCACAAAAAGGGACTGCATTAAAAACTTTCAATGGCGTTCTCCCTGGATCCATTCTCAAAAGATGACCTGCCCATCTCATTCTGTACAATTTTAGAAATTTTGCTGTCGTCATTTTCATAAAGTTTGTATAATTCAAAATTGTATCTCCTTCGCCAAATACATTTATCAAGGACACCACCAAAGATGGCCCTCAAAACTCTCCTTTCAAAAATTGCCAAAGCTTTCTCTTCTTTTGCTGTTAATGACCATATTTCTGAGGTATAGGTTAACAGTTGTCTTATGAGAGTTTTGTACAGCAGGATTTCTTTTTATAAGGTGAGATTTCAATTGGCTTCTTAGCCCTTAGAAACAGTGATTAGCAGTAATAATTATTTTCCTTATTTCAGGGTCAATCTCATTCTGACACTCAATTTCAGATCCCAAGTAATTAATTTTTTTTACAGATTCAAATTTATGTTTCTCAATTTCAAATATATTAACAGGGTTTCCTTTTCCCCAATGCATATATTTTTTTCTTCATTTATTTTTAGTTTCATTTTTCCTGCTGCTTTTTCTAATGCTAGGAAAGATTCTTTCAGCGTATTTGCAGATCTTGCGATTATGTCTATATCGTCAACATATGCTAAAATCTGTCATAAATAATTCATTATTGTCAATTAATATTTTTCAAGCGTCTTTTTCGAATTTCTCTATTTCAGAATATTCTCATGACGTCGAAATTCGACACGCTTGCTCAGATCTTTCGCTTTTCAGAATTTTATATTTTTCATTTACCAGAATTTCATTTCTGTATTTATTGTGTTCCCTTACTTTTCACATTACATATATATTATTTAGGAGTTAAATTGTAATGAATCATTTTTATTTTTGCCAAACACCTCTAGACATGGGTAATTTCTTGATTTTATATGTATATTTCGACGAACTTTCCTTAAGTCTTTGGTTTAATACGTTATAGTTTTTAAATTCTATTTCATAAAAATAAATGGAAAACTTTTTATGTAAGGTGTATAATTTCTGATTTTAAAATGACAGGTAACGTTAAAATGAATTTATTCTAAAATAAAACATTTTACGTATATCAAAACGGGTAGCCATACGTTGTATTTCAAAATTTTGACATATTTTCATTACAAGACAATTAAAATCAATTTAATTTGCATTTGTTTTTGGCTCATGGGTATTATTGAAAGCTGTACTCCACATTCAAGTAACTACATCTATCATTCTAAATAGGTACGAGGTTTCCATAAAGAAACTGAGTCTCAATTCAAGAGTATCTTAAGGATTCGATTTAAAACTAAATATTTTGTTGGAGGAAAGCGAATTTTTAATAAGACTTTGCTGATCTTGGAATAATATCATAGTAAGGAAGTATGTAAACTAAGACTGTTGGAAAATAGAGATTTTTTGTCTTAAGTGGCAGAAGGTCGAGGTTGTTTGCCTGAAGTTGAAACTTCGAATACAACTTAGGTACCTGTGAAACATTCATTGAATGCAGTGATTTTGCAAAAAGTGTAATTTCTCTCGATTTTGAGTTTGCTTTGTCTACACTGATGACATTTGTTTTAAAAACAAGCTCCGTTATTCCACGTGTGGCTGAATAGAATTTTCAAGAAAAATATGTGCTTCAAAATAAATTAACCACGAATGCCGTAACAGTTTAATTTGCCGATCTTTCACAATAATAATGTAATTCGAAAACATCGAATCCATGGTGCAGGGTACCACAAATAATGAGCATTGATTGGAAAACTGAGTTCAAGACCTATACACTTAAAGTTCCTCATTTTTACTGAAAATGAACTTAATTGGTATTCGTAATCACTGCAAAACTCAGAATCGACTTCTGAAGAAGTCATCTCAGAAAAAGCTTCTGTAGTTTGTCTTACTGCAAGAGTATGAGGAATATGAAATGGATTACAAGGATGGATATATTATGTATACATATTTGCGTTCGAAGTAAATTGTAGAATCTATGAAAAAGTTGAAACGATGTTAAAAAATATTTTCTGTGCACTTAAATGATGCTTGCATTTTTCTAGGAAATAGAATCAACATTTAACCAATTCAACCCGAGCATCGCCCGGTATTTCTGCTAGTAGTATACTATATATCTGTACAACCTATTTAGAGCATGAAGTACTTTTTGGCTAACTGACGTTGCACTGTATTTCACACGTTCTACTAAAAAGAAAAGTAGTTTTTAATTTTGTTATGATGGTTCTTCGCTGAATGTGTCAATTGTTTTAACCACGTGCCAATCTTGAAAAAAAGGAGAGTTAAATCTGTATGCAATTATCAGGCGACAACGGAAAATGGAGATAATTTTCTATGAAATTTGTGTTATTTATTATAGACATTTACACTGTACGACCAGCAGATGGTAGGTAGGTTGGTAGTTAATTAACCCTGCATTGGAGCGACACAACGGATTATTAGTAACGGTCCGGGCTCAGCTAAGGACAACACCTCGTAATTTTGGACCACGGTCAGATGACGAGAATACCAGAGCTAACACCCCACTCTCCAAATTTCCACACCAAGCCGACAAGAGGACATTTCAGGCTACATCAGATTTAACAGGCACCGGCCCCCTCTATACACAATGGTCTTTAATTGGAATCGAACTCGCTATCCTCCGGTAGTCAATCAGCAACTCTTCCGATAGGGCTACAACGGCCCGAAATATTTTAGGTAAATATCGACATTGAAATCACCGAAGCATAAAGGGAACATTGGTGTGGAATGTGGGGTGCCAGCTCAGGTGTTGGTTGTTATTTGACCGTGGTTCAAAAATTAGGTGGTGTTCCTTAGAAAAATTATGTGGTTCAAAAATTGTGTGGTTATTAAAATGTTCCTTGGATATTTCCCTTTGGGATTGATCCCGGATCGTCCCTAATAGCTCATTGGGTTGCTCCAGTGCGACTTTAATTAAAAATACCTACCTACCATACATGTTTCGTACGAGAGCATTTAAACAGATATAAGAACCTTCTCAAACCGCCTGGTTTGTTTGCTGTACACTCAACATCTCTATCATATATATCGATGGAAATACAGCTTGGAGCGGATCTTGCATTCCTATTCGACCCGGTTTAAACAAATATTTACAGCTTCATTCGTAATTATTGCCAATTTGTTTTCAATAGAAGACTGGATGAAAAATGTCATTTGCTTAAATATTTCACTGCAAGACTGTTCTACGCTACTTCACATATTGACATATGCAACGTATTGGCGTTTATTTGCGAGTCGAATTCCCGTGAACCCAAAATCTCAGAAATACAATCAAAACCGAGCCCAACTCATAATTGATGCTATCTTATGAACCACCAGGAGGGTTAAGTCCGTCTGTCTTATGTTCTGTGGGTTAGTTGTGGTTTAAATGAACCGATCATCTGCTGGTCATACAGCGTAAATGTCCATAAGAAATAAAACGAATTTCATAAAAAAATATTTTTGTTCTCCATTCCCCTTTGACACCTGATAATTCGATACAGATATTAACATTACTCTTATCAAGATTGGCACGTCTACCTGTCAATCAAATAACGAAAACACATAAAAGTGATACGGCACAAATAACCAGGACAAAGCATGCATTGTAACAATGTTATTTAAACATGGTGAGGCATTTCGGATTTGGAGGATTACGATTCATCCCTTACAAAGCAAACCTTTGGACCTAAGACGAAGGAATATGAATCGTTTTTATTCCGTGTAGCTTTGCTGGACGTTTTCTGGTGCATCGAGAAAGTTTCAAAAGTTTCTAATAGATGAGACGAAGTTTCATTACTTAAAATTAACGATCCTACGGTGCTTTTATTATGACCCAATACATTCATTATAAACGGAAAAATATAGACCTAAAACACAATACGCACTTCAAATATTTGTTTATTGACAGTTTTTGATGGTAGAGGCATTGCTCGTATAAAATTATAACCATAGATGTAAAAGATAAGTAGACTGAGCATTGCTATTGAGAGGAGCTGCAAAACGTGTGACAACGTGTCGACTAGTAGTCACGTGACTGTTCTGTGAAAAATTGACTTGATGGGCCGATTTGGCATTTTATTACAGTTTGCGATATAAAATCTTATGACGGGATAGGTGTGTAAATGTGCATTTCTATAGAGGGGCGACAAAAATGGTGAAATCGCCAAAATCTACTACTATATATCGCGAGGACCAATCAGGTAAAGAATCAATGGATGCGCTTTTTCTCCCTTTCCGTGGACCAATTAGATGATTCATACTCGTGTCCACTCGTCAGACGAAAGTAGTCTAAGGGTTACGTTCATACTAGTTTTGGTCACGATCCTGGCACATAAAAAGGTTACCATTGCTACTTTGATATTTCTATATGGTTAAAACAGTTGACATATTGAGAGAAGAACAATCGTAACGAAAATTTAAAACTACTCTTCATTTAGCAGAACGTGTGAAAGACCGTGCAAAGTCAGTTAACCAAAAAGTACTTCATAATGTAGATAGGTTACACAGCTATATATACTACGCTCTTGCAAGTTAATTCTTGTAGTGGTGGATCCCTACACTCCATGCCTTTTCCTCATATACACCGTCATCTGACCGTGGCTCAAAATTACGTGTTGTTCTCGGATCTTTCTCTTTGGGATTGATTTCGGACCGTAAGCAATAGCCCGTTGTGTTTCTCCAGTGTGACGTTAATTAAAAATACCTACCTACCTCATATAGACATTGGCCGTGGTAGCCCGTTTGGAAGAGTAGCGGTTTAGCAACCGGAGAACTGCGAGTTCGAAACTCGATCAGACCAAAGACCGTCGTGTACGTGTGCGCTGGGACACGTTAAATCTGTCGTGGCCTCAAATGTCCTCACGTTGACGTGGTGTGGAAGTTTTGAGAGTGGATTGCCGGCTCAGGTATTGACCTCGTCATCTGACCGTGGTTCAAAACGACGAGGTGCTGTCCTTTGAGCTTTCCCTTAGGGGTGGATCCCGGACCATCACCAATAGCCCGTTGTGTTGCTCAAGTGCGACGTTAGTTCAATAAGTTACGATACTTCGGGGAAAAGCGAGTTACGCTTCAAAGGTTGATTTGTCATGAAATTCGGCATTTCCACTACGAATCAAGATGAGTCTTGACTTCGTATAAAATATGAAATGGTGACTCGAAAAATGCAGTTAGGTGAAAATCGCCAAAAATGCAGATTCGTGTCTTTAGCGTGGTTGTAATGATATATTAATGTAAATCTGAAATGTAAGTGTAGTGTATTATAAGTTTTTTTAGTCGTGACTAAGTTTCCCACAGTGTAAATCAAAGCATTTTCCCATTATGGTATATATTTTTAAAGACTCGAAAATGTGGTCAAGTAGTAAGGGTCTTCCATAGCTGAGGATTGCAAATGAATAAGGAATAGTTAACTGAGGATTGATTTCTATCAATGACAAACAGGAAGAATAGGAGCATAAAAGCAATACCACTCCAAGTGGTTTCGACGAAATATCTCGTTCATCAGGATCTGACCAATATTGCCAATGACGAGATATCTCGTCCATCAATATCTGGACAATATTGCCAATGACGAGATATCTCGTCATCAAGGTATTGCCGATTTTTTTATGATAATGAGATTAAGATCTGGTCAGTTTTCTTTTAATGAGGAAAGACGATGAACATCTTTCTAACGACGAAATATATCATTCATAAAGATCTGGTCAGTTTTGCTTATGATGGGATACTTAGAGAGAACAACCAGGAGGGTTTCTTCTTCTGCAATGTTAAATGGCCCTAGGACATCAATGTTTCAACACGGATTATTAGAAATTGACCCAACAATATTATTAGTGCATGGTGAAAAATCAACGATTTTTGTATTTTGTAAGAGCATGTCATCTTTTCGCTCTCCAAGAATGGGCACTACAGGTCCATTCGACAAGAAATCGAAGATCCAATGTTCTCATTTTTAAGTCACATTATCTTCAATATCCAGATACTAAAGGTAGGTATTGTAATTAACGTTGCACTGGAGAAAAGCAACTTGCTATTGGCGACGGTCCGGGATCAAACCCTAAGGCAGTGGTTCTCAACTGGTGGTACGCGTACCATTGGTGGTACGCAGAAGGGTTCAATAATAATACAAACCAAAGTACTTGGTTAAAACTTAATGAATGTTTCATAGAACTAAACAGTGACAGTTCAATGAAAGACTCTTTCAAAGAGAAAGTCTTGTTTCTTTCTGGATGTCTACAAGAAATGAGTATCGTGCTCTTTTTAATCAAGCACTAGAATTTTTAACTCCATTTGTAACAACGTATTTATGTGAACCTGGGTTTTCAGAGCTAGTGTATGTGAAAAACAAGTACAGGAATAGATTGTGCGTGGAAAACGACTTAAGATTAAAGATAAGCACTATTGAACCTGACATGGAAGCTCTAATAAGAAATAAGCAACAGCCAGTTTCTCATTAAGCCTCCTGATAAAGACATTTAGTGTTGGGAAATGGTAGTATTTGCCATTTGTTAATAACAATTACATATAAACGGCTTCTAGTTTTATGGATTTATTTTCGGTATTTTGTTTTATTTATACTTAAATACATTTTGTAAAGTTATTCATATGTGTACATAATTTATCTGATCCCACTCAAAAAGTTATAACATAACCAGTGGTACGCCACGAACCTACAAAATTCTCAGGTGGTACTCAAGTATAAAAAGGTTGGAAATCATTGAGGGAAAGATCCCAGGACAACACCACGCCAACGTGAGGACATTTGAGGTCACTACAGATTTAACGTGCACCAGCCCCTACGTGCACAATGAAGGGAAAGATCCCAGGAGAACACCACGTAATTTTGAACCACGGTCAGATGACGAGGTCACACCTGAGCTCGAACCCTACTCTCTAAACTTCCACATCAATATGAGGACATTTGAGGCCACTACAGATTTAACGGGAACAAGCACTCACGTACACGACGGTCTTTGGTTGGATCGAATTTTCAACTCGAAACCCTCCGGTTGCTCTTCTAATTCTCCCAGTAATTTGAGGAAGTAGGTTAGGTATTTAATTAACGTCGCATTAAAGCAATAGTACTGGCTATTGGCGACGATTCGGAATCCATCCCCCAACAACATGTAATTTTGAATTCTCCAAACTTCCACACCACGCCAACGTGAAGACATTTGAGGTCACGATAGACTTGACGTGAACCAGCCGCTTTGCACCCGACGGTCTTCGGTTGGATTGGAACTCGCAAACCTCCGGCTGTAAGTCCGTTATTCCCCGAATGGGCTACCGCGGCACATAAACTCTGGAAAGAAAAATGCAAAATAGCCTATGTTGTCACAATTGCGATTTATCTACCAGAAATGTACTTTGATACCCAGCTTCCATGTGACGTTAAATCTTTTCTAGGCACAGTGGAAAATGCCCGTTTATTAATCAAACAGGGCAGTCAATTGCTTTTGATGTATTTCGCTAGACGCAACACAGTAAAGGCACGCGATGTCAAGATTTCTAAATGGGAGTAATTGGATGTCTCGAATTCCTTATAGATGTATATACGAATTTCTATGGAGTTGATGGGCTGGGTTTTAGGGCGCGAGATCTAATAACCACCAAACGCTGGATTAAATTAATGTTTATTGAGTACTTTGATTTCGTTTTCTATGAACTGTATGTAGACTGATGAGTTAGTTTCGCCTTCTATACTATGTTAACTACAATACATTGATTCACATAGAGGCAGGTAATGAATATCATTTAATCACGTAGAGAAGGTAGTGGAGCTCAGATTTTACATCGTCATCTGATCGTGGTACAAAATTGCATGGTGTTGTCCTTGGCAGGTATGGTATGTTAATTAACATCGCACTGGAACAACACAACCGGCTCTTGGCGACGGTCCGGGATCAATCCCAAAGGAAAATATCCTAGGACGACATCACGAATTTGGAGCCACGGTCAGATGACGAGGCAACACCTGAGCTGGCACCCCACTTGCCATACTTCCACACCATGCCAACGTGAGGACATTTGAGGCCCCGACAGATTTAAGGAGCACCAGCTCCGTTTGTACATGACGGTCTTTGGTTGGATTCGAACTCGCAACCCTTCGGTTGCTAATCCGTTACCCATTCAAACGGACTGCATCGGCCCGGTGTTGTACTCGGATATTTCACTTGGGGATTGATCCCGGTTCGTCGCCAATAGCCCGTTGGGTTGCTCCGGTGCTATGTTAATTAACTACATACCATTTAAGTGGGAGGAAAGACCAACTGAACCCTCCATGCAGTTTCGACGAGATATCTCGTTCATCAAGATCTGAAAAATTTTGTTAACGACAAGATATTTCGTCATTAAGAAATTGCCGATTTTTTGATGACGAGATCTAGATCTGGTCAATTTTCGTCTAATGACGAGGTATCTCGTCCGTCAAGATGTGGTCACTTTTGCTAATAACGCTATACCTCGTCGAGACAGCCATCAGATGGATTAAACGTAAATGCAAAGAATTCAGTAATCTTAGAAGGCAAATATATATATATATATATATATATATATATATATATATATATATATATATATATTACAGAGAAAATAGATATTGGTTTTAGGTAAGAAATAAAACATGTGTGAAACGAAATGAAAAGGAAAATCATGTTTAGTAAAAAGGAAGCTATAATTTCTAAGACAATTTCTTTTTAATTAAAGATATATGCTATCGAAATTTGCGGGTAGGTAGATATTTTGTATTTTAATTAACGTCGCTCTGGAGCAACACAACGGGCTATTGGCAACGGTCCGGGATCAAACCCCAATGGAAAGATCCGATGACACAACGCCATGTAATTTTGAACCACGGTCAGATGACGAGGTCACATCTGAGCTGGCACCCCACTCTCCATACCTTCACACCACCCCAACGTGAGGACATTTGAGACCACGACAGATTTAACGGGCCCCAGCCTCCTTTGTACACGACGGTCTTCGGTTGGATTCGAATTCGTAAACCTCCGATTGGTATCCGTTACACACGGACCCAGCTACCTCAGTCCATTATTGAAACGAAACCCACTTTCTGAATATCAAAGTAATTTATAAATCAAGAAATCCAAAACAAACTGCAATTCAAATTAAATTAATATTCTATAAGTAGGAATAAATTAAAAATCCATATCCAACTAGTAAGCCTATTGATTGAATACTGTTATTCCTTAGTTTACTTACTATAAATTCAAGACAGAAACATGCAAAATAGCCTTAAGTTGTCATAATTGATATTTATCTACCAGAAATGTACTTTGATACCCAGCTTCCATGCAACGTTAAATCGTTTTTCAGCACAGAGTAAAATGCCCGTTTATTTAACAAATAGGGTATTCAATTACGTTTGATGTATTTAGCTAGATACAACACAGTAAAGGCAAGCTATGTCAAGTTTTCTAAATGGGAGTAATTGGATGTCGCGAATTAGTTATGTACGTATGTTCGAATTTATATGGAGTTGATGAGCTGGGTTTTATTCCTCGAGATCCAATAACGACTAAACACTGGATTAAATTAATGTTTATTGAGTAGATTTCGTTTTCTCAGAACTGTTTCACAGAACAAAAAAATTATTTCCAATGTTTGAAATAATGTACTTTGCTTTCTGTATTTTTTAAAACTTAATAGTTTCTTTAAAGAATAAATGCGTATTTCTCGTTTAAAGTATGTAAATGCTTTATTTCTCGTATGAAGCGCCTCACATTGCCTCGAGATTAGTATTAAAGCAATTTTATGCGACAATTGCCTGAAATGTCGGTTTATATAACAGTTGAAGTAATTTATTCTTTTGAAAACAAACAAAGCTGTTTGCAAAGGAAAACGAGCTTTTAATTACATAGATGACACATTGTTATGACCGAATCATCAGACTAAAGTGTTTCACGTCTCTATTATCACTCTGATTCAATGAATTTATGTATAATGATGTACTTTATTTTTCTGTAGAGCAAAATTAATGTGTTAAACATTCACTATTTTCTTTTCCAATTAAGAGCTTTCAGCTACTCAGGTAAATAATAAACTCAATTTGGTTAGGAGTCGATGAAAAGCTAGTTTATTTAATCGAGCGAATAACGGAATGCAGTTTAGTTCCACGCTGGGTTTTTTCTGTTAAACAGAGAAAGTTAGTTGATTCCCCAAGAGAGGGAACACTCACCATTCAAGTGGGTTTCAACAGTAAACGAATAGATTCTGAGTTTGATTACCGTAATTAATCAAAAGGACAAGTTATTTCGCAATGACATTTTATTGGGGAATAGGGCCCTTCGCGAGAGAGCAATTACTTTTATTCAAATGAGAAATTGAAGAGTGTAGAAGTAGGTAGCGACGAAACAACATCAATTTAAATCGAACGAAATCGAGGGTAGTGAAGAGGATATTCCAATACCCATTACAGATATTATTTAAATGGTAGGATTAATTTGAAAATTATACTTCGGTAGATTAATTTATTTTCTCATGTGTGCCCCTAATCATTTTAATAAATTTTAGTTCTTACTAGCAGAATTACCCCGACGTTACCCTGCGCGGTTGAATTGGTTTTAATATTACTCAATGTTATTCCTACGGGGATTTGGAATTGTTTTAGTCCCTTCTGCAGAACTAGGACAAATGCGAACGGGTATTAATATATTACCTGTTTCCCACAGGATTCTAAAGAATAAATGTACCAAATTTCGTGTGAATTGGTCAAAAAGTGATCCTAGTGAATCTCTATGTTATTCCTATGGGGCTTTTGAATTGTTTTAAGGCCCCTCTGCAGACCCAGTACAAATCGAACGGGGATTAATACATAGCTAATGTTTCCCCCGGGATCCTAAAGCATGAGTGTACCAAATTTGGTGTGGATTGGTCAAGCGGCATAGATTTGTAGAGTACAGAGCCAGACACCAATTATGCTTTATACGTATATAGACTAGCAGAAATACCCGGCGTTACTCGTGTTGAATTGGTTAAGTCTTGATTCAAAAGTGATAAGACTAATCACTTCTCTTTCATAGAAGAATGCAAGCATCATTTAAGTGTATGGAAAATCACTTTTAACAGCGTTTTAACTATTTAATAGCTACTACAATTTACTTCGAACTCAAATATGTACACATGCATCCAAAAATCCATTTTACATTCATCGCACTCCTGCTGTAAGACAAACTACAAACCTTTATACCAAGGTGACTGCTACAAAAGTCGATTTTGTGTTTGGGAGCTATTATGAATTCCCCGTAAGTTCATTTTTCAGTAAAAATGGCGATTTTCTGGAGTATAGTCTTGCTCTTAGTTTTCCTCTCATTTTGTTTTGACTGGAGGCACTTTTGCACCAGGGATGCGATGTTTTCGAATTTCATCATCATTATGAGAATATGGCTAGTTAAATTGTTACGGAATTCATGATTAATTTATTTTCAAGCAAATACAGTTTTCTTGAAAATTCCATTCAGAGGCATGTGGAATAACGGAGCTTGTTTTACAAATAAATATCATTATTCTAGACAAAGCAAACACAAAATTAAATTGTTACGGCTATGGTGATTAATTTATTTTGAAGCAAACCCATTTCTTTCTTGAAAATTCCATTTAGCGGCGCGTGAATAACGGTAGGTTGATAGGTAGGTATTTAATTAACATCGCAATGGAACAACACAACGGGCTATTGTCCACGGTCCGGGATCATCCTCGAAACTTGTGTTAAAAATAAATGTCATCGGTATAGACAAAGCAAATTCAATCGATTACAATTTTTAAGAACAAAAACTCGATTTTAAAGGGTTTTTTAAGGAAAATCGCTGCTTTCAACGAATGTTTTAAGTGTATATAAGTTGCATAAGAACAACTTCAACTTGTAAGGTCAGAAACCTCGACCTTCTGTCAATACAAAAAATTTCAATTTTTCAAAATTTCTAACTATGATATTATTCCAAGATCGGCAAAGCCATGTTTAAAATTCACTCCTACAGACATCCAGTTTTAAATCGAATCCTTATGGTACTTTTTTAAATTCAGATATTCTGTTTCTAATTGGAAACTACGTACCTATTTAGAATGATAGATGTAATTACTTGACTAGAGTACAGCTTTCAATAATACCCATGAAACATGAAAAACAAATGCAAATTTAATTGATTTTAATCGTCATGTAATGAAAATCTATGTCAAAATTTAGAAATATATTTGAACTACAATTTATGGCTACCCGTTTTAATTTAACGTAACCCATATAATTTAAAGTGATTTTTCATAACTTTACCGGTCACTTTAAAATAAAAAGTTACACACCTTACTTAGAAAGGGTTTGTTTTGTGTATTTCAATTTATTTTTATGAAACAGAATTCTACAAACCATTACGTATTCAACCAGATTTAAAGAAAGTTGGTCGAAATATACAATTTATTTACAAAAGAACATATTGGTAATACTTAGAAATACTCAAAAATGACCGCAACATTTCGCTGTTCTGTTTTAAAGAATATGTGTATCAAATTTGATGTGGATTGCTCAAACGGTGTAGATTTGAAAAGAGAATAGACAGACAGACGCCAAATCTGCTTCATATATATAAACTAGCAGAATTACTCGGCGTTGCTCGTGTTGAATTGGTTAAATATTGATTCTATTTCATAGAAAAATTCAAGCACCATTTAAGTGTACAGAAAATATTTTAACATCGTTTTCACTTTTTCATAGCTTCTACAATTTGCTTCAGAAGCAAATATGTATACATGATATATCCATCCATATAATCCATTTCATATTCATCGCACTCTTGCTGAAAGACAAACTACAAACGGTTTTTCTAAGATGACTACTACAGAAGTCGATTTTGAGTTTTGCAATGATTACGAATGTTCCTTAAGTTCGTTTTCAGAAAGGGTGACGAACTTCCAGCGCGTAGTCTTACACTCCTATCAATATTTATGTCGGAATGTCTAGGCGCCAACCTGCCCACGTTCCAAAAAGCGCGGGAAACATTTCCCAAAGACCAATCGGAGCACTTCCCGCCAGAAGGCGCGAACCCCGCAGACTGACTCCGAGCAATTTGATGTTAAGACGTGGCTTTGCACGGACGTGCCACCAGGATGTTAATCCCACTATGATTTGATGTTTAATCTGATATTTGTACATAATTGACCCCTGTAATTAACCCCCTTTTCCCCCTAGATTTTATTAAAACAATATTTAATAGTAATGATGCTCTCCTCAATTCACTTCTAACATATTAATCCACAACATGGGGGCTCAGGCCTCCCGTTGCCTCTCAATCGTAAGCTAAGTAGCTGTAAAGCTAAGTTGTGCAACGCCAAGTGTTAAGAATATACGACGATCCGAATGGATAACGACGATGCCACTTTGCGATGCCTACAAATGGATACATGCTGTCTATTGTGCCTACAAGTGAACGAGATTTGACGAGCCAAAAACGACGGAGATTCTAACCAGGACTATATGTGAGTGTTTTCTGTTCACATTTTTTAGATTTCATTGCATTTACATTGAAAATGACGACTCTTGGAACAATTCCACATGTTGCTTCATCCATAAAAACGTCGAGCACGAAAAACGTGCAAATGCTGCATAAAATTCTATTTCCGAATACAGAACTTGACAGAAAATGTCGACAAAATCTTCGTAATTTTTCTGGTTTTTCTGATGATACAGACTTTGACTATCAAGAGTAAAATTCTGGAAGATTTCTCACTTCCACAACTGATTACAATTTGCAATATTTTGCACATTGAAATTTTAGAAGACAAATCCCTTTGCTGCGACGCGATAATTACTTCTTTAAAAGATTTTTCGCTTCTAACTTCGAATGATGATTCAGGCGGCGAAAGCGAAACGGAACAAGAAAATCAAAGTTCTTTTTCCCAGCGTGAAAGTTCTGCATTCACGAATTTAAATGTGTCAGCAATTGGTCAAGGCCACGAGCAAATGCAGCGCTCATCGAAAGATACAAAACGCATTTCCGAAACCGCTTTTGATTTTGAACCAATGCGGAATCCTTTTTCCAACGATTCGCGGTCTCGCAAAAAAGAAGAAACTGTTTATCCTTTTGCGTCTGAAAATAAACAGAGTTTCAGCATTAATTTTTCTCTGAAGGATTTAGTTGAAACAATTCGACCTTTTTCATCCGAAGATAATTATCCCATTGAATTGTTTATCCAAGAACTCGAAGAACTGTTTTTATTTCATAATTTATCTAATGACATGCAAAAAATTGTTTTTACTAAGCATTGTCTATTGCACTCTGCAAAATTATATGCACAAACATTAAGAGGTATTGATACATTTGAAGCATTAAAACATTCTTTATTAGATGAATTTAAAGCATGTATTTCAAGTGTTGACTTACATAATCTTTTGCGTTCCCGTAAATTAAAACCCGGAGAAAATTTATTTGCATATCTAATAGCTATTCGAGAAATTGCAAGTCGTGGTAATATTGATTGTGCTTCAACCCTTGAATATTTTATAAATGGTATACCTGCTAATTCACATAACAAAATTATTTTATATGGTTGTAAGTCTTTTGGTGAATTTAAAGAGAAATTAAAAGTGTATGAGAAGTTGTTTAATGTAAGCAACCATAAAAATGATTTTATTGATCACTCTTATCGCCCAAGGTATGATTCTAATAAAAGTCAAAATTATCAAAGATCCAAGCAATCTTCTAATGTTGCAAAGTCCACTAATCACTGTTATATATGTGGTAGTAAATTTCATATTTCTAATGAGTGTACACATAAAAGTAAAGGTTACAAATGTTTCTCCTGTAATGTATTTGGTCACCGTTCTGCAGAATGTCCCAAAAAAGCTGCTCAAACGCCAAAATTTACAAACTATTCCAGTGAACCAAAAGCTCAAGTTCATTCACTTGCTATTGAAGAACATTATCCCGTAAATTGGGAATTGAAGTTACCCTTGGAACTGTCACATTTCATAGTCTAATTGACACTGGAGCACAAGCTAGTTTAATAAACACTGATGTACACAAAGAAATTGGATCCCCACCACTTGAAAAATCCCAAATCACATTTTCTGGAATTGATAACACCAAAGTTCACCCTCTTGGTTTTTTTCATGGTGATATCAAAATTGAAAACAGCAATTTTCCTTGCAAAATTCACGTTGTTCCAACTCATTCAATTCCCTACAAGGCAATCTTAGGAACTGACTGTATCCAACAAGCTGAATTTAAAGTGGGTAAAAATGGTATTTCTCTTATCAACGATGAACCAAATTTCCTTCTTAATGTTGTTAATGTAGTAGAAGATGTCAACTCCTCAGATCTTCAACACATAAAAAACAAAGCAATCCGACAGAAGGTTGAACACTTAGTTTCAAATTACAAACCAAACAAAACCGAAAGTACCGACTTACAAATGAAAATCATTTTGACGGATGAAACACCCATTGCACAGCGTCCACGAAGGTTGTCTATCGCTGAAAAACAAGAGGTAGACAAACAAATCGAACAATGGTTGAAGGACCAGATAATTTCTGAAAGTACATCCGACTTTAGTGCACCTATGGTTTTATGCAAAAAACCTGATGGATCAACGCGTATTTGCATTGATTACAGACTTTTGAATTCCAAAATAATCCGAGACAGACAGCCCTTACCGTTGATAGAAGACATCTTTGACAGCTTACAAAATGCTCAAATTTTTTCTACATTAGATCTCCGGAATGCTTTCCATCATGTTGACATACATCCAGATAGCCGCAAGTACACTAGTTTTGTAACTCACTCCAATCAATACGAGTTCAACAAGGTCCCATTTGGATTAAACAAAAGCCCTTTAATTTTCCAGCGATATATCCAAATTGTATTTCGTGAACTGTTAAAACAAGGAACTGTCATAATATACCTGGATGATATTGTTATTCCTGCTTCTGATGAAGAGGATGGTCTTCGTAAACTCAAACAAGTTTTCAATACCGCCTCAAAGTTTGGTCTTGAATTTAACTTCAAAAAGTGTAGTTTTCTCCAAAGAAAAATTGAATTCCTAGGTCATGTAATAGA
This sequence comes from Meta bourneti, assembly GCA_933210815.1. Lineage (NCBI taxonomy): Eukaryota > Metazoa > Arthropoda > Arachnida > Araneae > Tetragnathidae > Meta > Meta bourneti. Next base: position 95,124,009 of record OW119922.1, read on the forward strand.
AGATGGTACCATTCGACCCTCTGTAAACAAAACACGTGCAGTTCAAAATTTTCCTACCCCGAAAACTCAGAAACAAGTTCAAAGCTTTCTTGGTTTATCGGGATATTTCCGAAAATTTATTAAAGATTATTCACTAATTGCTAGACCCTTAAGTGACTTGTTAAGAAATTCTACTCCATTTCATTTTGGCCCCGAACAACGAAAAGCTTTTTTAATGTTGAAACAAGCTTTATCCTCCGATCCTGTATTACACCTATATCAACAAGGCTCACCTCTCCAACTGCATTGTGATGCAAGCAAACTAGGTTTTGGATCAATCCTACTACAAAAAGATTCTGATGAACACTTCCACCCCATTCAATATATGAGTATGAAAACATCACCTCAACAGGAAAAATACTCCAGTTATGGAACTCGAAGTATTAGCAATTATAGAATCCCTTAAGAAGTTTCGACACTATTTAACGGGCACTAAATTCCAAATATTCACAGATTGTCAAGCGTTTCAGAAAACAATGACCAAGAAAGATTTAACCCCCAAAATTGCACGATGGGCTTTATTCCTTCAAGGATTTGATTACGAACTATTACACAGATCAGGACAACAAATGCAACATGTAGATGCGTTAAGTCGCTACCCCGTTCTTGTGATTACACCTGACGAACTAACCCAAAAAATTAAAGAAACACAAGATAATGATGAGTTTATATCAGAAATTAAGAAAATGATAACAACAACCCCTTCAACTGAATTTTTCTTAAAAAATGGTATTTTGTTCAAAATGAACAAACATGATGAACTCTTAGTTGTGCCACAAAGCATGCAAAAAGAAATAATTCAAAATGCACATTTAAAAGGACATTTCGCCTCATGCAAAACTGAATCAATTGTTTCACAAGACTTTTACATCCCAAATCTTACACATCAAGTGCAAGAAGTAATTCGAATTGCATCCCATGCATTCTATCCTCACGCAAAACCGGTAAACCGGAAGGACTGCTCAATCCCATTCCGAAAGGCGACGAACCCTTAAGCTGTTACCACTGTGATTTTCTAGGTCCCTTACCATCAACAAATAAAAATTACAAATACATTTTTGCAGTTATTGATGCATTTACAAAGTTTTTATGGCTTTATCCAACTAAATCTACTTCTGCTCAAGATGCACTTCAAAAGCTAACTCTTCAACAAACAACTTTTGGCAACCCCTCAAGAATCATAACAGATAAAGGTAGTGCTTTTAAGTCAACCGACTTTAAGAATTATTGCAACGAACAATCAATCGAACATATACAAATTACAACAGGAGTGCCACGTGGTAATGGTCAAATAGAACGAATGTTCGGTACATTAATCCCGATTTTCACAAAACTATCACTTAACGAACCCGAAAAATGGTTCAAATTTGCCCCACATATCCAGCGTATAATGAACAGTACAGCTCCCAGAAGCACAAAATTCACACCCTTTAAACTTTTGATCGGAATAAAAATGAAACAAAAAGACCTACACATGAAACAAATTTTGGACGAAGAACACTTATGCTCCACAATAACAGAAAAACAAATTCTCAGAAACGAAGCTGAAACAAACATCTTCAAAATGCAAGAAAGCCGACGACAGGCCCACATTTACAAAGTTGGTGACCGTGTCGCCATAAAACGTACTCAGTTTGGAACACTCCTTAAGTTACGACTCAAATTTTTCGGACCCTACGAAGTTACAGCAACACACCCTCATGATCGTTATGATGTTAAAAAAATTGGTCAACACGAAGGACCAAATGTAACTTCCACGTCAGCTGATAACATGAAACTGTGGTCAAGAAACTGATTTTGAACTTTAACTTTATTATCTTTGTCATTTTATTTGTATTATTTTTTATTTTTGTGTCTACTTTTGAAAATGAAAAACTTTTTTCTGAAAATTGTCAGCAAACCTATTGTGAATCTGTCAACAAGCCAACGAACTGTCACGTGAACATGTTTGCAAACAATTAGCATTTCCTTTGTAAATATTGACTGATGTCCACTCCTGTAAACGCCATCTACGATGTCCCATGGCAACGATGTATAGCTAAATTAGCTATTAACCATGACCAATGGTTAAGATATTATTACGATGAAAAGCACACACGATGAGCAGACCACGATGTTCTCTTTGCTACACCAGTGCATTTATCAGTCCTTGAAAATTTCCCACAATGGAAGGCCGAAGCATCCCCAACATGCTCAATGTTGACAATCTACAAATGCTGACATTGACAGATATTTTTTTTCGAACTTTTCCTCTTTTGTTTTTGCTTCTCGTTTCAGGTTTCTTCACTGCCCAGCGTGTCAGGAGGACCTGACATGTCAAGATGGACGAGTGTCGGAATGTCTAGGCGCCAACCTGCCCACGTTCCAAAAAGCGCGGGAAACATTTCCCAAAGACCAATCGGAGCACTTCCCGCCAGAAGGCGCGAACCCCGCAGACTGACTCCGAGCAATTTGATGTTAAGACGTGGCTTTGCACGGACGTGCCACCAGGATGTTAATCCCACTATGATTTGATGTTTAATCTGATATTTGTACATAATTGACCCCTGTAATTAACCCCCCTTTTCCCCTAGATTTTATTAAAACAATATTTAATAGTAATGATGCTCTCCTCAATTCACTTCTAACATATTAATCCACAACATTTATTACTTTTGGCACTCTTGCCCCATGGATTCGATGTTTTCGAATTTCATCATTGTGAGAGGATGGAAATTAAATTGTGACGGCATTCGTGATTAATTTATTTTGAAGCAAACACATCTTTTCTTGGCATTCTATTTAGAGGGTCGTGGAACAACGGAGCTTGTTTGAAAAATAAATGTCATCAGCATAGACAAAGCAAACTCAATCGATTACATTTTTTACAGCTCTCAACGTATGTTTCACAGGTACCTAAGGTGCATACGAACAGTTTCAACTTCAAGTAAGCAAACTCGGCCTTCTGTCACTTAAGACAAAATATTTCTATTTTTCAACAGTCCCAGTTGAAATACTTCCTTACTGTGATATTATTCCAAGATCAGCAATGTCTTATTTATATATATATAAATTTCGCTTTACTCCAATAGAAAAAATCAGTTTTAAATCGAATCCTTTTGATACTTTTTTCAATTGAGAGATTTAGTTTCTATATAGAAACCACGTACCTATTTAATATGATAGATGCAGTTACTTGACTATGGAGTACAGCTGTCAATAATACCCATGAAGCAGGAAAACCAAATATAAATTTATTTTAATTGTCTTCTAATGAAAATCAGTCAAAATTTAGAAATATCTGAAATACAACATATGGCTACCCGTTTGGATTTAACCCTATCTTATTTTTAGAATAACTTCATTTTAACTTTACCGGTCATTTTAAAATAAGAAGTTATACTCCTTACTTAAGAAGGTTTACATTTATTTTTATGAAAAAGAATTCTACAAACCATTACGCATTTAAACAAAGACTCAAGGAAAGTTGGTCAAAATATACATATTCCACCAAGAAATTACCCACGTCAATTGATATTTTAAAGAGAATAAAAATAGTTCATTAAAATTTAACTCCTAAATAATATATATGTAATATGGTAAGTACTGGGACACATATAAATACAAACAGAAACGAAATTCTGGTCATTGAAAAATGTAGAATTAAAAAAAAGATGTGAGAAAAAGGTGTCGAATTTCGACTTCTTGAGAATATTCTGAAATAAAGAAATTCGAAAAAAGATGTTTGAAAAATATTGATAGAAAATAATGAATTATTTACAAAAATAACACAAATTTATAAAACTTAGAAATGCTCAAATATGACCGCAGCATTTCGCTGTCTTAAATACACAAACACGGAATTCTATATCTAATATTGTTACTCCCCTGTTGACAGAGGCGCTACACGAGCCCCCTCACTTCACCTCTTGTAAATAAATATACCAACAACCCGTGTATATCGAGCGATCCCGAGATCGCACTCCTCGTGGAGATAATAAATTTGTTTTTGTTGAGTTTACATGAAGTGTGGTTGTTTATACAGTCCTAACACTACTCACACGTTTGAGTAACCAAGCTATGGACTCCACAAATATATAAAATAAAACATTAATTCTCGCTTTGGCAGATACCGAATTGCAAAATTACGCTTTTATGATCAGAGTTTTACGTTTGGGCTTTTCGTGTTCAATTACAAAATGTAAGTTGAATAAAATTAAGTAATTTAAATATCCATTTTCCATCAATCAAATATTTATAAATTATTTATATTATGGAAAGAAGTAAAAAAAATCAGTTCAAACGTAATTAGAATTTTAAATTGTTTAAATATAATGTTTTGGAAAAATTGTTTTTCGAGCAATACCGGTAAAATAATTTTATTGGAAAACTTAATTTTCGATCAATACTGGTAAAACAAGCTGAGCTGCGTACCGCAATCATTTTGTTCTCAATGCTATTCCTATGGCAATTTCGGATTGTCTTTAGCCCCCTTTGCACACATAGGTTAAAGAGAATGGGGATTAATACCTAACCTATGTTCGTTACCCGGAGGGTTCCAAAGTATAAATGTACCAAATTTGGTGTGGATTGGAGAAACGGTGTAGATTTGTATAGAGAACAGACAGACGTGAACTCTGCTTTATCTATACATGTAAAGCGGAGTTGGCATCTGTCTGTATGTATGTTCTCTATACAAATCTACACCGTTTGACCAATCCACATCAAATTAGGTACACGTATACTTTGGAATCCTGCGAGTAACGCAAGCTACGTATTAACCAACTTCTCTTTAACCTAGGTGGGGCTAAATCAATTCGAAATTGCCATTGGAAAAACATTGAGCATAAAACGATTGCGGTACGCAACTCAGTTTGCTTTACCAGTATTGATCGAAAATCAAATTTTCTAATAAAATTGTTTTATCAGTATTTCTCAAAAAACATTTTTTTCCGAAACGTTATATGTAAACAATTTGAAATTCTAATTACGTTTGAACTGATTTTTTATTTCTTTCCACAATATAAATAATTTAGGAATATTTGAATGATGAAAAATGGATATTTTAAATACTTAATTTTACACAACTTGTATTTTGTAATGGAACACGAAAAGCCAAAAGAAAAAAAACTGATTGGTGATAAAAGCGTAATTTTGCAATTTGGTACGCCAGAATTAATGTTTTATTTTATAAATTAGATTTAGAATTCAGTGTTTGTGTATATGAGTTAAGACGGAAATTTTGCGTTCATATTTGAGCATTTATAAGTTTTGTAAATTTGTGTTCTTTTTGTAAATAATTCATTCATCTTCATAGTTGGAACGGCAGCCCTTTGTGATCCTTGGCCTTCTTCAGAAGTTTTCCCCAGACTACCCTCTCTCCAAGCATGGATCTCCAGTTCTTGACTTTCATGGCACTGAAGTCCGAATACAGACAGCCCCTCCATCTCTTTTTTGGTCTACTCCTTTGTCTTTCACAAAAAAGGACATCTCATTCTGTACAATTTTAGAAATTTTACTGTCGTCATTTTCATAAAGTTGTATAATTCAAAATTGCATCTCCTTCGCCAAATACCTTTATCAAGGTCACCACCAAAGATGGCCCTCAAAACTCTCCTTTCAAAAATTGCCAAAGCTTTCTCTTCCTTTGCTTCATGACCATATTTCAGAGGCATAGGTTAACACTAGTCTTATGAGAGTTTTCTACAGCAGGATTTCTTTTCATAAGGTGAGATTTCAATTGGCTTCTTAGCCCATAGACTCAGTGATTAGCAGTGTAACGGCGGCTAGGGAAACTGACAATCTTGCAGGCGGATCAAGTGCCGAAAGGAAAAAACCACACCGAAACGGCCGATTAAAGGCAGATAGGGGAGCTAATAATTTGGCGGCGATCGTGCCGAAAAGAACGACCACCGGGACAGCTTTTAAACGGCAGTACCGCTTCCAGAGGCTAAATCGTTAGTGGCTTCGAAACAAAAGGCAGGCGCCTTTCTGTCGCTCTCTATGACATTTCGAGACAAAAAGGTACGGAGATGAATTACGATGACCACTGCCGACATGGGTTAATGGTCCCCTTTCAAGTCCGCCGAAGTCTGACGTAAAAGTCAAGGGGAGAGGCCAACGTGCGACAACCATTCGGGAAGGTCCGAAGATGGTGAGAATATTCAACAGCCAACCAGCACCGACTGAGAGGCCGATCCGAAACGAAAAGGAGGAGTCGAGAAGTACCCGATATATATAGAGTTTTTGAGATCTTGAGAAGGGGATTGGGAACGATAACAGAAGAGAGAGAGAGGAGGTCAGCAGAGAGACCGTTTTGGAGAGAGAGACGAAAGTCGAACGAGAAGTGTACACCCGTTCACTGTCGGTGAAAGATTGCCATCTTTCGGGAGAGCTTATCCGAGCTGGAAAAAGCCGATTTATCCCGCCCTGGGATTCTACTCGCCTGAGTATTTTATTGAGAAAGGTTCGCCCGTAGCCGTGAAGGAGACCCCTCCGAGAAACCTGTGTCGCTACTCGCCCGAGTAGTGGAGATTTCACCGAGATTTTAAGTTCACAAGAGCTGAAAAAGGCTGATTTATCCCGCCCTGGGATTCTATACTCGCCTGGGTTTTTTATTGAGAAAGGCTCGCCGTAGCCGTGAAGAATCCTCCGAGAAACTTGTGCAACTGCTCGCCCGAGTAGTGGAGATTGATCTCATCCGAGCTGGAAAAGACTGAGATATCGTGCTTTGGGACTCTATACACATCTGAGTATTTTTATTGAGAAAAGGCTCGCCGTAGCCGTGAATTAGACTCCTCTGAGTAATTTGTGAGAAGCTCGCAAGCAGCCATAAGAAGCGCCTCGATAAACTTTGGACTTTCCAACGAACTATCGAATTCTTAAATGAACTCTTCATTCATTTTACCGACTAATTGTAAATAAAAATACATTAGTCTAAAAACGGATACTTTTGAATGGTAACTAGTTTAAGCTACCCATGAACCAAGACGTTACAGCAATAATAATTATTTTCCTGATTTCAGGGTCAATCTCATTCTGACACTCAATTTCAGATTCCAAGAAATTAAATTTTTTTACAGATTCAAATTTATGTTTCTCAATTTGAAATATATTAACAGGGTTTCCTTTTCCCCAATACATGTATTTTTTTCTTCATTTATTTTTAGTTTCATTTTTCCTGCTGCTTTTTCTAATGCTAGGAAAGATTCCTTCAGAGTATTTGCAGATCTTGCGATTATGTCTATATCGTCAGCATATGCTAAAATCTGTCATAAATAATTCATTATTGTCTATCAATATTTTTCAAGCGTCTTTTTCGAATTTCTCTATATTAGAATATTCTCATGACGTCGAAATTCGACATGCTTGCTCAGATCTTTCGTTTTTAAAAATTCTACATTTTTCAATGACCAGAATTTCGTTTCTGTTTGTATTTACATGTTCCATTACTTTCCATATTACAGATATATTATTTAGGAGTTACATTGTAATTAATTAATTTTGCTTTCCACCAAAAACCACTAGACATTGGTAATTTCTTGGTTGTATATGTATATTTCGACGAACTTTCCTTAAGTCTTTGGTTTAATACGTTATAGTTTGTAAATTCTCTTTTATAAAAATAAATGGAAAAACTTTTTAAGTAAGATGTATAATTTCTGATTTTAAAATGACACATAAAGTTAAAATAAATTTATTCTGAAATAAAACATTTCACGTTAAATCAAAACGGGTAACCATACGTAGGAATTCAAAGATATTTCTAAATTTTGACATATTTTCATTACAAGCTGATTAAAATCAATTTAATTTACATTTGTTTTTCATGTTTCATGGGTATTATTGAAAGCTGTACTCCATAGTCAAGTAACTACATCTATCATTCTAAATAAGTACTACGTGGTTTCCATATAGAAACTGAGTCTCTCAATTGAAAAAGTACCTTAAGGATTCGATTTAAAACTAAATTTTTCTGTTGGAGGAAAGCTAATTTTTAATAAGACTGCTGATTTTGGAATAATACCGTAGTAAGGAAGTATGTAAACTAGGACTGTTGAAAAATAGAAATTTTTTGTCTTAAGTGGCAGAAGGTCGAGGTTGCTTACTTGTAGTTGAAACTTCGTATACAACTTAGGTACCTGTGAAACATTCATTGAAAGCAGTGATTTTGTAAAAAGCGTAATCGATTGAGTTTGCTTTGTCTACACAAGTGACATTTGTTTTAAAAACAAGCCCCGTTATTCCACGTGCAGCTGAATAGAATTTTCAAGAAAAAAATGTGTGCTTCAAAATAAATTAACCACGAATGCAGTAACAGTTTAATTTGCCATCCTTCTGACAATGATAATGTAATTCGAAAACATCGAATCCATGGTGCAAGGCTACCACAAATAAAAATTTTGGAAGTCTTTGTTTGAATACGTAATGGTTTGTAGAATTCTGTTTCATGAAAATAAATAAAATATACAAATTAAAACATTTTTAAGTAAGGTGTGTAACTTCTTATTTTGAAATTACCGGTAAAGTTAAAATAGATAGGTTACGTTAAATTGAAACGGCTAGCCATACATTGTAGTTTAAAGATATATTTAAATCAATTTCTGAAGTGGTCATGTTAGAAAAACATCTTGTAGTTTGTCTTATACAGAAGTGCGATGAATATGAAATGGATTATACTGATGGATATATCATGTATCATCATATTGCTTCCTATGTAAATTAGTAAATTGCAAAAGCTATGAAAAAGCTAAAACGATGTTAAAAAATTATTTTCCGCACACTTAATGATGTTTGCATTTTTCTATGAAATAAAAGTTATTCGTCTTTTTCTATCAACTTCTTCAACAAGTCACTTTTCAATAAACATTTATCCGAGCAAAGCCGGGTAATTCTGCTAGTATGTATAGATAACAGAATTACCCGACGTTGCTCGGATTGAATTGGTTAAATGTGGATTGAAAGTGATCCGAATAATCACTTCTATTTCATGTAAGCATCATTTAAGTGAACGGAAAATAATCTTTTAACATCGTTTTTACTTTTTCATGATTTCTACAATTCATTTTGAACGTAAATATGAATGCATGATATATTAATCCATATAATCCATTTCATATTCATTCATATAATCCATTTCATATTCATTCATATAATCCATTTTATATTCATTCATATAATCCATTTCATATTCATTCATATAATCCATTTTATATTCATTCATATAATCCATTTCATATTCATCGCCATTTGTAAGACAAACTATAAGAATTTTCCTTGGTGGCTACTACAGAAGTCGATTTTGAGTTTTGGAGTGATTACGAATATCCCCGTACGTTGACTTTCAGTAAAAATGGCGAATTTTCGACGTAGTCTTGCACTTAGTTTTCCTATGAATATGTTTCACTTGTGGCATTCTTGCACCTGGTATGCGATGTTTTTTGAATTTCAATATGAGAAGATGGTAAATTAAATTGTTACGGCATTCGTGATTAATTTATTTTGAAGCAAACACATTTTTTCCTTAAAATTTCCATCCAGCAGCACGGTAGGTAGGTATTTAATTAACATCGCACTGGAACAACACAACGGACTATTGGCGACGGTCCGGGATCATCCCCCGAAGCGAAAGATTCGAGGACAACACCACGTGGAATAACGGAGCTTGTGTTAAAAATAAATGTCATCGGTGTAGACAAAGCAAACTCAATCGATTACAATTTTTCAAGAAACAGAAGGTCGATTTTAGAGCGTTTTTTAAAAAGAAAATAATTTTTTTAAACGAATGTTTCACGTGTGTCTGCTGCGTAAGAACAGCTTCAATTTATATAGTAAGCAACCTCGACCTTCTGTCACTTAAGACAAAAATCTTCAATTTTTCAAAATTCCTCACTCTGATACTATTCGAAGATCAGCAAAGTCTTATTTAAAATTGTCTTTACTCCAACAGACAGTTTTAAATCGAATCCTTATGGTACTTTTAAATTCAGTTTCTAAGTAGAAACCACGTACCTATTTAGAATGATAGATGTAGTTACTTGACTATGGAGTACAACTTTCAATAATACCCATGAAACATGAAAAACAAATGTAAATTTAATTGATATTAATCGTCTTGTAAAGAAAATCTAAGTCAAAATTTTGAATTATATTTGAACTACAACGTATGACTACTGGTTTTAATTTAACGTAACCCATCTTATTTTAAAGTGAGTTTTTTAACTTTACTGGTCAATTTAAAATAAGAAATTACACACTTTACTTAAAAATGTTTTATTTATATTTTATATATTTTTATGAAAGAGCATTATGCAAACCTTTACGTATTAAACCAAAGACAAAGAAAGGTGTTCGAAATATACATATACTGCCAAGAAATTACCCATGTCGTCATATTTTACAGAAAATATATAATTCATTAAAATTTAAATCCTAAATAATATATCTGCAATACTTAAAATACTGGAACACATAAATACAAACAGAAACGAAATTCCGGTCATTATTCTAAAGTAAGAAGCTACGCACCTTGAAAAGGTTTGCTTTGTATATTTTATTTATTTTTATGAAACAGAATTCTACAAACCATTACTTATTAAATCAAAGATTTAAGGAAAGTTGGTCAAAATAGACATATACCGCGCCATGAAATTACTCCTGTCTGATTCACACAGGTCTGATATGTTGTAGGAAATAGATAAATCATTAAAATTTAATTCCTAAATACATATCTGCAATATGTAAAATACTGGAAAACATATATACACACAGAAACGAAATTCCGATACTTGAAAAAAATACAGAATTCTGAAAAAAGAAAGATATGTGTTCAGGAATTTTGACTTCCTGAATATATTCTGATAAAGAACAATTCGACAAAATACTTTTGAACAATTTCGAAAAAGACAATATTGATTTATTTACAAAAAGAACACATATTTATAATACTTGGAAATGCTTAAATATGACCACAACATTTCTGTCTTACACTCAAATGCACAAACACGGAATTCTAAATCTAATTTACAAAATAAAACATTAATTCTGGCGTTGCCAGAACCGAATTGTAAAAGTACTCTTTTATGATCAATGAGTTTTTGTTTTGGATTTTCGTGTTCCATTACAAAATGCAAGTCGTGTAAAATTAAGTATTTTAACTATCCATTTTTCATCATTCAAATATTCCTAAATTATTTATATTGTAGAAAGAAATAAAAAATCAGTTCAAACTAATTAGAATTTTAAATTGTTTAAATATAACGTTTCAGAAAAAATTGCTTTTCAACAATACTGCTAGAACAATTTTATTAGAAAATTTGATTTTCGATCAATACTGGTAAAACGAACTGAGTTGCGTACCGCAATCGTTTTATGCTCAATGTTTTTCTTATGGCAATTTCGAATTGATTTAGCCCCCTAGGTTAAAGAGAAGTTGGTTAATACGTAGCTTGCGTTATTCGCAGGGTTCCAAAGTATACATGTACCAAATTTGGTGTGGATTGGATAAGCGGTGTAGGTTTGTATAGAGAGCATACAGACAGATACCAACTCTGCTCTGTATATAGTATATATAGATTAGTCATTGGGTATCAAAAAATGGCGTAGTGAAGAACCAAACCAGTATTTTTTAATATACATAAAATGTTTTTAGTAACTGAATGCGGTGAAATTTACACTTAGGAACAACTTTGTTAACGCCTATCCCTATTTTGAGAACCACGTGTTGCAATTCGCCTCCATGCACAAGCTTAAATTTCAACGCTAAATTATTTGCTTCAATTAAATTAGTCTAAATGTTTTATTGCTTTGAATTAACCCACCTGGTGGTGGTCTCGAAGAAGTATTTCGTCATTATGAAAACTGACCGGATATCCCAATCGACGAGATATCTCGTCATTAGAAAAAACTGACCAGATCTTCATCTCATGGTCATAAAAAAAATCGTCAATATCTTAATGACGATATCTCGCTATCATCAACATTGGTCGGATTCTAATTGACGAGATATCTCGTCGAAACCACTTGGAGGGTTAAGCAGTAATTGTGATACCATACTCGGCAGAGTATAGATTCTCGGCAATACCTTAGCAACCAAGAGCGTCATTCGGAAGAAAAGAAACAGTTTCAGAAAATCTGTTCTGCATTTGCGTTATTATCAACTTATCCATCTATTTACGTAACGAAATCTTTTAATTAGTTGCTCTTCAAACTTCTGAGGGTACTTCCCTTTATTTTCAAACAGATTTTGCATAACAGCAGGAAGCTTATAGCTTAACAGCACTTAGCAAGCACTTAGAAAGAATGTATCTAAAATTCTCTTTGGGACTCGGAAATCTTTCAAGATGAATATAGAACGCAGAATGTAGTTCATAACGGAGTAGCGAATGTAGGAAATAACTCAGGATGCAGTGCCAGCACCAGAAATAATGAAATAGAAACATCTCTACAAAGCAGACTTTCTTTCGTCACTCTAAAATATATCTTGGAAGAGTTTTGAGAAACATGTGCCATCTTTCTTTCATAATGCTTTTACATAGATTCATTTGGAATTTTCCTTCCTGGAATTTCAGGAATTTCTTGAAGTTATCGGTAGTCCTTTTTCAATTTATTGTCTCGCTTTTGTACTAATTTGGTAATTCGTTTTCTGTTTCGCATTTCCTTACATTGAGGCACATACCTGAACTACGAATACGTCTTTGGTTCGCAAGCAAATAATTATTCTTATATTCAGCATTTATATGGATTGTGGATTGACATGCAGTTTTCATGTTTTTCCAGACGTATCATGCAATTCCATTTCAACAGTATCTCTATTTATTGTTCTAAGTATCATAGTTCTCATAGTATTTATATACCAATACACCTTCTCTGTTAAAAAAAAAGTTTATTTTCTCTACCACTTTTGCAATTTGACCAGATATTTTCGAAACACCATGTATAATTGAGCCAAGAGCTGTATGAAACAAACAAGACAAGCATTACACCTCTGGTCTCATTTCAACCTTATACATCATATCCTTGTACATAAACCTTGAACATATTGAAATTATGTCCGACAGGCACACCAAGGTAAAATTGAATCAAGGATTATTATAATCTCATTGTACTCATTAACACTTGTTATACGCATTAATAACTGAATGAATTATAATTACAATACTCGATAAATTAATAACAAAACACTTTTGATGTTGATGATTAAGGGGAATGTCTTGATTTCAAAACCGAATAGAGTAGAATTCAATTTCATTCAATTCTACTGAACAATGGTGCCCAACTCGAAAATCTATAGTCTGCAGATGAAGTGGTTAATTTCCAAGTCTTATCGGCCATCAGGGGCTCATCTCCTTTAGGTGTGTACGGGCTTCACAAACCCGAGGTACTCTAGTGATCTTTTCTTTCCCCATGGGGTTTAGTGTCTTTAAAAACATGGGGATCCCGGATACCCACGGGATATTTTCCTGCTTTCATTCCACTGTTCCCTACTCTCTCTTTTTCCACCTTTACGACATTTTTTACTTTACGTTGTCTTGTGTTTTGCACAGCTTTGCCAAATATAACACTTGCACCATAAAATGCCAAAATCCAAGTCTTATCGTTAAATTTTAGGACAATTCTGGTATTTATGCTACAAAATTCATCTTGTAGGGAAATATTTTCTAGTCATCTTACATGATGAATTAAATACGCCTTTATTTCGGTTGGTTGGGTTTTATGGCGCAAGGGTTATATTTGGGCAAGCCTTTATAACGGATAAAATCGCATGATCAGGTTACATCATACGAACATTCAACAAAATCGGTTGACAACTAACATGTAAATTTTACTGGAAATGTTTGAGGGGACGAAATACCCACTAGCTAATTCCCGCCTATATGATCGGGAACCTGATCGCAGGTAAATTCCATAGGATTTCAAATAATGGTTTGATAATAACAGCATTATTTCAAGATAACAGACAGTAACTGTTATCGAAAATATTGACAGTTACCGATAAATGCGATTAGGATAGCAGTGATGCAATTTAAATCGAATTAAATTTTATTTAAAACATTGAAATTGACTGTTGCGAATGACTTGAGAAATATTTTGGTAAAGCGATCGCCACCACCGGCGCACTTACTAGTTAGTCAAGTTAACCGTAGTCACCAGGCTACAACAATGTTATTTCGGATCTTTCCCTTCGGGTTTCACCCCGGACCGTCGCCAATAGCCCGTTGTGCTGCTACAGTGTGACGTTAATTAAAATACCTACCAACAGTATCATTAGAGGACTTGAGAACATTAAAAAATCATGGAAATGAAAATTTCTTACTTAAAAATGTACGAAGCAATTTATAACTTAAGTTCAAAAGAGGGAAATAAAAAGGAAATATAAATAAGATGTACATTTAATATTACCGAATCTTTTCGGAGAAATAAAATTTTGTACCATGATCATAAAAAATGTACAATGAAAATCATGAACATAAATAATTCATGTCCTCACAATTCATTCCTAAATGAATAATATATTTCCTGACAGCATATCTAGGTCTAGTACAGCAATGGTACTCGCGTTACATCAGTCTCCATATTCAAATTGTCTCAGATTGTATTAGATTTCGTGTCTACATTATTCATATAGAGCATTAAGCTGCCACTACTATTCCGTAATGGACCATTTAAATGTAGCACAAGGTACCAGATAGAACCAGCACATTGCACCAGATAGAAATCGGATTATTATTCGATGACAAATGTATTTTAAAATGGGAGGCCACAGAGTTCTCTTTCAAAGTAGACACTCTTTACAAGCCCATTATTCGGAAAGTTGTACTAAGATAGCACTTGTGCGTGTGAATCTTTCAATGAATTCATACGAAGAGAATTTTAAGATGTTTGACTTCTCCCAAGATTGGCAACCTGAGAGTTTCGAGTCCAATACTCGATTCGACCAAAGTCGTGTACACGGGGGCTGGTGCATGCTAAATCTGTCGTGGCCTGACATGTGCTCACGTTAGCTTAGTGTGGAGGTTTTGTGGATAGGGTACTGGCTCGGGTGGTGACCTCGTCATCTGACCGTTGTTCAAAATTACGAGGTGCTGGCCTTTCAATTTGGGATTGATCCCGGACCGTCACCAATAGTCCGTTGTGTTGTTCGAGTGCGACGTAAATTGCCCAGCCAATTGAAAATTATTCATCACAGCACTATAAGGGCAGAATTGTGAACCACTTGGCCTTACCCTGGTTCACCAGGGTAACGCCAAGTATATTACCCCCCACATATACACCTCACGTCACAGTGTGTTACAATCAATATGTAACATATTGATTGACATTTTTCATATGGGGTGTAACACAGTATACATTCTAGTCACAACCCATTTATAGAGATGCTCTCATACCTGGACGATCTCACTGAAAAGGAGTTTTCAGTGATGAACAGTCCGAAAAAGGTAGAATGTATTGCCGAATCAACAATCAAAAGGTTTAATTTATTTCGAATCCATACCACCACCAGAGGTCACGTCCAGCGCGCGGAGCAGAACTGTAACTGTAACTTTAATTTCCAAACCTTGGAGTTGTGACAGTGACTGAGTACGCTTCCACATGCAAGTGGAGCTTCGTATATACAATTTATACATGTGTGATCATCGAGAAATTGGCAATATCTTCATGATGAGAATCTCATTATTAATAAAATTTGTAAGATCTTGATGGACGAGATATCTCATCGAAATCATTTAGAGGATTCAATGAGTGTGGTTGGGATGAAAGGAACATGCCACCGAGGTTGCATGTCCGTTCTGGATGTTGTTATATCACATATCAATAAGATCGATACATTATATCATACTATATTATACAAATCCATCCCCAAATCGCCACTAGAGGTCGAGCCAAGCTCGCGGAGCAGAACTGTAACTTTACTTTTTAAAAACCTCAATTGGAGTTGAGATAGTGGCAGTGATCGACACGCTTACAAGTGCAGGTGGAGAGCCGTCCATACAACTTATACATGTGCCAGCGTGTAGGCTGTGCCATGATCCATGTTACCTCTTCTGTGTACGTAATCTTTAGAATAATTAAATGTTGTGTTAGTCCTTATCTCCGTGTCATCAAGCTTCACATCATCACACCCTAGACACCTTACTACATTATATGATACACATATTAAAGTCTATCAGTTATGATTATCAAGTCGTTATGTCCCTCTATGAATATCACCCTGTAAATAATTTTAACCCTCGGAAATAGTTTTAAGATAGGAGTTATTTAGAACTCCTGTCACTCCCCAAACTTGATAAACTCGTTCATTACACTACTGAAAACAAAGAGACTTGTTTGGAACAAAAAAATTAACTGGCAACCTATTCAAATTCTAAATCAATAAAAGGTGTATACCAGTACTTTCACTGACACCCATATTTTTTTGTGTGTTTAGAGATAAAAAGATATCAAGCACAATATCAACACATACATTTCATTTATGACTATATTCCATAATAATCGTATGTGTGTGTACCAACATTATAAGAAATAATCTGTATAATTTGTGAATGAAAGCCTTCAGACTAGATGAAGATTTGAAAACTTTTTTATTTGCTTTGCGTTTCCAACATAAGACATACGAAGTTTCTCAATAGCTTGGATTATGTTCTCCAAGTTGAATCAAGTCTGCATCCAAAGCCATTGAAAGAATTCCACAACATAAAGAGTGAGTGCAAAATGAAAAGTCTTTTGAAGTTTTCGGAAAGTTTATTCAAGAAATTCAACTTTTGAAAAAATCTTTTAAACTAAATGTCATTCAGTGTCATCTAATCAGGAGAAAAAGTTTCTCCAAGGGTTTTGAACGTTTTTTAAAGAAAGTATTCGCTAAAAACCACACTTCGATAAAAGTACTAATTTTGGCGAATTTAAATTTTATTGAAATATTTAAGGAGATGCAACTTTTCAGACTATGAACAATAAACATTTCCTGCAAAAATTAAATTAAACGATTAATATACCCCATTGTACTTTTAAAGGTAAAATTATCCATTTTAATTTCTGTAGAAAAATTAATTGTAATTTCTATGCTCACATATCTTTAATGTCTTAAATAATTATTTTTAAATTGTTTGCAGTAGCACTTAAAATATATCCATTCACCAGAGTAAGCACTCAGTACGAAAACATGAAGACAAAGAACAAAGAGACAAAGCATCCAACCGAGATAAAAGAAACAAATAAACAGCAGCTAATCACTCTGTAGGCTTTGAAGTAGATCTCTTGTCTTCAAATGTATTGCAAGCAGGTTTAAATTTGATATTAGTGCATTTCAGGTCAAATGTTAGGTAGAAAAGTAGGTAGTTGAATTAATGTCGTTCTGGAACATCACAACAGGCTATTTGCGACGGTCCGGGATCAAACCCGAAGGGAATGTTCCGAGGACAGCACCTCGTCATTTTGAACCACAGACAGATGAAGAGATCACACCTCAGCTGGCACCCCATTCTCCAAACTTCTACACCAAGCCAACTTGAGGAAATTTGAGGCCACGACAGATTTAACGTGTTCATTCAAATGAGAAAATTCAAACACTAAAATGAATATTTTATAAAATTGGATGTATTGATTTCTTAAGATCGTAGTAGTTTCGAATTTTGCGCAATCTTAATCAATGAAGTATTCCTCTTATAAAACAGCATACTCAAAAGTAGTGCAATCCTTATCAGTGGAACGAGATTCAAGAAATCTCACTATTAACTCCTCTATAAAACAGTAGTGCAATCTTTATCAGTGGAGCAGGATTAAATAAATCTGCACTATAAAACTTCTATACATCAACTGTGTCCAGTGCAATGTAGTATGTTCAAATAAGTGGACTGTATAGTTAAAATTTATTTACAAAATTCTATTTACATTAACAGGCCGTGGCTCTAAAATAATGATTTTTTGAGGAGCGCTCCATCCGTCTGTACAAAATTTGCGCTAAGGCATAAAGTTTAATGGCATTCATCGAAGAATTGTTAACACGAACAGTTTTAAATAACCAGAACGCAATTCGAAAGCTATCCTTTTTAAAATATTGCTAGAACTGGCGGCTAATTAAAAAGAACAAAAATAAAAAACCTGCAAACGAATCTTAATTCTTCGATAGCCAAGATGATCATTCTCACAAACGAATCTTAATTCTTCGATAGCCAAGATGATCATTCTCACAAACGAATCTTAATTCTTTGCGAGTCAAGATAATCATTCGCGCAAACGATAATCTTTTGGCAATCGCGCAAACCATAATTACCCGGCACGCGCGCTCAAACTGAAGTGAAAAAACTTCAATAATGGGACTATTTCGCAGCAAGCAAATCAACAAGACTGGATGGAGCTTGTCTTGAGCAATTTATGTAAACAAGAAAGGCGTACACAATTAGAAAATTGTAATAAATTATGAAGACATTAATTTTAGACACACAAACCACCCCTAATTCTAGGAAATGGAAGAATAATAAACGTGTTCACGCTTTTTATCGAAATTTCATGGCTCTGAATTTAACAGTCTCCAAGTAACTTCAGTAAACAAGACTGTTAGTTGGTTTTAAGGTCTTGTGGGAACAGGGCCACATTTGGCCAAGCCGTGCCAAACAAACAAGATGGTGCAAGTAAAGCACACACAGGCATATCCTTGCAAACCGAGTGGTTGCATATTAAAACAAACATGGGAGGGGTTGATGAGTTTAATTTTGAAAGCACGTCTTGGCCGGACAGCATAAGAGTAATTTCTACCCTTTGGGAGATTTCAAGTCCAAGCTGTTATTAGTGTTTACCTTTAAGAGTGGATACTAGAGTGAGATTGCTTCATGAGTGTGTTGCTCAATTATAGAGGAAAGGAAATTCAACCGAACTATAACTGCCACAAAATAAACCTTTAACCCTCCGAGGGCTCCCAAGCATAATAATTCTACCTTGTAACCTGAAATCTTTCCTGCATTACTTCTTGCCAAGTTTCACTTTCTAGTTCAAGTTTCTAAATTATTATTTCACTGATAGAACACTTCTTGGATTAAAAAACAGGGTTTACAAAAGTAGAAGCGATGTGAAATTTTGCATGAGCACAATAATAAATACGTCATTCTTATCTCGCATTTTTATCGAAGCTCATAACTTTTATTATATATAAGCGGCGATAAAAAAAAATCAAATTTCCATCTAGTTAAAAAAGTTCCTGGGGAAAATGAAAGCGAAAGGCAATAATGAAAATTTCAGGACATTTAATAGATATCTTGGTCTATAATGTTGAAAAGCTTTTCGAAGTTTTCCATCACAGTTAAATATTTGTTTTAAAGAGTGGAAAAAATTGCATTTTGCCATAATTTTAATTTTTAAATTATTTTTTCTTTATTAATAGAAATACAATCTCTAAATTATTGGTTAAAAAGCTTCATTATAAGAATAATTTTTAATATTGTCTTATCATGTCACCTAACGACGAGATATCTCGTCGAGAAAACCACCAGGAGGGTTAATGTGGTGCAATGCACTCCTTTCCATTTCATTTATAGCCAATTTATAATCTTCATCTCATGTTCTGTGTCTTCAGGTTCTCTTCTATTTTTTACTTGCATTTCTTCAACAATTTTCGTGATTAATTTTTTAGACTTTTCAATCTTGAACCGAATACCGCATCTGTTCATTTTTTGCAGTTAGAAGTATTTTATTCCATTCATTATAGAGAATGATGTTATATATAGTGAATTGTATCATCATCGTCTGGTTTGTCAGATATATTTGCTCAAGTTTTGTCTTTCTGATCCATTCCAATAGCTTATTAGTTGCTAGTTTATAACTATTGTTTTGTAAATTGCTTGTTGAAAAGATAAAATTGTCTTTGCAAAAAAACATTAAAACTTGCATTATTTTCAACGTCAAATAAAATTACTTTATTTTAATGAAAGATAAACTTAATAGGCAAGTAACCATATCATTATCATTCTAAACAGGGATGTGGTTTCCATTCAAAACTCAATCTCTGAATTGAAGAAGTGCAAATAATCACAGTGGCGTAACGTTAGTTACACACAACGATTTTCGATCGTACGGTAAAATATCGTACTATATTTTATCGTGTGCGTTGTTTGCACACACCACGGTTTTTTTCTGTGTAGTAAGTGCAGTGATTTGTTAAAAGCTCGTGACTACTCATCTCAAGTTGTACGGAAAATGAATCTCAAACGTGTTGTTGCTATGTGGTTGGTGTACTATCGTCTCAGGAGTCGTAACCGAACTTACGGGGTTCATCCAATTAACCAGAAAAGGGAACAAGCTCTACACACTGGTACAAGAACTTAGAGATGATGAGAACAAGTTCTTCAACTATTTTTGTATGTCAATATTATCCTATGCATTTCTAATGATATGCATTTCTGGTAGCATTTCTATCTTTGTACATTTCTAATGTTTTGTCCCATAGCACTGGTCTTATTTGTACCAATGAAATAAGGATTTCATTATCAATATTTTCTGCCATAATTAAAACAAATAACACTACCGTTTAACAAACTGAACTACCGTATAACAAACTGAACTACCGTATAACAAACTGAATACTGTATTACAAACTGAACTAACGTATAACAAACTGAACTACCGTATAACAAACTGAACTACCGTATAACAAACTGAATACCGTATTACAAACTGAACTAACGTAAAACAAACTGAACTACCGTATAACAAACTGAACTACCGTTTTACCGATGAACTGAATGAAAGACTAAAAGTGAAATCCAACATACGAATACGAAAATGAGAATTAGTATTCCATCAGAAGAAAGGCTTGATGTGAAAAAAAATATGTGAAAAGTCACCGAACTCGTTTTTTCCTTGTCCTCCATATCGTCGAAATCCCTTATTTTGTTCACTGCAGACGTCTTTCCATGCATTTCTGGTAACATTTCTATCTTTGTACATTTCTAATGTTTTGTTCAATGAAATAAGGATTTCATTATCAATATTTTCTGTCATAATTAAAACAAAATAACACTACCGTATAACAAACTGAATACCGTATTACAAACTGAATTAACGTATAACAAACTGAACTACCATATTACAAACTGAACTAACGTAAAACAAACTGAAAATATTATTTGAATACAGAAGTAATTGTTGACAAATAAAATGAAACACACAGGAAGTCAACTGAAGACAGGTTATCGTACGAATATAATCGTGGAATGTGCATGCGTTGAATAGATCACAGGCTAGTTGCGCACTCATCGATTTTCGATCGTATTTTATTACGTGTTTTATTCGCGTATTTTATCACGTGCTTGCACACACCACGATTTTTTTCGGTGTAGTAAGTGCAGTCGTTTGTTAAAAGCTTGTGACTACTCATCTCGAGTTGTATGGAAATGAATCCCAAACGTATTGTTGCTATGTGGTTGGTGTACCGTCGTCTCGGGTGTTTTGATAGGAAGAAAACGAAAAGTAAAATAATTTGGAGTCTTCAAATTGTTAATCGATTGATTGATTTTTTTATGGCGCAAGGGGCAAGTCTGTCCAAACTAAGCCAAAACTACCAGTAATTAAGTAAAGAAATTAGAACATATCTGTAAATTTGAAAAAGTTCTTGTAAATCGAAACGTTTAAATTCTCTCTGGGTCCTCAATGGTAGCTAATAATGTCTCGAATCTGATATGAGGTGCCTAGGACACAACAAATTCGCAAACGAAAGTATTAATTTTTTTAGATTTTAATGTCATTTTTAGATCAACAAAATCCAGGACCCGATAATCACTTGGAAGACTTCTAAGTATATCTTTATGCAATGGAGTAGGTAGGTAGGTAATTAACACGTCGCACTGGAGCAACACAACGGGCCATTGATGACGGTCCGTGATCCATCCGAAGGAAAAGATCCGAAGACACCACTACGTAATTTTGAATCACGTTATGCAATAGGGAGTTGCCCTTTAAAATATTATAGACACTTAAAAAACGCATACCACTTGGAAAGTAAAAAGTAGTTTGTCAAAAAAAAGCCAAGTTAATTATTATATAATTTATCTAAACTCGTTTGAAACATAAAGTCTAAGTCAAAAATCACTTTCGCTTTTCAACACATTAGTTTTATGGTGGTATGCTTGCTTCCGAGATGTTTTTAAAATCGTAATAGCTGACTTAAATGAGATCCCTTTTCAACTTATGCAGAAAGCATGAGGCCCGATTCGAAATTCTTTCACAGTGAAATATGTCCACACATTTGAAATTTTGCTTTCCATTTCTTTGTAAAGTTCGGTTTTAAAAGTTAAAAGCATTGCAAATCTCAAGAACGAGTTGAGGCGATACCACCAGAGAGAAAGTTAGACAAAATCTTGATCAGTAATATTTAAAAAAATTTAATTTGTTTAAAACTAAAAATTCATTACCACATCATTGCCTAACAATTATAAAATTTCACAATTATTACGCTAGTCTTCTCACAAATTCATCAAACGTTGGGGCTTTGTTCAGTCGAGACCTGTTCCAGGAGCAGTCCTGTGAGATCAGCTCCGCGAACGTTCAACAAGAACGGAGAACAGGGTACTAACAGTTTGAGAGCAGGGACTAGTTTATGGTGAATGAATCAACAGGAAACAGAGTCAAGAACGGACTTAGCATAACTTAGAAAATACGAAAATTTTTAGCGAATTTAGAAAATTTGAGAAAAGAGAAACTATTTTCTTTGCAAAACTCCCACCCGTAAAATTAAAATCGAAGTAGAAACGTTTTGTAATGTTTCTTTTTACAAAAAGAACGGAGAACAAGTTTTTGTGAAAAATGGGAAGTGGTTGTCCTCTTTTCCCCATCCCTACATATAACAAACTGAAAATACTATTTGAATACTCAAGTAATTATTGACAAATAAAATGGAACACAAAGGATGTCAACTGAACAGATTATCGTGCGAATTTAATCGTGGAGTGTGCAAGCGTGCATGGGTTACGTACGCCACTGAATTCACGGAAACGGCACTGCGATCGTCTGTTGTAGTGGCAGTGGACGATAGCAAAACGGCGATCGTGCCGTGTGTAGATCGAACCTTGTGCAAGCTCCCATGTTCTTCGTTCCACTAAAAGAATTTGATCGTACGATATTTTTCCGTACGATCGAAATCGATGTGTGTGCAACTAGCCAAAGTATTTCGTACTGGATTATTCGCGTCATGACGTAATTACTTATATGTTCTGTTCGATTACGTCAGCGGTTCCCAACCTGGGGTACGTGGCGGTCCGGTTGGGGGTACGCGAAAATAATATTAGTAATGGCGGAAAACACCTAAAAAAAGAAGTAATAGGCGTAAACCTTGTAATTGATTGATTTATCAATGCCCCGCTTACCACCAATCATATTACGAGATTACGCATGTGCCCTCCCCTCTCTTTTGTTGTTTCTTTTGTTTCTAGTAATTCTCTAGAAAAATGTCGAATCGTCTCAGCGCTTCCGGCATCGATATTTTTATTTAAAACGCGATTGAAAGCAGTCCATTATTTTAGTGTTCGATTGGGCGACAATTGAATAACTTGAATTAATAGGCCTAGCTTCGTTCCTTTTTTTGAGTGCTTAATTTGAAGTGTTTAGCTATTACTTTAATGTTTTAAATGACTTTCTCTTGATACTGTTTTATGTCTCAAAATGGATAAGTTGTTGAAAACAGGTACTATTATGAGAGCTGCAAATAGCATTGCAATTCAACCCGCTGAATCGGAAGCTGCAAGTACTTTGGAACAGTCTGATAATTTTCAAGCGCAAGGGAGCAACAAGCAAGGGAACCACAACAAAAGTGCTCGTCGAAAAAAGAGAAAATATTGTAATGAATATTGTCATATGGATTTTCAGTAACACGGGAGATGAAGACTGTCCAAAACCACTGTGAGTTGTTTGTGGAGAGATTTTGTCGAACGGTGCCATGAAACTATCTTTATTAATGCGCCATTTAGAGACAAAGCATCCAATTTATACACATAAATACGTTAGTTTTTTTCAGCGACTATCAAACGGTCCTAATCTAACATCTTTTGTGTTATCTGCAAACAAAGTTCATGAGAATGCGGTTGAAGCATCGTACAGAATAAATTATCGTATTGCTAAAAGGTGGTAAAACCACATAATCGCTGAAAATTTGATATCTCCTTATATCAAAGATGATGTTCGTTGTATGTTTGGTGAAGACTATGTCCGAAAAATTAACAATATTTCCTTCTCAAATAATACAGTTTCTCGAAGAATTAACGACATGTCTGACGCCATTGAATCTACAGTAGTTGAAAGAATAAAAATCAGTCCCTTCTTTTCAATGCAGGTGGATGAAAGCACTGATGTTTCCAATCTGGCAATTTTGCTTGTTGTTGCAAGATATTTACATAACAACGTGTATGAAGAAAATCTTTTACTGTGCTATCCTCTCACTGAAAGATGCTCAGACGAGATTATATTTAATACCATTCAGGGTTATTTATGTGAAAAAGGTATTGATTGGACCAATTGCTGTGGTGTTTGCACGGATGGTGGAAAATCTATGTCTGGTGGTTATACAGGCTTACGCAGTCGCATCAAAGAAGTCGCTCCCCATGTAGCTTGGAGCCATTGCTGTATTCACAGACAAAGCCTAGCGTCCAAACCCCTGACACATTCATTGAAGGAAGTGCTCAATCAATCTGTGAAAGTTGTTAATTTTATTTAGGCCAATTCAACAAACTCCAGACTATTCAAATCTTTGTGTGAAGAAATGGACAGCCCCTACAAAACATTACTTTTGCACACTGAAGTGAGGTGGCTTTCACGAGGAAAAGTACTCACAAGATTGTTTGAATTGAAACATGAAGTTCAACTTTTTTTGAAGACTACCCTTTTCAGTTGAGCTCTAAGTTTCATGAACGCGAGTGGCTTCAACAGCTTGCATACTTATCTGATATTTTTTCAGAAATAAATAACCTCAATTTAGGATTACAGAATAGTTCTATAACCGTCTTTAAGGTGTCTGATAAAATCGAGTCTATGATCAAGAAATTGGATTTTTGAGAATCTTATATCGAAAAAGACCAGTGTGAAGTTTTTGAGACACTTCACAGTTTCTTATCTGAAAATGAGCTGAAATTGTCAAAAGAAGTAAAAAGGAGTATAATAGCTCATTAAAAAGGATTTAAGGTGTCCTTCAGACAGTTCTACCCAAAGCGAAATAGTGAAGATAACTGGATTTCAAATCCATTTGACGAATTGTTCTTTCAACAAGCCGACAAATTATCAATTTCTGGAAAAGAAATGTTGATTGAACTTTCGACTGATTCTTCTTTACAATCTGATTTCAAAAAAGAAATCTCATTAATTCCTGGGTAGCAATGAAAGAAGAGTACCAAGAACTCAGTTATAAAGCAATAAACAATTTATTGCCTTTCACGAAAACAGAGCTGATCGAAAGAGCGTTCTCGTCTTATGCGTATACTAAGAATAAATATCGAAATAAGCTTGATGCTGCTTCTGAATTGAGATTATATCTGCCTTCACACACATATGAACCTGATTTTAAAAAACTTAGCTCCATAAAGCAAACTCAAGGATCTCATTGAAATTCTTGAAGGCCACTTTTGAAAACTTGCCTATCAAGTTGAAAAATTGTTGTGAACTTTCATCATAAGTTTATGTGATTGAAAATTACTATAATGCTGTTTGTTTTGATGTTAGGCTGCTATTTTAAAAATTGTAAAATCAAAAATAAAAGCCTATAAGTGTCATCAATTTGAGTCGTTTGATTAATTTTCTAGCTAACCTAAGAACATTACTACCAAACAAAGCAAACTTTTTTTGCGTAGAGTGTAGAGGGATGTGTGAGAGAGGTTATGAGAGAAGGGGTACTCATAAATGAAAAGTTTTATCAAGGGGTACGGGAGAGAAAAAAGGTTGGGAACCACTGGATTACCTGAAGCAATGGTGGCAAACATGCATTAAAATACATATGCAGTCAAAACATGTCAGTGTCCTTCGAAAACACTTGAGATTACACATTATAAACATCTGCATGAAAAATACCAAATAATTCTGAACTCTACATTGTTTAAAGTGATAGACAAAATAACGAAAAGTAAATGAGTTCTAACCAAAATAAAAAAGCACCAATCAACGGGGAAAAGTGATTCAAGCTTTTGCCATACAAAATCTCATGGAAGAGTTCTATGGTGAAACGACTTACACTCTTCTTTTATTGCCTGCTAACAAAATTACCCAAAATTATTAAAAATTAGACGAAAGCAAAACTCGTGTTCGTTGACAATGTGCAGTAGTACGATTCTCTAACTTTTTCGCTTGAAATTAATTTCATATTTCTAAATTCTGTTCTATCTTTAGTTATAAGTTGTGGCAAATATGCGAGATCACGAGATAAAAAGGAATCACGAATCAAGATCTTAGACCAATTAACGCCCCGAAATTAAATCGACTTTTGTAGTAGTCACCTAAATGCCACCTTTCGTAATTTTATCATACAGTAGGAGTGCAATGTATGTGAAATGTATTACATGGATGGATATGCATGTATAGTCTTTGCGTCCAAAGTAAATTGTAGAAATTATAAAAATGTGGAAAAGATGCTAAAAAATTACTTTCTTGACACTTAAATGATGTTGGCATTTTTCTACGAAAGAGAAAATGGACTATTCTAATCACTTTTGATCTACAGTAATGCAATCAACGCTAATAAGGTTGGGTAATTTTGTTGGTAGGCAGTAAAAGGGGGCATAAGGTAAATCGTTTCACCAGACAACTCTTCCTTCAGATAATGCATGACAAAAGCCTGAGCCACTTCTTTCCGTTGATCGATGCTTCTTTATTTTAGTTATAACTCATTTACTCTTCATTATGTTATCTATCACCCCGAGAGTACAGGATTGTTTGGTATATTCCATGCATATTTTGTTATTGTGCTCTCTAAAGAGTTGTCGAAGCACACTGAAATATTTAACAGAAGATTTATTTTAATACGCGTTTGTCATAATTGTGCATCACGTTATCCAACAGAAAAGAGAAATAATTACGCCATAACACCAATGACGAAATAAAGACTTGCTTCATTGTGTCTTTAAGAAATTGGGAGGGGTCAAACAATCACAATAATTGACTATGGGAACTTGTGGGAATTGGTCAGAACATTCATTACGAAGCTGTGTTGTGTTGCGGTGGAGCAGACAAGAGGACATAGTTGGAATTTCTTGGCGGAACGGGGAAATATCTTGTGGACAACGGGAACGCGTGACCTTTGACGCACGTGGTCATCGATGAACCAAAAAGTCAAAGCAGCACCTCCTTAGGCCCGCAGCATCGTCCTTGGAACATCGCAGCCGTGATCAACGCCATCCCATCTCCCAAACGCCAGAAAACGAAGTCGGTGAGTACCACTCTACTAAAAACTTGCCTTCAATTCCTATTTGACTCCTCACGATCCATATACACCTCTATGACATTCCTACTGTGAAACTAATGATTATGGGTTGGAAGGTAGTTAATTAACGTTCCACTTGAACAACACAACGGGTTATTTACGACGCTCAGGGATCAATCCCGAAGGGAAAGATCCGAGGATAAACACCTCTTCATTTTGAACCTCTGTTAGATGACGAGGTCACAACCTGAGTTCCCACCCCACCTTCCAACCTTCCACACCAATGTGAAGACATTTGAGACCACGACAGATTTAAGGTGCACCAGTCCCCGCGTGCATGATGGTGTTTGGTTGGGCCGAGTTTTAAACCTCCTATTGCTAATCCGTTACTCTTCCAGCTGGGCTACCACGACTCGAATAATTGTGTAATATGGACTGTTGTTGGACAGAATACTTCAATGATAGAGTTCTATTGAGTATTAATTATTGTACTGTAGATTTTCCCCTTAAAGTTATTGAGAATTTTATGAATGTGCATATAATTTTGCAATGAATAAATAAAAGTTAACCTTTAATGAACGTTATAATAAAATTGACTCTTAACAACTCCCTCATGCCTCTATGTCAATGTAAACTGCTTTTCAAGCCTCTGATGTCAATACTTGAATATGTGTCTAATTTGAATTGGCATCAAATCAAGCTAACAATTCTCTGTCAACCAAAGGTCTGTTAACCAAAAGGCCGAGACACTACGTATCAGTATACAACTAAATGAAAGCGTTGCATTTAAGCTATCAAGCATCCATCCGATGCACAGCTTTCTGCGAGCTTCAACAGGCTTTCCCATACGATGAACATTGCCGGGGCTAATGTGTAATCAGAATACCGAGACATAGTTCGGCATTATCATTAATTACGGACCATAGTTACATAATTCTAAATGAAATATGAGAAGACTGCAAGGCAATTTAGAAATGAGTCAATGGATGCTGCACAAGCATCCTTGCGTGTTAATAATATGTCGCCAACCTGATTACATAACGTAATTTTTCAATAATTGTGAGAGAAATCTAGATGGTGGCTACAGTTTGAGACAGTACAGTGGAATAGGATTGGCTTGTCGCTCCAGGGCTAATTAGATCTTAAAGTTAATTATATCTAAAGTTTAAAGTGGATTTAGAACCAACATTTTGGGAACATCCATACCAACCATGACCGGGATTTTAAAATACATTCTAGGCCTAGTAAAAATACATTCTAAGCCTGCATGTGCAAAATGCATAATTTCAACAAATATCCACTCACTTATTAGTGATTCGAGTTGGTTTACTTTTAACCCTCCAAGTGATATCGACGAGGTATCTCGTCCATTAAGATCCGAACAATTTTGCTAATGACAATATATCTCAGCAAGATATTATCTTTATTTTTTATGATGGGGAGATCACGATCTGCTTAGTCATTTTCTCATGACGAGATATCTTGTTCATCTAGTTCTGGTCAGTTCTGCTAATGATGAGATACCTTGTCGAAACAACCACAAGGAAGGTTAAACCAAAGTACGATGAAATAGGAACTAGTAAAATTGTAAACTGTGAGTGCACGGGTGAATGAACCTTTCACGAGTACGCGGGTTTAAATACTCAATATGTACTCAATGTAACTGCGGGTTATGTACTCAAAGTTTGTTTTAAAAGACATCAAAAATAAATGTATGTAAAATATGTTAATAGTGTTTATTTGCTTTAACGAATTGAAGACACAATGGTTGATTCTTAGGTTAGTAGTTGAATTGACTTCGCACTGGACCAACACACCAAGCTATTGGCGACGGTCTGGGATCAATCCGGAAAGGAAAGATCCGAGTACATCTCGTAATTATGAGCCATATCAGGAAAAGGCTTGACTATAATAATTTTCTCTCGTTAACCTTCTGATGGTTGTCTCAACGAGATATCTCGTCATTAGAAAAAATTTACCAGTTCTTGAAGAACGAGATATCTCGTCATAAGAAAAAACTGACCTGATCTTTATATCGTCATCATCGAAAAACGGCATTATCTTCATTATTCAGAATTCAGTCGGACGAGACATCTTGATGACGAGACATCTCATCATTATCAAAATTAGTTAGATCTTGGTATATCTCGTTGAAACCTTGTTACAGTGCTAACCATCCTGGTGGCGGTCTCGGTAAGGTATCCCGTCATTAAAAAAAACTGACCATATTTTGATGATAGAGATATATCGTCATTAGGACAAAACTGATCATATCTTTATCGTGTTACAATAAAAAATTTGGCAATATCTTGATGACGAAATATCTCGCCATTAGCAAAATTGGCCAGATCTTGATGGACGAGATATCTCGTCAAAACCACCTGTAGGGTTAATAATCATGTAATCAGCAAAAATAAATTCAAATATACTTCTTGCCTTCAAAGTACAATTGAAATTTACAAATATAGCTTATAGTTTTGTTAAATTATTTTTAAGCGAAGCAAGTGTATTTCTTTCCGGTGTTTTTCAGCTGTTATTTGTTATGAAAACGTTTCTCCAAAACATGAATTTGGTAGTTGGAGACCTGATTCTGCGCTTTCCTGTTGGAATCTTTCTTGCGTCCTTTTTTTTAATCGCATTACGTTTTCCTTTTACAAAATGACTTTTTTTCAACGGTTTCTTAATTGATTCGGAAGCTGAAATTGGAGCTTCCCATTTTTCTTATTCCACTATAGAGATCAAAGATAACCTTATTTTATGAAAATTCTTTCTACTTTTTACCTTTAGAAAACTCCGGTGAAATTAATTCTATATAAATAAGAATGGAGTGTTTGTGTTGAATATTTTCGACTCATTTCAAGTTACAATAGTCCGTTGTGTTGCTCCAGTGTAACGTTAATTGAAATACCTACCATTTCAAGTTACTTATCCGTTTTTGTATTCTTATGCAAAATCGACGCTTTCCGCGTTTGGTAGGTAGGTATTTAATTAAAGTCGCACTGGAGCTATTGGCGACGGTCTGGGATCAATCCCGAAGGTAACACCACGTAATTTTGAACCATGGTCAGATGACGAGGTCACATCTTAGCTGGCACCCCACTCTCCAAATTTCCACACCACGCCAACTTCAGGACATTTGAGGTCACGGCAAGTTTAACGTGCACCAGCCCACTTTGTACACGATAGTCTTTGGTTGGATTCGAACTCTCAACCGGAGGGTTGCTAATCCGTTACTCTTCCAACCGGGCTACCACGTCCCTTCCACGTTTGGTATCTGTCCGTTTGTATGTGTGCCCGTACTACGTCCAAAGGGTTGGGTATATTTTCATGAAGATATGCATAATGTGAGTACTTATATTCATTTAGTGACTGAAAGTTGAATCAGTCTATCCATCTTCCCGTTTCATGTGGTTTCTTGTCTGTGGTTATTTAAGTATCACAAATTTATTTCAATATATTTTAATAAAACTTTTCATATTTTATAAAATATATTTTAGTTTAGTGAATACATTATTTGAATTTCTTTTGATTATATATATATTTAGGTAAGTTTCATGCTAAAACATCTGAATAGTTTTGGAGAAGCTGGAATGTAGATTGAGCATTGCGATTATTTGGATTGTTTTACTAGTACTACTGAAAAAGCAATTATTTTTACGAAATTCAAATTCTTTAATATTTGATTTATTTTGAACTTTATTTTTTCTTAATACTTCAATACTTTCTTATAAACAACTTCCGAATATTTGGACAGACGATATAAAGAGAATAAAACATCCAATTTTGCAGTAGCGGAAGGTAAAAATACGTATTTTCATGCCCAATAGTGCAAAAGATTATTTAAACTGTTTATTTTTGGATGACATGTGCACACCAATATTCCTCAAAAGTCATTGGTTTAACACGCGTGGTTGTAGAATTTCGTTTTGTAAAAAAATTAAAACAAACCTTTTGAATCAAGACTGGAAGCTAATCTAATTTATTCAAAGTATTTTAAAATTTTGCCATTGGTTTCCTTAACAAAACTATAACACTCATTAAAACTTGCATTTTTTCTTTTCCATGTTTCAAACGAAATTACTTGGTTTTATTGAAAGCTGTAATCAATAGGCAATAGCACCATTCTCATTTTAAATAGGTGCGTGGTTTCCATTCAAAATTAAATAAAGTATAACGACACGGAAACTCGTGTTCGTTGGCTACGTGAAGTAATATTATTTTTTGCTTTTTTTTCGCTCGGCTAGGTTAGGTAGCTAATGAAAGTCGCACCGGAGCAACACGAGCTATTAGCGACGATCTTTGTAGGTAGGTATTTTGATTGACGTCACACTAGAATAATTCAACGGGCTATTGGTGACGGTCCGGGATCAATCCTTAAGGGAAAGATTCAATTTTCACTCGAAATTAATTCCGCATTTCTAAACTTTGTTCTATTCTTTGTTGTAAGTTGTGGCAACTATGGGAGATCACGGTATGAAAAAGAATCACGAATTAATATCTTCAGAACAACATTTTTACGCCAATTTTAGTTTTATTTTGCTCTATTTTCTGTGGTTTTAAATTAAATAAATTTAATTTTTTTATTAAATTGTAATTCTTATTCATCACATACAACATCAACACAAAGAAATCGATTTAAAGCTGCATGCTGCCGCGCAGGTTAGGAAAGCAAATTTCAAATGGAACGTTGCCGATATGGAAAGAATATTAATAAAATAAAGAATAATGTAACAATCTGAATTAGTACTTTTTTAATATCAAAAATTCTTTATTGTAGCGACAGAATATTACCTACTTTATGAACTGAAGCTATAGTTAAGCAACTTATACCTATTAGAAATTTGTTGGAAGCAGCGATATTTTCCTTCAAAAGTTTAATAAATAAGTGCAAGCTATAGTTAAGCAACTTATACCTATTAGAAATTTGTTGGAAGCAGCGATATTTTCCTTCAAAACTTTAATAAATGTTAAATCGATCTACTATATATTTTGGAAAATGGTATTAGGTTACCGTTGCTTTGCCTGTATTGAAGACGTTCAATTTTAAAGAAGTTCTTTTGTTTCACGTTTCGAAAAAAATGTATTCGCTTTTAAAAAAATGCGTCATGAATATCTTATTAAATTCATTTGCCTTTCTTCCCTTAAGGATGGCGAAATTCGAAAAGGTCGCATGTCCGGTTCAAAAGTGCTACAAGTCAAAAATTATTGGTAGGAAAGGTATGAGTGATAGAGTATTCGCCGCCGCAGATTCGCCATTTTTTACGAATTGAGATACGGCAATTCTGCAGGAAACAAGCAGGGGCATTCCTACTCACCCCCACCCCTCGAAATCAAGTTTTGTAGAAATCACCTTTCACCTTTCTTTATTTTTCCATTCAACAGGAGTGTTCTGTATGACAATTTTTTTGGATGGACATGCATGTATTCGATTTGAGTCCTAAGTTGAAGTTATGAAAATGGCGAAAAGCAGTCAAAAAAACAATTAGAATGGGTTTTTCTGTATTTAAATAAGACAGAATTTTTAAAATTAACGTTCTTTAGTCAAATTCTTAGGGACTGTGAGGAATAGATAAGAAATAAAAATCTAGAAAAAGACAACATTATCCTAAACAATTTGAACTGGAGAATTCAAACTTTCAAGCCTTCTCGAATTGGACCATTCAGTTATCCTTCGAGGAAAAATTTACCACAGATTTGCATATAGAAAGTATTCTGAAAATCAATGATGAAATGTTGAAAAGAAATGTGAAATTTTGGCAATAGACAAGAACATTTCTATTTAATTACGTTGGAAAGAAATGGACAGGGTTGGGGTATAATAGCCCTCTGGAATGTAAAAAAAATACTTTTATTACTTAGAGTTGGTTTACACACAATATATTGTAGTCAGAATGTAAACTGTTTAACACCTATACTGCATAAATGATTTATCCTAGAGGAAACAATCTTCAGTTCTGAACCACAAATCGATTTTTCATCTTGTCCTTATAATTTGAAATTAACCCTCTGGGCGGGCCGAGATTTCCGAGTAGTACATTATTGCGTTTACCCCCCAACACACTTGACTAAATAGCCACATATTTCTGAAGAATCTATGGATTTTTTCAACCTTTAGAAAGACTATTGGTCAGTTCCATAAGATAGTATTCTTGGGAGCAATTCTATTCGTCCTTTCATTGGAATAAAATATTTTCGAACGATTCTATTGCCCAATTCTGTAGAATGGAATTCTTTGGAAATATTCTATTCCTCTTATTTCCTTAGATTACAATCCTTTGGAAAGATTCCATTGGAAAGATTTGGAAAGATTTTATTGAACCTTTGGAAAGATTCCATTGGTCCTTTCCTTAGATTAGAATCCTTTGGAAAGATTGTATTGTATGTTTTCCCCTTAGATTATAATCCTTTGAAATATTCTATTGTGTTTTCCATTAGATTAGAAATAACCCATTGTGTTGCTCCAGTGTGACGTTAATTAAAAATACCTACCTACATACCTACCTACCTTAGATTAGAATCCGTTCAAAAGATGATATTGGCCTTAGATTAGAATCCGTTCAAAAGATGCTATTGGCCTTAGATTAGAATCCGTTCAAAAGATGCTATTGGCCTTAGATTAGAATCCGTTCAAAAGATGCTATTGGCCTTAGATTAGAATCCGTTCAAAAGATGCTATTGGCCTTAGATTAGAATCCGTTCAAAAGATGCTATTGGCCTTAGATTAGAATCCGTTCAAAAGATGCTATTGGCCTTAGATTAGAATCCTTTGGAAATATGATATTGGCCCTTTCCTTATTTTAGAATCCTTTGGAAAGATTATATTGTTTTTTCTTAAATAAGTATCATTTGGAAATATTATACTAGTCCTTTCCTTAGAATAGAAGCCTTTGGAAAGATTAAATTAGTCGAGAAGGTCAAAAGTGGTTGGAGGTTATGCAGGAAAGATTGCAGGTTGGCAAGGGGAATTACGTATGTGAACTTCTCAGGGACACTCAACACTGAACACAAAAAGGAAATATAATCCATAACATCCATATTCATTTAATATTTAATAACGGAACGCATTAACCAGAGTAATTAACCTTATTATGCGAAACCATAGACTACCAACGGTCTAGTTAAAATGAAATCTTTTTAAACTGCAAAAAGTTAACGATGGTGTCAATTTTCATTTTAAGAGTAATTTTATTTCTTTATAAAAAATACCACTCTAAAAAAAAAAACAAAGACTGCGAGAAGTAATTCGAGCAACAGGCGGCTGCGGACAAATTAATGAGCCACACGAATTCGGAGCTCAAACTGCCCGGGTAATTGGGGGTAAGAGCGACTAGACATCCTTCAATTAATGCTAAGTGGAAGAATGAAAGGATGCCTCTTAATCAAAATTCCGATCTTTATGAGCAGAGCTGTGGATAAGTCTGAGAAGATTTAATTTTACCCAACAACGAAGGTAGAATCACGCTTACAAGAGAGACATTTGTCTAAATTAATGAAAGACAATACAAAACTAAAGTGCGTTGCTGGAGTCGATACTTCCAATTAGGGATGGTCATAAACTCGATGAAATTTATCACCCACGATTCTTTTCTTTCATGTATTTCAAGTACCAGTTAGAATGTCACTTATGTGCAAAATGCATTAATTCAACAAATATTTAGCCACTTTTCAGGGATTCGGGTTGGTTTGCTTTAACCCTCCAAGTGATTTCGACAAGATATCGCGTCCAAAAAGATCTGACCAATTTTTCTTAGTGACAAGATATCTCGTCATCAAGATATTGGGGGGGGGGGTATTTCAATTAACGTCACACTGGAGCAACACAACGAGCTATTGGTGACGGTCCGGGATCAATCCCAAAGGGAAAGATCCGAGGACAACACCACATAATTTTGAACCACGGTCAGATGACGAGGCAACACATGAGCTGGCACCCCACTCTCCAAACTTCCACACCGCGCCAACGTGAGGACATTTGAGGCCACGACAGATTTAACGTGCACCAGCCCCCTTTGTACCCGACGGTGTTTGGCTGGATTCGAACTCGCAACCCTTCGGTTGCAAGTCCGTTATTCTTCCAACCGGGTCACCGCGGCCCATCAAGATATTGGAGATTTTTTATGATGACGAGATCACGATCTGACGAGATCACGATCTGGCGAGATCCAATCATCCAATGAGATCTGATCAATTTTGAGAATGCCCACATACATCGTCGAGTCAACCATCGTCTATCATCGTCGTCATCATCGTCATCGTCGTCATGGTTACTATCAAAATACTTCAATTTTTGGTAGATATTTACTAAACGTCGCATTGGAGCAGCACAACGGGCTATTGGCGACGGTCCGGGATCAAACCTGAAAGAAAAAATCCGAGGACAATACCATGTAATTTTGAACCACGGTCAGGTGACGAGGTCCCACCT
Organism: Meta bourneti; assembly: GCA_933210815.1. Taxonomy (NCBI): domain Eukaryota; kingdom Metazoa; phylum Arthropoda; class Arachnida; order Araneae; family Tetragnathidae; genus Meta; species Meta bourneti. The sequence goes on from OW119922.1 coordinate 95,159,831, forward strand.
GTGCCGGCACCCCACTCTCAAAACGTCCACACCACGCCAACGTGAGGGCATTCGAGGCTACGGCAGATTTAACGTTCACCCTTTCTACACGATGGTCTTAGGTTGGATTCGAACTCAGAACCCTCTGGTTGCTAATCCGTTACTCTTCCAACAGGGCAACCACTGCTCTTAATTTTTTGGAGTCAGTTGCGTTGATCATCATTTTTAAATGTTCCTAAATTTATTTCTTATAGCCGTTTACGGTGAAACGGTTTTCTCAAAAATATATTGCTGCTAAACTATAAAAGATTATACTTTATTCAGCAAAGTTTAAAATTGCGAAGTATATATGTTTCCTTATTTTTCCTGAGTCCAGAATTTCTTAATTTCTTTCCTTTGAAATGATGTTTTTAAAGTATAACCTGTGTAAACTTTTAGTTGTTCTATTTCTTTCTAAGAAAACTCCTTCATTTTCTTCTTCACGTAAACAGGTATGGTTGACTGAAATCCGTATAGCTAGAATTTTTATACTTTTGTTGGTTTGGATAAATTTCTAGGACGCTGAATCCTCAGGGGACATATTTTACTCGAGACATTAAATCAAAAAGCAATTCTCCGAAAACACCATTCAATAAAAGTATGCCTTCAATACACAAATTCAATTCTAAAGCATGCCTTGCATAAAAAGTTCGAATGCAAATACTCAACAGATGTAATACTTTTAAATGAATATAATAAATTCAAATGAGAGAAGGTAAATAGGTAATTAATGAACGTCACACTGGAACAACACACGGGATATTGGCTAAGGTCCGAGATCAATCCTGAAGACGAAGATCCGAGGACAACACCACATAATGTTGAACCAGGTCAGATGACGAAGTCAACACCTGAGCACAAACTTCCCCACCATGCCACCGTGAGGATATTTGAGGTCACGACAGATGCACTAGCCCCCTCCCCTTGTACACGATGGTCTCAAATGAGAGAAGGCAGATGATAATAAAATATATAATTTAAAATAAAAGATATGTTGCCTGAAACCAACGTATGTGAAAAGTTTGAAATGTTTGTATGAGGGTTCTTCCAAACTGTCTTCTCGTCATCTGACCGTGGTTCAAAATTACGTGGTGTTGTCCTCGAATCTTCTCCTTTGGGATTGATCCCGGACCGCCACCAATAGCCCGTTGTGTTGCTCAAGTGTCACGTTAATTAAAATACCTATCTACCAAACTCTATTCTAAACCAAGGTATGTGAATTAAAAGGATTGAAAACGTATGTGCGTAGGTGCAAGGTATGTGAATTAAAATGATTGAGGACGTTGGTGATTAAAGTTGGAACATTCGATCAAAATGTGTTTTACCGTTAATGGACAAATGCAGTAATCGTAAATTGCAGTAATCGCAAATCTTCTTCAAGAAGAGCGGATATGTACAATTCGGAACAATTTATTACGTTTAATTTTCTAAATAGCAATGATTTTCAGAGAGAATTATTCCGGTTGATAAAACGAAGTTTGTTCTCTTTTTTCGAGCGCCTTTCTTTGCCTTTTTTCTTTAAAAACCTTATCCCTTTGTTACATAATATGCATAACATATTTTGAATAAACCCAATCCCAAATCGCGATGAAATTAACTAAAATTCGTATGTGAATAGATTATTGACCAAACTTTAACCCTCTGAGCTTCATAAGATTTCCGATTAGTGCAGCATTGCTCTTACCCCAAAATAACGATAGATAATGACACGTGACTAGACAATCACATCTATTGGTTGAAAGCATTCTTGGAATATTGGTCAAGCAAGTCAAAACTGATTAGAAGTTACACAGGGAATATTGTAGGCTGCAGAAAGGATATATGCGTGAGAACCCATCAGAGAGTAAAAAGTTATCTCATACTAAAAGTCAAAACTGTCGATTTGTAATTAAATAGTTATAACATGAAAACAATTTGCCACAAAAAAAATCGTCTCTTTCCACTACCCACAATTTTTACACAAATGGTTTAAACTGTCAATTAGTCAAAAGGAATTGTAGAACTCGTCGTTCTCTTCAATTTAAGCACACATTCGCCATGACCCGTCGGTTAGAACTGAAGTTACAGAGGTTAAACAGGCCAGCGCATGCCCAAAATGTCTCATTTCCTCCACCACGCGATGCAAAGGTCAAAGGGGGAGTGGATTAATGGTCTACCTGGTCGACGCGGCCCACCTTCCTCTACACGATGGTAGGTCATTTAACCCCATCGGTTGATTTCCCCCTGGAGTTATGGGGCTTTGAGATATCAAGCCCCATAACTCCAGGGGGATTTTTCGTGATGAGCAAATTTCTGCCGATGATGCCATGCATGCGCCTTAACCCCAGGACTTATTTTAAAGACGTATTCATGTCAAAAGAACTCGCCTTCCTTTGAAAATATTATATTTAGTACTTCACCTTTTATGTATTTACATTTACTTCTATAGTCACATTTCTCTTACGTATTGGAAAAGATTCGGAATATTTTCGGTTCAACAATTTCACAGAAAATTGTTTCCTCCTGTAGAAAAAAACCGCTTATCCATATCAATGCTACATTAAATCAAATTTATACTTATCAAATACCAAGCAATGTAGATGTTTGTGTGCACTCATTGATATTTTGGCTCGCGAAGAATTAAGAATCGTTTGCTGTTTAATTATTTTTGTTTTTGTTCTTAAGACGCCAGTTGTGGCAACATTTAAAGATATCTTTAGAATTTGTGTTCTCGTTATCGTTAGTTCGTGTTAAAAATTCTTCTACTAGCTGTATATCGTTCTTTAATCACTTCTAGCTTCTCTTCTAACAATTTTTCTAGCTGTTTGCCTTAGCGCGAATTCTGTAAGGATAATACAAAAAGCTGTTTAAAAAACAGATTTTCAACTAACACTCAAAACAGAATGTGTGTGCCTTCTACGAACAAAGAATATTAGACAAAATAATTATGTAAATTCAGCTAAATGTTGACAATTACCTATCGAGATATCGTGATGTTTCATATTATGTGCACTTATCCTGTAATTTCGGCTTCTTGATTGAACTTGTATATTTAGGGTGCAAGGCTCGAATACGGGCAAGCTGCATACAAATTATACAAATTAAATTGTGGAAGGCAGCGTTAAGTTAAAGATTAAAAATGAAAATTCGAGATCTGAATCGTGAATAAAAATTTTAAAAAAGTTTAGAAATTAAAAATATGTTAAATTTGAAAATTTTTGAAAAAGTATAGGATATTTAAATATTTAAAATGTATTATTAGAATATTTAACAATTCAGTGGAATATCAAAATGGGAGAGATTAAAATGGGGTTTTCCGTCAATTAAAATTTTGCAAATTTGTAATTATATTTTTTGAAAAATTTTAGACGATGATTGAAAAGTGGACAGACAGTTCCACCAAACTCCTAGTGATTGTTTCGACGAAGTATCACGTCATTAGCAAAATTTGTCATCTTGATGGACGAAATATCTCATCAAAACCACTTGGAGGATTAAAATGTGATGATCGACTTCCTGATTATTTATTTAAAAAAACAGAATGCTTTTTATTAAGGAAAGTACATCATTCTTCAATTTCAGATATTTTACTTTGTCATCTTATAAGAACCAAGCACTATAACTTATTCTGCGTCTTACTTTATTCTGCGATATCTTTGTCATTCATATATACACTTGCCCATCGCTACTCTAAAACAAATTTTGAATTATTCTTATCTGAGTATTGGGTATACGTATACCAACGGCATTTCACTCTGCTTAAAGAAATTCTAGAGCTTCGTCCGAATCATGTTTTCTCCTTGACTGCTTTTTGAACGCCTTAGGAAGTTTTGGTCAAATAACCCAGACTATCTCAGACGGTCCCAGAGGCTTTGTCCTGCTTTCGTCTTTTGACTGCTGTTGGGACACTTTTCCGCATTAGATTAAACTCTTCTGTGACCTGAAGCAACTCATAGAATCTGGGCATCAGGACGTAGGCAGTTTGTAGACTTCAAGCGTAAAATTGAGGAACTTCGTCTAAAATTGAGGAATTTCGAGTCTAAAATTGAGGCCTGAATATTTATGGAGCAATGTCAAACAAATAACATATGAAAGTACCACGAGGCAGGCGTTTCCTAACCATTTTTCTTGATGCACCGTTTCCCAATTCTCTTAAGCGTTTTGTACACAAAAGCACCATGTTGTTTTGGAATAACTTTTGACTAAATCATTTTTACTTAATTTTCTACTCATTTTTTACTCAATTAACCCTCCTGGTGGTTTATCTTTGAGTCGAAAACTGCCATATAATAGCTAGCCTCTAGTGCGAAAACCTGTTTCATACTGTCACCAGTTTTGGGCTAGGGTAGGTAGTTAACGTCAAACTGGAGCAACACGACGGGCTATTGTCGACGGTCCCGGGTCAATCCCAAAGAAGAGTTTCGAGGACAATACCTAGTTTACTTTGAACCGTGAAATGACGAGGTCAACACCAAGGCTGGCACCCAACTCTCCACCCTACACCAACGTGAGGACATTTGGGGGAACGACACGTGTACCAACCCCCCCACACGACAGTTTTTGGTTATATCGAGTATCGACTGCTCAACCCTCAGGTTGCTAATCCGTTACTCCTCCAACTGGGCTACGGGGCCGTCGTGGCTCAGTGTGTATGTCCACTGCGCTAGCAACCTTCGAGTTGTAGGCGGTGTAGTTTCGATTCCTATCAGGTGCATTCCTCCCCAGGTGTAATTTCTCAATTCTGTGTCAATAAAACTTCCATTGTGTGTGAATGTCTTGCTTGATATTGTATGACTTGTGTTTGGCGCAGCATGGCCAAACATGGCACTTGCGCCATTAAATCCCAAAATCAACCAATCCAACTGGGCTATCGCAGCTCCTCTGGGCAAGGGACAATTTGTTTCGCCTACTTATATCTTCATTTCCATTGGTGTAATAGGACAGTTTTGTCTCAATAACGTATCTCGTCCTTAGCAAAGGTGACCAGATATTGGACGAGATTTCTCGTCAGAACATTTGGAGGGTTAAGGACATTGTTTATAGAATATTATAACTGCCAAATGTTCTCTTCTGGCCCCGCTGTAAATATATGAACTCTGCTGACCCATTTTCTATTACGTTTGAGCATATTTCGGGGAGGATTTCGTTACTTCCACGCCAAAGGCACGAATCTGCATTTTGGCGATTTTCACCTTTTTTCCGAGTCACCATTTCATGTTTTATACTAAGATAAAGCCACGAATCATCTTGATTCTTAGTGGAAATGCCGATTTTCATGGTAGGTAGGTAGGTATTTTTTTAATTAACGTCACACTGGAGCAATACAACGGGCTATTGGTGACGGTCGGAGATCAATCCCAAAGGGAAAGATACGAGGACACCACGTAAATGAACCACGGTCAGATGACGAGGTCACACTTGAGCTGGTACCCCACTCTTCAAACTTCCACACCACGCCAACGTGAGGAATTCAAACTCTCAACCGTCCGGTTGGCTACAGCGGCCCGCCGATTTTTGTAAGAAAACAACCTTTGAGTCTTCATTCAATTTTTCCTGGAGCATCAAATCTTTGAACGCGTTTTTGGAGAAACGTCAATTTTGCAGATTCTTGAGTTTGGCGTGGTGGTAACGATTTGTTTAATTTCTTCGCGAATTTTCTCTAAAGCCGCTGAATCGCTTTCAGCTTGTCAGCGTAGACTCGTGTTCCTTTATATCTTCCTAGAGGAAACAATCCCTCCCGATCAAATCGGGGGAATAAGTGGGCCAAGTGACATCGACAAATTTTGACGAATGGTTTCAAATAATCGGATTTTTCCCTTCGGGTTTGATCCCGGACGGTCGCCAAAATCCCGCTGTGTTGCTCCAGTGCGATGTTAATTGAAATACCTACCTACCATTTAAAATAATCGAATTTCCTGATAAATAACATTGTGCTTCGTCTATTTCAATAGAAGGTCGATGTAATTCCTTTCATGAAGTCCGTATTTCTAAATAGCCTGCAACCTAGAGCTGCAACTTAAAGGGTGACAAAATTTGGGAAATTTCGCAGTGAAAAATACTCTTAAATTGAATTATAATATACACTCACTGCCAAAAGTTAAGCACGAAGCGGTAAAATGAGAAAAAATCGACAGCTTTGATTGACACGAAATGCGGCAGGAAAGTAGCAAATATGTTTATGCATGAAACAAAACAAAGAATTACATACAATGATGAAAACAATATTGAATTTTCATAAGATGGAGTCATTAACAAAATTATGTTTAAATCCAAAAGAAACAAAACCGATATTAATAGGGTATGTGACCACCCCTCATCCTCATACAAAGTTTACAGCATGTGACCATGTTTTCCATGAGGTGATCAACCACCCCAGAGTCCAGTAATCGCCATTCCTCCTGTAAAGCAGTTTGCAACTCTGTGAGAGTGACTGGGTTGGGAAACGTGCAGACACAGTACGGCCAAGGGCATCTCAAAGATTTTCTATGGGATTAAAGTCGGGCCAGTACGCCGGCCAATCAATACGCGCAATTCCCTCACTCTCCAGGTAGTCGTCGAAGATATTGGCTCGATGGGGACGCGCTTTATCGTCCATTACAACAAAAGCAGGGCCAACTGCTGCAGCGTACAATCCCACAGTGGGTTCTTGGACTTCATCCCAATACCGGACAGCCGTCACAAAACTCCGATATGCAGAATGGTGCGATATCCCAACAAAATCCCTGCTCATACCATGATGCTTCCACTTGGGAATGCGTGATGCTCGATGATGTTCTGGGGCCGATTGCGTGTGCCTTGTTCTCTCCAGACCCTTACACGCTTGTCATCTGGCTCCAGGGCAAATCTCGACTCATACGTGAACATAACGTTGGCCCAATCAGACACAGTCCAATTCACATGTTGCCGACACCACTTTAATCGTGCAACTCTGGATTGGACGGATAGAGGAACACAAAAACTCGTGGTACAGTCCATACTCGGGCGTAAAGTCCATTCATGTGTAGCCTTCGGCGGCACAGTAGTGGCAGATATCGTCTTACCAATGAACGCTGCAACCATAGATGTCACACGTGTGGATGTCGTTCTTCGGTTCCGCTTGGCTAAAACAGCAATATATCGATCTTCTACGGCGGTCGTAACCCTTGGGCGACAGGCCACAGGTCTTCGGACAACTGTTTGGCTTGTTTGGAATTGCTTCCATAATCGTGAAATGACGGAATGATGAGACACGAAGAAAAGAGCAACATCTGTGATTGATTGTCCTGCTTCAAGGCGTCCCGCAGAACGCCAGCCCTTACTATCTGCCATTCATCTTCTGGAAGCCATAGAAACACATCAGTCTTAAAAACTAATCGTACGAAAGTTCTAAACACTTTTTATCAGCACTTACATGAAACTCCTCTAACACTTCACAATGCTGGCTTCTTATACGACTGCCTTTTTTGCATATTTCTCGACACGAAACCGTGATTGGCTGTTACGGAACATATTTGCATACTTCCATCTGCCTCTGCAGCGAAATGCAGCCTCTCAAATTCAGATTGGCTTCCGGAAATTAACATTTTCCTCTCCTTGCTTAACTTTTGTGCAGTGAGTGTACTCAAGAAATGTACAAAATATAGACAGTTTCTTATGTGATTATGTCAATAGAAGCAGATCATCACAATAAATAATTTAGCAGATGATCTCACCCCTTCATTAGATCGGCTTTAAGTAACGGCAGATTGTAGGTTGACCTCAGGGTGCGTTTTATGTAAGGGGCCCCATTTTGTTTTGGAGTAACTTTAAATTAATTTTCTTACATATTGTTTACAGAATTAATGACATTACTTATGGAATTGTCCGTATTTGGACATCGTCCGAATAACCATATCTGGCAGCTCTGTAAAAAAGAGCTGTTTCCACAACATGACCACATTTTGTATTACGTTTGAGCGCATTTCTGGTGCGATTTGCTCAATCTCTTCGCGAGCGTTTTGCTTAAGCTGTTGAATCTGTATTGGTTTGTTAAACTCCTTTAACAAACTAATACAGAGGGGATCAATGGGTTTGTCCACTGCGGTAGCAACCTGCGAGTTGTAGGTGGGACCAATGGACATCATCAGATTTTGACACTATTCGGCCATGAAATATGTCCTTTAGAATTCGCGTGGGTATGCCCACTGCTCTAGCAATCTTCGAGTTGTTGGCGTAGCAGTTTCGATTCCTGTCAGGTGCATTCCTCCCTGGGTGTATTTCTCTCTTCTGTGTCAGTAAAACTTTCATTGTGTGTATGTCTATTACTTGATATTGTTTGTCTTGTGTCTGACGCAGCATGGCCAAATATGGTCCTTGCACCATAAAACCCCAAAACCAACCAAACAATCTTTAGAATTCGCAAAGTCGCACAAGTTGGAGGACATATTGCTCCATCTTGTTGAATCCATATGATGTGCCTTCTCAATCAATTTTAGGCAGAAGGCAATTCTTAAACATCGCACAATATGGTTCATAATTGACAATAAGGACGGGCATTTTCATTAGTATCCTCGAAAAAAAAGTCCAATTATTTCTCCACTACGAATTACCATGAATTTAGTAGGAACTGTGTAAAAAATAAATTGAAAATGTTTTGTTTAAAAGTTATTCAGGGCACAAGACGGTGATCTTTCATAAATAAAAACCATATACATAATTATTTAAGTCAGTTCTAAGAAAAAGGTACAATTAAAAGCAAACTAATTTGAGATGGAATCAGTGGTGCCCTTTAAAAAGTGTCACACATCTCGAAACCCTTAGAACCTCACACTCAAGGGTGGTTGTTCCAGAGCACTCCTTGTTTTCCAGATTCGCAGCGCCCTCTGTCACGGGAACAGCGGATCCGGGAATACAAAAACTTTTCGTCATTTCCAGGTTTCTCAGTCATTCCCGGAGACATGGATTGGGAGACCAATGGAAACGATATCCATACAAGTGAGTTTTGACTTATTTTAAAAACTCTTAATGTTTACCTCTAAAACAATCTGATAATGCATTTTTGTAATGATCAATAATTATATTATAAACTTCAAATGTTGATTTTTTTTTCATTTTTATTCCGTTCCTAGAATTTGCCTTTTAACTATTTAGATTGAGAATGAAATAGATAAAATGTTTTCGGTATTTATGCAAGAAATAATTTCCTATACGGCACACGCGTTTTCTTAGAAAGTGTTTGAAATAAACGAAATTCTCCCACAGAAAATGCCCCAATTTATTTTTGTAGAAATTTGTACTAGTCCTAACTCGTAGCAATATAGTAGATGAATGTGATAATTTGTTGGTACTGGAACGAAATGTTTATGCAATAGTGCATTTTTATAAAACTCATCCGAATTTACTTTTACTTATTTTTTCATAAATGCATTGTTAAATTATTAAATGACACTTTTAGTTTTCGATAAAATTTTTAATAATTCTTACTACTGTTTTGTCCCTTACAGAATTGGTTTTTACCTTAAACTTATAATAAACGAGATATTATTCAAGCTTTTAAAGTTTTAGTGTACTTTTTAACATTTATACAATAAAGCCTGGAATAATTCCTTTCAGTTTTAATCAAAACGTATTTGGGACTCGATTCAAATAAATTTGACATTCGGTTTCGGTGCTTTCTATTAATCGGTATTTATACGCTTTTCCAATATTGAGCGATTGTGCAGCCTGTTTTCAAACAGGTACATATTTTAATCGTGTAGTTGACGTGTTATTCGATGTTTTACATTGCTATTCATCGGGCCGTTGTAGCCAGGTGGTTGGAAGAGTAACGGATTAGCAACCGGAGGGTTGCGAGTTTGAATCCAACAAAGTCGACTCGTGTACAAAGGGGGTTGGTGCGCGTTAAATCTGTCGGGGCCTCAAATGTCCTCACGTTGGCGTGGTGTGGAAGTTTGGAGAGTGGGGTTCCAGCTCAGGTGTGACCTTGTCATCTGACCGTGGTGTTGTCCTAGGATCTTTCGTTCGGGTTTGATCCCGGACCGTCGCCAATAGCCCATTGTGTTGCTCCAGTGCGATGTTAATTACGATACCTACTTACCTACCTACATTGCTATTCGAGACTGCGACTAAAGTATTGTAGCATTGCAGGTTTATCTAAGGAGACAATACTCTTTGAATTTTTTTTAATTTTACCTTTACAACAATATCATGTGAATTTTAAAAGTGTAACATTAAAATTCACATGATATATTACAGATTTTTTGATGTTGACGAGATAGATCTGGTCAGTTTTCTTCTAATGACTAGGTAACTCGTGCACCAAGATCTGCTAATGGTTTTGCTAATGACGAGATATCACGTCGAGACAACCACCAAGAGGGCTAAAAAATTCAATTTAAGAAAAGCATTTCAATGTAGTTTCTTAAAGTTCTATCTACTCCTGCGATTTTTTTTTTATTTTCCTTGAAGTATTAGTCACAATTATGTGCATGTACTATTGCTTTTTATTTGTATATTTTCTTTTAAAAAGCACTGAAAAACAGTTTCAAAAAACAGTCAATTATTCGTTTAAATACATTTCCCATGCACAAAGCAGTAAAACACATCATAAAACCACAAAAAGTATCAATCTTAAATCAATAAAAACTTAGCATTTAAAATACATTCTAGTTATGAAATGCAGGATGGTTTTTAGGCAGATTTTTAATTAACGTAGCATTGGAGCAACGCAACAGGCTATTGGCGACTGTCCAGGATCAAACCCGAAGGGAAAGAACCGAGGACAACACCATATAATTTTGAACCACGGTCAAATGACGAGAACAGCACCTGGCACCCACTCTCCAAACTTCCACACCACACCAACGTGAGGACATTTGAGGCCACGACAGATTTAACGTGCACCAACCCCCTTTGTACATGACGGTCTTTGGCTCTATTCGAACGCGCAATCCTCCGGTTGTTAACCCGTTACTCTTCCAAAAGGGTTACCGCAGCCGATGAAATGCATGAAGCTGAGAAAAATAACTTTATAGATTAAAAGTTTTTCTGGGAATTAATTTATGAAGATTGGAACTTTTTGTGATTTTCATGATGTATTTTATAACTGTGAGCATGGGAAGAGGATTTAAAAGAATAGTTGACGGATCCGAAGTACCCTAGTGGTCTTTTCTTTTAACATTGGTTTAGCGTAAACAGGAATTGCGCTCAGGGGATACCCAAATGATCTTTTTCTACTTTCATCCCAATTCTCTACTCCCAATCCCTATTTTCTTCTCTTCTACGACATTTGTTTACTTGACGTTGTCGTATTTGGGGCAGCGTGGCCAAATATGGCCCCTTACGCCATAAAACCTAAAAACCGCCACCCCACCAAACACACTTATGCATTCACATTCACCAGCATGGAACTCGAGTGGTTCGCGCTGTCTTTGGTTCAACCGGTTGATTTAGAATCCCAATCTGGGGCATGCATGTTTGCAGTGATACGGAATCCTTTTGACGTAGGTCCCAGTCTAATTAGCCCTCATGAAGCGAAAAATGATTGACAGCAGAGCGACAAACCAAACACAAGGCAGAGCATTGTCATGTATATAAACAGCCCTGAATTACATATATGGTCTTGAATTACGGTTTAAAACAGGAAAAAATATTTCTAGTTGATAAAAATGCTTGAAATATCTGTGTATTCACATGTATTCGTACATGTGTTGCGTAACTCTTTACCATCGACCTTTAACCCTATCGCAGCGCATCCCACGATTTCCGAGGGCAACGTAGAAGTAGCAAAATTTGCGCAGCCCGCGATTTCCGCGGGGATGCATTTTTGCCGTCTAACTGTGCAACCCGCTCTTTCCCAGTTCATGGTTTCATTTTGCCTTTTCTGTGATGTTTAATTGTTTATTCAAATCTGGGTTAACAGATGGCGATAGATGTCCACATTTCTGCGAAATATACAAGCATTTTTTGCAGCATTTTGCGCGCTCTTTTCAAAGCTCAAAGATGTCTGGCAGGAAGCGTTTCGCGAGTGATATAACCTACATTCCTGACAATATTTCCGACACTGATAGCAGTTCTGACTCTGATTTCAAGTATATTGAAGATAGTTATAGCGAAACTGATGAGAATTTCTCGAATTCCTCTGCGGATAGTGATGAATCTGAAGATTCATTTTCTATTCAGAACGTCCGACCAGTGGTGCAAAATATACGTTTTACCTTTGTATTTCATAAAATAAATCATAATTTAACCAAGATTAATTTTCGAAATTTTGCTTTTATATGATTATTCTTCTTCAATATTCCGACAACCTTTTTTTATGATCTAATTCTATATTGAAAAAAAAACTCTTTTACAAAAATTTTTTGTATATTTTAACTCTAAAATATATGTAGATTCGAAATATGTAATAAAAAAATACGCAATTTTTTAACCTATTTTGATAAAAAAAAAATTACGAAGCGAGAGGGTTAAGGGACCGTGTGGCTCAGTGGGTATGTCCACTGCGCTAGCATTCTTCGAGTTGTAGGCGGCGTAGGTTCGATCCCTGTCATGATTCCATTCCACTCTGGGAGTATTTCTGAATTCATTGTCAGTAAAACTTTCAATGTATGTATGTCTATTACTTGATATTGCATGTCTAGTGTCTGGCGTAGCATGGCCAGATATGGCTAACGTAAGGTCATTTGAGGCCGAGATTGATTTCACGTGCCTCCACGTACTCGACGGTATTTGGTTGGATCGAGTCGAGCTTCGAAATCGCAATCCTCCAATTGCTAATTCGCTTCTCTTCTAACCGTGCTACAGAAGTCTCGATATTGAATGGATATGGATGAAATGGGTTAGGTTGAACAGTGTTAGTTTTTTGGAGAAGGAATAGTGTTAGTTTGGACAAAATACCTGTTATGATCTCAAATAACCCTTTATCGTTTTTTTTAAATTGTCTTCATTAATTTATATATGGTGGAAACTTTGATACATATAACTACTTTTACGATCGAATCCTTCATCGGTTTTGTTAACTTTCTACCTTGAGCTGTTTGTGGAGTTTCTCTGCAAATTTAGGATTATCATTTATACATAGCTGAAACTTTATTTGATTCTATTATGATTAAAGGATAAAATAGAATGATGGATTAAAATAGTGAATTTCAAAACTTCTGTAGTCCTAGCGCAACTAAACTACTATATTAGAACTATTCAAACAGTATCCTGCGTTCGATGTCACGACACTATGAACATTTCAAGATATGATTGTCGATTATAACGGAACGAATACAACTTGGTAACATTTTTTTTCTCCCACTGAATTGTGAAAGTAAAAGTATTTCTTAACCCTCCAAGAGGTTTCGACATTTCCTCCATCAAGTTCTGACCCATTTTTCTAATGACGAGATATCTCGTCCATCAAGATCTGGTCAGTTTTGCTAATGACGAGATACGTCGTCGCGACAACCACCAGGAGGGTTAAACTTTTTTACTGCTTCCACTCTTTGAATCAAAATCCCTTACAATTAATTTCCTCAGATTGAAATACTTTGCAGCGATGCGTATGTGAACTCCGAACATTTCAATGGAAATATACAGGTATATAAATATCCATCATTTTCTGAAACTTGAATTTTGGAAATTTTTGGAGCAGTCTGTTGAATCAGTGGCCCTTTCGACAAACACGAAAAAAAAACCTAATACTTATCAGCTGCAGATGAAACGCTGGAAACTGTATTTTTAAAAGATCACTCTAAAAGATTCCCAATGCAATCCAATCCCTCTACCAAACTCAGTCGTACTTCCCACATCTCTCGAAACTACCAGGAAAATGAGCAGTTTCGTCAAGAGTGATCTGGAACCGAGTCTTGTTTACATACGTAGCATGCATTTTGGAAAAATCTGTTTCCCAACTTGCAAGAAGTTTGAGCTAAATATTTTCAAAAATAATATCAACTGAAAATATTTCGTTTGTAATTTTAGCAATCGAATTCCAGAGTGCCGACTTCCCAAACTGATGATTTAAAATCTGAATTATCTGTTTATTCATCATACCAATAAATTATTTGTTACCTATAAGAGAGAATGTTATTCGAATAAGATAATTATCTGAGAAAATGTTTTGCAAGCATTTAACGGTAGGTAGTTGAATTAACGTCGCACTGTAGCAACACAACGAACTATTGGCGGCGGTCCTTGTTCAATCCCGAAGAGAAAGATCCGAGGACAACACCGTGTAATTTTGAACCATGGTCAAATGACGAGGCAACGCCTGAGCTGGCACCCCACTCTCCAAACTTACACACCACACGAAACCACACGAACACCACACAGCAGCTTTCTCCTGCAATCGGAGGCAGAATATTCCGGAGCATGCGCTGAGATCAAACGATGCTTCTGCAACCCTGCCCATTGTAGCAGAGTTGCAGGTCTGATTCCTGTAACTTATATATCCAGGTTTATTAACTACTAGCAGAATTACGGCGTTACTCGGGTTGAATTAGTTAACTAATTTCCGCTTTCGTTAATAAATTATTAATTCATATTCGTCACATGTAACAACTACCACACTCCAATAAAGGTACACAATTTTTAAATACACAATTTCACAAATGTAAATAAATGTCATATTTAACATTTTACATTTTTGTAGAATTTAAATTTTTGGTAAGAAAGAAGCTCTAGAGTGTGCCAATGTTACCCAGAATGCATAGTTCAGAGTATGCATATGCCTTGTATGTCATTTCAAAACAAAAGCGTTTCCCAAAATTTTCACATACAATGATTAAAAATGTGCTAAAACTAATTAAATCATTACTTACCTTGATTACAGTTATTGAACGGAAAACCTCTAATTGAAAATGCAGAAATACATCTTAAAACCGATTTTAAGAAAGCTTTGAACGAAAACTAATGAATGCATCTGTTTTTTCACAATAAAATAGATTCTTGGAATATAATGTACGCAAATTTGAAAAAGCAAACGGTTAAAAAGTACCAAGGTTGCCAAATTAGCTACCAGTAATATTTTAAAAGGTCTTTTTCTGTATATTTTATTTATGCTTTACTCTCTTTATCGTCTGTCCCAAGTATTCAGAATTTTTTGTATTTCATAAAGAAAAATAAAGCTCGAAATAAAGTATTAGAATTTAAAATCCCTAAAAACAGTTTTTGGAAAAATAATTGACTTTACAGCACTGGTAAAACAATCTAAGTAATTGCAATGCTCAATATACCTTCCAGCTACTCCAAATCTACCAAATTATGGTTGATTTAAGTATAGTTACTCAGTTGTTTTAACATGAAACTTTCCTAAATATATAAGCAAAGAAATTTCAAATAATGTATTCCCTAAATTAAAATACGGTATATCAAATTAAGAACATTGCATTAAAAAAATGTAAAATAAATTTTTGTGATACTTATACAAACACACAAACAAAATCAAACAGAACGGGAAGACGGACTAACGCAACCAAGTTCAGTCACTAAATGAATGTAAGTACTCACAGTATAAAAAGTTTCATGAAAATATATTCAACCGTTTGGACGAAATACGGCACACATATGCAGGCAGATGGACAGACAGACAACAAACGCGCAAGACGGATTTTGCATCAAAAGGGCCCAAAAAGGATAGAAAACGAAATGGGTCGAAAATATTCAATATACAACTCCATTCTTATTTATATAGATTTTAAAATTAGCTGTTCTCGTTGAAGTCAGGTTTAATCAGTCCGTCCACACAAAACCGTATGAGTGACCGTACACGTAGGATAGCGAATAGATTGATCTTAGGACCGGAGATCAAACATAGCTCTCTGGACAGGTTTATCTGGCCAGAAGTCTATATATGACCCTTCAAATACTTTCATCGGACTCGAAAACCGGACTCAGATCTCCGGAGAGGTTTACCCGAACCGCAAACCTGATGCTTTCCTCCCGACCAGCTGACTAGATACATCCCTCCAAAAGGGTTTACATAGTCGTAAGAATACGTCTCCGAAAAAGATTTCCCGGACCTCCGCTTTGATACCGATCCTCAGAAAAGATTTACTCGGCACGCAGACCACAAACCAGATATTACTAGAGGATATTCATTCATAAAATATATAAATTTTAGAAAGTAGCGAATCATTACTTTCCAAATAGCTACGTTAAAATTTGTGCAAGTAGGATTTAGTATATACATACTTGTTTCTTTCCACCACTGAGATGGGGCCCGTGGTAGCCCGACTGGAAGAGGGCAACCGGTGGGTTGCGAGTTTGAATCCAACCAAAGACCGTAAAAAGGGGTCTGGTGCACGTTAAATCTGTCGTGGCCTCAAATGTCCTCACGTTGGCGTGGTGTGGAAATTTGGAGAGTGGTGTGCCAGTTGCAGCGCAAATGCACACTATGGTGCTATGATCCGTAGAACACGACCTTTATTAGAATAAAACAATTTTGAAAGTTTCTATTGGTCCTTTCTTAGAATAGTACCATCTGGAAAGTTGTAATTGGTTCATTACTTAGAAAAGAATATTTTGAAATTATTCTATTGGTTCTATCCGTACAATAGAATCATTGGAAATAATAGACTAGAAGTTAGTGCAAGTGGAATTACGCGTGTGACACCCTCAGAATGTTAGTTCGCAATGCACCGACCTTCTACTGAAATAGATGGTGCCTGTGGACAGAGAGGCACTTTCTTATTTTAATTGGATAAATTGTCTTGGAAATGTTTAAAATTATAAAAGTTGTGTTTAAAATAATTTGATACAATCAATAATGGAGAAATTATTTTCATAAGCATAATTTCATATCGACCTCTTAATTGAATAGATTGGGCATGTGGCCGGAGTAGAAAAAGTAATATCTTAGAAGTGTTGGTCGTGGCTTAGAAATCGACTTGGATACTGATTGACTCTCGATTGTTTTTAATCACGCCAGATGATCGCATTAGTTTGTCAATAATAATCCTAAATTCATGCTTTTTCCCAATATCTCGTGACAGAACTACCTACCAACCATTAAATGCCGTGCAAAACCTGTTCTCAGATAATTATCTTATGCGAAAAACAGTCTCTCTTGTAGGTAACAAATAATTCTCTCTCTCTCATTGGTGTGTTGAATAAACAGATAATTCATTGAGTCAATATTAAATCGTCGATTTTGGAAGTCGGCACTCTGGAATTCGCTTGCTACAATTACAAACCAAATATTTTCAGTTGACATCATTTTTGAAAATATTTAGCTCTGGATTCTCCTCGAGGAATGACTTTCAATCTTCTTGCAAGTTGGGAAACAGATTTTTCCAAAATGCATGCTACGTATGTAAACAAGACTTTGTTCCAGATCACTCGGAACTATTCATTTTCCTGGTAGTTTCGAGAGATGTGGGAAGTACGACTGAGTTTGGTAGAGGGATTGGATTGCATTGGGAATCTTTTAGAGTGATATTTTAAAAATAGTTTCCAGCGTTTCATCTGCAGTTAATAAGAATTAGGGTTTTTTCGTGTTTGTCGAAAGGGCCACTGAGTCAACAGACTGCTCCAAAAATTTCCAAAATTCAAGTTTCAGAAAATGATGGATATTTATATACCTGTACATTGCCATTGAAATGTTCGGAGTTCACATATGCATCGCTGCAAAGTATTTCAATCTGAGGAAATTAATTGTAAGGAATTTTGATTCAAAGAGTGGAAGAATTGAAAAAGTTTAACCCTCCTGGTGGTTGTCGCGACGACGTATCTCGTCATTAGCAAAACTGACCAGATCTTGATGGACGAGATATCTTGTCATTATAAAAATGGGTCAGAACTTGATGGAGGAAATGTCGAAACCTCTTGGAGGGTTAAGAAATACTTTTACTTTCACAATTCAGTGGGAGAAAAAAAATGTTACCAAGTTATATTCGTTCCGTTATAATCGACAATCATATCTTGAAATGTTCATAGTGTCGTGACATCGAACGCAGGATACTGTTTGAATAGTTCTAATAAAGTAGTTTAGTTGCGCTAGGACTACAGAAGTTTTAAAATTCACTATTTTATTCCATCATTCTATTTTACCTTTTAATCATAATAGAATCAAATGAAGTTTCAGCTATGCATAAATGATAATCCTAAATTTACAGAGAAACTCCACAAACAGCTCAAGGTAGAAAGTTAACAAAACCAATGAAGGATTCGATCGTAAAAGTAGTTATATGTATTAAAATTTCCACCATATATAAATTAATGAAGACAATTTTAAAAAAAGTTGAAAGGTCTTTTGAGGTCATAATTGCGATTTAGTCCAAACTAACACTGTCCACATTATAACCCATTTTATCCATAACCATTTAATGTCGGGGCCGCGGTAACATAATAACGCTGTAACGCGGTTAGAAGAGTAGCGAATTAGCAATTGTAGGATTGCGAGTTTGAAACTCGATCCAACCAAAGACCGTCGAGTACGTGGAAGCACGTTAAATCTGTCATGGCCTCAAATGACCTAACGCTAGCGTGGAAGTTTGGATTGGGGTGTCAGCTCAGGTGTGGTCTCGTGATCTGATCGTGGTTCAAAGTTAGGCGGTGCCGTCCTTGGTTCTCTCTCTTCGGGATTGATCCCGGACCGTCGCCAATAGTCCGTTGTGTTGCTCCAGTGTGACATTAATTAAAATACCTACCTACCATTGAAAGCCTGCTAAACATTTTCTCACATAATTATCTTATTCGAATAACATTCTTACACATTTTTTAAATTAATAATTCGTCAGAAATTTGTTGCAATTAAAGTTTTTTAAATTCAATTACTTATTCCGAGTAAATTAAACAAATCACACTGAACTGAGCCTGGTTTCTGTACTACTTAATGAATGCTGTATCATATTTCCAATCTTGCTACATTCGAAAAAATCCCTCCCGCTCTTGAAATTAGTTTGATTTTATCTTTATTTCACTTTACGAACTCATCAACCAATTATAAAAACATACCCCTAAATTTCCCTTAACGCATGAAGGCTAAAAACCATTTACTTAAGGATGAATGTTTTGAGGTAGTTAATTGCATATACTTACGTTTCTGTTTGATATTTAAGCAATTATCTTTCTGAAACTTCCCTTTAATTTGACTTCTTTTTATTTCTGCGGTATTCAAAAACGCTAATGATTCCGTTTATCGTAGAAATTATTAATTTTTTATTTTCTCTTAAACAGTAATTGAATAACGCCTTTCCAACTGTGGATTAGTTTTGGAGACAGAAATAAGTAGAGCGTATTTTTTTAAATATAAAAAATAAAAAATTATGCTTTGCTTAGTATAAAGCTAATTCTTGCAATTTTAGTTTTGGTTCTAGTTCTTGTTATAACAAAAATTATTTCATACTTTTAAAATTCATTTGAAATTGATTAAAGTAAATTTAAATCGTGAATAACTTATAAATAGTATTTTTCTACCATATATTTTTTCTGTGTCTGTATGAAATTCATAAACAGTTTTAAATATTCATTTACTTTTATACGATGTTTTTGTTTTAATTGAACGAGTTGCGGCATGAACGCTTATTATAACAAGTAAATTTTCAATTGTCCTATTTTTCAGTACTATTTTTTTAAGGTCGGTTGTTGGTTGTTTTGTCGTTTTTATTGCGCAGACCGTATCTGGTCAAGCTACACTAAACAAAAGACATACAGCTTCAAGCTAGATGGGTAGTTGAATCAAACTTCACACTGGAGCAACACAACGGGCTACTGGCGACGGTACAGTATCAATACCGAAGGGAAAGATCCAAGAACAACACTTCGTAATTTTGAACCACGATTAGATAACGAGGTTAACACCTGAGCTGGCACCCCACTCTTGAAACTTCCACACCCAACGTGAGGACATTTGAGGCCTCGACGGATTTAACGTGCACCAGCCCCCACGTACACGACGGTCTTTGGTTGGATCGAGTCTCGAACTCGCAACCCTTCTGTTTGTAATACGTTACTCTGGGATACCATGGCCCCAAATAAACATAACATTTGGATTGAAAACCTGGGCTGCTTTCTTCTTCTATGACCAGTTTTAACATTATTTAATAAACCAAAGCTTTAATTTTGTTAGTGTTATTGTTCAACGCACTGTATTAAATTATTGTAGCTTTTATATCAAATTATTGCATACTAAGTGAAAATTACATATAAACGTTTTTTCATGACTAATGTACTTTCATGGATAAGCTGTACTTTATACTCGCTGTATATTCAATTATGCCGACCAATGGGGAAGTGTGTGTGCATTCGTATTTGTATGTGAAGATAATTATAACAGCCTTCGTATTAAAATATTCCATATGAAGAAAAAAATATATAATAATATTTATTTTAGGAATGACTATATAAGAATTGTTGAAACTACATAATACATTTAATTTGACTAATTTAAGGGATAGGACATGAAAAAAATGACAGTACAACCAATGAATATGCATGAGGGATGAACTACATTGAATTTTGAAAAATTAACTAAAAGTGTTTGTCAGATGCAGGCACCGATAGAGAAATATTTAATTATACAATCCCAAGCCCGATTGATAAACAATACAAGATCATTCTTTGATTTATTCAAGCAATCTGAATAATAATCTTGCATTGTTTATCAATCACTAACGTTCATGAGTGGTTGAAAAACGAAAATGACGCGAAATGTTTAAAAAAGGTAGACCTTGTTTCTAAATTCTAATGGAGAAGGAAAATATCCCTGGTGTGAAATTTTTCATCTAATTTAAACGAATGAATTCATGTAGTCACTAGTATGAATTCATTTTGAAAACATTTGTTTTTATTTAATGAGACATACAACTGCAACTTTTGATTATATATACAAGAATACGAAAACCAAGTTTAACCTATATGAGCCTTGTCCACAAAACTATAAATCAAAAAATTTCTGTTATACGTCTAATTAAATAAAAACAAATTGTTTCAAAATAAATTCATAGCGTTTTCATCAAGGCAAAAAAATTTCTCAAAATATGTTTACAAAAGACTAGCAGAATTACCCGCGCTGCTCGGGTTGAATTTATTAAATGTTGATTGAATGTGATCAGACTAATCACTTCTTTTATAATAAAATGCAATCATTTAAGTGTACGGAAAATAATTTTGTAACATCGTTTTAACTTTTTTATAACTTCTACAATTTACTTCGAATGCAAATATGTATATAAATATTATACATCCATATAATCCATTTCATTTCCATCGCACTTCTGCAGTAAGACAAACTAGAATTTTTTTTTTCTAAAGTGACTACTACAGAAGTCGATTGAGTAAAATATTTTTAATAAAAATGGCGAAATTTTGGCTTATAGTCTTTCACTCAATTTTCCTATGAATGATCTACTCGTGGCATTCTTGCACCAGGTTGGATCGACTTTCACCAATATCCCGTTGTGTTGCTCCAGTGTGACGTTAATTAAAATACTTACTTGCACCAGGTATGCGATGTTTTCGAATTTCCTCATCAATATGAGATGATGGTAAATTAAACTGTTAAGGTTTTCGTGATTAATTTATTTTGAAGCAAACACTTTTTCTTGAAAATTCCTTCGTCATCTGACCGTGTTTTAAAATTACGTAGTATCCTAGGATCATTCTCTTAGCAATTGACCCCGGACCGTCACCAATAGCCCGTTCAGTCGCTCCAGTGCGACGTTAATTAATTACCATTACTTCAAAAATTTCTTTCAGCTACATGTGGAATAACTGAGCTTGTTTTAAATATAAAAGTCATCAGTGTAGACAAAGCAAATTGAATCAATTCCAATTTTTGAAATCGAAACCAAACAGAATTCCAGCATTCCAATAATTCGTCCCTTCACAAACGTGTCCAGTTGGCATCTTTGTGACATCTTTCGTCCTTATTGATTGTTAACAACGCTTCGTACCACATCAAATGCGAAATTTGTCTAATGAAATACACGGATCATGTGGGCGGAGTCGTTGTCGTAATATCTCTGAAGGGTAAATCACAAATCGACTTAGCCGATTAGCTGTGGAAGCGCAGACTAGTGTATTTGATCACGGAGGATAATCATTTCAACGAATCATTAATTTAGGATTCATGCTTTTACCCACAACCACGTGACAGATATTCAAACCGAGCAACTGGAAGAAATAACATGAAGCTGCGGGCACATGCTCCTCTATTTCACTTTAAGGTCGATGATGTCGACTGAACTGTTTTGCATATGCACAACGTTTTACCTTCGTCCCGTGATTTTCCACTAGTGGTTTCGAACCATTGTATCCATATTTACTCCGATTTTTTCGCATTTTACGAATTATGCTTAACTTTTGGACATGAGTGTAGTTGTTTTAACTTTTTCAAGAAAACCCATGAAATACGAAAACAAATGCAAATTTAATTGATCGCCTTGTAATAAAAATCTGTCAAAATTTTGAAGTATATTTGAACAGCGTATGATTCCGTTTTAATTTAATGTAATCCATCTTATTTTAAAGTGTTACCAGTCATTTTAAAATAAGAAATTACACACCTTACTTAAAAATGTTTTGTTTTCTATATTTTATTTATTTCATATAACAGCATTCTTCAAACCATTACGTATTCAGCCGAAGACTTAAATAAAGTTGGTTGAAATATACGTATACCACCAAGAAATTACCCATGTCAAGTGATATTTTGCAGAAAATAAATAATTCATTAAAATTTAACTCCTAAATAACATTTGTGAATTTGTAAAATACTGAAACACAAATACAAACAGAAACTTAAGTCCGATCCTTAAAAAACGCAAAATTCTGAAAAAGAAAGATATGTGCAAATGTGTCGAATTTCGACTGAATATATTCTGAAATAGAACAATTTGAAAAGACTTTTGAACAATATTGATAAAGACAAAAATGGTTTAATTACAAAAATAACACATATTTGTAATACTTGGAAATTCTCAAAAATATGACTGCAACATTTCGCTGTCAACTCAAATACATAAACACTGAATTGTAAACCAAATTGAAAATAAAACATTAATTCTGTCGTTGCCAGGTACCGAGAAGTAAAATTACGCTTTTACGATCAATGAGTTTTCGTTTGGGCTTTTCGTGTTCCATTACAGAATGTAAGCTGTGTAAAATTAAGTATTTTAAATATCCATTTTCATCAATCATAAGTTATTTATATTGGTCGCGTTCGTAAACAATTCTCTGAAGGAAGTGCAAACCAAAAAATAATTCATCACATGACCTCCGTTTCACCAGTTCTGAAGTTGCATTTACGAACGATTAGGTTTCTTTAGTCTCATTCGCCATGTAATTAGCAATTTGTTTTGATAAATTCAATCTGAAAATGAGTCTAAACCATAAGTATAAATGCATTACAACATTCACATCTACCCTTTCGGTCGCCCACTTCTGAACTGACAAAACCTACCAGTCTCAGTTCGTTTCAAACGATTTTTTTTTTCGTTTTCATTGACCTATGAAACGTCTTGTTTTTCACACTTGAAAATCTGAGACTCTTGATTTAGAGTCTCCATAGACGTGAAATATAAGTAGACTGAACATAGCTATTGAGAAGAGCTTCAAAAAGTGGGACCAACATGTAGCTAGTAGTCACGTGACTGCTACGCGAAAATTCAGCTTGGTTGATTGATTTGGATTTTTATCGCTCTTCTTGGCGACATAACATTTTTTATTAAAAGTTAGCGATGGGAATGTGTCTAATACTGAATGTTTCTTGAATTTGAGTTACATTTTAATATTGTTAGCAATGCCAATATACAAACTACTGAATATGTTTTGAATATTTGTTACTTTTTAATGTTTTTAGCTATTTGAGTCGTTATATGATTAGCTGAAGTACTCGTTGGGATCAAGTTGAACTAGCACGTATACAAAAACAGTATACATAAGATAAATAGGCTGTAGTGAATAGATTGATCTCAGGCCCGGAGTCCAGATATGGCCCACCAAATATTTTTATCAGGCCCGCAGATCAGGCCGGGCCCTCTAGATCAGTTTAACCAAACTGCAGTTCAGATACGGTCTTGCGGACAGACTTCGACCCGGTTTCTAGTATGCAGACCCGGCCTGCTTACCCGATACGGCCCTCCAAATTTTCATCAGGACCGTAGATCATATATGACTCTTCGGACAGGTTTGCTCGGCACACACTGCATATACGGTCATCCAAATATTTTTTATTAAGACAGCAGACCAGATATACCCAAAAGATTTAACCTGCCCGCTATCCAGATAGGCCCTCAGGGCAGTTTTACCTAGCCCGCAATCCAGATTCAGTCCTCCAAATATTTTCATCAGATCCGGCCCTCCAAATCAGCCCGCTGTTCAGATACGGTCCTCCGCACAGGTTTACCAAGCCCGCAGCTTGGATTGGTCCAATAGTACCGGTTTGATTTATCGCTCGATTATTACCTTTGCTATTGTATATTAAGAGCACATGTTAAAGGGGTAGGGGATGTTCACAAGTGTTTTGTCACTATTTAAAATTTTGCATAAGATAGTTGTCCTAAACCTCTGCCGTTCTTTAATCAATTCAATATGTTACATTTTTTTCTTCAACCTGCATTAGGTGTTGTGGAAATTATCTTAAAGATTTAATAGTAGAAAATAATTCAAACTTCCTTGTTTAAATTTCATGAGGTTAACACAAGTTGGAACAAATTGAAAAATAAATACACATGTTTGGAAATGACTGCTTCAATAAATATTTTACTGATGCATAAAATAAAAATAGTGAAAACAGACAAAGTTACGTGCTCAAATCAAGTCCGGGTCACCACTGAAAGCTTTCATTTATATCATGGGTCATTAATTGCTTATGTTTTCGTAAAAGCAAATCTATTTTAAGACAGTTACATATAAAATATTATTAACATGAGAAGTTATACATACAATCTTTACAAGATGGAACCATATAATTGAATTTAGCTATTTTGCCTAATTTTAAATTTCTGTTTCGAAAACTAAATAAGTCACATCCGTGAGTCTGTCTAAAATTTAAATTTATCAAATTGATCATGTAAATAACTCTTGGCAATTTTTATGAACTTAAGTGTGTGCAAAAGTGTAGGATTTTTAATATTAAATTTGTATTACATATTGTGTGTGTGAAATCAATATTTTATAAATACGAAAGATTAATAAGAAACAGTAAACGTATAAATGTATTGTCAGATCATCACATTTTAAATCCACTGAATGAAACGCATAAAAACATGTAGCCATTTACTAGCCATCTTCTTTCTTCATCTTTGGGAAAACTAATAAATGGAACAAAATTTGTTTAAATACATAAGAAATGAATTTTTAGCAGATACACATCTTTACAAGTTCCTATTACAAGTAATTATAATTTGTTTTACTCATAGTTCTAAAAATCATAAATACAAAATTATGTTAATAATTTGAAGAACAATACCTTAAGAATTTAAGTTATCACAAAAAAAATTTAATGCTTTTAAAAAATAGTTATTTTTTCAGCTTAAAAAATTGTAGAAAATAAATATTTCGCTCGATTGAGGAGCATGTTTTATGTGTGCATAAATTTTCACAAATGTATTTAATTCGTTTAAATACTCTACTTAGAAAAAAATAAAAAAGTGTCCCCTTTTTAAGTAGAAAACAAAAGAGTGAAATATTCCATTTCGCTGTACAATATGTTTTTATCACTACCAAGCTTATTAATCGAGTTAAAGATATAAACATTGAAATGTTCACAAATATTGTTCGAAACAACCTAAAATTCAATATTATTTATCTCAAGATTAAAACATATAAGGAATAAAGATGAATCTGGTTTAAAAGTGCAAAATAATTTAATTTTAATGTTAAGCTTATTAAAACACTAAGCAAAAAAATCAGGGTATCAAGCAGATTTTTTTTTATAAAAGGAACTTTATCAGCTGCGCGGATTGTTTGGAATTAGTACAATAGAAGTTTGGTTCCGTTCTCTAATTTTAAGCTTTCCCAATTTGCTATATTGTATGTTTCATTAGAAAGAATAAAAATACGCCAAAACAGGTACAGTATTTCAATTTCCATTCAAGCACTTTTTTGTTTTTCACATAAGAGAACGGCAATTTGTTTTTCGCCATTCGAGTAGAAAGTTATAGGTTCAGGGGAAATTATTTGAAAGAAAAGCTTTTTTGTCAAATGGCAATCTTATACTGAAAGAGTTTACATATATTTTAAAACATGAACAAAAAGGTTCCCTAAAGCGGATAAATGTGAGCATTTATAATACGATTTATGAAATAATTTAATCCTATTTTTAACAAATTGATTTTATTTATTTTATAATTCCTAAACGTTCCAAAATATATCTTTTATTTTAATTATTATTCTTGTGTAATTCCACAAATGGGTAGGAACAAAACAGTTTTGTTCATCAAAACATAAAAATTCAAACGATGTACTTAAGTTCACGTTTCAGTTCATAACATTTTTATCGTATAAGACACGAAAGAATATAGTGCTCTTAGTTAGCGCCAAAAAAATCATCACCAGACAGAGAATGATTTCACACAAGTTTTTAAAGTTCTATTTATTATTTTTAATACTTTTTAAGCTCTGATAGATGTGCAATTTACAATAGAAAACACACTGGAACATCAGTTATTTTATTTAAACATTATTTTAGATATATATTGATTGCAAATCAATGAAATGTATTTTATAGAACTGGAAATGTTAGCAGGTTGTATTAAGAATTCCAAAGTTAGTACATCTATTTTTTATCATACTAGCAAATATGGAAAAACACAAAAAACAATGTAAAATACACGTAAATCGCTTACTTGTGAAATGTAATGTTTCCACCTTTAATAAATTTGGAATTACATCCAAATGCACAGCACCGTAGAACCATGTTAGTTTTCGGTTTCAGAGCATTTGCTATGGAAGAAGGAATGCGCAAACTATATGTGCGTTTGAGAGAAGAGTCTAAGGATCACGTGACTACTGTTTTTGGTCACATGATCATTTGGACATAAAAAGGTTGCCATAGCTCACTCTACTTTTATATCTCCTTTATGCTTGGAACGCTCGGTTCGAATAACTCGTACTACCGGTGCGATTTACTCGCTTTTACGAACTAGCCCATTAATGAAAGCAATAAACAAATCAGTTCAAACATATTTATAATTTTAAATTGTTTAAATATGTTTTGGTAGGTAGGTATTAAATTAACATCGCATTGGACCAACACAACGGGCTATGGGCGACGGTCTGGGATCAAATCCGAAGGGAAAGATCCGAGGACAACACCATATAATTTTGAACCACGGTCAGATGACGAGGTCACACCTGAACTGGTACCCCACTCTCCAAACTTCCACACCAAGCCAACGAGGACATTTGAGATCACAACAGATTTAACGTACACCAGCCCCCTTTGTGTACGACGTTCTTTGGTTGGTTTCGTATAATGTTTTGGAAACAATTTTTTTGATCAATACTGGTAAAAAACAAAGTGAACTGCGTACCGCAATCGTTTTATGCTCAATGTTATTCCTATGGCAATTTTGAATTGTATTAAGCCCTCTCTGCACACCTAGGTTAAAGAGAACGTGGGTTAATATGTATCTTACGTTAACTATAGGGTTCTAAAGATTATGTGTACCAAATTTTTAGCGGATTGGTTAAATGGGGCAGACAGACAGACGCCAATTCTGCTTTATATATAAATTATTTTAATTCTTTTTCTAATGCATTGCAAGAAAAGGAAGCAATGATATTCAAATTATGGATGAATTGTTCTGATACTTTGACCTGCGACTCAGACCGATTTAAGACGAAATATCAGGATAATTCATTCATTATTTAATTATCATTGCTTTATTTCCGTGCAATGCATTAGCAAAAGAAAAACGACATATTTTGTTTTAATTTACCGAAGTACATTAAAATTTGAATTTCTGCTTTCGATGAATATTGCATTAAAAATATTTTGATTATTCATATTAGAACACTCGAAAGCGGTTGATCAAAATATTAGGTTTTTTTTCAATTTTTCGAATAAGTTCTGAAGGAGCATTAGATTACGAATAAATTTAGCTATTGATGAACTGCTTTTCCGAATTAGAAATACTTGCATCGTGCGGTTTTGTTCATTAACTGCAACAATGGTTAACTCGACTGACATATCGGAATCTATGCAACTTCGTAATATTGTTTTGCATAAACGAAGTCGTAATCAATAGTCTAAAATGTTTCCAAACAAGCTTGAGCATAATATTAAAACACTATTTTAACAATGGACGGTTTAAAAAGAATCGTGTTAATGGTAGCCGAAATCCTAAAACCACTCTGAAATGATAGAAAGCTGGAGGATTTGTTAACAAAAATCCTTTCAGAAGTGTACTGTACTTTCACCGGAAGTGGAAAGAACACGATATTGATATTTCAAAAATCAACAACGTTAACCCTCCAAGTAGTTTCCACTAGATACATCGTCCATTAAGATCTTACCATTTTTATTTATGAGATATCTCGCCATCAAGATATTGCTAATTCTTTATGATGAGGTCAAGAACTGGTCAGTTTTCTTCTAATGACGAGATATCTCGATCATCAAGATCTGGTCAATTTTGCTAATGACGTGATATGTCATCGAGGTAACTACCATGAGAGTCAAGACATCTCCATAAATTTGAGTTTCAGTACCAAAAGAAGAAGTCTCTAATGACTACCAAGCAGAAACGGGTAGACTGCGATGTTGCAAAAGCAAGCTTAAATAGAGCCTTGATGACTGGAAGAATGTATTGTTCAGTGATTACAGTGTGTTTGGTGTATTGTAGGCATTCGTATTTGGCGAATGGAACAAGGATTTGACAAAGAATGCATCAATCGCTTCGTGAAATTTGTAGCCAGCGTAATAATATGGGCTTGGATGACCGTATGACCTAGGATGCTGTGTCGTGTACAAAAAGATAAATTTTGAAATTCAACCAGAAATTCTTGACAATTTAATGTTTCTAGCGTCCGAAGATTGTGAGGATGGTTATTTCTTTCAACAGGACTTACTTTCCTGTCATACTTCAAAGTCAACGAAGAGAACTGTCTCAACCAATTCCAAATCAAAATACCTCCCCACGACATACGTAATCAAAGCGTTCTAATCTGTCAATAATCCTCTATTCCGTCGGACATTGGTACGAGAAAGTATAGAAGCGAGCTGTACTTACAGCCTCCAAAAACCCACTTGGTCATATAGTCCCTGGCGCTATAAATATCCAACTTCAAAAGCCAAAAATACGCAATTTGACACACAATCCAGTCACAAATATATCATATGAAACACTCTTTATACATTAGAAAATTTTACAGCTAGTTTAAGCTATTCTGAAAGTCTTCAACTATTTAAAACCTTCGGGGTTGTCGTATTTCAGAGGGTTTGCACAGTACACTAGAAATCTGCAAGTTGTAGGCGGTGCAAGTTCGATTCCACCCTGGGTTTATTTCTCTCTTGTTGTGTCAATAAAACTTTCCTTGTGCATGTCTATTTACTTGACGATGTTTAGGCCCAACTTGGACAAATATGAGCCCAATCCATCCAACCAACCTTAGAATCTTCAATAATTAGATCAAGGTGAGTGATGCCTGTGCCTCCCCTTTTATGGCTCTAAACCTCTTTGGGGAGTCGGTTGGTATGTATGTATATAATGCTGTTAATGTACGTATATAATGCTGACACCAGAACAAAAGATGAAACGCAGAGACTGGATTACATTTTCTCGACGAGTAAAGCTTTCAAAAGTGAAGAACAAAATCTGAGATGCTGAACCCTTCACCAAGTATACTTCACTTTCCTGAAATAGCACATGATCTACGCCAACAAAATACGCGCTTTGATAGTTTGGCTGCAGAGAAAAACAACATATCATTGCCGAGACATGTTTTTGAGAGCTTTTGGGGCTAAGAGAAGGATCTCTGCTTTTGTATAGGATAAAAATTCCCTCGACAATTTTTGATACCACTAAATTCGATTTTTTTTCTTTCAACGCTGCGACCTAAGCATTTGTATAAAAAGTATTATCGAATAACCCTAGCGTTATAGCTTCAGGTATCTATTATAAAAGGAATCTTATGTTTGGATGCGCTGTTTCAAAGCTTATACACTGCTGGCCACCGTAAATGCAACACCCTGAAGGAAGCATGCAAATAATATGAAATTTACAACATGCGTTAGCGGAGGTGAGATATGCAAATGATTAGAATTTCAGCGCAGACGCACATCACGCGCGCCTGTGGCGCCACTTCAAAGCGCTATTTAAGGCTTGGAGATTTCGACGATTTCAAGTACGGCAATTGTGTTTTTCTTGTGGTTTTTTCAAAAAAAAACGATCAATTATGCCTCGTAGAAAACAGCGATCATCTTTTGATCAAGTATCCGAGTTCGACAGAGGAAGGATAGTGGCCTACCGAGATTGTGGATTATCTTTCAGGGAAATCGGTAGTCGTGTTGGACGAAACCAAACAACTGTAATGTGGATATGTGATAGTTGGATGCAGGAGGGTACGACGGACCGACGTGTTCGATCGCATCCACCTCAGTGCACCACTTCACGTGATGACAGGCATATTGTGCGTATGGCAGTGACGGATCGCTCAGCCACATCACGAACCATAGCACAGCACATTCAGTCTGTACCGCATCATCCAGTGTCTGCGCGTACCATTCGACGCCGTTTACAGCAGAGTGGTCTGTCCGCAAGACGTCCATTGCTTCGTCTACCCTTGACGCAGAACCACAGACGTTTCCGCCGCCAATGGTGCGATGAAAGAAGGATGTGGACGGCAGAATGGAATGAAATTGTCTTTACTGACGAGTCACGCTTCTGTCTGCAACACCACGATGGTCGGATTCGAGTCTGGAGACACCGTGGAGAGAGGATGCTGAACAGCTGCGTTATGCACCGCCACACTGGTCCTGCACTGGGTATTATGGTATGGGGCGGTATTGGATATCACTCTCGCACTCCTCTAGTACGCATTGCCGGTACTTTAAACAGCCAGCGCTACATCTCCGAGGTATTGGAGCCAGTTGTCCTTCCTTACCTTCAGGGCTTGCCCACAGCCATATTTCAACAGGATAATGCGCGACCACACGTGGCACGCATTGTCCAAGGGTTCTTCGTCAATCGCCAGATTGAATTGCTTCCCTGGCCAGCTCGCTCTCCGGATCTTTCGCCGATAGAAAACATGTGGTCCATGGTTGCTCAACGATTGACCCAGAATACATCCCCAGCTGCCACACCAGATCAACTTTGGCAACGTGTGGAAGCTGCTTGGTCTGCTGTACCCCAAGAACACATCCAAAGTCTCTTCGAATCAATGCCGAGGCGTGTGGCAGCGGTGATCTCCAACAATGGCGGCTACTCTGGCTACTGATTTTGGCAGGAACCACACTTCACAGAAGTCCATAAATTTAATCATTTGATACTTGGTCAACATGTTATCTACAAAATAAATTTTGTTGTGATATCTCTTGTCTTTCTTGGTGTTGCAATTTGGGTGGCCAGCAGTGTATTTTGGGTATTAAATATGTGGATGATGACACATACACCAAAACATGTTTACGCATAGATTGTATTCATTGGTGTATTTCTTAACAAAAGTTCTACTTCCGTATTAGGATTTATTTTTGTGAAGTTTTAAAATCTTTAGGCCCCTTTTTATTTCTCCAGAGAAGCAAGATATTTGAATTGTGTGCTTGTTTCAACCTCCGGACACTAGTTTGGGGTCGCCGTAGCCCAGTTGGTAGAGTCTCGTATTCGCAACTGGAGGGTTGCGAGTTCCAAACTTGATCCAACCAGACTATAGTGTACGTGTACGTGGGAGCTGGTACACGTTCAATCTATGGTGGCCTTCTAAATCTAGTGTAAGTGAATAAGTTTGATAGAAGTAGGTAGGCAGTTGAATTGACGTCGCACTGGAGCAATACAAGGGGCTATTGGCGACGGTCAAGGTTTTGTCCCGAAGGGAAAGACCCGAGGACCACATCTCGTAATTTTGAAGCACTGTCAGATAACGAGGTCAATACTTGAGCTGGCATCCCACTCTCCAAACTTCCACACCACGCTAGCTTGAAGACATTCGAGACCATGACTTATTTAACGTGCACTAGTTCCCACGTACACGATGGTCTTTGGTTAGGTATAGTTTAGAACTCGCAACCCCAGCGGTTGCTTATTCTCAATTCTTCCAACAGGGCTACCGCAGCTCCTAACTTAGAGTATGTAATTGCTTGTGTGTGTACGTGTATCGATATGTTTCTCTTTTTAAAATGTTCTTAAACTCTTTCATTGGCTCTAAATCTTTCCAATCCAAATTCAAATACTACTGTTCACATCATTTTTCTCTTTCTGAGATCTACTCTTTACAATACTTTAATAAGATTATTTATCAGTTGCAATATAAAGATTAAAGTCCGGCTTTTATCCATTCAATTATGTAATACCTTCAAAGGAAGAATATGGTTTCTTGGAGCGAAAAACGGTTTCGTAGTAATCGGCTTCCATTTTCTCCCATCATGATGTAGGCCAACTTACGTCCTTGATCCTCTTCACTTACGTATCCTCCCTGCTCTATAAAACTCAATGCATACTATACTTATTCCTGTCTTTCGATGTAAGTAGTAGTACGTGGCTAAATAATGCATGACCTTCTTATTACCCTTTTGGGATCATAGAGGAAATATAAAAGGAGAGTAAGCAATGGTAAACTTTTGTGGTGCCCATTATCATGTGACCCAAACTAGTAGTAAAGTGACTCTTAGACTGCTGTCGTCTGATTGATTCACTGTACGGGAGAAGACGCCCATCCATTGATTCATCATTTGATTGGCCCGCGTGGCATAGTTGACATTTAGCGATTTCACCACCTTTGTCGCCAATCTATAGTAATGCGCATTCACACATCTACCCTGTCACAAGATTTCATATCGCCAAACAAGACGATAAGATGACAAATTGGCCAATCGATTCAATTTTACATAGAGCAGTCACGTGACTACTAGTCGACATGTTGATCGCACTTTTTGATTCTCCTCTCAATAGCAATACTCAGTCTACTTATATTCCAAGTCTATGGGTGCACCACGAAGGTTAAAAAGTTTTACTGACACAGATGAGATAAATACACTCAAGGTGAAACTCGAACCTGCGCCGCCTACAATTCGCAGGTAGCTAGCGCAATGAGCAAAACCACTGATCCACGAAGGCCCTTAAGTCTCTAGGGATGTTGGGAAAGTCCCCAAAGTGTTATCACATTGGGTCCCAACAAGCTCAAACAAGACTCTTTCCACGGGTGTGGAAGCTAAACCTAGGCATCAAAAGCCAGTTGTAACGACCTCAGATACTTCCCTTCACATGACCTACGTATGATTCTGCACTGATCTGGCTCTATAGATCACTTTGCTTGTCCATTACTAGTCCTACGCCATTAAACGCAAACTAACCCAGATCACTTCATTTTTTAGATATGAAGATGCGTCATCAGATTCCCGGCAGCATCGACGCAGGCAACAGTTCCCTACTAAACCTCTCCATCGACATGACCTTCCACAACGAATCAACCCTCAAGAACACGGACCACCTCCTCTACGACGTTCCCCCCAGCATCATCGCCCTCCTGTCTCTCTTCTACGGCACCATCTCCCTCATCGCCATCGTGGGCAACTTCTGCGTTCTCGTCATTGTGGCCACGAGCCGCCGCATGAAGACCGTCACCAACTACTTCATCGCCAACCTGGCCGTGGCGGACATCATCATCGCCATGTTCTCCATCCCCTTCCAGTTCCAGGCGGCTCTCCTACAGAAGTGGGTGCTCCCCACCTTCATGTGCGCCTTCTGCCCCTTCGTGCAGGTGCTCTCGGTCAACGTAAGCATCTTCACACTGACGGCCATTGCGCTGGACAGGTTCCGCGCGGTTGTGTATCCCCTGAAGGCGAAGACCACCAACCTCAGCGCCCGGCTGGCCATCCTGTCCATTTGGGTGTTCAGTGCTTCGGCTGGTATCCCGTACGCCATGGCGCTTCGGGTGACTATGGTCTATGATCCGAAGACTGGGAATGATACCAAGCCGTTCTGCCACAATACCAACCTGTCTGCGTTCACCTGGAAGGTGTACAATCATGTGCTTGTGACTCTCCAGTACTTCATTCCTCTGTGTCTCATCACTGTGGTCTACATTACCATTGGATTGAAGCTGAGGGCCACGCAGGTGCCAGGGAATACGCAAAGTGAGAGAGACGAAAATATATCGAAGAGCAGGAGAAAGGTGAGTTTTTATAGTTTCATTTTACATGAGTCAGTACGATTACTTGAAAAAGGTTTTGTGACTAGCAATAATAGCCACCCCACGGAGACCTTTGGGAGGTTTAACCCTTCTGGTGGTTGTCTCGACGAGATATCTCGTTATTAGAAGAAAATTGACCAGATCTTGTCATTTTCAAAAAATCGGCAACATCTTGATGGACCCTTGATAAAAATTTTGTGACTAACAATACAACAACCACCCTGCGGAGGAGACCTTTGTTGAGGTTTTACCCTACTGGTGGTTGTCTCGAAGAGATATCTCGCCATTAGCAAAACCATTAGCTGAGCTGGATGGACGAGGCATCTCGTTCATTAGAATGAAAAAGGTTTTGCGACTAACAATACAATAGCCATAATATGGAGACCTTTGGCAGGTTTAACCTTCCTGGTGGTTGGCTCGACGAGATATCTCGTCATTCGCAAAACTATTGACGAGATATCTCATCTTTAGCAAAATATTTCAATGTCGATGGACGAGGTCTCTCGTTATTAGAAGAAAACTGATATGATCTTGATCTTGTCCTCATCAGAAAATCGGCAATATCTTTATGACTAGATATCTCGTCAGCAGCAAAACCGGTCAGATCCTGATGGACGAGATATCTCGTCGAAATCACTTGGATGGTTAAGGATTGCTAGATATATAAATATTCTCTCATTTGATATTCTGATGTTTTATAGTGCTCTAGATAGACGGTGAGACACACCTTAACACGCTCTAGATAGACGCAAACCACACCTTAAAAAACACATTTAGTTACATGCAAAATGCATTCACATTAGGTGATAAGATTTCACCTATGATGTTTTTGAGGGGAACGATGCATTCTAGGGAGGCTCAATTCTGCGAGAGATTTGGCGCCAATTCTGGTCACTTGTCTTTCTTGTTTTAAAGCTTTTGGTATGGCAACCCTTTGAAATGGACGACAAAACGTTCGCAGCACAATGTATTTTAACCATTTTTTTCAAAACCTATTTTAAGCATAATGGCCTTTAAATGATTGGAATGAAGAAGGTGATTAAGGTCATTTGTGCAAAACTAATTATTCCAATTTAGATTTACCAAAAGTAGCATAACGTATTCGCACATATTCAGCTATAATTACTATTAAAACATATGTCCCAATACCCATTAATTGAAATGTAATGAAAATTTATAGACATTTCGAATAAAATTCAAACACGTTTCAGAATTAAATACAACAGAAAATGCTATTCGTCTTTGAAGAAAATCTCTTGTAAACAATCTATTTTGATTCAGCATTCTCTCAAGGATTTGTTGTTAGTCTGATTAATTGGAGTAAGAATGAATCAAACATAATCTTTGGCGAAAACAAAAACTCTGTCTTTTCTATAATCCAAATAATTAATCACCGTTGAAAGCGAGAAGGCATATAATTAAGGCCGTCAGAGAGATTCCTAATTAAAGCATAATACCCCCTTCAATTACATTGTGATCTGCAGGTACTGCACGATTATAGCCCCTTTTGTTTCTGTATTACGAACAGTGACGTCACGCAAGGTAAGAACATAATTGGGTAGAAAAATAAGTTATTAAAATCTGACGAGCTAACGAGAACGTGCACGTCTAAACGCTTATTACGGATTAAGAGCTCCGAATATTCGATTAAAATTGACGATCGTTGTATTTGACACTCCCCAGTTAGTTATTCTTTTCCAGATAACAATAAATTAATTTTCTAATTAATTACTTAAGTTAAAAATATCTGTTGTGCTTGTAAAACGGTTTGTCAGTTAAAATGGCAATTAATTCAGCAATTGGGATAATCAAAATAAAAGTATCTCAATTACAAACATTTTTAGACCAAAGTTAATGTTCTTGACATAACCCAGCAAATTAAGTTCTTCACGTGATGTTCATAGTTACTTTTGTTAATTAAATATATACGAAAGAAGCTGAATTACCTGGAATTACTCGGATGGATCGAATTGGCTAAGCGTTGATTGAAAGTGATCAGAATAATCACTTTTCTCTATCATACATACATGCGAAGACTTGTAGCACCCTTGCACCAGATATGCGATATTTCCTAATTTCACCATCATTATGAAAGAGACAAATCATTGATACGGATATTTATGATTAATTTCTTTTCAAGCAAATACATTTTTTACTTGAAAATTCCATTCCGCATGTGAAATGACAGCTTGTTTTAAAATTAAATGTCAGTACAGGCGATACAAAGTTAATTGATTACAATTTTTGAAAAGACGGAAAGTTAATTTCACAACGTTCTTAAAAGAGAAAATCGATGCTTTCAACGAATGTTTCAGACAGCTAAGTTGCACGTAAACAACCTCTACTTCTGTCACTTTAGACAAAACTTTCAACTTTTCAAAAGTCCAAGTTAGGATATAAATTTCATAATTGTGATATTCTTTGTGGCACATTTTGGTCAATTCAGAGATTCGGTTTCTGGTTAGCAACCATGAACCTAATTAGAATTATAGATGTTACATGGCTATAGAGTACAATTTTCAATATAATTCAATCCTATAATTTCGAACTTGAAAAGCAAGTGAGTCCACTGATTTTAATTGTGTAATGGAAACCTACATCAAAATTTTAAAAAAATCTTTTAATTACTACATGATTGGTTACCTGTCGAATTTTACTTTATAACTGTATTTTTAAATGAATTTATTTTTACGTTATACCCTCTTTAAATTCGACGTTGCTGTTTTATTTTAGAGTTTTGTTTTGTACGCTTGATTATATTCATGAAACTAACTTTAACGAATCATTATGTATTTAACTAATGACTTTTATGGAAAGTTGGTCGAAATATATCCACCGGCAAAAAATGAACCTATTTCTCGAGCGATATTTTGCTCAAAGTAATTTGTTGAGATGTAATTCCTGAATAATATATTTACAACACATAAAACAATGAAATACATAAATGCAACACATAAAACAATGAAATACATAAATACAGAAATGAAATTCCGATCATTAAAAAAATGTAGATTTCTGAAAAATGAAAGATGTGAGCAAAAGTGTCAGATCAGTTCAGGAAAGAAGCAATTCGAGACAGCTAAAGACAATAACAATTGATTAACAAAAAGAACAGATTTATAATACTTAGAAATGTTCAAATATGACCTCATAATTTCGCTATCTTAACCATCGACCATCTAATGAATAGACGGAACATGTGGGCGGAGTCGCTGTCGTAAGTGTTTTTGATCACTGTGGATAATCACTTTAACCAATCAATAATTTAGGATTCATACTTTCACCCACAACCACGTGACAGATCTTCAAACGAAGCAACTAGAAGAAATAGCATGAAGCTGCGGGCACATGCTCCGTCGATTTCATTACATGGTCGATGATCTTAACTCAGATAAACTCAGAATTCAAAATAAAATTAGAAAACGAAACATTGATTCTCATGTTGCCAAATACCAAGTAGGAAAATAACACTTATATTATAAGTGGGGTTTTCCCTTGCGCTTTTCGCATTAAATTCGTTTTCTTACCGAATGTAAGTTATTCAAAATAAAAAATGTTTTTAATCTTTTCATAGCATAAGTCAAATCTTTAGAAATGATCGATAGGTTAGAAAGAAATAAAAAATACATTCAAACCTAAGTATTAGGATTTAAATACTTTAAATATTATTTTTGGAAAAAATTGTTTTTATAGCAATGCTGGTAAAAAAAGCAATCTGAGTTCATATCACAATCATAATACTCAACGATATTCCTATGAGAATTACGAATACATTTTAACTCCCTCTGATACCAAGGACAATTAGATCGGGGGTAAATATGTAGCCTAGGTTACCCGCAAGGTTCTAAGGAATAAGTGTACAGAATTTGGTGTGAATTAATCGAAAGGTGTAGATTCAAACAGGAAGACTTCAACTCTGCTCTTTATATGTAAAGAAATATATATACTAGAGAATTATCCAGCGTTACACACTAGGGTTGAATTGGCTGATTGAAAGTGATCCGAAAAAATAATTTTTCTCTCATAGAAAATGCAAATATAGAAAAAAGATGTGAATAGAAAATAATTTTTTAAACTCCATTTTGACATTTTTATCTATACATATAAAACAGAGTTGGCGTATGTCTCTAGAACCCTGCGGTTAACGTAAGCTAAGTATTAACCCCCTTTCTATTTGTCGTAGGGGGCTAAAAAACAATTCGGAATCCCCATAGGAATAACATTGAGTATTGCTAGAGAGCTCTCTCTCCCGGTCTGGCTATGCAGATGACGTCAGAGTTAACAGGAGTCGCCTCTCAAGATGACCTTGGAGGTTTTTTAGAATCTTAAAGTATGATGCAACCGCAGATGGGTCGGTTGCGCTGAAAATCGCTCAGTATCATATCGTTTATGTATCCTGTCTGTAAAATGCGGGATGGAATTTTCAAGCATAAAATGTAATTGCTTGAAATGTTGATCATGATATTGTATCAATATGATTTGTCAGCCTTTCATAATATTGGTGGAATTCCGAAATTCACATTCCTGGTGCAAGGTGCTACAAATAAAAAAATATTGATAAGGAAAAAACTGACTGCAATAATACGATGTATATCATTTTTTTAAGAAAATGAACTTAAAGGACATTCCCAATCACTACAAAGCTCAAAATCGACTTCTGTATAGTCATCTCAGTATCAGTTTTGTATGTTTGTCTTACCTACAGTATGTGAAATGGATCTAAAGTAAATTATAGAAGCTATAAAAATCTCAGTTTAAAAAAAATTATTTTGCGCTCTCTTATTTTTCTCTATATTTGCATTTTGTATGGCAGAAAAGTGATTTTTTGGATAACTTTCATTCGATGTTTAACCAATTAAACCCGAGCAACGCCGGGTAAATTCAGCTAGTAACCTCTACAATTTACTTTGGACGTACATGCTTTATCCATACATATATTCCATTTTACATACATCACATTATAGCATAAGACCAAACTACTGAAGGTGATAGTAAGACGACTATTCATAAGTCGATTTTGGGTTTTGGAATGATTGTGAATGGCCTTTTACTGCAAAAATGACAAACCTATAACATACTATTGCATTCAGGAAGGATTTAAAAATCTACGGTACTTTTCCATTATAGCCATACCACTCTTCTCGCGTATAATTATTCTAATTTACCTTTATGCTGTGATTTATTTGAAGCTGCAATTCACAGAATTTAATAGACGTTAACTTGACACCATAAATAAATGAATCGTACGGTAGTAACGAAAGGAATCCGTGATCCAGTAAACCACGTTTTTGTTTGGACATCTTTCTCTTCCCGGCTTGAACGAAGGCTATATCACCATTTCTGCTTCGAGTCACATTTTTAATTTCATTAGGTGGTTATTCAAACACAATCAATCTCTCTTCGCCATTTCGGCTTCGAGCCACATTTTAATTTCATTAAAATGTGACTCGACCTTTCGATTCGATTCGAAAGATTCGAACAAAATCTTTCCTTGTGAAGAATATTTCTTTCTTGAAGAAATAGTATTGCCGTTTGTTCATTTCTTGGCAAATCCCAAATC
Source organism: Meta bourneti (assembly GCA_933210815.1). NCBI lineage: Eukaryota > Metazoa > Arthropoda > Arachnida > Araneae > Tetragnathidae > Meta > Meta bourneti. The sequence continues at coordinate 95,199,624 of OW119922.1, forward strand.
ATAAAATCCATTTCACTAACAAAGGAATAAGCTAAAATGGCGCCAAAAAACAAAAAGCTGGTATAGACCTAAATAGCGCCAAGAAATAAGCAAAAATGCGCCAAATTGGCACCGAAAGTTTATTAGTATAACTATAACGGAAAAGTACTGAAATTATAAACAAAAATTCCAGCAGTACAAGAAAGAACATAATATCAGCCATAAAATAGTAGCTACAGGTACTCCAGTTTCTTTCAAAGTAAGACGGTTATCACCAGAAATGTTGAAAATTGAAAGAGAATTTTGATTTGTGGGAAAAAGGGATTTGCAGACTTCCAAGTAGATATTGGTCTAGACTCCTTCACAGGTTAAATAGCCTAGAGCGCGTAAATTGGAACAATTTGTAACCATCGCAACGGCATATCTAAAGCGAGCTTGTTTTTCAAAATTATGTTTTTTCGCTCTACAACTATGTCAAAGTTCTTAACATATCATATTTTATAGTTCCATTGTTAATTATTTAAAGCAGAAGCAAAAATCCTTTTTGAAAAAGATGTAGCTAATCGTATTTGTGATTATTCAAAGTAGTTTTATACCTTGACAAAGATTTTTATTACAAAAACAATTGAACGCAGTAAAAAGTACGTTTTTCATACAATTACTTGATTTTATTCAAAGATGAGATGTACTCAATAGGCAAGTAACTTCATTCACAACAGATACGCAAGTGGTTTCCTTCCGGGAAATTAATCTGAATTAAAAAATGAGCGTTTTGGATTTAATTCTGAACTTCATGGATGTTAGAGTAAAATAAATGTTAAATGGAACTTGGACTTAACGTAAAATAATGTTTATGTTAGGAAACATCTGAAATATATACTTGAAATATCAAACATTTTTTGCGGTAGTGACAGAAAGTTGAGTTTGCCTTTTTATACGAGTTGAAAGCTGTTCTTAAAGAACTTATACCTGCTGAAAGTTTGTTGGAAGCAGTAATTTTAATTTTTAAAAATGACCGTGAAATCGACCTATCGTTTTTTTTTAAATCGGTTGTCTTTACTTTCTCTGTACTAAAGACTATTTTTTAAAAACGTTCTTTGTTATTTCACGCGCGACTAAATGGAATTTTTAAGAAAAAATGTATTTTCTTTTAAGCATTATTCATGGATACCGTAACAAATTAATTTTTATCACTCCCTAAATGTTGATAAATTTTGGAAATGTATCTCGATGCAAGGGGGTCACACAAAGTCAAAAAGTAGGCAGGAAAATTGAAAGACTATTCGCCTTAGATTTCTCATTTATACGACTTGATTTCACAGAAAACGAACTTAAGAGCGCATGCATAATCACTCCAAAAGTCAAAATCTATTTTTGTAGTAGTCACTGAAGCATCACCTTTGTAGTTTTGTAACAGGGATTCGATGTATGCGAAATGGCGAACATAGCGCGTATACCATTTGAGTATAAAGTAAGCTAGAAATTATAGAAATGGTGTTAAACGGTGTTTAAAAGTTATTTTCAGGATACTTAAATGATATTTCCATTTTTCTGTGAAAGAGAAAAGCGGTTATTCTGATTACTTTTTCAATTTGTAGTAAACCAGCTCAACCCGGGTAACTTCGGATAATTCTACAAGTTAAATACAAAAGAATATTTTTACTTTAATTTAAATATTTCTTTCTAAAATAAATGTAATGATTTTTACCACAGATATATTCTCTCTTTCACTTTCATGGTTTCACAGCTTGGAATCATCACTCTTCAAACTTCAAAGGGTTGTAACGACGCAATTCATGATTCACTAATTTATGGCACAAGAGAATTGGGAATTTATGGCGCAAGGACCATATTTGGCCAAGCTACGCCAAACATAAGACAGACAACTTCAAGTAATGTGGAAGGGAATAAAATAATGGAATGACCACAGAAAAAGATCGCTTGAGTATTCCGGGAGAGCGTGATGCAGTCGTAGTTGTTTGCAAAGAAAAAAGGGAACTCCAACTTTCATATAAAAATATAAATTTCAACGAAGAACAACGATACATACACAAGTACAAAAACATAGTTATTCTCTTTTTAAAAACATCTCGTGTGTAATTACCTTTTTCCTATACCCCAAAGTCAAACATCAGAATGTTTATTCTCATTCCGCTTTTTGTATATTAATATTCTACCATTTTCTCTCTTTCTCATTGGGGATATTCTGATCAAGCAAATTTCGTGGGTACCAGAACATCGCCTTCAGAATACGCGCGCATGTTTCTGAGCACTTTCATTTTGTACCAGATGTCATCACGTTCTAATTCAGGTAGATAGGTAGTTAATTAACGTTGCACTGGAGCAACACAACGGGCTATCGATGGCGGATCAATCCCGAAGGGAAAGACCGAGGACACCATATCATTTTGAACCACGGTCAGATGACGAAGCAACACCTGAGCTGGCAACCCACTCTCCAAGCATCCACTCCACGCCAACGTGAGGACATTTGAGGCCACCACAGATTTAATGTGCACCAGCCTCCGTGTACACGACGGTGTTTGGTTGGACCTAGTTTCGATCTCGCAACTTTCCAGTTGTTAATCCGTTGCTCTTCCAACTGGGTTGCCACGGCCCTGTTCTGATTCAGATAAGATCAGTTGTAAAACTTCTAGTTATTCTGGATCACATGATTAGCCACCACTACAAAAATTAACTTACAAATCAATGGTAATCAAAGCATTGTAACCCAGCTCCTGAGAGAAGTACTTTATGATAGAAAAGATTGCAATGTCTTTTCACACGTCTTACTCTACCAATTTGAGATGAAATTTATTTAAAGTTTTCATAACCTACTTACTTTCTAGCCCCAGACGAGTAAACCATTTACCAAGTGGTTTCGACGAGATATCTTGTCCATTAAGTTTTCGATGCTTACGAAATCCCGATCTGCCCAGTTTTTTTTAATAAGGACGAGATATCGTGTCCATTAAGTTTTCCATGCTTCGAAATCCCGATCTGGTGAGTATTTTTTAATAAGGACGAGATACCTTATCCATCAAAATCTCCATAAGATATCTCGTCATTAGCAAAATTGGTCAGAACTTTATTGATGAGGTATCTCGTCAAAACCACTTGGATGATTAATCCAATGGATTTATAATAGATGCTTGTGGGAAGAAGCTAAACCCCGCAAAAATTTGCCATTTTCTCGCATCCCTTAATCAACTCCATTTCAAAGGAAAATTCTCGGTGACTGCGCATTAATTTAAAACAGGGACATAATTTGTTTCACAGCATTTCGTTGTAATAATGACATAAAAAATACTCCGGGGATGACATGGGGGTTGACCAGAACATCGCATCCAGAATACAAACGCGCGCACGTTTCTGCGAATATCTATTTTGTACCAAACGTCACCAAGTTCTTGTTCTGATTCAGATAAGATCAGTTGTCAAAATTCTTGTTATTCCGTATCACCTGATCTGTTCTCAGCAGCCTTGAACGGCTTCGCCACCAGCGACCCCCCATATTTAAGAAAGTAAACTCCCTGAGGGGCATAAAATATAGAAGTTCAAAAGAAAATCTCACTCACAAATTGTGTTTAACCCTCTGAAGGGATTCCAAGCATAATTCCACCGTAAAAACTTCAATCTTCCCAACATGATTTCAAACCAGTTTTGATCATCTTGACCAATAGAATGTGCTTCTTAGGATTCAATCAACCAATAGATGCGATGATTATTTATTCATTGCGTGTTGCGGTGTAAAAATAATACTACACTACCAAAAAGTCCTTCGACGCTCAAGAGGTAGGTAGTTAATTAACGTTGCACTAACGTTAATTAATGCAACGAGCCATTATCGACGGTCCGGGAATAATCCCGAAAGGAACGATCTGAAGACAACACCGTCATTTTGTACCACTGTCAGGTGATTTCAACACCTAAGCTGGACCCAACTCTCCAAACTTCCATACCACGCCCACGGGAGGATGTTTGTGGCCACGATAGGGAGACCTAGTTTTGAACCATCAAAACCTCGTAATTTCGAACCACAGAGATAAACATCTGATCTGGCTACCCACTATCCAAACTTGCACACCACGTAAAAAAGAGACATTTAGGGGCACGGCAGATTTAACGTCCACCAACGTTCACGTACACGACGGTCTCTTTGGTTGGATCGAGTTTCGAATACGCAACCACCCTGTTGCTAATTCTCTATTCTTCCAACAGGGCTACCACTGACCTGAAAAGTAATGAAAAGATTCATATAAAAGAGAAAATAAAAGGTTGATCATGAAAATGGGAAATTAATTCATCATTAAATTGAAAATGTTACTAATTTTTAAATAAATTTTACTATTTTGAACGCGGTTTTTATCGAGTTAACACATTCATAAGTAAAAACCAACATCATGTATAAGAGCGGTGCTATGTGATACATGACACAATTTATAGAATTTGGTTCACCATTTTCTGAATAAACTCTGTGTTTAATGTATTCAATTTTTTTCTTACGATCGCACGAGTTTCTTTATTTTTTCGTTAAAAATATATTTAATATATAATACTATGCTACAGTACTAAACAATAGGTAGCTCAATTTTGAGTTCAATACTTATGGAAATTTATTAAATTGTTGAAAACTTTCACGTTTTATTACATAAAATCGTTAAACAATGTATTTACAACAGTTTTTTCAAAAGTGTAACGAACAAAATAAAAAACAATGTGAAGTGATAACAATACTTTGCTCTAAAAGATTTCTGAAAACTAAGAAACTGCTAATTCATGCGCATTTAATGAATCGTAAACTCTGGACAAATCAAAATTAGCGATAATATTTCTGCTTCCATGGTTTTGAGGATTGTATGGACTGATTATTATAGGCGATGCGGGATACTTCGTATGGATAATATATATTATAATGATTGTGGTTTTAGGCAGCGACAAAGTGGAAAGAATCAGAATAGCAGAAAGTACAGGGCAAGTAAATGCAAAGGCTAACGATGGAAAAGTGAATGCCTTACAGTGAATTCAGACATTCAAATTAAAAAAGAAGATGAAGTGGTCTTGACTACAATTACGCCTTTCTGGCCAGAGAAAAAATTTCTGGAAGAATTAGCAAACCTTATAGCCAATAAGGCCAATGCAATGGTTAAAGAAGAAACGATTATAAGAATTAGAAAAGCAGAAAGTAAAGAGCAAGTAAATGCAAAGGTTGACGATAGAAAAGGGAATAACTGCCCAACAGTGAATCCAGAAATTGGAATTAAAGATGGTGAAGAGGTCTTGACTTCAATTACGTCTTCCTGGCCAGAGAAAAAGTTTTTGGAAGAATTAGCAAACATAACAGTCAATACGGCCAATGCAATGGTGAAAGAAGAAAAAATTTGAGAATTAGAAAAACAGAAAGTAAAGAGCAAGTAAATGCAAAGGATGATGAAAAAGTGTATAACTGTCCAGCAGTGAATCCAGAAATTGGAATTAAAAAAGATGAAGAGGTCTTGACTTCAATTACGTACTCCTGACCAGAGAAAGAATTTTTGGAAGAACTAGTAAACATAATAGTCAATAAGGCCAATGGTGAAGTAAGAAACAAATATAAAGATTTAGAAAAACAGAAAGTAAAGAGCAAGTAAATGCAAAGGCTGACGATGAAAAAGTGAATAACTGCGCAATAGTGAATCCAGAAATTGGAATTAAAGATGGTGAAGAGGTATTGACTTTAATTACGTCTTCCTGGCCAGAGAAAGAAATTTTGGAAGATTTAACAAACATAATAGCCAATAAGGCCAATGCAATGGTATAAGAAACGAATATAAGAATTTGAAAATCAGAAAGTAAAGATTAAGTAAATACGAAGGTTAACGATAGAAAAGTGAATACATGCTCAAAAGTGAATTTACAAATTGAAATTAAAAGAAAATAAAGATGACTTAATTTCAGTTACGCCTTCCTGGCCTGAGAAAGGATTTTTTGAAGAATTAACAAGCATAATAGAGATTAACGCCAATGCAATGGTGAAAAAGGAACGGATATATTAGCTTATGGGAATTTGAAAGTCTTGGTGAAAACTTGTGATTATATTAATAATGTATATGTGACTGAAAATGGAAATTTGTCAAAATCAAAAATGGATGAACACAGTGAGGATTTCGTAAATGATTTAACGAAAGTTGATGATGGTACTTATATTGTAAACCCTTCGTATCAATTCCAGAAAAGAAAATTTTTAAAGCCTGATTTCCAACGTCTGGAGTCAATCCTATCAGTACAATGATGAAAGTAATAGCTGCAGATGAATTGAAGAATTTAACAGAATTTGGCGATGGTATTGATGCTTGGTGAAAAAGGATTGTACAAAACTATGACTAAATATTTCGTAGACAAACACCCACTGTAAAAGACGTGCATGTGGAACAAATCCAGTAGAAACAACGATTGGATGCGATTTCAGAGATATACGGAATCAATGAATTCAGGTGAAGGTAAGAGAATCCCACCGACATCATTTCAAACTGTGACTGGACATGTTGAAGAAAAACTTCCAACTTTTGGAACAGATGAAGGTGCGATTGGAGATTCAGTGAATGGTATAAAGAAACCAGATTTGAGTTCCAAGATCGAAGACGATGATTTATCATGCGAGAGTAAAACTTTAAAGAACTGTCTCAAGTTGTATGAATAAATAGCCGTCTGAGATTTCAAAGGCAAAGCACAGCCTATTTTCACGAGAAAAAAGTTTGCAGCCAAGACGCTCTGTACCTGCAATGATATATACTCAAGAGCAGAGGCTTATATCATAAAACTCGAGCATATTTGGTCCTCCGAAACAAATGACCCTATTCCTGGTCCAGATTATTTAATGAGCAATTCACTCTTTTATTTCGAGCACCTTTTCCATTGGGCCCATATGAAAAACAAGATGAAAGCCGAATTTGAGATTTATTGATGAAGGTAACGAAGACAGAGAAGGACTTCATGTTGCAGTTGGTTCCGTTCGGGATACCGAAGTCACCAGTGGTGCAATTAAGCTATCCATCAAAGAAAGGTTGGTCTCATTATTGACGAATAAAACCCAAAAGACACATGAAAAAAAAAAGGATTTGTTGAAAACATTTAGGAAGAAACTATTGAAAGTTAAGAACATTAATTTCTTTCATAAGTGATAGTTTAGTTTGTATCATTCGATTTTCATAAGTTTGCCTTAAAAAAAGAATTTTTGTATAAAGAAAAAATTTTATGCAAAGTATGGACAAATTATAGTTAGTTTTTCAAGTTTGTCTAAAATGGATTTTTGTACTAAGATAATGTATCATGCAATAGATGAATATGTCATAATAATCGTACGTAAGAATTGTTTAGTAGTTCGTAGTAAATAAGTAATCCTTTAGTTTAAAAGTGTGTACAATAGTTAAGTTAGTTTTTCATAAGTTGCCCCAAAAAATGTTTTTCTTGAGTAAGACAAACAATTTTCGGAAAAAAATATTTGTGAACTATTTTTTAAGTGAATGCATTGTGTAAAGTTTGAACTTGTTATAGAAGATTAGAATGTGTGTAATAATAATCATTTTGAAACGAGCATTTCGGACCCATAAAAATTGTTAAAACGAACTTAGTTGTCTTAAGTAATTGTTGAGTGTTAGTTGTTGTTAGGTTAGTTTTTATAAGTTTGTCTAAAAATATATTTCTCTTGCATTGTAAGTTATTTTCTGAAACATAATTTGTGCTTTACTTTCAAATGTATATTCAAATCTCTCTTTTGCATAAAAAATTGTAAATTGTTGATATAGTTAAAGTATCATGTCAGGAGCCAAACTGAAAGTATTTTATTCTTTTTAACGGTTTCGAAAATTGAATAAATATTCAACAGAGCGAAGGAAATCAAGTGTACATGAAAAAAGGTTTAGTATCAATTAAATGTTTTGTAATCTATTTTTATAATTTAGTTTACAATCTAAAGTATTAATTGATTATAGATTTTAAAATATATTGTACCTACATATCCAGTTCTCAGTAGTACTATCTTAGCCAAAAAATGAATTCTTTTACTGCACAGAGACAATGTTGTTGTCTTAGTGATAAACAGGATAATTTACAGAACTAAGTTTTTCACTTGCTTTGTAGGAAACAAAAATTAAATGTAGGAAGGTAGAAATTTTAATTAACGTCGCTCTGGAGCAATATAACGGTATGTGACGGTCCGGGATCAAACCCGTAGGGAAAGATCCAAGGATAACACCACGTAATTTTGAATCACGGTCATATGACGAGGTCACACTTGCGCTGGCACCCCACTCTCCAAACTTCCACACCAAGCCAACGTGAGAACATTTGAGGCCAACACGAAACAAACAGCGTATATGTGCCAAAATAGACGATGAAATAAGCAAGGAGTGATATCGTGGAAAATTGAAATGTTTTCTTGATCAATATTTTAAAATTAGTTACAACATAACTATCACAAAATAAGTGATGGGTATTTAGGTATTTAATTAACGTCGCACTGGAGCCACACAGCAGGCTATTGGCGACGATTCGGGATCAATCCCGAAGGGAAAGATCAAGGACACGCCTCGTCATTTTGAACCTCTTAAATAAGTGAATAAATACTAATATAAAGGTGCATATTCTAAATCAAAAATTTTTCTTATCAGGGTTGTTGACTTAAAATTTCTCACTTGTGATATCTTGCTTATAGTATAAGCTAAACAGGCCTTTTTGGAATTGTTTCAAGACATTTTAGAAAAACTATTTCCACGTGTGATATTTTCAATATTGTTTAGGGTGTGAGTCTTAAATATATGCTATTGAAGTAGCAAGTTTTAAAGTCGTGGTTGTGAAGTATCCATATATCTGTAAACAAACCTTTACAGCTATGAATGTTAAATTGAAAAATAGAAACCGCTTGACTAATAAAAAATTAGAATCAATTTTTCTCTTGGCTACTACAAAAATCAAACCAAATATTAAAACGTTTGTTAAATCAACGCATTTTCAAGCCTCAAATTAACTTCTTTATTTTGTTATCTTTCTTTGCAACAATAAACGATAAATATAAATAAAATAATATATAATAAATAACTTTCATGACTTTTTTTGGCGGCGCTCGCATAAATTACAATGAATCTATGTGGTCCCTGATCTTAACAAGTCTGCATCCTTTACATACGGGGCCACGGTAGCCCGGTTGGAAGGGTAACGGATTAGCAACCAGAGTGTTGCCAGTTCGAACTCAACCCAAGATAGTCGTGTACAAGGGAGGCTGGTGCACGTTAAATCTGTCGTGGCCTCAAATGTCCTCACGTTGGTGTGGTGTGGAAATTTGGAGAATGGTGTGCCAGCTCAGGTGTGCCTCGTCATTTGACCGTGATTCAAAATTACGTGGTGTTGCAATAGGATCTTTCCCTTTGGGTATGATCCCAGACCATCGCCAATAGCCCATTGTATTGCTCCACAGTGCGACGTTAATTAAATACCTACCCTTTTATTTACAGTACTAGATGGAATTCTAAATTCTGTACAAATGAAATAAGATTCTATAAAATTTCAATGTTCATCGACGGCCTTTCGGGTATTTGCCCGGGTTTCGTGATGGCCAGTCCCGTCCTTATTATGGACATTTCCCTTCCGGATTCATCCCGGACTGTCGCGAAAAGCCCCATTGTGTCGTGCCAGTGCGGCGCTAATTCAACTACCTTTGTAGTATATCTAAAGCACGAAAGCAGACTATATATTTGAACGCTGAAGGCGATATTTGGCCATGCAGCGCCAGACACAAGACATACAATATCAAATAATGGGCATACTCACACAAGGAAGGTTTTACTGATACAGATGAGAGAGAAATACATCCAGGGAGGAATCGAACCTGCGCCACCTACAAATTGAAGGTTGCTAGCGCAGTGGGCGTACTGCTCAGTCATGACAGCACGTCGAATCGCCTTTAACCCTCACGCTACGCATCCCGCGATTTCCGCGGGGAACGCAGAAGTAGCAAAATTTGCGCAGCCCGCGATTTCCGCGGGGATGCATTTTTGCCGTCTATTTAACTGTGCAACCCGCTCTTTCCAAGTTCATGGTTTTACTTTGACTTTTCTGTGATGTTTAATTGTTTATTCAAATCTGGGTTAACAGATGGCTTTAGATGTCCACATTTCTGCGAAATATACAAGCATTTTTTGCAGCATTTTGTGCGCTCTTTTCAAAGTCAAAGATGTCTGGCAGGAAGCGTTTCGCGAGTGATATAACCTACATTCCTGACAATATTTCCGACACTGATAGCAGTTCTGACTCTGATATCAAGTATATTGAAGATAGTTATAGCGAAACATGAGAATTTCTCGGATTCCTCTGCGGATAGTGATTTCTAATAATTCTTCATTCCTAATAAATGTTTTGTAAGTATTTTGCATATTTTCATTAGTATATACGTTTTACCTTTGTATTTCATAAAATAAATCATAATTTAACCAAGATTAATTTTCAAAATTTTGCTTTTATATGATTATTCTTCCAATTTCAATATTCCGACAACCTTTTTTATGATCTAATTCTATATTGAAAAAAACTCTTTTACAAAAAAATTTTGTATATTTTAACTCTAAAATATATGTAGATTTGAAATATGTAATAAAAAAATACGCAATTTTTGAACCTATTTTGATAAAAAAAATTACGCAGCGAGACAGTTAAACAAGTGAATGAGAAGCAGTTGAAGTGGATGTTAAGAATATCGGAATGAGACTGAGATGTGAACTTTTTACCATGCACTTTAATGGAAATAATTATCTATACAGTAAGATCACATTTGAAAAATGTAAACAAGATGCTGATATATATTTTGGGATAATTTTGTTTCATTTGGTAGGTATTTAATGAACGTTGCACTTGAGCAATACAACGGACTATTGACGACGGTCCTCGATCAAACACGAAAGGAAGGATCCTAGTACAACGCCATGTAATTTTGAATCATGGTCAGATGACGGACACCTGAGCTGACACCCCACTCTCCAGACGTTCACATCACGCCAACGTGAGGACATTTTGGGCCACGAGACGGATTTAACGTGCACCAGCCCCTTTGTATACGACGGTCTTTGGTTGGATTCGAACTCGCAACCCTCCGGTTACTTTTCCATTATTCTTCCAACCGGGCTACCACGGCCTTTGTTTCATCGATACCTATAATTATTATTAAGATAGGTAATGTGATTAACAACACTGTCATCAATAGATAGTAGCAATTACGAAACTTTAGCGCAGAGAGTATACGCTGGTCTGCTACTTGTAGTAAAAGTACTAACAACCCTCCCAAAGAAGTTATTACCAAACCCTTCCGAATCTAGAAATCACTGGCAGTAACCTCCTGGCAGTTTATCCTGACCTCGAAAACTGCCAGTAGAAGCCAGCGTCTGGCGCAAAAACCTGTTCCAAACTGTCACCAGTTCTGGCAACGGACATTTTGTTGTTCCTACTTGCATCTTTTACTCCACCTTGGAGTAATACGGTAATTTTATCTCGACGAGATATCTCGTCCTCAGCAAAATTGACCAGATCCTCGACGAGATATCTTATCGAAACACTTAGGGAAATATCGGGAGGGCACTATTTCACCACACAAGCTTGAGCCAGAACGTTTTTCTTTTCCCACAGCTAAATGAAATTTTTCTGATCCTATTAAGTAGTCTTTCTATTTTTTACAACTTCCCCTGTAAAAGCAGGACCGCGGTAACCCGGTTAGAAGAGTAACGGATTGACGAAAGGAGGGTTGCGAGTTCAAATCCCCAAAAGACCGTCGTTTACAAAGGGGGCTGGTGCATATTCAATCTGTCGTGGACTTAAATGTCCTCACGTTGGCGTGGTGTGGAAGTTTGGAGAGTGGGGTGCCAGATCAGGTGTTACCTCGTAATCTGACCGTGGTTCAAAATTACTTGGTGTTGTCCTCGATCTGTCCCTTCGGGTTGATCCCAGACCGTCGCCGATAGCCCTTTGTGTTGCTCCAGTGCGATGAGAATTAAAATACCTACCTACCCCTGTAAAAGCTGCGCCTTACTAGACTCACTCTTTAACACTAAGGAGCAAATATTAACCCTCCAAGTGGTTTCGACGAGATATCTCGTCCACCAAAATCTGAACAATTTTGCTATTGACGAGATATCTCGTCAGCAAGATATTACCCATATTTTGATGACGAGATCAAGATCTGGTTTCTTCTAATGACGATATATGTCGTCCATCAAGATCTTGTCAGTTTTGTTAATGACGAGATATCTCGTCGAGACTTCCGCCGGCAAGGTTAATGTACCTAGAATGCTTCTACTCTTGACCTTAACCATTGCAAGTTCTTGAGACGCCATATGTCTCTATGCCCCCGAAAGGGTATTCCTTAAAAGATTGATTGATCGAGATGGCACAATTCCATTTATCAGCATGTCGTTAGCCTGACCACTTAAAATTTTCTTATGGAGATTGATCGAAGTCCACGAATATAAAACAAAGAGGGTTTAAAGGATTTACAAAATGGATCGTTAACGCCATTGTTGTAGTTAATAACGATAAATTACAGAGTACTTAACAGATATCGGGTATGGCTTGTGCATAGCCTAAGAAATAAAGGAGCTTTAAGGAGAAAAAGCAAAAAAGTTAATGTATTCGAATCTTGAAACATTTTTATCTCACCTTAAAATATCTATCATTAAGCTTCTGATATTTCTTTTAAGTTCCTATTTCAAGGTTTCCATTCGTTTCTTCCGAAAATTCTCTTAAGCAATGTAATTGCAATAAAATTTCACAGATTTTGGTCTATTTGTAAACTTAATTCCATGCCGATTGAACGAGAATGCCTTAAAAAAATATAATATAATGAATAATAGACTATATTAATTCAAGAATATAATATAATGTATGCCCAGCATTATATATGTGTGTGTGCATTCCATTTAGCCTGTTGTGTTGCTCCAGTTGGACGTATATTAAAAAAAACGTTTTCGCTTTTTGCGAAACTTTTTCGCTTTTTTGTTGGACGTAAATTTTTAAACTTTTTCGCTTTTTGCTCAATATCTCTATTCTTACGCATCAGAGAGCAAAAGTAGTTGTTGACAATAGTGTAGAGGTCAAAATTTGCTATAACTTTTGTATTTATGATTTCTTTATTACGGGCTATAGTTATCGAACTACAGAGCAATGAAAGTGTGATACTTTTTAGAAAATTGCAAAACACGCACATTCCAGAAATATTGATACAGAATATTATTGAATATTGATGATTAAATACTATTAATTTATTATACAGTAATTAAACATTAAATATTAATAAGTTTTCAAAGTAAACACAAGATTCAAAAGTAAGTAAATACAAATACAATCAAATATTAAATGTTATTATATAATGATGTAATAATGTATCGCCTGTTAAAAAAGTGAATTTGTCACTACAATCTCACTTCACTTAAATCTTGATTCATTGCAGTTTTACAATTTAGCTCACTTTGAAGGTAATGGTGTTGAATGATCCTCTTCGTCACTCATTATATTGACTGTAATGTAAGTGTGCTGAGGATTGGTGGCAAGCTCCTCAATTTGCTCAAGAACATCCAGAGCCTCATCTTCATCTATGTTGCTGTCTTCCAAAACAGGAGTAGGAGCGTTTTGACATGACTGGCCAAGTCAGAAAGGGCAAAGGCTTGAACACTTTAGGCCTGCTTTTTGACAAATGCTAGCCCCACGGCATTGTTTCTTGTGCAGCGACATGATATAAATTTCAGTAAGGATTGAGGTGCAGGATCCTTACTAGCTTGAATTGGTGCGAGTCCTTGATCTGTGCGAATCCAACCCCAGTCTGTAGGTTGTCTTTCGAATCCCAAACACGTCTGGACTGTGTGGTATGTAGGGAAGGAATGGTATCTGGCAGCGTCGTGTCGGTGGCAGTCGTGCAAGACTTAATTTTCTGGTCTTTGCAGAGGCCTTGATGAAATGCAGGTTACGGAGGCGATCCAAATTTTGTGTGTTCATGTCACCCCCATACAAAGTGACGAGATACTTCTCTCCTACGTTGGCTATGTCCTCAGCAGAGGAGTGTTGTAAGAACACTGAAACTAATTCTTTTAGCTGAGGATTTTTCTTGAGTATAGCGCAGCATTTGGTTTTGCCTTGGCCAAAAAATGGCGGATGTGGTGTCGCATCCACTTACGGCATGCTGGAAAGGATCAATACCTGGTGGACAGCTTGATGAATCATATTTGAAGGAGGAACTACAATACAGTACACCAGCAGACTCACCTCTTCCACGCTTGTGTAGGTACACATTGTTCACATTAGGGGCCAACCCAGTGAGAAGCAGCAGCAGGTCAGTATCTTCCTCAATGTTGACTTGTTTATAGGCTGAGACCTTGGAAAGTGCTGTCCTCCAATGTCGACATCTGCATCTTCCACAGTCTGCTTTCTATCAATGCTGTGTTGTTGAAATGCGTTGCAAAGCAATGCGATGAGACGTCGTTTGTTCCCTTCATTAGTAAGAAATTTATCCTGTGGCACTGGGAAGAGTGTTGCTTCGTCTAAGATGATGTCTGCACAGTGGAAAGACGCATACGTTCTGCATTCTTAGTATATTTTGGACTGCATCCACTGGACAATGGTCAAAAACAATGGGATGCATTACTACCAATGTTTTTGTACATACTGGACATGCCTTGTGATGATTGAGCCGACAGGCTCGTTGTGATGCCAGACTACTTTGTGCAGAAGATACCCATCGTCCATCAAGGATCTAAAGGATCTAGCTAGTTTTGGTAATGAGAGAAACCTCTTTGAGACAAACACTAGGAGGCTTAATTATTATACAAAAGAGAGCCAAGCACGAAAATTCTCACATGCTTACACATTTGTATCTAATCCTGCAATAAACAAACTACTCTGAAATTATTCCAATTTCAGCGAATTAATTTTCATTGACTGTTAATTGCTCTACACTCTTCTGCTTAAAGCCTCTAGATCCGTCGAATAAAACCCTAATTGTCTATTATTGAGAAACTATTTGAAAGGCGAGTTGTTTTGATAAGAAAATGGCTGCATCAATTAGTACTGAATTAACAATTTGGGTGCTAGGCAACGAGGAAATGAGATTTACAGCAAAGAATGCCATTCTTTTATCCTCTAACTTTTCAAATGTCTTAAGCTTTGTTTAGTTTGTCTTTTATGTGATGAAACGATACACTCTTTTATGTATGAGTTATTTTGAGATTCCCCAGTTTTTTAAAGCTATAAAAATAGGACAAAAAGCACGATTGTTTAATCTTAATACTGCCTTCTTCACTACGGCAGCGGCTGAAAGATGTGATGAGATATTTTTAACATGCCTCTGAAGTTGCTTAAATTTAAATGCTTGTTTATATTTTAAGAACTGTTTTATTACTTTACGCATTTAAAAATCCTCTAAGGAAATCAGTGCACAAATCCCCCCCCCCCAAATGAATGTATTCAAACTAAACCGGTCAAGGTTTAATTTGAATATTGACATTTTGAACATTGTTTAGAAGCAACAATTACAAGAAAACATACTTTAGAATACACTTTTAATATTTAGTGGCACTCCCCTTCCTTAAAGAGATTTTTAATACTGATTCACAAGTTTATTTAGTATTTTCAGTTCCATCCATTTCCCATACATTCAGCATTCTTTTCCAAGTTCTCCAAGTGCTGTTTCGGATAGACATGGAGATTGAGGCGGTGTTCATAGGACTTTCGGTCAGTTTTAAAGCACTAAATTTACATAAGCCACATTTGGTCTGTGGTCCAGCCGTAACTGACCTGTGAGGCGGGTGAACCTGTTCGGAGGGCCGTATCTAGTCTATAGACCTGATAGAAACTGTTTGAAGGTCGTATCTGGTCTGCGGGCCTGATAAAAGTATTTGGATGACCGCATTTGGTGTGCTAGCCGTTTAAACCTGTCCGTAGGAACCTTGTATACGGGCCTGAGATCAATCTATTTGCTACAATCTTTTCATCGTACACGTACGGTCCTTTATCTTAATCTTAAGGGGGCCATGGTGGTTTGGAGCTTTGAGCTTTGAGCTTGAGCTAAAGTTTTGAGCTTTCAACCGTCTGGTTGATAATCCGCTATTCTTCCTACTTTTGCCACGGTATACAGGGTCACGGTAGCCCGGTTGGAAAGACTTGTTTGGATCCAAAGGACTCGAGTTTGAATCCAACCAAAGACCGTCGTATACAAAGAGGGCTGGTGCACTTTAAATCTGTCGCGGTCTCAAATGTCCTCACGTTGGCATGGTGTGGGGGTTAGGAGAGTGGGGTGGCAGCTCAGGTGTTGACCTCGTCATCTGACCGTGGTTCAAAATGACGAGGTGTTGACCCCTTCGGGGTTGTTCCAGGACAGTCGTCGATAACCCATTGTATTGCCCCAGTGCGAAGTTAATTCAACTAAGTACCTATCTTTATCTTACCCGTGCGGAATTTTGTGCTTAGGCCTCACCCGTCGAGAACACCAGCTATTTCTCAAATAGCTAAATGAGCATACCTATCTTCATATTATGTTATCATTAGTGAGGAAACGCTGGCACATTTCACAGAAGTAATTGCTCTAAAATATTCGTTTCTATGCTAGAATGTAAATCTGATATAATTTGTTTTTCAGTTTACAAGTTTCTTTTAATCTTCTTGGTCTCGTATCATGTTAATTTGCAGTTTTAGAATCCTTGATTTAATGCATTTCCATCGCTGGAGAATTTGAACTCTTGTGTTTCTAATCTTATCCCTGGAGGAATAAATCGAATTAATTAATTGGAAACTGAATTAATGTAGGAAGTACGTCAAAAGAATTTCATTAGTTTGGGAATGGTTGTTGCCCACTGTTTTATTAGCGAGTTCAATTTCATTGCATTAAAATGAAAATAATTATATGCAGAAAATTTTATGTAGAAATATACTATATATTTCTACGTAATTAGACATAATCCTGATACATTTTGTAGATTAAAAGTAGGCAAGTAAGGTAGGTAATGCAGACATGCGATATACAATAATCCTATATGACAGTGTATAATATTTTGTTTAAATTGATATTTGTAGGATTTGGAAGTACTTTTATCGATGTACAAAAGTAATATTTTATTGGATTAACACCAAATAATCCGTATCTTATGAAATTTTGTGTATTTTAATTTACGACGTTCCTTTCAAAACTAATTTCAGAGTACTTAGGATAGTGCATTAATTAATTTAGAATCTGTGAGATAGTATAGTAATTTAGATAGATAATTAACGTCGCACTGGAGCAACACACTGGCTATTGCTGACGTTCCGGATCATTCCCAAAGGGAAAGACCCGAGGACAGCACCTTGTAATTTTGAACCACGGTCAGATGACGAGGTCAACACCTTACTAGCACCCTACTCTCCAAACTCCCACACCACGCCTGAGGAACCGGAGTGATCTTCCCCCTTCGCCTATCCTTCTGCTTTTTCTTCCATCCTAATTGTGATTGTCTTGGTTTTGGCAAAGCTTGGCCAAATATGGCTCTTGCGCCATAAAACCCGAAAACAATCAAACCCATACCACGCCAACGTGAGGACATTTGAGGCCACGGCAGATTTAAGGTGCACCAGTCTCCGCATACACGGCCGTCTTTTGGTGCACCGAGTTTCGAACTAGCAATCCTCCGGTTGCTAATCCGTTGCTCTTCCAATTGGGGTACCGTGGCCCCGTACTTATTTAGAATCCATGTTTGCCAAATAAATGGTTAGAGCGCTGTTTTGTGTTTTCATTTGAGCCATGACATCAATATTTTCTACTGCTGTAGCATGAGATAGAATAAATATTTTTACGATTTTCTAAGAGCTTAACTTCCACCATATGTAAAGTCCGAATGATCACTCATACTAATGTCTCTCAAAAAGAATTCGAAATAGAACTTCTATGACCATTCAGTTGTTTTGAATTCTGCCTACAACGAAAATAAATGACATTTGTACATGAAACAACATTACCACGTCCTGGACAGATATTCCATATTTTTCTGTCAATGGCACATGCCATATTTGTGAATCCGCCATACCTATTCTCTCGGAGAGGCTTAAGCGGCTCACTTCTCTAAATTTTAGACATTAAAATCGGAACACTCCTGTGGCATGCATGAAAAGTCGAGCGTTACAACTTCCATAATTAAGTCTTATAATTCCAGAACTAGAAGAAACATCCAGAAGATACATATCGTTACCACCACGCCAAAGGCTCGTATCTGCAAAATTGACGTTTCTACAAAAACGCGTTCAGTTTTGATGCTTCGAGAAAAACCGAGTTACGAATCTAAGATAGTTTTCTCATGAAAGTCGGCATTTCCTCTAAGAATCAAGATGATTCGTGACTTTGTCATAGTATAAAACATGAAATGATGACTCGGAAAAGTGCAGTTAGGTAAAAATCGCCGAAAGGCAGATCGCGTTTGGCGTGGTGGTAACGATATGGTGCCGTGTAGACAAAAGATGTCTGTACTGACATGATCTTCGGACTGAATGCGCAGGCGTACTGAGTGCGGGAAGGGAGTTTGTAATCTGTCGAAATTCTACTTTGCTGGGCGAACTTTGGGCCAGTGTAATTTTGGATTGCGTAATTCAAGAGCTACAGAACTACGCTACAATCATAGGCCTTTAATCAAAAAAAATTATCCTTCAATATTAACATCAAACTGCACTTTATTCGTTCAAACTGTGAATTGTTGAATATTCACAATAAACAATCGCTTAAACTTCCTATACCTGCTTCATTAATTCCATAATCCATCAAGCCCGAGTATTCACGTGAAAACTACGGTTTTGTGTCCTCGACACAAACTGCCAGTTTGTTCAAGTATCTTTGCAATGGAAGCCTCTCCCCAGAGGTCCAATTTGTATAATCCGGAATTACTTTTCGGTGCATACCTCAACATTTTCAATTCTATTCATCACAAAATGTATCACATAATTTGAAAAGTTTCATTCTGCGCTTTGGAGGACGGTGTAATTAACCGCCTGAAAATGAATTCCGGAATAGAATTTATCAAATGTGCACGATAACAGCTGATGAACAAGATATTTAATATATCCCCATTTCCAGTTTACTTAGAAATAGTCCAAGTCCTATCATTCATATGGCAATGAGAAATTTTTTCTTTAACTTAATTTCCACAATCTCAATTTTTCATAAAGAATTAATGCGTTTCACCAGAAAAAGGTTTTATGACAAAATATGTGAAAGATTCTAACGCGAAAAACTAATGGATATATCTTTCTTATATTATTATAAAAAAACTATAGAAACATAGATCTCATATTAAACGTCTAAAACAATTAAAAGAGGTATACGAGAATGCAAAAGTAGGTTTCTACAATTAATTAACGCTTATTGGTTCCTAAGACCAAGCATTGTATTGCTCCAGTGCGACGGTAAATTCAACTATCTAGGACTAAGAGAATATTTATTATTAAAACCGAATCTGAAACAAATTTTTCTTGAATGTCATTGTGAAAGAAAAGCAGTAACTAATTAACTATGGTGTAGAAACCTGACCGAAAAATACTTACATCTTATACACATCCAATACAATTGACAAATATATATTTTGCTACACTATTTAGATACTTATAACAGGATATGAATATTTAACGATTCAGTACTGTATCTGAAAGATAGATATTCCTAAGAGAATTCCGTGCCCTTTCTGAAACAATGTAAATGAATAATTCTGAAGTGCATTCATGAGGATGCATTTACTGTCTACCATCTTGAAGTTTTCACAGCCAATCATATCTTAATTAGATAATTACTGATGGTGATTTAAAATTTCATTAGTTTTACTTTTCTTTTCAGCGACAATTTCTAGATGTTACGTCACTTAGAAACGTCATAATGATAGTTTCTGCTTTTAAAAACAAGAATTCGTGAAGAACAATTCGTGTATTACGATAAATAAGAAACGAGTGCACTCACATAGCTTTACATTGACTCTCCATACTTTCTCATCAGGATGGTCGTCGTTCGTGCCATAGTGGGTTTTCCCACTGTTCAAGAAACCATAGAGGAAAAATAAAAGTAGAATGAATAATGATAATATTTTTATATGCTCTGGATGTGATCAAAACTAGTGGTACTGTGACCTTTAGACTACTTTCGTCTGCAGGGTTGAAACGAACACTCATCTGATTGATAGACGGGACGGGAGAAGACGCCCATCTATTGACTCATCATCTGATTGGTCCGCGCTACCTAGTAGAGGACTTTGGCGATTTCACCATTTTTGTCGCCACTCTATAGAAATGTGCATTCACACAATCGTCATAAGATGTTATACAGTCAAACGAGCAAACGAGGCAATAAGTCAATTTTTCACAGAGAAGTCACGTGACTATTAGTCGATATGTTGGTCACACGTTTTGAAGCTCCTTTGAACAGCAATGCTTAGTCTACTTATATTTCACGTCTGTGCTAGCCATCTGCCAGCTTGCAGGCTGTACAGGTTCGATAGCTCCATGGGTATACTTCTGCGTCGGTAAAGCTTTCCTTGTGTGCATGTTCATTTATTTAACGTTGTTTGGAGCAGCTTGGCCAAATATGATTGTTGTTTTGTCGTTTTATGTCGCAAGGGTCATATTTGGCCAAGCTGCGGCAAACACAAGACAACGTCAAGTAAAAAATGTCGTGAAAGGGGGAAGAGGGATTGGAGAAGAGTGTAGTGAAGAAAGCAGGAAAATATCTCTTGGGTAACCCTGGAACGCGACCCCCTGTTTAGTTAAGGTATCTGTATACCGGGGCAATTTTTTGAAATTATCACGATACTTAGATTTTTTTATAGATTTTGTTATTGGTTTCTGCTGAAAAGCATTTTATAGCAGAAAATATTGTTTAAAATTTATTTTAAAAAATGGAGTAAAAATTAAAAAAAAAACAACCAAAAATACCATTTACGCAAAACGTCATATTTTAAAAAATAACAAACGTTTTCCCAGCTTGTAAAGTTAGTTATCTTCTAAAAACATTGATTCAGGTATTGAGCAACAATCATTACTATATTACTATGTTTAAAATAATTGTGGACTTCAACGTCTGTCATCCCTGAAAAAACATGAAAAAAGAACAAAATGCAAAAAATATTCAGGTTTACGACCTGATCAATTTTTTAAATGCATTTTTCTTAATAATAGTTCAAACCCTGATTTATAATATTTAGAACATATGTATATGAAATTGCAAAATAATTTAATTGATGCATTCTGAAATATCGACTTTTGTGGAGAGTAACGCTTAGCGAAAATTGCATTTCGAGAAAAAGCTAAACAATATAACACCTTTACCAAATATAGATGTCAATAATTTTTAAAAATTTTATGTCTCCAGTTCTAATGGTCGTAGAAGTAAAATCCGAAGTGATTGGAAGAGCTAACGAGTTGTAGCATATGTAAAATTTGGACCTTGTGAAATTTGGGTGAAAATGGCGTTTTAAAGGTAAACCCCATGGGAAAAGAAAAGATCACCTCAGGTCCGTGAAGCACATACACATCTAAAAGAGTTGTGCCCTCGATGGCAAGCCAAATATGGCCTTTGCGTTATAAAACCTAACCAAAGTATCAGGTTGTTGGTTGTTGGCCAAGAGCCTAGTGATCAACAAATCCCACTCCTGAAAGATTGCAGCTCATACCACTATAGAGGCTCTTGGTGGATGCTGGGAGCAGGAGGTGTAGTAGCGGCGGCTCACCAGATGTGAGCCGCCTCTACTCCTAACAAGGACAATCAATAACATCTATGCGCTTAGAAACCGGGATTCGAAACCACGACCTACTCGGTGTCAGACCAGCGTTATGACCACCAAAATAGCAACTGATACACGAATCATTTTAACATATTTCGTCCCTTAGACATAAATGAATTTGATTTACCACAGTTGCTTCCCCAATATGATCGTTATCGTAAAAATAAAATGTTAAAGCCGTCGTTCTGTTCCTAATGATCAGAAGGACAACCTTTTCATTAGAACTAAGAAAAAACAGAAATGCCTGCGACTGCTGGTAATATTTCTTTAATTTTCTTGATTACGACCGGATCCTTAGACGGAAAAAGTTTGAGTGGTATTTGGTGCTCGAAAGACATGAAATCAATAAATCAATACCTGGTATCTGTGTTTTGTTTCGAGATGTCCCAATTCAAGAGATCGTTAGAAAACTATTATCCTCTTTTCAACATCATTTCACCTTCCCCAAAAGATTTAAAGTATTGCAATCCTTCAATGATACGTACCATGCGTGTCGATCTGCTACAAATCGCATCACCTCTTAATGAATAGTATCTTGAAATATTTAGTGGATAATGTTACTGTTCCAACCGGGATACCGCGGGCTGCAGTCTTGGAGAAGAAATGGACTATGATCACCTACGTTGCCTTGCGTTCATTAGGTTAGTTGGTTAGTTGTTTTTAGGTTTAATGGCGCAAGGACCATATTTGGCCAAGCTACTCCAAACACAAGACAATGTCGTGTAGGAAATATGAAAGCGAAAATAAGAGGGATTGCGTAATAGAGTAGTGGGATGAAAACAGAAAAAGATCACTTTGGTAAGTATCCCGGGAGAGTGACTACCTCCGAATTTGCTAAAAAACTGTAAACCCCCTGGGAAAAGAAAAGATGACTAGAGTGTCTCGTATTGCGTTCATAACAAATTATCTTCGATCGTTAATGGGCAGACAGGGATCATTTGGGCTTATAGACTGTTTCTGCAGCTGCTCATGTGTTATTATTTGTGTTATTATGTAACTATTTCAAAGAGGCTATTGTTAAAAAAAGTGCTTGTTGCTCATTGAAATATAAGTTTCTTGAGTTTTATTTCTTATTGCAATTACTGATTATATAATTTCGGTAACAATTTATACAATTACCGATGAACTTCGTATAATGTGGAAACCTGCTCAAATCTTCAAGTGGTTCCGACGAGATATCTTGTCCATCAAGATCTGAACATTTTTGCTAGTGACGAGATATCTCGTCATTGAGGTATTGGCGACTTTTTAATGATTACGAGATCAGGATCTGGTCTCTTTTCTTCAAATGACAAGGTATGGGCAGTATTCGTCCATCAGGATCTGGTCAGTTTTGTTAATGTCGAGATACAGCGTCCAGATAACGATCAGTAGGGTTACTGGGCTTGAATGTCCAGGTCCCGAAGAAGCGGTTGTTTGGATTTTATGGCGCAAGGGCCATGTTGGAGCAAGAAGCACGAAACGATGTCAAATAAATAGACGTACACAAGATAAGTAGGTATTTAATTATCGTCGCTCTGGAGCAACACAACGGGCTATTGGCGACGATTCGGGATGAAATCCGAAGGGAAAGATCCGAGGGCAATACCACGTAATTTTGAAACAGTCAGATGAGGAGGTCACTCTTGAACTGGTACCCCAAACTTCCACACCACGCCAACGTGAGGACATTTGAGGTCATGACAATTTTAACGTGCACCAGCCCTCCAATACAGTACGGTCTATGGTTGGATTTGAACTCCCAACCCTCCGGTTGCTAATCCTTTGTTATTCCAACTGGGTTATCACGGCCCAGAAGTACACAAGAAATGTTCCAGACATAAATAGAGAAATACACTCTGGCAGGAATCGAATTTGGATTGCCTACAACTCGTAGATTGGAAGAGCAGTAGGAAAAACGACTAAGCTCCGACGACCATTTCCCAAACCAGCAAAAATGAACCCATCATAAATATATAGAAAATATTCGCACAAGGAATCGTCTTCTAAAACAATGTTTAGGCAAGCTTCCTTTTAGTTTGCATGGTGCGCGAGAGAAAAATTGTACTCAAAAACTTCATTAATACTAATCTCTTGCTAATATGCTCTTTTTTTAGTTTCCTTTCCGCTTCCTCTCTTCAAACAAAAGAAACCGTATGGAGATGGATACGGAACTAAAAATAATTTTAATTGGAAATTATTGTTTCGTTAGTGATGAACACATAATGCAACAGTTTCTTTAAAATTTGCTCGGTGGCCAATGAAAAATATTTTCTCGCAGTAATCCCTGAGCACAGACCAATTTCCCCCAGGCATCGTATGAAATAAAAGTATTTTTCGTGGCGAACGGTAAAAAAGATATACTCTCTTGAATTAGGCCTTTTCTCTTCCAACATGCAAAATAATTATATCCGGAATAGTCTAGTCTAATGGTTAGAATGAAAATATTGCTCTATACGAGGATGAATAAATAACTACCGGCAATGCGCTATCAATTTTATTTTAATAAAAATTGCCTGCTTACATCGTTTTTCAACATGGTTACGTTGCAATAAGCTTTTTGTGCCCTCGAGAAAAGGTTTTAGGATGAGCTGTCGTGCATGCATCGCATCATGCAGTTCTTGCTCAGTGGTGAATGATTAATTTTCCGCTTCATTCAACTAGTCATTCTTCTGCTTAACAGAACCGTATTAAGAACGCTATTAACCGTGAGGATATTCGAAGCCACGAGAGACAACGTGCACCAGCCCCGTGTACACGAGTCTGACTGGATCGAGTTTCGGACTTGCAACCTTCCGGTTGCTCATCCGTTGCTCTTCTAAATGGACTACCATGGCCCCTGAAAGCTAACGAGTTACTCTTCCTTTCAAGTTGCACGGTGCGGAGGAAAGTTCCCAAAACGATGCCCCCTCCCCACTTATCGCGGCATACGAACTCAAGGTCACCGACAAGTCTTTGTTCCCTTTGCTATCGAATGACACTAAGTTGGTTTGGTACACATTGATAATATAGAAATTATTAAACCAAACTCGATGTCCATTTTTTCGTTGCGCTCAACTTTCCACACTGGCCTACTACTGGTCTGATTTTAGAGACGTATTCACGTCAAAACACGAGCAGGGCTGAATCGACTGTCAAGCAAGGGCAGAGGGAGGTTCTCTTGATTTTTAATTCCAGTAGATTTGCCTTTATAAACTATACAGGGTGTCCCAAAAAGGTGGTTCCGCAATTTATCTTTTTACCATTTGGAGACAGGTAGGCAATGTAAATTGCAAAAGTACACCAAATAAGGTAAGTAATTAAGATATGTGAATAAAATTATCACGTGATAACAATTTAAGCAGATACAGTTTTTAATTTTTATAGGACCCCTCTAGATAAAAATCCGAGATAGCAAAAATGTTCCTTACCTGTATCCCTATCGCTAGCAGAAAACTACATTTCTGTAGGTTGAATAGTAACAAGAGGTTCCATTTTAAGGGGTCCGTATCTAAATTTAGGACGGAAACTGACCCATGGCCAAAACTGAAGAGCTAAGTTCTGCATTGCTGCAGATGGAAAACATTTTGAACATGCGTTGTAAATTTCCTTTTATTTTTATTTAAACAATTTTTATACAATATTTTTAAAAAAGATTACATTGTCT
Source organism: Meta bourneti (assembly GCA_933210815.1). Taxonomy (NCBI): domain Eukaryota; kingdom Metazoa; phylum Arthropoda; class Arachnida; order Araneae; family Tetragnathidae; genus Meta; species Meta bourneti. Next base: position 95,225,016 of record OW119922.1, read on the forward strand.
ACTATTATTCATTGCGATTTTCATCTGCAGTTGCAATACTACATTACTTTGCTCACTGTTGTTGCACTTTCTGACCGAAAAAAATGCTTTTTAGCATAATGTATACGGTCCCTAATTGGACTGCTTGAACAGCTGTGCACAAGCGGTATGTCAACTTTTTTGCGTCATTATGCCTCCGTTACTCTTCAACCTACAGAAATCCAGTTTTCTGCTAACGATAGGGATGCAGGTAAGGAACATTTTTTGCTATATCGGATTTTTATCTAGAGGGGTTGTATAAAAATTAAAAACTGAATCCGCTTAAATTGTTATCACGTGATAATTTTATTCACATATCTTAATTACTTACCTTATTTGGTGTACTTTTGCAATTTACATAGCCTACCTATCTCTAAATGGTAAAAAGATAAATTGCGGAATAACCTTTTTGGGACACCCTGTATATTGGTTGTGTTTTAATTATGTGTGTTCTATCAGAAACAGTATTAAGTGAACACTCATTTCCCCACCCGTGTTAGCAGCTGGCTTGGCTTCCCTATCCGCAAGCTGTTGCTTGCTTGGGCTCTGACCCGGTTGATGCGAAAAATATTTAAACGAGCAGAAACATTTTGTCTAATTTAATTTACACAATATGAATTTGTGTTAAAACTTTGAGTTGACTGGATTAAAACTAAAAGTGTTTTCTGTGATATTATTAATAGCACAGAATGCATGGCAGTGATTAATTTCAGCTTGACATAGGGGTATTCAGGATATCGAGTTCATTTCTTAAGCCTCGTGGTAGTTGTCTCTGTTGTAGTCGAAGTGGCTTTATTTAACAATTACATTTTAATTTTACATCGTATGTTCTAGATGGAATGTTCTACATGTAATATTCTAGATGGAATACTCCAGTGGAATGTTCTACGTGGATCATACAGGAATATGTTCAAACGAGTAACAGTAGAAAAACATGTGAACAAGTAAAGCAGTTAAAGAATGCATTAAAATTCATTTAGCAGATTATTAGTATACTAGGAGCATCTTGGCATAAACAAATGAAATATAAATCATAACAGTCTCGATAAGGTATCTCGTCATTATCTCGGTTGGTTGGGATTTTATGGCTCAATGGCCATATTTGGCCAATCTCATCATTAGGAAAAACTGACCAGATTTTGATGTACGAGATACTCGTCATTTGAATAAAACTGACCAGATTTTGATCTCGTCATCATCCAAATATTGGCAATACCTCGATGACGAGACATCTCGTCATTAGCGAAATTGGTCTTATCTTTTTGGACGAGATATCTCGTCCAAACCACATGGAGGTTTAAGATTTTATATGTATATGAGTGGTTATAGCTAAGACAGCTGACTAAGATGCCAGTCTTGTGATCAAAATGTTTTTCTGTACTTGTAATATTCATATTGTGTCCTGAATTTCGAGAAAACATATATTAAGAGAGCAACGATGAAACCGAAACCAACGTAGACACAGATAGCAGATGCTGCATTGAAATTTAAAGCAAGAAAATTCGTAAAAAATATTTACATCAATCGCAAACTGAAGTTATAAAGCGCGAACTGCAGTTTCGCGTGACTTATTTTCTAATTTCAAAGGACTTGTTTTGGAAAAGATATAATTACTTATATTATTCAAAGGCCATGTTTTGGAAAAGCGCTCAGAAATGAAGAAAAGAATACTATTACTTAGAAAATTCATAGGAACTAGCAGACCCGTGCCTTACAATCGCCCTAAGATTTCTATTGATGGCAAAGTGTGTCGTTACTTACCTTTTATATCTTATTTTAATCCATTTGTAATGCATATAGAATCCACATTACCTCTCCAAGAGTTTTGACGAAATGTCGCGTTCAAGATCAGGTTAATTTTGCTAAGGACGAGTTATCTATAGGAAACAAAACTGCCCTTTCAATGAAGGTGCAAGTACAAAAAACAAATTTTCCTTGCCCAGAATTTTTTTTCCTACGTCGGGAAAAGTTCAGGGACCATAATTTCCTACGGGCAGCCAACTGCAAATTAGCCCAACTGAAAAGGTCGTGAACTAAGACGTTATCGTCAGATAAAAAGTGCAAGATAAAAGATGACTAAAATTCATAAAATTCCCCGTCGAACAAAAGGGGCAGTCAGGAGAAGCATGCACACCAATGCGATGTAAGTGTCCTCTTAAAAAGTCGTCCAGGTGAATCGAAAATTTTCCGTAGCAATAGTCGTGGCAAATTAGGAACAGGGTCAGACGAAAGCTTGATCCATGTTTTGTCCGTGGCCTTAAGCTTATGATGGTCGCAGATAGACTTATTTATCTTTCGCTCTACCAACCTTCAAGCACGGAGGTAAGGGAGAGGCTGGACAGCTGGGGTAGAAGACAACCATTTTTAGCTAGCTTGTCTACGCCCTCATTGCCTGGTATATCACAAGAGCTTGGTATCCATTGGAAGGCAATGATCCAACAAGAGTTCAAGATGTCTCTGGCAATTAAACGAGCTCTGGCCAAACGAATGTAATGAGGTTGTTTATAGGAGCATAAGGCCAAAATTGCGCCTGTGAGTCAACCACATTGACTGGTTTATTATAAGAAGTGATGGAAAAATGTCTAGAAATGACGGGCTATGGCTTCAATTTCAGCCTCAAAATTTGTGGCTTGTTGACCAATTGCGACATAACCCTCGAAACTGCCTAGAACTGGGGATATGTTTTTGAATCAGAGGCTGGTCACTATAGGGAAGTCATTTCGTTTACTTTTACATGTGCAGTTCTTATTTCTAATAAAATGTATGGCAGAAACCCACACCTTAGTCATGTTACCAGAATTATATTCTGAAGTCTACTTCAATTGCATCCCATTCCCTTGTTCAAAAGCGATTCGGCGTTTTTTGTCACTCAAATCTATTTTTGCTTATGCTTTCTTTTCTGCACTGATTTCTATCTTCCAGATTTCTATAATCAGACTGCTGAAGATTTTCATCACAGTGACGAGCTGTAACGTGTTGTTTTGCAATATTATGCAGATCCGTAACTCATATAGGGTATATTTAAACTGAACTACAAAATTGATGAGTGAATCCCGTAACGATCGATTTTATATTGTTTAGAACTGTTGTTGCCATTCCACAATAAACAAATAACGCCGATTTCTGTTCCACGTAAGAAAGCGAAATATAAAGTTATCGCCATGAAATTAATACTATTTATGAAATGAAATATTCAAAAGTTTGAGCAATATTTGTTAAAATATATGTTCCTTAAATGCATCTTTTTGGATTCTAGGTCATCAAGATGCTATTCATTGTGGTGCTGCTTTTCTCTCTATGTTGGCTACCATTTCAGATGTACAACGTTCTGCAGGAAATCTTTCCAGAGATAAACAGGTGAGACCAATCAGATATTTCGTTTCTTCAATGTGTCGTTGTAGAGAAGTAAATTGAATTAGCAGTCAAGTTAAAATCGTTTGAATGCGCAGTTTAATCAAATAATGTATCTTAAATGAACAAAATTAAATAGCTTAATGAGTAATTTAAGCCTTTTTAGTTTTATTCAGATATATCTGTAGATTGTTCACTAATTTAGTCTTAATTAAAGGATAAGTATAACGAAAAAATGCCTATTTTTTAAAATGATTAAAGAGTATATATTAAATTTAATGGAATTAAGTTCTGTTCAGAAAATGAGCTTTACATTAAACGTACTCTCATCATCTTGTTCTTTAAGTCAAAGATATATCTAGCAAGCAACAGAGCACACTTAAAGGGTTTTTTAATTTCCAAACTTAAGAAAAATGATTAAGGAATTTCAAGAGGCACTTCAATTAATTTTTTTAAATAATTTTTTATTAAAGGTGTAAAAGGAGCTTTCTTAAAACCCTTCAGCAAATGTTTAGTGTATCCGACTAATTATCGAGCTAATTGAAAAAGGTTAAAATGGTTGAGGGATTTACATGGGTGAAAAATTTTATTGTATCTCATTTATATCTGATCCTAATGCAATTATTACCAATGGCGAAAACTAATTTACATAGCTAATACAAAATGATTAAATCCCAATCCTCGAAGGTGATCATTTTGCGACTCGTCCGAATGACTTAGTTTTTGAATCTTCATATAAATCAACTAATTTGATGCTTCATATAAATAAAAATGAATTTAAAATTACTTTTGTTTGGGCATTTCGAGAATGGCGTAATATATTTAAGAAAATTCTGAAACAAGATTTTTAAAATCATGTAGTAATATATTCAAGGAAATGCCGAATCAAGATGTGTGTTAAAACATTGTAGTAATACATACAAACAATGCTGAATCTAGAAGAGTTTTTAGACCATGTAGTGATATATTCAAGAAAATGCTGCATCAAGATAAGTTTTAATACCATGCAGTAATATATTTAAGGAAATGCTGAACCAAGAGTTTTAAAATCATGTAGTAATATATTCAAGAAATTTCTAAAACAAGAGTTTTAAAACCATGTATTCTCTTTAATCGATAGAGTCAGTCATTGCACAAGATTTGCATCAATCTTGACACGTGAAAACTAAACAATTTTTAATGATATTAATTTCATTTGCAGCATAAATTAAAGCTTAATGCATTCATGTAATTAGTTTCTTAAATAACTCCTGATAGTGCTATTCCTAATTAAAATTTGCTTTCAATGACAAACACGTTATGCATACGTTCCAACATTTCTTATTTTAAATTTAGAAAGCAATTTTATTTTAAAACAATTTAATATACCAGGCTGAATTTGTTGTAATTCTAAACCTTGACTGGTTCAAGGAAGACTAAATTTTTCAGTGTGCAGACGGATAACAATACTAATTAGTCTCTCTCGAACCGGACTTTGTTTTCATTGGCTCATAGAATTAGGTAGTCTTCAAATATAAAGTTGAAGTTTTGTTTCGTTAATTAATTACCTTAGTTTTATGCACAAAATCAAATTTCTGTGCATATTTAGTTACTCTTCGAGAATTTGATATTCCATACAGTTGTGCGCGCAATTAATGTCATAATTGTGTTGGTATTTGAATTAACATCGCACTGGAGCAACACAGCGGGCTATTGGCGACGGTATGGCATCAATCCCAAAGGGAAAGATCCTAGGATAGCTCGCAATTTTGAATCACGGCCAGATGACGAGGTCAATACCTGAACTGGCACCCCACTCTCCAAAGTAACACCACGCCAACGTTACGACATTTGAGGCCACAACAGATTTAAAGTGTACCAGCCCCCACGTACACAACGATCTTTGGTTGGATCTAGTTTTGAATTCGTGTTCCTCGAACGAATTCGTGAACACCTGTTCCTAATCCGCTCTCTTCCAACCGGGCTACCGTGGCCTCCCCTAAGTACCCGAAGAATTGTACTATCCTAAGTACACAAAGCCTTGTACTAGTTGTATTTTCCTAAGTTCACAAGAGGTGTACTATCTTAAGTACACAAGGAGTTGTACAATCCTAAGTACACAAAGAGTTGTACTATCCTAAGTACACAAAGAGTTGTACTATCCTAAGTACACAAAGAATAGGTTCCTGGAGCGGAACGCTGGCGATATCAACTTACCGCATTAAGAGCACTGGGAAGTTGGCAGCTTTCTTGACACTTGCCAAGTACATGAAAAGTTACTCCAATTAAAGAGTAGCGCCAGAAACTATCACGGTGCGAACAAATTGTTTACCATAACTTACCATACACAAATAGTTGTACTATTGTATGTACACAAAGAGTTGTACTATTGTAAGTAAACAACGAGTTGTACTATCTTAAGTACACAAGGAGTTGTACTATCCTAAGTACACAAAGAGTTGTACTATCCTAAGTACACAAAGAGTTGTACTATCCTAAGTACACAAAGAATAGGTTCCTGGAGCGGAACGCTGGCGATATCAACTTACCGCATTAAGAGCACTGGGAAGTTGGCAGCGTTCTTGACACTTGCCAAGTACATGAAAAGTTACTCCAATTAAAGAGTAGCGCCAGAAACTATCACGGTGCGAACAAATTGTTTACCATAACTTACCATACACAAATAGTTGTACTATTGTATGTACACAAAGAGTTGTACTATTGTAAGTAAACAACGAGTTGTACTATCTTAAGTACACAAGGAGTTGTACTATCCTAAGTACACAAAGAGTTGTACTATCCTAAGTACACAAAGAGTTGTACTATCCTAAGTACACAAAGAATAGGTTCCTGGAGCGGAACGCTGGCGATATCAACTTACCGCATTAAGAGCACTGGGAAGTTGGCAGCTTTCTTGACACTTGCCAAGTACATGAAAAGTTACTCCAATTAAAGAGTAGCGCCAGAAACTATCACGGTGCGAACAAATTGTTTACCATAACTTACCATACACAAATAGTTGTACTATTGTATGTACACAAAGAGTTGTACTATTGTAAGTAAACAACGAGTTGTACTATCTTAAGTACACAAGGAGTTGTACTATCCTAAGTACACAAAGAGTTGTACTATCCTAAGTACACAAAGAGTTGTACTATCCTAAGTACACAAAGAGTTGTACTATCCTAAGTACACAAAGAATAGGTTCCTGGAGCGGAACGCTGGCGATATCAACTTACCGCATTAAGAGCACTGGGAAGTTGGCAGCTTTCTTGACACTTGCCAAGTACATGAAAAGTTACTCCAATTAAAGAGTAGCGCCAGAAACTATCACGGTGCGAACAAATTGTTTACCATACACAAATAGTTGTACTATTGTATGTACACAAAGAGTTGTACTATTGTAAGTAAACAACGAGTTGTACTATCTTAAGTACACAAGGAGTTGTACTATCCTAAGTACACAAAGAGTTGTACTATCCTAAGTACACAAAGAGTTGTACTATCCTAAGTACACAAAGAATAGGTTCCTGGAGCGGAACGCTGGCGATATCAACTTACCGCATTAAGAGCACTGGGAAGTTGGCAGCTTTCTTGACACTTGCCAAGTACATGAAAAAGTTACTCCAATTAAAGAGTAGCGCCAGAAACTATCACGGTGCGAACAAATTGTTTACCATAACTTACCATACACAAATAGTTGTACTTTGTATGTACACAAAGAGTTGTACTATTGTAAGTAAACAACGAGTTGTACTATCTTAAGTACACAAGGAGTTGTACTATCCTAAGTACACAAAGAGTTGTACTATCCTAAGTACACAAAGAGTTGTACTATCCTAAGTACACAAAGAATAGGTTCCTGGAGCGGAACGCTGGCGATATCAACTTACCGCATTAAGAGCACTGGGAAGTTGGCAGCTTTCTTGTCACTTGCCAAGTACATGAAAAGTTACTCCAATTAAAGAGTAGCGCCAGAAACTATCACGGTGCGAACAAATTGTTTACCATAACTTACCATACACAAATAGTTGTACTATTGTATGTACACAAAGAGTTGTACTATTGTAAGTAAACAACGAGTTGTACTATCTTAAGTACACAAGGAGTTGTACTATCCTAAGTACACAAAGAGTTGTACTATCCTAAGTACACAAAGAGTTGTACTATCCTAAGTACACAAAGAATAGGTTCCTGGAGCGGAACGCTGGCGATATCAACTTACCGCATTAAGAGCACTGGAAGTTGGCAGCTTTCTTGACACTTGCCAAGTACATGAAAGTTACTCCAATTAAAGAGTAGCGCCAGAAACTATCACGGTGCGAACAAATTGTTTACCATAACTTACCATACACAAATAGTTGTACTATTGTATGTACACAAAGAGTTGTACTATTGTAAGTAAACAACGAGTTGTACTATCTTAAGTACACAAGGAGTTGTACTATCCTAAGTACACAAAGAGTTGTACTATCCTAAGTACACAAAGAGTTGTACTATCCTAAGTACACAAAGAATAGGTTCCTGGAGCGGAACGCTGGCGATATCAACTTACCGCATTAAGAGCACTGGGAAGTTGGCAGCTTTCTTGACACTTGCCAAGTACATGAAAAGTTACTCCAATTAAAGAGTAGCGCCAGAAACTATCACGGTGCGAACAAATTGTTTACCATAACTTACCATACACAAATAGTTGTACTATTGTATGTACACAAAGAGTTGTACTATTGTAAGTAAACAACGAGTTGTACTATCTTAAGTACACAAGGAGTTGTACTATCCTAAGTACACAAAGAGTTGTACTATCCTAAGTACACAAAGAGTTGTACTATCCTAAGTACACAAAGAATAGGTTCCTGGAGCGGAACGCTGGCGATATCAACTTACCGCATTAAGAGCACTGGGAAGTTGGCAGCTTTCTTGACACTTGCCAAGTACATGAAAAGTTACTCCAATTAAAGAGTAGCGCCAGAAACTATCACGGTGCGAACAAATTGTTTACCATAACTTACCATACACAAATAGTTGTACTATTGTATGTACACAAAGAGTTGTACTATTGTAAGTAAACAACGAGTTGTACTATCTTAAGTACACAAGGAGTTGTACTATCCTAAGTACACAAAGAGTTGTACTATCCTAAGTACACAAAGAGTTGTACTATCCTAAGTACACAAAGAATAGGTTCCTGGAGCGGAACGCTGGCGATATCAACTTACCGCATTAAGAGCACTGGAAGTTGGCAGCTTTCTTGACACTTGCCAAGTACATGAAAAGTTACTCCAATTAAAGAGTAGCGCCAGAAACTATCACGGTGCGAACAAATTGTTTACCATAACTTACCATACACAAATAGTTGTACTATTGTATGTACACAAAGAGTTGTACTATTGTAAGTAAACAACGAGTTGTACTTTCTTAAGTACACAAGGAGTTGTACTATCCTAAGTACACAAAGAGTTGTACTATCCTAAGTACACAAAGAGTTGTACTATCCTAAGTACACAAAGAATAGGTTCCTGGAGCGGAACGCTGGCGATATCAACTTAACGCATTAAGAGCACTGGGAAGTTGGCAGCTTTCTTGACACTTGCCAAGTACATGAAAAGTTACTCCAATTAAAGAGTAGCGCCAGAAACTATCACGGTGCGAACAAATTGTTTACCATAACTTACCATACACAAATAGTTGTACTATTGTATGTACACAAAGAGTTGTACTATTGTAAGTAAACAACGAGTTGTACTATCTTAAGTACACAAGGAGTTGTACTATCCTAAGTACACAAAGAGTTGTACTATCCTAAGTACACAAAGAGTTTGTACTATCCTAAGTACACAAAGAATAGGTTCCTGGAGCGGAACGCTGGCGATATCAACTTACCGCATTAAGAGCACTGGGAAGTTGGCAGCTTTCTTGACACTTGCCAAGTACATGAAAAGTTTACTCCAATTAAAGAGTAGCGCCAGAAACTATCACGGTGCGAACAAATTGTTTACCATAACTTACCATACACAAATAGTTGTACTATTGTATGTACACAAAGAGTTGTACTATTGTAAGTAAACAACGAGTTGTACTATCTTAAGTACACAAGGAGTTGTACTATCCTAAGTACACAAAGAGTTGTACTATCCTAAGTACACAAAGAGTTGTACTATCCTAAGTACACAAAGAATAGGTTCCTGGAGCGGAACGCTGGCGATATGCAACTTACCGCATTAAGAGCACTGGGAAGTTGGCAGCTTTCTTGACACTTGCCAAGTACATGAAAAGTTACTCCAATTAAAGAGTAGCGCCAGAAACTATCACGGTGCGAACAAATTGTTTACCATAACTTACCATACACAAATAGTTGTACTATTGTATGTACACAAAGAGTTGTACTATTGTAAGTAAACAACGAGTTGTACTATCTTAAGTACACAAGGAGTTGTACTATCCTAAGTACACAAAGAGTTGTACTATCCTAAGTACACAAAGAGTTGTACTATCCTAAGTACACAAAGAATAGGTTCCTGGAGCGGAACGCTGGCGATATCAACTTACCGCATTAAGAGCACTGGGAAGTTGGCAGCTTTCTTGACACTTGCCAAGTACATGAAAAGTTACTCCAATTAAAGAGTAGCGCCAGAAACTATCACGGTGCGAACAAATTGTTTACCATAACTTACCATACACAAATAGTTGTACTATTGTATGTACACAAAGAGTTGTACTATTGTAAGTAAACAACGAGTTGTACTATCTTAAGTACACAAGGAGTTGTACTATCCTAAGTACACAAAGAGTTGTACTATCCTAAGTACACAAAGAGTTGTACTATCCTAAGTACACAAAGAATAGGTTCCTGGAGCGGAACGCTGGCGATATCAACTTAACGCATTAAGAGCACTGGGAAGTTGGCAGCTTTCTTGACACTTGCCAAGTACATGAAAAGTTACTCCAATTAAAGAGTAGCGCCAGAAACTATCACGGTGCGAACAAATTGTTTACCATAACTTACCATACACAAATAGTTGTACTATTGTATGTACACAAAGAGTTGTACTATTGTAAGTAAACAACGAGTTGTACTATCTTAAGTACACAAGGAGTTGTACTATCCTAAGTACACAAAGAGTTGTACTATCCTAAGTACACAAAGAGTTGTACTATCCTAAGTACACAAAGAATAGGTTCCTGGAGCGGAACGCTGGCGATATCAACTTACCGCATTAAGAGCACTGGGAAGTTGGCAGCTTTCTTGACACTTGCCAAGTACATGAAAAGTTACTCCAATTAAAGAGTAGCGCCAGAAACTATCACGGTGCGAACAAATTGTTTACCATAACTTACCATACACAAATAGTTGTACTATTGTATGTACACAAAGAGTTGTACTATTGTAAGTAAACAACGAGTTGTACTATCTTAAGTACACAAGGAGTTGTACTATCCTAAGTACACAAAGAGTTGTACTATCCTAAGTACACAAAGAGTTGTACTATCCTAAGTACACAAAGAATAGGTTCCTGGAGCGGAACGCTGGCGATATCAACTTACCGCATTAAGAGCACTGGGAAGTTGGCAGCTTTCTTGACACTTGCCAAGTACATGAAAAGTTACTCCAATTAAAGAGTAGCGCCAGAAACTATCACGGTGCGAACAAATTGTTTACCATAACTTACCATACACAAATAGTTGTACTATTGTATGTACACAAAGAGTTGTACTATTGTAAGTAAACAACGAGTTGTACTATCTTAAGTACACAAGGAGTTGTACTATCCTAAGTACACAAAGAGTTGTACTATCCTAAGTACACAAAGAGTTGTACTATCCTAAGTACACAAAGAATAGGTTCCTGGAGCGGAACGCTGGCGATATCAACTTACCGCATTAAGAGCACTGGGAAGTTGGCAGCTTTCTTGACACTTGCCAAGTACATGAAAAGTTACTCCAATTAAAGAGTAGCGCCAGAAACTATCACGGTGCGAACAAATTGTTTACCATAACTTACCATACACAAATAGTTGTACTATTGTATGTACACAAAGAGTTGTACTATTGTAAGTAAACAACGAGTTGTACTATCTTAAGTACACAAGGAGTTGTACTATCCTAAGTACACAAAGAGTTGTACTATCCTAAGTACACAAAGAGTTGTACTATCCTAAGTACACAAAGAATAGGTTCCTGGAGCGGAACGCTGGCGATATCAACTTAACGCATTAAGAGCACTGGGAAGTTGGCAGCTTTCTTGACACTTGCCAAGTACATGAAAAGTTACTCCAATTAAAGAGTAGCGCCAGAAACTATCACGGTGCGAACAAATTGTTTACCATAACTTACCATACACAAATAGTTGTACTATTGTATGTACACAAAGAGTTGTACTATTGTAAGTAAACAACGAGTTGTACTATCTTAAGTACACAAGGAGTTGTACTATCCTAAGTACACAAAGAGTTGTACTATCCTAAGTACACAAAGAGTTGTACTATCCTAAGTACACAAAGAATAGGTTCCTGGAGCGGAACGCTGGCGATATCAACTTACCGCATTAAGAGCACTGGGAAGTTGGCAGCTTTCTTGACACTTGCCAAGTACATGAAAAGTTACTCCAATTAAAGAGTAGCGCCAGAAACTATCACGGTGCGAACAAATTGTTTACCATAACTTACCATACACAAATAGTTGTACTATTGTATGTACACAAAGAGTTGTACTATTGTAAGTAAACAACGAGTTGTACTATCTTAAGTACACAAGGAGTTGTACTATCCTAAGTACACAAAGAGTTGTACTATCCTAAGTACACAAAGAGTTGTACTATCCTAAGTACACAAAGAATAGGTTCCTGGAGCGGAACGCTGGCGATATCAACTTACCGCATTAAGAGCACTGGGAAGTTGGCAGCTTTCTTGACACTTGCCAAGTACATGAAAAGTTACTCCAATTAAAGAGTAGCGCCAGAAACTATCACGGTGCGAACAAATTGTTTACCATAACTTACCATACACAAATAGTTGTACTATTGTATGTACACAAAGAGTTGTACTATTGTAAGTAAACAACGAGTTGTACTATCTTAAGTACACAAGGAGTTGTACTATCCTAAGTACACAAAGAGTTGTACTATCCTAAGTACACAAAGAGTTGTACTATCCTAAGTACACAAAGAATAGGTTCCTGGAGCGGAACGCTGGCGATATCAACTTACCGCATTAAGAGCACTGGGAAGTTGGCAGCTTTCTTGACACTTGCCAAGTACATGAAAAGTTACTCCAATTAAAGAGTAGCGCCAGAAACTATCACGGTGCGAACAAATTGTTTACCATAACTTATCATACACAAATAGTTGTACTATTGTATGTACACAAAGAGTTGTACTATTGTAAGTAAACAACGAGTTGTACTATCTTAAGTACACAAGGAGTTGTACTATCCTAAGTACACAAAGAGTTCTACTATCCTAAGTACACAAAGAGTTGTACTATCCTAAGTACACAAAGAATAGGTTCCTGGAGCGGAACGCTGGCGATATCAACTTACCGCATTAAGAGCACTGGGAAGTTGGCAGCTTTCTTGACACTTGCCAAGTACATGAAAAGTTACTCCAATTAAAGAGTAGCGCCAGAAACTATCACGGTGCGAACAAATTGTTTACCATAACTTACCATACACAAATAGTTGTACTATTGTATGTACACAAAGAGTTGTACTATTGTAAGTAAACAACGAGTTGTACTATCTTCAGTACACAAGGAGTTGTACTATCCTAAGTACACAAAGAGTTGTACTATCCTAAGTACACAAAGAGTTGTACTATCCTAAGTACACAAAGAATAGGTTCCTGGAGCGGAACGCTGGCGATATCAACTTACCGCATTAAGAGCACTGGGAAGTTGGCAGCTTTCTTGACACTTGCCAAGTACATGAAAAGTTACTCCAATTAAAGAGTAGCGCCAGAAACTATCACGGTGCGAACAAATTGTTTACCATAACTTACCATACACAAATAGTTGTACTATTGTATGTACACAAAGAGTTGTACTATTGTAAGTAAACAACGAGTTGTACTATCTTAAGTACACAAGGAGTTGTACTATCCTAAGTACACAAAGAGTTGTACTATCCTAAGTACACAAAGAGTTGTACTATCCTAAGTACACAAAGAATAGGTTCCTGGAGCGGAACGCTGGCGATATCAACTTACCGCATTAAGAGCACTGGGAAGTTGGCAGCTTTCTTGACACTTGCCAAGTACATGAAAAGTTACTCCAATTAAAGAGTAGCGCCAGAAACTATCACGGTGCGAACAAATTGTTTACCATAACTTACCATACACAAATAGTTGTACTATTGTATGTACACAAAGAGTTGTACTATTGTAAGTAAACAACGAGTTGTACTATCTTAAGTACACAAGGAGTTGTACTATCCTAAGTACACAAAGAGTTGTACTATCCTAAGTACACAAAGAGTTGTACTATCCTAAGTACACAAAGAATAGGTTCCTGGAGCGGAACGCTGGCGATATCAACTTACCGCATTAAGAGCACTGGGAAGTTGGCAGCTTTCTTGACACTTGCCAAGTACATGAAAAGTTACTCCAATTAAAGAGTAGCGCCAGAAACTATCACGGTGCGAACAAATTGTTTACCATAACTTACCATACACAAATAGTTGTACTATTGTATGTACACAAAGAGTTGTACTATTTTAAGTAAACAACGATTTGTACTATCTTAAGTACACAAGGAGTTGTACTATCCTAAGTACACAAAGAGTTGTACTATCCTAAGTACACAAAGAGTTGTACTATCCTAAGTACACAAAGAATAGGTTCCTGGAGCGGAACGCTGGCGATATCAACTTACCGCATTAAGAGCACTGGGAAGTTGGCAGCTTTCTTGACACTTGCCAAGTACATGAAAAGTTACTCCAATTAAAGAGTAGCGCCAGAAACTATCACGGTGCGAACAAATTGTTTACCATAACTTACCATACACAAATAGTTGTACTATTGTATGTACACAAAGAGTTGTACTATTGTAAGTAAACAACGAGTTGTACTATCTTAAGTACACAAGGAGTTGTACTATCCTAAGTACACAAAGAGTTGTACTATCCTAAGTACACAAAGAGTTGTACTATCCTAAGTACACAAAGAATAGGTTCCTGGAGCGGAACGCTGGCGATATCAACTTACCGCATTAAGAGCACTGGGAAGTTGGCAGCTTTCTTGACACTTGCCAAGTACATGAAAAGTTACTCCAATTAAAGAGTAGCGCCAGAAACTATCACGGTGCGAACAAATTGTTTACCATAACTTACCATACACAAATAGTTGTACTATTGTATGTACACAAAGAGTTGTACTATTGTAAGTAAACAACGAGTTGTACTATCTTAAGTACACAAGGAGTTGTACTATCCTAAGTACACAAAGAGTTGTACTATCCTAAGTACACAAAGAGTTGTACTATCCTAAGTACACAAAGAATAGGTTCCTGGAGCGGAACGCTGGCGATATCAACTTACCGCATTAAGAGCACTGGGAAGTTGGCAGCTTTCTTGACACTTGCCAAGTACATGAAAAGTTACTCCAATTAAAGAGTAGCGCCAGAAACTATCACGGTGCGAACAAATTGTTTACCATAACTTACCATACACAAATAGTTGTACTATTGTATGTACACAAAGAGTTGTACTATTGTAAGTAAACAACGAGTTGTACTATCTTAAGTACACAAGGAGTTGTACTATCCTAAGTACACAAAGAGTTGTACTATCCTAAGTACACAAAGAGTTGTACTATCCTAAGTACACAAAGAATAGGTTCCTGGAGCGGAACGCTGGCGATATCAACTTACCGCATTAAGAGCACTGGGAAGTTGGCAGCTTTCTTGACACTTGCCAAGTACATGAAAAGTTACTCCAATTAAAGAGTAGCGCCAGAAACTATCACGGTGCGAACAAATTGTTTACCATAACTTACCATACACAAATAGTTGTACTATTGTATGTACACAAAGAGTTGTACTATTGTAAGTAAACAACGAGTTGTACTATCTTAAGTACACAAGGAGTTGTACTATCCTAAGTACACAAAGAGTTGTACTATCCTAAGTACACAAAGAGTTGTACTATCCTAAGTACACAAAGAATAGGTTCCTGGAGCGGAACGCTGGCGATATCAACTTACCGCATTAAGAGCACTGGGAAGTTGGCAGCTTTCTTGACACTTGCCAAGTACATGAAAAGTTACTCCAATTAAAGAGTAGCGCCAGAAACTATCACGGTGCGAACAAATTGTTTACCATAACTTACCATACACAAATAGTTGTACTATTGTATGTACACAAAGAGTTGTACTATTGTAAGTAAACAACGAGTTGTACTATCTTAAGTACACAAGGAGTTGTACTATCCTAAGTACACAAA
The DNA here is from genome assembly GCA_933210815.1 of Meta bourneti. Classification (NCBI taxonomy): domain Eukaryota; kingdom Metazoa; phylum Arthropoda; class Arachnida; order Araneae; family Tetragnathidae; genus Meta; species Meta bourneti. Next base: position 95,240,796 of record OW119922.1, read on the forward strand.
GAGTTGTACTATCCTAAGTACACAAAGAGTTGTACTATCCTAAGTACACAAAGAATAGGTTCCTGGAGCGGAACGCTGGCGATATCAACTTACCGCATTAAGAGCACTGGGAAGTTGGCAGCTTTCTTGACACTTGCCAAGTACATGAAAAGTTACTCCAATTAAAGAGTAGCGCCAGAAACTATCACGGTGCGAACAAATTGTTTACCATAACTTACCATACACAAATAGTTGTACTATTGTATGTACACAAAGAGTTGTACTATTGTAAGTAAACAACGAGTTGTACTATCTTAAGTACACAAGGAGTTGTACTATCCTAAGTACACAAAGAGTTGTACTATCCTAAGTACACAAAGAGTTGTACTATCCTAAGTACACAAAGAATAGGTTCCTGGAGCGGAACGCTGGCGATATCAACTTACCGCATTAAGAGCACTGGGAAGTTGGCAGCTTTCTTGACACTTGCCAAGTACATGAAAAGTTACTCCAATTAAAGAGTAGCGCCAGAAACTATCACGGTGCGAACAAATTGTTTACCATAACTTACCATACACAAATAGTTGTACTATTGTATGTACACAAAGAGTTGTACTATTGTAAGTAAACAACGAGTTGTACTATCTTAAGTACACAAGGAGTTGTACTATCCTAAGTACACAAAGAGTTGTACTATCCTAAGTACACAAAGAGTTGTACTATCCTAAGTACACAAAGAATAGGTTCCTGGAGCGGAACGCTGGCGATATCAACTTACCGCATTAAGAGCACTGGGAAGTTGGCAGCTTTCTTGACACTTGCCAAGTACATGAAAAGTTACTCCAATTAAAGAGTAGCGCCAGAAACTATCACGGTGCGAACAAATTGTTTACCATAACTTACCATACACAAATAGTTGTACTATTGTATGTACACAAAGAGTTGTACTATTGTAAGTAAACAACGAGTTGTACTATCTTAAGTACACAAGGAGTTGTACTATCCTAAGTACACAAAGAGTTGTACTATCCTAAGTACACAAAGAGTTGTACTATCCTAAGTACACAAAGAATAGGTTCCTGGAGCGGAACGCTGGCGATATCAACTTACCGCATTAAGAGCACTGGGAAGTTGGCAGCTTTCTTGACACTTGCCAAGTACATGAAAAGTTACTCCAATTAAAGAGTAGCGCCAGAAACTATCACGGTGCGAACAAATTGTTTACCATAACTTACCATACACAAATAGTTGTACTATTGTATGTACACAAAGAGTTGTACTATTGTAAGTAAACAACGAGTTGTACTATCTTAAGTACACAAGGAGTTGTACTATCCTAAGTACACAAAGAGTTGTACTATCCTAAGTACACAAAGAGTTGTACTATCCTAAGTACACAAAGAATAGGTTCCTGGAGCGGGACGCTGGCGATATCAACTTACCGCATTAAGAGCACTGGGAAGTTGGCAGCTTTCTTGACACTTGCTAAGTACATGAAAAGTTACTCCAATTAAAGAGTAGCGCCAGAAACTATCACGGTGCGAACAAATTGTTTACCATAACTTACCATACACAAATAGTTGTACTATTGTATGTACACAAAGAGTTGTACTATTGTAAGTAAACAACGAGTTGTACTATCTTAAGTACACAAGGAGTTGTACTATCCTAAGTACACAAAGAGTTGTACTATCCTAAGTACACAAAGAGTTGTACTATCCTAAGTACACAAAGAATAGGTTTCTGGAGCGGAACGCTGGCGATATCAACTTACCGCATTAAGAGCACTGGGAAGTTGGCAGCTTTCTTGACACTTGCCAAGTACATGAAAAGTTACTCCAATTAAAGAGTAGCGCCAGAAACTATCACGGTGCGAACAAATTGTTTACCATAACTTACCATACACAAATAGTTGTACTATTGTATGTACACAAAGAGTTGTACTATTGTAAGTAAACAACGAGTTGTACTATCTTAAGTACACAAGGAGTTGTACTATCCTAAGTACACAAAGAGTTGTACTATCCTAAGTACACAAAGAATAGGTTCCTGGAGCGGAACGCTGGCGATATCAACTTACCGCATTAAGAGCACTGGGAAGTTGGCAGCTTTCTTGACACTTGCCAAGTACATGAAAAGTTACTCCAATTAAAGAGTAGCGCCAGAAACTATCACGGTGCGAACAAATTGTTTACCATAACTTACCATACACAAATAGTTGTACTATTGTATGTACACAAAGAGTTGTACTATTGTAAGTAAACAACGAGTTGTACTATCTTAAGTACACAAGGAGTTGTACTATCCTAAGTACACAAAGAGTTGTACTATCCTAAGTACACAAAGAGTTGTACTATCCTAAGTACACAAAGAATAGGTTCCTGGAGCGGAACGCTGGCGATATCAACTTACCGCATTGAGCACTGGGAAGTTGGCAGCTTTCTTGACACTTGCCAAGTACATGAAAAGTTACTCCAATTAAAGAGTAGCGCCAGAAACTATCACGGTGCGAACAAATTGTTTACCATAACTTACCATACACAAATAGTTGTACTATTGTATGTACACAAAGAGTTGTACTATTGTAAGTAAACAACGAGTTGTACTATCTTAAGTACACAAGGAGTTGTACTATCCTAAGTACACAAAGAGTTGTACTATCCTAAGTACACAAAGAGTTGTACTATCCTAAGTACACAAAGAATAGGTTCCTGGAGCGGAACGCTGGCGATATCAACTTACCGCATTAAGAGCACTGGGAAGTTGGCAGCTTTCTTGACACTTGCCAAGTACATGAAAAGTTACTCCAATTAAAGAGTAGCGCCAGAAACTATCACGGTGCGAACAAATTGTTTACCATAACTTACCATACACAAATAGTTGTACTATTGTATGTACACAAAGAGTTGTACTATTGTAAGTAAACAACGAGTTGTACTATCTTAAGTACACAAGGAGTTGTACTATCCTAAGTACACAAAGAGTTGTACTATCCTAAGTACACAAAGAGTTGTACTATCCTAAGTACACAAAGAATAGGTTTCTGGAGCGGAACGCTGGCGATATGAACTTACCGCATTAAGAGCACTGGGAAGTTGGCAGCTTTCTTGACACTTGCCAAGTACATGAAAAGTTACTCCAATTAAAGAGTAGCGCCAGAAACTATCACGGTGCGAACAAATTGTTTACCATAACTTACCATACACAAATAGTTGTACTATTGTATGTACACAAAGAGTTGTACTATTGTAAGTAAACAACGAGTTGTACTATCTTAAGTACACAAGGAGTTGTACTATCCTAAGTACACAAAGAGTTGTACTATCCTAAGTACACAAAGAGTTGTACTATCCTAAGTACACAAAGAATAGGTTCCTGGAGCGGAACGCTGGCGATATCAACTTACCGCATTAAGAGCACTGGGAAGTTGGCAGCTTTCTTGACACTTGCCAAGTACATGAAAAGTTACTCCAATTAAAGAGTAGCGCCAGAAACTATCACGGTGCGAACAAATTGTTTACCATAACTTACCATACACAAATAGTTGTACTATTGTATGTACACAAAGAGTTGTACTATTGTAAGTAAACAACGAGTTGTACTATCTTAAGTACACAAGGAGTTGTACTATCCTAAGTACACAAAGAGTTGTACTATCCTAAGTACACAAAGAGTTGTACTATCCTAAGTACACAAAGAATAGGTTCCTGGAGCGGAACGCTGGCGATATCAACTTACCGCATTAAGAGCACTGGGAAGTTGGCAGCTTTCTTGACACTTGCCAAGTACATGAAAAGTTACTCCAATTAAAGAGTAGCGCCAGAAACTATCACGGTGCGAACAAATTGTTTACCATAACTTACCATACACAAATAGTTGTACTATTGTATGTACACAAAGAGTTGTACTATTGTAAGTAAACAACGAGTTGTACTATCTTAAGTCCACAAGGAGTTGTACTATCCTAAGTACACAAAGAGTTGTACTATCCTAAGTACACAAAGAGTTGTACTATCCTAAGTACACAAAGAATAGGTTCCTGGAGCGGAACGCTGGCGATATCAACTTACCGCATTAAGAGCACTGGGAAGTTGGCAGCTTTCTTGACACTTGCCAAGTACATGAAAAGTTACTCCAATTAAAGAGTAGCGCCAGAAACTATCACGGTGCGAACAAATTGTTTACCATAACTTACCATACACAAATAGTTGTACTATTGTATGTACACAAAGAGTTGTACTATTGTAAGTAAACAACGAGTTGTACTATCTTAAGTACACAAGGAGTTGTACTATCCTAAGTACACAAAGAGTTGTACTATCCTAAGTACACAAAGAGTTGTACTATCCTAAGTACACAAAGAATAGGTTCCTGGAGCGGAACGCTGGCGATATCAACTTACCGCATTAAGAGCACTGGGAAGTTGGCAGCTTTCTTGACACTTGCCAAGTACATGAAAAGTTACTCCAATTAAAGAGTAGCGCCAGAAACTATCACAGTGCGAACAAATTGTTTACCATAACTTACCATACACAAATAGTTGTACTATTGTATGTACACAAAGAGTTGTACTATTGTAAATAAACAACGAGTTGTACTATCTTAAGTACACAAGGAGTTGTACTATCCTAAGTACACAAAGAGTTGTACTATCCTAAGTACACAAAGAGTTGTACTATCCTAAGTACACAAAGAATAGGTTCCTGGAGCGGAACGCTGGCGATATCAACTTACCGCATTAAGAGCACTGGGAAGTTGGCAGCTTTCTTGACACTTGCCAAGTACATGAAAAGTTACTCCAATTAAAGAGTAGCGCCAGAAACTATCACGGTGCGAACAAATTGTTTACCATAACTTACCATACACAAATAGTTGTACTATTGTATGTACACAAAGAGTTGTACTATTGTAAATAAACAACGAGTTGTACTATCTTAAGTACACAAGGAGTTGTACTATCCTAAGTACACAAAGAGTTGTACTATCCTAAGTACACAAAGAATAGGTTCCTGGAGCGGGACGCTGGCGATATCAACTTACCGCATTAAGAGCACTGGGAAGTTGGCAGCTTTCTTGACACTTGCCAAGTACATGAAAAGTTACTCCAATTAAAGAGTAGCGCCAGAAACTATCACGGTGCGAACAAATTGTTTACCATAACTTACCATACACAAATAGTTGTACTATTGTATGTACACAAAGAGTTGTACTATTGTAAGTAAACAACGAGTTGTACTATCTTAAGTACACAAGGAGTTGTACTATCCTAAGTACACAAAGAGTTGTACTATCCTAAGTACACAAAGAGTTGTACTATCCTAAGTACACAAAGAATAGGTTTCTGGAGCGGAACGCTGGCGATATGAACTTACCGCATTAAGAGCACTGGGAAGTTGGCAGCTTTCTTGACACTTGCCAAGTACATGAAAAGTTACTCCAATTAAAGAGTAGCGCCAGAAACTATCACGGTGCGAACAAATTGTTTACCATAACTTACCATACACAAATAGTTGTACTATTGTATGTACACAAAGAGTTGTACTATTGTAAGTAAACAACGAGTTGTACTATCTTAAGTACACAAGGAGTTGTACTATCCTAAGTACACAAAGAGTTGTACTATCCTAAGTACACAAAGAGTTGTACTATCCTAAGTACACAAAGAATAGGTTCCTGGAGCGGAACGCTGGCGATATCAACTTACCGCATTAAGAGCACTGGGAAGTTGGCAGCTTTCTTGACACTTGCCAAGTACATGAAAAGTTACTCCAATTAAAGAGTAGCGCCAGAAACTATCACGGTGCGAATAAATTGTTTACCATAACTTACCATACACAAATAGTTGTACTATTGTATGTACACAAAGAGTTGTACTATTGTAAGTAAACAACGAGTTGTACTATCTTAAGTACACAAGGAGTTGTACTATCCTAAGTACACAAAGAGTTGTACTATCCTAAGTACACAAAGAGTTGTACTATCCTAAGTACACAAAGAATAGGTTCCTGGAGCGGAACGCTGGCGATATCAACTTACCGCATTAAGAGCACTGGGAAGTTGGCAGCTTTCTTGACACTTGCCAAGTACATGAAAAGTTACTCCAATTAAAGAGTAGCGCCAGAAACTATCACGGTGCGAACAAATTGTTTACCATAACTTACCATACACAAATAGTTGTACTATTGTATGTACACAAAGAGTTGTACTATTGTAAGTAAACAACGAGTTGTACTATCTTAAGTACACAAGGAGTTGTACTATCCTAAGTACACAAAGAGTTGTACTATCCTAAGTACACAAAGAGTTGTACTATCCTAAGTACACAAAGAATAGGTTCCTGGAGCGGAACGCTGGCGATATCAACTTACCGCATTAAGAGCACTGGGAAGTTGGCAGCTTTCTTGACACTTGCCAAGTACATGAAAAGTTACTCCAATTAAAGAGTAGCGCCAGAAACTATCACGGTGCGAACAAATTGTTTACCATAACTTACCATACACAAATAGTTGTACTATTGTATGTACACAAAGAGTTGTACTATTGTAAGTAAACAACGAGTTGTACTATCTTAAGTACACAAGGAGTTGTACTATCCTAAGTACACAAAGAGTTGTACTATCCTAAGTACACAAAGAGTTGTACTATCCTAAGTACACAAAGAATAGGTTCCTGGAGCGGAACGCTGGCGATATCAACTTACCGCATTAAGAGCACTGGGAAGTTGGCAGCTTTCTTGACACTTGCCAAGTACATGAAAAGTTACTCCAATTAAAGAGTAGCGCCAGAAACTATCACGGTGCGAACAAATTGTTTACCATAACTTACCATACACAAATAGTTGTACTATTGTATGTACACAAAGAGTTGTACTATTGTAAGTAAACAACGAGTTGTACTATCTTAAGTACACAAGGAGTTGTACTATCCTAAGTACACAAAGAGTTGTACTATCCTAAGTACACAAAGAGTTGTACTATCCTAAGTACACAAAGAATAGGTTCCTGGAGCGGAACGCTGGCGATATCAACTTACCGCATTAAGAGCACTGGGAAGTTGGCAGCTTTCTTGACACTTGCCAAGTACATGAAAAGTTACTCCAATTAAAGAGTAGCGCCAGAAACTATCACAGTGCGAACAAATTGTTTACCATAACTTACCATACACAAATAGTTGTACTATTGTATGTACACAAAGAGTTGTACTATTGTAAGTAAACAACGAGTTGTACTATCTTAAGTACACAAGGAGTTGTACTATCCTAAGTACACAAAGAGTTGTACTATCCTAAGTACACAAAGAGTTGTACTATCCTAAGTACACAAAGAATAGGTTCCTGGAGCGGAACGCTGGCGATATCAACTTACCGCATTAAGAGCACTGGGAAGTTGGCAGCTTTCTTGACACTTGCCAAGTACATGAAAAGTTACTCCAATTAAAGAGTAGCGCCAGAAACTATCACGGTGCGAACAAATTGTTTACCATAACTTACCATACACAAATAGTTGTACTATTGTATGTACACAAAGAGTTGTACTATTGTAAATAAACAACGAGTTGTACTATCTTAAGTACACAAGGAGTTGTACTATCCTAAGTACACAAAGAGTTGTACTATCCTAAGTACACAAAGAATAGGTTCCTGGAGCGGGACGCTGGCGATATCAACTTACCGCATTAAGAGCACTGGGAAGTTGGCAGCTTTCTTGACACTTGCTAAGTACATGAAAAGTTACTCCAATTAAAGAGTAGCGCCAGAAACTATCACGGTGCGAACAAATTGTTTACCATAACTTACCATACACAAATAGTTGTACTATTGTATGTACACAAAGAGTTGTACTATTGTAAGTAAACAACGAGTTGTACTATCTTAAGTACACAAGGAGTTGTACTATCCTAAGTACACAAAGAGTTGTACTATCCTAAGTACACAAAGAGTTGTACTATCCTAAGTACACAAAGAATAGGTTTCTGGAGCGGAACGCTGGCGATATGAACTTACCGCATTAAGAGCACTGGGAAGTTGGCAGCTTTCTTGACACTTGCCAAGTACATGAAAAGTTACTCCAATTAAAGAGTAGCGCCAGAAACTATCACGGTGCGAACAAATTGTTTACCATAACTTACCATACACAAATAGTTGTACTATTGTATGTACACAAAGAGTTGTACTATTGTAAGTAAACAACGAGTTGTACTATCTTAAGTACACAAGGAGTTGTACTATCCTAAGTACACAAAGAGTTGTACTATCCTAAGTACACAAAGAGTTGTACTATCCTAAGTACACAAAGAATAGGTTCCTGGAGCGGAACGCTGGCGATATCAACTTACCGCATTAAGAGCACTGGGAAGTTGGCAGCTTTCTTGACACTTGCCAAGTACATGAAAAGTTACTCCAATTAAAGAGTAGCGCCAGAAACTATCACGGTGCGAACAAATTGTTTACCATAACTTACCATACACAAATAGTTGTACTATTGTATGTACACAAAGAGTTGTACTATTGTAAGTAAACAACGAGTTGTACTATCTTAAGTACACAAGGAGTTGTACTATCCTAAGTACACAAAGAGTTGTACTATCCTAAGTACACAAAGAGTTGTACTATCCTAAGTACACAAAGAATAGGTTCCTGGAGCGGAACGCTGGCGATATCAACTTACCGCATTAAGAGCACTGGGAAGTTGGCAGCTTTCTTGACACTTGCCAAGTACATGAAAAGTTACTCCAATTAAAGAGTAGCGCCAGAAACTATCACGGTGCGAACAAATTGTTTACCATAACTTACCATACACAAATAGTTGTACTATTGTATGTACACAAAGAGTTGTACTATTGTAAGTAAACAACGAGTTGTACTATCTTAAGTACACAAGGAGTTGTACTATCCTAAGTACACAAAGAGTTGTACTATCCTAAGTACACAAAGAGTTGTACTATCCTAAGTACACAAAGAATAGGTTCCTGGAGCGGAACGCTGGCGATATCAACTTACCGCATTAAGAGCACTGGGAAGTTGGCAGCTTTCTTGACACTTGCCAAGTACATGAAAAGTTACTCCAATTAAAGAGTAGCGCCAGAAACTATCACGGTGCGAACAAATTGTTTACCATAACTTACCATACACAAATAGTTGTACTATTGTATGTACACAAAGAGTTGTACTATTGTAAGTAAACAACGAGTTGTACTATCTTAAGTACACAAGGAGTTGTACTATCCTAAGTACACAAAGAGTTGTACTATCCTAAGTACACAAAGAGTTGTACTATCCTAAGTACACAAAGAATAGGTTCCTGGAGCGGAACGCTGGCGATATCAACTTACCGCATTAAGAGCACTGGGAAGTTGGCAGCTTTCTTGACACTTGCCAAGTACATGAAAAGTTACTCCAATTAAAGAGTAGCGCCAGAAACTATCACGGTGCGAACAAATTGTTTACCATAACTTACCATACACAAATAGTTGTACTATTGTATGTACACAAAGAGTTGTACTATTGTAAGTAAACAACGAGTTGTACTATCTTAAGTACACAAGGAGTTGTACTATCCTAAGTACACAAAGAGTTGTACTATCCTAAGTACACAAAGAGTTGTACTATCCTAAGTACACAAAGAATAGGTTCCTGGAGCGGAACGCTGGCGATATCAACTTACCGCATTAAGAGCACTGGGAAGTTGGCAGCTTTCTTGACACTTGCCAAGTACATGAAAAGTTACTCCAATTAAAGAGTAGCGCCAGAAACTATCACAGTGCGAACAAATTGTTTACCATAACTTACCATACACAAATAGTTGTACTATTGTATGTACACAAAGAGTTGTACTATTGTAAGTAAACAACGAGTTGTACTATCTTAAGTACACAAGGAGTTGTACTATCCTAAGTACACAAAGAGTTGTACTATCCTAAGTACACAAAGAGTTGTACTATCCTAAGTACACAAAGAATAGGTTCCTGGAGCGGAACGCTGGCGATATCAACTTACCGCATTAAGAGCACTGGGAAGTTGGCAGCTTTCTTGACACTTGCCAAGTACATGAAAAGTTACTCCAATTAAAGAGTAGCGCCAGAAACTATCACGGTGCGAACAAATTGTTTACCATAACTTACCATACACAAATAGTTGTACTATTGTATGTACACAAAGAGTTGTACTATTGTAAATAAACAACGAGTTGTACTATCTTAAGTACACAAGGAGTTGTACTATCCTAAGTACACAAAGAGTTGTACTATCCTAAGTACACAAAGAGTTGTACTATCCTAAGTACACAAAGAATAGGTTCCTGGAGCGGGACGCTGGCGATATCAACTTACCGCATTAAGAGCACTGGGAAGTTGGCAGCTTTCTTGACACTTGCTAAGTACATGAAAAGTTACTCCAATTAAAGAGTAGCGCCAGAAACTATCACGGTGCGAACAAATTGTTTACCATAACTTACCATACACAAATAGTTGTACTATTGTATGTACACAAAGAGTTGTACTATTGTAAGTAAACAACGAGTTGTACTATCTTAAGTACACAAGGAGTTGTACTATCCTAAGTACACAAAGAGTTGTACTATCCTAAGTACACAAAGAGTTGTACTATCCTAAGTACACAAAGAATAGGTTTCTGGAGCGGTACGCTGGCGATATGAACTTACCGCATTAAGAGCACTGGGAAGTTGGCAGCTTTCTTGACACTTGCCAAGTACATGAAAAGTTACTCCAATTAAAGAGTAGCGCCAGAAACTATCACGGTGCGAACAAATTGTTTACCATAACTTACCATACACAAATAGTTGTACTATTGTATGTACACAAAGAGTTGTACTATTGTAAGTAAACAACGAGTTGTACTATCTTAAGTACACAAGGAGTTGTACTATCCTAAGTACACAAAGAGTTGTACTATCCTAAGTACACAAAGAGTTGTACTATCCTAAGTACACAAAGAATAGGTTCCTGGAGCGGAACGCTGGCGATATCAACTTACCGCATTAAGAGCACTGGGAAGTTGGCAGCTTTCTTGACACTTGCCAAGTACATGAAAAGTTACTCCAATTAAAGAGTAGCGCCAGAAACTATCACGGTGCGAACAAATTGTTTACCATAACTTACCATACACAAATAGTTGTACTATTGTATGTACACAAAGAGTTGTACTATTGTAAGTAAACAACGAGTTGTACTATCTTAAGTACACAAGGAGTTGTACTATCCTAAGTACACAAAGAGTTGTACTATCCTAAGTACACAAAGAGTTGTACTATCCTAAGTACACAAAGAATAGGTTCCTGGAGCGGAACGCTGGCGATATCAACTTACCGCATTAAGAGCACTGGGAAGTTGGCAGCTTTCTTGGCACTTGCCAAGTACATGAAAAGTTACTCCAATTAAAGAGTAGCGCCAGAAACTATCACGGTGCGAACAAATTGTTTACCATAACTTACCATACACAAATAGTTGTACTATTGTATGTACACAAAGAGTTGTACTATTGTAAGTAAACAACGAGTTGTACTATCTTAAGTACACAAGGAGTTGTACTATCCTAAGTACACAAAGAGTTGTACTATCCTAAGTACACAAAGAGTTGTACTATCCTAAGTACACAAAGAATAGGTTCCTGGAGCGGAACGCTGGCGATATCAACTTACCGCATTAAGAGCACTGGGAAGTTGGCAGCTTTCTTGACACTTGCCAAGTACATGAAAAGTTACTCCAATTAAAGAGTAGCGCCAGAAACTATCACGGTGCGAACAAATTGTTTACCATAACTTACCATACACAAATAGTTGTACTATTGTATGTACACAAAGAGTTGTACTATTGTAAGTAAACAACGAGTTGTACTATCTTAAGTACACAAGGAGTTGTACTATCCTAAGTACACAAAGAGTTGTACTATCCTAAGTACACAAAGAGTTGTACTATCCTAAGTACACAAAGAATAGGTTCCTGGAGCGGAACGCTGGCGATATCAACTTACCGCATTAAGAGCACTGGGAAGTTGGCAGCTTTCTTGACACTTGCCAAGTACATGAAAAGTTACTCCAATTAAAGAGTAGCGCCAGAAACTATCACGGTGCGAACAAATTGTTTACCATAACTTACCATACACAAATAGTTGTACTATTGTATGTACACAAAGAGTTGTACTATTGTAAGTAAACAACGAGTTGTACTATCTTAAGTACACAAGGAGTTGTACTATCCTAAGTACACAAAGAGTTGTACTATCCTAAGTACACAAAGAGTTGTACTATCCTAAGTACACAAAGAATATGTTCCTGGAGCGGAACGCTGGCGATATCAACTTACCGCATTAAGAGCACTGGGAAGTTGGCAGCTTTCTTGACACTTGCCAAGTACATGAAAAGTTACTCCAATTAAAGAGTAGCGCCAGAAACTATCACGGTGCGAACAAATTGTTTACCATAACTTACCATACACAAATAGTTGTACTATTGTATGTACACAAAGAGTTGTACTATTGTAAGTAAACAACGAGTTGTACTATCTTAAGTACACAAGGAGTTGTACTATCCTAAGTACACAAAGAGTTGTACTATCCTAAGTACACAAAGAGTTGTACTATCCTAAGTACACAAAGAATAGGTTCCTGGAGCGGAACGCTGGCGATATCAACTTACCGCATTAAGAGCACTGGGAAGTTGGCAGCTTTCTTGACACTTGCCAAGTACATGAAAAGTTACTCCAATTAAAGAGTAGCGCCAGAAACTATCACGGTGCGAACAAATTGTTTACCATAACTTACCATACACAAATAGTTGTACTATTGTATGTACACAAAGAGTTGTACTATTGTAAGTAAACAACGAGTTGTACTATCTTAAGTACACAAGGAGTTGTACTATCCTAAGTACACAAAGAGTTGTACTATCCTAAGTACACAAAGAGTTGTACTATCCTAAGTACACAAAGAATAGGTTCCTGGAGCGGAACGCTGGCGATATCAACTTACCGCATTAAGAGCACTGGGAAGTTGGCAGCTTTCTTGACACTTGCCAAGTACATGAAAAGTTACTCCAATTAAAGAGTAGCGCCAGAAACTATCACGGTGCGAACAAATTGTTTACCATAACTTACCATACACAAATAGTTGTACTATTGTATGTACACAAAGAGTTGTACTATTGTAAGTAAACAACGAGTTGTACTATCTTAAGTACACAAGGAGTTGTACTATCCTAAGTACACAAAGAGTTGTACTATCCTAAGTACACAAAGAGTTGTACTATCCTAAGTACACAAAGAATAGGTTCCTGGAGCGGAACGCTGGCGATATCAACTTACCGCATTAAGAGCACTGGGAAGTTGGCAGCTTTCTTGACACTTGCCAAGTACATGAAAAGTTACTCCAATTAAAGAGTAGCGCCAGAAACTATCACAGTGCGAACAAATTGTTTACCATAACTTACCATACACAAATAGTTGTACTATTGTATGTACACAAAGAGTTGTACTATTGTAAGTAAACAACGAGTTGTACTATCTTAAGTACACAAGGAGTTGTACTATCCTAAGTACACAAAGAGTTGTACTATCCTAAGTACACAAAGAGTTGTACTATCCTAAGTACACAAAGAATAGGTTCCTGGAGCGGAACGCTGGCGATATCAACTTACCGCATTAAGAGCACTGGGAAGTTGGCAGCTTTCTTGACACTTGCCAAGTACATGAAAAGTTACTCCAATTAAAGAGTAGCGCCAGAAACTATCACGGTGCGAACAAATTGTTTACCATAACTTACCATACACAAATAGTTGTACTTTTGTATGTACACAAAGAGTTGTACTATTGTAAATAAACAACGAGTTGTACTATCTTAAGTACACAAGGAGTTGTACTATCCTAAGTACACAAAGAGTTGTACTATCCTAAGTACACAAAGAATAGGTTCCTGGAGCGGGACGCTGGCGATATCAACTTACCGCATTAAGAGCACTGGGAAGTTGGCAGCTTTCTTGACACTTGCTAAGTACATGAAAAGTTACTCCAATTAAAGAGTAGCGCCAGAAACTATCACGGTGCGAACAAATTGTTTACCATAACTTACCATACACAAATAGTTGTACTATTGTATGTACACAAAGAGTTGTACTATTGTAAGTAAACAACGAGTTGTACTATCTTAAGTACACAAGGAGTTGTACTATCCTAAGTACACAAAGAGTTGTACTATCCTAAGTACACAAAGAGTTGTACTATCCTAAGTACACAAAGAATAGGTTTCTGGAGCGGAACGCTGGCGATATGAACTTACCGCATTAAGAGCACTGGGAAGTTGGCAGCTTTCTTGACACTTGCCAAGTACATGAAAAGTTACTCCAATTAAAGAGTAGCGCCAGAAACTATCACGGTGCGAACAAATTGTTTACCATAACTTACCATACACATATAGTTGTACTATTGTATGTACACAAAGAGTTGTACTATTGTAAGTAAACAACGAGTTGTACTATCTTAAGTACACAAGGAGTTGTACTATCCTAAGTACACAAAGAGTTGTACTATCCTAAGTACACAAAGAGTTGTACTATCCTAAGTACACAAAGAATAGGTTCCTGGAGCGGAACGCTGGCGATATCAACTTACCGCATTAAGAGCACTGGGAAGTTGGCAGCTTTCTTGACACTTGCCAAGTACATGAAAAGTTACTCCAATTAAAGAGTAGCGCCAGAAACTATCACGGTGCGAACAAATTGTTTACCATAACTTACCATACACAAATAGTTGTACTATTGTATGTACACAAAGAGTTGTACTATTGTAAGTAAACAACGAGTTGTACTATCTTAAGTACACAAGGAGTTGTACTATCCTAAGTACACAAAGAGTTGTACTATCCTAAGTACACAAAGAGTTGTACTATCCTAAGTACACAAAGAATAGGTTCCTGGAGCGGAACGCTGGCGATATCAACTTACCGCATTAAGAGCACTGGGAAGTTGGCAGCTTTCTTGACACTTGCCAAGTACATGAAAAGTTACTCCAATTAAAGAGTAGCGCCAGAAACTATCACGGTGCGAACAAATTGTTTACCATAACTTACCATACACAAATAGTTGTACTATTGTATGTACACAAAGAGTTGTACTATTGTAAGTAAACAACGAGTTGTACTATCTTAAGTACACAAGGAGTTGTACTATCCTAAGTACACACAGAGTTGTACTATCCTAAGTACACAAAGAGTTGTACTATCCTAAGTACACAAAGAATAGGTTCCTGGAGCGGAACGCTGGCGATATCAACTTACCGCATTAAGAGCACTGGGAAGTTGGCAGCTTTCTTGACACTTGCCAAGTACATGAAAAGTTACTCCAATTAAAGAGTAGCGCCAGAAACTATCACGGTGCGAACAAATTGTTTACCATAACTTACCATACACAAATAGTTGTACTATTGTATGTACACAAAGAGTTGTACTATTGTAAGTAAACAACGAGTTGTACTATCTTAAGTACACAAGGAGTTGTACTATCCTAAGTACACAAAGAGTTGTACTATCCTAAGTACACAAAGAGTTGTACTATCCTAAGTACACAAAGAATAGGTTCCTGGAGCGGAACGCTGGCGATATCAACTTACCGCATTAAGAGCACTGGGAAGTTGGCAGCTTTCTTGACACTTGCCAAGTACATGAAAAGTTACTCCAATTAAAGAGTAGCGCCAGAAACTATCACGGTGCGAACAAATTGTTTACCATAACTTACCATACACAAATAGTTGTACTATTGTATGTACACAAAGAGTTGTACTATTGTAAGTAAACAACGAGTTGTACTATCTTAAGTACACAAGGAGTTGTACTATCCTAAGTACACAAAGAGTTGTACTATCCTAAGTACACAAAGAGTTGTACTATCCTAAGTACACAAAGAATAGGTTCCTGGAGCGGAACGCTGGCGATATCAACTTACCGCATTAAGAGCACTGGGAAGTTGGCAGCTTTCTTGACACTTGCCAAGTACATGAAAAGTTACTCCAATTAAAGAGTAGCGCCAGAAACTATCACAGTGCGAACAAATTGTTTACCATAACTTACCATACACAAATAGTTGTACTATTGTATGTACACAAAGAGTTGTACTATTGTAAGTAAACAACGAGTTGTACTATCTTAAGTACACAAGGAGTTGTACTATCCTAAGTACACAAAGAGTTGTACTATCCTAAGTACACAAAGAGTTGTACTATCCTAAGTACACAAAGAATAGGTTCCTGGAGCGGAACGCTGGCGATATCAACTTACCGCATTAAGAGCACTGGGAAGTTGGCAGCTTTCTTGACACTTGCCAAGTACATGAAAAGTTACTCCAATTAAAGAGTAGCGCCAGAAACTATCACGGTGCGAACAAATTGTTTACCATAACTTACCATACACAAATAGTTGTACTATTGTATGTACACAAAGAGTTGTACTATTGTAAATAAACAACGAGTTGTACTATCTTAAGTACACAAGGAGTTGTACTATCCTAAGTACACAAAGAGTTGTACTATCCTAAGTACACAAAGAGTTGTACTATCCTAAGTACACAAAGAATAGGTTCCTGGAGCGGGACGCTGGCGATATCAACTTACCGCATTAAGAGCACTGGGAAGTTGGCAGCTTTCTTGACACTTGCCAAGTACATGAAAAGTTACTCCAATTAAAGAGTAGCGCCAGAAACTATCACGGTGCGAACAAATTGTTTACCATAACTTACCATACACAAATAGTTGTACTATTGTATGTACACAAAGAGTT
Organism: Meta bourneti; assembly: GCA_933210815.1. Lineage (NCBI taxonomy): Eukaryota > Metazoa > Arthropoda > Arachnida > Araneae > Tetragnathidae > Meta > Meta bourneti. The sequence continues at coordinate 95,257,549 of OW119922.1, forward strand.
GTACTATTGTAAGTAAACAACGAGTTGTACTATCTTAAGTACACAAGGAGTTGTACTATCCTAAGTACACAAAGAGTTGTACTATCCTAAGTACACAAAGAGTTGTACTATCCTAAGTACACAAAGAATAGGTTTCTGGAGCGGAACGCTGGCGATATGAACTTACCGCATTAAGAGCACTGGGAAGTTGGCAGCTTTCTTGACACTTGCCAAGTACATGAAAAGTTACTCCAATTAAAGAGTAGCGCCAGAAACTATCACGGTGCGAACAAATTGTTTACCATAACTTACCATACACAAATAGTTGTACTATTGTATGTACACAAAGAGTTGTACTATTGTAAGTAAACAACGAGTTGTACTATCTTAAGTACACAAGGAGTTGTACTATCCTAAGTACACAAAGAGTTGTACTATCCTAAGTACACAAAGAGTTGTACTATCCTAAGTACACAAAGAATAGGTTCCTGGAGCGGAACGCTGGCGATATCAACTTACCGCATTAAGAGCACTGGGAAGTTGGCAGCTTTCTTGACACTTGCCAAGTACATGAAAAGTTACTCCAATTAAAGAGTAGCGCCAGAAACTATCACGGTGCGAACAAATTGTTTACCATAACTTACCATACACAAATAGTTGTACTATTGTATGTACACAAAGAGTTGTACTATTGTAAGTAAACAACGAGTTGTACTATCTTAAGTACACAAGGAGTTGTACTATCCTAAGTACACAAAGAGTTGTACTATCCTAAGTACACAAAGAGTTGTACTATCCTAAGTACACAAAGAATAGGTTCCTGGAGCGGAACGCTGGCGATATCAACTTACCGCATTAAGAGCACTGGGAAGTTGGCAGCTTTCTTGACACTTGCCAAGTACATGAAAAGTTACTCCAATTAAAGAGTAGCGCCAGAAACTATCACGGTGCGAACAAATTGTTTACCATAACTTACCATACACAAATAGTTGTACTATTGTATGTACACAAAGAGTTGTACTATTGTAAGTAAACAACGAGTTGTACTATCTTAAGTACACAAGGAGTTGTACTATCCTAAGTACACAAAGAGTTGTACTATCCTAAGTACACAAAGAGTTGTACTATCCTAAGTACACAAAGAATAGGTTCCTGGAGCGGAACGCTGGCGATATCAACTTACCGCATTAAGAGCACTGGGAAGTTGGCAGCTTTCTTGACACTTGCCAAGTACATGAAAAGTTACTCCAATTAAAGAGTAGCGCCAGAAACTATCACGGTGCGAACAAATTGTTTACCATAACTTATCATACACAAATAGTTGTACTATTGTATGTACACAAAGAGTTGTACTATTGTAAGTAAACAACGAGTTGTACTATCTTAAGTACACAAGGAGTTGTACTATCCTAAGTACACAAAGAGTTCTACTATCCTAAGTACACAAAGAGTTGTACTATCCTAAGTACACAAAGAATAGGTTCCTGGAGCGGAACGCTGGCGATATCAACTTACCGCATTAAGAGCACTGGGAAGTTGGCAGCTTTCTTGACACTTGCCAAGTACATGAAAAGTTACTCCAATTAAAGAGTAGCGCCAGAAACTATCACGGTGCAAACAAATTGTTTACCATAACTTACCATACACAAATAGTTGTACTATTGTATGTACACAAAGAGTTGTACTATTGTAAGTAAACAACGAGTTGTACTATCTTCAGTACACAAGGAGTTGTACTATCCTAAGTACACAAAGAGTTGTACTATCCTAAGTACACAAAGAGTTGTACTATCCTAAGTACACAAAGAATAGGTTCCTGGAGCGGAACGCTGGCGATATCAACTTACCGCATTAAGAGCACTGGGAAGTTGGCAGCTTTCTTGACACTTGCCAAGTACATGAAAAGTTACTCCAATTAAAGAGTAGCGCCAGAAACTATCACGGTGCGAACAAATTGTTTACCATAACTTACCATACACAAATAGTTGTACTATTGTATGTACACAAAGAGTTGTACTATTGTAAGTAAACAACGAGTTGTACTATCTTAAGTACACAAGGAGTTGTACTATCCTAAGTACACAAAGAGTTGTACTATCCTAAGTACACAAAGAGTTGTACTATCCTAAGTACACAAAGAATAGGTTCCTGGAGCGGAACGCTGGCGATATCAACTTACCGCATTAAGAGCACTGGGAAGTTGGCAGCTTTCTTGACACTTGCCAAGTACATGAAAAGTTACTCCAATTAAAGAGTAGCGCCAGAAACTATCACGGTGCGAACAAATTGTTTACCATAACTTACCATACACAAATAGTTGTACTATTGTATGTACACAAAGAGTTGTACTATTGTAAGTAAACAACGAGTTGTACTATCTTAAGTACACAAGGAGTTGTACTATCCTAAGTACACAAAGAGTTGTACTATCCTAAGTACACAAAGAGTTGTACTATCCTAAGTACACAAAGAATAGGTTCCTGGAGCGGAACGCTGGCGATATCAACTTACCGCATTAAGAGCACTGGGAAGTTGGCAGCTTTCTTGACACTTGCCAAGTACATGAAAAGTTACTCCAATTAAAGAGTAGCGCCAGAAACTATCACGGTGCGAACAAATTGTTTACCATAACTTACCATACACAAATAGTTGTACTATTGTATGTACACAAAGAGTTGTACTATTTTAAGTAAACAACGATTTGTACTATCTTAAGTACACAAGGAGTTGTACTATCCTAAGTACACAAAGAGTTGTACTATCCTAAGTACACAAAGAGTTGTACTATCCTAAGTACACAAAGAATAGGTTCCTGGAGCGGAACGCTGGCGATATCAACTTACCGCATTAAGAGCACTGGGAAGTTGGCAGCTTTCTTGACACTTGCCAAGTACATGAAAAGTTACTCCAATTAAAGAGTAGCGCCAGAAACTATCACGGTGCGAACAAATTGTTTACCATAACTTACCATACACAAATAGTTGTACTATTGTATGTACACAAAGAGTTGTACTATTGTAAGTAAACAACGAGTTGTACTATCTTAAGTACACAAGGAGTTGTACTATCCTAAGTACACAAAGAGTTGTACTATCCTAAGTACACAAAGAGTTGTACTATCCTAAGTACACAAAGAATAGGTTCCTGGAGCGGAACGCTGGCGATATCAACTTACCGCATTAAGAGCACTGGGAAGTTGGCAGCTTTCTTGACACTTGCCAAGTACATGAAAAGTTACTCCAATTAAAGAGTAGCGCCAGAAACTATCACGGTGCGAACAAATTGTTTACCATAACTTACCATACACAAATAGTTGTACTATTGTATGTACACAAAGAGTTGTACTATTGTAAGTAAACAACGAGTTGTACTATCTTAAGTACACAAGGAGTTGTACTATCCTAAGTACACAAAGAGTTGTACTATCCTAAGTACACAAAGAGTTGTACTATCCTAAGTACACAAAGAATAGGTTCCTGGAGCGGAACGCTGGCGATATCAACTTACCGCATTAAGAGCACTGGGAAGTTGGCAGCTTTCTTGACACTTGCCAAGTACATGAAAAGTTACTCCAATTAAAGAGTAGCGCCAGAAACTATCACGGTGCGAACAAATTGTTTACCATAACTTACCATACACAAATAGTTGTACTATTGTATGTACACAAAGAGTTGTACTATTGTAAGTAAACAACGAGTTGTACTATCTTAAGTACACAAGGAGTTGTACTATCCTAAGTACACAAAGAGTTGTACTATCCTAAGTACACAAAGAGTTGTACTATCCTAAGTACACAAAGAATAGGTTCCTGGAGCGGAACGCTGGCGATATCAACTTACCGCATTAAGAGCACTGGGAAGTTGGCAGCTTTCTTGACACTTGCCAAGTACATGAAAAGTTACTCCAATTAAAGAGTAGCGCCAGAAACTATCACGGTGCGAACAAATTGTTTACCATAACTTACCATACACAAATAGTTGTACTATTGTATGTACACAAAGAGTTGTACTATTGTAAGTAAACAACGAGTTGTACTATCTTAAGTACACAAGGAGTTGTACTATCCTAAGTACACAAAGAGTTGTACTATCCTAAGTACACAAAGAGTTGTACTATCCTAAGTACACAAAGAATAGGTTCCTGGAGCGGAACGCTGGCGATATCAACTTACCGCATTAAGAGCACTGGGAAGTTGGCAGCTTTCTTGACACTTGCCAAGTACATGAAAAGTTACTCCAATTAAAGAGTAGCGCCAGAAACTATCACGGTGCGAACAAATTGTTTACCATAACTTACCATACACAAATAGTTGTACTATTGTATGTACACAAAGAGTTGTACTATTGTAAGTAAACAACGAGTTGTACTATCTTAAGTACACAAGGAGTTGTACTATCCTAAGTACACAAAGAGTTGTACTATCCTAAGTACACAAAGAGTTGTACTATCCTAAGTACACAAAGAATAGGTTCCTGGAGCGGAACGCTGGCGATATCAACTTACCGCATTAAGAGCACTGGGAAGTTGGAAGCTTTCTTGACACTTGCCAAGTACATGAAAAGTTACTCCAATTAAAGAGTAGCGCCAGAAACTATCACGGTGCGAACAAATTGTTTACCATAACTTACCATACACAAATAGTTGTACTATTGTATGTACACAAAGAGTTGTACTATTGTAAGTAAACAACGAGTTGTACTATCTTAAGTACACAAGGAGTTGTACTATCCTAAGTACACAAAGAGTTGTACTATCCTAAGTACACAAAGAGTTGTACTATCCTAAGTACACAAAGAATAGGTTCCTGGGGCGGAACGCTGGCGATATCAACTTACCGCATTAAGAGCACTGGGAAGTTGGCAGCTTTCTTGACACTTGCCAAGTACATGAAAAGTTACTCCAATTAAAGAGTAGCGCCAGAAACTATCACGGTGCGAACAAATTGTTTACCATAACTTACCATACACAAATAGTTGTACTATTGTATGTACACAAAGAGTTGTACTATTGTAAGTAAACAACGAGTTGTACTATCTTAAGTACACAAGGAGTTGTACTATCCTAAGTACACAAAGAGTTGTACTATCCTAAGTACACAAAGAGTTGTACTATCCTAAGTACACAAAGAATAGGTTCCTGGAGCGGAACGCTGGCGATATCAACTTACCGCATTAAGAGCACTGGGAAGTTGGCAGCTTTCTTGACACTTGCCAAGTACATGAAAAGTTACTCCAATTAAAGAGTAGCGCCAGAAACTATCACGGTGCGAACAAATTGTTTACCATAACTTACCATACACAAATAGTTGTACTATTGTATGTACACAAAGAGTTGTACTATTGTAAGTAAACAACGAGTTGTACTATCTTAAGTACACAAGGAGTTGTACTATCCTAAGTACACAAAGAGTTGTACTATCCTAAGTACACAAAGAGTTGTACTATCCTAAGTACACAAAGAATAGGTTCCTGGAGCGGAACGCTGGCGATATCAACTTACCGCATTAAGAGCACTGGGAAGTTGGCAGCTTTCTTGACACTTGCCAAGTACATGAAAAGTTACTCCAATTAAAGAGTAGCGCCAGAAACTATCACGGTGCGAACAAATTGTTTACCATAACTTACCATACACAAATAGTTGTACTATTGTATGTACACAAAGAGTTGTACTATTGTAAGTAAACAACGAGTTGTACTATCTTAAGTACACAAGGAGTTGTACTATCCTAAGTACACAAAGAGTTGTACTATCCTAAGTACACAAAGAGTTGTACTATCCTAAGTACACAAAGAATAGGTTCCTGGAGCGGAACGCTGGCGATATCAACTTACCGCATTAAGAGCACTGGGAAGTTGGCAGCTTTCTTGACACTTGCCAAGTACATGAAAAGTTACTCCAATTAAAGAGTAGCGCCAGACACTATCACGGTGCGAACAAATTGTTTACCATAACTTACCATACACAAATAGTTGTACTATTGTATGTACACAAAGAGTTGTACTATTGTAAGTAAACAACGAGTTGTACTATCTTAAGTACACAAGGAGTTGTACTATCCTAAGTACACAAAGAGTTGTACTATCCTAAGTACACAAAGAGTTGTACTATCCTAAGTACACAAAGAATAGGTTCCTGGAGCGGAACGCTGGCGATATCAACTTACCGCATTAAGAGCACTGGGAAGTTGGCAGCTTTCTTGACACTTGCCAAGTACATGAAAAGTTACTCCAATTAAAGAGTAGCGCCAGAAACTATCACGGTGCGAACAAATTGTTTACCATAACTTACCATACACAAATAGTTGTACTATTGTATGTACACAAAGAGTTGTACTATTGTAAGTAAACAACGAGTTGTACTATCTTAAGTACACAAGGAGTTGTACTATCCTAAGTACACAAAGAGTTGTACTATCCTAAGTACACAAAGAGTTGTACTATCCTAAGTACACAAAGAATAGGTTCCTGGAGCGGAACGCTGGCGATATCAACTTACCGCATTAAGAGCACTGGGAAGTTGGCAGCTTTCTTGACACTTGCCAAGTACATGAAAAGTTACTCCAATTAAAGAGTAGCGCCAGAAACTATCACGGTGCGAACAAATTGTTTACCATAACTTACCATACACAAATAGTTGTACTATTGTATGTACACAAAGAGTTGTACTATTGTAAGTAAACAACGAGTTGTACTATCTTAAGTACACAAGGAGTTGTACTATCCTAAGTACACAAAGAGTTGTACTATCCTAAGTACACAAAGAGTTGTACTATCCTAAGTACACAAAGAATAGGTTCCTGGAGCGGGACGCTGGCGATATCAACTTACCGCATTAAGGTGTCCGACTACCTTCGGAAAGGATTTTTTGAAATAATTTGAAATTTGACTTTTTTTGTGCATTATATTATAGAATATGGTTAAAAACTTAGAGAATAACATATAAAAAAAATAATTAATAATTTTTTTAAAATTTAAACCCCAAAAAGGGGTGAAAAATAGACAAAAACTAGCACCACCGCAAAACATGATAACTTAAATTTAAATTAAGATATTCTTATTTTGTAAATTTTATTTTGAAGATTGAAACCTCCTTTAGGGAATGTACCTCTCACATCATTGTAAACCAGTTCTTTTAAAAACTGGAGAGGTTCAAGTACAACCAAGAAGAAAATCTTCCATAAATTATAGCAACGCATAACTTTTATAATTAAAAATAAAAAAACTAATTAATGCACAATTACAGAAGTGGTACATTCCCTTTATAAACTCTTTGAAAGTATTCCTACCAAATTTCATAACATTTGAAGCATAACTTTTTGAGTTTTCATGTTTTGCGTAAAAGCAAAATTCTAAAATGTCAATTTCAAGAAAAAGCTAAAAACAAAATTCAATAATGAATCTTACCTTTAAATGGAAAATGTAGCTCTAAAATGATCCTGATTTATAAAGATCACCTTCTATAGAAGTTAAATCAACTACTTTTTTTTTCCTAATTGCCCTCAAAACCTTCCTGCGCTTCTTTGAAACGGGTGTTGTATGGCGCTTGGAATCACTGATTCTAATGCGATCCAAACTTTGGTAACCTTTTAATGTGAAGTAACCAAGATTTTCAATGTTCATCTTGCTTAAAACACTGGTGCAACCCTCAAATCCATCATTATATTGTATTACTGCATCATAAGCCCCTAATTTTACAGTTTTTAGGCTGACGAAAACCTCCTTCGGAACTCTCTGCCAAATAACACCATTGAAACTTTCATTGGCATTTTGAGTTTTGCCATGCAGACACTTATTCAAAAGTTCTCTGGTGCAAAGCTCTAAATACACTGGTTTGACTACATTTAAAATATTGTTGGGCAAACCAGAATGCTTGAGCTTTTCTGGTTCTTTCCCTTCGCTTACAGCTCGCTGGTAATAGCACCAACTGTCTACACCAATAGGGCACTGGCCATGCATCGGTTTCTTTGGTGATGAAGCACAATGAAACAAAGCTGCAATTACATTTTGCTGCATCATTTGTAAGTTGCCCACGTTAGAGCGAATCGCAATGCCATAATAATTTTGTAGTCTGTCGATAAAGACATCTGATAACTTGCCTTTACCAGACAGACCTTTGGTTTTGCTTTTCAATTTTCGCAGACGTGTACCCACCCGTTTTTGAATGTGCCCAATGCATTCCAGTTTTGAAACACTTTTTTCGCCATATGTGTTTTGGACGCACAAATAGCCTTTAGAATCCCCATCACCGTAGTATTTCGTGTACTTCAGCTTCCGAGTGCTCACTGACCTCTTGAAAATTCTGTCGACACCAACAGTTTCCATCTTTGCTGATGACCCTTTAAAATTGCACTGGCATATATGGTCAGCTTCCTGTGATTCAAATGACGGGTTTCTCTTCAGTTTCTGTAATCTTTTGCAAATTCTGCAGTATGAGGACATGACTTCTAAATCGAGAACCTTTCCCGTGTCAATTGAAATGGCAGCAACACAACCATTCAAAGAAGTGTACCCTCTACGCTGCCACGTTCCATCTACAGACACGCCGCATTCACTGTCTTCTCCCTTTGAACCAACTTCATCAGCTGCTTTTAACATTGAAGATTCAGCAACCTCGGACACAACTTTCAAGAGTTTCTCTTCATGGATGTTATACGCAGCTTTAGAAATTGGTGGCAAATTCAGCGTGGTGCACAGTTTATACGCTGAAGAAAATCCCTTTCCAATCTGCCTCATCCCATAAACTATTCTAGAGTTCACTTCAGGTACATTTTTGTTCTTTTTGGAGGAGGCAAAGCCTTTTACAAAATCACAATTGTGACATTTCAAAGAGAAGTGTGAGCACAATCCATACCTGGAGTCTTCAACTAAATGCAAACCAGAAGCAAAGCATTTGGGACATGGAAGCACCAAAAATATATTTATTAAAGTTTCCAGGTCGAAAATCCGATTACCACACAGTTCCTCATTCAAAACTTCGAATTTGGAAGAGCTAGATGCTTGCAGTTTTGAAGCACTGGCTGTGCACACTGGATCTTCAAGACTGTTAGTCTTCAGTGTTTTAGAGTGTTGATTACCTTTGAAGTGGTGTTTCTTCTTCCTGGCAATACTCTTTCCCATTTTGTAAAGAAAAATCACTTTATGCAAGAAGAATTATCAAGTTGTAGAACTTTTTGAACGCACGATCGAAAATCACGAGTTCAAATTGTGTACAAACTGAAACTCAAGTTTGATGCCAGATTGTGAAGTTAAACATGATTGCCAGATGTATTTTTGTGTAAAAAGTAGTTTTTTAATTAATTTTTTTTAATTAATAAAAAAAATCCACACTTCAGAGCAAATTTTAACGCTTTAATTTGTTAAAATAAGAATGTAAACAAACTTTTACGTTCACTTCCTGTTTGCAGAAAGGCACTTCCGGTTTTAAAAAGTGTCGACTATGTAGTATTAAAAGACCTGTATCTTACGTTCTATGCATGGTAGGAACAAAATTTAAACAGATTTGGAAAGATAAGAAATCGGGCTTTCATATTATATCAAATTTGGAAAATCGCAATTTCCGCCGAAAATCGCGTTTTAAAGGTAGTCGGATACCTTAAGAGCACTGGGAAGTTGGCAGCTTTCTTGACACTTGCTAAGTACATGAAAAGTTACTCCAATTAAAGAGTAGCGCCAGAAACTATCACGGTGCGAACAAATTGTTTACCATAACTTACCATACACAAATAGTTGTACTATTGTATGTACACAAAGAGTTGTACTATTGTAAGTAAACAACGAGTTGTACTATCTTAAGTACACAAGGAGTTGTACTATCCTAAGTACACAAAGAGTTGTACTATCCTAAGTACACAAAGAGTTGTACTATCCTAAGTACACAAAGAATAGGTTTCTGGAGCGGAACGCTGGCGATATCAACTTACCGCATTAAGAGCACTGGGAAGTTGGCAGCTTTCTTGACACTTGCCAAGTACATGAAAAGTTACTCCAATTAAAGAGTAGCGCCAGAAACTATCACGGTGCGAACAAATTGTTTACCATAACTTACCATACACAAATAGTTGTACTATTGTATGTACACAAAGAGTTGTACTATTGTAAGTAAACAACGAGTTGTACTATCTTAAGTACACAAGGAGTTGTACTATCCTAAGTACACAAAGAGTTGTACTATCCTAAGTACACAAAGAATAGGTTCCTGGAGCGGAACGCTGGCGATATCAACTTACCGCATTAAGAGCACTGGGAAGTTGGCAGCTTTCTTGACACTTGCCAAGTACATGAAAAGTTACTCCAATTAAAGAGTAGCGCCAGAAACTATCACGGTGCGAACAAATTGTTTACCATAACTTACCATACACAAATAGTTGTACTATTGTATGTACACAAAGAGTTGTACTATTGTAAGTAAACAACGAGTTGTACTATCTTAAGTACACAAGGAGTTGTACTATCCTAAGTACACAAAGAGTTGTACTATCCTAAGTACACAAAGAGTTGTACTATCCTAAGTACACAAAGAATAGGTTCCTGGAGCGGAACGCTGGCGATATCAACTTACCGCATTAAGAGCACTGGGAAGTTGGCAGCTTTCTTGACACTTGCCAAGTACATGAAAAGTTACTCCAATTAAAGAGTAGCGCCAGAAACTATCACGGTGCGAACAAATTGTTTACCATAACTTACCATACACAAATAGTTGTACTATTGTATGTACACAAAGAGTTGTACTATTGTAAGTAAACAACGAGTTGTACTATCTTAAGTACACAAGGAGTTGTACTATCCTAAGTACACAAAGAGTTGTACTATCCTAAGTACACAAAGAGTTGTACTATCCTAAGTACACAAAGAATAGGTTCCTGGAGCGGAACGCTGGCGATATCAACTTACCGCATTAAGAGCACTGGGAAGTTGGCAGCTTTCTTGACACTTGCCAAGTACATGAAAAGTTACTCCAATTAAAGAGTAGCGCCAGAAACTATCACGGTGCGAACAAATTGTTTACCATAACTTACCATACACAAATAGTTGTACTATTGTATGTACACAAAGAGTTGTACTATTGTAAGTAAACAACGAGTTGTACTATCTTAAGTACACAAGGAGTTGTACTATCCTAAGTACACAAAGAGTTGTACTATCCTAAGTACACAAAGAGTTGTACTATCCTAAGTACACAAAGAATAGGTTCCTGGAGCGGAACGCTGGCGATATCAACTTACCGCATTAAGAGCACTGGGAAGTTGGCAGCTTTCTTGACACTTGCCAAGTACATGAAAAGTTACTCCAATTAAAGAGTAGCGCCAGAAACTATCACGGTGCGAACAAATTGTTTACCATAACTTACCATACACAAATAGTTGTACTATTGTATGTACACAAAGAGTTGTACTATTGTAAGTAAACAACGAGTTGTACTATCTTAAGTACACAAGGAGTTGTACTATCCTAAGTACACAAAGAGTTGTACTATCCTAAGTACACAAAGAGTTGTACTATCCTAAGTACACAAAGAATAGGTTCCTGGAGCGGAACGCTGGCGATATCAACTTACCGCATTAAGAGCACTGGGAAGTTGGCAGCTTTCTTGACACTTGCCAAGTACATGAAAAGTTACTCCAATTAAAGAGTAGCGCCAGAAACTATCACGGTGCGAACAAATTGTTTACCATAACTTACCATACACAAATAGTTGTACTATTGTATGTACACAAAGAGTTGTACTATTGTAAGTAAACAACGAGTTGTACTATCTTAAGTACACAAGGAGTTGTACTATCCTAAGTACACAAAGAGTTGTACTATCCTAAGTACACAAAGAGTTGTACTATCCTAAGTACACAAAGAATAGGTTCCTGGAGCGGAACGCTGGCGATATCAACTTACCGCATTAAGAGCACTGGGAAGTTGGCAGCTTTCTTGACACTTGCCAAGTACATGAAAAGTTACTCCAATTAAAGAGTAGCGCCAGAAACTATCACGGTGCGAACAAATTGTTTACCATAACTTACCATACACAAATAGTTGTACTATTGTATGTACACAAAGAGTTGTACTATTGTAAGTAAACAACGAGTTGTACTATCTTAAGTACACAAGGAGTTGTACTATCCTAAGTACACAAAGAGTTGTACTATCCTAAGTACACAAAGAGTTGTACTATCCTAAGTACACAAAGAATAGGTTCCTGGAGCGGGACGCTGGCGATATCAACTTACCGCATTAAGAGCACTGGGAAGTTGGCAGCTTTCTTGACACTTGCTAAGTACATGAAAAGTTACTCCAATTAAAGAGTAGCGCCAGAAACTATCACGGTGCGAACAAATTGTTTACCATAACTTACCATACACAAATAGTTGTACTATTGTATGTACACAAAGAGTTGTACTATTGTAAGTAAACAACGAGTTGTACTATCTTAAGTACACAAGGAGTTGTACTATCCTAAGTACACAAAGAGTTGTACTATCCTAAGTACACAAAGAGTTGTACTATCCTAAGTACACAAAGAATAGGTTTCTGGAGCGGAACGCTGGCGATATCAACTTACCGCATTAAGAGCACTGGGAAGTTGGCAGCTTTCTTGACACTTGCCAAGTACATGAAAAGTTACTCCAATTAAAGAGTAGCGCCAGAAACTATCACGGTGCGAACAAATTGTTTACCATAACTTACCATACACAAATAGTTGTACTATTGTATGTACACAAAGAGTTGTACTATTGTAAGTAAACAACGAGTTGTACTATCTTAAGTACACAAGGAGTTGTACTATCCTAAGTACACAAAGAGTTGTACTATCCTAAGTACACAAAGAATAGGTTCCTGGAGCGGAACGCTGGCGATATCAACTTACCGCATTAAGAGCACTGGGAAGTTGGCAGCTTTCTTGACACTTGCCAAGTACATGAAAAGTTACTCCAATTAAAGAGTAGCGCCAGAAACTATCACGGTGCGAACAAATTGTTTACCATAACTTACCATACACAAATAGTTGTACTATTGTATGTACACAAAGAGTTGTACTATTGTAAGTAAACAACGAGTTGTACTATCTTAAGTACACAAGGAGTTGTACTATCCTAAGTACACAAAGAGTTGTACTATCCTAAGTACACAAAGAGTTGTACTATCCTAAGTACACAAAGAATAGGTTCCTGGAGCGGAACGCTGGCGATATCAACTTACCGCATTAAGAGCACTGGGAAGTTGGCAGCTTTCTTGACACTTGCCAAGTACATGAAAAGTTACTCCAATTAAAGAGTAGCGCCAGAAACTATCACGGTGCGAACAAATTGTTTACCATAACTTACCATACACAAATAGTTGTACTATTGTATGTACACAAAGAGTTGTACTATTGTAAGTAAACAACGAGTTGTACTATCTTAAGTACACAAGGAGTTGTACTATCCTAAGTACACAAAGAGTTGTACTATCCTAAGTACACAAAGAGTTGTACTATCCTAAGTACACAAAGAATAGGTTCCTGGAGCGGAACGCTGGCGATATCAACTTACCGCATTAAGAGCACTGGGAAGTTGGCAGCTTTCTTGACACTTGCCAAGTACATGAAAAGTTACTCCAATTAAAGAGTAGCGCCAGAAACTATCACGGTGCGAACAAATTGTTTACCATAACTTACCATACACAAATAGTTGTACTATTGTATGTACACAAAGAGTTGTACTATTGTAAGTAAACAACGAGTTGTACTATCTTAAGTACACAAGGAGTTGTACTATCCTAAGTACACAAAGAGTTGTACTATCCTAAGTACACAAAGAGTTGTACTATCCTAAGTACACAAAGAATAGGTTCCTGGAGCGGAACGCTGGCGATATCAACTTACCGCATTAAGAGCACTGGGAAGTTGGCAGCTTTCTTGACACTTGCCAAGTACATGAAAAGTTACTCCAATTAAAGAGTAGCGCCAGAAACTATCACGGTGCGAACAAATTGTTTACCATAACTTACCATACACAAATAGTTGTACTATTGTATGTACACAAAGAGTTGTACTATTGTAAGTAAACAACGAGTTGTACTATCTTAAGTACACAAGGAGTTGTACTATCCTAAGTACACAAAGAGTTGTACTATCCTAAGTACACAAAGAGTTGTACTATCCTAAGTACACAAAGAATAGGTTCCTGGAGCGGAACGCTGGCGATATCAACTTACCGCATTAAGAGCACTGGGAAGTTGGCAGCTTTCTTGACACTTGCCAAGTACATGAAAAGTTACTCCAATTAAAGAGTAGCGCCAGAAACTATCACGGTGCGAACAAATTGTTTACCATAACTTACCATACACAAATAGTTGTACTATTGTATGTACACAAAGAGTTGTACTATTGTAAGTAAACAACGAGTTGTACTATCTTAAGTACACAAGGAGTTGTACTATCCTAAGTACACAAAGAGTTGTACTATCCTAAGTACACAAAGAGTTGTACTATCCTAAGTACACAAAGAATAGGTTCCTGGAGCGGAACGCTGGCGATATCAACTTACCGCATTAAGAGCACTGGGAAGTTGGCAGCTTTCTTGACACTTGCCAAGTACATGAAAAGTTACTCCAATTAAAGAGTAGCGCCAGAAACTATCACGGTGCGAACAAATTGTTTACCATAACTTACCATACACAAATAGTTGTACTATTGTATGTACACAAAGAGTTGTACTATTGTAAGTAAACAACGAGTTGTACTATCTTAAGTACACAAGGAGTTGTACTATCCTAAGTACACAAAGAGTTGTACTATCCTAAGTACACAAAGAGTTGTACTATCCTAAGTACACAAAGAATAGGTTCCTGGAGCGGAACGCTGGCGATATCAACTTACCGCATTAAGAGCACTGGGAAGTTGGCAGCTTTCTTGACACTTGCTAAGTACATGAAAAGTTACTCCAATTAAAGAGTAGCGCCAGAAACTATCACGGTGCGAACAAATTGTTTACCATAACTTACCATACACAAATAGTTGTACTATTGTATGTACACAAAGAGTTGTACTATTGTAAGTAAACAACGAGTTGTACTATCTTAAGTACACAAGGAGTTGTACTATCCTAAGTACACAAAGAGTTGTACTATCCTAAGTACACAAAGAGTTGTACTATCCTAAGTACACAAAGAATAGGTTTCTGGAGCGGAACGCTGGCGATATGAACTTACCGCATTAAGAGCACTGGGAAGTTGGCAGCTTTCTTGACACTTGCCAAGTACATGAAAAGTTACTCCAATTAAAGAGTAGCGCCAGAAACTATCACGGTGCGAACAAATTGTTTACCATAACTTACCATACACAAATAGTTGTACTATTGTATGTACACAAAGAGTTGTACTATTGTAAGTAAACAACGAGTTGTACTATCTTAAGTACACAAGGAGTTGTACTATCCTAAGTACACAAAGAGTTGTACTATCCTAAGTACACAAAGAGTTGTACTATCCTAAGTACACAAAGAATAGGTTCCTGGAGCGGAACGCTGGCGATATCAACTTACCGCATTAAGAGCACTGGGAAGTTGGCAGCTTTCTTGACACTTGCCAAGTACATGAAAAGTTACTCCAATTAAAGAGTAGCGCCAGAAACTATCACGGTGCGAACAAATTGTTTACCATAACTTACCATACACAAATAGTTGTACTATTGTATGTACACAAAGAGTTGTACTATTGTAAGTAAACAACGAGTTGTACTATCTTAAGTACACAAGGAGTTGTACTATCCTAAGTACACAAAGAGTTGTACTATCCTAAGTACACAAAGAGTTGTACTATCCTAAGTACACAAAGAATAGGTTCCTGGAGCGGAACGCTGGCGATATCAACTTACCGCATTAAGAGCACTGGGAAGTTGGCAGCTTTCTTGACACTTGCCAAGTACATGAAAAGTTACTCCAATTAAAGAGTAGCGCCAGAAACTATCACGGTGCGAACAAATTGTTTACCATAACTTACCATACACAAATAGTTGTACTATTGTATGTACACAAAGAGTTGTACTATTGTAAGTAAACAACGAGTTGTACTATCTTAAGTACACAAGGAGTTGTACTATCCTAAGTACACAAAGAGTTGTACTATCCTAAGTACACAAAGAGTTGTACTATCCTAAGTACACAAAGAATAGGTTCCTGGAGCGGAACGCTGGCGATATCAACTTACCGCATTAAGAGCACTGGGAAGTTGGCAGCTTTCTTGACACTTGCCAAGTACATGAAAAGTTACTCCAATTAAAGAGTAGCGCCAGAAACTATCACGGTGCGAACAAATTGTTTACCATAACTTACCATACACAAATAGTTGTACTATTGTATGTACACAAAGAGTTGTACTATTGTAAGTAAACAACGAGTTGTACTATCTTAAGTACACAAGGAGTTGTACTATCCTAAGTACACAAAGAGTTGTACTATCCTAAGTACACAAAGAGTTGTACTATCCTAAGTACACAAAGAATAGGTTCCTGGAGCGGAACGCTGGCGATATCAACTTACCGCATTAAGAGCACTGGGAAGTTGGCAGCTTTCTTGACACTTGCCAAGTACATGAAAAGTTACTCCAATTAAAGAGTAGCGCCAGAAACTATCACGGTGCGAACAAATTGTTTACCATAACTTACCATACACAAATAGTTGTACTATTGTATGTACACAAAGAGTTGTACTATTGTAAGTAAACAACGAGTTGTACTATCTTAAGTACACAAGGAGTTGTACTATCCTAAGTACACAAAGAGTTGTACTATCCTAAGTACACAAAGAGTTGTACTATCCTAAGTACACAAAGAATAGGTTCCTGGAGCGGAACGCTGGCGATATCAACTTACCGCATTAAGAGCACTGGGAAGTTGGCAGCTTTCTTGACACTTGCCAAGTACATGAAAAGTTACTCCAATTAAAGAGTAGCGCCAGAAACTATCACGGTGCGAACAAATTGTTTACCATAACTTACCATACACAAATAGTTGTACTATTGTATGTACACAAAGAGTTGTACTATTGTAAGTAAACAACGAGTTGTACTATCTTAAGTACACAAGGAGTTGTACTATCCTAAGTACACAAAGAGTTGTACTATCCTAAGTACACAAAGAGTTGTACTATCCTAAGTACACAAAGAATAGGTTCCTGGAGCGGGACGCTGGCGATATCAACTTACCGCATTAAGAGCACTGGGAAGTTGGCAGCTTTCTTGACACTTGCTAAGTACATGAAAAGTTACTCCAATTAAAGAGTAGCGCCAGAAACTATCACGGTGCGAACAAATTGTTTACCATAACTTACCATACACAAATAGTTGTACTATTGTATGTACACAAAGAGTTGTACTATTGTAAGTAAACAACGAGTTGTACTATCTTAAGTACACAAGGAGTTGTACTATCCTAAGTACACAAAGAGTTGTACTATCCTAAGTACACAAAGAGTTGTACTATCCTAAGTACACAAAGAATAGGTTCCTGGAGCGGAACGCTGGCGATATGAACTTACCGCATTAAGAGCACTGGGAAGTTGGCAGCTTTCTTGACACTTGCCAAGTACATGAAAAGTTACTCCAATTAAAGAGTAGCGCCAGAAACTATCACGGTGCGAACAAATTGTTTACCATAACTTACCATACACAAATAGTTGTACTATTGTATGTACACAAAGAGTTGTACTATTGTAAGTAAACAACGAGTTGTACTATCTTAAGTACACAAGGAGTTGTACTATCCTAAGTACACAAAGAGTTGTACTATCCTAAGTACACAAAGAGTTGTACTATCCTAAGTACACAAAGAATAGGTTCCTGGAGCGGAACGCTGGCGATATCAACTTACCGCATTAAGAGCACTGGGAAGTTGGCAGCTTTCTTGGCACTTGCCAAGTACATGAAAAGTTACTCCAATTAAAGAGTAGCGCCAGAAACTATCACGGTGCGAACAAATTGTTTACCATAACTTACCATACACAAATAGTTGTACTATTGTATGTACACAAAGAGTTGTACTATTGTAAGTAAACAACGAGTTGTACTATCTTAAGTACACAAGGAGTTGTACTATCCTAAGTACACAAAGAGTTGTACTATCCTAAGTACACAAAGAGTTGTACTATCCTAAGTACACAAAGAATAGGTTCCTGGAGCGGAACGCTGGCGATATCAACTTACCGCATTAAGAGCACTGGGAAGTTGGCAGCTTTCTTGACACTTGCCAAGTACATGAAAAGTTACTCCAATTAAAGAGTAGCGCCAGAAACTATCACGGTGCGAACAAATTGTTTACCATAACTTACCATACACAAATAGTTGTACTATTGTATGTACACAAAGAGTTGTACTATTGTAAGTAAACAACGAGTTGTACTATCTTAAGTACACAAGGAGTTGTACTATCCTAAGTACACAAAGAGTTGTACTATCCTAAGTACACAAAGAGTTGTACTATCCTAAGTACACAAAGAATAGGTTCCTGGAGCGGAACGCTGGCGATATCAACTTACCGCATTAAGAGCACTGGGAAGTTGGCAGCTTTCTTGACACTTGCCAAGTACATGAAAAGTTACTCCAATTAAAGAGTAGCGCCAGAAACTATCACGGTGCGAACAAATTGTTTACCATAACTTACCATACACAAATAGTTGTACTATTGTATGTACACAAAGAGTTGTACTATTGTAAGTAAACAACGAGTTGTACTATCTTAAGTACACATGGAGTTGTACTATCCTAAGTACACAAAGAGTTGTACTATCCTAAGTACACAAAGAATAGGTTCCTGGAGCGGAACGCTGGCGATATCAACTTACCGCATTAAGAGCACTGGGAAGTTGGCAGCTTTCTTGACACTTGCCAAGTACATGAAAAGTTACTCCAATTAAAGAGTAGCGCCAGAAACTATCACGGTGCGAACAAATTGTTTACCATAACTTACCATACACAAATAGTTGTACTATTGTATGTACACAAAGAGTTGTACTATTGTAAGTAAACAACGAGTTGTACTATCTTAAGTACACAAGGAGTTGTACTATCCTAAGTACACAAAGAGTTGTACTATCCTAAGTACACAAAGAGTTGTACTATCCTAAGTACACAAAGAATAGGTTCCTGGAGCGGAACGCTGGCGATATCAACTTACCGCATTAAGAGCACTGGGAAGTTGGTAGCTTTCTTGACACTTGCCAAGTACATGAAAAGTTACTCCAATTAAAGAGTAGCGCCAGAAACTATCACGGTGCGAACAAATTGTTTACCATAACTTACCATACACAAATAGTTGTACTATTGTATGTACACAAAGAGTTGTACTATTGTAAGTAAACAACGAGTTGTACTATCTGAAGTACACAAGGAGTTGTACTATCCTAAGTACACAAAGAGTTGTACTATCCTAAGTACACAAAGAGTTGTACTATCCTAAGTACACAAAGAATAGGTTCCTGGAGCGGAACTCTGGCGATATCAACTTACCGCATTAAGAGCACTGGGAAGTTGGCAGCTTTCTTGACACTTGCCAAGTACATGAAAAGTTACTCCAATTAAAGAGTAGCGCCAGAAACTATCACGGTGCGAACAAATTGTTTACCATAACTTACCATACACAAATAGTTGTACTATTGTATGTACACAAAGAGTTGTACTATTGTAAGTAAACAACGAGTTGTACTATCTTAAGTACACAAGGAGTTGTACTATCCTAAGTACACAAAGAGTTGTACTATCCTAAGTACACAAAGAGTTGTACTATCCTAAGTACACAAAGAATAGGTTCCTGGAGCGGAACGCTGGCGATATCAACTTACCGCATTAAGAGCACTGGGAAGTTGGCAGCTTTCTTGACACTTGCCAAGTACATGAAAAGTTACTCCAATTAAAGAGTAGCGCCAGAAACTATCACGGTGCGAACAAATTGTTTACCATAACTTACCATACACAAATAGTTGTACTATTGTATGTACACAAAGAGTTGTACTATTGTAAGTAAACAACGAGTTGTACTATCTTAAGTACACAAGGAGTTGTACTATCCTAAGTACACAAAGAGTTGTACTATCCTAAGTACACAAAGAGTTGTACTATCCTAAGTACACAAAGAATAGGTTCCTGGAGCGGAACGCTGGCGATATCAACTTACCGCATTAAGAGCACTGGGAAGTTGGCAGCTTTCTTGACACTTGCCAAGTACATGAAAAGTTACTCCAATTAAAGAGTAGCGCCAGAAACTATCACGGTGCGAACAAATTGTTTACCATAACTTACCATACACAAATAGTTGTACTATTGTATGTACACAAAGAGTTGTACTATTGTAAGTAAACAACGAGTTGTACTATCTTAAGTACACAAGGAGTTGTACTATCCTAAGTACACAAAGAGTTGTACTATCCTAAGTACACAAAGAGTTGTACTATCCTAAGTACACAAAGAATAGGTTCCTGGAGCGGAACGCTGGCGATATCAACTTACCGCATTAAGAGCACTGGGAAGTTGGCAGCTTTCTTGACACTTGCCAAGTACATGAAAAGTTACTCCAATTAAAGAGTAGCGCCAGAAACTATCACGGTGCGAACAAATTGTTTACCATAACTTACCATACACAAATAGTTGTACTATTGTATGTACACAAAGAGTTGTACTATTGTAAGTAAACAACGAGTTGTACTATCTTAAGTACACAAGGAGTTGTACTATCCTAAGTACACAAAGAGTTGTACTATCCTAAGTACACAAAGAGTTGTACTATCCTAAGTACACAAAGAATAGGTTCCTGGAGCGGAACGCTGGCGATATCAACTTACCGCATTAAGAGCACTGGGAAGTTGGCAGCTTTCTTGACACTTGCCAAGTACATGAAAAGTTACTCCAATTAAAGAGTAGCGCCAGAAACTATCACGGTGCGAACAAATTGTTTACCATAACTTACCATACACAAATAGTTGTACTATTGTATGTACACAAAGAGTTGTACTATTGTAAGTAAACAACGAGTTGTACTATCTTAAGTACACAAGGAGTTGTACTATCCTAAGTACACAAAGAGTTGTACTATCCTAAGTACACAAAGAGTTGTACTATCCTAAGTACACAAAGAATAGGTTCCTGGAGCGGAACGCTGGCGATATCAACTTACCGCATTAAGAGCACTGGGAAGTTGGCAGCTTTCTTGACACTTGCCAAGTACATGAAAAGTTACTCCAATTAAAGAGTAGCGCCAGAAACTATCACGGTGCGAACAAATTGTTTACCATAACTTACCATACACAAATAGTTGTACTATTGTATGTACACAAAGAGTTGTACTATTGTAAGTAAACAACGAGTTGTACTATCTTAAGTACACAAGGAGTTGTACTATCCTAAGTACACAAAGAGTTGTACTATCCTAAGTACACAAAGAGTTGTACTATCCTAAGTACACAAAGAATAGGTTCCTGGAGCGGAACGCTGGCGATATCAACTTACCGCATTAAGAGCACTGGGAAGTTGGCAGCTTTCTTGACACTTGCCAAGTACATGAAAAGTTACTCCAATTAAAGAGTAGCGCCAGAAACTATCACGGTGCGAACAAATTGTTTACCATAACTTACCATACACAAATAGTTGTACTATTGTATGTACACAAAGAGTTGTACTATTGTAAGTAAACAACGAGTTGTACTATCTTAAGTACACAAGGAGTTGTACTATCCTAAGTACACAAAGAGTTGTACTATCCTAAGTACACAAAGAGTTGTACTATCCTAAGTACACAAAGAATAGGTTCCTGGAGCGGAACGCTGGCGATATCAACTTACCGCATTAAGAGCACTGGGAAGTTGGCAGCTTTCTTGACACTTGCCAAGTACATGAAAAGTTACTCCAATTAAAGAGTAGCGCCAGAAACTATCACGGTGCGAACAAATTGTTTACCATAACTTACCATACACAAATAGTTGTACTATTGTATGTACACAAAGAGTTGTACTATTGTAAGTAAACAACGAGTTGTACTATCTTAAGTCCACAAGGAGTTGTACTATCCTAAGTACACAAAGAGTTGTACTATCCTAAGTACACAAAGAGTTGTACTATCCTAAGTACACAAAGAATAGGTTCCTGGAGCGGAACGCTGGCGATATCAACTTACCGCATTAAGAGCACTGGGAAGTTGGCAGCTTTCTTGACACTTGCCAAGTACATGAAAAGTTACTCCAATTAAAGAGTAGCGCCAGAAACTATCACGGTGCGAACAAATTGTTTACCATAACTTACCATACACAAATAGTTGTACTATTGTATGTACACAAAGAGTTGTACTATTGTAAGTAAACAACGAGTTGTACTATCTTAAGTACACAAGGAGTTGTACTATCCTAAGTACACAAAGAGTTGTACTATCCTAAGTACACAAAGAGTTGTACTATCCTAAGTACACAAAGAATAGGTTCTGGAGCGGGACGCTGGCGATATCAACTTACCGCATTAAGAGCACTGGGAAGTTGGCAGCTTTCTTGACACTTGCTAAGTACATGAAAAGTTACTCCAATTAAAGAGTAGCGCCAGAAACTATCACGGTGCGAACAAATTGTTTACCATAACTTACCATACACAAATAGTTGTACTATTGTATGTACACAAAGAGTTGTACTATTGTAAGTAAACAACGAGTTGTACTATCTTAAGTACACAAGGAGTTGTACTATCCTAAGTACACAAAGAGTTGTACTATCCTAAGTACACAAAGAGTTGTACTATCCTAAGTACACAAAGAATAGGTTCTGGAGCGGAACGCTGGCGATATCAACTTACCGCATTAAGAGCACTGGGAAGTTGGCAGCTTTCTTGACACTTGCCAAGTACATGAAAAGTTACTCCAATTAAAGAGTAGCGCCAGAAACTATCACGGTGCGAACAAATTGTTTACCATAACTTACCATACACAAATAGTTGTACTATTGTATGTACACAAAGAGTTGTACTATTGTAAGTAAACAACGAGTTGTACTATCTTAAGTACACAAGGAGTTGTACTATCCTAAGTACACAAAGAGTTGTACTATCCTAAGTACACAAAGAATAGGTTCCTGGAGCGGAACGCTGGCGATATCAACTTACCGCATTAAGAGCACTGGGAAGTTGGCAGCTTTCTTGACACTTGCCAAGTACATGAAAAGTTACTCCAATTAAAGAGTAGCGCCAGAAACTATCACGGTGCGAACAAATTGTTTACCATAACTTACCATACACAAATAGTTGTACTATTGTATGTACACAAAGAGTTGTACTATTGTAAGTAAACAACGAGTTGTACTATCTTAAGTACACAAGGAGTTGTACTATCCTAAGTACACAAAGAGTTGTACTATCCTAAGTACACAAAGAGTTGTACTATCCTAAGTACACAAAGAATAGGTTCCTGGAGCGGAACGCTGGCGATATCAACTTACCGCATTAAGAGCACTGGGAAGTTGGCAGCTTTCTTGACACTTGCCAAGTACATGAAAAGTTACTCCAATTAAAGAGTAGCGCCAGAAACTATCACGGTGCGAACAAATTGTTTACCATAACTTACCATACACAAATAGTTGTACTATTGTATGTACACAAAGAGTTGTACTATTGTAAGTAAACAACGAGTTGTACTATCTTAAGTACACAAGGAGTTGTACTATCCTAAGTACACAAAGAGTTGTACTATCCTAAGTACACAAAGAGTTGTACTATCCTAAGTACACAAAGAATAGGTTCCTGGAGCGGAACGCTGGCGATATCAACTTACCGCATTAAGAGCACTGGGAAGTTGGCAGCTTTCTTGACACTTGCCAAGTACATGAAAAGTTACTCCAATTAAAGAGTAGCGCCAGAAACTATCACGGTGCGAACAAATTGTTTACCATAACTTACCATACACAAATAGTTGTACTATTGTATGTACACAAAGAGTTGTACTATTGTAAGTAAACAACGAGTTGTACTATCTTAAGTACACAAGGAGTTGTACTATCCTAAGTACACAAAGAGTTGTACTATCCTAAGTACACAAAGAGTTGTACTATCCTAAGTACACAAAGAATAGGTTCCTGGAGCGGAACGCTGGCGATATCAACTTACCGCATTAAGAGCACTGGGAAGTTGGCAGCTTTCTTGACACTTGCCAAGTACATGAAAAGTTACTCCAATTAAAGAGTAGCGCCAGAAACTATCACGGTGCGAACAAATTGTTTACCATAACTTACCATACACAAATAGTTGTACTATTGTATGTACACAAAGAGTTGTACTATTGTAAGTAAACAACGAGTTGTACTATCTTAAGTACACAAGGAGTTGTACTATCCTAAGTACACAAAGAGTTGTACTATCCTAAGTACACAAAGAGTTGTACTATCCTAAGTACACAAAGAATAGGTTCCTGGAGCGGAACGCTGGCGATATCAACTTACCGCATTAAGAGCACTGGGAAGTTGGCAGCTTTCTTGACACTTGCCAAGTACATGAAAAGTTACTCCAATTAAAGAGTAGCGCCAGAAACTATCACGGTGCGAACAAATTGTTTACCATAACTTACCATACACAAATAGTTGTACTATTGTATGTACACAAAGAGTTGTACTATTGTAAGTAAACAACGAGTTGTACTATCTTAAGTACACAAGGAGTTGTACTATCCTAAGTACACAAAGAGTTGTACTATCCTAAGTACACAAAGAGTTGTACTATCCTAAGTACACAAAGAATAGGTTCCTGGAGCGGAACGCTGGCGATATCAACTTACCGCATTAAGAGCACTGGGAAGTTGGCAGCTTTCTTGACACTTGCCAAGTACATGAAAAGTTACTCCAATTAAAGAGTAGCGCCAGAAACTATCACGGTGCGAACAAATTGTTTACCATAACTTACCATACACAAATAGTTGTACTATTGTATGTACACAAAGAGTTGTACTATTGTAAGTAAACAACGAGTTGTACTATCTTAAGTACACAAGGAGTTGTACTATCCTAAGTACACAAAGAGTTGTACTATCCTAAGTACACAAAGAGTTGTACTATCCTAAGTACACAAAGAATAGGTTCCTGGAGCGGGACGCTGGCGATATCAACTTACCGCATTAAGAGCACTGGGAAGTTGGCAGCTTTCTTGACACTTGCTAAGTACATGAAAAGTTACTCCAATTAAAGAGTAGCGCCAGAAACTATCACGGTGCGAACAAATTGTTTACCATAACTTACCATACACAAATAGTTGTACTATTGTATGTACACAAAGAGTTGTACTATTGTAAGTAAACAACGAGTTGTACTATCTTAAGTACACAAGGAGTTGTACTATCCTAAGTACACAAAGAGTTGTACTATCCTAAGTACACAAAGAGTTGTACTATCCTAAGTACACAAAGAATAGGTTCCTGGAGCGGAACGCTGGCGATATGAACTTACCGCATTAAGAGCACTGGGAAGTTGGCAGCTTTCTTGACACTTGCCAAGTACATGAAAAGTTACTCCAATTAAAGAGTAGCGCCAGAAACTATCACGGTGCGAACAAATTGTTTACCATAACTTACCATACACAAATAGTTGTACTATTGTATGTACACAAAGAGTTGTACTATTGTAAGTAAACAACGAGTTGTACTATCTTAAGTACACAAGGAGTTGTACTATCCTAAGTACACAAAGAGTTGTACTATCCTAAGTACACAAAGAGTTGTACTATCCTAAGTACACAAAGAATAGGTTCCTGGAGCGGAACGCTGGCGATATCAACTTACCGCATTAAGAGCACTGGGAAGTTGGCAGCTTTCTTGACACTTGCCAAGTACATGAAAAGTTACTCCAATTAAAGAGTAGCGCCAGAAACTATCACGGTGCGAACAAATTGTTTACCATAACTTACCATACACAAATAGTTGTACTATTGTATGTACACAAAGAGTTGTACTATTGTAAGTAAACAACGAGTTGTACTATCTTAAGTACACAAGGAGTTGTACTATCCTAAGTACACAAAGAGTTGTACTATCCTAAGTACACAAAGAGTTGTACTATCCTAAGTACACAAAGAATAGGTTCCTGGAGCGGAACGCTGGCGATATCAACTTACCGCATTAAGAGCACTGGGAAGTTGGCAGCTTTCTTGACACTTGCCAAGTACATGAAAAGTTACTCCAATTAAAGAGTAGCGCCAGAAACTATCACGGTGCGAACAAATTGTTTACCATAACTTACCATACACAAATAGTTGTACTATTGTATGTACACAAAGAGTTGTACTATTGTAAGTAAACAACGAGTTGTACTATCTTAAGTACACAAGGAGTTGTACTATCCTAAGTACACAAAGAGTTGTACTATCCTAAGTACACAAAGAGTTGTACTATCCTAAGTACACAAAGAATAGGTTCCTGGAGCGGAACGCTGGCGATATCAACTTACCGCATTAAGAGCACTGGGAAGTTGGCAGCTTTCTTGACACTTGCCAAGTACATGAAAAGTTACTCCAATTAAAGAGTAGCGCCAGAAACTATCACGGTGCGAACAAATTGTTTACCATAACTTACCATACACAAATAGTTGTACTATTGTATGTACACAAAGAGTTGTACTATTGTAAGTAAACAACGAGTTGTACTATCTTAAGTACACAAGGAGTTGTACTATCCTAAGTACACAAAGAGTTGTACTATCCTAAGTACACAAAGAGTTGTACTATCCTAAGTACACAAAGAATAGGTTCCTGGAGCGGAACGCTGGCGATATCAACTTACCGCATTAAGAGCACTGGGAAGTTGGCAGCTTTCTTGACACTTGCCAAGTACATGAAAAGTTACTCCAATTAAAGAGTAGCGCCAGAAACTATCACGGTGCGAACAAATTGTTTACCATAACTTACCATACACAAATAGTTGTACTATTGTATGTACACAAAGAGTTGTACTATTGTAAGTAAACAACGAGTTGTACTATCTTAAGTACACAAGGAGTTGTACTATCCTAAGTACACAAAGAGTTGTACTATCCTAAGTACACAAAGAGTTGTACTATCCTAAGTACACAAAGAATAGGTTCCTGGAGCGGGACGCTGGCGATATCAACTTACCGCATTAAGAGCACTGGGAAGTTGGCAGCTTTCTTGACACTTGCTAAGTACATGAAAAGTTACTCCAATTAAAGAGTAGCGCCAGAAACTATCACGGTGCGAACAAATTGTTTACCATAACTTACCATACACAAATAGTTGTACTATTGTATGTACACAAAGAGTTGTACTATTGTAAGTAAACAACGAGTTGTACTATCTTAAGTACACAAGGAGTTGTACTATCCTAAGTACACAAAGAGTTGTACTATCCTAAGTACACAAAGAGTTGTACTATCCTAAGTACACAAAGAATAGGTTTCTGGAGCGGAACGCTGGCGATATGAACTTACCGCATTAAGAGCACTGGGAAGTTGGCAGCTTTCTTGACACTTGCCAAGTACATGAAAAGTTACTCCAATTAAAGAGTAGCGCCAGAAACTATCACGGTGCGAACAAATTGTTTACCATAACTTACCATACACAAATAGTTGTACTATTGTATGTACACAAAGAGTTGTACTATTGTAAGTAAACAACGAGTTGTACTATCTTAAGTACACAAGGAGTTGTACTATCCTAAGTACACAAAGAGTTGTACTATCCTAAGTACACAAAGAGTTGTACTATCCTAAGTACACAAAGAATAGGTTCCTGGAGCGGAACGCTGGCGATATCAACTTACCGCATTAAGAGCACTGGGAAGTTGGCAGCTTTCTTGACACTTGCCAAGTACATGAAAAGTTACTCCAATTAAAGAGTAGCGCCAGAAACTATCACGGTGCGAACAAATTGTTTACCATAACTTACCATACACAAATAGTTGTACTATTGTATGTACACAAAGAGTTGTACTATTGTAAGTAAACAACGAGTTGTACTATCTTAAGTACACAAGGAGTTGTACTATCCTAAGTACACAAAGAGTTGTACTATCCTAAGTACACAAAGAGTTGTACTATCCTAAGTACACAAAGAATAGGTTCCTGGAGCGGAACGCTGGCGATATCAACTTACCGCATTAAGAGCACTGGGAAGTTGGCAGCTTTCTTGACACTTGCCAAGTACATGAAAAGTTACTCCAATTAAAGAGTAGCGCCAGAAACTATCACGGTGCGAACAAATTGTTTACCATAACTTACCATACACAAATAGTTGTACTATTGTATGTACACAAAGAGTTGTACTATTGTAAGTAAACAACGAGTTGTACTATCTTAAGTACACAAGGAGTTGTACTATCCTAAGTACACAAAGAGTTGTACTATCCTAAGTACACAAAGAGTTGTACTATCCTAAGTACACAAAGAATAGGTTCCTGGAGCGGAACGCTGGCGATATCAACTTACCGCATTAAGAGCACTGGGAAGTTGGCAGCTTTCTTGACACTTGCCAAGTACATGAAAAGTTACTCCAATTAAAGAGTAGCGCCAGAAACTATCACGGTGCGAACAAATTGTTTACCATAACTTACCATACACAAATAGTTGTACTATTGTATGTACACAAAGAGTTGTACTATTGTAAGTAAACAACGAGTTGTACTATCTTAAGTACACAAGGAGTTGTACTATCCTAAGTACACAAAGAGTTGTACTATCCTAAGTACACAAAGAGTTGTACTATCCTAAGTACACAAAGAATAGGTTCCTGGAGCGGAACGCTGGCGATATCAACTTACCGCATTAAGAGCACTGGGAAGTTGGCAGCTTTCTTGACACTTGCCAAGTACATGAAAAGTTACTCCAATTAAAGAGTAGCGCCAGAAACTATCACGGTGCGAACAAATTGTTTACCATAACTTACCATACACAAATAGTTGTACTATTGTATGTACACAAAGAGTTGTACTATTGTAAGTAAACAACGAGTTGTACTATCTTAAGTACACAAGGAGTTGTACTATCCTAAGTACACAAAGAGTTGTACTATCCTAAGTACACAAAGAGTTGTACTATCCTAAGTACACAAAGAATAGGTTCCTGGAGCGGGACGCTGGCGATATCAACTTACCGCATTAAGAGCACTGGGAAGTTGGCAGCTTTCTTGACACTTGCTAAGTACATGAAAAGTTACTCCAATTAAAGAGTAGCGCCAGAAACTATCACGGTGCGAACAAATTGTTTACCATAACTTACCATACACAAATAGTTGTACTATTGTATGTACACAAAGAGTTGTACTATTGTAAGTAAACAACGAGTTGTACTATCTTAAGTACACAAGGAGTTGTACTATCCTAAGTACACAAAGAGTTGTACTATCCTAAGTACACAAAGAGTTGTACTATCCTAAGTACACAAAGAATAGGTTTCTGGAGCGGAACGCTGGCGATATGAACTTACCGCATTAAGAGCACTGGGAAGTTGGCAGCTTTCTTGACACTTGCCAAGTACATGAAAAGTTACTCCAATTAAAGAGTAGCGCCAGAAACTATCACGGTGCGAACAAATTGTTTACCATAACTTACCATACACAAATAGTTGTACTATTGTATGTACACAAAGAGTTGTACTATTGTAAGTAAACAACGAGTTGTACTATCTTAAGTACACAAGGAGTTGTACTATCCTAAGTACACAAAGAGTTGTACTATCCTAAGTACACAAAGAGTTGTACTATCCTAAGTACACAAAGAATAGGTTCCTGGAGCGGAACGCTGGCGATATCAACTTACCGCATTAAGAGCACTGGGAAGTTGGCAGCTTTCTTGACACTTGCCAAGTACATGAAAAGTTACTCCAATTAAAGAGTAGCGCCAGAAACTATCACGGTGCGAACAAATTGTTTACCATAACTTACCATACACAAATAGTTGTACTATTGTATGTACACAAAGAGTTGTACTATTGTAAGTAAACAACGAGTTGTACTATCTTAAGTACACAAGGAGTTGTACTATCCTAAGTACACAAAGAGTTGTACTATCCTAAGTACACAAAGAGTTGTACTATCCTAAGTACACAAAGAATAGGTTCCTGGAGCGGAACGCTGGCGATATCAACTTACCGCATTAAGAGCACTGGGAAGTTGGCAGCTTTCTTGGCACTTGCCAAGTACATGAAAAGTTACTCCAATTAAAGAGTAGCGCCAGAAACTATCACGGTGCGAACAAATTGTTTACCATAACTTACCATACACAAATAGTTGTACTATTGTATGTACACAAAGAGTTGTACTATTGTAAGTAAACAACGAGTTGTACTATCTTAAGTACACAAGGAGTTGTACTATCCTAAGTACACAAAGAGTTGTACTATCCTAAGTACACAAAGAGTTGTACTATCCTAAGTACACAAAGAATAGGTTCCTGGAGCGGAACGCTGGCGATATCAACTTACCGCATTAAGAGCACTGGGAAGTTGGCAGCTTTCTTGACACTTGCCAAGTACATGAAAAGTTACTCCAATTAAAGAGTAGCGCCAGAAACTATCACGGTGCGAACAAATTGTTTACCATAACTTACCATACACAAATAGTTGTACTATTGTATGTACACAAAGAGTTGTACTATTGTAAGTAAACAACGAGTTGTACTATCTTAAGTACACAAGGAGTTGTACTATCCTAAGTACACAAAGAGTTGTACTATCCTAAGTACACAAAGAGTTGTACTATCCTAAGTACACAAAGAATAGGTTCCTGGAGCGGAACGCTGGCGATATCAACTTACCGCATTAAGAGCACTGGGAAGTTGGCAGCTTTCTTGACACTTGCCAAGTACATGAAAAGTTACTCCAATTAAAGAGTAGCGCCAGAAACTATCACGGTGCGAACAAATTGTTTACCATAACTTACCATACACAAATAGTTGTACTATTGTATGTACACAAAGAGTTGTACTATTGTAAGTAAACAACGAGTTGTACTATCTTAAGTACACATGGAGTTGTACTATCCTAAGTACACAAAGAGTTGTACTATCCTAAGTACACAATGAATAGGTTCCTGGAGCGGAACGCTGGCGATATCAACTTACCGCATTAAGAGCACTGGGAAGTTGGCAGCTTTCTTGACACTTGCCAAGTACATGAAAAGTTACTCCAATTAAAGAGTAGCGCCAGAAACTATCACGGTGCGAACAAATTGTTTACCATAACTTACCATACACAAATAGTTGTACTATTGTATGTACACAAAGAGTTGTACTATTGTAAGTAAACAACGAGTTGTACTATCTTAAGTACACAAGGAGTTGTACTATCCTAAGTACACAAAGAGTTGTACTATCCTAAGTACACAAAGAGTTGTACTATCCTAAGTACACAAAGAATAGGTTCCTGGAGCGGAACGCTGGCGATATCAACTTACCGCATTAAGAGCACTGGGAAGTTGGTAGCTTTCTTGACACTTGCCAAGTACATGAAAAGTTACTCCAATTAAAGAGTAGCGCCAGAAACTATCACGGTGCGAACAAATTGTTTACCATAACTTACCATACACAAATAGTTGTACTATTGTATGTACACAAAGAGTTGTACTATTGTAAGTAAACAACGAGTTGTACTATCTTAAGTACACAAGGAGTTGTACTATCCTAAGTACACAAAGAGTTGTACTATCCTAAGTACACAAAGAGTTGTACTATCCTAAGTACACAAAGAATAGGTTCCTGGAGCGGAACGCTGGCGATATCAACTTACCGCATTAAGAGCACTGGGAAGTTGGCAGCTTTCTTGACACTTGCCAAGTACATGAAAAGTTACTCCAATTAAAGAGTAGCGCCAGAAACTATCACGGTGCGAACAAATTGTTTACCATAACTTACCATACACAAATAGTTGTACTATTGTATGTACACAAAGAGTTGTACTATTGTAAGTAAACAACGAGTTGTACTATCTTAAGTACACAAGGAGTTGTACTATCCTAAGTACACAAAGAGTTGTACTATCCTAAGTACACAAAGAGTTGTACTATCCTAAGTACACAAAGAATAGGTTCCTGGAGCGGAACGCTGGCGATATCAACTTACCGCATTAAGAGCACTGGGAAGTTGGCAGCTTTCTTGACACTTGCCAAGTACATGAAAAGTTACTCCAATTAAAGAGTAGCGCCAGAAACTATCACGGTGCGAACAAATTGTTTACCATAACTTACCATACACAAATAGTTGTACTATTGTATGTACACAAAGAGTTGTACTATTGTAAGTAAACAACGAGTTGTACTATCTTAAGTACACAAGGAGTTGTACTATCCTAAGTACACAAAGAGTTGTACTATCCTAAGTACACAAAGAGTTGTACTATCCTAAGTACACAAAGAATAGGTTCCTGGAGCGGAACGCTGGCGATATCAACTTACCGCATTAAGAGCACTGGGAAGTTGGCAGCTTTCTTGACACTTGCCAAGTACATGAAAAGTTACTCCAATTAAAGAGTAGCGCCAGAAACTATCACGGTGCGAACAAATTGTTTACCATAACTTACCATACACAAATAGTTGTACTATTGTATGTACACAAAGAGTTGTACTATTGTAAGTAAACAACGAGTTGTACTATCTTAAGTACACAAGGAGTTGTACTATCCTAAGTACACAAAGAGTTGTACTATCCTAAGTACACAAAGAGTTGTACTATCCTAAGTACACAAAGAATAGGTTCCTGGAGCGGAACGCTGGCGATATCAACTTACCGCATTAAGAGCACTGGGAAGTTGGCAGCTTTCTTGACACTTGCCAAGTACATGAAAAGTTACTCCAATTAAAGAGTAGCGCCAGAAACTATCACGGTGCGAACAAATTGTTTACCATAACTTACCATACACAAATAGTTGTACTATTGTATGTACACAAAGAGTTGTACTATTGTAAGTAAACAACGAGTTGTACTATCTTAAGTACACAAGGAGTTGTACTATCCTAAGTACACAAAGAGTTGTACTATCCTAAGTACACAAAGAGTTGTACTATCCTAAGTACACAAAGAATAGGTTCCTGGAGCGGAACGCTGGCGATATCAACTTACCGCATTAAGAGCACTGGGAAGTTGGCAGCTTTCTTGACACTTGCCAAGTACATGAAAAGTTACTCCAATTAAAGAGTAGCGCCAGAAACTATCACGGTGCGAACAAATTGTTTACCATAACTTACCATACACAAATAGTTGTACTATTGTATGTACACAAAGAGTTGTACTATTGTAAGTAAACAACGAGTTGTACTATCTTAAGTACACAAGGAGTTGTACTATCCTAAGTACACAAAGAGTTGTACTATCCTAAGTACACAAAGAGTTGTACTATCCTAAGTACACAAAGAATAGGTTCCTGGAGCGGAACGCTGGCGATATCAACTTACCGCATTAAGAGCACTGGGAAGTTGGCAGCTTTCTTGACA
The DNA here is from genome assembly GCA_933210815.1 of Meta bourneti. NCBI lineage: Eukaryota > Metazoa > Arthropoda > Arachnida > Araneae > Tetragnathidae > Meta > Meta bourneti. Next base: position 95,290,926 of record OW119922.1, read on the forward strand.
CTTGCCAAGTACATGAAAAGTTACTCCAATTAAAGAGTAGCGCCAGAAACTATCACGGTGCGAACAAATTGTTTACCATAACTTACCATACACAAATAGTTGTACTATTGTATGTACACAAAGAGTTGTACTATTGTAAGTAAACAACGAGTTGTACTATCTTAAGTACACAAGGAGTTGTACTATCCTAAGTACACAAAGAGTTGTACTATCCTAAGTACACAAAGAGTTGTACTATCCTAAGTACACAAAGAATAGGTTCCTGGAGCGGGACGCTGGCGATATCAACTTACCGCATTAAGAGCACTGGGAAGTTGGCAGCTTTCTTGACACTTGCTAAGTACATGAAAAGTTACTCCAATTAAAGAGTAGCGCCAGAAACTATCACGGTGCGAACAAATTGTTTACCATAACTTACCATACACAAATAGTTGTACTATTGTATGTACACAAAGAGTTGTACTATTGTAAGTAAACAACGAGTTGTACTATCTTAAGTACACAAGGAGTTGTACTATCCTAAGTACACAAAGAGTTGTACTATCCTAAGTACACAAAGAGTTGTACTATCCTAAGTACACAAAGAATAGGTTTCTGGAGCGGAACGCTGGCGATATGAACTTACCGCATTAAGAGCACTGGGAAGTTGGCAGCTTTCTTGACACTTGCCAAGTACATGAAAAGTTACTCCAATTAAAGAGTAGCGCCAGAAACTATCACGGTGCGAACAAATTGTTTACCATAACTTACCATACACAAATAGTTGTACTATTGTATGTACACAAAGAGTTGTACTATTGTAAGTAAACAACGAGTTGTACTATCTTAAGTACACAAGGAGTTGTACTATCCTAAGTACACAAAGAGTTGTACTATCCTAAGTACACAAAGAGTTGTACTATCCTAAGTACACAAAGAATAGGTTCCTGGAGCGGAACGCTGGCGATATCAACTTACCGCATTAAGAGCACTGGGAAGTTGGCAGCTTTCTTGACACTTGCCAAGTACATGAAAAGTTACTCCAATTAAAGAGTAGCGCCAGAAACTATCACGGTGCGAACAAATTGTTTACCATAACTTACCATACACAAATAGTTGTACTATTGTATGTACACAAAGAGTTGTACTATTGTAAGTAAACAACGAGTTGTACTATCTTAAGTAAACAACGAGTTGTACTATCTTAAGTACACAAGGAGTTGTACTATCCTAAGTACACAAAGAGTTGTACTATCCTAAGTACACAAAGAGTTGTACTATCCTAAGTACACAAAGAATAGGTTCCTGGAGCGGGACGCTGGCGATATCAACTTACCGCATTAAGAGCACTGGGAAGTTGGCAGCTTTCTTGACACTTGCTAAGTACATGAAAAGTTACTCCAATTAAAGAGTAGCGCCAGAAACTATCACGGTGCGAACAAATTGTTTACCATAACTTACCATACACAAATAGTTGTACTATTGTATGTACACAAAGAGTTGTACTATTGTAAGTAAACAACGAGTTGTACTATCTTAAGTACACAAGGAGTTGTACTATCCTAAGTACACAAAGAGTTGTACTATCCTAAGTACACAAAGAGTTGTACTATCCTAAGTACACAAAGAATAGGTTTCTGGAGCGGAACGCTGGCGATATGAACTTACCGCATTAAGAGCACTGGGAAGTTGGCAGCTTTCTTGACACTTGCCAAGTACATGAAAAGTTACTCCAATTAAAGAGTAGCGCCAGAAACTATCACGGTGCGAACAAATTGTTTACCATAACTTACCATACACAAATAGTTGTACTATTGTATGTACACAAAGAGTTGTACTATTGTAAGTAAACAACGAGTTGTACTATCTTAAGTACACAAGGAGTTGTACTATCCTAAGTACACAAAGAGTTGTACTATCCTAAGTACACAAAGAGTTGTACTATCCTAAGTACACAAAGAATAGGTTCCTGGAGCGGAACGCTGGCGATATCAACTTACCGCATTAAGAGCACTGGGAAGTTGGCAGCTTTCTTGACACTTGCCAAGTACATGAAAAGTTACTCCAATTAAAGAGTAGCGCCAGAAACTATCACGGTGCGAACAAATTGTTTACCATAACTTACCATACACAAATAGTTGTACTATTGTATGTACGCAAAGAGTTGTACTATTGTAAGTAAACAACGAGTTGTACTATCTTAAGTACACAAGGAGTTGTACTATCCTAAGTACACAAAGAGTTGTACTATCCTAAGTACACAAAGAGTTGTACTATCCTAAGTACACAAAGAATAGGTTCCTGGAGCGGAACGCTGGCGATATCAACTTACCGCATTAAGAGCACTGGGAAGTTGGCAGCTTTCTTGGCACTTGCCAAGTACATGAAAAGTTACTCCAATTAAAGAGTAGCGCCAGAAACTATCACGGTGCGAACAAATTGTTTACCATAACTTACCATACACAAATAGTTGTACTATTGTATGTACACAAAGAGTTGTACTATTGTAAGTAAACAACGAGTTGTACTATCTTAAGTACACAAGGAGTTGTACTATCCTAAGTACACAAAGAGTTGTACTATCCTAAGTACACAAAGAGTTGTACTATCCTAAGTACACAAAGAATAGGTTCCTGGAGCGGAACGCTGGCGATATCAACTTACCGCATTAAGAGCACTGGGAAGTTGGCAGCTTTCTTGACACTTGCCAAGTACATGAAAAGTTACTCCAATTAAAGAGTAGCGCCAGAAACTATCACGGTGCGAACAAATTGTTTACCATAACTTACCATACACAAATAGTTGTACTATTGTATGTACACAAAGAGTTGTACTATTGTAAGTAAACAACGAGTTGTACTATCTTAAGTACACAAGGAGTTGTACTATCCTAAGTACACAAAGAGTTGTACTATCCTAAGTACACAAAGAGTTGTACTATCCTAAGTACACAAAGAATAGGTTCCTGGAGCGGAACGCTGGCGATATCAACTTACCGCATTAAGAGCACTGGGAAGTTGGCAGCTTTCTTGACACTTGCCAAGTACATGAAAAGTTACTCCAATTAAAGAGTAGCGCCAGAAACTATCACGGTGCGAACAAATTGTTTACCATAACTTACCATACACAAATAGTTGTACTATTGTATGTACACAAAGAGTTGTACTATTGTAAGTAAACAACGAGTTGTACTATCTTAAGTACACAAGGAGTTGTACTATCCTAAGTACACAAAGAGTTGTACTATCCTAAGTACACAAAGAATAGGTTCCTGGAGCGGAACGCTGGCGATATCAACTTACCGCATTAAGAGCACTGGGAAGTTGGCAGCTTTCTTGACACTTGCCAAGTACATGAAAAGTTACTCCAATTAAAGAGTAGCGCCAGAAACTATCACGGTGCGAACAAATTGTTTACCATAACTTACCATACACAAATAGTTGTACTATTGTATGTACACAAAGAGTTGTACTATTGTAAGTAAACAACGAGTTGTACTATCTTAAGTACACAAGGAGTTGTACTATCCTAAGTACACAAAGAGTTGTACTATCCTAAGTACACAAAGAGTTGTACTATCCTAAGTACACAAAGAATAGGTTCCTGGAGCGGAACGCTGGCGATATCAACTTACCGCATTAAGAGCACTGGGAAGTTGGTAGCTTTCTTGACACTTGCCAAGTACATGAAAAGTTACTCCAATTAAAGAGTAGCGCCAGAAACTATCACGGTGCGAACAAATTGTTTACCATAACTTACCATACACAAATAGTTGTACTATTGTATGTACACAAAGAGTTGTACTATTGTAAGTAAACAACGAGTTGTACTATCTTAAGTACACAAGGAGTTGTACTATCCTAAGTACACAAAGTGTTGTACTATCCTAAGTACACAAAGAGTTGTACTATCCTAAGTACACAAAGAATAGGTTCCTGGAGCGGAACTCTGGCGATATCAACTTACCGCATTAAGAGCACTGGGAAGTTGGCAGCTTTCTTGACACTTGCCAAGTACATGAAAAGTTACTCCAATTAAAGAGTAGCGCCAGAAACTATCACGGTGCGAACAAATTGTTTACCATAACTTACCATACACAAATAGTTGTACTATTGTATGTACACAAAGAGTTGTACTATTGTAAGTAAACAACGAGTTGTACTATCTTAAGTACACAAGGAGTTGTACTATCCTAAGTACACAAAGAGTTGTACTATCCTAAGTACACAAAGAGTTGTACTATCCTAAGTACACAAAGAATAGGTTCCTGGAGCGGAACGCTGGCGATATCAACTTACCGCATTAAGAGCACTGGGAAGTTGGCAGCTTTCTTGACACTTGCCAAGTACATGAAAAGTTACTCCAATTAAAGAGTAGCGCCAGAAACTATCACGGTGCGAACAAATTGTTTACCATAACTTACCATACACAAATAGTTGTACTATTGTATGTACACAAAGAGTTGTACTATTGTAAGTAAACAACGAGTTGTACTATCTTAAGTACACATGGAGTTGTACTATCCTAAGTACACAAAGAGTTGTACTATCCTAAGTACACAAAGAATAGGTTCCTGGAGCGGAACGCTGGCGATATCAACTTACCGCATTAAGAGCACTGGGAAGTTGGCAGCTTTCTTGACACTTGCCAAGTACATGAAAAGTTACTCCAATTAAAGAGTAGCGCCAGAAACTATCACGGTGCGAACAAATTGTTTACCATAACTTACCATACACAAATAGTTGTACTATTGTATGTACACAAAGAGTTGTACTATTGTAAGTAAACAACGAGTTGTACTATCTTAAGTACACAAGGAGTTGTACTATCCTAAGTACACAAAGAGTTGTACTATCCTAAGTACACAAAGAGTTGTACTATCCTAAGTACACAAAGAATAGGTTCCTGGAGCGGAACGCTGGCGATATCAACTTACCGCATTAAGAGCACTGGGAAGTTGGTAGCTTTCTTGACACTTGCCAAGTACATGAAAAGTTACTCCAATTAAAGAGTAGCGCCAGAAACTATCACGGTGCGAACAAATTGTTTACCATAACTTACCATACACAAATAGTTGTACTATTGTATGTACACAAAGAGTTGTACTATTGTAAGTAAACAACGAGTTGTACTATCTTAAGTACACAAGGAGTTGTACTATCCTAAGTACACAAAGAGTTGTACTATCCTAAGTACACAAAGAGTTGTACTATCCTAAGTACACAAAGAATAGGTTCCTGGAGCGGAACTCTGGCGATATCAACTTACCGCATTAAGAGCACTGGGAAGTTGGCAGCTTTCTTGACACTTGCCAAGTACATGAAAAGTTACTCCAATTAAAGAGTAGCGCCAGAAACTATCACGGTGCGAACAAATTGTTTACCATAACTTACCATACACAAATAGTTGTACTATTGTATGTACACAAAGAGTTGTACTATTGTAAGTAAACAACGAGTTGTACTATCTTAAGTACACAAGGAGTTGTACTATCCTAAGTACACAAAGAGTTGTACTATCCTAAGTACACAAAGAGTTGTACTATCCTAAGTACACAAAGAATAGGTTCCTGGAGCGGAACGCTGGCGATATCAACTTACCGCATTAAGAGCACTGGGAAGTTGGCAGCTTTCTTGACACTTGCCAAGTACATGAAAAGTTACTCCAATTAAAGAGTAGCGCCAGAAACTATCACGGTGCGAACAAATTGTTTACCATAACTTACCATACACAAATAGTTGTACTATTGTATGTACACAAAGAGTTGTACTATTGTAAGTAAACAACGAGTTGTACTATCTTAAGTACACAAGGAGTTGTACTATCCTAAGTACACAAAGAGTTGTACTATCCTAAGTACACAAAGAGTTGTACTATCCTAAGTACACAAAGAATAGGTTCCTGGAGCGGAACGCTGGCGATATCAACTTACCGCATTAAGAGCACTGGGAAGTTGGCAGCTTTCTTGACACTTGCCAAGTACATGAAAAGTTACTCCAATTAAAGAGTAGCGCCAGAAACTATCACGGTGCGAACAAATTGTTTACCATAACTTACCATACACAAATAGTTGTACTATTGTATGTACACAAAGAGTTGTACTATTGTAAGTAAACAACGAGTTGTACTATCTTAAGTACACAAGGAGTTGTACTATCCTAAGTACACAAAGAGTTGTACTATCCTAAGTACACAAAGAGTTGTACTATCCTAAGTACACAAAGAATAGGTTCTTGGAGCGGAACGCTGGCGATATCAACTTACCGCATTAAGAGCACTGGGAAGTTGGCAGCTTTCTTGACACTTGCCAAGTACATGAAAAGTTACTCCAATTAAAGAGTAGCGCCAGAAACTATCACGGTGCGAACAAATTGTTTACCATAACTTACCATACACAAATAGTTGTACTATTGTATGTACACAAAGAGTTGTACTATTGTAAGTAAACAACGAGTTGTACTATCTTAAGTACACAAGGAGTTGTACTATCCTAAGTACACAAAGAGTTGTACTATCCTAAGTACACAAAGAATAGGTTCCTGGAGCGGAACGCTGGCGATATCAACTTACCGCATTAAGAGCACTGGGAAGTTGGCAGCTTTCTTGACACTTGCCAAGTACATGAAAAGTTACTCCAATTAAAGAGTAGCGCCAGAAACTATCACGGTGCGAACAAATTGTTTACCATAACTTACCATACACAAATAGTTGTACTATTGTATGTACACAAAGAGTTGTACTATTGTAAGTAAACAACGAGTTGTACTATCTTAAGTACACAAGGAGTTGTACTATCCTAAGTACACAAAGAGTTGTACTATCCTAAGTACACAAAGAGTTGTACTATCCTAAGTACACAAAGAATAGGTTCCTGGAGCGGAACGCTGGCGATATCAACTTACCGCATTAAGAGCACTGGGAAGTTGGTAGCTTTCTTGACACTTGCCAAGTACATGAAAAGTTACTCCAATTAAAGAGTAGCGCCAGAAACTATCACGGTGCGAACAAATTGTTTACCATAACTTACCATACACAAATAGTTGTACTATTGTATGTACACAAAGAGTTGTACTATTGTAAGTAAACAACGAGTTGTACTATCTTAAGTACACAAGGAGTTGTACTATCCTAAGTACACAAAGAGTAGTACTATCCTAAGTACACAAAGAGTTGTACTATCCTAAGTACACAAAGAATAGGTTCCTGGAGCGGAACTCTGGCGATATCAACTTACCGCATTAAGAGCACTGGGAAGTTGGCAGCTTTCTTGACACTTGCCAAGTACATGAAAAGTTACTCCAATTAAAGAGTAGCGCCAGAAACTATCACGGTGCGAACAAATTGTTTACCATAACTTACCATACACAAATAGTTGTACTATTGTATGTACACAAAGAGTTGTACTATTGTAAGTAAACAACGAGTTGTACTATCTTAAGTACACAAGGAGTTGTACTATCCTAAGTACACAAAGAGTTGTACTATCCTAAGTACACAAAGAGTTGTACTATCCTAAGTACACAAAGAATAGGTTCCTGGAGCGGAACGCTGGCGATATCAACTTACCGCATTAAGAGCACTGGGAAGTTGGCAGCTTTCTTGACACTTGCCAAGTACATGAAAAGTTACTCCAATTAAAGAGTAGCGCCAGAAACTATCACGGTGCGAACAAATTGTTTACCATAACTTACCATACACAAATAGTTGTACTATTGTATGTACACAAAGAGTTGTACTATTGTAAGTAAACAACGAGTTGTACTATCTTAAGTACACAAGGAGTTGTACTATCCTAAGTACACAAAGAGTTGTACTATCCTAAGTACACAAAGAGTTGTACTATCCTAAGTACACAAAGAATAGGTTCCTGGAGCGGAACGCTGGCGATATCAACTTACCGCATTAAGAGCACTGGGAAGTTGGCAGCTTTCTTGACACTTGCCAAGTACATGAAAAGTTACTCCAATTAAAGAGTAGCGCCAGAAACTATCACGGTGCGAACAAATTGTTTACCATAACTTACCATACACAAATAGTTGTACTATTGTATGTACACAAAGAGTTGTACTATTGTAAGTAAACAACGAGTTGTACTATCTTAAGTACACAAGGAGTTGTACTATCCTAAGTACACAAAGAGTTGTACTATCCTAAGTACACAAAGAGTTGTACTATCCTAAGTACACAAAGAATAGGTTCCTGGAGCGGGACGCTGGCGATATCAACTTACCGCATTAAGAGCACTGGGAAGTTGGCAGCTTTCTTGACACTTGCCAAGTACATGAAAAGTTACTCCAATTAAAGAGTAGCGCCAGAAACTATCACGGTGCGAACAAATTGTTTACCATAACTTACCATACACAAATAGTTGTACTATTGTATGTACACAAAGAGTTGTACTATTGTAAGTAAACAACGAGTTGTACTATCTTAAGTACACAAGGAGTTGTACTATCCTAAGTACACAAAGAGTTGTACTATCCTAAGTACACAAAGAGTTGTACTATCCTAAGTACACAAAGAATAGGTTTCTGGAGCGGAACGCTGGCGATATGAACTTACCGCATTAAGAGCACTGGGAAGTTGGCAGCTTTCTTGACACTTGCCAAGTACATGAAAAGTTACTCCAATTAAAGAGTAGCGCCAGAAACTATCACGGTGCGAACAAATTGTTTACCATAACTTACCATACACAAATAGTTGTACTATTGTATGTACACAAAGAGTTGTACTATTGTAAGTAAACAACGAGTTGTACTATCTTAAGTACACAAGGAGTTGTACTATCCTAAGTACACAAAGAGTTGTACTATCCTAAGTACACAAAGAGTTGTACTATCCTAAGTACACAAAGAATAGGTTCCTGGAGCGGAACGCTGGCGATATCAACTTACCGCATTAAGAGCACTGGGAAGTTGGCAGCTTTCTTGACACTTGCCAAGTACATGAAAAGTTACTCCAATTAAAGAGTAGCGCCAGAAACTATCACGGTGCGAACAAATTGTTTACCATAACTTACCATACACAAATAGTTGTACTATTGTATGTACACAAAGAGTTGTACTATTGTAAGTAAACAACGAGTTGTACTATCTTAAGTACACAAGGAGTTGTACTATCCTAAGTACACAAAGAGTTGTACTATCCTAAGTACACAAAGAGTTGTACTATCCTAAGTACACAAAGAATAGGTTCCTGGAGCGGAACGCTGGCGATATCAACTTACCGCATTAAGAGCACTGGGAAGTTGGCAGCTTTCTTGACACTTGCCAAGTACATGAAAAGTTACTCCAATTAAAGAGTAGCGCCAGAAACTATCACGGTGCGAACAAATTGTTTACCATAACTTACCATACACAAATAGTTGTACTATTGTATGTACACAAAGAGTTGTACTATTGTAAGTAAACAACGAGTTGTACTATCTTAAGTACACAAGGAGTTGTACTATCCTAAGTACACAAAGAGTTGTACTATCCTAAGTACACAAAGAGTTGTACTATCCTAAGTACACAAAGAATAGGTTCCTGGAGCGGAACGCTGGCGATATCAACTTACCGCATTAAGAGCACTGGGAAGTTGGCAGCTTTCTTGACACTTGCCAAGTACATGAAAAGTTACTCCAATTAAAGAGTAGCGCCAGAAACTATCACGGTGCGAACAAATTGTTTACCATAACTTACCATACACAAATAGTTGTACTATTGTATGTACACAAAGAGTTGTACTATTGTAAGTAAACAACGAGTTGTACTATCTTAAGTACACAAGGAGTTGTACTATCCTAAGTACACAAAGAGTTGTACTATCCTAAGTACACAAAGAGTTGTACTATCCTAAGTACACAAAGAATAGGTTCCTGGAGCGGAACGCTGGCGATATCAACTTACCGCATTAAGAGCACTGGGAAGTTGGCAGCTTTCTTGACACTTGCCAAGTACATGAAAAGTTACTCCAATTAAAGAGTAGCGCCAGAAACTATCACGGTGCGAACAAATTGTTTACCATAACTTACCATACACAAATAGTTGTACTATTGTATGTACACAAAGAGTTGTACTATTGTAAGTAAACAACGAGTTGTACTATCTTAAGTACACAAGGAGTTGTACTATCCTAAGTACACAAAGAGTTGTACTATCCTAAGTACACAAAGAGTTGTACTATCCTAAGTACACAAAGAATAGGTTCCTGGAGCGGAACGCTGGCGATATCAACTTACCGCATTAAGAGCACTGGGAAGTTGGCAGCTTTCTTGACACTTGCCAAGTACATGAAAAGTTACTCCAATTAAAGAGTAGCGCCAGAAACTATCACGGTGCGAACAAATTGTTTACCATAACTTACCATACACAAATAGTTGTACTATTGTATGTACACAAAGAGTTGTACTATTGTAAGTAAACAACGAGTTGTACTATCTTAAGTACACAAGGAGTTGTACTATCCTAAGTACACAAAGAGTTGTACTATCCTAAGTACACAAAGAGTTGTACTATCCTAAGTACACAAAGAATAGGTTCCTGGAGCGGGACGCTGGCGATATCAACTTACCGCATTAAGAGCACTGGGAAGTTGGCAGCTTTCTTGACACTTGCTAAGTACATGAAAAGTTACTCCAATTAAAGAGTAGCGCCAGAAACTATCACGGTGCGAACAAATTGTTTACCATAACTTACCATACACAAATAGTTGTACTATTGTATGTACACAAAGAGTTGTACTATTGTAAGTAAACAACGAGTTGTACTATCTTAAGTACACAAGGAGTTGTACTATCCTAAGTACACAAAGAGTTGTACTATCCTAAGTACACAAAGAGTTGTACTATCCTAAGTACACAAAGAATAGGTTTCTGGAGCGGAACGCTGGCGATATGAACTTACCGCATTAAGAGCACTGGGAAGTTGGCAGCTTTCTTGACACTTGCCAAGTACATGAAAAGTTACTCCAATTAAAGAGTAGCGCCAGAAACTATCACGGTGCGAACAAATTGTTTACCATAACTTACCATACACAAATAGTTGTACTATTGTATGTACACAAAGAGTTGTACTATTGTAAGTAAACAACGAGTTGTACTATCTTAAGTACACAAGGAGTTGTACTATCCTAAGTACACAAAGAGTTGTACTATCCTAAGTACACAAAGAGTTGTACTATCCTAAGTACACAAAGAATAGGTTCCTGGAGCGGAACGCTGGCGATATCAACTTACCGCATTAAGAGCACTGGGAAGTTGGCAGCTTTCTTGACACTTGCCAAGTACATGAAAAGTTACTCCAATTAAAGAGTAGCGCCAGAAACTATCACGGTGCGAACAAATTGTTTACCATAACTTACCATACACAAATAGTTGTACTATTGTATGTACGCAAAGAGTTGTACTATTGTAAGTAAACAACGAGTTGTACTATCTTAAGTACACAAGGAGTTGTACTATCCTAAGTACACAAAGAGTTGTACTATCCTAAGTACACAAAGAGTTGTACTATCCTAAGTACACAAAGAATAGGTTCCTGGAGCGGAACGCTGGCGATATCAACTTACCGCATTAAGAGCACTGGGAAGTTGGCAGCTTTCTTGGCACTTGCCAAGTACATGAAAAGTTACTCCAATTAAAGAGTAGCGCCAGAAACTATCACGGTGCGAACAAATTGTTTACCATAACTTACCATACACAAATAGTTGTACTATTGTATGTACACAAAGAGTTGTACTATTGTAAGTAAACAACGAGTTGTACTATCTTAAGTACACAAGGAGTTGTACTATCCTAAGTACACAAAGAGTTGTACTATCCTAAGTACACAAAGAGTTGTACTATCCTAAGTACACAAAGAATAGGTTCCTGGAGCGGAACGCTGGCGATATCAACTTACCGCATTAAGAGCACTGGGAAGTTGGCAGCTTTCTTGTCACTTGCCAAGTACATGAAAAGTTACTCCAATTAAAGAGTAGCGCCAGAAACTATCACGGTGCGAACAAATTGTTTACCATAACTTACCATACACAAATAGTTGTACTATTGTATGTACACAAAGAGTTGTACTATTGTAAGTAAACAACGAGTTGTACTATCTTAAGTACACAAGGAGTTGTACTATCCTAAGTACACAAAGAGTTGTACTATCCTAAGTACACAAAGAGTTGTACTATCCTAAGTACACAAAGAATAGGTTCCTGGAGCGGAACGCTGGCGATATCAACTTACCGCATTAAGAGCACTGGGAAGTTGGCAGCTTTCTTGACACTTGCCAAGTACATGAAAAGTTACTCCAATTAAAGAGTAGCGCCAGAAACTATCACGGTGCGAACAAATTGTTTACCATAACTTACCATACACAAATAGTTGTACTATTGTATGTACACAAAGAGTTGTACTATTGTAAGTAAACAACGAGTTGTACTATCTTAAGTACACAAGGAGTTGTACTATCCTAAGTACACAAAGAGTTGTACTATCCTAAGTACACAAAGAATAGGTTCCTGGAGCGGAACGCTGGCGATATCAACTTACCGCATTAAGAGCACTGGGAAGTTGGAAGCTTTCTTGACACTTGCCAAGTACATGAAAAGTTACTCCAATTAAAGAGTAGCGCCAGAAACTATCACGGTGCGAACAAATTGTTTACCATAACTTACCATACACAAATAGTTGTACTATTGTATGTACACAAAGAGTTGTACTATTGTAAGTAAACAACGAGTTGTACTATCTTAAGTACACAAGGAGTTGTACTATCCTAAGTACACAAAGAGTTGTACTATCCTAAGTACACAAAGAGTTGTACTATCCTAAGTACACAAAGAATAGGTTCCTGGAGCGGAACGCTGGCGATATCAACTTACCGCATTAAGAGCACTGGGAAGTTGGCAGCTTTCTTGACACTTGCCAAGTACATGAAAAGTTACTCCAATTAAAGAGTAGCGCCAGAAACTATCACGGTGCGAACAAATTGTTTACCATAACTTACCATACACAAATAGTTGTACTATTGTATGTACACAAAGAGTTGTACTATTGTAAGTAAACAACGAGTTGTACTATCTTAAGTACACAAGGAGTTGTACTATCCTAAGTACACAAAGAGTTGTACTATCCTAAGTACACAAAGAGTTGTACTATCCTAAGTACACAAAGAATAGGTTCCTGGAGCGGAACTCTGGCGATATCAACTTACCGCATTAAGAGCACTGGGAAGTTGGCAGCTTTCTTGACACTTGCCAAGTACATGAAAAGTTACTCCAATTAAAGAGTAGCGCCAGAAACTATCACGGTGCGAACAAATTGTTTACCATAACTTACCATACACAAATAGTTGTACTATTGTATGTACACAAAGAGTTGTACTATTGTAAGTAAACAACGAGTTGTACTATCTTAAGTACACAAGGAGTTGTACTATCCTAAGTACACAAAGAGTTGTACTATCCTAAGTACACAAAGAGTTGTACTATCCTAAGTACACAAAGAATAGGTTCCTGGAGCGGAACGCTGGCGATATCAACTTACCGCATTAAGAGCACTGGGAAGTTGGCAGCTTTCTTGACACTTGCCAAGTACATGAAAAGTTACTCCAATTAAAGAGTAGCGCCAGAAACTATCACGGTGCGAACAAATTGTTTACCATAACTTACCATACACAAATAGTTGTACTATTGTATGTACACAAAGAGTTGTACTATTGTAAGTAAACAACGAGTTGTACTATCTTAAGTACACAAGGAGTTGTACTATCCTAAGTACACAAAGAGTTGTACTATCCTAAGTACACAAAGAGTTGTACTATCCTAAGTACACAAAGAATAGGTTCCTGGAGCGGGACGCTGGCGATATCAACTTACCGCATTAAGAGCACTGGGAAGTTGGCAGCTTTCTTGACACTTGCCAAGTACATGAAAAGTTACTCCAATTAAAGAGTAGCGCCAGAACCTATCACGGTGCGAACAAATTGTTTACCATAACTTACCATACACAAATAGTTGTACTATTGTATGTACACAAAGAGTTGTACTATTGTAAGTAAACAACGAGTTGTACTATCTTAAGTACACAAGGAGTTGTACTATCCTAAGTACACAAAGAGTTGTACTATCCTAAGTACACAAAGAGTTGTACTATCCTAAGTACACAAAGAATAGGTTCCTGGAGCGGAACGCTGGCGATATCAACTTACCGCATTAAGAGCACTGGGAAGTTGGCAGCTTTCTTGACACTTGCCAAGTACATGAAAAGTTACTCCAATTAAAGAGTAGCGCCAGAAACTATCACGGTGCGAACAAATTGTTTACCATAACTTACCATACACAAATAGTTGTACTATTGTATGTACACAAAGAGTTGTACTATTGTAAGTAAACAACGAGTTGTACTATCTTAAGTACACAAGGAGTTGTACTATCCTAAGTACACAAAGAGTTGTACTATCCTAAGTACACAAAGAGTTGTACTATCCTAAGTACACAAAGAATAGGTTCCTGGAGCGGAACGCTGGCGATATCAACTTACCGCATTAAGAGCACTGGGAAGTTGGCAGCTTTCTTGACACTTGCCAAGTACATGAAAAGTTACTCCAATTAAAGAGTAGCGCCAGAAACTATCACGGTGCGAACAAATTGTTTACCATAACTTACCATACACAAATAGTTGTACTATTGTATGTACACAAAGAGTTGTACTATTGTAAGTAAACAACGAGTTGTACTATCTTAAGTACACAAAGAGTTGTACTATCCTAAGTACACAAAGAGTTGTACTATCCTAAGTACACAAAGAATAGGTTCCTGGAGCGGAACGCTGGCGATATCAACTTACCGCATTAAGAGCACTGGGAAGTTGGCAGCTTTCTTGACACTTGCCAAGTACATGAAAAGTTACTCCAATTAAAGAGTAGCGCCAGAAACTATCACGGTGCGAACAAATTGTTTACCATAACTTACCATACACAAATAGTTGTACTATTGTATGTACACAAAGAGTTGTACTATTGTAAGTAAACAACGAGTTGTACTATCTTAAGTACACAAGGAGTTGTACTATCCTAAGTACACAAAGAGTAGTACTATCCTAAGTACACAAAGAGTTGTACTATCCTAAGTACACAAAGAATAGGTTCCTGGAGCGGAACGCTGGCGATATCAACTTACCGCATTAAGAGCACTGGGAAGTTGGTAGCTTTCTTGACACTTGCCAAGTACATGAAAAGTTACTCCAATTAAAGAGTAGCGCCAGAAACTATCACGGTGCGAACAAATTGTTTACCATAACTTACCATACACAAATAGTTGTACTATTGTATGTACACAAAGAGTTGTACTATTGTAAGTAAACAACGAGTTGTACTATCTTAAGTACACAAGGAGTTGTACTATCCTAAGTACACAAAGAATTGTACTATCCTAAGTACACAAAGAGTTGTACTATCCTAAGTACACAAAGAATAGGTTCCTGGAGCGGAACTCTGGCGATATCAACTTACCGCATTAAGAGCACTGGGAAGTTGGCAGCTTTCTTGACACTTGCCAAGTACATGAAAAGTTACTCCAATTAAAGAGTAGCGCCAGAAACTATCACGGTGCGAACAAATTGTTTACCATAACTTACCATACACAAATAGTTGTACTATTGTATGTACACAAAGAGTTGTACTATTGTAAGTAAACAACGAGTTGTACTATCTTAAGTACACAAGGAGTTGTACTATCCTAAGTACACAAAGAGTTGTACTATCCTAAGTACACAAAGAGTTGTACTATCCTAAGTACACAAAGAATAGGTTCCTGGAGCGGAACGCTGGCGATATCAACTTACCGCATTAAGAGCACTGGGAAGTTGGCAGCTTTCTTGACACTTGCCAAGTACATGAAAAGTTACTCCAATTAAAGAGTAGCGCCAGAAACTATCACGGTGCGAACAAATTGTTTACCATAACTTACCATACACAAATAGTTGTACTATTGTATGTACACAAAGAGTTGTACTATTGTAAGTAAACAACGAGTTGCACTATCTTAAGTACACAAGGAGTTGTACTATCCTAAGTACACAAAGAGTTGTACTATCCTAAGTACACAAAGAGTTGTACTATCCTAAGTACACAAAGAATGGCTTCCTGGAGCGGAACGCTGGCGATATCAACTTACCGCATTAACAACACTGGGAAGTTGGCAGCGTTCTTGGCACTTGCCAAGTACATGAAAAGTTACTCCAATTAAAGAGTAGCGCCAGAAACTATCACGGTGCGAACAAATTGTTTACCATAACTTACCATACACAAATAGTTGTACTATTGTATGTACACAAAGAGTTGTACTATTGTAAGTAAACAACGAGTTGTACTATCTTAAGTACACAAGGAGTTGTACTATCCTAAGTACACAAAGAGTTGTACTATCCTAAGTACACAAAGAGTTGTACTATCCTAAGTACACAAAGAATAGGTTCCTGGAGCGGAACTCTGGCGATATCAACTTACCGCATTAAGAGCACTGGGAAGTTGGCAGCTTTCTTGACACTTGCCAAGTACATGAAAAGTTACTCCAATTAAAGAGTAGCGCCAGAAACTATCACGGTGCGAACAAATTGTTTACCATAACTTACCATACACAAATAGTTGTACTATTGTATGTACACAAAGAGTTGTACTATTGTAAGTAAACAACGAGTTGTACTATCTTAAGTACACAAGGAGTTGTACTATCCTAAGTACACAAAGAGTTGTACTATCCTAAGTACACAAAGAGTTGTACTATCCTAAGTACACAAAGAATAGGTTCCTGGAGCGGAACGCTGGCGATATCAACTTACCGCATTAAGAGCACTGGGAAGTTGGCAGCTTTCTTGACACTTGCCAAGTACATGAAAAGTTACTCCAATTAAAGAGTAGCGCCAGAAACTATCACGGTGCGAACAAATTGTTTACCATAACTTACCATACACAAATAGTTGTACTATTGTATGTACACAAAGAGTTGTACTATTGTAAGTAAACAACGAGTTGTACTATCTGAAGTACACAAGGAGTTGTACTATCCTAAGTACACAAAGAGTTGTACTATCCTAAGTACACAAAGAGTTGTACTATCCTAAGTACACAAAGAATAGGTTCCTGGAGCGGGACGCTGGCGATATCAACTTACCGCATTAAGAGCACTGGGAAGTTGGCAGCTCTCTTGACACTTGCCAAGTACATGAAAAGTTACTCCAATTAAAGAGTAGCGCCAGAAACTATCACGGTGCGAACAAATTGTTTACCATAACTTACCATACACAAATAGTTGTACTATTGTATGTACACAAAGAGTTGTACTATTGTAAGTAAACAACGAGTTGTACTATCTTAAGTACACAAGGAGTTGTACTATCCTAAGTACACAAAGAGTTGTACTATCCTAAGTACACAAAGAGTTGTACTATCCTAAGTACACAAAGAATAGGTTCCTGGAGCGGAACGCTGGCGATATCAACTTACCGCATTAAGAGCACTGGGAAGTTGGCAGCTTTCTTGACACTTGCCAAGTACATGAAAAGTTACTCCAATTAAAGAGTAGCGCCAGAAACTATCACGGTGCGAACAAATTGTTTACCATAACTTACCATACACAAATAGTTGTACTATTGTATGTACACAAAGAGTTGTACTATTGTAAGTACACAACGAGTTGTACTATCTTAAGTACACAAGGAGTTGTACTATCCTAAGTACACAAAGAGTTGTACTATCCTAAGTACACAAAGAATGGCTTCCTGGAGCGGAACGCTGGCGATATCAACTTACCGCATTAACAACACTGGGAAGTTGGCAGCGTTCTTGGCACTTGCCAAGTACATGAAAAGTTACGCCAATTAAAGAGTAGCGCCAGAAACTATCACGGCGCGAACAAATTGTTTACCATAACTTACCATACACAAATAGTTGTACTATTGTATGTACACAAAGAGTTGTACTATTGTAAGTACACAACGAGTTGTACTATCTTAAGTACACAAGGAGTTGTACTATCCTAAGTACACAAAGAGTTGTACTATCCTAAGTACACAAAGAATGGCTTCCTGGAGCGGAACGCTGGCGATATCAACTTACCGCATTAACAACACTGGGAAGTTGGCAGCGTTCTTGGCACTTGCCAAGTACATGAAAAGTTACGCCAATTAAAGAGTAGCGCCAGAAACTATCACGGCGCGAACAAATTGTTTACCATAATTCATACCGAGATGGCAGCGCAGAATTCAAGTGGACAGCTTTCTAATTTCCACGAATCACTCGCAAGAGAGCTTGGAATGGCATTTCTTGGATTGATGACCTTACGAACAAGTTTTAACGGATTAAAAGCTTGCTTTTCCTCGACCATAAAGTGACAAGTGTATCCATTAAGATGCTACCAACAAATTTGTCAGTAACAGCTTTGAAGAAAAATTCTTCAACCAAGGGTGTGTGAGAACAAAAGACGCTGGTGGTTGCAGAAGTTGGCGAAAGGAACGCTTCAGTATGATGTATCACTCTCTTAAGATGGACAAGCAGCGTGAAATTCCACTGGAAGTACTCCAAAAGTCTGATATCAAACAAATGTAACACTTTTCATTCTCTTGCCCCCAAAACCTTCACAGCAAAATTTCCTTAAAGAGGCAATTAGGTATGTCTTAACACAGCTCAAAAATAAAAACCATTATTTCTTAATTCTAGTTATAAGATCCTTATACCAATTTTGGTATATTTACTACAAACCCTTAATAGGGTTGGAATTCCATGATGCAGTTAAGTTAATCCGACAAATATAACTTTATTCGTTTCCAACGAGATCTTTGGGGCTGCGGTAGCCTAGTTGGAAACTAGGCAACGGACTAGCTACCTAGTTGCAACGGGTTCAAAACTTGGTGCAACAAAAGACCGTCGTATATACGGGGGCTGGTGCACGTTAAATCCGCCGTGGCCTCAAATGTCCTCACGTTGGCATAGTGTGGAAGTCTGGAGATTGGGGTGCCAGCTCAGGTGTGACGTCGTCATGTGACCGTGGCTCGAATTTACGTGGTGTTGTCCTCGGATCTTTCCCTTCAGGGGATGATCCCGGACCGTCACCAATACCCCGTTGTGTTTCTCCAGTGCGACGTTAATTAAATACCTATCTACCTTATTGCGATAAAGTGGTTGTTTGGTTGTTTTTTGGGTTGCTTTGGTACAAGGGCCATGCTTGGTCAAGATGTGCCAAACGCAAGACAACGTCAGGTAATTGAAAACAGAAAAGAAAAGGGGTGGAGAAGAGAAAGATCGCTTGCGCATCTTGGGATCGCGACTCCCATGTTTATCAGACACAGTAAACCCCATGGGAATAATAAAATTTTTTTAAGGCCAAACCACTGAGCTCTCGGCCTTCGGTACTACAAGGGGCGAACTGACAGCTACTTGCGAAGGAACATCCAATGAATGAGCCGCCGCTGCTCTTAATAAGAACTAACATTCATGCGCTTACAAACCCCGGTTCGAACCCGCGACCTACTGGGTGGCAGACAAGCGCTGTGACCACTATGCGTTTCTAAAGACGTAATGACTGCCTCCAACTGGTCAAGGTAGTTATTTTAATGAACGTCACACTGGAGCAACACAACGGGCTATTGGTGACGGTCCGGGATGAATCCCAAAGGAAAAGACCGAAGACAACACCACGTAATTTTGAACCACGGTCAGATGACGACGTCACCTCAGCTGACACCCCGCTCTCCAAACTTCCACACCACGCCAACGTGAGGACATTTGAGGCCACGACAGATTGAGTATGCACCAGCCCCCTTTGTACACGACGCTTTCCTGGTTTGATTCGGACTCGCAATCCTCAAGTTGCTAATCCGTTACTCTTCCAACCGGGCTACCGCTGCCCTCAACAGGCCAAAGGCACGCATTTTCAAAACATAATCTAAGCAGAAACATATGTGCACGAATGAAAGGAAATGACTCCGTGGATGAATGTGTAGAAATGTCAGATTTTTCTTATACTGATTAAAAGTGGAATAGGAATTAAATCATTTATAAGAGTTTCCCTTTAACCTATTCACTTACTTAACTCCGATCTAGTTAATGAGTTAACCAACTCTAATTTTCAAATATTCAGTACTTCCAGTGACTTGATTTCTAATCCGTAGCTAATTGAATTGTTTTTCGTAGAATTCTGCTTAAGGAACGATATGCACACATGGAATGGCTGCTGATTCATCAATATTTCAGAAGCTGGGACAAGACTTATTTAACCCACTGTGGATAATTGAATTGACTGAAGCTTCAAATTTATCCATAGACTGTAGAGCGATGAGAAAATGTACTTTCCAGCCTGGAGGGGAATTGCTTAGTGATCAAAATTTCACCGGTGATCAAAATTTAAGCAACACCATTCTTTTTGGAGGATTACAACCTTAAAATTAAACGAAACATCCTGCTACGATTTGCATAATCGATGATATTCAGTAGGTAGGTAGTTGAATTAACGTCACACTGGAGCAACACAAAGGGCTATTGGTGACAAGCCCGTAGTAGTTAATTAACGTCTCAATGGAACGACACGACGGGCTACTATTGACAGTCCGGTAGTAGTTAATTAACGTCTCACTGGAGCGACACAACGGGCTACTATTGACAGTCCGGTAGTAGTTAATTAACGTCTCACTGGAACGACACAACGGGCTATTATTGACAATCCGGTAGTAGTTAATTAACGTCTCACTGGAGCGACACAACCGGCGACTAGCCAGTCCGGTAGTAGTTAATTAACGTCTCACTAGAACGACACGACGGACTACTATTGACAGTCCGGTAGTAGTTAATTAACGTCTCACTGGAGCGACACAACCGGCTACTAGCCAGTCCGGTAGTAGTTAATTAACGTCTCACTGGAGCGACGTAACCCTCTGATTTCTAATCCGCTACTCTTCCTACATTTGCCACTGTATACAGGGGCCGCGGTAGCCCGATTGTAACAGTAACGGACTTGAAATCGGAGGGTTGCAAGTTCGAATCCAACCTAAGACCGTCGTATACAAAGAGGGCTGGAGCAACGTTAAATCTGTCGTGGTCTCAAATGTCCTCACGTTGGCATCGTTTGGAGAATGGGGTGCCAGCTCAAGGTATGACCTCGTCATCTGACTTTGGTTAAAAATTAAGTGATGCTGTCCTCGGATCTTTCCCTTCGGGGGTTGATCCCCGATCGTTGCCAATAGCCCATTGTGTTGCTACAGTGGGACGTTAATTAAATACCTACCTGCCCCGATATTCAGTAAAAAGGAGGATTATATTCAAATTTTGGAATTGCGTTGTTAATACATATGATAAAACACAGTAATGGATTCTACTACCTCAGGAACTGATCCCCACATGATCTTATATGCAAACGTGATACAAAGGTTGCATCAGTATTCGAGGTGGTAATACAGTGTATAAAGGATTGCCTCCTTCTCTTTTCAGTTTTTATTGTTAACCTTCTGTCTCATGTCATCCAGAGCAGTACCACCATTTCAGTTCGCATTTGTTAGTATCCGTTTTGCTTACTCTCTCTCTGGTAACTCTCGGTATAGGTATAGAGGTAGGTATTTAATTAACATCGCACTGGAGCAACACAACGGGCTATTGGTGAGGTCCGGGATCAATCCCGAAAGGAAAAATCCGAGGCTAACACCGCGTAATTTTGATCGGTCAGATAACGAGGTCACACCTGAGCAGGCACCCCTTATTTTCCCCCCAAACTTTACGACCACGCTAACGTGAAGACATTTGAGGCCACGACAGATTTAACGTGCACCAGTCCCCCATGTATACAACGGTCTTTGGTTGGATTCGCACTCACAATCTTCCAGTTGTTAATTCGTTAATCTTCCAACCGGGCTACCACGACCCCTCGATACAGGTGGTTTTCCATCACTTTCCACATCCAGTTTTCTACACTGCACAGTCGCAAGCTGAGAACCTTATTAATCGTTAACGCCCAGTTTTGCACGCCCAGTGTACTTCCTTTTATTTTGTTTCCAGTCAACAAATTCCTCACTCTCCTACATAAAGTTGTGTTGAAACATTACTCCTTCAACTGATATAAGCTTTTGCAACTCCTACGGTTAAACGCAAAAAATTCAAGTGACTTTTGTTCCTACAGTGCTTACAATTTCCCATTTCCAACGAAAAGTCTCACTTTGCAATTATCTTCTCTAATCCTCCCTGGGGATTTATTCACAGGTAGTATGGCTTTGATCCTTCAAGAAATCTTCTTGACTTTTATTACCAACTTCGTATATTTTGGAAATGGATTCCGGAAACAATAAATCAAAAAAGCTCAGTAATTAGAGAATATCACAACACCGACTGTATTCACCAACTCGTCAAATTAGCCGGAGAATGTGGAAATGCTTCTTAATTATATTTCCCCAAACACACAGCACGGTTATAAACGAGAGCCTTCTAAAGAAACCGTTCTCGTTTGTAAAAATAAAAAATGGCGAAGTTTAAGGATGAAAAGCATAATTCCCAATTACTGGGGATTCCAAGCCAAAAATGAAGTGTAAAATTCAAGGTAAATGGGATAGCATCCAGCCTTCGCTATATCTTACATAGAAATTATATGAAAAGGAAAGTACTGACGACGACACACAATTATTACAACGTTTACAAAGTTTCATTTTCGGAGAGAACGTTTTTACATTACTAATTAATGTAAGCAGTTGAATTAACGTCACACTGGTGCAACACAACGGGCCATTGGCGACGGTACGGAGGGAAAGATCCTAGAACAGAACCTCGTCATTTTGAGCCACGGTCAGATGACGATAACAATACCTGAGTGTGTACAAGCCCCCACTTATACGACGATGAGTTTCGAACTCGCCACCCTCCGGTTGCTAAACTCTAACTCTACCAACCTGGCTCCCGCAGTACACGTAAAGAATGCAATTTTGTGAAAAGGATCGTCTGCAGATGGTACAACGAGGAGAGAATAAAGGAATAATATTTTACTTAAGTTCCCTCGAATAAAAAGGCGCAGCGGTAACCTGGTCGGAAGAGTAACGTATTAGCAATCGGAGGGTTGCGAGTTCGGAACTCGGTAAATTAAAGACCGTCGTGTACCCGGGGACTGGTGTACGTTAAGTCTCTCGTGGCCTCAAATATCCTCACGTTGGCGTGGTATGGAAGTTTGGAGAGTGGGGGGCCAGATCAGGTGTTAACCTCGTCATCTATCAGTGATTCAAAATTACTTTCCCTTGGGGATTGATCCCGGATCGTCCCCAGTGTCCGTTGTATTACTCCAGCGACGTTAATAAGTTACCATTTCCCTTGAAAAAACTATCAAACATTTTACACAAGTCATCATTTTGCTATTATGTAAAGTTCGAATCTCCAAAAACATATTGTCACTTTTATCTCTCTCTCTGTGTGTATGTATATATATATGTATATATATATGTATATGTATATATGTATGTATATATATATATGTATATATATATGTATATGTATATATATATGTATATATATGTATATATATATATATGTATATATATATATATATACACACACAGAGGGAGAGATAAAAGTGACAATATGTTTTTGGAGATTCGAACTTTACATAATAGCAAATAACAAAATTGCTCAGAACTTGATGCAAGAGATATTTCGCCAATAGCGAAAGGGGTCAGATCTTGATGGAAGAGATATCTCGTCAATAGCAAAATTGGTCAGATCTTGATGGAAGATATGTCTCGTCAATAGCAAAATTGGTCAGATCTTGATGGAAGAGATGTCTCGTCAATAGCAAAATTGGTCAGATCTTAATGGAAGAGATATCTCGTCAATAGCAAAATTGGTCAGAGCTTGATGGAAGAGATGTCTCGTCAATAGCAAAATGGGTGAGATCTTGATGGAAGAGATATCTCGTCAATAGCAAAATTGGTCAGATCTTGATGGAAGAGATGTCTCGTCAATAGCAAAATTGGTCAGATCTTGATGGAAGAGATGTCTCGTCAATAGCAAAATGGGTGAGATCTTGATGGAAGAGATATCTCGTCAATAGCAAAATTGGTCAGATCTTGGTGGAAGAGATGTCTCGTCAATAGCAAAATTGGTCAGATCTTGATGGAAGAGATGTCTCGTCAGTAGCAAAATGGGTGAGATCTTGATGGAAGAAATGTCTCGTCAATAGGAAAATTGGTCAGATCTTGGTGGAAGAGATGTCTCGTCAATAGCAAAATGGGTGAGATCTTGATGGAAGAAATGTCTCGTCAATAGCAAAATTGGTCAGATCTTGATGGAAGAGATATCTCGTTAAAACCATTTGGAGGGTTAATTCATTTAAAACCTAGTAAAGAGCTTCTTTCAACTTCTTCCGAATCTCTGGGGATTGTGGTCGGAATTATAATTATATATATAATACATAATTATACACATAACTATGTTACATCCATTAAAACCTATATTTTTATAAAGTATTTACAAGAAACAACGTATCGCTTCCGAGTTCGTTCCATAAGAAAAAGATAGAACCAAGAATTAAAAAAAGTCGAAACAAGATTAGTGAAAGCAAATTATGGTTATCAGATGCAATACTTTATCTGTTAGTTTGTAAACTATGCATGACAAGTCAAAAAGCATTATGAATTTGAAACCCGCGAAATAAATTAAGGCAAGAGGGGCTATGAGATCAACACAATGTGGAACATCGACCTTCCAATAAAATAGACGAAGCAGCATGTGGGCGTAGTCGCCGTAGTAAGATCTGAGGTGAAGGTCAGGTGGGCATGGGAATCGTGTTGGGCCGATTGGCTATAGTAGCGCAAACTAGTGTTTCTCATCACACGCTCGTCAACTGATCCAACATTAGCATTCATGCTGCCTCCGAATTACCACGTGACCTTTTCCCGGAGATCTTCAAACCGAGTAATCGAGACAAATAAAAGCTAGCTAGCTCACTTGCTCCGTTGATTTCCTTAGAAGGTCGATGCTGTTACATAGATCATATTCACTTCACACGTGATCGGATTGGATCGTCTTTTATGGCGCAAGAGCCATATTTGGCCATACTGCGCCAAAAATTAAAACAGACAACATCAAGTGATGCACACACACAAGGAAAGTTTTACTAACACAGAAAGAGAAATACACCCAGGGAGAAATCTTACCTGCGCTTTGCACATGAATGCGTTTATATTTAATGAAGAAATTATTATCACTATCAAAAGTTTAGAGGCCTAGAAAATTATCACATCAGTTAAGAATGTAATAGGAAATGTTCTTACATTTAAAATGTAAAGAAAGCATTGACGCCACCAAAATATAAAAGGCCTAAACGCTGTTATCGATGAAGAATTAGAAAATTATTTTCCAGTATATTGAATACTTTTCACTATTTTGTACAATACTTTTCAATATTCTAAAATTAATTGAATACTTGACAATTTTCAACATGCTAAAATTAATTGAACACTACAATTTTTAATATACTAAAATTAATTGAACACTTTACAATTTTTAATATTCTAAAATATATTTAAACCCTTTACAATTTTCAATATTCTAAAATTAAACACTTTACAATTTTCAATATTCTAAAATTAAACACTTTACAATTTTCAATATTCTAAAATTAAACACTTTATAATTTTCAATATTCTAAAATTAAACACTACAATTTTCAGTGCTCTAAAATAAAATGAACTCTACAATTTTGAATGTTCTAAAATAAATTGGACACTAAAATTGTCAATATTCTAAAATTAATTGAACATTTTACAATTTTTAATATTCTAAAATCAATTGAGCAATTTTCAATATTCTAAAATTAATTGATGGTTGGTTCGTTTTGGGTTGATGGCGCAAAGGGCAATATTTGGCCACTACTATAATTTTTAATATTTTTAAATCAATTCAATACATACAGTTTTCGATATCATAAAATTAATTGAACTATTCACAACTTTCAATATCCTAAAATTAATCGAACACTTTATAATTTTCAATATTCTAAAATTAATTGAACACTACAATTTTCAATATTCTAAAATTAATTGAAGAAACTCATGCAACCCCAGCGCAATATTACGAAAGTTATTAAAACTACAACTGATCTTGGTCAGATAGTTTCGCAAACATGACTACTTGCAGGAGATACAGTACAATGGGAGTGATCATGGAAGAGCCTTGTGCACGGCATAATGCTATTTAGTCAATTTGGATTCTATATCGATGATTTAAAATGGGTGTAAATGGGATGTTCTAGAAATGTGTTGCTTTAGGGATACGTTAAGGGGTTGAAAAGATACTCGACTACAAAATGAAGTAATAGAATCGAAGCTCGGCTATTTTCGAAGAGTGGTTTTTAGGTAGGTCGTTAATTAACGTCGCACTCGAGCAACATAACGGGTTATTGGCGACGGTCCGGGATCAATCCCGAAGGGAAAGATCCGAGTATAGATTTAACATATAATTAGACTAAGCATTGCTATTGAGAGATTTAAAAAGTGTGACCAACATGTCGACTAGTAATTACGTGACTATTCACTGGAAAGTTGACTTGGTTGGCCGATTTGGTAACTTATCGCCTCGTTTGGGGACACATCTTATGCTAGGGTAGGTGTGTGAATATGTATTTCTAGAGTGGCGACAAAGTAGTGAAATCGTCAAAGTCGACTATCAGATGATCAATCTGTAGACTAATCAGATGATGAATCAATGGATGGGCGTCTTCTCTCATACCGTGGACCAATTAGATGATTAGGTTCCAGCTGGCAGACGAAAGCAGTCTAAGGTTTCCGTTGCTACTAGGTTTGCTCACATGATCCTGGACACAAAAAGTTTAGCAATGCTTACTCTCCTTTTTTTTTATATTTCCTCTATGTTCAAAACAGAGTAATAAGTTTGACATGCACTATTTAGCCACTTATTACCAATTACATCGAAAGACAGGAATAAGGATAGTACGCATTGATCCTTATTGGTTAGGGAACATACATAAGTGAAGAGGATCACGAACTTTAAGTCGGCCGATATAATGAACAAAGCAAATTGAATAAGCCGATTGCCACGAATCCTTTTTCTCTAAGAAACCACATTGTTTCGTTGAACGTATTCCTTCATTCAATGAATAAAAACCGGATTTTTATCTTCGCATTTTATTTCAAAAAATGATTTTATCAAGGTACTTAAAAGGCGATCTCAAAATGAAAAATTATTGTGTTTCCTCTATGGATCTGAGGACACCTCGTCATTTTGAACCATGGTCAGATGAAGAGGTCAACACTTGAGCTTACACCCCACACCATGCTAACTTGAGGAAATGTGAGGCCACGACAGAATTAACGTGTCCTCACGTACACGACGGTCTTTATTTGGATCGAGTTTCGAACATACAACCCTCCGGTTGCTAATCCGTTACTCTTGAGGAGTCTTTAGGAGAGTACTATCCGAATGGTCATATAAGTATTGGAAATATCCGATTCCTCAAATATGAAGATTTATTCGGATATTTTTTGAATATAACAATTTGTATGTTTGGATTGATTAACATTTGGGTTTGATTATTGATTAACACCTGTATTCTCGTAAAAGTGTTTTGCATGTATTTAATTTTTTATTCATTCAGTGTTAAATATTTCAAAGCTTGGTTTTCTATCACTTGTCTTAGTATCATCAAACAATAGATATCAATCCAGGAATGAATGTTTTAGATATTTTCTGTTGTCCTATACGTTTCCTTTTTTCTAAACCTGATTTGTAATGTACCACTCGGATAAAAGCACATGTCCTCTTTAAAATTCGGTTGTGTTTCCTGTTACAGTTACAAATATATCAACGTCATTTGGTTTTGCTGTCATTGGCTGGCGATGAGCAACTCCTGCTACAATCCTTTCATATACGCCATCTATAATGTAAGTATCATCAGGTAATGGTAAGATGTCAGTAAAATTGAAAAGTTTCAATACACGTTTGAAGATGGGTGGAATTGAGACTCACTGATTTACCACAAATGCTTTCCTTGGGGCATACAATGGGTGTATAAGGCTAGGGTAATTCAGTACAGGCATCTGTTAATTCATCCGCCAATTCATTGCCATGGATACCAGAGTGGTTGGGGAGCCAGTGCAATCTGATATATCGAACACTGACCATAATACAATTTAGAGCGATTTGGCATCTGGAAATCGATGCTGAGCGAGAGGCAGATGTAATTTCCTTGATTCAGGTTTGAGAATCAATAAAAATAACCAATATATTCGCTTCTTGGGAATTTTGTTTTTAATTTAGGGTCATGGAAACAGCAATCAATTTAACTTCAAAATTATATTTATTGATATATAGTGTATTCATTTTTAAAACAAATATTAACTCAAATTTAACAAAATGAATATTACATAAGAACTCATTAAATAAGGGTAGGTAGGTATTTTAATTAACGTCGCACTGGAGCAAAACAACGGGCTATTGAAGACGGTCTGAGATCAAACCCGACGTAAATGATCCGAGGACAACACCGCGTCATTTTGAGACACGGTCAGATGAAGAGGTCGCATCTGAGCAGGCACCCCACTCTCCAAACTTCCACACCACGCCAACGTGAGGATATTTGAGGCCACGGAACATTTAACATGCACCAGCCTCTTTGTACTCGACGGTCTTTGGTTTGATTCAAACTCACAACCGTCCGGTTACTAATCCGTTACTCTCCCAACCGGGCTACCTCGACCCATTAAATAAGGGATTAAATAAGAAATTCAAATCTCACAAATCAGCAGTTATAAACAAATTAGAGTTTGTGAAGTATTAAAATCTCGTCCTTCACAAATCCCCGCAGATTTTGTCCCCTCAATCTACCCATCATTCGTTGTTTGAATTGATTGCTAACGCGACGTTGGTGATGATTCAGGACCCATGAAACATCTGTCGCCACGTCGGTGGTGACGATAGACATTCAATCAGGGGGCCCTGCAGGTGATTACAGTTCGACGAATTGGCATTTGAGTTACGTGGTTTCGGGAGTTTCAAGTAATGGCAGTCTCTGTTGCCTCAGCTTAAAAAGTTAAGAAATACTTCCACTAAAACCTTATATAATCCTGTTTGTCGAAAGCAGCAAAACCTTTTTAGCTCTGACGTCAGGAAATTTGCACCAGCTTATACTGTATAGAATTTCAAAGTCAGTGCGACACATTTTTCAGCTTGCTAACCCGTTCCCTTAGATGGTTGGTTTGAGGGTTTTATGGCGCAAGGGTCATATTTGGCCATGCTGCGCCAGACACAAGACTTATAACATCAAGTAATAGACACACACAATGAAAGTTTTACTGACACAGAAGAGAGATATACACCCAGGAAAGAACGCACCTGATAGGAATCAAACCTTCACCGCCTACAACTCGAAGGTTGCTAGCGCAGTGGACATACCCACTGAGCCACGACGGCCTCCCGTTCCCTTAGAACCATAAAAGTAACATTTAATATAGAACTTTTTGCAAAACGAAACCACTCAGCATAAAATTGCAAAAGCTGTCACGAGCTAGCAATAGGTTTTATGGCACAAGGGCCATATTTGGCCATGTTTAGCCAGACACAAGACATACAACATCAAGTAATAGACATACACGCGCATGAAAGTTTTTAGTGACACAGAAGAGAGAAATGTACCCAGGCAGGAATGCATCTGACAAGAATCGAAGCTGAACCACCTACAACTAGAAGGTTTCTAGCGCATACCACTCAGTGGACATACCCAATGAGCCACGACGACCCCCACCCCCAAGCTATAGCAAGAGGAAAGGGCACTAGCCCATTAACGAGATTGCATGGTCCCCGAATCGGCTTATATTTTCCACCTGGAGGAACTTATTTCACCTAGTCACTTTTCTGGCACCTATTGTACCAGAAAAATTGACTTGGAGTCTCACTTTCTGATGATCTAATTATGTGTGATTAAGGTGGCGTAAAGTAGTTGTAGATTTGCAATGCGGTTACCCCCATCTCCTATTTCCCAAAAAACTTATTCTTCTAATTCATTTTTATTTTGTTCGGTAGCTTCTGTTTTCTACTCTACCTTTGCAGAATTGGCTTTCACTACTTGCTCCTTTTAATTAAAAAGGCCATGGATTTCTTCCGATAACGCTTCAACCTGGGTTTCATTTACTCTCGCTCACAGCGTGCTTACACCATAGACGTGAAATGTAAGACTGAGCTCTGCTATTGAGAGGAGCTTCAAAAGATGTGACCAACATGTAAAACTAATAGTCACGTGACTGCTCTGTGAAAAATTGACTTGGTTGGCCGATTTGGCATCTTATCAACTCGTTTGGCGATTTAACATCTGATGACAGGGTGGGTATTTGAATACGCATTTTAATAGTGCCGATAAATTTGATTCAATCTTTAGTCTACTATTATGTCGCGAGGACCAATCAGATGATGAATCAATGGATGGGCGTCTTCTCCCGTCCCGTGAACCAATCAGATGATACATTTTCGGCTCCACCCAGCAAAGGAAAGTCGTCTAAGTGTCATGTTACAACTAGTTTTGATCACATGATCCTGGGCACATAAAAAGGTTACCATTGCTCGCTCTACTTTTATTTCCTCTATGGCTCACCCGCGCGAAGCCATTTGTGAGCCATTTCCTCTATGGCTCACAAAAAACTGTTCGACGAAACAACGAAACTGCTGAGGAAACAGGTGCGACTTGGTTTGT
The DNA here is from genome assembly GCA_933210815.1 of Meta bourneti. Classification (NCBI taxonomy): domain Eukaryota; kingdom Metazoa; phylum Arthropoda; class Arachnida; order Araneae; family Tetragnathidae; genus Meta; species Meta bourneti. The sequence continues at coordinate 95,321,595 of OW119922.1, forward strand.
CGGAAGCAGCAAAAACTCTCGTGCAAAATCAGGTGGTAAAGATAGTTTATAATGAAGTGGGCGAAGTAAAATGGAAGCAAAATTTATACACCTGTCCAAGTTAAGCATTGATTGTTTGGATATTTGTGTTTCATGAGGGATCCCGTAATATAACTGCACTGGGCCCTGGGATGCAGATGGGGGATGTTGCCAACAACCACCATGTCACTCAAATTGATCTTTCCTTTCCTTTTCCAGGAACGATTCAACACCGAGTTCAAGAAGCGGTTCCATTGCTGCAAGGTATTCAGAAGGAACATGCAAGGCGAAACATCCACCTACTCCTCGCGATTCGCGTGACAGTGGGCCCTCGCGGGGCCCAGGTCCGTCCCAGAAAGCGAGCTCACCAACTCTTTCGTCGGCTTGAGGAGGAAGAACATGGACTTCGAATTGGAAGAGGTCAGCCTATGAACGCCATTTCCTGCCTCTCTACGCATCGACTTTCTAATGAAATAGACGGATCATGTGGGCGAAGTCGCTGTCTTCAGATCTCTGAAGGGTAAATCACGTGGACTTACGAATCGACTTAGCCAATTGGCTGTCGAGTCGCAGACTAGTGGTTTTGATAAAGGTGGATAATCACTTTAACCAGTCAATAATTTAGGATTCATGCTTTTACCCACAACCACGTGACAGACCTTCAAACCGAGCAACTGGAAGAAATAACATGAAGCTGCGGGCGCATGCTTCATCTATTTCATTAGAAGGTCGATGGCTGTACGGGATTCAGTCCCGTCTTACGTGACTGAAGATCTCTATTGGTGACTTGACAGCTAGGTTGGTTCTGTTTTTTGTGCAAAAGCTGTATTTGGCTTAGCTGAGCCAAACAACCTTTCGATGTTGAAGTTATATCTGTGTCAAGTTTGAATCTTATATCTGTCATCGTATGTTGTAAGTAAATGTGCAAGACTGCATGATTGTTCCGATTGTTAAGTGTTCGCTGTATAATAATTGTGGGAAATAAATCCTTTCTGTCTTTTTTTAAGTAAATCGAATGTTTTATATGAATTTTTCTTAATCACGAGATTTCCGAGTAGCATACTATCGCTTTAATCTTGCAGAACACGACTAAATGGCTACTTCTATTGGCGGAAAGAATCATTGGAAGGATTATATTGGTCATTATGTCGAAAACTGGTTAAGAAGCAGTTAACATGGCTAGAAGTCATGCGGTGAAAACTGCAGTTTTCATGTTGGAACAATCCGTACATGACACTCAGAAGGGTAATAGTGCCGTTGAGGTTGGGTGGGTTTTATAATGCATTGGTTACATTTGGCCATGCTACGCCAAACCTAAGACAAGCCACATCAAGCAATGAACATATACACACAAGGAAAGTTCTACTGACACAGAAAGGGGTTGGTTTTGTGGTTTTATGGCGCAAAGGCCATAATTGGCCATGTTGCGCCAGACACAAGACATACAATATCAAATAATAGAGACACACAATGAAAGCTTTACTGACACAGTAGAGAGAAATACACCCAGGGAGGAATGCACCTGACAGGAATCGAACCTGCTCCACCTATAACTCGAAGTTTGCTAGCGCAGTGGGCATACCCACTAAGCCACGACGGCCCTTGTGTCGTAGAGATTCACTGTACTATGCTTTGTGTTCTATGGCATACTCAGAGGAAGGATCTGGAAAGCAGGAGCTCTACTCCCGAAATTCTCAGTTTCTAATTTTTTAAATATCTCTAATAAAATGTTACAAATGCATGGAATACCTTTTGCTTCATTTTTTACTTTCTCAAACTAACTGATCAATAAAACAATATCTGAGTTGACTAGACCATCTGTCGCATTCGCATATCTAAGTTTGGCCTCAATCTATACGTAGTAATATAAAAGTGAAAAAAGTCAATTTTCAGAAAACAGGGTTTTAATACTTTTTAATGCTATTTAATGCAATTTATTTTAACTCAAATTTATTATGAACACAAAACAAGCAACCCGATCGGAATATCCAACGAACTAAAAAAAAAACTCAACTAGCTTTTAGAATTCACACATATATATTGTATATTATCATTACCAGGGAGGAAGAAATTTGCATGTACTAACTAGGTAGGCAGGTATTTTAATCAACGTCGCAGTTGAGCAACACAATGGGCTATTGGTGACAATCCGGGATCAATCCTCAAGGGAAAGATCAGAGTTCACCAAGTGCACCAGCCCCCTTTGTACAAGACAGTCTTTGGTTGGATTCGAACTCGCAATCCTCAGGTTGTTAGTCATAGTTTGTTGTTTTCAAGTTTATTTTTTTTTACTTTTCATATGCACATTATAGAGAATAATGTAATAACTAATGTAATATAAAAGAATAATGTGTATATTTTTAATATAATTTATAAATTAACTTTTTCGATATTCAAAGCATGAACAGAAATGTCCAAATAATTCAAATTCTATATTAAACTTTATAGATGAATTAATTGACTTTATAGATGAATTATTACTGTCTGCTCATTTACATACATAATACACTCATGTCAAAATTTATCTTTATATACCCAAAAATAATGATATTCCACGAAATATCCAATCGATGTAATCCATTTTTGCAGGGAATGTGTGAAAGACAATCCTAATTAGCATTATCCAATCAAAAGTGATCAAACGGTTTCTGATATGCAAATCAAGACATTACGTCATCCGACGGTGAATCAAGCGCTTTGTGCAAAGTGAATATCTGAATGCATTTCTGCAATATAGCGTTTGATTTCAGTGTGTAAGGACTCAAAACGGTTTGTTATGGCTCTGAAGTATCATTTGGAAGAATCTGAAGTGGCGAATTATCGGCCGTTTAGAAGCAGGTCAGACAATCATGGAAGCAGCGAGATGTGTGAATATTTCAAGACACAGTCTCTACGTTATGTAAACAATTTCAGAACTCTGGAACTGTTGTAAGGAGGCCTGGACAAGATCGTAAACACGATGCTTCTGCTTCTCAACATCGCTATCTGGCAATAACTGCCCGTCGTAACAGGAAGTCTACTACTCGGCAGTTAAGTTAAGAGGTTTCAGCCGCCATTGGAACTGTTGTATCACGGCAAACTGTATACAGAAGGCTTAATGAAAAAGTCCTTTATGCTAGAAAACCAAGGGTATGTATTTCACTGTCTTCACAACAAGAGGGATCGCTTTAATTGGTTCAAAGAACATCAGAACTGGAGTGAACACCAATGGACCCATATTCACTTTACTGATGAGTCGAGGTTTAGTTTACCATCTCATTCTAAACGTGTTTACATCTGGATGGAGTAAGGAACGCGAAATCTTCCTTCGAACATTATGGAAAGTGACCGTTTCGGTAGCGTTTAGAATATACCGGCCAGAAATATCGGGATGAGGTCTTAGAACCTTATGTAAGACTTTGCAGAGGTGCATATGGATCTGACTTCTTATTTATGGACGATAATGCTCGTCCACATCGAGCAAACCTCGTTGAGGAATTCCTTGAAAGTGAAGCCATTGAGCGAATACCGTGGGCAGCAAAATCTCCTGATCTGAACCCGATAGAGAACTTATGGGACTACCTTGGAAAAGCAGTTGCACGGAGACATCCTCTTCCTAAAGATATAAATGCCCTGAAGACCGCATTGCTGGAGGAGTGGAACTTAATTCCCCAAACTGTGGTTAACAACATTATTGCCAGCATTAAAACACGTTGTGATATGTGTGTATACGTCAGGGGAGAACACATTCCATATTAAATTCATAAGCCTTCATTTTTTCTGAGTTATTCTTTTTGTTCTTAACTCTCTGTCACATATTATTGCCATTTTTTTGTTTCATGTTACCGTTTTATATCATATGCAGTGCTCTTAAATTTTTTCCTTTGTATTTGTGTTGTGATGTTATGTATCCCATTTCACACAAATTTATAAAATTATAGTTAACAGTTTCTGAGAAATCCGTGATTTTATGCATGTAAAGATAATTTTGGACATGAGTGTATTTATGAAATATACAGATAATTATACTAGAGCAACACACTAGAACAACACAACGGGCTATTGAAGGTCCCCTAAAAAGGAGAAAGACCACAACCTTAAGAGCTACAAATCAAACAGAATTGAATTTAACTCCCATTAAAACCACAATATGAATCGTTAGGAATATATATTTATAATTTTATTAAGGTTTAGTAAGATTAAGTAGTTGAATTTACGTCGCACTGGAGTATCACCACGGGTTATTGATGACGGTCCGGGATCAATAACGAAGAAAAAGATCTCAGGATACCTTGATTTTGAAACATGGTCGGATGGAGAGGTCAATACCTGGGCAGGTTTAGTGTTTTTCTTGTACATATAAAAAGCTTTTCCTGTCAATCTAAATATAGATGGCGGTAGTGTTTCTGCAGCGAAGTGTTTCCTGTGCGTAATTTGAAAGCAACATCGGGGCCACGGTAGCTCGGTTGGTATGGTATGGTATTTTTCAAGTAACGTCACACTGGAGCAACACAACGGGCTATTGGTGACGGTCCGGGATCAATCCCAAAGTCAAAGATCCGAGGACAACACCACGTAATTTTGAACCACGGTCAGATGACGAGGCAACACCTGAGCTGGTACCCCACTCTCCAAACTTCCACACCACACCAACGTGAGGACATTTGAGGCCACGACAGATTTAACGTGCACCAGCCCCCTTTGTACACGACGGTGTTTGGCTGGATTCGAACTCGCAACCCTTCTGTTGCTAGTCCGTTACTCTTCCAACCGGGCCACCGCGGCCCCGTAGCTCGGTTGGAAGAACTGCAATACCCGTTGTGTTGCTTCAGTGTGACTTTAATTGAAATACCTACTTACATGAACGCAACGTCAATTTGCTTGTTCTTTGAATACGATTTCAGCACTTCGCCGACTCGAAAATTTGGAATTATAAATTCCGAATCGATGCATGGCAATGATTGATCAACACCAATGAGATTAAACACCAGACGAGGCGAAAAATTACATTTTTAGGTAAATCCGATATCTATATATGAATACGTGAAGAAAAAACTTTGTACCCCTTTTTAAGCACATTGCGCGCACGGAGGAGTATGAGATTTGGCATAATTAAAGTTCATATGGAAAAGGAGTGCAGAAAGATCAAATTAATGTATAATATGCGTTACAAATATATTAAATTAAACAAAATAAAACATTCATTGTTTACGTTCATATACTGTAAAGAATTTAGCGGAGTAAATGCGGAGTGGATGATTTGTAATTGTTTATTTGTTTATTTTCATAAAGTTACGTTTACTCAAAATATGAGAGCCTTACCAAGTGAAATAGAATTTGTCGAATTCTTGAAAAAAATTGGTGATGATGAAGCCCCACAATTTCCTCAGTTTGGTGAAAATATTATTGAAATACCTCAGCAATTAATAGGAGATGAAAATAATATTATTAATGAGGTGTATGGAAATATTTCCGAAAACATACTCTCAGATAACATATTGAACTCATTTATTTTAGCACCTAAAAATGATGATTGTACTTTGATTAATACTGATATACTTAATCAAATACCTGGTGAACAGAGAATATATCATAGCTACGATAAAATAATTTGTGATGATGACAATGACATCAATAACTATCCAGTAGAGTTTTTGAATTCTTTGACTATTAGTGGTTTGCCACCACATAAGTTAGTATTGAAAGTTAATTGCATCGTTTTGCTGATCAGAAATTTAAATACAAAGGAAGCATTAGTCAATGGAACAAGAATGCGCATCAAATTTATGTATTGTAATACTATTGATTGCGAAGTTTTAACTGGATCCGCACGTAATAAGAGAATTTTGATTCCACGTATAAATTTAACACATTCCAGAACTATTTTACCATTTAACTTTCAAAGAACTGAATTTCCAATTATTCCTGCATTTGCGATGACAATAAATAAGTCTCTAGGACAAACATTCGAAAAAATTGGAATTTTACTGAGGCAGCTTGTTTTTACACATTGTCAATTGTACGTCGCAGCAAGTAGAGTTCGATCATTCGATGGTTTGAGATTTTATATTTCCGAATATAACGGTCAAGGGCATTTAGCAAACGATGAAAGAGTTTTTACAAAAACATCGTCTACACAGAAGTTTTGAATCATTAAATTCATTGTCGAACTATTTCAAGTTCAATGGACAACATTTATTTTTTTAACCACCCGTTTTTTTTTTGTTTCAATAAAAAATATATAAAAAAATACGAAGCACGTATTCCTTATTTCACTTTTCATTTTTTTGATTTATTTTTTATTTAAATTTTATATAATTTGAAAAAGATAGGCAAATTAATTGTGTAGCCTTGGCGAAACCTGTGGCCAGTATAGCAATAAAAAAAACCAAGAAAATTGACGTATTTGTACATGCTCGCAGCTTACGTAATAGAACAAAATTCAAAAAATTATATGCAATGAATATAGAGGTATACTCTTTGACAAAAGAACCTTATTAACGGTCAAACTTAAAAAATTAAATGAATTATGGTCGAATTTCGACCACTGGGCGACCACTAGTATATATATATATAATACAAGAGCATTTGGATAGCAGAGGTAAAACCTTCGCAGACCTGATTTATTTTTTTGCAATGAAAATCCCTCCTTTATTAATTTGTTTACACTAAAAATCTCTCATAGAAACTAGTTTGTATATTTTGGAATTACCAATTCCAATTATGGTAATACAACTCTTCTGTAAATTCTTCTGACATAAATATTAAGATTCAAAATAGCACATTTAGATGGAAAAGTTTGCGGAATAACTTCTCATTTCACGCAGCAGTCGTCACTGCAGATCCTTGTCTTCTGAAATCGAGGCCAGTAGTTAATTATACTCTAATCCCTCGTAGCCCGAAGCAACTAAACTACTTCCCAAATTGGAGAGCACTCCTAAGAATTTTACACCCTACAGCTCACGCCAATTTCCATCAAATTTATTTCAATTAGACCTCACATTTTAATAATTCATTTAATTTCACTATAGGCTTCCCAAATATTTGGAAATTTAAACCTTACTGATCTTACTTCATCAATAATCATCACCAACACACGTTCATCGTTTAGTTTATTAAACTTTATATTTTGATGACATTTTATTTGTTAAATACACTTCCGTTCCGAGGAAATCGAAACCAGGTAGGTAGGTATTTAACGTCGCACTGGAACAACACATAGGGCTATTGGATGCGGTCCGGGATCAAACACGAAGGATAAGAACCGAGGACAACACCGAGTAATTTTGAACCATGGGCAGATGACGAGATCACACCTGAACTGGTACCCCATTCACCAAACTTCCACACCACGCCAACGTGACGACATTTGAGACCACGAGAGTTTTAACGTGCACCACCCCCTTTATACACGACGGTCTTTGGTTGGATTCGACTCCGAAAGGAGATGTACCACTGAGGGCCCACTACTAGAGAGAACCGATTATACAAAGTAATTGTTCTCCACACCCTTGCACTACTAGTTATGACGTTGGGCCTCTAGACAGTAAACCGAATTGTTGGACTGGCCGGGTCTCCACCACAGGGAAATGCTATGATCAATTGCCCCAAAGCAAAAGCGGGTTTCGTCACTGCACATTACGCTGTCATTCCATGTCTGTTCGCAACTCTCGGGCTCGACACAACTCCAGACACAGTAAATGATGTTCTGTAGTCATTCTCGGTTTACTATCTAGAGCAGTGGTTCTTAACCTTTTTAGTGATCGGCACCCCCTTGAATCTAAAAATCAGTTCTCACACACCCTTGAAAAATGTTTCTATTTCTTTACTTAGGAAATTACTTTTATTGCAAGACAATTTTTTTATTGAACAATAAACATACATTTACATATATATACAAAACAATATCTCAATTTTTAATGGCTACGTTGTTGTTTATTCATAATAATACTTTTTAAAGTGAGGCTCCTTTTTTTAAAGACCCACGCATAAGTCATCACTTGCATTTAAGCGATTTCTGGCTTTTTTTATGTGCAAAAATGATGAAAATCCTATTCCACATATGTAGGTGGTGGCAAATGGTAAAAGTATCTGCAATGCTGCTTTTGCCAGCTGTGTATAAGGTTCTAACTGTGTACACCAGAATTGTTCCATGTCCAGTTTTTCAAATTCCATTTGAATACGCCCGCATTGGCTCGTATTTTAATAAGATCTTTTATTAAATCGTTGTCGTTCATCGAAACTTCTCTCGCATCCTCATGGGTGTACACACCACAGGTTAAGAACCACTGCTCTAGAGGCAGACCTGTTGTAAGGACTCCATTTGACTCCATTTACCGCTGTATATCGGCATGTATCGCCACTAAAAGAGGCTTTACAATTTACTAATTGATGATCTATCTGATGTAACTCTACAATAATAAAAAGTCCTCTAGTTTCGACTATTTTTTTATGTTTTTACACTTACAATGATTTTATTATCTTATCTGGCGTTTGGCGCCGCTTGTCCATTTCAGAACCTTGTGCCATAAAACCTAAACCAACCAACCAACCTCTAGTTTCGACATTGTTGATAATTTATTTATCTCTTCACCAGCAGAATTATCTGTGGAGGTTCGAATAGTTTTCAGCCCCTTCTGCAGACCCAGGATAAATCTCATTGGATTAGTATATAGCCTATGTTTCCCGCAGGATTCTAAGACATAAGTGCACCATATTTGGTGTTAATTGTTCAAACAGTACGAAATAATACTCAGTGTCATTCCTACTGGGAGTTCGAATTGTTTTAGTCCCTCTGCAGACCCAGGACAAATCGAACCGGGGCAAATATATAGCCTGTTTCCCGCGGGATTCTAATGAATGAGTGCGCCAGGTTTGGTGTGGATCGGTCATATGGTGTAAATTTGTAGATGCCAAATCTGCTTTATATATACATTCAACTGTTCAAATAATCCATTCAACAGATAACAATAGTTCCATTTCGTGTCGAACTTTCTTTGTACATGAGACAAAATAAACCTTAATAATATCGTGCAAGCATAAATAATATAAAATGAAAAACCTTATATATTTATATATTTTATGTTCCTAGCCGAAACAATTTTCCCCTTTAAAAGTATTTTCAAAACCGAAAGGAATATCTTTTTACTTTAAACTTTAGATAATCATTTAATTTTCTGGGGCCGCGGCAGCCCGGTTCGAAGAGTAATGGATTATCAATGGGAAAGTTGCTAGTTCGATAATCGGTCCAGCCAAAGACTGACTTGAACAAAGGGAGCTGGTACACGTTAAATCTGTCGTGACCTCAAATGTTCTCACGTTTGCCTGGTATGGAAGTTTGGAGAGTGGGGTGCTAGCTCAGGTGTTGACTTCGTCATCTGACCGTGGTTCAAAATTACGTGGTATTGTCCTCGTATCTTTCACTTCGGATTTGATCCCGGACCGTCGCCAATAGCCCGTTGTGTTGCTCCAGTACGATGTAATTTAATACCAACCTACCTATATTTAATTTCTTTCCTAAAAGATGGTTTCTGTTAAGAGTGAAGACATGCTGGATTACTAGCATGAATTCTTACCAAGTTAATAACTCGCAAGAATTCTTACCAATTAAAAAAAGAAAGTATTCAGAACAATAAATTTTAAATATGAATTTTACTACCGTTAAGACATTTCGTATTGGGAATCATAAAACTCCTACGCAACTATGTTCTTCGTATAAATTTGAACAAGAAAAAGTTCTACCAGTGTGTTTTATAAAGTTTTTGACAATTACCGATGGAATGTCAGATCTTTCATACCAAATCATTAGAACGAAAATAGTTTATTGTCATACACAAAACTTTATTTTATTCTCTGGAACAGGAATAATCGCTCCAACAGTAGAATTTAAAAATTCGAACATAAAATCCAGTTTTAAAGTTATTCTCCATCGATAATAGATATTTTTCTAGATTTAAATAACTTTACGTATCAGTTTTATTTATTTCATGTCATCATTTTAGCGGTTTTTTAATGAAGCAAGATTTTTTAAAATTTATTCTATAACTTTTAAAATACTTTACTCGTTTCGTCAGAGTGGATGATTGCAGATAAAAATGTGCAGAGCAATAGAGGTACTCTTTTAAACAAAATTGATGATTTGGGTATCTTTATTTTTCCGTTTTATTACATTTTCAGAGATACGTTGTTGTATTTAGTTGTATATAGGGATCGAAAGTACTGTTTTTTTCGGTGAACACTTATCTGCTTGGAACAAAAGGCGTGTGGCGCAAGTTCTAAGAGAGGAAAAATCGAAAAGATAAAATACTTTCTTTTCAAAATTCTAATTTTCTTCGTAAAGTTAAAATTAAATAGACAAAAAAATCTAATCTTTCTTTTAACAAAAAGAGCAGAGAACTGGTTTTTGTGAAAAAGGAGAACAGGATGTCCCCTTTCATTTTTAAGAACAGAAGAAAAAAATCAGGTTGTTCCTTTTTCCTCATCCCTAGTTACATTTTAGTTCACTGCTTTGCAACTTTTAGAAATTGAAAGAAACAAAAAGCATAATTCAAGAGATGAAAAACGAGTTTCTCTGAAATTCACTCATTTAAAAAGTTTAAGTTCAATTTACACTTACATAAGTTTTTATTGTTTCATCAAAAGCTACTGTTCTGATTCATGTCGTCTGTTTATTCTTTTATATAAAAAGTTGATCTCTGGTTTGAGGATTATGAGGAAGAAGCACCTATCAACCAATCATAGCACAACAATTTTACTCCGTCTTTTAGCTCGAATTTTTGAATTATAGTGTGTTAGAAACGGTAGATTAATGTAATCAAAGATTTAAAAACGGTAGTTTAGTATAATCAAAGATATAAAACAGCGGTTTCAAATCTTTTCCATTTCATGATACGGGTTAACTCATTACTATGCGTTTTTCGTCACTCCAAAAATTTATATTACATTTTTAGCCGGTCTGACAAAAAAAATGGGTAGGTAGTTGAATTAACGTGGCACTGAAGCAACAAACCGGCTATTGGCGACTTCCAGGATCAATCCCGAAGGGAAAGATCTGGGGATAAAGCCTCGTCATTTTGAAACACTATCGGATGACGAGGTCAGCACCTCAGCTAGCACCCCACGCCAACGTGAGGACATTTGCATTTACCTCCACGTACACGACGGTCTTTGGTTGGATCGAGTTTCGAACTCCCAACCCTCCGGTTACTAATCCGTTACTCTTCCAACTGAGCAATCGCGGCCCCGACAAAAAGGCATTATTTTGATTGATTTACAAAAAATAACGGTAATTAGTTACAAATTTTGCCCCAAAGTGTCTTTGTAAAAAACGTTTCTGAAACAATTTATGATACTTTTTCATAAAAAAAATACTTAAAATGGTTGGGTATTGCTTTTCACTTTTTCATAAAAAGTACTCAAAACGGACGGTATTGCTTGAATCTATTTGTGAACATACTTGCCCACAATTCAAAACTAAACCGATGAAATAAAATAAATCCTAATTTAAACCGTTCTACCATCCGTAAAGCACACCAGTGAATAATCACTGGTATAAAGTTTGGAAAATGTAAATTTATGTTCATTTAAATGATAAATCTTGGATGCTGTGTTAAGCAGTTTGAGGCCTTCGCTTTATCCGTCATGACTTCAGCTTGTCTGGAAGGAGGGGTTGAACTCCCAACCAAGAAGTCTCAACTTCCAATGACGAGATATCTCGTCATCAAGATTTTCCTAATTTTTTATGGCAAGATCAAGGTCTGGTGAGGTTTTTTTTCTAATGACACCTCATCCATCAAGATCTGGTGGGGATATTTGTGGCCACGATTTAAAGTACACCAGCCTTCTTGTACCCTACGGTCTTTGGTTAGATTTGAACTCGCAATCCACCGGTTGTGTTAACCATTTTGGAAACTGGCGTTGAAGAGTATTCGTGATTGACAATATCTAGAGAAGGTTTTTTTTATTTCAAACTAAATTTAGTTAACGCGGTGTTTGTGGTGGAACATGCTTGTACCTATCCTTGACGTGACATAACTTGGTTTATCTTTCGAAGCGATTTCAACATGTCGCCTATAGAAATAATTCCAAAGAATGAACTTCGAATTGGTGTACTGTAGTTAATTGGTCAACACCGATTAGATTAAACGCCAAAAGTCGCCAAAACGGCACTAAATTACTTCTTAAGGTAATCCCAATATGTATCATGCGAGAGTATTTGAGTAGCGGAAGTAAAATCTTCACTTTCCGTCTGGTTTGTTTGTTTACACTGAAAATACCTCACAGATGACTGAATTTTTTGCTACATTCGCCCTCCAAGTGATTTCGAAGAGATATCTCGTTCATCAAGATCTGACCAACTTTTGATGACGAGATCAATTTCTGATCAGTTTTCTTCGAATGATGAGATGTCTCTTCCATTTAGATTTGGTCAGTTTTGCTAAATTTTATTTTTCATTTGACAAAATATTTCTCAAATGTCCTGAAGATTCGAGCGAGGAGCTTACCATGATGATTGGTTAGCCCGTAGTATACATGAATTCTCTAGAAAGAAAACTAGACTGTGATGTCTTGATCAATGTGTAATATATGCCAGTGAGAACACATCGGTTGCACTATAATCGGTCTAATTATCCCTTGTAGCAATAAAATGACCTTAGATCTTAACCTGGAGTGTGTGCACCCCTGGGGGTGCGAGAAAGCATTTCCAAGGGTGCGAGATAAGTTTCTAAATTTTCGATGGAAACTACCGCCTGTGAGAAATTAGCAAACGCTGCGTCGACATTTGGGACCCTCAGAAATCAGAAATACCGCAAGTTACAATAACTCATTACACGTTGCACCGTCATGCACTTGCATCGAAAGCTTTGCCAGAGAATTTGAAGCAACATTTAATTACTGCTGTAAATTCAGTTAAGTATATCCGAGGACTAGCTCTTAATCAACCTATCTTTCGTGCTTTGTGCGAAGAAATCGGTGCTGTTCATATACTGCGCTTTATCACACTGAAGTACGGTGGCTCTCCAAGGACCTCACGCTAAGCAGAGTTTTTGAATTGCGCGAGTAAATTATACAATTTCTTACTAACCAAAATTGGTGATTTAGTTAAAGCTTTTGAAAAAAGGAGAGCAATACTACAACTAGCCTACTTGGCATATATTTAGCCACCTGAATGAATTAAGCACATCAATGCAAGGATTTGGTAAGAACATAATAACAACTAGGGAAAAATTGTCTCCATTTATTGAAAAACTAAAAATTTGGAAACGTCGAGTTGAAAATGAGAATTTTGCAAACTTTCTTAGGCTTGATTCAATCGTTCTAGAAAATGGGAAAATAATAATTATACCTAAAATTGCAATACACCCCAACAATTGAGATAATCATTTCATCGATACTTTGCCAAGGGAACTACACTGCTGGCCACCGTAAATGCAACACCCTGAAGGAAGCATGCAAATAAAATGAAATTTACAACATGCATTAGCGGAGGTGAGATATGCAAATGATTAGAATTTCAGCGCAGACGCACATCACGCGCGCCTGTGGCGCCACTTCAAAGCGCTATTTAAGGCTTGGAGATTTCGACGATTTCAAGTACGGCAATTGTGTTTTTCTTGTGGTTTTTTCAAAAAAACGATCAATTATGCCTCGTAGAAAACAGCGATCACCTTTTGATCAAGTATCCGAGTTCGACAGAGGAAGGATAGTGGCCTACCGAGATTGTGGATTATCTTTCAGGGAAATCGGTAGTCGTGTTGGACGAAACCAAACAACTGTAATGCGGATATGTGATCGTTGGATGCAGGAGGGTACGACGGATCGACGTGTTCGATCGCATCCACCTCAGTGCACCACTTCACGTGATGACAGGCATATTGTGCGTATGGCAGTGACGGATCGCTCAGCCACATCACGAACCATAGTACAGCACATTCAGTCTGTACCGCATCATCCAGTGTCTGCGCGTACCATTCGACGCCGTTTACAGCAGAGTGGTCTGTCCGCAAGACGTCCATTGCTGCGTCTACCCTTGACGCAGAACCACAGACGTTTCCGCCGCCAATGGTGCGATGAAAGAAGGATGTGGACGGCAGAATGGAATGAAATTGTCTTTACTGACGAGTCACGCATCTGTCTGCAACACCACGATGGTCGGATTCGAGTCTGGAGACACCGTGGAGAGAGGATGCTGAACAGCTGCGTTATGCACCGCCACACTGATCCTGCACCGGGTATTATGGTATGGGGCGGTATTGGATATCACTCTCGCACTCCTCTAGTACGCATTGCCGGTACTTTAAACAGCCAGCGCTACATCTCCGAGGTGTTGGAGCCAGTTGTCCTTCCTTACCTTCAGGGCTTGCCCACAGCCATATTTCAACAGGATAATGCGCGACCACACGTGGCACGCATTGTCCAAGGGTTCTTCGTCAATCGCCAGATTGAATTGCTTCCCTGGCCAGCTCGCTCTCCGGATCTTTCGCCGATAGAAAACATGTGGTCCATGGTTGCTCAACGATTGACCCAGAATACATCCCCAGCTGCCACACCAGATCAACTTTGGCAACGTGTGGAAGCTGCTTGGTCTGCTGTACCCCAAGAACACATCCAAAGTCTCTTTGAATCAATGCCGAGGCGTGTGGCAGCGGTGATCTTCAACAATGGCGGCTACTCTGGCTACTGATTTTGGCAGGAACCACACTTCACAGAAGTCTATAAATTTAATCATTTGATACTTGGTCAACATGTTATCTACAAAATAAATTTTGTTGTGATATCTCTTGTCTTTCTTGGTGTTGCAATTTGGGTGGCCAGCAGTGTATTAGCAAAGTTCAGACATGGATACTGGATCCATTTCTCTTTGACCCATATTCGGTTGACGACAGCGATTTAATAAAAGACGATCTTATAAAGAGTCGGGTTGACTTTGCGTCGCCCATAGTTCTTGTGAAGAAGCCTGATAATTCAACGAGAATCTGTGTAGATTTTTGAAAACTTAATAGCAGAAGTGTTAAGGACTGTCATACCCTCCCTTCATTGAAGACATTTTTGATAAGTTACAAAATTCTACAGTTTTTACCACCTTAGATTTAAAGAACGCCTTTTTACACATCGTCTTAGATGAGGACAGTAAGAAGTACACAGGATTTGTTACCCCTTAAGGACATTACGAATTTCAGAAAGCAGCTTTTGCCTCTGCAATTCCCCAAATATGTCCACGAGATACATTTAGGATGTCTTCAGAGACTTGTTTAAAAGTAACAAAATCATAATTTACATTGGATGACATCATTCTCTCCTCCACCTGTGAGGAGGAAAACATTACAAAATTACAAGTGTTTAACGTAACAGCACAATTTGATCTGGAATTCAATTTTAAGTGCTCATTCCTTAAACGCAAAATCACTTTCCTTGGGTATGTAATAGAAAATAACACAATCCGCCCTTCCCCTGAAAAAAACATTGGCAGTACAAAACTTTCCTGAACCCAAGACTGAAAGATGTCCAATCATTTCTAGACTTAACTCGTTATTTTCGAAAATTTATACAAAATTATTCTTCTACCGCAAGACCTCTTAGTGATCTTTTAAGGCAATCTACACCCTTTTCCTTTGGACCTGACCAGAGAGAAGTGTTTGTGGCTCTTAAAAAAGCACTTACACAAGACCCTGTCCTTCACCTGTATCAACAATGACTCCCCCTACAATTGCATTGTGATGCCAGCAGTAAAGGTTTTGGTTCAATTCACCTCCAACACGCCATCGATGCCCAACTTCGTCCCATACACTATATGAGCAAAAACAAGTTCACAGGAAGAAAAGTATTCGAGTTATGAGCTCTAGTTCCTTTCTATCGTTGAATCTCTCAAAACATTTGGCATTATTTGGTCAGAGTCAAATTCCAAATTATAACTGATTGTTCAGCCTTCCAAAAAACCATGTCTAAAAAGGATCTTACCCCCAAAATTGCAAGATGGGCACTTTTCCTCGAAGATTTTTCATGAGCTGAAGCATAAATCTGGACAACAAATGGCGCTCTTAGTCGATACTCTATCATGTTCATAGTCCCCGACAGTCACACAAAAGATAATTCTTGCCCAAAATTCCGATGAGGTTCTTTCCAACATAAAGAAATTAATTGGGGACACCAACAACAGTAGTGATTATAGTTTGGAAAATGGTGTATTGTTTAAAAACCATAATGATTTAGATCTTCTAATCCCTCAGGCAATGCAGCATGAACTCATTTCAACATGCACACTCTCAAGGACATTTTTCTGCTGCGAAAACCACATCCATTCTCAAACGTGAATTTTACATCCCGAATTTACAAAAAGCGGCTGAAACAGTTGTTGCCAACTGTGCACCCTGCATCCTTTCTAACAGGAAACTGGGAAATCTGAAGGTTTTCTCCATCCGATTCCAAAGGGCGACACACCTTTACACACATATCATGTTGATTTCCAAGACCCTTTGCCTTGAACAAATAAACAATATCAGTACTTATTTTCGGTCATAGACGCCTTTACGAAGTTCATTTGGCTATATCCAGTCAAGTTCACATCAGAGCATGATGCTTTGGACAAGCTCAAAATTCAACAGATGACTTTTGGCAACCCCATGAAAATCATTTCCGACAAGGGATCTGCTTTCACATCCGTTGAGTTTCAAACCTACTGTAAGGAAGAAACCATTGACCATATTACTGTAACTACTGGAGTGTCTCTAGGAAATGGTCAAATCGAGAAAATATTTGGAACTCTCATACCCGTTCTCTCCAAGTTATTAGAAAACCCCTCAAAATGGTGTCAACACGTATCCTCTCTTCAACGCATCCTCAACAATACAGCTTCTTCCACAACTAAATATACCCCTTTTGAACTTCTACTCGGAATTAAAATGAACAAAGATTTGCGTGTTCTAGAAATCCTAAAGGAAGAACTTGATCAAAACACTTTAGACAACATAACTAGCCTCCGTCAACTGGCTAAACAAAACATAGAAAGCGCAAGAACTTAGCCGTCGTCAGTACAACAAATGCCGTAAAAACTAATAGAGTACCAGACGGGTGATCACGTTGCAATTAAACGTACCCAGTTCGGGACCAATTCTAAAGCTACGGCCAAGGTTCTTCGGTCCATATGAAGTGAAAACCGTTCGGCCTAATGACCGTTATGATGTCAAGAAGATTGGTTCCCAGGAGGACCGCAGCTGACGTCCAGTTCAGCAGACTTGATGAAGAAATGGCCAAATTAAAGTCATAATATATTTTCCTCTTTCTTTCGTTTTTTTTCTCTATATTTTCAGAATGTTCCTGCCCTCCAGCGCCCGAGGTCGGACGCCGCCAAGATAGCCGAGTGTCAAGGTCGAGGAGCCCGAGCAACGCGAACACTGCCTAGCAACGTCAATCAGGATATCCCCACAGTGATCCTCAGATGGAACGGCTATATTTTTCTTCAAAGGAAAACAAACACTCTTGAACGTGAGAGGAAGGAAGGATGTTACTTTTTTGAACTACTGAAGTTAATTTCGATTTCTGTAAATACCTGTACATAGTTGTATTTCCAATCTAATTAAATAATTTAAAATGTAGAGTTATTTTCATTTAGTTCTGCCCCTTATTTCCTCTCCAGCAAGACACAAATCTATCAAGACTTAAATATATTAAGCACCAAACTTCTCCAAAACGGCGATAAACAACATTTTAGATAACCCTCGATGTGTATCATACGAGAGAGTTTGAACAGCAGAAGTAAAATCTTCGCAGACTTGGTTTGCACTGAAAATTCCCTTCTTTGCGTAGGCGCATTACCAGGCGCGTTACCAGAAATAGAAACCCAAGACGTCGAATAGAGTAACCATGGCAACAGAATAGTTCTATTTATCAAACTTTTCCGTCTTTCTCATAAATTTAATCTTCTAATTATTAAATAAGTCTTCGAGTTTTCTGTGGGTAAATTTGGTTCGAAATTTCGATTTTTGCAGACAGATTATTAAATTTCCTGATATTTTCAAATTCGCACTGAGGGGAATAAATTTTTAAAATATACGTAGCAAAATATTTTTAGAATATTGTTTTGAACATTAATTTGAGAAACTTTGTGAGTTATTCTACGACTAATGGGATATATGATGGAAATACGAGCTTATGCATGAGATATACTGTCGGGACCTTTGCTAAGATACGATGTCATAAGATGCCGTCAAAAGTTCATTGAACGAAAAATTCGTTAGATGAAATGTATGTTAAATTAGCATTTTTGTCAAGATTTTACACATTTAATCAATTCTGAAATGATCAAAGTGTGTGGCTCACACATCAAACTGTTACATCAAAACATTTCTCTGTATATATTATGCAGAAAAAGTACAAATAATTTATTCAGGTTGGTTTTGGGGTTTGGTTTTGTGACGAAAGGATCATATTTGGCCTAACTGTGCCAAACACAAAACAAACGTCGTGAAGTAATGAACAGACACAAGCAAGGAAAGGTTTACTGACACAAAAGAGAGAAATATATCAAACGAGGAATCGAACCTGACAGGAATCGAACCTGCTCGCCGGTTGCTAGCGCAGTTGGGGCCGGGATCCATTGAGCACAAGGTCGGCCCCTAATTTAAGCAGTAAAAATAAAATTGTAATCAAAGTTGTAGATATAAAAATTTCTAAACACGTCTAATAAAGATGGTAAAAACAAAATAGTCAATGACTATTTGGGTTGATAGCACTTTGGTTATAGCTATTTAAGCACCGTAAAAAATGACACGCGTTTTAACGTACATTAGAGCTTTTTTCTTTCCATTGTCCAAGTCTCTATCTTCGCCATCGTTAAAGACAGAGTGAAAATTTCAACGGATTTGAAATCTGAGGAAAATTTTACACAAGACCGATACCTAAAATGTGATTTTCTTAAAATAAATAATTCTTCAACAGTAACTTTAATATTTTCGCGATCCGCATTTGGCTTAAATTGTTGAACTTAAATCTTTATACACAAATAAATTCAGTATAATCGACTTGCTGACCAGAAGTGACAACCAAGCAGGTAAATCTCGTAACGTACAATATACGATGCGTTCCGGTGCAATGCCAATGCCATCAACCTCGATCGTAAATTTTTGCACGTTAGCATTTCGTAGGTTTTTCAAAATTTTTCGAATGACGGGATTATTTTGGACCTAGGAACTGGTATAAGCCAGCGGATCACAGAGAAACTGCTTTATGTAGTTCAAATTTTGGCATTATTAAACATTTTCATTAACTCTAAAATACTAAAGTATTCGTTTTTTACTGTAAAGACGAGAAAAAACCCTTTTACCTTCACTCTCCAGTATCGATGGTTCACCCACCAATAAAAAATAGTAAGAAGGACTTGTTTTGTGTTCAGTGGTGATCAGGGATTTTTTGAGCTCAAGGAGCTAGCAGATGAGTCATTTGTAATGTGTTTTATCGTAAAAGCGAAACTACGTATGAAAAATTCGAATATTTCTATCAAACTTTGATTAAAACGAAACTAACTGGAAAATGACCAAACAATTTGCTTAAAATTTTAAAATTGACAATGTAAAATAAAGGTATATCCCCCAAAATTACATTTCTAGAACCAGGAAATTGGAAATGGAATTTCTGTTGATATGGCACTGTCTACGAAGTACTATCAAAAAGATGACACGCAAACAAAATCCGGCACTGGTAATAACCTTTCTTTTTTATGTTATTTTTGCAGGTTTTATCGTGTTTCCTACGATCTATAGCTAATTTTTATTTAATTTTCCTACAAACGAATATATATTTTTTAAAAACTATCTCTAAACATTTTAATGTATCAGCACAAATAACACATATATAACAAAAATTAGTTTTTTAATTTTTAAGCACAATTTTCCCTGAGTTCCGACTATCCGAAACGAAAACTAATCCTCCAACCTACCCTCTCTCTCAGGGTTTTTGTAGCACAAATGGAACCACGAACGGAATAATGACTGGGAAATATTTCATCTAAAATCTGATTAAATCCCACGATGAAACGATAAAATTATGTTAAAACTAAAAATTCTCAAAGCAAAAACCAAAAAACAGTATATATCGAAAACCAGGAGATAGCTAATAGAAATTGCGTCTACACGTATATATAATATAAAAATTTCGATTAAAGTATTTATAACTTAAAGTAGATTAACTGCAAGATCAAAATATAAATTCTATGAAAAATAAGCTCACAGTAAATTAAGTTCATTTTCAAAAGTGATATCGAGTTCAATGTAACACGAGGATGTGAAAAATGAATGAAAATTGAAACTTATCTTACGCATTTCACCCGTTGAGGACAAATAAAAAAAGAACTAAAGTTTATCTTTTAAATTGAATATTTAATTTAAGCTTTATTTTAAAGACGTTTGTCGCAATGAAAACTAGAACGGGCAGTTGTCGGTATACGTTATTCTCAGAAATAAAATTACCCACTATACCCTTTAGTTATAAACTGTCACATTTTTACAAGTTTTGTGTGAAAGCAGGGTAAATTTCTTCAATAAATCGAATACGATTAAATTTTCTCATCCTATTTTTAATGGCCATAAATATAAATCAGTGGATCAAGACAAAATACTCCAATCAAGTTATATCTTTTCTATAAAAACGAGATTAATACTCCCTTTTGTGTTCGTAATGGATATATTCGTCAAATGAGTATCGCAAAAATATTAAAGTTACAGTTGAAAAATTATTTATTTAAAGAAAATCACATTTCAGGTATCGATCTGGTGTAAAATTTTCCGCAGATTTCAAATCCGTTGAAATTTTCACTCTATCTTTAACGATCGCAAAGATAGAAACTTGGACTAGAGGAATAAAAAAGCCCTAACGCGCGTCCAAACGCGTGTCATGTGAACGGTGCAGTAGAAACCTATGCTTCTCCAAACGCTTTCTAATCGCGAGAACGACCGGAGATTGTTGAAGCGCCGAAGCTATCTAGCGTTTGGATTCTCGCGATTTCTGCATGTGAACATTCCAGTAGAACTCTATGTACTTTGGCTACCCGCGTTTTGTTTTGACGTAAAACGCGGGTTGGAAAACGTCCATGTGAACGGGGGCCTAAGTCCCCCGTTCACATGGACAGTTTTTCGAGGTCAGTTTCCGTTATGCCATTTAATTGGGTTTTTTATTTCCCTAATCCAAGTTTCTATCTTTTGAATAGTTAAAGATGGAATCAATACTTCGACGTCGCAACTAATCTTTTAGCAGATATTCCTTTTATACTAAGCGTAAACGGTGTTGCCTTGTTTTTAAAGGGAATGTCACTTTATTAAGATATTTTGTCGCCTCTAATCAACTGTTTTAATTTTACAGTCATTAAAAGTAGGATGAAAATCTTTCTTTTCCAACAGGTAAACCTAAAATTATTTCTGTGTTCACTGGGATCCGTATTTTGTTAATTTGGAAAGTATAAAATTAACCAATAGAGGGCCTAAAATGATCTAAAAATTATTGAAAATGACGAAAAAATTTGATTAATATTCTTTTGATTTGCAAAACATTCGTTCCCATTTGCCTGTGAATAAAATTATTTCTGAACAAACGTCTTTGGGCACACACACACATAAATACAATATAATTGACTTACTGACCAGAAGTGACAATCTAAAGAGGTTAAATCTTTCGTAGGATATAGTATACCGCGCATTCTGGTGCATTATTATGATTCTATGAACCGGTACTAGCCAGCGGATCACTGAGAAACAGTGCCTTATGTTCGAATTGTTGCATTATTAAAGTTTGCATTAACTCAAAAATCACAAATTATGTGATATTTCGTTTTTACTGTTAAGACTAGAGAAAATATAACCTTTACTCCTTCCTGTGTGTAGGTGATTCATCCACCAATTAAAAATAGTAAGAAGGATATGTTTGTGCTAAGAAGTGATCACGGATTTTTCTATCTCAAAAAGCTAGCAGATGAGTCATTTATAATGTATTTTATCATAAAAGCGAAACAGCATATGAAAAATTGGAATATTTCTATAGAACTTTGATTAAAACAAAATTAAAGCCTTATGCTAAAAGCAGGAAAATAACCAAACAATTTCCTAAAAGTTTCAAAATTCAGTGTAAAATAAAAATACATCCTCCAAAAAACTATATTTCAAGAATCAGGAAATTTGAAATGGGATTTCTGTTTATACGGGCATTGTCTACGAAGTATACATATACTATAAAAAAGATATGAAAAAAAACCCCGCACTGATGATAACCTTTCTTTTTCTGTCATGTTATTTTCGTAGGTTTGATCATGTTTCCCTCTTCGCTATAGCTACTTTTTATTTAATTTTCTTTCAAATAAATTTGCATATATTTTTAAAATATCTGTCTAAACATTTTAATGTATTCGTTTGAGGAACAACACATATACTATAACAATAATTCGTTTTTATAATTTTTAAACACAATTTTCCCCGAGTTCCGACTATCCGAAACGAAAACTAACCCTCCAACCTACTCTTTCAGGGTGTAGTCCAAATGGAACCGCGGATGGAATAATGACGGCGGATATTTCAACTAAAATTTGCTTAAAACCCTCGACAAAACGAGAAAATTATGTTAAAACTAAAAAAACTAAAAATTTCCAAAGAACAGCATACATCGAAAACCAGGAGATTGTAAAAAGGATTTTCGTCTACACGTACATATATAAAAATTTCGATAAAAGTTGTAATAACACTAACTATAAGGTTAAATTATACATTCTATGAAAAATAAGCTTACAGTAAATTAAGTTCAGTAAATCAGGCTAGTAAGTTTATTTTCAAAACTCATATCGAGTTCATTTTAACACGAGGATGTGAAAATGAAACACATTTCACGTTGATGACACTTTAAAAAATAACTTTAAAGTAATAACACTAACTCCAAGATTAAAATATAAATTCTATGAAAAATTAACTCACAGTAAATTAAGTTCAGTGAATCAGGCTATTAAGTTCATTTACAAGTAATATCGAGTTCAATTTAACACGAGGATGTGGAAAACGAATGAAAATTGAAACTTATCTTACACATTTCACGTTGAGAACATTAAAAAAATAACTTTAAAGTTTAGCTTTTAAATTGAATATTTAATTTTAGCTTTATTTTAAAGACGGTTGCCATACATGAAAACCAGAACGGACAGTTGTCGGTATACGTTATTCTCAGAAATAAAATTATATACTATCCCTTTTGTTGCAAACTATAATACTTTAGAAGTTTTGTGTGAAAGCGGGGTAAAATATCTTCAAAACAAAGAATACGATTAAATTTTCATCCTATTTTTAATGGCTATAAGTATAAAGCAGTAGATTAAGGCAACAAAATACTCCATTAAAGTGTTATATCTTTTTTATAAAAACGAGATAAATACTCCCTTTCGTTTTCGCAATGAATGTCTTCGTCAAATGCGGCCAAATGCGTATCGCGAAAATATTAAAGTTACAATTGAAAAAATATTTACTTAAAAAAATAACATTTAAGGTATCGATCTGGTCTAAAATTTTCCAGATTTCGAATCCGTTGAAATTTTTCAATCCATCTCTAACAATCGCGAAGATAGAAACTTGGACTAGGGGAATAAAAAAGCCCTAATGTGCGTCAAAACGAGTGTCATGTGTACAGTGCAGTTCATTCCTGTGTATCTCCAAACGCCTTCTATTCGCTAGAACGACAGGAGATTGTTGAAGCGCCGAAGCTAATGCTGGAATTATCGCGATTTCTGCATGTGTACGCACCAGTAGAACTTTTTGTTCTTTGGCTACCAGCTTTTTGTGTTGACATTAAGCGCGCGTTAGAAAACGCCTCATGTGAGGGGCTTTACTCTATAAAATACATCAAGATATGTTGTTGACGCCTCTCACATCGCAGACGGGATTACCATAGTTATTTGAATTCTTTTCATTATTTTGTTTACACCATTAGAACATTTGTTTTGTTACAGGGGAAGATTTGGTTATAGAATTATATCTAATAATTGTGTTTGTCTCCTTTCATTCTGTTTGATATTTCCCCTTGTACAAACTGTGCTGTTTGTCCAATTTTTGATTTCATAATATTTTGTATATTTTACCTACGCTATACTATGCATATAATCTTTGGTAATTGTTATTCATATCGCCACTTGAACTAACCTTAAACCCCTTGGGTGGGTTGGGAGGCCTGGGTAAAGATTGAATTATGTCTCTTTAGAAGAATCTCGGATATCAATTTATAAAACCTAATATTGGAAGAGTAATTTCTAATTTTCAGGATACTAGGTATTCCCATTTTCGAGTAATTTGAAAATATAATTTTATTCAATATTTTGGGCGGGAATAAATTTCTGCAGTCATTTTTGTTGTCCTTTTCAATCCTGTCTTGAATGCTATTGTGCGCTTGCCGGATATAATTATCGTTTGCGCGCGCATTGAAACCTTGGTATTGTATTCTAATTACTTTTCTTCTTGAGACGCCAATTGTGGAAACACTTAAAAATTTCTTTAGAACTTTTGTTTTGTCATCTTTAAAACTTTTGGGTTTTTTTTGGAACCTTTGTTTTGGTTTATCCTTAGAACTATTTGTTTTTATTATCTTCATAACATTTGTTTTGGTTGTCTTTAGAATGTTTGTTTTGGTTATCTAGAATTTTTGTTTGGGTTATCTTTAGAATCTTTGTTTTCGATCTTTAGAATATTTGTTTTTTGGTCTTTAAATTTTTGTTTTTTATCTTTAGAATTTTTTTAATCTTTAGAATTTTTGGGTTTTATCTTTAGAATTTTGTTTTTTATCATTAGAATTCTTGTTCTTTATATTTAGATGTTTTGTTGTTATCTTCAGAACTTTCGTTTTTGCTACCTTTAGAACTTCTCATTGGTTAGAATATATTTCGATTAACATCGACCTCAATGCCTTAGGGCAGATTATTTTTACAGACGCAGTATTTTAGAGCTACGGCCTCTCTTAGTGTTTATAGATCTGTTGCGAAAAAGTTTTGGATATGCAGCCCATTTACTTAAACCAACTACATCACACGAATGTCATATTTTTATTTCTACATTT
This sequence comes from Meta bourneti, assembly GCA_933210815.1. NCBI lineage: Eukaryota > Metazoa > Arthropoda > Arachnida > Araneae > Tetragnathidae > Meta > Meta bourneti. The sequence goes on from OW119922.1 coordinate 95,346,654, forward strand.
TGTTGCGCATTTTACAGTTTCTTTCTACAGAGTGATCTGTAAAGTCCCTTTAAGCCCTTTAAATTTGAAACAGCGTCTCGTATAGTCGAGGAAGTAACGTGTACCTATAGTAAAGTGACCATGCTGAATTTATTGAGACAGCTTACAGCGCTCCTAGCGGCGAAATAAGGAAGTTAAAAAGAATATCTCGAATAATCATTTCGGTCCATTTAGTGAACCGTCATAGAACACGGGTCCTACTGGACGATCCTTCCAAACACCGCACCACGCATTCGTGGACCACTGCACCTGCTGTCTGACGGAAACTCCCCATGAAGGATTTTCTAGTGCCCAGAAAGAGTGTTGTGTCGATTCATCATCCCGTTTAGGTGAAACTTAGCCTCATCCGACCATATCATGTTGGAAAAAAATTCTGGCCTAACCTCGAATTCGTTCCATGCCCAATTGCACCAGTCAAAGCGTCACTGTCTCCCGGTAACAATCCTTGCTGCTGAATAGCATGGTAGGGTTGTGCAGCATTGTCGTGCATGATTTGCCATACTTGGCTTTGTACTAAGCCATTCTGGTTTCTGATTTGTCAAGTACTGCTGTAGGGATGGGCTAAAGCATACGCCAGTATGTCTTCTGCTGGTATTCTACTAGGCATACGTGGTCTACTTCTAGTGCTGCCTGGGTCTCTGAGACGTCGAACAACATTTCCAATGGTTGCCGAAGTTGAATGTGGACCATTAAGGTATAAGTCCAAGTCCGTGCAGCCTGGACCGCATTACGTTGGCATTCGCCATAGAGAAGCACCATCTCACAATATTGACTATTAGTGAAAGTCGCCATTTCCTCACAGCGTACCGTTGGAGTGAGAACACCGGCTCGGGCGGTTTTTATCTATACGCAAAGGGTGACGACACAATGTGGATTTGCATACATGCGAAACCACAGTAAATGGCCACTGTTTTGCCCCGGATAATGGGCATGGTCGAAACTTTCGTTCCTGTTTTAATCTTCAAATTTCGTATTCAATTTTATAAGAACGTTTAATTCACGCTTTTATCTTATTCGTCTACAAATAAATTTTAAGTTTTACTGTTGAACTACCAATCATCCTCTGAACAACGAGCATTTGTTTCTGATATTTTCCCGTCTGCGCAAAGTTTATCAGGGGAAGGGGAAAATTAATTACAACAACGGGAGCTACACAACGGGCTATTGGCAATGGTCCGGGATCAATCTTGAAAGAAAGATCCGAGGACAAACTGCTTAATTTGGAACCACGGTCAGATGACGCAGTAAACCTGAGCTTGCACCCCCACTCTCCGCAATTCGACATCACACCAACACGAGGACTTTGAGGCCACGGCGGATTTTGCGTGCACTAGCCCCTTTTTTACGCGTCGGTATTTGGATGACACAGACGAGGATCGAACTCACAACCCTCTGGTTGGCAGTCCGTCACTCTACCAACCGGCCCACCACGGCCCTCAAAGTTTATCAGGATAAAATTATTAAATAGTAAATCTTCGTTCGTAGCTGTATAGCCGAGAGGTTTTTGATTAGAGTTGTTGCGCGAAATTTGTGATTTCGGATCGTCAGTTTTTTTTTTATTTTCCAGAGTGTTTTTCATATATTTTTTTTTTACTTTCTTTGTTGTTTGAATTTAAATTCGTCGTTGCTTACCTCAGGAACACTGTATAACACGTTTTTGAATTTCAGGACGACCCCTTTTTCAAGGCATGGAATAGTTCAAATTTTAATAGCAAATATCTCCGCGAATTTTACAGATAACTCCATGAAACTTTTCCCTGTGCTTTTATTATGGTATTGCGCACATTTTTCTAATTGAACTTTTTGGCCGATCTCCTTTAGTTTTCGAGTTAGTCTTTTTAACTTCCTTATTTAGCCACTAGGAGCGCTGTAAGCTGTCTCAATAAATTCAGTATGGTCACTTTACTGTAGGTACACGTTACTCCCTTGATTATATGAGACTGTTTCAAATTTAAAGGGCTTAAAGGAACTTTACAGGTCACCCTGTATATCTTGTTTCTCAGAGTTAGAAATCCAGCTGGAGATCAAAAGTATGTAAATACGTTTTCAAAAATTCGGCGAAATTCTCGCACTGAAAAATCTCGACACAACACGCAAAAGAACATTCACTGGTGCTTCATATAGGAAGGTAGTCTTGTAAAACTAGTTTGTAAATCTAATATTGACGCGTTGGAATTGAAAACGCAAAAAGGAATAGAGTCAAAAAAGAATTGGTACAATACTGTATTTCAAATCCTTGTAAGTGAAGTAGTATTTTGATAAGGAAAAGGCTTACATATGCTTTCAAAGGATTTGTTGAATGAATATACATGACTTTGATCGGAGGATCTTTACTTCATTTCGTTCGGGACAAGCGTTACCTAGAGAAGTCGTAGAAAGAGTAAAATGTCTGTTTGGAATTTTAACCAGAAGAATTTTACACCTTCATAAAGAGGTTATCAACTCTCATGAAATCAATCATTTATTTATCTATTTCACATTCTCCAAACCATTAGTAATCTATCATTTAACTCTCCTGGTGTTTGTATCGATGAAGTATCTCGTCATTAGCAAAACTGGCCAGATGGGTGAGATATCTCGTCATTATAAGAAAACTGACCAGATCATATATTGTCACCATAAAAAATCGGCAATATCTTGATGACTAGATATCTCGTCGAAATTACTTAGAGGATTAAAACGAAGTGGGAAAATCGAGAAATTACTCCGTACCAACAAAAATCGATACACCTCGGTAGTCAAATCTTTGCTTTTGATTTGAATTAAACGTAGCATGTGGTGAATATAGTAAGTTGTTTTGGCGTTTTATGGCGCAAGGGTCATATTTGGCCAAGCTGCGCCAAACACAATACAACGTCAAATAAGAAATATCGGAAAGGAAAAAGAGGAATGGGGAACAGAATAGCGTAATGAAAGCAGGAAAAGATTACTTGGGTATCCCTGGAGAGTGTCCCGTGTTTACAAAACACAGTAAACCCCATGGGAAAAGGGAAGATCATTAGAATCCTCGGGTCCATGAAGCCAGTACACACTTAAAGGAGATGTGCCTTCGAAGGCTTGTGCGAGGAACACGAAGAGATAAGGAAAAGATCACTGTATCAGATCTAGAGGACGCTTTATCATTGCAGATTTACATCATAAAGGTCAGGTAATTAAGTTGTAAAGGGCCAATATATAAATTGGAATGAACAAATCGAGTCCTTGCGTCAAATTGGGCCAAGCATTCTGCAGCTGCTACTCAAGATTTGTTATATTCCAGGGTGGTGACACCCTAGAATATCTCAGTCATGCTCAATGGGAGACAGATCTGGGGATCTCTCTGACCAAGGAAGAGTTTCAACTCCACGGAGGCACTCCTGAAAAAGGCGAGCCGTGAGTGACCAGCCGTTATCTTGCTGATAAATAGCCCCTTGGACATGAGACGAAACAACAGGTTGTAGGATCTGCTGAACGTATCGCTGAGCTACCACGTGCCACTATAATGTGGCTCCAGGAAGAAGGCGGTCAACCTTGGGTCAGTTGATTTCTGAATAGGTGTAAAAGCGCGATAGAACTGCCTTACATGAATGGCGATAGCCATGGATGTTCTTCCCCTGTCAACTTGGTATCAGTGACATAGCTTTAATAGCATCGAACGATAAACATAGACCCAAAAACCACGCTTAAAGACGCCAATTGTGGAAGGGGTTTGTTTACGTTACCACCAGTCCCCTAATTTAAAGAATGGACTCATTCATAAAAGTTTTCTAGTATGTACTTGTAAAGAAAATGTAGTAATTGACGATGTCAGTTTATTGATAAATTAGATTTGATGATTGATAGAGCAATGGAGAAATCAATAGTGGAATGTTTTTACTTAATCTGCATAGAACTAGCAAATATATAATCTTTAATAATAAATCTACTCTTTGATACAGTCTAAAATATGTACAGAAAAATTTCACGATAAGAATCTATGTTTTAGAAATTTGTTAGCTTCAAAAGATTTTTTCAAGTTTAAATATTTCGTTGCATCAAGTCGAAAACTGTCTCTGGCATTGTGGTTTCTATATCAGAGACAAGTAACAGCAGTGTCCTGTGAGCTTTCAGTATACATTTCCCTGCGGATAACTGTCTTCACGAGTCCCTAGGTCTAATGTCTGGATAGCAGAGAACAATTGTATATTAACTCAATTTAAATTTTAAAAATCACTCAATACCTATTGAAATAACACATATCAATACCTATTGAAATAAGACATATCAATACAAATTGAAATAACACATATCAATACCTATTGAAATAAGACATATCAATACAAATTGAAATAACACATATCAATAAATATTGAAATTGCTATTTTACAACTAACGGGTAAATTCAATTAGAGAAATCGTATCAATGAATTATTTTATCACAAAATATCTTTGAAAGTTGTCAATAACATACATAAAACACTATGCTCTTGTCTCCTTCGTAAACGCGAATAAATCGCACCGGTTGTACGAGTTATTGGAACTAAGCGTTCCAAGTCTCAGATTTTCTAATGTAAAAAACAAGCCGTTTCATGAGTCACTAAAAACGAAAAAAAATCGTTTGAAACGAACTGAGATTGTGTTAGGTTTCGTCAGTTCAAAAGTTGGCGTCCGAAAAGGTAGATGTGAATGTAATGCATCTTTACTCATGGTTTAGGCTCATTTTCAGATTGAATTTTTCGAAACAAATAGCCAATTACATGGCGAATGAGACTAAAAATTAGTGATGGGCAGAATTGAGTACTTTTAAAAATCGAATACTTGGTATTCGATTACTTTTAAGTATCGAGCAAGTATTCGAATACATATACAAAAACGATTAATCGATAGTAAGAATCAGAACTACGATATATGGTACTTATTTAAAAATAACAGCTAACTATTTTGTTGTTCTGTGTATAATGTTTAGAGCACTGGATATGTAACATACTGACATACTGGTTCACGGTTCGAATCCGCTACAGGAGGAATTTGATAGATTGTTGTTTTAATGTAAGTGATAATTTTTGACAAGACAATCAAATTTATTGTTTTTCTTATATTTTAATCAAACTGTGATTAAAAAAGTAATTTATTTTTCACAAGACTCAAATTTTTTTCTGAATTATATTTTTTTTTATCTTTTCCGAATTATTTAGATATTTTTTTAAAAAGATTTAAGTATAATTACTATTATCAATCTATTTGAACTAGACAAATTGTATTTTGAAGAACAAAACAAAAATTAATCCCATGTACAAATTGCTGAATTTCCTGGTGACGCATATATTTTCTGCAATTATAAATATGTATCAAGTTTTTTTTATCCTGATTTTTAAATTTTAATTTCCATATTGGAAAGATATGATTTTCTACCATATTTTGAGGAAATCGTTAATAATCATTTTTAACAGGGAACGTAGCCAGAATTTTATTTTTGAGGGACCCTGAAGATAAGAATGAAACTTTTTATACAAAACTCTTTAGACATTTAAAAAGTTTGCATAAATGTAAAAAATATTTTGTTTCTTTAGATACCAGGATCTGAAATTTTAAAATTATTTCTCTAAATTTATCATAAATAGTGACACATCTCGGTTGATCTAAGTACAAGAATGGTTCCGTAAATATTTACAAAACAAATTACATTAAATAATCAAATCTTGTTCCTGGAAATTTACTTTTTATTTTTGCAACCACTGTTTGGAGTACGAAGATGTGAGAAGAGGTAGAGTTAAAGCATAAAAAAATATTCATAATCATTTTACTATCGTAATAAAGATTTTGTCAGATATTTTTAAAGAGAATTTTAGTTATCAGATATTTTAAAGAAAATAACAGCGATCTTAAGAACGAAATAACGTTATTTTACTTGAAGAAAAAGAAAAGCATATCAAGCATTATGTATCTTATTTGCAGGTAAATTTTAAATATAAGAAATAAAAAGCTTGAAATTAAATTAAATTAAAAAAATTAAGTGTGAATAAACAAAATTAAAAATATAGTTGAAATTAAAAATTTGAAAAATTAAAAAAAAACTTCCAGCTTGATTTTCAAAAGTAAAAGGCGAACCATTGTGTAAATTACTGATAATTAAGCCTGCCTGTTCGGGAAATTGTTTCCAGAAAATTTCAAATCTAATCCCTTAATCGATGGAATTTTTTGACACTTCATCACGTGCATTTTCAGGATATGTAAAATTGGAAAAAGCAAAATCAAGACAAGAAACATAACACTAACAAGAACCATGGATACCCCTATGCAACGAGTACTTTTGGCATCCGAATACCTAGGATGGGTACTCTTGTAACCGAATAGCTTGGATCCGATTACTTATGTATTCGAATATTTTGAATCCAACTACTCTTGTATTCGAATATCTTGGATCCGAGTACTTTGGTATTCGAATACTTTGGAAAAGAATCGAGTACAACGATTACTTTTAAGTATCGTACATGAGTACTTTTTTATACGAATACTCCCATCACTACTAAAAATACCTAATCGTTCGTTAAATGCAACTTCAGAACTTGTGGAACGGAGGTCATGTGACGCATTATTTTTGGTTTGTACTTTTTTCAGAGTTCTTTACGAACGCTGCCTCTACATAATCAAAATTAATTTACTTCGCATTTTAATGTACATAATTGTTTATGGGAAATTATTTAACCTTTTTAAATTTAAATTTCTTTCATTAATAAGCAATTATTCTCAAATATATATAAAAAGTTGATTTTAGCGCAGATAAAAATTTCAAAAACGTTATTAATAAGCATTCCGTCCTCAGAATTCACAAATGTAACGTGAATCACAATAGTATGCAACGTGAGTTATATTAAAAAGTCAACGTATTTTATCAATTAATGCAGCAATTTCATTTTTCTTAGGTTTGACATGAACGTGAAGCATCCACTCTTTTTCCTATTAACTTATTTTAAAAGGGAAAATTGTAATTTTTGAGTCTAAAAAATTGATGTCATTTTTTGTAACATGAGTCACAGTCCGAAATGTTGCCATTGGGGAAACTTAATTCACACTAAAGTTCTAAATTATGACAGATGCTTTAGGGATATATCAATGAGTTTATAAACCAATTTTTGTCTATTAATCTTAATCCATTCTTTATTAACGTGAAATTTAATATTGAAAATTGATGCCTGATGTAACGTGAGTCACATGGAATTGCCTTTATACATTTTATTTTGTATTTTTATAATGGCATCGTATAACTAAAGAATCATCTTGTGACAAATCATAAAATATCAAACGATGTTTATTATTCTAAGACAATGATTATTTATTGATCCCTACTTCTGTTATGCTTTGCTGAGTTTCACTTTTTCAAATAAACCTTTAAATTTTTTAATTCAAATTTTTAATTATTTTTACACAACAATACTTTTTTTATTTGTATCAAGTACAATACAAGTTGTTACAATATATAATCACAATTAAATATACAAAGGGCCGTCGTGGCTCAGTGGGTATGCCCACTGCGCTAGCAACCTTCGAGTTGTAGACGACATTTGTTTGGTTAAATGCACATTTATTCAATCCTTCACAAGAGTAAATATACCCAACTAAATCTAAGGTTCGGTCTACCATAAGGTTGCAAATTGTTAGAAATGTCAAAGCCCTACCAGTTTCTATTTAATTGGATCAGAATTAAAAATCTTCATTATAAGCTAAAACTTTCAATCAAATTTCATACTTGGATGTCCACGTTTTACAGTTGTCTATTATGAGTTTAAGAGCCACATAAACGTTATATAATCGCTTTTGTTGATCTCTCTACAGCAGTATTAACAAGCGATTTCTTGTGATACTTAAATATAGTAAAACTCTTTGCTAGAATTAAAATATAGAGCAGTAGCCTCATTTATAACTGCAATACGAAATGCATGCAGCAGGGTTACACAACCGTATTGCACTTCGGATTGAGTTGTTTTAGTCGCTCTATCATTTTTTTTTTTTTGTTACACGAGGATTAATTAGATCGGGACCTGTAGCTTAAAATGAATTCCGCACCACTACGAACATCCATGCCAAGACCTAATTCTAATAAAAAAAATCTGAAAAATATTTTTTTCAGAGAACACATTAAACGTTTTTGAGTTCGTAGAAAAATTATGTAGAAGAAATCGAATTCTCTAAGGGGTTTGCAGGTATATAACCGTTTTGAAATCTGCAGTCTTCCCTGATTTAAAATCAGTTATGTCTTTCCTGGCCAATAGTATTGTTCCTGGAATTCAATTTGACGTGATTAAATAACTATAATATTTCGACCAATATATGATGTTGTGGAGTAGAAGAAATATTAGACTTTTCGGAAATTGAGAGTTTGTCGTTAAACTTACTGTCAAAAAGTCGATTAGCATCGGTAGGTAAGGGTCACTCATAAGTGCTTTTATGAGGTTTGTGTTCACTCCCGACGAATTTTAAAAACTCATTTGCAAATGCATTGGATGTTAACAAAATGTGTTTTCAAGTTTCGTTAATGTTTCGAAAAGTATTTTGGATAAAACGTTTGAAACGGACATCAGTAGTATAAAAATGCGGGTTCTGGATCAGTAGCGGAGGAGGTGGCGAAATCGAGTTGAGTTGTTTCCTCCTGCTTCGAGTTGAGTTGTTTCCTCCTGCTTCGGGTTGAGTTGTTTCCTCCTGCTTCGAGTGGAGTTGAGTTGTGTTTCGGTTTCAGCTTTACTGTGTTTTTGACTTGGAAACATCAATGTGGTGGAGCATGACGTCATTAACTCAGTGGTGGAGCAATAGAATTGACTTGTTTTACTTACATGATGACTGGTAGCGCCATCTACCGATGAGATTGAAAAGTAAATGCTTTTTGCAGAAAATGTACATTTATTCTATTTTTCATTTCGCGTAGAAAAAATTACACAAGTTGGAATCGAACCCACAGCAAAAGTACTCCCGGCTGCCCGTTTTGAAACGCTTTTAAGCGTTCCGCCGAGAATACCTAGTAGCAACCTTTGCAATTAAGAGAGGGAATACAGTGCTGAAACACAAGACCACTGTGAGTTTCGGTTCAAGTTTTTATCTGCGTTTCTGACATAGAAAGGTGAATGTGGTGGAGAATGACGTCATTCTAACGTGTTCAAACGTGGAATCAAATACGTGGTGGGGATGGAGAAACATCGAAACATCATCATTATTTTTTTCGAATAATTTGATCTCCTCGGGTTTGGTGGGGAAATTGATTCCTGTAAAATTTAAGGAATGATTTAAGGAATCATAGCTAGAAACCCGAGAAGTGTTTTGTTTCGCAGGATACAAGGCAGCTAAAATCGCCCAACGAAAACATTCGTTATCTGAATTTTTTACATTTATCACAGCTTTTTTCAATTTAATTACTTCAGGCAGTTCCATAAAACTAGTTCCTCTTAATGGATAATACTTATTTAATCTTATGTCTAATTGATCGATAGAATTAAGATACCAACCTGAATCTTTGGTTTCAAATTCCTCACTTTCTTTAAGTAATTTTTCTGAAGCCGTTTGAAACACGTCGCTGAAATCATTTGAAAATAAGACTATCAAGTTTTGGGGGTTTTAAACGCACAGTTCTTTGAAATTTCACCTTCTTCGGTAATCTTTCGGTAAGTGCACTTCAGGCGAAAATTTACTTTTAGTTCATGTTGATCAAGTCCTTTTTGAATTACATCCAAGGCGTCTTTTCTTTTACTTTTCATGAACTCTACGATATCAATCATTCCTTCGGGATTGTCTAGAGTCCATGTTGACACTAGGTTTCCAAAGGCGCTTTTTGCTCTTCTAACATAGCTTCTACTAACATCGTTTCCAGAAGGTTCTCCGACATCTGTCGGTAAATTTCCACCAAGCAGGGCTCGTTTTCTGCTTTCAGAGTAGGCTTCATTTTTTCTTTTCTGTATCGGTAGATGTATGCTTTTATGACGTGTAAGAGCGTCCAATCTGATGAATGTCCTGTCGCACACATCACATCGAAATCTTGTTTTGACATGAAAACTTTCAACGTGACGCTGCAGGGTCGATTTTCTGGTGAAGCTTGTTGAGCATAGTTCACACGGGAAAGTTATTCCAGAATGTATAGAAGAAATGTGGCGCTCAAGATTATATTTATAGCTGAATCGCGTGTTACAAAGTTCACAAACGTGTGTATCCATTACACATGGTATACTGGCTTGCAAAGTTCTATGAGAAAATGAGAATGCGTCTCTCTCTCTCACACGCAGGTTAAGTATAAGAGGCAGGAAAATGAGAAAGCGCTACACGCGCTCACAGGATAGAATGAGAATGCGAAACGACTACACGTACTATCTTGAAATATAGGTAGGGGCCAATCCCTTGGAATGCAGGACAGGTACGTACAATGCTTTGGAATGCATGAGGGTAGATAACAAAAGGCTAGTTTCTGACATGCAGAAGGGGTATACTCAATGTCTTGAGTTCAGAAGGGTAGATGACAAAAGGACTGGTTTCAGGACGAATCAGCCTCAGAATGCATATTCACTTTTTTTTATCTGTAAAGGGTAAAGTATATCCAAAAGGAAATGATCGCTTCATGTTTTCCACTCAAAGCACTAAGGAACAGGAATGAACACGTTTGAAAATACAAGTGAATATCACTCCCAAGATTTCAGGGCAGCGACACGTCCTCCTCTGGGATATTTTGCAGTCAAAAGAATCTTACTGGTCAGACCTGTTAGAATGGGTCCAGGTGTTGCCATTCTGCGAGTCCACAAATAACCTTATTACATACCAATTCGGTACTAAAACTTTTCTTTTCCACATTCACGTTTTCATGTCAGAAACGCGGAGGTAAACTTAGAACTCAATTCTAATCTCGAGTGACTCCACTTGTGTTTGATTCCACGTTTGAACACGTTAGAATGACGTCATTCTCCACCACATTCACCTTTCTATGTCAGAAACGCAGATAAAAACTTGAACCGAAACTCACAGTGGTCTTGTGTTTCAGCACTGTATTCCCTCTCTTAATTGCAAAGGTTGCTACTAGGTATTCTCGGCGGAAAGCTTAAAAGCGTTTCAAAACGGGCAGCCGGGAGTACTTTTGCTGTGGGTTCGATTCCAACTTGTGTAAATTTTTTCTACGCGAAATGAAAAATAGAATAAATGTAAATTTTCTGTAAAAAGCATTTACTTCTCAATCTCATCAGTAGATGGCGCTACCAGCCATCATGTATGTAAAACTAGCCAATTCTATTGCTCCATCACTGTGTTAATGACGTCATGCTCCATCACATTGATGTTTCCAAGTCAAAAACACAGAATAAAGCAGAAACAGAAACTAACAACTCAACTGCACTCGAAATTGAAAACGAATTAACAACTCAACTCCACTCGAAATTGAAAACGAAACTAACAATTCAACTCCGCTCGAAATTGAAAACGAAAATAACAACTCAACTTGTTATGACGTCACTTCCGGTACAACTCAACTTCAAACTTCACTTCCTGGTTCGACGTCACTTCCTGTTTAACTCAACTCCACTTCCTGTTATGATGTCACTTCCGGCACAACTCAACCGGTTATGGCGTCACTTCCGGCACAACTCAACCGGTTATGGCGTCACTTCCGGCACAACTCGACCTGTTATGACGTCACTTCCGGAACAACTCAACTCAACTCGAAGTAGGAGGAAACAACTCACCTCGATTTCGCCTCCTCCTCCACCACTGATCCAGAACCCACATTTTTATACTACTGGCATCTCTCCGTTTCGTGGAAGTGCATGAAACCAATATTCAATCTGCTTATGAACGTTCCAAAGTGGTTTCTGTAATGGATGCGACAACAAAACTTCTTAACGCTTTCATTTCCATTAACTCTCAGCTTACCTGGTATTTAATATACATTTGATCTATCATATTTTCTCACAAGGTTGATTGGATTGAGGTTTATGACGCAAGGACCAAATTTGTCCAAGCTGCTGTAAACAACGTCCAGTAAATGGACATACACACAAGGAAAGTTTTTACTGATACAAAACAGAGAAATACATCCAGGGAAGAATGGAACCCATAATTTATGGAAACTAAAAAGAATTCGGTAAATAATCAGCACTTTCTTCACTGATGTAGGTATTTTACAATTGAATCTTTAGAATTATAGTATTTAATGTACTTCATAAAAAGCAAAAGATTTTGAAATTATATTCATATCTCAAATCAAACCCTATAACCATTCGGAGCGGTCAGATTTGGTCTCTTAGAAGAACACAAAGGAACTCTAAGCAAGCTCATTGACGCTGTTCAAAGCTTGTTAGCTAGTGTGTACTTTGCCTTGAACCGAAAAATTCCCCTTTTCACAGCATTCTAGACTGACAGGGAGCATTCTGTCGGTGGGTTGGTATTATGGCCCAAGGCCCATCTTTGGCCATGCTGCAATGAAAACAATACAGACAATGTCAAGAGACACACACAAGGAACATTTTACTCTTTACTCTAGGGTTCTTAAAAGCAATCCAGACGGGAGGATGCTCTCAAGACGAGTCAACTTCATCTGACTCTGGTGTAATGGCACCCTATTGCCTACTCTAACGTTTCAAACATCGAGGAGTAATTTCACACGCGTGACCTGCAGCCTGTTCAGAAGACACGGAAGACATTTCTGACAATCGGCAGTCACGCGTGGTGAATCATTGGGAACTACATCATGATCATTATCAGAGTTTAATTACGATTGGGTCTCGCATTATTATCACATTCGCAGACATTTAGCACATAAATGTGATGATCCAGCCGAATAACTGGACTGACGGATGCTTTAATAGATTCATACAGGAGATAGAGCATTTCAAAAGCAGTCATCCATACGGGATAAACATTGGATACAGCCCCAACAGCTATCATCAATAGAGAATATTTTGTAATACATAAGATGGATATGTGATACTGATATATATTTAAAAACTCTGAAAAATAATTTAAACACTAAGCCAGTTCTACACCCACGCTGTGTCTTCATCTTATTTCATTGAAATATTAAACAAGTGTTATGCATTTGTTACTTGCCAATACAGATCAAGACTTACGAACATTTATCACAAAAACCAAATAATCTAGGTTTTTAAGTAGTTCTTGTTCTTGACTCCCAACTAGAACAACCACTTTTGACTCGCAACTAATATGAATGGTTTCTAAGACTTATAAATAGACAACAATTAAAAGTTACATTTTAAAATATTAATTATACCATTATTTTCTTTAGTATTTTAGAAAGTAAATTGTGAGATACACACAAATAGAGATTGCAGATATCGGATTCAGAGACTGTCTGTACCCGTTGAGAGCTAAAACCATGTATGTGATGGGTTACAGCAGCACTTGGTACACTTTGCGCTGTTAAGCTTTTTTCGCTGCACGACAGCTGCTTAAATACTTAAACAGGAACCTACTGCCTAATGATTGGTAGATTAGTTTTTTTATGGTGCAATGGCTAGAGTTGGCAAAGCTGCTCTATAGCTTTGTGCCATTTTTCAATTGATGTACCACTGGGGATTCTGATTTTTAAAAACCTCAATAGCAATTAACAGTTAAAACAGTAAACCAGATTTCACCAATGCTGTGCTTTTGAAGAATCGAATTTGTAAAGTAGTTTTGATTACTTAGAGTAAATTTACTCAACAAAGACTTTCATAAAGGGTATAAATTGTTGGGTAGGTAGATAATTAACGTCGCACTGGAGCAACAAAACCGGCTTTTGTCGACGGTCTGGGATCAATCCTTAAGGAAAAGATCAAAGACAACTCCTCATAATTTTGAACCACTTTCAGATGAGGAAGTCAACACCTGAGCTGGCACCCCACTCTCACTTCAACACAACGCCAACGTGAGATCATTTGACGGATTTAACGTCCACAAGCATAAATATGGTTCGTATGCTTAATTGAACAACGCCACATCAAACTCGATTATTCATTCATTAACAAAAATAGATTTATTTTAATCTTTCTTGTCACCTTCAAAGATGACAATTCTTTCCAAATTTTAAAAATAAAGTTTATCTTAATTTCGTCCAGTCACATCTGAAATTCATCCTAAGAATTACGAGGGGGGTGGTGCTCGTTAAATCTGACGTGGCCTCAAATGTCCTCACGTTGGCGTGGTGTGGAAGTTTGGAAAGTGGGGTGCCAGCTCAGGTGTGACCTCGTAATCTGACTGTGGTTCAAAATTATCGTACTTGATATTGTCCTCGGATCTTTCCCTTCGGGTTTGATCCCGGACCGTCGTCAATGCCCCGTTGTGTTGCTCCAGTGCGACGTTAATTAAATAACTACCTACATACCTAAAAATTATGTCTGTGTTAGATTTGAAATAATTCATACTTTCGTGTACTAAAATATTTTTAGTCGTAAAACTTGACTGTAGGTAGGTATTCAATTAATGTCGCAATTGAGCAACGCAACGGGATATTGGCGACTGTCCGGGATCAAACCCGAAGGGAAGGACCGTGGACAACACCACGTAATTTTGAACCACGGTCAGATGACGAGGTCACACCCGAGCTGGCACTCCACTCTCCAAACATCCACACCAGGCCAACGTGAGGACATTTGAGGCCACGGCAGATTTAACGTACACCAACCCCCTTTATAAACGACGGTCTTTGGTTGGATTCGAACTCGCAATCCTACTGTTTGCTAATTCGTTGCTCTTCCAACTGGGCTACTGCGGCCCCCATAAAACTTGACATCTAGAAAATAAGTCACCATCTCTAATAACCCAAATCTTTGAATAGTCGTCATTAATCAAGTCATCTTCTCGTACATTGAGTTAAATGCGTTACTTTGATCTAACTCATTTTGCATAAAACTTTCCGTAAGTTCGCATAAAAAAGACAGTGCTTGGAACATGATCGTTTGTGAGTTCCCCTTTCAAGTCCTCTTTACATTCGTAATTACATCTGTAAAGTTATTTTGATCTGCAGAAGTTGAACTGCTGGCATTTTATTAAGCATACCGAATAAGAATAAAACTAGATATTTTAGCGAACAACTTAGAAAATAAAAATGAGAATTTATTAAAAATTTAATATTAAATATCATCGTAAAGTGAAGCAATCAAGATTTTTAATTAAAGTGAACTATTTCTGTAGTTATATTCGTGCCGCTGGGTTCCACTTATGCATTAAAGCTTCTCTAATTTCAATTAAAGCATATTTGAACTGCAGAAGCAGTGTCTACTTTAATGAAAAAGCAATGATTATAGACTGAGGACGTTGGGAGCGCCTCTAGCGGTGAATTGAAGAAATTAGAATTCCCATCTCGGAAACGTAAATGGAAACTTTAGATTACCAAATTTGTAGAGTGCTTCCATTAAATATTCACAAGCGATTCCAAATTAAATGTATGGGTTATTACCGAATTACTTCTGCAATGGACAAATAATATGCATGGAGAAATAACACAAGTCTACAGGAAGTTCGAAGGGAAATATCCGAGGCCAACACCTCGTCATTTTGAATCACGAAAACACAGGTCTGCAAAAAATTTCAAAAAAATTGTTTGAAACGGTTTTTGGTATTTTTACATATAACATAATAAAATATGTGTTTCATACCGCTTCTATAACATCACATCACACAAAACCGATTTCAAGTTACATTTGAATGCATTTGGTGAAAATGCAATATTATTCAAATTATTTCTAGTCTATGTCAATATCAAATTCGATCCTGTCTAATTTATCTACATTTTTGACAACTGTTATTACAACAGTTTATTATGACACCTGGTATTTCTTTAGGTAGGTATTTTAATTAACGTCGCACTGGAGCAACACAACGAGCAATTGGCGAACGGTCCAGGATAAAACCCGAAGGGAAAGATCGAGGACAACACCACGTAATTTTGAACCAAGGTCAGATTGCGAGGTCACACCTGAGCTGGCACCACACTCTCCAAACTTCCACACCACGCCAACGTGAGGACATTTGAGGCCACGACAGTTTTAACGTGCGCCAGCACCCTTTGAACACGACGGTCTTTGGTTGGATTCGAACTCGTGACCCTCCTGTAGCTAATCCGTTTTATAACACCTGGATTTCCATTTATATTCACGAATTAGTCATCGTAGATGATAATATAAAAGACATCAAGAGGAACAGATGATAGGTATTTGGTATTTTCAATTAACGTCACACTGGAGCAACACAACGGGCTATTGGTGACGGTCCGGGATCAATCCCAGAGGGAAAGATCCGAGGACAACACCACGTAATTTTGAACCACGGTCAGATGACGAGGCAACACCTGAGCTGGCACCCCACTCTCCAAACTTCCACACCACGCCAACGTGAGGACATTTGAGGCCACGACAGATTTAACGTGCACCAGCCCCCTTTGTACACGACGGTGTTTGGCTGGATTCGAACTCGCAACCCTTCGGTTGCT
The DNA here is from genome assembly GCA_933210815.1 of Meta bourneti. Classification (NCBI taxonomy): domain Eukaryota; kingdom Metazoa; phylum Arthropoda; class Arachnida; order Araneae; family Tetragnathidae; genus Meta; species Meta bourneti. Next base: position 95,363,098 of record OW119922.1, read on the forward strand.
AGTCCGATACTCTTCCAACCGGGCCACCGCGGCCCGAGGAACAGATGAATTCAATACTAAACGAGACATTTAATTTTGAATATTTAATGAGGCACTATAAATTTGGTAATTTAAAGTTTCCACTTACACGTTTCGAAGATAAGAATTCTAATTTCTTCAATTCGCCGCTAGAGCGCTGCAAACTTCCTCAGTCTGAAATGCATTGTAAATCTTCTGAGTGTCAGGAGATTTTCAAGTAATGTAGTATTGTTTTTATCCCTCACATAATGACCAGATAACCGCATGCATTGGTTGAACGAATCCTAGGAATAATTCTGTTGGTCAAGATAGTCAAAATTGGTTAGAACTCAAGCAGGAAGACTGCAGGTTGCAGAACGGTTATATGCGTGTGTACCACTTAAGGTTATAGAACAATTCTATTGAGGAAACTAAATATCAATAACATGCCATTCAGGAAACCAAATTCAAATGGGATAGAATTCTATTGAGACTACCAAATACCAACAGTACAATATTCTAAATTTTCATAGTATCATGCTAAAATTCGTTATAACTTCAATATTTATACGAGTTCGGAAGCAAAAATGACATTCTTAGAAATCTTATGATGCATAAAATATTCCACATATAATGCACAGTATCACATATAATCCAAGAAATATCCATGGCTTACTTTGAAGTACCTTGAATCGCGTTCCCTACAGAGATCAACACAAATAAAGACATTTCTTCATCTCAAGAAAGGCAGCCACCAAGAAATATTAAAATGGTATTTTGAATAAAATATATTTTATGTACCCTTACTCTCATTCCATGTGTACCATAAAGTCATACAATTTAATCTCCAAAATCATTTTTATTCTACTTCTAAGCTGTATGATAACATTGTAATCTGCATAGTTGAATATTCTGAATTCCCAAAAACTGATGCTAACCTACATTTTAAGATTCTAGGAATCTATGTCTAGACCCTAGTCGGCAAATGGCTGTTTATAGGTCACATCTTTTTTTATCTCGTGGATCTAGTTGGAATGGTGCTCCGATTACTTTTAGATCCTAATTTCGATTTCTATAGTCAGCATTAAATTAAAGGAAAGTAAAATATATTATAACAGCTCTATTGGTTAAGTTCCTGTATTTAAAGGATTAAGAATCATATAATGTATAAAGTATACATATAACAGAATTACCCGGCTTTGCTCGGGTTGAATGTTGTTCGAAAATGTGATCATGGTAATCACTTTTCTTTCATAGAAAAATGTAAGCATCATACGTGTAGGTGCCTACCTTAGTTAGGTAGATAATTGAATTAACGTCGCACGTTCCGGGATCCATCTCGAAGAAAAATATCCGAGGACACCTCGTCATTTTGAACCACGGTCAGATTACGAGCTCAGCACCTGAGCTGGCACCCCGTTCTCCAAACGTGCACATCACGCCAATGCAGGGGTAGTACTGCCAAATTTCAGGACAGCATTTTTAGTAAATTGCAGGACATTTTCAGGACAATAAATTACGAAAACTGAGTTAACGCAATATGACCTCTTTTGTTATTCAATCTTAAATAGGGTCAGGTGGGGTAAAATGACCATAAAATTGGCTTTTTTCAACGTTGCTAAGCTACACTCCTAAAATTATATAAAATATTTACACTTTTGACACATATTTTACTTTACACTATCTGAGAGTTGCTACAATTTTTATTTGCTTTTTTAACAATAAATCTGTTTAACTATTACTTTTTTCAGGCTAATTATTATGATCATTTTACTCCACCTGACCTATGATTTTTGTTTAAAAATCCAAATTAAAAAAATAATATTGCATGTAGGACTGATGACATAGTCAGCATACAATGTATTATTATACAAATACACATAATTCAACTTAAAAAAATCAAATGTAAATTTTCATATTTTTAAGATAATTAATCTTTTACTTAAGTTTATACACTGCCCAAGAATTCATCACCACAATAAAGGAACCCCAAATTTGGCTACAATCTGTAAATTTGCAAGGTTCCCGGCGATAAATCAGGGATCACAAAACCGATTCTGCCTCAATTTTACATATTTTTTTGTGTATAACGGTAAAAAAATATTTGCACAAAATTTCAAAACAAAAATTGTAATGTCATTAAATAATAAGAAGAAGAAAGAGAGAGAGAGAGAGAGAGAATTGGAACTCGTGTTATGGTGGTTAAAAATAGAAGCAATGTTCTTTAGAATAAAATAAAAATTTATAATAGTTTCTTTTTTAATTTCTGCAATTTTTTGTCTAGTAGCTGCTAGCTTTTGTGATATTAATTTTATTTTTTCATTAGCAGCTTCCAACATTATCTGGGCAACTTTTATTGCTTGAAAGTCATTATTCTTTACAGCATCATTTAATTTCTCAGATGCATCTTTCATTAGATGATGAGCAGCAGCTTCATCTTTGAAATGTTCATTTTCTTGCACATTAAGAGTAGCAAATACATCATTAAGTGCTTCTTTCTCCCTCTTCTTAAGATTCCTTGCTTCTTCCTTTTCTAATTCTAGCTTTCTTTTCCTAGAATTATTTTCTTTCTCCTTTCTCAACTGCTCCAAATACGATGTATACTCAGCATGTGCTTTCTGCATAAATTTAATCCTCCTTTGTAATCAAATCTGATATAGAATTTTGTCTTTGCAAAATATCTTTGCAAACACGCAATGATCGAATACCTATATCTGACAGTGATGACCTTTCTTGAGTAACAATCGCATTGTTGGATGAAAATCCACGCTCTGGTGTCGAATTGCCATGAGATAAAGTTAAACATGCCTTAACTAATTTTGTCAGATGATCATACTTTCGTACTCCAGAAAGGTCTTTCATTTGTGATATTTGTTCCCAGTAATGACAAATGTCATGACTTATTTCGAAAGAAGCAAGTTATTTCTCTACATTCTCGCATAGGTGAATTTGTACCTCAGATTTCACAGCAGCACAGAATTGGTTTGTTTTTGTGACCTTTAACAGGTGATCAGCAAGGCGGGTTATAGCCTCCTTTGATTTGGAATCCTGTTGCTTAGATGGATGTATATATTGCAGGTCATGCAATAATGGACTGGAAAGAGGCAATTTTTTCTGTAAATAGTTGCATGTTTTTTATGTACACTCTTCGGATGTTGTGGAGGAAATTTTTATGATCTGGCCAAACGAGCAATTTCTTTGCTCCGGAACCAACTTCAATACGTTTTAGGGGTAACCAAGAACTGGCTTCACTACAATTAACATTGCAAAGGGGCAACCCTTCTTTTATTCCAACATCAGTTTTTATAAAATTACGCATTATGTTCCTCACTAATTCATTCTGCTTCCTAAACAAAATATAAATCAGGGGAGTCTCCATCTGGAACAGTGTGAGATATGACACAAAAGTATTAGCAAAAAACAGTGAAATGTAAATATAGTAAATTTATCGGATCTCAAAAAATTCTTCTCAATAATAAGAAAATATTCTTGAAGAGCAGGATATTGCTCAATTATCCTCTCACAAACAGGGCCTAGGGTTAACCATCTGCTGTCAACATGCCTCCTAAACACATGGTCTGCAGTAGAATCCACCAATGTTTCAATCTGAACTTTGTGAAAGTCATCTTCTCGCTGCTGACAACTTAAACCACTGAAAAATATCCAATACAAATCTGTCTATATCACAGTCTAGTTCTTCCATACCCTTTCTCATGGCATTGTGAACGACGTGCAGACTACACATTCCAACATCAATTAAATTTGGAATGCCCAATGAATTTAAATGTGCATTTAACTTTTTCTGAAATGATAGATTGACTTTAGGACCATTCACAGAGCATTGAATGACTTTATCAATGCTTAGTCCATTGTCTGAAATTAAATTCAGAATCAATTCAAGAATTGGTGAAGATGTCGAATCCGAGGCACTAGCGATTTATCGCCAAACATGGTAACCTTGGTGTTTTGATCCAGCTTTATGGCAACCCTATGCAAAAGGTTTTTCGCGTAGGAAAGTCTCAGATTTTTTTAACGAACATACTGGCTTTGGACGCCATCTTGATTTGGCGACAAAAATTGCTTGGCGACCAACATGCCTTGGATTCTACATCTTTACCCTTTCGGTTCTTTTATTCTTTTTTGATGTTTTGAACACTTAGCATGATATATTAGTTGAGCAAATCCCATATTTGCAACGCTGAACTTATCACATACTTTGCAAAATCCGGCGAACTTGTCTTCCGAACATCCTCGGCACCAGCTACTGATTAAATCACCTTTTGTTCTTTCAGAAGAAATCCACATTTCTGAAAATTTTGTATTTCGAGGCATTTTTAAAAACAACGCGAGGAGTTTGACTAGACATAAATTCGGATGGGGAGACGCTAACACATCATTGAAGAAGCAGCGTATGACGTCATGGCGAACTTGTTTGTTTTTCATTCGTCCGTCATAGATAAGGCAGGCCGTCCGTAAGGGGACGAGCAAAAGAGGGAAAATGGACGGTTTAACGGGTAAACATTTAATGTCAGAGAAAATTTCAGGAATTGAAGGACAAAATACAAAAATTAAGGACATTTCAGGAAGTATTATTTTTTTCAGGAATTTCAGGACAAGTACGACCCCAGCGCCAGTGTGAGGACATTTGAGACCACGACAGATTTAACGTGCACCAGCCCCTACGAACACTACAGTCTGGTCGAACCTAGTTTCGAACTCGCAACCCTCCAGTTGCTAATCCGTTACTCTTCCAACAGGGCTACCACGGACAGATTTAAGTGTAGGGAAAGTAATTGTTTTTAAACAACGTTCTGACATTTTTCAACTTGAACAGCTTTGGCCGAAATATGTATTCATTATATCCATCCATACAATCCATCGATGCAAATGTAACCAATTTAAAACTGCGCCTGAATAATGTCCAAATCTCACTTTGTTTCGAAACACACCAATGTCATTGACCACAGTAAAGAGAGGTTTGCAAAAACATGGTCTGGATGGATATGTGGAACAAAAAACACTTTTAAAAGCTTTTAACATAAAAGAGAAGACTACAGTGGGCTAGAAAACATCAAAATTGTGTATTATGTTAAAGGCAGCACAGGACAGTCTATGGTCGTAATCTTCCATTTATAGAACATCCAAATGGAAGTACAGCCATGATCTTAATACAGCTCTCAGTCTCAAGCAATTGACAACCTATCAACTAGTTGTAGCATCTATTGAATTTCAATGGCTCTAAATTCTGTAGTGAAAGTATTGTGGTGAACTTTTAGGCGTCGTTGTTTATTGAAGAATATACAACGAACTTCAACTTTTATATAAAAATATAAATTTTGACAGGAAAACAACAGTACACATACAAGTAAAAAAATGGTCGTTCTATTTTTAAAATATCATGTATAACTAACATTTTCCTCTACTCCAAAATTATGCATATGAATATTTATACTTTTCTGCTTTTGTATTTCATATTCCATTGTTCGGGGGGCTCTCGCATTGGAAAATACTCGGGTGAACCAGAATATCGTGCGAGCCAGAACATCGTATCCAGAAAACACGCGCGCGCGTTTAAAAGGATATCTATTTTGTACCAAATGCCATCAAGTTCTTGTTCCGATTTAGATAAGATGAACTGTAAAAATTCTTGTTATTCAGTATCACGTGATCAGTTTTCAACAGCCTTGAACGCATCGACCTTCTAATGAAATAGACAGAGCATGTGCACGCAAATTTAAGTTATTTCTTCTAGTCGCACGGTTTGAAGATCTGTCACGTGGTTGTGGGAAAAAAAACATGAATCCTAAATTATTGATCGGTTAAAGTGATTATCCACCGTGATAAAAACCACTAGTCTGCGCTTCGATGGCCAATCGGCTACGATTCGTAAGACCACGTGATTTACCCTTCAGATATCTTACGACAGCGGCTCCGTCCACATGCTCTGTTTATTTTATTAGAAGGTCGATGCTTGAACGGTGTCAACGCAAACATAGCCACCACTACAAAAATTAACTTACAAAGAGATAGTAATTAAAGCAGTGTAACCCAGCTCCAACATGAAGTATTAAGGGGACCGGAAAGTAATGTCGTTTTTTACATTAAATTCAAACAAATAAATTTTTAACAAGATTTTATTTTTAATCAATGATGTAATCACCCTCGTTATCAACAACCTTTTGCCATCTAGTATGCAAATTTTCAATGCCGGATCGATAAAAGTCAATTGGTTTTTGAGCAAAATATCTGGAGATGGCATTTTGGATATCATCCAAATTTTCAAATTTTTGTCACAGAAAGTGTTGTAGCGATCGGAAAAAATGGAAATCCGATGGTGCAATGTCGGGCGAGTATGGTGGGTGAGGCAGTACCTCCCACCCCAAGTCATTAATTTTTTCCAGGGTTCGTCTTGCACAGTGCGGTCTTGCATTATCGTGTTGCAGAATAACGCATTTTCTGTTGACAATATATCGCTGGACACTTTTCAATAAAAGATTGATTTACACGATCCAATTGTTCACAGTAAAGGTCTGCATTCACAGTTTGTCCAGGTTTCAACACTTCAAATGAACGATTCCACGAATACTCCACCAAACACACAAAAGCGCCTTTTTGGGATGTAAACCTGGCTTAGCAGTACTTGGTGGCGATTCATTGGGAGAGAGACACTGCCTTTTGCATTTTGGATTATCATAGAGGACTCATTTTTAATCTCCAGTGATCAAGCGATCAAAAAACGCTTCTGTATTGTGCCGTTGAAGCAATAAGGTTGGGTGCGGGACCCAAACACCTGCTCTGCTTACTTTACCAATCTGCTGCAAATGCTCTTGGATGGTCGACCAAGGTTGGTTAAGAGTGTTTGACAGTTCCTCGATTGTCTGACACGTATTTGCTTCCAATTCCACCCTTAACACGTCATTGTCTACAGTTGTTCGTCTTCCTGATCGATACGAGTCGGAAAGATCAAAATTACCGGATCTGAACTTAGGAAACCACCTTTGGCATTTACGAACGTCTAATGCACTTGGATAAATATCGCAAATATTTTTGGTAGCAACTGTTAAGTTACTACCCTTGTGAAAATCAAAAAGCATACAATGCCGGATATGTACCTCTTCTGGTATTTGGCTGGCCATTTCACCCAAAATTGCAAAAAAATTAAGATTTAATTATTCACAAGTAAACAAGTCACTTTAACCTTAAAATGTCTTTGGCATGACTTTGAAGTACACAATGAGCTGATAAGTGGTAAACAAATATTGACATGCGCAGAAACGACATTACTTTCCAGTCCCCGAATACTTTATGGTAGACAAGATTGCACTCTTTTCACAAGTGCTACAAATTTAAAACGAAATTTAAAATTTTATAACCCACTTACTTTCTAGCTTTAGATGGGTAAACCATTAACCCTCCAAGTGATTTTGACGAAATATCTCGTCCATTAAGATCTGACCACAATTTTCCTAATGGCGAGATATCTCGCCATCAAATGCCGCGGTTTCAACGATTACGAAATCAAGATCTGTTCATTTTTTCTAAGGACGAGATGTCCATCAAAATCGTGATATCTCGTCATTAGCAAAATTGGTCAGATTTTTATGGACGAGATATGTCGTCGATACCACTTGGGGAGTTAATGCCAGGGATTCATAGTAGGTGTTTGAGAGAAAAAACTAAACCCCCTCAAAAATGTGCCTTTGCCTCAATCTGTGAATATCTCATTATCAACCTCCTTCCAAAAAAATTCTCGGTGACCTCGTTGAGCATTAATTTAAAACAGGGATCTAAATTGTTCCGCATCATTTCGTTTAGGTGACAGAAAATAAAAATTCATCAATTTAAAACAGAGAAAAGGTCCTTCGCTGAATTACGTTTTAACGATCCTTTCCAAAAAGGATTTTCCTTTTGATTTCAGAGAATGTTTACTAAGTGGAAAGATATTTTGATTACATTTAATCGATCTAAGAAACTAAAACGATGCAACAAGGATCTTTGAAAATTGAAACTATCATCGCTTAGAATGATTAAATTTAGTTCTAAGCCTTCGATAAGAATAATCATACGTATTTTTGCGTGAACAAAATCAATCAACTATAATTAATCTATGAAAGAGCTCGGGCCCCTCGGTAGCCCGATTGAAAGAGCAACGGATTAGAACCGCAGGGTTGCGATTTCGAAACTCTATCCAGCCAAAATCCGTCGTGTACACGGGGGCTGGTACAGGCTAAATCTGTCGTGAACCCAAATGTCCTCACGTTGGCGTGGAAGTTTGGAGTGGGGTGCCAGCTCAGGTGTTGTTTTCGTCATCTGACTGTGGTTCAAAATTACGTGGCGTTGTCTTCGTATCTTTCACCTTGGGAATGGAACTCAGACAGCCACTAATAGCCCGTTGTTTTGCTCCAGTGTGTGACGCTAATTAAATACCTACCTATTCAAGAGTTCCTGTCGTAAGAAATACTATTCGCGCACTAAAGCACGCCTTTGCTCTTGTAAGATCCTTGTGTTTAGGCTGCAATGCGACATCCGAGTGATCCCTAACATGCTCCTATTCGTTTAACAAGTCCCGGATTCTTAAGTTTTTACGTATTTAGTTCTATTCAGTCTATTTCGAATATGTTCACGTGTTTTTGATTTGGGATCTCGAATAAAATATGCAAATTTTATAACATCTACGAATGCCCAATTTGGGAGTTTCTACCTATAAAAACCAAAACGGTTTTAGAGCCTTAAAAGACCTTACTGACATGAAATCTACTTAAATCCTTTTTTTGGTAAATTTTGGCCTGACATTAATATCCTACATTTTAATATTTTGAATGGCGTTACGTCTAAGCTCCACCGAAATGGAAGCTTTATTTTTTAACCTATATTGTTACACAACACCCCATCAAAACCCCTAAATTAAATTGTACAGAATTGCTTTTAGAAAAAAAAATCTTTTTTTTCCATACATCTTGATAAAGTACCGTATTCTTTAAAGGTATATAAAGAATACCGTGCAATATTCTTAAAAGGTATATCTATTATGTTTAAATACTATTTGTGTGTAAAATAGATCACAATCTTTCGCATTTAACTAATTATAGAAAAGTTTTTATAAATTAAATTCAAAATGCGAATTCATTGCGCAGGTAAAGTTGATATATAATGAAGATAAATGTTTATTGATACAATAAAAACTGAATTAAAACAAATTATTGATTTCTGAACAATTAATTAATGAACAGTAATAAAGCACTAATTAGGATTACAACTTTATGGTTCTAATAAATCCTGGTTATGGCCCTATATATTTGTGCATCCTTTGTTTTGGATTATCTGTTTGAAGTATGTTATTAAATAGAAGAAAATCAGATAGTTCGAAAAAGTGCATCCTTTCTTTTTCCTCTCACGTCGAAGATTATTCGTTTTCTTTTCATAGGAAAGTATTTCCATTTTAGCTGCAGGTGAAGGGATATTCTGATTGGTGCAGCGAGGTGTTGCTTAGCGCTGCGTTTACGTTGGTGGTTTATGTATGTATTTTAAATAACGTCACACTTGAGCAACACAATGTGCTATTGGTGACGATCCGGGATCAATCCCAAAGGAAAAAAATCCGAGGACAACACGTAATTTTGAACCACTGTCAGATGACGAGGCAGGACCTGAGCTGGCACCCCACTCTCCAAACTATTCCACACCACGCCAACGTGGACATTTGAGGCCACGACAGATTTAACATGCACCAGCCCCCTTTGTACACGACGGTCTTTGGTTGGCTTCGAACTTCCATCCCTCCAATTGCTAATCCGTTACTCTTCCAACCGGGCCACCGCGGACCTCACGTTGGTGGGGCTTCTCGTCCTATGATATACATGAATATATGAGGTTTTCATAGTAAACAAACCAAAACATCTTATTGGTGTTGACAAATCAAATATCCTATCAATTCTGTAGGTAGTTAGGTATTTTAATTAACGTCACACTGGAGCAACACAACGGGCTATTGGTGATGGTCCAAGAATCAATCCCAAAGGGAAAGATTCGAGCACAACACCACGTAATTTTGAACCATGATCAGATGACGAGGCAACACCTGAGCTGGCACCCCACGCTCCAAACTTCCGCACCACACCAACCATATCAATTCGGAATTTATTCTTTGGAATTTTTACTGGCGAAGAGCGCAAATCGTTAAAACAATAACAAGCCGACATCACGTTCAGTTTACGAAAACGAAACGCGCAGAGAAACACGACCCGCACTATATAGCTTGACAGAAAAATGTTTCTCTTTAATTTAATTAAATATATTAAACTCATTGGGGTCTGAACTAACATGTTTTGAAGGGAAAATTTATATCCTAATTGTTATAAAATATTATTTATAGATTAACTTTCCAATTAAGAAAAACAAAGTCAAATTATCTCAGGTATTATCATATACCTAATATTTAAACAAAAAAACGAATATTTCAGAACTTTAGTAATAGTTAATTTTATTAGTCTGGTCAATGCTGGATATTTGCAGCATTTGTTGTATTTAAAAGCTACAAAGAATAATTTTAAATAAACATTAAGAGCCTTCAAACCTTTTCTTCCCCCAAGGGGATTCCTAAATCCTCAAATTTTAAATTACGAATATAAACATAATGACTTCTACTTCGCGACTTTGGAAAAATAAAGAACTAACGGCAAACGGTAAATTAAAATATTTTTTTGTTCGCTTGCATTCTAAATTTGGGAAAGAAACGAGACCGTGAAACCGAACGTTCGATGAATGAATGCCTTTGTCGAGTAGTTCGTACTTCAATTGAATTAGGTTCTTATCGCTTCGCAATTTACGCCAAAACAGCGACTGATCGAACGTTTTGAATATTTAAGGTGTCTGAGTTTGAGATGTAAAGGGGTTTCCTCTTTCTCTGTTGACTTGCTCGGAAATCTTCCCGAAGTACCTAAATTGATTGAGACAAGGGCCTAACGAGGCAGTGAATCTATTTTCTAAAATAAGTCGTTGAATATATTATGTATTCCAAGTTTTTTCTTAAAAGGAAAATAGCTTGCTTTCGCTTCGACTATTTATCGAAATCTATTGTCGCGTATAGATTGTTTTTTAATTTCATGGCAGGTTTTCTTCGATTCTCTGTCGAAAAAAGAAACTCGGGTTCGACAGGTTTTTTTCAATTTGCGTACGGAAAAACAGCAGCAAATCAAAGATTATTTTCGCGTATAGATATGAAAATGTGGAATTGGCATTCTCATTTGAATTGGATTGGATGTTAGGGCTTTATGGCTCAAGGTTCAAAAGCGGATTCTCATTTGAATGAAACACAAAATGAGTGGGGGGTAGTTAAATTAATATCTCACTGGAGCAACACAAAGATTCTTGGCGACGCAAGGTCATTTTCACAATCTAGGTGGACAAAATTCAATTTTCTTAGTGTCGGCAGATTGTCGAAAATACACCATATCTTAAAAGAAGTGTTCCCTTGGCGGAAATACTTTTCTATACAATTTCTCCTAACAGGAAGTACAGGGGTCCAAAATTTAACTTTCTGCGTAGGTTGCAAAACCAATCTGGCGAATGCGTATTAGTACTTCGAGGAAAACAAGTATAAGTCCAATATTTTCTTTAGCGCTATTTGATGGATACTATCATCTTCTGTTCATCAAGGTATGTTTACATGCTTTTATTTTCTTGGATACTATTTCATTAATTTGCAAGATCCTTTTAAATTTGTAGCTAATTAGATTCTAACGCAACTGATGATTTCAAATTTTAACTAGACTTTTAATACATTATATAGCCGTATATTACTAAAATATTACATGTGTATTATAACCTGACTCATTTGACGTGCGCAGAGCAAAAAAATTTATACATAAGTGTAGGAGCGGAAATCGCTCCTCACGAGCAAAGTAAGGTCCATGACCTCAAGACGCAGCCCGCGTGGGGCTCCAGAAGTTGAACCCGAGTGGGCGGTTTTGGGAATGTTATAAATATGTGTGTCGCCCAGGAGCGGGGGGATTCCTGACATGTAAGAGCTGAGTGCTTGAGTCGAGCAGATTCGCTCGCTATTATCCGGGTGGCGTCCCGAGACATATATGAATACCCCGAATATTTGTCTCATGCATCACTGTACATATCTCATCCCATCATTGATTGGTACAATAAAGTAGTTTAAAAACTTCGAATAGAAGTTCCGACTTGTGAATCATACCCCACCGAGCCATTAATACTTCTACATAAGTTTGCAAAACTGATGTTCCTTACTGATGTTAAATTTCTGAATGACTGGAAATATTTCGTCAGTATATTTTTGACATTTGGGTAATAAATTCAAAGCAAACGAAATGCTATTTAACATTTCTCAAGAAAAGGATGAACATTTGTTACCAGGTACTGTTTTGAATGTTTTAAATAGTGTTAAAGCGAAAATTCGCGAATTGCCTGCCAAAGAATTGAGCAGGCAGGAGTAAAGTGAACAGGCACAGAGAACTATTCCTCAGAAATAATTCTTGACTTCAAGGAAATTTTACCTTTTCTCATACTGTGATTCAAGATCTACTGAGTAATTCCCAAAGTGGTTTGAAAAATAGGAGCAGAAGGCTTAAAAGATTTTTAAGCCTGTAGTTCCAAATATAAGAAGCGAAACTCGTAACCTTGTATAGACAACTAGTCAAAAAGAATTTTCAATGGCCTCTGAAGTAAATTACGAAAGTTAGGTATACGATATTCTACTTCAAATCGTTAGAAGGCTCTCTGTTGCTTTCCCGGAAGAGCAATAATTATGAAAACGACCCTTATCTTATCGTATCTTATCAAAAAGTCAGTAAAATTGTCTGTAAGTCAAGTGCTTGGGCTAATAGTTGGCGCTAATCTTTCTATGCATCAATATAAAACTGTAAATAACATAAAGACATTAACTCTAATTTGTATACTCCCTATAACAATTAAAGAAGCTAAACGGTTTTTACTCTTCTGGGATCATTATCACGGAAACTTTAGATGTAGTGCGGTAACAGTGCCCGTAAATTATACATAAAATACTGGTTCATGGAAAGAATATTATTTTGTTTCTTGTATTCTTCCAATTGGTCCGCTCTTAGAAGCGCAAGAGCCAAGAAATAAACACAATAAGCGATAAGAGAAATATTCACTATAAAAATGTCAAGAACTGATGCGAATAGATTTAATGAATAGATTAGTCATCACCTCAGATCCATTAATTGCAAGTTTACGAGCAAGATCTAAAATTAAACGCAGCCAAATGTCTCCATAAAGGTTGAATACGTTTTGAAGAATATTCCTTTCAATATATCAGTAGACTATTTAGGGCAGTTGAATTCCAAGTACCTAATTTTGTAATATTTTTCAAATAAAGATTTTCCCCTTTAATTTTTCTATTACATACATCTACTTTATTTTTATATGGAACTGTTATGGGTATATTTGACCATTATTCAGGTGTATATTAATATAAAGGTGCAAATAAATACGGTCAATAATCGATCGAAGTATATTTTACATACAGGGTGAGTCTAAATTGTTTTTACAAAATAAGAGGGGGATAGTACCTATCCAGACGAGCAATGATTACCATGGAACATAGGGTCGCATTCCACTCTGAGAGGCAGAAAAGAGTAAAGTCGAAACGCGTCGAGCATGAACAAGTCATCGCCTTTGACGCCGTTTTGTACCTTCCTACGTAGCATATCTCCTAAGCAAGATGGCCACATATCTCGCACGATGGATCGGACGTGGCGGACCTGTGGTTTGGCCTCCTGGCTCACCGGACCTCAACCCACTGGACTTTTTCTTCTGGGGGCACATGAAATCTTTAGTGAACCAGACGCCTGTGGATTTGGTTGAAGATCTCGTAGCGGAAATCGGTGTTGCCGCAGACAAAATTAACACAACACCAGGAATCTTCGAGAGGGTGCACCAGTCATTCCTTCGCCGGTGCGAACTGTGCAACGACACGCGTGGCCGCCACTTTGAGCACTTGCTGTAAATTTTTCTCTGATCAATAAATCAGATTGTGCAACTTTTGGTATAGTTCATTCGCTTTCCCAACACTGTTGTAAATTCATGTTGAAATTGTAATTTTACTCTTTTCTGCCTCTCAGAGTGGAATGCGACCCTATGTTCCATGGTAATTATTGCTCGTCTGGATGGGTACTATCACCCATATTATTTTGTAAAAACAATTTAGACTCACCCTGTATAGAACAAAGTTAACACACCTCTTTAAATTTAACATTTTTCTACATTCAAATAGTAACAAAAATCGTTAATTATACACCAAAACATATTTTATCACTGTCTCTTATAACCATCCAAAACCAGTGTATTTTTGATACAATTTTCTCCGCCTAGATTGCTAAAATGACCCACTGTGCGACTGTCCGGAATCAATCCTGAGCTGAAAGATCCGAGGACGACAAACACCTCGTCATTTTGAATCAATCAGATAACGAGGCAACACCTATGAAATTCACCTCACCATACTTCCAAAATACGCCAACGTAGATACATTTGAGGCCCCAGCAGATTTAACGTGCACCAGTCAACACGTACACGATGGTCTTAGAGTTGGTTCTAGTTTCGAGCTCGTAACCCTCCGATTGCTAATAGGCTACTCTTCCAACCGGGCTACCGCGGCGCCACTACACACACAAGGAAAGTTTTTACTGACACACAACAGAGAAACACATCCAGGGGGAAACGAACCTGCACCCACTACAGCTCGCAGGTTGCTAGCGCAGTGGGCGAACCCATTGAGCCACTGCCAGCAAAGCACTTAGGACGGCGTCTCTTCACATCTAGCATTCACTTCTTTTTTGGAGGGGCCGCGGTATCCCAGTTGAAAGGGTAACGGATTAACAAGCGGAGAGTTGCGAGTTCGAATCCAATCAAAGACCGCCGTGTACAAAGCGGCAGGTGCACATTAAATCTGTCGGGGCCACAAATGTCCTCACGTTGGGGTGGCGTGGAAGTTTGGAGAGTGGGGTTCCAGCTTAGCCGTTCTCTCGTCATCTGACCGTGGTTCAAAATTACGTAGTGTTGTCCTCAGACTTTCCCTTTGGGATTGATCCCACACCAACGCCAATAGCCCAGTGCGGCCTTAATTAAAATAAATTCACTTCTTTCTTTGGAGGAGGAGGAGTATTTCAATTAACGTCACACTGGAGCAACACAATGGGCTATTGGTGACGGTCCGGGATCAATCCCAAAGGGAAAGATCCGAGGACAACACCACGTAATTTTGAACCACGGTCAGATGACGAGGCAACACCTGAGCTGGCACCCCACTCTCCAAACTTCCACACCACGCCAACGTGAGGACATTTGAGGCCACGACAGATTTAACGTGCACCAGCCCCCTTTGTACACGACGGTGTTTGGCTGGATTCGAACTCGCAACCCTTCGGTTGCTAGTTCGTTACTCTTCCAACCGGGCCACCGCGGCCCTCTTTCTTTGGAATCTATTTGATAAAACGATTAAACATATCAAAACATTTTGAAGACTAAGATCCGACAGGTTTCGGTAATTAGGAAGGTATATTTGGTATCGAAGGTATATTTGATAGCGATTCGGAAATTTCCAACCGCTTTGCGAACTCGATTTTTTTTACAGAATTTCAGTTTCGCTATCTCGTTTTACATGAATACACAGAAAAGTCTAAGTGAATTTTTAAACACTTGCTGGGAGGCAAGTGTTTGCATAGCGCAACTTGGAATTCAAGCAATTGACAATTTAGAGTTCAACTAAAATCCAACTCGATGAGGCAATGGAAATTTTTTAAATGATCATTATTGCCTGGGAAAATCTCCGATACTTACCCTTTTAAGGTTACTCTTAATGGCAAAGAATTTCTCAATTCGCAGAATCAGTTGTCGAAAAGCAGAACTCACTTGAGCTAATTTAATTTATTCGGGTTGGGTATTTGGGTTGGGTATTTCAATTAACGTCACACTGGAGCAACACAATGGGCTATTGGTGACGGTCCGGGATCAATCCCAAAGGGAAAGATCCGAGGACAACACAACGTAATTTGGAATCACGGTCAGATGAAGATGGAATACCTGAGCTGGCACCCCACTCTCCAAAATTCCACACCACGCAAACGAGAGGACATTTGAGGCCACGACACATTCAACGTGCACCGCGTACTTTGTACATGACGGTCTTTGGTTGTATTCGAACTCGCAACCCTCCGGTTGCTAATCCGTTACTTTTCCAACCGGGCCACCGCGGCCTCTAAACATAATTAAATTTTAAGTTTCGAGTGGGGGGGGGTATTTCAATTAACGTCACACTGGAGCAACACAATGGGCTATTGGTGACGGTCCGGGATCAATCCCAAAGGGAAAGATCCGAGGACAACACCACGTAATTTTGAACCACGGTCAGATGACGAGGCAACACCTGAGCTGGCACCCCACTCTCCAAACTTCCACACCACGCCAACGTGAGGACATTTGAGGCCACGACAGATTTAACGTGCACCAGCCCCCTTTGTACACGACAAGTTTCGAGTGATTATATGTACTGGTTTTCTTGAGTGCCTTTTCATGACGTTTTGTTTTCGTAACATTCTAGTTTTTTACATTATTTACGAAGTCTTCATCGTAGTCATAAGTTTCAATGATTTATGAGGCACGCCGTCAATTTAGAATAATAAATTTTAGAAACTGAACGGTAAATATAAGGTAGGTAGGTACTTAACTGAATTTACGTCGCACTGGAGTAGCGCAACGGGCTAAAAGCGACGGTCCGGGATCAATCCCGAGGGAAAAGATACGAGGACAACACATCATTTTGAACCACGGTCAGATGACGAGGTCAACACCTGAGCTGGCACCCCACTCTCCAAGCTTCCACCGCCCTCCAACGTGAGGAAATTTGCGACCAAAACAGATTTAACGTGCACCAGCCCCCACGTACACCAAGGTATTCAGTTCGATCGAGTTTCGAACTCGCAACCCTTCAGTTGCTAAACCGTGATTTTACCGCCTAGGTACCGCGTCCCTTTAAATATAGGGTATTGGTATTTTCAATTAACGTCCCACTGGAGCAACACAACGGGCTATTGGTGACGGTCCGGGATCAATGCCAGAGGGAAAGATCCGAGGACAACACCACGTAATTTTGAACCACGGTCAGATGACGAGGCAACACCTGAGCTGGCACCCCACTCTCCAAACTTCCACACCACTGCAATTTAAATATAGGGTAAGTAGTTTCTTAATTAACGTCAAAAATTGATTTTACATTGAAAACCTTCTTATAAGCAATTGAGAAAATACAATTTTAAGTTGGGGTTGTTAGCCAACATTGATGAAATTTATTTTTATCTATTCCAAGGGATAGCATATTCTTACAAAATCACTTTAAAATAATCAAAGAACCCAATCAGATAACACGTGAGCACAAAAATGTTTGTTTGCTAACATTCAAATCACATTATTCAAAGATTACTTGTCACAAGTATCACAGATACGAAATGATTTCAACCTCAGTTGACATATTATCACACTTTAACTCCTGCAGATAAATCAGGAGTGTCAATTCATCGTTTAAAAATTAAAAAAAAAAACGAAACAACTTGAATCCGCTTATCAACCATCCAGGGAACTGTCATGTTTGCGTGTGACCAAAGTCACCTGAATTATCTATCTTCAGTCGCTTAAAGAGATTAACTCATTTATCAGTTGGGTATAAGTACTCCCCACAATGCCGAATCGCAGCATGCCAGGATCGCTTGTTTAGACTAAGCGGAACTTAGCAAATTCGGGACCAAGATGCAGAAATTCGTCGCTCTCAGTTGCCTTCTCGCACTCGTCAGTGGCATTGTTGCTTTCGATGTGCTTCCCAGCTATCTGCAGAAAACCGGAGATGGGAACCTGTGGGCAGTGCTCGTCGCAGGTTCTAATACCTGGGGTAACTACAGACATCAAGTGAGTAGAAATTTAATTAGTTTTCACATCTGAAAAATGCGTCACGACTGAAATACGCGTGGCATTACTTTAATCCATCCCTAATTACCTACCTACCCATGTTTTGTTTAAAAAAATTCATCAACCTTCTAATGAAGATAGTTATGTAATTAACGTCGCATTGGAACAACAGAATGGGCTATTGGCTTCGGTCCGGGATCAATCCCTAAGGGAAATATCCAAGAACAACGCCTCGTAATTTCGAATCGCGGTTAGATGACGAGGTTAACACTTGAGCTGGCACCCCATTCTCCAAACTTCCACACCACTCCAACGTGAGGGCATTTGAGACCACGACAGATTTAACGTGCACTAGCCTCCACGTACACGAGTCTTTGGACATAGTTTCGATCTCGCAATCCCCGGTTGCCAAACCTTTGCTCTTCAAACTGGGCTACAGTGGCTCTTCTAATGAAATAGACAGATCATGTGATCACTTGATGGTGTCGCTGTCGTAAGATCTCAGAAGGGCAAATCACATGGGTTTACGAATCCACTTGCCAATTGTCTCTATCCTTCCAGACTAGTGTCTATAATCACGCTGGATAATCACATCAACCAATCAATAATTTCTTCTACATTAAGCCTCATGCTTTTTACCATAACTACACGACAAATCTTCAAGCCGAGTGACCGGAAGAAGTAGCATGTAGCTGCGCTCGCATGCTCCGTCTATTTCATTGGTTCTATTAGAGAGTCATGCATGCATCGCTTCATTTACATAGTTTTCTCTGCCCTTGTAGTGTCATGATGACTAATGTTCGATTGGCCAGGTATTGCAAAAAATGTTATAGTATGTATGTCACTTTCTATTCATTGCACACGTGTGCATCTACGGTAGTAAAAGTCTATGCTATTTCATTCATCAATATCAGTTTATTTGCTAATATCTAATATTTATTTGGAATCAGACATATCTGATATTTAAACATAATTGCAGTGACTGCATGCACAACCAGTTTGGTTGGTTGGGTTTTATGGCAAAAGGGCCATATTTGGCCATTCTGCTCCAAACACAAGACAGGCAAATAATAATAGACAACCGCATACAAAGAGAGTTTTATTGACACGGAAGAGAGAAAAACACCGAGGGAGGAATGGAACCTGACATCACCGGTTTGGGTCACTTGGTTGGAAAGGAATAATTCCTGTTAACAAAAATATATTTTGAAATTGTAAAAAAAATTTTAAATGCTAAATTAATGAAACTCATTAAAAAATATTTTGTTTTATTCACCAAAGTGTGATGGCAAATATACAAACAAATTAGTTTGACCTTTATTCATCTTTCCAGGGTTCTTATTTCGGTTGTATTGGCTATAATGCTCAATTAACTCTTCAATTATTAATGCCTTAATTATTTTCTTGTATTTCTAATTTCCATTACGTGTATGATTGAATGAACGAATAATTTGCAAGCTTTTTCACATTTCATGGCACACATCAACTAATTTCTAAAATTTTGCGGCACAACAAAAAATATGTTCCATTTTTACTGATCTCACCAAAAAATAGTTATAATATTGAATGATTTAGAAATAAAAGTGGAAATTACCTACCCTTGTTGCTACAAAAAATGATTCAAAAAACATTTTTTAAGCTTATTCATGATACCTTGCAAAATAACACTAAAAATTATTTATACGGATATTACCTTCAAATTACTATAAAAGTTCCAAATTAAACAGTTGAAATGAAATATATGTTACACAGTGTAAACTGCTTCACCAACCGTAAAACACACCAGTGTCATTCTTGCGGGCAGCGGTAGCCTGGTTGGAAGAGTAGCGGATTAGCAACCGGAGGCTTGCGAGTTCGAAAATCGATCCAAAGACCGTCGTATGCGTGAGGGCTGTTGCATGTTAAAATCTGCAGCGGCCTCAAATGTCCTCAAGTTGGCGTGGTATGGAAGTTTGGAGAGTGAGGTGCCACCTCAGGTGTTGACATCGTCATCCGACCGTGCTTCAAAATGACTAGGTGTTGTCCTCGATCTACCCCTTCAGGGATGGATCCCAAAATCCGTGGTCCAATAGCCCATTATGTTGCTCCAATGTGACGTTAATTCAACTATCAGCCAGCCATTCTTGCGACACACCAGTTGAAAATCGCTTATCTAAACGATTTAATTTTACGTCAGCATTTATTATCGATTGTATGTTGATAGCAAAAATGTTTCATAGGTGGCTATAAAATCTCATAGGTTCTCATTGAATACTCCATGTATTCAATGAGAACCTATGAAAGATCTTGATGGTGAGATATCTCATCCATCAATATGTCGTCGTCTCACGTCATTAGAAGAATGTTGACCGGATCTTAATCTCGCCATCATAAAAAAAATCGGCAATATTTTCACGAGATATCTCGTCATTAGCAAAATTGGTCAGATCTTGATCGACGAGATATCTCGTCGAAAGCACTTGGAGTGTTCTGAGTTAATGGTATAAAATAAGTAAATATGTTTCATCTCCTATAGGCTGATGTATGCCACTCCTACCAAGTGCTGAAGAATCATGGAGTTCCCGACGAAAGAATAATTGTTTTGATGTATGATGATCTCGCAAACAACTCTGAGTAAGTACTTGATTTGTATTTCAAATAAACAATGAAGGATTTTCATTGTAAATAAACCAGATGGTCTTCGAAGATTTTACTTTCTTCTACCCAAATATTCTCGCATGATACATATCGGTGTTACTTTAAAATGTAGTTTATCGCCGTTTTGGCCTTTAAGGTGTATACTATATATACACTAGAAATCACGAAAAACGATCAGAATATATATCGATTTTTCATTGCTTCAAAATATTCTCCAACTTAGCTTTCAAACGATACCAAGATCTTGTAAATATTCGGAATATTTTTCGTTACAAGGGTTTTTCGTTAGGTACTGTCAACAAGTACAAACATGTTTCCAAATCTTTATAAACTAAATCTCTGAAGAATTTTTTTGCAATGGGATGCTTTGTTCAAACGGTGATAATCCAACAATGTATTGATCTATTACAATTATTTTTTAATCTATATATTTAATCAATTATTGCAATTATCTAATCAATTATTGTGAAATGTATACAGCGGATGCTTTGACACTCAATTATTATTTATAAAATGAATTTTTCAGTTAATTTTTTAAATGTTTAAATTCCGTGATGAAAAAAATTGTAGAAAAACCTATTCCCTGTAACAACCTGATTGAGGGTCAAAACATGTAGAATAATGAAAGGAAAAATTTCCAACGGGAAATATCTTTCTGAACAAAATAGAATTTGAGGTATCTCTGTTAAAAAAATTTCTAATTAGCTAATTCTATCTAAAATAAACAATTAATGATTAGCTTAATCTGATGTTTCCAGAATGAAATTATTTTAAGGTATAAACCAATGACCTATTGTAAAATAAATTGGATTTTTAAAAGTCAAAATAAATTTTTTTTCTAGTATATAAATGATACTGATGCCACCATGCACCTTAATCAAATATGCTTTGACCAATCATCTAACGTAGATCAATTCGGAATTTATTCTTTGGAGTTGTTGAACTGCTGAGACAGGAAACATGTATCACCGCAGAAACACTACCGCCATTTCCATTTAGTTTGTCAGAAAATGCCTCTCATTCTTCCGATCAATACCCCATTAGTATTTTAATATTTAATTTAAGAGCTCGTGCAATCTGAATTTATCCGATGAGGAGAAAATTGTTTTTCCTGCATTGCCTCGGTTTATCAATATGAAGCAAAAAAATGAGGTTTTTCAATCGAAGTCGGAAGCATTTTCTAACAAAACGTACACACATGTGAATTGGGAAAGCAAACAGAAATGATTAACAAAGAATTGATAGAAATACTTTTAAATTAATGAAAATTCGTTGGTATGAAGTCATTGGACACGGGATGTTCTCTGCTAACAAAAGTCGAATTTATCATTATAATGCTTCCTGACCAGAAGTGAACAAACGAGAGCAATAACTTTCCATTGAATTTATAAATACATTTTTTACCAAAATTGAAGATTCTTTTAGCTCAATAAGTTCTTGAAAATGTAGCAAAACAGCAAATTATAGAGGTTATCGCCATTAAATTAGACAGATTTATTAAAATTGTTAATTCTCACATTTCCGATATATGTTACTGCTAAAGTACGGAAATCATGTAATCTGCAGATTAACGACGCCGATACGTACAAGTGAGAAATTTGTTTTCATTTCTCAAATTACCTAGGTAATCTGCAGATCACCAAGATAATCTGCACATTACCTACTAAGCACTCGTTAAAGAGAATTCTTCGAAAAGATTTTATCGGTCCTTCCCTAATAATAAAATCGTTTGGAAAGATTATATTGGTTCTTTTCATAGAATGGAACCATTTGTAAAGAATATATCCATTCTTTCCTTATAATATAATCCTTTGAAAAGATTCTATTGGTCTAGAGAATCAAAATCGATTAGAAGTCAGGCAGGGTAGCCTATATAGGTAGCAAGGTGGAATTATATGAACTCTTCAGAAGGTTAAAATTAAATTCTAAAGTTTTAACCTACCCCTACTAATTTCTCAATGTTGAACGTTGACTATGTTAGGTTAGTATATTGCAGCCTAGAAAGACTTAAAACTGCACTTCATGGTTTACTTTTTGTATTTGTTCTAATTTCATTGTCTTTCACAGGAATCCCACACCAGGTATCATCATCAATCACCCCAACGGAAAGGACGTCTACAAAGGAGTTCCTAAGGATTACACAGGATCGGTGAGTAGATTGTAGTCAAATTTTATTGAAAAACTACACGACTCAATGATGTTTACTTGAGTTATCTACAGATTTAGGATCTGGAGTAAAAATATTATGATCATAGGAATGTTAACCGAAAGTGTTTGTAACGGTATCTATTTCTAAAATTATTAATTATTAAGCTCATCATAGAGTTCATTTCCTTTTATAAAAGCACGTACCTTAAGATTTTCCAGAAATCTCAATAATTCCTTTTTTCACGTGGTGATTTACAACTGTGGAATATTGAAAATAAGGTTGATGAACCTCAAAAATAATTTTGAACGTCTTATCATTATTCTAGATGTTAATTGCATCGGTTATTACAGAAATGACTTCTGTAGCCCCTCATAACATTTGAGAAAAATAAAAAACTATTATAGGTCAATAATTTGGGTTGATTGGGTTTTTTATGGCGCAAGGGCCATATTTTGCCATGCTGCGCCAGACACAAGACAATGTCAAGTAACGGACATACACACGCGAGGAAAGTTTTACGGACACAGAAGAGAGAAATACACCCAGGGAGGAATCAAACCATTACCACTTACAACTCAGGTTGCTAGCGCAGTGTGCATACCCTTTGGGCTACGATATAAATTTGGGAAAATGCTTTCTGTAAATTATAAGTTTTAACGTTACCTAACAATTTTTGGTAACCACATTTTAATTGGAAATTGAACTAGAATCTTTTAACTGTTTCACATGTCATTCACGCGTTAAAGAATATTTCGACCTATTCTTTTAAAAATTAAGTGTAATGTACGATAGAATTTATGACGTCAACGCCAAGGGAGATTCCTTAGCTAATAGCTGACTAGCGAAAGACTAAGAAATCTGTCGTTTACAAAATGGTTCCATTAAACTTTTTTTACTTTTCTTTTTTTTTTATTTCGACTCATTCTTTTAAAATTTAAGTGTAATGTACGATAAATAGACGAAATTCCTTAGCCAATAGCTGAGTAGCGAAAGACCAAGAAATCTGTCGTTTACAAACCGGTTCCATTTAATATGCTTTGAACTTTTCAAAAACTAATCGATACTGTCGGTACGTTGCTTTGTGATCCGAGTCTGATTCACCTTGCAGATGAAGACTGTTCACTTTTTGGATGATCAGAATATCAGTTCCATTGCATTAAATCGTTGTAGATAAGCTTATCGGTTGCATAAATGGAGACGAACGCTTGTTAAAAAACTAAATATTTATTTAGAAAACAAAAGACGATATATGTATACAAATTACAAAGAACGACCAACTCTCTTTTCACTCCGTCTCATTCTTCAAAATTCCAAATTCATTTTTTTATCACATCCCATATCATGGTTACAGTTTGCGTGTTCATAATTAAAAAATACTTTCACAATATCCTCGTTTGCGCGTGCATAATAAATATAATGATTCTCGGATCGCTTGCACTTGTACAATAAAAATTAAATTCTCGGATAGCTTACTCGCGCTCACAGGTACGTAAGAGTTTGGATTAGGAAAAATGAAATAAAAAATCCTATCTTCCACAAAATCAAATAGAATTAAATGATAATGCTTAAGTGATTGCACACACAGTTATCTAAAATTAAAATGAAAACACATTCGATGCATTTACCAAGACCATGTGACTCGTTAATCTCGAACCCAAGAACTGTATACCGTCCATTAAAATCACCTTTTGAATGAAAAAAATACGCTTCACTTAATCATTAACTCTTTTGGAACAATAGCTGCCTACTGATACCATGAATTATTTTTAAAATCAAACATCTCGCATCCTGGATGTATTTGAAACCATTGATAAGACCGTTTCTGGCTATTTGCCAGTAGTTTTCATTTTTATCGATAGATGGTAGGAAGTTCTTCAATACATGAAGTCAGGCATGAAGTCAAAACATCATTGTAAAAACAAATTGCAACTTTTATTCATTCCAAAAGGCGACATTTTTAAAAATTTGAAATTGCAATACATCTGAAGCACAATGTATTGAAACTAAATTTGAAAATATTAGTTTCGTAAAAGTTAATGTTAAATACATGTGGTTCCAAATGTGGAACATTTGAAAATTTTATTTGAAATTGAAATATAATTTTAAAAGGGAACATTTATGTTGCTCTAATTAAAAAACATTAATTTAAGAAAAATAATTTTTCTTCTAAGTAATTGCGGACTTTAAAAGGATTTAAAAGGAATTATGGCATCAAAGAATATCAAAAACTAAAGAATGTGGTGAAAAGATGTTCAGGAGTTGTCCTCAAAGTCACAATCCTTTGCGGTCACCTGAGTAGCATTTGCAACCATAGGCCCAGTTACAACTCTTTTCGCCTTAGAATAAATCATTTGGATTAGATTGGTGTTTTTTCGACGCAAGGGCCATATATGACCAAGCTGCGCCAAACAAGTTAACAACGAGGGGAAAAAGCAAAAAGCAGAAGGGTAGGCGGCGGGTAAAAGAGAAGGGAGGACAGATCTCAGGTACCTCGGGGATGAAGTGTTGACAGGACATTCGTTGCTTCTATAGCAACTGTCCGCTTGATAAATGCCGTCTTCGTAAATCTTACGAAAATCCCTGTCAAACAAAAACTGCCTCAAATATCATATGTCCAATTTCTGAAGTAACCAATTCAATTTTAATAATTCGTGAAATTTTAAACTAATAAATAAACAAGGAAGACACTGATCGCTGATGTGTAAATAAAATCTTATACGATGGATGTAATGCCTTAAAAGTAAAAGATTTTTCTGTATACATATTTGCTTCTGTATATACAGGATGGTGTGACCCCTGAAAACTTCATGGCCGTGTTACGAGGTGACAAGGAAGCTTTGGTTGGCAAGGGAAGTGGAAAAGTCTTAGGAAGGTGATTATTTTGATTTTGATATTTTATAACACATTATGTATAAATATTCAATATTTTAGATTTTTTAAAGAACTTCCCATGTTCAAATTTTAACTTTTTTAAAAGTTTCCTTGTACAAATACTTCCCCAGTTAAAAAACAAAAAGTTTTCAGGTAGGTAGTAAGATCGCACTGGAGCAATACAAAGGGCTATTGGAGGCGGAGGGAAAGATCGGAGGATAACACCTCGTCATTTTGAATCACGATCAGATGACGAGGACAACACCTAAGATGGCCCCCACTCTCCAAACCTCCACACCACTCCAACGTGAAGACATTTGAGGCCACGACAGATTTAACGTGCACCAGCCCCCGCTTACAGGATGGTCTTTGGTTGGATCAAGTTTCGAACAAGCAATTCTCTGGTTGCTAATCCGCTACTCTTCCAACCGGGCTACTGCGACCCAAAATTGTGTTCCGGAAACCGTCGTTTAAAATAGAAACTTCCCACAAATGGAAAAATCTCTTGAACATTCTCCCGTTATAAAATATCTAATGTTACAATTCCTATTTAGGCCAAAAAGGACTAAACTATGAAATAATTACACTATATAGATTTAATAAGCATTAAATAAGATTTTATTTGATCTGTTTATCATTTAATTGCTTAAGTGTCCAGGGATTGAATGCATTTTATTGATTCAACGCAAAAATCTGAATGTATCGTCATGAAATGCATCGTATTGTATTTTAAGTGCAAATGTAAAAATGTATCATTCTATAAAAATTAGTAATGAAAAGAAATTATTGCTTCTAGTGGACCGAATGACCACGTATTTGTGTATTTCGCTGACCATGGTGCTCCTGGACTGATTGCTTTCCCAGAAAGTGTAAGTTTTTCAAAAACGTTTCATTTCAGTTAAGTATCGTTTCGTAAAAAATAGTTATCGTCACTTGCTAAGTGACAGATCATTGTCAGATATTTTATAAAACGTGTGTACTCAATATTCTATATTCAATTCGAACAAAATTATTTTACAAGAAATGTGGCTAGTTTTAAATTTTAATAATTGACAGTACAACTTTTTTGTCTAGGAACTGTCGGCAACAGATTTAATAAAGACTATTAACTACATGCACAAGAACAAGAAGTATGGCAAAGTAAGAACTTTTTCATTTTTATGCTTTAATTTATAGTATCAATACATAAGCAAAATGTATTCTTCCAAAATTAAATTAAATATAAAATATTATGCAATCATACAGCAACCGTTCTGTATAAAGTGCTTATTGGGGGACAAGAAAAAAGCACTATACCCGAGACCATTACAAGGAGATATAAAAGTAGAGTGAGTAATGGTAACTTTTTTATGTACCCAGAATCCTGTGACCAAAACTAATAGTAACGTGATCCAGACTCCTGTCGGAAGGAAACGAACATTCATCATCTGATTGGTCTACGGAACAGGAGAAAACGACTATTCATTGATTCATCATCTGATTGGTCCGCGTGACATAGACTTTGGCGATTTCACCATTTTTGTCCACACTCTAGAAATGCGCATCCCCACATAAACACTATGTTCAAAAATAAGAGAATTTGCACATTTTGTCGAATTTCTCGAAAAGTACTGAACAATAGGTAAAACTAATGCTTCCAAACAAAGATGCAAATCTTGAGTGTCGAATACGTAAGCGTACACGTGCTTGTTGGTGGTGCATTTAGAGGAACAGGCTTTCGAAGCGCACGTGACAATTTCCGCGCTTAGTTCGCTCACAAACCTCGGCGAATTTCGTGGTGGGTTTTTTTTTTGCGACATTCGGTGAAATTCAAAAACGAACAGTTAAATTGAGTAATCACCAACGTTTGGATGACGGAATGAGGTGGTGAATCTTCGGGAGACTGGAAGCAGGGCAGTCTCAAGTGCAGATTGTTAGGCTTGAATGTAACGCCAAACGTCGTGTTCAACTTATGGAAACAGTGTAACGATACCGGATCCGAAGAGAGAAAGCCTGGGCAAGGTCGTCCAAGAGCCACGACGGCCAATGAAGATCGATATTTGTCCATTACAACGAGGCGTAACAGGAGTGCAACAGCTTCTCAGCTCTATGCGGCCACAGGAAGCCGAGTATCAAGGGTTACTGTTTCCAGAAGGCTACATGAGAGGTCTGCTTGCAAGACCTGCTGTTTGCGTCCCGCTCACTTCTGCGCACAGGAGAGTACGTTTAGCATGGTGCAGAGAACATCGACTTTGAACCAGGAATGAGTGGGGGACCGTTCTATTCACTGATAAGTCCCGGTTCAGCCTAACCACTGATTCTTGACGTACGTTCATCTGGAGAGAACTAGGGACCCGCTACTTGTCCTCCAACATCTTAGAAAGAGACCCCCTATTGCAGGGGAGTTTTGACGGTCTGGGCAGCCATCATATTGGATGGGCGCACAGACCTCTATGTCTTTGACAGAGGCTCTGCGACTACTGTAAGATGTAGGGATGAGATCTTGGAGCCCTATGTTCGCCTTTTCAGAGATGCAATTAGCCCTGATTTCATTTTTATGGACGAAAACGCTCGTCCACATAGGGCTCATCTGGTCGACGAATATCTGGAGTGAGGATATTCGCCGGATGGATTGGGCAGCAAGATCTCCTTACGTAAACCCTATGGAGCATATCTGGGACGCTCTTCGAAGGGCAATTGCAACTCGCCTTCCCTCTCCCAGAACCATCCGGAACCTGAAAACAGCTTTACTGGAGGAGTGGGGCCGACTGCCACAGGGACTCATAAACTGCCTCATTTCCAGTGTGAATCCACGTTGCGAGAGCTGTATAACTGTAAATGGGGACTATAACCCCTATTAACCCATTTTTTTGTCGGTATTGTAACCTGTTTTAAACCTTCCTGCGCTGATGAGTCTTACGCACGATCATGCGTGTGTACGGTTGTATGGTTATTTTTTGTATTATTTCAACCTATGTACATAACTAATTTCATTAAAATATGTCCAGTAGTTCTGAAGATAATCGCTCAAAAGTGAAAATTCTCTTTATTTTGAACACCAGTGTAGAATCGCCAAACGAGACCATAAAATGCCAAATCTTTCAACCAAGTCCATTTTTCAGAACAGTAACGCGACTATTAATCGACATGTTGGTCACACTTTTTGACGCTCCTCTCAATAGTAATGCTCAATCTACTTGTATTTCACGTCTATGGGTGCACCATGGGGACAAGAAAATCTCGTCTAATTACAGGCGAAATAGATAGGTTAGAGAAAACGAAGGGGAGAAATTCCACTCACTAAGCGTGTTTCTCAAAAAGAAATCTGACCTCCATGCAAAGAAAATAACTTAATGGACTTAACCAGTCTAAAGATCACCACATTCTAGTCTAGAAAAGCTAATAAATTTATCTTGAAAAGTTTGATTTCGTGTTTCACTTATAAGACGATGGCATAGTAACAAATTATACGTTAATCTTTTTATTCAAAATTGTGTAAAACTAAAATTTGAACACAAAATCGATTACCTTTAAAATATCACTAAGATATATAGTTAATATTTTTGAAAAAAAGAAATTCTTTCTTATTCTCACTTTCAGACACCCTAATACTTTTAGCCAATTCAGTTTTAGATAGCTGCTTTAAACAAATGACTTTTGAAATTCCAATTCGAAAGTGTATCAAGATTTTTGATTCCGAAATCGAAAATTTATCAGTGAAGAAATAACGATCGTTATAACCGATTGTGCGATATATCGAAACGTAATATAACTATTTGCAAGGAATTCTCAACACACAAATTTTAGATGCTTGTTCTGTGTAAAACAGATTAGCATAGTATAATGCATATGTATTCGTAGTAAGCAATTTGGACATTGGAAAGTTTAAAACTCCGTGTCAACTTTGCATTGATTTCTGGTTAAACTGAATTACTGCAATCAGTCATTCTGTTTACTATACATTCATAAAATTATGTCTTATAAATATTTTCCCTCTTTCAGATGGTCTTTTACATTGAGGCGTGCGAATCAGGATCCATGTTTGAAAACTTATTGCCCAATAACATAAATGGTACTCATTTACTATTTTAACTGCTTCTTTCGTTACTTTATAACTTCGAAATTCAGCAATTTAGTAATCCAGTTTGCGTTAATATGCAATTGGTAATTTCATAGAAAACAGTTATGTTTGGCTTTGTCTACAATTATTGTAAAACAGAAAATATACGATGGTTTGCTGTTTCTTTTTTTGCCGAGATTGAAAATAAAGATTCATACATAATTTTAATTTTTAAATGTTGTAAACCTATAATCGATGTTTAAACATAGTGATAATAGTATTTTCCTCATAATAGCAGTTAACCCTCCTGGTGGTTGTCTCGAAGAAGTGTCTCGTCATTAGCAAAACATACCAGATCTTGATGGACGAGATATCTCGTCAATAGAAAAAAAATGACCAGATCTTGATATCGACATCATCAAAACATCGGTAATGTGATGACGAGATGTCTCATCGTTAGCAAAATTTTGCAGATCTGGATGGACGGGATATCTCGCTGAAACCACTTGGAGGGTTGATTAAAAACATAGAAAGATCAATTTGAACTTGGAAGGCAAGAGAAATCTTAGCAAATCCTATTTTTTAAAATAAATTTCTGTATTTAGGGAAATACTTAATAGCTATTTGATCGTACTGACGTTTTGCATAACTTGTGTTTTAATCCATGGCTTATTTATTGGACTTGCACCAATAGTTACATTTGTGGTTTTCTATAAGGTTAAATCAATTTTTGATTAAATTATTAACCGTTCAATATTGAAAAGAGTACATTTTTACAATTAAAACTTCCATGTTTATAGAATTAACCACTTTCCGAGTTGTGCCAATTTCGGTCAAATTTATTAATTGTGTATTGTTATTATGTCCAGTTTATGCCACTACCGCTGCTAACTCAGAAGAATCTTCATACGCCTGTTACTTTGATGAATCAAGGGAAACATACCTCGGGGATCTGTACAGTGTAAATTGGCTTGAGGATTCCGATAAGGTAAGCAGTCAGTATTGATTTCAGATTTTATGAGTTATGACCGACAACATTATAATTGCTAAACATGACGAGTTATTCCCAAGTCCAAAAGAAGTCAAATAATTCCTAGGGGAATCATGGGTAAGTAGTCGAATTTACGGTGTCTCGAGCAATAGAACGGGCTATTGGCAACGGTGCGGGGTCAATCCGGAAGGGAAAGAGCCAAGGATAACACCTCGTCATTCTGAACCATGATCAGGTCAACACCTGAGCTGGCACCCCAAGTTCCAAACTTCCCCACCACGCCAACGTGAGGACATTTGAGGTCACGACAAATTAAACGTGCACCAGAACTCACACGACTGTCTTTAGGTTGGATCGAGTTTCAGGCTCGCAACCCTCCAGTTGCTAATCCACTACTCTTCCAATCGGGCTACTGTGGCCCCTAAAATTTAACGATCGACAACATTATAATCGTTGAACATGACGAGTTATCCCCAAGTCCTAATGGTTGACCGCTTCCTATGGAATGGGTACATAGTTGAATTAACGTCGTACTGAAGCAACACAACAGGCTAGTGGCGATGATCCGGGATCAATTGATGAATTTCGAAGGGAAAGGTCAGAGGACCACCTCCATTTTGAATCAGTCAGATGACGGGGTCAACACCTGAGCTGGGCACTACACTCTCCAAATGTTCATGCCAACGTGAGGACATTAGATGACACGACAGATTTAACGTGCACCAGCCCCACGTACACGATGGTCTTTTGGTTGGATCGAGTTTCGAATTCGCAACACTCCGATTGCTAATCCGTTACTCTTCCATTAGGACTACTGTGACCCCTGAGAATTCATTGCCTGGGTATAGATTCGAGACGCAATTTGAAACATACGAGCGACTTCTGTACCAGATTTAAGATATAAATACTTCGCAGGAAAAGGATGAACCTTTCGGAAAAGTGAACTAGCAAATTAAACCTGCACTGAGGTTTTCATTTTTCATTAATTTTAATGTCTACACCAGGGATGCACAACATACGGACTAGATCAGGCCATCGACAGTCATATCTATTAAAACTTAACTACCCTTGACAAAAAATATTTTAATCTTTTTTTAATCCTCCGAGTGGTTTCGAATCCATCAAAATCTGTTCTGTTTTGCTAATGACGAGATATCTCGTCGAAACAAAACTACCCTATTACTCCTAGGGAAATGAAGATCCACGTAGGAAAAGCAAATTATCCTTTACACAGAACTGGTGATAGTTTGGAATAGGTTCTTGAATCAGAGGCTGGCCATTACAGGGCAGTTTTCGGTGCGAATATAAACCACCAGGGGGTTAATCAGAATTTAGGAAGCTAAAATTTTCTAAAATGCAGGTAAGAAAGTCGATGAAGTAATACGAAAAGGTGTAAGTTTTTTCCTGTTGAATTCTAAGATGACGCAGACAAGGTAAATATTATATATCTGAGAAAAAAACAAATGTCTTACTGGAAGGAACTAGGCACTAGCGATTCGTAATCAGATTTGCACCAATCACCAATTAGGCTATAATTTACCTTCCATGTTCAGACATGCAAGTCTAAATTTAAAGAATTAGGCTTAAGTGATTCCTATAAAAATCTAGAAAAAGGCTAGCTTAAAAACTTAATTGCGACACTTCCCAGAAAATGTTAAGCTTCTTTGGAATCACATTTGTGTGAATGCAACCTTTTTCAATTAATCACCCAAGTGTAAATTGCGAACTAATAAGCGAGAATTTAAAAATATCTTGAGCATTTGTGTAAAAGGATTAACTCCTGACTTCAAGTCTTGTTTAAAAAAAAAACTGTACAGTGTCACATCAATGCCTTAATAAATAATTCCTCCTAAGAAAAGGATTATTGTTGTCGTTTCCTTCCTCACGCAACACTTCCCCTACTTCAAACTAATAAAAGCCCGCTTTTTTCAATCCTTCACAATCTGATCCGCAGCACTAATGATGTTATGCATGCACACCCCTGGTCTGCACTGTTTTAGAATTGTTTAGTAACGATTTATAGTTCAGATTAACCCTCCAAGTTATTTCGACGAGATATCTCGTCCATCAAGATCTGGCCAATTTTGCTAGTGACGAGAAACATTGTTTTTTTATGGTGACCCGATCAAGATATGATCAGTTTTCTTTTAATGGCGAAATATCTCGTCCGTCAAGATCTGGTAAGTTTTCTCCTAATGACGAGATATCTCGTCATAAAAAATGTCGATTGAATTCCGAATGAATACATAGCCGTTTTTTTATGAAGACGAGATAAAGATCTCGTCATTTCTTTTCCAATGATGAGATATCTCGTCCATCAAGATCTGGCCAATTTTGCTAGTGACGAGAAACATTGTTTTTTTTATGGTGACGCGATCAAGATATGACCAGTTTTCTTTTATTGGCGAAATATCTCGTCCGTCAAGATCTGGTAAGTTTTCTCCTAATGACGAGATATCTCGTCATAAAAAATGTCGACTGAATTCCGAATGAATACATAGCCGTTTTTTTATGAAGACGAGATAAAGATCTCGTCATTTCTTTTCCAATGATGAGATATCTCGTCCATCAAGATCTGGCCAATTTTGCTAGTGACGAGAAACATTGTTTTTTTTATGGTGACGCGATCAAGATATGATCAGTTTTCTTTTATTGGCGAAATATCTCGTCCGTCAAGATCTGGTAAGTTTTCTCTTAATGACGAGATATCTCGTCATAAAAAATGTCGATTGAATTCCGAATGAATACATTGCCGTTTTTTTATGAAGACGAGATAAAGATCTCGTCATTTCTTTTTCCAATGATGAGATATCTCGTCCATCAAGATCTGGTCAGTTTTGCTAATGACGAGGTACCTCGTCGAGACAATCACGAAAAGGGTTAATATACTTAATATATGTCTTACTTAAACCATATTTCTCAACTAATAAAAGCTAATAATGAGCGTGATCATATTTCTCATTAGTGTAGTATTGTTTTCTCGGAAACATAATGAATCAATGACCACATCTATTGGTAGAAAGAATCCTAACATTCAATTTGTCAAGGTCAAAACTGATAATTATTGATGCAGGAAAGACTAGATAACAGAGCGGGAAAATGTGTCTGAACCCCCTTAGAGGGTTAATAGACTTAATAAGTAATACTAAAGTATAAAATACATACTGAATATTATCATTATTGTTCAAATAAATTACCATTCATTCATGTCTGTTTACGGTACATCTTTAAAAATTCGGTACTGAATTCAGCACAAACCATTATTTTTTTGCAACTTAATATTACTCGAGAGAAGATTCCTATTGAAATGTTTACATTTTTTGAAATAAGATAGCGATGCAAAACTCTATTTCACAGGAAGTTTTGTCCGATGAAACACTCCTTCAACAATTCAAGATTGTTAAGAAAGAAACTACTGACAGCCACGTACAGGAATACGGAGATTTGGTAAGAGCTTTTCGTTTATTATCCTTTCTTTGACATCTCTTATTTAAGTCCAATCCCACATGATAACGCCTAGTCGAAATGAATATTGGTTGGTTGCATCGAGTTTATGTCGCAAGGGCCATGTTTGGCCAAGCTGCGCCAAACACAAGACAGACAGCATCAAGTAATGTAAAACACACACACAATGAAAGTTTTACTGACACGGAAGAAAAAAATACACCCAGGGAGGAAACGAACCTGCGACCCATACAACTCTCAGGTTGGTTGGTAGATTTTGGGTTTAATGGCGCAAGGGCCATATTTGGCCAAGCTGCGCCAAACGCAAGACAACTAGAGGGGGAACAAAAAGCAGAAGGAAGACGAGGGTAAAAAAGGAGGACGTATCACTCGGATATCTCGAGGCTGTGATGCCTATACGCACATAATACTCCTGAGAGCTGCAACTCGCGGATTGCTAGCGCAGTGGACTAACCCACTCTGACGATACGAAGGATAGTCCGAAAATAAGTTTCGTTTTTTCATATTGACGAAATGATGTGCTGATCGAATAAATGCTGGTCGTCATCTACTGATTGACATCTAGTCATCAGGGCCTCTATTCAAGACATTTAACCGCCTATACAGCTCATGTATGTATGCGTAGGAGTAGGTGAAAGTAACAAACTACAGTGAGCGAAGATAGTTGGATTTTATGGCGCAAGGGCCATATTTGACTCAGATGAGTCAAGCACAACAGACAGCGGCAAGTAATGGACATATACACACAAGGGAAGTTTTAGCATTGCTGACAAAGATGGCTGAGAAATTGGCAAAGGAGGGTTCTTCAGATGCTTTGGGGGTGCCTGATTATCCTAACTTCATATGAATTCAACTTTAATGGAAAAATTTTAATTAATGCAACGTGGCGAATTCACCCCATTCGTGACTGGTACCCTGGAAAAATTCGGAATATATCCTTGTATAACAAAGGAGAAAGTACGGTTTTATCTAGATTGCGAAGTGGACGCCTTAAGAGCATGAAATTCCTGAATGGCCAAAAATATTTTCCAGTTTGTCCTTATTGCAAGGGCGAACACCCGCTTCTATTAACTACATTCTTTCGTGTATTGGAGTGAGAACTTTAGACTTATTTAAGAATCCTGAGGACATTATAATTACTTTGAGGGCGCATAACTAGTTAGACCTGGTCTAGCATGGCGACTAGAAATTCCTGACTGGTCAAAAATCTTTTTGTTTGTCCTAAATGCAAGGGGAACACGCCCTTAGTAATCGTATTCATTCCTGTATTAGAATGAGCCCTAACATGGCGGCTAGACTAGGAAGAATTGGTTGGTTAGTTGGGTTTTATGGCGCATGGGCCATGTTACATCAAACACAAGACAGACAACATCAAATAAAAAATGTTGTGAAAGAGAAAAAAGAGGGAGTGGGAGCAGAATAATGGGATAAAAGCAGGGAAAGATCGCTTGAGTATCCAGGGTGCGTAACACCCGTGTTTACTAAAGACAGCAAACCTCATGGGAAGAAAAAAGATCACCAGAGTACTCTCAGATCCGTGAAGCCCGTACACACCTAAAGATGTGCTACTAAGAGCGATTTGCAAAGGGATTCGTTACTGAAATAAACTGGCTAATGCTATTCAAAAGTGGATGGTTGAATGTGCCAATGGTCAAAGTCCTGGGTTAAGTTAATGCTAGTTTCAAAACTGATCACACAAAGTTACAGGTGAAAAAGTAGAGAAAATTTATTTTAAAACATTGATTAGGTTAAAAATAACTTTAATCTATTTCTGTTTCTTGCAGTCCATCGCCAACTTGCCAGTCGGTGAGTTCCAAGGTAGGAAGGACAGCGAATCGATTGTCATGCCGAAAGTTGAGGTGAGTGAAAAGGGTTAAAGAAAGTTTAAAAATGGTGCTCTAAGGTTTAAAACTCTGAATTAGTTTGCAAGTTTAAAGATTGGAAAGGGTTAAGGAAAGTTTAAAAGTGGATATTTTAAATTCCATTTTTTTAAACTTGCTTTAACCCTTTCAGAGGAGGTAGGTGTCTTACCGCCGTGAAACGGTTAAGGTTAAGTATATCAGAGGCTTTTGCTTTCAAGCTAAATGTAGTGTCAGTAGTATTTCGGTGGAACGTGTCTCCTTTACGTATTCCGAACGTGATTTCACTTGGCTGTTTTCTCGAATACGAATTCAGCACTTCGCCAATAAAAATTACAAAGAATTTCAAATTGATAATTATGATAGTTGATTGGTCAACATCATTTAGATTAATCGCCAAAATGGCGAAAAACTACGTTTTAAGGTAACCCCGATATATATCCTACGAGACCATTTGGATAATGGTTGGTTGGTTGTTTTGGCGTTTTATGAAGCAAGGAGCCATATTTGGCCAAGTTGCGTCAAACACAAGACAACGCCAAATAAACAAATGTTAAAGGTGAAAAAGAGAGGGATTTGGGAACATAGTGGGATGAAAAAAAGGTCACTTGGGTATCCCGGGAGCGTGACCCCCGTGTTCTAATTACTAAGGACAGAAACCCCATGGGTAAAGAAAAAAATTACTAGATACTCCGTGAATCCCGTACACACCTAAAGGAGATGTGCCCCTGAGGGCCATTTGGGTAACAAATAAAATCTTCACTTTCTGTCCCTTGGTTTGTTTATCCACATTGGAAAACCCTCATAAATATTTTAAATGCATTAAGGCTGCTGTTTTATAAATATTCTGGATATCACTCCTGGATATCAAGACATAATAGGACAAATGGTGGAATGTCTTCTGACTCCTAGACATAATGGGGACATATCTTTTGACTCCTAGACATTAGAAGACATAATGGGGCAAAAGTTGACTTGTCTTCTGACTCTTAGATATCAGAAGACACGAGGTTAGACATAGGATGGGCACCATCCCTTAAAATACTAAATTTATGTTATGTGCAAAATGCATTCACATGAGGTGTTTCAGTGCAACCAGAAACAATCCCTAAGAAATAACAGTTTAGGTTAAGAACTAATTTGATTTATCGCCGTTTTGATTATGTTTGGCGTTCATTTTGGCGACAATTGAAATTGTTGATATTGGATTTGAGTAACATGCCAAATACCCCAAATTAAGAAAGGAAATACTAATGCCTTCTGTATTTTTTATAGAAAAGCCCTCTCATAAGGTGAGTCTTCACCCATAAAGATTTTCCCTCCAAAAAATGTTTTAGCATGTCTTTTAAAGGGTAAAAATCTTAACACTTAAAAATGACTTTTAACGAACAGTTGGTACATCCATTAAATATCAGGATTAAGTAAGATTTTGTTACCATAAACTTACTTAAAATATGTTATTAAACATACTAGTTAAAACATATTATTGAAACTTGCAGAAAGATGTTGTTCGAAGTCGAGATGTGCATGCAGAAATCGCAAAGAGGAAATATCTGAAGGCAAACTCGCTGGAAGAAAGATCCCAACTGTTGAGAGAACTGTCAAAATTGTACAATGTAAGTATCATTTGAAATCTAACAGGGGATCTTTTATTAGTTTTATGTAGAAAAATAGTAGATTTCCTGTTGGAAGTTTGAGTGCCATTTTCTTATGCAATCGATATTTCGTTGATAGATGTCTTAAGAGCAATTTTGAAAAAATATTGATGTTGGAAGACTTAATTTCATGGTATAAAAGAATTCGCTAGACCGTTTTTTTTAGCTAGATGCATAGAAACTAGGAGATAGGCTCGAGAGGTAAAATCCTAGTTAATGGTGGCTCTAAAATGTCCTCGTGAAGCAAAAGATGACCATAGAGCCACAAATCATACCAAGTTAAAGTTCGATCCTGGGGTGATTTCAGTTTTTTGTCACCAAACAATGTCAAACGAAAATGGTTAGTAATAAAGATGGGCAGAATCGTTACTTTTCAGAATCGAATACTTGGTATTAGAGTACTTTCAAGTTGGAATGTACAAAACGATATCAAAACGAATACAAAAACGATTAATCGATAGTAAGAATCAGCCAAATGCGATATAAGGCTGATTTTTTTGTATCTGAATACTTTGGGTGAACAATTTTATAACTGAAAACTGGATTAATAATTTTGTATATGAATGCTTTGCTATTCGAATATTTCAATGTTTGAATAGGAGAAAAAATCTAGTACAATGAATACTCTTAAAAATCGAGTACACGGGTACTTTTGTATTCGAATTCTACTATCTAGTTAATAGTGCCGAAAACACGCCAACTTGGCGAACATTTATGACCTCACCGTATGTGTGTGAACCACGTATTTAGCCAATAAGTCATTCATCTTTAATACCGGATTTCGTCATTTGCACATTTTTACATACTCCTTCACACCAACTGAATCCAGAAGAAATTGACGAAGATTCGGGAAAGCCGATTCTATAAATAGCGTGTTCGTCTTATAACCGTTCACTTTGCAAGTTCAAAGCGTTCGCTTCAATACACCCAAATTAAAGTTATCCAGTTTCTAATGTATTCAAATTGCAGGTGTGAATAGAGCCTAAGAAAGCAACTCGGCTTGAAATAAGGGTGCTTAAATTACGTAAACAAGGAAAGTCACACATCATAAAATCATCTTTTAAAATGTTTGATAACCCTACAAAACTTCTACATATCTCAATATTCTATTCATGTAACGAACAAGAATAGTTAGGTTTTATCGTAGTAATGGTGTATTCAGTGTCTTCGTGGTACTTGATGTATACGGTTTGTTAGAACAAAAGATAACACCTCAGAAAGCACTGTTCGCTGTCACTAGACTCTGGTTCGGTCTTGTAAGTTGTTGCATCATTAGTTTCAATTTCAAATTGCAAACTTCCAGTGCTAGAATTTGATATTGCTCAAAATGGCGGAAGATGGGTAAAATATATCCAATAGGCGCTTGAAAATGGAGTGTGTGCGAAAATTAAGTAGTTTACTTTTCGGAATGATGGATTCAAATCTCAGAAATATATTTCAATATTTATGGTACTCTTAATATAGGAACGAAGAAGGAACCGTATTTTACGTCAGATCTCAAATTTCAGCTTAGACGAAAGTTTGTTTAAATCGTAGTTATCAGATTAGTAGTTCGGAGGGGGAAAGATTGAAAATTGGTCAAGTGCTCAATATATTTAAAAGGAAAAGCGATCATATTGTTTAAATGTAATTGAATAATTTTAGTAAATTATTCGAAAGAACTTGTTTATCTCAAGTTAGTGTCCAAATCCGAGTGAAATGGAAACGTAACATTCCAGTGTATATCGTTTCTACAATTAAAAATCTGAAAGAGGATCCAGACCGAGTCTGATAGCTGAGATGATACTAGTATTTTCTGGTGCTAATTCATCTTAAGTATATATAGTGC
The DNA here is from genome assembly GCA_933210815.1 of Meta bourneti. NCBI lineage: Eukaryota > Metazoa > Arthropoda > Arachnida > Araneae > Tetragnathidae > Meta > Meta bourneti. The sequence continues at coordinate 95,402,535 of OW119922.1, forward strand.
GAGTTCTTGGGTCTTCGAAATGCGTTCTTGGTATACCGAAAATTCAGCAGTGTAGCCAGGATTTTATATCGGAAAACAAAAAGTTAAAAATGGTAATATTCATGCAAAGTTCAGATCGAATAACATTTTTTGGTCTAATGTTTTTGGTTTCTAATCTATGAACTGGGATTACTATAGCCGCATAAAAATGACAAATCAATTATTCTAAATGAGCGAGTTCTCCGGTTACTAATCAGTGACTACCAACTGTTACTGCGGCTCCTGTAAAAATTAGGAACTTAAATTTGGGGGAGGGCTTCGGACATCCCCATAAAAAATTTTCTTTCGAAATCGTCTAAGACCAATAGCCCTTTGTATGGCTCCAGTGCGATGCAAATTCAATTACCCACTTACGTCTTTAAGAAATGACATTCTATACAGACTTGGACGTGAACTAGAAATCTCATTCGTACTACTGGTAATAATTCTAATTAAGCGACTTTGGCTTAGCTTGTAATTTGTCTTATACGAATTCTGTAATTCGTAGCATGTGAATTCGGGTACGCTTTAAGGTATATTATTGGACAAATTCCTTAGTGCTGCAAAAATTTCCAAATCTAGAATTCTAATCGTGGCTTAGTTTAATGTATGAACGCACCACAAAATTTTCTCTTACGAACAGAATTGTAGTTTAAAAAGGTCATACAGTAGCTGTTTATTTTTATATTTCAGAACCGAATGTTCTTGAGTAAAAAAGTCGCAGATCTTGTATCGGATGTGGTCCATGATGACAAGATTGCAAGAGATATCTTGGATAATCACTATAAACTGAAGGATTTCGACTGCTATGACGAAATTCGAAAATATTTCAACCAGGAATGCTTTAAACTATCAAAGGTATCTATAAATCTACATTTTTAATTATTTAATACAAACTATAAAATTCATTTAAATAGTTTTATTACAAATTTTGAAATTTACCTTGGTGATAATTGGCAATGGCATATGCGAACTGAACGTAAGACTTACAATTATATTAAACACGAATACGATTTGAGCATTTTGCCAAACAAATTTCAAATAATAAATTCTAAATTGATATGATAGTTGAGATTGGTCAAAGAATCTTCACATCGAAAATTTCATTTGTCTTCAGTGTGAAGATTCTTCAACCTTTGTTTAAATTTCTAAGAATTTTATTAATCTAAGAAAATTTCAATTTTCAGAAGGTATCTCCCCCCCCCCCTTTTAACATACTTTGACATTATTCAAATACCAATCAAAACATTAAGACATTCAATTCACACTTGGGAAGACAAGGCAGAATTGTTTTCCAAAGCTAGATTTTTGTTGTGACTCAAAAATGTATAGGATACTAGTGATTATAAATGTTTTTAGTTATTCTTTGATTGAGTTTTAATTGTATTTCTATATTGTGCATGCTGCCTCTATCACTATTCCCTCCTACCATTTATTTTTCATTTATCCAAATAAAAACTCATCTTTTGGCAAACAAGAAACTTTATTTAGTTATACCTTAAATTGTAGCTCAAGAGAAATCTATTTTGATAGATATGAAAATATTGCTCAAAACAGAAATTTTCAATAAGAAAATGTCAACTGAATCCTTTCACAGGTAAACACCAGTTCAGTGATAGGTCAATAAAATTTGACCCTCCAAAAGTTGTTTTGACGAGGTACCTTGTCCATCAAGATCTAACCAATTTTCCCAAATGAGAGGTAACTTGTCATCAAGATAGAGTCAATTTTTTTAATGATATCAAGATCAGGTCAGTTTTCTTATGACAAGATATCTTGCCCATAAAGATCTGGTCACTTTTGCAAAAGAAGAGATACCTTGTCGAAAGAACCACTAGAAGGGTTAAGCAATGAATTTTAAACTATCCAGAAACTGTCCACATGAACACAGTTCCCTCTAGTTAAACATTAAATTGAATCGCCTGTGAAGAGTACAATCATGTCCATAACTTAGTTTTCATACTCTGCATAGAATCTCCCTATAAGTGTTTTTCTACCTAAAAGAAAATGTAACATAATTGGAGATTTAGAGTGAATTTGAGAAATTATGGAAGCTTGCATTCTAAAACACATTTATGAAATAATTTCAAATTCAGAATTATAACAATATTGAAACGTTCTTACAGAATGAATTTGCCTTGGAGACACTCTATGTGTTGGTTAACATGTGTGAGAAGAAAATACCCACTGAAACCGTGAAGAGGGCCATGGATAGAGTATGCGACCATCCTTCAGTTTACGGCATTGTTTAGAAACTCAACAAACTGCTGATGAACAACTGAGTAAACTCGGTTAGTTTACAATGTATGAAACTGGACTGAACATTAAAATGTTAAGTTTGCAATGTATTTCCTCTTGTTGTTAATAACATCACTAAACATGTCAATGCAAGATTAGTTTTCAATAAAATGAAATGTTTTGTAAAACTGTAAATTTTGTAGCACCAAAGAAACAAAAGAGCATACGATTATTAGAATTAAAGGGGAAAGCAAAATAACTGCAAGGTTCAAGTTAGGCATTTTAAATTTACCAATACTGATCAGTTTACTAATATTTGAGGACATAGCCTGGTTGGAAGAGTAGCGGATTAGAAACTGGAAAGAAAGACCATGTGTGGGCTGATGAATGTCAAATCTGTTGTGGCCTCAAATGTCCTCCCATTGGCATGGTGTGGGAATTTAGGACAGTGGGGTGCCAGCTCAGGCATTGATCTCGTCATCTGACCGTGGTACAAATTACGAGGTATTTTCCATGCATCTCTCCCTTTGGGAATGATCACAGACCCTGTCGCCAATAGCTTCTGGTGTTGCTACAAGTGTGACATTAATTCAACTACCTAGTTATCTACTAATATTTCACAATCTCTTTTAAATCATGGACTAAGTATTGTCTTGAAAACCTAATTTCCATTTTAATAAATATTTTCAGAATATATTAATTGCTTTACAATCCGAAACAAATATTAAGGGAAAAAGAATCATTTTCTTAAGAGAAAATTTTGAAAACATGCTGTGCAAAAAATTGATTTATATATTTAAAAAGGTTATCCAGAAAGGGTAATATTTCCCCCTTTTTTAGAGTAACAATGCAATAAATTTCCCTTGAAAAATATCAGTGATTTCTGGAACCAAATTTTCAGTTGAAATATTTAACTTATTAATGTTCATTAGAATGTAGTCAGTCCAATTTCGATGTAACAGATGAAGAACCACAATGCTTATTTTATGGTCAACCTATTCACATAAATATATTTTGTAGGTGTGAACTAAATTTTGACAAAATGCAGTGATGAAAGAAAAAATGAGGTAATGCAAGACAAATACTGAATGAGCAAAATCGCATTCATAATTAAAATGGAATTTTTATAAATAACCTATTAACACACAGATGATTCTTTGGAAGGTGTTGATACATTAACTACATGAGAGCACCGATTACATAAAGTGGATACTGAATTTGATTTATATAGTCTACATCTTGGGCACTTTTGTAATTTGGTCTCCTTTAGAGTAATAGAAAAACCACCATCTCCAACTAGAGTAAAAAAGACACCTAGTTAAGCGTATGATCAAATAATAAAAACATTTAATTGATTATGATTGAGGTTCAAATTGCATGCAATTACATATGAGCATAAGTCTTTGGAATGAAACTACATACATGTTCCATTTCTGAACCTATGCCACCTGAACTTATAGTATTGAGACTATTTGTTATCCTTTGCAAAACTGATCTTTATAAATGACGTTTGGCAATAACATAAAATGTGTGTGTTTTTTTATTCTCAAATTAGCAATTTATCTGTAGCAGAACTTCTGTTTCAGCATGATCATTATTTGCATGCAATGGAATTAATTTTCACGAAATTTATTTTTAAGATGGGGTGAATGAAACAAATGCCAGGCACTTGACTTAACGTCATTTACCATCTCGCTTCCCAATACTTCTGCACTCTGTTACTAAAATTACTAAGTGCAGTGCACGAGTTTAAGAGTTGAGCACTATTACATAAAATAGTCAGAGGAGAACAATATTATAGTAAAATAAGTGTGAATGTGGACAGTCGTGACCAGTCAGGAAACGAAACTCAGCAACTGAAGCCTTCCTTGGAGAGTCTGGGATGTGTATCTGAGTGAAAGTTTAAAAGTTTACAACTATTCTGATATTTACTGTAGAGTACATTTTGTTTTTGCAATACAAAATATGACTCAAAAGTTCTTGAAGTGTATTTCGGTACTTAGAAACATTAGTATCAAACAACATTAGTAGAAACAAATTTTATGAATCAATTTCACCATACTGACTTATACAAGTATTTCACATTTTAAAGTTTAAGTAGGCAGTTTTAGCTCTAAGGAGAATGTTTATGGCAGCGTAAATAAATCAAGATGCTGAGTCATATATGAAATACAGTAATACCCCCAACTTACGCGAACTCGGAGTTAAGCGGTTCTTGATTTTTTCGTTTCGCAACACTGGCGCTTGCTGTGATACGCATCGGACGCATTTCGCTCATGTGATAGAAGAAGTTGCTAATCTTGCCAGGCAATTAGATTTGGAAGTCAATGGTGATGATATCTATGAGCTATTGGATTCACATAGTCAGGAGCTGACAATTAATGAGCTAATAGAGATGCACAACTGATATGCATGAGCAACTCACATATGCATGAGCAAACGTCACTGAAGTATCCGACACTTCAAACCCAGTTCCACCAGAAAAGCACATGACAATTGCAAGCTTGACAGGTCTCGGCTCAATTGAAAAGGGCTTACAAATTTTAGGAAACATAGACTCCAACAAGGAATGCATTATAGATACAAAGCAAGAAATAAAAATTATTAGCTTGCTACAAAGAAATTCGGCATGAAAAAAGAAGGAATTGTGTCGTCAAATGAATTTGTTAGATTTTATGAAGCCATCGACATCAAAATAACTTTTTACGTAACTCATTTATATTTTTAATATTTTGTATTAATATGTATAAAGAACTGCAATTTTATTAAATATTTTTCTTCTAAACTAGTGTTTTTGTTAGTCCTTGATCCTAATTAAACAAAATTTGTATGTATTTATATGCAAAGTTGTACCCCGACTTATGCAAATTCGACTTAAGCGATTTTTGTAGGACCCACCTATCGCGTAACTTCGAGGTAATACTGTACTTCAATTTGACTAAACTAAAATTCAAAAATTATTTGTGTTGGACACATTTTCTATTGAAATCTGTTTTAAATTTTTCTTAACATAAAAATATAAATATTAAAAGATAATGTTATTTTGATAAAAATCAATTTTAAATCAGCAAAAACTAACCTGCATCAATGATGGCTAAGTTTCCATCCACTTTCAAATATCCCTTTGGTAAATTACTGGGATTTTCTTCAAATAAAACATCAGAAACTTGGAAAATTTCAGTTAGACCTGAATAGCCCATTGAGCTTGCATTCAAATTCTAAAAAATAAATATGAATAGTATAAGGAGTTTTAATATAACATAGGAGGATGCAGTGAAAATGGAGTTGAAATTTGAGACAAATGTTTTACTTGTAATGCTTCTGAAATTCTGGGATCACATGAAATGATGGCATCTAAATGGAAGCATTTATTCACAGCCTTAAAAATAGCATCTCTCATTTCAATAGCATATGAAACAGAAATAGGAAAGGCACTGTCTTTCAAATATTCTTCTAGACTGGGGAATTCATAAGCAATAAAGTTATCTAAAAGAAACATTACTCAGAATTAATTCAAAACTATTACAAACATCATTGCTGAAATATTCAGAATTAGCAGATCTTTTCAGTTTCTGTGTTGAAGTTTCTTAATTGCTTATATCTATTGATGGCAGTGTCATTACTCACATTTCACACAATATTTAAATCTATATTATAGTAAATATGAGCATTGATATGTGTTCATATTGTGCATATCTGTGACAGTTGGCGCTACTCCTTAATTGGCATAATTTCTCTTGTACTTGGCGAGCACTAAGAATATTGCCGACTTCTCAGTTTGTGCCTGATCTCTTGATAAGATAAGTCAATATTGTCATTCCATTCCAGGTACCATTCTTTGTGTACTTAGGATAGAACAAATCTTTGTGTACTTTGAATAGTATAGCAATTTGAATCAATGTAAATAAATTAGTTAGTCTACTAAAGTTTGTATTTTTATGTGAGCCTTGACATGCATATTTCATACCTTCAAATAAAATCAGCCAAAAATATAAAACAGCATACTGGGTAGAGTGATAATTTTTATTTCCGATAAAATGCATGTCACAAAGTTCACTCCTGTTAATACAATTATATTCTGAACTTCCACTTCAATTGAATCCCATTTACTTGGTCCAAGGCGATTTGGTACTTTTGGATATCTAAACCTGTTTTCTCATTCACTCAACTTCCTTTCTGCACTAATTTTATACTTCATATTTCTCATTGCCTTCCATCACTAGACTGCTGAAGAATTTTCTTAGAGCAGTGAGCTCTTACATGTAGTCTTAGCAATATATTATGAGCTCCATAACTCAAATGAAGCATGTTTAAACTAAGTGGCAAATACCCTACTCTCTAAACTTTCACCACGCCAATGTGAGGACATTTAAGGCCACGCAGCCCCATGTACATGACGGTCTTTGGTTAGATCGAATTTCAAAATGCAACCCTCCATTTACTAATCTGCTACTCTTCCAATTGGGCTACCACAGCCACAGCAGCAGGCAGGAAAAAAAGTGGCTCTAAATGAAACTTATGCATATTTTAAATTTAATTTAAATATGTTAATGAGAGAGGGTGTCATGGAAACATTACTAAGATAATTTGTATGCTTTTAATCTCATGCAAGTATAGATTGTTCTGTAGTCAGACAAATGCTTCAGAAATCTAACTCTATTTGTGAACTGAAAACTTGATCTTGAAGTTCATCAAAAGAAACATTTCAGGATTTACGTTATAACACAAAGCTGACAACCAAAATAGTTATTTCAAAATATGCTTACTATTATTGTAATATGGTGAGTGACAAAAAACTTCTTCAGCCAAATGAGGACATATTGGTGAAATTATCTGCATCAATGTACTCAGAGAAAAACATAAAACAGTTTGACAGCTTAATCTAGTCTTGGAAAATTCAGCATCACAGTATAATCTGGAACAAAAGCAAGTTTGTAAGAGCTCTAAAATTTGAATTCATTATTTGTCCATTAAATGGACAAAAACCAAGACAGAAAATAATGACTAATTGAAAAATGCACTCTAAAACTTAAAAACATTCCAAATGTTCGGATATACTATTGCTTCAGAAATAATAATAAAAAAGAGATTCAAAAAGTAAAGGAAACCACCATACCTGTCTTTCCCTAAATGACAATAGAATGCAGATAAATCATTAGTTACAAAGTTCAATAGTTCTCTTGCTACACTTTTGTACTGCACTTGGCTGTAATGGTTCATAATCTAAAACAAATTAACAAATTTATTGCTAAAACGCCATAAAATAAAACCATAGTTATACAGAGCACAATAGCGTTATTCCTAATATCAGTAGTTCCCATCTGAGAAATTATGGTAATAATCACTGAAATTGAAATGTTTTACCATTCAATTTGATATTTACAGAATTTTAACTCTATCATGGAATGAAAAACTAGGGCTTCTTCCCGAGCTATTTTATGTATTCTAAGGCTACATTTAACATAGATCAAATTAATTTAACCCTTGTACAGGTAAAGAAACTTTCATGGGTGCTACGTAAATGTAATGATACCTCTTATAATACCTATCTACCAGTAATGATACCTATCCTTGACCTTGTCATTGATACTGGCTTTAGCACACTTAAGATCTGTAATTGGGTGGGACTTCTTAAGATTGCTTGCCTAAGAATAAGTGTTATTGGTCATTTTCAATGAAGGTGCTATGAAATATGTGTTTTTGTAAAAAGAATAAGGCTTTTAAAAACATTTTAATGACTTTATGCAAATATTAGCTCTCCAAGTGATTTCAAACGATATCTCATTTATCAAGATCTGACATTTTGTTAATGACGAGATACGTCATTGAGATAACTCCTGTCATTGAGCATGACTCCTGTGTTTACCAAAGACAGTAAACCCCATGAGGAAAAGAACAGATCACTAGGGTCCCTTCAGTTTATGAATCCCATACACATCTAAAGCAGACATGTCCCTGAGGACAATTTATTGGTTTTCGTTGTGTCTTTAGGGCACAAGGGTCATATTTGGCCATGCTACACAAGACATACAATATCAAGTAATAGACAGACACACACAAGGACAGTTTTACTGACACAGAAGAGAGAAATACACCCAGGGAGGAATCACACCTGATAGGAATCAAACCTGTGCAGCCTACAAGTTGCAGGTTGATAGTGAAGTGGGCATACCCACTGAGCCATGATGTCCCCAAGAAGACATTTTGGAACAGGTTTTTGCATCAAACAGAGCAGTGTTTGATGTGAAGATCATAAAGACGTTTAAAGCCTTTTTTAAGGCACTTAAAGACTAAAATGAAAAATTAAGCCTTTTTAAGGCCCATGATTTAAAAATGTTTTCAGTCCTTAATAATGTGAGTTTATACGAAAAACTATTATTGTCTGTTTAACAACTTAAGTGGTTTCTAGAAAGCATTTTCAGTAATGCAAGAATGAATAATAGAAAATTTGAGTACAAGCTTGTCGTGTACAAAAATGTCTCACAATACAGAAACAATCAAACAAAAGGGAAACAAAAGAAGTAATTTAATGTGAACTCAAGAGTATTAAGTTGAGTTTTTCCTTTACAATTTCATACTCTCAACATGTTTTCTCATATCATGCATCTCATTTCTTTCCATTCCCAGTGAAATCCAACTGCAATTTCACTCATAAATATTTTGACTTTTATCAAGATATAACTTTTTGTATATTTTTAGAGTTTTGGTTATTAGTTAAATGAAACAAAACTACCTTTGGAAAATATCAAGCAGATTTTAAATCATTTACTTTCAGATATTTATACAAATATATAAAATTCAGAAGCACAATTAAACAGATCATAAAAAAGTTCAAGTGTACAGGACTCAACGTATTGGAAAAAGTAAACCTCACCTTCTGAGAAAACTGATGCAGCCTGTGCAACATATATAAATCAACCTCTTGCAATTCTTTTGATGGAATTATATGGTGGGAAACATCAAATTGATTGACATTAGACAAAAGGAATTTAAACACATTGCGAATCTGAAAAATAAAGATACATTTTAACACATTTCAAGAACTCATGATTTAAACTTCAATAAATCAATAAACTGAACACTTTCAGAGCTTTGACCTACTAAAAATTTAATTTAAAAATACATTTAAACTTGCCAATTTAAATGCCAGTTTATTTTTACTTCATAATAAAATATTTTTATAAAGAAAATGAATAAATCAATTCTTATTTCTTCAATAAAATTTCAAACAGTTCAAAACAAATCAATGGCATCTTAGACTGAAATCTTTTCAAGATATCAAAAGTTGTTAAAACTGTCCCTTAAGTTAAATTACAATTTCAATAAGTCTAATCAGAATTGTCATAGTTACAAACTTTATTGATGTTCTGGGCACATTCTTCAAATATCTTCATTTTAACAGGAACATTTTCAGCCTGGCACGTATGATAGGCCACCCACCACCTCAGAACATCCACTCCATATGCAGGAGAACCAGCAGCCTAGAAAGCAAATTGATTAAATTCAAATAGGAAGACAGCAAGAAAAAATTGAATTTTGTAATTTTTATTCAATTTTAATGATGTTGAACCAGGTATATTTTCAAAGGTGTATATGGCAATGAACAGGTGGACCAATAAGCTAAGGTTGGAGCACAGTTGCCCCAACCTAATTTCCCTTTACGAAACATTAAGAAGCTTATATGCTCTTCTATAAAGACTAATTGGATTGGACGTCATAGGTGGACACTGTTTCACCTTGCTGCTTTCACCTACAGTCCGACTAATGGAGTAGTTTTGGGAATTGAGGAGAGCAATACACTAAGCATACAAAACATTTCACAAACAAAAAAGATAGTACATAAAAATATAAGATAAGTGAGACAAAAGATGTAAGCACAGAAATACACTATGAAATAAGAAAAGGACTACAAAATTTGTTAAATTTACAGAGAACACAATTAACAATACAAACTATATACAATTTAGGGGAACAATATAAAATGAACTAGGAGTTTAGGGTTTTATTGAGCAAGGGCCATATTTATCCAAGATGCTCCAAACGCATGACAAACAATGTCAAGTAATTGTTAAAATAAAGGATGGAGAGGAGAAAGTAGAAAGATCACTTGGGCATCCTGGGGTTAAAACCCCATGTTTACCAGAGGTAGTACAACCCATGGGAAAAGAATAGATCACTAGGGTCCTTCGGGTTCATGAAGCCAGTACATACCTAAAGGAGATGTTCCCCCAAGGGGAAGATGTCTGCAGGATAGAACAGGAATGTTTTATTGAGGAATAAAGCTTATATCCCGGGTTCCTTGTCCAGAGCTGTAGGAGTCGATTTCTTATCGGACAAGACTACATACAACACACCTCATTGGAGTAGCGAGGTCAACTATCCGTCCCCTTTGTGAACTGGACAAAATTACTGGAGATCACCTCAAAGTCTGCTCTAAAATTCCTGACAATAGAATTGCAAATACTGCTGATAGTGTTTTTAAGACATAATTTTTTACTTCAGAATGCTCGTCGTTTGATGGCCAAGAGGCCAGAGACAGGGGAACGATAAAAAATGAACTTTTCCCAAGTTATGTGAAGAATAGCATTGAACAAATTACCTTTGAGCCATTCAAAATGTCTTCTGGAATAATAACATTCCCCTCTGATTTCGACATTTTACGGCCTTCCGAATCGGTTACGAAACCATGTAGAAAAAGGGATCTAAAATCGCAGAAAAACTTATCAGTTTTCTGAAAATCATACATTAAAAATAGAAGAACCCTAATTAAGAAATATTTTGACAAATAGAAAACAATTAAATTAACAATATTCCAAAAAATATTACTTGAAAGGAAATTTACTTGTAAGGAGCAATTCCTCTTAGTGCTACTGAGGTCAGGAGAGAAGAATTGAACCATCCCCTAATCTGGTCAACACCTTCAATGCAAATATCGGAAATCTGAGGATCTAAAAAATGGGAAAAGAATTTATTTTAATTAAAAAGAGACAACAAAAATAGTAAAATAAACTGTGCCACACTTAAAAAAAGAATTCCTTGTTTAAACCCCTTCAGGGACACAACTTCTTTAGGTGAACGGGAATCCCAAACCCCAGATACCCTAGTGATGTATTATTTTCCCATGGGGTTTACTGTCTATGGTGAACATGGGGTCATGACCCCAAGATGCCCAAGCGATCTTTCTCCTCTCCCTTTTCCTTAATTTTCACATTTACTTGACACTGTCTTGCGTTTGGTGGAGCTGAGCAAGTATGCCATAAAACCCTGTGCCATAAAAATAACCAACTAAACCTATATTTATAGGTAATATAGCATGCCATCAAGTTTTGATGACACTTAGACAAGTATCATTGACACTGATTTTGAATGCAAGTGAAATAAAAGATCCTTTGTTTTTGTAAAAATCAAGGCTTTCTAAAATTTTTTAATCACTTTTGCAGCAAATATTAATGTTTTTGAAGAGCTTTAAAAATGTAAAATCGAAAATCAAGCCTTAAGGCTTTTTAAGGCTCATGTGAATCCTGTATGCCAGCCACTTCATACCAACAGGTAATCATTTTCACGCATGGTAGGTAATTAATTAATGTCGCACTGGAGCAACACAGAGGGCTATTGGCAATGGTCCATGATCAATCCTCAAGGGAAAGATACAAAGATCCACATAATTTTGAACCATGGTCAGATGATGATTCTCACACATGGAGAAGCTGGTTGGTTGCATTAAGTTTTATGGCATATTTGGATAATTACACCAAAAACAAGACATATGTCAAGTAATGGGCAAACATACAATGAAAGTTTTAGGACATTACATATCACATTCAGAACACTCGCTACAAAGTAGCTCATCTCCACATAATGAAGATAAGTTTTTAAATAAAGAATATTATAAAAGGGAAAGATAATTTTAAGTTAAAAATATAGATCTAGAGGCGTAATAAACATAAAAATCCACTAGTACAAAACCAAAAGGTACTTGCTAAATCATAAGATAATCAGGAGGCCACCCCCATCTACTGACCGTAGCAGGGAGTGCTTAGGTTTTGGTGATCAGTTGTGGCTTGGGGACATATCCCATGTACTGCTGTTTACGTGAGAGAGTAAAATTTAATAAGATAGAGGAAGTGAGAGTAAAAATTTAAAGAAAATTTAGAAGTTAAACTGAGAAACTACTTCAAAAGTAGTGATATAATTAAAGGTCCTAACGTTTCCATTACCCTAGTTATTGGTGATGAGAATTTGGGAGAGATATTGTTTAAAGGGGAATTAATTTAGGGAATTGAAGTCATAAACCTCAGGCTCCAAACGAAACACTCCACTGACCCTTAGGTTGATGTGGAAAGGTGTTAAACTGTTTATAAGAGCTTATGGTCTTTTCTATGAGATAGTTACAGTAATGTAATATGGTGGTAATGACTGTAGTGCTTCGGTAGGCACCTGAGGTATCTTTTGAAAGAATTTTGAATGAAAGTTTGAGAAAGAAATACACCCAGGCAGGAGTTGAATCTAAAAGGAATCGAGTCTGCAATGCCTATAACTCACAGGTTGCTAGGGCAATGGACAAACCCACCAAGCCATGACCACATGGAGAAGTTTTTAACTTTACAGAAAGTAGTAAATTATGATACCAGGAAATAAGTAAAGTGAAAAAGAAATCAAATGTTGACCTAAACTTACCAGGCAGAACACATTTCCAACTGATACCACTATCAAACCAAATGTCCATAATATCAAAACCTCTTTCAAATTCTTCATTTCCAAGCTTCAGCTACAATAAAATGAAATTTTTTGGATGAATACATTAAAACAAAAAGGTCATTTACATTCGGACTAGACTACTTTGGTTGGATTGAGCATCTGTCCCAATTGAGTGCAGATTTACTAGTGAATTTTGAGAAATATGCAAAAAATGCTCATTACACTGCATTAAAAGGAACTGCAGGAAAGCATTACTTTTACCAATAATTAAAAGCTTCTTAAAATCTGATGTGGTCTAATAGCATGCCAGTTACACGATGCTATGATCATTTTATAATTCAATAGTTATATGTGCTTGTAGAAAAAAATCCATCTGGGAGCATCAGGCATAGTTTTCATTAATCGATTTTCATAGACTATATTTTGGATTTCTAACACTTCTGTGCATGTGACACCAATACTATCTCTTTCGTAGTGACACTACCAAGAATATATAATTTATATTCCATCCAATCTGTACATTTTGTTAAACTATGAGAATTTTTTCTTATTTTAAAATAATGTGTATGGCCATCACATTTTAAACTGCCATCATAGGTTAATCCAAAAGAGATTAATTCAAAAATTAGAGCCCAATAAAGCAATTCTCCCTATAGAACAATATCTATACTTGGTTATCCCACACAAACAAAATAGCTTAGGTACAGAAGATAAGATTATAGACAATGAAAAGAGAAAATTTATACCTGAGATCTTATACTATGAGGAAGCAACTGATTCATTTCTTCACCCCACCAGCAATGAATGCCATCTTTTTCAATAAGAGAACACAAGTGATTGGTCAAATCCCTAAAATATGAAAGAAATTAATGTTAAAATGATAGATAAACATTTGCACAATGAATCCTTCAAGTGGTTTTCAATGAGATATCTTGTCCATCAAGACATGACCAATTTTGTTACTGACGAGATACCTAATCGAGACAACAACCATCATAAGTGTTAACAACTATAAGTTTAAAAATTTTCCATAGTGTATTTTGCATTCACTTTGGCTAGTAAACACTATTGAACTAAAGCAAGAGATTCATGTACACATATATTGTAATGAAACTGGAATATAAAATTGGTATGAAGCAATGAACAGTGAGAACCCTATAAAGTCAAATCAATGCTGTGATACCATTAATAAAATTATAAAGTAACCTGTGAACCAGAAGTTTCTTTGTGTCACAGGAATAAAATGCAGGTATGGGGACACCCCAGGCTCTTTGGCGTGAAATGCACCACTGTGGACAAGATTCTAATTGGATTTGAAAGACTTTTTTGAAGTGCTCTGGAATAATTTTTACTGTCTGCAGACACTCCTAAAATAAAAAAAATATTTAGTGAGAAATTTGCATCCTGAAATCTGTTTGGTCTGAAATTAAAAGTTAGAGGGGTAAAAGAAAAACCAGCTAAAAACAATTTAAAACAAATAAATAACATTGGTCACTTAAAGTATAGATAGAAACAATAGAAAAGTGCAAATTACCATAACTACTTTCTAGTTTCCACTAAAGAACATTTTTAACTATAAAACTCAGAATTTTAAAAACATAATGCAGTTTCATATCATAACATTTAAACACAATTATTTGAAAAATACAAAACCATTCAAGTACCCTCAAATCACTAAGCTAAAAATCATAATATAGAGTCTTGCATGTAAAACACACTAAGTCAAAAAAAAGTCCTGAGAAAACAAAGTAAAAAATTGTACTCACTACCTAAACTCAGTAAAAAGTGTTTCTCAAGAAATATAATCATCATGCAAATAAAAAAAATGACTTAGTGGACTTTGCCAATTTAAAGATCCCACATTCTGACCTAGAAAAGCTAAACAAACTCATATCTTGAAAATTTTGACCTAGTTCACTTTTAAGTTAACAAATAGTTTATAAGTCAATAATAAATTAAGATTTATCAAAACCTCTAAGTATTTGATGGTGGCAGCAAGAATGATACAATACAAATATCAACTTACCTGCAATGGTATTTTCAAATGGTTATGGAAAAATTAATTCAATACTTTTTCTATAAAATGTATACTGAAAGTATATATCATTTATGGTAGATGTTGCTATGAAGATAGTTTTTGATACTTACAATAGCTTTGTCTCGAATTTGATCAACATCAAGAAACCATTGATGACAACTGCGGATAATGACTGGAGTTTTACTTCGCCAATCATAAGGGTAGCTGTGGATATAATTTTCTAGATGAAGGATGTCATTTCCAAGTAGACCTAAAACAGATTTTGAGCCTTGTTCTAGCACAGGTTGCCTCACTAGGTCTGCACCTGCACTCTCATTGTAGCATCCACTCTCATCCACAAGACAAGCCTGTGCAAAATAAAGCAAAACTGTCATGCAATTTAATTGGCACAGTGAGAAGTTTTCAAATCAACCCTCAAAGTGGCATGCCCGAACATGCTTGGAAAATTCAGAAAGAAAACAACCCAGAAAAATTCCCATACAGCAGGTGGCAGACCCAAAATATTCAGACATATCACATGGATCCCCAGACATCTCGCTCCTTGAAATATTTTGGAGCCCACTACGATGAAATTTCACCAAACTGTACTTGGGCGTGCCACTAGGAGGGTTAAATTGTTTCAGATACTTGACTATAGCCTGAAGTATGCTGCAAAATGTACTACAATAGTTTCATAGCAACCCTTGATTTGATGACTCATTGCAATTCAGATGATTACTTAAAGATGAATCTAAATTGCAAAATACACTTATAGGCAGTTCTATAAGGCCTTTTCTGTCGAGCTAAATGTATGACAGTGAAAGAGATGTCATTTGGCTAATATGATTTCAACACTTGGCCAATAAAAGTTCCAAAGAATAAATTCTGAATTGATATGATAGTCAATGACAATCAGATTAAATGTCAGATGTCATCAAAAACGGCAATAAACTACATTTTAAGGCAGCCCCAACATGTATTATGCGAGAGCATTTGGAAGCAAAATCTTCACTTTCCTTCTAATTTGTTTGTTTACTCTTAAAATCTCACTCACATGTTTTAGATGTGTACTCTACTGATCCATCTTTTTTCTGCTTTCATCCCACAACTCTGTTCCCCAATCTTTTTTACCCTTTCACAACATTTTTTACTTGACATTGTCTTATGTTTAGCGCAGCTTGACCAAATAGGGCCCTTGTACCATAAAACGCCAAATCAATCAACCCACTCATATGCAGAAATTTTGTTATCAATAAGCTCACTACTAAAAGATTTGACTCGTATACAGCAAGTGATCTTCAGCCTTTAAAAAGAAAATGTAATTGATGTTAAAAGGTTTTTAACTCTTAGGTTTAACACTTCTGCTACCAATGAAACATGTCCATAAATGCATATTTTCTTGACATTGACTAGTTAGAAAATATGATTTTAAGTACATCAGACAGAACTTATCCTTAAAGAAAACACCAATAACAGCCTTTTTATTATATTTATTTATTATTTATTAATTTTAACTTTTTATTAACAGAATTATACACATTTATCAGTTACAAATGTGTTTATGGAATAATTTAATTTGTTGTTTAATATTTTTCTTTTGTTAATTTATGTAATGCATAAATGATAAATCAATTTTTGAGGCATTAGTATCTAACTCTTGAAGATTAATACATTTGATACTAGTCCACACAAAAAGGATAATTTCTTAAGAAAATTTTAACAATTTATAACATTTTGCTTATTCATTATTAAAATTAATTTGAAGGAGTGTGATACAAGAATTTAGCAAGGCAAACATGATTTCTGCAAAGACAATACATACTGCAGAAAGATACTGCGAAAAGAAAATTATGATGCTCTCTACATGCATCAGCAAAACATATCTGGCATAGAAAATTTGGCAATTGTGCAAAGAATTATTTTAACTTCACACGGATTGTTAAATTATAGTGCCAATGACGTTTTCACTTATAAAAACAAAAACAATTACTCATAAACTCAGAAAAAAAGCTTTGTCTACTTACATCAAGAGGAATATTTTGCTTTTTGGCTACTATGTAGTCATCTAAGCCATGGTTGGGAGCCATGTGAACCAGACCAGTTCCTTTATCCATTGTCACATGATGAGCAGGTACAAGAGGGCACTCTCGATTTTTGGAAAGAGGATGGCAATATGTGACCTCTTTTAATAGAGAGCCTGAAAATTACATTCAAAATTATACACATTTATCAGACACTTATGAACAGTCATGTAAATTAAAATGATTTCAGGGACTAAACAAAAAGGATATAATTCTCATATTACACTTGACTCACAAATTTATTTTGGTACTAGAAATATCAAATTAACATATAAATGTTGAAATAAGTGCTTAAATCTGGAGGCATCCAGATGCACATGCATTTTGCAAACCTGAAGTTTTTCTCGCATGACATCCAATCAGTTTTGACTTTCTTGACCAATAGAATGCATCCTAGGATTCTTTCAATCAATAGATATGGTTATTTTGTCATGTGTGTTGTGAGGAAAGAGCAACATTACACCACTCAAAAATTTTGTGACAATCAGAGGGTTAAAATCAATTTTAAAATAATGATAAAACAGCTGTATGTAAAACTGTATGTATTGAATTTATATTAAAAACAGGATTTACTCTAAATATCAAACACAATGTAATCATTTTTAACAAGTTGTCAATGATCTAAACTTTATTTATTTTAATACTTAAAATTTTTGTTAACAACCTTCAATTAAATCTGGAAAAATATAAGGAAGGTAATGGTGATTTACCCATCACAACAGTAATTAACTTTCAGTATAACAGTGCAATGGATCTCTACCATAAAGTACTTTTTGATAAGCTGAAGTTGCAATGTGTTTCCACACTATGCAACAGGATCATGAAAGTTGTATAAAAATACTAACTGTATGCTGATATTTTATTGAAACTTGCACCCCCTTTGCCAAAAACATATTTAAAAAAAATACTATAAAGAAACCATGGATTAAGAATGTTCAAAAGAAAAGATAGGAAGAAAATGCCTACCTTCAAATGTCTGTGTTACTTGAAGTTCAGTTTTCAAAGTCTTTTCGAGAAATGGCACCATCTCTAATGCCACAATATAAAATTCTCCTTTTTCTTTAGAAACAGCTATACAATACCTAAAGTATTACACATGATTTTTAATCTTAAGAAATTTATTGTAATTAATGTAATAATTTTGCAGGTATTTTAGAACATAAATCAATAAAATTTCGATATTTTTCGTTACAATGAAAACTATACTTAACAAATAGATTATCTGAATTCTTTATTATATTTTGTATTATTTTAAAAATATAAATTGTGCTCATGTCTTCTAACTAAATAGTATCAATGAATTAAAAACATCAGTCATTTCGTTACATAATTATATCTTTTTGTGTCATGCAATTCTACATGTCTACAATACATAAGATTACAATATATTTTGTAGTTGAAGATGGAAAAGGAGAGAAGGTTATTATTTCGAATGTTATTTAAACAGCTAAGTTCAAAACTGCAAACAGTGTTTGTTACATCTTATGAGCATAATTAATTCATTAGCTTTTATGAGATTAGAAGTATACAAATACAAGCAATTTAAGCTTCCAGTCCTTAAAATGTAGCAGAAACAAATACTATTTATAAATTTAATTAAAACAATTATGGGAGCATTTCCCATAATTTTAAATTTTTAGCAAACATAAGATAAATGATAAAAATACAGTTTTCCTTGAAAAAAATCAAGTGATGAAACAAGGCTGAAAAGTCTTACTGTTTGTTAGGTGAATAACAGACTGCTTGGTTTGCGGGAAGAGACCAGGGTGTTGTTGTCCAAATCAAAATGTTCAATTTTGAACCTGAAGCTGAAAGGGAATTATTTTTAAATTAATAAATTAAAAAAACATGAGCTGACTCAAAAATGAACATTGATACATTATACACTTAAGTTCCTACACATTCTTTCCAAATATACTTTTTAAAGTGGGGTAATTAACAGGTGCATACTATGTTACAGTATACACAATACATATATAACATTACATACGCATAAGAAATTCAGTTTTCAAATAATATTTTTTAGTTACTATTGTATGTCTTTCTCCTCAGTGGATTTATTTCCAACTTACTTTTCTTTACACATAAAATCTAGAAATACTATAAATATGATTGCTGAAAACTTAAGTATTAAAATATTTTATCAATAAACAGTCATTCCATGGCAAACTGCATGAAATACTTTTAACAGTCTAATTTGAGACATATTTAATTTTATACCAAACAAGAAATGATAAACAAATAGTTCTATAACTCTTGTTCACACGAGCTATAGACAAGACAATGCAATTGCACCTACAATATAACACAATTATTCAATAAATTGACAAAAATCTATTTCATAAGAATTTTGAATCATGAGGATTTATTTAATAGCAAATTAAGCTAAAAAGTTCCTGTTTACTTTTGGGTTAATTTATTTTGAAAGGGTTAGATTAGTTCTTATGTATAAATGATTTAAATGAATATAAGTACACAATAGTTTTCAATTCAATTTGCTTAAGGAATTCAAATCAGCAAAAATTAAAAGAGCAATAATGAAATTATTATAACACACATACCATTTACTAAATTCAAATTATTACCTAATTCAGATTTTATGACATCAGGGCATTTCTCTACACTGAATTTTACAAATACAGATGGGCTAAAAATGAAACAATAGATTAAGGCACTAAAAAGAGAATATACATTAACTATTAATAACAATATATCCTTTATATAAATGTATTAATAAGGAATATATAATTCATTCATAAGGAATATAAGGAATAATCAGTATTTGAAAACAAAAAATTCTTATAAGGGGATGGCAGGTCAAATATACAAAATTAACTAAAATATAAATTTAAAAAATAACTTTTAAAATGTCTATTAGTGCAAATGTTTCTTTTCATTTTCAGCTAGAGTTGTAACTCATTTTTCAGTTGAATATTTTCAAGATGGTATTTTGCGACCATTAATAAATATTTACCTGACATGATCTATACGATACTCCAGCTCCGCTTCAGCCAAAGAAGTTCTGAAACACCAAGAAATATGATTTCAAATCAAATATTTAAATTAAGATTACAGACACAAATAGAATGCATGCAAATTCAAATAACGTTGCTTAACATATATTACTTGAGTAGAATAATAATTCAGGAAAGCACTTTAAGACAAAAAAATACATTTTCAGAAGTATATATAATTGCAACTATCTTTGGGTTGGTTGTTTGGGGGTTTTATGGCACAAGTGCCATATGTGGCTCCACTGCACCAAACACAAGACAATACCAAGTGAAAAATGTTATGAAAGGGGGAAAAGGATTGGAAAACAGAGCAGTGAGATGAAAACAGAAAAAAATCGCTTGAGTACCCCAGGAGTGTAATCCCTATGTTTACTAAAAACAGTAAACTCCAAGGGAAATGAAAAGATCAATAGAGTACCTCAGGTCAGTGAAGCCCATACACACCTGAAGATGTGGTCAAAGTAGCCTTCACAACAATCTTTGGGAAAGCTATCTTTTATGGACATTAAAATACAGGAACATGTGTTGGCTTTCTTGTGAAAACTGTTTTAAATTACCTTAACATCTAAAGATCAATACATTTTAAGGAGATCCTCAAAGAAATATTTTTATTGTCGCAAATATACACAAATCTAAGAAAAAAAATCTCCGAACTGTGAGCTATCACAAAAATGCTGATGGACAGTGTGTTCTGTTTTGTTAATGTCAAATAATAATGCATTTAAAAAAATAAGATTAGAAATAGTATTCTAACTTTATACATGACTATTTACTGTGTACACATGGCTATAAGTGTACACAGTACATGTTTAAAGTGAAAAGAATTACCTGTTGTGAGGTGACCAAAACACAGGCTTATGGTCCCTGATTATGATTCCCTAAAACACACACATTAGAAACATTACCATGTTTTAGGAGAATCAGTGATATATAAACTAAAATACATGAATACTATATTAATAACATAAACAGATTTGAATTAAAATACATTTTAGCAAACAATGGGTTTCTCTAAATTCTTCACAGCATAATTTGTAGAATAGATTTGCTTGCATGAATTGATTAAAACTTATTTTTAAATAATTGTTTTACATTTAAATATGTTTTTAAATAAACTTAATTTGGTTACAGCAAGTAGTTTACTTCAGGGACTTTTGAAAGTAAATTAACAAAATTAAATAATAAATTTCTTTGTAAATGGATTTTCAATTGATGGAAACATAACAGGTTGTATGACCCTCGCGAAGAGTTTAATTTTTTCTCATGAAAAAAGTTTATTTCACCAAGCACAACATATTTTCATACAATGTCAATCGTTCCACTAATATCAATGGACTAATTATGTTTTACCTTTTTTGATTGGCTTTCTAACAAATTATGAAAACACAAGCAGTTCTAAATAAGAATGTTTACAATTTAAAAGGCAAGGGAAACTCACCTTATCATAGAGGTCTTGAAAAACATTCAACTGCTTTACAATGTACTTGGGATCACAAGTAATATAAAATTCATTGAAATTGGATAACAAGCCCCATTCAAGGAAAGAGTGTTTCTGTTTTTCTTTAGCTTCTTGAGAAAATGTGTAAGCTGTAAATGCAAGGTAAATTATTAATTGTTTTGTTGGATGTAGATGTGTTTGAGGATTATTGTACAAATAAATCTAACTATACATTTCTAACGATTATTATACACAAGCAGATAAAGAACATGTATAACAAATAACTAAAATAGAGGGAATAAACCATTATTGACTGGCAAAAAGTTAGTCACTTATAGACTGACATAAAATCTTTCATTTTATTTCCTAATGAAAGGTGAAAGTTGATGTAATACTAAGTATGAGTCAATAAGTCATTAATGTACAATTGCAATTTATTTTGCTAATTGGAAATAATTTATCTAAAGTTTCAATAATTAATCTGAATAAATTATTTGATGGAATCAAGTTAATTTCAATCAATGAATAATTTTTTATTCAAATGTAACTTCATTTAGACAGAATTCTAAGCAGATAAAAAGTAAGTTAATCTATTAATTTGACATTTTATCAAAATATAGCTGTTTCCTCCATTTAGACAGTTTGATGGTTAAGAATTTCAGCAAAAAATTATTATAATCGACAAAAATAATCAATTTTGTAAGATTAGCTTTCTTGAAGTTAATATTTAATAAACATAGAAGCAAGAAATTTTTAATTTATAAAGAAATCACAAATTCTCTTGAACTGTTAAATAAGTGTGTTTTAATCAGGCAAATAAGAAAGTATGAATTTTCTAAATGAGCATTTCATACACATGCATAGCTAATAATATTCCTATGTATGTATGTGTAGCATATATTTCAATAATGCTACACATACATACATAGGAATATTATTAGCTATGCATGTGTATGAAATGCTCATTTAGAAAAACTGGTCAAATGTAGGGTGACCAAACGTCCCGGTTTTCCGGGATTGTCCCGATTTTAGGTACTCTGTCCCGGCGTCCCGAAAAGTGTCTTCGGGACGGTCTATTGTCCCGGTTTTACATATTTTACAAATTTCCGTATTCGAAAAAAATACTGCTATTCGTGAGCAAGCAGCTCACTCGTTTTACGAAACAGATGTATGTGGTTGTAAGCTTAAGCACACTAACGTACTTGTTTACATTTTCCTTGTGGCGCTGGCCATACAGTAGTGGGGGTAATGAACCTGTGTTTCGTATGTTTTTTCACTTTGCTGATCGCTTTCGTACAGATAACAGCGCTTTGGTCAAAGCTTTGCATCTTTTGAGAGTACACTGTTTGCTCAAGACTCGAAACGCCAGTTTTCCGACTCCTAGGTGTTTTTTCTTTTTTTAAATAATTTTTAAATTTAACCTAATTTTTAAAAATCAAGTTCGTTCAATCCACATTAAAATTATATGTTCCCTATTTTGTAAATTGATAATTGGTTTGTATATTAAATAAGTTAGAAAATTAATATAAAATTAAATTTCATTAATTACTATTTTAATTTTAGATCCTTTGAAATTCCGAAGCGTAAATGTACGTATAAAGATTACTCGAAAGAATGGAAGTTCATAAGAAAAGGTAGACTCGTAGAGGAAGTAGAATGTACAGTATGTATGTCCTTTATAAGTATTAGGCATGGCGGTCGAGCAGATATTAAGGACCACTTAAAGTCGAAAAAGCATATTTGCAACATATCAACTGCAAGTTCTTCACGAACAGTAGATTCTTTTTTTAGCAAACCTAGTTCCGATGAAGAATATAAAATAAATGCAGCTGAATTGACTACTGCATATCATACAATTAAACATCATTATACATTTCGCAGTACAGATTGCAATAATAAGTTAATAAAAGTTTTATACTCAGATTCAGTAATTGCAAGTAAATTTTCGTCAGCATGAACCAAGACGACTGCATTAATGAAATCAATTATTGCTCCACATTCTCTTCAAAATATTAATATCATTATTGAAAAAAAATAATTTTTATGGATTCTCTAGACGCTAGCAATCATAAATCGACAAAAATGTTTCCTTTTGGCATCCAGTATTTTGACATGTATAAAGGAATACAATTTAAATTGTTAAGGGTCACTTCTTTGCCAAATGAAACAGCCGAGACGATCACCAATTTTTGCATTGACACGTTAAAAGAATTTAAATTAGACATAAGTAAATGTGTAGCTTTCTGCGGTGATAATGCTAATACGAACTTCGGAGGTATTCGAAGAAAATGAACGTGCAATATTTATTATAGATTGAAACAAATAAATGAAAAAGAGACACATTATTTAAACAAATAAGTGACACATTATTTCTAATTTATTTTGTTTTGCATAAACCATTAGAACATAATTCTAACCATTTATGTACTTATTACATATAAACACATGTGCATATATTTCTGTGATTTAGATTTAATTGTATTGTTGTATTTAATTGTATTGTTTTGTGAAAATAAATGAGAATAGACTGATGCGTTTTTTTTAGTGTCCCGGTTTGGTGTTTTCGAAATATGGTCACCCTAGTCAAATGCTCACCTCTTTTACGGATATCTATTCTGCAAGCATCGGCATGATTTTCCTTTAAAACTTTTAACTCGATAGGAAGCCCATGACAATCCCAACCTGCCTCATAGTGAACCGGATGTCCTTTTAAAAGCTGGTATCTAAGTGTCACATCTTTCAATATCTACGCAATCAAGAAAAAAATCAAATTAATACAAAAAATCAGAAATGATCTTTCATGACTAAATTTTCATTAACAAGTGCATCATAACTTAATACGTTGGAGAAAACAGAAGTAAATACACTAGGTCCAATATGCCCAACTATAATGGGAAACTTTCTAATATCGAAACAAAACACACTGCAATTATCATGCTAAAAATAGATCGAAGAATTTATTGATTTAAAAACTGTAAGGCTTGAATTTACCTTATTAACTGCATGACCTATGTGGACATCTCCATTGGCATAAGGCG
Source organism: Meta bourneti (assembly GCA_933210815.1). Lineage (NCBI taxonomy): Eukaryota > Metazoa > Arthropoda > Arachnida > Araneae > Tetragnathidae > Meta > Meta bourneti. The sequence goes on from OW119922.1 coordinate 95,427,077, forward strand.
GACCATCATGAAGCATAAACTTTGACTTATTCTTAGCCTCTTTCTGATAATCATATGCATGATTGAACTTAGCTTCCTGAAATTAAAAGAAAATTTTTCAGTTAAAAATAGAATATATGATATATAGTATATGGCCATGGTACCACATAAAAGTCAACAAATCTCAAATGAACTTCTATCCGACAAAGACATTACTTTTGTTTTCCTAGGAAGATTATTAGATATTGAGCCATTAAGGCTTAAGGTTTTTTAACATTCGCAAGCTAAAAGATGACTTGGAGGAAGTAAAGATATCAATACAAATAAGGTAATGCTGTAATAATAAAAAGTAATAGATTAAAATAAATTTTATTTTATACTAATAAATGACAGCATCTGAAAATGGCATGCAGGTTACACAAGTCTAGACATTATGAATGTCAGGAGCTCAGATGCATGGAATATGAGCAGTGTGGAATAATTATGCTGTGCACCTTCAACAAACATCAAACGAAAATGCTGATAACTGGTTTATTCAAGCTTCTCCTGACATTTCTTGCACTAATCTGTATCCTCTTGATCTTTTACGGAATCCTGTAAATATTCTGTTGGTGAGTGGTTTATTAGACTTCATCTACCATGGACTAGATCACTGGTTCTTAACCTGGGGTGTGTGCACCCCTTGGGTTGCGAGAAAGCATTTCTAGGGATGAGAGAAGTTTTGATGGACGACAGCGATTTAATAAAAGATAATTGTATTGAAATATGAGCCAATACACGTATTCAAATGGAATTGGAAAAACTGGACTTGGAACAATTCTGGTGTACACAGTTAGAACCTTGTTCACAGCTGCAAAAGCAACATTGCAGACACTTTTACCATTTGGCACCACCTACCTGTGTGAAATGGGATTTTCATCACTTTTGCACATAAAAACAAAAGCCAGAAATAGATTAAATGCAAGTGACGACTTAAGCATAGCTCTTTCAAAAAAGGAGCCTCGCTTCAAAAGTATTATCATGAATAAACAACGTAGCCTTAAAAATTGAGATATTATTTTGTATGTATATGTAAATGTATGTGTTTACTTTTCAATCAATAAATTATCTTGCAATAGAATTAATTTCTTAAATAAAGGAATAGAAGCACATTTTTCAAGGGGGAGTGAGAACTTATTTTTAGATTCAAGGGGGTGCCGATCACTAAAAAGGTTAAGAACCACTGGACTAGATCAAGAGGAATTAGTAGGTAACAACAAAAACATTTGAAAGCTGTTTCTCATACAGTTCAAATAAGGGTCTCACTAGAGTTTAAATTCTTAATTATTTGCTGCCTGGGTCTAAAGCAAGAAAAGCACTTACAAAACATATTAAAAGTGATTCAAAATTTCATATCGCCAAAATTTTATTTTACCACCAATTGATGACCACAAAATTGGTGCATTGATCATTGCTCCCTAAGACACAACATGAGCTCATTGTCCAAATGCCATCAAAGTGCACCACATGCACTTTGGGGAAAAAAATTTTAGGTTGTGTTGAGGACAAAAAACGTATTTTTGACATGAATACTCGGGCACAGGCCTGATGTTGGATTGCGGAATGAATGAAGCAGATATAGGAAGTTTGAATGATTGTTTATTGTGAATATTCAATAATTAATTTACAGTTTGAATGATTAAAGCGCAGTTTGATCATAATTGTTTTCCAATATTAATTGCAACATAGTTAGATAGCTTTCGAATGACATCGTTCCATGCAATCCAAAGTTACACTAGTCCAAATTACGCCAAACACAGTAGAATATCGACATATTGCAGACCCCCTCCCCACACTCAGTTTACCTGAACACTTGATTTAAAGACAAAAACAAAAGACAAAACGGTTGTAATGCTATTTCTTTCATACTAACACTTTTCATGCATGTCCCCAGTACAGTTCCAATTTTAAAGACATATTCACATAAAAAAGAAGCACTTTTCTTAACTCTTTTCGAGTGAGTAGCTTGATCTCATATCTCTCAATTGCATATATTGTACATACAAGTTCTCAAGTTCAATCTGATCAGGTGTGCTACTTTTGAAGCCTACCAGTGGTGACTGATGATTTGAATGCACAAATTGATGTAAAGCTTATCAAACATTAGATTGGGGTACTAAATATTCAAATGTCAAATCATATTTGTCTAGAAAAGTTTAAGTTTAGTACAAAGTAATTTTGGGTGATTGTTAACCATTTAAAAATGTTCACCCATCTTTGTACTTTTAAAATCCTGATCAGTGAAGTTAAATTTTGGCAGTGCATTTTCACATGAAGCTAATAATTTCCTGTTCGCTCATGACAAGTGTGATTACAGATAACAGTCTCATTTATGAAGGTAGATAGTTGAAGTAACGTCGCACTGGAGCAACACAAGACTATTGACGACGGTCCGAGATTAATCCCTAAGGGAGAGATCTGAGGACAGTCTCATTCGTGAAGCAAGTGTAATATAATAAATGCACAAGCGTAAATAAATCATATTACTAATCTTACGTATTTGTGAACAAATTATAAACTTACCTGTTCAATTCTTGCATCTTCATTGCGACGTTCTTGGTGTTTAATTTTATGACGGAAACGTGAGGTGGGAAGAAGCAATGTATTTTTATAATTGGCTGAACATAGTTCACGGCAAAATATTTTAATCCAAAAATCACTGATGACACGATGTTTTGCCAAATGTTTGAAAAAATACATTATTTTTGATCGTATGTTCTCAGAATTTAAGATCTAACTGTCGGATAGGAACACATAAAATGTTACATCCTTTCAATTTCTAAATTGCTATTAGTCTCAACCATTCTGTATGTAAAGTATACATTTAACGATTTCACAGGAATATCAGAAAATTAATTTCTTTCATTTAGAGTAAAAATTTTCCAACAGAAATGAGATTCTTGGGTCACCTACTGCAGGAGAGAAAATTGGGTCCGCAATAGATATCTTATGCGAAAATGTTCGTAACTCCGGCACGTTTGTTTATTTACTATTTAGTTAAATTAAAAGTTGCAGTTACATTTTTATTTGATTGATCCAGCAAAAAAAGAGCGGATTTTGAATGAATTAGAGAATGGGGAGATAATCTTGATACTGGCTGAAAAATCTTGGAAATTTCAAAGAAATTTCGAATAGTACATAATTTTAAGTAAAACGAATGGTTGTGTCAGAAAACATCTGTTGTGAAGTGAAGTAAGCGTGAATGTAACTGTCCAATGAGCGGCGCTGTAAAAAGTGACGTCAGCTTCCGAGCTGAATTTTGTAAGTTAGATTAAGTTTGTTCTCGGTGGTATTGTGGTAATGTATGTTTTTGTCGTCTGTGTTAATCTTGCAAATAAAATTATGAATGTTGTGTTAAAAGGCTTTTTGGCTTATTTCCAAATGCACCCGGCATCGGGTAGATGCAGCCCGTGAAGACTTTCTGAACTTGTTTTCTAACATAGTGGTACCCTCGGCGGGACTGGGTGCTTTGGCCATTTAAGAACTTTTGAACCTAGAACTTTTGAAAATGAATTTAAATGCTTTAAAAACACAACGAAAAGGGCTGAGAACTGCTTTTTCTCTGAGTTTAAAGAAAATAGAAACGGCATTATCGAAAGAAGTATGTGATTTGAAATCGCTTTCGATTTTGAGAATTCAACTTAGTGATAAGTTTCAGAGACTTGATGTTTGTCAAACTGCTATTTCAGAACAGATTTTACAGAGTGAAGATGGCGAACCTTTATTTAATGAAGATTTAGAAGAATCTGAAACTTACAGAGACCGGTACTTAGATCTATGTGCTCAGATAGATTTGAAATTGCAAGAAGTCGCTCTGCCGAATGACAATAAGGAAACGAGAAAATTTAAATTGCCAAAGATAGAGCTGAAAAAGTTCAATGGCGAAGCGAAAGAATACCTGACTTTTTGGAGTCAGTTTCAGAAAATACACGACGACAAAAGTATTGCCTATGAGGATAAGATGCAATATTTATTGCAATCTATGGAACCCAAATCGAAAGCAGAACGTTTAGTTCTGAGTTTCCCAGCTACGGCGGCTAATTACCCTAAGGCAATTGAAAGAGCGTTTTGGACGAGAAGATTTGCTTGTGCAAATCTATGTTAGAGATTTGTTAAGCTTAGTTATGAAGAACGCTGCTACCGGAAGAGCGAAGACGGATCTTCCCTCTCTATATGATGAACTGGAAGGAAAGCTGCGAGCATTGGAAAGCTTTGGAAGAACACAAGAAAAGTACGGGGACTTTCTAACGCCGTTAGTGGAGAGTTGCCTTCCAGAAGAAGTGTTAGTGGCTTGGGAAAGAAGTAGAAATCACGACTCGACAGAAACCAAAGGATCTCGAACTTTAGAACATTTGATGAATTTTCTTCGACAGGAAGTAAAGGGTGAAGAAATGGTTTTACTTGCCCGGACTGGTTTCGCGCCGCACCAAAGTCATCGAAAGAAGGACTTTATTGAACAGGTAAAACAAGCTGACCTGGCATCAGCTTTGGTAAGCCTTGTTGATAATTCAGGTAAGAGAATTAATAACTGTATTTTTTGTGATAAGTCTCATCCTAGTGAAAAATGTTTTACCGCGAGGAAAAGGACTTTGGCTGCTAAACAACAAATATTGATGAAAAAAGGTGCATGTTTTTCTTGTTTAAAAAGAGCTGGTCACTTAAGTAAATTTTGTAGTGTCAAAAAGCAATTGAATTGTTCTATTTGTAATAATCCTCATTTTGAAATTATGTGTTCCAAACAAGAAAAAAATAATGAGCAAAAGAGTGTTCCAAAATCTGAGAGTTCTCTCTCTAATTGTGGCAGAAGCGAAATTGTATTTTTGCAAACTCTTTGCGTACTTATTCTATATCTAGGTCATGAGAAAATTATTCGCGCGGTGATTGATACAGGAAGTCAAAGTAGTTACGTAAGCGAAAATGTTATAACTCAGCTTAAAGCATCTCCACTGAGAGACGAAACTGTTATACATGCGCTATTTGGGGGGGCTGAAACGAAACCAAAACATGATGTGTTTTCTGTCGAGGTCAGTAATTTAAAAAGAACTTTTGGATCAGATTTACTGTACGGTCACCCTTGGCGCGATTTTTTCCACATTGGCGATAAATTTTTTTATATGGCAACCCCCATCCGACCCGACAAGGAATTGCAGCAACCCTATTGGACCTTGGAAAAGTTTGGTTTTTCGGAAGGAAAGAGCGCTTCTTTTTTTTTTTTAACGAACGCATTTTTTTAACAAAATATCGATGTTTTGCGTTCTATGATTGGTTACCGTTTTAAAATTTGAATTCTTTTTGTGTTAGTTGATGTCTTAGCTTTTTAGAAGGATTGTAATTGGTTACCGCTTAACCTGGTCGCAACGGAATATATTACCGGGTCGCAATAGAATATATTAGCAAAACCGGAGAGCTTGAAGGTGATTGATTTATTATTGCCCTATTCAAAAGGTTGTTCGCGTAGGAAAGTCCGCGTTTTTTCTTAAGAACATCCACAGGATTAATTAGACCGTAAGTTTTATTTATTTTTTCTTATTATTGCTTATTTGTGTATTCCTCATTTATTATTGCCCTATACAAAAGGTTGTTCGCGTAGGAAAGTCCGCGTTTTTTTTTTAAGAATATCCACAGGATTAATTAGACCGTTATTTTTTTTTACGGGTGAGATGTCGAATCCGAGACCGTGGCGATTTATCGCCAAGTATGGTAACCTTGCAGTTTTGCTCCAAATTTATGGCAACCATATGGAAAAGGTTGGTTTTTCGGCAGGAAAGAGCGCTTCTTTTTTTTTTAACGAACGCATTTTTTTAACAAAATATTGATGTATTGCGTTCTATGATTGGTTACCGTTTTAAAATTTGAATGCTTTTTGTGTTGATGTCTTAGCTTTTAAGAATGATTTTAATTGGTTACCGCTTAACCGGGTCGTAACGGAATATATCACCAGGTCGCAACGGTGATCAGTGCATCTTTAAATTTCGTACTTGCCGTTGGGTTTCTGAAATTGCGATTTATATCTTTAAAAGTAAGTGGGATCAGATTTACTGTACGGTCACCCTTGGCGCGATTTTTTCCACATTGGCGATAAATTATTTTATATGGCAACCCCATCCGACCCGACAAGGAATTGCAGCAACCCTATTGGACTTTGGAAAAGGTTGGTTTTTCGGAAGGAAAGAGCGCTTTTTTTTTTTTAACGAACGCATATTTTTTAACAAAATATCGATGTTTTGCGTTCTATGATTGGTAACCGTTTTAAAATTTGAATTCTTTTTGTGTTGATGTCTTAGCTTTTTAGAAGGATTGTAATTGGTTACCGCTTAACCGGGTCGCAACGGAATATATTAGCAAAACCGGAGAGCTTGAAGGTGATTGATTTATTATTGCCCTATACAAAAGGTTGTTCGCGTAGGAGAGTCCGCGTTTTTTTTAAGAACATCCACAGGATTATTTACACCGTTATTATATTTTTTACTTATTATTGAGTATTTGTGCATTCCTCATTTATTATTGCCCTATACAAAAGGTTGTTCGCGTAGGAAAGTCCGCGGTTTTTTAAGACTATCCACAGGATTAATTAGACCGTTATTTTTTTTTACTTATTTGTGCATTCCTCATTTATTATTGCCCTATACAAAAGGTTGTTCGCGTACGAAAGTCCGCGTTTTTTTTAAGAACATCCACAGGATTAATTAGACTGTTATTTTTATTTTTTACTTATTGCTTATTTGTGCATTCCTCATTTATTATTGCCCTATACAAAAGGTTCGCGTAGGAAAGTCCCCGATTTTTTTAAGAACATCCACAGGATTAATTAGACCGTTATTTTAATTTTTTTTACATATTATTGCTTGTTTGAGCATTCCTCATTTATTATTGCCCTATACAAAAGGTTGTTCGCGTAGGAAAGTCCGCGGTTTTTTTAAGAACATCCTGGCTTTGGACGCCATCTTGATTTGGCTACAAACATGTCTCGGATTCTACATCTTTACCCATTTTTCACTACGCTGTTTTCTTTAAATCTCGCTCGTGCAAGAAGTCGCCATTTTGGCGAGATTTTGAAAAAGTCGCCAAGGGTGACCGTACAGTAAATGTTTACCAGTAGGTGGCACATTTCGATTGATATTTTGGGTGTTTTAATTAGAAATTAAATTAATTATTGCTTATTTGTGCATTCCTCATTTATTATTGCCCTATACAAAAGGTTCGCGTAAGAAAGTCCGCGTTTTTTTAAAGAACATCCATAGGATTAATTAGACCGTTATTTTAATTTTTTTTTACTTATTATTGCTTATTTGTGCATTCCTTGTTTATTATTGCCCTATACAAAAGGTTGTTCGCGTAGGAAAGTCCGCGGTTTTTTTAAGAACATCCTGGCTTTGGACGCCATCTTGATGGCGACAAAAATTGCTTGGCTACAAACATGTCTCGGATTCTACATCTTTACCCATTTTTCACTACGCTGTTTTCTTTAGATCTCGCTCGTGCAAGAAGTCGCCATTTTGGCGATATTTTGAAAAAGTCGCCAAGGGTGACCGTACAGTAAATGTTTACCGGAAGCATTGACATGTGATACGAAAATCACAAAAAGACTAATTTTAGGAATTGTTCAGAAATTTTTTGATCCTATTGGCTTGTTAACCCCAACTACATTGCTTCCGAAACTGTTATTGCAAGACTTGTGGAAGTTGAAAATTGCTTGGGACGATGAATTGTCCCCTAATGATGTAAATACTTTTTTAAAGTGGTTTAAAGATGTCTATGTTTTAAAAGATGTTACTTTACCTCGTTACATGGTAATTAATTCTTCGTCTGAACTGCATGTCTTTGTGGATGCTAGCAAGGGGGCGTATGCGGCGTGCGTCTTTGTTCGATCAATACTTGATTCTGAAGTAAAAGTAATTCTCGTTAGAGCGAAATCCAGGGTAGCCCCCATGAAACCTTTAAGCATACCTCGTTTAGAACTGATGGCTTGTTGTATAGGTTCTAGACTTGCGAATTCTTGAAGCCATGGATTGATGAGGAAGCATTTTAACAAAACAAATAATTTATTTAGATTAAGTTAAGAGATAATTAAGTACAAAAAAGAAAGCAGGTTCATACAGCATCACATCATGAGTTTACAACGCTAGTCTAATCATAATAAACACTTAAAACGAAGTAACATCACAAGTTGAGTTGTAAGTATGCTTTACATCAGATAAAAATATCCAACAATTCCCCCCTATATTTTTATCATTTAGTCCTTATTTATGTTATGCTTTTTAATTAGTTTGGTAACAGTCCATAATCACTTGCATCCAATGGTAGGTGTTATTGGCCCTAATCCTAGTCCAGCCATATATTGGTTTAAGATATCACTAGGAAGGTGTTTTGTCATCATATCTGCATCTAATTCCTTCGTATTTTGATGTGAGAATTGAATTTCTCCACTATCCTTGTCGTCTTTAACCGCTTCCCTTACAAATTCTTTTGAAAAAAATTGCAAAAAATCATCACATTTTTTTATTTTATTATTAAATACAAGGAAACGAAACAAAACAAAATATGTAGGTTTTAAGTTGAATTTTTAATTTTTTACAGGTGTAAAAGCATTTAGTTTTAATATTAGTTTACTATCCCGAGTTATCTCGGGCAAATGAAGAAAAGTTAAATATTAGTCTTTGTATGATAGTTTTTGAAACAAGGGACAACACAAAGTGATACTTGACATTCTGTACACTGGTATCTGGTCTCTTTTCTTACTGGCTGACCTCTGGAATCTCTTTTACGGGAGCACAGAGTACACTGTCTCGTTGGATTTGATTTTTTTTCAGTAGCAGGAATAACATCTGGAAAATGCCTTGAGGTTAACCTGAGTGGTGAAGGACTAATGCTGGGTCTTCCTGATGTGGCCGAAAACTCGTCACGATGATTTTCTGAAATTAGTTTTTCAATCAGTTCCATTCTAAATTGTTTAGGTGATCGTGAACCTCCTGATTTACAGTACAAAATGTAGGAATTCCACAAGGCCAAATCCAATAAATGGAAGAAAATTTTCTTATAATATTTTTTCCCTCTTTTTCTGGGTGTAGAATAAGCAGCTAAATGCTGGTCGACTTTATCTACGCCACCCATTTTGTCATTGTAGTCAACTACACATTTAGGCCTGGACTTTGTCTCTCCCCGTTTATTTGTCACATCCTGCATTTCGATTGTATGTATTGTGGAAATTAGACTAACATCCTTCTTATCTTTCCATTTCATTACAGTTACTTTCCCTCTCTGATACCCAATAATTTCTCCTTTTTTAAATTTCTTTGTCTTTAGATCTCGAGGTAAATCTTTTCTATTCAATCGGAGTGTTCCACACACATCAGTCTTCCTTTTGACTAACGTATCAGCCAAACCTGGCGAGTTATAAAAATTGTCCACGGTAAGACAATATCCTTTGTCCAGCAGTGGTTTTGTAAGAGTCATCACAACTCGGGATGACATAGGAAGATCATCGAATGAATTATCGAAATTAGTTCCCATTCCACTGTATATAATGGCATTCCACACGTACCCACTCTTAGATTCGCACAGTAAGAAACTCTTTATTCCAAATCGCGCTCTCTTCAAAGGGATGTACTGCACCCACCCGAGTCTTCCTTTATAAAGAAGTAAACTTTCATCTATTGTTATATCTCGTTCAGGTATAATTGCACTCTGAAACTTCTCAAGTAAATGTTGCAGAATTGGCCATACCTTATTTAGTTTTGGACAAGGATGTGTACTTGCATCATTGTTGCTGAAGTGCAAGTTTTGCTTTATCTGACAAAATCGTCTGTATGACATTGTTTTTGCAAAAAATGGCGTATTCCACAACTGATTTTTACTCCAATAATCTTGCAGATCTGGTTTTTTTATAACACCTTGGAGAATAGTTATTCCCAAAAAAACTCTTATTTCATTTTGAGAAGTAGAACACCATGGTTTTGAATGCAATCTACGAGCACGCTCTTCCGCATATCGATTTGTTTCGGTTGTAATAATGTCAATCAATTCATTATCAAAATATTTATAGAAAAATTCCAAAACATTACGGATATCAATATTGAAATTCATACCTGCGTTGGCAGTAAAAGGAAAACGAGCAGGTGCAGGTGGCAACTTCGTTTTTTGAATTGCACACCATTGACGAGCTGCCGGCAAATCGTCCGAATCACTTGAACTATCGTCTTCAATAAGGCTACATACAGAAGAATCACTTCCACTATTTTCAATGTCCACCTCTTCATAATCACTATCTGAAAAATCATCGCTTTCGCTATCTTGCATCATCGCCATTATTTTACTTTTTTTCAAAGCAACTATCCTTCTTTATACATTACTAATCCACAAGCCGACGTATACTATACAATAGGGAAAATACGTGAGCAGTCCCGCCAAAAGAGCCGCGAAACCAACAAAACTTGGCAAACTGCCAATCAAAGCTGAATATTTCCTTTCATTTCCTCCAGGCCGAGTAAAACCGTGATAAAACAAATCGTACTGACAAATTCTGCTTCGCCCGAGTTTTCTCGGGATAATAATTAACTGCAATATATACGAACCCGAGATAATCAGGCAAGCGGTTAATAAAGTGATACTTCCTATTTATATGGCGTGTGCGATTACTTATTTTTTGGTTATTGACCCAGTCCATTAATCCCTTGCTATCAGTTTTCACATTAATAGGTTTGGCTATAAGAGAGTCCTCTTCTAATTCTTCAAGTAAATATTTTAGCCACTTCACTGCACAAACACTATCACATGCTGCAATTAGTTCGGATTCCATCGTTGATAATGCAACTAGCTTCTGTTTCCCACTTTTCCATCCAACGAGGGACTTCCCTATTTTCAATAAATATCCACTGTATGATTTTCCATCTGCTGTTGTGCTCCAGCTTGCATCAGTACTTGCATTAAGTTTTCCATCTGCAGCTTTAAGTGTTAGGCAAAAATCCATAGTCCCTTTCAGGTATCGAAAAACTCGCTTGACTGCAGTCCAGTGTATCTGTCTAGGATCTTGATTGTATTGAGACAATTTACTTACAATACAAGCTATATCAGGTCGAGTTCCAGTTGCCAAATACATTATGGAGCCTATCGCTTCTTGGTATTTTTGTGGTGAAAAATGTTCAGATTCTTTAAAATCATCCAATTCCTTGTCCCCAGCTACACTTGGAGTTTTCATTGGATTACAATCCAGCATTTTAAATTTTTCTAAAACTTTGATTATGTAATTCTTTTGGGATAAGGTTATTTCATTTCTTGCTTGCTTGATTTGTACTCCTAAAAACATATTTGAATCTGTTGTTTCCTTAATTTCAATATTCTTTTCAATCCTTAATATTACTTCATTGATAATTTCATTTGAACTTGCCACAATTAAAAAATCATCCACATAAATTCCAATGTGAATATATTCTTCGCCTTTCCTCTTAGTGTACACAGATGGATCTGATTTTAATTTCTTCATGTCTGCTTGCTCTAATATTTCAGAAAATCTATTGTACCAGCACCTTCCTGACTGTGGTAATCCATAAATGCTGCGTTTGATCAAATATACTTTATCGTTTGGTAATTGATAACCTTTTGGAGGTTCCATGTATATTTCTTCATCTAATATTCCATTTAAATAGGCTGTTTTTACATCATAGAACTTTACAATTGAATTATATGTGGATGCAAGTGTCAGAAGTGTTCTCAATGAATCCCATTTCATCACAGGACTAAAACTTTCTTCAAAATCTACACCTTGTTTTTGTCCATAACCAACTGCTACTAATCTTGCTTTATAATTTTTCCCATCATCACAATTCTTGATCTTGTATACCCAACGACTTTTGATAACTTTGTTGTTCTTAGGTCTTTCCACTGGTTCCCATACTTCATGCATTTCTATAGAATTAATCTCTTCATCCATTGCACGTGTCCATTGATCTTTGTCATTAGATGTCGTTGCACTTTCATAAGTTTCTGGTGTGAAGTCTCCCGCAGAATATACTTGATAATCATTGTATCTTGTAGGCATCCTTCTATTTCGTGATGATCTCCTTACCGCATTACTTCCATCATCAACACTTAAATTATTACTATCTTGTTCATCCAAGTTGTCTTCGGAGTTAGTCTCAGGTCTTATATTAGTTTCTTCATCATCATCTTGATTATCCATAGTGTAGCTTATTTCCATGTAGTTTATTTCTTTCTTTTTCTCTGCATTTGGTATATAACCATTCTTTAATTCGTCAAATATTACATCTGATGATTCACAAACTTTTCTTTCTTCAACATCAAATATTCTGTAAGCTTTCCTTTCTCTTGAATATCCTAGGAAAATACCTTTCTTAGCTTTCGCTTCTAACTTATGTCTTTTGTTGTCATGAATTTTGTAATATGCTAAACATCCAAATGGTTTCACATGACGTACTGAAGGTTTTCTGGATTTCCAAAGCTCCATAGGTGTTTTATATCTTCGGTTCTTTGTGGGTGTTATATTGTGCATATACTCTGCAGTAGCTACAGCTTCAGCCCAAAATTCAAGGGGTAACTGACTATCTATCAGTAAAGTTCGTGCTTTATCAAGTAGTGTTCTATTTGCTTTTTCAACCACTCCATTACTTCTCGGTGAATAGAATGTAGTCTTTTCATGCTTTATGCCTTTTTGATCCAAATACTGACACATTCCTTCATTGATAAATTCAGTTCCATTATCTGTCCTTATTCTTTTAACTTTTGTGTTCAGTTCATTTTCTCGCTTTCTTATCAAGACTTGTATAACTTCTCTTGCTTCATCTTTGGATTTCAAAAACTCAACAAAGTATCTTCTTGAAAACTGATCCACCACTGTCATCATATATTTCTTTCCGCTTAAAGTTGCCACTCTAAATGGACCACACAGATCTATATGTAATGCTTCAAGGGGTTTTTCTGATGTTTCTGAATAGGTGGTGTCATATGAACAACGTGCCATTTTCCCTTTTATACATGAATCACAAGTTTTGATTTCTCCTTCCAGTTTTCTAGTCCTCGTACCATTTTATTTGCCAACATCATTTTAAGGTATTCATGATTTAGATGGCCAAGTCTTCTGTGCCACATTTCATAGGAATTTACTTGTGTTTGGAGACATGTTTCATCTTCTGTTTTTGTCTTTCGAGGTATCAGTTTCACAATAAACATATTGTCTCTTAATTTACCTTCACACACCAATTGACCATTTTCATCATAAATGTATGCTCCTTTTGAATTAAGCACTACTTCATTTCCATATTTAACAATATTCGGAACAGACATTAAATTACCTCCGAGTTTTGGAACACAGACATTCTTTAATCTGATAGCTCTTGTATCTCCTTCGGTAGTAGTTGCTCTAATCTCTCCTCGGTAGGTCGATTCGATGTTTCTACCTTCTTCTGCAACACTGACAATTATGTTATCTTCTTTCAAATTTTCCATCCAAGTTTCATTTGGGGTCATGTGGGATGTACAGGCAGAGTCCAAATGCCATTCTGTCAGTTCCTTATCACCATATACTTTTTCACTTATTGTCATAGCTAATTCTTTACCAAGTTTAGGCTCCTCCTCAGAAACTTGTGCACGCTCATTTCGGAAGTTAGAGTTCCTTGTACGCTTTGTATCAAAATTTCTTTTCTTAACATTTTGGTTAGATTTTCCAAACCAACAACCTTTCTGTAAGTGTCCAGGTTTTTTACATGTGTAGCATAACTTCTGTTTTTGCTTGTCATAAGTTCTGTAAGCTGTACAGAACTTTTCTTCACCCTTATTATTTTTCTTTTCAAAATTCATCAAGGTTTGCCTCAGGTCTGTGAAGTTGATGCCTCTATTTACAGATAATGCCATTGCAATCGTCTCATAACTTTCTGGCAGACCTTCCACGATATACCGAACTAATTCTCTTTCAGTAACCGTTTTACCCAGTTCGTTTATTTGCTGTGAAAGTCCTTGCGACCTTGTAAGGTATTCATCTATGCTTTCCTTTTGCAATTTTTTCAATCTCGTCAGATCCAGCAATAACTCTGTTCTTCTATCTTCAACAGCTCCTTCAAAACGAATCTTTATTGCTTCCCAAATTTCTTTTGCCTTCATAAATGATCGCTTGTTCCGCTGTCAGGCTAAGAACAATTATTCCAAAAGCTTCTTTATTTTTTCTTGACCAAATTTTATGATCGTGTGCATCTTCATTTAAGGCAGGTTCATCTCTTAGAATTACATCTTCGAATAAATCCTTTGCATCTAATAGAGCTTCTATTTTCATGCTCCAAATTGCATAGTTTGTTTCATTCAACTGTTCTATCCTAGTTGAATTGAAATCCATTTTTCTAAGTGTGCGGTTAGGCTTCAGAAAAGTTCCCAAAGAATGCAATACAAAGTTAGGCTTATTCGAATAAATTCTAATTTAAAATCATTTACAAATATCAACCACGCTCTGCTACCAATTTGAAGCCATGGATTGATGAGGAAGCATTTTAACAAAACAAATAATTTATTTAGATTAAGTTAAGAGATAATTAAGTACAAAAAAGAAAGCAGGTTCATACAGCATCACATCATGAGTTTACAACGCTAGTCTAATCATAATAAACACTTAAAACGAAGTAACATCACAAGTTGAGTTGTAAGTATGCTTTACATCAGATAAAAATATCCAACAATTCTATTATCAAAGCCCTCAATTTGCCAGACATAAAAATCACATTTTGGTCCGATTCCACCACAGCGCTTTGGTGGATAAGAGAACAAGGCAATTGGTCTGTTTTTGTGAGCAATAGGGTCAGAGAAATTCGTGAGTTGTCGAGAGGTCAGTTATGGAGACATGTTCCAGGAAATATGAACATTGCCGACTTATTATCGCGTGGTTGTTCTTCGCGACAAATGCTCCTTTCTAGATGGTGGGACGGTCCTTCGTGGTTACGAGAAAGCCCTGAGTACTGGCCTATTGGTGAAATACACTGTCAGTCTGAAGAAGTAGACGTAGAGAGAAAAAAATAAAAGTAGTAAATATTGATCTATCAAAAGACGCACCCCCTTGGCATCTAAACAGTGTATCCAGTCATGATAAAATGATTAGAGTATTTGCATGGATATTGAGATTTGTGAATAATTGTAAAGAGGCACATGAGAAATGTAAAAACTATGAACTTTCACAGTCTGAAATTGAAAATGCTGAAAAGCATTTAATTCGTTTAGTTCAAAGACATTATCTGTCTGATGCAAAGTCGTCAAATTTTATTGAAACTTTCATAGATGATGAAGGTATTTTGAGAGTGAAAACCAGAATACTTTATCGAGATGATGATAAATCTTTTCTGTATCCAATATTGTTGCCAGATAAATGTGAATTTACTAAACTGTTAATCAGATTTGTACATATAAAAAACTGTCATGCGGGTGTCCAAATGATGCAATGCCTGATAAGAGAAAGATTTTGGATTATCAGGGCTAGGAAAGCTATTAAAAATGTTTTATATAACTATATTGCTTGCAAACGCTTTAAGGTTAAATCTATGTCAAGCGAACCGACACCTTTACCACCAGACCGAGTTACGGATTGTGCGCCTTTCGAAATTGTGGGAATTGATTTAGCTGGGCCTCTCTTTCTGAAAAATAAAGAAAAAGTGTGGATAGCACTGTTCACTTGTGCCGTGTACCGTGCCATTCACCTTGAACTTGTGAATTCTTTCTTCTGACGCTTTTCTATTAGCACTTAGGCGGTTTATCGCTAGACGTGGGCGGCCTAGAACAATTTATAGTGATAACGGAACTAACTTTCGGGGCGCCTCTAATGATCTTTCGAAATTGAATTGGGATGAAATATTAAAAGAAACCAGAACTCCTAAAATACTTTGGAAATTTATTCCACCCACCGCAGCTTGGTGGGGAGGCTGGTGGGAAAGGTTGGTCCGCACTGTAAAAGAACTGTTGAAACGTACTTTGGGTAAATCTGTGTTAATTTATGAAGAACTGAATACTGTGATTTGTGACTGAATCTATAATTAATTGTAGACCGTTAACATATGTCTCTGAAAATCCGGAGGAATTGGTTCCTCTGACACCTGCTATGTTTCTTATCGAGACACGGAGTTCCAGTGTTGAGGATATTGACGAATTAGATTCGCGAAATCTTAGGACGAGAATTAAATATAGAAGTAAACTGTTAAATGATCTAAGACAACGTTTTAGAAAAGAGTATTTGAGTCAGTTGGTTCAAAAGCATAATGAAAAGCGATCACGTGAGCCAAGGGTTGGAGAAATAGTTTTAGTGGGAGATGATAACAAAAAACGTTTGTTTTGGCCTTTAGCAAAGATTATTGAGTTGATTCCAGGACGTGATGGAAAGATTCGCACAGTTAAACTTAAAACGCAGCATGGAACAGTTTTACGTCCGATACAGCGTATCTTCCCTTTGGAGATACAAGCAAATGTAACTGCTGATAAGAAACAGGGTGAAGAGGAATCTAATTCTGATGGCATCTCCTGTCTTGAAAATACATTAATACCAGATAATGTGATAATGAAAAGATACACCTCCTCTGGAAGGTGTGTGAAAGCTCCAAAGAGACTTGATCTTTTGAATAACATTAGTTATGAGCTTGAGACTCTATCTGAGTCTCAAGGGGGGGAGGATGTTGTGAAGTGAAGTAAGCGTGAATGTAACTGTCCAATGAGCGGCGCTGTAAAAAGTGACGTCAGCTTCCGAGCTGAATTTTGTAAGTCAGATTAAGTTTGTTCTCGGTGGTATATGGTAATGTATGTTTTTGTCGTCTGTTAATCTTGCAAATAAAATTATGAATGTTGTGTTAAAAGGCTTTTTGGCTTATTTCCAAATGCACCCGGCATCGGGTAGATGCAGCCCGTGAAGACTTTCTGAACTTGTTTTCTAACAACATCGTTACTTATTTTTATGGGGCCGTGGTAGCCCGGCTGGAAGAGTAACGGACTAGCAACCTGAGGGCTACAAGTTCGAATTCAACCGAATACCATCGCTGACAAAGGGGGCTGTTGCACGTTAATTCTGTCGTGGCCTCAAATGGAAGTTTGGAGAGTGGAGTCCAGCTCATGTGTGACCCCGTCATCTGATTTGGTTTAAAATTACGTGTTGTCCTTGTATCTTTCCCTTCAAGGGTTGATACCGGGTCGTCACCAATTACTCGATTTGTTGCTCAAATGTGACGTTAATTAAATTCCTACCTACCCTTTTTTTATTATATCAGAAACTATACATCTCAACTCAATGTAATATTTGTTTACTTACATGAAATGATTCAAAAAAGCCGCACACAATGTTTCGAAACCAAAGTTATAGCACGTAATCTTGCATCTTTGCAGCTGCATCCTTTAACTAAGCATGTATATCAATAAATTCATAAACGGATTCTTCAAATTCAAGCACGCAAATCAGAGCATGTACGCTTATTATCTAAACAAACAGCGATCAACTGATGATTGATATTTTTGATGGTATTTAAATAGTCTCTTTTAAATAATTATAAATTGGGTACTCAAACTTTTAATTCAGACAGAATTTTGCACTTGAAAAGTTACCGAAAAGATATATGTTGGAGCCTTCAAAAGCGTTTGCACTTGAAAAATACACATCCAATAACCATGATTACATTTTAGAAATTAATGTATTTGAAAACAATTCTGAATATTCTGTTCCATATTTTTTACCGTTCAAAACTATATTTCTATAGAGGAATATTTACTAGGAAGCTTTTTAATCATGGAACTGGAAAAAGTCACAGCTAGAGAAGGCAGTGAAACTCACCAAGAACATATTGGTAAATATTCAATTCATTAGAATGCATTTAATTCTAGAAAATTTAACGTTTTAAGTGGCAGATTTTCAGTTGAACTTTCTGGTGAGCAAATCTGTCACTGCCTTTTATTTAACTTTAAACAAAGAATAAATTTTTATGAGAAATTTAGTACTTATGTCTGATATTGGTTGTTGCAATGTTTTAAAAAATTCAATGATTATGATCAATTATACTGAAAATGCAAAGTTAATGCACACAGAATAAAAAAAATATCAAGTATTTTTTTAATTATAGGTGCAACAGCTAGTATTTTTTTATGTATTGAAACTATTCTGCTTATCCTAACTTAACACACATATTTTCTCTTATAAATTATGTGTGAATTGTTTTTGGCTTTTGAATCTAATTTTTGGCTTACAGCTAGTGTACAAAATGGTATCTATAAATGGTACCATTTCTTACCTGACGGAAGAAAGGTGATTCTCACACTCACTCAAGTTTTGGTTCTTCTCTTCTTGTATGCTTCTCTCTATGGAATTCTAGGAAGGGATGCACTTCCTGGGAGTGAAATTTTTGCCCTCCTCCTGCTTCTTGTTGCTGCTCACATTGGAGGGAAACTTGCTGCTCTCATCAAACTGCCCTCACTCATAGGTATAAATCTGAAACGATTATCCTGCATATTTAGTTTTAACTTTCAATGTGCGAACTTTACTGTGTGATTTCTGTGCAAATCTGCATGGGTGTAATATTTTGCTCCTTTACACCAACAAAATCCAGGTTTATCTGAAACCGGAAGAAACTTTCTAACCTAGATTCGGTTGCATTGAAGTGGAACACTGCAAATTGAGGCTGTGTGAAAGGTTTCAGTAAAAAACAAGCTATTTCTTATTGAAGTGGTTGCCCCAAATCTTGATCAGTTCTGGATACTGATTGCCCCAAATTCTGTTTGTAAAGGGGCCGTTAGTGTGCCAAAAGTTTAGTAGTATAATTTAATAATGCGTGATTATGATGGTTATTTGGCTTTTATTTGTGTACATACCTGCAAACTACTATAGAATGTTTGCAGTTTCTATGGTTGCCAACTGCAGTAGCATGGTTGGAAGAGTAACTGGTTAGCAACCAGAGGGTTGCGAGTTGGAAACTCGATCCAACCAAACACCATGTACATAGGGGCTAGGGTACTTTAAATCTCTCATGGCCTCAAATGTCCTCATGTTGGCGTGATGTGGAAGTTTAGAAAGTGGTGTGCCAGCTCAGATGTTAACCTCGTCATGTGACTGGTTCAAAATTACAAGGTGTTGTCCTGGGATTTTTTCCTTCGGGATGGGTCCTTTACTCTCGCCAATAGCCCATTGTTTTGCTCCAGTGTGATGTTAATTCAACAACTCAAACCCTCTGGTTGCCAACAGCTGACTCTGGCATTATGGGTAAAAGTTATAACTATGGAAAATTATATTTAAACTTTTGATTCTAAAATGTGTGATGAGATTGTGAGCATCTATTTTAAATCTTTATTACTTTAATTGTTATTGTCTCTTATTCATCAGTTTCTATTACAGATCTTGTATTGAAAAGAGACACTGTCTATTTGATCTATTTTGCTTGTACTGTGTAGACATCGTTTTGCATGCTTTTTCTGTAGAATGGATGTGATGCTTTCCCTTTTTTTTTAATAGCAAGCCTGTGCTTGCTTGAAAACATTTTATTTTATTTATTAATAGGAAAATATATAGTTGATTCTATTGAAACTTGAAAATGAAGCATTTGTGTGTGCCAAGTTTTGTTCTTTACTCTGAAGGGTCATTTTCATGTTTTATAGGTATGCTGGTTGTTGGATTTCTGTTCCGAAATCTTCCATTCATACCCTTTTATGAAAATGTATCAATACGTTGGGCAACTACACTAAGGTATTAATCTAACTGTGTCAGACAAAACAGTGATTTTACAAAGATATATATAAGTCTAACTTATTTTATACTGTTTAATATTTTCTAATAGTTGTGCAGATTTAAATTGAATTTTACATAACCTTGTATATCATCAGAGATCAACTAAATTTACTGAAATAAATTTAGACATTATCTGAAATTTCTTTCCCTCTTTTTTTTTTATAAAATTAAATTTTTCATGTCATCTTTTATGTTAACTGATGTTAAGAAGGGAGAGATTTTGACGTTTATGCAATAATTAATAAAAAATGTTGAAGTGTAAGAAAGCAAAAAACTTGTATAATGTGAAATCTTAGAAAACTTAAATAAATCATGTAATCTTTTTTAAAATTCATTTAATATCAAAAGAAATTTCATTTCATTTTATCCTTAAACTGTGTTATGTTAATAGATGTCTCTAGCATTGTGTGGATAAATAAACAAATGTATTTTCTTTAATGGGTACAAATGGGTTGGAATTTGTTCTAGTAAAATGCTATTTTTGCCAGCAAAACCTCTAATTATACTTATTGTATCGCAATTTTTTGGTGGTTGGTTTTGAGGTTTCATGCCGCAAGGGCCATATTTGGCCATGCTGCCCCAGACACAAGATATACAACATCAAGTAACAGACACACACACACATTGAAAGTTTTACTGATACAGAAAAGAGAAATACACACAGGGAGGAAATTGTATCGCAATGAGTTAGTCATATAAAATCAAATAATGTTTCATTAACTGAGTGACAATACTGTTTTTCTACTTTAATAAATAAAACTAAATTGACAAATTTAGCAATTGCGATGTTGAGAAATGAAGTGTAAGAAGAATCTACATCATTGAATACTTATGCTTCTTAAAATCTGAAAGAAACTATTAAATGACTGATTAAAATAAAATCCATTAATAAACAGTAAAAACTAATTGCAATGATGGAGTTTTCTGCATCATTAAAAAAATTAAGATAATTTTTCATTACATATTTTACTGGTAATTTAAAGGGGTGGTTTAATGCCATTGTTTTCATAAAACTTTGTTAAACATGAGTATGGTTATGCTTTTACACCATTTTTCTACAGAAATGGAAATCTTTAGTTTTTATATTAAAAACAAATATGTCATTCAAAAAATTAGTTCCAAACAAACAAATGGTGGTAAAAATTTAATATGTATACCATAGAATAGTAAATGTCTTATTAGAAAAAATTAGAATGAATGAATGTTTTAATTTTTAGCCACTATCCACATCCAGCTGAATAGCTGTTAACGATCTGTACCTATATTCTGTCAACAAAGTAATACTTAGCCTTTCAATGAAGTTAAACTAATAGAAAATTATTTCTGTTGCAGTTAAAATAATTGCTATGAATAATAAAAGGAAAGTATTTTTTCTACTAAATAAAACAAAAACCCCTAGGAAAAATTACTAGGAGGGTTTTACTTTTCCTTCCAACCATTGTCAAACCCTGATTAAAATAACAAAGAATGTTACCTATGTATCATACTTTACTATTCATTTTACACATATTTCATACTTCATCTAAAGTATATTTCTGTGTGTCTTTGGATGTCAGGTTTTCTTACATATATTCTTTATCATGCTTTGTAGAGCTTCGGCCCTGGTCATTATCCTTCTGAAAGCTGGTCTGGGACTGGATTCAGAAAAGCTGAAGAAATTGAGTCTCGTTGTCTTTCAGTTGGCCTTTGCTCCTTGTATTGTGGAAACAATTGCAACTGCGATTGCCTCCCATTTCATTTTGGGACTCCCCTGGCCATGGGCCCTCATGCTTGGGTGAGGAGATGCTACTTCTGTGTACTGAAATGAATAATTACTACTTTTTACAAAATGCATCCTCTTTAAATACAGTTCATATAATAACGGCTCAATATTTTGAAACTAATTCATTGTGTAGAAAGTTTACAAATAGAATTTGTGGAACTAATATTTATAAAATACTTATGTATAAAATTTTTGTAATAAACCTAGAACTTTTATTGTAATACTTTTAAAAGTTAGTAGAAATTAGTAATCATTTATCTGTAAAATAAACATTCATAGCAAATATATTAGGATGTACTATACATCAAGTTATGGGTACTTAATATACTACACATTGAAAGTATGATAGGTAACTTTATTTTATAGTGTTATAAAAAAGTCTCATATGATATTGTAAAATATTTGACTAATTGGCTTTCACTCCTTGCATTGTGAATTGACTTAGTCGCAAAAACCCTTTGTATCCAATTTTTTTTATAGAAGCTCATGTTAGAACAAAGAATTGTTCTAAATACTCCAATATTTATACACCTCCATCCAATATCCAATCAAAACTGCTCCTTTTCTCCATCCAAATCAAAAGAAAAAAATTATGAATCAGAAGTAATAGCTAATTCATTTCTGCAGTTTAAAACGAATGCTTCCCGTACAAGCCCATTTCTTTGTTTAGTGCTAAAGTGAGGGATATTTTAAATTTGATTTATGAAAGTTTAGAATACACTACATAGAAACCAGCACCCTGATCACTGGACCAATGAGTCTAGTTGTCAGGGTGCTGGCTTCTGGATGTACAGGTTCCTGGTTCGAATACAGGAGTAAGGCATGGATGTTTATCCATCTGGAATAAATATATTGCTTCTCTATAAATGGGTTGGGCCTAGAATGTGTGGTGTACCAGAGTAACACAAAGTAGTTCACAAAGCTGCCCTTGTAGTATCAATGAATAATATTCAATTGACAGGGTATTAGAAAAAACACTATTTTCTATTTAAATCTTTGTGTAGGTTTGTTGTGGCTGCTGTTTCTCCTGCTGTCATTGTCCCCAGCCTCTTAAGTCTGCAGGAGAAGCAGTTTGGAGTGAAGAAAGGAATTCCAACCTTGGTAATAGCTGCAGCTTCTGTAGATGACATCATAGCCATTACAGGCTTCACTGTCATGCTCAGCATATCTCTCTCGGAAGGTAAGCTTTCATGTTTTTCATCTTTTAAGTGGACCTCTTTCCTTTGCATGTAATTCTAAAAATATATACCTGCTCATATCTAACATTGTTATGTTTTTGTGAATTGAAAACATGTTTGCAAAGGAACTCACTCTTTAATTTAACATATAGGGGATACTAATCACATGCAAACATCCAAGTTTATGATCAAGTGGAGACAATTTATATGAATGCCAACAGCTGAACTCTTATAGACCCAGTTAAAGAATCACTCGACAGTCCCTGCATTGAACTTCATGACAAACATGTGTCTGTCCATAGGATCATACATTGTGCATTACTTTTCCTGAAATTTACAAGGAGCAATTCACTCTTACACTTGATGTAGCATTTATTTTCTGACACGTTTTTTGTAGCTAAAATTCTGTCTTTTAGTCTAATGTTTCAAACTGAGTGCTTTTCCCTTTATATGAAAAGTTGTTATATTAGTAATATAGAACAGACTTTCTTGAAATTTAGAAGAAGCTGTTAGATAAAATATTACACTTCCAAGTGTGAAAAAGCTGTTTCTGAATGTAAAATAAAAGTGAATATTTAAAAGATCGATAAAATGTATTTATTACAGGAAACATTAATTCCCCATTTCCCAGTGCCAACTTAATTATTTTCATGTTAGGGCTATCTCTTATAAGAATATTTTGCATTAGAAAAATTAACATTGTTTCATGTTGATTTTTCTTAACCTTTAAACACTGCACACATTATTCCACACTGCAAGCTATGGTTTCATTTGCATTGACTCCTAAATAGTTTTAGCCATCAGGACCAATCAAAAGATTCCTATGATTCTCTCAACCAATAGACAAAGATCCATCAATAGTTCAATAGACATGGATATCTTGTTTCACTCAGATCATTACATTGAACAGTTTTGTGTTTGATTGTGATTACCAAAGTATTGGCAGTAAACTATTAATTTAGTGATGTTTTAATGAGTGCATACAAGAATAATCGAAGTAAATTGGTGCTCATTTGCTATTAATTCACATGAAATTTGTTTTTGTATTAAATCTGTTTATACTCCAATTATTTTATTTCAGGCAACTTACTGGTGACTATACTGAAAGGTGTGTTAGAGCCTGTGGGTGGACTCATTGTTGGCATGGTTTTGGGAAGGGCTTTTTGGGAGCTTCCAAGCAAGCAGAGCCCATCTGTGGGTATTGTAGCTCATCTTTTTCTTTTGAGTTCTGAGATAATCAAACTAAATATAAGCTTAATGAGAAGTAACACTGATGAATAAGTAGATTACTTAAATCTAATCTATCCTTTTTCAAATTGGAAATACATTTCTTAGAAAAACAGTTAAAAATATTAACCTTAACATTCTTTCTGGTTTTTTGGTTGTTTTGAGTTTATGGAACAAGTTCCAGTAATGGACTAGATGCACCAAATGCAGTACCAAATAAAATTGAATAAAGTATGTTTAGAAAATTTAAATAAGCAGACAAAGCTACAATAAAAAAATTTATCAAAAACTTGTTTCAAACAATATAAAATTAGAGCAGCAGTCACTCAGTTAGAAAAACAACGGATTAGCAACTGGAGGGTTGAGAGTTCAAAACTTGGCCCAGCCAAAGCCCCCTTGGCCAGCCTTCTTGTACACGGCGGCTGGTGCATGTTAAAACTGTCATTGCCTCAAATGTCCTCATGTTGGTGTGGTTTGGAGAGTGGAGTGCCAGCTCAGGTGTTGTCTCATCTGACCTTGGTTCAAAATTATGTGCTGATCAGATTTTTCCCTTGGAGATTAATCCCAGACCATCGCCAATAGCTCGGTGTGTTGCTCCAGTGCGATGTTAATTAATTACAATTACGAAATGAAATTTTACCATAATAAGTATTAAAGTGATGTGTACTCATGTGGTTCATTTTTGGCAAAAGAAAGAGAATACTTGGAACTTAAAATGTTTGTTGAATAAATGTTAAAACAACAATTTAAACAAATAACAATCTTTGTCTCGGAAGAACCTCTGAGTATGATCGGTCTGCAATACCCTATCATCTTCCTCACTCTCTCGTTTCCTATCTCCTTCTCTAACCTTTTTTCTATGCTGACCACCCACAAGTGAAACCCTTCACAGCATCACATGATTACTTTTCTCTGACCACATTGACACCCTGCAACTGTTTCCCATCAAGTAGGAGTTGGGTGAAGGAGCAGAATATTAATATTATCAACATCAAAATGCATAGTAATAGTAGAAAGCATCCATTCTAAATAATTTATTATGCAAATTTTCTATTTTGTAACATATCTAACCTGTTGTGAAATATGACCCTCTAGATATCTTAAACATGAATTCAACTTTTTTTTCCAGTTAAAAGTATGTCTTTTAGACAAACAGTTGGCACTTTAACTTCTTTTCTGAATCATCCTGTATAAATTCATCCTATTTGTATTATTTTAGTCCACTCTGATTTACTATCACATCACTTTGCTGTGTCTCGGAGGATTTGCATCCATGTTTTTGAGTAAAACGTTGGATGTGGCAGGTGCTGGTCCCATGGCTTGCCTGGTTATGGCGTTTGTTGCTGCTCTGGGGTGGAAGAAGGACCCTCAGCACCTAGTAAGTTCATTTGACTTTGTTTACAATCTATAACTTCCCTTGGTAACACACACAAAAACTTTTACCAACTGTTTATTCCATGAAACTTATGGACAGTCATATCTGAGTGCAAAATATCGAAATTATTTTTATTTTGTAACCCTTACCAAGACTAGTATAGCATGCATAGAATAATAGCTTGCACTTGGCAGCATTACTGCCGATTGGAGTGATAAGGGTTAAATCTACCTAAAGTATAATTTCATATTTAATTGACTAATATTTATTTTATTTCATATATGTTTGGAAGATTGGATGCAAGCATCAATTGGAAGGAATAAAGCTTTCGGAATTTTATTTTTTAAATTTCCTGTAAATATTTTTTCAAATATCATTAAAATGTTTGGAGGAAAGTGAACTTTTATCGATAAATAATTTTTATTTAAAGCGTTGTTTTTCGAGTGATCAGTCAAAATTCCAGGTAGTCACTTTTGAAACTTTGCTATTTATGTGCTATTTTGTTTTACTTTTATCCTTTTTATATATTTAATGTTTTATTTTTCTTTATTATACTAATTCTTTATCTTTCTGTAATTTTCAGGACAGAATTGCGAAGATTACAAGTGTTCTTTGGAGCTTATTGCAACCATTTCTTTTCAGTCTCATTGGAGCAGAAGTTTCAGTAACTGATTTACAGTCTAATCTTGGTAAGAATGAGAGAAGGTATGGTTATAACAGAAGCCTGGAAATTTTTATGAATTTGATAATTCAAGAATCGTAAACCATCCACAATGACACATTTCTACTGAATTAATTTACCAACAAAACTGCAAGAACTTTTAATTAACTGATAGTTATAATATTCATAGCCATGGAATAATTTATAATTCATGCATTCATTATGTACTCTGAATAGTTTTATACGATTTAGTGGTCTAAACAAATTTACATATCCATCATTATTTAAATTCTTGTTGAGTTTAAAGACTTTTTCATTGATATATCATTACTTTCTAAATTAGCTGACAGTCATTGTTTATATGAATTTCACCTGTTCTTTACTTTAGAATTACTAATGCTTTAATAAGTGACTAATGCTTTAATAAGTAACAATAACTAATAGATGTTCATTTCAGAATATATTTTGTTAACTTTCTGATTGCTAGTAGCTTTATGTTCTGTTTCCTTAAATACTTATTAAAGATTTAATTTTAATTTTGAAAAAACTTTATAGGTTGCTATAAATGTATTAATAAAATAAGACTATTCCCATGCAGTTTCTTCATCCTAAAAGCAGAAATGTACCAAGACATTTTACTTTTTGATAAGTTGGAAGCTTTTGTTCCCAAAAGTAATATATGGATGTCTTTTATTTCCACTTAGGCAATACAATTTTAACCCTCTCTATTGGTCTTGCTCTCCGGATAGTGGCAGCATCATTTGCAACTTTGGGTGGAAACTTGAACCTAAAAGAGAAGATATTTGTTGCTATTGCATGGCTGCCTAAGGCAACTGTTCAAGTAAGTTTGCTGTTCATTGTGTATTTCTGTCGGTTTATGAACAATTAGAACAGTCACTAACGTTGTGATATGTTCAATATAATTAAAATCACTACACATTTTGGATTCCATGTTTAGAGTTTTACTTTAGAAAGCAGCAGTGCAAATCAAGCTCACAACTTAGTCTGGTCTGCCAGACTGCAATGGGACACACTGAAGTACCAGACTAAAATAGCTGCTATCCTCTATCACTTGATAGTGGTGTTCCTCAAAACAGAAACTGCACAAGGTTTGTGAGGAATGTCTATCTGGTAAAAATTGGGTACAATATTTTTGTTGCAGCTGATAAAATTCTGAACAAATCATTAGAATAAACTCAGGGATGGAACATTAAAAAGTAATTATTACTGGTTTGGATTTTAAATCTAAATATAGATCATGACATTTTTCAAAAAATTTCTCTGCATCATTTATATATTTATTTGCAGTTACAATTTTGTTCTCTTGATAAAAATTATTTCTTTTGTTTATTTCCCATCTCCACTCCTTCCCTATTTTAACAACTGAATTCTGGAATTGTAAATTTCTCTGGAACAATTTCTAAAAATGATAAGTCTGAAGCAGTACCTCCAAACATCCAAAATGTGATATGATGTATTTTATAAGAAGCCATTTTAAACCAGAGAGAGATGGTGTTTAATATAAATATTCCTTTATCCAATAGGCTGCTGTTGGACCTCAGGCATTAGATCTTGTTCTATCTAAAAATAGTGGAGCAGAAATGGAGGAGTATGCTCAAAAGGTATCTTTTATCTATAAGCATTTGTATTTCTAAAGAGTGAATACTTAACTTTGGGTCATGCAAATTATTCTGTTGATACTCATAACCATGAAACCCATTTATATCTTTATGACATGTTTACAATATAAAGATTCTTTTTCTGAACTCTGAACAAACATGAAATACCTGACAATGCATTATGTTAAAATTATTTTATTCCTGTCTTCTAGCCCTTTTATTTAACCAACACATTCATTTTACATGGAATATTCTAGATGGATAACACAGAAATATGTTCAAAACACATAACAAAGTAGCAAACTATTTTTCTGCTTTCGGAACAATAAAGTATTTATCGTTCCATTAAAGTTGCAGCTAAAGAATAAATAATGAATCATAATAATTCCACTTTTTATGCCAATGCACATTTTGGTACCTAATTCCTATTGGGACATTCCCTGTTTAGATATGTATGGCCAGAAATGCATACCCAAATTCGGTTGAGATTTACAAGGGAAATGCTGTGGACTTCTATCTTTCCCTTATATGCCACTCATCAGTCTATACCAACCTATGGGTAGACATGCCCAGCATATACACTCACTGCCAAAAGTTAATTACGAAGCGGTAAAATATGAAAAAATCGACAAGTACAGCTTTGATTGACACAAAATGCGGCAGGAAAGTAGCAAATATGTTTATCCATGAAACAAAACAAATAATTACATACAAAGATTAAAACAATATTGAATTTTCATAAATTATAAGATGAAGTCATATTGGAGTCATTAACAAAATGATGTCTAAATCCAAAACAAGCAAACAAAACCGACATTAATAGGTATGTGACCACCCCTCATCCTCATACAAAGTTTACAGCGTGTGACCATGTTTTCCATGAGGTGATCGACCACCCCAGAGTCAAGTAATGGCCATTCCTCCTGTAGAGCAATTTGCAACTCTGAGAGTGACTGGGGGTGGGAAACGTGCAGACACAGCACGACCGAGGGCATCCCAAAGATTTTCAATGGGATTAAGGTCGGACGAGTATGCTGGCCAATCCATATGCACAATCCCCTCACTCTCCAGGTAGTCGTTGATGATGTTGGCTTGATGAGGATGCGCATTATCATCCATTAAAATGAAAGCAGGACCAATTGCTGCAGCGTACAATCTCACAGTGGGTTCTAGGACTTCATCCCGATACCGGACAGCCGTCACAGAACCCTGTCTATAGATATGCAGGTCGGTGCGATATCTCAACGAAATCCCTGCCCACACCATAATGCTACCACCTCGGAATGCGTGATGCTCGATGATGTTCTGGGGCTTATTGCATGTGCCTTGTTCTCTCCAGACCCTTACACCTCTTGTTATCTGGCTCCAAGGCAAATCTCGACTCATCCGTGAACATAACGTTGGCCCAATCAGACACAGTCCAATTCACATGTTGCCGACACCACTTTAATCGTGCCCCTCTGGATTGGATGGATAGAGGAACACAAACTTGTGGTACCAGGGCATACAGTCCATTCATCTGTAGCCTTCGGCGAACAGTAATGGCAGATATTGTCTTACCAATGGATGCTGCAACCATAGATGTCACACGTGTGGAGGTCGCTCTTTGATTCCGCTTGGCTAAAACAGCATTATATCGATCTTCTGTGTGGATCATAACCTTTGGGTGACCGGCCACAGGTCTTCGGACAATTGTTTGGAATTGTTTCCATAATCGTGAAATGACGGAATGATGAACGCCGAAAAAAAGCAATATCTGTGATTGATTGTCCTGCTTCAAGGCGTCCCGCAGAATGCCAGCTCTTACTATCTGCCATTCTTCTGGAAGCCATAGAAACTCGCCTGTCTTGAAAACTAATCATACAAAAGTTCTAAACACTTTTTATCAGCACTTACATGAAACTCCTCTAACCCTTGACAATGCTGGCTTCTTATACAACTACCTTTTTTGCATATTTCTCGACACAAAACCGTGATTGACTGTTACAGAACATATTTGCATACTTCCATCTACCTCTGCAGCGAAATGCAGCCTCTCAAATTCAGATTGGCTTCCGGAAATTAACATTTTCCTCTCTGTGCCTAACTTTTGGCAGTGAGTACATAAAAGCAAGCAACATGTAAAAGTTCCCAGATGGTCACAGCACCAATAGTGGCTATGGAGCTTGTCTGATTTGGGACCTTACACTAAGAAGCAACCAAATTACCATGGTCGGACAATGCCTAATGAGGCTTAACTTTGCTGATATAATAGGTTTCGATTGTCACTACAATAATTTTTTTATCTTCAGAGAACTAATATTTCCCTTACAGTTCATTTATATTTTATTCCATTAAGTAAACTAGTGTGTGACAATTCAACTATTCTAAATTAAGCATATTAAACTTTGGTAGAAACTACCATCTCTATTGTGCACATTAGTCATTCTTTTACAGACTGCAGTTTGTGCGAGTTGTAGGCAGTGCAAATTTGAATCCTCCCTGGGTGTATTTCTTCTGTGTCAGAAAAACTTTCTTTTTGTATGTCTGCTACTTGATATTGCACATCTTGTGTCTGGTGCAGTATGGCCAAATATGGCCCTTGCACTATAAAAACCTAACCTATCAACCAGGCTGCAATTTGGGAATTCATAGGCTTCATGAAAAGGACATGAAAAAATTACCTCTATAAACTGGAGAAGTGCCTATAAACAATAAGTCAGTTTTAAAGTGAATTTTTAAAATTGGGATCTCTCATTTTATTGCATCTTTTTGTCAATAATTAAAAAAAACCATTTTGTACTTTTTGATTAAAGTAGTCTTTAACTGTTTCTACTTTCAGATTTTAACTTCAGCTGTTCTCTGCATCATAATGACTGCACCTATTGGAGCAGCTTTAATAGCCATTTTGGGTCCCCTATTACTCTCACGGGATAATTTAGAATCTTGGAAAAGTGAAAAGAATATGGAAGAAAGTATCCAACAAGAGGGAGTTTCCATTGAGGTAAGGAAATAATTTTACTGTCTTCTTTCCAACAATAATTAATGTTGTATATAGGGGAATAGTTGACTGAGCGGGAGTTAAATAAAAAAACCTTTATATTTAAACATTTATGTTATTATTCTACGAGCTCTTCTGTTTTATGTTGTGAATACATTTCTCACTTTATTAAGAACAAAGTGCATTTTTAATTTACAATTTTGCAGTAAACCTTTTAAAATATGCTAATTCAAAGAAAAGAAATAAATATCATTCTTCCCATTTTGCCTGACATGTAATCTAAGATGGGATATACTTAGTTAATGTTTTTCATAACAAATGGCTAAACTATTAACAGTGAAAAAGTACCCGTTTAATGGAACTAAAATATGCTTGCCTTTTTCATCTGCTCTTGTAATACTTGGAGACTTTAAAATCTATTTGTGTTCTGCCATGAGCACAGTATCAACCATAGCACTAAAAGTGAACAAATATTAAATAAACAACTTTAAATGCACAATATCCTTTCAGATATTTTTATAATATAATGTTATTTAATCCTCATTATGGAATATAAAAGTAATGACTGCAATTTATTTTTCTACACTGACACAACCATCTTTCTGGAAGTCACATGTCTACATATCACATCAGTACAAAAGTTATACAAAATTAAACAAGTCTCAAGAAACAAGACCTGAATACATGCTTACCAATATGTATTGCAAAACAACCATTTCAAAGTCATTTCTGTACTCAGATCAACAAAGATTGGTCAATTTAGACTGTAATTCCTTTGAAAATGCTGTGTGTAATGATCAAATAATAACTTCTAACAAACCCAAAACCTTTTTATCAATGCAATATGGTTCAGATATTTATGTGGCATAATTATTGTATTTCTAGCTTTGACCTCCATCCAAAACAATATCTGCCTTCACTGCTATATAAATCCATTGTTTTTCCTATGCAAATTAATTATCATTCTTCAGTAGAATCGTGATCATAAAAGCAATTAGTTTTGTTCAAATACCCTGTTCTGTACCATTAGGGTAATGCCCTTTTAGGCCTTACAGTTATGTATTATTTCCAGGTTATACGATCATGACCATATAAATTTGATATGAAATAAAGAAACAAAAATTGTTGGATCACCACAAATTAACAGTTCTCACATTCCTATACATTATATATCCTTTTTAAATACACAAGTATATATGGGAAAGGAGGATATTGATATCACTGAGAATAGAATGCATAAAGCCAGATATTAATTGTCTTATTTCATTTTTGTGCAGATATATAGATATATGTTGGTAGATAGAATTAAGTCAAGTAGCATGATCTGCAATACTATTCTAAAGATTCTTTATATGAATGATAAAATCAGAATTCCGTTTTAAAATTTTTTAAAGGTAATTTCTAAAAAAAATATTTCCTAAATCTGTTATACTAATTGAATAGTGCACTATCAACATATTACTCCAAACTAATTAAACAGGATATACATTTTTTAAATACTAAATTTCGTAAAGGGTTTCAATGTCACATGAAATTGCCAAAAGATTTGATTGCATTTTTATATAAATTTTATCACAATTGAGTTATAATTAAAAGTATCTCTTGGCCGGATTGAATTGGAATTCTAGTTTTATGATGCAAGGCCCAAAAGCAGACAAGTTGCCACCAAATGCAAGATTAAAACAATTTAAGCCAAATAAAATGTTGTATAAAGAGAAAGTGACAAATATTACATGCTGGAAGAAAGTGAAATGCAAGAAATTAGTAACTTTAATTTAATGCAGAAAAATAGTAAACTTTAATTTAATATAGGAAAATAGTAGACGGAAGAAAAGTTGGATAAAAATACCATACAAGATTTAAAAACCAATAACATGTATAAATGGAAAAAAATTGGATGGGGATTTTCCCCAATGGTTTTATGTAGGGTAACAATTAAAATATGATGAATGGTTAAAAAAGTTGAGTATGTATTTCATAAGGGGAACTCTCCTAGTATAAGATGACAATGAGTTAAGTGAGTGCATCCAGTATGGAGATGGATCAGATTGACATCGATCTGCATTCTATTATTTGGCAGAATTGAACAAAAGTTTTACTTGTGTGACAAAGCATATCTACCAGTTACAGATCAACTGATCTGTCTAATTCTTTGTAATCACTGCTCTAAACTTGTAAAATATTTGTAGGTTGCATAAAATTATTAAATTAGAACTTCCTAAGCCTTTAAGCTAAACTGAAATTTGTTGAAGGTCTTATTAAAGTCGGACTTGGAGGTCTTCATCTGTGGATACTGATTATTTAATAATTTATTTTGTGCCAGTGTTATTTTAAATTTATTGTGCATGTGCCACTTGTACTGACATAATTAATTTTGTTATTTAGCTTTAAATAAAGGATTCGTATAAAAGCTCGGTTTCCTTGGTAATTTTGAAATCAATGAAATAACCAGTTTCCTGAGTGATTTTCAGTGGTGTCGTAACACAATTGCCAAGTACGAACATTGTGTTGGTTTCATCAAGTTTTATTTGAAAAGCAATGAGTCATATTGTAGTTGTGATATGTGATAGTTCCTCTCATGATTTTGCATTTAATGCAAAATGTAGTATTAAAAGTTTGTTTTTCAATGCTAAAAGAATATCTTTATTCTGTGTTGTGTAATTATAATGCATTGAATGCTTTGATGCTGTTTTATAAGAATTGTTTTACAAATACATAATGTAATTTTCTATCGAAATGGCAGTTATAACTACTCCAAAAATATCGAAAACCTTGAAAATTGTAAAAGCTCAGAACAATGTTTATATAATGTTCTGTTTTATTACTATTTTTTAAATTTTGTAAACTGACAAGAGATTCCATCAAATCTGTGATGAACTTAGCACCATCATTACAAAAATTATCTTACAATATTGTAGCAGTGTAACTTATCTCTTCCATGCAGTACTTTTAGTTTTTCCAGACAAAGTTACATTCTTTCACGCATCTTGCTACACCCGCAACTTCTTGCAATAAGAATACTTCTAGCTTAATGATAGTTTCAACAAGCTAAATTTTTAAATTCTTATTTATATAATCACGGGTTACATTTTATTGCTTTAATCAATTCTCTAGCCAGCCTCAAATCAGGTGGGAGACACATGAGACATTTTGTGTAGTGTAACTTGGGTCACCCGATCTGGTGGGTGAATACATTTCTACAACTCCTGTCATATGGGATAGCACTGCTTATCAAATCACGACAATCGACCTGTCGCACCACCCCACCAACCTATTGTTTTCATAGGTGGATGACACAAGAGACAACTTGATCAGTGCAATCCGGGTTTGCTTTTCCTTCGTGACGGAAGGAAACCGGTTGAGCCACCCAGGTTGCCAGTCAAGCCACGAAATAAAAATAAATGCAACCCGAGTCGCACTTCGCAAATTGCTCCATGTGTTACTTCCCTTAATGTATAATTTTTGCAGTGTAGGCAGTTATATTTGAAAAATGGACCTGTATTCTTTAGTCAACATTTCATGTGTCTCATGCATCGCAAATGAGGAAATTAGAAACTCATTTTATGTTTTACAGATTTTCGTAACTACCGATTTACACCTTTATACGTGTTACTGAAATATATAATAAAAAAATTTGTAAAAGACTTTGTAAAATGTGATACATCTATCTCCCCTCCTAAACTTACTGTGTATTACTTGGTTTTTAAATAATTATTTAAATTCTTATGATTGATATTTTGAAAAATTTTGTTCATAATATTTTGAAATGAATGTGATATGCAATAGGTCAACAAAATTTCTTTTGCATTTTTAATACAATATTATTTTTTATAAAAAAATTAAACATAAAAGAATATTGAAACAAAATAATGCCCAGCACTTAATCTTAAAATATTTAGCTCAAAGGGATGTACTAAATCTATGCTACACAAAAGGTAATTACATTTTAACTATTTGTGTTAGCTTTGCTTAACTTAAGAATCTTATTTTAATATTAGACTCAATGTTTGTCTTATTTATGACTTAATGTTTTTGTAGTATTTCAATTTCTTTGAAAATGTCTTAATCTTTGCTGGTACTTTAAGAATGTTAATTTTAACCAATAATTTAGTCAGTCACTATTCTGAATTGTAGATACAATTCAAATATAAAAATCGATCATGTGATATTAATGTTATCTTAATAGAATAATATAGGAAGTTTCGATTTTGTACCAACATATCAGTATTTCAAGGGAACATTATTTTGTAATACACAGTGCTTTGTTTTTAATCCAAAGTTTGGTGTAAATAAATTTACTGTGTTTAATTTCACATTTAAAAATTTAAAACTACCAATTGAATATAATCATACATCAATAGTTTCGTGGGTTAAATTATTTATTTTATCTGATTTTGCAAACTGGGACAAAGATAATTTTTAAAATTTTCTTTGCAAAGGTTAAAATAAGAAATGTGAATATATCACCTATTTTGAATTTAGGGTGTTTAGAAGTGTGACTGTTATGGGTCTTGAACTGTTAGACACCTATTCTTTTAACTTAGTAGAATTCAGTGTTAAAATACAAATTTTAGTAGCTTTATTTTTTGTATTATCATGTGTACCAATCTCAAAGTACAAACATTTTTAGTGCAATTCATCATCAGATAGTATTGATCAAGTCTTGATTGTGCTGTAATTATGATACAATAAAGCTGACTTTGTTATTTTATGCCTTTAATACAATGCAAACTTCGGAAAATATCTAATTTGAAAAATGAAAAGCAATTAACTGTTCAAAAATATCTAAATACTATGTAAAAAATCAAGCATCTAAATACCATGTAAAAGCTATTGTTTCATCAGGAGAAAGTCTTGATTCAAAATTTATCTGAGAAAGGTAAAACATTTCATTGGTGCAGTGCTTTAAATCTAGAATTAAAATGTTGGATTGGTGATATTTTGAATCTACTTTATCTTCGATCTGTATCTAATAATTAATAATTGTGATCTGATTTATTTGATGTTTCTGTATTTTATGTTTTACCTAATATTTTAATAATTGTAAATGTTTCGTCAGTATGATTTGTTGGATGTTATCAAGTTATGTGCAGTTTTCTAAATTGTCATGGATGCAGGAAAATATACTCCCAAAGCGTAATTTTTTATTAAAATTCTACCTAATGTACATAAAATAGCTTTTAATACTTTGAAGTATGTGATTTTATGATTGTTTTAAAAAACAAAGACCAAATATATACTATTCGAATCTTCCTACAGTAAGCACCCATGAAGCCCAAACCTTTTGTGTGTTAAGGAGGAGTCCAATATTATTTTAGGATTGTAGTGTTCAGACTGAATTTGTTTCACATTTAGGTTTTAAAACCTAATATCATAAACATGAACAACATAAGGAATTAAATTAGATAAAATGACAGATGAATGATTTAAAATATTTGAATAAATAAATTTTAAAATGCATTAAATGTTAAATTACAAATATGTAACAAAAAATAGCTTTATTTAAAGATACTTAGTGCAAGCAGTTTGGTTTACAATTTGTTTCGCCATTGAATTTTTTTACATGTATTTTTAGTTAGGCTTAATGAGTCCATCAGTCTTTGTTCATGAATTATTTTTGAAGTGCTTCAGTGTATTTTAGTATATCTTTGGTAAGCTTAATTTTTCAGACTAAGTTCTAGAATGTTCTATGCTCCAAGATTCCGTCAATTTGTTTTGTTTGAAAATACCCATATATTTGGAAAATTGTCACCAGTCTTCCATATCTGCTATAGGGTTTGAAATACATGTATGCCCTCTTCAAGTTAATTTGTGCTCAGAAATGATCTGTTTGTGGGAATATAGAATTAGGCAGGTTCGATTCTATACAATTTTGCATTGAATTTACCATTGCTTTATTTTGTAATAAAATATATTTTAGACTCATTATCTTTGTTCCTGTTTCAATTGCTTCCATCACTGATGTTATGTAGGTAGTCAATGTTACATGTGGGGTTTTACAATGGTAGTGCTGGACATTCAGCAATTAGCTGCTTAAAATATTTCTACTTTACAATGTTAACCTAGACTTTTAAAAACTGGTTTGATATTTGAATAATTTGGCCTCACAGATTGCTGGAAGTACTTTAGTTACACCAACACCAAGAGAGTGAATTGAAAAGTGACATTTTATAAAACTAGTCATTGTCAATTAAGCTTTGCAAAAACTCATTATATATTTTAAACGTTGTATTGATCCTTTTTGATTGAATCTTCAAGAATTTAAGATTGAGGAATATCAATATTCTTCATTAACTGATTTACAAAAGGTTTTATTTGTCACCCTAGTCAGATTTTGTTACTCGAAGGTTGATTAGATTGTTATCTATGGCTTAAAGTGGATTCTGAAACTAATAATAAACATGCCTATACCGGGATTCGAACACAGCTTGCTCATTCGAGAGCCAGAGTGCTAGATACTCGGTTACCAGGTTGCTCAAAAATGCTAGTTGGTAGCTGAATTTTCGTCACAAGAGCAACACAACGGGCTATCGACGACGGTCCGGGATCAAGGGCAACATCTGGTCATTTTAAATCACTGTCGGATGACGAGGTCAGCACCCCACGCCAACGTAAGAACATTTGAGAACACAACAGATTTAACGTGCACTAACCTCCACGTACATGACGGTCTTTGGGTGGATCGAGTTTCGTACTCGCCACCTTCCAGTTGCTAATCGGTTGCAACCGGTACCGTACCTCCTCAAAAGTATAGGAGTCGCCTCGAAATTCAGTTGTCTACTTACATAAGAACGAAAGTAAGACACGATTCTTCTAACTGATTATTTCACTTCCCACACAGCTTAAAGTTTGAGATTATGAAATTTCTAAGAATTTAAAATATTTGCTCGCCAGAAGGCTGTACGATCTCTTGTTTCTAAGAATAACATTGAGCATAATTCTAATTTCGGCTGCCAATCTTAAAAAGTATAATTCAGTTAAAAAGTAACAAAATAGTTTTGACTGCAGTTCTATTTATTGATTAATGTCAGTATAATTTCGATGTTTATTTGATCGTGGAGATCAGTTTATTAGAAAATATACAAAACATTGACATTTTTTCTGGAGGATGAGAAAAAGACCTTTTTTAAAATTTGGGACTCGAGTATGTAACCAAATATTTTTGAAAATAAAGTCGTCGACCTTTGAAATGTTATGTTGAAATAAACGCCATTGGTTACGTTATACGACGAAACGCAATACGCGAGATTTTTATAAACTAAATTATTTAAAACACGCTACTAATATAACGTATTAATCAAGTCCATTTTAATGTTTTTATAACAAAACAACTAATAAAAACAAACAATTATGTTTTCAATTTCAACATATCGTCTGTATTTAATCGTTTGAATTTAATCGAGAATTTTATCTATTTTTTTAATAAATTGCTATTATGTTTCGTTCTAGAACATGAGAAAGAAAGTAGATTAACTATTTTTTAAATCATTGAAAAGGTTTAAATAATTATTCTTCACAAGATTGTTTGTTGTAGAAAATATGAATGAGAGTGAAACAAATTTCTAAATGGTGTTTGCGTCTATTTCTAAGAATATTTTATACTTTGAATGTTTTTGACTTCTTATCTTGCATTTTCTTTCCAATATGCGTATCATATGAATATTTCTGCTCATGCGCACTATATAAAAATAAATATGAGTAATAAAATGTTCTTAAGCCAATACTTAAAATATGAAAAATAGAGGTAACAGTAAAATGAAAACACCACTGAAAGTATTGAGAATCGATTTACTTTGATTGTAGAACATGTGTAAAGTAATGAGTAAAAGTAATAACAATGAAAGAAAAATCAGCGTTTTCCTTTTCTTCAAAGTAATTTGAATAATTGTTGACTTATATTACTGTAAAACTTAAAATATTCTCATATCAGCGTAGTTAGTTTTAAAAAGTTGTTGGAGGCATTGGATTGTCTTATTAATTCAAATTAGTTTTTATTTTGTTTCGAACATAAATATGGATGTCTTTTCTCTTTTATTACAAATTGTCACAAATATTATCTTTAATACTACAATTGCAAAATCAATTTACAATATTTTATAACAATGTAGTAAAATATTGTAAATTGGTATTGCAGATACGTTATCTGTTTTATATAACAAAAAATGTTAATATTAAAACGTAGAAAAAATTCAAGATTACTTTGAAAATTATTTGTTGTTCTGCTTTAAAGTGCTTGTCCATTTAGAGGACTACTTTTGTGGAGGAAAAGCTAAATTGGGAAAATTTCCTATGAACACTGCCTTACAGAAAGCAAAGCAACTACATATGGGGCACAATCCAGCTTTTACTCCATAAAAGTAGTCCTCTAAATGGACAATCACTTTAAAGCAGAGCAATAATTTTCAAATTTTAATATGGGAAATAAAATGTTCATAAGCCAATACTTAAAATATAAAAAATAGAGGTAACAGTAAAATGAAAACACCACTGAAAGTATTGACAATCGATTTACTTTGATTGTAACGTGCAAAGTTTGACGAATTCTATTTTGAAATGCACAATATTCGTTTTTATTTCAAAACTTAGATTTTCTTTTGAGTCATCAAAATAACTTGACTCGAGATAAAAACAACTGAAATCATATTGGTTTGAATTTATGAAACGGTTTTAGTTTTTATGGTGAATGTCGATACATGATACCCTGAAGTAAGTTTAGTTGCCGGGCTTTTTTGTAGCCCAAAACAAAGAATACAAATATCTCACACATAAAATGGAATTAGTTCGAAAAAAGATTAAATTACAAACTGGAAACAAATTTCTAATTAACATGCTTAAAATATTTCATTTGAAAGCGAAATTAAAATTGTTCTAATTTTGTATTTGTAAGAAACGACGAGGATACCCTGCAAACAGTTGTACGTTCCTTTTTCACGCAAGATGGCAGCACGACAATTTTGTTTTGGGATCTCCCGTGTTATACAAACGATTAAGAGAACCTCAATCTTTATTCATAGCAGTTAAATGACAAAAACGGACGTACAAGTATTTTTCAAAAAATTATTTAAAATACTTCTACTCAACGTATTTCCATAAATCATGTATCATTTTAAGCAGAAATGTATAAACATTCATTTAAATTGAAAAAAATAAAATCGAAAATTTGAAAGATTTTTGTGCACTGGTCCCCTTAAAAAACCAATACCATAGATCTTCGCAAAATTTTTGATTCTTCAGTTTGGTGTGTATAACTCAAAAACAAACGTTCAGTATTCATTAAAAAACATGGTGGATAATGTGTTTTGATTTATGCATATAAATTTTAAAATTTCAATCAAATATATTTTACAACCAGTTGCTTTGATAATTTTGATATTCCATTAACATCAGGATTATCGAAGATTAGCATCGAAAAAGGGTGGAAAATCGTGGTGTTGCGTTTAAAATTAAAAATCTTTATGAAAAAGTAATCATAATCGATGTTGTGAAAACATACTATAAGACAATTCAATGATCAGTTTAATTCTTTAACTTATTGAATGGTCTTGCATTCAGAATTTGTTTCCGGTAAGTTTCAACCACTAATTCCCACTTCGAGAGTAAGCGCCCGGTATTGCATGTATAAAAGAAAATTTATTGCTGAGAAAAATTTTATTTTGGGAAACAAAAATCCTTCGTTAAACCAGATGTTTTCACATAATTTATCCTCAAAATGCGTTACTTGTGCGTAGCTCTCAGGGGCACATCTTCTTTATGTGTGTTGAGCATCACAACCCCGAGGTACCCGTGTGATCTATCCTCTCTTCTGTTTTACCCTGGCCTACCCTTCTGCTTTTTCCTCCCTCGTTGTCTTGCGTTTAGCGCAGCTTGGCCAAATATGGTCCTTGCGCCATAATACCCAAAACCAATTAACTATGAAGACGTATTTATTTTCTGAATGTCAAATTTTGATTTAAATGAACTAGACATTACAATTGATTCTATAACAAGTTTCTAAACGCATCCGAGCATCAATACTCGCGTGCATCGTTTGAATTTTTCTCTTGCAGGAACTAAATGTTAAACACACTAGCAGGCAGTAGCGTAGCCTAGATTTCACATTTCGGAGGGGATCTAAAATTAGAATTACAAGTTTTAAGCAAACTGAGAATCGTAATCTAATTACAAAAGTTAGGTTAATATTTGTTAAAAGTGTAGTTTTATACCTAGTTAGCTTTTGTCCAGTATCATGGATTTCAAGTTCAGAGGTCCCTTGTATCATTTGTCAAACTGATAATTTGCACCATAAAATGGTCATAACTTAACCCTCCAAGTGGTTTCGACGAGATATCTCGTCCATCAAGATCTGACTAATATTGCTAATACTTGACAAGATACTCGTCATCAAGAAATTGCCGATTTTCTTATGATGACGAGATCAAAATCTGATCAGTTCTAAAGACGAGATATCTCATCCATCAAGATATAGGCCATATATCAAGATATGGTCAGTTTTGTTAATGACGACGCACGTCGTCGAGAGAACCAGGAGGATTAAAAGTTGAGTGTTGATTTTTTTTAATGCTAAACCCTCAAATTTAAAAAATCTACATGCACGTCATGAGCAATTATTTCTCAAATGAATTACGAAATAGAGAAAACAACAGATGCGTTTGGAAAATTCATTTCCGTAGATAAATTTTAAAATATTGAAAAGCAACACTTCTAGGGGTACTCGAGGCCCAAATAATTTCTAGTTACTCTCCTGCAGGAATGGATATTTCGTAGTTTCCGCTGTTATCTTGTGGCACAAAAATGTAAAATAAAAATTCTGTTTTGAAAAATATTTCAAAGTTAGGAATTACTGACGATAGAGTTGAAATGGGGTAATTCAGGCTTTATCTTTCGGCCGTTCATTGGTGGCAAGCCCAGAGCATTCGCAACTGGCCATATCCTCTTTGAGAAATTGAATACTCTCAGCCACTGACAAAGGGGAGTGATTTTAGCCTCGTATCTTTATAATGTTTCGACCCACATCTACAGGTGTGTAAAGAGGGCGGAAGATAACATGGCATTAGAGAAGTTCTACACCTCTATCCCAACACCTCCAATAAATCCCATTTCAAGTCTTCTATCCAAACCCATTTCCTGCTTTCATTGTGCGTCCGTTTTCTTTCTTTTCCCCCTAAACTCTGCCGGCCTTTTAAACGAACTTTGTTTTCGGGATGATTTTCGCAGCGAGATTTTATCGGAGTCCGAAAGCGCGATGAATTATGAATCGGAGGGCACTATATTTAGCGGCAGGGAACGCCCGTGTCGCGGGGCGCCCCACCCCCGCTGCGGGGCATCGCGCGGCCCCCTTCCGCCTCCATTCCGGATGAAAGGGGTGTGCTCGCTTTGTTTCCTCTTCCGAGAGGAATGCCATTGACGGGCCTCCCTCGGCGGCAACAGGTGTTTCTTCAGTGCTGGCTAGTGATGCGGATGCTGTTTGCTTCGGAGAACCGCTTGGGAATATTAGGTTGGTCGATTGTGTTTAGGCGTTTTATGGCGAAAGTGTCATATTTGACTAAGCTTCGTCAAACACAAGACAAAGGCAAGTAAAAAATGTCGTGAAAAGGGAAAAAAGAGGGGTTGGGGAATAGAATAATGGGATGAAAGTAGAAAACGATCACTTTGGTATCCCGGGAGCGTTTATTAATGGGATTATTAGGAAACTAGCAGACCCGAGCATAGCATTTGCGCTAAACTTTCTCAATTGCTTAAATCTGATGATGGCAAAGTGTCGTTACTCACATTTCATATCTTATTTCAATCCATTCCTAATGAACGTAGCATCCAAATTCATATTAAATCAATATCACATTTAATGACCAAATAACCACATCTATTTGAAAGTATCTTGAGAAATATTCTATTGGCCAAAGATTAAAACTGGTTATTAGATGTCATATAGGATAGACTGCAGATTGCTGAACGGATATATGCGTATGCACCCCTCAGTGGGTTGAAGCAAAACCAAACTTTGAAAATCTATCAAAATACGTGAGCGTAGGTTTCGATGTAGCAAGTTCAAGAAAAAAAAATATTATAACTCGTACGCGAAAAATGTATATTTAGCAGCTATCAACTAACTATGCACTTAGATCTTATTGAGTTTGAATGTTTATTTGTAAACAACATAAAATTTTATAAGCCATTTTCCACAACTGTAATAGTGATTTTTAGTTCAGTTGAGCTCTGTAAATATAAATAAACCAGTAAACATATACATAGCATATGCCATACACTTTCTTGATTGCTTACATCTATTGATGGAAATCTGTCGTTCCTCACATTTCATCTTATTTCAATCCATTTATAATAAACGTAGCATCAAAATAGCTCTAAGTAAAGTAAATTATCCAAAAATATGTAAAATTTTGTTTATTTTGACTGATATTAATTCTTGAATCCAATAAAAGTCATGGCAAAAAGCACACCTCAGCCATGTTACTTTAATACCATTCCCTTCTTCAAAGGCGATTCGTCAATTTTAGACGCTAAACATTTCCCCTCGCATTTTTTTTTCTGTACAGAATTCTATCTTCCAGATTTCTCATTGCTTTCTGGCATCAAACTCTGAAGAATTTAATAAGAGGGGCGAGCTCATCCGTGTAGTTTTAGCAATATTATGCATATCCATAGTTCGAATCAAGCAAATTTAAACTAAACGGCAAAATTGCGAAAAAATTCCATAACGGTTTTAATCATTCCAAGCAGGCACACTGCGCATAGGTCTCCATCATTCGTCACCAAGAGAAGGAAATCTCTAAAGGCTTAAAATCCTCTCAGGTCAACTTCGGATCCATGGATTGCTTAAATTTGAAAAATATATCGGAAATTAGGTGCGACATGCTCGTGAAGTCCGTGCTGATGTTGTAGACAGCGCAGTCAGTCATTGAGCCCTCGGGTACAAACCTGCAATGAATTTCTAAGATCAAAAAATAGACTGTCTACCACAGAACTGTACTAGACTAAAGCTCTAGATAAAGTAGCGACACGTATATAAATGGACTCCATTTTTGTCTGTCCAGTGGTGTCACCAAGACAGCAGGCAGAAAGCATCCGTTCTTTTTATCCGTTTTCACCCAAATGCGTCAAACTTGCACTGAATAATAAATCTCTGGAAGAATATTCATTGCACTCAATTATTTTAATCCTAGGCTATTTATATTCAGGGAGCATATTAGTTTCGATACAAAAACTTCATAGAATGCACAATCCCTCAGATATTGGAATATTATGCATAAAGCAATCTTAATAATATAATTAAAATTAAATAATTACTATTAAAATAAATTTACTATGATTCAAGTCTGACAAATCTGTATGTAGATAATTTATTTAGTGAGTACAATCGAAGCTTGCGTAAATTATCTGATTTTCTCCCATTGAAATTTATTCTTGCAACAAAAAAAGTACGCAGAATTCAAATCGAGTTAAATACATAAGTCGTCAATAGTATCAATGATTTATAAAATCATAATTGAATACACAAGTAAAAATAGAAATACTTTTATGTAAGAAAAATTTCAATTAGTATAAAAAATTGCAAAATCTACTAAACGATAATATTAATATTTTTACAAAAAACTATATATAAATACAAAATCATAACATATAAGCTTTGAAAATAGTAATTTTACGAAAAGCTATATATACAATTTAGCTAGAGCAAATAATTTATATTGGCTGACGCTCCATTAGAACAATTACAAGGGCAATTGTGTAATAATGCCATGCTTAATTTCTTTTATAAAATAAACAAATTGTAAGTGTAAAGACAAATCGCGAAAAAACTCACAACTTTCGGGTGCACTGTACCTGAAGCTTCTATGGCTGTTGCACGCACCTTTCGTCACAGATGAAACAAAAACTAATAACAAATGTTTTTAATAGACAAGAAATTCGGTATATAAAAATTGACTCAGAAGAGGTTGTGGATAAATATTTACAAGCATGTCAAATGAGCTCTTTTTCGTGTTTGTGTTGGCAGAGTATAAAAAACAACGAGATCAAACACGTATTGAAATTTAAAATCGTATCTCATTCGGTTCATGTTTCCAAGCATGTTTCAATTGCCACGGCGTCGCTGCTAAACAAAAACACAGCCATCTCCTATCTCCTTCACCATGTAATAATCATCTCATCTGGGCTCGATGGAAAAAGTCGAAAAGCTATCGGGAATATCCATTTTGAAAAGCATCTTCTCTAATAACCGCCTTTGGAGTCTCGCAAC
Source organism: Meta bourneti (assembly GCA_933210815.1). Classification (NCBI taxonomy): domain Eukaryota; kingdom Metazoa; phylum Arthropoda; class Arachnida; order Araneae; family Tetragnathidae; genus Meta; species Meta bourneti. Next base: position 95,471,883 of record OW119922.1, read on the forward strand.
ACAAGTCGAGCGGGACCTGAGCTCCCAGCACAAAGAAAAGGGCCCAAAGAATAAGATGGAATGGCCACTTGACAACGCAGTAATTACGCGATGTATTCTTCCTAAGGTTAAGTAAAGCAGTATGATACAATCGGAGTAGGGGATGAAAAAGAGTTGCTTTTTGTAGAGAAGTCGGGAGCAGAGCAGGTAGCTTATTATTCGTTAGATAATTCGTGCCCTACCTCATCGTAAAAAGGTTTAAACCAATTGTTCAGTTCCAGACCACCGAGGAATGCGTCGCCGTACGCTTATTGGATCAGTCACCGCCCATGTGATACCACTTCCAATCTCCAATCTACAAGGCTTCCAGAACAAAGAAACGCAGATAGCTCTGACGTAAGGATATAAATGAACCGAGATTCTGAGTGTCATGAGGATTAGATTCATTTTCTTGCAATCGATCTTATACACGTATCAACCACATAGGTCTGAAACATGTAAACTGAATTGTGACTCTTGAAGAGTTCAGGTCAATGTTATGGATCAGGTATGGACAGAAAGACAATTTCCTCGTCTTTCAAAGAAAAATACTTGTTATTTTATTATTAAATATATATCAAAAGATCTTTCAACTAGTTATTGTAACATTTTTACAAGCTTGCATGTATGGAGTGGTGGAACATTTCTTTCCAATGTCCTTATGGATCGTATGATCCTTCTAGTACTAATTAGCGAGAGCGTGGCAGTCTGCGTTATTCCGAGTCACGATGGGTGATGCCACATCGCATCCACAATGAACTGTGGAGGACATGTCTTCTAAGAGGACATTGGGAAAGCTGGCTCGCATTTAAAATGTCGTCTTGAAGAAATCAGGAAACTTGAAGGAGCCAACTCGTCTTCGACCCATGCTAGATTGGATTGGACGTGACGCCGTAGGTGGACACTATTTCACCTGTGCGGCTTTCAGCTATATAGTCCGCCTTACGGAGGTTGGTAGGTATTTAATTAACGTCACACTGGAGCAACACAACAGGCTATTGGAGACGGGGCCCTATAAAGGAATGTCGTGGATTAGGGAGAGTCGAGCGATCCACTATACATATAAAACATTTAAGATAGTACGTAAAAAGCAAAAAGTAAGTGAAGGGCAAAAGATATCAGTACAAAAATACACTGTGGTGTAAGAAAAGGATTACAAATTTGTTAAATTTACAGAGAACAAAATGATACGGGAACAATACGCAATAAACGGAAACAATACGCAATGAACAAGGATACATATTTAAAAATACTCTAAGAGAAAAACGTCTTAAAAGACTAAAAAATATCGATACAGAAATATCGTAAAAGCTGTCATTTCTAGAATCCATACGATATTAACTCTTCCCAAGGGCTTCAGTCTACCAGTCTTTTAAGCCTCCAAGTGTTTACGACGAGATTTCTTGTCCATCAAGATCTGACCAATTTTTCTAATGACAAGATATCTCGTCATCAAGGTATTGCCGATTTTTTTTATGATTACGAGATCAAGATCTGGTAAGTTTTCTTCTAATGACGAGACATCTCGTCCATCAAGATCCGGTCAGTTTTACTAATTAGACGAAATAGCTCATCGAGACAACCACCAGGATGGTTAAGAGCGACGCCTTTAACCTCTCGGCCTCTGGTGGGGCATCGGGGAAATATAACTAAAATATAAAGTGCTTGTCGAGATAAATTAAGTTTTTCAATTCAGTTTTTAACAATTGAATCGTTAATTTTCAAATGATGTGTTTCGTTTATTTGCTTTACGATACATTCTATATATTTCGTTTTACGTATGTGTTAGTTTATTTTCAAACGTCCACATGTTAGAACCAGACATTTATTTTTTTTTCATTTTTTAGTCTAAAAAATCATTGATTCAAAATGATTTCGTGACTTTGAGCCTCACGAACAAATCATTTTCGTCCAAAATAGCAGCTCTTGCAATTCATAATTTTTTTGTTTAATTGTTACAACTTATAAGTTCCTTGTTGGTAGTGAAAAGGCAACTCTGGACATATGTCGATTTTTGAAAATAAACGATTCTCTAGACTAGCTTTGTTGCTCTACGATCTTTCTTTTGCTATCAGACGATTCATTAAAAAATCGTCTCTTTTCTAAACCGTCACTTAGTTAAATCCATCGACCTTCTAATGAAATAGACAGATTATGTGGGCGGAGTCGGTGTCATACGATCTCAGGAGAGTAAGTCGCGTGGGCTTTGGAATCGACTTGGGTCGATTGGTTATTGAAGCGCAAATTAGTGTATTTAATCATGATGAATAATCACTTTAACCAATTAATAATTTGTCCCACGTTCATGTTTTGTCTCACAACCTCGTGACAGATCTTCAAACCAACCGATCGGCAAGAATAACATGAAGCTACGTGCACATGCTCCAGCTATTTCATTAGAATGTCAATGGTTAAATTCATCGACCTTCTAATGAATATAATAGACAGAGCATGTGGGAGAAGTACCTGTTGATCTCAGAAGTGTTAATCACGTGGGCTTGTGAATTGATTTGGGCCAATTGGCTATCCAAGCGCATTCTGGAATTTTAATCACTCTCGATAATCGATAACCAGTCACTAATTATTTCTACATGAAAACTGAAATTTTCTCCCAATAACCCGTGACCTTCGCACGGAGATCTTGAGACCGAACGATCGGGAGAATTAAAATGATGAGCGTACATCTATTTCATGAGAAGGTTGATGGTTATATAGCGTTAAGCAATGACTGCGCATCTCCACACACACACACTTTGCAACGGTAGTCTTCCATAGTGCCTTTGTAGAAGATGATGTCTTCAATAGTATATACATCAGCATACGCTCCGAAACTTCTAGGCAAATATCACCCCATGCACCAAAGAATATGTTCTTCACCTTCGTTCAGTACCATCAACAACCTAAAACACCACTCTTACTAAACCCAGTACGCGAACGATATCTTTCTTCATTATTGAGATTCCCCCCCTTTAAATAAGGGATATCGTTAGAACGGGCCTAACCTAACACTTCTCTCAGATTAATATCTCCAATTTGGTATCAGTCAAATCCAATTAGTGTTGCCTGTTTTGAAGACAAGGAACAGCTTTCTGATTGGATTTGGGAGGGTAGGTAGCTGATTTAACGTCTCACTTGAGCAACATAATGGGCTATTGGCGACACTCCGGAATCCTTCCCGAAGGAAAAGATCCGAGGACAACAACTCGTAATTTTGAATCACGGTCAGATGACGTGGTCAACACCTAAGTTGCCACCCCATTCTCCAAACTTCAACACTACACCAACGTGAATTTTACTATCTCGTCCATCAAGATCTGGCCGATCTTTTTCTATTGGCGAGATACTTTCTCAAGCCAAAACTGCCCTATTACTCCAAGGGGAATTAAAATCCAAGTAGTATAAAAAATCGTTCCTTGCCCAGCGCTTTGACCATTTGGAACAGGTTTTGTATCAGAGGCTAACCATTACAGATTAGTTTTGGACGGTAGGATAAACCACCAGGAGGGTTAAAAAGAAAATTGAATGAAAAAAAGCAAAACGATTTGAATGGGGATTTTCTCCAATTAAATCAAGTAAATTGAGAACTGCTTTTTCTTAAAGAATTTGAGACGATGATTGAAAAGTGGGCAATCAATTAGAATGTGATGAACAATGGAGGGAGTTGAGCATGATTAACACGTACCAGGCTCTTTCCACAAAATGGTGATGAGTTAGGCGATCATGTCCGATTCTAAGGCGGGACAGTGTACCATCAGACCTTCGCATTAAAAATACTGGTAACTGATGAAGGATGGGTTTTATAGAATGCAATTTGTTGTTGACTTGCAGATTCCACGACTCTTGCCACAGGGATTTAATGAACTCCTTTTGTGTACATCTTGAATTTGTTTTTGAATTGAATTAATAGTTTCCAAAACAAAAGGGCTTCAAGTACTTTCCTAGAGGTGGCCATTCTTGTATCCGTTTGGCTAGCGCTCTTGCTTTCGATTCAACAGGATGTGTTCGAATCCCGGTATGGATGCTCGAAGTGATCCGGAATCCACTTTAAGCCGTATATCTTAGTCTAATTATTCTTAGTGTAGCAAACAATTGATGATATATCTTGTCATTGGAAGAAAAGAGACCAAATCTTGATCTTATCATGAAAAGATCCGTAATACCTTGATGACGAAATGTCTCATCATAAGCAAAATTGATCAGATCTTGCTGGACGAGATATCTCGTCGAAACCACGTGGATGGTTAAAAATCTAGTTGTTTCGAAGCATCGGACATATGGTAATGGATTATAACAGCTAAGCGTTTCCTTAACTGTTTGGAGGGGTTCGCACGTATAATTCGACCTTGTAATCTCCAGTCTCCCCTGCATAATTTCTAACCAAATTTTACCTTCTCTATCTATAGAATCTTTCCAAAAGATTCTATTCTAAGGAAATGAGCAAAATAATCTTTCTAAGGGATTCGATTGTAAAGAAAGGAAAAAAAATCTTTCCAAAGGATTCTTTTCTTAGAAAATGAGCAATGAATTATATTCTAAGAAAATAAGAAATAGAATCTCTCCAAAAGATTATATTCTAAAGAAAGGAGCAGTCGAATCGTTCCGAAGGATTCTATTCTAAGGAAAGGAGCAATAGAATCGTTTCGAAAGATTCTATACTAAGGAAAGAAGCAAATAGAATAGTTCCAAAGAAAGATTCTATTTTAAGGAAAGATACCAAAAGATGATGGCTGGTTACATTGAGTTTTATGGCGCAAGGGCCATACTTAATCTAACTGCTCCAAACACAAGACAGATAACATCAAACAATGGACATACACGCACAGTGAAAGTTTTACTGACACAGAAAAGAGAAATACACCCAGGGAGGAATCGAACCTGCGCAGCCTACCACTCACAGGTTGCTAGCGCAGTGGACAAACCCACTGAACCACGCGGCGGCTCCAAAGAAACAAAAGAATATTTCCTTAAAGATTGAAAGAATCCATGGATTCTTCAGAAAAATGTAATTTAGTCATCAGTGTGTATTGGGATAAAAGCAACACTACACTACTCTGAAATCTAACGACTCTCAGAGGGTTAAACAAATGCTATGCAGAGGTCTGCAGTAGCATCAACATCAGACCTCCTCGTCAAACATTCCACAAAAAAGTGAGTGTCATCGCTCGAAATATTATTCCTGATAAGGGATTTACTCTGGTAATTGTTTTTCCCAGACTGGTTTAGGATGAATAATAATCAATAACCAGAGGCGGTCACTTCTGGAAGAGATCCGATGTTATCGCCAGCAGGTTCACAGTATCGCACTCGCTTGAAAACACTCAGACGCGATTATGATCCAGAAAGAAGGAAGCCCTTCATTTTTTCCCCTCAATTCTCTCATCACCCGAGCTGAATCTGTAAGTGATTTTAAATTTAAAAGAACTGAGTAGTTAAAGGCGAAGCATATCACAGGATTGTCTCGCTTCGCACGCTAGTCACGCAGTAGTAGTCAGTAGGCTCGCGTGGGATGCTAAGTACATCGCGATTGATTGTAACACCAGCGTACGGATACAGACTGGATACCTGATGTGATAACGCCGGGCAATATGCTAATGGCGGTTGCAATATCCGTCACTGTGCTCTGTCTCGTTAAATGGAAGCATCTCAGTAATGCTCGGCAATATCACTGTGCTTTTGTGCGATGGATTGATTCTTCTCGGTTGATCGCTGAAATGAATTGTTTGAAAAAGGCGATTTAATTCTGATTGATACAACACGATTGAATTAGAATGTTAACAAAATGTTAACATGTTAACAAAATATTGCCTAAATCCGTACCTAATCGCTTTAGAAAGGAATGATAGAGTGGATGTTTTGATTGAACTTCGGAATATTTTGCAAATCACTGTTTTTATGTATAGCTGACTAATGTGCTGTTTTACAAGATGATCTAGCTATCGGTAATAGACCATTCCTTGAATTCAACCTTGATATCTCTCTCCAATTTCAACAAAAATGGATGTGAGAGAAGATATTCTTTTAGTAGTAAACCAAAAATATAATTTTCTGTGCAAGTACAATAATCGTTTGATTCGTTTAAAAATTAACACAAATTGAAAATTTGAATTCATATGTATTTTTTAAACTTTTGCAACAACTCCGCTTTTAATAGCTTGCGATATAGTATATCTGTTATAAGATTATTTTGGCGCCAATTAAAAGATTATCGGTTTTTACAATTTTGCCACTAAACCAACATGAATATTTTTTTAAAAATTAAAATCATTACCATTTAAATTTTTCAAAAACATGTATTTTTAGAATTCTTAAAAAAAATTATATGAATTTATATCAGCCTATAAAACTCTGAAAGTTTCAAGTTGGAACACTAAAAACATTTTAAGATAAAAATTATTTTGTTTTCGACTGAAAATTTACATAGGATTCAATGGGCAATATGCAAGTGTTCCATTTTTTGCTAGACGGGGCAGCACCTAGCCACTTTGTTTTTATCAGTCTAAACAATAAATTAATAATTACCTTAAATCTAATAAGATTTTCAACTCCAAGTTATGTATATTTTTTCAAAAATTTTTAAATGTAGATTTTTTAAATTCCAAGATAAATTTTTTTTAATTCCAAGGACTTCAGACAGAAAAACATACGGAGCTTGACTTTATAAGTATAAATATTTTTCTACGGAAAATCAGGATTGCAGCATATTAATTAAAAAAAGCCAAGTTCAGCTTCCTAGCATAAGTGGAACTCGAGATTTTGTGAAATTCACTACATAATGTGGTCCAAATTTTGCCATATTTTCCGTTTTCAATGACTGGTAATTTGAAAAAAAATTTAAATATGCATCTCATATTTTACACATTTTCATTTATGAGGTTATATATATTAAATTTCATTGAAAGGATAAGGTCTGATTGAAAAGGATACTTGATGCGTTTATTGTTTTGACAGTATCACTTTATACCAACATATTTACACTTTTTAATAGTCAGAGGACTTCAGACAAAAAATATTTTAAGATTAAAAATAAAGCTGGAAATTGAACACTCCCTTTAAAAGCCAGACTGTAAAGCTTTTTTAATGTTCTCACTTGATTAGTAACGCAAAAATTCTAGGATTTGTAATTATTGTAATGGCCTGGGGTTTTATATTTATTCATTAGAATCAGACTGAAAAACTGTACTTAACAACGCCCTAAGCTCAATTTTGAAATCTTCCAACAAATGGACATTTTTCTGTAAACGTTATGTATTGAAAAAAATGTTTTACGATCGCTGTTGTACACATTGCATCATAAATGCTGTACGCATAAATTAATAAATATTAAGTCATAAAAATGCGAATGGTGATTTTATAAAACAACACGAGCAGAAGAAATATTGTTTTACCTATAAAAAAAATTTAACATATGTAACATGGGAGATTCATAAATAAGTTCCAAGGGATTGTAAAAATATTCTCATACCTATTATTCCATTTACTTAAGGGGCCGTGGTAGCCCGGTTGGAAGAGTAACGGATTAGCAACCGGAGGGTTGCGAGTTCAAATCCAACCAAAGACCGTCGTGTACAAAGGGGGCTGGTGGACATTAAATCCATCGTGCCCTCAAAAGTCCTCATGTTGGAGTGGTGTGGAAGTTTGGAGTGGGGTCTCAGCTCAGGTGTGTTGCCTCGCCATCTGACCGTGGTTCAAAATTACGTGGTGTTGTCCTCGGATATTTTTCTTTGGGGTTGATCCCGGACCGTCACCAATATCCCGTTGTGTTGCTCCAGTGTGAAGCTAATTAAAATACCATTACTTTAAGTTTAATACGATAAGCTGTGGCTTGCATCTTATGAGCGGGATTTTTCTAAAAACAAAACGGAAAACGGAGGAAGTTGAACTAACAACACAACGGGCTATTGGCAAACGGTCCGGAATCAATCCAGAAGGGAAAAGATCCGAGGGCAACAATTCCCAATTTTGAACCACGGTCAGATAACGAAGATAACAACTCGTAATTTTGAACCATGGTCAAATGACGAGTGTAACACCTGATCTGGCACCGCACTCTGCAAACTTCCATACCATGCCAACGTGAGGACATTTGAAGTCGCGACAGATTTAACGGGCACCAGCCCCCACGTACCCAAAGGTTTTTGGTTGAATCGAGTTTTAGAACTCGCAACCCTCCGATTGATTATCTCTTCCATCCAGGCTACGCGGCCCGAGACAGAAAACGGAGATTTTGATTTACGTTATCCAAATGCTCTCGCATAATACATATCGGGCTTACCTTAAAATGTAGTCTATCGCCATTTTGGCGACGTTTGTCGTTTTATCTAATATACGTTGACCAATCATCGATAATACAGTACTGTTTGTGAAAATTGCAACACTATAAAAGAATCATCAGAAATGAAATTTATTCCACGTATTACTTATAGTGGTTTAAATAAACGATCAAATTTACAGAGCAATAAAACAAAAATAATGGCGAAAATCAATATCTTGTGCAGCCGCAGCGATGAGAGCTTGTACACGTCGTGGCATCGAAAATACAGATTTGAATGTCATGCTGAGGAATGGCATTCCATATGGCCTCTATCTGATACCAAAGTTCAGCCGTACTCTTTGCCCGACGAGCAGTACGAGCGAGTCGCCGTCCGATGTAATCCCAGAAATGCTTAATGGGCGACATATCCGGGGAACGTGCAGGCCATGGAAGAAGCGGAACCTATCGTGCACTAAAGACTTGTACATTCCGAGCAACATGTGAACGGGCATTCTCTTGCTGAAATACAACTCTGGGAATGCGTTGCAGGAGGGGTAGGACCTCGGGCTCCACAACTTCCCTGCTCAGGGTCCCCACAATTTGGGGGAGGCGGGATCGCCCATGATATCCAATAGCACCCCAGACCGCCAGACCTTCGTCCAGTATGACGCTGAATAAGACACTCCGGGAGAAGGCGTTCACCTCTGTAGCGTCTGACGAGTACGCGTCCATCGTTATAGTCCAGATTGTAGCGGGACTCATCTGAGAAGACGACTTGTTGCCAATCGGCACACCATTAGCTGTGTTGGTGAGCCCATTGTAGCCGGAGGCGTCGGTGGTTCATCGTCAAGGGAATCCTGTGCAGGGGAATCCTTGCACGTAGCCCATGGTGCAGCAGACGTCGACGAACCGGGTGGGGGCAGACAATGACGCACCTGTAGACGTGCTCCAATCTTGTGCCAACGTACGAGAGGAAGCTGTACGGTCCGTCACCGCCGTGCGGATGAGGTGTCTGTTGTCCCGTGGTGACGTCATATTGCATGGCCCACTGCCGGTGTTTTCGACTTGTCCGGTTCTCCATGGTCCATCTCTTCCACACACGCATCACTGTTGTGGCATTACGACCAATGCGAATGGCGATTTCTCGATACTAAAGTCCACCCTCACGAAGGCCGATCATGCGGCCCCGTTCGAACTCTGTTAATTGCTCGTATGACACTCTGCGTTTTTGGCGAGGCATATTGACTTCTAATCAATCATTTACAGCAGTCAAACGACGATACACACATTTGAACGTACCTTTACAGTGCTTTTTATACACGGCTCACTTGGAAGTTTAGAGGGTGTTTCTCGGCCCACACATGCGTGATCGCTTTGTGATTCTAATCATTTGCATATCCTAACCTGTTTTGCATTTCCTGCAAGTTTCGTTTAATTTGCATGATTCCTTCATGGTGTTGCAATTTTCACAAACAGTAATGTATATCAAATAAGAATTCATTCTTTGGAATTTGTATTGGTAACGCGTCGAAATCGAATTCGAAAGCAAGCCAAGTAACTTCATTTCAGGAATACGTACGGGAAGCCCCCTCCATTCCCCTGCAAAAACACATCCTCCCCTTTCTTTAAGCTTGACAGAACAGTCTCATACATACATCGTAATATGCTTAAATTTTGGCTACGTCGGAAAATGTTTGAAAGCAATTTATCAAGAACGTCCACAACAAAACGCAGCTGATATGAAACAGTTTAAAAATAGTTAAGAAACCTTTCTTTTTAAGATGAGAGATAATTCAAGAGAAATACCTCTTACATTATAACATAAGAACAGTGATGAATGCTTTCGAAAGAGTCCTAGAATTGTATTATGCATAATTTCTCATTATCTTTAAGAATAGATCATTAGAAAGAAGAGAAATAAATAAAATATACAATTCTCAAAGCATTTTAAACGAAATTCAAATAAAGTCGTCAACCTCTCAAAGCTGTTTTATATTTAATAATAGCGTTTAAAAACAGTCATTAAGTCATAAGAGAGTTTATAACTAAAAATTAAAATCACTACGTCTGTGTAGGCGCATTTCAGAGGGGAATTCGTCTAAAAGTTTGAAGTGTGGTTTTTTTCTTCCCGAAATAAAATTTCGTACTTAAGTGAATAATTTATTTTCTTTCATACACGCAAGACAAAGCACCATTCAGGACGTCAGATGGGTCAAGAGCTTCTTTCATGTATGACGCCCTTTAGTAAATTGAAAAAAATTGAAGAACAAAAAAACAAAACTAACCAAATTAGGAGTTATCGTGGGGAATGTAAATAAGGGGACACTTGAAGATGCCTAAATCAAATATGATCTTTCCCCTTTCAGAGGATTTGAAATCACTCCCGAAGTGTACACAAGAGGTCAAAGGAGACTGACAGCAACTTCTGAAGAGTAGATTTCTGAAATTATTGCTAATCATTTGCTGCGTGAACACACTTTTTTTTTCGTTCGAGGGAAAAAGGAATTGAATAACAATGATTTCAAATATTTCGCATGAAAACGGCGAGAAAGAAATGTCGTAAATTTACATAAATTTAACGATTTTACGAAAACTCATTTCCTTGTGATTTTATAAAATGATCGCTGAAATATAAGCCTGTTTTTATTTCCTTTAACAGGTGATTGATATCCTTATTGGCGAAACAGGCTTCCTTTCAAGGCTTGATGGCTCACTTGAAAGCTGAAATTAATGGTAAACTTTTTCTGTTTTTATGGTATTGATAGGCGTCCACAAGTGTCAGTCATTTTAATAAATATTTCACTTAAAATGTTTGGAATATAGCCCTTGACCGTAAAACACAACGCAACCAACCATTTAAAGCGTTTGGTATTGAGAAATTTTTGTAAAAATTCTCTATTTTAAAAGTTTCTTTATAGTAAATGGTACAATTTTACAGTTAGTTTCTTAAAAAAGGAAAGTTGGTTTACATTTTAACGTCAGGATATTCTGGCTACCAATATTTTGTCGAGCTGGATAATAAAGGGGTACCTTCATATTTTAGCTTGAAATTTCACAATTGTCAGGGTCATTGTTTTTGAGTGGTGTGCTGGAAGTACACTTGCGCGTCGTCAGGAAAAAACAGGAGCGCCTCTAAACACGACCAGGGTATACTTCCAATTTTTTAACAAAACTGCCCAGTTATACATTTTCTGATTTTCTTTCTTTTCATACTTTATTCGCCAATACTTTTAGTTTCTTTTTACGAGTTTGATAAAAGATATATGAATATACATATCTTATACTTAATTTACTTTAGAATATGCAAAAAAAGTGTCACAAAGAACGATTTTTTGGGGGAAGGAGATAACATTTCGAGGTCTGAAAGTGAGAGCAGCTAATCCCCACGAACGGTCCTGATAGTTGCTGCATATAAAAGTATTTGGTGCCTCATAACAACATTTAAAAACAGTTCAAGCATACTCAAATAACAGTTTGTTGAGTCAGTTATCAGTTATTTATGCATACAGTGTATGTAACAACCGCTAACTCTAAAAGATCGAACTTGATCTGCCTTCTTGACTAGCAAGGCAATATTCAGTATGGTAGGTATGTAGCAAAACTATGAGCTATTTGCAATGGTCCGGAATCAATCCCAAAGGGAAAGATTCGAGGACACCTCGTCATTTTGAAGCACGGTCAGATGAAGAGGTCAACACCAGAGCAGGCACCCCACTCACCAAACTTTCTCACCACGCCAGCGTGAGAACATTTGAAAGCATGACAGATTTAACGTGCACCAGCCCCACGTACACGACGGTCTTTCGTTCGATCGAGTTTCGAACTCGCAACCCTCCTGATGGCAATGCGCTACTTTAACCAAACAGGCTACTCAACTGATTATGTATTCAAGATTGATTTTCAATTTTCAATGCTCGCATTTGTTACATTTTGCCGGTCCGATTAGTAATTTTTCACACTAAAAGAATCCCGATCAATCCTCGTCAATCTAAATAAAGTAGAAACTGACTGACGAAGATTCGAGATAAGAACCTCTTTACGAAATTGCTTGTTCGCCAAAAAACCTTTTCACTCTGCTTGAATCCGGAGCGCTCAGCTTCAATGAACACATCTACTTTAGTCAGTTTCTAGTGAATGCGGATGGTTGTTTTGCAGTTTTTATGGCTCAAGGACCATATCGGCTTCACGGGCTTCATGATTTCGAGGTACCTGAGTAATCTTTTCTTTTCCCATGGGGTTTACTCCCTTTAGTAAACACGGGTGTCGCGCACCGGGTAACCACCGATCTTTCTGCCTTTCACCCCATTCTATTCTCCAATCCATCTCCTATTCTCCATTCCACTTTCTTTCCTGTCACATTTTTTTCTTCACGTTTTCTGTCGTGTGTTTGGCGCAGCTTGGCCAAATATGGTCCTTGCACCATAGCGCCTCAAAATAACCAACCAAACCATGGGGTTTACTGCCTCTAGTAAATACCTACCAACCCTTGCTCCAATCGATGTTCTCACATCAAAAATGAAACGAAAAGACTTTAAACCCCATGGGAAAAGAAAAGATGACTAGAGTACTTCGGGTCTCTACTGGATTCGGATTGACCAGGATTCTATTCGTGTGGAGCGGCCCTTACCCCTCCTATGGTAAAAACAACCATAGGGCTACAAACCAACTTGTTGCATTTCGTCTAGGTAACCCTTGCGCCTATCGATGTTCTCACATCAAAAATCAAACGCTTTCGTGCAAGACACCCATGTTTTCTAAAGACAGTAAACCCCGTAGGAAAAGAAATTACCACTGGAATACCTCGGGTCTCTATTGGATTCGGATTGAACGAGATTCTATTACTGTGGAGGGGCCATTAGCCTTCGTATGGGAAAAATAACCATAGAGCGACAAACCAAACCAAATTATTGCATTTCGTTTTGGTAACCCTTGCCTATCGATGTTCTCACATCAAAAATCAAACGCTTTCGTGCAAGACACCCATGTTTTCTAAAGACAGTAAACCCCGTAGGAAAAGAAATTACCACTAGAATACCTCGGGTCTCTATTGGATTCGGATTGAACGAGATTCTATTACTGTGGAGGGGCCATTAGCCTTCGTATGGGAAAATTAACCATAGAGCGACAAACCAAACCAAATTATTGCATTTCGTTTTGGTAACCCTTGCCTATCGATGTTCTCACATCAAAAATGAAACACTTTCACCGTGTTAGACCCCGAGGTGATCGACATTCGAGGTTCACAAATCAGCATCCACACTAATAACGCCAACAACACAAAAGGCAGCAGTGATTTACGAGGTCTGTTTAATAATCGCGTCTTAACAAGAGCAACCCTTTGGGGACCCTGGCGTTTCAATTTCGGGAGCAGTCTCCTAACGACGTCTAATTCCGTGTAAGTGTCCCACCCTCCCGTCACGAGGCAGCTTCTATTTGTCTCCCGCCTCTTCACGATCCCCGCGGTTTCGCAATTTGCAGCGATTTGCGCCGCCATAATGACGCTTGATTGTTTCCACCCCGCCGCAGAAACAAAAGCTCTCTTCCGTCTTCATTTCGGAAGTGTGGAAAGGAAGCGGCCCCGGGGCAGCACTTCGCAGGTCGTTTCCACAATATGCCCCTTCCTCGCTTCTGAAAGCCTCTCTATCTGAGCAGGGTTAAGCGGCCCGCCGGAGGTGGGGTTTATATACCGAAGCAGGGTGGTTTTTTTACAGCGTCACGAAGTTCTCACACGACGAAGGCGACGGCACGGTTGTAATGGGCTTGCAGCACTGATGGGAAGCGATCGCCGCCGTGTGAATAGGGAGGTGTGCGAACATGGATAGGTAACAAACCACTACGATGCGAAAAGGCTCCTAAACATTAAAGAATTCAAAGAAGTTCTGTTCCGTATTTCTAAATGGGCTGGTTAGACTGAAGCATGGAGCGGAAAGAATGAGGATTTTTTATTCAGCGAAAAATAAATGATTTTCAATATTATGGAAAATATATTTTCTAATGCTCCGTATTGGCTTATTAGTTCCCCGCTAATGTAGTCAAATAAAAACGTGCTACACTACAAAAATGAGCAAATTTCAGCGACAGCTTTTTGGTGTGGTGTGGAAGTTTGGGGAGTGGGCTGCCAGCTCGGGTGTTCAATTCGTCATCTGACCGTGGTTCAAAATGACGGGGTGTTGTCCTCGGATTTTTCCCCTCGGGATGGATCCCAAACCGTCGTCAATATCCCGTTGTGTTGCTCCAGTGCAACGTTAATTCAACTACCTACCCAATGACTGCTTTAGGAATTCAGAACCGGAGCTTTTGTATGAATTATATATAGGCTTTCTGGAAATTTATTTGCGGAGTTAAAATAAAGTAATTTTGTTTTTCAGCCGTTACCTGGGATATCTAAACTCTAGACAATAAGTTACTTTGTATCGCATTATAATAAAGCGTTCAAGCTAGGTAGGTAGTTTTAATTAACGTCGCATTGGAGCAACACAACGGGTGACGGTCCGGTATCAAATCCGAAGGAAAAGATCCGAGGACAACGCGTAATTTTGAATCACGGTCAGATGACGGGGTTACACCCTGAGATGGCACCCCACTCTCCTCACTTCCACTCCATGCCAACGTGATGACATATGAGGCCACGACAGATTTGACGTGCACCAGACCCCTTTACACACGACTGTCTTTGGTGATTCGAACTCGCAACCGTCCGGTTGTTAATCCGTTACTCTTCCATCCGGGCTACCACGGCTCTCAATAAAGATTTCAAAGAGGTTTTGTTCTGTATTTCTAAATGAGCGGATTAGACTGCAGCTTGAAGCGGAAAGAATAAAGATTTTTATGCAACGATAAATGCTCGTCAATATTATAGGTAGGTAGTCAATTAAGGGGACACGGTACCCTTTGAACAATTTTTTTGTTTTCATATGTGTAGCAAAATGTTTTAGTATGCTATATTGAAATGCGCATAAAATGAATATTTCAGGCGAAAAAATTTAATTTTACAAGAGCAATAATTCATAAATTTAATTTTTTTTGAAAAAAATCAACATTTTAAAATCCCTACTACTTTTTTAAATATCTTTAAAAATTTTTTTTTTACACTTTTCTATTCATTACAGTATTTTACACAATTCTGTGCATGGGTTTGCATGTATTCTGATTATTCAGTTTTCTAGAATTTTTTTTCTAAAAAATAGTGTGAAAAACTGTAAAAAACAAGAATATTTTAGTTCGTCAATTTAAAAAAAAACTTTTCATCCAAATTCTTATCACATGCGCAGAATTGTCAAATACACTATTGTGAACAACTACAAAAAGTGTCAAACCTCTAAATTAAATTTTAAAAAAGCCTTAGCAATTTGAGTACTTCAGTCATCAAAAACAGAAAGTCATTTAAAGTTTTAATTTTTGGTTTCGGTTATTTACATCCAAGAGAAATAATGTTGCTAGAGCTATGAAATTTTGCACACATATTCAGAAGGGTTGTATAGTTAAAATAAAGCAATAATTTTTTTCGATATTTTGGTCATTTTAAGGGTACCGTGTCCCTTTAACGCTCCTGGTGGCTGGCTCGACGAGGTATTATTAGCTAAATTCAAAACTGACCAGATCTTGATCTCGTCATCATAAAAAAACAAACGGAGGGTTGTAAGTTCGAAACTCGATCTAACCAAAGACCGTCATGTACGTGGGGGCTGGTGCACATTAAAACTGTCGTGGCCTCAAATGTCCTCAAGTTGGCGTGGTGTGGAAATTTGGAGACTGGTGTGCCAGATCAGGTGTGATCTTGTCATACGCCCTTGGTTCAAAATGACGAGGTGTGCCCTCAGTTCTTTCCATTCGGGATTGATCACGGACTGTTGTCTATCGCCCGTTGTGTTGCTGAAGTGCGACATTAATTCAACTACCTACCCAAAATATATTTTTATAAAAAGCAATTTCTTATGCATAAATATTCTATCCATGAAAAGTGTCGCGAGAAAACCTTGTTTAATTGGATAAAATAGTTTTAAATAAATGTAGTAAAAACCAAATGCGTGAATAAAGTCGGTTGGTGTATAAAATAATAATATTTAAAATCAAATATGGTGGATGAAGTCAGTCACTTAAAATGTTAAGTATTTGTGGATGAGGATTATCGTCAATCCTGTCCTCTATAACTGTGGTAGATGAATCGAAATGTTTAGTACTTTAACGGTTAAAATTCGAACACTAGGTTGAAATGTGTTTCACCAATGTGTGTTTCACCATTTTTTAAAGAGGGGACAAGTACAGTAGGTTTATCTTCAAAGTGTTTGTCTCAGTGTCCTATCCGAAGAGTGTAATTTTTAGTCTTGTCTTATCAACTCTCCAAGTGACGATATATCTCGTCCACCAAGACTAGAACAATTTTGTTAATAACAAGATATTTCGTCCATCAAGATCTAACCAATTTGTTAATAATGAAATATTTCGTCATCAAGATATTGCCAATTTTTTTATGATGACGAGATCAAAATCTGGTCAGTTTTCTTCTAATGACGAAATACCTTTTCGAGCACCCACCAGGAGGGTCAATGACAAAGTTTCGCAGGGAGAAATATTTGATTCCATGAAATGGAGCTTGTTTTGTGTTTGTTGATTCCAATCTTTCTGCCCTTCTTTTGAAACTTGCGAATAATTTTCATGTCACGATACTGGATGGTATGGTTGATTATATTCGCGAAAGATTTGTTCAACTATTTCATTACCTAATATTCCAACGTGAGATGAAATGTAACAAAATTCCACGTTAAAATTTTCAGAACGAAATAGATAAATTTTCAATGAATCTATAATAAAAGAATGACTGAAATAATCAGTACATTTCAAAGGCTGCAAAACAATGAATTTGTGAATATGATACTTTTTATGAGAATATTCAGATAGGTGCTTTATATAGAATCGTTATTTCAGTTGTAAACACAGAACAAGAATGAAATTTAATGCTATGAATAGAGTCATAATAAATTCAGCTCCAATATAAACCACCGATTTTGACACATCTGTGTAAAAGCAGAGTATTTCTCTTCACGCTGCTCAGAAAACTTCTTAAAAATAATATCCTAGATATTAGCTTTGCTAAAGTTATGAAATGGATTTGTAATCCAAAATCATGAGATTACACCAGGATAAGAAACCGTTAAGTTATGTTTGGGAAATTTGAAGTGTAGAAACCTTGGAGCCGTTTATTAAATTCAGGATTCTTAAGTGGAATGGAAGATGTTTTAGCTGATAAACATGTTTGAAATTGGACTGTAATGAATGGAATGGAATGGGTGTGGTGAGGAGATTCTAAAATATTCAACGAACAATCATGCAATGTGATACTATCGACAGTCTTAAGAGTTAGAACAGATACTGTTAAAATTATATTCCACGCAATCGTAATCTAATTTAAAACATATTAGGACTATAAATTTTTAAACACACGTACAATTGAAGTATAGAATAAGAATATGCAGTTGAAAAGTCAATTTCTTGTCAAATATCAAAGGCAAAGAAACCTCACACAAATATGATTGAAAAAGCTTACTTCCTGCTATAAAGATTAAAAACATCACACGAGAGGAAACAAACAGAATGGCAAAAATCTATGGAATATTAATTAAAAAGGAGGATTTACCTTCAACCACATCCCAAAAGTTAACAAAAAGAATTATAGATTCTCCATCAACCAAACGATCTCACATGGATCATTTTGGATCTTAGGCTAAATTCCTCAACATTCATCAAAGCAATCCATTGAACTGCGGGTTTAAACTTTTTTTTACGTCAAGCAATCAGATGTTAAAATATCATTCATTTTCAAAGATATTTTGACTAACAGTTTTGTTACAAATAATATGCATAAGAAATTGAAAATATTTTATTTTTCGTTATTAGTTTTCATTTTAGTCTTACAAATTCAAAAGCAATGTCAAATGATGGTGGATTTCAAAAGTTGAATAAACGTAGGGTATTTTATTTTCGTAAATAACTATTTAACAGAGTTAAATTGATGAAAATTCCGTAAACAAATAGTTCAATAGAATGCAACGATATTGGAGTTCAGTTTTTCAGAAAAGGAACCGGATGAAAAATCAATCATGTAAATGGAATATTTCCATATATAGCACATACTAACATCCAAATCCTAAAATTCCCCTCCACTCGAAAATACCCCCTTCCACTGTTATGAAAAGCTGAAATCAAAAACTCGAAACAATATTTTTGTGTAAATCCCTTCACAAATCAAATCAAAAGCGATTCTGAAAAGACCTCATTTGTATATCAATTCCGAGAATAGAATGAATTCAATATTACTACAAACATCCTTCAAATCAGCATTCTTTTTCTACCAATAGGTAAAACCTATTGATAGAAGATTGGAGATATAAATCATTTATTACCTGTAGTAAGATGTGTGTGAATAAAGTTGCTGAGTAAATTAATAAACGATGAGTGTGTTCCCTATTGAATTTATTAACAATTTAAAGACTTATATTTGTTAGACGAATAATATCTGTGAATATCTTTCATTTATATTTCTAATCTGATTGAAACGAGAACTGCTCGACGATTTTAATACGAAGTAATATGAGCAGAAGCATGCAATGAGCATTCTAGATTCCATGTTCTGGTTCACAAGATATTCTGGTTTAACAGAACATTTCCAGCCAACGATAGAATATGAAAATACAAGAGCATCAAAGCTGAGTAATAAGAATAAATATTTTGATTTTTGACGAAATTCTGAATGAAAGATAAATGAAACAAGATCTGACATGAGAAGCTTTTTCCAGTGAAATATGAACATTTGATATTTAAATAAATATTTTAAACAATTATACAAATGCAATAATCACTCAATGAAATTACTTAAATGAAATGCAATTATTTAATATACGTAGATAATAAGATACGCGTAAGTGTGCTTAGGAACGATCACATCTACCTGATATAATAATGATAACTTTTTGATTATCAGTCTGAAAATTATTTTGTTTCAGGATTCTTTAGTCTCTTAGCTGTCTTTTTTCACCAGTTCTGACAGGTTCGTTACACTTTGGAGGGTCATGGACTAAAGAAATGCAAATTTTACACGGTCAATTGTCACTAAATTATTTTTTCCATTCACATTGATAGTAAAGTTTTTGTTGTCTGAATCACACTGTGAGGACCAGTGTACGGCTGAGTTAGAGGTGGTCCTACTTTATCTACCCGTAACAATACAACACGAGAACAAGTTTCTAAAGATGGATGAGCATAAATAAAAACTTTTTGGTGTTTACTAGTGACGATGCGATTTAGAGACCACATAATGGAACGGTGTTCAGACATGTATGATGAAGTACTTGATGGTGCTCTTTCTTGTTGGAATGTCTAAAGGGGCAATCTGGATGTCTTGACATAGACTAATTCAGAACATGTAGGTTAATGTCTTTTTTCTCTGCGGAACGAATTCCTAAAAAGATGATAGGTAGTGTGCCAGTTCATTTGAAATTTTCATAAGCAACTATAGCGTTACTCAGATGACGGCGAAATCTTTCGATAGGTTCATTCGATTAGGGCGATAGCTGGCAGTGTGTATCTGGTGAGTGCCAAGGATGTTAGTAAGCTCACGGAATAAATTGGATCGAAAATTATTTTCATTAATCTGTTGTTATTACTACCAAATGAGGTGTTATAAACAACTGGACATCCGAATCGGGAAATCCAAATTTTTAGTAGTCTTGCAGGTAGGTAGTCGAATTTACGTCGCATTGGAGCAACACAACGAGTTATTTAAAGTTTTACAGTTTGTTAGAACAGTAGTCACATGTAGGAATAACTTCCATCTTGTAAAACTGGTTATTGTCATACAATATTGTTGACCTGATGGTGGAAAAGGACCTTTAAAATCCATGTAAATATGTGTAGAACGTGCATCTGGTGAAGTAAGAGTTGATAAACGTGCTTTTATGTTTCGAATTTTGGCAGAAATTTCTCTTCTCAATTGCCACCTATTTTAGCCTTCTTATATAGCAACACTATAAAAATAAGTCTTAACTAAGGAACATGGTTTTCTAACATTAATTTTTACTTATCCTATATTTTCCTCATATTATCATTACAGGGATAGAAAAATAGGGTGGGACTTTATAACTGAGAACTAAAATCCTTTCCTTGTATAAAGGAAAGCAACTAACTTCTTAGAAAGTATTAAGTTAAATGAATATGCTGTATGTGCATTATATTGGTTCAGTAGAGGTGGATTAGAACACAATAAATAAGGCTCGCTTTGGAGCCTTCAGGACAATTGGTCCATTTTCACAAAAAATTTAAGGAGTTGAAACTCTTCGATAACAGAACAAGAATTAAGGTAAAAGAAATGGAGAATGCTCAAAATTAGAATAATTGTACCGCTAAATTAATGTCAACAATGTTCTTTTGTGTCAGACTAATTCACTAGTGTTAAAACGTTACTAATTTATACATATAATTGTTTTTGACTATTTGTTTAAATGATTACGAATGATATATGCCAGTAATGAATACACACACAAAAAAACATTTATTCGCTTTATAATTTTACGGGACCGTGGTAGTCTAATTGGAAGAGTGAGGGATTAGATACCGGAGAGTTGCGAGTTCGAAACTCAGTGCAACCAAAGACCGTCATGTACGCAAGCGAAGGCTGGTGAACATTAAATCTGTCGTGGCCTCAAATGTCCACACGTTGGCATGGAGTGGAAGTTTGAAAAGTGAGGTGCCAGATGAGTTGTTGACCTCGTCATCTGACCGCAGTTCAAAATTACGAGGTGTCCTCGGATCTTCCCCTTCGAGATTGATCCCGGATCTTCGCCAATAGCTCTTTGTGTTGCTCCATTGCGACGTTAATTAACTACCTACCTGCCATAATTTTACGGAATAAGTACGCACTCTGGTACAAATAACTATTACAAATTCAACTAGTTTGTTAAAACAGATGAAAAATAGATAAGAGCTCAAAGATTACAAAAGTATCCCTTACAGATTTTCCACTGTGTGTGTTAGAATAGAATATTTAGTATTATTCTTATTATATTAGTAGAATATTAGTACTTTTCATTCCAGATACCCCTGATAACATCTACCACACACCTGTAAGAAGCTCCGCTCGGTATTTCAACTCTCCAAGTGGTTTCAACGAGATATCTCGTCCATCAAGATCTGACCAATTTTGCTAATGACGAGATATCTCGTCAATCAAGATCTGCTCACTTTCATTAATGACGAAATATCTCGTCGAGACAACCACTAAGTTGGTTGATTTGTTGGGATTTAAGATGCAATGGCCATATTTGACCATGCTACACCAGGCACAAGACAGATAATATTACGTAATAGACACACAAGGTTGGTAGTTGGTAATTAATTAACATCGTACTGGAGCAACACAACGGAATATTACACACACAGAAGAGAGAAATACACCCAGGGAGAAACAGTACCTGCGCCTTCTACAACTCGCAGATTTCTGTACTCATAAATTTCGCAGTGGGAATACCATATAAGCCACGACGGATCCGACAATCACCAGACGAGTTAAATTTAAAAACGATGCGATTTCTGAACTCGATTACTTAAACAAAAAGGCGTTAAAACTTTCTATATGCATCAGCCACCCTTCGGCTCTTTTCGGCGACGTTGAATCTTCGGTCATTTGCCCGAGTTTCCTGATGGTCACTCCTCTGGACTGGTACGAAGATTTTTTACTTAATTGCTCACACAAAATCTCGTTAAAAACGTGCAAACTATTTTACATTTTAAGTGCCACTTCATGCGTATGAATTATTCTGCACGGTCAAGTAGTGCATATCTCGCCTTTTCCAGCATGCACACACTCCATTGTTTCCTATTGTGTTCAAATTCGACGAATCGAACAAAAGCAGCAAATTAAATTCCAGAACACAAACAAAGAGCTACGTATTGCAAAAATAACAGAAGCAGCCGTATCAGCCAAGTCTCGGTGGAAAATCCAGAACGCCACCTTTACGTTATTAAATACTTACAACCAATTTAACGTCCGAATACATTCAATGGTAATTATACCCCTTCCTGCCAGAATTCTTCCATACTCGCGGCTTCTACAACACACCATTGTTTCTTCGAACCCACCTGGGAGGTAAACTGAAGGGGCTTGGTATTACTTCCGGGGCCCTTTCAATTACTTCGATAAGCTCCCCAATTATGAAAGTATGTCTTGCAGGGATATGTTATTTTTAGAGTGCGTCGATAATTTCCCGATGAATGCATTGACTGTGAAGTCGCTACCGCCCATCCCGCTCATTTGGGGCCACCTATTTTGATGGATAGATGGGGTTTTGAATCAAATATGATTAATGACCAGGTCACTTGTGAGAAGGCCGGTGGAAGGGATTCTTATCTCAACCCTTTCTGAGGAAGATTTTCTTCGAGTGCTCCGTTGGTAGGTGATGACGATGATGGATGTTCATGGTGGGCTGTCATTCAATGTCGACTTACACGAATCAGTGGTTGGTTTGGATTTCATAGCGCAATTTCCAACACCGGACAAATTGCGTCAAACGGAGGGCCAAGTGAAAATCAATAAAAAAAGATTAATGGGGTCAGGGTACCCTTTGAAGAATTGTTTTTGATTTTTCATTTACAGCAATTACACATCGGTGTTTCGTACCTTATCCCTCAAAGTGGATATGAAATATCTCGTCCATCAATACCTGACCAATTTTGCTAATGAAAAGATAGCCCGTCATCAAGATATAGACGATCTTTTAATGATGACGAAGTCAAGATCTGGTCGGTTTTCTTCTAATTACGAGATACCTCATCCATCAAGATCTGGTCAGTTTTGCTAATGATACGAGATACCTCGCAGAGACAACCACCAGGAGGGTTGGTTTGAGGTTTTATGGCGCAAAGGCCATATTGGCCAAGCTGCGTCAAACACAAAAAAATGTCAAGCAACTGTGAAAAGCAAGGATGGGTGAAGAAAGACTTCTTGGGCATCTTGGGGTCACGATCCCCATGCTTATCAGAGGTAATAAAACCCATGAGAAAAGAATATATTACTAAAGTGCCTCGAATTCGTGAAGCCCGTACAAACTAAAAGATGTGTCACATGGGACCACCAGGAGGGTTATTCCAATGCGCATGGCTGGTTTAGTGGGTTTGATGGTTTTTATGGCCAAGAGTAATATTTAACCAAGCTGCCCCAAACACAACAGACAACGTCAGTAAATGGACATGCACACTCACAAAAATAGCTCACTGACAAGAGAGAAATACACCCAGGGAGATGTCGAAGCTGACAGGAAACGAACCAGCGCCACCTACAACTCACAGGTTACAATCGCATGGGACAAACTCACTGAGCCACTCCAATGAGCATGAAATATATTTTTCCTTTAAGTATCCCAATAGCGTGAAGTGAAAAAGATGTTATTACTCTTGTTACTCTGCACCTTATTTAGGTGCAGCTTGTCCGCTTTTGGACCTTGCGATATAAAACCCTAACATCCGATCCTACACCTTATTTATTGTATGCATTAAATACCGTGATTCCAAAATGTATCAACTGTTCCAGTTAACCGATTTGTAGCAAATGATGATTGTAGTTGGATTAATCAAACTAAAAATATCATTATTTAAATAATTTTAAGAAGCAAGTCCGGGTATAGTTAACCCTCATGATGATTAAAAGAATTGAAGAGCGACAAACCAAATCAAAATCCATAATTTAAATTAAATCCGTTCATAAATCTTTAACTCTTCACACGATTGGCAGAGGTAGGTATGCAGTCAAATTAACGTCGCACTGGACCAACACAAGGGGTTATTGGCGACGGTCTGGGGTCAATCCAGAAGGAAAAGATCCGAGAACAACACCTCGCAATTTTGAACCATAGTCAGATGACGAGGCCGACACCTCATCTAGCACTGCACTTTTCAAGCTTCCACTCCACGCCAACGTGAGGACATTTAAAGCCCCGACAGGTTTAACCTGCACCAACCCCCCGACGGTCTTTTGATTGGATCAAGTTTCAAACTCGCACTCCTTCGGTTACTATTCCGCTACTCTTGCAATCGGGCTACCGCGACCACAAAGTTGAGAGAATCGACTCCAACCAGTAATAGTTGAAAAGAAAAGTTTGAACACAGCGATTCTGGAAAAAATTATGTCGAAATTTAAATAAAACGAGCATATAGAATTCCTTTCCCTGAGTCTTTTTGCATGATAGGAAGATTAAGATAATCGAGAGAGAGAAAGGGAATCAATAAGCAATCAAATAGAACTTTCCAATACCGCCCATTCGATTATCTGATCCGCCTAACTACGTTTACTATTCGGCGTTTCACAGATTGAGCAAAGCAAGTCACAACAGCATAGTAAAATCAAATTCCGAGCGATAAGAATCAAAACATTTCAATACCCCGATTGCTTATTATTCCCATCCATAGGTATCAGGCTCTATTACCCACACCGAAAACAGTTGAATAAACAGCGCCCGAAGCGTTTCATTTATGCCGCGGATCCCCACCGAGATTTCTTGCAAATGTGTCTGGTAATGGTGTAGGCGGTAACCCCCTGAAAACGCGTAATGTAGCGTCGCGCGATCTTTCACGCATCACAGCGTGGTTGTCGCCAGAAATGTCCGCGCGATACGAATCGCCGAATTCCTCAGATTTTTGTCTTGTAGCGCCTAAAGTGCAACCTGATTCGCTTTCCTCTGAAAACGAAACGACCCATCCTTTGAGCATGCCGCCTCTGTCCAAGCGAGCGTGACATTTTAATCGGAGAGCCCCAATCCCTTCTTGTCGAGTGTCATAGCAAGAGAAAATGGAGAATTCCTGTATTGATAAAACCTTGAGTATCTTCCATAGAAAGGACGTGATGTGAATGATCCTAACATACCAAGTTCCCATGCACGGTACATGCAAATCAATGGAATCTGTTTTTCAAGTCCATTATTTCTTGGTAACAATTAAGCATTTGTCAACTACACTAAGCAAAAAAACTACCCTCATAGTATATGTTCAATGCAGTATTGAAGGTGTTGGAATGAATCCACCGATAAATTTGTTTTCGGATTTGGTGGACTTGAAAAAGTAACGGCAGAAGGATTATTTTATTCCTTATTCCACTGTCTTCACTCTTTCTTATGATATGACATAAGATTGTTTAAAAAATATTCGGTTTCTCTGGAGTTCGAAAGCGCTGCTGTGATGTTAGGATGTAAAAGTGGAGTGAAAAAATTGCTGTCAGAACATTGTTCTTCTATTATAGTTTGGCATTGTGTTAATCACAGACTAGAATTATCAGTAGGTGATTCTTTCAAGGAAACTTCAGGAATAAATAGATTCAAGTCATTTATTGATAAACTTTACGTCATATACCATGCTTCAGATATAGTAGAGAGTTGCATTAACGTGCAGAATTATTGGGACTCAGCTGCTGAATATTGGAAGAATTTTAAGTACCCGATGAGGTGTAATCTAGTTTGCGTACAGTTTTGACAGTATGGAATAATTTTGAATACCTTGTGTATCATTTTGAAGAAACAATGCATGGTCCTACAAGAGATAAAAATGATAAATGCACTTAAGATGGCTTGAAAAGAAAAATCACATCTACAGAATTTTTATTGGATCTAGGATTGATGTGTGACGCTCTCCAAGAATTATCAGAATTAAGTTTGGACCTACAGGACAGCAACATGGACCTGCACAAGGCAAATAAGAAAATAAAAAAACTGGTACAAGTTTTTGAAGAAAGACAGAACTTTGGGCCCTATTATAAATGCTCTGTGGTTGCTGTACCTGATCTTTGCTTACGTGGAGTTTTACTTCACGAAAAAGATTTAAGAAAGGATCCTCTCATTGACCCAAGTACATTTTATACAAAATTGAAAGAGTCAATCGAAAAAAAATTGCCTGATAGCAAAGACGATGAGTTGGCGTATTGGTCTCGCGTACTTGATCAAAAACATTCGCCTGAAGATGTTAATACTCAATTGACATTTGAAGAGGAAATTAGAAACTTGTCAATCAGACTGCAATTAAATGAAAGAGAAATGATTTGTGGATTCCATGAATACATTCTCGAAAAGACATATCCAGAAAAACTGTTGCATTTGATACGGACTCTGAATACCTTTACCATTTTTTCAAGTGAATGTGAACTCGAGTTTTTGCAGATGAATCTAATTGCCACCCCAACAAGAGCTTCGTTGAACACTAAGTCAATTTCAGCACTTTTGTTCATCAAACTTGTAGGACCACCTCTGAGACTTTTCGATCCTTCAAAGTATGATCTGTGGTTACTCAGAGAACGATATTCTGCCATAGATACTAACAGCAAGGAAAGGAATCGAGATTTGTCGGACGAGAATTGGACAAAACTTTGGAATTTAAAATGAATATTTGCCTTAAATACAATAAATTAAAGTTATGTTAAGAACTGAATATATAATTGTTTTAATAAAAGATTAACAAGATGCGAGTTCCGGCACCATTTTTCTTAAAAAAAAAAAAGCACTGAGTAATTAATTAATTTTTATTGGCAAAGTAGTGAAGTGCTGTCACAGTCGGAATGCGTGCAGGAATCACGCTCTGAAGCAGAAACACTACCGCCACCTACATTTAATGACACAAAAGGCCTTTGATTAAAAGACTATCGAATACCCACACTAACATTGTGCCAACAAAAGTATCACTGGCTGAATTAAGATGTGACCACTCTTGATTCACTGCCTTTATAAGGAACAATAAAATAAAAATGAAACTATCACCAGCACACATCGCCTCAATACCTTGTCCCGATTGGGAGTTTGGGCCACAAAGCGCTGAATCTAACAATTTATCCAATATTATTATTCCTGATTTGGATTAAAATAAACTTAATGGTTCAGTGTCGCCAGATTGGTTAGTCCAGAGAACTTTCATTCGAACTTCATCAATTCATCGAAACACAATGGAGAATACGAATGCCTTTCTAGGTCTTGGGGAAGATGGCCAGTCGACTTGAAGAAACAAGAAAACTGCCAAGTAGCTAGCCTGACCGGCACATGTAATTATCAAACTCAAACTAAACAATGAAAAAACCTTGATCTATAAAAGCTAAGTCGTGTTCGATGTTTTAGAAGCCCATAAATTTACCTCTCGACATGATCGTTACTTGCTGTTTATACTGCAAGATGGTGATAAATGAGATAAGCACCTAAAAATCAAGAGTAAACGCAATTCTCGTATAAAAGCTTAGGTGAAAACATCTAACTGAAGGTTTGATTTGTTGTATGTGTAAATAGCCAACCAAAGTACACTCAAATTCTAAATGTGCATTAGTTGTCTATAATAGAGGGCACCCAAGTCCAACTACAAGAACCTTGATTTATTTTGAATTATCCCTGTATGGATCATTTTTCATTCAGATTCAGGAATTTGGAATTTAAATGAATTTCTGACTAAGCATTTGTATAAACTTTATATTGAGATTCTGTTACATATTGGATGAAGAGAGATAGAAGACACGTAACCATCTTTGGAAACTGATAAGTACTAGATCGCTCTTCTTGCTGTAAGCTCCGTCAGAAAGGAATTCTGGATCAGGTAATTTCTGATTTCGATTTTATATTTGATTGTTGATGGAGTTCTAATTTTATGGGTTTCAGAACCCTTTTATTTTACATTTGATAGATCTGAAATCCCCTTTTGCTTAACGAGCTTGTCAGAGTATGTGTAAAAATAAATAAATGCTGATTGTTTTCAAATTATCTTATTGTTCTCGAATATCATGAATTATGAATTTTTCTACTGAGTACTTTGTGAGGATTCACATCACTTTTACTCACAAGGGAGCACCATGGGTCTGAGGATTCTTTCAATGGGGACCCCTTGGACATGAGGGGAGAGGAAAAGCTTTGGGTTGGAAAAAAAGGTGCGCTCAGTTGCACTGAAGTGATTCCATAAGAAGACTTGTTCAATGAATAACTAAAAATGTGTGGCAACTTTAATCAAAATCCAATAAACATAATAGGTTGAATAGTCTACCAGAGCCGGCCTCAGATAAAGGAGGCGATTGTATTTTTTAGAGCTGAGATTCGCAGTGGACGGTGTGATGCCCATACAGTCTGTGAATTGTACACTGCGTATATGAATAGAAATAAATGATTTAAGACAAGATTTGCTTCCCTCCTCTCTGTGTTCTCGCAGTAATATCTAGTGTACTGCTCGACCAGATCTGTTAGATTTAAAATGCAGTCTGACGTAGCTTTCACCGTGCTTAATATAATTCAATGTTTTCTGGTGATCAAGCTTGCTTTTATTTCCTTTAAGATGCGAAGCGGTTTGTTTTGCCTTGTCTTGATGGAATTGTTTTTAAATAGTTTGTTAAATGGATTTTTTGTGGTGTAATGTTTAGATCAGGCACGCTGTGGTTCTTGAAAGTAAATATTTATAGGTACATGGTTTTATGGTTTATGGTATCCATAGATGCGTATCCACCAGTGCATATACTACATTACAATGCTTAGTTAAACTTTAACTCTGTAATAACCCATATAAATGACCAAATCATCTAATTCAAAAAGCAAAGAACAATCATTACGAGTAACCAGAATGAATTATTTCATTCTCTACACTGGGGAACGGATGTCACTAGGGTTATAGTTTGTAATTACCGTTACAAATTTTGAAATATCAAGCTGTTCATTTTACTCTACCAGGATGAGCCTTAAGACCTATCACAACTATAACAAGTAATTGAAGGTTTACAAGAAAAAAGTTGTAAATCATGGAAATTGAGACAACTTAAATCAAGGATTCTATCAATTTAAATTAAGATTTTTTGCGGTAGTTATGAAGTTAAAAGCAAGAACGTTCGTTATGAACAAGAACTTTTCGTGTAGAACTATTTTGGATGTCTAGCAACTTTCAAAGATTTAGGGCTATCAGAGAATTTCCTGTGTTTTTATCTCCACTTAAAATTCCCCACACGAAATTGAAATGAAAAATTCGATGCACTTTGCATCTGTTAATAACACATATTCTTCCCTTGAGCAGAGGAAAGAAAAATCAAGCAAGTAATTTGCATTGACTATTTCCATCCAAAAGGCTCACAATGGATCTCACCAGAAGGGACACGGACCAATGGGGACTGCGGAGATTCAGAACATTAGCCTCTTCGGTCAACATGCTCAGTTTGTCAACTGTCAACAACTGTTGTCCCTGTTGACATTTTAGGTAGGAAAAATTTGAATAGAAGAATCATTGGATGACGTGATGATCATAGACAATGACTTGAGTTTGCCCGAACTAAACGGCACGCCTAATTAAAATGATTTTCATCTATTTAATATTCCACTATCTATTCTGCCCGCATCTCCTGAAGCACGACGCCCAAGGTCGAGCCCACGTTCCACCAATCATGGTGCTAGTTAGCCAGCCATTCCTCATTCGAAAGAATCGATGATTCCATCGAACGTTTACAAAAAAGAAGCACCAGGACCAGATTTTCCAGAAGCAAAGCGTCAAAGGACGATAGAATATGCAAGGTTTGGCAAGATGTGCAGAAAAAGTTTGAAAAGAGTAAAAATAATCAGTGCAAAGTCAGGAAAAATGTGAGACCTCAAACACAAAGGGAATGAACTTCGGTGAAAGCAAAAAGAACGTTATTGATTTTTCAGGGGTGGTAACCAAATGGAATGTATATTATACAAGGCTTTATACTGTTGTTTATACTGAATGAACAGAAAAAGTTAGAAAAGAGCAAAAGTTAAGAATGTAATATTGAAGTAGGTGGGTAGTTGAATTTACTTCGCACTGTGGCAGCACAACGGGCTGTTGGTGACAACCCGGGATCAATCCCGAAGGGTAAGATTCGAGGAAAACACTTCGTGGTTTTCAACCACGGTCAGATGACGATATCAACACCCGAGCTGGCAGCTTTCACCCAACTCTCCAAACTTCCATACCACATCAACGTGAGGACATTTGGGACCACGACAGATGTAACGCACACCAGCCCCAAATATACGATGATCTTTGGCGGGATCGAGTTTTGAATACGAAAGTACCTCCGGCTGGTAATCCGCGACTCTACCAATTGGATTACCGCGACCCCCGTAAATATTGAAGATAAAGTGTGATGCATAGTAAAATCTCTAACACAAAAGAAATGAATTTAGGTAAAAGCATAGAGGTTATTTGTTGATTGTTCAGGGGTGATAATCAAATGGAGCGTAAATTATGTAAACCTTTGTACTGGTTTCTGCTCTAACCTAGCAGCGGGCCACATAAGCCCAGTTGGTAGAGTTACGCATTAGCAACCGGAGGGATGCGAGTTCGAAACTCGATCCAACCAAAGACCGTCATGTACGTGGAGGCTGGTGCACGTTAAATATGTCGTGGCCTCACGTTAGCGTGAAGTGGAAGTTTGAAGAGTGGAGTCCTGTTCAGATGTAAATCTCTTCATCTGACCGTGGTTCAAAATGCCGAGGTGTTGTCCTCGGATATTTATTTCATTCCGAGGTTGATGCCGGATCGTCGCCAACCCGTTGTGATGCTCAGTGCGACGTAAATTCAACTACCAACCTACCTACCTCACCTGGAGAATTAAAACTGTTTTGTATTGTAAACAGTTCGAGTTCGGATGAGGTTTTCGGGCGAGACAGGGATATTGGTCAGGACAACAATTTAGTCCCAGGTGAACTATGGGGAGAATGATTGCTACTGTCATTTGAGTCTTGTAGGAGTAAAGATAATTTGGAGTGAAATATGTGTATTCGAGGACTGTATATGAACACAGAAGAACGCGAGACGTGGAGTGCGTCCACAAGGCGGGAAGCTTAACAGAGAACAGTGAAAGATCTACATATACTCTTCATACAGAAATTTAGAATTCGTGCACTAGCCAAAATAAAGATTACAACACTCAGCTTGTCACATACCCACTGACGTAATTCAGTGGATTAGTTTTACAAATATTGCCCATATATTTCGCACCCTTCATATTAAAAACCAGTAATAACTGTACTCTGTTGTAACAGATAGTTTTAATTGTGACTGTTTTAATTGACATGGTCAATAAGTACTTTTGACATTGAACTTCTCAGTTTTATTTGTATCTGAATGCTTAGAAACAAACTACAGATAATTGATCCAATCCAAACCAGATTTACATCATTGAGCTCCGAAATTGTGTTATATTGAATTCGATTAGATTTTCAGATTTTTGATGCAAAGTACGAAAAAGGACAAGCTGCGTGCTATTGATATAGAAAGATTGCTTGGATTTTATGATACAAGGGCCATATTTGGCAAAGCTGTGCAAGGTAGACAACGTCAAATAAATGCTCACATACGAAGCTTTCCTGGCACAGAAGAAAGAAATACGCTTAGGGTAAGTTACAGGAATCAAGCCTGCCCCACCTACAAGCTGTTAGATTAATGGACAAACCCTCTGTGCCACACCGATCCCTCCGTTGATTTAGGAGAAAACGAAAAGAAGGTAAAGGTCGATAAGTGAAGTGTATAAACAGGTTTATGAAAGATGAAGTTAAGTCTCTGGTAGGTAGTTGAATTTACGTCACATTGAAGCAACACAGCGGGTTATTGGCGATCAAGATCAGTCCCGAAGTGAAATATCCGAGGACAATACCTCGTCATTTTGAACCATGGTCAGATGACGAGGTCAACACTTAGAGCTGGAACCTCACTCTCCAAACTTCCACACCACAACGTGAGGACATTTGAGGCCATGACAGATTCAACGTACACCAGTCCCCTCGTACACGACGGTGTCTCTCGTTTAGGCCTCTTCGTAATAAACACAATTCTGTTCTCCGTCCCATCCGAGAACGATACCTTGTAGTTTTGAACGACGGTAAAACTCTGAAGGATCACTGTCGTAAGAATTGCAATTAAGAAGCTAATTTCTCCGACAGTATATAGTAAAGACTAGTAAAATGTATACCAATGGGGTCAAGTTTTTCTTTCATTTTCAGATATTGGTAATAAAGTAAATTAGTGAAACGTTCATGTTTGATGTTTTTCCATTTACTTTAGTTCTTGGACAATACTGATACAGAATCATATCCGAGCCATTTCTTCCCTCTCTGCAGTCTCTAGAAAAGTAGCATACGATTTGATGTCATATTAATAAGTCTTTATGTAGCTTTTGTAGGTTTCCACCTGATCCTCGTAATATAGGAAAGTTGACAGAATATTAAAATGTAAAAATATCTCTAGTGAAGATACAACAATAAAGATTCGTTTTGATATTTAATTTTACCGTCTCTATCGGGATCTGAAAGGGACTAAGTAACGTTCAGTATTTCTTTGTGTGCGAGTGATTTGAATGGCACTTCCGGGGGCCGGCAGTCTCGTTACAGAAATAGTTCATAGCTTGATGCACAGAACTATCGTTGTGGAAACTATTTAACTGTCTACTCTGATTACTTAAACACCCCGCTGAAGAGTTCTAAACTAAAGTTGAACCAGCATTTAAACAATGTACGAGTATATTACTTCTTCTCGTCTATGGAGAGCTGTAGATTATGTTTATTTTCAGTCGATATATTATTTTTAGTTTTTCTGTGAATGTTATTTTCCATTGTTGATCTGGAACAGTTTCCCGAACTCTTTGTCTCAACTCCCCCTTTTCAGAGACTATTTCTTTTCGGTACCGCTTCTGAAAAATTATGTCTCAGTTATAATAAATTGCAATGTAGTTGTACCGATAATTTTTGAATTTCGTCGAACGTTTATGTAGCTCTGAGGGTAATTTTAAAATTTCAAAAAGCTATTTTGGAAACAGAACAATTGAAATTATAAAGCTATTTATTAAAATGAAATAACAAAATTTAATTGCACATAAACACACTAGATTTCTCACAATCGTTAGTTATTAATATCTATCAAATCCGTAAAATAAAAAAAATGCTCGCTAATGAAAGAGATGAGTCAATTGTGCTACCAATTTATAGTATTTTACAGTTGCTATGGAGATACATCGTAGACAACCATCAGAAGGGTTAAAGATTATATGAATGCTTACTATAAAAGGCATATAACGTATGTTATGCATAAAACTCTTATAATATCTTTCAGCGTAATTCACTCAGTATTGTACTATTTTTAGCTTTCATTTCTTTTTTCTCGCACTCGTTTGAATATTGCTGTCACAGTGTTAATTGTAAGTACTTTCCCAAGCTCTCTTCGATTACATTCTCAGCCCCGTAGATACACTGAAGTGCCAAGAATCTTGCGATACCTCTCTAATATTGTGTGGGCTTCCTTTAGCTCGATGTGGCATAAACTAGTCGGTGAAAGTCGCCAGGAGAGATGTTCAGCCATGCTGTCTCAATAGCCACCCATAATTGCGTGGTTGTAAGTGACGGATCTTGGGCACAAATGCTCTTTTGATCATATCCCAGATATGATCCACGGAGTTCATCCCTAGTGATCTAAGTGGCCAAATCATATGTGCTGGAATTGCCCAGAATGCTTCTCAAACCAATCGAGTACAAAATGGGCCAGGTAACACGAATTATCATCCTTGAACATCTCATTGTTATTGGGGTAAGCCACAAAGGGCTGCAAATGGTCACCAAGCAGCTAAACAGCAATTTCCTATCAATAACCGATTCAATTTGACCAGAGGACCAAATTCATGCTAGGTAATCACTCCCCACACCATTATAGAACCACCATCAGCTTGCACAATGCCATGTTGACAAGTTGGATACCTAGCCTCATGGGGTTTGGGCCACACCCGAACTTGACCATCAACTCGTACCCAACTGGAAACGTGGTTCATTGGACCATGCTACCTTCTTCCAGTCATTTAGGGTCAAATGCAAGTGTTCGTGTTCCCCAGATGCGGTGCTGAAGCCGATGATGTGCTGAGTAAAAGAACTCGATTCGGTCTTCTAATGCCATGTCCCATCTACATCAAATTTCGATGCATGGATCTCACAGACACGCTTCTAGTACGTACCTCATTGAATATGGCAGTTAATTCAAGCAGTGTCGTTTGTCTGTTAGCACGGAAGCTTCTTCTCAGGCGCCGCTGAGAAGAAGCTTTTGTTAATGACGAGATATCTCGTCATTAACAAAAGGGAGGGTGAAGCATGATACACATCGTTGGCTTACAAGTGAAACACTAAGTCAAATAACAGTTCTGGGAAAAATTCTACTCCGTAAGCTAAACTCACGACGCGTTTTTCAAGAAGAAATGTAACCTTCATACAAGGAAGAAATGACTTTGTCGACTACACCAGCCTTTCTGGTCTAGAAAAGCTGAAAACCTCATATCTTTTTATATCAATTTTAATTTAGCGTGTTTTATTTATAAACCAACGATTTAGTAGATTCGTTATGAGCGGTACGCTATTCAGATCAATTCTATAGAAAAATATATTTCCCACTAAACATCTCGTTCTTTTGGATTCATCTGCATAGCCCTGAATCGAGCCCCGTGGCGTATTTCATTCACAATAAAAACCGAACGAATCAGATAGAGGAATGTATGCAAATTTCGGACATCCCAAGACGTAAGTGGATACTCGCGTTCATTTCTCTAAGTGCGAGACCTATCCATCAGTTATCAGAGCAGTGCATCAGGTAACTGACAACCGACAGTCGACATTCAGACGATGACGGATGGGATCGCTGCATTATCACAGTTCCTTCCTATTCCATTACAACTCGGCTTATAGAATGGCTGAAGCTGCATTTAAAGAAAAGGTCAACGCATTAACAATCCATTATTAAATTAGTAAATCCTTTCTTTTTCAATTGAAATTCAGACTACATGAGCTCGCAAGGGGCAATGCAGAAAATTGTTTCTTATCGTGCTTGATACACGATTATATGACGTCATTTTAATGGTCTAACATGATACGTCTGAATGAAAATATACGTCAAAGGGCGTATCTTTTTTGTTTACGATCTACTTTTAAAACGTTAATGTGGAGTTCTCGTTTGTAATTTATCAGACTTTAAAATAATTATAAGAACAAAGAACAAGAGATTTTAATAAATATTTTGTAAGAGAATTGTAATGAACTATAACTAAATGGTGCATAATTTCTGAGATAATTTCTTTATGCACGAATAGAATTATTACTATAAATGTTACACATGAAATATTCCGTATAAATTTAAATATTAAACTTAATTAAAAGAACAATTGAAGTAAATTTTATCTTACGCATATAATCTAAATAGACTTGTTATTTATTTTAATTACGTTAACACTCTTTATTAACCCTCCAAGTTCTTTCGACGAGATATCTCGCCATTCAAGATCTGACCGATTTTACTAATGACGAAATATCTCATCCATCAAGATCTGCTCTGTTTCGCTAAAGCTAAAGTATCTGGTTGGGACAAAACTGCCTTACTTCTCCAAGTTGGAAAACAAATTGTCCCTTGCCCAGAACTGGTTACAGCTTGGAACAGTTTTTTCTTGCATCAGAGACTGCTCACTACAGGGCAGTTTTCGATGCGAAGATAAACAAACGAATAAAGACCCTAGGAGGGTTAATATTCCTTTCCTTCAATATTCAATTACTAAAATATTCAATAAAATGCAATAGAAATTATAATTGCTAGCGAAACGATTATTGCTGAATCATCGAGAGCATATTTTCAGGGATAATATTTATATCTGTTACAGCTTTTTCTAACAATTTAACGCAAACGTATCACAATTGTTTCAGCAATTTTTGATAAAATGAAACATACTTTTAAACCAAATATCTAACTTATGATAGCAAACAACTGAAAGAAAATCTGCACAGAAAACAAATATTTGTTTACTAGAAATGCAATTAAAACTTTTGAGATCACATGGATTCCAACTCTTATCACAGAGGCTTTAAAAACTGCTCTCTAAAGAAATGTATTACTTCGGAAGAACAATTTTAGTTAATCTAGTAGACGGCACGGGTTAATCTTGGTGTTAGTTTGGTGATTGGATGATATATTCTTCATCGTGGTAGCTCGCCGAATAAACGGGAAAAGCAGAGGTAAAACCTGGCTACCTCCTCTTACCACCATGTCGACGAAAAACAATTTCCTTTTCAAGGTCGTACCGTAAAATAGAGATTTACCCATGATAAATAAGTAGCAACAAGCTAATTGAAAAAACTGTGAAATGAACGTTATGGAAAAATCGGAAACGTTTCAACACCAGAAGACACGTGTTGTGACGTCACAACCGCCCGATAATAAGAAAGATGTTTTTGCCTCGGGTTGGTGTGACAGCTCATGTCGTGTGCAATTATCAATTATTTTTCTATCGATACACCTACATTATATGGTAATGACTGTACGATTCGCGATTTTATACGAAATTTTAACTGGCTCTTGCTAGATGGATGAAAAAGAATGTGTGATCAATGTGACAAATTGTATTTTAGTATAATACTGCGATTAAATCGACATGTTGACAAAGTGGTTGGCTCTATGTCTTTAGGTGCAACTGGTCTTGGGATCGTATACTGGCATGTTTTAGAATTTTTTTTAAGCTGTAGATACTAGTCTAATGAAGAAAAAGATAACCTTAGAACGTAAATTGAATGACTTGTTTGGGAGAGTAGCTGATGAACAACTGGAGGGTTACGACTCGATCCAACCAAAGACCTCCGTGTACGTGTGGGGGCTGGTGCATGTTAAATATGCCGTGGCCTCAAATGTTCTCGCGTTGGCGTGATGAGGAAGTTTGAAAAGTGGGGTGCTTGCTCAAGTGTTGCCTCGTCATCGGACTGTCGTTCAAAATTACGAGGTGTCGTCCTCGGATCTTTCCCTTCGGGATTGATTCCGGACAGTCACCAATAGCCCGTGTGTAGTACCAGTACGACGTTAATTAACTACCTACTCGAAGTATTGTTTATATTTAATGAATATGTGAGGAAAGGTGTTGGCTTTCAAAGGACAAGGATGAAAGTATTCCTTGGAGAAACCACTACAGTTCTTAGCTAACAATAAAACACAACATTGTTCATCAGTTTAGCCCGAGATAGTTACTTTTAGATTAGGTCAACATATAAAATATTCATAAAAAGCTCTGGCCAGAACATGTCAGTTACGACCATCCATTGTTATGTCACAATCGAATTTAACGAGACGTAAAGAGACACGAACAACTCTTTTACAAATTACAACTATATAGTTTCGAAGTTTCTATTTCGGTCAGCCACCTGCTGTGTAAGGATTAAACCCCTCCCTCCAATACGTCCAAACTATTCCCAAATCAGTTTTTGCCGCCACAGTGGATAAAAGGTAGCAGCATGTAATCTCGTTCATAGAACACACGACATCCAAATGATTACATTTTTTTTCTCTCTGTGATAATTAAACTGTCAACAGGGCCTCATTTCCAAGTCAATGACCTGAAAACAATGCTCTGACGTCACGGAGAACAGGCGTTTACATTTCAAATTGAAATCTCTGGGAACTGGGGGTGGTCAGGAGCAAATGCCCCGTAGATGGCAATGAATACAGATGGCGCTTAATGCCTCCTCGATGTCCGTCAGATTTCTGGATGGATGCTGCTGGGAGGGGGTGGAGTTCGAACCTGCCAGCGCCACTTAGAGATCAGAAATGCACCCGTAGCTCTTTTGTTTTGTTAAATGCCATGCTGGACGAAGCAATGCACGTAGAGTGCTTATCAAAAAGGAGCGTCATTCACTTTTAAAATGGCCTATGAAAACCACCCGTGGTCACAGGGGATGTTGAGGTTAATTTAATGAAGTATGATTCGAAACATGAAATGTGCATTAATTTTATTTATAACCGCAGGGTTACTTGCCTTTTGTCCTTTTGAAGAGGTAAATGTCCATTTTCATTGCCAAAACTTTAAGACACCTGGAATTTCGATGGGTAAACATGACGACTTACTTCGACATAAAGAGGCAGTACAGCACAACGGGTAACACCAACAGCAGTCGACAAACAAGGACTACATATAAAATATTTACAGTTCCAAAGACCCCTATGCGTAAACGCTCCCATTACGTTCTAACTACATAGAATAAGGAGCTCTATGTTACAACAAAACAAATATGAATGATATAACACGAAAAAAATTAAATTTAAAAGTATATAGTTACTTCTATACGTATAGGTAAATGTCAAATAATCCCAATATTTAGACTCGTGGTAATCCGGTTGGAAAAGTAGTAGATTAGCAACCCGAAGGTAGCCAATTCGAAACGCGATCCAACGAAAGACCGTCGTGAAAGTGGGTGCTGGAGCACGTTAAATCTGTCGTAGTCTCAAATGTACTCACATTGGAGTGGTGTGGAAGTTCGTGTGAGTGGTAGTTGAATTAGCGTCGCACTGGAGCAACACAACTGACTATTGGCGACCGTTCGGGATCCATTTCGAAGGGAAAGATGGTGGATCCCCATTCCAAACTTGCACTCACGTTGGCGTGGTGGGGAAGTTTAGAGAATGGAGTGGCACCTCAGGTGTTTACCTCCTCATCTGACCATGGTTCAAAATGATGAGGTGTTGTTCTCGGATCTTTCCCCTCGTGATGGATCTCGGACTGTTGCCAATAGGTCATTGTGTTGCGCCAGTGTGACGTTAATTCAAGTACCTACATACCTAGAAAGTATTTAAGCTAGATTATGAAAATGAACAAAGTATCGAGCAAAAAATCTTTCCAGGCCGGTTACATTACACTCTACACAC
This sequence comes from Meta bourneti, assembly GCA_933210815.1. Taxonomy (NCBI): domain Eukaryota; kingdom Metazoa; phylum Arthropoda; class Arachnida; order Araneae; family Tetragnathidae; genus Meta; species Meta bourneti. Next base: position 95,510,845 of record OW119922.1, read on the forward strand.
AATCTCTCAGAATAACACAACGGAGCTAAATGATTTTCATGATCAATTGAACCTTCTTTGTACCCATTACTTAAACGTTGCAGGGGAGGGGGGTTAAAGTCAAACAATTTTTTGGTTGCAGTAATTTTACTCTAAAGTCCATCGAAGTAGTCTTAGTTTGTCTTAGCTCCATATGTGTAGCATTCACTAAATTCTTATAAATGTTGTATTCAAAGATTATTAAAGAAATATGCACGACAGTGTTGCGAAATTGTCCCTTAGAGGGGTATTTAATTTCAACAAGATATTGACTCAAAACATGGCAACAATAATTATTTGACTTTAAGCAACATAGAAACTTCTTCACTTTTAAATAAAATTGATTTGTTTTCGTTTCAATTTATTTTGAAGTATTTCGCTTTTCATTTCACGTAATTAGTTTTGTTACCGCTTTTTACCCACTTCTAAAACTTATTTAAATAAGTTGAATGAAAAATGGCACGAAATGTGTTCTAATGATCTATCATCAAGATACAAGCAGCAAATTCAACGCGGATGAACTCGGTTAGTTATTCTCAGAATGAAATAGTAATTAAAAAGTGAAGAAAAATAAGATTTGTTTGTTAAGGATCATTTTTGAATGAGGAATAGTAATTAATGAAGAAAAGCAAACGATTTCTGTTGGCGAATAATTATTTTGAATATGAAATAGTAATTAAAGAGAGAAAGGAGAAAATTAACTTCCACTCAATGTGATTAGTATGATGTATAAAAACAGAGAATTAGTAAAGCAGTTGACATTCCAGGAAACAATAGATTTTGTATAGTACGAGTAGGAAGTTAATTAACGTCGCACTGGAGCAACACAACGAGCTATTGGCGACAGTCCGGGATCAGTCCCAAAGGGAAGATCAGAGGACAACACCACGTAATTTTTGTGAAGGGAAAAAGGTACTCGGAGTGAACACTAACTTTAGTGTCACCAGTGTATGTGTGTGGAGTAAATACTTACGGCGTGTTTTCTGATGATGCGCGGAAAAATTTACAGTACTTAAGTTTTTTCACTTTGCTATTAGAAAATATTACTGAGTGGAAATGTTTTGCGAATACATAGATAAGGCATCACTATATTTATGAATAAGAAAAACCGGAATTTAAATTTGTTTAAAAATGCAAAATGTATACATTTGTCTCAGAGAAACTTCATTTTTCAACAATATTGCCTTAACCCGATTACTCTGATTCTATATAAGGTAGAAAAGAAAAAATAGTCTGTTACTTATTAAGTGTTCCACTTCACTACTGTTCAAAAAATGTTCAACGTTTTTTTGAAAACTTAAAGTAAAAAATCAAGGTAGGTATGTAGATATTTAATTAACGTCGCACTGGAGCAACCCGGTGACGGTCCGGTATCAACTCCGAAAAGATCCGAGGACAACACCACGTACTTCTGAACGACGGTCAGAGGACGAGGTCAACATCTGAGTTAATAAAAAATTAAATCCAAAATTATGCATGGGACATTTTATGAAATGATAAAAGGGGAAACTTTTTCTATTACTGAAAAACTTGAACATTTTTGGTAACAGTTGATTTGTAAATTTTAATTTTTTTAATTCTTAATACAGCGTACAAAATGTTTTTCCAATGTTTTGATTCCTTTATAAAATACTAGCTGAATTACCCGGCGTTGCTCGGGTTGAAATGGTTAAATGTTGCTTGAAAAGTGAATTAGAATAAGCACTTTTCTTTCACAGAAAAATGCAATCATTTAAGTTGTACGGAAAATACGTTTTAACTTTTTCAAAGCTTCTACAATATACTTCGGGCACAAATATATACATTCAATTCCTGAATATATTGCAATATGTAAAAGATTAAGACATAAAGACAAACAGAAACGAAATTCCGACGAAAAATTGCAGAATTCTAAAAAACGAAAGATGCGCAAAGTGCAGTTTCAACTGCTTCTGTTTAAATACTCTCGCAATCAAGTCGTGGCGCTCACTGGGTAATTGACCATTGGTAAGAACCTCCTTGATCTCCGTCCAAGTCGGATTGCAGGTGAAGGTGATAAATAAGTCTGGTCTCCCGTACGTCCTCACGTACGTCATAGCATATTGCGTGTATTCGCGCATGTGTCTGGGACTCCTGTAAATGTAGCTGGTAGGATGACTAAGACACCGAGGTTTTCAACGTTCCCGTCATTTCCCACAGCATCTCTCAGGTGAATATATTCGTCAACTCTCAGTTTACGTTGATTTAGACGAATGTAAAGGAGACGCTCTCTCTCGACTTTTGTGTACATATCGACGATGAACTGATGAAACAATTGCCTGCAGTTCAATACGTGGACTGCTCAGTATCTCGAACCATTAATCTGTACGCATATAAATCCATCACTGAAACTTTCTTGCTCGTTGTTTCACCTGTTTTTGGGTTGATCTGCCTCAGATTAAAATGATATCCATCTTCACCACGTGGGGAATATCACTGGGTACTCCAGAGCATCATAAGATCGATGTGTTTCCGAAATGCGCGCTGCAATGATTCACCTCGTCGTTGAATAACGATATCCCGTTGATGGAACTCATCGCCTGATGTAACCACCGCGACTTGATCTGCTTGAGGAGAGTTAAAGCGCCGCTCGTGTTCACCTGCTGATCTTCGGTCTGCTCTTATGACTACTTTATATTCATCTGTTGGCATACGTTCCAATGCTGTTTCAAACGTTTTAACAAGATTATTGTGCTCATGAAATATCCTCTGTAAGTTTAACACAATCTGACGTCTTGTTCCCGAGATGTAGGCGCACCTCTGATCAGTTTCCATTTGTTCGTTTTGAATAAATTTATTGTAGTAGAAATTTTGGTGGTTGATCTGGCAGCGGAAGCAACGATCCCGCTCTATGGTAAATCTGCCCTTGCACCTTGAATGTCGACGGAAATCCGGGCTGTCCAACAACTGATGTGGCGTCGAATGATGTCATTTGGAAACATGAGTTGTATTATCTGATGTTACTAAGAAAATGCTTCGACTCTGACGTATCTCCTGATGTGTAAGTCAAAAGTTCTTGTGGTGGTGGTTCCAGTTGGCAGAGTTTAACTTTTCCATTTTTACAGCAAATACCAGTAGACTCTGATTTAAACTTTTTGGCTTGACAGTATCTACAAACCATTTCCATTTTCCCTGTGGTAACACTTGCATGCAGCGAGTAGTCTTTATGTGAATCGTAGTGGAATTCTTCCAATTCTAAGCTAAAATGGTGCGCAGTCCGTGATCGTTTGGCTCTATCTCTCTTATCCCGTAGTCGGCCCTCACGCTGCTGTGCCGTCTCTGTTGCTCTAGATGTGGTAGCTCTCTCGCAATCACAAGTCTTCTATTCCTCTCCTCGGAAGTTTCTTGACTACGCTCATCTTTCATCATCTTAGCCGTTGACTGCACTTGGCCGATCGCCTTCCGCTTCCTTGGAGGCATTGCTACAGTAAAGAAATCTGTAAAAGAATACAAAGAAATGCTATTTTATAAAATAAGCAAAAGGCATACTCTCACTGAGCAATGAAATCTATTATAGAATACAATAAAAGCTAAAATTAACGAAAAAACTAATATAAAATTATGTAGTACTTACATCAGTTTAGAAATATAAATCCAAAATGTACACTATCATAGTCGAATAAAGTAGGAAACAATAAAAGAATATACAAAACAATGTACAATCAACTAAAAGAGCGAAATAAAACTGCCAGATTTACTGAAAGATGATAAACTGGAAGACTTACCGAGTTAGCTTCCTTTAAATACGACCAGCTAAGAATCGAGTGGGTGCTGGAAAGTTCTCCACCATGAGTCGAAGGAAGTTTCCGTTTCCCCAACTTTCTAGAAAGTTCTACAAAGTTTTATAAAAAAAAAGTAAACATTAATTCTGGTGCAGCCAGATACCGAGTAGCAAAATTACGCTTTTATGATCAATGAGTTTTTCGTTTGTGCTTTTCGGAATAACGGTGCTTGGTTTAGAAATAAATATAATAGGTGTAGACAAATTAAACTGAATAGATAAATTTTTTTCAAAAAGCAGAAGGTCGATTTTACAGAATTTTTCAGAAAGAAAATCACTGCTTTCAACGGAGGATTCACATGTATCGGACATTTTAAAATAAGTTACACGCCTTACCTAAAAAGCCTCGTGAAACAGAATTCTACAAATCATTACGTATTCAATAAATTATTTAATGAAAGTTGGTCGAAATATACACCAACTTTCCTTGAAAATAATCCTTGAACTCCTGAAAACCTTTCCTTGAATTTCCTTGCAAACATAAATATTTTAAAATATATTCTTTCCCCCTTCATCAATAAAATATCTATAATTTATTTACATCATGGGAAGAACTAAAAGGTCAGTTCAAACATAAATACTGTAATTTAATTTGTTTCGGAAAAAATTGTTTTTCGATCAACAGTGGTAAAGCAACCATCGCTGGCTAAAGCAATCAATCTATGCTCAATGTTATTTCTATTGCGATTTCGAATAGTTTTTAGCCCCCCAGGGCCAATAGAACGGGGGTTAAGAGTTAGTCTATGCTGACCGCAGTGTTCTAAAGTATAAGTGTACCAAATTTGGTGTGGATTGGTCAAACGGTGTAGATTTGTATAGAAAATATATATACATACACACACACACATCCTATTTTATATATATATAGATTGAAAGAGGATATTGGCTCTTTTCTAATAAAACTAAAAAAATTAAATAATTGATGGACATTAATTTGAAGTGATTGATGGACCTAACTTAAAATTAGATTCAAATGAAATCTAATTTTAAGATTAAAATGAGTAAATTTTAACAGTGGCCTTCTTTCTACCAATGTAAAGATGTAGAGTTAACCCTTCAAGTGGTTTCGACGATATATCTCGTCCATCAAGATCTGACTAATTTTGCTAATGACGAGATACATCGTTATCAAGATATTGCCGAATTTTTTATGACTACGAAATCAAACTCTGGTCAGTTTTCTTCTGACAGAGGTTTATCGACCATCAATAAATACTAAAGGTGAGGTACCTCGTCAAGACAACCATCAGGAGGGTTAAGACAAAAGAAAGAAAATCCCAGGAAACAACAACAATAATAATAAACGATACCCTGCACTCTAGACCTTACCGTTAATAGTCTGCTTTTTTATATACGTAGTTACGCATCTTTTTCGTTAACTCTCCTGGTGGTTGGCATGACTAGTAACTCGTCATTAGCAAAATCATTAGCATATCTTGATGGTCGATAAATCTCGTCGTTAAAAGAAAACTGACCAGATCTTGATTTTGTCATCAAACAATCGGCAATATCTTGATGACGATATATCTCGTCATTAGCAAAATTGGTAATATCTTAATGGACGATATATCTCGTCGAAACCAATTGGAGGGTTGAATCCCCTGCATTGCGGGAATTGTGTCAGTACAAGAATGAGCTGAACAAGGAACAGAAAGAACCCTTCGGAACAATAGTTCAGATGTGACAAGATGAATAAATGCATCACCGTGTAATGGGACATGAATTATCAGTTTAATTCGTTGTCGGTATATGCATTTAGTTCGCAAAATATAAGAACAAAACTTCATTAACGCGCTGTTCTCATCGTACTGGAATGAACTATCATGGACGTAATTATTCATAAATCAAGAAAGAAACAAAATTCAGCGGCCACGCATCATAATCCCTCAATTAACAAAACAAAAACGCCGTCTATCTTTAAATGCGATCTCCCGGAGGTGAATATTTATGGCCGCCTTAAATGTCAAACCGAATGGCTTGGAAGCAGCACGTCTGGAGGCTTTTACAATTTAGATACCTTTAATTAAGTTTTTCGTGGCCACCACTTATCCTTTGTCCAACAGAGTGGCTTTGTTTTTCATCAAGTAGCAGCTGACTTGGAGGTTATTTTGGCGAAATGTTTCAAGATTGATTAATGTTTATTGTAAAGCATTCCATTCCAAGTGGAACGAAAACAAGCCATGTTTGAAATGAAGAGACCGATAATTTTGAAATGTTTAAGGATTTGTTTTTTGGGTTTAAAGGAACCTAACAAAAATGTGCGAAATAATACAGAATGAGTTACGGAGAGTAATGCACTTATTATTTTACTGATTTAAACTTGTCAAGCGATATCGCTTTTGGATGAGTGCTGCGTAGGTCGGGAGGAATTGTATTCTTGGATTGGATGTTTAGTTATAAACCCTCCAATGAGATATATCCTCCATTAAGTTCTGATCAATTTTGCTAATGACGAGATATCTCGTCATCAAGATATTGGTGATATTTTGATGATGACACGATCAAGATCCAATCAGTTTTCTTCTAAGGACGACATATCTCGTTCAAGATCTGGTCACTTTTGCTACTGATGAGATACTTTGTCGGACAACCACCAGGAGGGTTTTGGCACAAAGTTCAAGTAGCTGTTTTGTCACGCGTTTCGACGCAGCTTGCCCGCTTTAGGACTTAGTGTCAGAAAAACCAAATCGCTTTGTTTATGCCACTGCTTTTTTGTGTACTGTTAGGCGATTGAAACACGAGAGTTCCTATGGTGGAACTTAAAATAATACCTATCAAGGCAGGTTGGATGTTTTGGGAGGATGTAAGGGCCATGTTTTGGTAATTCAGTGCCTAACACAAGTAAAACGTCAAATGAACTAGACACACATGGAAAACTATACTGACACAGAAGAGAGAAATACACACAGAGTAAGTTACAGGAAGCGAACATGCGCCGTATATAACTCGCAGGTTGCTAGCCATTCATCAGTGGGCAAACCCACTGAGCTTCTATTAGAGAGTGAGTTTCTGGTCAATTGAAATCAGAATCGTTGACAGTAGTGTCCGTAATGACGTATACATTCATCTTTTTTATAAACAGCTTTTAAATGTAATTTTTCCTGCAAACATAGTTGCATATACTTGAAAAATGATTCATAAGCTTTGATTGACTGTATGTTTGGAATGTGAATGCAAAATAATTTAGGGAACTTTTTCATTGGAAACTAAAATCTGCTCTACTCTTTAACTCCTGCCACTAAGCAGTTCAGTGTGACATCCGAATAATTTGTATCCTTTTATTTTAGGTGAATGCAATCATTACTTGGTTGGTTGATTTGAGATTTATGGCGCAATGGCCATATTTGGCCATGTTGCGCCAAACACAAGACAACCTCAAAAATTTGGATATCCCGGGAGCGCGATCCCCGTGTTTACTAAAGACAGTAATCCCTATGGGAAAAGAAAAGATCACTGGAGTACCTCTTGTCCGTGAAGCCCGTCCACCACCTGAAGTTATTTATTTTTAGGAATTTTTTAATTAACGTCGCACTGGAGGAAACACAACGGGCTATTGGTGACAGTCCGGGATCAAACCCGAAGAGAAAGATCGAGGACAGCACCGCGTAATTTTGGTCGATGACACGGTCAGATGACAAGGTCACACCTGAGCTGGAACCCCACTATCCAAACTTCCACACCACGCCAACGTGAGGACATTTGAGGCCAAGACAAATTTAACGTGCACCAGCCCCCTTTTTACAGGACGGTCTTTGGATTCGAACTCGCAAACCATTGTTGGTAATCCATTATTCTTCCAACCGGGCTGCTGTGGCCCCACCACCTAAAGGAGATGAGCTGTTAAACGAAAGGTGTTTTGGCTGCGTGAAAAAAGCAGAATGATCACATTAATCAATGTGATGTTGTCCGTTCAATTTGGCGACGCTGTTAGGATAGGACTATTTTAAGTGGTGCAGTGGTCAGTTAAAATCATTTGCTCCAATCATTCCACTAGAAATATGAAATCTTTATAGAGCTATATTGACTTTGCGACCTTCTTGAAGTCAGTATTTTTTTATTTAGTAACAAAAATTGCCAAAATGCTTTTTTGTCTATTTTCTGGTCTATATATTATTTATATAAAAAACCTACTTTTTCTTGTTACAGAAAATGCCCAATTAAACGAAAAAAAGGAATATTTTCCCTTGTAAAATTAATTTAAAGAATTTCATGAAAAAAGCTGAAAATAATTGTTAAATCATAATTTATCTGTTGACTGTTGCTTTGTAAACTGAAATAGTTTTTGATAACCAATTCATGAATAATTTCAGACAGATTAGAGTTCTAAGTCGTAAAACGCAACCGCATGTTTGACTGACTTCAATATATTTCTAAGTCCCTCAGAGCGTGCGGCGAAATTACCGTCGCTCTACTACTCTCGTCTGTCAGGCTTTAATATTAGCATAAATGTGACCCTCCAAGAATGTTTAATTAACATTGAGAAGCCACCAAATTCAATTGTTTGCTTTCATTAGGAAATTTTCGAGCACCATTTAAGTTTTTAATTTCAATGATTTTTATGATGATCGGTTTAACTTCTGCATTCTCATGATCTTGTATCTATCCTGTTGATGCTATCCCTGGCTCAGTGAGTTTACCCACTGCACTAGCAACCTGTAAGTTGTAGGTGGATCAGGCTCAATTCATGTAACTTACCTTGGGTATATTGCTTTCTTCTGTGCCAGTAAAACTTTCCTTGTGTGCATGTCCATTTACTTCACGTTGTCGGTATTATGTTTGACGCAGATCAAATATGACCCCTGCACGATAGAACCCAACCCAACCAACCTGATATTATTCAATATTCGGGAATCAATAACTTCCAGTATCAGACAATAGATCAGTAGAAGAAAGATTTTGAAGTACAGCGAACTATTCTTCCCTTGTTTAAAGAGAAACTGCATTAAACCTTTCGCATGAATCCTTTACATAGAAGTAGTATACCGGCCCGTATATGCGGCGGAAGTGACGTCATACCACGTGACCAGAAGTGGGCGGGTCCATGTGACTCACAGCGTGACGTCATCCAAAAGCGGAAGTGACGTATTGTTTATTTACATTTGGAATTTTTTTGTCATCGTGCAGGCGTTGAGTTGTTTCAAGATGGCGTCGTTTTGTTGCCATGGTGACGAATCACTCGCGTAGTGCCATCTGGTGGAGAAATTCGAAACTCTGTTATTTTGAATTAAAAAGCAATTTCGTGGATTCGAACCGAGGACCATAGGATCCGAAGTCAAGCGCGCTATCCGTTAGGCTGTAAGAGAGTTAACTTAAGATGGTGAATTAATGTAGTGTTGGATTTTTCTCTCTTTTGGACTTGTATTTTTTCTTAGTATTAGGAATGCGTTATTTTTAGAAAATGGTTTGAATAATTGCATAGGGGTTTTAATAAATGCTTTTACAAAAAGGACTTATGGCGCCATCTGGTGATTTTAAAAGTAATTAATCTAAGGAACGAATTGATTTCTTAATGTTTTTACTTTATTCATGACCGGTGACGTCAGTGTGTTTACGTTTGGGACTTGAATTTTTTTCTTCTGAAATTTCGATGTGACGTCAGATTACATGTTAGAACACGAAAATGTCCAATCACAGCGATTTTCATCGCAAGTAAGCGCGGAGGATTACAAGCCGGGGGTACGACTTTGTGAATGACGTTAGATTACACGTTAGAACATGAATGCGAGTGGAAAACTGATGCAATCATACTGGTTATGGGGTAGGAATGTTGCTATGTTGAAGACTAGATAGGAGGGATTTTCTTAGTATCACGATTTCAGTGAATCACAACGCTTTGAACTACGTTGCAACTCGTTGCTAGTTTTTCGCGTGTTTATACAACGGGGATTGTACTTTGAAGAAATGAAGCGATCTATGGATGACACCAATATGGTAAGTCCCCAGTACTTTTCAATTTTTTATTTTGAATAACTTTGTTTAGATTAATTAGAAACATTTAAAAATATATTTTAAAAAGGAATTTCCTAGGTATTTTCTTTAAACTCTCTTATTTTTATACCTCATTTTTTAACACTGAAAGTACAGGTATGTGAATGTTTTAATGATGCCATGCTAGTATGCCTACTAAATGTTCCATTTTTTTTTTGCCCTTATTGTAGATTTTATTTGAAGACCCTGATTTTCCCATGAGGGATTCAGATGATGATGTAAGTTGCTTTTCCTGTAATATATTTTTCTGTTATTGATTATTTGGCCTATTTCTAATGTCCTTTTTTAGTTATTAGATGAAACGTCTCAGATTTTTCTGGAAAACCCAATGCCTATTCCCTTGTATTACCAAGTGGGTTCAGGATTTGAGGTAATTTACATTTTTTTTTTGTTTGAACTCCTGATCCTATGGAAAAATGTACTTTTATTAATTGTTTTCTTTTATAGACTGGCCGCAGCGGATCATCTGAAATGGGACCCAGGAATATTGCTGATGACCAGGTTTCTAGTGTAATTACACATTTTGTCCATATTTTTAAATACTAATTTATGTTATCCTTTATGTTGTTATTTAGTTATTCTGTTTTATTTACCTCGTTTTTTACAGATGGAAAGTGCTGTGATACTCGTCGAGCGATCGCGGCGGAGAAATAAGAAGTACCAGGCAGAAGAAATCACGTACAGTGCCCGTGTGGATACAGAAAGGCTTTCAGAAGGTGTGCGAGGCGTACCCTTGGCGGCGATCGTGGATGCTGTTCGCGAGCTTTTTGCTACGTTAATTCGTCGGACTACCGAGGGGTTAGCTTCCTCGGACCTGGTACGCTTTTGCATCCAAGCTGAGGGTCTTGACAAACCCATCTCCACGCATTTGATGCCTGTTTCCGATTTAACAGTGGAGAAAGTAATGACTTCAGTCATGAAAGTCCTGCAGTCCAAGGAGGAAATTGCCCTAGATTCAGGTTTCAATATTGATGTCATGACTGTCAGGAGAGAAATAGGCGGCGGTGGAGCAAGAAAAATTACGACGAAAAGTTATCAATAAGGAAGAAAAATAAAACATACAAAACTATATACAAAAAAAGAGTAAGGCAAGACAATTTTTCCACACTTCCATACGGATATTAATGTAAATACGTGTTGCAATTATTTGTAAAATGGTGTAAAAAAATGTTATATATCGTGTCAAATAAATGTTGTTGTTTTCACTTTTCAAAAACGAGTATCTTTTATATGACCTTTTCTAAGATTTTTTTTTCTTTTGTTAAAATGTTAAAGTAAAAAAGTTAATTTATTGTGTAAAAAATAAACTGACCTAACTATTAAATTTTATGAATATTTAAATTTAAAATAAAATTCACAAGTAAGTAATGGAAAAAAGTATTTTATTCATAACTTTCAAGAAAAAATTACAAAGTTGCTTTTTCATAACTGCAGCCATTTGCTTGAAGACGGTCTCTTTATGGATTTTTTAGGTTTGGCATACATAGTTTTCACATCAGTTAAATAAGTATTTTTCACAAATTCTCGAGGAAAATTGTTGAATGTTAATATTTCCTTAAATTTTTCAAAGGCCGGTGGTCTTCGAATTCTGTTTCTCAAAAGAAAATTGATGAATTGAATAACATTTGAGCCTGGAATAATCTCATCGTTCACTTTGACTTCTTTGTTCTGACTCCAGGAAATTTTATGGTGTTTTAAGAACTCCATAATTTTCACTGCAGTTTCTTTATGTTTCACAGGAACGGATCCAAGAACTTCATTTTCTATATCAAAATTGTTTTCAGGGTCTTTATCGGGAGGCATCTCGTCGAGTGGTTTAGTTCTATTAACGTTTGGGAACGTGACATATTTTTGTAAAACTTGATTGTACAACTTCACTTTTTCATCGTCACTTAATTTCTTTTTCAAGATGTATTGAATCTGTGCATCTATTTCACTCAGATGATCCTGTTCCAATTCTTGCATACGGTCTAACGGTACCAGTGCAAACTTTTTACTGTGTTCCATGTATAAGAGATGATAAGACGGTTATTGCAGCTGGAATAAGAAAGGATAAAAATCCTTCACCTTTTTGTACTAAAAGTCGTCTTTTTCTATAGAGAGGTACTCTTTTCGCAGCCAGTATTCTCAAAGTTTTTTTGAAAGGAATGAGTTGATTTTTAGCACGCTTACTGATAGGAAGATTCCCCTTTAATAAATTCAGTACACATTCACAAACTGATTTAATGAGACTGTTTGGACAATTTTTCAATACAGTTGTTTTTCTCCTGCTTTTCTGTAAGAGTTTCAGACATATCACATCCTTCTGAGAAGGCATTCTAAAATAGAAATGATTTTTTTCTGCTTTTTCACTTTGTTTTATATAGGTTTCGAAGGTACCCGTTTTAATGACCCTATCGAGGTTCATACACGAAATGCTTATCACCAGGAAATATCCCTGTACGTAACCGTAACCGTTCAGTCGTCTCCGGTCTTAAGTCAATGAGCAAATAACTAAAGGGCGTTGAGGTAGCATCGTCAAATATTTCTTGAAAAGCCTTGATTTTTCTGGGGAACATTTGTTTAGCTAGATGCGTTATTTGACTTTTATCTCTAGGATTTTTGTATAGAACTACATAATGCGAATTCAAATGAACATTTCTCATTTCTTTGCCTTGATGAAAAAAGTTTTGCGTAATAAAAATGATTGAAAGATTTCGGTGATGACTACCTTTTGTAAAAAGATTGCTTAAGCGAGTATCACTTGATAACTCTACCATCAAATCATCTATGATAATTAAAGCATCTCGAATGGAGCTGAGGTTGGAGGGCAAACCTTCTTCAAAATTAACATTTTTCATAGAATTAAAAATAGATTGGTAATTTCCGTAGCAGTAGACAATATGTGTAGGCATTGGATGGAACATTTTGTGATCTATCAGTTTCTTTACGAAAACAGTTTTTCCTGATCCTGTAGGCCCACTGAGGAGGCATGTCGAAGGATGAACTAGTCTAGGGAGTTCCATATTCTATAATAATAAATTTATTGCTGAGGTTTCCACTTTTATAGTTTTGCAGAACATGTCTGTGCACCCTTTAATTGTGTTTGCTACGAGACGACACTCGCTGAACGAATCAACAATGTTTTGAGTAAATTCTAAACAGTGGTTTTCAAAGACATTTAAAGAATTTTTAACGCAATCACATATTTCTTTCCCACAATCGGAGTTGTTGAAATAAAGGTTGGAAAATTCATTGCATTTGATGTATCCAACTGAATCAATGCTTTGATATATTTTATAGATTTCAAGCGTCGTTTTATTTTGTTCTAAACTGCATGATTCATGTTTGGGCCAATTGAGACAAGTCCAAGTAATAAAAGCAGGAAAAAACAACGTAGGAAAAAATAAGTAATGTAACTAATATCATTTGACTTTTTGTGCTTTCCATTTTTGTACGACTTACTCTGGTGAATATTTTTAACAAAGTGTTTTCTTTTTCCTACGTCAATCCTTTTAAACTCTTGGATTTTACCCCCAAAAAAACCATTTGTCAGAAAAAATAAAACACATCTAAACAGTATCGAAAAAGTAAATAAAAATGAGTCAATATCTGGCAATAAAACAATTTTATTACTATTTTTTAAAAATCATGGTTACACCGTATCTTTTTTTGACAAATTGAAATATTCTAAAATCATTCTTCTTTCCTGCTAACTGATTGATAATAAATTTCATACAAAATCCTTGACATCGTTTAACAATAAAATAAATGCAATAGTGTCCACATACATTAGACGTTAAGCTTTGAAGTGGAACCTTGTTCCATTGAACGTATTGAAATTTCTTGACAAATTTTGCGATGTCTTTTCCAAATGCGTCGGGAGGCAATCCATAGGAATCAAAAAATTCAATAGTCTTGTTATCTTGAACGTACACAGCAAGCCAATGAGAACCCGTCTCATCATGCTTATCAGTATTGAGCACTATAGCAGAGGGAAACTTTTCAATAGTTGGTGTCTTATCTGAGGGATAAACACCACCATAATATCTCGCCGAAATAGAATCACGAGATAAGATTCTATGAATCTGTGATGAATTCATTAGTTCCCAAAATCATAAAGTATATTACGAGCTTTGTTGATTTCGATTAGATTTTCAAACTCAGCATACACCAACAATGAAATTGTTTGCTGTAACGTAGTTCCAAATTTTATTTCTATTCTTAAGTTACTGTGTCGAACAAGATTTAAATGTGAACCATCGCACAAATCTGGGGATAAATCAAAGCAAAATAAAGAATAACCTTTCGAAAATTCTGACCTTGAGAGGTACAGGCCTCTATTTTCAGCATTCGTAAATAAGTTCTGATATGCTCTTACAAATTGATCTTTTTCAAAATTTGGTTGGAGTGGGTTATGAGGCACGGGCTGACCATCCACATAGACTCCTATAAAATTAATATTGTAATGTTTGAACTCAAAGGGAGACTTCTTATAGTGTCCGTTGAACGCGTCGTTATCGACACAGGCAATCACAATACGGTTAGGCATCTGTCCCGTAAAAATGTTATCTTGAACAAAACTCATATTACCAGCCGGAATGGAATAAGCTTTACACAGTACTCTGTTAATGGGGTATTTAGCTGCTGTTTTTTCCAAACCTTTTGCATGTCCTATAACAACACCGGGGCTCACTCTGACTTTACGAACAAACAAGGAAGCATATTCCAACAAAACTTTAAATTCCCCGTCTCCCAACAAACAAAATTCCGGTTTACTGCGTATAAGCTTAATTTTCACATCCACCATATTTAAAAGGAGTCTCTCTTGATGAAACATATCCAAGTGCAAACGGCCAATCATATCCACCGATGCACCTAGCTTAAACATTTCAGCCCGTTTATTGAATCCATCGTTAGGTTGAGCATCTGCTGTATCAAAAACATTCATACGACCTGCGGTATCTTTAAAAAACAGTTCTGAAGACAATTGAGAAGTTTTAGTATCATAACCATGATTCAGTAATTTTTCTATCATGGCTCGGTATGGATAAGTGTTATTACTGGAGGAAACGAGTCTTTCGTTTAGACTGATATCCACCTGAGAAAACATGGAATGCAGAAAGAGATTTACAGGGCCTACTTTACTTTCAGTTGTGATTGGTTTGCCGTCACTTTTTAAAATTTTAACTTTAACATATAATTGGGTCTGTGACAAATCGAGGTATTCGTCTCCGCTTCCAGAGACATTGAATTCGATAGGGCTTCCACCAGAAACATTGGCTAGGGGGTGAAATTCAACCCACTGACCTCTCTCGATGACAGTTTGTGTTGGAGGTAAAGAGAATAATTCTAGTTCTGATTTCACACATTCTGGAGAATCTTTTAGTAGAAAAGCCATGGTGTTACGAGTCGAAAATATCACGTCCTTGTAGCTTCCTGACTTTAGATGAAATGACACGTTTCGAGGGTTTGCGCTTCCTTTTAAGCTTTCCATGACCAATCATCTCATCTGCTTTCTTAACCGCCTTTCTTGCTAATTTTTTCCCAGTTTCTTTTGCACGCGTTTTAACTGATGTTTTGAAATTTTCGCCTGATAACACGTCATTAGCAACCATTGTTCCTGTCCGTAAAGCTTCTTTTCCAATCGTTTTTGCACCACTAATCAAAAAAGGTAATGCTCTGCGAAATAGTTTTGCAAAAAATCCTCCTATTCCGTGCCCTTTCTGAAAAACAACTCCTTTATAGTAGGGCAAGCCATTTCCAATTTGCTCTGAATAATAATCTTCAAACTTTTTACTACAACACGTGTAAGGAACCAACATTTTGTTACTTCTTTCTTGAATGCGAAAATAAAAAATGAATCAATTCAGAAAGGAACACTATTTTATATGATTTGTTTCAAGCGAAAATGTAATTTCACTATCAACTTTCCGCGTTCAAATGAGACGTAACGACCAGTGTGCGTCCTTATAATGATTTCAATCGAGTCAAAATTTTTTCTGGAAACTGGTAAATAATGAGGTCTCTCAAATTGTTCCTGAATCATATCACCATCTCTTCCCTTCACTGTCAGAGTTCGTAAAAGAGGAGCTAAGATCCCACCAACAAATTCAGGCTGAATGATGTCTGTGTAAACGTACAACAAATGTAAATCAACATTAGGATCCGCAACAAAAGGACTCTCAGTGATTACTGTATCTGGGCCTCCATTTCCTGGAATAAAATTTTCTCCAATCACTTTATTAGGTTCAAAACCTAAGTTTTCAGCTAATCCCTTGGATAATTTCACCGTTGCACCGTTAGTGAGCTGCACCATCACCCTTTTAGTGTGTTTGTTATATTTCATTTGAATTTTTATGTGCTTTGGAAATGCATTTAAAATGTCAACCGGAGAATCGTAAAATCCGCACGCTATTTTTCCATCAATTTTTATTCCGTTTCCTAAATCATATTCGAAAGAATTTTCACCATCAATGATGTTATTCCACATTCTGGGATAAATCATTTCAACTAATCCTACTTCCCATTCACCTGAGAGTTCCAGACGTTTAGGGAGTTTCGTGTAGAAGTGAGACATTGTGTTGCCAGGATAAAACTCGATAGAGCTATCGCTGGGAAGTGTAATGTAGAACGACATCGTACAGTGAAAATGAAAAGGTAAGTACGGTGACAGCTCTATTTATATCATTTTGACATTCTCAACCCAAGCATTAAATTTTTCAGGATAACCCTGAAATTTCACAAAGTATTCCGTTTTCCCCTGACGCTTTCTTTTCTTTAAAACTTTTTCTACTGGATAAAATCCGGAATCCGAGATCTTTTGCAATTCCTCTTTGTAAAAACTTCCTTGTATCACTTCCCCTGCTAAATCTTTCAGTTTATACACAACAGGTATCCGATGTATTATTTTATCGATAGTAAAAATTTCTTTTGTCCAGTTTTGTTCGTATCCTTTTTCAAAGTGCATTTTCTCCCGACTAATACGAACAGTATCGTCAACCTTTAACTCTGAACTGCTCTGTTTTGCAACAGTTTGCTGACCGTATAATGTATCCCATACTTTTCCTTCATTTTGTAATGTGACTAATGAAGGCTCTGTTTTAATACTACGATGCCAAGTATGGTTATAACTATGCATCAATTGGTCTATGACGTCAATATATCTTTTCGTATTTATTTCAGTAAAGTATTTCCACATTTTAGTTTTAAGGGTACGATTAAAGCGTTCAACGATTGAAGCTTTTGTTGAATTATGTGTGGTAAAGAAATGAACTTTCTTCTTTTTTAAGAAATTTTGCACTAGTTTATTGGTAAACTCTTTCCCAGCATCTGTCTGTAAGGATTGAGGAGTACGTTCGGAAAATATTTTTTCAAAAGCGCTCAATATAGTTGCAGATTTTTTATCTAACAGAGGAATGGCCCATGCATATTTAGACAAAATATCAATACAAGTAAGTAAATACTTATACCCATCGTTATGAGGGGCGAGAGATTGCATGTCCACTAAATCAGATTGAAACTGATCGTTTAATCCTCCTACTATTACACGATTTCTCTGGAATTTGTGCCGTAAAGGCTTGTGTAAAGTATACGAATCTTTCGTTTGTAGCCAATTCTTTATCTGTTTTCTTTTCACGCGACCTTTTAAAGCACGCTGTAAAGCATTGATACCACCAAAGCTGCCGGGAAGTTTGGGATTCCGATATGTCTGATTCAGAATTTCTTCCATTGCAGCAGCGGTTGTGGTCTAACCTAAAGCTGATATTCATAATGACTGTTAAAATTTTAAGAAATACAGTATTTATATACTCCTCATGACAATCTCCACTACTAAGTACAAAAGGAAATAAAGTTTTTTTCCTTTTAAGATATTAAAACTGAATAATCAAGTACACAAATATTAAGACAATCAGTTATGAGAAAATAAAACACCAAAGAGAAATGCTAGTACAATTATTTATTTAAACAAATTGTGCACAGAAAAAAATACAATGAATCAGTTACAATCGTCAAAATATTCAAACGTATATGGAGGACATAGCACATTTCTTACCTCTCTCAGAACATCTTTTAATCGAATGTCCTTTAAAAATTGTGATGTAACATACATTGCAGGTTTTGACAAGCACAAAAAGTCTTTATGTTCCCACAATCTGTGGTAAAAAGAATCGACGATTTCAGTAACTTCCAAAGAAAATGCTGCAGAATTAAAACTCTCAACCCTATTGGCCCATAGTTCCTCAGATAATAATTCGGGTTCTTTCAAACCCCTTTCTTTTAGGCAATGGCTCAATGAATCTTTCAGCAGTTCTATCAGGCATTGAGTCCCAAGACTAACATCTAAAGAGTCCGGCAAACTTTCGTCGATGTTCACACATTGTTCGAAAGTCTTGTAGGCACTCAAAAGGTCCATAGCGCCATAAACATGATCCAAGACACTCGCAGCAATAAAATTATACTGCTGTTTCATTTCAGTCCACTGAGAAGAAGAGATAGTTATGCTTTTTTTGAAGGTATCACCACATTGTGTAGTTTGGAATCGAGTGAATGTAAAGTTCTCGAAGTCCACACTATCAACTTTGAATTCATCTTCGGGTAAGAAAAAACTTCCTCTCAGATCACGGGGTTCTTGTGGTAAAGCACCAGGTTTCATGATGAATTCAATCCATCCAGGGTAGAGTGTCACACCTTCTTTCGTAGGATAAAAAGTTGATCCATACTTTGTAAACCGTCTGATGTGCACCAATACGTTTCCTCGAAAAGTATTTGGATAAACGAATATGGAATCTCCGATATGAAACATCTCTTCTGGAATTCCATCTTCTGTAAAGATTCCACCCTGCAAAATAAGATTAAAATAATAAGATATCAATTACATGTAAAACAAGTAAAAATTCATAAAGATTAAATTTTAAAAATCATAACAAATCAAGACTATTACTTACTTTATGTGCATTCTTAATTCTCTTGTGGCTTTCTTCAGTCGGCATATTTTCTGTAAGATTTCGTTTCTTATTATGGCTAGTTGTGGTCATTTTACGAAAAGTCAAGGAAGCAAACAGCAAATATCACAATTAAAATGGACACGATGTGTGTGTGTGTGTGTGCACTCGGGCTCGACGACAGAACTGTATAGATTGACTGGTATAGCACAGTAACTAATTCTAATTCATGTTGTAATCATACGGTGTTGTGATTCACTAAAAGCTATCCGCTACTCCGATTCGACGAAACGGTAATGACGTCACATTCCTGTCCTCCTATTGGTCCATTTCATGTATTCCTCCGCGTAACCTGCGTAGGAAATGTACTGTGAGTAGGTTTTTCAAGTTCAGACTTGGCTTTTTCAAGTTCAGACTTGATGGACTTGTGACGTCACCATCGAAATCTCAGAAGGAAAAAAAAATCGAAGCCCCAAACGTAAACACACGGACGTCACGCGTGCGCCAATTTAAAAAAAAAAGGTCTCTAAGCATTTAAATCTCTGGAGAATAGGTATTCGTGGCCGAACGGTTATAGTCATTCAACTAACCCTCGACCATGAGTACTTTTGTAAAAATATCAAATATTTTTTATTTTCTTAGGATTTTATTCCATTCACTCCAGTAAATGACACTAGATGGCGGTACGAATAACGAAAAAAAAATTCAAGTCCCAAACGTAAACACACTGACGTCACCGGTCATGAATAAAGTAAAAACATTAAGAAATCAATTCGTTCCTTAGATTAATTACTTTTAAAATCACCAGATGGCGCCATAAGTCCTTTTTGTAAAAGCATTTATTAAAACCCCTATGCAATTATTCAAACCATTTTCTAAAAATAACGCATTCCTAATACTAAGAAAAAATACAAGTCCAAAAGAGAGAAAAATCCAACACTACAATAATTCACTATCATAAGTTAACTCTCTTACAGCCTAACGGATAGCGCGCTTGACTTCGGATCCTATGGTCCTCGGTTCGAATCCACGAAATTGCTTTTTAATTCAAAATAACAGAGTTTCGAATTTCTCCACCAGATGGCACTACGCGAGTGATTCGTCACCATGGCAACAAAACGACGCCATCTTGAAACAACTCAACGCCTGCACGATGACAAAAAAATTCCAAATGTAAATAAACAATACGTCACTTCCGCTTTTGGATGACGTCACGCTGTGACGTCACATGGCCCCGCCCACTTCTGGTCACGTGGTATGACGTCACTTCCGCCGCATATACGGGCCGGTATACTACTCATAGAGCATCAGCTCGTATATTTTTGCTGTTAATTTTTATTAGTTGTTATTAAATTTAAACAAGTTTATGTTCAGAAACTTATGACAAAAATGTTTAACTCATTGTTTTAATTTGTGACAAATTTTAATTTGTGTCTAGTTTAACTTATGAGACACCTTCGAGTTACAGGCGGCGCAGGTTCGATTCCTGTCAGGTGCATTCCTCCCTGGGTGTATTTCTATCTTCTGTGACAGTAAAACTTTCATTGTGTATGTTTGTCTATTACTTGATATTGTATGTCTTGTGTCTGGCACCAAATATGGCCTTTGCGCCAAAAAACCCCGAACAACCAACCAACTTATGAGACCAAGTTAAATTAATTGATTTAACCTATCTTGCGCTTTGTGAAATCAACGATATGCAACACATGTGAGCATATACTTTTAAGACCAAAAGATCCCTCCTAATTTTTTATGCAAAGAGTCAATATCTTTACAGTTTAATGAAATCTACAGAATCTGGACTAAAAATAAGCTTATTTTCAAAAGATTTCAGTTTCATAAGCTGATGATTTTTAACAGTTAAATCACATAGTATAGTCAAAACAATACTTAAAAAACTTTATTCTTCTAGGGAGAGAAGAATAAATAAAGGAGCTTCCTGTGTTGAAAAAGGACTACTATTAGGACAATTGAAAGGATAAGCCACATGATAAAAATTCTATAATGAAAAAAAATTAAAAACAAAATATTAAGAGGATCAAAGTATTTTTGATTAATTGAATGAGTGCATAATGCATGAAAGTTTAAGATCACGAGACCTCTTGAATAATGGGTCAGCCATTATAATTTTGTAACTTTAAAACTGCTGAAAATTGTTTCCTGACAAAATAGAAAAGCGGCTTATCAAAATCCTTCAATTTAATTCCTATTTAGTATCACACTTATTCTGATATGCTGATGAATGGAGGTGGTAGTGAATAGATTCTACCGCTCGAGACAACTACAGATTATGTAAGATATTCACTCCTTTACTCGTATTGTTGCTCCAGTGCGACGTAAACACTACCTACCCCTCTCTTTAGTCTTTCCCCATTCTAAATTATGATCCTAATACAATTTGATGACAGTCTCAACATTCGATAGTATAGAGTTATTTTGGGGTTTCATGGCGTAAGGGCCATATATTGCCAAGCTGAGCCAAACACAACAACGAGGAGGAAAAAAGTAAAAGCAGAATGAGAGGAAGAGTAAAACAGAAGAGGACAGATCATTCGGGTACTTCGGGATTGTGATACCCCACACACATAAAAATGTGCCTTTGAGGGCCATGACATAGAAGTAAAAGTATCTTGCAATGTAGCCTCAGCAAATGCATGATATTTCAGGTAGTTGGATACAAAATGACCGAATGATGTACAATTTGCTGAGGTGGAAATCATCCAATTTCGTATAAAATGTGGTGATCCTCTTAAATAGGTTAGCTTGATTCTATTATAACTGTATGGCATTCATCATCCACCCCTCTCTAATCAACACTCGTGCAACAAAAAACGCCGCAGTGCGACAAACCACACGACCATTCCATCATAACCACCACCAAACAGGAACAGGTTTGCCACCTGTCCTATTTGTTTTAAGCATATCCGTTTTGTTTTTATGGCTTTGGGTGTCTTTTCATGTTGTACAGAGTACCTTTCAGTCTGTTCCGGAAACGAGAGTCCAGCCTCGTCAAGGGGTGCGTGAGAACGCCGTATGCAAAATCGGTCCTCTTCGTGACATTCTTTCGCAAGAGGTCGGACCATGCAGGACATATGCAAACGAGGTCCATTCTGCTCCGGTGTCCGGTTCCTTGATTTAATTTCTCCTTTGAGATGATTAGAAACCCTTCTCTCCCGAGGCGACGTTCTGGTGGAGTGTCTTCGACGCCCAAGTGATTATGATGTCAACATGGAGGACAATTGAATTTCCCCATTACCGAGGGCGGGAGGACTCTATAAATGATGCATTGTGTTTATGGAAAGATGGGTCGGATGCAATGTTCTTCCTGAAGTTTGGTTTTTCGGATTCTGCACTTTGGGCAGTGTGATGGACTATAAACGACGACACAGCCAAAATACATGTAAAATAGCTATTTATTCAACTCAACATAATGGGATACCGACCCTACAAAGGGTTTACGGTAAACAAAATTTCCCACAACGTACAAGATGACTAGATGTAGACGAGGAATAATTTTTTTTGTAATGCAATGCAAAAATTTTGAGTTTTTAAATGCACACGCAGGTGCTGCTCTAAGATATTTTTACTGTGAAGGTTTTGGTAGGCAAGAGACTGAATTTAAATGCCTTTATTTTTATGTGAAAAGAGGTTAGGCGTAACGAAAATTTTGCACATAAAAGACGACTGAACTTAAACCCTTTGTTTCAGTCCAAACTCCCTGGCGGCCACAAATTGCACTATTTGTATGATTTTTCGTTGTATCTATTTATTCAACAGAAATGTATACTATTTATACATTTAATCAGGGTATTGTGTCATCATGTTGTGGTTGCGAGTTGTTGGCGTCTCAGGTTCGCTTTCTCCCTGGATGTATTTCTCTTTTGTATCAGTAAAACTTCTTTTGTGTGTGTTTCCATTCCTTGATATTGTCATGTGTCTGGAATAGCATGGCCAAATATGGCTCTTGCGCCATAAAACCCCAAAACCAACAACCCTATGTTGTGGACGCTGTAAAGAGAAATAGTCTCGAAACGACCGGCGACCACGCGCCAAATATGTCTGCACCGTTTGAGTTTTTGAAATCGTCTGACACGGAGAGACAGTTAATCATAGTAGGGGGTGGCACGCAACCCTTAAAACCGCCTGTACTGGAAGGAGATCTTTCAGATAGATAGCTCGAGATTTACGACCGGTGGTCATTGGTGCAGCTGTTAACACCTCTGACCCAGAGCCGTTATGGACGTTAGTTAGAATATTTCAAAACTTCTTAACCCGCATGGTGGCTGTCTTGGTATCTCGCCATTAGCAAATCTAGCCATGACCAGATCTTGATGAACGAGTTATCTCGTATCAGAAGAAAACTGACCAAATATTGATCTCGTTATCATAAAAAAATTGTCAATATTTTGATGAGATATCTCGTTATTAGCAAAATTGATCAGATCTTGGACGAGATATCACGTCGAAACCACTTGGAGGGTTGAAACTGTGCATCAGGCAGAGTTCAGAAGAGTTAACCATCTGAGTTACAAGATTTCTGAGTAGCGCGTTGTTACTTTTACCTTACATCACATTTGACCCCCTGAGAAGTTCACACGCATTTGTGCTTTCTGCAGTCTTCCCTGTATGGCTATTGACCAGTTTTGATCTTCTTGATCAGGGGTGTCAAACTGGCGGCCCGCGGGCCGCATGTGGCCTCCGAGGTAATTTTTTGTGGCCCACGATACTCTGAAATAAAATGAAAACAGGACATTATGTTATGAAGAAAATAGCACTTAGGAGAGATCAAGGCAATACCGTACACACAATTTCGTCATGTTAAAAATGTGTGAGCAACTATTTTCGTCCATGAAATTAAATAAAACGGCCTACAGATTAGCTGATAAACATCTATCCGCCATAATGAAGATTGTCTGTTCTCAATCTTTGAATCCAAGTATTGGAAAACTAATAGGAGGAAAGCGCTGGCAAGTTTCCGGTTGAAAAAATTATTTTAGTTTTATAAATACATTAAATTAAATAAACGTTTAAATAAAAGCAATTATATAGCAATATTATAAATTATTACCCTAAATTCACTTAATTACATAATGTGTTTTAATTATCCTATCCATATTCCTCACTTCAAAATATAATTTTAAGAAAATTTGGAAATGTGATGTGGCTCGCGTGAATCTTACCAGTTACATTAAATGGCCCGTGTTTAAATTGAGTTTGACACCCTTGTTCTTGACCAATGGAATGCTTTATAGGATTCTTTCAACAAATCGATGTGGATCTTTAGTCATTAAATGTGCTGTACAGTGAAAGTAATACTACACTACTCAGAAATCTCATGACATTCAAAGGGTTAATGACTAAATAATCCCATCTATTGATTGGAAGAAATCCTACGTACCTATCCATTGGGCAAGAAGGTCGAAACTGGTTAGAAGTCATGCTGGGAAGACTCCAGATTGTAGAAGACATAAATGTGCGAGTATCCCTCAGAGGGATAAATACAGATAAAATAAATCTGTTAATTTTTTATTCTCTCGAGATGGTAACAAGTTGATCATCTGAAAAATGTAGGAAAATGACCATCACGAATCGATGAGTTTTGATGGTTCTTGAATAGCTGGAATTGAAGGTCTGGAAAAACTTTTCAAAGGGAAAATGACGTCACAAACTCAAAGTTGAACAACGGGATTGTAAGTTTTCCAGCATACTTAGCAATCATGTACGATGTATACTTTTGCCCCATCAGACAATTGAATAGAGTTAAGATGAGACGGAGAATAGAATTGTGTTTATGAAGAATCAGAGAGATTATCATCTACGGGGGGCTGGTGCATGTTAAATCTGTCGTGATTTCAAAAGGTGTCCCGTTGACGTGGTGTGGAAATTTTGAGAGTGGAGTACCAGCTCAGATGTTGCCTCGGTCATTTAACTGTGGTTTAAAATTACAAACTGCTGTCTTCGGATCTTTCCCATCGGAATTCATCTTGGACCATCGCCTATAACCCGTTGTGCTACCCCAGTGTGATGTAAATTCAACTACCTAACTAAGCGAGAGCGTGTTCTTATTTGACAGATTATGCTGGTAACAAAATTAATAAAAAAAATCAATATTTTCCCACACAGCTAAATTCAATTCTCATAGATCAATGACCTTCTTATAAGATAGAGGTTCCATAAGACAGTCTAAGATACTCGTAATTCTACGATTAAATGGGGGATGTACATCAAAGGGGAACGGACAAGATTTTAAGTATATATTGTCATCACGTAAAAAAGGTTTTAGTGTCTCCGAAAAAATGTCAGTTAATGAGTTTCTGCTCCAAGTCGACGATCTGTCTGTTTAAAACAGGCAAGTTACCCAAGCATCCTGTTCAATCGGCATAAACTAAACAAAGGTCAAAGTTGTCTTTCTTTCACACTAGCGCAAGGTTCAACACCCATTTATCAAGTAGATACTCCCAAGCCAGAATTAAATTAAGAAAAAAACAATTTTAAGACGAAGAAATTCATCGATTAAAATTTTCGAAAAGATAATATCTCGAAATATAATTACACAAACTATTAGACATCTCACTCGGCCGATCGACCACACCATTGCTCGACGAATTTAAATTCCCACCACCTCAAAACGGAGAGCGATTAAAGAACAGGAACGAGAGCTATTATTATGCAGATTCCGTCAGCTGTAACATCTTCCGAGGAGGGGGGGGGGGGCAAGAGGTAGGATGCCCATTTCATGATTGAAGCTTTCCCATTCATACCACAACCATTACCAGAAACAAATATTGAATCGGGAGGCCGAGGAATGCTAATGGTGGTGTTTGAAATCCAAACAGGCTGTTCAAATGGCAATGAACTACCCCAAATCTTTTTGGTATCGCTTCCCTTCGACAAGGAGTGAGGACGCGATATCGCGACTTAGAAGCTGCATATATTAGCACGCGATGACCATAAATAACTATTAATAACTAGTACGAAACCGGATCCTCTCCTTGGCATAGTGCCTTGTTGGAATTTAGTTTATTCGCTTCGTGAAGTTTCCCAAACGCTTCCTTATAGATTGGCCATGATGGGAAAACTATGAAAATTTAGATTAGAACATCATGTGTTGCTGTTATTGGTATTATACAATGCCGTCTTGGAGTATTTTTGAACTCAGGACATCAGGTTCTGTCGCATCATACATTAATCTTTAAATCAGTTACCAATTTCTGATGTTAACCCTCCTGGTGGTTGTCTCGATGAGGCATCGAGACAACCACCAGGACTTATCAGAGAAGACTTATCAGATCTTGATGGACGAGATATCTGATCATTAGAATAAAACTGCCCAGATCTTGATCTCGTCATCTTCAAAAAATTGGTAATATCTTGATGACGAGATATCTCCTCCAAACCACTGGGAGGGAATGAAGTTTGAAATACTGCAAAGGTTTCAAAGGAGAATCTCCTGACAACATTTGGGACCACTATGCATTAGTGGGTTTTCTCATTGCGTTAGCAACATGCGAGTTGTAGGCGGCGCAGGTTCTGTTCCTGTAACGCCCTTCTGTCAGTAAAATTTCCCTTGTGTGTGTATGACCATTACTTGATGTTGTTTGTTTTATGTTTGGCACATCTTGGCCTAATATGGCCTTTGCACCATTAAACCCAACCCCTAAACCAACCTAACAGCATTATATGATTTGTAGGTGCCGCATGTTTGATTTCTGCAAGTTATCTCGCGTGTATTTCTTTCTTTTGTGTCAATACAACTTTCCTTGCGTGTGCATGTCCATTACCTGACGTTGTGTCGTGTTCGGAGCAGCTCGGCCAAATATGCTGTAGTATCATGAAACCAGACCAACCTGACATCATTTATGGACTAGACAATTAATTTAGTTTTACCAAAAAGCAGTTGTTTGTGAATGAATGGTACCTAATTGAGTAACATTAGTAACATCGATTAGTCTGTAGAAGGTTTGCTTGAAGTAAACGTCCACTTTTATTTTCTTATGGATTAGATGATACCTATGGTACTATTCTAGTTCTATGCTATTATACTTGGTACTCTTATACTCTGTCGGTATAGAAACAGCAATTTTTAGACAATCAAATTTTGTCCAATAAAATTGAATACGAAACGTGATGTTACCCTTAATGACATCCTGCTTCCCCATTGTACATAAAAGCAGATCAATATCCTGAAACACCATGTACTAAGTATGTGTTGACTTCAGAAAATAATTTAGTTTTAACATGTTTATTAAGTCAGATCGATAGATAAATGAGTTTGGTACCATTTCAAGCATTTGATGAATCACATCACGAAATGTAGTCTCCCCAAGCATCATATTACAAACGGAATAAAACATTAGTTAACATCTAAATATATATTTCACTAACATGCGAGTGCCCAGAAAACGATGTTATTTGTTTATCGTCGAATGGCAACAACGGATACAAACAATATGAAATCGACTATTATGGTACTCGTTCGCCAATTTTGCCGTTTAGTTTAAATATGCTTCGTTGAGCTATTGAGCTGCATACCATTGCTAAACTTACACAGAAGTGCTCTCCACTGTAATTAAATTCTTCAGCAGACTGATTTCGGAAAGCAATGAGATATCTGGAAGATAGAATTCAGGCAGAAAAGAAAATATGAGCGAAAATAAGTTTACCGTCAAAAAAGGCAGAATCGCCTGAAGTAAACGTTCAGAATCTAACTGTGGTAACAGGACATGCGTGCGTTTTGTCATGCATTTTATTGGAAATAAAAATTAACAACAGTAAAAGTAAAAAAAATGCTGCGATATATTTTTGGGTAGTATTATTTCATTTAGAGGTATGAAATCTATTTATGTGAATTTGGATGCTACTTTCATTATAAATGGATTGAAATAAGATTTGAAATGTTAGTAACGACACTGCCATCAATAGCTATAAGCAACTAAGAAAGTTTATCGCAGATGCTGTGTATGCTATGTTATTTCAATTTGAGCTCAATTGGACTAAAAATCATGATAGTAGTAGTGGAAAAGGGCTTATAAAATTTTCTTATGCTGTCGACAAATACATTCAAGCTCAACGAAAATCTAATAATTGCTGAAAATACATTTTTATTACACTAGCATACGAGTTATAATATATTTTTCTTGGCCTAAAAACTGCATCGATACCTACGCTCTCACATTTTGACAGATTTTGAAAGTTTGGTTTTGCTTCAACCCTCTGAGGGGAGCATACGCATATATATGTTCAGCAACTTACAGTCTTCTCTGTACATCTAAACAGTTTTAATCTTTTTGGCTAATTGAATGCTTCCCAGTATTCTTTCAAACTAGATGCGGTTATTTGGTCATTAATATATTCTAGCGTATATGTGTGTGTGTGTGTGTATGTGTAAAAGCACTATTACACTACACGGAAATCTCGTAACCGCTCGAAGGATTAAAGAACCTAATTTCACTGTTAAACTAAAATATAACCCTTGAAGCTCAAACTTTTTAACAATATAACAGTATAACCTAATCACACTCACTAATTTAATGCAGAACTCCTCTACGAAGAAATTCTATTGTCAATTTGACTTGACCTTGAGTTATATATACAAGATATAAATGAAGAACTTTTATTCAAATATAACCAGGTTTTTCTAATTATTTTACACAAGTGTGATTTTTTTGGAAATCTCTATGTAGAGCAGAGTTAGCGTCTGTCTGTACTCTATACCAATCTACACAGTTTAATCAATATACACCAAATTTGGTACTCTCATTTTTAATAACCCTGCGGGAAACATGCAGCGCATTAACCCCCATTCAATTTGTCCTGGGTGTGCACAAGAATCTAAAATCAATTGGAAATACCCATAGGAATGACAGTGAGTAATATTACGATTACTGACCAATCCACACCATATTTGGTACACTTATGCTTTTGAACAGTGCGAGAAACGTCGACTACACATTAAACCCCGTTCGATTCATCCTGGGTGAGCAGAGGGTGTTAAATCAATTCGAAATCCTCATGGGGGGGGTATTTCAATTAACGTCACACTGGAGCAACACAATGGGCTATTGGTGACGGTCCGGGATCAATCCCAAAGGGAAAGATCCGAGGACAACACCACGTAATTTTGAACCACGGTCAGATGACGAGGCAACACCTGAGCTGGCACCCCACTCTCCAAACTTCCACACCACGCCAACGTGAGGACATTTGAGGCCACGACAGATTTAACGTGCACCAGCCCCCTTTGTACACGACGGTGTTTGGCTGGATTCGAACTCGCAACCCTTCGGTTGCTAGTCCGTTACTCTTCCAACCGGGCCACCGCGGCCCGAAATCCTCATAGGAATAACATTAAGTAATATTACGATCAATTACACCAAATTTACCCCAGCAACATCTGGTAATTCTGCTAGTACAATAACTCATAAAAGCTTTTTGCACGACAGGTAGCCTTTTCCCTACCTCTTGACGAAATTCCACGATAGATATTCAGGATATTGTTAGGATTGATAATATATAGATATCCCAGCCAATATTTTTTATTAATGCGACGAGTTCTTGACGTCTTATTCCCCAGCTCTATTACGAAGTGCCAAGCGCTTATCCTAATTGCAAAGCGAATTAGGCACCCAAGCAGCCATCCGCAATTATGCCATAAATCATCGCAACTCTTAAGTCTATTTACTGTTTGGGTGCATTTTTCGCTACCTTTGGGCACTTCGGAAATTTCGGTACCCAAACACCGCTAGAGATGGAAGATAAAAGTGTTGGGTTATCTTAAACGCTGGAGCATACTTGAGCATGTCCCCTTGATATAGATGTATCTAAGTGGTGGTTTTGAGGAAAGAAATATTGCGCCGAGAACACTGTAATTCAGTCAAATTTCGTATTACATAGATAGATGTATCCTTTGTTGTATTGAGGGAAATAGTCTGTAATTGAGTCATTAAGTCGCTTTTTTCTTCCGTAATCGTTGTTCACATGAGTCTTTAGGTATCGCTTAGCTCTGCTGGAAGAACCTCGATCTTTTGGGGTTCTCGAAGACTGATAGCCTCGAGCACAAATAGTTACACTATCTAAAACGATGGGGTCAGGGACCCTTTCCGGTTTAAGTATTCATAAAATGTAAATTTGGCTTTTACATCACGCGGCCAGTGTTTATACTACTTAAACAGTTTCGACAATAGGATGAGATAAACTTGGTGGTTTATTTCACCGATGTAATCGACATCGCTTGATGGTATGAATGTTCACTTATCGCTAAAAGCTGTATAAGTCACCTCTCTATGATCATTACGAAATACCAAAAAGTTGGGATATTGCAATCTCATCTGATCACTGTCAGACATTACTGTCAAAAAATCCGGTCGTATTTATTCTTCATAACTAAAACACACAAATATGAACGATCGATTTGACTTATTTTTATAAAACATTATTCTAAACTGCACTATAATTTGGATTCTATAGAATTGATATAGCATATAAGCAAGATGGCATTACAAAATAACAAAAGGATGAGAGATTCCAATCTCATCTTACCACTGTCAGAGCAAGCCTTCTACTACAGAATGTCAAAACAAACTGGTCGTTGTATTCTTCATAACTAAAACACAAATATTGAACGATCGATTTGACGTATTTTTATAAAACACTAGCAAAATTACCCGGCTTTGCTCGGGTTGAATTGGTTAAACGTTGATTGAAGAGCGATTAGACTAACCACTTTTCTTCATAGAAAAATGCAATCATATAAATGTACGGAAAATAGTTTTTCAATATTGTTTTAACTTTTTCATAGCTTCTACAATTTATTTCGGACGCAATATGTATACATGATATATACATCCATCATAATCCTTTTCATATTAATCGCACTCGAGCTGTAAGAGAAACTACAAAAGTTTATTTTAAGGTGACTACTTCAGAAGTCGATTAAGAAATATCTTTGAACTACAATAAATGGCTACCCGTTTTAATTTAGCGAAACCTATCTTAATTTAAAATAATTTTATTTTAGCTTTATCGGTCATTTTAAAATAAGAAATTACACACTTTACATAAAAGGCTTTGTTTTTTATATTTTATGAAATAGAATTCTACAAACCATTATGTATTCAACCAAAGACGTAAGGGAAGTTGATCGAAATATACATATACCGCCAAGAAATGACCCATGTCTAGTGACGTTTTGCAGAAAATAAAAATATTTCATTAAAATTTAAGTTCTAAATAGCATATCTGCAATATGCAATATATAAACACTGCAATATATATTAACACATAAATACAAACAAACGAAATTCCGGTCATGGAAAAAATGCAGAATTCTGAAAAACGAAAGATTTGAGCAAGCGTGTCGAATTTCAACTTCCCGAGTATATTCTGAAATTTAACAATTCGAAAAGGGACGTTTAAAAAATATTGATAAAGACAATAAAGATTTATTTTCAAAAGAATACAATTTATAACCTCAGAAATGTTCAAATATGAACGCTGCATTTCGCTGTCTCAACTCAAATATACAAACACGGAATTCTAAATCAAATTTATAAAATATATTATAATTTAATTTGTTTTGGAAAAAGTTTTTTTTCAACAATACTGGTAAAACAAACTGAGTTGCGTAACTGAATCGTTTATTACTCAATGTTATTCCTATGGGCATTTCAAAATGTTTTAGTCCCCTCTGCACACCTAGGACAAATAGAACGGGGGTTAATATGTAGCCTAGGTTACCCGCAGTGTTCTTAAATATAAGTGTAACAAATTTGGTGTGGATTGG
This sequence comes from Meta bourneti, assembly GCA_933210815.1. Lineage (NCBI taxonomy): Eukaryota > Metazoa > Arthropoda > Arachnida > Araneae > Tetragnathidae > Meta > Meta bourneti. The sequence goes on from OW119922.1 coordinate 95,542,355, forward strand.
TTGGTTGATTTAATTTTAATGGCGCAAGGTCCAGTAATGGACAAGCATTGGTGTGGATTGGTCAAACGGTGTAGTTTGCATAGAGATACATGGATTATTCTAAGCTGCCCTATAATTTGGATTTCATAGAATTACTAAACGTATAAGCATGATGGCAAATATGAATCATAGGATTAATATCCGATATGATAGTGGTGGATAGATAACAGGACGCATGATCGGAGATGGAATAGGTACTTACAGTTATTTACCCTGATTTACACCCAAGAACTTAAACGCTTCCATACCGAACAGGTTTTCATAACAAGCTGCAATTGTTACCGGCAGCTACCAAAAAAAATATGCATACTTCAGAAGTTCTCAACTAGAAGCCCCAGATATAAATTTCGCTAGAAAATATTTAACCCTCTGAGCGTCGCGAGATTTCCGAGTTACGTAGTGGCATTTCATCCCACAACATAATTTATTTCAAAATGACCACATGTTTCTAAAAAATCCATGGATTCTTTCGGCCTTAGATTCCTTTGGAACGATTCTAACGGTCCTTTTTTGGAAAGATTCCATTGGTATTTTCTTTGGAATAGAACCCTTTGGAAAGATTTTATCGGTATTTTCTTTGTAATAGAATCATTTGGAAGATTCTATTGTTCCTTTCGTTTGAATAGAATCCTTTGAAAATATTCTATTGGCCCCCTTTCCTTAGAATAGAATCCTTTGAAAAGATTTAATTGCTCATTTGCTTAGAATATAATTCTTTGGAAATATTCTATTTGTCCAAGAAGGTCAAAATTGGATAGACGTTATGCATGGAAGACTGCAGGTTTCAAGGCGGATTTATTCGTGTAAATCCCCCAGAGGGCTAACAATGACTGGAAGTCAACTTTTGAAAGCCTATCTCAAAAATGTGGTTAACCTCCAATTGGTTTCGACGAGATATCTCGTCCGTCAAGATCTGACCAATTTTGCTAATAACGAGTTTTGTCGTCATCAAAATACTATCGTTTTTTTGTAATGACGCGATTAAGATCTGGTCAGTTTTCGACGAGATATCTCGTCCATCAAGATCTAGTGTTTTGTTAATAGCGAGATACCTCGTCGAGACAACCCCAAGAAGAGTTGAATCAGAGACCCCAATATACTGACTTTGAAGTCAGCTTGTGTTGAGTTATCTTGTGCTTTGGTAGATAGTTAATTAACGTCGACACAGGAGCAACACAACGGGCTATTGGCGACGGTCCGGGAATCAATCCTGACGGGAAAGTTTCGACGACAACACCACATAATTTTGAACCACGGCCAGATGACGAGGTCAACACCTGAGCTAGCGCCCCACTCTCCAAACTTCCATACCACGCCAACGTGAGGATATATGAGGCCACGACAGATTTAACGGGCACGAGCACTCGTGTACATGGCGGTCTTTGGCTGGGCTGAGTTTCGAACTCGCAACCCTCCGGTCGCTAATCCGTTGCTCTTCGAACTGGGTTACCGCGGCTCCTTTCAAACGGGTGTGAGCCTTTCTCGTTTATTTCATTTCCTCAATACGAAAATAAATGTTTACACGGCATGTGCCTCGCATAAAAGCATTTTCCTCCTGCTACAACTCCTACCACAGTTGCGCAAGCTTAATCACCGAACGCACTGCTCTTGTTCCGAGGCGCGCATTTTCGCACGTCGTGTGCGATTCGAGAAAAACGAACAATATTCTAAACCATTAACCATTCCTACCCGGTGGTTGGTTCCTAGTGAAAACGCTCTTGACGATTCCATTAATCCTGAAGGGAGAAGAAAAAGAGGGAATTTGCATAATCACGAAAGGGCGAACTAGGCCACACATCCCAATGGGAATATTTTATCACCCATTTCTCGCACGCACACAAGAAAAATGGCATCGGTAGGAGAAAGTGCCCGGCCTCCACCCCCGATGTGATCTCGGAGTTTGTAAAACGCAATGACCTCTGGCCATTCCCACGATTCGAAGCTAGGGAGGGATGGGGTGTGGCTGCCTTGCTTCCAGATCGCATATCGGGATTCCGATGGTTGTCTCGAAACACAACCAAAGCGGATAATTGTATCGAAGGACCGAACGATAAAAAAGGGTAGATTGGTTGGTTGTTTGGGGGTTTTATGGCGCAAGGGTCATATTTGACCAAGCTGCGACAATCACAAGACAGGCAGCACAAAGAGGGAAGAAAAGGAAAAAGCAGAAGGGTAGGCGAGGGTAAGTAAAAGGGAGGAAAGATCACTCGGGCACCTCGGGGTTGTGATGCCGTACACACCTAAAGATGTGCCCCTGAGGGCGAAATTACTCGGAGGGCAGTTGAATTAACTACGCACTGGAGCGACACAACGGGATATTGGCGACGATCTGAGATCCATCCTGAAGGGGAAGATCCTAGGACACCTCGTCATTTTGAATCATGATCAGCTGACGAAGTCAACTCCTGAGCTGGCACCCCACTCTCCAAACTTCCACACCAAGCCAACGTGAGGACAATTGAGGCCACGATAGTTTTAGCGTGCACGTATTTATTTTGATAGATTTAACGTGAACGTATTTAACAATTACATTTTCATTTTACATGGAATGTTCTAAATGGAATATTCTTGATGGAAAATTCTATATAGAATGTTCTAAATTCATAGGAATATGTACAATGAGTAACACACAATAGAAAAACATGCGTACGTGTAACGCAGTTAAATAAAGTAAAATGCATTTAGCGATTATTAGAATACTAGTAGCATCTTGCACGTACACAAATCTATACATATAAAGCAGAGCTGGTACCTGTCTGTCTATACAAATCTACACCGTTTGACCAATCTACACCAAATTTGGTACACTTACTCTTCGGAACCCTGCGGGTAACGTAGGCTATATATTAACCCCCGTTTTATTTGTCTTGGGTGTGTAGAGGGGTGTAACGCCCGTCATCTTGGACAGAGCACTTGCTAGGGGGCGATCTCTCCCGGTCTGGCTGTGCAGATGACGTCAGAGTTAATATCTACAGAAGTCGCCTCTCAAGATGACCTTGAAGGTTTTTTTTTTAGAATTTTAGTATAGTACAATCGCAGATGGGCGCAGTTGTGCTGACAATCGCAATGTTATATCCTTTATGTATCCCGTCTGTAAATTCTTAAACTCTAGTTTTATTATTGAAATGTAAATTTTTATGATAATATAAGATTATTTTAAAAGAAAGTGGTCATTTTTTATCGTCGATATGGTACATGGGGCTGAAGACAATTCGAAATCCTAATAGGAATGACATTGTGTATTTATACGATCAATGTCAGACCAATTCACACTAAATTTGGTACATTCATCCTGTAGAATTCTGCGGGACACATAGGCTATATATTAACCCCGTTCGAGTTGTCCTGGGTATGCAGGGGTCTAACAACAATTCGAAATCTCCATAAGAATAATATTGAGTATTACGATGAATTATAAACAATTCAACCCGAGCAATGCCGTATAATTCAGCTAGTAAACATCTAAAATATAAATCATCACAAGTACCCTGAAAAAGGAGAAAAAATAACAACCAATTAAGTGTCGAAAAATATTGAATTTCGCTAATTGCTTTAAATGCAGCCCGAAGAGCCGATGACCTACAAGAGACTGCAGGAAATGTGTTGGTTTTCAGTTATTGGGTAACGCAAAGTACTGTTTACTGGACTTAGAGGAACTTTTAATGAGTCTAACATCAGAGGTTGCTGTAACGCCCACTTAGGAATACTATTCTCGAATGTGGAATAGAAAATAATTTGAAAAAAATTTAAGTATAGTGTTTTTTAAAATCCATCGGAAACTTATTTAAATGATTAGAGCGAAATAATCATTTGCTGTTCATTTTTTCTGATAAGCATTTGTAGAAGCGACTCAGAATCGTTTTCGTGGTTTACTTGAGATAATTTGTTTTGTAATGAAATTGGTCTTTCATAAATTCCTAAACAACAGAATTTAATTAAAAGTAATGACTCATCGGTGGAATGGGGGTAATTTTTTCCCATATGCTAAAATGCCTAACGTGGTCACATAGGATCCTCGTTTTCTTCGTAAGTTTAGCCTGGATGGTTGATTTTGAGTTTTATGTGATAGTTTAGCCTGGAATCGAATTCTTTCTAAACTTATAACATTATTCTTTGTTTCCCAAGTATAACAGGGGTTTTGCCCACCGCTCTAGCAACCCACTAGTGAAGGCGGCGAAAGTTCGTTTCTTCCCTGGGAGTATTTCTTTCTACTGTGCCAGTAAAACTTTCCATGTGGGTACTTCCATTCCTTAACTATAATTGTCTTATGTCTGGCACAGCTTGACCAAACATGGCCCATAAAATCAAACCCAAATATGACAAAGGTTTCAGATAATTATAAAGATCAAGTTTTATAAGGGATATTTCTGTTATGAAATATTAGTGTGTCATGCAAGTAGGCAAAGAATCTACCAGGTGTTTCACGACAAATGTCCGAAATGAATATGGGTAGGTAGTTGAATTAACGTAGCACTGGAGCAACATAACGCGCTATTGACAACGGTCAGGGATCAATCTCGAGGTAAAAATCTGATAGAAATTAATATAAAAATCAACGGGGTTTTTAACAGTAATGTGAAATACTATAAATAACCAGGAACAGAAAAATGTATCTCAAAGCTATAATCCACTAGAGAAGATTTCATAAAAATGTGAAAATAGTTTTTATGAATCCCTCGATTAAAAAAATGGCGCATTATAAATATGATGAAAGAAAAATAATTGGTATTTTTATAAAAAGTTAGCTAAGATATCGCAATTGAAATTCTACTTATTCCGCTTTATCTGAGGTGAAAGTGAATGATTTCTAAAAGAAAATATGGAAATATTTACAAACACAATTTTTAAAAACTATCATTATATGAAGATTACATTATAGAATTTGAATGAATGAATTGGATTTTGGGATTAATGACGCATAGTCCAAAAACGGACAGGATGCGCCAAACGTAAGTTAAAATTTATGATATAGAAGAGATCAAGAAATCTTGCAAATCGCAGTGGTTAGTATCCTCGTAAATCTATTCCCTTTTCTAGTTATGGTGATGAATACCAACTTCGACTTGCATGTTGTTATAAGACGAGTATCCTTAAAATCTGCAATAGGGAATGCAGTATCAAGTTAAGATATTGATCCCTTGTTGATGGCGAAGTACAAGTTGGGTCAATTAAAGATATTGAAAATGCATCACCTCAAGTGTTAATGATGCGTCTCAAGTGTCAAATCTATGATGGTAGTGAATCTGTAGACCAAAGCATTCATTTCTCTAGCTCCAAAAATATTTGTTATGTATATCAATTGCTTCATCTTGAAGAAAACAGTCTTAATACTTCTGATTGTATCGACGAAGTATCTCGTATCCTTTTCAAAACTGACCAGATCCTGATGGACGAGATATTTCGTCATTTGAAGAAAACTGACCAGATGTTGATGGACGAGATATCTCGTCATTAAAAGAAAACTGACTCTATCTTGATCTCGTCATCATAAAAAAGCGGAAATATTTTGATGACGAGATACTGCGTTATTAGTGAAATCGGTCAGATCCTGATGGACGAAATATCTCTTCGTAACCACTGGGAGGGTTAATAATTGAAAATGACATACAAATGAATTCATTTGTTTATTAGTAAAATGCATTTGTAAACATCCAATTGTAGGTGATATTAGGAAAAGGAGGGCTTGTTGGTAAAAGAGTCCAAATTCCAACTACCTTGGAAGGATTCTCTAACACTGTCCCATCTTGATAGAAACAACCTTTATGGATGAAAATGGCATTCCAAAGAAATTCATTTGTTCATTAAAAATCCCACTCGTAAAAGTCCAATAGTCTCTGTTGATCTTAAGTAAAGGAGGGCTTATTGATAAAGGTCTTCATGGACGAAGAGTTCTCAAATATAATGGGGTTTTCATTGTGCTTAGTTCACAGTCCCGCACTTGATGATTGCTGTGTTACCTTCGTTTGGGATTCCTCTAATGGTGCGATGAATCGTATTCTATTCACCACCGATAAAAGAATATGGTACATACAGTTTAATGAGAAAATGAGGTTATTCTCTTGCGATTTCATAAACGTTCCGATTACTCACAGTAGATAATAGACATTAATCTTCGCTATCGTAATGCCCCATGACTTCATGTATGCAGAGCCACATTCCGAAATGTTACCCGCTCAAGAAGCATTATAACCCCATTAACTGTCTCAAAAACTTGAAAATGTTCAATTTAATTATGTAAAAAAGATTTGATTGATTTTCTAATAGCGCTACTACCTAATTTCAAATATTTTATTTGTTCTTCCCTTACATTTGAACGAATAATATCTAATGATATCTTAGCGAATTTTTCATCAGAATCTACGAGTAAATATTTGGGACATAATCAACAGCAGCACAAGTTTTTCGAATTGACATCTTTATTGGGGACATATAAAAATTGAACGACGTTTTCATGAAATTATCGGTTCCGAAGGGATATAATAACTAAAGGTATAATAACCTAAGTGTATAATAACTAAATTCTTGTGGGGGTTGTCCGATACTTAACGTTTCACCTTACTCCTCCTACTTTACTATTCCGCATTGCTTTTATATGAAACCATGGCTCAGTGGGTATGTCCACTGCGCAAGCAACCTGCGAGTTGTATTCCTCCCTGTGTGTATTTCCGTCTTCTGTGTCAGTAAAACTTTTCTTGTGTGTGTATGTCCATTGCTTGGAGTTGCCTGTGTTCTGTTAGGCGTAATATACCAAACATGGCACTTCGCCAAAAAAAAACTCAACCAACCTACCAACTTTATATCAATAAATCGTTAACGTTACAAATCGAAAATTGAAAGATCGATTTTGGTGATTTTGAACGCCACTTCACCTTAAAGTATTACATTTTCTTAAAACCTATAATTAATTATAGTATTTTTATTGTTGGTTATTAACGAACAGAGTTGTGGACGCATTCCACGAATTATTATATTTAACTAACAGTTTTTATAACTGAAACAATTAAACAAAGCTACTTATACTCGGACTATTTATTCCCTTCAAAGCGTGAATAGAAATAAAGAATGTAATTGGTATCAAAGCAACCTTGTACTTGTCTTGATGAATCCCCATCAATTGAGCAGCGTTCGGGATCAGCACTCGGGGATTTCCCGAAACCTTCGATTGGGGAAGAATTTAAATGGAGCTCATCATACTCTATTCACGACCACGCCCATGACACGAATACTTTGATTGCATCGAATGCGCTCTTGGACATCAAAAAGGGACGTTCTACTCATTCTTGGTAGCTTGATGTTTACTCAGAGCATGGTAAAAATCGATAGCGATGACCTTCTCGCAAATGCGGTTAAAGCGTTTCATGAATTTTGCATATTTTCTTTTTGCGAAGAACGGTCTGATTAGAATATATGTGAAAACCCATTTAGCAGGGTCACACTTCAGCGGATGGCAGGACGGATTCCTATATATGACCACCTGCAGATGATAGTTGTTGAATCTACTGACCCAATCTTATTAACTCAGATTTCCCAAAGAATTCGGGCCGCGGTAGCCCAGTTGATAGAAGAGTAGCGGATTAGCAACAGATGGGTTGCTAGTTTCGAAACTCGGCACAACCAAAGACCGTCGTGTACACTGGAGCTGGTACACGTTAAATATGTCGTGGCCTCAAATGTCCTCACGTTGGAGTGGTGTGGAAGTTTTAAGAGTGGGGTGCCATCTCAGGTGTTGTTCTCGACATCTGACCGTGGTTCGAAATTACGAGGCGTTGTCCTTGGTACCCCACTCTCCAAACTTCCACACCATGCCAACGTGAGGACATTTGAGGCCACGATAGGTTTAACGTGCATCAGCCCTCTTTGTACACGACGGTCTTAAGTTGGATTCGCACTCGCAACCCTCCGGTTGCTATTCAGTTACTCTTCCAATCGGGATACCGCAGCTAAAATAAATGGAAAATTCAGAGAAATTATGCGGTTTGCCTAACCTCTTACAGAATTGAACTCGTCATCTGAACGTGGTTCAAAATTACGTGTAGTCCTCGGATTCTTCCCTTTCGGTTTGATCCCGGACCGTCAATAGCTCGCTGTGTTAATGCGACGTTAATTAAATACTTACCTTGCAGAATTGAGCAGAAGGAATTATAGAAGACTAAACTTATATCATATAATAAATTTCATCTGTATTATACAGCGCCACCACCGGCACCAGTTGAAAACCGCTAGTTAAGACTAGTTGAATAAGACTTGATTTATTGAGCTGTTTTATTCTCTCTTGTCCATGAAATACGGAATAAAAATACAAACGTAATGTTTAACGCTTAATATCTAAACTTATACTCATGTTGTCTAAATGAAAAGCCTTTAGTATACTAATTCACTTGAAACGAAAACAGCATTTGGAGTCAGAACAAGACTCGTTGTAACGAATAGTGTGTTTGACACGACTTTTCTTCTATTATTTTCTTCGTGTGCTTTTAAAAGTTTGTGCGTGAATTGGAAAAGATTCTATTTCTTATAAGCATTTGGAAGTTTCTATACAGTCCTAGTTTTAAACAAAAGCTTCGATTTCATCCTTTAATGACCAGTTTTTAGTAAAGGTTATTACAGTTCGGTCATTGGAAGCTTTTTTTGCCCCCTAACTCTTTGGGGTTAGGTGGGTTAAAACTGTCCCTCATTTTGCTTAGCTTTTTATGCATTGTGGGATATGTTTTAACCCACCTCAAAAAGTTGAAATTACTCAGTCATACAGTATAATATTTTATTTAGTTTTTCATTGAGTTGGCAATGCTATGAACTAACGCTAAATGTGTAAATAACGGAAAACAAAAATTTACATATTTCAAAACGCGTTAGTACGTTGTTGACACCGTTGTGATTAAGGTTGGCGAATTGTCTGGTGCAGTGAATTTTTTTCTTTCATAACGGTAAATGTTTTTTCTGTAAAAATTTATTATGAGTGAATAAATCGTTTTATAATGAAAAAAACATGTTATTTGATATTTCATAATTTTGAAGCTGAATAAATGAATAAACAATTCTGTATAACTTGAATTTTTTTTTCTTTAAAATCGTGTGCCTTAAAGAGTTAAACACAACACAAAAGTTTCAAGAAAACCATTTGAATGTAATTTACCTTTTAGAATTTTTGCTTTTCTCAAAAGAAGCTGCGACAAAAATTGGACATTCTTTAAATTTTTTTCATTTGAAAACTTAAATTCCTTTCCCGGATGTAAAGAGCAGGCACGATAAAACCCTCGCATAAATAATTTTCGAAAACAATTCTAGTAATCATGATTTTCTAATGGCTGAACGAGATAGTATTATCACGCTCGAGCGAAAGCTAGCAGATGACTGAAGTATACAACTGAGCAAGAAAGTTTTACCAGATTATAAATCGTATGACCCTTCAAGCAGTAATTGGCGACAAGGTGGTAGTCTATGCGTTATACAGGGCACCATGCGAGTTGCTGTCACATCCCACCGTGTAATGTGAGGGGACATGCTCACTGCACTAGCAACCTGCAAGTTTTAGGAGGCGCATGTTTGATTCCTGTAACTTAACCTGACTGCATTTTCTTTTTTGTTAATATGCGTATGCGTGTCTCTTCTGTGTCCTTGTTTGTCTTGTTGGCACAGCTTGGCCAAAGATGGCCTTGGGAGATTCAAATTTGCAGCGAAGCGCTTCTGTCTACCAGTTTATGAAGAGGGGTGCCTTTTAGCCGCTCGCTATTGTTGAGACCACCACGGTATCGATTTCTTTGAAATATTTATACAATAGGGACCGCGAGAGCACATTTGGTAGGGTCGCAGATTAGCAACCGGGTGGTTGCGAGTTCGAAACTCGATGTAACAAAAGATCGTCACGTGGGAGCTGGTGTGCGTTAAATCTGTCGTGGCCTCAAATTTCCTCAGTTTGTGGAAGTTTGGAGAGTGTGGTGCCAGCTGAGGTGCTGACCTCGTCATCTGATCGTGGTTCAAAATTACGGTAGGTAGGTAGTTAACGTTACACTGGAGCAGCACAGAGGTCTATTGGCAACGGTCCGGGATCAATCCCGAAAGGAAAGATCCGAGAACACCTCGTCATTCTGAAATACTGATCAGATGACGAGGTCAACACCCGAGCTGACATCCTACTCTCCAAACTTCCACACCACGCCAACGTGAGAACATTTGAGGCTACCACAGATTTAACGTGCACCAACCTCCCGTGTTCTTGAATCTTTTGTCGGACCTAGTGTCGAACTCGCATCCCTCCGGTTGCTAATCCGTTACTCCTGTAACTTGGCTTCCGCGATCCTCAAAATTACGAGATGTTGTCCTCGGAACTCTCTCTTCGCGGATCGATCCCGGACAGTCGCCCATTGTGTTGTTCCCCTGTGCGGTGTAAATTCATTCCTACCTACCACAAATAATGATCAACGACGAACAGTAGCAGCATTTAAATCATCAGCTGTCTGAATAAAAGCAATTGATCATCAGTCAAGAGTTATAGGAAAACACATTCGGCAGTTATGTTTTCTTGTATGCTATAAACATTCAAACTCATGTTTCTCTGAAGAGCATGTGCACAGAGGAAACATCAATGTGTATCTTTAAACTAGTCAATGGAAATAATTACATCACCTCCCATCTAAACGTCCCACTGAAAAAAAAAACGAAAAAAGAAAACTCTTCTCTCAAAATCTAGTTTTGATGTCTTGACACCGACGACTCGTCGATTTGAATAAACTATCTATCGATCCATTCGATGAAGTGATCATTACTTTGACTCACAGATAAGTTATTCTGGAATAAATTTGCAAAGAGAGTGAGTTACTAAACGCAAAAACGTCACGTCTGGAAAAAGACACCATCTGCAACCAGAAGAATGGACTAAGAAGTTGTCATCCTGTCTCCTTGGTCAGTGGATGAGACTGAACAATCCATCCAGTGTATCTAATGGTAGTTAATTATGTAGCACAACTGGCCGCTAACTACTAAATAACATAATTCGGTGGGTCTCATTATGTGCATATTTTAATATCATGTACTACGATTACATCATGTTCAACTCTGAAACTAATAAAATATAGTAGGCGTTGTGAACTTTATATCTTTATAAAGTTCAGTCTGTTTCAAGGTCCTTGTATAAAAATCAGCCTCACAGAGAAACAGCTGCAAGATTATAGCTTCTGTTGCCTATGAGAGGTTTTTCTGTCAAACTAAATACAGGTGGCGGTAGTGTTTTTACGGCGTAACGTGTTTCCTGTTCGTATTCAGTTCGTCATTTCAATCGTTTTCAGAATGCAATTTCATCATTTCGTCAATAAAAATTCCAAAGAATGAATTTCGAATCGATATATGATGTTGATTGGTCAACGCCAAACGTCGCCAAAACGGTAATAAATTATATTTTAAGTTCATATGCGTATGTATCTCGAATGATACATAGTTCCAATATGTATCATTCAAGAGCATTTGGGTAGCGAAAGTAAAATCTTCGTTCTCAGCCTTGTTTGCTTCTTTTACACTGAAATTCCCTCTATGAATCAATTATTTAGTACTTTCAATTTCTAGCCGAACTTCGACTTAATATATCGGGTTTGAAATTCCTCGAGATTGGTGACTATTTCTGTAATCCAAGCAAATTATCATTGACAATTAACCCTCCTGGTGATTGTCTCGACGAGGTATATCGTCATCAGCAAAACTGACCAGATGTTAATGGACGAGATATCTCGTCATTAAGATAAATTGACCAGATCTTGATGTCATCATCATAAAAAAATCGCAATTTCCTGATGACGAAATTCTCGTCATTAGCAAAATTTCTCAGATCTTTATTGACGAAATATCAAGAGATTAGTAAAATTCGTCAGATCTTGATGGACGAGATAACTCGTCCAAACCACATGGATAGTGTATACAGCTCTAAGACTAATAATAATGCCAAATGTGATAGATCTTCATTTCGAAAGCCTCCATTTTAAAAGCTGACAGAACGAAAAACATTCTTCAAAACAAACGATATAATTTCGTAAAATTAATTGAACGAATTAATTAATCGAATAATATTTCCGTATTTTTTACGTTTAAAATTAAATCCCCATTGAATATGGAAATACGGGGCGTAAACACATTTTCTATACTGTAATGCTGTCTTCCTTATCTGAGACGGATTAGTATTTTACAAATATATCTTCTTTTTTCTTCAATTTCCAAATAAACACACCAAGGATTTGTCATCGTGTCGAAATTGTAATGGAAAGTATGTTAGGGTATTTCTGAAGGAGCATTGGGTACTAAAGTCACAAAACATTTAAAGTTGGATGATATAGCTTACAGCACTTAATTATTCTGAATATCCGTCTTACAATTAGACAGCGATTCGGAACAGGTACTAAGATCACTATTTTCAATCATTTGATATGGTTTGTGGGTTGGATTTTAATGGCATAAGGGCAGATATTGAATGCTGGGTCAAACCATTTGATATAAAAACATACTACAGATTCGAAAGTGTTTAAATTACGCATAACTCACTTAATTCATATATATAATCTGTTTAATAGGATATCTGAATTAATATTATTATGTATATTGCAAAAACAAGATAACTCCATTTTTTCTTTTTTTGAGTTATACACATTTTCGCACATGTAATAAGGTGATATAAACGTTTTCTGGTGCACATGTACTTGATGGCTAAGCTCATAGTAGTCATCTTGTTTTCGCAGAACATACTGCACACAATTATATGTGCGAATGTATACTTAACTCACAAAAAGAAAAACGGAGTTATGTTGCTTTTGCAAAATTACGATTACGAAAATTACCTAACGATATATAATATCTTCACCTTCAACCGTTTATCATTAAACTTTCAATAACAATTATTTGTCACCACTAACTAGTCAAAGAAAATTTCTTGTTTCTAAAAAAAGCAATTAACGCGATGAGTTTAGAATTTTTGACATCAATTGTGTTGCAGATTTTTTCGCGAAATAATTGCTACAGTATGGTACCTCGGATGAAATTGAATGAGAATTTTATCAGAAGGCTATATTAATTAACATCTCACATTCAAGTTACTTTTCACAACTTGCTAAGATTTTACTAAACTATAATTCACGTAATAATACATTTTGAATGTTTTACCAGCTATTATTTCACTTGGGCTAACTATGACTTACTGGATAAGGAGCAAATAAGTGTTGTTCATTCTAAAAGTGTCTTCCTATGCCGTCTGTATCCTTGAAAGCTTCACTTCTAATTATACTCCATTTGAACTTAGCGAACAAGAGCAATTGACGAGTTGGGCCGAATATCGCTCTATGTATAAAGTTTTCCAAAAATGATATTTTAATGGTCTATGTAGTGTATTAGACACATTCCTATATTTAATTCCCAAGGAAATACTGGATGATGTTTTGGGTCATCATCTAATTTCATGAAATCGCCTCTCGGGTGTGCAATAACGGTCTATGTGGAAACACGTCTCCCGCTATTGTCGGAATCGTATTTGTTTACGAGAAAAGTTACGGAATCTCTAAACCTAGCTCTTATTGTAGTTTAGTACCATGATTATTTTCTTTTCTGTAACCCGTCAAGTGGATTCGACGACATATCTCGTCCATGAAGATCTGATCAACTTTGCTAATGACTAGATATCTCGTCATCAAGATATTGGCAATTTTGGATGATGAAGAGATCAAGATATTGCCGATTTTGGATGATGACGAGATCAAGATATTACCGATTTTGGATGATGACGAGATCAAGTTTCAGTCAGTTTTTTTTCTAATGACTAGATATCTCGTCCATCAAGATTTGGTCAGTTTTGATAATGAAGATATATTTTGTCAAGACAACCACCAGGGCGGTTAATTTAAAATAATGCATGAACACTTATTTAAACGGCAATAGCCCATTGTGTTGCTCCAGTGTGACGTTAATTGAAATACCCAAATACCCAAATACCCTATTTAAACGGCAGCGTGAATATGTCTTCTGGGCTGATCAATATAGCAGAGCTAAGGACAGGGGTTGATATTTATAAAAAAGTGCGTCAATGTTATTAGAGGGGACAGATTCTTATTTCTATGCACTATGCACACTTACACTCAATCGAAGCAGATAAAAATCAAACCTGGACTTTTGAGTTATTTTTCAAATAAATATACGTAAATATACTTATAGATAAAAAATGTCAAAAGAAATTAAAAGCTAAATGAATGAGGGCATTTTAAAGAGGGTGTATTTTCAAAGATACCAGTGAGTGTCATCTTACAAAGAACTCTATATTGAACAAGGCACGGAGCAAACGAATTTAGCCCTCTCCTAGTGGTTGTCTCTATGAGGTATCTCGTTATTAGCAAAATTGATCAAATCTTAATGGACGAGATATCTTGTGGAAACCACTTGGAGGGTTAATGGTTGGTTGTTTTATGGCGGACAAGCAAAGGTTTTCCTTCATGGACATACACATCAGAAATAAAAGTCAAAGACACAGCAAGTCAAAGGCACATTTCTACGGAACAGTAATTATAATAGTGAAAAAAGTTTGCTAGTCCACCTGAGATGAAGGAAATACAGACTTTATTAAATTCGAGGGTGATCATAATGTGATACGTAGAGTATGTGGAGGGGTTGTGTGTAGGGTGTGTGAAAAGTCTCTGAGCTCCTTATTGTAAGGTACTCGTGAGGAATGAAGTTAAAAGTGAATCGGCTTGGGATTAAGGATGTAGATTATTGGGTTAGAAGACACATTAAGAAAGTTTATTGGCAGAAAGAGCGGTGTTTCGATTAGAAGTCGCACGTGCATCTCAATTGTGGTGGAATGCATCGGCGATTTGAAAGGAATAAACAAATTAGAGCGAGCGGACCTGTTTGAGATCATAGTTTGCGAGGTGGGAAAGTTCAAAAGGTGAAAGTGGTGACAAGACGTATTGGGGACATATGAGATTCCAGATGGCTATAGCAATGAAACAGACTAGCCGGCGAAGAGAGAAGAAAAAAGGGAAGTTATTCTGAAACGTTAAGCGATGTGGTAAAAATATTTTAGGGGGTTAATTTCTGTTGTTTCATTCATACACTCAAAGAAAGGGTTGGTTGGTTTGGGCTTTATGACGCAAGGGCCATATTTGGCCAAGCAACGCCAAACACTACAACAAAGTAGGGAAAAAAGCAAAAGGTAGAATATATCAGGGTAAATCAGATCCCTTGGGTACCTCGGGATTGAACTACTTAAATAGATACATAAGCACCTAAAAATGTGTCTCAGAGAGCCTCAAAGCTTTAATGACACAGAAGAGAGAAATACACCTAGGGTAGTTTCAGAAATCGAGCTTGCGCCTAGATCTCGCAGGCTGTTAGCACGATGGACAAACCCATTGACTTTTAAAATAAAATTATATGTAACTAGATACATTTAAAGTTATATAAAATGTTTCATCGTATTCCGCGATCAATATATCCTTTCCAAAGTGTGTTTCGTCGGCTTAGAGCAGAAACGCATTAACTCTACCATTTCTTCGGAGATGCTAAATACTTTTTCATGTTGTCGTGTCCATTTCCGAGTAAGATGTCGCCGTATGTATTTTGCACTGCTTTGGCGATGTCGATCATTTTCTCGCTGTAAAGCTGCTCTTCAGGATAGTAATCGATGGTTTGAGGAGCAGCTATTATTGCAGGGCAGGTGAATATATAATTAGGTGAGTTAAAAAAAACGACCATACAGTTGTTAGTGTCTATACGTTCTGGTTCCAATCACTGTTAACGCTGCCTTTAAATTGTCCTGTTCCTACTCTGGATGTTTTGGTGGAGGTTTATCTATCGTTGTTAATTTCTCAAAATTTGTTGTTTTATTTTTATTTTTTGTGATATGAGTTTGAATTTTTTACCAAAGCATTCGCATCAGGAGTTATTGGGGTTTGTTCAGCATTTAATTCTCTGGCTTCCTTTGCGAATTGATCTGCTGCTTCATTTCCACATGTGAGGGAATCCACTGAAGAGTGCAGCTTTTATCCAAGCATATGAGTTGGGGCAGACATGAATGGACATCTTGGGCACTTTTTGAGTTGCCACTAGCAAATTGCTTCTAGGGCAAGAGTCACTAAAGATAATAATTATATCGGTTTGCAGTGTTAATGAGAGATTTAAATAAGTTTCAAGAGCCTTAGTTATAACTATGAGTTCACTGGTGAAATTGGAGGAATTGTTTCCTGTTTGAGTTTTTATTTGCAATTCCTCTCCATCTGGAAGCAGTAGAAGTACAATAGCACCTCCTTTATTCATAATTTATTTTCATGATCAAGTGAAATACATGGTCAGCTGCAACCCCCTGGTGGTTGTCTCAAAGAGACATCTCGTCATTAGAAAAACTTACTAGATCTTGATGGACGAGACATCTCGTCATTAGAAAAACTTACTAGATCTTGATGGACGAGACGTCTCGTCATTCGAAAAACTTACTAGATCTTGATGGACGAGACATCTCGTCATTAGAAAAACTTACTAGATCTTGATGGACGAGACATCTCGTCATTAGAAAAACTTACTAGATCTTGATGGACGAGACATCTCGTCATTAGAAAAACTTACTAGATCTTGATGGACGAGACATCTCGTCATCTTCAAAAATTCGGCACTATCTTGATGAGATATCTCTTCAAGAATAAAATTCGTCTGGTCTTATGATATTTATTCGAAACCACTTGGAGGGGTTAAGGTTTGTTGCCAGCCCTTTTTTATGCATTCGATTAGACGAAACTTACAGAAAGTACCGAATTTATTTTTAAAATTATGTTAAATCCTAAGGATTTTATATTACTATTTAAAAATATCGACTTTAGAAACAATTTTTGCCGATTGCGGAAGTTAAATTCGCAAAAACATAACTAATAACACTTCGAATTCAAATCAGGCAAAAAATGTCTGACAGATACATTGGGATACACGGTCTATATGGATCAAGACTAGATAAATGGGAATAGAAGACTCAAGTTTTATCGTTGTATCTATTTTAAACTTACTTTTTAAGTAAGTTGTCTTTCTAGGCAGCGTATATGTACGAAAAAGGTTCCGCGTACTGTTTAAAATAAAGTCATGTATAATACACATTTGTTTTCCAATTTAATTTCTTTTTCAATGGTTTCATGTTTGGGATGGTGCACTCGATCACGAAATTCACATGGAAAGCGAATCTAAAAATCTTCCTTATCATTTCTACCTTGTGTTTTAAACAAATGACGCATGTCACAGACGACTTTTAATTACAGACCTCTGGCATCATTCAGACACTGATGCCCCGGGGCTACCTATGTGTTCAAATCCGGCTCGATCATAAACGAGACATTGATGCCAGCTTTTTTTCGATTTCGAGTGTGTCGTGTTTGATTTCTTATTCTCTCGAGTGTGGGTAACTGTCTGGCTGTCGGCGATAACTTGTATGCGACGTGTGGCCATTTTCCATGTTTCAAAGTTTTGCACTTTATGTGACTCTCCCAGTGTTAAGGTAATTAAGTAGCAGCGAAATGTTGCCTTGTGTCCACCCCGGGCAATAAAACACTTGACTTTAGCAACAACTCTGGTTCCGAAGACAGATAGCCGCTTGCCCCAGGGCTAGGGTCAGTAACCCGCGGCTCTTCGCTCTCCAACGTTTCGCGTCACTCGTGAAAATAATAAGCATATCGCGATTCCGCTTTGGACGTGACGCAAGCCCGAGTGTACCTATACCAAGAAGAAGGACTGTACAGACGGGGACGGGCTCGAGAATCTTCCCATTTTGTTTCCTTGAGTCACAAATCGTCGACTTAGGGCAGAAACTCATTAACTGATAAAAAAATCGTTTTGATTGTACAGACATTTAAACACCAACTGTAAGTTTTAGGTCAATAAATAAGAATTATAAACGTTTTGATAGCATTATATATTTTTGCCCAAGTGGTTGCGATTAGATATCTCGTCCATCAAGATCTGATCAATTTTGCTAATACTTGACGAGATATATCGTCATCAAGATATTGTCAATTTTTTAATGATGACGAGATCAAGATCTGGTCAATTTTGTTCTAATGACGAGATATCTCGTCCATCAGGAAATGGTCAGTTTTGGTAATGACGATATACCTCGTAGAGACAACTACCAGATGGGTTAAGATGCCGAAAAATCTGTTATTCAAAACTTTTATTTAGAATTACAAACGGTATTGCAAAAACAAATACTTTAACTCATTTCCCGAGGGGAGGTGGCTCAGTGGGCTTGCCCACTGCGCTGGCATCCTGCGAGTTGTGGGAGGCGCAGGTTTGATTTCTCCCTGTGTGTATTTCTCTTTCCTGTGGCAGTAAAACTTTGTGTAAACTTGACGTTTTCTGTCTTGTGTTTGGCGCAGCGTGGTCAAATATTGTCCATACGCCATAAGACCCAATCAACCATTTCCTAGAATTTAGTTGAACTAACAACAGAGATAATTTCACGGAGATAAAAACATTTATACAGAACCCTGCAAGGACTTTTGTCTCTTACATTTCTAAGGACTTGTTTATACTAAATTTAGAACGTATATATCCTCGATTAAAACCAAAAGGTAATTTCTATTGTAAGGGCATTTACAAATATTTACATAGAAAAGCTAATTTGTCGAAATTATTTCCAAAATGTGTGTTTTCCCAGAGAAGATTTGAAAACAAGGACATCAAAAATGCATTTAGAAACGTTCAGTAATACGCATGCACTAGTTAATTTATTACAATTTCCAGAATAGAAATGTTTTCAATAAAACAATAAGTAAATAATTCCAGAAACATATTACTATTAGAGGTATACCAGATTGGGACACATGTTCGAAACCCAAACAATCTGTTATCCTTTGTGAATTGTGTAAGGTTTGGTACTCGTTTATCGGAAATGAAATCTCATTACTTGACAATGCAAAAGAAAATATTTATAGGCAAATCTTTGTTTATATATATATAATAGAACTCCAAAATTATTTTGATTACACAATAATGTGTGTTTGTATACGTTCAATCAAATCTTAAGCGTAAACAAAACATAATCATCACAATAACCTTTTTATTGCTATGGATGAGATTGTTTTTCATCGTAAAAGCAGGGGCTTATTGAAGATATCGCTACCGGTCAATTGTTCTTCTATCACAATATTTTATCAGATAACAACGAGTCTGAGTGCTTGTCGCGTTAAAATCATTTTTGCTTCACAAGGGCTTATTAGACCAGGGTATACCAATTTACAAGGATCAAGACAAAATTAGAACTCAAAGTCGAGAATACACTACACACATGTCCAGAAATCAAGGACAATGCAATCCCGTGCCAAGTAACTGAATCGAAGTAGCTCAAATCAGAAGTGAATAATCTACAAGTTTTGTGGAATGAAATAAGAAAATCCACATGCCACGCTACTGGGAACTAAAGAAATGGAAAAGTTCTTAGGTGAACACATTGAAGATTTCAGTTGTTGCGAAAAAACATTTTCTGCAGTGCTAAAATCAATTTAATTGAGAATGTGATGACCTGACCTAAATGTAGGCCTCACAACGTGGATAAGATTGTCCAATACTTCTTGTGACAAGGAATCCAATTCCCGCACTAGAGCACGCGTTTGCTCTTGTGCAGTCCTTGCTAATGTTGTGTAGGATGAATGCAACTTTCGAAAGTATCCCAAGCATGCTATATTGGATTGAGATCAAGTGACCTTGATACTAATTCAATATTATTCTTAGCTTTTAGGTAGAGAGATAGTGGAATTTACGTTGCACTCGAAAGCCTTAATTTTTGGACATGTGTGAATGTTGGATTTCTAAATGCAACAATTAGTTGATGGTTTGCCTGAAAAATCATTCCCCTTCTATACCAGACAGACAGGTACAGGTAGCACGCCATAGCTTTTCTAAAAGCAATTTGTTAAGCACACTTATAACTGTCACTTGACTCTCGCTAGAAGATTGATAGAAGTTAGCTTACTCCTCCTGATGGTTGCCTCAACAAGATATCTCGATATTAGAAGGAAACTGATAAGATCTTGATCTGGTCATCACTAAAAAATTGGCAATATCGTGATGACGAGATATCTCGCCATTAGCAATATGGAACAGATTTTGATGGACGAGATATCTCGTCGAAACCACTTGGAGGGGTAAATTAAAAACTGGGGTACTGTATTTAGAGCACAAAAGTTTTTAAAAATGCGCAAGATATTAATTACTCCGCTTAGTGTCCTCTCACACTTTTCAAACCCTACGACCAACGGAAAAGACATCACAAAACTCACTTCTGCAATGAAGTTCACTTTTTGAGAACTTAGTATAAAATTTAACACCGTACGACGCGTGCATACGGACGTCAAGTTAAAGAAGGCAGCCTTGAAATCGACCGCGCACTGTTTCTCGTGGCTTGACGTGCAGCCCACCTGTTAAGAGACCATCCGACTACCCTTTCTCTCCACCTGAGAAGGAGAGAGTGTCAGAAGACGAGCGCAGCTTCCCGCTCAAAGCCACCGATGCCGAGAACATCCGGCGACGGAGATCGTAATCGAACACCTCTCTCCAGGGGCCATTGTTCTTTCAGATAAAAGGGACCGCCACCGTCCGACTTGTTAATCACCTGTGAGGATAAGGCTTTCTATCCAGGTCTCGGTAAACCCTCCTGGTGGTTTATCTTAAATTCACAAATTGACATAGTATTAAAAGACATTGGTTATACAGATAAGCATTTGAAATCAAGTTACAATTAAGAAAACCGTACTACAAAAAAATAGCATGATATCCAAACCTCGGAAAAGAGATCAATTGATAGAAGCTACATAGTCTAATACTTACATGCATATTGTATGAGCAATTTGATACTTTTGGTTGATTGGTTGTTTCGGGGTTTTATGGCGCAAGGGCCATATTTGGCCATGCTGCGCCAGACACATGGTTGAAAGAACCATAGGAAACATTCAGTTGGTTAAGAGTGGTCAAAACTTGTTAAAATTCACGCAGGTTGGTTGGTTTTGAGGGTTTTATGGCGCAAGGGCCATATTTGGCCATGCTGCGCCAGACACAAGACACACAATATCAAGTAATCTATACACACACAATGAAATTTTTACTGACACTGAAGAGAGAAATACACCCAGGGAGGAACGCACCTGGCAGGAATCGAACCTGCGCCGCCTACAACTCGAAGGTTGCTAGCGCAGTGGACATATCCACTGAGCCACGACGGCCCCTTTGATTCTTGTGAATGGATAACACTTCTAACATCAACTTTAGAATAGATTTAATGATATGTATACAACTGCACTTTCCACATATTCCACTACATAAGTGGTCTCCGAAAATGAAAATGGAAAAATACCATAGCAGTACCATTTGGAAGGAATTGTTGAACAGTACCAGTTGAATTAATGTCGCACTGGAGGAACACCTGGGTCCGGGATCAATCCTGAAGGTAAAGATCCGAGAAGAACACTTTGTCATTTTGAACCAAGGTGAGATGGCGAAGTCAACACTTGAGTTGGCATCCCACTCTCCAAACTTCCACACCATGCCAACCTGGGGACATTTGAGGCCACGACATATTTAACGTGCACCAGCCTCCATGTACACAACGGTCTTTGGTTGAATTGAGTTTCGAACTCGCATCCTCCGGTGGCTTATTCGCTACTCTTCAAACCCCGCTGTATCATTTGGAAGGGGAAATGGTTCTTGGATTGGATGTTTGGTTTTTATGACGATAAAATAATAAAAATTGCGGTGTTTTTTATTACTAATTTAATTGGTTGACAAAAAGTTTAACATTGAAAATGTTTCCTTTTTTTACTTAAACGACAACAATATCACGATTTCTAGATTCAACCATTCTTATGATGGATTTACTTTAGCTACAGAAAATATTCAATGAATACAAATATTTCAGCTTCCCCAATTAAGTTACCCTGCTATTTGGTGGCTTTAAATACTCATTGTTTCATTGTGTCAAAGTCCCAATTATTTTGCATTGTTGAAGTGAAAAGTTTCGTTGTGTATTATTTAATTAAGCACATACTTAACATATAGGGTCACTATTTCACATCTTTAATGCATTTAGATCAAGGGATAACGCAAACAGGCCAGTCCATTATAGGAAATTCGTTCGTTAAAACTACCCCCAAGTATGCGTAGCATTATGTATGGAACCTAACAACACCATCATATACTAGATATACTAGTGTCGTGAGACACTACTAGTTTAAATAAGTCTGGTTGGGATGAATAAAGCATGACATCGAGTTGGTATTTCTAACCAGAATTTTAGACCATATTACATCTACACACTATTACATTGTTACATCTATACCATCATACAATATTTATGCATGGGAGCATTGTCCTATTGAAATTGTTCCTTAAAAATATTCAATTTGTCAATGTAAGTAGCGATGTGGAGTACGAAGCTCATGGTAACTTTTTCCGTACCTATAGTTGGAAAGGCCCATGGCGGAAAATCTGTGACAATTTCTTGCAATTTATCTGAGGTACACCAATAGGATATAAATTTAGCTGATCAATATTTACATTTGGAAATCTATATCGTGTGAACGATCGTTTTTGAATTTAGCTAATTGTTAATATGTATAATTTCAGACTCGATGACTAACAACTCCAAATCGCATGTTAAGATATTTCCATGTCGCGGAAGAATCCATCATTGAACGTAAAATTTATTTCAGAATTTATTTTATGAGTTTATGCATCAATGTGGTGTGTGATGAATGCCATCCTTCCTTCAGATAGATCTTTGAATGTTTTTAAAACGACAGCGTCCATGTTATTTAAGTGACGGATTAAACGTTCAATAAAATACGTACTTCTTTCACCCCAAGAATATACTTCTTATAATCATCAGTGATGAACAGCATCAGATTCGAGAACTGGAACCAAGAATTCTGCGTGTAAGGAATGACTAAAGAAAAAATAATTTCTAAAATTCCAAAAAATAAATTTCGATGGGAATGATTTTAACTAAGTAATAGGCAAGACTAATTTGGTAGCTCACTCCTATTTCAACAAACATTTCAAATTAAGAACTCGAGTCAAGTATAAATTCTTCAGCTACACAAACTTTTCCATTTCTTCGCTAACCTTATCACACAGGTGGTCGAAAGATGCGTAAAATTAGTGTTAGAGGCAATATCTGTCAGTGGACGAGAAACACATGATGGTTTTATCCGAGCTAAGATAACTCACGTCGAATTGTACCAAAAATGCGATTATAAAGAAAGAGTACAAACTTAATTATAAATCATATTTAAAATTATGCGCCTTACTTTTATCGTTAAAAATACCATAGTTTATTTTTCAAAAAAAAAGTAAATATATATTTCATTATAAAAATTGCAAAATCTGCAGAATTTTTGAATTTTCCAATCTATGTCGTTGAAAAATACTGTACCTGTACCAAAAATATTTTTATTACATTCACCGAGTTCTTTATATATCGATTTTTAAAGTTTTTAATACAGTTTGTATATTTTTGAACTTTTGATATTTTTAAGAAAGTCAAAAGTTCTCATAAAACACTAAAATATAAAGTCCGGTAGAAGATCAAGACATTAAATAAATTTCTTTTTAATATATAGGCTTGTATTTGAATGTAAGGGGCAAATTTCCCCCTTATTGCAAATTAAAATTCGAAAATAACTCTTTCGCCAATTTGAAAGGCCCATCCCATGCTCATACGTCAAAAAGAATCGTTTTTGACGTCGGCGTAATGCTTCAGGCCGTCCAGCTGTTTTTGCTCTTACATTCTATTGGTAAGTAAATAATTCCAAATGTCAAATGGGATCGGATTAATTGCATTGCAAATTGCACTGATTGACTTAAATCATATAAATTCGATTAAGTCATAAATCGACATAGATCGACATAAATCGCCTTATATATCACTTATTTTACATAGTTGAAAATCGAATTCTACTTCGCCCTATGATTAGGAGCTGATTGATTACCGTTTCAATAAGCAAAAGAAATTGAAGTGCAATTAAATGGCAATATGTGCTATCATTCTCATAGATACGAAGATGTTTGTACTAAATAAAATTTGCATTTAAAAATTGAAATATATTTTCAAAAACATTGTTAGATTTTCTTGTTATTCGAAGTTTATCAATCATGTTTGGAAAAAGTTATATATCCCCAAATTTGGCATGCAACGATCTTTAACGACAGCGATGTTTAACGATTCTTATTACTTTACGGCCCTACTTAATTACTAAGCTCTGCTTAACGATTCATATTACTTTACATGTTTTGCACAGAAACCCTTAGGCTTCAGATAATAATGGAATATCTTAAGTGGATCTACCATTTTGGGACAAAACGTGAATAAATAAAAGATTGTAAGAAATGAAAAACTTTCAAAGCAATGACTTATAAAAATAAAAACGTAGCAAAGATCTTCAATGGCCATTTCTATTGAGAAAGACGTCCACCATCATCAAGATAAAAGTCACAAGAAAAAACGAGTTTAAATATTGTTGTTATAGAATAATAGTGGTTCCAGCTCATTTTTAAACTAAACTTTTCCAGGCAGCATGTAAAACTTAATTCACTAGTGCAGTGATGCTCAACCTATGCTTCGGGGAGCCCTAGTAGCTCCGTGTGCCTTCCCAAGAGCTCCGCGGCCAGCTGCAGGAAAATAAAATAAAAATTAAATGAAAGGAAGAATAAGAAACAAAAAACGGACGGGGCTGTGTCGGGACACGCCACACGTCAGTGCGGCCACGTGGCGAATGAGAGCGAAAGAAATAATTTAGTACAATACAGTTTAAAGCATTTAATTTCACGCATCAAATGTTCATATTTCGTTGCAACGAATACAAATGCGACATTTCATCAGTATCGCCATATCTTAAATTACAAATATCTACTTTTCTAACACTGTACAAATTTACAACATTTACAAATTAAATGACAAAGTATGCACATAAGATTTCTGGCTTCGGGGGGTATTGAAAGCTATTAGATTTTGACAACGGTGGTTTTTTTTCTTATAATTTTGTTCTACAATGACTACACAGCATGAAATAATTCATATTGGACTGAGGTAACTCGTTGTGGAACAATATCACTCCACTGTTCGGTGACTGCTTCAGGTCCTTCTCAAACCAGTCTATCACAAACATTACACGAATATCCAAATTCATTGTTTATGAATACAGCACGAAAATGTCTATTAGCGCTACCCAAATTCTCTCATATTCAATTCATCGCTCCGCACACATATCACAGCTTGGTGCTGTTGATGTTGATGGTTGTGGCTCATTACCTACCTCCATGAGTTCAACTCCATCGCTCTATAATGAAACGTTTATGTCATCAGATATGCTATTTGCGTCGAACTGAGCTGCAGAAGTACTTGGTGCACTCATATCAGCCATATGTCCACCTTGACGGTGCGACTCTTCAACTTTCAAGCGCTCCCGCCAAGCCCGTTGAAGCTCAGCATCAGACATCTGGGTCTTCTTGGATTCCTCATCTCTCGATCTTTCTTCCTGTAGACGTTTGCTATAATTCTTCTGGTGTTTATTATCATATATTTGGAAATTTAAAAAAAATTGTGCAATTTTCACACTTCGAAATCCGATACCTAAACAAATATTAAATATTTAGGTTTCATTTATATCATTATTTATAAAGCGCAAAAAGACGAAAAAATGACACCTCAAACGTCGTGCTTGCACAGAGGAGGCGGGTGCTAGACTAAATTAATGTGCGCGGCAGCTCACATTTTCATTCAACCACGCGCTACGATTGCATCAGCCCATGAGGTCGACGCAAGCTCAATGGGAATTTATAACATGCTTTATTTAATGCTCTATTGAACGCGATATCGTTCATCTATGTATCATTTATAGTTTAAGTTATTAAATTTTTCGTGATTAAAGTTTTTCGTGACTCGTAAATTAAGCGCAGTACCACGGTTTCGAAAGGAAAGACGTATTCTACGTCAAAAGTAAAATAAAAATAAGAAAACTAGAAATTACATTCTGAACGGAAATTTGTCAAGTTGAATTTCGCGCCTCCTCTAGCAGACGATGCTTACTTACTGTACCCTCGTTCCTCCGACTCACCAGAGGTTGAGTTTTCATTGGAGGAACGGGGAGAGGGAAAACAAGATACAAAATGTAGCACACACTATAACATTTGGACATATACAAGTGCACAAATGGAGCTACCCAACACTACACACAATTAAACAGCGCGAATTCAGGGGCCGGAGGGTCGAAAGAAGCTACAAAGGGCGACGCGATTATTTTATTCGTCGTTTCATAAAATTTATGTTATGGAGATTTACATATGATATGAATTTATGATGATTAAGATTACATAGGGGCAATAACACCCCAGTTTAATGGGTAAAGCTTGGATGGGAAATGGTAAAGCTAACGACGCTGGGTCATTCTGTTGCCACTAGCTGCAAAATTATTGTAGCGCGAGACGGACAGACTATGAGGCCGAGAGAAGAACCGGCCTGTCGCGCATAGTAAAATTAAGCTTAGTAAAATTACTTTAGTTTATTGCATTTTAGTAAAATTAAATAGGAATTGTTTTCATTAATGAATAAAAATTTCGAATAACAAGTAATGAACGAATATGTATTTGGATGGAATGATTAAATTGGAGGAAC
This sequence comes from Meta bourneti, assembly GCA_933210815.1. Classification (NCBI taxonomy): domain Eukaryota; kingdom Metazoa; phylum Arthropoda; class Arachnida; order Araneae; family Tetragnathidae; genus Meta; species Meta bourneti. Next base: position 95,569,050 of record OW119922.1, read on the forward strand.
TAGGTTTATTGTATGGACCTTATTGTTGCTCTTACCAATAATATAAAATATATTGTCACGCAAATAGTTTGATTTATTGAACTTTGGAAGAACTTTTATGTATGGCCAATTTTGACAATATCATCGGCCGTATTCACAGGTCTCGAGTTAATCCGTGGATTAACAAATACCCGGGTCAGAGTTAAACCAGGGATTATCCAAGACCCTTATTCACAAACACGAATTAAGTGATCCACCCATTAAAGCGATAAGCTCGCCAAATAATACTTTTTAATTTTGTATTTATTTGATCACTAGCAGAATTACCGGTGATGCTCGGGTTGAATTGGTTAAATGTTGACTCTATTTCATAGAAAAATGCATTTTATTACCATTTACTGATATTTATTACCAGTCACTTTTTTTCATTGATATTTTAACACATGACTGACTCAGCTGGAATTTGCGCCAAAGAAAACCTCTCAACCAATCAACCATAAATCCAGAGTGAATTTGCTCATCTTCAACATACAAAATTTACGAGCGTTCCATCTGAAAATTGCAATTTGTTGTAGCGAGTAGTCAGTGCATACATTCCTTTACCCCATCATTGCCTCCAGCAAACGTTCGAAATTCCACAAAGATGCTTTGATTAAAGACATTGGGGGAAAAAAACGTTCGAAAATCCTCCCTGGGCACGCCTATGTGAAGCCTAATCGCATTAGCATTCAGCTAATTGGTGGAAACTCTTTCCATCAGATGCCAATCAATAACGCGATTATGTAAAGTGATGTCACACACATTTCCTGATTGCCCGAAATAATGCGTTTCCAGGCCCATCAGCACGAAAAAAATGGGCCCCGAGAGGGATCCATCCGGAGAGGAAGTTGACGACGTTATCAGCCAAGAGGCCCTTGTCGCTGTTATTCACGCCAAGCAATCCCGTTTGGCTTGACGTCCGAGCGCAGTCCGAACGGACACTTGATTGATTCGACCATCCAGTGGGGCTCATTAGCTGTGAAATTCGACTCCTATTAGTTCCGTGGCAATTATTTCCTTCGCTTGTGATCATGAGCAGTTTCGATAATGGGATCCAGAGGAATTACCCATGTTGAAGGAAAATAACAAGAGGAGAAAAACATCCAATGTTGTATGAGTGATAAGACGCGGCGGGTTGACAGCGTTCGTGCATGTCACGGTTTCCAAATCTATCTTCGACGGAATCGCATTTTTTGCCATGGTGAGAAGACAAGTGCCTGCCTCAGGAAACACAGATGGGCCTTCTTATCTCACCGAGAAGATAAGGCTCATTATTTTGGGTTACGTAGGTATTATGAAAATAAGAAAAAAATTAATTTCCAACACTGAAATTGATTTTCCTTCCTGTCGAGCAAAAGGGGAGGGAGTTGACATGTTGTGTGCGTCCATTGCACGTGTGATTCGAAAGGAACGCACGCAAGCATTCTAACGAGTATTCCCGGGTTGGTAGTTGAATCAACGTTACTCTGGAGTAACACAAAGGGCTACTGGCGACGGTCCGGAATCAGTCTTTAAGGGAAAAATCCGAGACAATGTAATTTTGAACCCTTCGTAAGATGACGAGGTCACAAATGAGCTGGCACCCCACTCTCCAAACTGCCACGCCAACTTGAGGAGATTCGAGGCCACGACAGATTAGAAACGCACCATCCCCTTGTACACCTTTGGCTGGATCGGGTTTCAAAATCGCAACCCTCCTATTACTAATCCGCTACGCCGAGGCAGTAAACACCATAGGAAAAGAATAGATTACTAAGGTACCTCGGGTTCGTGAAGTCTACCTAACAGTCTAGTTCGTGAAGTCACACCTAAAGAAGATATGCCCAGGGGCGTTGAATAAATGAAACTGTCTCAGACTTCAGGAGATTCAATATTCTACGGAAGAACAATCATGGGCAGAACCTTGAATAATTTTGTAGTCTAAATATGCGTTTTAACCATCTGAGTATCAGATTTCCAAGTAGGGTATTATTCCTTTCCCCCACAACCCACGTAATGACTAAATATAATAGGTTGAAAGAACCATAGGAAACATTCAGCTGGTTAAGAGTGGTCAAAACTTGTTAAAATTCACGCAGGTTGGTTGGTTTTGAGGGTTTTATGGCGCAAGGGCCATATTTGGCCATGCTGCGCCAGACACAAGACACACAATATCAAGTAATCTATACACACACAATGAAATTTTTACTGACACTGAAGAGAGAAATACACCCAGGGAGGAATGCACCTGAAAGGAATCAAACCTGCGCCACCTACAACTCGAAGGTTGCTAGCGTAGTGGGCATACCCACTGAGCCACGATGGCCCCCAAAAGGTCATGCAGGAAAGACTTTAGTTTGCATAACGGATATATGCTGGTAATTCCCTCAGAAGGGGCGATTTATTTGGTTTTGGGCGTTTCCAGAGAAAAAGTGTTTGGATGGAAACGAGTGTATACCATATTGGTCTGAATGGAAAACTTTAAGCATGCCATGTATTGCGGACAGGGTATTTTTATGTATTTTATCTTTCACTTTATGAAATGTCAAAATAAGTCGTCTTGTTATTAGAGTTCAGATTCTACCCACTAAAACATGCAAAAGAAATATACGATACTCTATTACATAAAACTTAGGTCAAGTAAATGAAACTTCGTTTTTCTATAAAACAGATGTGAAAACGTTAAATCTCTCTATGAAGCATTACATGGAGAGACGCTATTATAATATTACATTTGTACTCATATTACATGGTTTCTCAGTCGCTAATTGCGCGTTGGTTTGCTCCAATGCGAAATAAATTCAACTACCTTCCTCTCTCAAACAGAATATAAATTCACGATGTTGTTCAATGAGAGTTTTTCCCGCTTATTATAAAGCTATCGCTAGTAATTTTCTCCCGAATATTCCAATGACCCAAATCGCTTGAGCATAAAAGAAATGTCACTGTTGTAAAATTTTAAATGCTTTATTACGTTTTAATCGTGAGAGCAGGAACATTCTGTTCCATCGACTTTGTACCTTCGATTCTCCTGTGATCTAGAACATAGACGTGAAATATAAGTAGACAGGGCATTAATATTAACTGGAAAGTGCAACCAATATGTCACTCGTAGTCACGTGACTACTCTGAAAAGTTACTTGGTTGGCCGATTTGACATCTTAACGCCTCATTTGGCGATATAGGAACGTATGACGGGGTAGGTGTGTGAATGCGCATTTCTATAAAGCGGAGATAAAAGTGATAAAATCGCCAAAGTCTACTAGCGGACCAATCAGGTGATGAATGAATGGATGGATAGACGTCTTCTGTCCCGTCAACTAATCAAGTGATGAATGTTCGTTTCAGCATAGATGTGAAATATAAGTAGACTCAGCATTGCTATTGAGAGAAGCTTCATCATGTGTGACCAGCATATCGACTAGTAGTCATGTGACCGCTCTGAAAACTTCACTTGGTTGGCCGATTTGACATCTTATCACCTCGTTTGGAGATGCAACATCTAATGATAGAATATCCGCATTTCTAGAGGCGACACAAGTGATGAAGTCGCCAATCTACTATCAGATGATCAATCATTGCACCAATCAGATGATGAATCCATGGATGGACGTTTTCTCCCGTCCCGTGTACCAAACTAGGTGATGAATATTAGGTCCCACTCAGCAGACGAAAGCAATCTAACGGGCACGTTACTACTAGTTTGGGTAACATGATCCTAAGCACCATAAAAGGTTACCACTGCTCATTCTACTTTTATATTTCCTCTCTCTATGATCTGGAAATGAATCAAAACCAAACAAAGAATTACCTCAGCCATGAGCAGATGTGACATTTCATTATGTAAGTCAAGAGAAGATTATCGCGATAATAGTTGCATACGTTTTAATAGTTGCATACGTTTTAATAGTTACATATGACGATGATTAATCAGTTTAAAATATTTCCATAAATTTAAATTAATCCTAGATCTGGTATGTAAGATCTATAAATGGCGTCATAACCAGATAGAGAGCAAAATAACGACATGGAAGCATTCATCAAAGTTATGAAGTGTATAATGAAATTAATAAATCTAAGAGATTTTCAGTGAAAAATCCAACAGAAGACGAGGTTAGTTAGTTGGTTGGTTTTGGGGCTTTATGGCGCAAGGGCCAAATTTGGCCATGCAGCGCCAGACGCAAGACATACAATATCAAGCAAGCACACACAATGAAAGTTTTACTGACACAGAAGAGAGAAATACACCCAGGGAGGAATGCACCTGACAGGAATCGAACCACAGAAGACGAGGATTTTACTTCCTGTTATCCAGAACGGAATACGTGCAGGAAGTCTATTCTACAACAAAAACACTAGCGCAATCTACTATATTTAGCTCCACAGAGTCATACTAATGGTAGGTAGGTATTTCATTAACGTCGCACTGGAGCAATACAACGAGCAATTGGCGACGGTCTGGAATCAAGCCCGAAGAGAAAGATCCAAGTACGTAACCACCACGTAATTGTGAATCACGGTCAGATGACGAGGTCACACCTGAGCTGGCTCCCCCACTCTCCAAACTTCCACACCACGCCAAAGTGAGGACATTTGAGGCCATTACAGATTTATCGTGCATCAACCCATTTTATACACGATGGTCTTTGGTTGGATTCGAACTCGCAACCCACCGGTTGCTAATCCGTTACCCTTCCAACCGGGCTACCGCGGACCGCCATACCAATGAATCGGAAAATTTCTTTGAAAACTGTCATGAGTTCAAATGCAAACGTGCTTGATGTTCAACAAACCATCATTCCTTTCAGAAGTAACACATCAAAGCTATTTTATAATGATCTCAGTATGTATAATTTTGATCAATCGGTGTAGTTAGCGTCAAAGGTATTTTTTATTTTAGCTAAATACTTTAATAAATGCTACTTACACACACGACATGTCTTCCTCTGCATGATTTTTATCTACGCTTTTCTCTCTTCGATAGTCCGAAATGGTCTAGTTTAAATTTTACTATTTTGTTTTCAAATTACGAATCAGTTTTACACACGTGATTGTTCAATCAAGACTTCTTTTTCAGGTTGTCAATTCGTAATGATTGGTTGATCATGGTAGGGAGAAAAGTAATAACACGGCACCATATTAAGAAATCACCAGCTATTAGCTCTGTATTTTTAATTCCGATGTAGCATGAAACAAGTTTAATTTATTTTCAAAAGATGATATTTCAAAATAAAGAATGCTGCAATAGTTAGGGCTTTATTGTCCGCAACAGTTTTTAGAACATGACATGTCTTAAAAGTAGTGTTTTTCTAACCCAAATATATTAGAATTTGAGATGCGTTAAAACCGACCAAAACTTAAATTAAAATGTTATTCCAGATTTGTTTACTTTATTTATGGGGCCACGGTATCCCTGTTGGAAGAGTAGCGGATTTACCCGGTTGGTTTCTTTGAGGGTTTTATGGCGCAAGGGCCATATTTGGCCATGCTGCGCCAGATAGAAGACATACAACATCAAGTAATAGAAACTCGATCCAATCAAAGACCGTCGTGTATGGCGGGACTGGTGCACGTTAAATCTATCGTGGTCTCAAATGTCCTCACATTGGCGTGGTGTGAAAGTTTGGAGAATACGGTGCTAGCTCAGGTGTTGACCTAGTCATCTGACCATGGTTCAAAATGACGAGGTATTGTCCTCGGATCTTTCCCTTCGGAATGGATCGCGGACGGTCGCCAATGACACAACGGGTCATTGGCGTTATTTACCTTATTTATGAAAAATGCCCGAAATTTTAAGTTTTATCCAGTTATTTAATAATTTATTAATTCAAATGGCCATTCTAAATGTTTTGAAATAAAGAATATTTCTTTTTTTGTCTGTTAACCGAAAGGTTGGGGCGATTTCTTTCATTCTGGCCGCCTAACTGGCATGGTGGTCATAGCGCTTGTCTGCCACCGAATAAGTCCCGGGTTTAAATCCCGGTCTTTAAGAGCTTGCATGTTGGTGATTATTCCTGTAGTGAGTGGCTGAGGCTCAACCACTGTGTGCTCCTTCAAAAGTAACCACTAGTTCACCTTTTGCAGTGCCGAAGGACGAAGAGGTCGGGAATTAGAAATAAAAATGAATATTTCTTCCGATTTTACTGAAAATTGACAAAGCAATTTGTCCTTCGAGGGTCGGTTGATGGGTTTGTTAAATTTGTATGTGATGGTGACACAATTTGGTGACGTCACGGATAGCAAGTGTCCTCTTCTAGTTAACTCAGGCCTAATTTCAGCCAGATGCGACACTGCGTTCTACAGACGCTTGACACGAGCATTGTGGTAGCTGCCGCAAAGTGGGGAAAAAGGAATTTAACAGTGATAAAACATTTTTATTGTCACCTTATTCTCCACACTTGGCCCATGGGACTTCTTGTTTCCAAATTTGAAAATTTGGATCGATGATGGGGAATTCTTGTCAAATAAGGATGTCAATGCTTATTTTGCAGTTTTTGACAACGTACTTTTCCGAAGGGATGAAGCCCTCGAGGGGCCATATATCCTGTAGATGTGTAGGGGCTTCATAGTACTCTAGTGATCTTTTCTTTTCTCATGGGGTTTATTGTCTTTAGTAAATATGGGGGTCACGCTCCCGGGGTACCCCCCCCCTGCTTTCATCCAATTATTATATTCCAAATCCCTCTTTTTTCCCTTTCAAAACATTTTTTACTTGAATTTGCTTGTCTTGCTTTTGGCGCAAATTGGCCAAAGGCCAAATATGGCTGTTGTGCCAAAAAACTCGAAAACGACCAACCAACCGAAGGGATGAGAAAATCGGAAACTTGGTGGACCAAGTGTGCAGCCTTCAATAGACACTATGTTGAGAAATAAAATCGATTTTTTCCAAAAAGCGTTATTGAACGCTTTTTTCCTATACAACCCTCGTACTTGAATAAGTTTTCGGAAGGCGCATTCGAAACATTTTTGGGACAAAAGAGCATTTCGAAATTACAAAACCAAATGAAATTCATGGAGAGAGAGAACTATTCTTCTTTAATAAACAAATAGAATCACCATATCCTCAAATAGTGCAAAAGTGCTGTTTTACTCAAACATTATTTATTTCAATATAAAAGAATCTGATTAAAGTTATGGAAAATGACATTTTAGATTATTTGACAAAAATATGAGCTTTTTTTGGACAAACAAAAATTTAAGTTACCCTATCGCACGCACACCTGTTTAACTGCTACAAATGAAATTAAAGTTACATATCTTCTTAATTCGTGAATTTAATGGAAACGGCCAAAGTCTAAAATACGTATTTATCCTTTACGAAGTGAAAGACTACAGTACAATTCACATTAACATCATTACTTCAAATTATGTCCTAATTATGTATTTGTGATGCATGCATGAAATAAAAGACGCAGTCATTTTTGTAACCTGACGTTGGTCAAAATAGTATCATTGTATTTGTACAAAATATGGATTTCGTCAAACAAAACTCTAAAAAAGTAGCTGTATACTTTTTGAAGCGAAGTATGGCTGAGGAATCTCAACAGCAAATTACAAAACGGAGAGAAAGCAATCAATCATAAATAGTTCTTGAAACCGCTGAGGCATGGCACTACATGACTGCTGAACAGCCAATAGCAACGGTAGCGATGAAGCGATTTTTTCGTGGGAATATGTTGTTTTCCTTGATTAATAAAATGTTTACATGAGAAATTTGGAAGATAAAAACCCAACTAAGTAGAGAAAACACGAGAGAAAATAGGTTTAGCGTCAAAAAATGTCGAATCGCCTTTGATGGTTGGTTGTTTGGTTTTTATGGCGCAAGGCCATATTTGGCCATGCTGCACCAGACGCAAGACATGCAATATCACGTAATGGATATATACACAATGTTTTACTGACACAGAAGATAAATACACCCAGGGAGGACGAACCTGACAGGAATCGAACCTGCGCCGCCTACAACTCGCAGTTGCTAGCGCAGTGGGCATACCCACTGAGCCACAATGGACCAAATCGCCTTTGAACAAAGGTAGGTAGGTAGGTATTTTAATTAACGTCACTGGAGCAACACAGTGGGTTATTGGTGACGGTCCGGGATCAATTCCAAAGGGAAAGATCTGAGAACAACATCACGTAAGTTTGAACCACAGTCAGATGAGGCAACACCTGAGCAGGCACCGCTCTCTCCAAACTTCCCCACCACGTCAACATGAGGACATTTGAGACCACGACGCATTTAACGTGCACCAGTCCCCTTTGTACACGACGGTCTTTGGTTGGATTCGAACTCGCAACCCTCCGGTTGCTAATCCGTTGCTCTTCCAACCTGGCTACCGAGGGCCTTGAACAAGGGAATGGGATGAAATTGAAATAGAGTTCATAATCTAATTGTGAAAACATTGACTGAGGTGTGCGTTTTAAAATGCATTTTATCGGAAGTAAAACAATTGAACATAAGTTGTGTGAAGTAAACGAAATGCTGTTAAATATTTTTGTAGAAGGTAGAGGTATGGATTTATGTAGATATAGATGCTACATTCATTATAAATGGATTGAAATCAGATGAAATGTGAGTAATGACACTTTACCATCAATGGATATGTTACTGGGAAAGACCGATATCTGGCAAATGTCGATATTCTCCTGTGAATGTCATCATTCATATAGTCGCTTGGTGTATGTCCGAAATACAGAGGCTGTTCGGATATTTTTGAACGATTTTGATGAGCTGTAAAAAAATTGCATGCTACGAAAGATTTTTATTTTCACAGCAGTTAAATAGTTAAAGTATAACTTATCGTCTGCTAACTCAGAGTTTTGTTTACTTTCAAAATGGCGCTTTTAAATAAGCAATGGATGGAAGGCTATGTTCCCGTCTTTCCGAAGAGAATTATGCTTTTTCAATTATTCAAAAACGCTGTAAAAGTCATGGTTTTTCGATATCTAAAGGTACGATAAGTAATATTATTAATGAGAAAGGAAAACACGTAAAAGTGGAAAAATACTTCCAAAAAAGAAAAAATTTCTGAGAATATTTGTAAGGTAAGATCTTTAATTTTAAAAGAGAATCCGCCAAGTCAAAGGACTATAGCAAAGTGAACGTGGGAACTTTCTCGAAGAGATTTATGATTGTTGCCGGTTTTGCATATAATGGAAAATTAAATGTAAAAAGAGGGGGAAAAATGTAAAAATCAACTCCCACATATTATCAAGACCACATTTTATCCCCAATATTCAAAAAAGAAATACTATATTTTTACCCACAGTGCCAACAATCAGTAGAACTGCATCAGAGTAAGCAAGCAGCCACACATCTAAGTCGACTATTAAATTCTTGGAAAAAATGGAACAAGAAATTGGTATCAAGTCTGACTGATTACTGATATTCCTGCTAGATCTCCAGATGTTTCACTCATGGACTTTTGTGCTTTTGGACTTTTAAAAGGGCATTATCGAAACGTCTACCGAAAACCATTCAAGAACTGGAAAACTGTGGAACATGAATGGGACAAAATACCACTGTCGATAATATAAGTCATTATTATCATGGAAATTAAGGTGTAAAAAAGTTAACAATAAGGGGCTATCAAATGGAACATTTAAAACACAAAAATTTCATGTCAAAAATTGAGTTTCAGTCCATTAAAATCGTTCAAAAAATGTCCGAACAGCCTCTGTATTTGCTAAATATCATTATTTCTCACTTACACCGGCAAATGTCGACATTCAGCATGCACTGATGATGAATGTTGAATAAAAATATTTTTGTTACGTTAAGACAAAAATGCAAATTTTTAAATCATACTTTATAATTAAAACATATTATAATATATGTCAAAATAGGAGAAAGCTTAAGTAACAGCACATGTCAATAAACTGTTGAACCTAAAACGAACAGTACATTCTAAATGAGAAAATAAAATAATACCAATATTAAACTTGCACATAAATTATGCGATTAACGTTATACAATCTTATTTACTGCAACAATTCAAACTGAGAGGCCTCTCTGGCTGTGGCCTCTTCGCCTTCTCGGCTTCTCGCTTCGACCTCCACCAGAGCATATCTGTGCTTGTCGACATACACCGGCGATGGTCCGAATGTATAAGAATATAACCAAATATTCAGTCTTTCACCGAGGTATTTGGGGTATGTGTCGACATTCACCAGAGAATATTCTAGACCGGAGAATATTCTAGATCCGAGAATATTGGCATTCTCTGTTGGATTGAAGACAGAGTTTTTATACATTCAAAGATTTACATTCTTCAAATTTATGTGCCCCACACGGCACTATAATTGGAGGTTTGAGACCGATTCCAACATGCGGCCCCATCGGTTGTAAAACCTCAGCAGATGTATTACAATTCAATATATATAAATCTAACAAAATATTTTTCTAATAATATTTTTAAATTTATTTAACAATAAAGGCTTTGTTAAAAAGTCAGCCAAATTATTTTCCGATGAAATATAATTCACGTTAAATAGTTCATCTTTTATTAATTTACGAATAAATTTGTACTTGATATCAATATGTTTAGTTTTCACATTTTCCTGACTATTTTTTGAAAAATAGATAGCAGATTGATTATCACAATATACTTGGGGTCTTATGTAATCACACAAACTTAATTCATTTATAATTCTACTAAACCAAATAACTTCTTTAGTGCAATCGGTTAGTGCAATAAATTCAGATTCCATTGAGCTAAGAGCTATGCACTTTTGTTTAGAAGATTTCCATGATATTGGGATGTTACCCAAATAAATTAAATAGCCACTGCTTGAATGTCTGTTTGTGAGACCACATCCCCAATTTGCATCAGAAAAAGCAATCAAATTTGAACTTTTTACATTGGAAAGATTAATTTTAAAATCCTTTGTAAGAAAAACATAGTTCATAATATCAACAACGTAAGACCAGTGTTTGTAAGTATAACCATTACAAAACTGAGACATTATATTAACAGCAAATGCAATATCTGGTCTGGATCTATCTGACAAAAACGATAAACATCCTATTAAGGAACGATAGGTAAATTTCCTCATTAAATCATTTTCAATTATTTCTTCCTCTTTAACCTTATCAGGTAAGTTACAACCAATTTTAAAAGGTAAATTCACAAAACTTTTAGGAAGATCTTTGAATTTTGACATTAATTTTTCAATGTAGGTAATTTGATGTAAATAAATCGAATTTTCAATTTCTTGAAAGTTTACGCCTAACAAATATTTAGTTTTACCTAGGACTGTAAGATCCAATTTTTTGTCCAATAATTCGATTACGTCATTTATCAAATGTTCTCTTTTTGAAAACAAAACCATATCATCCACATAAACAATTAAAATTACATCTTTAAATTTGTAGACACAATTACACCAATTTAACTGAGAAAATCCTAATTTAGTTAAAATACCGTCTAATTCCAAATTCCATTCTCTACCACTTTGATGCAGACCATATATAGCCTTTTCCAATAGACATACTTTGTTTTCGGATCCTTTCAGCACAAATCCTTTTGGCTGTTTCATGTATATAGTATCCTTAAGGTGTCCATATAAATATGCACTTTTCACGTCAACTTGACAGTGATACCAACCCAACATAGAAATCCAACATAGTACAAACAATAATCTAACAATAGAAAAATTCACAACTGGTGAAAAAATATCTTTAAAATCAATGCCGGGTTTTTGCTTAAAACCTTGAGCAACAAGACGAGCTTTATACCTTTTAGGTATATTGTTTTCGTCCATTTTTATGCTGTACACCCACTTACTTCCAATTATGGTTGTATTTGGGGGTGTGTCCACTAATTTCCATACTTGCCTATCCTTCATTATCTGAATTTCTTCATTCATGGCAGTATTCCATTTAATTTTATCCTTACTTGCTTGCGTTTCTTCATAACTTTTGGGGATTTCGACATTGTAACACTGATCATACATCTGTTGGTCTAAAAAATTAGATTCATCACTAGAAGTAGATGGCACATTAGAAATATCCACATTAGGATGTTCAGTTTCTGGCTTAAAATTGAAATTTACAGGATCAAACCTAATCTTATTTTTAGTACAGTACTTTTTAATATCATTTAAAGATCTCATTCTCAAATTTTCAGGAGAATAATAGTATACATCAATCCTATTGCTTTTATTTCTAGGTTTTTCGATTCTTCGCCAATTTGAAATGTTAAGACTTTTTAAGTCCTCAGTTTTAACTAAATCTTTAGAATCTAAAACTTGAGTTTCACTTTCCGATTTTACTTTTATATTTTCATTTGATTGATAAATAGGAATATTAGAATTAAGATCGAAAGAAACGTACTCAAAGTTTTTACCAAATAGTACATCAACAGCTTTCTTACTTTCGTCGATATGAACATGGACTGTTTCAACTATTCTCTTCTCGTTTGGGATATATATTCTGTAACCTTTAGTTTTCAAACCATATCCTGTCAAAATACCAAGTTTTGCTCTGGGTTGTAATTTATTTCTCTGTATTTTAGGAATATGAACATATGCCAAAGAGCCAAAAATTCTAAAATGTTTTACTGATGGTTTGAAACCAGTCCATATTTCGTTAGGAGATATACCCTCAGTTAATTTGTGTTCGCATCTATTTTTAGTATGAATAAATGCTAAAAGTGCTTCTGACCAAAATTGTGGTTGTAAACCACTGTCTTGAAGCATAGCTCTGACACAATCCATGGCTGTTCTATTGAACCTTTCTGCAATGCCATTTTGTTCAGGGGTATAAGTTGAAGTTCTTTCGATTTTTATTCCTAGATCATTTAAAAACTTTTTAAATTCTTTGTGACAAAATTCTAAACCATTGTCAGTTCGGACACATTTTAACTTAACATTTAGCTGTCTTTCAGCTCTAACCAAGTATTTTTTAAAGTAATCAAAAACTTCATTCTTATTTCGAATAATATAAACAGTTACTTTACGTGAAAAATCATCAATAATAGATAAAAAGTATTTGTTTCCACCTAGAGAGTTAACTGGAGCAGGACCCCACAAATCCATATGGATCCTTTCCAAAACATTTTTAGTTTTCCTTTCGTACATATAGTTTCTTTTTAAGGATATTCTAGTGGATTTAGCAATAGCACAAATCTTACAATTTTTATCTATATTTTTACAATTAAGTTTTTCAATTCCTTTTACACAATTAATTTTACTCATATTTTCAATTAAGGGCATGTTAACATGACAAAACCTACGGTGGGCTTTTTCTAGATCTAAACCAGTTACATATGTATAATTTTTAATCTTGGGATAACCTTTCAAGATATACAATTTTCCAATTCTGGGAACAGTAAACAAATATTTATTATAACTATTATAAATAATCATTTTGTTATTTCCCCATTTAATTTGGTTTCCCACAAGGTCAATACGAGCACCACTAATTAAATTTCTTCTCATATTAGGCGAGTATAACACATCTTTTAAAGTTATATCATAATTTCTGTTTCTATCTAAAACTGTAAATTGAATATCACCCATACCTAATACTTCCGAGGTGCTGTCCTTGTCTCCGACTAGGATCTTCTGTGGTGGTAGTTTTCTGAATGTCGTAAACATATCACGTTCTTTACAGAAGTGAGCAGTTGCAGCAGAATCAATGAGAAATTCCCTCGGTCTTTCATTTGGAAAATTTGAAACTGCATAGGCACGTTGAAGATCAGTTTTTGGATTGTCCTCCATATAAAATAATTCACCACCAGGTTTCTGCCGATTGCATTTCTTGAAGCACTTCGATTCGTAATGTCCCGACTTTTTGCAGTAGTTGCAGAATGGTCGCGGCCCCATACGACAAACTGTCGACTTTCTTGGGCTTGAAGGAATTAATTCAGGGTCCAGTACGCATCTGCTGTGATCAGGAGTAGACGCCCGTGTCTCCTTGTATCTAGATGACTTGTTTCTTGTAGCATAAGCATCGGCCACGATACTTAATTTTGTGCCTTCGTCTTTCCGCTTCAGCTCGATTCGGCTGGATTCTGTTATTAAATGTTTAGACAAATTGTCTAGCGTGAACTCGTTGTCATCCATCCTGTATAGCAGTTGTACCAGATTATCGTATTCGTGAGGCAAATGTCTTATTAGTTGAAAGCAAACTAAGAGGTCTGGGATTTCAAATCCACATTCTTTTATCTGTAACAGCTTCTCATGCACTCGTTTGCAGAAGAGTCCAATGGATTCGTCCTCCGGCTGGTAGCGGATTGAAAAGAACTCGTCCACAAGGCCTGCCAATCGTGCTCTAGATGCTGGTTCAAAGTTGGTCTTTAATATATCCTAGGCTTCCTTACCGTCTTCAGTAGATGAAATTAAGACTTGATATTTTCTGTCTATGCCCTGGTAGATAGTTGTATATGTCCTCTGCTTCCTATAACGATAATCTCTTTTTTCTTGTTCTGGAGCATCTTCCAATAATAGAGGTTCCGTTTTAGTGATAAATTCCCAGCAGTTCCGGTCGATTAGCAATACCTTCATGTCCGTCTTCCACGTGGCATAGTTGAAATCCGATAACTTCGGGAAGGAAAACATGGACATTTCTTGAATACCCATCATACTGGATACCGGTAGTGGCAGAATTCAGGTTCAGCTTAAGGTCTGTGGCCCATAGCCAATTGTTGGGTTTTATCGATTGAAGACAGAGTTTTTATACATTCAAAGGTCCTCACGTTGGCGTGGTGTGGAAGTTTGGAGAGTGGGGTGCCAGCTCAGGTGTTGCCTCGTCATCTGACCGTGGTTCAAAATTACGTGGTGTTGTCCTCGGATCTTTCCCTTTGGGATTGATCCCGGACCGTCACCAATAGCCCGTTGTGTTGCTCCAGTGTGACGTTAATTGAAATAACAATAACAATAACAAAAAAACAATACATTCAAAGATTTACATTCTTCAAATTTATGTGCCCCACACGGCACTATAATTGGAGGTTTGAGACCGATTCCAACATTCTCTAATTTCGGTCTTTCACGGTAACAGATATATCAGGTTTTTTGTTTGGGGGTTTTATGGCGCAAGAGCCATATTTAGCCAAGCTGCAAACACAACAAAATGAGGAAGAAAAGACAGGGTAAAAATGAAAGGTAGGAAAAATCATTCGGGTACCTCGGTATTGTGATGCCCTTACACGTCTAAAGATGTGTTCCTGCGAACAAATATATTAAGAAAGTTTAATATATCTATTAATAGATAAAATTAAGAGAGAAATTAAGGAAGTTTAGCCCAGATATTATGCGTGGGTCTGCTAGAGTTCAGTGGTTGGTTTTGGATTTTATTGCTAAAGGGTTATATTTGACCTATCTGCGCAAAACACAAGACAGACAATGTCGAGTAACTGGAAAGAAAGGATGGAGAGAAGTAGAGAAAAATCGCTTGGGCCTCATGGGGTCGCGAACCCCATGCTTACCAGAGGCAGTAAAACCCATGGGAAAAGAATGGGTGACTAAGGTACCTAGTGTATCATATTGTTGTATCTGAATGCAATCTTTACCTGGTTGGTTGTTTTGGGGTACATAGCGCAGTGGCCATATTTGGCCAAGTTGCTCCAAACACAAGCAACGTCAAGTAAAAAATGTTGTGAAAGGAAAAACAGGGATTGAGGGATAAAATAATAGGATGAAAGTAGAAAAAGATAGCTTGAGTTTCCCGGGAGCGCGAACCCAGTATTTACTAAAGCCAATAAACCCTGTAGGAAAATAAAAGAGCACTAAGGTACCAGGGCTCGTGAAGACGGTACATACTTAAGCAGATGTGTCTCCGAAGGGCGCAGATGTTATGCGCGGGTCTGCTAGTGTTCAGCAAAACTAACCTGTCGGTTGGTAGGTACTTGAATTAACGTCGCATTGGAGTAGCACAATCGATTATTGGACACGGTCCGGGATCAACCCCGAGAAATTACTGTCTGAAGTAGCAGCCCAATTATCTCGTGCATGTGTGAATCGCTATGAAAATGCAGGTCCGGTTACATTGCGCTGTACGTAATCGGTTCTTAAAATGCAAATGCGTTCCTACCGCCGGGGCCAGCGTATAAAATTTTAATCTCTTTCCAATCTTCAATAGTTCAACGATCTCGGATGACGAACAAACCTTCAATCACAGCTTCCGTGAACACACGAGCCATTCGACTACCAATCAGAAAACCGACGCTCGCGAGAACTTCCCACACCCACATATTAAAATCCCACTAATTCACCGTGTAAATGAAATCCTCGTGGCCTCAAATCTTTGCCAACATTTCTCGCGGAACAATAACCCTGCGTAACACTCTGTTAGGAAACGAGCCCCCGCTCCAAGACCCAACCATCCCCGACAGCACGGGTCAGCTTCATTTGCATCTTCCGACGATCTTTCAAAGCCCAAGACACCGGGAATCGGATCGATTACTCGCGTTAATGAAGGGCTTAACAGTGAGGATGCAGTAATGGACATTACTTATACCCCGGACCACCTGCACGGAATAATACGTTAGCGGAGCGCAATGAGTCAAAGATAAATATTCAGGGGAGAGCTGATAATCACTGGCCGAGTTTAATGTGCTTAACTGGAAAGCAATCAGGTGCCGGGAGAACTATTTCTGACACGAGGAGGTATTTTAACCACGGTGGAGCTTCTGGAGACCGGAAAATCCGTTTACCCATCCCAGATCTGAAAACAGAACTGGGATGGGTAAACGGATTTTCATCCATTACGGAAATTGCCATCCTTCTTCTTAAGCATCAAACATTGCAGGAAAACAAGATAGTTCTAGTTTTACCAAGTAGATTAGCTTCACAACACTGATTAATATTGATGCGACTCATTTTATAACTGGGGCCGAAATAGCCCGGTTGGTAGAGAAGCAGATTGGAAATCGGAGGGTTGCGAGTTCGAAACTCGTCCCAACCAAAGATCGTCGTGTACGTGGGAGAGTGATGCACGTTAAATCTACCGTGACCCCACATTTCTCACTTTGCCGTAGTGTGGAAGTTTGAAGACTGCTGTGCCAGCTCAGGTGTCGACCTCGTCATCTGACCGTGGTTTAAAATTACAGGGTGTTCTCGGATCTTTCCGTTCATGATTGATCCCGGACCTTCACCAATGTGTTGCTCCAGTGCGACGTAAATTCAACTTCCTACTTGCTCATTTTATACTATCGACGTTCTAATGAAATAGAGCATGCATTTATACCTATCGCTCGCGGTTTGAGTATGTCACGCTGTATTGGGGAAAAGTACGAATCCTAACGGACTGATTATGGACTGGTTAATGTGATTTTCGAGCACGATTACAAACACTAGTTTGCGCTTCGATGGCAAATCGGTTTTATTCGAGTCTCGCTATTCTGCTCCATCGACCTTGAATTCATCATGTGTAATAGAACTATATCAAAAATTTGTGTTGTTGAAGTTCATTTTTATCTAGGAGGCTTCGGATAATATAGACAGTAAGGAAGTTTAAACTTGCACGTTGACGAGAACATCGACCTTTTAATGAAATAGACGTAGCATGAGCGCGCAGCTTCATGTTACGTTTTCCGATCTATCGGTATGAAGATCTTCGGGTGTAAGTCATGTGGTATTGGAAGAGCACACGAGTCCTAATGTAGGGCTATTTGACCAGTGATGAAAAGCAGTAGTTTGAGCTTTGATAGCCAATCAGTAGTCAATTCCCAAGCCCACGTGACCAATACTTCTGAGATCTTACGACAGCTTTTCCGCTCACACAATACGCCAATTTCATTAGAAGGTAAGTTTATTAAAAGGAAGGTTTCACACCCGCACTACTTTGAATCTGCTGTGTGGACCACAAAGTAATGAAACAGATCAAGAATTCCGGACTTGCTACCCTTGATGAGTCGTGATTGGACTTTTAGACGTCATGGCTTCACTGAGCACGACAAAATAAGTACTCGCCCATCGACCTTCTAATGAAATAGACGTGCTATGTGGGCGGAGTCGATGTCGTAAGATCTCAGAAGTGTTGGTCACGTGTACTTGGGAATCGATTCGGGCTAAAAGGTCGTCAACTAAGATGTGATCGTCAGATAAAAAGTGCAAGATAAAAGATGACTCTAAAATCCATAAAGCTCTCAGTCGAACGAAAGGGGCAGTCAGGAGAAGCCTGCACACCAAAGCAGAATAAGTGTCCTCTTAAAAAGTCGTGTCCAGTTAAAATTCAAAAATTTGCCGTAGCAATATGTCGTAGTAAATTAGGTGGAACAGGGCCAAAAGCTTGCTCCATCTTTTGTCGTGGAATTAAGCTTTTGAAGGTCGCAGACGGACTTATTTATCTTTCGCTCTACCAACCTGTAAGCACGGAGATAAGGGAGAGGGCTGGATGACTGGGGTAGAAGGCAACCATTTTTAGCTAGCTTGTCTGCGCCTTATTGCCTGGCTTGGCCAAGTATGGCCCTTGCGTCATAAACCCCAAAACCAACCAACATCTATGCGCACAAATATATATATTTTGATTAGGGATGAGGAGAGCTATTATTGCTGCTTGAGAATCGATGAAAAATGCATTATTTTTAGGTAGGTAGTTAATTAAGGTCGCACCAGAGCAACACATCTGGCTATTGGCGACGTTCCTGGGTCCATCCTGAAGGGAAAGATCCAAAGTCAATGCCTCGTAATTTTGAACCAGGGTCAGATGACGAGAACACTTGAGCTGGCACCCTACTCTCCAAACTTCCACACCACGCCAACATTGTTTTTAAGACAAATATCGACTTCATCCACACCCAGGTAAGAGGTTCCAGGTAAAGGTCAGACTTGGCCAAGCTACGCCAAACTCCAAGTACATTTAACTGAAATTTTTGGCAATGGTAATTAATTAATGTCGCACTGGAGCAACACAGCGAGCTGTTGGCGACGGTTCGGGACCAATCCCCAAGGGAAAGATTCGAGGACAAACACCACGTAATTTTGAACTCCGGTCAGATGACGAGGCCACATCTGAGCTGGTATTTTGGTATTTTGGTATTTTCAATTAACGTCACACTGGAGCAACACAACGGGCTATTGGTGACGGTCCGGGATCAATCCCAGAGGGAAAGATCCGAGGACAACACCACGTAATTTTGAACCACGGTCAGATGACGAGGCAACATCTGAGCTGGAGCCCAACTCTTCAAACTTCCACACCACGCCAACGTGAGGACATTTGAGGCCATGACAGATTTAACATGCACCAGCCTCCTTTGTACATGACGGTCTTTGGTTGGATTCGAACTCGCAACCCTCCTGTTGCTAATCCGTTACTCTTCCAAACCGAGCTGAACCACGGTCAGATGACGACTGAAAGTTTTGGACCCAATCCTTCACTATTAAGAGACTATCAAACGAAAAAGTTTTCGAGACGAAGCACAAGAGACATGCCATTTCCCCCCTCCAAATCAATGGCAAACCTGATGCCCGGCTCCCTTGACGTCACAGCATTATGTCTCGGCTCATTAAGCTTTCAGCTTCCACCGCAGTATTCCCTGGGCACGTATGAGACAGCCACCAGACCATGGCAACAGTTAGGTAGCTGTTGTGCAACAGGGTCTGCTTCGTCGCCTTCCATTGCAAAGACGCCGGCTCTTAATTGATCGACACTATGTGACGATGGGTATCGGAACCATGTTTGCCAATTAGTTCCGTGGAAGTGCCTTTCATGTCGATAAGGTTGCGTTTGCGTCAATCTGATGAGCTATACCTCGGCTCCGACACACAAATAGCATGAATGCATATTGACGCTTAAGAGATTTGATAATCTTTACAACAGATTGGGCTGAGTTTGCTTTGCAGTGCATTTTATTCTTTACCAGTCTCGATTCATCGTTGGACTCAAAGAAGGTGGAAAACAAAATTATTTCACTTTAAAAGTTACCCATAACATCCTAAAACCGGCCAAGGTATGTCCCAAAGTGGTCTTTATGTAGCTATACAACGGCTAATTAGACCACATCCACGGATATAAGACTTTCTTAATTTCCCGATACAACAAAGGGGCAGCGGTAACCCGATTGAAAGAGTACCGGATTAGCAATCGGAGGGTTGCGCGTTCGAAACTCGATCCAACCAAAGTCCATCGTGTACTTGGTGGGTCCGATAATACAATAGTAAAAAATGTTTTGGGATATCTCCAATATGGTATACAGTTTAAACTTCAGGATTGATTTTTGAGTTAAAATTATAGCTCTTAAAAACAAGGTAGCACGTTTTCCAAAGTTCAAGTAAAAATGAGTGGTTTCAAATACAAGTATATCCATATGTTGCTGTGCATTTTTGTATCATGATTAGGTCTAAGGTAAGGTTTCTAAAATTGGGGAGTGGGAATTTTTCTTTCCAGAATTGAGAACGAATGATGTGGAAAGATAAAAATATTTTGTATCAGGCTCTCCACTACAGGCCAGTTTTCGACGCAAAGATAAATCACCAGGATGGTTAGCAAGGTCACGACTCAGGGTCTGTTTACTGTTCCTACATGCTAACACACATTTTCTCCAGTATAATCTTGTATGAAATTTTCTGCGCATACCAATGTGCCTATAGAAAATGACACCCCTGCTTTGCTAGAATTCAATTCTTGAGGATCCTAACCATGGATATTAACAAAGTCTCGACTGAGGGTCCTGTTTACTGTTCATACAAGCTAACACACATTTTCTCCAGTACACTCTTGTGTAAAATCTTCTGCGTATACAAATGGGCCTCTAGGAATTGACACCTCTGCTCTTCTAGAATTCGATTCTTCAGGTTCCTAACAGTGGACATTAACAAAGTCTGAGTCTTGTTTACTGTACCTGCAAACTTACACACATTTTCTCCAGTACACTCCTATATGAAATGTTCTGCGGATACCAATTGTACCCTAGGAAGTCACTAACAGGGTCGACTCAGGGTCTTGTTTACTGTACCTGCGAGCTAACAGGCATTTCTCCAGTATACACCTGTATGAAATGTTTTGCGGATACCAATTGTACCCTAGGAAGTCACTAACAGGGTCGACTCAGGGTCTTGTTTACTGTACCTGCGAGCTAACAGCCATTTCTCCAGTATACACCTGTATGAAATGTTCTGCGGATACCAATTGTACCCTAGGAAGTCACTAACAGGGTCGACTCAGGGTCTTGTTTACTGTACCTGCGAGCTAACAGGCATTTCTCCAGTATACACCTGTATGAAATGTTTTGCGGATACCAATTGTACCCTAGGAAGTCACTAACAGGGTCGACTCAGGGTCTTGTTTACTGTACCTGCGAGCTAACAGGCATTTCTCCAGTATACACCTGTATGAAATGTTCTGCGGATACCAATTGTACCCTAGGAAGTCACTAACAGGGTCGACTCAGGGTCTTGTTTACTGTACCTGCGAGCTAACAGGCATTTCTCCAGTATACACCTGTATGAAATGTTCTGCGGATACCAATTGTACCCTAGGAAGTCACTAACAGGGTCGACTCAGGGTCTTGTTTACTGTACCTGCGAGCTAACAGGCATTTCTCCAGTATACACCTGTATGAAATGTTTTGCGGATACCAATTGTACCCTAGGAAGTCACTAACAGGGTCGACTCAGGGTCTTGTTTACTGTACCTGCGAGCTAACAGCCATTTCTCCAGTATACACCTGTATGAAATGTTCTGCGGATACCAATTGTACCCTAGGAAGTCACTAACAGGGTCGACTCAGGGTCTTGTTTACTGTACCTGCGAGCTAACAGGCATTTCTCCAGTATACACCTGTATGAAATGTTCTGCGGATACCAATTGTACCCTAGGAAGTCACTAACAGGGTCGACTCAGGGTCTTGTTTACTGTACCTGCGAGCTAACAGGCATTTCTCCAGTATACACCTGTATGAAATGTTCTGCGGATACCAATTGTACCCTAGGAAGTCACTAACAGGGTCGACTCAGGGTCTTGTTTACTGTACTTGCGAGCTAACAGGCATTTCTCCAGTATAAACCTGTATGAAATGTTTTGCGGATACCAATTGTACCCTAGGAAGTCACTAACAGGGTCGACTCAGGGTCTTGTTTACTGTACCTGCGAGCTAACAGGCATTTCTCCAGTATACACCTGTATGAAATGTTTTGCGGATACCAATTGTACCCTAGGAAGTCACTAACAGGGTCGACTCAGGGTCTTGTTTACTGTACCTGCGAGCTAACAGGCATTTCTCCAGTATACACCTGTATGAAATGTTTTGCGGATACCAATTGTACCCTAGGAAGTCACTAACAGGGTCGAATCAGGGTCTTGTTTACTGTACCTGCGAGCTAACAGGCATTTCTCCAGTATACACCTGTATGAAATGTTTTGCGGATACCAATTGTACCCTAGGAAGTCACTAACAGGGTCGACTCAGGGTCTTGTTTACTGTACCTGCGAGCTAACAGGCATTTCTCCAGTATACACCTGTATGAAATGTTTTGCGGATACCAATTCGGCCCTAGGAATTGACGCCCATGCTTTTCTAGAATTCAATTCTTGAGAGAGAATCCTAAGAGAACATGGTTTGGACAACTGGAATTATTTCATAAGTTAGAACCCATGAGACCTCCACGCCGGCTTGCCCGAGGCCATCGGAATAACAGAAGTAATGGATGATCCATCGATTGCAATTCGGATCGAGATGTTATCTCCCCTTAATGTATTTCACTAATGGTGTTCGTGTTGATCTGCGATTTAGATAGATCATCGATACATTGTGGGTTCGATTGCGGCGGAGACTGTTCCCGACACCACATTATGAATCAGTCCGAAAATTGCGGTGGCTTGATGGAGGTAATTATTCCTAATTCATCCACAGAATGGGGATGCATAATTCTGTTCTGGATCATTAGGGAAATTTAATAAGTGAAAAATTTCCATTCTCAAGCTTTTATTAAATGTGGTTGCAGGGTTATTCGGTTCGATGAAGTATAGGACTCTTAGGAATTCGAACGATGTTCCTTCTCAACGTTTTTCGGATTAAAAAGAGTAATATAATCGTTGAATATCGTCTATTGGCGGTTTAATGAGTTTGTGAGAAAGGTATAGAAGTTTATTATGTTAGGCTTATATGTAAAAAACATTTAAAAAGAAACAGAGATCTTGATTGATTTCTTATATATGAAAAAATGAATTAGATTCAATTATTAACTTAATCAGAGTTGCGTTAATATGTTTGTGTTGTGCACTATTCTAATAACTTTTCTCTTTATATTCCCAGTTTCTTTTATTAAAATGTCAGTCGTCCTTAACCCTCCAAGTGGTTTCAATATCTCGATCGTTCATCAAGATCTAACCAATTTTGCTAATGAGGAGATATCTACATCAAGATCTGGTCAGTTTTCTTCTAATGATCTTGATCGTGTTTTTTCTCAGGACGATATATCTCGTCCAACAAGATCTGGTTAGTTTTGCTAATGACGAGATACCTCGTCGAGACAACAACGGGACGGTTAAACCACACTCATTCATAAGATCCTCACTGTAAGAAACAAAAGTGGAATTTTACAATTTGAACGGCATTGCGGCTGCTTAACGATCAACAAAGAAATAAATTTGACACTTCATATCAAGAATCACGTCTAGAACAAACAAATGAAGCAAATAATTAATTATCGCACTCTTTTGTTACTTCAGGAATTTCCTCGTAGATCTGACGTAGGAACATGTGTAGATGGTAGGGGCTTTGTTAGAAACCAGGTACACCCTGGTGTTCAAAATTAAGAGAATTTTCCCTTTTGGCAATTATCCCCAGAACTACTGGACATATTTTAATGAAATTAGTTATGTACATAGGTTGAAATAATACTAAAAAGCAATTATGGAACAAACGCATGATCGTACGTAAGACTCATCAGCACAGGAAGGTCTAAAACAGAGATTTCATTATCGACAAAAAAAATCATTATCGGCTAATAGGGGTATGGTCCCCTCTTAAAGAGTTATACAGCTCTCACAACCGTGAATACATACTGGAAATGAGGCAGTTTATGAGTCTCTTTAGCATTCGGTCCCACTCCTCCAGCAACGATGTTTTCAGGTCCTGGATGGTTCTGGGAAGGGGAAGGCGAGTTGTAATTGCCCTCCAGATAGATTGTATAGGGTTTAGGTCTGGAGATCTGGCTGGCCAATCCATCCGGCCTCACTTTCCAGATATTCGTCGACCAGATGAGCCCTATGTGGACGAGATTGTCATCCATAAAAATGAAATCAGGGCCAACTGCACCACTGAAAAGGCGAACATAGGGCTCCAAGATCTAATCCCTATACAGCAGTCACAGAGCCTCTGTCAAAGACATGGAGGTCTGTGAGCCCATCCAACATGATGCCTGCCCAGACCATCAAACCTCCGCTGTCATAATGGTCTTTCTCTGATGTTGGAGGACAGGTAGTGGGTCCCTGGTTCTCTCCAGGTGAACGTACGACGAAAATCACTGGTTAGGCTGAATTGAACGTCCCCCACTGATCCCTGGTTCAAAGTCAATGTTCTCTGCACCATGCTAAACGGGCTCTCCTGTGCACAGAAGTGAGCGGGACGCAAACAACAGGTCTTCTTGTAAACAGATCTCTCTCATGTAGCTTTTTAGAAACAGTAACCCTTGAAATTCGGCTTTCTGTGACCGCATGAAGGTCACGAGAGAGCTGAGAAGCTGTTGCACTCCTGTTACGCCTCGCTGTAATGGACAAATATCGCTCTTCATTGGCCGTCGTGGCTCTTGGACGACCTTGCCCAGGCTTTCTCTCTACGGATCCGGTATCCTTAAACTGTTTTTATAAGTTGGACACGACGCTGGGCGATATATTCAAGTCTAGCAATCTACACTTGAGACTGTCCTGCTTCCAGTCTCCCGACGATTCGTCACCTCATTCCATCATCCAAACGTAGGTGGCTACTCATTTTAACTGTTTTCTTTTGAATTTCACCGAATGTATAAAAAAAAACACGAAATTCACCGAGGTTTGCGAGCGAACGAAGCTCGAAAATTGTCACGTGCGCTTAGAAAGCTTGTTCCTCTAAATGCACCACAACACCCACGAGTACACTTACGTATTCGAATAATAATCTAACAAATCTTATCTTACATAATTCGTTTACCAAACTAAGAGTGGAAGATAGGTAGGTAGGTATTTTAATTAACGTCGCACTGGAAACACAACGGGCTATTGGCGACGGTCCGGGATCAAACCGAAGGGTTGGTTGGTTGACTTTGGGGGTTTTATTGCGCAAGGGCCATATTTGGACATGCTGCGCCAGACACAAGGCATACAATATCAAGTAATAGGCATACACACACAATAAAAGTTTTATTGACACAGAAGAGAGAAATACACCCAGAGAGGAACGCACCTGACAGGAATTGAACCTGCGCCGCCGACAACTCGAAGGTTTCTAGCGCAGTGGACATACCCACTGAGCCACGACGGCCCCAAAACCCGAAGGAAAAGATCCAAGAACAACATCACGTAATTTTAAACCACGGTCAGATGACGAAGTCACACTTGAGCTGGCACCCTCTACTCACCAAACTACCACACCACCTCAACGTGAAGACATTTGAGACAACGACAGATTTAACATGTACCATCCCCCTTTGTACACGATGGTCTTTGGATGGATTCAAACTCGCAACCCTCCGGTTGCTAATCCGTTACTCTTCCAACCGGGCTACCGCGGCCCTTTTTCGTTAAGGAATTTTCATTCTATGTTGCCCGGAGCCCTTCAATTGAAAAATCTCAACTAAGTTGAGCGACGGTGGGTTCAAAAGGTGTTTCAAACCTTCTGTACTAACTTCAACCCTGTTAGTGGTTGTTTCGACGAGGTATCTCTTAACAAAACTGTCCAAATCTTGATGGACCAGATATCTCGTCATTCGAAAAAATTGACCAGATCTTGATCTCATCTTCATCAAAAAGTGGGCAACATCTTGATGATGAGTTATCTCGTCATTAGCAAAATTTGTCAGACCCGGATGAATGCGATATCTCGTCGAAACCACTTGAAAGGTTAGGGGTGTGTCTACAACACAAAATTGAACCGTATTTATGTGGAATGTGTGACCACAAGCGTAAAGTACTATAGTCAGGACAGTATGTTTACCGAGTTTGGTTGAATTTTGTCCAACAGTTCGTTAAACCCAGAATTCCAAACTCATCCTATTTAAATATAAACAGGAAGAGTTTGGAATGATGCTCCTCTGTTTGTGTTGAAGAACTCTTTCTTTTGATATTCTAGTGATTTCGAGGAATCAAGGAAACGCCAGAAGCGACTGTTATTTTTGCTCATGCAAAAAACGCTGCTATAACTAAAAGTGGATGATTAATAGTTTCTAACAAAATCTTCAGTCTGCTATTAGACCAGTGCCGCACGGACCTACTGTTTCAATCCCTACAAACATGTATTGCATTGTTTGCGATAGAAGAGATTTCTGAAAGTAATGAATTCTTTCAAGAGCACTCAATTAATGAGCTATAACACCCTGAATTCCAAGCAAACTAATTGGAAAAGTGCTATTACAATTCCTTCGTATCAAGTTTGGAGTAATACAACAGTTTGTCGAAACCTTGCCTTATAAAACTGCTTTGTACCTAATTAATAAGTCCTTATCTTAGCGTGGTATGGAAGTTTGGAGAGTGGGGTGCCAGCTCAGATGTTGACCTCGTCATCTGACCGTGATTCAAAATTACGTGATGTTGTCCTCAAATCTTTCCCTTGGGGATTGATCCCGGACCTTCGCCAATAACACGTTGTGTTGCTCAAGTGCGACGTTAATTAATTTACCATTGCCACCAAATATTATAAAACTTAGACCTATTCAGAGTTCGAAGAGGTCATGAACGTCAGAGAAATTACATTTTTCAGACCTGTTATCATTAACTCCACCAAACATGGAGATTTTGTCTGCTTGACTGCTCAGTAGAATCAGTCACTTAAATAAAGATCCACCATGTGCTTCGAGACCCTCTCCGGTCCCACTCACCGCAAGGTTTCGAGCATTTTGTATGGACCGGAGGGGAGGGAGGGGACTTCCACCGCAGCACAAAAGAGTCCAACGGGCCCCAAACCAGCCGGACCAGCATTTATTGTTTCAAATAAAAAATTGCACATGGGGAAACAAGCCCATATAGAACTAAGTTGTTCTATAGCTATCAAAGATATAATATTTTAAAACAACAAGCAACCGAACACAACTGAAACATCAAGAACAATAACTAGGCAGACATCGAGAAAAGAAACATCAATATCTTGATGTCGTGTCAAAATACAAATAATAAAAATAGAACAAGGGACATATACATCGAACAAAACTACAAGTAAGTATAAATACTTAAATAAGAAGAATAATAAACAAAATAAAGAGAAATTATAAACATGGTTACAAAACAAAGGTATATACATGATGAAGAATGGTATGGTATAAATATAGTGAAATGAAATAAATAATTGGATGAATGACAAGATGTATAAAGGTAAGTGGATAAAAATAGAACGATATTGTGTAAAACAGGTAAAAACATTTAAAAAGGTTTAAGAAGTGAAAACTAAAATGGGGTCGGACCTAGTTCGGACCTCCTACTTAAAAGTAGGGGAACCAGTGGGTGATCCAAAAGATCATCCGGATTGGGGGGCGGAGGGGCCGGCCACCATACCCGCGGCCG
Source organism: Meta bourneti (assembly GCA_933210815.1). Taxonomy (NCBI): domain Eukaryota; kingdom Metazoa; phylum Arthropoda; class Arachnida; order Araneae; family Tetragnathidae; genus Meta; species Meta bourneti. The sequence continues at coordinate 95,596,684 of OW119922.1, forward strand.
CCAACACACAGGACTTGATTCTTAACAACGACTGGCTATTAGATAAAATATTTTGTAGCCAAACTGGCTTATTAGTAACAGTCGGACGGGTAATGTGATATGCCTGCGTGATTGGACAGTCAAAGAGAAAGTGGTAGGCGTCCCCCACCTTACCACAATCACAGATATCAGTATTTTTAATCTTAAACCTGTGGAGGTATGCAACAAAAGGTCCGTGCCCCGTCAAGAATCAGATAATGTGACGATTCATGATGAGGGTGCCAGAATCAACTTTCGGTATGTACTATTTTAACCGTTGTTCCCTTTCGGAGTTGATGTAGTGGAACTGCCACTCTTCTTTTACAAAATTTTTAATCCTTCTTTTAATATAACTTATTGGCAGTGGGACATCCAAACCCTCACCGTTAACTGAGGCCAGCTTGGCATGTTCGTCGGCAAGCTCGTTACCGGCGATTCCCGCATGTGCCCGGACCCAACTCAGGCCAAAATTGTTAGTGTGATGGGATATTAATAATTTAATGTTATATAGGTAAGTAGATCTATTGCTGCTGGATTTTAAGGCCTGAATGGCGCTGAGACTGTCACTATAAATATTAATTTTTTGTTGTTGTGAATGGACCATAAAACTGCTTTGTAAATAGCTGACAACTCCGCCTGAAAGACGGAGTTGTCAGGATGAAGTTTAAATTTTTGAATCTGTATAAATCACCATGTGCTTGAAAAAGTTGCAATCTTTAATTGGGATCATTGATTGATTGGAATGGTTGATTGATTGGAGTTTTATGGTACACAATTAAATAAGAGCCAAGCTGCGCCAAACGCAAGATCATATAAAAAGCAATAAAAACTTGTGGTTGTCTGTTTTGCATTTTATACAAGTATAAAAGGTAAATTAAGTCATGCGTGTACCAACATGAAAAGAAAACTAAATTTTGAACTCTTTGATCAAAATTAAGTAAATATTAAATTTAAAAAATGCTGTTATCAACACATAAAATGCAATATGAAATCACGAATAAAAGGAATTAGTGATTTAAAGCATTAGGACCAACATTACGTGTTATATAAACTGTATGAAAGTGATGAATAGTGAAAGTTGTGAAATGTAAATGGTCAAATAAAATTTAAAAAGCTAAAATCACTTTAAAATGGGAAGATATTTGATGTGGATTTTCTCCAATCAAATCTGATAACTTTAAATTATTATTAAGTATATTTACGACGATGATTAAAAATTGGGCAATCAATAAAAATATGACGAATGGAAAAAGAAACCACACATACAGAAGCACTCTCCCAACAAAAGTTGCCTGTGAGTAAAACGTCTGTGTACTACTTAGGCGAGTTAAAAGCCCACAGGAATGTCTAATGGATAAAAATGGTCCTAATGAAAGAAATGGGCGAATTCCATGGGTTTGTATATTCCAATCATTGCCGACAGTCCTACCAAACAATGCATCGGACATAGTGAAATAAAGAGTAGGTCGGGAATTATGGCGCAAAGGCAATTTTTGGTCAACTGCAAACAACGTCAAGTGAATGGACATACACACAGAATGAATGCTTTACTGACACAGAATAGAGAAATATTCAGGGTGCTTGAACTGCCTACAACTATATCGCATGTTCGTTTGGCGTTTTATCGCACAAGGGCTACATTTGGCCAAACTGCGCGAACGACGTCAAGTAAATGGACATACAAACACAAGTGACTATTTAGACACAGAAGAGAGAAATACACTCAGGGAGGAATCGTGCCTGCGCCACCTACTACAATCGGTTGGTTTGTTTTGGGTTTCATGGCGCAAGGGCCAGATTTGCCCATGCATCAGGGGAAAATATGGCCTTTGAGCCATAAAACCCGCAAGACACAAGGCAACGTCAAGTAATGGACATCCCACAAGGAAAGCTTTACTGACGCAGAAGAATACACCCAGGAAGGAATCGAACTATACCCAAGTTACAAGTTACTAGCGCAGTGGCACCACACTACAAGTTACTAGCGCAGTGGTCAAACTCACCGATCCATGGCAACCCCTCGATGGAAAATGGATACTGAGCTCGAATAAAGAGTAAGAGTACTCATTTCTCTGCACCACCTACAACTAACTCGCTGGTTGGTTTTGGGTTTTATGGCGCAAGGGCCACATTTGGCCATACTGCGTCAGACACAAGACAGACAACATTAAGTAAATGGGCATACACACAAGGAAACCTTTACTGACACAGAAGAGAGAAATACACCCAAGAAGGTTGATTGGTTTTGGGGTTTTATGGCGCAAGGGCCACCCGAGAAGGAATCGAACCTGTATGGCCTACGACTAACTCGCTGGTTTCTAGACGCAATGGTTAAACTCAGAGCCCCGATGGAAAAGGGAACTCGAAAAAAGAGCTCAGCCGAAACAGAACGCCGCGAGAACAATCCCATTCACGTGCGTCCATCTTTCCGAGAAAGCTCCTTCCTCCCTGAATCCCCATCCGCGTGTCCGGCCACAAAAGCGAAATTCGAATCTCCCCTGTCAAAAGAATCACTCGCGCTCAAACCCATAATGATAACTTCGGGAAGATCGCAAAAAAAGGTGAAAAGAAACCGATAGTTGGGAGGTGAAAAAATAAAAGCTAAGACCCCGCAGGAGGAAGATCACGCAACAATTCAACTAGACAACTGTCGGAGGGCAAGCACAGGTGTGAAACACCACTGCCAAGAACGAGAAATAAATAAATAACTATTCTAAAATCTTCCTCCTGGGGTGGGGTTGAGAGGGTTGCCGAAATAAAATAGAAAAGAACAAACACGAAATCTCTCAGACGCTTAAATTTGTAGGTAAGCGACTACATCGCTCAGCGGACAGAGGTTAAAAATACGTTGAGCACATAAACACACATCATTTTTTCACGTCAATGCCTCTCCCACCTCCCTTCCACTTTCATCGGAATATGATGATTTTTTGGAGAGAGAGAGCCCGCCGAGCAACATTGTCAGACTCAGGGCAGAGGACCTGCCGAGCCAGTTCTGCCCTTAATTACAGGCCTGACGATTGGTCCCAGTAGCGGAGATATCGTCTGCACACAAAAACTGCTCCTCGGCTTGTCACTCAACTCCGCTCGCTACTTCAGAAAATCGTCTGCTCGCAAAGGATGAACATTTCGGATGTGGTCTTCAACTCGTTTTGCCATGCGAGGCTGGAGAGGTAGAGCGGGCCCCGCGAAGTGGATGGGGTTCGGTTTCTTCTCGGGACGCTTTCGCTACTCCTGAGGACGGGATGAGTCTTCCTCTTCCAAGTAAGTGCTCCCTTTGGTTTTCAATTGTTATCCTCTTGATAATATTTTATTTTCCAACTTCGAACAGTTCCTTCCACAAAGCAATTATAACTAGAAGACCCGTATGTAGCATATGCGATAGTTTCTTAATCGTTCGTATCTATTGATGGCAGTATTCATCTATTCTAGTGTTCATCTATTGGCAGCGTTCATCTATTCTAGTACTCAAATGTTGCAGTGCTCACTTACTGATGACATTTGTAACTTCGCAGTTAGTTCCAACAAGCAATTTGTTTCTAGAAGATCCGCACATAGCATCTTCACTAGTTTCTTAATCGTTTATATCTATTGATGGCAATATTAATCTATTTTAGTGTCTATCTATTGGCAGATTTCATTATTCTAGTGTTCATGTATTGTAATGCTCGTTTGCTGATGGCATTTTCCAACTTCGTACAATTCCTTCCACAAAGCAATTATAGCTGGAAGACCAGCACAAGCATCTGCACTAGTTTCTTAATTGTTCATATATATTGATGGCAGTGTACATCTATTCTAGTGCTCATTTACTGATAGCATTTTCTAACTTCGTTCAGTTCGTTCTACGGACTAATTATAACTCGCACATAGCATCCGCGGTAGTTTCTTAATTGTTCATATCTATTGGTGGCGGTCTTTACTCAGATTTCATATCTCGCTTAAATCCAATGAATATATGTATCGATATGCGCATTTCATACGTCTAAATCAATCAGATATATGAAAAGTAAAATTAAATCAGATATATGAAGCAGCATTTCTGGTACTTCTTACTGGTCTTATTCTTACTCCCAATAAAGTGCATGGCAAACACCTGAGTCATGTGAATAATTAGCTTAGTGAACGTCCACTTTAATTGCATTCCATTCACCAAGGCTATTCGTCATTTTTAAATACTAAACCAATTCTCACGTTCTCTTTTATTTTATTTACTACTTTTCTATAATCAGACTACTGAAGAATTCAATTAGAGCGGCTTGTTCTTCTGTGTAGTTTTAGCAGCAGCATGTAGCGCCATACCGCAAATAAAGATTTTTAAACTATGCGGTAAAATTAGCTAATGAATCCTAAATCAGTAGATTCCTTATTGCTTTAGATCAGCGAGTTCTTCCGTAGAGTTTTATCAATTTTATGCATATCCTTTGCTAAAATCAAAAATACTTTAAATTAAGCATCCCGTAGTGATTGATTTTACATTGTTTATATCAGTTTGTTGTCATTAGGCAATATACACCGTCCATTTCTACTTCATGTATGCTAGTGTACATATATGTATAAATTTTCACATGTGCATCAAAGGCACTTAGAAATCCCTTAGTTCTTTTAATTTATGTTTTACATTTATATTCCGTCAACCTTTTTGTAAACTTCCTGGGAATTTAATTTTTAAAAATTGTGAATTTTAATTATATAGACTACTACTTTTCTGAATCCTACAAACAAGTAATATCGTGTAAACATTATTGGATAGTATATTTATTTTTCAACAAATTATTTTCTGACTTATTTTCTCCTACAAATTCCATCTTACAGTTTTAGTCCCTTTATGTATAGTACAACTTCTGTATTTATTTATTATCCCTATTAATATTGTATGACTTGAATTGCTGTACTGGTTCATTGAATCGGATGTTGAACCAGTCCTTGCAGAAGGTTTGTGTACTTCCTCAGACAAGAAACGAAATTCAGAAATTCCGCTTGTCTAGAAAGCACCAAAAAAAACCCAAATCCAATCTAATCTGATACAAATATTGCGTTCCCTTGTGAGTTAGTGTATCCATATTCAGAAATTTAATTTCACTTTGAAGGTTCTTATCCACATATGCATGCATCTTTTTCCTATAAAAGCCTTCTTTATATCCCTCAAGATAGTTAATATACCTGTTAATTAATATTAAAAGATGTATCTCTTGGTTTTCGGTATGATCTCCCACCGCATATGCTTGTGGAAACCATCCCCTCTCTAAAGCGTCAGTTTTCGATAGCTATAAAAACGAAATAAAAATCTCCCTCATCTGCCTTAGAATCTCAGAATTCGGCTTTCATAGCTTATGGAACAAATGCTCCATAAACCATGTTCATGGAGTAACATTAAGTATATTCTGTGATGTGCTTACTTGTTAAAATCAATATTCCTCCACGTTTAGCTGTGTCCATTGGGCAAATACATAAAACGATGAATGAGAGAAACCTTGGATAAAACTGGCAATACAACGGAAATTGCCGAGTTCCTACGGTTTCAAATAACCGTCTGTGCGAGTGCAAGCGTAATTTTATTACACGCGTGGAACTGATACTAGGGTACTTGTAAAAAGAATATTATATTTATTAAATACGCGTAAACTATATTAGTTAATGTATTTTTAACTATGCACGTGCAAACTGTAACAGTGATATGGAATGTGAGGAAAAGCTTGGAATTGGAGAAGTGTAAGAGTTGATCCACGTTCCTTGTAGTTTTGAATCTGCCTTAGGTTAATAAATGTCGAAATTTTTCTAGTAAGTGTTCGTCTCCATGCGTACAACCGAAAAGCTAATCTACAGTTATTTAATGCAATCTTGCTGATATTCTGATCATCCAAAAAGTGACTAGTCTATCTCCAGGTGAAATAGGAACCGACTTGGATCACCATGCTACCTCCCGTCATAAATAGTGACAATGGTGGGATCGTTCAAACCCGACTTTAAATGGTGGTAACGATGGAACGATACACAGCAAACAATATTTATCCCAAAAAATTGGATTGTTTAACATTTAAAGTTAATTTAATTAATGTTTATTCTGCATTAAAGTAATTTTTCCGGAACAACTTCGGATAAGTACGGTTCAATATAAGAAATTATTTAAATACATTATAAATAATATTTCAATTCCTGGAAATATATGCTGTGATATTCTTTCTAGTGTATTCTCTTCGACAGTCAGAATGTTATTGATCATTTTAAAAACTGCAAAAGTTCGTAATACAAAATAATTAAAACATTTGAGCATTCTTAAATCTTTTCTAACCTAGAAAATTATTTTTTTGACTGAATTAATATAAATTTGTAAACTCGACAAAAGTTGAGGAAGTTCATACGTTGTCTCACAGTTTTTTTATGTTACATTAAACTCTGAAACTGTAACGATTCCTTCTTATTTATAGTTCAAAATAATTTAATGTAGTGTCTCAACCATAATTTGAATTCTTGTATAAAGGAGACAAATCCAATTGCAAATGACGATGTTTCATTTGCGTTCCAATATTTTTGGTTTCTAAATAATTCGCCAAAGGATAGTAGCTACAGAAAGATGTTTGCCGGTGTTAATACGTCAGACACTATCTGCGTTGGATTACATGCGTCTTAGCAATCAACCTCTGTAGGTTCTCAAGAAAGCCGATTAAAATATGTGAATCAATCAAGCCCTATTTTAATTGTCATGAATGCTTGCCAACGTACCGTTATTATAACGTTAACAGCTGTACAACTACGAGTTAGACAAAACTACCCTACAATACATGTGTTTCAAAGACTATTAAAATGATGCAATGAAATTTGAATTTTCAAGCCACTGTGTTGCATGTTTTCCGAGTTATAACAATCCAACATACCTATTCCAAAAAATGACCGTATGCGAGTGATTCCAATCTTCAAATAAAATCTGAAAAATTAAACATAAATTGATTTCAGTCATTTATCGATGCAATTTTTTAACTTTTATCGAATAGTTTTAAACTCAAATACAATTTTACTTTTAATTCATTTGAAAAGCACATTTTATTAGTTCCAACAATTATGAATTGCACCCTGCAGAGTTCGGCAATTATTTATATTGTATTCTATACTAAACACTGTATCCACGTATGTTACTCGATACTAGAGAATTTTCGAAGTTCTACGTAAATGCACTGCCAAGCGTGTACAACGCGTACTAGCTTAAAACGAGTACTGTAAGATAGTATAAGATATTATGAATCTGATAGACTTGCAAATTCAAATTCAAGCTTCTTGGCCTACCGATTTTTAAAATTGGATACCAATCACCGTTATACTGGAAGTATAATCGACTCAAATATATGCCATTTTATGCTGTCTTGAGTATGTTTCAACTTTTCGTTATCAACTATGTGTCGAATTCTTCGGACAGGAATTAAAAATTTTTAGGTGTAAGGAAATAATTTTTAATTTAGTTAAAACTCATTTTCCAAATTACTTTCTATTTTGTTCTTGGAATCTATGTAACTAAAGTATGCTTTTTTACCACAATACACAGGACAGTGAAAGTTGCAAAACTTGTAATGTTTTCCTTATGGAAACTATTAGAAAAACTAACTTGTAGAATACTAAAGAATTCTTCGAAAAAACGTTGATGTTTCTATGTTCTCCAACTTTTAGACAAAGTATCATTTTTGAATTGTATTTAGTTTTGTAAGTCTTAAAGTGAATTTACTTTCCCAGTTTTTTCAATTACAATTCCTTGTTATATTCTATTGTAATAAAATACTTATACTTTAGTGTGCTGCATCCATCCAGATAAAGTGGAAGTAGAATCTATTTTGCAATAAGTAATTTCTTCACATAAAACGTATTACAATTAAAATCAAGACCGAGTATTTTCAACGACGTCAATTCTTCCTCAAATATGGATTCTGAAATACACATAATTATAGTGGAATCATTCAAAGTTTGCACTAAATCGTGAATTCAGTAAAATTGATTAACTATCCTTCTCATACTTAACATTTATAAACTACATATTTAGCTACGTTATACTTATTTTCTATAACCGATTTTACTTCTGATAGTTCTGAGTAGCTTTAACCCCAACTTTAGATAAAGGACGGTCGCAGTGCATTTCGGAATGGAGATTGTTCCCCTCCATTTACATCGAAGTATCCGTGTTAATTCCTGTGCTACAGGGGCTACAAATTCTGCCCTTCGGATCCCAGTACAAGCTTAGATTATGGGCCCCTTATGAATGCGAATTATGTATTCAACATACAATGTTAACTCCTGCCAAGTGTATGAATATAACTCTTTTCATCTGCCTACTTGTGAATAGTTATATTACTATAAATACTTGAAAAGACTCAACTTTGTAACTCAGAAAACAGACTTCGTATTGCTGTAGATATGGATTCTGTGAAATAACTCATTCTTAGGTCATTTTTATTTTACTAACTTCGCATTACCCGAAAACCCTTTAATGGGGCGCCAGCCTTTTTTCTATTTTTTTAATTTTCAAACATTTTATGGGTTTCTCTATCATGGTATCGGCAAACTCCCTTACATGGCGTTCTGATACACCATATATTTAGTCAAAAGCATTCGCGAAAAGAAGGTGAATTTTTTGTGTGGGATTTCTGAATTTTGTAAATTTATTTTATCGTCGATACTTTTGTTTCGAAAATCTAATAACACGTGTAGTGAAATTGACTTGAACAGTGCATTATACTGTATGGAATCCTTCTGTCTACGAAAAAGTCCCCGTCTGACTGCAGATATTCAAGTCGGTTTATGTAAACGCATTATGTAGAAATTCACGACTCGTTACAAATTAAGCGAATTTTTGTATAGAATTTTAAAATCTCACCACCGTCCTAATGATTCGTTATACCTTGTACAGTTATCCGATTGCCTAGTTTTCATGAATCAGTACATTTTAAGCAAAAGACTATGCGTATCCTTTAACCCTCCTGGTAGTTGTCTGGACGAGGTATCTCGTCACTAGTCAAACCATTAGCAGATCTTGATGGACGAGATATTTCGTCACTAGATAAAAACTGGCCAGATCTTGATCTCGCCATCATCAAAACATCGGCAATATCTTGATGACGATATATCTCGTCATTAGCAAAATTGATCTGATGTTGATAGACGAGATATCGTGTCGAAACCACTTGGAGGATTAAAGAATAAAGTATTCCTCGACGGGAAGGACTAGTTGCTTCTTCTAAAGGATAGTTCTATTACCCACAGTATAAATATATTCTCTACCACAGCATTTTTGATTTAACTTTACCAAACTTATTGCTTTTACGATGCGTTAATGCTGCCATTTTAGCCCTCCAAGATAAGGATGGAAAACATACTAGATCCCTAACCACTAAAGCAAGGAGAAAGAATCGGTGGCGATATTGAGCTCTTGTTATTCCATGTTTGGCAATTAAGCTATTACAATCATTGATGTTATTTCCAACGCTAATTATATTTTGAATATTTTAGAGGATCACATTGGGTGAAAATTGATATTTGTTGTAAAACAGGCCTGTGACGCTGCTCCTAAACAAGATATCATTTCAGGTACTATTTTCCGTGTAGGCTTAAGCCCTCAAGGGCACATCTTTAGGTGTGTACGGGCGTCGCAAACCCGAGGTACCAGAGTGATATTTCCTCCCTTTCATTTTTACCCTCGCTGCTTACCTTTCTGCTTTTCTTCCTCCTTCACTGTGTTGCCTGTCTTGTGTTTGGCGCAGCTTGACCAAATATGACCCTTGTGCCATAAAATCTGAAAACAACCAACCCATGTTGGCTTGGAATATGTATATTTTTGAGCTGTGTGGCACAATGCTTCCAAAAGATAAACGATTATTTTGTATTCTTGCCGTACTCCAAAATGTACTTCCAGACTTAAATCCTATAGAGGATGTGTGAGGAATCGTGAAGATACCCACGACTTCAAGAATTTAGACCAAGGGCTGAAAGTCAACTTGCTTTAAGGTGTACGTATATACTAGTTGTTTTTTTTAATTTTGACTTTAAAAATCCAGTTTTCTAATAGGTCATTGGTTTGTGCTTAAACTCATTTCAGTGTGAAAAATACAGATTAAGCTAATCATTAATTACCTAATTTAGATATAATTAGCTAATTAGCATGTTTTTAAGTGATACCTCAAATTCTAATTTGTTCAGGAAGACAATTCCTGTTGCAAATTATTCCTAGTATTGTTCTTCGTGTTTTGACCCTCAATCAAGTTACTAGAGTGAATAGGTCTTTTTTGCAATTTTTTTCAATAAGGAAGTATAAAAAATGTATTTTTTCTGGAATTCTAACACTTAAAAATAAACTAAAATTCATTTCTTAACTAATAAATTTGACTGAGGGTCAAAATATCCACTGCATTATAGATTCTAATGAGAAAAATTAATTATAATAAATCAATTCATTGTTGAGTTATCACCGTTTGAACAAAACATCATGGTAAGAACACAAATCTTCAGAAATTAAGTTCAAAATTTTGCAAACATTTTTGTACGTGGTGGCAGTAGCTAACGAAAACCCTTGTAACCAGAAAAATATTTCAAATATTTACAAGATCATGGTATCGTTTGAAAGCTAAGGAGTCGGAAAATATTTTGAAGCAATGAAAAAAACATCGATATTCTGGTCGATTTTCGTGATTTCTAGTGTATACATACACCTTGAGTCAGAAAACCATAACATATATCATTAGATAAACTAAAAACACTCGTAGACATGCCAAACAGCTCCAATGCCACACGCCAAAGGAGTCGCTATAAAATAATATTCCACTTCATTTCATTACGTTGAAAGTAGATGTTTTCCAAATGTTGTTATTTTTATAACTGTTTGTCAAACATCTTTAATCTTGAATTTTCTTAAATGATTAAAACTTAATAAGTTTGAATTAGATGTTTTCTGTAGATCAGTGGTTCTTAACCTTTTTAGCGATCGGCAGTCCCTTGAATCTAAAAATAAGTTCTCGCCACCATTAAATGTGTTTATTTCTTTATTTAGAAAATTACTTCCATTGCAAGATAATTTATTTAATCTATATAAATAAGAATGGAATGTTTGTTTGTACATTGAATATTTTCGACCCATTTCAAGTTTTCTATCCATTTTGGGCGCTTATGATGCAAAATCCGTCTCTTGCTCGTTTGGTGTCTGTCCATATGTCTGTATGTATGTGTATACCCGTTCAACGTCCAAACGGTTGAATATATTTTCATGAAACTTCGCATAATGTGTGTTCTTACATTCATTTAGTGTCTGAACTTCGTTGCGTATGTCTGTCCGTCTTCCCGTTCTATGTTTGATTTTGTGTCTGTTGTACAAGTATCACATAAGATTTGTTCAACATACACTGCTGGCCACCGTAAATGCAACACCCTGAAGGAAGCATGCAAATAATATGAAATTTACAACATGCATTAGCGGAGGTGAGATATGCAAATGATTAGAATTTCAGCGCAGACGCACATCACACGCGCCTGTGGCGCCACTTCAAAGCGCTATTTAAGGCTTGGAGATTTCGACGATTTCAAGTACGGCAATTGTGTTTTTCTTGTGGTTTTTTCAAAAAAACGATCAATTATGCCTCGTAGAAAACAGCGATCATCTTTTGATCAAGTATCCGAGTTCGACAGAGGAAGGATAGTGGCCTACCGAGATTGTGGATTATCTTTCAGGGAAATCGGTAGTCGTGTTGGACGAAACCAAACAACTGTAATGCGGATATGTGATCGTTGGATGCAGGAGGGTACGACGGACCGACGTGTTCGATCGCATCCACCTCAGTGCATCACTTCACGTGATGACAAGCATATTGTGCGTATGGCAGTGACGGATCGCTCAGCCACATCACGAACCATAGCACAGCACATTCAGTCTGTACCGCATCATCCAGTGTCTGCGCGTACCATTCGACGCCGTTTACAGCAGAGTGGTCTGTCCGCAAGACGTCCATTGCTTCGTCTACCCTTGACGCAGAACCACAGACGTTTCCGCCGCCAATGGTGCGATGAAAGAAGGATGTGGACGGCAGAATGGAATGAAATTGTCTTTACTGACGAGTCACGCTTCTGTCTGCAACACCACGATGGTCGGATTCGAGTCTGGAGACACCGTGGAGAGAGGATGCTGAACAGCTGCGTTATGCACCGCCACACTGGTCCTGCACCGGGTATTATGGTATGGGGCGGTATTGGATATCACTCTCGCACTCCTCAAGTACGCATTGCCGGTACTTTAAACAGCCAGCGCTACATCTCCGAGGTGTGTGAGCCAGTTGTCCTTCCTTACCTTCAGGGCTTGCCCACAGCCATATTTCAACAGGATAATGCGCGACCACACGTGGCACGCATTGTCCAAGGGTTCTTCGTCAATCGCCAGATTGAATTGCTTCCCTGGCCAGCTCGCTCTCCGGATCTTTCGCCGATAGAAAACATGTGGTCCATGGTTGCTCAACGATTGACCCAGAATACATCCCCAGCTGCCACACCAGATCAACTTTGGCAACGTGTGGAAGCTGCTTGGTCTGCTGTACCCCAAGAACACATCCAAAGTCTCTTTGAATCAATGCCGAGGCGTGTGGCAGCGGTGATCTCCAACAATGGCGGCTACTCTGGCTACTGATTTTGGCAGGAACCACACTTCACAGAAGTCTATAAATTTAATCATTTGATACTTGGTCAACATGTTATCTACAAAATAAATTTGTTGTGATATCTCTTGTCTTTCTTGGTGTTGCAATTTGGGTGGCCAGCAGTGTATTTTAATTTAATGTTTTATATTTGATGCAACACATTTTAGTTTAGTGAATTTTTGAAGTTTCTTTGCTTACATATTTAGACAAGTTTCATGTTAAAGCATCTGAGTAACTATACTTAAATCAACCATAATTTGGTAATTTTGGAGTAGCTGGGATATATATTGAGCATTGCAATTACTTGGATTGTTTTACCAGTGCTGCTGAAATATCAATTATTTTCCAAAACTATTTTTACGGAATTTAAATTCTAATAGTTTATTTCGAGCCTTATTTTTTCTTTACGAAATAGAAAAAATTCTTAATATTTGGGACAGACGATAAAGAGAATAAAACTATACAGAACAAAACTTTTTAAAATAGGACTGGTAGCTAATATGGCAACTTTGGTATTTTTTTTTTAATCGCTTGCTTTTTTAAATTTGTGTCTATATATATTTCAAGAATCCATTTTGTAGTGAAAAAACAGATACGTTCATTACTTTTCGTTCGAAGCTTTTTTAAAATCTGTTTTAAGATGTATTTCTGGATTTTCGATTTGATGTTTTTCATTCAATAACTGTGATGAAGGTAAATAAGGTTTAATTGTTTTTAAAAACATTTTTAATCATTGTATGATAATTTTGGGAAATGCTTGTTTTTAAATGACATAACAAGGCATTTATATGCATACACTGAACTATTCTATGCATCCTGGGTAATATTGGCACACTATAGACTTTTCTTTCTTACTAAAATTTAAATTCTACAAATATATAAAATGTTAAATATGACATTTATTTACATCTGTGAAATTGGGTACTTAACAATTGTGTACCTTTATTGGAGTGTGGTGGTTGTTACATGGGATGAATAGGAATTACAATTTATTAACGAAAATGGAAATTAGTTAACCAATTCAACCCGAGTAATGCCGGGTTATTCTGCTAGTGAAAAATAAATACATACATTTACATATATATGTATATGTTACAGTGAAAGACCGAAATCTGGAGAATGTCGACTTTCACCGGTGGATGTCAATATTCACAGTCCTTGGTGTATGTCCGAAATATTTGCTAAATACCCTTATTTCTGACTTACACCGGCAAATGTCGACATTCACCATGCACTAATGGTGAATGTTGAACATGTCGGAGATTTATATTTTCTTCTCCGTATTTCAGTCGCGATGAAACGTCACAAGGGTGACGTAACTTTTTCGCCACTTTCTGAAAGGAGTGACCAAGAACTTAAAACAAACAGTACATTCTAAATGAGAAAAGAAAATAATAGAAATTAAAAACTTACTTAATTATACAGTACATTCTAAATGAGAAAAGAAAATAGTAATAAAGAACTTACTTAACTATGTGATTCAAATCTTATTTATTGCAACAACTTAAACTATTATGACACTTTGAATTGCACAAGAGTCCCTTGCTTTTACAACTGCATTTATTTGTGGAACACTTCCTTTTGCAATGACAGCGTGTATAGCCTTGCCCCCCGCTTCTCGAATTAGCTGCAGCTGCTTCTCTCAGCAACATTTCTTGAAAAGAAATCTCATCTATGGAAAGTAACTTTTCTTTACAAATTACGAACTGATTACGTGTGTAAAGCTGCTTGAGGGTACCATTTTTATTTGCCAGTTTATAGAAGTCGGAGTCTTCTATTCCAACAACAACTGCTAACACATTTCGGCTATCTGTACGACCACGGTCGACATCAGGTACTTGTATTCGTACAGTATCACCAATTTGAGCAGGAGGAAATTGTTTTTGTGAGGTTCGTAGCATTTCAGAAAGTATTTTAGAGTACTTTTCTTGAGAAAAATAAAAACAATTGTCTTCTCGTTTACCCGCAATTAATGCATTTAACTTTTCAAGAAAAAGATCACGATTCACTGCAGTATCCATTCAGTATAAATTAGGATATCGGAAAAAAACCTCGGCTCCTCTCTTTTCGACCTCCACCAGAGCATATCTGTGATTGTCAACATACACCGGTGAGGGTCCGAATGTACAAGAATGTAATAAAATATTCGATCTTTCACAGACGTATTTGGTATTTGTCGACATTCACCGGTGAAAGTCGACATTCTCCAATTTCGGTCTTTCACGGTAACATATATACAAAACAATATCTCAATTTTTAATGGCTACGTTGTTGTTTATTCATAATTATACTTTTGAAGCGAGGATCCTTTTTTTTCGAAAGAGCCAAGAGTAATACATCACTTGCATTTAAGCGATTTATGAGTTTTGTTTTTATGTGCAAGTGATGAAAATCCCATTTCACACTTGTAGGTGGAGGCAAATGGTAAAAGTATCTGTAATGCTGTTTTGCCAGCTGTGTATAAGGTCCTAACTGTGTACACCAGAATTGTTCTGTCCAGTTTTTCACATTTGAATACTTGCATTGGCTCATATTTCAAGATCGTCTTTTATTAAATCGCTGTCGTTCATCGAAACTTCTCTCGCACCCCTGGAAATGCTTTCTCGTACCCCAGGGGTGCACACACCCCAGGTTAAGAACCACTGCTGTAGATGGTTGTCTATGGAATTCATAGGTGCCTAACATCTTAGAAAAACATTTAGTAACAAATCTAAATTCCATGATAGAAAAAGAATCACTCCATGTATTACTTTTTCCCGCTTTATTTTTTAATTGGACTATTACTACCCGAAGTGCGGTTACCATTGTACCTGGCGATTCACTAATGTAAATTTTATTCAAATTTATGAAAATGAAATCATTGTTGGCATTTTATCTGATTAACTCTTCAACAAGAGTTTTTCTTTTTGTACTTTTGAGTTGTCCAAACTTGAAGATAGACATCTCAGGCCGATAAAGACGTCGAAAGACCAGAGAATTATTCCACAGAAGTGCTCAGGGGGGAACGATTAATTTCCTTTCGAGGAACAGTAACAACGACTGCAAAAACTCTTGATAAAAGACCTACCAACTTTCAAAAAGTTCCTATTCTTGGTTGTTAACCTTTAGATTTCTCAAATAAATTGAAACACATTGCAATGCGACTAAACTAATAACAGAAACGGTACGATTAGAAAGCACACAATGAAGCTACGTGATATTTTTAAATAAAAAGCCTATTTTAATTGGGTTTTTTCCTTTCTGACAGCAGCAAGGTTTTCGAAAAATAATTCTAATTCACCATGATGCAAACAATGGCTTTTATGTCATAATCTATTCAGCCTTGCATAATATGAATGATGATTGATAGAATGATAAATTGCAACTACTTTTAAACATTTGGAAATGTTTCATTTAAAAAATGCGAATGTAAAACATTTGAACTATCCGCTTCATAGAGCCCAATTGGATTTTTAATTTATAATTATTCTGTAGAAGTTCTGGTAAATAGATCATGTGGGGCAAATAAAGATCGCAGATTCACAGATAATCAGAAATCTTATACGAGGTTACTTCCATTGTTATCTTGTGGGAAGGTAGTTAATTAACGTGAGCTCTGGTGCCATGAAATTTGCATTGCGTCTTTAATATCTAGGTGATCGCAACTATTTTCAGCTTTCTACGTCGTTCCCTTGTGACCATAGAAGTAAAATTTAGTATAGAACATAACGCAAGAGACCAAACTTTAATCAAATGATATCAACAGTGGTATCAGCAGTGGTATCAGCTTTCACGAACAGAGCAATCGGTAAAGGAAAGAGCACAAGCACATGGAACGGACAAAGTTAAAAAACCTGTTCGATGGTGCAACGAAGCTGTTGAGGAAACAGGCAAGATTTGGTTTGTCTGAAAGAGCAAAAAATCTCAGGGAAAGTAGTAAGGCTAGTAGATTTATAATCTTTGTAACACGTGAAGATAACTGCTCAAATTTTCATTTAAAAGAAATGTTTGATACACACAGTATAAGTATGTTAAACAGATTTTTTTGACTTACTCTAACTTTATACATCTCTATAGATTCCTCTATATTAAGATGCATAATGTTCTATCTAGATTGAATAATACATGTACGACGAATGAAGTTATGTGTGCTGACAGTTTAATATGGAATAAAATTGATTGGAGTTTTAAAATTTTACGCAGAAATCTTGATTACTCATAACCATTTTCTCACATTATGTGTCATTTGAGGCTTTATTTCCACACACAATGCTAAGGATATTATTGAAATTAACAAATAAATTACCCGAAAACATGCAAAAAGCTCACAAAAATCTTATTTGTAATATTCAGATAGAAATCAGATTCATCCGGCTTAATGATGATTTGCATATTTCTAAATAGTTTTAGAAGGTTAACAGTAGCCTAAAGGTCAGCCACTAAATCAATGACCTGTAAGATAAATGAACCATTCTAATTGAAAAGCGTACGCTCAAATGAGTAATGGATGTGTGTACAGTAGTAAGTAAATGGGAATTTGAAAAATAATGAGGTTTTTAATGGGTTTCCTTTATTTTTGAAATTCCAAATATGCTCATCATCAAGAATAACTTCCCAATTCATCAATCAGTATTTTTTATGGGGCCAATAAACGGTCATATGTAGTGAAAGACGTACAGTCAGCAGATGTAAGTCCGCCACCAAGAAACCGTCATTCACAGAACTTGAAACTGCATTTACTTCTCTTGTCCCAAACTGTTCAATAGCTTTGACTTTAACTTAACTGTTGCTTTCTGAAATTGAAAAGTGTTATCTGAAATGTTCAACATAATTACTATTTCTCAAGCGTAATGAGAGTCCAACTTCATACATAAAACATGTAGGGGTGTTGGACATCTTGAAGCGTTTCTTTTTGACAGCATCCTCCCTTTCTCACGTTTTTTGAGAACTGGACACTCGATAACTTAGTGACTTCTTAGTGGTCAACTCGATGCAATTCATTTGCCATGTTCAAGTTGCACATCTATTTGTATCTCTTACGTGGCATGAAAAAAGTCTCATTTGTATTAATTGTGTGGCAACGACTAGCTAAAGAATCACGATTCCCTTGTTGAATCAAATACAAACTTTTTAACCGGACTTAAAGCAAACAAATCCGATGAGTAGTTTCAAACTCGTACTTCTAAAACCTGAGGGGCTCACACGCACAAGTCCACCTTGCAACCTGCAGTCTGCATAACGTCTAACCGATTTTGACCTTGATGGAATCTTTCCAAAGGATTCTATTCCAAGGAAATAAACTTTTCAAAGCATTCTTTCCTAAGGAAAAGAATAATGGTATCTTTCCAAAAGATTCTATTCCAATTAAAGACACAATAGAATCTTTCCAAAGTATTCTATTCTGAATAAAATAGAATCTGTGCAAATTTTATTTTAAGGAAACGAACAATATAATCTTTCTATAGGTTGGAAGAATACAATAGATGTAGCTAGTAAGTCCTGAAGTGTGTTACGGGTGAAGCAATACTATACTACTCTGAACTCGCGAGACGCTCAGAGGGTTGCGAAGTTCTCCATTCATAACGAACAAAATAATCATCAGTAATCATCAAATGAATCCTTAGAGGAAAGCTTTGAGAACAGAAATTAAATTTAGAAAATTCCTCCGAAATAACTGGATTGTCCCGATGCGTTAAAAAAATTGATTTAGCTGATCGGAAAACTTAAAAAGCATTAAAAAATTACCTTCAATACATCTAGGAACATAATGCTGTAACGACATTTACCGCCGTAGGTTCCGCTTGAGAACCGGCAATACTGTTTTCTGATTTCTTTTGTCCAGAACTTGAATTTCTTATTTGTGTCATTGATAAGTTTGTTTCTACACTTATTAGATTATAGTTCTTAAATTGGTACTTCTTATTCAACAAACTGATTGCCAAATGTTTCGATGCTAGCGACGAATTATGAGAAAGTGCGAATCAATAAGCAATCTTTGGGTATTGGAGCGAGCACGTGGTGGAGCCTCCTTATTAGCATTTAAATTACGATTTAAAAGGGAATAGGTACCTATATTCACCGGGAATAAGACAAGACATCTTATCAGGTAGGTAGTTAATTAACTTCGCACTGGAGCAACACAACGGGCTATTGGCAACAGACCGCCTAGCAGATCCTCCTATTTATGACGAAGGGTGAAATAAAAACCTAAATTTCAATGTGCTTACATTAAATTTTGACGGATTCGAGCTTTAATCTATCTGGGAACTTGGGGAGAGCCAATTTGTTTATTAAAAGGGTATGCCTGATACAGCCTTTTTGACTTCCGTGCTAGAAGTTCTAAGTTTGGTCTTTATGAATTGACGGTTGTTATAGACTTCGTACACTAGATAGTACCACAAGGTAGCTCACAAAATGTAGATTGACTGTAATCTAAATGTATTTAACGTCATGACGCATCAGATACGTTTATAAATGGGATTGCACAAATGTTAATTCTTAAGACTTCTTGGAGATGGGGTTTCAATGCGTAAGGTTTGGAAACTGCCAAGCTGCGCCACCAAATTTGGAGGTATAGCTTTCTTGACAAGCACGACAGTGTAAAGTTGATGTGGATCTCGGTCTAATTAGCTTTCATATAGCAAAAGGAGTCATCAATTCCTGTAACCTGTTGTTTTTAGCCATCAATTTATATCCATTCATGTCTCTTTTAACAAGTTATACGTCTTTCATGTGGTTAACTGGCATGTTTTTAAATCCTAAACAATTATAATTCAAATTTATAGGCGTTTTTATGTGGATTTTTACGTTCATCAACAAATATTTTTTGAATTTCATATCTGGCACTTGATTTGAAACCGCAACTTTTTAGAACACTTTTATATCTATATAATCGTATTATTTTATCTTGCGCTTGGTGCAGCTTGTGCGTTTTTGGACTTTGCGCCATAAATCCCCCAACCAATCAACCTATAACCTGGCTGTATTTCTGTCTTCTGTGTCAGTAAAACTTTCCTTGTGTATGTATGTGTATTACTTGGTTGTCTGTTTTGTTTGGCGCAGCTTGGGCAAATATGGCACTTGCGCCCCATAAAACCCAACCAACCATACAGCAAAAACTGATCGGAGAGCGACAGTACATACCATACCTGTAATCGATTCGAGACACCTGTTCAAAGTCAACCCTTCAAGTGGTTTCGACGAGATATCTCGTCCACCAAGATCTAACCAATTTTGCTAATGACGAAATATGTCGTCAAGATATTGTCAATTTTTTTATGACGACGATACTAAGATCAGTTTTCTTCTAATAAGCGAGATATCTTGTCCAAGATCTGGTCTGTTTTGACATCTAATCAATGACGAGATACCTCGTTGAGACAAACAGGTAGGTACTTAATTAACGTTGCACTGGAGCAACACAACGGACTATTGGAGACGGTCCGGGATCAAACCCGAAGGGAAAGATCCTGATAACACCACGTAATTTCGAACCACGGTCAGATGACGAGATCAGCACTTCAGCTGGCACCCCACTCTCCAAACTTCCACACTATGCCAAAGTGAGGACATTTAAGGCCACGGCAGATTTTAACGTGCACCAACCCCCTTTGTACACGACGGTCTGTGGTTAGATTCGAACTTGCAACCCTCCGATTGTTAATCCGTTTCTCTTCCAACCGGGCTACCGAGGCCCGACAACCACCAGGAAGGTCAAATAAATGCCAATTCCCTCAAGTACCAATCCAATTATCCCATGTTGAAAATTCTCGAGTATTTAGACTCATTTGCCCATCTCTGTGAAGAAGTCTTCTCATTCTAGACAAAGGATTGGGATGAACATTTTTTTCTCACGCAATTTTTTATTGCGTCTCTCGAAGACGCAGCCATTCCCAAAGAGGGTTATCAGAAGATGCGGTGATGTTATCGGCTTACGACTTATGCGGTCTCCACAGGATGCCATGTCCTTGCTCTTGTTCTAATAATGGCCCGGAATCCGAGAAGTACACTGACTCCTTCACCATCCGATGCTGCTTTAATGGATGGGAGTGCAAACACATTCCGATTCCCCAACAGCCACCCTCTTATCAGCACAAATGCATGCATGAACTGCTCGAGAGGCATTCATGCGTGTCTCTTTTTTTGCTATCACTCCACCAGAAAAAAAAAACAGACTCTCGAGACTTCTTTTTAGGGTTGTCCGCAGATACGATTCTTATGCCATCAGCACTAATTAAAAAGGCTGATACACCTGTAAAAACATTTAAAAACATATTTCGGATTATCGGGACTGGGAATCTCGAGACTGCATTCTGTGTGTGTATCGCCTTTTATTTATTTTAAAACATACGCGAGTAAATAGCCCGAGGAACCGGCGAAACGGATTCCCAGGAGTAGTCTGTCTGATTTGTAACTCAATTTCGCCGTCTGGTGATCTTTTGTCTTGTGCACACAAAAGCCGAGACGAGTGTGCGGCTCTTTTAGTATCATCCAACCCTTTTTTGTGCCATTACGTCGGAAGAATCATTTGCTTCCGTTAGTGTGTATGTCTTAACAAGGACCATTACTTTTCATGTGCCTTTTCCCCCATTCAGCTGAAAGAGCTGGGTAAATGAAAAGCGGGATGCCTACACGTTTTCTGCAGGAGAGAAACGTGCAATTAGTTTTAAAACACATCCCATTTTGCGGAGCAGACGGGGTGTTTCTTAGGTTGTCTAGAAATAGTCTGAAGATATTCGTGTCTATCGTCGATGAAGGATATTGAGTCAAGTCCTCTTCGAACATATTCATAAGCCTAATTTGTAAAATGTTCTTTCACGTCATTTTGTAAATGCGAACGCTTTCTTGAACTTGTGAAACAATCTTTTCTATACAGGTTGGTTTGGTTAACCCTCCAGGTGGTCGGCTCCTCATTAGTAAAACTGACCAGATCTTGATGAGCGAGATATCTTGTCATTAGGAAGAAGAATTGACATCTTGATCTCGTTAACATAAATAAATCGGCAATATCTTGATGACGAGTTATCTCGTCATTATTAAAACTGGTCAGATCTTGATGGACGAGATATCTCGTCGAAACCATTTGGAGGGTTAAAATGATATAGGAAGTTTTTTAGTATGGATTTCAAAATGCTTATTTTCTCCGTGGTAACTGCTCTAGATATTATGTATGAAATATGATTCAAGATGCGTTTGAAATGGCATGGAGCAGTGTAGCCCTGAGTATAGGTATTGCACCTTTCGACTTTAGTTAAAATTGGGACCAAGCGAGGTATCAAAGAGGACTGAAACACCAATTCCTCCTTCCTTAAAACACAAAGTTAAACGCAAAATGGTCGTTCTCGAGTAGCTAATACATGCGTAACTTATAACTCAAACCTATTGTTTTCTACAGGTTATATCGATGTAAAAGACAAAACCTCTGTCTCACGTAATTAATAAAACACTTTAGAGATCAATCACATCATGTATGCAAATTGGGTTGCCTAATTTTTGACACAAGGCCATATTTGGTCAAGCTATGCCAAACGAGGACAAGTAAATAGACATACACAGAAGGAAAGCTTACTGTCACAAAAGAGATAAATACACCCAGAGAGAAATCGAGCTTCGGCCGCCTGTCACTCGAAAGTTGTTAGCAGTGAGCAAACCCACTGAGCCACCATGGCCCCTGTCAAGGCGGCCTCACGTCATGCAGAAAAATCTGTGTTTCAGAACGGATATATGCGTGCGAACCCCTCACATTTAAAGACTATAGGCGAAAGATATTCACTAAAGGGAATATAATAGGCAACCCTATACAAATTAGGAGTTCGTTGGACAAACCATGACGACCCCCATACAAATTTAGTGTTCGTTGGAGGTTGGTAGTTAATTAATGTCGCACTAGAGCAACACAACTGTCTATTGGCGACGGTCTGAGATCAAATCCGAAGGGAAAGATCCAAGGAAAACACCACGTAATTTTGAACCATGATTAGATGACCGAGGTTACACTTGAGTTGACACCCCACTCTCCAAACTTCCACTCCACGCCAACGTGAGGATATTTGAGGCCACGACAGATTTAAAGTGCAACATCCCCCCATGTACACGACGGTCTTTGGTTGGATTCGAACTCGCAACCCTCCGGTTGCTAATCCTTTACTCTTCCAACCGGGCTTCCGCGGACCGGTGCTCGTTGGAAACCTATGCATTACGCCTAAGATTCATTACAGCAAAAACAGTTTTTACTAAAAGAGTAATTATTGGTTTTTTGATGACCCAGCAAAAACGTACCAGCAATTCACAACGGTGAATGTCAAAACTTAATGAATACCATAATTTTTAGAGGGTGCAACCTCAAAATTAAACGAAACACCCTATGTCGATTTCCATAAAGACATTCATTAGAAAGGCTGGTGCATATTCAAATTTTGGAATCGTGACGTCAGAGGCTATAACATAGGAATGGGTTCTGATACCACTGAAACTCATCCGCAACCTCATTCAAAAACTCTGTATTTTAAATATTCACAATTACCCTTTTGTCTCATGGGATCCAGATTAGTGTCACTTCAGTACAAAGACTGTTTTAACTGCTTCTGTTCTTGTTATCGGATTGATTTTACTCATCGGTCTCGAAGTATTCTCCAAGTACATTTTGTATCATCTTCGCACATGCAGGTCACTTCACGCAACGTAGTTTCCTGAAAAAGTCACTGTTCCTCAAGTTTTGCACGCCAGTGTCACTTGAATTTATCCAGTTTTGATCAGGAATTGTTAGTCAATAAGTAATGGCTTATAGAACGCAGAACTATAAAAATAAGGAAATTCTCCAAACATTCTAGTTCATTGCTTTTCGATTCAATTAAGTCAGGCAAGTGTACTCTGTTATACCATGCAGAAAAATACAACAGAACTATCACTTTTTAACCCTCCTAGTAGTTCCATCAAGATCCTACTAATTTTGCTAATGATGAGATACCTCGTCCCAAATGTTTTGACCAGTTTTGCTAACGACGATACCTCGTAGAGACAAAACTGCCTTATTACTCAAAGTAGGAAACACAAATTGTCTCTTACCAGATTGGTTGGTTTCGGGTTTTATGGCGCAAGAGCCATATTTGGTCAAGCTGCGCCAAACACAAGACAATAACGAGGGTGGGAAAATAGCAAAAAGCAGGTTAGGCGAGGGTAAAACAGAAGAGGATCAAACGGGTAACTCGGTGTTGTGATGCCTGAACACACCTAAAGATGGGCCCCTTGCCCAGAAATGGTGACAGTTCAGAATAGGTTTTGTGTCAGCAGCTGGCCACTACAAGGCAGTTTTTGACGTGAAGATAAGCCACCCAGGAGGGTTAAGACTAATATCCCCAACGAAAAGAACTATAATGCTCCAAAATAGAGGTACGTAGTTTGAAGGTAATTGAATTTACGCGAGCGTCTTACCAGAGCAACACAACGGATTAATGTCGACGATCCGAGATCAATCCCTAAGGGAAAGATCCGGACAACACCACGCAATTTCGAAGGACACCCAAGGACACCTCGTCATTTTGAACCATGGTCAGATAACTAACCCGAGCTGGCACCCTACTCTCCAAACTTCCACATCATGTCAACGTGAGGACATTTGGGGCCACGACATAATTAACGCGCACTAGCCCCAAGCATACGACGATCTGAGCTGGCACCGCATTTTCAAAGTAGAATATAAAATAAAATCCACTTTGTAAACATTTCAAAGGTAATCGAGAGAGAAAACTGATGAACATTGTTCCTTTATTGAATGAAACGAATCCTTAGAAAACTGAAATTGCTGTTTTTTCTAATATTTTCACGAAATTTCCCTTTAGGACCGCTTAATTTAAATTTGGTGTTCTTCAGTCACGTATCATGAAAGAGACTGGATATAAATAATTCAATTTTAAAGAAAAGCAAAATTGTTTGAATGGTGATGGTAATTAATTCACTTCGCACTGGAGCAACACAACGGGCTATTCAAAAATTGTTTGAAAACAAATAGGAATGAATACTCGTTTCTCAATGCCTAGCACTGACATAAATGCATTCTTATAAAAAAAGTAGCTTAAATGTTATTAAAGAGACAGCCATGATTACGTGACTCAAATTCCTAACCTTCCATTCTACTCTAAGCTTTAACTTTTATGTGTGTTTAAAGTGGTTTTTCCTATAAATATGATTTTTTAAAGCAATACTTTTAACGACGCAATATGATTTTTCATTGTATGTGAACATATAAGGAAGATTATATAAAGAAAAGGGCCAATTTTCGCTACAGATTTAAATTATGAAACACACGCCTCTAGCACTCCTTTGCAATTCGGAACAATGTAACAATAGCTCATTAGGTTGTTTAGAAAAAGACGAGAGTCGGTCGTCAGACATGTGCACTCTTTTAAATTGAATATCTCGAGAATGCATGGAATGCATAGTTGACTGAGGAGAATTTGAATCGATTCTTAACGGAAGAATGAATCACTAGTCCATTGAATTTGGAAAAGAATTAATCACTATCTTTGAATTTCGAAGAACATCAATCGCTATTTCTGAGTTTGAATCACATCAATTTCTATTTTAGAATTTTGAAAAGGTAACCTTAATTGTACTTTTCTGTTTTGTTTCTTATCGGGAATTTATTTTACAGAAAATGAAAGGTGGTGTATTATTTTTTGTCTTAAAAGATACATGCCATATTGGAATAAAAAACTGAACACTTTTGAAAAGTAATTACTTTGGTAAAGTTACTTGTGGTGTTCCTGATAAAAAAAGCATACTAATTATTCAATAAGACATGTTTTTCTGGTAGTATGTTATGAGTATAGAGCGCAGAGTGGGTATATCTCGACAGGCTAGGCCGCAGCCTACAACGGCAAAATTCGGGTCGAAATATAAAAATCTTAACATTAATTTAAAACATGTTTGAATCAAAATTTTACTGAGATTACAAATTAGTTCATTGCAATCACAACTAATTCAAGCAGAAGACCCAACGCAAAAAGCACTTTAGCAAATGAACACTGCCTGACATATAATCTGGACAACTTATCTGTGTTGTGATCAAATGGGAAATGGGGCTGCAGGTTTTATGTTAGCCTGCAAGAGGTAAAGGGTATATTTCGCATTATTAATGCGTGATATCAGGGATACATGGGTTGAGGCTTCTGCCCTTTCTCTCTTTGATTCAAAAATGCCCTTTGTAAGAATGTTTTGATGAAATTTCATGAAAATATTTTCAAGACTTACAAATTATGTAGTCACATTTTTTGTTTAAAAACCTTAAGTTTACGCTACATAATTCCGTTGTTAGACCTCACTCGCGATGTTAAAATTTTCATTTTCGGCCCTTTATCGTTCTTGAATGTTTAGGAATGTTCTTTTCATTTCTATTTTATTGTCCATTAGTCATTTCAAATTTCATTAGTCGTTTTAAATTGTTTTGCAATTTTTGTTATAACGACCTTTGGTTGGTTGGTTGGTTTTGGGGATTTTATGGCGCAAGGGTCATATTTGGCCATACTGCGCCAGACACAAGACATAATATAATGATAGTTGATTTCATTGATAAGTTTCAGGGTGTTCTTTCGAAAAATCCGAAGTTTAATTTTTCTGGTGGTAGGGTAACTTTAGAGGAAATGAGGGAGTTCCTAATCGTTTATTTGTATACATTTATTTCAGCATAAGCAGATTTTTTTGATTTCCTTAAATCGGGATTAATAGTCGAAAAACTTTAAAAAGGATAACCAGTTGTGTGTATTTTCTTATTTCTATTTTTTAAAATTATTTTCGCTAATTTTTTAATATTTTTCGCTAAGCCTAAAACGGTGTTTTTTCTAAGAAATTCTTCCTTGGCGCATAAAAAGCACGCCAAAAGCGTTGCTACAAAAAGTCTTTATATCAAAGCTGTACCAAATTTTCTTTGACGTGTAGATTTTGGTGAAGCACCTGGGCCGAAGATGTAATGCTTTCATGTCCATGTTTCCAGGTGTAGCTTTCTTACCTGATCTAATGTTTATTTTCAGAAAGTTGTTAAGCTATAACTTGGGGCTTGGAAATCGAACTGGTGAGTAGAAAATGTTGAAAGGAATTACATTAGCAGGCAGGTTCAATGAAATTTCCCAACCAAATTTTCTTACGAAACAGCTATCCACTTCATATGTGATGACGGGGATTTTTCTGGTATGACCGAGTGTTTCGATGAGAGCAAGCGAGAAAGGTCGTCGGAACGTGATTGAGTTTCCAGAGACAATTACGTGTAACTATTAAGTGGCGCAGACGTCGAACGAGGAGTTATTACACCTTGACCTTGGGACCGGCATTCTTCCGCTCATCAATGCCCGGAATCCTTAATTAGCTACTGTCTTCCCTTCTCTGCCAGCCCTGCAGAACTCAGCAGAGGGATATATGGCCGCCGTTTTCCTTTTGCAGAAAATTCGCCGAAAGGAGTTCTTAATCTGCATCATTCGTGGAAAGTTATTCATTATGGAATGCCGACGAACACAGGAAACGCTTGAAATAAGAGACGGCGATAAGCGAGTGAAAACAATAGAGACATTAAATTAATTAAACTTCCGAAAAATCGATTTACGTCATCGCCCAATCGAGAGATGAACTAATGGATTCGCAGGTGAATAGTATGCGAGCGGATACGGTAGATCGCTTCGAAACAATTCCCCCGTGCACAGGTACACCATTAAGAGCCTCAAACTCTTTAACGATCGCCAGGTATCAATTTGGTAGTTCAAATATTTTTTCTGTTTAGCACATGGTATATGGTTACTTATAGTAGCCATGGACAAGGAATATACCTAATGATTCCTATTACAGACCTCGCTCCGTAAAACCCAATCAACCTATTTTCTACTTAATTGCATTATAGGATTGGATCAGATTTGAATGATTGTGGCCACGGTAGGCGTGAATAGTGGTGAGACAGTTTTGGAAATTTCTATCCAAATTTGTATTCGCGTTCATTTAGTACCTTGTTGAAACGACCGGCAAAGTTCACACACTATATATACTATATGTCATAAGCCTGCAGTCGTGAGGAGAGTGGCAAGAGTGGTGTAAGGCAACCGAAGAAAATGATCCATTTGTATTGAATAATGATGGCTCCGCAAATGAAGAGGCAGAAAGTTCTATGACAATTCTTTATTAATTCAATGGACGAGTAGTTACATCATAAGGCAAGGAGGTTGTTGAGGGTTTGGAGTTTGTAGCGGCTCGGAGGGCTCCTTAGCCCAAGAGCCTCGTGAAAGAATGAATACTTTTCAATGATCTGGAGGTCGAACGGCTAAAGTTCAAAGGGGGTGGTAAGATATATTGACCACTTAGATAGGGACCGTTAAGGGACTTATCTGTAGTGAGAATTGTACTTAGGGAGTTAGTTTTAGGTATCGTTTCATTATATATGTACTATTTTCCTTCAAAAACTTTATACAATGACAGATATTTCTGATATCTTATTAAAGTATGTAGATAAAGGAAAATATTTTACTACGGAAAATATTTTAAAATGCACAAATTTCACCATTTAAATTTAACCGTCACACAAAATTAAAAATAAAGTGCTGTTATTAGCAGTTTAATTTTAGCAGTTATTATTCTTTCACCAATCAATAAATGCACATTTCTGTAACTACCCTTGGTGTATTTCACTCTTCTGTGTTAGTAAAAACTTTCCTTGTGTATGCATGTCCATTTGCATGTCAAAAAAAAATTGTTTCAAGGTGTTT
Organism: Meta bourneti; assembly: GCA_933210815.1. NCBI lineage: Eukaryota > Metazoa > Arthropoda > Arachnida > Araneae > Tetragnathidae > Meta > Meta bourneti. The sequence continues at coordinate 95,625,071 of OW119922.1, forward strand.
ATTTAATTTGAAAAAGTGTTCCCCGAGGTTCAAAAGAAAACAATTTTGAACGTATCAAGTCAAACCACTGCGAAAGGTTCTCTCTATTCTAGAAAAGGAGTTCGAAAGTCGGTCCAAAGGCCATCGTGTACGTGAGGGCTGGTGCACGTTACATCTGTCGTGGACTCAAATATCCTCACGTTGACGTGGTGCGGAATTTTGGAGAGTGGTGTAGCAGTTCAGGTGTTGGCTTCGTCATCTGACCGTGGTTCAAAATGATGAGGTATTGTCTTGGAATCTTTTCCTATCGGAATTGATCCGGGATCATCGCCAATACCCCAAGTGCGGCGTTAATTAACTTTCCACCTATAATTGAACATACCTCGTCAAGAGCTTTAAGACGATATCATGTATGGTCACGTTTGTCTAGATCAGTAGTCGCCAAAGGGGTCGATATAACAAAGTTAGGGGCGATTCGGGCCGGGGCCATCGTGAAGGATGGTTCCTTTACGATGGCCCCGTTCGGGCTCGGGTCGTTTGAGGGTCGATAGAAAAATGTAAGACATTGTACGAGTATTATTTAATTCGGTTAACTTGGATTACCTCCATCCTAAATGAAAATGCATTTAAGAATTCCGTGGGCGCGCGCGATTTAATGCTGAAACTTGCTAATTTTTAACCCAACATTGCTAATCTTGTCAAGAGTCACAAAGCACACACTTCACATTAAAGACGTTAGTAAATTGTATATACTAAATTAATAATAGTCTTTTTCCTATGTATAAGGAAGATTGTATTGTTATTTTGTTATCAAATTCGATTTGATATTTTATGTCATTTATCCCTCCTATTAAATACGTAATGTTAAAAAGAACGTCAAAAACAAAAACGCATCCCTTTGACGTATAGAAGAAACCATCTCTAAACTCGCGTCTTTTTTGCTTGTCCTATTATAATTTCGTAATAGTAAAATAGAGGGAGTAGATAAAAAGTCAAGAAATTCCTGAAGGAATTTATGTTCAAAGTTGGGCGACCCCTGGTCTAGATAGACCACGATATTGTCAAAAGTGTTCACCGGTTCACTAGAAAACAATTTTGAAAATATCCAGTTGAAACCAATGCGAAATGATTTTTGTATATTTAAATAAATATCGTTAACAGCTTTAAGATACAATTCGCTGTCGTGTTGAGCTCACGGTTGCCGAGAGAGTATTACATCATCTTAACTATCCACGGAGACGAAGAGGAGGATCGTGCTCAAGTGTTGCGCAGTATGTGACCTGGGCTCCATGCTGTTTTACGAATATGCTAACACTGTTATTGTTCGGCAAGTATTTTTAACGATATAATAATTTCAATCGGGATTTTATCTGTCAAAGGAGGTTGGCCGTAAGATGCCCCTGTAACGGCGATAGTAACGGCGCGGGGTTAGAGATCAATACTTGCACCAATGACCGCCGGTTGTAAATATCTACCTATATATCGCGAAGATCTCCTTCCCATCTCGATGGTTTTGAAGGTGTGCACGACGGCCCCTCTAAATTAAATCTACCTCAAAGTCAACTGGAGGGACGAAAAGAGATTTAAGCACTCAAATTTCGCGGCCGTGATGTTGGCGCGCGGTCGCCGGCTTTTTGGGTAGTTGGTTTTGGGATTTAATGGCGCAAGGGCCGTATTTGGCCATGCTGCACCAAACAAGACACACAATATCAGGTAATAGACACACACAATGAAAGTTTTACTGACACAGAAGAGAAAAATACACCCATGGAGGAATGCGCCTGACAGGAATTGAACCTGCGCCGCATACAACTCGAAGGTTGCTAGAGCAGTGGGCATACCCACTGAGCCATAATGCTCCCCGGCCTTTTTGGAGTTGATCCCTACCTACCTATATACAGCGCCCACAAACAAGATATAAAAAATCCCTGTTTAACTACGTTAGCTGTTGTATTTGTATTTTGGCTGTGCTTTTTTTTGGCAAAGCACTCGGCACCAAGTTGCACCCCATACTATCAGAGGAATTGTTATCTTGCGTTCAAAAACTAGGGGCTGCAGTAGCTCAGTGGTTTTGCCTACTGCCCTAGCAACCTACGAGTTGTAAGCGGTGCGGGTTCGTTTCCTCCCTGGATGTATCTTTCTCTTCTGTATCAGTAAAACTTTTTTGTATGTGTAAAAATATGGCCCTTGCGCCATAAAAACGCAAACAACCCTTACTTCCCACATTAACCCTCCTGGTGGTTGTCTCGAAGAGGTGTCTCGTCATTAATAAAACTGACCAGATTTTGATGGACACGAGATATCTCGTCACTAGCAAAATTGGTCAGATTTGGATGTACGAGATATCCCGTCGTATCCACTTGGAGGGTTAATGGATGAGACATCTCGTCATTTGAGGAAAACTGACCAGATCTTGATCTCATAAAAAATCGACAATATTCTGTTGACAAGATACCTCGTCCTTAGCAATACTGGTCAAATTGGACGAGGTATCTCTTCGGAGTCAATTCGGAGGGTTAATTGTCTGAGGTGCGTGCAATGAATCCATCTGAAACCGATCCCCAAGCGTGGAAACCACTGCATCCAGTTACCGGTCGCAGACGATCCGTTCATCCTGGGTGACACATTCCGTTCCCTGGCGTCTCTGGATGGTCCAACACGTCATCGGTACGACGATTTCCACCGGGGTCATCGAATGAAATCATTCTCCAGAGAAAAACTCTCGCCCATTAATATGCGGGGCACGGATCCCGCCGTCTCTCGCTCCAAGGGACGCCTTACACGCCCCCCCTACCCCTCCCGCCCTCCACGGCTAATATGGGCAATTTCTGCAGGAGAGTGTTTGGGAAGGAACCACCTGTCGGCATCCCTCAAAGATAACGCGTGGGTGTAATTTTTGAGCCGGCCATAACCACAGCGGTTCCCCAAAATGAGAAAGTCAGTAAAGTAATCTAGCAACATTGTGTTCCATTGTCGTCGGCAATTGGATGGGTGATTCGAACGCTTTGGGTTGGTTGCCATTTCATTCCACACCATTAACAAAGCGCAATAGCTCGTTCACGCTGTAATTGGCTAAATTTGTATCGATTCTGGAGTGTTCACTCACTGTCATCTTTGATGAGTTGACAGGAAAAACTATTTTTCGACACACAATTTTTCCCTCCATTTGATAGTGGCAAGTTGAAGGGTACGAAACGAAGCGTGAACTCTTTTTTTAGTTATAATGGAGAAATTGCGCTTGAATAAAAAATATCCTCTATTCGAAGAAGATTGTTTGCTATTCATGGTTATTTTCAGCATTACTTTCGATTTGGGTAATTAATTAGCGAGGCACTGGAACACAATGGGTTATTGGCGACGGTCCGGAATCCATCCCGAAGGGAGAGATCCGAGAATCTCGTCATTTGAACCACAGTTAGATGACGAGGTCAACACTTGAACTGGTACCCCACTCTCCAAACTTTCACACCACGTCAATGTGAGAATATTTGAGATCAGGACAGATTTAACCTGCACCAGCCCCCTCGTACATGACGGTTGGATTGAGTTTCAAACTCGTGGTCCTCCGGTTGCTAATCCGCTACTCTTCCAACCGGGCTACCGTGGCCCTTCCTGCGATATGGGAAATTTAAAAAACTATAGTTGAATTTTCTATACCGTCTAAAAATGAAAAGGTTTCTGACAATTTCTCGGTTCAATCTCTCCTAAACCATTCGGGATAGAATAACTGGATGAATACACCGGATCTTTATAGAACATGCAAAATTCTCGTAACTATTTTTACTCAGAAATTATAGATAAGATACTCCTCTTTCTGAGAAGATACTTGAGACCTTGTACATGCTTTTTTTAAAACAATCTCGATAACAGTGAAGCATAAAGGTTTTCTTTTAATTTGTGTTAAGATGGTGGGTAGGTATTTAATTTACGTCACACTGGGGCAACACAACGGGCTATTGGCGACGGTCCGGGATGATTCCCCCGAAGGGAAAGATCCCAGGACAACAACACGCAATTTTGAACCACGGTCAGAAACACCTGAGCTGGCACCCCACTCCAAACTTCCACGCCACGCCAACGTGAGGAAATTTGAGGCCCCGACAGACTTAACTTCCACCAGACCCCTTTGGTGTGTTGAGATTAAATACGGAGAACGCGGTAATAAGGAACTGAAAGAGTCACTACTCTGGGTTAATAAAGAAACTAACTAAATGACCTATAGGATATCTCCTGTTGTGAAAGTACAATATACGTTCTGATCAACAGAATCAAAATTTATTAAATCAATTTAATTATTTACTATCAATTTAATTATTAAATCAATTTAATATTTAATTATTAATAATTTCAATTTAATATTTAAAAAATATTATTTTGTCAACGAGTCCGTTGGGCGGATATACTTATTCCACAGGCCGAATCTAAAGTTGGTTTGTTTCTTTAATGGCGTAATAGCCCGGCTGCATGTTCTTTCGTCAAGCAAATGGACAAACATGCAGACAAGGACATGTTTCTTGAAATAAGAGAAACATATCGAGGGTACTTACAGGAATCGAACCTGTTCCATCTTCAGCTAGTAATCTTCTAGGGTTGTGGGCTAATCCATATAGCACGGAGCCTCGAATCAGTCCGGTAGTTTGGACATGGATCAATTTTAATTGATTAGAAACGTAATGCCGTTCATTGCGATCTCTATCCAAGACAGAAAGCAGCTGGGTTGGTTGGTTTCTGGTTTTCTAGCGCAAGGGCCATATTTGGTCATGCTGTGCCAAACACAAGGCAGACAACATCAAGCAATGGACATGCACACAAGGAAGGTTTTACTAAAAGAGAAGAGAGAATAAGGAGGTATCGTACCTGACAGGAATCGATACTACGCAGCCTACAGCTCTCAGGTTGCTAGGGCAGTGGACATGCTCACTGAGCCACGACGGCCCCAGAAAGCTGCTGGGACGCCAAACATGGAAAAACAAATGACTCGACTTGGTCGTCTTTTTGCAGTTCTTTCGTTCTTCGGAAACAGTAGGTCCGGAATGTAATCGAAAGCAGTTAATATTAATATCTATGTGTTCTAAATGGATAAATTACTTGATATTGTATGGCGCAGCATGGCCAAATAAGATCCTTGCGCGATAAAACCCAATGAGCTTGACCCCTCTAATAGGATAAAATATTGCGATTTGCAATGTTCAATTGGTTTCACGTTTTGTTGTATAAGAACAATAAAAAACTGCCTATTTTTGTAAATTCGCGGCACATCAAATCGTCGGCTAACAAATGAAACACACTATGTCAAAAAACATTCTGAGAAACTTTGAGAACGAAGGAGTGGAAATTGTGCTTATACTATGCTAAATGTTTCTCAAGAAGTCTAACCTAAACTTAGAGATTGACCAGTCTAAAGTTCACCCCATTCTGGTCTACAAATGCTGAAAAATTCATAGTTGAAAATTTTGGCTTGCTGTTTCAGTAGTAAGCCCACGATACATTTAGTTCGAAATCCTATACTTTTTTCTTAATTGTATTTGAGCCCTGGTAGCCCGGTTGGGAGAGTAGCAGATTAGTAACCGGATGAATGCGAGTTCGAGACTCGATCAACCATAGACGGTCGTGTACGTGGGGGCTAGTACACGTTAAATCTGTCATGGCCTCAAAAGTCCTCATTGTCTTGGAGGGGAAGTTTGGAGAGTGGGGTGCCAGCTCAGTTGTTGTCCCTCACCATCTGATTCAAAATGACGAGGTGTTGTCTTCGGACCTTTCCCTTTGGGATTGCTCTTGAACCAACGCCAATAGCCCGTTGTGTTGCTCCAATGCGACGTTAATTCAACCACAAACTACATCTTAATTGTCTTTATTGCTGTTTTCATTGTGCTCATTTTAGTGCTGCCTATTTTCAAAATTCATTATGAAAGCGTCACAGTACATGTAACCGGAACTGTTTCGGTTGGTTAGGTTTTATGGCGCTAGGACCATATTTGGCCACACTAAATCTTTTTGTGGCACCCGATTCAGTGACAAAGGCAAAATGCCTGCAAGCAAGTTCATTTCTTTTTCCACCTTCCCCGAGGCAGAGCGAATGTGCGAGTTGGTCGAGGGCTCCAGAGGGAACTTTCCCGGTCTGGTCCGAGGCGGCGGAATCGTTGCTTGTAGCCACGTGCAAAGAGGTGAGCGTGGATCCATCAAGCCTCCCATGCAGTAGTACTTCCTCAATTACTGTTTATTTACCACTTCCACTATCATTTTCTCTGCCACTGATTCCTGTCATTACGCGTTCATCATTCGGAAGTGCGAGATGGAATGTGTAATTGGTGAGCGTGATTGGGAGACGTAATTCGCTACATCGGAAGAGAGACCGTAATGGGAGGGTTTGCTGTACTTAGCTGGGTAAGAGAAACTGACACTTTCCCGCTTTACACGCACAATGCGGTTTGTTATTAGATGCGATTACAATGATGTCTTTGAAACTATTTGCATTAAGTTGGTTGGTTTGGTTTTTTTTGGAGCACTAGCCATATTTTGCCAAATTGCGCAAAGCACTAAACAATGGTAAGTAATTGTGAAAATAAAGGATGAAGAGTAGATCGCTTGGACAGCCTGGGATTACGACCACCATGTATACCAGAGGCAGTGAACCCCACGGGAAAAGAATAGATCACTAGGGTACTCCGGTTTGTGAAAGGATGGCAAGGAAAGGATGCTTGGTTTGAGTTCAATGGTGTAATGGGCAAGCTGTGACAAGGGAAGGGTGCTTGGGAAATCAGATGTTTGAGGCCGTTTAACCGTTTGAAAGTCGTTCAAGAATTTGGGTGATATCGTGAGATAAAACCTTTCGTTGAAAATACTTTAAATCGCTTGTTCAAATCATACATAGGGTTGCCGTGGCTCAGAGGGTTCGCACTTTTCTCTAGCAACCTGCTAGTTAGCAGTGCATGTTCGAGTCCTCCCTGTGTGTATTTCTCCTTTCTGTATAAGTAAAACTTTACTTGTGTGTATATCCATTTATTTGGCGTTGTTTAGCGCAGCTCGGCCAAATATGGCCCTTGCGCCATAATACTCAACCAAACTCTCAAACCATACATACTCTTTGAAAGAGATTTGCTATTGTTGAGATTGTATTGCGATGTAGTAAAAGCAATGTAGTATATTGTTGTTAAATCAAAAATACATCTATTTACTAACACTGATTTCTTTATCAACCTGTATGATCGTTATAATAAACAAAAGGTATGTATAACTCGTGTCTAGATTTATTATAACTATTGTTTCTAGAATTTGAAAAAATTACTCCAAAACCATCTTATTTTGTGAATTCATGTATTCCTCACAAAAGATTTTCCTCCTTAGAACTTGACTCTATATAACTTTGATTTCTTTTACTTCAACAGCATCCCATTTATCTAAGTTCTGAATTCATACATTTGCCCACTTTCCTTAAAGGCAATCTTGCTATTTTCAGAAATTCTTTCCTCTTTCTTAAAAGTTGAAGAAAAAGTTTTTTTTAGGGAATATTTTGCTGCTTTAAATCGTTATATATGCGTAAAATAAAAGGAATAAAAAAAAGCATCAATACATTTTCAATGTCTTGTGAAGTGCTTTCATATATTTCACACAAGCCATTCCTTTAAAACCGAAAGTTTTCTTTCGCATTGAACATGGTACTATGTATTAATTTCTTAAAGCCTTAGTGAATATTACGCAGACCAATCTAAGGCAAAACTTCAGAAAATTACAAGCCGATATTCTCTCAGGAGTAGCAGAAAAGGACCATCCAATGGAAAGAAAAGTTTGCCAATTTGTGTTAAAACTCTGCATTTAAAGCTTCTTGTGGAATTCCCATAGTGCAAGGATGTGAATGGATGCAAGTTTTGGAGAGATTACTGCACCTGGGATTTAGTTGGAGAGTGGACTGTGTTCAAAATTGCCTACTGGCCTGCTAAGTCCCAAGTGCCGTTCCTCGCCTTCAGACCTGTTTGGATAGATGCCCCTGCTTTGAAGAAACAAGACCTCAGCAACTTCGAAACAGCTCAACAGATTATCAAGCCTGATCGAAACCACCATGCACTTTCAGCAATTTATTTATATAAAATTTAATTCAACAGGTGATTAGACTCCATGTAAGTCAGGCTAATCTGAATACTCCTAAGTGAGTTCAATTTTTGTAGATACAATACATATCCCGAAAGATTCCAACTACTTTGTTTATGTTTTTTCACTCAATTAAGTGTCTGAAATCTAGTTCAAAACATCGCATTCCAATTGTAATACCACCATAAATCAAAATACTGAATTTCTAACTTTATGAGTACAAAATTAAGTACATACATGCTTTTACGTGCTGAAAAACTGCTGCGACTGCTCTGTACTGGAGCCTCAATTGCTCTCGACAGTTTTCCAGCATAGAGAAACATTATTTAGTCTTCCCACACATAAAACCAGAAATTAATTTTTAGCGATAGAGGTATTGCAGCCGGGGTTTAATATTACCCCAATATGGTGCTTACAAAATGGAAATGAATTTCAAATTATTCTCTCAAAATCCGTAACTTAGGTTTAGAAATTTCAGCTCCCTATGGTTTTTTTTTCACAAAAATTATTATTTCGTAATTAATAGTTTAACATTAATTTACACATATTTTCGTTCAAGTAATCCAAAAGATATTCATTAATTTTGGCTATATTATGCAAAGATAATTTTGAAACAAATGTAGTAAGCAGCAATTCAAGGTTTAGATATGAGAAATGTTTTCAATTAACATTCAATTACTGTGGTATGAATATTTCCCAAATCATATTTGTAGAATTACTTTTGTGAATTCATATTTATAGAATTTTTCCCCCAAGTGGTGCCCTCAACATCTTTTATTAGTATTATGACTGATCTAATAGTTATATTTAAGTAGGCCTAGTAGTTTATATTTTCAAAATCCTCTACCTTTATCTACATATTTTACTAAACACATTACTCATCATATAAGCAAAGGAATTCATCGTTTTTAGTTTACTTGTCTGCTAAAGCTAAAGATTAAGACTATCTTCGAAAAATCTAGTTGGTGTGGTCTAGATTATATTATTTGCATTCCTATACTGCAATGAGTACGAATCATCCTCAGAGAATGAGTAGAACAGTCAACACCAAATCTCTAATTAGCATCCCTACTCAACAGTTAAAGCAATACTTTCAGTTTCAAAATGGTTTCCGTCTAGCCTCACCTTAAGTTAAAAAAGGTATATAATTCAGGCTAATGCGCTTTCTGACCCGAACCACCAATGTTGGTGTTGAAATCTTTTCTCGGAGACATCCTAGTCTGGCTCGTAATATCGATTCCGTCTTCAGATATGTAGGACTTAATGACCAGATGGTTACCAGTGATTGTATATCCAGTGATTATTATGCCCACGCTATATTCATTTGCCTTAACCATACTATCGCCACTCCAGATTCGGATGAAAACCAGTTCACTTTGGGGGCAGGGTCATTGGCCCCCGCTTTAAATACTCCGAAATTCGAAATATTACGCGCTGACAGAATCATGAATCAGTCCTTTTGGGCCATCTAGTGACAGATCATTAGTTTTAATTTCAGTGCCTGTAAATTAGCATTTTGAAATGGTGTGTGTCGGGAAAAGGACGGTCGCACCTCTTGAAGCCATTATCAATTCCATTCATATGCAAAGTGAGAGATGTGAAGCACTTTTTCCAGCCTTTGGTCCGCTCAGCCACTGACACGGAATGTTAATGAATTGGTGTCTGGGTGCTGACATGAGGCCTGTCACGACATGAATTCCCCCGCTGATCGCTCCGCCACCGTACGTGTCACAATATTTCAGTCTAATCAATTATCGATTCCCCAATAAACATGTGCAGACAAGCGAAAGACCACCTGCATTCCTGTTGAATAAGTCAGTACCGATTTCAGAGCATTGTGATGAAACCACGAAAGGGTCAACGGAAAAGAAAGGCTTGGTTGGTTGGGTTTTATATAGTGCAAGGGTCATATTTCGCCAAAAACAAGACAGACAACATAAAGTAATGGACACACACATAAAAGTTTTACTGACAAAGATAGAAATACAACCAGGGTAAGTTACAGGGATCGAACCTATACCGCCTTCCACTTGCAAAGAAAGGTTTGGAACAGGAATAAGAATCCTGTATTCACAAAACATTACTTGGATTCCCCAACATAGGTCGGTTGGTTTTGGGGTTTTATGGCGCAAGGGACATATTTAGCCATGCTACACAAGACACAATATCAAGTAAGAGACACACATATAAAAGGTTTACTGACACAGAAGAGAGAAATACACCCAGGGAGGAATGCACCTGACAGGAATCGAACCTGTGCCGTCTACACCTCGATGGTTGCTAGCGCAGTGGACATACCCACTGAGCCACGACATATTGTTCTCGTCCATATCATGTATCTTTCCAATGTACAATGCGCGTAGGAATTTCTTCCTTATTTGATTGTTTGAACAATTGAGGAGTGAATTAACTGTTTGTTTTGATACTTTTTATCTTTTGATAAAAGATAAATATTTTCTCTAGATCTCTTCTGCGAATAGCGTTTGGATGTTGAAGATAGAAATGTTTTTAAGGCTTAATGGGTATGGATCAATTTTATGTATGTACAGGGTCTCCTCGAATTACGACTGAGTTCCGTTCCGACTGACAGGTCGTAGGTCGAACTGGTCGTAAATCAGATTTATATTTTCCAACACTATTTTCATTCAAACGAGTTATAAAAATTGTACATAAAACACAAAAATTCAATCTATGTACGTATAATCATTATACATAATGTGAAAAATACCTAATATATACTCTATTATATCTTTTTGACCCTTTCAATATAGTTATCTTTCTTTATTTATTATTTTTATTTATTTTTGTAGTCGTAAGTCGCATAGGTAATAAGCCGATGAAAAGGTGTATATATGTATTCAATCAATAAATGCTTTATAAAAAAATAATAAAAGCCATTTTTCCCGATGAGGAAAGAAAATGAAATTGTTTGAAATATTACGACACAAAAATTTAATCAAATGGTTCCTTTGAAAAATAAAACTGTAAAAGAGTAATGCGAAAATATTCATCTGGTGTCAAACATTGTAGTGAGAGACTGAGTAATCATTTAAAGCAATGCCCTTAGTATGGGGGGGGGGAATTTCAATTAACGTCACACTGGAGCAACACAATGGGCTATTGGTGACGGTCCGGGATCACTCCCAGCCCTTAGTATGGAGTTTGTATAAAACGTATTAAAATTTCCAAGTAAATCAAGAAGGTATACCAGATACCGTGAGTTCTACACAAAACTCGGTGATTCGTTCTTGACTCTTAATGCTTGACACAAGTTTAAGGTAAAAGACATTGCGGTAATCATTTTAGAAATCATGTTTAAAATGCTAAAACCTAAATTATGCAATTTGGATAAATATCCATCATAATTTCGTCTATAAGTACACGAGGTTCAAATGGTTCTTTGACTTCCTTTGTAAGAGTAAAATACTACAAAAAGAGTAAAGTTGTTCTTCCATTTAGTTTTCGACAGATAGCCTCGAATCCAATCACACCATCGCGTGCAAAGGGGGCTGGTGCACGTTAAATCTATCGTGGCGTCAAATGTCCTCACGCTGGCGTGGTGTGGAAGTTTGGAGAGTGGGGTGCTAGCTCAGGTGTTACCTCGTCATCTGACCGAGATTCAAAATTACGTGGTGCTGTCCTCGGATCTTTCCCTTGGGGATTGATCCCGGACCGTCGCCAATAGCCCGTTGTGTTGCTCCAGTGCGACGTTAATTAAAATACAAATCGACAGATTGTCTGGACTAATTGTTTTGTTGGCTGGATTGTCTGGACCATTATCTTGGCTTTTATAACTTGACGGGATCAGTGTCTCAGTGGGTTTGCCCAAACTGCGAGTTCTAGGCGGCGCAGGTTCGATTTCTGTAACTTATTCTGGGTATATTTCTCTCTTCTGTGTCAGTAAGTCTTTGTGTGCCTGTGTTCCTTACTTGATATTGTTTATCTTGTGATTGACGCAGCATGGTCAAATACGGTCCCTTGCGCTATAAAATCCAACCAACAATCTATAATTTGTCCACTGTACTTACAAAATGTCCCTCAATCTCTTCCAAATTTCAGAAATGAAACTTTTGTCACTTTTACAATAAAGATAACAAGCCTAGTGCAATCGTGATTGTATTCAGATTTCTAGGCTCATGCGGGATTCCGATGATTGGTTGGTTGGGTTTTAATGGCTCAAGGGTCATTTTTGACCAAGCTGCGCCAAACATAAGACAAACAACGCCAAGTAATGTACATACACAAACAATAAACGTTTTACTAACACAGGAGAGAGAAATAAACCCAGGGAAGAATTGAAGCTGTTAGAGAGCAGGCAGGGAGGGTACAAACCTGTGCAGCCTACCACTCCCAGGTTGCTAATGCAGTGGGCCAACGCACTGAGCCACGGTGGCCCCGAAATTCCGATGAAGCTATGCGCCTTGAGTCTAAAGGTAGGTAAGTCTAAGTAACTAACGTCGCACTGGAACAACACAACGGGCTATTATTGGGACGGTCCGGGATCAATCCCGAAGGGAAAAATTCGAGGATATATATATATATATATATAACACCACGTCATTTTGAAACACGGTCAGATGACGAGGTCAACACCTGAGCAGGCACTCCATCCTCCAAATTTCTACACCATGCTAACGTGAGGACATTTGAAGTCACGACAGATTTAATGCGCACCAGCCCCGTGTACACAACTGTCTTTGTTTGGACAGAGTTTCGAACTCGCAACCCTCCGGTTGCTTTTCCAACTGGGCGACCGCGCGGCCCTATGTCTAAAGGAAAGCAAGAGACAGAGTACTCAGAAAAGGACGGAAATTGAAAAAATCCCCAACTCGTGGAAATAACAAGCGTCGCGTGCAGAGGTGCAGCTCATTACTACACCATAAAAATTGCCCCTGCGAGCGAACAAGACAAGAGCCATTTCAGCAACATCGTGTTCTTTTCGGCGGCTTTACGCTCCTGACTTCTCTTCTTTGACGTGTCTGCATTACGAGAAGGCTCGACCCTACAAGACACGCCACGCAATCGGACATGCAAACAATTTTCACGGCTCGTTTACAACAGCCACTTAGAATCTATAAATCCTTCGGCGGCTTAGACAATATTCCGAGTTTGATTGTTTTACTGCCGCTTCGTGACTTCACGGGGCTGATCCGACAGCGAGAAAAGGGGGTAAAAACGGCTCGGGGCGGTCAAGACTTTAAATTTATTCGATTCAATTAGTTCGTCTGTTGCGGAAATCGATCTGGTGATGAATTGAAGTCATTATCGGCCGTGCCGATCCGGATTGACTCCGATGCCGGGCAGTTCTCTTTTCCGGATGGGATTAAAGCGTTAAAGCTATAATTACGTGCAGGTAGATAAGGCAATACTGTTGTTATTGAGTTATTGTGAGTTCTATAAGGCTTTCTCGTAAGAGTTATTTGTCATTTCGGGGTCTGTTTCTCTGATTTGATTGCATAAAACTGGAAACTGCTCGTGACTGGTATTCTCAATCTATATTATCATTCCAAAGTATTATGTTTGTAATTGAAGTAAATTTCATTCCCAAACTATTAATGTACGCCACGAAGTTACTGAAAGACATGCACTTTATCACGACTCTCACCTTTTTTTACCATCATCTTAATTACAAAAATGCTGCAAAAATTACCATATAGGAACAAAACTTTTTTACATAATAGTTTTCGCTAGTATTGTACAGGTAATCGGGTTTTACATTACCAGAAACTTCAATATTCCTTTCTGTTATTGAAGAGAACGAAGCTTCCAAAAGTTTCTGGTCTTTTGTTTCTATTAAAGTAGATAAGTAGTTCAATTTATGTCGCACCGAAGCAACACAACGGGTTGGTCACATATTGGTGACAGTCCGGAATCAATCCTGAAGGGAAAGATTCAAGGACAACGCCTCGTAATTTTAAACCATGGTCAGATGACGAGATCAACACTTAGAGCTGGCACTCTCCAAACTTTCACACCATGCCAATGTGTTGGACATTTGAGACCACGACAGATTTAACATGTCCCCACGTACAGTGTTCTTCGGTTGAATCGAGTTTTGAACTCACAATCCTCCGGTTGCTAATCCGCGACTCTATCAACTGGGCTACAGCGGGCCCCTATTAAAGTAGGAAAGTTAGGACTAAGACGATGTGGCGAATTTTGGAATGTACCATGACATTTCCCTTGACTAAAATAACTTTTCAGCAAATTATTATAGATCTTGTATATTAGAGGGGATGTGAAATAATATTACATTCTTCGAAATGAAAGGGTTTTGTAATCTGCGGATAGAGCGAGAGAGAACATTGATTCTGATATCGTTTAAGTAAATCTGATTTTGAAACCTTGGAGTCGATTCTGGTCTAAATATCCCTCCTGTGTAGCACGTAGAGCGATAACCTAACACGAAACCTTGTAAATGAAACGGAAAGTTTACAAGAACGCGTTTTGTCAATCAAAAGTGTTTGAGTGTGTTCAGTTTCGAAGGACCAGAAATCGCATGATGACTTGTATTGTATTGAGTGCCAGCGTCTTGAAATGAAAGCATACAATGCATAGGTACTCCATCCAAAAAATGACACTTCCTCCGATGCACCATTCACTTCTTGTTCAAAATTATGTGACAAAAATTGGTAATGCAGCTCTTCATACTTTCCTTCACCAGACGTCTCACCTTATAACACTACCTTTCCAAATGGTATAGGTACTTCAAGTACTAATGGTAATGGTTATTCAAGCAAATTTGCAACGTTTTGACCACGGAGACCCCGTAAAAGCAGCTTCGAAGCAGATCTTCCTATTCCCACCAAAGTCATCAGATCTCATCTTATCGAACACATCTGGAATGCCATGCCACACGCTATTGAACACAGAAATCCTACACCTCTGAATATAACTGAACTGTAGACCACTCTGAAGGAAGTGCTGAAGGTATGGTGTTAACGCCTACAGAATACTTCCACAAGCTCGTGGAGTCCATGCCTCGTTGTATTTATGTAGTTCTATGATCCCGTGGGAGGCCTACCAAGTATTAAAATGGTATACCAGGTTTTCTGGTTCCAGTTTCCTATTTCATTAGAAAGTCGATGATATACCACACACATTTCACCGAGTCTTGGAAACGCAATCGGCGGACAGCATATTGTCGGCATACAAGTGAAACACGCCGTCGAAATTTTCAAGATACGACTTCCTTAACTCGTGATTTTAAGACGTGGAATCCGCTAAGTAATTTTTTTCTTTGCATGAGGGTTAGATTTCTTGAGTGCTTGCCATTTCTTGAATACAGAGAATAAATACTTCAGTGAATAAAATGTTTTCCTCTTCGTTTTCTCAGAAGTATGGTTTTTGGCTTAGAGTATTTCACTTATAAGCCCACGATATATTCTTAAACACCTTTTATTGAGCTAAACCAACAATTTGGTGTGTATGAATGAATCAGCATTTGTTAATCTGTTGAAAAGATTTTAAACTGAATTATCAACTGCTAGATGTAACTATTGAACCGTAAATGTAACTATTAACGAATATTGACGCTTCTTGACTTATATTAACCTTCAAGTAGTTTCGATGATATATCATGTCCAAGATCTGGTCAATTTTGCTAATGATTAGATACCTCGTCGAAATGCCCTTTTACTTCAAAGGGAATAAAGATTCAAGTAAATCAAATTTCCCTTGCTCGGAACTGGTAACGGTTTGAAACAGATTTATGCACCATAGACTGGCCAATACCGGGTAGCTTTCGAAGTGAAGATAAGGCACCAGGAGGATTAACCCTCCAAGTGGTTTTGACGAGATATCTCGTTAATCAAGATCTGATCGATTTGTTAATGACGAAATACCTTGTCATCAAGATATTGCCAATTTTTTATGACAAAATCAAGATCTGGTCCGATTTCTTCTACTGATAGCGATTTTGTTTTCTTTTAATGACGAGATATCTTGTCCAACAAGGCCTGGTAAGTTTTGCTAATACTTACCAGAGATAGCGATTAGGGATATCTCGTCACGACAACCATGAGAGTTAGAAAATGTCACATCTCCTTATAGCAGAGGCAATTCTTTGTTCTAACCGACTGATAGCGCTTAAAATCTAAAAAGGAATTCTTAAAGACTTAAATAAATTAACGTCAGTGTTCTATTTGTGTGATCTTCATTGTTCTTTTATTTTGCTACCCAAATTATCAGCATGAAACTAAAGTAATAAAGCTAGTTCTGTCTTTAAAGTGTGCGTTTCATTTGATCTTTCCGACATAGTATCTGGTCTTGATATTTATCTTGTCATTTTTCCCAGGTAGTTAGCAACTAATTTATTTTTCAAAGCCATAAATCCGTATAAAGGAAAATCTTAACAAATCGCGAGTCCCCTTTCGCTCCGTTTTTTCACAATCCTTGAAGCTTCTGTTTATGATTAATATTCAAAATCCGTGCAGCAACGTAACGAGTGATTTATCGCAAGCCATCCATCACACTTACCTTTAACGTCGCTCAATGAGACGTGCTTTTGAATCTCTAATGTCCGTTTGAAATAACAATTCTTAACTTGGTTTTTAAAAAAAAGTTAAATGATCACGCGTTGAGGCAGATTCTGAGGGAGATTAAGTAATAGTGTGGGACAAATGTACTTTGTTTACAAATTGGAATACTCCTAGTGCAGGAAAATTGGGTAGTTAGTCGTAGAGCTGACATAAAATTTCGATGATTTAAAAAATATCTAATCGGGCTCCTCTGGCCTTGAAAAGATCGGGATAAAGATTATTTTAGTTTGGTTGCTTTAGGGTGCAAGGTCATATTTGGTCAAGCTGCGCCAAACACCAGAGAATGTCTAAGTTACAAATGTCGTCAAAGGAACAAAAAGGGGATTGGGGAATATAGATAAGGGCGATAAGAATATTAAAAGGTCCCGGATTGTTTATTAAAGAGAGTAAACCCCATGGGAAAGTGAAAGGTCAGTGCCTCGGTTGTCCGTGAAGACCGTACACACCTAACGGAGAGATCTGCACCTGAGGGCTATAATTTTAGGTATCATTATTAAAAAATTGATACTGATGTAGAGTAGTTAGCAATAGTGCGAATAGTTAGAGAATGGGTAATCTCATCCAACACAAACAATTTCAATGAGCTTTATCAATACCTATATGGACCCCCGTAGACTTGAAATGAGAAAGTTACAAGAAACGTGTTTAATACCTGAAGTTTGGACATCGCATTATCTCTCCTGGTCTAAAAAGTCAATATCAACAAAAAATGGAATTGAAGATGGTTTAAGTATGTATTTTGAACACACACTAAAGAGTCAGAAAAACTGATACACCAGCCTAATCCTAATACTTAGAAGGCCTCCCAAGTGTGCGAAGAACTGCAGAATACGACGGGGCATGGACATCACGAGCTTATGGAAGGATTCTGTAGGCATTGAACGCCATACTTCCCCAGAGTGGTCCACAATTCTGTTGTATTTCGAGGTGTAGGACTTTTGCGTTCCACAGCGCGTAGCATGGCATCCCAGATGTGCTTGATAGCGTTGACATCTGGTGACTTAGATGGGAATGACAAAACCTCAAACTCAGATTAATGTTCTTCTAACCATACTTGAGTGGGGGTGTTCCAGCCCAGCCGAGGCGCATATCTGTGTCGAGAATCTAACAAGGATATTCGAGTTGAGCGTTGGCTCCTCAAACCCTAATAGTTGAGGGAACGTTGATCACCTAACTCATCATATATGCTTCTCATATTTCACTGATCCTTCTGCTAAAAGTCCACAAAAGTTTTATCCTTTGTACCATCAAAATACACTGCTGGCCACCCAAATTGCAACACCAAGAAAGACAAGAGATATCACAACAAAATTTATTTTGTAGATAACATGTTGACCAAGTATCAAATGATTAAATTTATAGACTTCTGTGAAGTGTGGTTCCTGCCAAAATCAGTAGCCAGAGTAGCCGCCATTGTTGGAGATCACCGCTGCCACACGCCTCGGCATTGATTCAAAGAGACTTTGGATGTGTTCTTGGGGTACAGCAGAACAAGCAGCTTCCACACGTTGCCAAAGTTGATCTGGTGTGGCAGCTGGGGATGTATTCTGGGTCAATCGTTGAGCAACCATGGACCACATGTTTTCTATCGACGAAAGATCCGGAGAGCGAGCTGGCCAGGGAAGCAATTCAATCTGGCGATTGACGAAGAACCCTTGGACAATGCGTGCCATGTGTGGTCGCGCATTATCCTGTTGAAATATGGCTGTGGGCAAGCCCTGAATTTAAGGAAGGACAACTGGCTCCAACACCTCGGAGATGTAGCGCTGGCTGTTTAAAGTACCGGCAATGCGTACTAGAGGAGTGCGAGAGTGATATCCAATACCGCCCCATACCATAATACCCGGTGCAGGACCAGTGTGGTGGTGCATAACGCAGCTGTTCAGCATCCTCTCTCCATGGTGTCTCCAGACTCGAATCCGACCATCGTGGTGTTGCAGACAGAAGCGTGACTCGTCAGTAAAGACAATTTCATTCCATTCTGCCGTCCACATCCTTCTTTCATCGCACCATTGGCGGCGGAAACGTCTGTGGTTCTGCGTCAAGGGTAGACGAAGCAATGGACGTCTTGCGGACAGACCACTCTGCTGTAAACGGCGTCGAATGGTACGCGCAGACACTGGATGATGCGGTACAGACTGAATGTGCTGTGCTATGGTTCGTGATGTGGCTGAGCGATCCGTCACTGCCATACGCACAATATGCCTGTCATCACGTGAAGTGGTGCACTGAGGTGGATGCGATCGAACACGTCGGTCCGTCGTACCCTCCTGCATCCAACGATCACATATCTGCATTACAGTTGTTTGGTTTCGTCCAACACGACTACCGATTTCCCTGAAAGATAATCCACAATCTCGGTAGGCCACTATCCTTCCTCTGTCGAACTCGGATACTTGATCAAAAGATGATCGCTGTTTTCTACGAGGCATAATTGATCGTTTTTTTGAAAAAACCACAAGAAAAACACAATTGCCGTACTTGAAATCGTCGAAATCTCCAAGCCTTAAATAGCGCTTTGAAGTGGCGCCACAGGCGCGCGTGATGTGCGTCTGCGCTGAAATTCTAATCATTTGCATATCTCACCTCCGCTAATGCATGTTGTAAATTTCATATTATTTGCATGCTTCCTTCAGGGTGTTGCATTTACGGTGGCCAGCAGTGTATATAGGCCCTAAATTGACTTCGAAACGGTGAACTCCTTTCCTTGCTGTTGTCTTATTTTTCCGCATTTCCCTTCAAACCTTTTTTGTGTAAATTTTATAAACTATCTTCTGAAAGGTGTTTGACACCTTTAAAATTTTTTTATGCAATACGATTTGCTATTCTATCTGAAGCACCTGTGAAATCGGTGTTCGTCAATGGAATTTTCATTTGCTTTGGTGGACTTCATAATTTTAGTTTCTTTCTTTTTTTGGTTTTGCGATGAGGAATGCTTATAGAGGCTACCACAAGTAGACTTGTTACCAATTACGTGAGACTGGACTGTATTAAGATACCAAGTGTACTTCCGTAAGCGTAGTCGTGCAATGACTTGATATCCGAATCATTTTCATTCTGACTCTTACCTGACAGGTTATTATGAGTTAAATAATCTATAACTGTATTTTTACCACTTTGGCTGTATTTTTAATAATCTATTATTGTATTTTTACCTCTTTGCCCCCCCCCCCAATTTAGTCAGTGAGCTTGAAGCAAAGTATTCATGAGTAGCTAATTAACTCACCCGAGATAAATTATCTTAACTTTATTTACTGTCTGAAAAATGATAATAGTTTAAGGATTTGCAACCTCATAGTATAAAAATCTTCAGCCTTGTGCAGAAGAATTAGTTTTCAAGCATTGTCCTGAGCTGCTCTAAAATTGTTGAAAGCAAGCAACACTGAAAACACTGCTGCTGTAAATGATGGAGCAAATATTTATTTTTAAGATCAACTAATTTTTTAAAAGAAATTATTTTAAATTTATTCAAAACAGAAATTAATTTACAAAGTAGGAATATATACAACACTGCAACGTGTATCAACCATGAAGTACTTTTTGTAGATTGAAATTGTGCTGTCTTTCCACGTTCTACTACATTGTTGACTGGTAGACGTGATTATAAACTCGAGCATTTCAAATAAGCCAGGCGCGATTCCAGACGGCACTCACACTCGCCACAATCAGCACACTTCAATGGATGGTCCACAATGAGCAGTGGAATAGCTAATTCGATACAAATCCCGACCAACATCTGTCTGAATATCTCTGGTAACATACACTGTTTCTACTCCTATTACAACTTCACTCTTCGTTTTCGTTGCCGCTCGGGCTTCGCTTCAATGACCCCTACACTTTATCGGCTACTAAAGGCTACACAGGGCAGTCAAATTATTGCAATCAACCATTGCACGATTATGCTTACGGAAGTGAATTTGGTATCTTAATACAGCCCAGTCTCACGTAATTGATAATCAGTCTATTTGTGGTAGCCTCTATAGGAATCAGCCAGTCACCGCTAAATTTTAGAGTATATTGGTGAACTTAGCCTCTACAACACACATTGAACTTACTGCAGTAATATGTATAATGTTGTTATGATCGACGGTGGTCCCTTGCTTAGCGAATTATGTAGAGGTTTCGCACCTGTATGTGAGCAGAACTTGGAGATTTCCGCTGGACTGGCGAAAGTCGTGGTGAAAAGAGGACCTTGAAGAGGTGGAGGACAGCGAATGGAGGAGAATCGCACAAATTGTCGTGGAGAAAGGGCAATCCACCCCAACGACCGCTCCGGACGCAAGCCAGCGTCCAGGCCGATGTCCGTCCACAGGCCAGACGACAGTAGATTTCGGGTGAGATATTCTAGAAGTTGCTGGGCCACGATAGCAGTTGGTAGAATCGCGGATTAACAACCGGAAGGTGCGAGTTCGAGACTTGATCCAACCAAACACCGTAGTGTACGTGGAAGCACTTTAAATCTGTCGTTGTCTCAAATGTCCTCAGGTTGGTATAATGGGGAAGTTTGGTGAATGGGGTGCCAGTTCAGGTGTTGACCTCGTAATCTGACCGTGGTTCATAATTACAAGATGTCCTTGGATATTTCCTTTCAAAATTGATCCCAGACCGTCGCCAATAGCCCGTTGTGTTGCATCAGTGCAACGTAAATTCAACTACCTACCGAGGAGCTCCAGCCGTTCCTCATCGGACGGAAATTCCGGCCTCTTGATCAAATTCACCAGATCCCCAGGCAGATCCCTCTTATATATCTTTTATCTGGGCACCACTGTCATATGGATGCAAATCCCTAGCAGGGCTACCACACTATTGTTAAAACTCTCTTATTTGTTTATCAAAGTCCGTTCCTCATCTCACGGAAACTCTTGCCTCTTGATGCAGGAGTTTCAGCGATCCAGCAGCAGATCCCCTTATATATCTCTTATCTGGGCATCACTGTTTATGGATGCAAATCCCTAGCAGGGCCACCACACTACTGTTAAAACTCTCTTATCTGTTTATCAAAGTAGAAGTAGTACAATGATATTAGCTGTGTATAATGTTTAATGAATGGTTGGTTGTTTTGGGGTTTCATGGTGCAATGGCCATATTTAGATAAGCTGCGCCAAATACAAGACATCTTGAAGCAAACAATCTCGTGAAATTGAAGAGGGATTGAGGAATAGAATAATGTGACGAAAGCAGAAAAATACGGCATGGCTATCCCGGGGTTTAACGAAGGGAAAGTTAATACTACCACTACAATAACTAGAGCGACGATAAATTAATTTTAATTTGATCGTTCTACTGTTTTTCGTATCTCTGCTACAAAATTCTGATGGCATTTCCGTAGAGGCACCTGATCTGTCAGCATATCTCCAACGACCATCAGTGTCGACTTAACTCGATGCGTCATGTTCTCATCCTCACATGAGAACCTTCCCGAACGATTCGCCGAGCGATTCCATCTCGTACAGAAACCTCCTACCGCAGCGGTTTGATTAAATTCCTCAAAATCACCGATTTCCCCCTTCCCTTCACGACAGACTGAGCACACATCCCCCGATGCACTTTGTTATACATTGTCCCGCGGAGAGATTGCCGAAATGAGATACTTTCTCGGTTGCTTCTTTTGAATTTCAACCAAGCGAGGAAATCTGATTGTGTTGCTCTTCAGAAAAAGGCGGATGATAAATAACTGATTTCCTCCTCGATCCAATCTGAGAGGAGAAAAGCTGACACCACTCACAACTCGAGGTACATTAATGGAGTTTAAAAGGTTATTGGAACCCTTTGGACCTTAGCATGCCCCAAGGTGGCGGCCATGATGAATAGACAAGCGAAGGACTCAGTAACCCTCACGACTGAGTGAGCAGATTTGGTTCCAGGCACAATTTCGAGATTGATCGCACCTCTCAGCAAAATAAGAAAATGAGAGGATGGGTGAATTTTAAAATATTTCTCTTGCATAAAATTATAGGGCATTGTGTTCAGTCTACATATTTAACCGTCGAGTTCAAGCGTATTGGAGTCAAAACGTTCTCATAAACATACTTACAACTTTGCGGCTGTTTTGGTAGGTAGTTAATTAGCGTCGCGCCGGAGCAATACAACGGACTTTTGGAGACGGTGCGGGATCAATCCCTAAGGGAAAGATCAAGGACAATTTTGAAACACTGTCAAATGACAAGGTCAACACCTGAATTGGCACCCCATAATCCAAACTTCCATACAACTCTATCGTGAGAACATTTAGACCACGAAAGATTTAACGTACAATAGCTCCCGTGTACACGACGGTCTGTTGTTCAACCGAGTTTCGAACTCGCAACCCTCCGGTTGCTAATCAATTGCTCTTCCAACTTGTGAGCAGATAGGATGCAACTGGCTGGAACTTCCTCCTCTCGAACACCCGGATCGGAAGAGGAAGATGTTGCATTTCCAGCATCCAGGAAAAGGAACAAAATGAATTTCCATACAGTTGATTTGTAAAGGGGTATTAAACACGTACACCGTGTACACGACGGTATTATGATGGACCGAGTTTGCCCTCTGTCCACCATACCTCAAAAATACATGAGAGTGAAGGAAAGATTTCATTTTTGCGTTGAGTTGGTTAGTTTGCAATTTTATGGCGCAAGGGCCATGTTTGCCAAGCTTCCCTTATTTGCAATGAATTGCACACCTTAACGTTTCTTAGTAAAATTATCTGTATTGAGAATAGGTCTGGGTTGACCAAAACTCCGCTGCTGTGATAGAAATGTTGAGAAAGTGAACGCATTATTAACTCTGCAACCTATCCTCTTTCTGGTTGGCTGTTTTGGGGTTTTATGGCGCAAGGGGCCATATTTGGCTTAGCTCCGCCAAACACAAGACGGAACTTAAAGTAAAAAATGTTAAGAAAGGGGAAAAAGAGGTATTGGAGAATAGAATAATAGAATGAAAGCAGATAAGATCGCTTGGGTGTAACCCGGGGGTGAGCTCGACCCCGTGTTTACTAAAAGACCATAAATCCCATGGGAAAAGAAAGATCACTAGGGAACCTAGGGTTCGTGAAGCCCGCACATACCTAACGGAGATGTGCCCATGAGAGCTCAGCTGTAAGGCAGTGTTCAATCTAGATTTAATCATTCAGTTTTTGCGCATTGGAGTCTAAACGTTCTCAAAAACATGACTTGAAAACCTTTTTGAAACGTGTAAAACTTTGTGACTGTTTTAATTCATCTCTATATCCACCATACCTCAAAAACACGAAATGAGAGTGAACGAACAAGATTTCATTTTTGTGTTGTGAGCTTGTGTGCCCTTGGTAACGTGATTGGTCTGATTAAACTTTAAAGAAAGCGTATAAATGTCAGATGGACATGCGTCGCTTATATCAGTGGATCAGACGAACCATCAATGTGTATGGTTTCCAGGTTTAATTCATACCATGAATTTTATACATTCCTGACGCATTCAAATATATAAATGATGTTACAATTAAAATGTTGATCAACCCTCCAAGTGGTTTTGACGGGATACCTCGTCCATCAAGATCTGATCAATTTGTTAATGACGAGATATCTCATCAAGATATTGTTGATTTTTTATGATGACGAGATCAAAACCCGGTCAGCTTTCTTCTAATGGTACCTCTTCAATCAAGATCTGGTCATTTTTCTTTTAATGGCCTGATGCCTGGTCGAGACAACCACCATGAGGGTTAATAGCGAAGGTTTATTTTTCTTTTCCAATGCTAGTTTTGGATGGTATCCTTCAAGAATTAACTAGCGAGAACTTGGTGGTCTCTGCGTTACTACTCCCACCATGGGAGGAGGTGCCACTATCATATCGCACCAATGAACGGGGGGAGCGTATGTTCCTGGAGAACTTTGGGAAGCTGGCCTGGATTTACGTGTCGTCTTGAAGAGACGAGGTAACTTCAAACAGCCAACCCGACTTAAGCACATGCGAGATTTGAACTCGTAACCAAGCACTTCAATCTATCAGTTTCTTTAAGAGCGACTCGTCTAGCTGCTTGGCCACTGGAACAGCAAAGCTATTTGTTTCCTTATTCGCAATGGATTGAAAACCTTAATGTTAGTAAAATTATCGGTATTGAGAATAGGTCTGGGTTGACCAAAACTCCGCTACTGATAGAAAGGTTGAGAAAATGAGCGCTTTAACTCTGCAACCTATCCTCTCACCGGTTGGTTGTTTTGGGGTTTTATGGCGCAAGGGCCATATTTGGCCAAGCTGCGCCAAACACAAGACCGACACCTCCAACGGAAAAGATCGTGGAAAGGAAAAAGTGGTATTGGGAAAAGAATAATGAGATGACAGTAGAAAAAGATATCGCTTGAGTATCCCGTGAGCGCGATTCCCAAAGACAGTAAACCCCATGAAAACAGGAAAGGTCATTAGAGTACCCCGAGTCTATGAGGCCCGTACACACCTAAAGGAGATGTGTTCCCGAGGGCCTTCTCTTGAGAAAGTGGAATAAAATGATGTGTCAAACTCAGTCTGATCAAACTTTAGGTGCTTATAATAAAGCATTTGAATTATCATTGTATAGCATACTTCAAACATTGATTATACAATTTTGTAGCTGTTGCATTTGAATGGCGCAAGGGCCAGATATTGGAAAAGCAACTTCAAACAACCTGCCAAATTTTCATCTAAAGCATATGAAAAGACTAGGATAAAACGGAAGAGACGACAGGTCACTAAGGTACCTCGGCTTTGTGAAATCCGTTTTACTTGAAAAATAAACCTTCTGAGGGGTTCCACGAAGTGAGCTACGAATAGAAACGTTAGATGCTAACTTTCTAACATTTTTATTTTTTGACATTTAAACTTAAAATTGGTGATTTCATTATATGAAAACTGTAAACGAATAAAAATCGAAGAGTAATCAAATATAATGTACGGAAAATTTTAATAGAAACTAAAATTGAAATTTGTATATTTGATAAATAATTTATTAAATTCAAAGTATAATAAAGTTTAGATTACAGGATTCCACCATTCCATTTTGTTATCCTGGTGACAAAGTAAAACATTTACCACCATGATTTGATTCTGGAGATCCCGATTTAGAATCACAGTCAGGACAAAGATGTGGCTTAGTATACGCTTCAAGCAGTGGGTCTATGTAGTCACTCCTCGTGTAATAAAAATAAGAACAGAGCGACAAACCAAACCCAAGAAATGTAGGTCCTATTCAACTAGATTTGTATTCTGTAACCTAATATTTCAATTAGGACGATACCAAATACAATGTGCTCCGATTAGGACTAGTATAAAAGAATCATTTTCCTCTACTTGTATATGCCATGATTTATTTCGAAAATTTCTTACGTACATACTCAGAAATCGTTTTTGCAAGTCTAGCACACTTCAACATAAGCGCCATGCATTTCTCGTCATTCTAATAATTTGTTTCAATGTTACAAATTTTCTTTTATAATAGTTCTAAGCAGAACACCCTTTATTACTCAACCATCCGGCTCAAAAAGTTCATACTCGTATATAGTATTCAAGGAAAGGTTCTTATAAATACAACACCTCCAACACAGAAAGGTTCTTATAAATACAAATTCTCCAACACAGAACCCAATCTCCTTTAATACAAATTCTCTTCACCTGAGAGAAAACGTTATTGGCGAGAGACAAAAGACTCGAATTTCAGCACCAGATGCACTTACGACAATGACATAGCTTCGAAATGATTCGTCAAATGAATTAACGATCCGAAACGCCAAGCCATCCCCTTCTCCCAACTTTCTCCTTTCTTTTATATTCCAAGTGGGAGGGCAGTGATGATGGAACACCCGTTGCCGGTACACATTCCCCATCGGGTGCCACAAATCAAGGCTCTGGAGCGAAATGCTCGCAGAGGCTCCGCGAAAACAGGTTTTAAACGACAGCTGTTTGTTCTACCGTCCCTAAAAGATTTGTGCCGAAGAAATATTTTTCTCACATAGCGTAACCATATTTGGAGATCTGTGTTCTAAACTTAAGGAATTAATTATTTCAACTTGAATTTAATTTAGAATATTTCGCCCTCATTAAAGTTATTGTTCACACGTAAAGGTTTTAAAAACCACCAATGGGTGGCTATTTAAAAATCCCGCAATTGTGATGATCGGCGTGTAAAATGCTTTAACCTTCGGGTCGCACGCACTCATTACACTTTATTCGTTTCTTCTTTTACTTATTGTTCATTACATCCATCATTTATTTGTATGCCTCATTACTCATTCTATGTCTCATTCCTCAAAAGAATCTTTTGTGATTTAAATGTGATACTCACAAGATATCACCATTTTGTTTAAAACTGGTTGTTGTATGATGTTTGGTTGGTTGATTTTTGGGTTCAGCATCAAATTGATTTCAATTTTATAAGAATATGAATGCATGCCGAACAATGAACCAAGAATTTGTAATCATCGTACTATTCGTTTATGTTTTTCAAACTTTAATACCAAAATACTTCAAATTTATTATCTTTATATAAATGTGTCTCAAAACATCAGGTGTCGGAATCTTCAAAATATTAGTTCATTCTATGTATAGTATAATTAATATTCATTGGTTATTGGGGGTTTATGGAGCACGCGCCATGTTTTTGGCCAAGTTGCGCCAAAAAGCATTAAATAAGTGAACACAAGGAAAGCTATACTAAAGCAGAAGAGAAATACACCCGGGTTGGAATCGAACTTACGCCGCCTACAACTCACAGGTTGCTAGCACACAGGTTGGGCACACTCAATGAGCCACGGCGACTCCATCAATATTCTTAGGAATTCGTAATCCGTACGACTCATGTTTTCCATTAATCATGCGATAAATCACTGAAAATATTTTTGACTGGCAAGTAGATGAACATAAATTATTCCCTTCCCTTAGTTACCTTAGTGGAGAACATTACTGATTGCCCCAAGTGAAAATATTTGCATTTTTTGTTTCTTAACAATAGGCGCATTGACTTGTAAAATGTCTAAAACTGTTAATAACAATCTACGATGAAATATAACTCCGCCTCATAAAATGAGATTAAATAGGAAGAAAGTAAAACGCTTATTTTCTTTCACACACGTGCATATACGTATATATCCTAAGAACTCGCATGTTTTTCGCTGTGCTATTTTTAAAAGGCATGCGATAGGTAGAGCTCTAAGGGCATTTTATATTGTTTTTAGGAAAGTCCACAGTATACTATAATGCCTAAACGTCCGAAGTATGTTGTAATACCTGTGTTGTGCATCTGTCAATTTATTTTTCAGTATTCTTGAAACGGAAAAGACATCCCCAGCTCGACCAGGAGGGCTGGAGCGCAAGTGGGGTTTCTAACCGGCATTTACCATGATTAGTTTTATGCAATGCCCTTGGAAATCCCAAATATGCCCAGCCCCTGCAACAATGACCTACTGCGAAACCAGGAACACTCAAGAAGGTAAGAATTTGTGTGACAATTCAGTTTTTTTACACATTTTGTTGAAACATGTTTATTGCACAGGTTCCGCTGTAAAATATTCACCAACTTTTGTCGCGTTTTGGAAAAGTTCATTGATTTGTCAGCAATGTTTTGCTACACTCGAAGGGACCGATACCCTACCTACGAAAAGGACCTATACGTACTGCCTAAAAGTGGGTTCCGGACCACTACGAACATTCATGTCCTAACCGAGATTTGAACGTAGAGCCCGTTGAATCGAGGACCAGAGTGCAAATCACTCGGCTACGACTGGCACTTTTAGAAAGAATCACGGTTGTTTGTCATAAATCCAAGGAACTATACATTTAGGATTTAGTCCTGTATAATAATTTTCAAAACAATGTTTAAAGGTGAGGCGCTTTGTCAATTGATTTATGAAGACAAGAATGGAGTGATACAAGATAATCTAAAAATGACCTTTATTTCTGAAACCATTATAGCTCCCTCGAGAGGGCAGTTGGATCACGTGGTTTTGAACAAGTCTATTAATTGAAGTAGGGAATTGGTGGACCAGTAAACAAATCCCTTCCTCAATCAGTGTCTTTAGCGCTGATTCTGGCACCGATTTTATAGTTCGATTCTAAAGTTGGGAGGGAAAACCATTAATGGCGATCGCCGGATACGTTTCTTTGACTTCAGCCGTACGATAGCCCTTATTCAAGACAACCTTTCACACCTATTCAGAAATCAACAGGCTCAAGGTCGACCGTCTTCTCGCGGGAGCCGCATTGCATCCGTACGTGTGTTCTTCGAATTACAAGAGGCCATCGTGGCTTTGGGTTTGTCCATTGTGCTAATAGCCAACGAGCTGTAGGTGGCGCAAGTTCGATGTTTGTAAATTACCCTGGCTGTATTTCTTTCTTCTCTGTGTCATTACAAATTTTCCTTGTGTGTATGTCCATTTACTTGACGGGAAAATTTTGATATAGCTTCGTCAGATCTGACCCTTGCGCCATATAAACAAACCAATTAGAAAAATTTCTAAGATAATAATTTACTTCCTTAATACATAATTTGAGTGCTTTGTAGTATTTTGTAGTGCTTTGTATTAGTAGGTACTGAGTAATATGAAACTTTAGACGCTTTTACTATGGAATCTATATTGTACGATAGAAATTGCGAAATCATTAGTAGACTCTATACTGACTCGATATTAACTAGATACTATAGTACGTGGACCGGGTCCGAGCTGCGTTTATCCGGCGTTACATCTATTAACCAAGTCGTTTAAAGAAGTTACCTCGTCCATCAAGATTTGACCAATTTTTCCAATGACGAGATACCTCGTCATCACGATATTGCCGATTTTTTGATGATCTGGATTTGTTCATGACCTAGTCATTTTTCTTCTGATTACGCTATATCTCGACCATCAAGATGAATCAGTTTTACTAATTACGAGATACCTAGTTGAGATAACCATCTAGAGGGTTAACACCAGAGAAAAATTTTTTAAGCGATCTTTTAGAAGAATTTGGGTCTACATTTTCTAAAGGCAGCTGTAAGAATGTCGGGGAAATAAGGTTGGCTAGTAATTGAATTAACGTTACTCTGGAGCAACACAACGAGCTTTTGGCGACAGTTCGGGATCAATTCCCAAGGGATCGTTCCCAGGATAAAACTCGAAATTTTGAACCACAATCAGATGATTAGGTCAATACCTGAGCTGGAGCCCGATTATCCAAACTTCCATATCACATCAACCGTGAGGACATTTGAGGCCACGACAGATTTAATGCGCACCAGCCACCACGTAAACAACGGTCTTTGGTTGGATCGAGTTTCGAACTCGCAACCCTTGCTAATCCGCTACTCTTCCAACCGGGCTACCATGACCTTCGGTGAAATAGTTTCGGAGAAAGGGTTTAAATTGAGTTCTCAGACGCAGACAGGGCATGATATAATCTGTCTGAGAAAGGTAAGCTTCTTTTCCTACAATTAGGAATCAGTGTTTCGCAAATCAAGTATGCATCGATATCTAACTGGTGACAACTTATCTTCAATGTTCAACGACTTATATCAGTTAAAATTTAAAGAATTTTGATTAATTTATATTTACAAAGCGGTGAGAAAGGTCTTCAAAAATTTGATAGCGATTGCCCAGAAAATGTTAAGAATATTTGGAAGAGTATGTGAGCAAATTTTTTCTCACTTATGAACCAAAATAAGTGTAAATTTCTAGTTATTGGGTCGAGTCATAAGTAACTTCCGTTTTTTCATCAGACATTTATTTTGCTTTCATTAAATAACAAAGTTATAATAATTTATCATGTATTCACCACTATTATGTATGATCTTCTATCTTCCTGGCAGCTTATCGATTTCTTCCTTGTAAAATGTGGTTGGTTTGAACCGGAAGAAATTTTCGACAGCCTGACTGACTTGCTCTTCAGAATTGTAGGTTTTTTCCATTCAAAAAGTTTTGCAAGGAACAGAAAAGGTGATAGTCTGTTGGGACAAGGTCCGGGGAGTAAGGTGGGTGTAGTAAAACTGACTATCCAAGTTCAAGAATTTTTTCTTGAGTCGCCTTTGCTGTATGTGGTTGCGCAAAGAATGTTTTTGCTATTGACGAGTGCAGGACGCTTTTCATAGTTTTTCTTTCACTCTTTGCAGCTGCTGAACGTATGTATCCGCAGTAATTGTTGAATTTGACTTCAAAAACTCGTGATGAATTATACCTCGACAATCCCACCATACACACAATAAAATCTTTTTTCCATGGATGTTTGCTTTCGGATCTGGAAGGGGTGGTTGATCCTTATAAAGCCACTGTCTTTTACGGACGACATTGTCATAGGTAACCCATTTTTTCATCGCCTGTTATAATCCTGTCTAGAAAAAGCTCGATTTTTACCCGTGATAGCAGACTTGTGGCGATTGACATGCGATCTTCTTTATTCCGTTCACTGAGATTGTGAGGTACCCATACTCCTAACTTGCTGACTTTCCCTAATTTCTCCAGGTGGCGGCAAACAGTTGATTGTGATGTATTCAACCTTCCTGCTATATCTCCTGTTGATTGATGTGGATTTTGCTCTAATATTACCTTTTAAAGGTTGTCGTCAAGGTCGGAAGGACGTCCCGCCCTCGGTTCATCCTTTATAGTCGTATCTCCAGAACGGAATTTGGCAAACCAATTTCTAACTGCCCGATCGTTTATTAGACCTTCACCGTATACACTGCATATTTATTCAGCTGTCGCCTTAGCACTATTGCCTTGTTTATATTCTCAAAGCATCACATGACGAATATGCACTTTTTCACTCTCCATTTTAGGGGTTATGAACAGCAGTTAAATGAAACGTGCACCACACAAACCAGTTGTCAGAAGACTAACTGAACCCTTATCTATTTAGTGAAAGCAAAAACTCGTTTGTCCCGGTGACTTAAAGTGGGTAGATACGAACATAGATTCTACTTAGCTGCATCGGAAGTTATTTATGACTCGACCTAATATTTAAAAAACGAGAATATGGAGGATATCTTGAGAATTTCTACAACTGGTTCAACTGCTGACTGCATGTCATTAAAGAAAAAATGTAACATGTCCTATTGATGTTTGATAAATAATTTCCCTTAAGAATGGCTTATTGTCAGTTTCTTCCTCACTGGCACCTTTTCTCCATCAAAGTAATACGTGGGGTCCGCTTTCTTCACTACTTTTCACAATCCTGCCCGTTGCACTTATGAAGTTGTGTATCTTTGCTTGCTATAGTTGATTGGCTTCATTTTGGCGCAAGGACCAGATCTGGCCAAGCTGCACCAAGCAATGTTTTTTTCATCAATTGAATGGACATACAGACAAGGACGCTTTTACTGACAGAGAGGAATACACCTAGGGTATTTACATAGACGTGAAGAATAAGTAGACTGCTATTAAGAGAAGCTTCAAAAAGTCGACTAGTAGTCACGTGACTTCTCTGAAAAATGGACTAGGTTGGCATCTTATCTTATTTGGCATCTTAATACAAAGTTTGCCGATACAACAGGGTAGATGTATGTGAATGCGCATTTCTATAGAGGCGACAAAAAGGGTGATATCGCAAAACTCTTCTATGTCGTGTGGACCAATCAGATGAATCAATGAATGAACGTTTTCTACCATTCCGAGGACAATTCAGATGATGAATGTTCATTTCTATCCGCAGACGAAAGTAGTCCAAAGGTCACGTTACTACTAGTTTGGGTCACATGATACTGGGCACATAAAATGGTTACTATTGCTCACTCTACTTTTATATTTCCCGAGTATTTACTTGAATCGAACTTGCGCCGCCTACAGCTCGAAAGGCTGATTTCGCAGTGGGA
This sequence comes from Meta bourneti, assembly GCA_933210815.1. Lineage (NCBI taxonomy): Eukaryota > Metazoa > Arthropoda > Arachnida > Araneae > Tetragnathidae > Meta > Meta bourneti. Next base: position 95,657,441 of record OW119922.1, read on the forward strand.
AAACTTAATGAGAGTCGGTGCTCCTCTTTCTCTATAGAATAACAAGCTTAAATGTTTAACTAGTATTGGGTTTTCTGAAAGTCGAACTCAAATTCCCTTTACTTTGGCAGAAAGTGTTCTTCACCATCAAAAGAAAATGACAGGGACACTGGCTACAAATACCTAACTCTCCATGAGTCCCGAGAAAAGAAAACAGACACAAAAGCCTTCTGAAAAAAAAGGTTCTGCTCGTCCACCACCCCTGCTACTATAGATCATTCCCTCTATTAATTTCCGTGGTCAAACGAACCATCTGTGCGCTTGAATTTCGTGATTGCTTTTCCCGCTCTCGTAATAAGCTCCTGATACCTATCTCTCGGCTGCCCTCTAATGTTATTAATGTGGTCCGTGGCGATATTAAGCGGTCTCACATTGTGTCTGGCCAATTACAATTGTGTCTGCCGCTTTCTCATAATAGATGAGATGAAAGTGCTGGTCCTGATTAATAGAGACCTTACGCCTATTAAACTATTGGACGGGGTGTGTTCGTCACGTGATTACCATTACGCGGAACGACTCGCATGGGAAGGGGTGACGAACGCTCGCAGTAATCCCATAATGGCTCCGCACAACAGGTGTTGAAATCAGATTGCAGGGCATGTGCAGGTAATTTTGCGGAAAAAGGGATAGGCAGGCCTTTTAATTTCGTTGCGAGGGATACAACACTTCGGCATCGGTTACGTAAGGTAAAAGAGGAATTGCAGTAATGAGGTGCAGGCTTTCTCTCCAATTGAACTTTAAATGGCTTCGACATCATCGCACCCGGTCTATCAATCCCGAATCATGCATCTTCTTTTAGTTCCGTGTTAAATATCGAAACGAAAGTGGGCTATATAATGAATGTAGTTATTTTAATTAATGACGCAACACAACGGGCTATTGGCGACGGTCCGGGAACAATCTCCCAAGGGAAAGATTCGAGCACAACATCACGTCATTTCGCACCACGGTCAGATGACGAGATAACACTTGAGCTGGCACCCTACTCTCCAATCTTCTACACCACGCCAACCTGAGGGCATTTGAGGCCACGAATGATTCAACGTGAACCAGACCCCTTTGTACACGACGGTTTTTGGTTAGATCGACTTTTGAACTTGCAAACCTCCGGTTGGTAATCCGTTACTCTTACAACCGGCTACCGCGACCCCATATCTAATGAAGGAAGAGAAACTTAACCTTCCTGTGGTGGTTCATCTTTACATAAAAATCTGCCCTGTAGTGGCAAAAATCTGATCCCCATTGTCACCAGTTCTGGGCAAGGAACAATTTGCTTTACCTGCTTGAATTTTCATTCACTTGGAGTATAATAGGGCGGTTTTATCTCGACGAGTTACATCGTCATTAACAAAACTGACCAGATCTTGATGGATGAGATATCACGTCGATACCACTTGGATACCACTACAGTCGCTAAGTAGTTCTACAAATATTTTTTCACGAATTTACTCAGCTCTTAAAATACTCAATCAAATCCACAGAATGATTTGAAACCAAAGAGCTTTATGGAAACTATAAGCCCTTAAAAATAGATCGTTACGTAAGTTATGCTTTACTTGGATCTAAATCTTTGAATAAATTTATTTGAATTTTATTTGAGCAACCAGGTCTTTTCCTAAAAGTAATACGTTCGGGTGGAACACATATATCAAATAGGTCTTGGGTTGATTGGCTGTTTTAGGTTGGCTCAAGAGTCATACTTGGCCAAACTACACTAAGCACAAGACAATATCAAGTAAAAAATGTGAAAGGGGAAAAGGAGGGAGGATTAGGGAAGAGTAGTGAGATGAATGCATAAAAAGATCGCTTGGGTATCCCGGGAGAGCGCCTCCCGTGTTTACTAAAGACAGCAAACGAGTTATGGTTCGGATTGAGTTTCACTAAGACACCCCTTCAAAAAGTATATTCAAGACTGATGGATCATTCCATGCGCAGTTAGTATGCGGCGATCACTCTCCCAAAGAGTTACTCATTGCGTTTGAGAGTCCAGTGGGCAGGCTTTGTGACTGGAATATTTCTCGTGGTAGACACACAGCGTAAATAAATTAAAAACGTTCATTTCGTTTTCAGATCATGCTATTCTTGGTAGAATTAATTATGATATCAAGTGAAAAAGTACAGGCTCTGATTTATTTAATGTCAACTTCTATGAATACTGTTATCAAAATTGAGTTCCACGTAGGAGCAATATTACAATAGTCTTTCTATTGAGATAAGTTAGATAATTCTTTACGATAATTCAGATTTAGGAAGACTATGTTACAGCACTGAAGATACAATCTACACAACTCCCGTCTACAAGGGCCGCGGTAGCCCAGTTGGAAGAGCATCGGATTAGCAACCGGAGGGTTGCGGATTCGAGACTCGATCCAGCCAAAGACAGTCATGTTCACGAAGGATGGTGCACATTAAATCTGCCGTAGCCTCAAATGTCCTTATGTTGGCGTGGTATGGAAGTTTGGAGAGTTGGGTACCAGCTGAGGTGTAGTTGTCGTCATCTGACCGTGGTTCAAAATTATGTGGTGTTGTCCTCGAACCTTCCCTGGGGATTGATCCCAGACCCGCGCCAATAGCCCGTTGTGTTGCTCCAATGCAACGTTAATTATCTACCTACCCGTCTAGAAAATATTACTTATTTTAAAAGCAATATTTAGCAATTTAGCAGACGGGAGACTTTTGGCAGTATAAACTGCCTCGAAACTGCCAAAAAAAGTTTATCCTGAGACTAAGTAAGGGAACGCTTATCCCTTTTTCCGTTGAAACAAAGGGATTTGCTAATAACTTTCTTGCGATTGTAGTGGTCTCCCAACGCTGGAGTTGAAATAGAAATCCATAAACAATATGGTTCCGAACCATCACAAATCCATCTATCTTACCAAAATGTTTCAAATTTCACCTAGCAAAGAGAATAAAGCTCAACGTGTATCATTATGATTAACCTATAATGACACGTCTAGACTCGAAAAAGAAATCCAGAATTGTAATTTTTCTTTTATAAAACAATAAGCGAGGGAGTGACTAGAGCATTGTCTGGGACGTAAAGTGAGTACAAAGTGTTCCATGAGTAACCTCCAAATGGATTGACAGAGGAAGTCATTTGTTTGAATGCTCAACAGCTGAGGCGATCATAAGAGACAGAGGAAGATGAAAAAAGAGAAAGTATCATTAGGAATGCAACAAAGTTTCGGACTGGGAATAAGTTTGTCTGCACTGGATTTCCTGACGTGTCTAATGTGGTTTCCTTTTTCACTCAGTAAATGTAAATGTGATGGATAAACAAACATCTTTGTGCTGTTAATATCCCATCTGACAGAGTTCGTACTGGGCATGGGAAACTTTTTTTTCGCTTGGGACCATGCACAGTATTTCAAAACTGTTCCTGGCAGGTGCATCAATACGTACGACCTCGTTTCTAAGCATTGAGGTCCAAAGGTTATTGAAGGGTCTGGAGCCCACTTCGAGATATTTTTGGTCTAGCAAGTAAATTTTTTGCTGAAGCTAGTTGTAAATCAAAATTCCGCCCTTTTAACGTAGATGTCTGTAAATTGTCGAAAAATCAATAAGCGCAACTCATTCAACATCACAATTTGGTTGGTTGCTTGGTAGATGTTTGGGGTTTTATGGCGCAAGGGCCATATTCGGCCAAGCTGTTGTCAACACAAGACACAACTTAAAATAAAAAATGTTGTGAAAGGGGGAAAAAGGGAGTGGGGAATAGAATAGTGGGATGAAAGCAGAAAAAGATAGCTTGGGTATCCTGGAAGCGCGATACCATTGTTTACTAAAGACACAGTCCCCAAGGGAAAAGTAAAGATCATTAGAGTACCTCGGAGTCATGAAGCCCGTACACACCTGAAGCAGATGTTCCTCTGAGGGTTCAATTTGGTTGGATAGCGTTGATTTTGGTTTTATGGCGCCAAGCTGCGCCAAACACAAGACAGACAACGTCAAGTAAATGGACATACACAAAGAAAGTTTTACTGCCACAGAAAAAATACACCCAGGTTGGATGAACCAATAGAACTTCCAGAATTAATTTCTGAGTATGTACTAGCTACACAGGATTTGAAATACCATATTTCGCAGCATATTACATTAAACCACAGTAGAACCTTGATTATCCGAGCTTCGGTCAACTGAGTGTCGGTGTTATCCGAGCCTATTTTGATAGCTGAGGTTTTTAATTTAAATAAAACACACTTATATATAGTCCTTCACTGGTTTGGTTGGGAGACTCACAATGCGAGATCCGTGTAATTATTGCTATATGAATCTTTCATTAACAGTAATACTAGCATGTATTTCAATACAAAATTTCTGTATTTCGCATATGTTATTTTGCTTTACTACGTAAGTATTATCCGAGGTGGTCTCAGTCTTTATTACCTCAAACAATCAAAGTTCTATTGTATTACAATTTCATGTATGCGTTACAGTAGGACCAAGTCCAAACTTCGTGAATTTTTAAAATGACATCGACGGTTGAAATAGTTGGTAGTTGGAGCCAATTTAACGTCGCACTGGAGCAACACAACGGGCTATTGGCGACGGTCCGGGATTGATTCCAAAGTGAAAGATACTAGGACAACACCGTCATTTTGGAACACAGGTCAGATGACGAGGTCAATACCTGAGCTGGCACCCACTCTTCAAATTTCCCCACCACGCCAACGTGAGGGCATTTGGAGCAAAGGCAGATTTAACATGCATCATCCCCCGCGTATACGGTCTTTGGCTGGACCTAGTTTCGAACTCGCAACCCTCCGGTTGCTAATCCGTTGCTCTTCCAACTGGGCTTCAGCGGCATGAAGGTTGAAATGTTCCCGATTTCATTGCATTGTGCCAACCCTTAATTTAGGCAAGAAAAATACGCTATGCAATTTAAAGATTTATTCCATTGTTGTCAATTCGAACTATCACATCCAGTACATCTGATCCTTCCAAAGAAATTCCCTGCATGAGAGCACCGCCTTATTCCGCATCGCCATTTGGCTTTTCCAGACATTAGTGCACAAGCGTCCAGCGCCACAAAGAAATGGCAAATCGAAGTAAAAGAGATCGTGACGCGCTATTATAAAAAAAGGTGCGATGGAATTTTAATTCAGTGCTATCGTTCGAGCCCAAATTGAAATAGTCATGGTAATGCAACCTTTCCTGGGGAAATTGGAGTTTTTTCCTTCAGGTAGGTGTTTTTTCTGCGGAAAAGGTCTGGAGAAAGAGTGGATTTTCCATTATTATTCCTCCGATTTTCGAAGGTGAATGCACTTGTGTCTATTCACGAAGTGGCTTTGACATCAGGGGAGGGTGATAAACTCATTTAAAAATTAATGAAGGAAAGCTACTTTTATTCACAGGCTCCATCACTTGTTGTTTTTTAGTAATTTTCGTTCATTTGAAGCTACGGTTCATGGAAGCTGAATGTTTTGTCTTTCCATTGAATTAATCGTTTTCGTACACTCATTTGGGTGTTGGAGGTACAAGTTATAGTCATTATTATAGTGGTTACGTGTCTAGGTTCTAGTGAAAGTAGATCAAATATTTATTTCAAAAATATTTGTTCCTAGAATAGATTCATACAAAATTATTCACTTCTCTGAACTATAAACAAATGTTTATGCAATTGGACAGCATCCTTTATACAGAGCATATATATTTGAGACTTACTCAGATGTTTTATTTATTATTTCGTGACAAATGGATTAATGATCAAAAACTCAACATTTACTAGAATTTCCCTCCTTTGCGATCGATTGAATATATTGTCTTTCATTGATAAAAACTCTGTCGACGCATAAGTATAGGGGTTAGTTTATACAATTTCCAAAATATAACCCAAATTCGGTATGTGATATGGGCTTTTTAAATAAATAAAATTACCTAAAACGTGAACTTGTGTATGGCTGTCTAATTATTTTAATAGTTTATCATAGCGACAGACTACATTAATATCTAATATTCATTACAGTGCAAAACCAGACACAACGCTCACCCCTTTATAGTGAAGCTTAAGCAATTTTGGTTCAAGTATACTTCCATGCTGGGACATTGTCTTAAATCAGTAACTAATACCAGATCAGTTTGAAGTCATAAGGTTTGAGGAGAAATTGAAGGCAGCAACGCTTATCAAGAAGGTCCAAAGTTTGACCTATGGGATTAAGGTCGAAAAAACATGTAGCCCTTAATTAGTATACTGTTTTACCGGCCGGTGAGAGCTTGGATGAAGATTGAATTTGGCCACCGTGGGGCAAGGAGAGAAATTTGTTAACTTATCCATTTACTCAGGATGAACATGTGCACGAAATGGCAGCAATTATTTTATCCTCTTTTATGTTAAATTATTAAAATATTCCTTTTCACTCTTAAACTTTATAAACATAACCAGGAAATGATAACAGCAAAAAGGACTATCAGACGATAACCCACTCTGTGAGAGTTGCAATACCACAGAAGTGATTTCTCTGAAAAACCCAGCATTGCAACATTTGTTTTGCTACTCTTTAATTTCTCGAGTGCCCATCAAGCCAATAAGTCAACCAGAAGAATGTGAATGAGACACTCTTCTTGTGGTTGACTAGTTAATTAATCATCACTATAACCATTTCTTCGATGTTCTACTTCACCACCCGAATGTATGTTCTAAGTATTTTAAAAGCGTCGAAGGATATCTGCGACTGAAACCCTTTGGGTCAGAGACCCGTGTCGATAACTTCCATTTTTACTTTAGTACAATCAACCATGTCCTAAGCCTAACATTTTGAAGTCTCGTGTAACACCCCCCTCTAAAAAACAAGTCCACTGGTAATCACTTTGGAAAAGACTGACATGGTGAATCTACTGTTCAGTACAGAAGGTTTGTTGGTTGTGTTTTATGGTGAAGGGGCCGTATTTAGTCAAGCTGCCCTAACAAGACAACGTCAAGTAATGGTTGATTGGTTTGGGGTTTTATGGTGCCAGTTCCATTTTTATCCAAGCTGCGCCAAACATAAGACAATGTCACAGCAATGCAGACAGCTATGGGAAAAGAATAAGTCACTACCTCGGGTTCATGAAGCCCGTACACACGTAAAGGAGATGTTCCCCTGAAAGAGTCAAGTAATAGACAGACACACAAGTAAAGTTTTACTGACCCAGAAGAGATAAATACACTGAGGGTAAGTTATAGGAATCGAAACTGCGCCGCCGACAATTCTCAATTTGCTAGCCCAGTGGAAAAACCACTAAACCACCAGTCAAAAGAAAAGGATTATAGTAATCTCCAAAACAGCAGAAATATTGCTGGAGCAAAGAAGCTAACATTTGATGGTGATTGCTTCCTATCCGTGTCAGTAAACATATTTCATTGGCATCCCATTGAAGACTGGGTGACGATGATTTATGTATATTCCCATGGCTATTATCCCAAATGGATGAAATCGCTGTAGACAGCTTAATTTATGCAGCTCATTCTTGCCATTCATCAGCTGGATGAAAAATAAGAGACAACAGAGAAGTACCCCGAGCAGTACTTGCAGGCCATCGGTGGCCTTTTTTGGGTGCAACTCTCATTGTGAGACGGACTCCCTATCCCCACTCACTCACAATTAGGCTGTCTTGGCGAGCCTGAAAAATGATGGCCGCCCATATTATTCATTGTATTCCTCCTATTGAGACATTGGAAACGTGTCTCATTCAGCCGCTGCGTAATGGTGATCTCTTAAGTGCAGGCTCCTGATTGCAAGACGCATTACGGGTAATCGCTCATTCCCGCAATCTCAATCCACCTGAGTGGAATTAAACCTCCTTGCCAACCACTTGGGGGTTGAAGGTAATGGTTATGAGAAATTTAATCAAGACCATTTTTCACAAACGTGTCATCGTTCATCGCGGCGTTACGTTTTAATTGTCAGTCCAGTGAAACGTATATATTTTCTAGGCTGTCAAAGATGTCGATATCAGGAAATGTTTTAGCTGATGGTTTCAATGACTCGTTTTTGAGGACAAGAGAGCAGTGACTTTGTAAAGCTTTTTGTGACACAATTTTTCCAAGCCCCCAAATATTTACAATTTTTTTTCAAATTGTTTCCATATTCAGCTTTGATTTCACAATAATTTTTATGACCTAGGCCATCCGGCCTGCCACCAAGGGGCTTAAGGCCGTTCAACAGATGGTTTGGATTTCACATTTGTCCCTGATATAAGAAAGTATTTTCGTGGGTAGGTAGGGAGTTTTGTTTTTGAGTCGCACTGGCGCAACGCAACGGGCTATTGGCAACTGTCCGGGATCAATTCAAGAGAAAGATCCGAGGACAACACCTCGTAGTTTTGAACCACGGACAGATGACGAGGTCAACGCCTGAGCTGGCGCCCCACTCTCCTAACTTCCACATCGCGCCAACGTGAAGACATTTGAGATTACGAAAGATTTAACGTGCACTAGCCCCCTCGTACACGATGGTCTTTGTTTGCATCGAGTTTCTAACTAGAACCTTCAGATTCTCTAGAACTTCAAGAGATATGATTCATTTTAATCGGATTTATTTACTTAAGTTTGCTACAATTTTCAAGGACATACAAAACAAACAGCTGTTACGAGAACAGTTTTGCAAGTTTAAAAAGGATTCAATAAAACTTTCTATTTTGTCTGAATATATCGTCTTAGGATGCAAGAGCTAGGTAACTGGTGCATTTTGATTTACGCTTAAATTAGTAAAGCTGAGATCATACAGAATATAATGCAAGCACTAGGTAACTTTTTTGGCCACTTAAGCTCTATCTATCGGCTTATGAAGAATATAGGTTCATTGAACTGGAATTTCCTTTATCTCAAAAACCAAAAAAAATTGAGCCAAAATGAGCTGAAATTTCCTCGAAACAAAATTAAAACATATATCTTAACGTGAGAAAGGTTGCTTTTCTATCTTATTTAGAAAGACATTACTGGACAATTAATCCGGCAATAGATAAATGAATAAAAGAGGAGGCATTACCGAAGAGAAAGTTTAATTTTATAGATCTCTGTATGGTGCATTAAAATTTTGTAAATTTTAAATTTACAAAACATTTAAAATTACATCTCACCTTCGTATATGCGCATGTCCATTTTAGAATGTAATTTATATTAAAATTTGAAATGAACGAAATAAAATTTAAAATGAATTCGAATAAATAAAATAAAATTTGAAAATTGAATTTATTCAATAGAAAAAGTACTACTGAATTGAGCACTATTACTCAATCAAATATGTTTTGAATCTTGTTCTGAATCCTGGTAACGAAATGCTTTTTATGTTGACTTATTTGATATTGCATATTAATTTATAATTTCATTGTCCATATCTATGTATTAAATGATATTGATCTATTATTAACTTACTTCACAATAAAAAAGATCATTAATAGTTGCGGATATCCGTGTATTTTATTTCTGTGTATACGATGGCTCAGACTCCTAAATAACCATTTTATTCATGATGCTTAATCCATTTACAAATTAATGTTGCATTATGAAATAAAGTTTCAACTCAGACAGAATTTAACATGCTAGAAACGAAATATCAGAAACCACTTGAATCTTGAAGTTATTTTCTCAGCTTTTTGTATAATCCAATTTCAGTTCCATTTATCATTAAATATTGACATATTCAAACGATCGTAGATATTGCATATGGGAATTTTGACTCAAAGCGAAAAGGCATTTTTGTATCATTAAATCGGTTTTGTGGGGATGAAGATAAAAAAGAAAAGCTATTTGTGCGAAATTGTATCATTATAAATCATCAAAGCGTCGCTGCTAGATAGTTTCATCGAGCGAAATGTTTTCATCTGAAACACCGATGCGATTATTCAAATTCTTGGTTTCGTCCATTGTCTGATTCGAATCTTGATGACAATATTATTACATTCGAAGTTCCATTCTAACGATCACAGGATGCGAACTTTTCACTAAACGCCGATTTCCCACATGTGTTCACTTCCAAAGGAAAAAGGTCGAAAACAGGAAAAACACAGATAAGCAGTCTCCCTTCATGATTATGTAGGTGCTTCACATACATGATCTCGTATATGATTAAAAGGGAGATTATAAAAAAGTTTTGAATGGAAATTGCCAAGAAATTTTTATTTTTAAGACACTGTTCATGTTTTCCCAACGGTATATATTTTTAGTTTGGATCTTTTGTATACACAATTATTTTGAGATCAAGAAATTTAGTAGAGGTATGCCGAACGTAAAACTGTTCCCTTTACCATTACCTGATTGCACCCATTTTGTCTTCCCAGTTTTTCTATTTGGGGGTTAGATTCTAAACTTTTTTCAAACAGTTATCGATTTAAAAACAATATCTCCATTTGAACAGAGGTTACAAAACTCACTTGATACTTAAAGGCTGCTACATAAATCCCTGAAACATTTTAAAATGGATAAAGAAAACACTATGATTTCAAAGCAAATTCCGAAAAAGGTGAAATTGTAGGTTGGTTGGTTTTGGGTTTTATGGCGCAAGGGCCATATTTGGCCAAACTGCGCCAAAGACAAGAAATCGATGTTAAGCAATTGTGAAAAGAAGGAATGGAGAGGAGAAATATCACTTGCTCACCCCGGGGTCGTGACCCCCATGTTTAGCAGAGGCAGTAAACCCCATGGGAAAAGAATAGATCAATAGCGTACCTCGGGTTTGTAAAGCACGTACACACCTAAAGATATACCCCAAGGGGTATATCTTTAGGGGTAGGTACAGGGTGCTTTTTATGTAAGGGCATTATTTTGTTTTGGAATAACTTTAAATGAAAAAATTTCATAAAACTATATATCATTTACTTAATTAATGACAAAAACCCACATCTGGTCGCGCTGCAAATATGGGCCCTTTCGACCACGTGATTGGTTCAATTTCGACATCAGTGGACATATAAACAGAACAGTAGTTATTGGGAACACCAATCCATTTTGACATTATTCGGTCAAGAAATGCGTCCTTTAGAATTCCACGAGCTGTTTGACATGATGCTTCATTTTTCAAACCGTATGTACTGTAAACGTTTGTCGATAAATTTCAGGCAGAAAGGAATTTCGCAACATCGCACAATATTGTCCACGGTTGACAACCGTACATTTTCATTAGCATCCTCGAAAAAAAGTGGTGTAATAATGCCTCTATCCAAATTGCATTCCCGCAATAGCTACGTTTGAAATGTCACTTTTCTCCGTAAATTTGACACGGAATAGCCCTTTATTTGTCATACCAATAGGTTTCTAGCTCTAGTTTTAAAATGAATTATCTTACATTTTATAAAAGCTTATTTACAGATAAATCATACAAGTTCTAATTTTATTGTGCAAAAAACTTCACTATTGTACGTCTGACAGTAAAATAGAAAAATTCTAATCTTATGAAACCTACGAAGAATCATTTGTAAGCAAATACAAACAGAAGATATGAGACGTAATAAAAAAAACCTTAGCTTGGTATAATACTATTCAGAACTTTTACTTTCATTTACAATTGAAAGGCTTCTCGCAAAATCGTTAAGTCACAGAATGAAAGCTCAGTAATGAAAAAAATTCCGATTATTTGAACGAGTGAGTAATATTTGAAAGTTTAAGAAATAATGTGACCTCTTTAATAGTGGATAAATCATTATAATTTTGTAATTTTTTAAGACATTAAAATTTCTAGTCTGAAAATTTTAGAGGCTTTATCACTTTTATCCCCTCAGCCTTTCAATTATAAAATTATTTATGACTTACTCTCCAAAAATATATACATAAAATATTTCAAAACGAATACAAAAATTAAAAGCTCAGAAAATTCATTGATCTAAAAATCACAATCTATGATTTAAGAAAAATGACGTGAAAACTATGCAATTCTAATTCAATTTTCAAACTATGTCTGCACAAGAGTAAGCATCTACTGTATTTCTTGATTATTTTTGGAAGATAGCGAGCTCATTTTTCATAGTAAAATGTTAAGCTTACAATGTTTTACTGATGCCCCGTCATATCTTTTTGTTTGAAGCGTCTTACAATAATTTAACTTTAATATCGTTTCATTACATTAATATAACTTTAAAACGGTTTCTGAAATGTATTTATAGGCTCGGTATAAGCCCTCGTGTAGCAAAAAATGACCTTAAAGTGACAAATCAAACCTTATTTGTATCATAAAAAAGTAAAATTTCAGTTTCCCATCTTACTTGGAACAGTCGATATCTGTATATGTGTATCAAGTCACGGATTTTGTGTTAAGTTACTTCTGAATATTAGTCTACGAAAAATAATAGTACTTTAGCTATCCATATTCATAGTATGGAACCAAAAGATAGGTACAATAGAAAGAGGAATAACGATTTTGTTCCTTGATCAAAATTTTATTATTGTTTCTAACAATTCAGAAGTGACTACTTTCAATTTTAGGTACGATATTGTTAGTACAAATTAACATGATTAACAATGCTTTCGGTTATTACTTCCCCATTAGTGCATATTTCGCTACCAGGTTAATCCGATTCTATTGTGATAAATGTCATATGACGTCTCGAAAATTCGTAGAATTCTATTCCACTGCAATAATGCAAATTCCTTTCGCGGAACATTTCAGCAACCGCATAGAACTTCAGATTCCCCTCAAACCCGCTTTATGAAACGTTGGAGAACGTGGAAATTGTTTTTTGTTTCTGAAGCCTTCAAACTTTCATTTTGTCTTGATCATAAAGTGGTTGGTTGTTTTGGGGTTTAACGGCGCCAGAGCCATATTTGGCAAGTCGATGATAGGTAGGTAGTTAATTAAAGTCGCACTGGACCAACTCAACCAAGTCGATCATAAAGTGAGACGAGTTAAATAAGAATATCCAATCGTCTTTTTCAAAGATAGGTAGTTGAATTAACGTCGCACTGGAGCAACACAACTGGCTATAGGCGACGGTCCGGGATCAATCTCGAAGTCTTTCAAAGGAAACAACATGGTTGATTTTCAACTCAGCCACAGTTCTTGATGCTGTAAGCAGTCTGTGATAAGCGAGGTACACATATTGTTTTAGAGCTAAATTTAACTATTATTTTTTACCTGGTGTTTTGGTTTGATTCCTCTCTGGGTGTATTTCTCTTTTGTGTCAGTAAACTTTCTTTGTATGTACATGTCCATTACTTGGCTACGATTTGTAAGAGGATTCTTGAGATCAAGTACACAAGTCAAAATATATATGTACTCAATCAATCGTAATAGTTTGTCGTATTCTTTCTATTTATCAAGCATTAAAATATTGTCCTTATGCCAGTTATTAAGTTAATACATTCTTCGTTGGTTGGGTTTTTATACCACAAGGGTCATATTTGGCCAAGCTGGATCAACACAAGACATACAACGGCGTAATGGACATACACACAAGGAAAGTTTTACTGATGCAGAAGATAGAAATACACCCAGTGTATTGATAGGAAATGAACCTTCACAGCCTACAACTCGCAGTAATGTATGAACTGTTGAATGAACATTAGAGTAAATAAGAACTAGAGGATTGTCAATAATTTTATTTAATTTTAAGGCCTTGTTAATACTTCATTTCTTATGCGCACACTTCCACACAAAGTATTATCTTATGAATAAAAACTTTTCCATTTTCCGTGTCTAATAATTGCCACCAAGTTGTAAATGTTGTGAATTCGATTATGTTGCCAAGTTTATTTTCTTTCTCTTATAAGCTTTTTCTTATGTTCATAACTTGAAGCAGATACTTGAGATCAAGTAGGTATTTGATATTTCAATTAACGTCGCACTGGAGCAACACAACTTGAGATCAAGTAGAACTACATATCACAGGCTGCAACAGAGGCACAACTCAAAAAACCACATTTTCATACCTCTTGAGCAAGTGACATCAGTCCCAGAAATTTACATAACTTCTCTTCACACGCACAAGGTCGCTTTGTTTTTGAGACACCGTGGACGAAAACCCGTTCGGTGTGGCGATTGGTATGGGCATTCACCCTCAGCCGAAGGAAATGGGCGAGTGAGAGGTGGCTATTAACCTCGGAGAAGGGGTGCACCCACCACTCGGAAGAGACACCTCAACTCACTCCCGCTGACGGCTAATCACGGGCATAATAACATTCATCTCCCCCTCGAACGCCAGATTCCTCATCACCCTCGGGCAACCTCAAGTATGTGTACACACTTCAAGAAGTCGTCACCGTGGGGAGTGGAAGTCGAAACCGATTCCTCTACAAGCGTCGAGTGGATTTGGATGATCAGTGTGTCAGCAACGCTCTCTTTGCTTACCTGACACCATGTTTCGCGTTTGTGGTGTCACTCTGCTTCAACACCAGAGAGACGCGCCAACTTGCCGTGGATAAGCAAAACTACACTCGCTTCAAAAAGTGTATTTTGTGAACTTTTTATTTTGTTTGTACAGATCATTACCTTTTTTCAGTATACAGTAGAACCTTGATCATCGGAGTTTCGATTAACCAAGGGTCCGTGGTATCCAAGCCGCATTTGATACCAAGTTTCTTTTTTTTTTTTTGGGGGGGGGGGGTTAGACTTTGAATAAAACTTTGTGCACTAGTGCACGCACTTTGTCCCCGACTGGTCATGTTGAAGTCTCACTCCGATTCACGTTAAAAATTTATCGTTTAGATTCAGGTTAGATCAATTTTTTTTTATTTCTTTTTGACACCGAATTTTAATTTATTTTATTTCCCAGGGGATGCCGGGCGTACATAGGCGCTACGCCGCTGATTTCTATACGCCCCTTTTAATTTGCTAACCATGCTTGATTGCAGAGATCCCATCAAGTTTTAATAATCGGTGTAGAAAGGCACTGTCACACACCAAAAGGCCCCAACTCTTTCCCACAGACCTCGCCACACGCTTCGCTGCATGCGTACTCTGCAATTGTGCTTCGAGTTCGGTCCACGTGTGTCTTTGTCACGACAAATCCTCCCTTTCGCTTCCACGAACCGATGTCTATCGTCTACTCGCAATCGGGCAAACATCCCTATCAGGAGCGACCGCCCCTTAATCTGAGCTGAAATAATATGCATCATTACTCCGAAACAGCCGGCCCTGTCCTTTTCCTTCTCTCGCAGATTACTCAGTCCTTTTCCACACTTAATAACATCGGATTCTATTGATTCCTTATCGAATCTTGCTCCTTTCGAGGGGGTGGGGGATGGAGCGTTCATGCCAAAGACATTCCTCCACCTTGACTTCCTGCCGACTAAATAAGTGATCACTTGCTTAGGGTCTGTATTGGCACTCTGTCGAATGCCAAAGTAATGGAGGATGCAGGTTGGTTGTTTTGGCAAACTATGCATTAATAAAGTGTTAATGGCTGCTGCAAATACATCTCGAGGATGAATGTAAGAAAAGGTCCTCCCTGTGCTGTTTTGTGCTCACCAAACCGTTTGTGAGAAGACAATTTAAATATTTTCTCTTCGCTCTTAACAGCAATGATTGCAGAATGTAGAAGAATTGACTTTCAAGTATTTCATTCTGAAAATAGAGGGGAGGAAAGCACATTCACTCCATACACACGTCCATTAGAAAATATTTCTTTGACAAGGTTTATTGGTTGTTTTGTCATTTTATGGCGCAAGGACCATATTTGGTCAAGCTTTGCCAAACAAAAGACAAAGTCAATTAAAGAATGTCGTGAAAAGGATAAAAAGAGCATTGGGGAACAGAGCAGGATGAAAGCAAAAAAAGATAACTTGGGGTATAACGGGAGCGCAATCCCCTATTTACTAAAGACAGTAAACCCCACGCGAAAAGAAAAGATCACTTGAGTACTTCGGATCCTTGAAACCCGTATACACTTAGAGATGTGCCCTTGAGGACTGGCGGATGCAAGTGTTATTGTTTTAAAGTTTTACACAAAGACATTTTTATCCACTATTTTTACAGTTGTCATTCTTTGATTTTAATATCTGAGACTTTTTCGGTGAATCAATCAAATCCGAATATAAATTCTCTGGGCTAATCAACCTGGCGACACTGAACTGATTAGGTTGATTCCAAATTGGGAGCATTAATATTTGGTAGATGGTTGGATTTTACGCTTTCTGGCCAAAATCCCAATAGGGTTGAGATAGAGGAGTGTGATGGTGATCCACTTTGCTTTCATTGGTCCCTTATTATCAATGGAAACGAATCAAGAGTGATCAAATGTCACAATTCAACCAATGATACGTTTGTGGACACATCATTTGGCTAGTTTTTCGAATACAATTTCAATACTTCACCAGTAAAATTTTCAAACAATGAATTTCTTATTGATCCTCAATTGGTCAACTCCAATTAGATTAAATGCCGAACCTTGCCAAAACGGCGATAATCTACATTTTAAGATAACCCCACTATGCATCATGCGGGAATACTTGGGTATGGGGAAATAAAATCTTTGCATTCCGTCTGGTTTGTTTATACTGAAAATCCGTCTCATGAAGCGTAGACAACTCGAAAGTATTTCTAAGGAGGGCTCATGATCACAAATGAAGATGGGACTGATGAGAAGTGTATGTAAGATAATTACTAAGTACACTAAGAAATTATAATACTTGAAAGCGATGGTTAGATGTCTGATAACTCGCTCATGGGTTGAGACAGAGCACAAAAATTAAATTTTGAGATAAAGTGGGTGTAAAATTTTCATTACTATGCAAATACATAGCATGCTGTATCACACTTCTGCCATCTTGCGGTCTAGTATTGAATTTTGCCAGTTTGCAGCTGGAAAGAATGTAGTTTTCTGCACTGAGGTAGGTACTTACTCCCAAAATATTTTGAGTTGTACCACTATGCAGCCCATGAGCAAATTGCCAACTTACATTCGAAGATACTAAGTGCCTCTTAATGTACACTCCCGAATGAGCTTGCAAAATTAGATTGTTTTGATTTGATAGATTGTTTTGATTTGTGTAATCATGGCTGTAACCACCGTAAACTAGTTGAACGATTCAGGATTTTCAAGGTTTAATAATCCATTAGAATCTTATGAAGAGTCGATTATAGGTAGTGTTTTTTTCGTGCCTCCTCAACCTAAAATATCAAATGCTAGGTAAAATTCTAGATTACATTGTAGAAAATTATAGTTTTATATATACAAGGTCTCTGTGTATAGATGGTGGTTTAGGGTTTTTATGGCACAACGGCCATATTTGGCAATGCTGCGCCAGATACAATACAATACCAAGCAATTGACACAAGACATACAATATCAAATAATTGATACAAGACACAATATCAAATAATTGACACAAGACTTACAATATCAAGTAATTGACACCAGTCAAAGCTTTACTGACACAGAAGAAATATACCTAGGGAGGACTACACCTGGCAGGAATCGAACCTGCGCCACAGCGTGTATAGAATATTGGAATTGTGGATCACTGAAAAGTGAAACTTTGGCATTTTTTCAATCTATACGGACCCTGTACAAATATATTTATCCTACAAGAAATTTTTAGAACAATATTTATACCGAAAATGT
The DNA here is from genome assembly GCA_933210815.1 of Meta bourneti. Taxonomy (NCBI): domain Eukaryota; kingdom Metazoa; phylum Arthropoda; class Arachnida; order Araneae; family Tetragnathidae; genus Meta; species Meta bourneti. Next base: position 95,674,949 of record OW119922.1, read on the forward strand.
CTAATAGCATGTTGTTTTATAAACCTATTTCAAAATATATCTACGAAAAGAAAAAGAAAATTATCTATCTATGAAGTTATATACCCTTAAATAATTGAACTGTGATTTGTTTTCCGATTGTCCCCTATATTTATTCACCTTCGATTTATTTTCCCATGTCGACTTAAAATAATCAGGATATTTAGTTCTTACGTGGCCTCGCTCGAACGAGACTTGGGGATTTCAATCCTTATCATTCTTCAACTCGGTTTCAGTCCCACTTATTTCTTCTTCTAGGATGCACAACTCATTTGTCTCCACAAATGGTTGGTTTAAGTCATAATTCCCGATGCAATGGCTATTACAGGAGACGAATGCTTTATTTTTACGAGCCGAGAAGTGATCTCTGCATCCTGTCAGATGAATAAAAGTGCGATTTGAATGTGTTATTACATCGCCTAACAGCTCTATAACCTGAATCTTCTCGCCGCTGGTGTTGTGGTTACTGCTTCTCTTACGAGAAATAGGACAGTCAACCGAAGAGACTGAGTTGGAGCTCGTATTCCTATTTAGTTTTATGCAAAGGCAGACGGCGTTATGAGTTCCTGCCTCCGCTTGGTTGTCAAATTAGACTCTTCCTAACGATTTGCATGCCGACTAGGCTAACATTAGTCAGGCATGTCGGCGGACGCTGGATTTCGAATATGCGATTGTTTAGCTAAAGCAGAGGTCCCGTTTCTAAAAAATTTCCAAAACTATAAATATGTAATTTCCTTTTTGTAATATTTTATTTAATGCTTGAAGCTTTAGGACAGACACGAATTTCAAAAACCAAAATCAGAAATTTTAAGTTTCTAACAATGTATAAATATATCTCTGGACAGCACAAAAAACTGAAAAATTTTGATTCACACTCCATATGAAATGACGGTATTTTACCAACTTGTAAGAATTGACTTGTATGGGCTACTCAAATTGTGCGAGCTGATCTTTTTATATAAGTGATTTCATTTATCTTCATAATACGTTTGGTATTTTTTGCGATTCATCAGTCTATAACAGTTGCCTTACCCTATTTGCACAACAAAATAAAGTTCATATTCTCTTTCCAAATTCTATCGGGATACACTCCATACTGTGTCAGGGGTCGCCGTGATTCAGTGGTTTTGCCCACCGCGCAAGCAACCTGCGAGTTGTAGATGCAGAGATTCGTTTCCTCCCTAAGCGTATTTCTTTCCTGTGCCAGTAAAGCTTTCTTTGTGTATGTCTACTTGATTAGCGGGTGTGGAAATTTGGAGAGTGGGGTGCCAGCTCAAGTGTTATTGCGTCATCTGACCATGGTTCAAAATAACGAGGCGTTGTCCTTGGATCTTTCCCTTCGGAATTGATCCCAGACCGCCACCAATAGCCCGTTATATTTCTCCAGTGCGATGTTAATTAACTACCTACCATTTACTTGACGTTATTTGGTGCAGATTGGCAAAGTATGGTCCTTGCTTCATAATACTCAAAACCCGACTATACCACTTCTACCATTCATATTTTTCCAACCATACCAGTTGGTGAGATGGTATGGTCGGGAAAAGGTTTCAGACCTATAAATAACAAAGTACAATTGTTATTTATAGATCTGAAACCTTTTATTTTTTATATGAATTTTAAATTATACAATTTGAAATTCGAATTATAAAGAGAATGGGTGTGGCACATCTTACAAAAACAATTTCCCGGATTTGCAAAATATACCTATTAAACTCATGCCACGGCCTTCTTGGTAATCTAATTGCCTGTCCTTTGTATCGATCCAAATAATTTCGTTGACATAATTCGCATACTGAAATTTCTCTACCAAAAACACGTTGCCCTTTCCTTTTTTTAGGCAGAACACCAAATATAAACCAATCCCGTTCGAACTTTTGGGACCACACATGCATGGAAAAGGGGTATCAATTTGTTTTCAGATCTTTGAGCAATTCATCAATAACCTTTCCTCTGAGCTCAAAGGTGCATTTTATCTTTTGTTACGGAAGCTAGTTTCGAAAAGGATGAAAAAAAAAACCACCCAGAGAGAAAATGGCTCTCAGCAACATGGCGGACGTGACAATCCGAAATTGAAATTTGTCCACCCTTATCAAACTCAGTTCAATCATTCCGCTAATGAAAAATCCACGCGATTAATGATTTGGATGGGGCGTCGCTCCGAATCCACAGCTGATGGGACCGAATGTATTATTTAAAGACCATTACGGAGGATGTTCCTAAACGAGCCCACCTACCCGAAGTCACGAGCGGTTAATTAAAAGGACTAATTAGGAACAATGTAAGAAGGTTGCGAATCGAACTCGACAAGGCTGGCTTCTGGTTTTTTATGTAGCCCATGGGCTGATGCTCTCCTTCTGCAATTAGGCTTTTATTAATATTTTCAACGCGTCGCTCTAATTTCGCATAACCATGAGAACTTCTCGAGCTCCTTCTTGATGTCCAGTTTCTTCCACCCTCTGATGGAAATGGGCTTCACGTGTGGATCCCATTTCATGCTTTGGTGGTTTTTTGCGACATATCTCCCTACCCGATATAAACGTTAAGCACATTACGTTGCGCACAATGTTTACTTTAATGAAAGCCCTTTTTTAGCGTATATAAAAGGAAACTGGTTTGTCGCGTGGGAACGCGATCCTCTCAAAAGGGTGGCCGGGTTTTTGTGTTAGATTGAAGAGTTGTGCGCTCCGCATATAAAGAAAAATCCGGATCTCGCAGAGATTTTAATGAGCGGTGTATCGAGGGTTTATCAGTTTCGGTAGAGTCAAAAGGAAAGAATGGGGACTCTAAAAAGCGTTTATCACTTTTTTCATTCATTGATGAGGTACGTGGGAATTATTTGCAAAATCAAACACCGGTGCTGCAGTGGACAAGGCCCGGGTTATTCAGTGGTATAAAGTTCCCACTCGATCATATCCGTCCAAATAGTGTCTCTTGTTTACCTTGTGAGATTGTTCTAAAAGCGATTCGAGATCATTAGGATACTTTCCCAGAATTTCCCACATTAGGGGGCATCAACCCTTCACAGACAAACTGCGAATTTAGGCAAATAATTTCTTTTCTGCGAAAAGGATTCAATCTCTGTTACACATAGTGAACAGTTTTTTAATAAACTCTTCTTTATACTATTAAATGGAACATTTGTTAAACACAATAATTTCAATTGTTATTTTTTGCTTTTCATGTGAAATTAATTATCTTCAGTCAATACAGAGGTGAATCAAGATTGTAAAATGTATTTTATATGAAGTCATGGGAAACTTTGTTTAAATCAACATTTCTAATTACAGTCCCTTCCAAGAACTATTAGTTTCATTTCTTGTGAATAATAATGTTCTTGAAAAGGTTTTACAATCACATGTGACAAATTTTAAATACATTTTCAGAGAAAAAGAAACTAATGCAGTTCAATAACCTCTTACAAGAAATACTTCTTTCAACCCTTTGAAGTGAAGTGGTTTCACCGCGAAACCACACTTTAAAAAATTCCTGGGCTAATTGTAGTTTTTTCGGTTAACCACGCGATAGGGGCTCTATAGTACGCCATCTGTCGATCATAACGTAAAATGTGTTCAAATACATTCCACATCTAACAGAGTAGAAATTTTAACTGGTACTTATTCACCAATTTGATAGAAGTATGCTTGAATGAGCTAATAACCTCTTACAAGAGCAAACACTGTTACTAACCCGAAAGACCAAAATATTGACAAGTGACCATTATTTAGCTGATTAGCGGACCTGTCTTATTTAAAAGACCAAACATATTTTATGCTGAAGTAATATATAGATTTGTAAGATTATCTATAAGTTCAAGAGATCTATGATGAGGTTCAGTTTCGTTTAAGACAATATGTGACAACTTTCTATATAAGAACTATTGGATATTTTGTCTCAAGACTCAAAATGTAAAATATTATATCTCATAATTCTAGCTACAAGTACTTGTTCTTCCTCAACTTTTATTCAACATGTATTCCTTTTAAAACAGAATAAAATATTACTTGTTAAAATTCTCACACCAATCATTTAAATCAGTGCCAAAAACACTAAAATTAATAATGCATATCGTTTCATTTCTCTCTTGGTCAGTTTCCCAAACATTTCTCAGTGGATTTGTCCACTACGCTAGTATACCTATGGTTTTATACATTAAATACTATAAAGGAAAAAAGGAAGCCCCTAGCGAGAATAGGGACACGAACGCATTACCGCTTTAGAATTGTATTGAGCCTATCTCCTTCCAGAAATCTAAAGCAAATCCCATGACATAAGTACGTAATTAGGGACTTATTTGAATCCCACCTTCAATAATTTCGAGTCTCTGAATCAGTCCCGTAGTATGCTGAGTGGACTGCAGATTAGAGAGGCAACTTTAAGTGCGGCAACTTTAAGACTTTGCAAAGGGGTAGGTAGTTGAATTAATGTCACACTGGAGCAACACAAAGGCCTATCGGTTATGGCTCTGGATCCATCCTGAAGGGATTGATCCGAGGACAACACCTGATCATTGTGAATCATAATCAGATGGCGAGATCAACACCTGAGCTGGCATCCCACTCACTGAACTTCCACACTACGCCAACGTGAGGCCAATTGATGCCCCGACAGATTTTCACATTTTTTGACATTCTGAGTTCGACCTCTGAATAGGACGGAAGTGCTTTGAAGGCACTCCTGCTGAATGGCTAACAGCTCCGATATGGATGTTGACAGAAGCTGGTGCTGATGAAAAAGAAAATTGGATCAACGAAGCTCCGTACGAAAAACTCATCGTTAAGAGAGATTAACTTTTCGCACAGATCAAGGAAGAGCAGGTTTTGCTGCAAACTCTTCAAGACCTGATGACCGTACAGAAGGATGGAGCTCATGCCCACATCATCCAAGAACAGATGGACAAATACTCGAATGTGATCTCGAGTATTAAAGGTACTGTGGGGGTTGGGGTTGGGTATTTCAATTAACGTCACACTGGAGCAACACAATGGGCTATTGGTGACGGTCCGGGATCAATCCCAAAGGGAAAGATCCGAGGACAACACCACGTAATTAAAGGTACTGTGAAATTGATTGTTCTAAAGATCGAGGAGAGGAAGATTCCCCCTGACTTTAAGGAATCAAATAAGAAAAAAGATCGTTAAAATCTAAAGCTCAACCTTGCAAAAAACCAAACACTCACATGCTTGAATCAGTGCCCCCCAGCAATTGAAACTACAAGTCAGTTTGAAGTTCTAAGTGATATTCCAAGTGATGACGAGGATTCTCCAATTCCCCAGCAACCACGTAAAACCCCACAAGTTATGGTGTCCTTGACTGAGGACTACCAAGTTCTCCTAAAAAGATTGAACCAAACCTTAGGTTTCCTGGTAGTTGTAAAACTATCTGGCGAATTCGTTAAAGTCTATGTTAACTTCCCTGATGATCCAACGTAAACTTACTCAATACTTTGACAATAACATCCATTATTTCTGTTGATCCAAAAAAGATTAAAACCCTCTAAAAGGAGTAATTAAAGGCCTCCCTATTAGTACCACTTGCGAACACATCAAGAACGAATTCAGTGAACTGGGATTCAAAGTTAATAAAATTAACCAGCTTAAACGCTTTAAAACTAAGAAGCTACTCCCTATTTTCATGCTACACCTTTCTCTTGGCGAGAAATCTGAAGAAATTTATAACTTACAGCACTTCATGTGCCTGATCGTTCAGGTTGAGCTCTACAGGAATAATAAGGGGATTCCCCAATGCTATAACTGTTAGCACTTCAACCACTCGAGCGAAAATTGCCGAATGCCCCACCCAGATGTGTTATCTGTGGTCAGGGCCACAAAACTGCCAACTGCCCTAACAAAATCTACCACCCAAGTGTGCAAATTGCTCTGAACAGCAAACGGCAAACTACCGAGGATTATTACCCTAAGCCTAGGACCTTTGCCAGGAAACTACCCCAGCCCGACAGCACGTATGCCTCTAAACTAGTTAATCCGAAGAGCATTTCTGCTCCAGAAACTCCCACTTTAACCACAACACCCAACATTCTGGTCTGTACCGTTGTTATTACCTAAAACCTCAAAATTAATTAAATTCACCTTTTTAACTTAGGCCCTTAATCTCAAACTTATACATTTAAACCAATTCTATCCTGCAACCCCATTGACACCTTTAACCTTCGTCATCCTATCATAGTATTTTCCTTCCTCTCTGACTTTAAGTTCATTCGTCGACAGTACCTTGCGCACGCCTCATCACCATCTCAAGCTCCCCCTATTCACCTCTGCTCGACTCTAAGTCCCAGTTATCATCTTTCAAACTTCTGGACACATTAAAAGAAGTTCTGGGGTAAGTTCAACAAACAGTAAGTTCAATTAAGCCGTCCCGGAGACGGAGGACCAATTCGGCCCATGAGTTCCGCTCACACCCACCCTTTTCCAGTCCAGTCAACGTGCACCAGCCCCCACGCACAGGGCGGTCTTTGGTTGGATCAAGTTTCGAACTAACAACCCTCCAGTTGCTAATCGCTGTTACTCTTCGTCGATCATTATTTAGGGTGGGTAGTCGAATTTACGTCACACTGGAGCAACTCAATTGAGTAATGGCTACGGTCCGGGATTGATCCAGAAGATCCGAGGACACCTCATCATTTTGCACCAGTCAGATAAAGAGATCAACACCTGAACTGGCACTCCCAAAATTTCAACACCACCCCAACGTCCTTTTTGCAGAGAAATGAAAACTTTTGAAAATTTTATTTAAATAATTTTAAAATTTTTTAAAATAATAGTTAATATAATTTTCAAAAATAAAATTTTTAAATGTACTAAAATTGCAAATTTCCTCTTTGCGATAACGCCTACTAAAGGCAGGTCAGCACAATAAGTAATTTCCCGATGGATACAGCCTGGCTGAAAAAATCATGATACCCATCTTCCATTTGTGATAAGATCGGGAATAGGGAGCGGCAGATTTTAGGTTAGCTTACAGGCAGCAAAAAGGTTAATCCAGCCCTGAGCTGAATGGCTTTTGACTCCAAGTTTTTATGGGAACGCAGACACAAACAGTACTTTGAACTAGTGGCGCGCCCAGATGAGTCTATTTGCATTCAACCACCCTCTAGTAGAAAAATGAAATTTTCATCTATTTGAAAATATCACTTGCTGCTTTAAGGCATTCAACATCAATTGCCAAATTGAAAACACCAATTGCTGTTTGAGGCATTTGCTGAAACCTTCTACACCAATCTCTAATGAACGTTTGAATTCAAGTTAACTCTCCAAGTGGTTTCGACGAGCTATCTCGTCCAAAATCTGACCAATTTTGCTAATGACGAGATATCTCGTCATCAAAACATTGCCGTTTTTACCATCTTGCGATATCTTGGTGGACGAGATATCTCGTCCATCAAGATCTCGTAAGTTTTGCTAATGACGAAATACCTCAAGACAAACGCTAGGAGGGTTAACTGGGGGGTGCTGGAGTATTACTATACAATTAGGTGAGTAAGATTGTGGAAGGTGAGTCGAACTCCCACTCTCAAGGATAATTTGCATCAGCATCATGTTAATCAGAGATTTTCAGCAGGTGTGTCGTGGCACACTGGTGTGCAACAATAATGGCTCTGGTATGGTTATGGGTGGTGAAATGGTTTAAAGTGTGTAAAATTTACTTTAACGGTTTAGCTTTGAACTTTCGACCAAGGGTGTTCACAAATAATTTCTCTCAAGTGATTATTATTTTTTTTATATCAAAGTATCGTAAATAAATTGTTTAAAAGATGTTTATGAGCCTCTCTATAGGATCAAAAAAAGGGGCGGATAGTTACTATTTCTTTAGATAATCAAAAACTATACCTATTTGTTTGCCAGGTAGGAAAAAAGTATTAGTTTTTGTGGTGCGCCGCATAATTTTAGCAATTAGTCTATGTGTGCCTTGATATGAAAACGTTTGAAAATCACTGATGTAGACTACGTTCTCAACCCTCTGAAGGAATGTTCCTGCTTTGATGTAATGCATTTATGTTTTTGTCACAGAACACACGCGCTAGAGTGCAATGCCAACCGTTCCGCTGCCCCAGACTTGGTGTGACCTGGATTGAGGGAATCCTCATTTTAATCACCGAATGAGCAGTGCCAAGTTGTAGCCAATATTTGTGTCCGGTATGTGTGAGGGCGCCAAGGCTGTTGACCTTGCACAGGCCGCTTCAAGGTCGGTGCCTCCAGTGGGTGACCCAGGGCGTTGCCACGGAGAGTGAAAAATGCAAATTATTCCCTATCTCTCCAACAGACGATACCAACGGTCAAATGATCCGTCTTCAGAAATAGAGGAAATATTCGTAGACAAAAGAGCTGTCTCGAATTTCGAAAGTTCAATCCTGCCTTGATTCGGGAGATAAATTCGGAGGAAGGATTATTTTTCACGGCACTCTTAAAGCATCCAAAAATTACAGGCTGCGTTAGTTTTGATTTTAAAAAGATCTTTAAACGTTTTTCTTGTATCACATAGCCTCTCTATAAGCAGCTCGCGTTTCCCCTATTTCTTGAGACAGTTTGCGTGACATTGTCGTTACCAAAATCGGCGATTCATTTGAAGCTCTAACTGATTGATATGCATTAAATATTTGCTTTGTTCATTGTATTTGAGAAATTGAACTGTATTGACACTTGGGAGATAATTATGAGGCGTTGTCGAGATATAACTTTGGTATTCGAATAAGTCATTTCATTCGAACAGCATATTGAGACCCTAATTTCATGTTCCAAATGCTAAAACATATGGAAATTGTTTTTCATGGACTGATAAGGAAGCATCCAAAAATAACAGGGTATATTAGTCAAAAAATAGTTTAGGCGTTTTCTTTTCTTGTACCACATAGCTTATTTGCACGCAATTTTCGTTTTCCGCATTGGTTGAGGCCAGGGTGCGTGATAATACCGTTACCTAAACTGAAGATTCATTTGAAGCCCAAACTGATTGATATACACAAAATAATTTGCTTTGTTCATTGTATTTGACGAATTGAAATGTATTGACGTTTGTGAGATAATTAAGAGGTGTTGTCGGTGTTTAAATGAGTCATTCATTTCGAGCACCATATCGAGAATTTAATTTGGGTTTTCCGAAATCTGACTTATGAAGATAAATCATTCGTAGCAATTTACCTCACTTTAGTTTGCTTAATCTGGGTGAAGTCATAGTTATTTGACCTTACAATGAGCACTGGTGTCATTCAGAAAAAAATCGGATAGCAAGATGGATATTAATTTAATGGAGCAGCAATGACTAATAAAATCTCAAAAACGAAATGTCTTCGTCTTAAGATTTGTAAATTTTCAGAATCCGAACTAAAATAAAGATTTTCCTTAAACATTAGATTGGCATGATTGTCGACAATTCTTTTTCAAGAAAATTGTAAAAATATTCAATCTCCAATGAAAAGATTGATATCGGTTGGAGTATTAAAAAATTCTGAAGATATGTAATAAGCAATTTAAAATTTAAATCCATAACCATTTACTGATTCATCTTCAGATCAAATTAACTACCCTATCACGAAATGTAAATAATCTCATACGAATGAGCATTTTGCTAAGTGAAATTTTCATACTCTATACGATTTAATGTTTATCAATATTCAAAAAATAACCAGATAGTCCTTCCTGGTTTAATTTGAAAATTAAAGTGAAGAGATTGAGTTATTTAGAAACTAGTCTGTACCCAAACAGAAAAGTATCCCAAAATGTACACACGAAACTCTAATGCACAGGAAACAAATAAAGAGGGTCACATACACAAAATCGCAAAACAGATATAAACTTTTCTCAATGCGAAAAAAAGAAGCAAAACTAATACCATTCGTTCAAAAAATTTATAAACTTCATGGAATTTATATTTTCGATAGTTATACATCGAGAAAGGGCTGTGTACAAAACAGAATCATCTAACAAAGAAAAACTATATTAGGCCTTTGTTTGGAACCCGCCAAATGTAAGGTAGGCCACACTAGACCGATATCCAAGACTTTCATGGGGCATTCTACTGTCACGTGAGGGATGATCACACATATTTTAGTAATGAAAATGGCTATATTCTTTACCAATTAAAAACTTTTTTGAATTTAAACTATCTTCACTTCAAGTAAGCTTATCCCAAATTTTGGGGGTACATGTCATTTTTTATACAAAAAAGCTATTATCAAGCTGCCACAGTAGTATACCGGCCCGTATATGCGGCGGAAGTGACGTCATACCACGTGACCAGAAGTGGGCGGGGCCACGTGACGTCACAGCGTGACGCCATCCAAAAGCGGAAGTGACGTATTGTTTGTTTACATTTGGACTTGGATTTTTTTTTGTCATCGACTTCGTGCAGGCGTTGAGTTGTTTCAAGATGGCGTCGTTTCGTTACCATGGTGATGAATCACTCGTAGTGCCATCTGGTGGAGAAATTCGAAACTCTATTATTTTTAATTAAAAAGGAATTTCTTGGATTCGAACCCGGGACCATAGGATCCGAAGTCAAGCGCGCTATCCGTTAGGCTGTAAGAGAGTTAACTTAAGATGGTGAATTATTGTAGTGTTGGATTTTTTCTCTCTTTTGGACTTGTATTTTTTCTTAGTATTAGGAATGCGTTATTTTTAGAAAATGGTTTTTGAATAATTGCATAGGGGTTTTAATAAATGCTTTTACAAAATGACTTATGGCGCCATCTAGTGATTTTAAAAGTAAGTAATCTAAGGAACGAATTGATTTCTTAATGTTTTTACTTTATTCATGACCAGTGACGTCAGTGTGTTTACGTTTGGGACTTGGATTTTTTTTCCTTCTGAGATTTCGATGTGACGTCACGATTATGTCCATCGAGCAAGTCTGAACTTGAAAAAGTCTACTCACAATTCTTTATGTTATGCGTATGGTAAATTGTTTACAGATCGTGAAGGCTAGGCATATTTCCGTCGATTGGAAAACGAATTAACGTATTAAAAAAAGACGAAATTTAGAAATTTTAGGTCAAAAATATACTGCGCCTTGTCAACTTGTAGCATACGAAGACGAAGGAATAAGCTATACTTTTAGCGGGTCTTCTATTACAGCCAAGCCTTGATCTCCTAAAGTATTGGAAATAAAGGGAGAAATGGAGCGAATAATTGGTGCAAGATTTAATTTTGAGTTGGTGAAGCGTTATAAAGATGGTAAGGACTGCATAGTTGCGCCAATAAAAACAACGAGAAGGACTTGGAACTTTATGCACCCATAGCGTCTGTTTCATTTGGACAGAAAAGGCAATTTGTGTTTTCTAGAAAGAACTACAATTCTTTAAAAATTGTTCTGGAAAATGGAAGCTTGCTTGAGATGAAGTATCAAACAAACCAATTTTGGTTTCACAGCTTGCCCCGTGCATTATGCCCTAGAATAAATTTAACGTTTCGTAAAATTCTTGTATAAAGCAGCGATAAACCACTTATGTGCCCCCGAACTAGAACTCAGTGTCGTACACTAGACGATATTTAGACAAAGTTGCAATTGATCTTTGCCTTTCAGAATAGTATTTTTATAAATGCTTACATCTCGTTTTTAAATAAATTTTTAGCGTGTCTTACCACATATACTGTATTTTGGATTATTTGGTTTTTTTATTACATGGTTTCATAAATTTTCTTTTAAAATGCAAGATCTGAAATGAAATTTTTCTTTGCTATATAGATTTATGTTTTTTTTTAAGTTAGATGTATTTACTCAAAAATTAATTATACATTAGATGCTATAACACCTATTTTATAGCAGAAATTTTGTTTTAAATAATATACACTTAAGTAAGAGTAAAATTTTTGAAACTTTACGAGACAAATACTATGAATATGTTTTCTTGTACATTTGAAGAAGTTATAATAGTATAAAAAAAACCATTTATTCTATAAATCTAAATTAAAATGTTATTTTTTAATTAATCTTTCCTTGCATATTATTTTTACTTTGAATAAATCTTCATAAATTTTAGTGATTTAATTTATATTATATAGATTTACAAACCTGTTTTTGGATGAAATATAAGGATTTAATATTTTAAAAATTAATGTTTTTACTTAAAATTAATTATATATTAAATACTATTACACATATTTTTAATGTTGAAGATTTTTAGAAAACATTTTACAATTGAAACATATACATTAAATATTATGACAAACACTTAAATGCAGATCCATAAGGGAATATTGGAAATCTTTTTAATGCTTACACCTTTTCTATTCTAAATAAACTTTTGCTTGTCTTACCACATACACTGTATTTTGGATTATTTGGTTTTTTTTTATTACATGGTCTTATAAATTTTCTTTTTAAAATGCAAGATCTGAAATGAAATTTTCGTTGATTTTAAGATTTATGTTTTACTCAAAAATTAATTATACATTAGATACTATAGCACATATTTTATTGCAGAATTTTTTAATATTATACACATAAGTGAGCGTAAAATTTTTGAAACTTTACAAGACCCATATTATGAACATGTTTCCTTACACATTTGAAGTAGTGAAAAATAGTATTAAAACCCTTTATCCTGTAAAATATAAATTAAATATTATTTTTAATTAATTTTTCCTTCCATATTATTGTTTACTTTAAATAAATTTTCATTCATTTTAGTGATTTTTAGAAAACGTTTAACAATTGAGAGAGAGAGAGAGAGAAATATATACTTTAAATATTATTACAAACATTTAAATGCAATTTGCTTTCTATTTTTTAATTTTACAATTGAGACATTTTTAAAAGTTTGGTTCTTAAAGTGCGTTTTATGCATAGTAAAAAAATTATTATAAAAACCTGTAAGAGTAAAAAGAATTTTATACATTAATTTGAAACTTTACAAGACCAATACCATGTTTCCTTGCACATTTGAAGTAGTGAAATATAGAATTAAAAACCATTTGTGTCCTTGAAGATCTAAATTAAAAGTTCTTTTTCTTTAATGCTTTTGCAAACCACACATTTTACTAAATATGAACTTCCTTTTATTTATTTGAAATCCTTATTCATATCGTACAATTTAAATTGCACAGCAAAATACCAATACTGTACAAAGCTATGAAGTATTTTACAAGATACTTTGTACTGTTTTCTTAATTTTAAGTGTTCTACATTGCTATATTAAATGGATAGTAAGTGGGTTTTCTGTTTTTGAAAATAATGTGTGCACATCTGTGCTGCTAAGCAAATTAACTTTTGCCCTTTTCTTGATATTAAATGCATAATCTAAATATTTACTCACACCGCTGATAGTTTTACCTATGAGTAAAATTAAATAATAGCTGAAAATTTTAAGTATTAATGTGAATTTTAAAATGAACAAAAATTATTGAAATAATGGATTAAATCTGAATTCTATGTATTCTTAAAACAATCTCTGCAAATCCAGCAGACAATTCTTAAACAGATTGAAGGAAGCTACATGGAAACAAGGTAAATTATAACACTTTTTAATAGTAAAAACATTATGATTAATATTTTTTACAAAAATAATACATTGTAGTAAAAAAAAGAACTTATTTTTACATACTTGCATTTTTTTAAGAGACACATATTTCCGACAAGCCAATTATTCAATGCCATCACCTCAGCTATGGGGCAATGCAAATTATTTTTGTGATGACCACATTATAGTTTTTGGATATCTTTGTTGCTACTTAGAGCACATAATGCATAGAATTTGGGACACCCATATTGTTCCAAGTTGATATTCGGAATATTCAATGCATCTAAGCGTTTCTTTTCCACACAACCACCTTTGTAAGCAATTAGGTACTGAGTGGCCCTCTTGGTCTGCTCGTACAATTCTAAAAGCTTAGTCTAGACTTTCTAAGGGAGCACAATTTGCTATGTCATGGAAATGAAGTGCACATACGTAATTTTTAACATATCACAGTTGTACGATTTTGGCACTAAGTTTATGCTCAGACGATAAGTGAAAACGAATACTTGAAGCTACTTGCGATTTTTACAGCATTGTATACGTATTTACATACTAAGAAACTTTTCTTGAGTCTGAAATCCATCAAAATCCACAATTGCACAAATATTAAGCATTGCTATTGAAAAGCGTTAGCTGTTCTTGGAAAAATAATTGTAAACTGGAGGCCACGAAGAACTGGACTATATAACACCATACACTTACTAATCATACTAATCAGTAAAGTTAAAATTTATCTTTTGCGTTCCATTGTTACTCACAAAAGATAAGACTAAGTGAAGAATGTACATACTCAGAAAACATGTGTTTGTGATAATGCACGAAATAAAATTTTATGTTGTAATACAAGATTTTAACGAAAGGATATACTTAAATGTGCGTGTGATTTTTTTTTACTCTACCACGTTTATGCGCTCTGAATGCAATTCAATTCTACGACTAAACTTGAGCAAGAAAAAAAACATAACCAAATATAATTTATAAGATAAACGTATTTTGACTTTCTTTAAAATGAGAATTTTAAAGTATACTGAATTCTCTTAATTCTGCAGTTTTATTTTTTCTAAAATTACATCAACAAATTGAATTATTTATTTGTGGGCACACACAAGTCTTTGCCTTTGTTGAAAGGAAACTAGTATCTCTGACAAGTATCAGATTTTTAAAAATTGAGTAAAAGAACCTTTTTTCATGGGATTTAACTCAATCTGCTCCATAATTTTATACTTAAAAGTAATAGAGCATAATATAGTTAAGGAAAATGAATAACCATTATGCAAATTTGAAGCCAAAAGTTCCAAGAATGTCTATGCGTCTATCTACGTTTAGAGATTGGCCAACGCACAGACGTTGACATAAGGGACCTAGCCAAAAACGGACTGTATTATACCTGTGTCTTGGACGTGATCAGGTGCTATTGGTATGGCGAAGGGCTTGAAAAATTGGTAAAAAGAAGATGTAGTGAGATACAAACCCAAAGTTTTATCCAAAATGTTTGGTAGCCCATAGATGAAATTGTACAGGTGCTGGATGAAATCAACAATAATATCAATGGTTTTATAAAAAAACGATGTATAGCTTTACCCCTTATACAAAAATTAACCAATAAAAAAAGTTAAACAGTGAAAAAAGTTAAACAGGAAAAAAAGTTAAACAGAAAAAAATTAAACAATAAAAAAAAAGTTAAAGAGAAAAAGTTAAACACTAAAAAAGTTAAACAGAAAGAGTTAAACAGTAAAAAAGTTAAGCAGTAAAACATAGTTCAACAGTAACAATAAAAAAAGTTAAGCAGTAAAGTAAGAAAGTTTTAAAAAATTAATAAACATTATTTTAAAATGCTTTTAACAAAAGTTTTAATAAGCCCCCTAAAAGAAAGAAACACTCAAAATGAATATTTAATTCAAGTATTCTTTCTTGCATTACAGAGTACATTTACACATCTTTCCTAAAGCATTTAGTAACTCCTGTTTAAGGCACTCTTTAAAATTCTTTAGTAAATAGGTTTAACATGTAATCCACAAACGACTAATAATTAAAATAGTCAATATATTTATAAGGTGTATAAGTCTTTCCTACACGATTTTTTTCCTTAATAAAGAGTCTTAAGGTTTTAGAGTCTCAAACTTCCTTACTAATCTTTTTACTGAAGCACTTGTGCCAATTTAACAATTTTCAACTCAATACCACCCTTTTACAATTGAATTTTCTTCCTCACCATGTTCAGTATATCACTTGAAATTGCATCTACTACATGTACTAATAAATAGACAGTTTAGTGACAAATGTACGTTTTAATTTTATGTAAAATATTGGTTCGGCACATAGGACACGTTGAAAGACTCTTCGTACATCTCATGCATGTCACCAGATGACCGCAAGGCTGTAAAGTAGCATTCATTTTCCGATTCCTTGCAAATTTTACAGTCGTTCGTCCTTGTCGTTGTATAAGGGGTAAAGCTATACATCGTTTTTTTATAAAACCATTGATATTATTGTTGATTTCATCCAGCACCTGTACAATTTCATCTATGGGCTACCAAACATTTTGGATAAAACTTTGGGTTTGTATCTCACTACATCTTCTTTTTACCAATTTTTCAAGCCCTTCGCCATACCAATAGCACCTGATCACGTCCAAGACACAGGTATAATACAGTCCGTTTTTGGCTAGGTCCCTTATGTCAACGTCTGTGCGTTGGCCAATCTCTAAACGTAGATAGACGCATAGACATTCTTGGAACTTTTGGCTTCAAATTTGCATAATGGTTATTCATTTTCCTTAACTATATTATGCTCTATTACTTTTAAGTATAAAATTATGGAGCAGATTGAGTTAAATCCCATGAAAAAAGGTTCTTTTACTCAATTTTTAAAAATCTGATACTTGTCAGAGATACTAGTTTCCTTTCAACAAAGGCAAAGACTTGTGTGTGCCCACAAATAAATAATTCAATTTGTTGATGTAATTTTAGAAAAAATAAAACTGCAGAATTAAGAGAATTCAGTATACTTTAAAATTCTCATTTTAAAGAAAGTCAAAATACGTTTATCTTATAAATTATATTTGGTTATGTTTTTTTTCTTGCTCAAGTTTAGTCGTAGAATTGAATTGCATTCAGAGCGCATAAACGTGGTAGAGTAAAAAAAAATCACACGCACATTTAAGTATATCCTTTCGTTAAAATCTTGTATTACAACATAAAATTTTATTTCGTGCATTATCACAAACACATGTTTTCTGAGTATGTACATTCTTCACTTAGTCTTATCTTTTGTGAGTAACAATGGAACGCAAAAGATAAATTTTAACTTTACTGATTAGTATGATTAGTAAGTGTATGGTGTTATATAGTCCAGTTCTTCGTGGCCTCCAGTTTACAATTATTTTTCCAAGAACAGCTAACGCTTTTCAATAGCAATGCTTAATATTTGTGCAATTGTGGATTTTGATGGATTTCAGACTCAAGAAAAGTTTCTTAGTATGTAAATACGTATACAATGCTGTAAAAATCGCAAGTAGCTTCAAGTATTCGTTTTCACTTATCGTCTGAGCATAAACTTAGTGCCAAAATCGTACAACTGTGATATGTTAAAAATTACGTATGTGCACTTCATTTCCATGACATAGCAAATTGTGCTCCCTTAGAAAGTCTAGACTAAGCTTTTAGAATTGTACGAGCAGACCAAGAGGGCCACTCAGTACCTAATTGCTTACAAAGGTGGTTGTGTGGAAAAGAAACGCTTAGATGCATTGAATATTCCGAATATCAACTTGGAACAATATGGGTGTCCCAAATTCTATGCATTATGTGCTCTAAGTAGCAACAAAGATATCCAAAAACTATAATGTGGTCATCACAAAAATAATTTGCATTGCCCCATAGCTGAGGTGATGGCATTGAATAATTGGCTTGTCGGAAATATGTGTCTCTTAAAAAAATGCAAGTATGTAAAAATAAGTTCTTTTTTTTACTACAATGTATTATTTTTGTAAAAAATATTAATCATAATGTTTTTACTATTAAAAAGTGTTATAATTTACCTTGTTTCCATGTAGCTTCCTTCAATCTGTTTAAGAATTGTCTGCTGGATTTGCAGAGATTGTTTTAAGAATACATAGAATTCAGATTTAATCCATTATTTCAATAATTTTTGTTCATTTTAAAATTCACATTAATACTTAAAATTTTCAGCTATTATTTAATTTTACTCATAGGTAAAACTATCAGCGGTGTGAGTAAATATTTAGATTATGCATTTAATATCAAGAAAAGGGCAAAAGTTAATTTGCTTAGCAGCACAGATGTGCACACATTATTTTCAAAAACAGAAAACCCACTTACTATCCATTTAATATAGCAATGTAGAACACTTAAAATTAAGAAAACAGTACAAAGTATCTTGTAAAATACTTCATAGCTTTGTACAGTATTGGTATTTTGCTGTGCAATTTAAATTGTACGATATGAATAAGGATTTCAAATAAATAAAAGGAAGTTCATATTTAGTAAAATGTGTGGTTTGCAAAAGCATTAAAGAAAAAGAACTTTTAATTTAGATCTTCAAGGACACAAATGGTTTTTAATTCTATATTTCACTACTTCAAATGTGCAAGGAAACATGGTATGGGTCTTGTAAAGTTTCAAATTAATGTATAAAATTCTTTTTACTCTTACAGGTTTTTATAATAATTTTTTTACTATGCATAAAACGCACTTTAAGAACCAAACTTTTAAAAATGTCTCAATTGTAAAATTAAAAAATAGAAAGCAAATTGCATTTAAATGTTTGTAATAATATTTAAAGTATATATTTCTCTCTCTCTCTCTCTCAATTGTTAAACGTTTTCTAAAAATCACTAAAATGAATGAAAATTTATTTAAAGTAAACAATAATATGGAAGGAAAAATTAATTAAAAATAATATTTAATTTATATTTTACAGGATAAAGGGTTTTAATACTATTTTTCACTACTTCAAATGTGTAAGGAAACATGTTCATAATATGGGTCTTGTAAAGTTTCAAAAATTTTACGCTCACTTATGTGTATAATATTAAAAAATTCTGCAATAAAATATGTGCTATAGTATCTAATGTATAATTAATTTTTGAGTAAAACATAAATCTTAAAATCAACGAAAATTTCATTTCAGATCTTGCATTTTAAAAAGAAAATTTATAAGACCATGTAATAAAAAAAAACCAAATAATCCAAAATACAGTGTATGTGGTAAGACAAGCAAAAGTTTATTTAGAATAGAAAAGGTGTAAGCATTAAAAAGATTTCCAATATTCCCTTATGGATCTGCATTTAAGTGTTTGTCATAATATTTAATGTATATGTTTCAATTGTAAAATGTTTTCTAAAAATCTTCAACATTAAAAATATGTGTAATAGTATTTAATATATAATTAATTTTAAGTAAAAACATTAATTTTTAAAATATTAAATCCTTATATTTCATCCAAAAACAGGTTTGTAAATCTATATAATATAAATTAAATCACTAAAATTTATGAAGATTTATTCAAAGTAAAAATAATATGCAAGGAAAGATTAATTAAAAAATAACATTTTAATTTAGATTTATAGAATAAATGGTTTTTTTTATACTATTATAACTTCTTCAAATGTACAAGAAAACATATTCATAGTATTTGTCTCGTAAAGTTTCAAAAATTTTACTCTTACTTAAGTGTATATTATTTAAAACAAAATTTCTGCTATAAAATAGGTGTTATAGCATCTAATGTATAATTAATTTTTGAGTAAATACATCTAACTTAAAAAAAAACATAAATCTATATAGCAAAGAAAAATTTCATTTCAGATCTTGCATTTTAAAAGAAAATTTATGAAACCATGTAATAAAAAAACCAAATAATCCAAAATACAGTATATGTGGTAAGACACGCTAAAAATTTATTTAAAAACGAGATGTAAGCATTTATAAAAATACTATTCTGAAAGGCAAAGATCAATTGCAACTTTGTCTAAATATCGTCTAGTGTACGACACTGAGTTCTAGTTCGGGGGCACATAAGTGGTTTATCGCTGCTTTATACAAGAATTTTACGAAACGTTAAATTTATTCTAGGGCATAATGCACGGGGCAAGCTGTGAAACCAAAATTGGTTTGTTTGATACTTCATCTCAAGCAAGCTTCCATTTTCCAGAACAATTTTTAAAGAATTGTAGTTCTTTCTAGAAAACACAAATTGCCTTTTCTGTCCAAATGAAACAGACGCTATGGGTGCATAAAGTTCCAAGTCCTTCTCGTTGTTTTTATTGGCGCAACTATGCAGTCCTTACCATCTTTATAACGCTTCACCAACTCAAAATTAAATCTTGCACCAATTATTCGCTCCATTTCTCCCTTTATTTCCAATACTTTAGGAGATCAAGGCTTGGCTGTAATAGAAGACCCGCTAAAAGTATAGCTTATTCCTTCGTCTTCGTATGCTACAAGTTGACAAGGCGCAGTATATTTTTGACCTAAAATTTCTAAATTTCGTCTTTTTTTAATACGTTAATTCGTTTTCCAATCGACGGAAATATGCCTAGCCTTCACGATCTGTAAACAATTTACCATACTCATAACATAAAGAATTGTGAGTAGACTTTTTCAAGTTCAGACTTGCTCGATGGACATAATCGTGACGTCACATCGAAATCTCAGAAGGAAAAAAAATCCAAGTCCCAAACGTAAACACACTGACGTCACTGGTCATGAATAAAGTAAAAACATTAAGAAATCAATTCGTTCCTTAGATTACTTACTTTTAAAATCACTAGATGGCGCCATAAGTCATTTTGTAAAAGCATTTATTAAAACCCCTATGCAATTATTCAAAAACCATTTTCTAAAAATAACGCATTCCTAATACTAAGAAAAAATACAAGTCCAAAAGAGAGAAAAAATCCAACACTACAATAATTCACCATCTTAAGTTAACTCTCTTACAGCCTAACGGATAGCGCGCTTGACTTCGGATCCTATGGTCCCGGGTTCGAATCCAAGAAATTCCTTTTTAATTAAAAATAATAGAGTTTCGAATTTCTCCACCAGATGGCACTACGAGTGATTCATCACCATGGTAACGAAACGACGCCATCTTGAAACAACTCAACGCCTGCACGAAGTCGATGACAAAAAAAAATCCAAGTCCAAATGTAAACAAACAATACGTCACTTCCGCTTTTGGATGGCGTCACGCTGTGACGTCACGTGGCCCCGCCCACTTCTGGTCACGTGGTATGACGTCACTTCCGCCGCATATACGGGCCGGTATACTACTTGCCACGTATGGGAGGGACATCGCTGATCACATAGAGATACGTATTTTCGATAAGTATATTTTCTCTTGTATTTTTTATTAAATTGTACCGGAAAAACAAAAATAATTTTTATTCATAAGCTGTATTTATAACAATATTCAGTCATTCACAACAATATTCAATCATAATCAAAAATGTACCACTCCTGTTTCATTATCTTTTCAGGAAATTTATTTACAAACTAGTGTCAGAAAATTGCTTTATTTTACTATATTTTTCGTTACATGTTTTCCTTACAAAAAGCATGCAATAATTAGAACATTCAAATAAAAATGTCTTATTTTTCAGAGAATCATTTATAAGAAAAAATTTAGTTTCACACAAACTTTTAGAAAATTTTTTATTAGTTTTCCACAAGTTAAAGTCTGGACATTTTTTCAACATAAGCATGTTGTTTATGTAATTAAAAATCAATGAATATTGTTTGCCATAAGAATTGCATCAAAACTTATTATGCAAGAAAATTACATCTTCTATATCTACAATATTTACACGTGAATTTAAATTAAAATGCAAAAATAGTTTTGAAATTCAGTTGTTCGATTACTACGAATATAATTATGCGAACACTTCTTTCGTCCCCAAACAATGGAACTGAGAAAAATAGTGCTTTTTTATTGTCACAATTCAAGTAATGACCCTTCATCGTTTTTATACATTTCCCCCTCATTTACATTAGTATGGAAATTTTGTTACATTAAACAACTTGTAGTCTAATGCCTGAAATCAACAGTGACGATTTATGTCATTTTTAGAAGTTTTCTAAGAAAATGTTTTCTTAAAGTATCAATTTTACGCCATGTTGTAGAAATTCAAGTCTAGAAAAATGCTCTTCGTTTGGGTTAGAAATGCAAAATTATAAGCATAAAGCGCAATGCAATGAACATTAAATTTAATAAGTCAAGCAAAGTTGCAAATTGAGTTTTTTTGCCAAAATATATTTCATCCCCTCTCTTCATCAAAACATCTAGTTAACCCTCCTGGTGGTTGTTTGAACGAAGTATCTCGTTATTAGAAGAAAACTGAGCAAATATTGATGGACGAGATATCTCGTCATTAGAAAAAACTGACCAGATCCTGATCTCGTCATAAAAGAATCGGCAATATCTTGATTACGAGATGTCTCGTCATTAGCAAAATTGGTAAGATCTTGATGGACGAGGAATCTCAGAAACCATTAGGAGGGTTAAGCAAAGTAAAACTACTGTTTAAGCAGTTGTATTTGTGCATCTTTACTTTTTCATACAATTCTCATTTAAGCTTATACTATAAAGCTGTTATATCTTATAATCTGTTTTTCAGAAGCAGCAAAAACTCACACGCTGAGCTCTGACGTCATGAATTTGGAACAACTTATTGTGTGGAATTTCTAGGTCAACGCAATTATTGAGCTCGCCACGTCGTTCTCTTAGAACCACAGAAGGCATATTTGTTAAAAAATTTCGCAAGAAATCAATTTTAATCGAACTCGAATCAACGCAAAATGTTAAAAGCTATCATGAGCGGAGCAAATGAAAGAGATAAAAACACAAGCACGTGAAACCAACCAAAGCTGAAGAAAGATTTTCGACACTATGGAACTGCTGAAGAAACAAAGACGCGGCTTGGTTTGACTGAAGTAAAAACTCGGACGAAGCCGGGTGGTAAAGCTAGTAGTTTTCACAGGACACTTCAAATTTTGTATGGTATAGGAAAAACTGAGATTCATTACTACTCCAGATTGGGTTTGTAGCTCTACGATCATTTTTGCTGTTAAAGGGTTCATCAGACTTGGAATTTCGGCGGTTTTACATAATATAGATGAATTTCCCCGGGAAAACTTTTATTCTGGTGGAATTCTGCAAATAACAAAAGCGGTATTATCTGCTCGTGGTGCAGTTTGACTCTTGGTGAATACGACACCAACCAATCAGACTGGGACTACCTCAAGGAAATTGCAGTTAATGTTTTTATCATTAGGAAATTAATTCGGTTCATGTAAATGTTTTTATTTAATGATATCTAACTTTATATTGCGTCCACGACGGCAGTGAATAAAATCAGTCGCTGAAACGGGTATTTGTCAGATTTTCCCTTGAGTCATTTTAAGGTTATGTTTAGTTTAAATACGAAAAACATCCTTTCCACAACAGTTCTTAACTGCAAAAGAACTCGACATTGCTATATTGAACTAAAACCATTCATTTACGTGTTTCATGATTATTTAAAAAATGGTCAGCAATTGGACAAATGACTTCCCCACAGGGCATTTTCTTTACATTAAAATGTCTTTAAGAGGGGCTCCTTGGCTCAGTGGGTTTGCCGACTGCGAAAACAATCTACCAGATGTAGGCCGCACAGGTGTGATTCCTGTAACTTACTCTGGGTGCATTTCTTTATTTTATGTCAGTTAAGCTTTCCTTGTGTGTACGTCTATTTACTTGACGTTGTTTGGCGCATGTTATCCAAATACGGCCCTTGCGCCATAAAACCCACCAACCAACTTTTACACTTTTTAATTCGAGTTGGCGTCCTTCCATTGAGAAGGCCGCGGGACTGTTTTTCATAATCAGTGACGCCGGACACTCTTTCAATGGCCCTCTCCAATAGTATTTTTTATAATTGGGACAACCTAAACAGTAGATAAATATTTCGATTATGCAGATAACTTGGATAATCAAATGAGAAAACGAAAAACTACCCTTTGGACATGACCCCGGCGCGGAAGGGCGCTGAACCATTTGAATGAGCATAACCATTTGGAAGAGCAGGCCAGCTGGACTGTCCCGCCTATTAAGAGAGATCCCTCGAAATTCATCCTCATCAGAAAAGCAGAAATCGATGGAACTGGCTTCGAGCTAATCCGGAGTAAACTGATTTAATAAAAGAAAAGTGTAATTGGAAAGAAAAATCTACAGCCAAATTAGCCGTAGTGATTTTAGCTAAGTTAAGATTCGTTGAGGTTGTTTGGCTGGGTTTTATGGCTCAAGGGCTATATTTGGTCAAGCTGCGCCAAACAACGTCAAATAAATACACACAAGAAAGTTTTACTGATACAGAAGAGAGAAATACACCCCTGGGAGGAATCGAACCTGCGCGGCTTACAATTCCCAGGTTGCTAGCGCATTGGCCAAACCCACTGAGCCACGAAGATTTGTTGAGTTTCCAGGCGACTTGGATGAACTTTCCAGGACTATCAACACATAATAGTGCATTGCCTAGGACAAGATGATGAAACTAGCTTGTTTTGAGGATATCTAGGACTATAGTATTTACATCTGTGAGCAGGGACCCTTGAATGAATTACATTTATCACGATATGTAAGAGCTTTGGAGTTGAGAGGTCACAGTAACAAATTAAGAAAATTGTGCTTCTTGACACTAACTACAATCTAGTAAAGATTACTGATAAAAGAAAAATTATACGATAATTGAAAAACTTTTATCAACGAAGAGGGAAGGTAGGTCGTTGAATTAACGTTGTAGTGGAGTAACAGAATGGGCTATTGTCGCCGGTCCGGGATCAGTCCCGAAGGAAAATATCCAAGGATACCTCATAATTGTGAGCCACGGTCAGATAACGAGATCAACATCTGAGCTGGCACCCCACTCTTCAAACTTCCACACCATCCCAGCGTGGATATTTGAGTCCACGACATATTTAACGTGCATCAGCCCCCATGTATATGACGGTCTTTAATTGGAACTAGTTTCGAACTCGCAACCCTCCAGTTGCTAATCCGCTACTCTTCCAACCAGGCTACCGCGGCTCCAACGAAGGGGAATCTTTTTAGATTGTAAGAGACAATAGACATTGAATTTTAAAATACCGATTTTAGAGTAGTTAAGGTCCTTTTATTCTACAAACAAATTACGGCTGTAGGGACGTTCTGTATACTTCAAAGACTCCTATCGAAATGCTTATCACAGAAAGTTGCATATGGAAAAGGTGAAATGGATTACCGAGATCTACCCACACAAATTCACTTGCTTAATCTGCGTTTATCTCCGGCGATGAGATTTTCGTGAATGGAATTGATAAAACCATTATGATTTCTAAAGATTGACGTCAAAGCGACTCGTTTCTCGTATTTCGAAATTGTCCAAGTGGAATAATTGTCGCATTTGGAACAAGGCTATTTGGACTCTTACCTCGTGATTGAGTTTTCACTATTTAATACCATTTCAGCATTTGCGGAACGGATTTCGTAAAATCGTCTTTTATCTCATAAATAATTTAAATTTCGTAAAATATGATAACGAAATTCTAGCATCAATATTTTTTCTATCAATATATGAATATAACCGCTCAGGTGAAGAAATTTTTCTTCACCTCTACTTAGAGAGGATTCTGTTATCCGCTAAAATGTGCTATAGAAACTTTATTAAAACACAATTCTTCAATGATGGCAAGGTTAGAATAAGAAAACTAGGTAACAGCGAAGAGAATTACACTTGCGCAGCGTAAATTGAAAACTATTGGGTGTGTTCGGAATGTTTACGGTTTTAAAGTGCCTACAAAAACGGACTGATTCATCGTTTTTAAAAAGAACCCTTGTATTCGATACAGTTAGATTCGATAATATTGGCTTCGCGATTTTCTTTACAACGGGGAATCAAAGGGATAGTAATACAGTTTGTACATCTGGAGTTAATGTCTCGCTCACCTTCTCCAGAGGTTTAATTTCTATTCATTATATTGCTTGAATTAATGTGTTCATTTTGAGGGTTATTAGAGAAAATTAACCTTACGTTGGCGATTTGAATTATTTCTTGGAGCCGCAAAATATTTTTGTTTAAATAAACCTGAAAGATTCATTGTTTTAAAGAGATTTTACGAGTTGTTTTTCAAGACTCAAACTGTTATTTCCAGAATATTTTTGAGAATGTACTCAATGAAATAGAGGAAAATAAGTGATATCAAAAGTAAGATCAGAAAGATTTACTTGGAGAAAGGCCCCACATAAGAGTATAAACCTTTTCGAAGAGCCGTATCTTGTCTTCTTTCGGGTAAACCTGTCCAGAGAATCGCATCTCTACTATGGGACGGTAAAAGCTATCTGGAGGACCATATCTGGTCGGCGGGCCTGATAATAATATTTGGAGAGCTGCATCTGGTTGGTTTGTTGGGGTTTTTTGGCTCAAGGACCATATTTGTCCATGCTGAGCCAGACACAAGGCAAACAATATCAAGTAATGGACATACACAAAGAAAATTTAACTGTCCTAGAGGAGAGAAATCACCCAGAGGAATCGAATCTGCACCGCCTACAGCTCGCAGGTTGCTGGCGCAGTGAGCATATCCACTGAGCTACGACAACCCCATGTAGTCTCCGGGCCTGCGAACAATCTATTCCCTACTACACTGCTGGCCACCCAAATTGCAACACCAAGAAAGACAAGAGATATCACAACAAAATTTATTTTGTAGATAACATGTTGACCAAGTATCAAATGATTAAATTTATAGACTTTTGTGAAGTGTGGTTCCTGCCAAAATCAGTAGCCAGAGTAGCCGTCATTGTTGGAGATCACCGCTGCCACACGCCTCGGCATTGATTCAAAGAGACTTTGGATGTGTTCTTGGGGTACAGCAGACCAAGCAGCTTCCACACGTTGCCAAAGTTGATCTGGTGTGGCAGCTGGGGATGTATTCTGGGTCAATCGTTGAGCAACCATGGACCACATGTTTTCTATCGGCGAAAGATCCGGAGAGCGAGCTGGCCAGGGAAGCAATTCAATCTGGTGATTGACGAAGAACCCTTGGACAATGCGTGCCACGTGTGGTCGAGCATTATCCTGTTGAAATATGGCTGTGGGCAAGCCCTGAAGGTAAGGAAGGACAACTGGCTCCAACACCTCGGAGATGTAGCGCTGGCTGTTTAAAGTACCGGCAATGAGTACTAGAGGAGTGCGAGAGTGATATCCAATATCGCCCCATACCATAATACCCGGTGCAGGACCAGTGTGGCGGTGCATAACGCAGCTGTTCAGCATCCTCTCTCCACGGTGTCTCCAGACTCGAATCCGACCATCGTGGTGTTGCAGACAGAAGCGTGACTCGTCAGTAAAGACAATTTCATTCCATTCTGCCGTCCACATCCTTCTTTCATCGCACCATTGGCGGCGGAAACGTCTGTGGTTCTGCGTCAAGGGTAGACGAAGCAATGGACGTCTTGCGGACAGACCACTCTGCTGTAAACGGCGTCGAATGGTACGCGCAGACACTGGATGATGCGGTACAGACTGAATGTGCTGTGCTATGGTTCGTGATGTGGCTGAGCGATCCGTCACTGCCATACGCACAATATGCCTGTCATCACGTGAAGTGGTGCACTGAGGTGGATGCGATCGAACACGTCGGTCCGTCGTACCCTCCTGCATCCAACGATCACATATCCGCATTACAGTTGTTTGGTTTCGTCCAACACGACTACCGATTTCCCTGAAAGATAATCCACAATCTCGGTAGGCCACTATCCTTCCTCTGTCGAACTCGGATACTTGATCAAAAGATGATAGCTGTTTTCTACGAGGCATAATTGATCGTTTTTTTTTGAAAAAACCACAAGAAAAACACAATTGCCGTACTTGAAATCGTCGAAATCTCCAAACCTTAAATAGCGCTTTGAAGTGGCGCCACAGGCGCGCGTGATGTGCGTCTGCGCTGAAATTCTAATCATTTGCATATCTCACCTCCGCTAATGCATGTTGTAAATTTCATATTATTTGCATGCTTCCTTCAGGGTGTTGCATTTACGGTGGCCAGCAGTGTATTTATATACCTGACATATACAGTCCTTTATTTTACTCGAACGGTTTTTTGACAGGCTGTTAAACCTGATCCCGACGGGTACAGCAGCTATTTCTCAAATAGCTGAAATTCAGATTGCTTTTTCAAAGAGGAAGTTCTCTGCAGTACAAGACTTGAGAACATATGCGACGAAGAAATAATTTATCTTCACTTGATAGTTTACAAGTTTTTAACAGAACAATATTAAAATATTGTGTCCAAACTCGGTGCTTTAGTATTTTTCTCAGAGGCCAACTGGCCTCCCAGAAGCACCGGCCTCTCGGTTTCCCGGTGGCCCTGTCTGTCACTGAATGCAAAACCGTTTGTTTTTTCATCTGCTTAACTCAAAAGAGTTTTGTTTACCAAACTGGTGTAATAACCATGTTTTCCGGTAATAGCAGCTGAAAGTACAATAAAAAAATAACATTAACTGGCTGGCACCATGTAATCCTGTATATATAAATCACTTCTAATGAACAATCAATAAAGATTCCCCATTTCTCACATTCCAAAACCTTTTCAGACAATATGGAAATATCACCAGTGTTTGTTATTCATCTCTAGATATACGATGGCAGTATAACCACTGAAATACCCAAAGCTGAATTAAGTTTAAAAGTTTTCAGTTGAAGATATATATTTATGGGTTCGTTCACACTATGCTAACAAACATGCCGACTTCAATCATTACTTCGTTATTACCTCCCGGAGATGAATGCTGAGGCAAAATATAAATAGCTTAAGTTAGTAAAATAATTTCCTCTACCGTTCTCTTCTCATGTGTGTTCATCTTGTTTCTGTGTTTTATTTATACGTTCACATACTGCAATTGAGAAGTACAGTAACCTTTCGATATATCGCGGTGAGTGATATAACGAGTGTCGAGAGAATACATGTTTATTACAAATGAAAATTGATCCACAAAAATATCGATGGCAGGTTTCTTGGGATTTGTTTACGGGAAAATAATGCTTAAATAAAAATTAAACTTTTATAACTATTGCCTGTTTTTCCATTGCTGAGAAATATATGCACACGAGAAACTTCAGAAGTTAAATAATCACAACTTCTGGAATCAATCCATTCGCTACAATTTATTTTACGTTGATATATTGTCTACTTTCCATTTTGTAAATGCTTATTTTAAATTCTGGAAATTTAATTCCAGAAAAGATTAGGAAAAGTTGTAAAACACAATAAAAATAAATTATTCTATTGAACACATACTGTATTAGATATACAGATGAAACCTTACTCAAAAAATGGTAGTTAAAATTAAAACCTTCAACAAATGACCAATACAGATAAAAACAGCTGGTAAAATCGTCAACATATATTTCGGTTAAGGATAGTGTCCTTCACGAACTTGACTATTGATGAAGTACAACAGAAAAACTTACATGAAGCATCAGCTAGTAGTAAACTTCGACAACTGCGAGGTTTGTCCATACATTTGTTTTGTGTTACCGAACAATCCAAAGGAATTGGTTTGAAAAATATAAATCCCATTTTTGTTAGGTAGGTAGTTAATTAATGTCGCGTTGGAGTAACACAACGAATTATTGACGATGGTCCGGGATCAATCCCTAAGGGAAGGATCAAGGACAACGCCTCGTAATTTTGAACCACGGTCAGATGACGAGATCAACACCTGAGATGGCACCCCACTCTCCAAACCCATTTTGGGGAAATTTTTCAGCTACATAACATTGGACATATTGAGGATTGTGACTATTGCTTGAATTTAAGCTTTCGAGAGGTCAATGACTCAGTTAACAACAGCTCATGAGATAAATACAATCTTCCAATTCCGTGAAGTAACATTCCATAAAATTTTGATGTCTCTTTCGACAATGCTGCAGAACGAAGAAAAGCTATAGAAATGATGTTTTTTAATGCAGAGCAAAATGGGTGTTCTTACCTCAACGGGCTTTACAAGTAGTTGTTTTTGTCTGCTATAGTTTATATTCGTTTCGCTTGTCATAGTTACAATCAGTTTTGCTACGCAAGGGCTCACTCAATCGTTTATTGTTTAGAAGATATTTCGATCGAAAGAAAATATTACGAAACCTCATGCGGAAAATCATCATCAGTATCAAATATCTACAAACAAGATTTTATATAGTTTTATGGAAGGTAGAGAGGTATTTTAATTAACGTCACACTGCTTTATGGGAGGTATTTGTTAAACTAAAAAAAGGTGGCGGTAGTGTTTCTGAGGTCATACTCGTTTCCTGACGTCTGCACGTGACGTCAGTTGGCTTGTTTTACGGTAGGTATTTAATTAACGTCGCACTGGAGAAACACAAAGGGCTATTGGCGACGATTCGGAATCAATCGCGAGGGGAAAGATCCGAGAACACCAAGTAATTTTGAACCACGGTCAGATGACGAGGTCTCACCTGTGAGCTGGCACCCCACCCTCCAAACTTCCACACTAAACCAACGTGAGGACATTTGAGGCCACGACATAATGTGCACCAGCCCCCTTTGTACACGATGGTCTTTGGTTGCATTCGAACTCACAACCCTCCGGTTGCTAATCCGCTACTCTTCCAACCGGGCTACCGCGGCCTCTTGTTTTACGTATTTTACGAATACGATTTCAGCACTCCGAAAATAAAAATACCAAATACCAAATACCGAATTGATATATCATAGCTGATTGGTCAAAGCTAATTAGATCAAATGCCAAACGTCGCCAAACTACATTTAAAGGTAACCCCAATATATATCATGCCAGAAGGCAACATAAGTAAAAATCTTTGCAGACTGTTGGTTTGTTTAAACGGATAAATCCCTCTCATAACGTACGTGGAAGAGTAAAGCGCTGAGTTGTCACAAGGCTTCGATTTCACCAGGATACTTGGCGTGATGTGGTAGTTTGTAGAGGTGCCAGCTCAGGTGTTTACATCGTTATCGGACCCTGGTTCAAACGAACAGGTGTCCTGAGTTCATTCCCTTCGGGATTGATCCCGGACTGTTGCCCGTTGTGTTGCTCCAGTGCTACATTAATTCAATTACCTACCTACGTTACCAGGATACTTCGGTAGGTAGGTATTTTAATTAACGTCGTATTGGAGAAACACAACGGGCCATTGGCAAGGATCAAACGCGAAGGGAAAGATCGAGAACACGTAATTTTGAACCACGGTCAGATGACGAGGTCACACTCGAGCTGGCACTCCACTCTCTAAACTTCCGCACCACGCCTACGTGGGGATATTTGAGACCACGGCAGATTTAACGTACACCAGCCCCCTTTATACACGACGATCTTTGGTTGGATTCGAACTCGCAACCCTCCGGTTATTCCTTTACCAGGATACGTCGGATAGCGTTATAGTGTACTTCCAATAACATAGTTCACATAGTAGCAATACATTTCGGGGGGGGGGGTGTTTCAATTAACGTCACACTGGAGCAACACAATGGGCTATTGGCGACGGTCCGGGATCAATCCCAAAGGGAAAGATCCGAGGACAACACCACGTAATTTTGAACCACACAATACATTTCGGAAACTAAGAATTCTATCTAAAGGTAGGTATTTTAATTAACGTCGCACTGGAGCAACACAATGGGCTATTGGCGACGGTCCGGGATCCAACCCGAAGTAAACGCTCCTTGGAGCCCTGTCAGAAGATAAATATATTTTCTGATACAAGTTTTTTTCTTTCAAGCTAAATATTGGCGCAGCTTGTCCTTTATTGGACCTTATGCCATAAAACCCGACAATCAATCAATCAAGTTAAATATAGTTGAGATTTTTTTAGGTTTTATGACGCAAGGGCCATGATACATGGCCATATTTGGTCATGTTGCGCCAGACACAAGACATACAATATCAAGTAATAGACATACGTCTATGATGAAAGTTTTAGACATACAAGAGAAATACACCCTTGAAGGAATCGAACCTGAAACCCTTACAGCTAGATATTGGTGACGATGGTGTTTTCGCAGTGGAACGTGTTCCGGTATGTATTTCGGACGTGACATCACTTGGCTTGCTTTAAAAATACGATTTCAGCACATCGTTTGGGTATTTGGGTATTTCAATTAACGTCACACTGGAGCAACACAATGGGCTATTGGTGACGGTCCGGGATCAATCCCAAAGGGAAAGATCCGAGGACAACACCACGTAATTTTGAACCACGGTCAGATGACGAGGCAACACCTGAGCTGGCACCCCACTCTCCATCAGCACATCGTAACAAATTCAAAGAATGAATTCAAAATTGATATATACGTTTATTTGTCAACGCCAATGAGATGAAACGCCATTTCATCATGAGGAAAGTCGCCAAAATGGCGATAAACTACATTTTAAGGTAACCCAGGTATGTATCATGCAAGAGCATTTGGGTTACAGTAAGTAAAATCTTTTTCCGTTTGGTTTGTTTACATTTAAAATCTCTCATACTATGGAACTTTTACGATGAAAACATAAGCTACAAGAAAAATACTTCTGGTTAATAATTCTCTAATTTGATTTCTCACCGTTTTGATGGTGTTCGGAGTTAATTAAAAAAACGACATGTTGAAGTGACATTAAACGGTACTTCCTTATAGCGGGCCGCGGTGGCCCGGTTGGAAGAGTAACGAATTAGCAACCGGAGGGTTTCGAGTTCGAATCCAGCTAAACACCGTCGTGCACAAAGGGGGCTGGTGCACGTTGAATCTGTTGTGGCCTCAAACGTCCTCACGTTGGCGTGGAGGTTTGGAGAGTGGGGTGCCAGCTCAGGTGTCGACCTCGTCATCTGATCGTGATTCAAAATTACGTGGTGTCCTCGGATCTTTCCCTTTGGGATCGATCCCGGACCGTCACCCATAGCCCGTTGTGTTGCTCCAGTGTGACGTTAATTGAAATATCTACCATACGACCTGTTGCACTTAGATTTGAAAATATTGAAAATGCTCTTTTTATCAAATAAATATCCCTTTTAGATTGACTTTGGACATTTCTAAATATTCTTTTGTTGAACATCGAATATAGGACAGAATGCTTTCAAAACTTCAAAAATATTTACTTGACAAAAATAGTTTTAATTTTCAAAGTATTCGGCTATCAACCAGTCTTAAAAGAATAATTTACAAAGCATCAGTTAGATCAAATACTGTCAGCTATTAATTCAGAAAAAGAAGTTCCAGAAATCCGTGTTTTAACAAATTTAAATTCCATTTCTACCAATATTCCAAAATTATCTTACCTAATTCTTCAAACTTCAGTAAGATCATTAAATGAGCATTCGTGCAAAACATGTTCTAGTTGCATGATTACACTTTCTGAAATCTCTGCATTCGTTTTCAGAAACTAGATTAACACATTTTGTTCCATAAAAAAACAGTCTCGTGTACAAAAAGTTGTTGCCACATTTTGTTTTTTATCGTTCTCTTAAATTCAATTTTAATTCTTTTACGCGGTAGCCGGTGGAAGGGTAACGGATAAGCAACCAGAGGGTTGCGAGTTCGAATCCAACCAAAGACCGTCATGGAGGGCTGGTGAACGAGGTAGAAGAAAGTTTACAAATAGAAAATGAACAAGTTCTAAGTATAGGAATTTAATTAATCTGAGAATTGGAGTTAGTAGAATTAGATTAAGAATTGCATGTAATCTTTAAACGGTTTCACAAAAAGTTTAGAATCGAACTGAGCCAATTTTGACTAAATGTTTGAAAATGACGAACTACACAAAACTTGACTAGTTTCTTTTGCTTTCATTCACAAACTCGTTGAATCTGAATAACATGAAATAAAAGCAAGTTAAAGTTCGTTAATTTAAAACACATGAAGAATTGATTTTAATTGTTCTTTGTGATACAAAATAGAAAAATGATTTAGTGTAAAGTAAACGGAACGAACCTTATATTTGATCGGAAATTGAGTTGCATAGCATATGTTGCTTAGCAACGATGAGACTCAAGAAAGCGTTCGTAAATGCAATTCAGAACTGGGGTGGGGTGGGGTATTTCAATTAACGTCACACTGGAGCAACACAATGGGCTATTGGTGACGGTCCGGGATCAATCCCAAAGGGAAAGATCCGAGGACAACACCACGTAATTTTGAACCACGGTCAGATGACGAGGCAACACCTGAGCTGGCACCCCACTCTCCAAACTTCCACACCACGCCAACGTGAGGACATTTGAGGCCACGACAGATTTAACGTGCACCAGCCCCCTTTGTACACGACGGTGTTTGGCTGGATTCGAACTCGCAACCCTTCGGTTGCTAGTCCGTTGCTCTTCCAACCGGGCCACCGCGGCCCTCAGAACTGGTGAAACGGAGGTCATGCGTTGGATTATTTTATGGTTTGCACTATTTTCAGAGAATTGTTTACGAACGCTGTCTCTGTTATCAGAAAAAAACATTTATGGCAGAATAATGAACTTGTGAACAAAATTCAAATAAAGATTGTTTTTTACCACAACATAAGAATGACAAAAATAATTTTCTGGTACGTTAAATTCTAAAATAAAAAGTTGAAAAAAATACAAACGATCTGAACGAAAACTGGAAAAATACAAACTGCAAACGGTATCTAATCACCAGTATAACGGCAGAGCAAGTTTAGATGGACTAAACAAGTTTGCATTGAATATGCTGTATTGAATTAAGTTAGACTTGCATTCGTCGCCATCTTTGATACGAGACCAATAGTATATATAATCCGAAGAATCTCCTATCGTTCAATGTGCATATTTTTTTCGGTGAAGATGGGGGGGGGGGGGGTATTTCAATTAACGTCACACTGGAGCAACACAACGGGCTATTGGTGACGGTCCGGGATCAATCCCAAAGGGAAAGATCCGAGGACAATACCACGTAATATTGAACCACGGTCGGTGAAGATGGATTATGGAAATAATAGTTATGGCACACTGGAACAATTGAAACTTAATACCGTTGTAACTCCTAGTGTAAAGATGTGACGATAATATACGGCTTGTCTTTAACAGGACGTCATGTTGAAACGCTTCCTTAGCCAGCGAGATCCCCAGATCTGTCCCCCATAATTTGCTAGGCATGTATCATAGCCAGAGCGGTTTACAAATTACTAATCTATGACCTTTTAAATGTCAATCTGCAATACAAAGAGTTTTCTTGTATGATATTGTGATAATTTCTTTATCTCTTCATGCCCAGCACATGCTAGGTTTCATTCCGTTCGAACGGGTCACGGTGGCCCGATTGGAGAAGCAAAGGATTAGCAACCAGAGGATTGCGAGTTCGAAACTCGGTCCAACCAAAGACCGTACCCGGGGATTGTGCATGTTAAATCTGTCGTGACCTCAAATATCCTCACGTTGGCGTGGTGTAGTATTTTGTAGAGTGGGGTGCCATCTCAGGTGTTGACCTGGCCTTGGTTCAAATTCATCTGACCTTGGTTCAAAATTACGAGGCACTGTCTTTCCCTTCGGGATTGATCCCGGACCGTCATCAATAGCCCGTTGTGTTGCTCTAGTGCGACATTAAAATACCTACCTACCGATCGAACTCTAGCTTCGGGGCGTCTGGCACAGGGGTATACGACAAAATAACAGTTAATGAAGTCAACTTGGCTTTTGGGATTTGCAGTCATCTTGGGATTTTGCAGCCATATATAAAAGTATTTTTAAAAAATCCTTGAATAGCAAATTGAAATTTTTATAATGAAGTAAAAGAAGGTTGGAGAAGTACGCAGTTATTTTTTACAAGACCCTAGTGAACATTTATGAAAAATCTATCTAGATCAGTCCAAAGATTTATGTTTAAGCAGACATATCGTCGGCTTAGAGCAGAAACTGAATAATGCAAATGAACTGACAAAACCAAATTACACACTACACCTGTTTTCAGACTTGATTCTTAGCTTTAAAAATAAAAACTATAGCCATTTTTATTGTTTTATTTTTTTAAACAGATTGCAATACGAAAATGTATTTCTAACCATGAAAATAAACAATCTATCTGACAAAATGCCAGTGAATGAGTTTCTGCTCTAAGCTGATATTATCTTTTAGTCGTGCTTTGTTAATTATAAATTCCATTATAATTATGAATTTATGTAATTTTTTCCTTTTCTTCCCAACGATTCAATTTTGACAAGCATTTTAAAAAATGATTGCATTAATAAAAATCTTTAAAGAGTTGTCTTTTCAGAATTCAAGTGAAAATTTTAAAGGGGTCAGCATATTTCTTTTACAATTACTTTTGTTTCTTCTCGGTCGACGAAGTTTTAATTTGTCAGTTTATTGCACTTCTATAGTCTGCCTCCCTGGCAGTCGAGCCATGTGGTTTATGAACTATTCTATTAGTCAAATTAGGGGACTGATGGTAACTTAAACAAATCGCTTCCATATTTGGCGTCCTTAGCGCGGATTCTGGTACTAAGTTTATCGTTCGATTTCGAAAGTGATAGCAGTGATAATGGCGTTGTCGAGGTTGAAACCATCCACGGCGATTGCCATTCATGCTTTTTCGATGACAGCATTCTCCTAACAAGGTTTCACACCTTTTCAAAAATCGACTGATCCAAGATCGACTGGCTTCTCTTTGGAGTCACCACTATACGTGTTTTATCCTCGAATTCGTAAACTTTGTCTCAATTTGATATTACCAGGGCTGTCACTGACGAAATTTTGCTATTTTTCAACATTGGTAACTAGGGATATCTTTTTAAACAAAATCGTCTCAATAGCTCCTATTTTCAGAATTCTGGGGAATTTTCCAAAATTTTGGCGACATTTTTTGAAAATTTATCCAAGGTCAACGAAATTTTAATTCCTATTCTTCAACTTAGTAAACGGAAAAATATTTTTCAGTTTTCTTTAGAGAAAATTTTCCAAGGGGTGCCAATTTCGAAGTTTCGACGCCAAGCCATCATCATGAAAGAAAACATCGGAATCTGGTTTCTAGATTGTCATAGACCTTAAGAAAATATTTAGTTTTTCAATTTTAAAATTTAAATTTCTTGGCAAGATCTTCACGTCTTTCATGGTTAATTAGCACATTGTGTTTTAGCCGATTCACTATGTATCTGTGCGACTAAAATATGATTTAAGATACCTTTTCTGATATGTTTTTTTATTTATGCAACAAATGCTATTTCATTACTGCTTTAGCTAAGATAGCCCTGTAAAATTATTTTTAACAAGGACGGCAACAAATATTCACAAAACTTGGTAGGTAGGTATTTTAATTAATGTCACACTGGGGCAACACAACGAGCTATAGGTGACGGTCCGGGATCCTAAGCGAAATATCCACGGACAACGCTCGTAATTTTGAATCACGGTCTGATGACGAGGTCACATCCAAGCTGGCACCGCATTCTCCAAACTTCCACACCAACGTGAGGACATTTGAGGCCACGACATATTTAACGTGCACTAGCCCTCACGAATACGAAGGTATTTGATTGAATCGAATTTCGATTCGCAACCCTCAGGTTGCTAATACGCTGCTCTTCCAACCGAATTCCCGCAGCCCTCGTTCGTTTTAGGAAGAATATACGAGATCATTCCACTGTTAAAAGGGACTGCGTAAGCCCAGTTGTAAGAGCAACGAATTAGCAACAGGAGGGTTGCGAGTTCGAATCCAACCAAAGACCGTCGTGTACAAAGAGTGCTGGTGCACATTAAATCTGTCGTGGCTTCAAATGTCCTCACGTTGGCGTGGAAGTTTGACGAGTGGGGTGCCAGATCAGGTCCTCTAGTCATCTGAACGTGGTTCAAAATTACGAGGTGTTGTCCTCGGATATTTCCCTTTGGAATTGATCCCGGACCTTCGCCTATAGCCCGTTGCGTTGCTCCAGTGCGACGCTAATTAAATACATACCTAACCTCTGCTGTTAAAAAATAAATATATCCTAAACTAATATACTAAAAGCAGTAAATTTGAGTCTTCAATGGTCCAGGCAGATCTCGCTACGCTCTTGAGAAAGAGAAACTGAAAAACTGACTTTGATGACGTCGTAGTCTAATTTTCAACTTTAAAGCAAGAAAGGTGCAGTTGCAACGTTCATGCAGTGTCATAATCTCATACTGAAACGATTGAAGCTCTTGACTTGTTTTCTAAAAGATAAGTGTCAGGTGTTTTGACCGGGGCTGTTTCCATGCTTGGCCTGTAGATACGCCTCTGGAAGAATAGTTAATAACCAAGGGGTAATATGAAAGGATGAGAAATGTAAAAATAATATAGAAAAGTGAAGATGGGAGACGTATGTCTAAGCACACCGCCTCACCCCGAGGCCAGTGGTTGCAGAGGCGTGAGTTGACGTTTCCAGTGGTTGCCTGTCATTCTGTCAGATCGACTTTGTCCACTTTCAGAACGCTTTAGATTAAAGCTCTCCTCACTAATTGCTTGTGGGTAAGATGCTTTAAGGAAATGTAATCTACAGGGTGATTTGGAACTCATGGGGCAAACTTCTAGCGGTGTTAGAGCACGCTACAAGAATCATTTTTGTACGTTAAGGTATGGGCGCTAGTGACACTTAGGCACAAATACAAGAATTAAGAAGGAAATGAAAAGAAATGTATTTCCATCATTAATTTTACAGTTACTTATATGCGTAGTTGGATGGTAGGTAGGTATTTAATTAACGTCACACTGGAACAACCATCGACCTTCTAATGAAATAGACGGATCATGTGGTCGGAGTCGCAGTCGTAAGACCTCTGAAGGGTAGATCACAAATCGACTTACCTGATTGGCTATGGAAACGCAGACTAGTGTTTTGGATCACGGTGGATAATTAGTAACCGGTAAATAATTTAGGATTCATGCTTTTACCCACAGCCACGTGACATCTTCAAACCGAGCAACTGGAAGAAATAACTTGAAGCTGCGGGCACATGCTCCGTCTATTTCACTTTAAGATCAATGGGAGCAACACAACGGGTATTGTATCTGGGTTCACATCCGAAGGGAAAAGTCCGAGGACAACAACACCATTTTGAGCCACGGTCAAATGACGAGGTCACACATGAGCTGGCACCCCACTCTCCAAATTTCCACGCCACACCAACATAAGGACATTTGATGCCCCGACAGATTTAATGTACACCACTCCTCTATATACACGACGGTCTTTGAACTCGTAACCCTCCGCTTGCTAATCCCTTACTCTTCCAACAGTGCTACAGCGCCCCTATGAGCAGTTGGAAGAGCATCGGATTAGCAACCGGAGAGTCGTGTACACTAGAGCTGGTGCCTTTCCATTAGCCATTTCAAGAAGGTGGACGCCAGAGGTCCCACCTCCCTTGAAAGGATTAAGATAGCATTGTGACAAAATTGGTTTCACAGCATCTGATTCGTGGCTGAACTATTGGTTTGTAAACAACGAATCTCGAGAGCAACGCTTCTTTTTAGTTTAAATTCAGACTATAATTCAGAGTAAGAAGGTTGAAATAATACTTGTAGTTATGTGTGACTTTTGTCACGTACACATTTACAAAGGATCTCTTCTCGAGCGGGGGCAGCGGTAGTCCAGTTGGAAGAACAACGGAAATCTGTCGTAACCTCAAATGGTCCTCACGTTGGCGTGGAAGTTTGGAGAGTGGGGTGCCTGCTCAGGTGTTGCATTGTCCTCTAACCATGGTTCAAAATGACGAGATGTTGTCCTTGGATCTCTCCCTCAGTAATTGATCCCGGACCGTCGCCGATAGCCCGCTGAGTTGCTCCAGTGCGACGTTAATTCAACTACCCCCATTATTGTTTCTCTGTGGCTGTCAAGGGAGGATCTGTATGCCAATCCTTTGCTCGTCTCGGTCTTTTTGAAGGTGCAAGAACTCACGGTTCGATGGTTTTGGGTGTTATGGAGTATGGACTATATTTGGCCAAGCTGTGCCAAACACAAGACAACAACGAGGTAGGAAAAAAGACAAAACGTAGAAAGGTAGGCGAGGAGGACAGATCATTCGGATACTTCGAGGTTGTGGTGCCCATATCCTAAAGATGTGCCCTGAGAGCGCATGAACTCACGGATTTGGTCCAGCTTGTCTAGTCCAACTGGGATAAGAAACAACAAAAAGCTGGTTGGGTTTTATGGCGCAAGGGCCATATTTGGCGAAGCGAAACAAAAGGAATTACTGATCTCAAAATTGGTCACGGACAAACCCAGTAGTTCAACCAAGAAATAGCGTTTTAGCTTGGATAATGCTGTTCCCCCCAAGGCAATCAAACTATTCTTGATTAATACCCGTAATTTAATACAATTTCGATTCTTGGCATAATTTTCCCAGAACTGCACGGCAGCAGCGCTTTCAGACCCCACAGCCAGCTCAATTACCAAGAGTTGAAAAGACGAAGCCAATTTCTCTGCACGTACGCGAGTCCAGTGGCTTGTGACAAAGCTCCCCTTCGCTTCCCGGGGCCAGAACCCTGCATCGTCCCTTTGTCTCAAAAAAAAGGAGTCTCATGCGAATTCACGCTTCGCGACCCGCCACGCTCGGTGTCGCCACCCCTCCTAATTGTTTCCGATCAGACCCTCTTTAAGAGGCCTCTCTCCCTGTATTTGAGTAACACTCTCAATGATATCCGTCCTCGCGAGTTTTTTTCTAGGACATAATCTCACGAATCCATCTGGGGAGAAAGCGATCTGTTCACATGCCTTGTATCGTATCGTGATGGGCCACCCCCCTCATTAAGCGATTCGTTTAATCACGCGTGTTTGGAAAACTTATTGCGTTTCCTTAAAATACGCCTGGTTGGAAGAATAACGGACTAGCAACCGGGGGATTGCGATTTCGAATTCAACCAAAGATCGTCATGTACAAGGGGGCTGGGGAACGTTAAATATATCGTGGCCTCAAATGTCCTCACAGGCGTGGCGTGGAAGTTTGGAAAATGGGGTGCCAGCTCAGGTGTGAACTCGTCATCTGACTGTGGTTCAAAATGACGCGGTGTTTTTCCCTCGGATCGTTCAAAATTACGTGTTGTCCTTTCCCTTTGGGGATTGATCCCGGACCGTCGCTAATAGCCCGTTGTGTTGTTCCTGTGCGACGTTAGTTAAAATGCCTACCTATCTTAAAATACGCAAGTTTATAAATATGTAATACCTGAGCGGTTCGCGCATGCTGTATTAGCAACCTGCGAGTTGTACGCGGTGCAGGTTGGTTGTTTTGGCGTTTTATGGCGTAAGGGTTATATTCGGTCACTGCGTCAAATACAAAACAAAATCAAGTAAAAAATGTCTTGAAAGAGAAAAATAGAGGCATTGGGATGAGTAGTGGGATGCAAGCAGAAAAGACCGCTTAGGTATCTCGGAGCTCGAACCTCTTGTTTACTAAAGGCAGTAAACCGCATTGGAAAAGAAAAGGTAACTACCTCGGGTCTGAAGCCCTTACACACTTAAAGGAGATGACCTTGAGGGAGCAAGCACCATGGGTGTATTTTTCACGCCTTGTGTCAGTAAAACTTTCTGTTTGTCCATTACTTGACGTTGTCTATCTTGTATTTGGCGCAGGATGGCCGAATATAACCCGTGCGCCATCAAACTCAACCAATCGGACAGTTTCAGGCTTACGCTTTGTTGCCTGTAGGTCAAATTAAAATCAGTCGCCCCCGATCCCTAGGTTCGGTTCTTCCCTGGGGTATTTCTCTTCTGTGTCAGTAAAACTTTCCTTGTGTATGTATGTCAATTTACTTTCATTGCCTGTCTTTTGTTTGGCACAGTTTGGCCAAATATGACACTTGCGCGACAAAAGCCAACCAATCCCCAATCCCGGTTAGTTTTCTCAGCAAAAAATACCGCTCTAAGCGAGAGCCAACTCAACCAACTTACAAATCCGGGCGCTGAGGGTTGGTTGGTTTGGGGGTTTATGGCGCAAGGGCCATATTTGACCATGCTGCACAAGACACAACATACAATATCAAATAATAGACACACAGAATGAAAGTTTTACTGACACAGAAGAGAGAAATACACACAGGGAGGAATACACCT